>OX335653.1:17505000-20005000 GCA_946894095.1 Incurvaria masculella | reverse complement strand
CCATGGACTTTTGAACTTTAACGAGGGCTGCGAAAAACATGCCGGCCGGCCAGGCGCTTCTTCACACCATGTTTGAAGGATCCCAGGTTGTAATTTAGGGGAAATACTTAGGCAAAGATTGCATTTCACAGTTCATCATACATTCTTTATATTTATAAGTACCTATGTCTAAATGCGAAGATAAATGTTCTAACATGAAAAAATGTATGTCTGTAGATGAAGCGAAAGAGGTGTGCTGTGATCGTACCGTCATCTCTGCCTACACCTCAGGGAAAGCGGCGTAAAGGTCATGTCATTTTGACATGGTAAACATTTATTGACACAATAGTTTATTTATAAATAAGACAACTTATGTACTTAAAATTACATTGAGTATATACAGAG
Organism: Incurvaria masculella; assembly: GCA_946894095.1. Classification (NCBI taxonomy): domain Eukaryota; kingdom Metazoa; phylum Arthropoda; class Insecta; order Lepidoptera; family Incurvariidae; genus Incurvaria; species Incurvaria masculella. Next base: position 20,004,616 of record OX335653.1, on the reverse strand, counting down.
CAGTTTAAATCGATATAAATTACCAGACATCGGCACACGTTTGCAAACTTTGGAATAAAAATAAAAAAAGGAATCAATGGTAGCACGAGCAAACGTGAGTGATTTCTATGATCTACATCAAGGCCTGCTATTAATAATGGCGGATATTACTACCACCCACGTTTTTTACTCATTAGAGCAGTAGACATGCTTAGTTAGACAGCTGTGACAGTTTCGCCAACTGTATATATTATCGCATTAGAATTATGTTGTCTTAAGGCGGCCCAACCCGGCGGGCCTAACTCATTCGCGGGCACGGTACAAAATCGTGCAGTTGCACTCTGGGACCTTCTCTGTTTCAAAGAATAAGGCTCCGTGATGAGAAAGATGCAACATGTCCACAAAAAAGACAATGTGCATAGTGTATGATTTGGTAAGATTTACGAAAATTTTAATTTCAAAACAACTTATAGCTAAAAGTAAACCACGACCGCTGTAGTCAAAAATCTAACAAAAACCAAATAGATCATAAATCTTGATTAAATAAGCTATGTCTGATGACTAATCTTTTTACGATGTTCTTACTTTATCATTGCGTAATCCACCTCCAAAGTTATCGTATAAAACGCGCGAAAAATTCGAACTTTCGGACCTTATAACTTAGAAACTAAACACAATTTTACAATACCAATGGTCATCAGACATCAAGTTTGATCAAATAAAGCAATTTTGAGCAAAATTTTGGATCTCTAACAAGAAATATGGGCGTGATCTTCTTTCCCCTTTTGTATGGGGAGATGAGCGGGTTGGGCCCCCTTAAGTCATTGTTGGCTTCATTCAGATGTGCTCGCGAATACTCCATAGATAGAAAAAAATGCACGAAAACTTACAATGTATGTTCCTGCTACTTTATCACGACCGTCAGTCTATTGTATTATTGTGTGATAAAAATAGAACAACCCGCGATGGATACCTGCACTTCTTGTACTCGGAGCGATCTGAAGAAGGTAACATCTGACTCGCATTAGTGTGCTGCGCGCACGGGAATGCTACGCGCCATTATAAGTGTGCCTTTAGCGACGAAAGAGCTCTATTTATAAACTAGAAAACTGCTGACAATACTGCTAAAACTATTTTTTCCAGAAAAAAATGCTTGAAATAGTTAAGAAACAAATGAAGTCGCCTAACGTAGAAGGTAGACGGCCAGCGGCAGCGCGTAGCAGGCGCGGAGCAGGCACGCGCCGGCCTGCAGAGTGGCGGCGGCGCGCGGCGCGTCCGGTGCGCCCGCGGGGGCGCCGCCGTCCGCCGCGCGCGGCCACGCCGTCGCCGCCGTGCTGCGCGGCACCGCGGCCGCGCGCCACCCCTTCTCGCCGCCGTCGCCGCCCGCGCCCACACCCAGCTCTAACTCTGCGAGAGAAATCAATCGTCAGGTTAAGCCACTGGACGAGTTCATCGGTCGTCTGGCGACGTCGATGTTCAAGCGGGTCGGCGCGTCACAATTCCCGCACATACGTGAACTGACACCGCTCCACGCCCGACCGCTAGACAGCACAAAGAAGTACCCGCGCGAATTCGTCGTCGAAGACGTACCATCGGAGCAGACCTGCGCCGTAGTGACACTGTTCCAGCTAAACCATTGAACATAAGGCACATGCAGGTGAACTCACCGTGCAGGCTCACCGAGCCCTCCACCTTGCCGAGAGCGTTAGCGGCCGCGCACACGTAGCCTCCGTAGTCGCGCCGTTCCAGCCCACGGATTGTCAAATTCATCCACAACGAGTACTCGTTCAGCGTCGTTTCTGATACGTGATATTTTGCGCTCTCCAGGAGCTTATCACCTGTGCATTCACGTGATTACTCAACAATAATAATATATATGGTTCTTTAGCAATTTATTTTTATTAAAAATTTATAATAACAAAACATATTAATATTATGTTTTAATTATTATATATTCAATATTAAATAATATTATAAATAATATATTTGTTTTGAATAATTCTAGTGATTTACCATTGTCTCGATACCAGGAATTCATAGCCTTGGGGGATGCCTCGACGTAGCACTGCAGCACGACGTCACTGCCGAGCGGCGCTCCCACCAGCTGGTTAGACACCTTGATGCTCGGGAAAACTGCATAAACCAAGCAAAAAATTGTGTTTAATTGTGAAATAGTAAATATTAACCCATTTTGAACATAAAATGTAAAACCAAGTCAGTTGTTTTAGTTATTATCTTTGGAATCGTACCGTACTTTACAATACATTATCGTACTAAGCAGGTACGTCGCTTATTCCAAGGAATGTGATATGCATGTATGTATAATCAATCGACCTTGAAGCAAGGATACATTAATTTACGAAAGAGCCCAGTAAAAAACCTACATTACGAATATACTGCAAGGCTGAATCCAAACCAGAATAACAATCATTCGCGGGTATTGCGTCGAATATTTTTTCCACCTGCTGTATACTCACGAGTTGGAATTATTTTACAGTCCCTCCTCCCGTAATCCACGCCTCCCACTAACACAGCGTTTAAGACTTTATGATGGTACGGCTGTGCTCTTACTTGTTTGTTTTTGCTCGCCTTGGCGGGGGCTCTGACGTGACCCTAGATTTTCAGTTTGTTACTCATTGGAACCTGTGGAAAGTGTCTCTATTCTCCACTCTGGTATATTTTTTTTAAAATAGGTTATACTATTCAAAGCTGCATTTTCTCACGATGGAACCTGAATTTCCCTACGATTACAGCTAATGTTTTTTCTGGAAATTATAAAACTATGTTCCTAATTATAAATGTCCAGACGAAAACTCTCTGTGGTATTGATTAAAACAACTACCGAAAATAATGTAAGAATTGTAATTAAAAACTCAATGCAATTTTTTTAATGATATTGACTCACAGTGGACGTGCACGCGGTAGCGGCGGCTCACTGCGGGAGGAACGCCGTTGCTCGCGATGCAGTAGTAGGATCCCATGTCCGTGCGCTGCACGTGCGTCAGCAGCAACACGTCGCCGCTGTAGTTGCTCACCGCTGTCAACAAGGGAAACATTAGCGGAAGTTATTCCGATGCTCGCGAAGCAATAGTGAGGACCTAAATCCATGTGCTGCCCATGCGTCAGCAGCAACACGTCGCCACTGTAGTTGCTCACCGCTGTCAACAAGGGAAACATTAGCGGCAGTTATGCTGATGCTCGCGAAGCAATAATGAGAACCTAATTCCATGTGCTGCCCATGCGTCAGCAGCAACACGTCGCCGCTGTAGTTGCTCATCGCTGTCAACAAGGGAAACATTAGCGGGAGTTATGCCGATGCTCGCGAAGCAATAGTGAGAACCTAAATCCATGTGCTGCCCATGCGTCAACAGCAACATGTCGCCGCTGTAGTTGCTCACCGCTGTCAACAAGGGAAACATTAGCGGGAGTCATGCCGATGCTCGCGAAGCAATAGTGAGAACCGAAATCCAGGTGCTGCCCATGCGTCAGCAGCAACACGTCGCCGCTGTATTTGCTCACCGCTGTCAATAAGGGAAACATTAGCGGCAATTAGGCTGATACTCGCGATGCAATAGTGACAGCCTAAATCCATGCGCTGCCCATGCGTCAGCAGCAACACCACGCCGCTGTAATACAAGGAAGACATTGCTTAATGCAATCTTCACAAGGCGGAAGATGCACCCACGCTCGCGATGCGATAGTGGGATCCTATGTCTGCGAAGAGCGCATGCGTCAGCTGCATTCATTCTAGGTGCTCAACACTGTTGACACGGGAAACTTTCCTTCGTGAACTTGCTTGAAAATATCATTTCAAAATTGATGGATTGTATGATTTGACAATGGCAACCATTTTTTATCTCTTTCGATACTAGGACATCGAGGATTCGAGGGCAATTAGGTGACCACACTAAGAAGAATAGTTTCCGGGACTAATCAATGTAAAAGCCCTGGTTACAGGCTATTTGCAAAATCGGTCGCGTGGTCTCATGAATATCACTCGAAATCAACTTGCAGATTTTCTCGCGAGGATAAAGAGACTCCTCTTTAAATTGTATGCGACTTGGGCCTTTAGGAAAAAAATAAGTATCCACCTAGATTTGCATATGATGCACCTGGATGCGGTTCGATCTATCGTGCTACAAAAACAAATACACTTACAAAACGTAAGGTTGGAGAGCAAGCTGAAAAGGGCTGAAAGTCACAATTAATCTCCTCAGTTCGCAGTGACGTCGAGTTACAGACAGCAAATTCCGGTCCATTTGAAAATAATATTTGATCTCTGTAAAGCAACACATTGAAATATTTTGTTATCTGTGTATTTATTTTTTATATAATATATATATAACATACATATATTATTTAATTATCTCCAATATAATAAAAAATATTAAAAGATCACATGATTCAAGCAAACGTTGTTGGACAAATCACCGTCAAGATTCCAGTATATCATCGGCACCAAAACAGAACAACGATCGTAGGAAACACTCCTCGAGTCCCGTTACTCGAGGCCACGGGTCGAGAACAATAATGGCAATGTTATGTGAATATAATGGATATTAATGCGATATACTGCTCACTTAAAGTCATTCAAGTGTGAGAGAAACCATCTTCCGGCGCTCGAGTGGACAGCATCCCCTCGCCGCCGCCCTACCCCCCCTCCCCCGCACGAACTGACGCGGGTAAGACAACCCCGCCCACTACTCGTCCAGCTGGACAATATTAGACGAAGAATAACTCACTTGAGAACACTTAAAACACATCTTTGAATTTTCATAGATGCGCATCTTCCATCGGAATCAGTACGGTCAGTCCGAGTTCTCACCTAAATTAGCGTTTGCGGAACTTCGAAGTTACGTAAAAAGTCAAACCCCAACAAACTTTTACTGCTTATTCTGTGGCTTACTACTCCAAGCTTATTTATTTTATTACTTCACAATTACACGATTTGGTGCATGCAAGAAATGCAAAATAGGTATTGTTGAAAGATACATGAACATTGTCGGCTGCGGGTAGCGGTGTCACTTCGTACTATCTAGGTTGTGCCTAAAAGGCAGTCGAACTAAGCAGTATCGCCTGGATCTCGACTGATCATTCTGTGTGCAATGATCGGCACTTCTTTAAATATACTATGCAAGCATTTATATATAAAAAATAATAACAATATAATCCCCCCACCGTACGATACATATATTAACTTTTTTGTTTACATAGCTGAATATTAAAAAAGCACATATCACAATATGAGAAAAAAAAAATTTCTTTGCATTTCATTTGTTGCTGTCAAAATCAAGTTCGGACTACCAATTTGTATGAGACGTCGACGTATTTACGGCAACAATATGTAAGTTGTCAAATCAAACTCAGACCCGCAAATATTAGTTCGCTTAACGCCCACTGCGACGTACGTAAGAAGTTACGTACTTCTTTATGGCGTGAATCAAAACATTATGTATTCATGCATTGAAAAAAAAATCAAACGACCATATACCACATTAAATAAAACGCATAAATGTTAGAATATTTAAAAACCAATAAGGATCCTAACTGCGTAGAATTTATAACCTTTAAGCAATTAGCATTAATATGATTGTAATCCCGCTGATGTACCAACATTAGAAATGATGTGTAACATCGGCGAGAGGAACATCGTGATACGGCAAAAAAAAAATTAACAAAAAAAATAACCGACTTCAAAGAAATAGCACTAAAAAGTAAAAAATAATGTTCATTTTTGTAGTTACGATTTCTGTTATTTTTTGAGTCGGCGTCAGCCGGGCACGCGCTGCGCCAATCAAGAGAACCTAACCTAATCTAACCTAACCTAACCTAACCTAACCTAACCTAACCTTGGCTGACAACATATTAGTTGGAGGGGATTGTCTTTGCAAATAAAATGATATTTGTCATGAACTGTTGCATACGGCATGGATTGTAAATTTTTGTGTATTCACGTGAATTTAGTGTTTTACCTATGTTTTTGTTAAAATAATTGACAAACACTTTTGTAAACTTAGACTAAGTGGACGTTGAAAAAAAACAGCGGAGTTTATTTCCAGTTCTTCTTCGCTGTGATTTGTTTTGCTGAACTGGCCAATGCTAAAATATGACAAATCCGAGTGCAGTGTACTGTCTATGGATGATGAATAAACAATACAATACAATACAAACATTAAAAAAAAACATACAGACGAATTGATAACCTCCTCCTTTTTGAAGTCGGTTAAAAATCAAATAAGTGGAAACGAATGGCAAAAAAACGAACCAATTAGGATTTATTATTATGAATTTAACAGAAAGTAATAATAAATTAACGTGTTGAGCGACCGCAAGGCGACCGCACAGAGCAGCGAACAGAAGCTGAATTATCTAGAAGAAGACGTGACATGCACCCCTGATACGGACGACGTTAAAAGCCCAACACACCACATTCTCCAAGAAATTAGGTACCTAAACCCAAAAAAAAAAATACTTTTCAATTTGATGAATTCGCCAACCACCTAAAGTTACCGGAAATGACTCAAGCAAAAAAAGAACAGACAAAATGCGTTGACTTCTGGCAACACTTTTAAAGGGGGCTATACATACAATAATTATTTAAGGCATTCATAATTTGACTGTATATGCAACTCTACGAAAAAACGTGCAGATTTAACAAAAAAATCGTTCATTTTCATTTTTAACCCGAAGTGGTAAGTATGGTCTGTGTTCTACTATACATCACTCGAAACTACAATCCAACATTTTTATCCTTCTGAAACGAACGTATTTGTGGCTCAATCATAAAGATCCTCATAATATGGAGGAAATACTAGCCTTGTTTTTTCGCACTAGTCAACAGTGTAATATAGGTATTTGTCAATGCTAGTTAAATAAAATGTCTTTCGATACAGTACCAGCCCGTTTCTTATATTTGGGGTGTCTTTGACCCAGTAAAAACGAATAAAATTGTTAGGGTTCCGTACCCAAAGGGTGAAAACGGAACCCTTTTACTAAGCCTCCGCTGTCCGTCCGTCCGTCCGTCCGTCTGTCACAGGGCTGTATCTCATGAACCGTAATAGGTAGGCAGCTGAATTTTTCACAGAGTGTATATTTATTTTGCCGCCATAACAACAAATAGGTAAAATATAAAAATAATAAAAATTAAAGGGTTACCCATACAAAAAAAACTGATTTTTTGTGTTAAATCTTGTACGATGGTACGGAACCCTTCGTGTGCGAGTCCGACTCGCACTTGGCCGGTTTTTTTTCTTTCTTTCCAAGTTTCTGAAGTTGACTTGGTCACCACCGCACCAACCACATTAACTTTTGAATTATACACACATAGCATTAATAAAGTACATATCATTCACAGATCTAAATTTCACTGAATCATTACTACTAGGTCGACTAAAATTTGGCCAGTTTGATATTTTTAAATGATCGATACTTCTTGCGGCGCATTTAGGAAAACAGATCAGAGTGTTTATATTTTTAACCGACTTCAAAAAAAGGAGGAGGTTATCAATTCGTCTGTATGTTTTTTTTTTTTTTGTTTTTTTTTGTTTTTTTTTTTTTATGTTTGTTACCTCATAACTTTTTCCTGGGTGAACCGATTTTGATGATTATTTTTTTAAATGATAGCTAGGGCTTCCCAAGTGGTCCCATTTTAATTTGGTTAAATTCTGACAATGATATCCATGAGAAAACCATAAAAGTCTTAAATTTGTATTAAGATGTGCGCGACAAATGGACGAATAACTCAATATAACGCCAACCGATTTCGGTGATTCTTTTTTTATTGGAAAGGACGTGTACAAATTAGTAAGTGTACTTCAGATTCACTAAAAATTAACAAATAAAAAAAAATTTAACAAAAAAAATAACCGACTTCAAAGAAATAGCACTAAAAAGTAAAAAATAATGTTCATTTTTGTAGTTACGATTTCTGTTATTTTTTGAGTCGGCGTCAGCCGGGCACGCGCTGCGCCAATCAAGAGAACCTAACCTAATCTAACCTAACCTAACCTAACCTAACCTAACCTAACCTTGGCTGACACCGACTCAAAAAATAACAGAAATCGTAACTACAAAAATGAACATTATTTTTTACTTTTTAGTGCTATTTCTTTGAAGTCGGTTATTTTTTTTGTTAAATTTTTTTTTATTTGTTAATTTTTAGTGAATCTGAAGTACACTTACTAATTTGTACACGTCCTTTCCAATAAAAAAAGAATCACCGAAATCGGTTGGCGTTATATTGAGTTATTCGTCCATTTGTCGCGCACATCTTAATACAAATTTAAGACTTTTATGGTTTTCTCATGGATATCATTGTCAGAATTTAACCAAATTAAAATGGGACCACTTGGGAAGCCCTAGCTATCATTTAAAAAAATAATCATCAAAATCGGTTCACCCAGGAAAAAGTTATGAGGTAACAAACATAAAAAAAAAAAAACAAAAAAAAACAAAAAAAAAAAAAACATACAGACGAATTGATAACCTCCTCCTTTTTTTGAAGTCGGTTAAAAATATAAACACTCTGATCTGTTTTCCTAAATGCGCCGCAAGAAGTATCGATCATTTAAAAATATCAAACTGGCCAAATTTTAGTCGACCTAGTAGTAATGATTCAGTGAAATTTAGATCTGTGAATGATATGTACTTTATTAATGCTATGTGTGTATAATTCAAAAGTTAATGTGGTTGGTGCGGTGGTGACCAAGTCAACTTCAGAAACTTGGAAAGAAAGAAAAAAAACCGGCCAAGTGCGAGTCGGACTCGCACACGAAGGGTTCCGTACCATCGTACAAGATTTAACACAAAAAATCAGTTTTTTTTGTATGGGTAACCCTTTAATTTTTATTATTTTTATATTTTACCTATTTGTTGTTATGGCGGCAAAATAAATATACACTCTGTGAAAAATTCAGCTGCCTACCTATTACGGTTCATGAGATACAGCCCTGTGACAGACGGACGGACGGACGGACGGACAGCGGAGGCTTAGTAAAAGGGTTCCGTTTTCACCCTTTGGGTACGGAACCCTAACAATTTTATTCGTTTTTACTGGGTCAAAGACACCCCAAATATAAGAAACGGGCTGGTACTGTATCGAAAGACATTTTATTTAACTAGCATTGACAAATACCTATATTACACTGTTGACTAGTGCGAAAAAACAAGGCTAGTATTTCCTCCATATTATGAGGATCTTTATGATTGAGCCACAAATACGTTCGTTTCAGAAGGATAAAAATGTTGGATTGTAGTTTCGAGTGATGTATAGTAGAACACAGACCATACTTACCACTTCGGGTTAAAAATGAAAATGAACGATTTTTTTGTTAAATCTGCACGTTTTTTCGTAGAGTTGCATATACAGTCAAATTATGAATGCCTTAAATAATTATTGTATGTATAGCCCCCTTTAAAAGTGTTGCCAGAAGTCAACGCATTTTGTCTGTTCTTTTTTTGCTTGAGTCATTTCCGGTAACTTTAGGTGGTTGGCGAATTCATCAAATTGAAAAGTATTTTTTTTTTTGGGTTTAGGTACCTAATTTCTTGGAGAATGTGGTGTGTTGGGCTTTTAACGTCGTCCGTATCAGGGGTGCATGTCACGTCTTCTTCTAGATAATTCAGCTTCTGTTCGCTGCTCTGTGCGGTCGCCTTGCGGTCGCTCAACACGTTAATTTATTATTACTTTCTGTTAAATTCATAATAATAAATCCTAATTGGTTCGTTTTTTTGCCATTCGTTTCCACTTATTTGATTTTTAACCGACTTCAAAAAGGAGGAGGTTATCAATTCGTCTGTATGTTTTTTTTTAATGTTTGTATTGTATTGTATTGTTTATTCATCATCCATAGACAGTACACTGCACTCGGATTTGTCATATTTTAGCATTGGCCAGTTCAGCAAAACAAATCACAGCGAAGAAGAACTGGAAATAAACTCCGCTGTTTTTTTTCAACGTCCACTTAGTCTAAGTTTACAAAAGTGTTTGTCAATTATTTTAACAAAAACATAGGTAAAACACTAAATTCACGTGAATACACAAAAATTTACAATCCATGCCGTATGCAACAGTTCATGACAAATATCATTTTATTTGCAAAGACAATCCCCTCCAACTAATATGTTGCCAATTGGAGCAGGCCAGTCCCCACAAACAGCACCCGTTCACGAGCATCACGCCGGGCACAGCCATTACCTCTTTCAACCATATTTTAGGGAAAGAGATAACCTGAGCCAAGCGTCACCGTAAGCAAGGACCTTTAAGCGATGCACTGCTCCAGTGGCAACACAACACTGTGAAACACTTGCACATTAGGTTTTAATACTATGAGTTTTGTCATAAACTACTACTGTCAGCTGATCACATAGTTACATATCCCTTTAAATTCTACCACCTACAGACAATTAAGAGCATAATGGTTTGAGAGCATCCCTATCAATAAAGTAATATTTCATATTTCATATTTCAAATTCTTTATTCAGTGGAGCATTTTTTTTCAAGTATACAATATTACATTGTAAGCACTTAATGCTATAGAATACGTCATGTTAAGTGTTCTATACATATCAATTGATTACATCAGTACAATACAATAAAAAGAAAAAGCCTTTAAAGTTGCCCAAAAAATAAAAAAATAATTATAATAATTAAATTAACTTAAAAATAAAATAACGGTTAAAGCAAACCAAAATTCAAATATAAATAATCATTAAAATTAAAATATTAAAGTTCATAGTTAATCAAATTAATTCATTGTCAATACATATCATTTGTAATCAAATTTGTGTAATAAAAAATCTTCAATTCGATAAAATACATTGTCAATTAGGAATAATAGATTCCTATTTGTTACCTCATAACTTTTACCTGGGTAACCAATTTTGATGATATTTTTTTTTAATGAGAGCTAGTGCTTCCTAAGTGATCCCATTTTAATTTGGTTAAGTTCTGACAATGATATCCATGAGAAAATCATATAAGTCTTAAATTTGTATTAAGATGTGCGCGACAAATGGACGAATAACTCAATATTACGCCAACCGATTTCGGTGATTCTTTTTTTATTGGAAAGGACGTGTACAAATTAGTAAGTGTACTTCAAATTCACTAAAAATAAACAAATAAAAAAAAATTAACAAAAAAATAACCGACTTCAAATAAAAAGCACTAAAAAGTAAAAGATAATTGCCATTTTTGTATACGATTATTTTATTTTTGAGTCGGTGGCGCAGCGCTTTCCCGGCTGACGCCGACTCAAAAAATAAATAGTCAGTCTGATATAAAGCCACCGAGATTTGTACCCGGAGTCATCCGCTTTTCAGTCGAGCGCTAGCCCACTGAACCATCACATCATTGATGCGTGCAACCAAACAGGTCATAATTAAGCAAGTAGCTATGTCATTGAGCCGGCAACGTCATCGTTTAACCTCTACGCGACAGTCGTAGCAAGAGATATGTAGGTGCATCGCTACGCCGCCGCTACGGCGCGTAGCGATGCTACGCCAGTTGACTTATTCGTCATTGCTACGCCGCCGCCGCCGCTACGCTGCTAAGCTTCTCTTTACAAGTACATATTCAAGATCGATATCGATATAGCGTCTCAAATTAACTACAATTATTTCTTATCTCAGCTGATCTGCATGTTTGAGCAGTTGCAATGAAAACTAGAGCATTACAATTTGCTTCTTTTGCTCTAATACTTATGACTACATATGTGGAGGGCTTAGAAAAGATAATAGTAAAATTACTTTCTAAATCGAACACATCTTCGTGAAAATGCCCGGAATGCAAAATCAATAAAACAAAATCAAGAGGAAATTCTGATAACATCCCCGTTCGCCAGCGCTACGATTCTCCTCCTTCCTCTTTATCTGATCCCGTAGAAGAAATTTTACTAATGGTAATTAGAGAGGAGATAAATAGAACTACTTAAAGCTGTATTCAAAGCACCATACGTGAATCACTTGAAGCCGAGTTAAAAGCTATCAAAGAGGATATAAATTCTTTCCGGGAATCTCTTCAGTTCATCAGTAAGGAGTATGAAGATCTGCATTCAAAATAAAATTCTATGGCATAGGATCTGAAAATCTGAAAACGAGTCCCTGACAGCAACAGTAAGTAAACAGAACAGTCGCATCCCGAAAATCACGCCTGGGAGAGCAATATCGAGATCACCTGCCTACCGGAGTTTAAAGGTGGAAATATTATGAACGTGGTTCATAAACTTGATCAACCGTCAAAAATCGTAAGCAGAAGGCGCTGTCTGCACTTGGGTTGCTAAGCTGAACAAAAATAGCGGTAGGCCTCGTGTGTTCGAATTGTATGACGACGTAACAATTCTCGGCGACTTTAATTTAAGCTTTATTTCCTGGGAAGTAGATCCTCCGACTGGACTCATTAATACACTTAATTACAGAAACGATCTTGGCTTTTCACTCATCACTTTATGTCAATCGACGTTCTGACGGTTTAATTATGTGCGTAACAGCAATAAAAAATGCTTAGATTTAGTTTTGTCAAATATGACAGACCTGAAACTCTAAAATTCTATCAAACTGTTGAGTAACTAAAATTACTTATTCATAAACGTCAACAAAAACTCAGCGTTCGATACAACTACTTTAAAGCTGATTACGATACAATTATCGCAAACATCAGTTCCATAGATTGGTTTTCTGAGTTCATAAAGTGCAGGGATGTAAACTAAATGGTGGAACTATTTTATAATAACCTTCGCAGGATTATTGCTCACAACGTACCTCTTAGAAAACCAAAAATGAACAGGTATCCACCGTGGTTTAGCAGATCATTGATTAGATCGCTAGCTGAAAAGGAGAAGCAAACCCTAGGGACAAGCTTGAATACGAACTCCTTCGTGATCGTTGTAGTAAGCAGTAGACCTTATGCTACAACACATACATGTTATATTAAGGAAAATATTACTAATAATACTTAGGTGTTTTGGAGCTTTATTAAAAGTAGATGTAAAGACTCAAATTCTATTCCATCTACAATAAAACTGGATGACAAACTTGGTAGCACTGGTGATGAAATAGCCGGTTTATTTGCACAAAAATGTTCATCAACGTTTCGAATCAGAAATATGGTCGATTCAAATCGTTTGCCTAACAGTAACTCTAACAATTATTAAAATGAATTCACTATTATAGAAGATAGCAGCAACATTAAAAATTACAGACCCATTTCTATACTTTCAGTGTTTTCTAAAATTTTTGAGTCAATTGTATGCCCGGTAATAACATGGCACTCCAAACAAGCTATAAACCACCAACGACATGGCTTCCAGGCCCATCGACATCGACAGTTATATTTTAGTGTTTTGACAAAACGTCCTTACGTACCTCGCGTGATTGAATGTCGGTAAAATGATTTCGGTAGCATTTCGTTTCGTGTTTATAGCACCCCGTCCCCCTTGCCTGCCCTCCCCCTGTTAGCGGAATTACGCAATATTGAACACACATGTGACAACTCATCAACAGCTGCCACTAGCTCATTGATCAAACAAATTTGTTATTAATTAAACACGCGCGCATCTATCCGAGAAACGCGTGCTTTCAGCTTACGAACGAAATCAATTGGACCGTGCTGGATTTATCGAATGTATTGACTCGTTACGCTAGTTCTGAGGCCCTATTGCGAGTTACAAATCACTTGTCGAAATTTCGCTGAAGTATTCGTTTCGGCAGGTTTACACACCAGGGATACACTCAATCACCCGCCCTGGATTTTTATGTTTGTGTAGAAATGCATATTTAAATAACCCTCCTTCTTTCGCAGTCGGGTAATAAAAAATATTTAGCAATTAATGCCGAATCGAAGAGCTCAGCGAAATTTCAATATGTGATTCGTAGCTCGTAAAAGAGGCTCTGCACTGAACGGATGTTTGAGCGTAATAATGTAACTGAAGTGACTATAACCTAAGAGCATCGCCACTTTATTTCATTAGCGATAAAAATATTCATACATTTGAAGGAAAAACAAAGCCAAAGTGCACTACTCACTGACTCAATATATACTAAGTACTAGGGTACAGCTGAACAGTTTGTTAATATTTTTGTATGAATACATATTTGGAACTAGTACCAGTCGGTATTAAAAAAAATCTTTTTGCATTTGTGAGCACAATTCGTTGATGAATCTTATCATCACACTGATCTGAACAAAAAAATAAAACCGGTCTAGTGCGAGTCGGACTTGCACACAAGAGTGCCGTGTTACCACGGCACAACATAATGTTGAACACAAAACAATCACGTTTCTTGTATTGGGGCCCCATTTTTTTTTTTTACTTTTTGACGTAAACGTAATAGCCTAGCTATAACGTTTCATTAGATATCACCCGCTGACAGGCGGACGGTTTGACGAACATGGGACGGACGGACGGACAGCGGACACTTATTAATAGGATTCCGTGTGCACCATTTGGGACCGGAACCCTAAAAAGGTCAGGAAGTACGATAAGTGAAAACGAAGTACTAGCGCGGGCGGGCGGTGCGACGCGATGGGTCGGGCGCACAGATGACCTCCGGTTAAGGCGCATTTAACAGAGCTCCACTTGGGTGATATCGCAAAACTAATTTGACCCGAGCGGAGCCGGGAACCTCAGCTATCGAATATTAAATTCACCGTTGCCTGAATAACATTTGGTTAAAATTGATTAAAATATTATAGGTTTGATAGAAGATTTGAAGCGAACACGACCGCAGCTCTCAATCATCTGTGAGTGCACGAGTAGTCGTGGGGGGGTGCAGCGGTGGGGCGGGGCGGGGCGGGGGAGGAAGCACTCAGGAAGGTATAAATTAAAGCGCACTCGAAGCGCGAAACGCGAGCATTAGTGTCGGACCCACTCTCAACAGCAAACTGCGCAACCAACCGCCGCCGTCTCTACCGCCGCCGCCGCCGCCGCCGCGTCCCCACACGCAAGCGCCGCAGCGGAATGAACAAGAAGCTTACTTAATATTTATTCAATTTATTCGAGAATAAAATAGCTTTAAATAAAACATAATATAAAACTATTAATAAAAAAAAATAAACTAAAACTCCTAAACAAAATTATTTTCGCCATAATGCAATTGGGTTAGCACCCAATCGCATTCAGTTCTAGAAGGGCGTAAGTAAAACAACATAGAATTTTATTTAAAAATAACTACAAAAAAATTCTATAGTCAAAAAAGTACATTTGTAGATTGGTGACTCAGCCATAATTTAAAGACAACTTTGTAGGACCCCGATGCTTTATTTCCTCAAACGGGGCAATTGTGTATAAAAATGCATAAAAAACTTTGAACAAAGAAGGGGAGCCTCAGATATATATAATTATATGTTTGAGATACAGCTAACAAATCAATTTAATGAAATTTTTAAATCAGTTGTACTTATTTTTAAAAATAATCAAATATGCTTTCACTTACGCCCTTATGGAACTAAATATGATGTGAGTTTATAAAAATAATGTACCGCGTTTAAAATTTATTTATTTGTTCAGAAAACTCACAGCTTAACTACTAATACAAAACATGTTCGCCAATTAATGGTTTTCAACATAAAGAAAATCTAAAATAATGGATAGTAGTGAAACGCGGATCTGTTGTTCTTAGTTTTAGATGAATTTACGTATTAAAATAGATATTTTTGTTGTTGTCACATTTCTGAGCGATGTTAAAAATCTAATCTTATTCGGAAGTAAGTCAATACAATTGATTGCGGGAGGAGGGACTGTAGGAACTTATGGTTTATATAGAGCGGGGGCCGAAATCAGAAGACGCACGGTCCGCGAAAGGCTTGCTTGCTGCTTCGGCCCAGCCTTGCTTACATTTTACAGCTTTCTATGTTTAATTAATGAACGTTGGCTAATAATGACGTACGGACGTAGCGGCTGCCTCCTTGACAACGGGCTGAACGATCAGCTCGTAATGTCGGAAGTATTTTCCTCCCGCCGCGTGAAAAGCCGTAAGATTTTTTTTTTATTTGTACAATTTGTGCAACAATAGTAAACACACATATTAAAAAACTCTAAAACAATAAAGATTCGACATTAAGTAATTTAATTACACATGCAGTGAGCAGAAAACATGATCATTATAATAGACAAACAAATAAAACTAAAATTTAAACTAAAATACGATTACAAATAAACTATCGAATGCTACGCTTAAGACTTGCTAATGAAAAACTGTATTCATCTACATTATCACAAACATTATTAAAACTAGCACAACTTCTTCTTATAAATTCATTGCCCAGATATTTTGTTTTGGTTTTGCTAATATAAATATATCGGTCGACCTGGTATTTTTTGTTGGACACTTTAAGTTATAGTGTGTAAGAGATAAGGGCTGTCAACTAGCGAGTGAATTATAAATAATAATTACAAATTATATTTTTAAATAACATTATTATGTCTCTCATCTCCAGAAGATATTCAAGTGACTGGAGTGGCATTGTCGGAAGCGATGCTTCCGATTAAGCCCTTATGAAACATGAAACATATTTAATAAATTGAACTTGATTTTTTTCTATGGAGTTAACGTATGAGGCGTACTGAGGGTTCTGTACAGTAGAGGCATATTCTAAATTGCTTCCTACGTATGATGCATAAAGAGTATTAAAGGTAATATGATTTTTAAAATTTTTGGAGACACGAAAAATAAATCCCAGCATTTTGTATGCTTTTGATCAATATGTGACTTAAACAATAATTTAGTGTCCAAAATAACGCCCAAATATTTAACCAAGCAGACTCTTTAGTTTTTTAGACTCTGTAGACTCTTTAATTTAGTTAACCGATTATAGTTATTTAGTATGGTATTTACTTTGCGGAAGTAAGATATAACCAAGCATTTCTCAATGTTGAGATGAAGCAGATTAACATGACCAAAATCGTTTAAACCATTAGTTAAAGTTTTAATCATTTTTTTATCATCAGCAAATAAATAGTTCAGCCGAAGTAATTACATTGACTACATCATTTATATTGGGACCCAAATGTGGTACACCTAATAATTTTATCGTGTTTCTACATCAAATATTTTCATGAGGGCATTCTTTAGTAAGAAGGACATTTATAAAAGAAACGATTTTTTATCTAAAACATTAAAACATTATAATGTCTTGCCGTTTTAGATAGAGGAAAGAGTTAAAACATTCCTCAAGCATTTCTGGAATACATTCTGTGCGTGGGGTTTGTCGACTACGGGTTACAGTAGCGCTTCAGTCGCTACTGGGGGTGGGGTGGGGTGGGGTGGGGCGAGCGGCGCGTCCGCTTCGTTCTACTCACTAATGACAGCAAACAATTTATTCCACATCCTGTTTCGGACCACCAAATAAATACATCTAGTCTGTGGAGGCCTAGGGATGGGCCACGCGCCGCCGACACGACGCAACATCACTACTATATGTGAGTATACCATACGACGCTACCCTTACCATTTGTTTGGTACTTTCCACCGCAAATATTGTGAGATCTCATTTAAAACCAACTCGGTTATTTTAGTTAGTATCTACGAAAGCTCGTATTCAATCATTAATGGTTTACCAACGAATATAGTGATCGTATCTATGTTAGGCATCTTAGGTTATTCAATTTGAACCGCCGCCGAGACAGTGTTACGTAAGTTTGATCGAGGATTGGTTTTTTTCTATGAGATCTTACATCCCAAAATTGTCTCTTAAGGTGGCCCATCCCGCTCATCTCCCCATACAAAAGGGGAAAGAAGATCACGCCCATATTTTTTGTCAGAGTTCCAAAATGTTGCTCAAAATAGCTTTATTTGATCGAACTAGATGTCTGATGACCATTGGCATTTTAAAATTGTGTTTGGTTTCTAAGTTATAAGGTCCGAAAGTTCGAAATTTTCGCGCCTTTTTTACAATAACTTTGGAGGTGGATTACGCAATGATCATGTAAGAACATCGTAAAAAGATTAGTCATCAGACATAGCTTATTTAATCAAGATTTATGATCTATTTGGTTTTTGTTAGATTTTTGACTACAGCGGTCGTGGTTTACTTTTAGCTATAAGTCGTTTTGAAATTAAAATTTTCGTAAATCTTACCAAATCCTACACTATGCACATTGTCTTTTTTGTGGACATGTTGCATCTTCCTCATCACGGAGCCTGTCTTATTCTTTATAACAGAGAAGGCCCCAGAGCGCTACAGCACGGTTTTGTACAGTGCCCGCGAATGAGTTAGTCCCGCCGGGTTGGGCCACGTTAATATATTTTTTTATTTACATACAATTACAAAGTTACTTCTTCATTCGTCTTATAGATGATTATAGTAGATTTTGAAACAGACGTGAATTTACTAACCACAAAGAAAAAAGACTGAAACAGTAGCTCAATAATTATTTTTAAGGTTCAATCAAATAAAGTACAATCGTCAGTGGAAGTTTTTTTAATTTTGAACTTCGACCGGCGATTATATTGAAATGTAGTTATAATTAAACGGTTATTTGGACATATAGTTAGCTTTTATTGTATACTTGCTGTGGTAACCGGCTCTGCTCGGGTCAATGTCATTTCGGACTAAAATAGAGCTAAACAATTGCCTGTATACAAATTAGCCCAAAGGGCTGGTCCAAAAGTCGGTCCACGACGATCCCATCCATCCTGATAGGATGGGAACAACAAACATCCAAACGTTCCCATTTATTATATCAACGGAAAGAATGTGTATAAAATCGTACATATATCTATCACCATCCTTGACTTAGTAGATTTAGTTACTTACTAGGTATCCTGTATGATCTTCCCTTGATTCAATATGGAAAACATGGACAATTTTCACTGCCATATCGACAATCTTTCCTTCAATGCGATGCTATGTACCAACTATTACCCTTGTGTAGGATCAATATAATTTTATGTTCCCGAAGGAAACGTAGTGGAGGGAGATTCTTTGTTATGTGCTTAATAATCTTGTTATTTTTGTTTAATGTATTTCTCTCTGTGTTTTCTCCTAAATAAATAAATAGATAAACTCTGGCGGAATTGAATCCAAATCACAAGCAGCCTCAACAACGAAAAGTAATCCGGACCATTAATATTAGTAGAGCTTTTCCCTTAGAGAAAGCGCTAGACAGATGAACTACTGCGATTGGTCCATACTGTCCACACAAAGTGACGTGTTTAATCATACGTTGACGATGATTTTGGTTTTTTGTCCTTTCGTGCTCTCGGCCCTTTCTGGTGTCTGGGCATATCGTC
Source organism: Incurvaria masculella (assembly GCA_946894095.1). Lineage (NCBI taxonomy): Eukaryota > Metazoa > Arthropoda > Insecta > Lepidoptera > Incurvariidae > Incurvaria > Incurvaria masculella. The sequence continues at coordinate 19,985,407 of OX335653.1, read as the reverse complement.
ATTGCAGACGAGGCGCGTCCCTAGCGCGGGGGGGTGCGGGAGGGGGCGAGGAGGGCGGCCGACTCGCGCCACCGATAGATTGATGAGCCGCCGCCGCCGCCGCCGCCGCCGCCGCCGCCGCCCGCTCGCCCGCGCTCGCCCGACATGCTCATTCAATTCCGCCCTAAGTTTTTTTCGGTCCGCCTCGACTCCGTTACATAATTAGATAAATGTTTTTGGACGTCGTCGCCCGTCTCCTTAATGATGAGGCGCTTTTGGTTGCTGGATCTTTTTTGTTTTTGGCCGCTCGCGTCCCTTCCTGAGACTCGATGGAGATTTTGGGGTTAGCGGCCTAAATCGGGCAAATTAAATGACTTGTAAAGATCGAAAGCCCCTGAATTAGTTGATTCATTAATGTTGTCCTTTTTTTTCTTACCATGTTTACGTACGCTTTTAATTAGTCTGTCAAAATGCTGGTATATAGGCGATTTGTCCGTTGTCAATAAAGCGTAACCTCATTAAGCGTATTCTTGCATCAGGCAGGTGCCAGTTGAAGAGAGCTTTCAAAAGTCAAACATTGTTACTGGACGCTTAAATAGTCATGAAGAAGCCTTTTGTACCTTTCGTAGCGCTGATAAGTCACTTACCCATACCACAGAATAAGTAATAGTGCTACGCTCATTAAAACGTTCCTGGAAGATATAGAATGTTGACGAACTTATGATACAAACTTTAATCAGGTATTTATGGCAAATTCTTCGACAATTTTGGACCACCGAGCAATCTTTTCGTCAGTATTGCGTCTACCATTTCCGCGAACTGCTGCACCCATATCTGAGAATAATTTCACATTCCCTCCACCTATATTCAATACTCCCTACTCGCTTTGTGTTTAATATTCGATATACCTTGTTTCAACGCTTAGCTTGAACTTTACTGAACATTTACTCATATTGTCATCGACGACATAATAGGGTTTTTGGCACTAGACAAACCCGTAAGTGAGAATATTGCTTCAGTCCCTCCGCCCATAATCACTATCTTCTCCGATCTCCACTAGCCATACCCGGGTTGACCATTTGCCACATGATTGATTTCAGATGAAAGTAAGCTTACAAATTGTCTTCCGATATTTCCCTGAGGTATTTGATATTGTTTATCAGTCAGTTTGATGGCTCTCTTCCAGCGTTGTCTCCGAGTAGTGTCTGAGGATCCCTCACTGTTCACTCGCTGTGAGCCGTAGCCTTTTTCGAAATAACTATTCACACAAATGAGTGAGCTAATTCTGTCGCACTGACTTGAAGAGTGCTTTGCTCTTCTGAATCTGGACGATGTAAATTTGTTTGGTCGACTCGATATTGCTGGGATTTCATCACGCATCTTCTCATGTACAATGTTAGTCCTCGTTTTTTGAAGCAGTTGTTGCAGTATCGGCATTTTTCTTTGGTTGCATCAATTGTAGGTGGATTGAGGTGAGGAGGGAATTTTCAGTAGAATCTATTGTTTATTCATTAGCCATTTATAACGAGAATATTTCTATAGTATTGGTGCCCTTAGAACTAAATGCATGGCATTAGTTTTTTTAGTATTTAACAATACATTATTATGTACAAACCATCATGTGAGCGACTTAATTACTGACCAGAAAGCCTCCCTTAGTGGAATAATATTTTTGTTCTTAAAAACTACTGACATATAATGTGCAAACATAACTTGTTCTATGTCTTGCCCAATTGAAACGAAAATATAATTTATATAAATCAGGAAGAATAATGGACCAAGGATAGAGCCTTGCGGTACTCCTATTGTAACAGGGTCAACGTCCCATTTTATACTATTGACCTCACATATTCGTTTTGTGTTGTCTAGGCATGTTTCAAATAAACGTAGCTCTTTTTGTCTTGCTCCAAAATGCACTAATTTTTATAACCATATTGAAAATTATTATTTAATTTTAAGGCTGTTACAGACGGGACGGATATGTGTTTGTGCGCACGTACGCGCAGATATCTGTCGATATCGCTCTTCATATAAATCAATGGACTACCACATACGGCGCAGATTATATATTTTGAATCTGCGAGCATGGGCAGATGCAGACCGATATCGACAGACGCCACCGACAGACGCGAATACTTTCTGCGGATAAATACAGGTTGAAATATTTGAGCTTACGGTGAGAAGGGGTCCGTCTGTTCGTCTGTCACAGGGCTGTATTTCATGAACCGTGATAGGTAGGCAGCGAAAATGTTCACAAAGGATATATTTATTTTGCCGCTATAACAACAAATAGGTTAAATTAAAGTGATATAAAAATTAAAAGGCCCCATACAAAAAACATGATTTTTATTAAATTTATTACTATGGACGGAACTCTTCGCGAGTCCGGCGATTCGGACCGGTTTTTAGCAAATGAAAGGCAATATGTAAATCAAACTAAAAATCAGAGCTAGCTCGCAGACCCACGCAGACGTAGACGCCTGTCTGTGACACCCTTAAACGTGAAGGTTGTGTTTGCCTATTATTGGGTCTGCACACTATTATTTGTAATATGCCTTGTCACGTGGCGGAAAAAAAAAGTAGTATTATTTAAGTCTATAGTAACAAGGGACTGCAGTTAAACATGATTTTACTTTAAAAAAAAGAAGTAAAATTTACTCGGCGATGCCGACAGATCCGCCACGGATCATACTCTCCAACCCCTAAGAATGAAGGGTGAGGCCCTCCCTTCCCCACGACGTGGGGACCAGAAGGGTCTCTAGGACTGTGCCTGCCGAACTGCACAATGCACGAGTCAACAGCTCCGATCCATAAAGAGAACGCCATTTCGGTTGGATTTTTTTCTTGAGGGTAGGAGGTTAATCTTTAGACAATGGAGTTAGCAGTCGGCCTATGGAGCAACAAAGGTGGTTTGGAGGTGGGAAGGCCATGGAGTAAGGAACTGAGCAGACCTGGACCCTTCCAGGTCTGCTACGTGACAGCCTATATATGTCGTAAATGTGAATCGGTCAACCTGTTGTCAAAGCTTAATAAAATCAAACAAAAAAATTACCTCATTCCCAGAGAACCCTGGGAGACTGGTGAAAAAACACAATCCATCTGAAGTACATTTGAAAGTTGTGCATTATCTTTAGAGAAGCTCATTTCCGTACGCAGCTTGACAAATTTTGAAACGAGACTGTGACTAGACTGAAACGAGATTTCATTAATCCCATATTACAAAATTGTTTTGATATTAATTTTCGAACGCTGCATGGTTCTATTACATAGTATATTTGAAATCGGGGCTAAGTATGTCGACGAAAATTAGATTTAACAAGCACAATTATAACAATGGAAGGAATAACTGTATTTGTATTTTACGGTTAAAACCCAATGAAGGATATGATTTTTTTGATATACCTATCTCGATTGCACAAATTTTAAGTAAATGGTATAAAAAGCCGTTTCATTAGCAATCTTATTATTTGTAAACAAAAAATAAATACCTAAATATTTTGTTGGCAAATTGTTTTTTTTGAGTAACTATTTTTAATTAATGGCTAATAACACATACATGCATAGACAAGATATTAGGCCCAAACACCTAATTCCTGAATGGACTAGGTGTCATGCCAGGACCTTCCCTTTATGAGCACGGCTAATTTAATCTGGATGAAAAATATGGAAAAAAAAATCTTGACCTTCGACCATAGTTCCAACCAATGCAATGTTACAAACTCGAGACTGACCATCTAGTAGAGGTAGCCTACAACTTTAATGGGGCAGGGCTTTGAAGTCAGACCGCTGGTATGCAAGGCAAGTCCCCGCGCAGACCCTCAAGGGGGTTTTTAGATGGCACCATAGTCGTTCATAAAGCTACAAACGATAACTGTATTGGCGAGTACATTACGCATACTTAAATATAAATATATGTAGGTATTTAGTAAACATGTGTAGTTTTTTTAAATAAAAAATCCTTTGTGTAAAAAATCTAAACTTTTTTAATGTTATTAGTGATATTCAATACCGAAAATTACATTTTGATTTGCGGTTTTAACAGTGAGCACTACCCTAGAGTACTTAGTAAATTTAGATATTTTAATTTCCACTGAGTTTGCGCCCCAGAACCACTTGGTTTGGTACATGTTTAGTAAAAAGGACTCATTACGATTAATCATACGTACAGTAATTTGATATAAACTAAACACCACATTGTAGAGACATTCTGAACCTCCGACTTACTCCAACTACATAACTCATTTCTCAAATCTCAATTAACGATTTGCCCCGAACACTTCGGGTAGCGTTTTATGAAGCGTCATCAAAATAAAGCAATAATTTCGTTCCGTATTAAATAATTAACGCTCGATCGGCGTCGGGCGCAGGAGGGGGGGGGGGCGCAGGAGGGGGGGAGCGCGCTCCGACTGTTTCTCCAGAGTTTAAATTAATCCGTCGGAACATAAAGTACAGGAGTTATTGCGCGGGTCCGCTCGTTAACTAACTCGCAATCTCAGCCAGTCGGTGACACGCGGCAACACCCCGCCACACGCGGCAACACGCGCTCCCACGACCCTGCACAACCGATCAAATGCGTATATTGTAAACTCCGATAAGAGGACAGCGGTATGTTTCAACATCGATTCATACTTTTCAAACCATCGCATTGAATGAACAACGATGGCCAAGCTCTGCGACTGGCCAGCTACATTGATGTGCGTAGAAGAGACGGACAATTTTTCATCGCCGGTTCGATCTTTCTTTTTGTTTGTAAGAACTGGGCGGGCTTAACCGTACGAGCGGAGCTGGGTACCGCAGCGAGTAAACAATACTCGCTGAGGTACCCAGCTCCACTCAGGTCAATGTCCTTTTGGACTGAAGTCGGGCTTAATTATTTCCTAAATATGTGAGTTACCCATACAAATTTTCAAAACATACTTCAGCCTCTTCGAGTTTAATTTTCGCCACAAAAAGTAGCCTATGTCCTTCTCCAAGGTCCTGACTATCTTTATACCGACCTTCATTAGAATTGATTTAGCGGTTTAGGCGTGAATACAGAGTTGCTTTCGTATTTATCATATTAGTATGGATAAGGAAGTATAGACACAGGATACCTTATAGTGATATGGATTCATCATCCACAGACAGTACACTGCACTCGGATTTATAATGTATTATCCACAGATTAAGTAAATAAGAGCTATATGGGCGCATGGGTAAGACAAAGCGCACGGGATTGTGTCGGCGTCATAAGCGCAAAAATTCGCTTACAAGCAACTAGCAAGCCGCAAGCCGGGCATTTAGTGCTATTGTACGCGCGGCGCGAGCGCACCGTTCTTGATTTTTGTCGAAATGCCGATCTGGCTGTTCATCATCCAGATCGGCATTTCGAATATGTAAAATTATAGTGAACATGTGAATATCCAAATACATACAACATCACATTACATGAGCGGCTCGTAGCCTAGTGGCGCGGGGACCGGCCTAGCGTACCAGAGGCCCGGGTTCAATACCAACTTGCACCACTGTCTTTCTCTTTCAGAGTTCGATAAGTGCATTTCGTCACGAATGCGAGCTGCTCCATGGTTCGGAATCCATGTAAAACTGTAGGTCCCCTTCCCCTACTAGGTGGTAGGGTTTAAGCCCGCCCGGGTTGGTACCATCGCATTGGATGAAAAGATGGTTGAAGCGGCAATGAAAAATTGTCCGTGTTTTCCATCCAGTTCAATGTAGCCGTGCTCATAAAGGGAAGGTCCTGGCATGGCACCTAATTCCTTCGGGAATGTGGTGTATTGGGCTAATATCATAACGGTAGTTGTGTGGTATTAGCCATCCATGTCAGGTCGCATAAAAAAAAAAAAAAAAAAAAAAATGTAAGTGCACTGTAATTGTTAATATTCTAATTTTAAACAATTTTCAAAGGTCATCACGAGTAGTCTGCGTTAGAAGTGAGTTAGTGTTGTTACCATGTCGCAGTATGTATCGACACATTGGAATCGGATAGCTTATGCTTATGCAAACAGCTGTTGCTCTCAACTTATGTTAGTCGTAAGTGTGTCCGGACCAGCGTAAAATCAGCGCTGTAGTTCACTCATCAAGAGGGACCTGCAGCACAAAATGCTGAGCTGGCTCCTTTTTTTTCTCCACAAATGTGTATTTTGAATTTTGTAAGTGTTCTAAGTTGTGTTGAGAAAAAATAAACGTATTTTCTTTCTTTCTTTCTTTCTTTCTTTCTTTCTTATGAAGCCCACAATCTCTACGATTGGACAGTGATGACTTATATCAATATAATACGTACTGTCATGATTTAAGCTCTAAACACACCACAATTCCAAATAAACTAGGCGTCATGCAAGGACCTGTCTTCATTTATTTGAGCACAGTTATATTGAACACGGAAAACACGAACATTTTTCGTTGCGGCTGCAACCACTTTTTATCAAATGCGATGGTACCAACCCGAGTGGCCACCACCAACTAACATAAGGCTAATAATGTTTTATGGAACTAGATATAGATAGCTAATACCACACCTTCTGCCATGATATAAACCTAACTCACCACACGGAAACTAGGTGCCTTCCGCATATTGCAGGGCTTCATTAAAGTTGACGGAACCTTCAATTACAGCTTTGACCAACTCTCATTCAATACGTCAGTTCCAAACCGGGAGTATTACTAAAATATCTGTGACATAACTAAATATAAAGTTTAATTTCAAATTCGTCTAAATTCATGTACTCCGTCTTACTGTTTTAAATAAAAGTAAAAAAATATGTTTGAAATAAATGTAACTTTATCGTTAGTTATGTAACATTCGCATTCGTGACGCATCGCATCCAACTCGGAAAGTGAAACGTGGTGCATGAACGGGGCGGGGATTTGAATCCAGACCTCTGGTATGTAAGGCAAGTCCCTCCAATACAATCTTTCTGGCATTGTAGGACTACATTGTATTTTCAAACACGGACAATTTTAATTGCAGCCTCGACCATATTTCATTCGATGCGATGTTATATTAGAAACATTAAAAGAGTTTTTATTCCTGACTGTATAGCTCATAATATGATGAGAAATTAAAATTTTATTTTTAGTATCAATTAATATTTAGGAAACTTTAATTTTCTTTTATAAATTTAATGATTACTGATTATCGGGGTTTTGATAATTTTAAATTATCTGCGAAAATTATTAAAATGTTGAAGAACTAGAAGGTTGTGACACACGGACAGACGTGCGAACAGAAATGGCCAAATGATAATGTTTTCTTACTTATTTATTTATTTATTTATTTATATAAACTTCGGGTGCATCGGCTGAATGTTCGGTCAGCGGGTGCGAAGCGAGATCTTGGCGAGCGACAAGACAAGACACACAAGGTTATTAGAAAGTAAGAAATTGTATATAATTAGTAGATACTAAAATAATTTATCGTATATGAATTAAAAATAGCCAATTTTTTTTTGCTTTTAAATCCCGGTTTTTTTGAAGGCGGTTTTTTTATTTAAAAATAATTTTATATGATTTGTTCTTTACCTTAAACTGTCTGTGTATAGTGCAGTCGTGCAGTAGCATTTAAGAAAAAAAACGATAAATTGTAGATCTGAGGTCCAGTGAGGTTTATGGAGGTTATGGTTCACTGAGTTAATATAATACGCGTATCAATCAGTATGTGGCGTAATCATGTGTTGGTTGAGAAAATAACTCAATTGACTGGGGCCACTTTTTCTACTCTTTTCTAAATTCTGATGTATTAAAGACTTATATTATTTTTACTTAAATGGGTATTTCTATTGAAGGTTAAGTAGGCTCAAAAAGTATATGTATAAAAACCTTCAGGCATTATTGTGTATATTGTGGCGCGAACTAACAACCTAACGGGGGTAAATCGCGCCACTGTAGGCACCACTGCCAACAAACACATAATAAAAAAAAGTTTAACTTGTTTTTACTAGTTTTAACTAATAGATGCATACTATTTAAGATTAAGAAGTACTCACGTTATTTTCTTCATAGCTCTGAACATGGGAGTTTTGCAGCATATAAATTTTAATCAAATGCACCGACATTTGTGTCGGTCACGTTTTCACGCCTAAACCGCATATACATTTTGATGAAATAAGGTATAGAGAGAGAGAGAGCCTGGATCTTGTGAAAGGAGAGAGGCTACTTTTTGTGGCGAAAATAAACTTAAAGGAGGATGAAAGTTTGTATGGGGAACTCATATGTATAACATAACAAATTAGTTTCAGCCCAACATCAGTCGTAATTGCCGCGCGTATGTCTTTAAAGTGCAATCATTGCTCAGCAAACTTACAAATTGACTAAAAAGATAAAGCTGGCATTGCCAGATTGTGCCGGGACACCATTCGACCTCTAGTCTGGTGGCGCAGTACTTAACAAAAATAATTGTAAGTGCCGTCCGCGCCTGCCCCCACACCGGCCCGCGGGCGCAGCTTCCCCGCGTGAAGCAGTCGCAGGCAGCACCCACGTACTCCACCTCGACCACTCCTACCTGACTCGCGCGCGCCCCTCCGCTGAAATTAGGAAACTACTCTTTGCGCTCGACTCCCGACCGCCCCCCCCCCCCCCCCCCGCCATCTTCACAACAAAGTAAGCCGAGGACTTCATTAGCCGAAGAAAAGAAAGCAATTTTCACGTCGTCGGAGCCCGCGCCGGAGCCGGGACCGTCACCGCCGTCGACCGCCTCCGTCCCACTAGCAATAGGTGCGCGTCACAGGGTCTAGGAGCTTCGTCGGGAGTACTCGCGGAAGGGGAATCAGCAACGAAGAAAATTTGTTTGCTTAGCGGGAATAGAACCCGCTAACGAGCGAAGCGGAGGGTAGGGCGTCCGCCGCCGCGCCGGCCCCCGACAGATGTCCCCGCGGCGACACGCCAGATAACCCGCCGCGCCCCTCGCCTCCCCCCGCCCCGCCGCCGCGCGTCACGCCGGTTATCTCCGGGTGTCCCGCTATTTCGACCTAAACAGCCGAAATAAACGAGCTTTTTGTCCGATTTCTTTTTCAATTCCAATTGACGAGGGGCGAGACTTCTCCGCCTCCGCCGCCGCCGCCATCACCGAAATGAAGTTATCTTTACGATTTCACTTCAAACATCTGTTGAAATTAAAGTAAATAGTAAAGCCAATTATGTGGTATGGATTTCACAAGCTTATCGCTCCTGAACCACTCGGAAATACTAAAATACATTTGAAATGGGCAGTAGCTGGGAGCCCCCCCCCCTCTCCCGTCCCCCCCCCCCCCTCCTGGTCCCGCCGCGCTCCGCTCGTCGCGTCCCGCCACCGCCGCCGCTACCGCCCCGCCGCCGCCGCCGCTACCTCCCGCCGCCGCGCCGCTCTGACTCCAATCGAGCCTGCAAACTCGTTAAATTATCTTACAATTTGTGCACCCGCTCACTGCACGAGTGGACGATGGCAGGCGCGAGCGAGAAGGAACATATCTGCGCCACTCGACCGTATCGGTGGGAGAGAGAAGTGAGATCTTGATAAAAATACGGTCGGTCGCACATGTCCGAGCCAGAAGTCTCCGGTATATTACAACATGTGAAATGCGAGTCGGGTGCCGGGGCGGCGGAGGCGGCGGAGGCGGCGCGGAGGCGGCGGCACTCGTGAGAGAAAAGTCTTGTTCCTCGCCTGCGGTGGAGCTCGAGGCGGTGGGGTGAGGTGGGGTGGGGTGGGGTCGGGTGGCGGACCAGGCTACCCGCTGCTGGCGCGAAATTAGTGGTCAATATCAAACTATCAATCGATAACTTAAGATGAGATAAAACTAAGGAAGGAGAAAAAGTCTTCTGAAATATTTGTAACACACCAATCTAATATGAAGTGAACTATGAAGAAGGTTCCTCAATTGAAAATTATTTATTTTTTAACGCAAGTTCATCATCATTTTGTTTATCGTGATGAATGTAAATTTAGCATTTTACATTAAAATGACATGTAAAACAACAATTAAAAAAAAACTATTTTACATTACATTTTTGTTTTTTTTTTTATTTTAGAAATAAAAGCTAAAAACTCTTCAGAAATTAACTCAAATATTTTAGAAACAGAAGATTTTACATCTAGCGGTCCAAACGACAGCCAGTTTTCAATGTTTACCCACTATGAGACTTAGCTTCTACATTCATGCTGTACATTATACATACATATATGCACATTATATTTCTAAACGTATTGGACGGCTTAGACTGGTGGAAACTGATTTATCAACCAGGCGTGAACTTAGAAAGTTCAAATTTTGCACAGATGTTATCTGTTTGATGTCCACAAGCACTAAGAATGAATAATGTGATATTAGGGGCTAATTTTTCACAAAGGATGAAAACCTTTGCATGGAAACATTTTGTATGCTTTAAACTGAGTTTTAATGCTCTTTAATTTAAATGATCTAACACCTATTTCAGCATGTTCTAAAATTCGACCCCTTGAGGGTTGAAAAGGGGTGGCAAAAATTGTAAGGTTTTTTTTGTTTGTTGTCAGATTTACTTGAAACTGGGTATGAATGCTCTTTGATATAATTGATCAAATACCTACTTCAGAATGTTCTAAAATTCAACCCATTAAGGGGCGAAAAGGGGCGGCAAAGTTTGTATAGAACATTTATATTTAGATTTTTTTCAAACTGAAAGAAGATGACAAACTGAGAAAAGAGCATTAATTCTTTAATATAATTACATAAAACAACTATTTCGGCATTTTCTAAAATTCAACCCGGGGCGGTGACGGTCCGTGCCCCCTGCATCAAGGTTTACTTTTAAAAATCTTGGTTTTTTTATTTTTATTTTTTTGGTTATTAAACAGAATGATATGTTCCGCATGATACATTTAAAAATCCCTTAAAAATTGTCAAAAATATTCTCTAAATCAGTCAACACGACACAAATTATAAAATTATATAGAAAGTACACATCTAAAAGGTTTTACATACATTTAAAATTAACTAATATAAATAAAAAGAAAAAGAAAATTCACGTTAACAGTTAGAATGTAATACTTAAATAAATATTGACGCTTGATATAAGGAAGGTCTTGGCATGGCACCTAGTTCCCATGTGGTGTGTTGGGCTAATACCATGACAGAACTTGTGGTATTAGCCATCCATGTCCAGTCACATAAAAAATAATATATATAAATATTTTTCTTGAAAATGTCACATCTGACAGCTATGGACAGGTAAATACAGCACATGATTTGTATTTGAGTATAACTAAGGAAATAACCTTTCTTGGTGTAGTATTTGAAAATCGTTTTACATGGAAACCACACACTAACAAGCTTGCTGCTAAGCTTAGCTTTGCATGCTATGCAGTGAAAAAAAAGAATGAGCTTAGTGGTTTAGAAGCTGCTAGATCTGTCTATCATGCCTACTTTCACAGCATAATGTCATATGGGCTGATATTCTGGGGTGATGCAGCTGAAGTATATCGTATGTTTGTATTACAGATAAAAAAACAAATTTAACAAAAAAAATAACCGACTTCAAAGGAAAAGCACTAAAAAGTAAAAAATAATGTTCATTTTTGTAGTTACGATTTCTGTTATTTTTTGAGTCGGCGTCAGCCGGGCACGCGCTGCGCCAATCAAGAGAACCTAACCTAATCTAACCTAACCTAACCTAACCTAACCTAACCTAACCTAACCTTGGCTGACACCGACTCAAAAAATAACAGAAATCGTAACTACAAAAATGAACATTATTTTTTACTTTTTAGTGCTTTTCCTTTGAAGTCGGTTATTTTTTTTGTTAAATTTGTTTTTTTATTTGTTAATTTTTAGTGAATCTGAAGTAAACTTACTAATTTGTACACGTCCTTTCCAATAAAAAAAGAATCACCGAAATCGTTTGGCGTTATATTGAGTTATTCGTCCATTTGTCGCGCACATCTTAATACAAATTTAAGACTTTTATGATTTTCTCATGGATGTCATTGTCAAAACTTAACCAAATTAAAATGGGACCACTTGGGAAGCACTAGCTATCATTTAAAAAAATAATCATCAAAATCGGTTCACCCAGGAAAAAGTTATGAGGTAACAAACATAAAAAAAAAAAAAAAAACAAACAAAAAAAAAAACATACAGACGAATTGATAACCTCCTCCTTTTTTTGAAGTCGGTTAAAAAGTGTAATGTGATGTATGTTAGGCATGAGGACGAGATATTCCTGTATAAAGTTGCTTGGTGACGTAGGAATCTTAACATTACCAAGTGCTTACGTTTTCCAAAACATCTGCTATGCAAGGAAACATATAAATGATTTCACCCTTAACTGTGATGTTCATAACCATAACACAAGACACAAGAACAATGTAAAAGTGATTAGTCATAAATTAGCCAAAACATGTAAGAGTTTTACATGTAGCAGTGTTAGATATTATAATAAATTGCCCAAAGAGGTCAGAGATTTATGTGAAAATTCTTTTAAAGTTAAGGCTTAGGAAGTTGCTAACACAGGAAGGCTTACTATTGCATTAAAGATGCCCTAGCTGATAAATTATATTATTATTACTATTTTGACTAATTTCATTTTTACTAATTTTTGTCACAATTTAATACATTTTGTATCTTTACTACTATTATGATAAGTACTAGGTACGTGTAGTATGAAATGTTTAACCAATCAATTTTGATTTGATACACTTTCGCATCATTCATGACGAGGTATTTATACACCCGAATTTGAGTTAAGTATTATTAGTTTCTTGGTATTGGTCAAAATATCATACGGGATTCTTATTCCTACTTTATTGATAAGGCTGCTCTCAAACCATTATACTCTTAATCTTCTGTAGGTGGTAGCATTTAAAGGGATATGTAACTATGTGATCAACTACTGTGGCGGTCAGCAATCTGCCGATGCGACATTTCCTACCCCGAGCCGCCGCCTCCGCGCCGCGGCAGTGCGTCCGAGGCAGCCGCGCCGCGCATATGCATTCCACCTCGTTGCATAAGATAAATATAGTTCAATCATATAACCGAGTTTCCGTTGCATCCCCGTATAACCCTATCGCATAGAGGCATAGACATTACCCCACAACTACTTTGTACACTTGTGCTTTGTACACTTTATTTGTAAACGTATTTTTTTATAGTGATTCTATTACCCAATACATACTTACGGCCGGAACACAAACGTGCACGCACCGATAGCCCAAGCCGTGACGAAGTATTGAGGGAAGTGAGATTGCGGTGCGGCGGGGCAGGGGGGAGGCGGGCAGGCGGGCGGGCGGGGTGGGAGCAAGGACCGGAAGGCCGATTTGCTCAGCCAGCGATTAACAGTTTCCGTACAAGTTCATTTCTTTCGAGACAATTCGGTTTCATTGTTGAATATTGAAACGCGCCATCTATCGGCCTCCTGTCTCCGCTGATTACTTTTTTGTTTGAATTGGACCCCTCTCGGAGACCGTAAAAGTGCTTTATTGCGGCCTTTCTGTTACAGTTCCGAGGTTTAATGAGAACGTCTTTATGAAGCCAATCCGGGGGGGGAGGGGCGGGGGGGGGGGGTGAAGGAGGGGGGGAGCTATTTGAGTTTTCATGTTTAATGCTTGTAAATCGGAGCCGACGCGGAGTGTCATTTCGAATACTAAAAGAGGTCACAATTTCCTTGAGGTCCAAATGTTGCAGGAATTTGTAATTAAATGGAGTTTCTGGACGCGGCAAGACAATATGCCTCATGGTTGCGAAATTCTAGTCTTATTAAATTGTGTAGATGCATCTTATCATAGACTAGCTGAGGAGGGCTCCGCTAAGGTCCATGTCGTTTTGGACTTAAGTCGGGCTGAATTATTTCCTGACTATAAAGTAGTACAAAGGGCTGGTCTTTAATGCCGACTCACGACAATGTATCTATCTATCAAATTCAATCAAAATGTTTCGAGCCGATAGGACGTGTGTGAATATAGAAACATCCAAACATTAAAATTATGAATACTTGTGGAAGGAATGTATTAGGAAACGTACAAAATAAGATTTTTTTTCAAGATTTTAAGATGCGCTAGCAATACGCTATGGCCACGAACCACCCGGTCTCCCAGAACATTGTGACTGCTGCGGTGAGAAAGGATTTTACTTAAACCATGCCCTCAATTGTAAAACAGGTGGACTAGTAAAACAATGCCACGACCACCACATAATGACTGCAAAGAATGGGCAGAAATTGCATTGGGCGCAGCTATGGTTGAACAAATAATGCGTGATGCAACTCTCACGCAACCAACTTTGATCGGTGACCTGATGCTGCACGGTGTCTGGGAACCGGCGAGGAAGGCGTTTTTTGACATTCCCATTGTTAACGTTGACGCCGCCTCATACAACATCCTCAACTGGTTCAATATCTCACAGAGTCATTCAAATGAGAAGCATAAAAAATACAACAGAGCAGCAGAAGACCTCAAGACTTCTTTCACACCGCCAATAATATCTTGTGATGGTGTAGTCGGCGTAGAATATGACACCTTTATAAAGAAAACAGCCACACGTTTGAGGGAGAAATGGCACAAGCCATTCTCACAAATAGCGGGATAGGTCAAAACAAAAAAAAAATACAAAAAAAAAATAACCGACTTCAAAGAAAACGCACTAAAAAGTAAAAAATAATTGCCATTTTTGTAGTTACAATTAGTGTTTATTTTTAGTGAATATAAAGTACACTAAGTAATTTGAACACGTTCTTTCCAATAAAAAAAGAAACATCGAAATCGGGTGGCGTTATATTGAGTTATTCGTCCATTTGTCGCGCACATCCTTAATACACATTTAAGACTTATATGATTTTCTCATGGATATCATTGTAAGAACTAAACCAATGGGAAGCAGCAGCTTTCATATAAAATAATAATCATCAAAATCGGTTCACCCAGGCGAAAGTTATGAGGTAACAAACATAAAAAAAACATACAGACGAATTGATAACCTCCTCCTTTTTTGAAGTCGGTTAAAAAGTGCAAATTTCGGTCAGAAGATCAGTGGTCATCCAGAATAAGAGTCTGTCGGATCGAGCTGTTGGTTCGATTGCTTGTGGCTAGGAAGAGCTGACAAGAAACTTCGCCAGGGGTTTTTTTTTTATGGTAGTATGGTGTAGGATATAGTAGTAGTATAGTGAGCCAATTTTGCCAGCACAATGTGATGCGCCGAGTATCGGTAATTTCAAAACGTTATTTACCGTGAGTAAAATATGTTAAATATTTACTCATTAGATATGTGTTGATATGCTCTAATATGCTAATATGCACATTCCATTTAAAGAAAATAAGACAACCTCTTCCAGTAATAATGACACAATGATGTTTTTTTTTGCCTAAATGTTCACGATTCCCAAGTGTTTATGCGTTCCAAAGCAGAAAAATAAATACATTTAAATTTATTCATATTTCTGTGGTAAATTAATTTAAGCTGTTCTATTTTTATGTTTATAAGATGCATTTTTTGCTATAAAATTGTACGTTCGTTTTTTCAATTTGTATCCCACGGCTGCGTTCCGCTACTGCAACCGTACGAATATAAAGGAGAAATTCATAGTCAGCATTTATATTAAAATAAAAGCAGGCACGCCCCGCCCCGCCTCGCCCCGCCGCGGCTCGGCGCAGTTCGTACGGTGGGTCTAAGTTGATTTACACAGGCATCAAGGCACGTTTGCATTCCATTACAGCCAAAGATAAACCAGCATTAAAAAAATTCATTTATAATTTTCTCGCGGCTTAACCCAACCGACTAGTGAAGGAAGAGGACCTACAGTTTTACTTGGATTCCGAACACATTTCCAATGTCACATATAACAGCTGCGGGTAATTAAAATAAAGCAGCTAGTGCCTGTTATGCAATAAAAACCCTAACCCTGCAACGACAGGTTACCTTACCTCCTCTTTACTCTTGCGTAACCCTTACAAACATTGATTAAACACACAATTTAGGTGTCCCTTCCCGGCGGGACTAACTTATTGGCGGGCACGGTACAAAACCGTGCTATTGCGCTCTGGAAACTTCTATGTTTCAAAGAATGAGTCAGGCTCCGTTATGAGGCGAATGGAACATGTCCACAAAGCAGACAATGCGGTATAGTGTTTGATTTGGTAAGATTTACGAAAATTTTAATTACAAAACGACTTCTAGCTAAAAGTAAACCACGACCGCTGTAGTCAAGAAAGACTAAATTGATTAAACATTTTCATGAAACAAGCTATGTCTGATGACGAATCTTTAAAGAAGTTTATATTTTATCGTTGAGTAATTCACCTCCAAAGTTACTGTATAAATCGCGCGAAAAATTCGAACTTTCAGACCTTATAACTTAGAAACCAAACACAATTGTACAATGCCAACGGTCATCAAACATCTAGTTCGATCAATAAAGCAATTTGAGCTAAATTTTGAATCTCTGAAAATAAATATGGGCGTGATCTTCTTTCCCCGTTTGTATTGGGCGTTGAGCGGGATAGCCCACCTAGTGATCTGAAATTCCAGCATAGAACAATACTATAGATAAACAGAAGATCCAAATGATTCAAAAGAAAGCTGTAAAATTACTACAAGGAGAAAAATATAGCGACGCGTGTACAATAACATTTTTAAAGCTTGAAATTCTTGAAGTCTGTATAATTTATATTTTATACTATCCTTAACCTTCTAGTCTGGTGGTTGAGGCTATGGGCCTCACCACACTGAAGGAACAAAGATGTAGAGGTCATATCATTGAAAACTAAAGATTTTTATTAGAACGCTATGATTTTATTTCATTTCATTTCATTTCATTTATTTAAACTTTTTGGTAGTCAAACTACACCAAGTTACGTCACAAAGATCCGCGGATTCGATCAACCCAGTAAAGAAGAACCCGCAAAGAAACTTTTATATGTTTTATGAATTTATATATTTCAGCAAGAAGTTTCTCGCGATTTTTTTATATTAATATTACATTGATTTCCTTTGAATATAATTATTTTTTGAGATTAATTTTAGAGTTCTTTGATTTTACTTAAGAATTAGATAAGAATTACCGTGCGTATTCATGGTTTGTCCTGGAGAATATAAAACTAAATAGGGTCCAGTTATGTCACTTACTGCAGGCCTATACCTGGAATTTTGTAATCAGGAATCAGTAATTCTGAGTCTAGAATATCGCTTTTATAGCGGGTTGCGAGGCGATATTTTTCTACGTGTAATCGATTCGACTAAACATACAATAAAGTTTAAATAGCCTATAAAAACACAATCTTACAAGACTGGCGCGAATCAGGCTTGAGACTGCCTGTGCTACGCACGAGTGCAACTAGAGAGTAGAGTGCCACGAGACGTAGAGGCGTTAACTACGCACTCTTGAAGTATGTATTCAAACTGAAACCTTGAACTCACTCAGTTTTAAATATTTATATTCAGTTTCAGTGCCACAATGTGGCATTTATTTCATGACCACACATTTTAAAAAAAATAGTATATTGTCTGGAAGGTTTGTCTGAAATGCAAATTCCTTGAAATATATTTTGGGAGATGAATTCATCGGCTTTGTTTTATGTACGTCAAATTTGTATGTAAAACTATCTATGTACCAATTAAGCACTATTCTATGTATTAATCAATTCAATAATTCGAACGCAGAACCTTGAATACTATTTTAGACCAGTGACTCAAATAACTAACACAAAACTGGTATTTCTTACCAAGCAGTCGACCTTTCGTGCCCATCCCCTGTGAGCCGTAAGCAATTACCATAAGAATGGCGATTCCCGACGTTGGGGCGTGTAAACTGCCCATAATGCCGCCGCCTCCACCGTCGCCGCCGCCATGCACGGCGCGCGGGACGCAACACGGATATTGTACGGCGGACGGTGTAATTGCAGAAATATATCGACAGGATAGCGTTACGCCTGAACATTTGGTCGGGCGAGAACATTTCTTGGCGAAAATTAACTTTTACTACCCGATATTGGAGATGATAAAATTGTATCTATGTTTTTGTTTACCTTTTGTCGTTCTAATCCGATATTGCGAACTGAATCAGAACAGATCGCTTATAGCCGAGATTCGCAAAAACATTACTCGATATTGTCGATACAAAGGATGACTCAACCGATCGCAGAGCAAACAGCTACTTTTGCCTGCGGCCGAAAATGGACTGACCCTGCTGTCACACAACCAACATGGGATAAAACTGTCTTCATCACCGGATGGTGAAAAGTCATGATGTGGTGAGTAGGACAAACATCACACATTATTGCCACTATCCAGTTATAACCTGTATAGAACACGGAGATACTACCACAAACTCAATGGAGGCTGGTAATGAAATGCATTACATATGAAATATTGAACACTAACAAATATTGAACGCTGCAGAAACACTTGAGTGGAAATCAGACATCTCATCTGAGTGCATAGGGTAGCCCAATTAGGTTTAACTATATATTCTTAAAGTTCCGCTTCATCTAAGGTTCCCAGTAAGGTTTTAAGTGCGATAAAACCTAACCCAACAAGAAAACATAAATCTTTCGTAATATGTTTCTTTCACTTTCCACATTAGCAAAACAGTAAACTTTATTAGTTCAAACATAAATTCATTCAGAAAAATCACAAAGGATAATTAATCTTTGTTGATTTATTGATTTTGTGAGACCAGTAAATGAACGCAGGTTAAAAGTATTGTTTCTTCACTTTCCCTTTAAATGATCGTCGAGAGAGGGTTTGGCCGTGCCCGGCGTGATGCTCGTGAACGGGTGCTGTTTGTGGGGACTGGCCTGCTCCAATTGGCATTATGTTAAATGGCGGGACAGTCTTTGCAAATAAACTGACATTTGTTATGAAGTGTAATCAAGCATTTTATCTATAGATGTTAGTAGCCTATAATAAATGGTAATTACTTACTGCTGTTGTACATTTATTGTATACATACAGATACCAATAACTCGCAGATCAATCTGGGTGAGATAAATTCGAATCTACACAGATGAATCGAAAACAAAGACGGGAACTAGAGAGGGTATCTTCTCCCGAGATTATTTCAGATATTGCATCTGTATTAAATTCACTGAAAACAACAAAGTTAACGCGGGTTTACTTCTAATCTATTATAAGCTTTTGTAGTGGACGTTGAAAAATGTTACGTCCAACCTCGGTGGGTCTAACAGCCTAGTAGAAGAATGTGACTTTCAGTTTAACATGGATTCTGAATCATGAATGCACATATCTTACTCAAAAAGAAAAATAAATGTTGCATGAACGGAGCCAGCCACGTATCCAGACTTTTGGTTCGGGGGGGGGACTATAATTTTTAATAACTTAAAGAAGTCCCGTCCCTAGTTTAGTCACACACTTATAAGTATTTTATATTTATATATAAGTATTTTACATAAACATTAGATTAGTATTTTTTTACATCTTTTTTGTCACGTTTACGTTTTTTTTCAGTCAGATTTCGGGGGGGGGGTAAATCCCAACTATCCCCCCCCCTGGATACGTGCCTGAAGGAGCGGGGACTAAACCCACGACTCGTGGCTTGTGAAGCTATGCCCGCGCCCCCGTGCTACGAGCCGGTAAAGTGACTCAAACATCAGATACAATAGCTTTGCCGTTTTGTGTAACCAGTGCAAACAAAGCTTATTCGTAACAATGAAAGCGTGACTCGTTCACAGTAGGCGTGCGGTGGCCATCGGCACCTAACAAGGCGTCGCCGCTTCATAGACCGCTTCATGGAATGCGTAGTGAAAGCTTGCTTTCTTTGTCGGCATGAACAGAGACTCGCTGCACTAGTTGAATGCATAAAAGCGTTTCCTGCCAGCTCCGCCCAGCTCTGCGCTTCGCAGCTATTCGTATGCTAATGTGAGATGTTGGGCGCGGGCGCGGGGCGGGGTGCTAGCACGTCCGCGGAGACCGCCGTATTAATGCTCATCGGGTGGTAACCTAACCAGCAAAAGTTTGTATGACCAAACCCCACCAATACACCAATAACATCACCAAATAAGCCTAAAAGAGGTATATTAAGGTTTCCGCGGTGGCAGCTTGTCAAATATGGCTGTTCGATAACACCTTTTAGCTCAGTAACTTATATCACCTGCTGGTTTTTTAAAAAGGTGATATGAACGTTTACATTAACATTGAATGCACATTCTTACATCTCAGTACTATAAAATATTTAAAGGATTTATAATGGAACAAATGTTTACTAAAACACATTCTTGAACAATTATGTGTCCTTTTGGTACAAAAGAAGTTCCTTAAAAGCTTTAAAAGGCCAAGTATTTTATCAGTCGCAGAAACATGAAAATAGTACTATTTAGAAATGTAACTGTTCTTTATGTTACCACTTTAGTCCAACGTACCATAACAGTAACCGAGACTATACAATACAGCATTTAGTGACATTGTAATGTTTAATATGACTCTTACGCATCACATTCGTACCGTAGAAGTATTAATAAGGCTGATATGGTGCTCGTGATTTGCCAGTGCCGGAAACACTATTATAACACTAAACCGTGTTCAATTATTTTTTAATGTAACTATAGTGAATTAGAAGAGTTATGATTTTCATTACATCACTATAAAAATACATAGGAACAATTAGATACTAAATTTACATCTCCATAAAGATTCTTATAGGTAGTAAAACACTACTTCTAAATGACAATGTTGACTTTCAGCTGGTATAGTATGGCTGCCAAATTTTAACGTCCCTATAGTGCGCCTTTAGCACTAACGCGGCCTATAACGGTTTCTGGCGGAAAATGTATTATATTTGTTTTTTTTTTAATAAAACTTAATATTTCAAATGGACATCAAAAAGTAATTTTACCATAAATCTCGACGCGCACATGAAATAAAACATACTAAACATCATTTGCTAGTACCTAAGATGACATATATTTCATTTCATTATTTAAATTATAATACTTTAAACATTTTGTGTGTTTGTTTCTCAAGTGAAATCTCCATAGAAAAATGAGATGAACATTCTTATCATCTTTATATGGCCGATCATTAACACTAAAAGGTGTTTGAGAACCCCTTTTAGTGTTTGAGGAACACCTAACCTAAGCTAACATTTAGGTATATCACTTTTTAAGAAATTTTAAGGGACAAGAAAGGCAACATAACTTAGCTAATTTATCCATAGAACATCAAACCCATTTTTAAAATGCCATGAACTCTTTTGCTGAACAGAACGCCAAAAAAAAGGAATTTTAATAATTACAATATTAACCAAAAATAACATTGTTACATCAATTCAAAACGCTCTCTTAATTTAAAGTTATGACCTAGAAAATCACCGTACAATGCGCACAATCATTATCATTGCGTTGTGTACGTACTCTACGTAGTGATTTATTGAAAGTAATTACAACGTTGGTTCTATTGAATAACTTAGTGACAGTAGTTTTTTTTTTATGCGACCTGACATAGATGGCTAATACCACACAACTGCCGTTATGATATTAGCCCAGTTCACCACATTCCCGAAGGAATTAGGTGCCATGCCAGGACCTTCCCTTTATGAGCACGGCTACATTGAACTGGATGGAAAACACGGACAATTTTTGATTGCCGCTTCGACCATCTTTTCATCCAATGCGATGGTACCAACCCGGGCGGGCTTAAACCCTACCACCTAGTAGGGGAAGGGACCTACAGTTTTACATGGATTCCGAACCATGGAGCAGCTCGCATTCGTGACGAAATGCACTAATCGAACTCTGAAAGAGAAAGACAGTGGTGCAAGTCGGTATTGAACCCGGGCCTCTGGTACGCTAGGCCAGTCCCCGCGCCACTAGGCTACGAGCCGCTCAAAAAATCGTAGTAAATCGTATAAATAAATAAAAGGCATTTTTACATAAAACATCGTAATATGGTAACTGTTACACGTGCTATATATGACTTAGGTACGTCTCCCCCAAGAAGTGTCGCCCTCCGTCCTTGTTTTGGAGCTATTCCCACGACTTTCAACCATTTCTAGTCCGCACCCGTCGCCGCGGTCACCCGAGGCTTTTATTAAAAAATACGAACTGTTCGAACGGAGTAGAATGGCCTCTTCACCCTTACGGTTATCGGCAGAGAGGAAAGCGGGCAGTAAATATGAGCGAGTTCACACATTACAGTCGTGCGGCTTCTCTCCGCCATTCTCTCCTCCACGCACACTCTCACACCCTCACACGCTCCGTCATACGCCCGCCACCCACACACGCGCACGCGATCTCCGGAGAGGACGGCTGCGATAAAACTGAGAGATGAAATTATCCCGGGAGCGGGTGTAACGTCGCAGATAACACGCCCTATGACAATTGGAGGGTTATCGCTCGAACGGCGGGGATTCGTTAAATTTAGGGCGAACATGAACAATAATTATATTTGAATTTCTAATAAGGTTAACTTCGTTCTCACGCTCCCGCTGGAGCATACGTTTCTGTGCACTTAAATAATTACAGTAAATAATCAGTTGTGAATGAATATCTACATATGACCACAAGGATGAACTCGTGGTCCGTAGTTGAATTCGTGTTCAAACAAAAAACCGATGTGTTCTTCTCCTCCTAAACGGCTTGGCCGATTTCGATTATTTTTAGGGTTACGTACCCAAAGGGTGCCAACGGAACCCTATTACTAAGTCTCCGCTGTCCATACGTCCGTCCGTCCGTCCGTCTGTCACAGGGCTGTATCTCATGAACCGTGAGCAGCTGAAATTTTCTTGTACGATGGTACGGAACCATTCCGACTCGCACTTGGCCGGTCAACGGTATCAAATCGGATGTTGACCCTATTACAATAGGAGTACCGCAAGGCTCTATCCTTGCTCCATTATTCTTTTCTTCTGATGAATGACATTTCCGGTTCAATTGGGCAAGACATAGATCTAGTTATGTTTGCAGATAACATCTCAGTAGTTTTGGAAAATAAAATAAAAAATTGAACTACGGGAGGCTTTCTTGTCTGCAATTAAGTCGCTCACATCATGGTTTGAATATAATAATCTATTGTTAAATAGTAATATAACGAATGTCATGCATTTTGTTTTCGGTGCACATAGACGTAAAAATAATACAGTCATAACCATTACTGTAGGGGAGTTATCGTTAAACGTGTTTATTTCCCCAAGCAGTACTGTTCAATCGGTTAAAAGGAGTGTTTAATATTAACTGTTTTGGCTCATTAATAGATTCTTACTGTAATACATTAATTGTAATGAGAAAAACTTTACCATAAGTTACAGAATTTTAACTGTGCTAAGATAATGAACGGTTGCACATATTTTTTTTTCAGTAAATATGTGCATAGAGGGCTTCGTACTTCATTTAACTTAAGGCGCTAGGACTAGCCAACTACTCGCGCCATACAAATGCACTTTTTAACAAATGTAATAATAAGTAGTGAAACGCTTCAGCAAATCCAAATAGAACTCCAGACTGATAATGGATTGTTAATATTTTTTTATTCCATTATTTATTTAAATAATAATAAAAATAAAAAAGTTGATTTTTCTCTTTAGAAATCTGAAAGTCATTCGATTTCTAGATATAAGCAAAAACAGCATATATGCATAAACAAAAAATTCCATTTGCCTTTAGATTTCTACATTTAGTCAAAAAAGTTCGGAAATGGACACCGTTTCCGCAATGTATTTTGTATAGAAAAAGGAAATTTACATTAACGAAAATCATTCGATTCCTAGACAAGGAATCATATATTGTAAGGATGACACTTATAATCGTCAGACTTAGTTAGTTTACTTGGGGTGCCTCGTCTAACTTTGCGATTTGGCTAGTACCAGGCCCTTAAACGGGGAAATCCAGTTTGAAATAAGAACAAATCAACTTTAATTTCAGGATCAAACACTTGTGTTGCGAGTAAAAAAACCGAATGCTTTAAAAGCAATGTTACCGATAATAATCCAGGCGACACTCAAAATATTGAAAGAAATTCTAGATGTGACTTTCGAAGAACATAATTTTCCCATCAATTCTGAAGATTTCAATTTAAATTGTTACCCACGTAACTAATACTTCAAATTGTGATTATTTAATGAAAGTCTACAATAAAAACAAATATTTCAAAATGTGTTTTATATTAATCCATGACTACAGGTCTCATCCTACTAAAGATATTAATTGTCTGCTTTAATATATTACGGGATATACAACGCGAGTAGATCTGGCACTACAACTAATTATTTAGCCAATCGGATCTTAGTAAACCGTGTTCGGCTACTAATTTAAATTATGTATAAGAATCGGAGTTCATAATGTCATTAATTATTTTAAATTCGTTTGCATCGAAAATCAAAGAATAGCTTTTATTTTCAATACGTGCAAGCCACTCGGGGTGGGAGGCAGGAGGGGTGGGAGGCAGGGAATATTGAATTCATCTTTTATCCGCCCCACCATATTCAATTACGTACGCGGAGAATCTTACAATATGAATTCAGGGCGGCTCGCGCGCGGGCACCGTGCCGGGTAGGGGGGGGTGGGGGTGGGGGGGAGGCAGTCGGATGGCAGCCATCAGCGATCTTTTTCAGCGGCGTCGACTGTACGTGCGGCGGCGGAGCGGCGGTAGGGCTAGCGAAACTGCAAACTTTGGTGTCAACAAAAAACAAATATATTTACCATGATGTCAAGCATGCATGCCTTTAATTATGACTGAATATTATGACGAGGGTTCTGTACACCTGAATATTATTAATGTGTTTTATCTATTTTTGTGTTAATAATGTAACATCGTACTTGATATTATGACAAGGGTTACTTACACCTACTGTTACACCTAATTTTTTTGCTACCTTTAACTTTGGCAATTTATAATTATGTTGTTTAAAATAATAAATTAAGATTATTTATTACGCTCTAAACCTCGGTTTACTGCTCTGTTCTTTGTGTTGTTAGTGCAATGTATTTTAACCATGAATATTGTAAATGACAATCTCAAGTGTAGTTTACTACCATATGACTGCTGATTTAATAAATAAATAAATATTCGACATGCACGTAATTTTCATTAAGATTTTCGTGTAAGTTTTAAAAAAAACCATCTTAGTATAAATAACTGAGCTGCGATAATATAATAGTATAAAATTGTAATAATAAGCTTAGTTTTTAAGAAAATAAAAATTTATTTCATCATGCCACTTCCTTTTTATGGTTCCGTATCCAAAGGGTGAAAACGGAACCCTATTACTAAGCCTCCGCTGTCCGTCCGTCCGTCCGTCCGTCTGTCCGTCTGTCACAGGGCTGTATCTCAGTAACCGTAACAGGTAGACAGCTGAAATTTTCACAGAGTGTGTATTTATTTTGCCGCTATAACAACAAATAGGTAAGATTAAAAAATAATTAAAATTAAAGGGGGCTTCCATACAAAAAACGTGTTTTTTTTTACGATGGTACGGAACCCTTTGTGTGCGAGTCCGACTCGCACTTGGCCGGTTTTTTTATTGTATTGGGGCACAAAAAGGCTTAGTTACCCACTGGTCAGGAGCACGGTGAAGCTGAGATCGGATGCAGGAAGGAAAGGATCGGTAACAGGATTGCCGGTTAACATTTACATATTTGCCTTTTTTACATTAATTGCGACTATTTATTTATTTATTTATTTATTTAGAAAACCAACAGCGATTACAAGTTACACTCTGATACAAGATAATATAAGCTTAAGCTAAGGCCAGTAATAGGTTTTCTTAAATTAAACATATTTTACATAAAGTCTATCTTGTTCTACAAGAGAAGGTTAATACAATCAGAAAAAGGTAGGTAACAAAAAAAAAAGTATCGTAGATAAAGTGTGTATACAATTAAAGTTTGATTTTAAGTATGTATGTATTGTTGTGTGAAAAAAAAAATATGTGTAATGTTTGGAGCTATACTAGTATGCTTTTGTAGTCTTAATAGTAACTTAAATTTAATTACTGAGTGTGTGTGTTTTGTTTAATAAATTTGTTTTAATGCGTTCGCGTGTCAAGTATTGTGCGGGCGCAAGCTTGACAGAACGCACGCTTATGCGGGCCGGAAGATTGTGCACAATTTTAAGGTGCTGTTTCAAATATATAGATCGAATCCTCAGGTTCTGATTGGTTCACTGGTGAAATATGGGCGTTTCCAAATGGACATCCGCATAATACTTGTTTTAGTCTAGTTTTGTAAACACACGCTAAATTTTTAGTTCCAGAGTGTGTCCGCAACTGGCGCCACCAGTCCAAAGTGTGTAAATTTTCGTACGCTTATCAGATTATGCGGACGTCCGCACTTTATTCGTAGTTGGTGGAGGAGGAGTGTGTTGAAGCAGGTAAAAAAATATAGTATCGTATATTTGTTAATGTCAAGTGTGTAAATGTTCGTACGCTCATCAGATTGTGCGGACGTCCGCACTTTACTACTTGCACTTGATAAAGGAGGGGTATGTTAAGGTAGGTAAATAAATTTATTTTCGTACGGTTGGTAAGGTCTGCAGACGTCCGTACTTGATTTGCAAGCGGTACTGGAGGAGTGTGTAGTGAGTTACAAAATTTGCGTATTTAAGCAATGAATATAATAAATATGCGAGATATAAATGAAAACGAATAAATGACTAAATATTTTATTTACCTTAACATCATTATTTAATTTGAATCAAAATTAACTGAAACTATTAACTGCGTCTTTCGTCATTATTTTTAAAAAAATATTAAAAAAACTTGAACTCTCAGAATACGTAAAACTGAAATTTATAAAAATTCTTACAGTGTTAATAACATAGTTTTAAAAGTAGTACCAAGACAGTAAGTAGTACCAAGTAGAATGCAAGCAGTACCATGGTTCGGAACCCATGGTAAGCTGTAGGTTCCCTTCCCCTAATAAGTGGTAGGGTTAAACCCGCCCGGTTTGGTACCACCGCATTGGATGAACCGCTTTCTTGATAACTATGCTTGAACCGGCAATGATAAATTATCCGTGTCCTCGCGAACCACGCTCAGCGAGGCACCATACCAGCGGATTTGCGGACTATTGCTGAGCTATCGAGTTTGTTCAAATGACGCTTGAAAACTTCCAGGTTATAGGTATTAGGAAAGGCACCCGCCGGCAGACAGTTCCATTTCTGGGCGGTGCGGCAGAGAAATGAGTTTGAGAAACGGTTCGATATCAAAAGCCTTATGTCAACCACAAGAGGGTGCTCAGATTCTCTGTGGCTGGTGCTCCGGATATAGGTAGAATGCGGAAGAATAAGGGATGCAAGTATATGTAGAACAGACTAAGCGACTCCACAAACCGTCTGTGGCTCAGGGACTCCAAGCCACCAGTGAATTGTGGGTCCCCAATAAGACGGACCGCTCGGCGCTGAATTGAACCCAAGGACGCCAACATGTACTGGGGACTACCTTCTCATATGTGGCTACAGTAATCTCTATATCAATGTTGTCATAACTTCAGCATTTCTTATCCTTATTCTATGTAGGTAGCACTTTTAAATTTCCTTCAAGTACGAAGGAACAAAAGGGATCAGACTGCACACTCATATTTTCTTACTGGCATTAACTAAAACCAGACCTGTCACAGTTTACCCGAACCAATAAAAAAAAATCTTATCCAGATTTTTTTTAAAAGTTAAAAAAAAATATGTATGATAATTTATTTTTAAAATACATGTGACAATACTATTGAGCAACACCCTTTTTTCTAAGTAATTAACAAAAAGTAACTAAAACTATTTAAATAAAATTAAACTAAGAAAAATATCTCCTCTTTCTTTTATTTTAAGTTTTCCGAAAGCTGCATGCTGCATTGCCCCGCTGAATAGCAAGTGCTATCCGTTGTCGAAGAAATATTTTTGAATCTTTGCCTACGGATGATTCAAATAATTTAGAGCCTAAAATATGGACCAAATTGTGGGCTCTTTTGCTATCTTTTTTTGAACCTAGGATATATTATGGTCATTCAATTAAAGTGCTGATTTTTCAATAGACTGATAAACGGCCAGATAACTATTCGATGGATTTATTTACGCTTCTGCTTATCCATCCGATAAAGTGATTCCATACGTTTATTAATAAAATTATAGTCAGATTATTTTGATAGAAGATATAAGCGGCAATGACTATCCGTCTTTTGACAAACGTGAATTTGTACTATCAGTCCTATAAATCCTATCTGAGTACATATTTGGAGCGATGATTTCTTTCTATACTTTTTTTTGCATTTCGTTGATGGCATTATTAATATCTATATCAATATTTTCATAACTTATGCATTTATACTCTGAAAATTAAAATAAAAAACATGTTTTTATAGCAATGTTAATTTGATAAAGATTTACAAGAGGAACTTACCTATTTCAATATAATTAGATTTTTTTAATAAGTTAAAAATTAGAATGAAGTGAGAAACAAAAAATTTATAATGCAATTTTTTTTTATTTAACTGAGGAAACGGGCACGAGCCATTGTATGCAACTCGATCACCAGATGCAGTCGCTACCTGAAATACACTGTGCTATGCGGGAGTTGTTGTGTAAATCAGTACGGCATTTAATATTATGCGGGGAGTGTAAAAAAGTACGTCAAATGTGTTATGCGGACGTTGTTTACATAAGTACGGCATTTAATATTATGCGGGCGAGTGTAAAATAGTTCGTCTAATGTTTTATGCGGACGTTTTGTAAATAAGTACGGCATTTAATATTATGCGGGCGAGTGTAAAATAGTACGCCTAATGTTTTATGCGGACGTTGTGTAAATAAGTACGGCATTTAATATTATGCGGGCCAGTGTAAAAAGGTACTCTCAAACGTTTATGCGGTCAGTGTATTAAAACGTATGTATTGAGGCATATGCGATCGGACCGCACGAACATTGAGGCCCGCAGAAGACCGATTTTTGTCACGTTTTTTAATTACGTATATATCTGTCTCTATCGAGTGTATAGATATTCCGGATAGACTGCCGTGTTCGAGAGAGATGGCGCTACAAAGTCTTTCGAAATACACTCGCGTAACTAGTCGGGAACACCTAGCCCGCATAATCGGTAAATTTGTCAAGGTCCGCACGATCCGCATCCCGCGAACAAGGGTGTGTGTGTGTGTGTCTAAAAACTGAAAATCTGTGTAAAGAGTAGATACATGTGTTTGCTTTTGGAAGAAAAAATACCAATACTGCATAAATTATTAACTTGAATTGTTCTGTATTTTTAGAGATTCTTTTATTTTTTGTGAAAATATGTATGTATGTATTCAATAACTATTAATTAAAAAAGACACGCATCTTAGAGACCTTTTCTTGTCCATTCTTAATAGGTGTAATATAGTATCTGACACACAACTTACTTCAGACTTGATTTGAGTTACGCAAAGAATCTACAAAGTCTACTTCAAATAAATTTTGGATGAATTACTGATTAAAAAAATACACATTTTGTTAAACTGATAACAGTTTCCACTTGTGAATCAAATACTGTGTCACACCTGTTAAGGATTACATGCGAACGTGTCCAGCCTGTACATGTAAGGTCTTGTCAACAAACGTGGCCGATTATAAGGGCATTTATATGACAAAAAAAATGTATTTTATATTATTGTTTTATATTGTTATTAAACAAAGTTATTCACTTTTCAGTTAAGCACATTTTAGGGTTCCGTACCCAAAGGGAGCCAAACGGAACCCTATTACTAAGCCTCCGCTGCCCGTCCGTCTGTCACAGGGCTGTATCTCATGAACTTTTCGTGAACCTTTTCTGAACCTTTCATGAATCTTTCACCTGTCTACCTAAGACAGCTGATATTTTTAGTGTGTGTGTACCTATTTTTTTTTGCCGTTGTATCGACAAATAGCAAAATTAAAAAAATATTAAAGGGGCCACCATACAAGAAACGTGATTTCGTTGGATCAAATTATTCTCATTAAATCATGCCATATCGGCTCAAATGATCTCGATTAAATTTGGTACATGGATATTTTGTTCTGGACCAGCCTTTTGGGGTACTTTTTATTCATGAAATTATTCAGCCTGACATTAACCCGAGCGGAGCCGGGTACCGCAGCTAGCCTCAAATAAAAAATAACGACGTCATGACCGATGTTGATGAAATTTTTAGGTAATCTTCAGATCGATCAAGCGAGTTATCCTGTGGACGCACATTGTAAGTTTCTAAGCTCCGCTTGGGTGAACGTCCAAAACGAAGCAACGGCGTAGTGACCGCTTTCTTTGAAATGTTCAGGCAATCATCAGATTAGCTAAGCGCGTGATCCTGTGCAGTTTGGATGTTTCGAAGCTCCAATCCGAGCAACTAACTAAATGCAACACCAGTCATTTTCAAAACCCATTTACTTTTCGTTTGTTACAAAAACGTACTGTTGTATTTAGGATTAGACACAAGTACTTTTACTGAGTTTATTTTGTGTAGATGATTCATTTGTTTAAACTAAATTTAGTTATTTTTAAATGCTTGTTTGTAATTTAAGTTAATCTTAACATAGCACCTATTCGGATAGCATTTGATTTTCAATTATGTTTAATTTTCCGTAATTGTCTCGTCTCACTAATTAAACGTATTTTGCATGGGCTAATACCCCTAGCACAACACCAGTGGTGATCGCAAAGTATGGCGGCAGCCCTGACAGCAGGAGGGTCGCGGGGCGGGGTGAGGTTATGACATTATTAAGCTCTGTTCACGGCTCGCTGGTGCTAAAAAAATACGTGAGCAAGTTGCACAAGTAGTGTTCCTTCACGGCGGCGGCGGCACCCTCCTCCCCGCCGCCCCGCCCCGCCCCGCCCCGACCCGCCGGAAAAACCACCGCAACTTTCATTTTTAAAAGACTTAAAAGTTTTAAAAGACACACCCTAACAATTTGTGGTTCCAAGACCAAACAACAATGCGTCAAAACAAAGTTTTAAAGATTTCAGCCACAAAAAATCAAGTGGGCGCCACGCAACTCTGTCGAGAGTTCAATGCTTTTTGTGATACGGAAATGTATTTGTTTCAAAACAAGTGTAATATGTTAAAAATATATATTTCATTTTCTATCTTAATCCTTTTATTTTTTTAAATATAAAATTAAAAACAAAAAAAATACTTCAAATAAAAAGTATTTCTAAACATGCACTAAAGAGTAAAAAAAATATTGCCATTTTTGTATTTACGATTGTTGTAATTTTTTGAGTCGGCGGCAGCCGGGCACGCGCTACGCCAGTCAAGAAACCTTGGCTAAAATAAGGTTTTTGCGCTGAGATGGCAATGTCCCAACTTTGAAAACTATATTTTTAGGTTAAAACAATTGCATTGCCGAATTTACATTTAGTTATTAATTAGCCGTAGGTTTTCAATCGAATAAATAAATAAATAATTAAACGTTTAAAAAATTGTTGATAGTTCATGAACAGCCAACGAATATATTATTGTTCTATAACCATAACACACTTAGCCCCGATTGCACGAAGAGACGGGCGCGTTAATCAATGTTCAAACACGTCACTTTTAGTGAACCGCTTGGAGTTCCTTTCATAGTCTCCATACAAAGTGACGTGCCGTTGATTTAGATTTTTTGTGCTTTCGTGCACTCGGCCCTTAGTTGCGATAGCCAAGACCTCGCGGCCCATCGCTCCGCGCCGCCACCGCGCCGCTCGCCGCTCCTCCGCCGCGCCGCGGCGCCCGTCGCGCCGCCCATCGCGACGCCCGCGTCGGTTTGTGTTCGGTTTCACTTCCGAATAAATTATGCAAATACTAAGGCGCTTGTCGAGCCGCTCTGCACTCAAGTAAGTCAGCGCCCCCTCCTCGCTGTCGATACTCACCCGGCCCGGCCCGACCTAGCGGAATACCCACTCCGACACCTAACGAAATACAATGGAACCGCCACTTCTTTACAATGTGTACCTTTACAGAAAGATTATATTGAATTCGAATGTAATTTAGGCTTTGGAAGGTCAAACTTGTAAATATCGAAGTCAACTTTTGAGCTTGGTGATCCTTAATATAAATCCTGGAGATAAATGAATACTTAATACCTACAGGGCTGAAAAAAACGCAACTAATTATTTAACGCTTTCGATGTAAAAATAGAAAAAACCGGCCAAGGGCGAGTCGGACTCGCACACGAAGGGTTCCGCAACATCGTACTAGATTTAATACAAAATCAGGTTTTTTTACGTAACCCTTTAATTTTTATTATTTTTAAATTTGACCTATTTGTCGTTATAGCGGCAAAATAAATACATACTCTGTGAAAATTTCAGCTGACTAACTATTATGGTTTATGGACGGACGGACGGACGGATGGACGGACGGACAGCGAAGGCTTAGTAATAGGGTTCCGTTGGCACCTTTTGGGTACGGAACCCTAAAAAGAAGCATTAGAGTTCGGTAGAAGAATATATGGTAGAGACAGGGTGGAGCAGGGGAGGGAGGAGTGACGGGCGAGGAAGGAGCGGGAGTGAGACAGCGGCGGGAGGCGTGTCGGCCGGACGACATGTAAAATGCATTAGAAACTATCGTCCCCTGCTGCACTCCGGGCTGTGCTCCGGGCGCAACAAGCGACCGCTTAAAAGCTATTTAAAAAAAGCGATCAGTCGAAAGACACAGAGAGCAGTGCGACTAACGAATCGTAGTCACGCAAGCTTTCGTACTCCTAGAACCTTCCTACAACTTACGGAGTACATTCGGTGGTACATTTCTATGCAGAGGACAATATTAACAAGTTCGGCAAAGTTTCGGCCGCCACGTGGAGACGCCCGAAAATAAGTAGATTGTGCGGTAGCCCGCTCGCGTGGTGTACGTGACCGCACCGCGACCGCGCCGCGACCGCGCCGCGACCGCGCAGCGACCGCCCGCCGCGTCACGCGCCCGCCCGCGCGATCTAACGCAATTCTCGCGGGACGCGCGTGATTTTTCTCACGTGCTCGCGTTCACTAATGGGCAAGGAGCTGGCGCGATACAATTACGTCATTACTGGCTTACTTAACATAAAAGCAACACACACTAACCGTCAATATTGAAACCTGGGATCTTGCAGAAGAGCGTCAAAATACTTCTCCGCGTAAACTTGAACATTCATGTTGAATGAAACGGAATGTTGCGGAGAAAATTACTTACTTGACCACACTCGTACCGGTAAAGCAAATTTTAGCTTTTATGTAAATATGGAACAGCTATGACACTGATATGTTTGCTCAGGTTTTCACTGCTGTTCGACATATCTATTATTTTCATTTGGTTTTTTTTGAGTTGCAAATTTTCCAACCATTTAGTTCGACGCTCCGTCCACCGTTTTGTGGAGATCTTCAGGATTCACGACACCACCTGGAGGACCTCAGATACTACGTCCGATCAGATGTATACTACATGTCGTCGACTGTTCAGATTGTAGCTGTGGGGAGGTTGAGTTGCGGATGAGAGCCGTGACAAAGAATTTCGATCGGCAATAAAATCATCCGGGTAAATTTATAATGTAAAGGTGTCACTGAATCAGTGCTGGCAGTCTTGTATTGCAATATAAGTATAGTATGAAAATTGTTACGACACCTATGTACCATTGCAGTATTTATTTAGTATAAACAAAAGGATGGGGCTTCCAGCTCAGCTCCCATACAAACGTGGAAAGAAGAGCATGCGCATATATCTTGTCATAGATCCAAAGTTATACTCAAAACAGCTTCATCTGATCGAACTAGATTTCTGATGACCATTGGAATTTTAAAGTATAGTGTTTGGTTTCTAAGTTATAAACTCCGAAAGCTCGATTTTTTCGCGCGTTTTATACAATAACTTTGGAGGTGGATTACTAAACGATAAAATATGAACATCTTAATTAGTCATCAGACATAGTTTTTTTTTATGAAGATTTGTGATCGATTTTTTTTTGGTTTGATTTTTCAATACAGCGGTCGTGATTTACTTTTAGCTATAAGTCGTTTTTGTAATTAAAATTTTCGTAAATCTTACCAAATAAAACACTAAATATGCGCATCGTATGTTTTGTGGACATACTGTTGCATCCTCCTGATCACGGAGCCTGTTTTTGTCTTTGAAACAGAGAATGTCCCAGAGCGGAACAGCACGGTTTTGTACCGTGGCCGCGAATAAGTTAGTCCCGTCGGGAAGGGGCACCCTAGGAATAATATCAGTATTAAAATGTGTGTGTGTTTTCTTGTTCTTTAAGCTGACGGTATGATTCGCTACCTCCTGGTCTATCGTGGACGAAATATGGCGAGCGATATGTTGCGGCGGCGCGAGCGGCGACGTGTGTGGCCCCCTCAACCCCCTCCAGCCTTGTACCGCCGCCATATCGGACCCGACATCGCTCATCGGCGCGCCCCATGGATACAAAAATGGCGCACTCCCCAAGCGCGTAATCTTTACCGCGACTCCACACGCAGAGCTGCTAGCTCGCGATGTTCAGCGTCCGCGTCTTGCCGTGTCCAAGCAGGACAGGTAGGTATTTAAAGATAACGAGGATTACCTTGTCCAGCTTTGCAAGCAATTTGTGTGGGGCCACAAAAAAACTCTTGAGTCGAACATGAGGAAAACACTAAAATTGTATGACATTTGTGATAAAATGTTACCATAGATATGCCGTTTTAGAGCTGATAATATCTTATTGAAGCAATGAAATTAGATTTTGTAAGATGAAAACGTTTTTTAGACATTCATCCGAAGCAGGTTTTATGTCTAAATATTATGCTACAATCTACATCTAAATAAATATTAATAATCTCACTTAAATACATTTATCGTAGAATCGTATTCCTCGTTATCCAAGACTTAATTAAACAACTATTTGTAGCAGTAAAATATAGTACCAATATTTTTACAGTAGTTTTAACTTTGAAAAACACCGTATCGATGTTTCATGTAAGGAAACCTCACGCGGCTCGAGTGTGTTAGTGGCGGTTACATTGAATGACGTCCAAAATGTATGACTTTTGGAACATGTGAATGAACTCAACCCGGAGCCGCTCGCAGTCAAACAGTCCACTAACGAAGGAGTGCGCGGCTGAAGTCAGCAAAAGCCGAGCCCTCCGCACCGTCGCCGCCGCCGCCGCCCTCGCTTGCGCCGGACAATATAAAGCTCGTGAAGGATGCAACGGAAACTTTTTATCGACTATTTTCCCAACTGCTCACCGCTCCAC
Source organism: Incurvaria masculella (assembly GCA_946894095.1). Classification (NCBI taxonomy): domain Eukaryota; kingdom Metazoa; phylum Arthropoda; class Insecta; order Lepidoptera; family Incurvariidae; genus Incurvaria; species Incurvaria masculella. Next base: position 19,950,378 of record OX335653.1, on the reverse strand, counting down.
CGAGCTGCCCACCCCCACCCCCCACCACCCCCTCCCACCCCTGTGCTGTCTGCTGCCTTAATAACGTGCTATTGTAGAGCTCTACAGTTTTTTATGCAATCAATACTTTTATTTCGTACTCGAAGTATTTACTTTCTGCGAATTAACCATACATTGGCTGTATTGGGAAGCAAAATGTTTTTTCCATTGCTATAATTTAAAATAACTACCCAAATAACATATCGGTGTGATTAGTTAAATGACTGAAACGAATCAATTTAATCTGGCAGAAAGTGACCGAACAATAACCTAGAATGACAGGCCAATAGATTGTTACATGGGGTTTGCCACGGAGATCGACGATCCCCGTGAGATTTGCAGTGATCAGTGAATATATGGCGACGGACGTGTTGCACGGATAGAGTTAGATAATACAGTATTTGTTAGAATATACGTGAGCAAATTTTGAGAAATGGAGCAGATACATGCTATCACGCCGCTTCTCTGGAGGGGTGGGCAGAGATGATAGAGCACCATCTGGTATGATTACAGCGTACTTATGATGCATTTACGTTTTTTTATGATCGATACCGTTGCTATAAGAACACGGGTTACGGTGATTAGATGAACTTGGAAGCCCCACCTGGTAAATAATATATCCGACATGAGGAATCGTGAATGGAAAATACATATATCAAAACTTTGGTCAGGTCATGAGACGTCAAAAGAGTCTTCTCTTTCATTTTAATTTTAAACAAAAATTTACAAGGATGCCAAAATTATCGTGTCAACTGAATCTAATATCGTTGGTTTTGTTTTCGCGAGCTCCCATTGTAAAAAAACCTGTCTCTAATTATCTCGCAACAAAACTGTAAATGCCTACAAATTTGTAAATTTTACGAAAACATTGTAGAGCCAAATCAAATTAATCAACACAATATTTTGTAATTTTAATGGAGGTTCCAGAAAACAGTTACCTGAAAATAACTTCTGAAAGTGAGTAAAAATATTGTTTGTGTTTATAACTAACATAAACTTTGATGGAAAGTGTTTTCGGCGATTAAAATAATGATCGATTTTTAGATAGCGGACAGAGTTTGTGTTGACGGGGTGGGTGGTGGGGGTGGAGGGGTGAGGTCGGGGCGGCGGGCGGAGGCGGCGACGGGTTTAACGAGCCGATATTTCACGTCTCGCCTAATTACCGAGGCGAATTTAGAGCGCTCTCACACGCTGCCTGGCAACGCAACGGAGGAGGTGCAGCGAGGACGCGTGTCGGCGCGTGACGACATTCACCGCCCATTTTCATCACGCACCAATTTCTTTCTATTTCTAAGTTAGATAAATGCATATCGTTACGATTGCGAGCTATTCCATTGTTCGGGTGACGGCTGCAGCTGTGCTATCTTGTGTTCGAAACCATTCGTAATCTGCACTTTTTTCAGTTTTAAATGAGTTTGAAATAGGCATCGAACTGCGAAACCTTTAAAGTCTTGACAACTAAGTTGTAGGGCTCTGTTTTTAGTTTGTCGAGGCACCGCAAGTAAACTATCTAAGTTTGATAATTTAGAAAACTAATTATTACAATTTATGATTCTTCTCGCGATTTAGCTATTTTTGTTCGCACATATGTATTTAAAATTTTCATGATTTTTTTTAAAACGTGAATTTATGTAAATGTTAACTAAGTATTGTTTTAGAAATAATAAGTGTAGATATTCCTTTTTTCCAGCATCCAACTATTTTGTATGGTGCTACGATTTCACTCGCCCTCGAACGTTTAGTGGAACTAAATGGAGTTAAAAAGCACTTACCAACTCAGGAATAGAAACATATTCTTACTTGAACGGGGCGTAGATTTGAACCCAGACCTCTCGCATGAAAGGCAAGTCCAATGTCCGATATAAAATGATGGCCAATGTAATTTTGGTTAGTAAATTTTCAGGTATTTTAGCTTTACCTATTTAACGGTACTTTAGAGATTAGCAACATTTAAAACATTGCGTGGGGGTTGTATTTTTCTGAACATATTTTTGAGTAAAAATTACATCTAAAAATTGAAAAATGTTCGAACTAAATCAACATAATTTTAGTCAGAAAACAGTCTAGTTCAAAAGTCAAATCCAGTGGATCCAACGTCTTGCTGAGCTGCAACTTATGTACCCGAACTCTGAGCTCACTCTGTATGTTCAGCGAGCGAGCGGTGTAGGTCGGTGTAGTGTACTCGCGCCCTTACTCACTTCGCGATGTTTTTATAGCGGGACGACACTCGCAGGTGCTTCACGTAAAATCGCGATAATTTTGTGTTTGTGATCGCTGAGCCTGTTCATTTTCATTCGTCCATTATCTTCAGACTTTCAGCGCTTATATCAAATATGATTTTTGTGTATTTCAGAATTTGTAATGATATTCGATATTTATTGCGTAAATACAATTATCTGGCCTAATTGAGCTCAAAATTAAGCATACATTTTTTTTAATCAGCAGTCATAATATGGTAATAAACTACAATCGAAATTGTCATGTCAAAAATTCACATTGGACTTTGGATGAGACGATCGACGAAAGACGTGTCGATCGTCTCATCGTGATACATAATGATAGTTATTTAAGTACCGAAACGTCGTGCAACGCGACCTGCTCCAAATAAGCGCGGGAAGCTGTCAAACTAAATATTATTATTACGTCGAGCATAAGTTTCAATAAAAGTGATATTTTTTTATTTCTCTTAGTTATGCACGGAGAGCATCACCGTCGGCGCCTCAGTCGGCATTGGCATTTGCAAGGAAAACGTATGTAGGTCTGAGTCCAACGTGTGGTGTCTACGGTGATGCCGTGAGATGAAATACATGTTAAAACCACTATTTGCATGCACAGGGTTAGACGTGTTGCTACAAAGTGGCTCGTTGCACCAGAATCACCTCCGATATAGTCTGCAAACTCAATATAGGAAAAATAGCAAGGTACTTAGGTATGCAATGATTTTACTATGCCCCAATACAGGTCTTATATGATTTTTATCTAAGCATGGGAACTTACGTGCTTATTCGTTTGCTTACCATGCCGAATGTACCAATTGTAAACAAACAATTGGTATCGTACTGCAGCACATAAACCGTTCCTTTGTTCGAGTGTGTCTCACCAAGTTCCTCCGATACACAAAACAACTTAGTGTAAGTCGGCAACTAATTACTTCCAGATCGGCGGCGAGCAACAAGGGGGGAGGGGGGAGGGGGGGAGGAAGCGGCAACAACAGTTTACTTGCACGAGTAGGCCTGCGCGGCTGCAGCGGCGCTATTACGAGCCTCGACGGCAAACAGTCGCAGTCGAAACACATTACATAGGTAGAGTTAATCCCACCCTAGTTGACGCCATCGCATTTAATGAACGATGTTCGAAGCGGCAATGAAAATTGTCCTTCGTTTCCATTCAGTGAAATCTAACCGAGCAATATGAGGTAGGTTTTGGCGTGGCACCTAGTTCGCATGTGGTGTGTTAGACTAATATCTGTAAAAAAATCCATTTGTAAAATAAAAAGAAAAATTCCCTCCCTGGTCGAACGGACTCAACGGGCAAGGAATGACGGAGCGGCCACAGAAAGTCATCCGCATAGCGGCCCAGTTCTGGGGTCCATTCAGGGTAAGAGTGAGTTCGAATTAGTCACTAAATATCAACTCACTGTTTTAAATAGTAAATTTTTCCACACTTTTTGGACATCATTACAGTTAGGTAAAAATCTGGTCTGTCCCGTAAATATGTTGGAAGTATAAATTACGGTTCCGTTATTTAAATAATAATATATTTCCCAGCTATTTTTAGGTTAACTCAATCCCGAACTCGAACTCACTTTTACCTGAATGGCCCCCCAGCTCCCTTCCGAACTCGCTCACTCCTGTTCCTATAATTTCCAAAAACATTAAAAAAAAATAGTGCAACCACTATTGGATGTTCCGCGTCCCGCATTTCGATTACAAAGCGCGAATTGAGACGTAGGACCTGAAACAGACAGCTTTCGCATAGACAATCTGTCAGGTTGGGGTAGGTGCATCACTTACACCGAATTTCGCACTGCCGAATTCATAAGGGAACAAACAACCATCTAGTGCATTACGGCTGATACGTGGCCGCGCTGCAGCTATACGGTTTGAGTGGTGATGGAAACTCCATCCTTCCGTTCTTACTCGATGGACTGATGTGCACCGTAGGTACCACCGTCCCGGTCCCCAACGTAATCGCGCCCCGTCGCGCCGCGGGAGATCGCGCCCGCCGCCTCCACCGCGCCGCCACCTTCGCAGTACAGCAGATACTTTCAGCATCCAGAACCCGACATTTCCATTAGCTATGTCAGCGTGGAGGAAACACGGAGAACATGTGGTGATATTCTCGGCAACAACTCTTGGAGTTGTCGACGTTATGTTTATACACTTGGGACATCGTCTGTACGAGCAGAACAATACGATTACGTCTTATGATTCGATAAAGAAAAAAACTCGAACTGGCGGCGTTATACGTTGTGTGCCGAAACGTTTTCTCTGCACGTTAGCATACCTTAGTTGAGGGGGTACGAGAATAAAATCACGAAAAAAAATGTAAGAGTAGATATATAGCTGTGCGACCTGAGTCACAGGCAGTAGCTCAACTCAGATTTTTGAGATCCGCCGAGAGAGTGAGACCTTTTATGCGTCGAGTGTCGGGGTTGTCACTTAAATATTGGCGGAGCACTGCTGGTTCTGTTATTTTCAAAAAGATGATCTCGAAGGACCATTCGCGACTTTTTAGCAACGCGAGACTAGCGTAGAGCCCATGCAAGCGAAATGTATCTGTACAGATGTTCGAAATCGGGACTTTGTATGGAGATGAGCTACTGGATGTAATCCTGTATATATTATGTGCCCGTGGGATGGTATTGTGCAGTCGAGGAAGCAGTTGGGAGATCCGCAGACTCGATAGAAATATATATATATTGCTATACACTATAGGGACTACATTGTAGTATGAATTTGTTTATTTACTAACTTATATTTGATTTTATATTACCTTGTATCGAAAATTACGATGGCTTTTTACCCCTGAATAATTTATTAAAGATGATATCATAGTAGTCAAGAGTTTGCTCTTCACCAAGGTATGTAATATTCTTATTATAATGTTTGTTTGTGAGCAGTAGTAATCAATCACTGTAAACTCGTTTGTAAGTATGAATGAAAAAAATAATACAATGACCAACCTGACGGAATTTCTTGTCGGCTCTTCTTTGCCAGAAGTAATCGAAGCGACATGAAAAAAAAGGAAAAACAAGACGAATCCGAGTGTGTGTTATGTACATCTAATGAAAATCAACTGAAACTGAAACACGAACCGCACGAGCAGTCGGCGTGCGGTCGAAAGCAAAACATGCAGTCGGCTTCCTGTCCAGCTTCGAACTGACAGCGAGTTGCGTAGACGGACTGCATTTTGCCACCTGTGCCATAGTCTTTTATCCCGTAAAATATTCCTCGAACAATGCCATTGAATTACGGAAACATACCTATTAACTTGATCAATTGCAGCGAAACTTATTTGCAAGAAAAATCTACTCAGCTCAGAGTCTAAAAACTTAATTTCAAAGGAGTAACTTGTTTATAAAATTCAACGAATTCACGTACGACGACGCCGTTCTACTAAAAATCCTGGTGGGGACCGAGTTAGCAACGGCAGCTTGCGGTCGATATCGACTGAAAACCGACTGCAGGCTTACTGCTAGCAGTCCATGTGCGTTCGACTTGGACTCCATGCTGTTTGCGCTACTTTTAAGTGCGGTCCGTGCGGCCTACGCAGAAGATAACATTAGTTAGATATTAAAAATATTTGAAATTTGTGAACATTGTGTATGGTATGGTCACCGTTCTTCTAAAATTTAATTTTAATTAAATCAAATTGACATTAATCCACATCCACCTGATAAAACAATTATTAAATTTTGTCCATAATTTACTTGTTGGCGTTATAATAAGAATAAGCAGAATACATACTCCATGGATAATGTCTCGCGTAATGTCGGAAAGCAACTACGCAAGTAAAGTTCGGTGTAATTCGCGAACTACAAGAGATAACGTGCGATTGTACTCGCAGTTGCCACAACTCCACAACGCCGCGCCCCCAAGCCGCCGCCGCCGCCGACTATGTAAACTTGTACAAAACTTATCAATTTAATAATACATATTACCAATTCGACCGAGTTGTGTTTTCAGTAAGCAATCATTTGGGTATTAGCCTTTCAGCTGAAAAACAATCCGCCTTAAGGGCGTGATGATACCTGATCTCAATCGGTTCCATAAAAGTCGGTCGTAAGTAAAACAACATTTAATTATTTTAAAAAAAACACGACAAATATAGATATCAATAAAGTATATAGTATAGATTTATGGTCTAGCTATAATTAAAATATTTAAGTTTGGTGCTTTGCGTTCTCAAATTAGGCAAATATTCGTAAACTGTCATAAAGTTTGAACATAGAACGTGGGGGTCAGATATTTACCGTTAATTACCGTTATAAAGTTAAAATATAGCTAGTACGTCAATGCATCTTTCATCTTTCTGAAAGACCAAAATAAGTAGTAATTAGTAAAAAAATATTAAGTATAGTTTCACTTACGCCCTTATGGAACTGATTGCAATCAGGCTATCACGCGCTTAAGGTGATTTGAAAAGGCTCCCTATATCTTCAACAATATCTACATGGCGCCACTATCTGAAAACTTGTTAATTCTTCAATTATAGCTGAATGCATCAACAGAATTAAAAAAAAAACATTTGCGTCAAATCGATTCTCAATAACAAATGCATAGTGAAAATGTTTCATAAAAGTTTTTTACTGCCGAGTAAACAGAGATGTGGTTACACTATATGTGGAAAAAATCTTACTGTCCAGAAATGGTTTTTTTTTCTGTTGTAAAAGTTTGTACGCAAAAAAAACATAATTTCTACGAGAAACTGTGGAGTTTACAGCAGCAATTCAGGCCCATTAAAGATTTATCGCCAGCGGCTAACAATTTGGATAACGAGCGCTTCGGCAACGGTCTATTTCGGGAATATTAAAAATTGACAAAATACTTCTTGGCAACCTAGATTGATCGATCCTAGCACGAGCTCATGGATACTGGGCACCAAATATTACATTACTCATGTTATTATCTTTAATTACAGTTACATTTCAAACCAACCAGCTATAAGTACGTGATTAAGTTTTCTGAAAAGTGATTTCTGTATATTGATGATGAGAGAATAATATAATAATTAATACAAGAAATCCACCTAATAACCCCGAAGACTAGTGGAAAATTCTTTTGTATTTTAATCCAGAGATTTAGGTTCTAATGCAGCGTATCAAGTCTGTCACAACTTAAGGGGATGAAAATAAAGTTGCATTATAACTTGAATAGCAACAGGATGAGCGTCAACGAACAGATAATTCTGGAGGACATACTGTTAAAGCCGAAGGATCTTTGCAAATATAAATATTTCAGTTTCGCGTGTATTAAAATAGTGCAGCTTTTAAATAAAGTGAATTTATATTCAAATATAATTCAATTACGACGAATATGTAATTAGACCGATACAGTTAAGGGTTCATATGACGCTAACCTCCAATAATTTGGGGTTATTTTTTATTTTATCTCAGCATCAGTGAAGAATAAACTTCCGAAGAAAAATCAAAACATCAAAGTTTAGACTATTATCTAGTGTATAACGGTTTTAATGCGTTGCTTATTTTATATATAAAAAAATATGTTTGGAATCACCTATTTACTAGGTTTTCACTAGGTTTATAATTAACTATAAATGATTTAGAACATTTATTTTTTTTGTGATACAAGATCACATATTTATCTAGTTAATAAGCGCGAAAAATATATAATTCAATTTAAAAAGTAGACTTTACAGAGCCAAAAGTTAATTTCGCTCGCATGAAAACGATTTTGGAGCGCATACAGCAATGGACGCTAACGCAAACTCAATGCTTCCGGAGGAGGTCGCCATTATCGTTTGTTAGCTGAAGGCTGGATTCAGTTGAAGCCTTATTTATGAATTCAAATGAATGCATTGTTTGTACACTTCCTTGGCGCGGGCAGGTCTCGTCGTTCAGAACGTTCAGCTATCGGTAGTGACCGCATCCCTGTCGCTCTCGAGCTTCACTTAATGTTTCGTCTTACTTTGACGAATATACAATTATATATTTTGTTTGAAACTCAACATGCAAATTGTACAAATACTAAGCGGACTTTCAAAAGTACACGCAGTAAACTAGTGCGATGAAATTTCTTCCCATTTCTGTTTCCGGATAAAACGGAAATGTTACGGGTAGTCGTTTGTGCGCCAAATAATTAATGTAAAAGCACGCTCGCAGCGCAGCAGCTGAACTCGCTGGCGACAAGCAGCAGCGGCCGCAGCGGCGCTGTAGCGCGTGGGACTGCACCATTATATCTGGCAGAGCTGCGGAGGAGGGAATTATCGTGCTTGGTACTATAATTGAAAATATACAGAGTGTAGGCGAGCCCCTAACCTTTTTTTAGGGTTCCGTATCCAAAGGGAGCAAAAGGGAACCGCCTTAATAAGCGTCCGCTATCCATCCGTCCGTCCGTCCGTCTGTCACAGCGCTGTATATCATGAACTGTATAAGTGAAATTTTCACAGAATGTGTGTGCAGAATGTTTCCGCTGTAACGCCAAATAGAAAAATAAAAAAACAAATGAAAATTAAAGGGGGCCACCATACAGTAAACGTGATTTCTTTGGGTCAAATCATGTATAATGGTACGAAACCCTTCGTTTGCGAGTCCGAATTGCACTTGGCCGGATTTTGTAAATCATGAACAGTGCTGCCTTAATTATCTTAAACCTGAAAGTTTCGAGAAAATCGTTAAAGTATTTTCCGAAATAATAAATTGTAGAGTACGTCTATCTCTATAGTTGACAAAACAGTTTCGATCGTCTCGCACGCGCACTACTTAATGAAGTGCTGCCATCAAAATAAGATTCACGGATTTTAATAAATAATAGCGAATATTATATGGACAGTGAATACTCCCTACCTATTGCGCGTTAATCGATAGTAGAGTATGCAGCGGCGAAGAGCATTCTACGTGGCACAGATGATAACACACAAAGAGAGACCCCATCATTTTGAAGGGTCTTTAGATCATATGATACATGATTCCATTGTTAGGAGAAAAGAACCAGACGAAATTTAAGGTATGAAGCACAAAGCCACAATGATAATCAGAAAATTTAACTGCGCGCTCTATCACATATTGTTTGAAGCTTTTACCCACCAACATGACAATATAGAAATTGAAGATGTTTTACAAATGAGCTGGAAAATATTTGTATATAAGTGTTAGTAATGTTAGCACATTACCTTTGGGGTTATAACTGTTGCATGCCTGCACTATGTAAGAGTCGTAGGTTGAATCAAAAGATGACATGTTTAAATATATTAACTTTCTTAATATATATCTTCTTTTAAAATATCCATATATTATTTCCATAGAAATGCGAACAGAAATCGTTCATCCGGTGGAATGTTTCGTGTGCTCCCTCCCCTGTCTATCTTGTCTTGCCCTCCTTCGTCCACCCGCTGCTGGAAGGCGGTGGCGAGATGAAATGGCTCATACGCGGGCTGCGCGGGGGTAGGGAGGGGGGGGAGGGCGGGGAGAACAATGCAAAGTGGATTGCATTGGAAAAAAATACTTATCTACAAAATGAAGCGAGCGCGGATTCTCGGACCGTAGCCCGGGAGCCGGCGGCCTTCCGCTTCACGTCACACCCGGGCACAAACTTTAATCTTAGTGCTACGCTATAGACGAGACAAAGCGATAATGGTGGTGGTAATCCACGACTTGTTAGCTCGAGTTAACAAGTCGTTCAGTCCGCGAAGCGCACGCTTCGAGTTCAATGTGAATGCAATAATATTCATGTGTCATTTAATGTAAGTATGACTATTTTCTTCAAGAATATCTCCGTTATTAAGTTTTCTTCCAGTCAATAGGAAATGTGGATAGTTTGTCCAACTATATCGAAAAGAAAACAAAATAGCTTCAAATAATTGAAAAAATTTAGAAGGAAATAATTTTTAGAGAGATTATAGTCATTTTAACGAGTCTATATGTCTATACGAGATATACGTTCAGTTTTAGAATAGTTTCGAAAGAACCTTACCTTGTGCAATAAGTGAAATAAGTAATAGGTTTTGATGATTCCTATTGTTCCTAGGGGCCCTCTGAGCTGTAGACTTCGCAAGTCTTTCTTTGCATAGCCTTAAACTGAATAAATGTTCACCGCGCGCCATAAACCAAATTTTATTATTTTACTCACTTAGTACTTACCTAACCTTTACGTCTTGTCAAAAAAAAATTTAGCCACTAGAGTTACCAGTGTTATGTGTCATGCTCGCTGGATTAAGAATAAAGAAGTAGATTCATGTGGTGGCCGCGTGCATATCAGGCCCGATATAAACGTATTGATGAAAGTTGGACGTTTCATATAGGGTGGTATTTGCTAAAACGAATATAACTTAAAAGGAAATATAGCTTTCTAAGACTTATAAATATATTATTTTATTATTATAATATTTAAAAAAACTAAGATTCCAAAGAATTGAACTCTGCGCAAACAGTTGACGTAAGGAGCGAGACGCTGTCCCTCGGTGGCGGCGGGAGGGGAGGTGAGGGGGAAGGGGGCGGTGGAGGCCGCGGGGTGAGCGAGCGCAATAGCGGGAATGTGGAAATGGACGCAGATTGCTCGGACGTCTGTCTGGACGGTACACTCCAGGTGGTGCCCTCCCCTCCACTACCACCACCTCACCCCTCGCACCGCACCACACCGCACCACCAGCTCGCCTTCAGTCGCTCTCGCTTCCGAGGTATTTAATATCCTCTAACGAAAGGCTTCACTGAATAGCGGAGGCCTTTTTGCGTTGGTCATTTTGTACTAGGATCGGAATAACAATTGAAACAACCAACTTTAGTTTATTTTAGTTTTGAAACTCACAGTGTGTGGGTTTTGCATCTAAGATCTTCACAGAGGCAACTTGATCAGCTTTCTGGCATCGGACTTGGCACAAAAGTTTAACACTTTGAATAAAGTTCATTGAGCGCACGGACGAGTTACTGCCCCTCGCGCCCCCTCCCGCCCTCTCTGGGGCAGTAGAGAAAGACCTCGAATCATGAAAGTTGTGAGCGGCGGGCGGCGGCGGCGGCGCGGGAAAGTTGTGGCATTACGGACGTGGCGCACTCTCCCCCCTCCCCCCACCTCACTCCGCGCCGAACTTCACAGCACAGCGACGAGTGGCTGGTACTGTGCACTGAATTGATTATGAACTATTGAGTTTGGTCTCGATTTGGTGACATTGAATCAAGGTGTCTCCGGTTCAATAAACCACCGCCACCACCTGTTCCAAGGCAACTTATCAATAAATAATGGGACGCTGAATTAGGCAGCACGACCTAACATATAATGTAAAAACAAACAGAACTAATTATGCTGGCCCTGATTATAGCGTGCCACCGGTAACTTTATGCGGTTTTAAAGTTAAAATTGTTATAAAGCATAAATAATAAGTTAAAAGTTTAAAAGATAGGTTACAGGATGACGATGGCATGTAAAGCTAACGCAGAGCTATTTGTTAAACAAGTTGGGTAGACGGTTCTATGAATGCTCTCGTCAGGTCAAAACCACCCTGCTCAATGCATAATGCCAGGCGTTCTACAACAGCCGATTTTGGAGAAAGTACACGAAGTGAGCGTTTAGTAGCTGCTTGTTCCGTATACAAATGCATGGCGGTGTAGCGCGTCTGGTATGTTCGCTAAAACCAGGCCTGATAATTTTTACGCTATTATGAGAAAGAAGAGAGCTGCTTTTATAGAACGCGTAGGTATTTTAGTGCAGCAATGCCATTATTACAAATCATAATGACAGTTGGTATTACAAACATTAAATAATTATAAATCCGACAAGTGGCAATTTGATAATACTGTAATTAGAATTAGTGTCATTTATAAATAATTATAATTTTGTCTATGGGCAAAGAATATATACACTGCTATCGGGACTCGCCTGAAAATAAACGATATATCCAGTTATTCACATGCTAAATATTTACACCATTTTTACACGTCTTACATAAAAATATAAGAAAAATAATACAAAACAGCGGTATCTTCTCGCCGGCGGCGGCGAGGGCCTCCTCCAAGCACGCCGATGGGCACAGGCCGTAGTCCGGCGGGTCGACGTGAGCAAGGCTTCGATCAATGGGTGGTGGTATAAATACGAAGGCCACCACCACCCCCATTTCGAAGAGCCCCACATCAGCCGGACTGCTGGGCGCCGGCACGCAGAATTTCATGCGCGTGTCGCCTGGTGGAGCGCCTCGCTCCTCCGGCCTCGTGAGGTCAGCGGGCTGCTGTCACGCGCAGACAGCAGCTCGCTGACCTCAAGCACGCCGGAGATGTGGTGGGCCCCGCATCAGGTGGTAACGGGGCCGCGTCGGCTGGTCCCCTTTGTAGGGGTCAAGGTGGTGGGTGGGCGCTTTTGGTTAGGATCTGTTATTACTTACTTATTACTGATTACTAAACAATTAATTAAGTTTCATTTTGTGAAAATCTTCGACATCCTTTACAAGTGACGGATGACAATAGACCTGTCTTTTTGTTATTATTATATGTAGTTTGAAAAAAATTAAGTTTTCCTCTAGATATTATAATGAAGCCAGCTTTAACAGCATTTTATATTGCATTTTTAAGAAATGGTAATCATTACCTACCTTACTCCCAACCATTCTCCAACGTATATTTTTGTCTGGAGACGCCTCAACGTGCCTCTACTGTCGCACAATAAACAAAAGACGACGCTCACGCGAAGTGGAGTAAGCCGCAGCTTCTCTGCCGCGGACGATTTAAAACATGTGGAAATCGGAAAGCCTCAATATTTTCTGGGCCATTACTTCCCCCCTCTCCCCCCCCACGCCGCTGAACCGTTTCCCGCCCGACGCCACCCCCTCCCACCGCCGCGCCGCACACGCATCCTGTGCCGCCTGTACCTCGCCTTCTTGGTTATTATTGCGGGCTCAGATCTAACGAGGACTAGGAATGCGGCAGTTACTAGAACACGTAAGTTTAAAATAAGATTAAAAGCATTCCTGACAATCGGATTAGCATTAAATTGAAAAATGTTATAGATATATGTTTTAGTAAATTTGGCAAGATCGACAACGTGAAAGGCACCACCGATCATACGTTTTACCGTACCTTTGCCGATGTCACAAATAAGGCTGCACCATTGAAAATAATCTTAAGTCAGACAATAACTTAAATTTCATCCTTTCCACCATGATCAAATACTGAAGAAGGAATTTCCGAGATGTTCGCATGTAATAGTAATTTTTTCTTGTTTCTACTAGTGTACTTTTCTGTTTCCCTTCTTATGTTCTTGGATTGTATTTTTTTAAAGTTTGCTATGCTTGATACTTTTTTGAAGCATGCTGTGTTTTTCCTTCATTGTAAATAGTTTCCGAAAATCTTAATGCTGATACGAGGAGCGTTTAATAATATTTCTACCTAGAGATGAAAAATACATTAAAGCAAAAAATATGTATTTTGATTTCTCAATGTAATCTCTGATAAGCTCAATACACTTGGTTCACTTCTCTTGCAATGACTTTAAATCCTTAAAAAAAATATATTGGTTGCTCATCAAACCATGTGGCCACAGCTTCCTTGACCTCTTCTTCACTAGGAAATCGTTTCCCTCGAAGGATTTTTTAAAGTTTCTGAATAGAAAATAATCCAACGGTGCTACTAGGTCAGGGCTGTAGCTACTAGGTCAGGGCTGTAGCTACTAGGTCAGGGCTGTAGCTACTAGGTCAGGGCTGTAGCTACTAGGTCAGAGCTGTAGCGTGGATGGTTGAGCTGTTGGAACCCGAAGCCTCGAATGGCGACCTGTGCTTTTGCACAAATGTGTACGGAAGCGTTGTCGTGAATAAGCAGAACGTTTTATGTGAGCTTTCCGCCTCTTTTCTGCTTGATAGAATCTCGCAATACCTTTATGGTACTAGCGTTGGTCTCTCCATTTATGGTAGTCTTATGTGGCATGAACACCAACATTAAAAGTCCCTCCTCGTCCCAAAATACAGTGGCCCTGACCTTGCCTGCACATTTTTGGACTTTGAACCTTTTAATTACCAATAACAATTTAATTATCTCTAATATTATTTGTAAGTTTCTTTAATCTGTAATCCTTAGTCAAAATTTTACGGTCAAAACATGCCAGAAATGTATATCCTGTCAGTAATTTTAAGAACTATTTTGTCACCTGTAGGCATTCTATTTTAGAATTAACACATAAATATAAAAATATGAATATTCAACAAAAGCGCGAAAGATTGAGCTTTGTAAGTATTAATAAAAATATATGCTCAATTTTTTGTCGAATTTTAGGTAATATTGTAAATATTTACGAGAATTGTTATTTTTAAAATTATTATTAATCATAACTGCTGAGTAAACTAATAATGGTATGGAAAGCTATTTAAGCTTATGAATACTTCGTATAGCTTATAACATAATCAAACCGATACATAAACTATCACAAGGATTTAAATATCAAGTGATAAATTAATCCGATTATTCCTGAAGACAGTTTTCATAAATCAAGATAGAGCACGCCACCGTGTCTGACCAAATCCATCTAAAGTTTGAGGAAGCTCGTCCCCCCCCCCCTCCACATCGCCCACTGCATCCTCCCCCAGCCCGCTCCCGCCCTCACAAACTGCGCGCTCGTGATTTAATGTGTTTGCACGTCTCCGACCCGCTCTATTTATTGCTCGGCGTACTCCAGCCCGGGCCGGGGCGGGCGGCGGGCGGCGGGCGCAGGCAGGCGGCTCTACTCCTCGCTCTACTGTGCATACCGCACTCTCTGTACATTGAGCTTATTTGGTTAGATTGCAGTGGGTGTAAGTAACATCCATCTGTACTCAACAAAGCATATCATATTTGTACTTTTTTATCAATTTTGTAAGATAATTTAATTGCCCTCATAAGTTGCCCAAAGGGTTTTATTATTTGATAATATTTCGCATTGGTTTTACATCGTTAAAAAATGTAGAATACAATATTTTTTCATAATCCTTGAAGTCCGAAATCAAAGGACATTGATAAGTTTGTATGGGCTAGATAATTGTGACTAATTTAGGTGTTTTTGGATCGAACTACCATGGTTAAATTTATTTGACAAAGGTGAATTCGAATGTTTACATTGTCTGAAATGTCTCAGTGATACATTTACTGAAGTGATTACTATTGTCGCTATTTTCAAGCACTTTTAGTTCAAGCGAGCCGCACGCTGCCGCCCTCGCGCGCCGCCCAGCCCTCGCCGCCGGCCGCGCCGCTGCCGGCTGCCCGGTCCCCGCTCACCTTTCCTCACGCGGAGTCCGTCGTGGCGGAACACGATGCTGCGTCCGGCGTCACGCTTCCACACGACGCTGGGCGGCGGCACACCGCTGGCGGCGCACGCGAGCCGCACGCTGCCGCCCTCGCGCGCCGCCCAGCCCTCGCCGCCGGCCGCGCCGCTGCCGGCTGCCCGGTCCCCGCTCACCTTTCCTCACGCGGAGTCCGTCGTGGCGGAACACGATGCTGCGTCCGGCGTCACGCTTCCACACGACGCTGGGCGGCGGCACACCGCTGGCGGCGCACGCGAGCCGCACGCTGCCGCCCTCGCGCGCCGCCCAGCCCTCGCCGCTGGCCGCGCCGCTGCCGCCCCCCCCGCCCTCCGCCGCGTCGGCGATGTCCGGCGGAATCACCACCGACAGTTGACCCATCTGTTATTCAAATATAGCTTACATACGTGCAGTGCGACAATTGCAGCATTCATGCTACAAATAACGACTAAAAGAAACAACGCCGTCTAGCTTTTACCATAATTACTTTTGGTTTTTGCGGATGTACGGAAGGGTCTCTTAATTCCATTATTTAAGCAATTAATCTCCTAGTTTGAGTTTCAGTGACATCTACATTTGAAGCATTGTAAGATTTTGAAAATAATTTAAAAAAATATTTGGTCGTGACTTTGGTCGGAAGCAGGATTTGAACCTGCGAGCTTTGGATTACGTACCGACTGCTTTAACCGACTTAGCTGCCCCGACAATCATGTCAGGCAACGAATTTCTCGATCTTATTAGAATCGACACAATGCTTCCGGCAAGAGGCGCAGCCTGCGGCAGCTTACCTGGCTTTTCATGGGGTCGGTGTTGACCTGACACATGTAGGTGCCCGAGTCGTTGGCCTGCACGTTGGCGACGTGGAGCCGCCACGTGTTGTGGTTGTTGTAGGTGACGGAGAGTCGCGGGTTGACGGCCACCATGCTGCTGTGTATCGCGAGGATTGCCTTCGTGTCCGACTTTATCCACGCAACCTGCGACCCATCAAAACTGCATGTCAATCCAAATTATAGCATACTACCTGCGATAGCTGGCTCAGCGTGGGCAATGTCGAAAATGTTTTGTTTCCGGGATAAGAAATAGCCTATGTAGCTCTCGGGTCCAAACACTCTTGCAATTATAATATGAGTGGTGATTAAACATTATTTTAGCGCCTGGCCCAACCGGTTTGTCAGTTTGACGTAAACATATACTTCTTTATGGTGTCCTTAAATGGATGCTAAATAGCAGAAAGCGTAATTTGACCCTCTATTGAAACTGAATTTGATTTCTAGCCTTAAGAACGGCCCGTAAGCTATGCTTTTCATACAAACGTAGTTTACTAATCATTTGGAAACCGCTATTCCAATTGAGTTGATATTTAATATATAATATCAGGTAACAAATATCTGTGTCTGCATGCTTTTGTTTTTTTGAAAAATCCAAACCGAATGAAATGAATGCAAAAAGAAAATCTTCATACGAATTTTGTTTTCTCTGTGGTTTGACCCAAAATACATTTACCGAAAAAACAAAGGCATGCAGACACAGATATTTGTAGCCTAATATTAGATACCAAATATCAAGTATGTTGGAATAGTGGTTTTCAAATTATTAGCAAACTACGTTTGTATGGGAGGCGAAATTTTCTGATGCTTACGGGCCGACCTTAAGGTGGCCCAACCCGGCGGGCCTAACTCATTCGCGGGCTCGGCACAAAACCGTGCTGTTGCGCTCTGGGACCTTGTCTGTTTCAAAGAATAAGACAGGCTCCGTGATGAGGAAGATGCAACATGTCCACAAATTAAAAATATAAAAAACCCGACAGCGTAAAAAATTGTAACTTAAAATTGACTTAGTAAACGAACTGAAAAGATAGAAACAAGTTGAAAAATTAAATATTTGTTGTGTTTGAATGATCATGGTTGACAGTGTTTACAAACGCAGTCGGAGGCATAAGATACATTAACTACGATTTATATTTTCAATGGTGTGCCTATGCAAATTTCACGATGGTCGGTTGAGTTCGCGAAACAGACAAACTTACTTTCGTATTTATTATATGACAGTTAGGAGATAAAAATTTCTCTCAATAAGTTTATTTTTGCTATACCCATATCACTAAGAAAATCGCTAGTCATTAATAATGGAATGTATTGGGAAATATATAATATATCATTATATAATTCATATTGTGCATCAAATTAACTATGATTTATATTATTTTGTTTGTTATTAAATTCATTGAAAGTGTACCTATGTAAATTTCATGATGATCGGTGACACCGAGAACGAGAAAAAAAAACCTCACTTTAGACATAAAAATTAAAGATAGGATATTGGAACTTCCCCCACCACGTATTTTCTTGCTCCACCGAAATAATCCATAAAATCGCTAGTCATTTACTATGGAACGTACTGGGGCTATTTGATGCCTCCGACTGCGTTTGTAAACACTGTCAACCATGATCATTCAAACACAACAAATATTTAATTTTTCAACTTGTTTCTATCTTTTCAGTTCGTTTACTAAGTCAATTTTAAGTTACAATTTTTTACGCTGTCGGGTTTTTTATATTTTTAAATAATTTGTTTTATTTTAATTATTTTTAGTTTTCGTAGAGCATGCATTTATCATTTAAATATCTGCACGTTAATAAATTCCAACGAAAGTAAGGTTAGGTATTATTATGGAACCTGACATGGATGGCTAATGTAACACAACTACCCTCATGATATAAGCCTAATTCAACAAATTCCAGAAGGAATTAGGTGACAGGTCAGGACCTTCCTTTACACAGAATCACGGCTGCACACGGATACCATGGGTGGAAAATACAGACAATGATCTATTGCCACTTCGTCCATAGTTTTTCCTAATGCGGTGATACCAACCCAGGCGGGATTAACCCTGTCACCTAGTAGGGTAAGGTGACCTACAGTTTTACATGGGTTCCGAACCATGAACAACTCGCAAGATAAAGTGGTGTATAACAGATGCGAGGATTTGAGCCCATAACCTCTTGCATGAAAGGCAATATTTTAGTCCCTACACTACGAGGTGTAACAAATAGAGTTTTTTGATTGATATTAAAACAAATCTACATTTTCTAAAAGTTTCTTCATGTTATCTTTAAGGCTTTAATGAAGTCATCAGTTCATAGAATGAGATTCCCTCATTTAACGAATTTTGATCATATGCCGATATATACAAGGTTTTAGTGGAGGTATGGTCCAAACGTTAACTTATTCCTTGGCATATTTGAAACAAAAAGCATATACATTTTATTTGTAGGTATTTAAAATGTATGGGGAAAATCTTTTTCAAGTCGTACAACAAAATATCTTCCACCTTTTTAGCTCCAAATATGCCGAGTAAAACGTGGTTAGCTTTTGGACCATATCTCCGTTAACACCCTAAATATGTTTTTTTTAGAATCATCGTTGATTACAGTTACACTAAATTTATAAGCGAACAGTTCGACACTCAAATCCTGTGGTTATATACAGGGTCCGTCACTCGAAGTGTTACCAATTGAAAATGATGTTATTTAGTTAATTGAAGTACGGTTCGTTAAAAATTATATCACAATAAAACATTTAATTTTAAGACAATAATTGTTATTGTTTGATATAGCCTCCTTTGATCCATAGATAAGAGCTTTCTGAGACGATCCTGAGTGAGCTTTGAATGTGAGTCAAAAACATTGTTAAAGCCATTTTTATTTAATTATTGAGCTAGTTAAGTTCCAGTTTTACAGTTTAGAACTTTAACTGGATGCGGCGAAAGAGACCTGGATTCATCGTTTGCAAATATATGTGGGCCCGAGGTCCACAATCGCCCGATCGAATGTGTTACCTTGGAGCTTATAAACTGTTACATCCCAACTGAGCGTTTATTGTTTTTCTTGCCTCCAAAGCCCATCAAAATATAACGTTCATGATTGAATCCGTACATGAACTCCTGATTTATTATTTTGAATAATATAACGTGTTAATAATATGTGATATATGATGATAAACGCAACTTTGGCAAAGCCGTGCTTTTCCTTCCCACTGCTCCCAAGGACGCACGGTTAAAGATCAGCGATATTATGATGACGATCATATTTTATGTACCCTATGTAACATAGGTCCTCATCAGGGGGCTGACGACATCTTCATGGAAAGTTTTCCTATCTTTGGTAAAGCTTTTAGATATTATCAGATTGATACCGATTTTGGGCACCACAGTATCTCGGCACTGTAGGGTCGCCCTCTTGTGGAACAAGCGGACCTTCCCCAGCGTGACACCCATTGACAACGGAAGTATGGATTTATGAGCTGTGCAGGTGCAGAATGCTGATAGTAAAGCAATGATGGTGATATCGGTCTATGCGGCGACCGAGAATGTCGAAAATCTATCTGACTATCGCCCGGATCCACCACTTCCAGTTATAGACATCCCAAAGTTATCTTTCGGTTACACCATATAAATATGCAATGTAACCGAAGCTACATTCCATATAGCTGGAGGTAGTGAAAAGTGGAGTATATGACCTGAGTTGGTGTGACCAGCGCGCTTGCGTAAACAAAAATCATTTGAATTAATTTTTAACGTTGAATATTTTGATGTTTTTGGAATTTCTTATTCCAAATTACATTTAAACATATAAGTTGCATACCTTTTTGTAAACTATTTAAAAAACCCTTTAGTTTGATACCCCACTCGATAGGTTTCAAGAAAAAAAATATTTGAAAACACAAAATTTGGCGCCAAAAATCAACCATGATTTTTTTTTTATGATTTTGATATACCCAGTGTCACTCTCACAATTAAGACGAATGTAACGACACCTCTCAAGCTAAAATCCATCAAGCCGTTTAGGCTGCAGGGGGCGACAAAGAAATATACATACATACATACATACATATATGCATACATACACTCGAAAAACATAACCCTCCTTCTTTCGCAGTCGGGTAAAAAGAAAATGTGCATAGTGTATGATTTGGTAAGATTTACGAAAATTTTTATTTTAAAACGACTTATAGCTAAAAGTAAACCACGAACGCTGTGTAGTCAAAAATCTAACAAAAACCAAATAGATCATAAATCTTGATTAAATAAGCTATGTCTGATGACTAATCTTTTTACGATGTTCTTACTTTATCATTGCGTAATCCGCCTCCAAAGTTATTGTATAAAACGCGAGAAAAATTCGAACTTTCGGACCTTATAACTTAGAAACCAAACACAATTTTACAATGCCAATGGTCATCAGACATCTAGTTCGATCAAATAAATCTATTTTGAGCAAAATTTTGGATCTCTGACAAGAAATATGGGCGTGATCTTCTTTCCCCTTTTGTATGGGGAGATGAGCGGGATGGGCCACCTTAACACTGGCCTCACCGTAGTGAATTGAATTTTAGAAATTGAGTAGGCTACCATGGGTGAGTGTTTTATAATTAATCTAATCACCAGAGCTGACACGACATGACCTCCACCGTTGGGATAAATTGAATACCATCGTTCATTCACCACCGAAGCGGCATTGAAAATTGTCCGTGTTTTCCATTCAGTGCAATGTAGCCGAGCAATATAAGGAAGGTCCTAGCATGACACCTAGTTACCATGTGGTGTGTTAGGCTAATTTTGGATGGTCAGTTCGGTATTTGCTATCTATGTCCAGTTACATAAAAAAAAGATATTGAAACATTTAATGCGAAAATAGATTATATGATTGGTACGAGATTTCGATACAAGAACTGCGTCTACTTTGATCGTTATTATTATATTATAGTTTCGAGCTCACGAATTATGTAATAACTTCTCACTGCCGGTCAAATCATGAAATGAAATGAAAAAATAATGAAAATATTCTTTATTGCTTACAACTATTAGATAGTATGCAAAGGCGAGCTTATTGCCAAAGGCAATCTCTAACAGCTAACCTTAATATTAGAAAAGATATTAAGAGGTAGCAAGAAACAATAAATTACTTAAAACTAAGCACCATAATCACACTTAGAAAACATTAGATAACTTAAAACTATATAAACAGAAAATATTTGATTGATTTAATTGTATTAAGATTTTAATTTTACCTTAAAAATAGACAAAGAAGCACTTTCCCTAATAGTAAGAGGCAATTGATTCCAAAATCGTGCTGAGTGAACTGTAAAAGAACCCGAATAAGCAGTGGAAGAATGTGACGGAATAAGGAGCAGGAGATTATCTGCAGACCTAAGTGGTACACCATGAAAAGAGAGATATTTGAAGCGTTCTTTAAGATAAAAAGGGGATTTGGGATCATTTAAGATTAAGTAAAGAAGAGAGAGAACGTGCATATTACGCCTCTGGCGAATATTAAGCCATTTTAGTTTCGCACGATAGGTGGATATATGATCAAACTTCCTCAAACCAAAGATATAACGAATTCCATAATTAAGCAAGCGATCTAGTTTGTCTAGAAGCTCCTCGTTTAGGTTAAGATTACAGATGTCACCATAGTCTAATATAGGATGAATTAGCGACTGAACCAACTTGATTTTAGTTTCGATTGGTATGAGGCGATTGTGCCGCCAGAGAGTGTGCATGGCTCCATATATTTTCCTGCAGACTTGACCCGTATGATAAACCCAAGATAGAGACTCGTCAAGGAAAATACCAAAATTTTTAACCCTTGAACTATAGGGTATAGTAAT
The DNA here is from genome assembly GCA_946894095.1 of Incurvaria masculella. Lineage (NCBI taxonomy): Eukaryota > Metazoa > Arthropoda > Insecta > Lepidoptera > Incurvariidae > Incurvaria > Incurvaria masculella. Next base: position 19,928,265 of record OX335653.1, on the reverse strand, counting down.
ACCATTGTATAGGATAGGTGGGAGATTACTCTTATCAATCTTTGCCAACAGCTTGCCGCTACCAACAATCATGACCTGTGTTTTTGATGGATTAACTTGAAGACCAAACCTTTCTGACCATTGATGAACTTCAGATAAGTCTTTATTGACAAGATAAATGTTGAGATGCAGGTCATCAAGTGAGAAGTGTCGGTAAATTTGTAGATCATCTGCATACAGATGATAATGGCATGAGAGAATAGCGGCAAGTGTGTTGATAAAAATAGAAAAAAGAAGAGGAGAAAGGACACGACCTTGAGGTACACCAGCCCTAATGTCACACCATTCCGAAAACTGGTTTTCATAGCGAACTTTTTGCTGTCGTTGACGAAGATAAGAATTAAACCAGCTGAGCTCCATTTTTGACACATTCATGGAAGATAAAATAGCTAATATTATGTCGAAGTCAACTGTGTTAAAGGCATTACTAAAGTCCAGTAAAGTGATCAAGGTGAGTTTTCATGCCGCTGGTGTCGCGAAAAACGCGAAAGCAAGATTTATGGTGTTTTTATTAGGAAATTCAACTCCCGGACCAATCCATTTCCAGTGGTATTTCAAAATCACTACCAGGTGATGGGTATTTCACCCACAATAATAAAATTATACACATCATGTACATTTCTTTAAAAAATAGTACCGTGTTATTCAAATACCTCACATACAATTGTATTTACAGTGCGTGGCGCAATACGGGCGGATATAATGGACCAGCATGCTTGACATTAATTTAAGTTAACGCGTATACATTTTAATGAGCAACAGCGGGGTGAGTAATGCGAGTCGGCAGGCGGTGTGAGGAGTGGAGGGGGGAAGGAGGCGGCGACACGGCGACATGGCGAGGCGGCGCGGAATGCGGCGGAATGCACATTTTTCACCTGCGTCGAGGCCTTGTGTCGCGGTGAGGATATAAATTAGTAACATTTCCATTGTTTCCGGAAACGCTCCGGTCGCTTCTGCGCGGACTCGCGGGCTGAGCACCGAAATATTGCGATTTTCCACGCGTCCTAACTGGATCGCAGGCGATTGGATTGGGGCTATGGGGAATAAAGACGAGAACTTTTAGGCCCGGTCCAAATGCACGTAATAAAGGAGATATCCAACCGGAGCTCCAGTGACTTTTTTGGTGTAACAGAAACGTTATCGATAGTGTTCGAAATCATCGATATTTATTTTGAATGATTTGATTTTCAAATATTTCAACTCTCATGATAACTCCAGCTAATATAATTCGATATAAACAGACGTTAAACAATTAGTTCCATTGCACAAAAGATAGAGCCATCTTCTATCTAATATTTCAACAATTTACGATTACAGAAATGTTCGTCATTTCTTACTATAATTATTTTTTCAAGTAGCTACATTGTGCCACTACCCGTAACATTATATTTATTTTCATAAGTACATCAAGACATCATATATTTTAACTATAATCATATATCAGATGCGCAGCGCCATCTATTGCATAATTGTAATAATATGTGGTCCTTGTTTTCTCGAATTGCACCTTTTTCTTGAATAACCACTTTTTATGATTTTTAGATAGTTGACTGCGTATATCTTTTATTGGAAGAAATCGAATGTGTATATTGGCGAAATCTAGTCACACCCCTCAAACGAAAAATGTGATTATTTTGTGCCGAGAAACCAATTTGTTTCTATAAGTTTTTCCGCACTCTTTAATACACGCAACACTAGATTCTGGAAGCAAAATAAGGACATTACCATTATTTTTATATTTATTTTCACAGCTTCTCCGTACGGATTAAAATCCATTGGGGGTAGTATTGACTACTAAGATACTAGTAAATCACCCAAGATAAAGGTTCTTGTATTTGTATGAACGCGCGCGGTTTGCGTTCGGTTGTCGAAGGTTTGCGCGGGAGCGGGTAGGTGGGGGGGTGGGGGGTAGGAGGTAGCGCTCGGCAGGTTAGTAGGTAATGAGGCGCCCGGCGGAGACACAAAGAGACCGCCAGCTAGCCTAATGAAACAATAACCGCGCAGCGTAACGTTCATTTCTCCGCCGCAATCCGATATTACGAGCGTCGCCGGAGCTGTTCTCCACGCACTAATAGCAACAAGATAACAGCGCACACCAACTCATCTGTGTTATATCAGAAGAAGCGGTGGGTCATTCCGGCTCCAAAAAGCAATCAATTCACATTCTTACTCGGTCCGGAATGAACTCCTACTAACAAGTGCGGAATGACCCCCCAAACCTCTCAATCGTACTTCTAGGACCGGCACTACAGGACAAATTCCGGAATAGTTATAATTATACCCCGGTTCAAAGTTACTGCGGAATCTGCGAAAAACCGGGTGCAGCCTTGAATTGGGATTGTTTAATCACAAAAAGCCAGTTGTAACGTAGCGCGATGTCACCGCCTATCTCACAATCAGAGAGGCGGCGGCCCATCGGCGCAGGCAATATAAAGGCCGCCCGCTACACAAGAAAAAAAAACAGCGAGTTAGTTCGGTGCAGCTGCCGGCACTGAACACACCACGGAGGAGGGAGGGAACACACCTTCTCCTCTAGGTCGCTTGGTGGCTCTCAGTGGTCCCCACCAAGGTTCCTGACCTCAAACCCGACTCCGTCCTGCCAAGGTCGATTGGTGGCTCTCAGTGGCCAGCCATGGCAGGTTTGTACCTATATACATACATACTTATAGGTGAGATGTGTTGATGAGGCGAGAGTGAGGCCGCGGCGAGAGGGGAGCTGTCAAGTGAACACGCCGCCGGGCACGCGCCACCGACACCGACTCCAAAATTAACAATAACCGTAACTACAATAATTACAATTCTTATTTTACTTTTTAATGTGTATTCATTTGTTTTTGAATACTCTTTTTTGAAGTCGGTTTTCTTGTTATTTTTTTTTTGTGAATCTGAAGTACAACACTAATACAATAAAAAAAAAATTCTGAATATGGATTGACCTACTAAACGTGCTGCTCATATGAGACAGCGCCGAAGTCAGGGAGAAACGCATACCTCAGCAGAGGAAATCTACCTCAAAAATACTACCTACCTACCAAAAGAGACTTGCAAAGAGCGCAAAAAAACACTTTAAAAAATGCGGCTAAAAATATCGAAAATAAATATTAATTTGCTCCTAAGAATTCAAGAGTTTCGGTACATTGTCATGGATTCCATTATCCGAACCAAACCAAACTCTCACCAAAGTACCCTTGAAGTTTACCATTTCCAATTAAAAAAGAATTATCGAAGTCAGTTCGCGTGATATTGAGTTATTCGTCCATGGTAAAATATATGGTGTTCTCTTGGAATCCATTGTCAGAACTATATCAAATTGAAATGAGACCACACGGAAAACACGATCTTTCAAATAAAAAATAATCATCAAAATCGGTTCACCCAGTCAAAACTTCTGAGGTAACAAACTTAAAAAAAAAACAGACGAATTGAAAACCTCCTCCTTTTTGAAGTCGGTTAAAAATTGAAGTATTCTACCTTTCTGGTAATCCCTTTTACATAAAGCTTCCTATTTCTTAACTTGACTAAGAAAAAACCCACCGGATTTTACTAATTTCGATCGATACACTGCTGATTTATTTTGAAGAGCCTCGAAACTTTTTCGAGGCTTCCGATCTACAATTAATTATTCACGCTTAAAATGTTTTATGAGCTAAGAAATCCCAGGAGCGTATAGAATTTCATAGCATTTCGCTCCGTCACATCAATAAACGTCTCGATGAAATGTGAGCGATGAAAAGATATGGCACGTGAAGGTGCAAACGATCGCGCCGTCTCGATTCGGCGCTCAGGTATAATGGAGACATCAATATTCATCTGGCGCGCGAGCAAATTATATGGATTTATATGTCCGCAGCATCTCGCGAACAAGCAGTTAATGTACGCCGCTGCCTTCAGCTCCTCCGCCTCCCCGCCCCGCCCGTCCCGCCGTCCCGCCGCCGCCCGCCGCCACCGCTTCACTTAAAACTCGACGTGACGCGCATCCGCTAGGAGAGCGGTGGCGCGGCGCTGCACGTGCCGTGCGTGGCGGCGATGTAGTCGCTCCGCCAGTTTCCAAACTGAGACATCAATCAAAAAGCCTTCCGACTGACGGATGAAAAATTAAAATATTGTTCGTAACAGTCGTCATCTCAACTAAATTTACCAACGCTTTCAATTATGATGTACTAGTTGCGGTACCCGGCTCCGCTCGGGTTAATGTCTGGCTGAATTATTTCATGGATAAAAATTTGCCCAAATGGCTGGTTCGATAGGCTGGTCCTGGACAATGTTTCTTCTTTCTACCAAATTTTATCAAGATCGTAAGAATGAATGAGAAACATCAAATCATGTCCATTTAGAGCTTCGGAAACATTTGGTGGCAATAAAAATTACAAGCATGTGTCGCCAGAACCTTTCTGCACTTTCACTGCAATATTACATAACTAGTAAGTAAGTACCGAAGGGATCTTAAGTTTTGCGTGGACTCCAAACCACAGCCAGCCTTAACATCAAAAACCGTAACTCATTCCGAACCTGACTGCTCCCAGAGATCCTAAACGTTGATCAAATACACATAGCAATCTGGTGAGTGTTTGGCAAGTTATAAGAAAAAGCTGAGGTACCCGGCTCTGCTCAGGTCAATGTCGTTTTGGACTGATGGCGGGCCGAATTATTTCCTGGATATTACCCAGATCGTGGTCTAGGGGCTATAGGACTTGCCTTTCGTACGAAAGGTCTGAGTTCAAATCCTCGCCCCGGTCATGCACCGGCTTTTTTTCTCTTTCTGAGTTAGATAAGTGCATTTTGTTACGAATGCGAGCTGTGCCATGGTTCGAAACCCATGTATAACTGTAGGTCCCTGTCCCCTACGAAGTGGTAGGGTCAAGCCTCCAGAACTTCTTCGAGTTTAACTCGATGAAGACACAGGCGTGCGTGTTCAGTGCGATGCGTACTCCGTTCAGTTCAGCTCCGAACGTCCAGGGAACAAATGCATGCATTGACGACCTTGGTGTTGACCTGATGCATGACCTCAATTTCGGATGCCATATTGGGGATAAAGCCTAGCTGGCCTCAAAAAACTGGGAGTCCTCAATAGGGTGCGTCAGCATCAATTTCATAAAAAATGTTTGAACGCTGTCGGTCGGATATTTAGTTTTATAGGTTTAAAATATACCTAGACCATCAATGCATCTTTCAAGTTTTGAACTTCGTAAATAAGTGTATAATATATGTGCTAGAGGTATTGTCCAACTACAAACATTTGGAAGAAAAAGATGAGTTCAGTGAGAAGACGGAGGCGGCTCCTGAGCAGCCACACAAGCACCGCAAACAAGTTTATTCCTTTCTCTGAATTGGACTATGACGGGTAATTAATTCTTTATTAAAAAAAATACGTTACTATGAGCACACAATCCCAAGTCCATTATTTTCAATAACTTAAAAAAAATTGATTTTTCATAAAAGGAAACAAAGCTCTGTATAAAAAATGTTTTAAATTTGCAGAATTACAGAATTTCATTTAATATCATAAACCCTTGCAAAATACGAAGATATAACATTTTTCGCCTGCTGTGAATAATTACCCAAATGCCACTTGGGTCAGTAATTTTCCCGGGTACAGCTTATTTCTTAATATCTTTCAAATAAAACATTATACTTTCCATACAAAATTATTAATTCATTAAGTGTTAAAATTATCTAATGTTCCGTAACAATTTGGGAACGTTGTATGTAACTAGACATGGATGACTGACACACTAAGCTCCAAGCCAAGGACCAAGGACCTTCCTAATGCTCGGGTACGAAACGGCGTCAAATTACACTCGACACTAAAATACATTTTAAAAATATTAATATCTCGGTAATAAGACACTTTAGGGACAAAAAATCAAACTTGGAAAAACCTGAGGATTACGGCAGACTAGAAAAAAAAGAGCCCTCAAACTACAAAAATAGGTAAAAATTAAATGCCAAAAGAGCCAACTTTCCAGTACTCCAAGTGATCCAGTTTTTCTATTTCTGTTAAAAATCTGCAGTTTATTCCCTTTCTATTGGTATGCAAAAATAATAGTTTATTTTGAAACAACTTCTAGAGTTTTAAGTAAATTTTAATTTGCCGGGCATTTTTACCGAACTATACTTTTGCGGAAAAACAGTTGCAAAATGGTAATATTTTAACAAATTTACGCAGAGATTATCATAAAGCTGTTAAAACATTTTTCAATCACAATGCCTATCTTTTCTCTCTTTCACTCTCTACGTGAACCGCCACCGCCGACGCATAACTTCAGTGCAACACAATCCTGGATTATCGACTCGGAAGAGATCAGCTCAGGTGGCCATACCACGGCCGTCTTTGCGGCGCATTTTGAATAAATATTTCAAATCACACCCATACAATATTTTAATGATGCAAGTACTGAAACCAAATGACAACAATTTACGCCGTGCTTTTGTAGAAACAACGTTAAGTTATTAAAGTTTGCATAAACAAAATTATATTTTCGGACGAAGCCCATTTTCACTAAACGGTCACGTCGACAAACAAAACTGACGTTATTGGTCATCACAGAATCCTAGATCAATACATCAAACACCCTTAAATTTGCCAAAAGTTACGGCTACTGGAAGTTACTTTCAAAACGCAGACTTCAGTAGTAAGCCATAATGCGCACTGGTTCTACTACTTCAGCAAAAAAAATCCTAGAATTTGTTTTTTGAGGATGGGGATCTGATCCACTCGCACCGCCAGTATCCTTCAGCAATCCAGGCCTCTGGCCACGGAGCAGGTGACTGGGGACAAACTACCTTCTTCTTCCTCAGGGTGGAGTGTGTGGCTTTTGGAACGTGCTTTTGAAGATTGCCAATCAACTATTTCTAAAGACCTCTTGGTTTATTTTCAATGGTCGAGTCTGTAACAAAAAATCTTTTCATCTTTTCTACAGCTCCAGCTTTGAAATATATGACAGGATATATTCATTCATTGTCATTTAAAGTCACACAATTACAAACATTGGTTTGAAACTTCAACCTTCCTTAGGTTGAAGTTTCAAACCAACATTTACTTTTAAAATACTACATATTTTTAATATTAAAAACGCTCACTCACTACAATGAATGAAGCTTTAGTTTATACGTAGTGTGCATATTGTGTTTATCGTTTTTACTCGTAGGGTGTTCGCTTATAGTATTTGTGTTGTGATTTTGATGTAATTTCTGTGCATAGCGCCGCGTATTTCTATGTTGTTAAATCTTAAATAAGTAAAAAATATCATGCACGATTATTTCAACTTGTTTTGCTATTTAGGCTCATACAACAATCTACATACATCTATTCTGAGTGGCGCCGAACTAGTGAAACGAATTGGACCGAATAGGCACCTCGAGACAATTAATCTGTGAGCGACTATCAGAGTCGATTATTTCGAGCAGTTAAACAGAACCACAAGATAACGTCTAGTTTTATGAGGTCATTCTGCGAGTGCGATAGTAGTAGCAGTATCAGCGCAACAAAGTAGGGGATTACTGTGCGAATCGCCGGGGTGCGGGGTGAGGGGTGCGGGGTGAGGGGTGCGGGGTGAGGGGGGGGATCCCTCGCGTCCTTCATGACCGTAGTTAACGTATGGTAGAGTATGGTATGACACCAGACTATTGAAGGCTTCTTTACGAACGTTTCTTCTAATGGGACTCAGAAAAATGGAAGTCTCCAAGGCTCCATATTTAATTAAATTATTTCGAAATAGTAACGTTACCTTTTTGATAACGTATGATTCTACTGAGATAAAAGTAGTCACACTGCATCACATACCGTGCATGATCCACGAGTCGGCTTTGTGTCATATCTCTGGAACTTCTAGTCTTCGACCCATCTGGTGTATTCAAATAATCTCATGTCATGTTAAAATTATATTGGGTCATATCTTTGGCACTTCTAGTCCTAGAGATTCTTCTTCTTCTTCTTCTTCTTCTTTAAAGGCTTCACACCAGGCTGGTGGATTAGCCTTTTTGGCAATCACGCTTGAGTTTTGCGTATTTCTGCCAGTGTCGAGTAAAAGCAAAGCACGGTATAATCGGAATAAATGTAGAAATTAAAAAGGATTTTTGAATTTAGTGTTGATTTATTAGGTGACTTTCGTGAGCTCTATGTTGTATAAAATGTGTCAAAAATAAATAATCAATACCATTGAGCAGGCGCCAGGTAGAAAATAAATACACAATATTAATTAACTTCTATGGGTAGGTTAATAATTAAAGTTTAATATTGTTTAATTTAATAAATTTTAAAATGAATCTGATAACACGCATATTTCTAGTGCAGAGAATAGTTTTGATATTAGTAGGAAGAGGAATTTTCAAGGAGGGTAAAGCTACGTAAAGGGGGGGAAAATTTGGAGCTAGGGTAATTGGGCAGCTCAAAAGAATATGGTTCAAGTGTCCTTCATCTAAGCCACACTCGCAGATTGAGGAGTCGTATATGTGTAACTTAGCCAAGTGAACTGGGATGCAACAGCGACCGATCCTCATGCGGCATAGGACCGAGGTATCTTTCTTGCTGGCATTTATCTTGAAAAACCAAGGTTTTGCAGGAATAAACTCCTGGATTCTGGCGTAATGTGTCCCCTTCAAACGGCTGGACAGGACCCACTCATGCGACCAAGATTTTTCAAGGAAAGATTTTGAGAGAGCTACTAGGTCATAAGGGAAATTAATATATGGTACTTTGTCACCGCACATAACGGCCTCCTTGGCAAGGGCATCTACCCGTTCATTGCCTTTGACGCCGGAGTGTGAGGGAATCCAAGCAAATACTATTTCTTTTTGTCCAAGTGTAATGAGGATACTTTTGATGCAATAAATAATATTATTATGAACTTTGCAGTGAAAAGGATTTTGTAGAAGGGATTCGAGAGAACTACGGGAATCAGAGAGAATTATTGTTCTATCAAAACAATCATCAGAAAGGGACACGAATCTTACAGCCTCGAGGAGCGCAAGACATTCGCCAGTGTAAACCGACGTCTCAGGGGGGCACATAACCCGCAAGAAGTCCTTAGTATCCGGTTTAAATACAGCAGCTCCAACATTCCCATTTGGAGTTAATCTGGAGGCATCAGTGTACAAGACATGCCATCCTTGCCAGGATTGGTTGAGTATGCGTTTTAAAGACTCTTCTGCGTGTGGCATATCCTTGTGTAAGCCGAAGTCCAAAATAACTCTTGGTCTTACAAGTACAGCCTCGAAATTCGTTCCGTACACAGGCAAGCATGGAGAGCGATGGGTAGGGGCTTCTAAATCCTTAAACCTGTCAAAACTTACAATAAGTCTTGGTTTCTGTTTGTTCGACCAATATATACTGTTTAAGATATAGTTGGAGAGCAAATTCAATCTAGGGAATATGGGGTGATCAGAGAATTGACTAATTCTAAATAAATACCTATCCGATAAATATTGACGTCTTAAATTAAGCGGAGGATCCACACACTCCACTTGCAGGGCATTGACCGGGCTGGAACCCATTGCCCCTGTGATAATGCGTAATGATTTGGTTTGAATACGATCTAGTTTTACCAGAGAGGTTTTATTTGAGGGCTCTAGTAGGAAGGTCCCATAGTCCAGGTGGCTGCGGATAAGAGCATTGTAGAGAAGTTTGAGGGAGTAAGGATGAGCTCCCCACCACACTCCCGTCAAACTTCGAAGGATGTTAATGTTCTTCTCACATTTCTTAACTGTGTGTTCAACATGGAGAGCTCCCGTCATCTTAGAATCGAGGATAACGCCCAGGAACTTTACATCCGATTGGACAGGAATTCGCGTATTCTGGTATAAAATGTTTATATGCGGGCGAAGTCGTTTTCTTGAAAACACTACTATACTGCTTTTGGAAGCAGATAACTCCAAACCATGAGCAGTTAGCCATGAAGTTAATGATCTGATAGAATGGGCTATGGAGGAGGCAGCTATTTCAATAGAGGTATGTGTAGAGTATATAAGTAGATCATCTGCATATTGGAGAATGTTCGAGAAACAATGGAGTGAATTATCAAGGTCGTGAGTATAAATGTTGTATAAGAGAGAGCTAAGGACTGACCCTTGAGGAAGGCCTTTCCAAATGTTTCTAGGGTCTGACATAACCCCATTAACTCGGAGCAAGATAATTCTTTCTGAGAGTATATTTAAAATAAAGTTGATCATATTTGCTGGCATTCCCAATTTGGCCAATTTGTGCTTGAGAACTGAGAGAAGCACATTATCATAAGCTCCTGATACGTCCAAGAAGGCAGCAACGATTGACTTGTTCTGGCTAAAGGCCAGTCTGATATCAGTAGTAAATACGCTGAGACTGTCCATGGTACTTCTACCCTTCCTAAATCCAAACTGGCTTTTAGCCAGCAGTCCTCTACTTTCCATAATCCATTCTAGTCGATTCTTGATTAAATGCTCAGTGGTTTTTAGTAGGGTTGATGAAAGAGCAATAGGGCGATAAGATGATCCATCATTTGGATCTTTCCTAGGTTTTAGAATAGGTATGATTATTTGTGTTTTCCAGGATATGGGAATTAATCCAGTATCAACTACCGTATTAATAATATCCAGGAAGTATTGAAGAGTTTTTTCGCTGGACCTACGGAGAAAAGAGTATGGGATTCCATCGATGCCTGGAGCTGAATCCTTAACGTGTTCCAGGGCGATATTCAATTCTCGTAGGGTGTATGGAGAATCCATAGGGTCGGAGGACAAGGAGAGATAAGGAGTTGTGAGATCTTGGAGCTGGGGAACATACGGCGGGGCCAGTTTATCAAAAAAAGTGTCCAACCATGTTGATGATTCAGCTCTAGAGCTATTATCATCCGCACAGGAAGACCTATACTTCCGTATGTTTGACCAGACCAGAGTTGAAGGAGTTGATGGCGAAATGGAGCCACAGAAACCCTGCCACCCCAGGCGTTTCTTCTTTTGGAGGAGCCGCTTAGTCTTTGCCTGGGTTTTCTGTAAGTCTAGAAAGTTAACCATAGTAATTTTTTCGTCATACAGTTTTTCTGCTTTACCACGTGATCGAATAGCTTGAGTACACTCGCGGTCCCACCAAGGAGGCGAGGATGGTTTGTTGGGATCTGTGCTTTTAAGTGGGATATATTTATCCGCGGCCCTGACTAGGGCTTCGGCAAAGTGGGTATAGCAAGTTAAGACCACTTCCGGAGTAACCGCAGGCAGCTCAGCAATGTAGTGGTCGACGGCGGTTCTAAAAAGTGCCCAATCGGCGTCGCCCAGGCGGTATTTTAATAATGGTGTTTTAGGGGTCGGGGAGTATAAAGACGAAAGAGTTAAAAGGATGACATAGTGATCGCTGCCATGAGTACTCCACAGAGAGCGCCATGACAGACCCGTAGAAATATCAGAAGAACAGAGGGAAAGGTCAACAGCACTTTTGCGTTCTGTTGGCGGGGATCGACGGGTTGGAGATCCATCATTGAGAATGCAGATATCTAAATCGTCCAACAAATCAACTAATCTGTTGCCAAAAGAGTCGCAGTCAGGCGAACCCCACATCGTATGGTGGAAGTTAAAATCTCCCAAGATTACGAAGGGTTTCTGTATTGATTCAAGAATTAATTTTAAGTCTATGAATGTGAGAAGGGATGGGTAAGGAATGTATATAGAAAGAAAAGTGATACCCTTCACCTTCACCGCAACGACATAAATGTCATCGCCGTGAGGGGGAATGGTAACAGATATAAAGGGGCTATTTTTATCAACAAGCATAGCGGCGCCGCCAGACCCATTGAGTCGGTCATCCCGGAGGACTGCATAGCCTGGAACTCGAAATCGAGCGTTCGGCTTGAGCTTGGTCTCAGAGACAGCGAACACAACAGGCTTATGCCTGTTGACGAGATAAATAATTTCATTTCTTTTTCGAGACACACTTCTGCTATTCCATTGCAGAACGGTCTCGTTCCGGTTGAACAGAGATAATGGGTGAATGAGAGGGGATATTAAATGCAGCGTTGGACGGTAATAGATTATGAGAGGAAACAAAGTTTAGAAATGCTGAAAACAGCGCTTGAAGGTCAAAGTTAGAGAAGTTCGGGGGGGTGTTGGGGAACCCGCATCCATTCTGTGACGGGGGAGGGGCCATATCATTTATTATTGCCTGATGGGCTTTTTTGTCATATCCGGGCGCAAGCGGAGTGCGAGATCGAGGCTGCAATGTAAAAGTTTTTTTATATGATGAACGGGTCTTTGGGGATGAAACCACATCAGCGAATGATTTTTTTGATGCGGGCACTTTTCTTGATGCCTCAGCATATGAAATTGAGTCCTCTGCCATGATAGATTTAATTGACCTTTGCCTTTCTTGCTCGGGACATTTTTTATCTGTTGAAAAATGATTTCCCTGGCAGTAAAGGCAAGAGGCTTCCATATTTTCATTGATGCACTTTGTACCATCATGTTCTTGGGAGCATCGGAAGCAGCGAGTTTTGGAGCGGCATGCTATCTTAGTGTGCCCAAATCGAAGACAGTTATTGCACTGAACAGTGGGGTACTTATACAGTTCCACTGAGAGGAAATTATACATTAAAACAACATGATTAGGGAGTTTTTGACCGTCGAAAGTGACGACAATGGTTTGACTTGGCTTCCATGTAACTTCGCCAGCCACAACTTGTTTATAATTCAATCTCCGAGTTTTAATAATTTTTCCAAATCCTTCAGGCACTTCGAGGTCTTCCAAGAGTTGTTCCGGGGTCCATTCAGTCGGCACTCCCTTCACAATTCCTTGCCTGGTGATGTTATAGGTGGGTATAAATACCTTGTAGTTTGCTTTGGCAATATTTTCATGTTCCAAGAATGTGTTGGCATTGGCTGCAGAATTGAATTGTACTGCTACTCTGTTGCGGCCAACACTCTTAACACCGCCGGGAACAATCCCAGAAAAAGAATTCCTTTGCAGGAATTTTCCGAAGGTGATCGGGTGAAGGGTTTCTCCTGAGGACAGAGAGGATTCCACCCGCTGCACGTGAACTACAAAGGGAGCCCTATCGTAGCTCCTGTACAGCAAGACGCTAGGAGTTGTTTGGTTGGGGCCAGGTTTTTGGTTTGAGGTAGGGGCATCCTTGGAGAGCAAATTATCGCTTTACGAGCTTGAACGTGCATGGGACGAGTTGCTACGTGAACGGTAATGCTTGTTGGATTTTTTATCTTTCTTTGGAGAGGCGTTCTTTTTTCTTTTTCGGTCATGGTATGACGGTATTATGAAACCACCCTGGTCCATGGCATCCTCGTAGGCGGCGACTTCTTGAGAGAAGTACGAGGGAGTCGCATAAGAATGATCGTATTGTTTTTGTAGTACCAGAGGTACTGTGGAATTATCGGATGAGGGAACGATTAAAGGATAAATTGTCGGCGGGGGCGGCCCATTTGGCGGCAGCTCCTCATCCTGCGAGTGTTGAACAGGTGGAATAGCGTCGGGGGGATCGGGGGGATCAGGAGGGTAGGGGTGTGGGCGGTCACGGTTCATCGTGACACATCACCCACACCCTACGGGAATTATGGGAAAATCACAAATTACAGCCAAAGGTCCCTAACAACAGAATCAGAAAGAGAATGAGAGACACAGAGGCAGAGCTCACCGGTAACCTTTACTTACACCTTGGCAAAGCCGAAAGATCACCGCGACACGTGCTAAGCCACAAGTCCCAGTTTCGTTCTTCTTAGGCTTATTTTCGATGATAGCGACCGCAATCGCAAGATAACATAATATTTTTCAATATTTTTTGCAAAAAACAGCTTGTCACCGTTGACGTTTTTTTTTTTCTCCTGTCCTAGAGATGTCATGTTGGTAATCAAATGAAATACCTGCCATAAGACATTCTCTAACATGTAAATAAAATGTTGCCATAACTTTCTGTAATTTAAAATTTGTCATATTGTGAAATTGTCGGTACGCAAATAAAATTTAACAAATACGTCCCATCAAACTTCACATCTTTTTTAAATCTGTAACTGTCTAATTTAATATAAAATTAATTATGGTTATTAAATTATTTAATAAAATAAAATAAATTATTTATTCAACTTCTGGTAGTCAAACTGCACTAAGTCACGTCACAATTTGATTGCAAAGAAACTTCACTGGTCTATAAGTTATGAATTGTTTTGTCCACATTAATGAATACATACACACCTATACCTAAATGCTACTGTCAAACTTAAATTTTTGGTGGAAGGCAAATAATTTAAGAACTACGATGAAACAACAACCTACAATGTTAACAGTCGTAATATTTAAATTACTTAACATAAGAAACCTAGGTAGCAGTCATTTTCAATAATTACAACTCGTACTTGTTTTGTTCACTCTTAGCGCGAAGTTTATACCACTAATTTTTGGCTCGAGCGGCAACAAGTTTTTGGCTTGATTGTTCCAGAAACTGAAACAGTTTGTTCAGTTACAAGACGATGAAATATTTTTTTTGTGTATATTTTTTCATTTCATTATTTTGATTTAAGGAGGTCGATTGGCTTTTGACACAGATACACCTCCTCCAGCGATGGGGCGATTCGTGGTATGTTGGGAGAGCGCTTTCCGGAAGTAACAGAAGTTATTTTTGTAAAAGAGTTGCGTTTATCACAAAGAAGCATCATACACAAAACATTTTTTTTAAAACATTGATACATTTACATATCAAACTTTGTATTATTATTATAGCCTTATACACTAAATCACGTTAAACATTATTTAAAATTTCTGAGTTTTTTTTCTTAGTGCGGCCAAATCCTGCCCTAAGCGAAAGTTGACTAAGAAAAAGGTACTGGTGAGTGTCTGGTGAACCAGTGCTCGTGTCACACACACACACAGCTTCCTGAGCTTCCTGAGCTACAGCTCCCTGAGATCTGGCCAGACGATTACGGTGGATTTGTATTATCAACGATTGCAAACCACGATGGAAAAGCTAGCCGTTAAACAACCAAGACTGGCAAATTGCCCGAGCCCACTGCAGCTCAAGGACAGCGCTAGACCACACACTGCACAATAAACGGTCACTAAATTAGAGGACCCGCGATCGGAATGTCTCCGACACCCACCATACTCCCCAGATCTTGCTCCAACTGATTACTACTTTTACCGGAATTCGGTTAGTTTCTTGAAGGGAAAACATTCCATTCTGAAGCCCGATTCTGCTATTTGTCCAATTTCAAACCATTCCGTATAAGTTATGTTTCCGTCAAACATAACATGCTAAGTTTCGAGTGCGGTTTCCAAAAATCGGTATTCAGCTAATTCACGCACGCGTTTTGTTATTGTCTATGGAGTGGTTTGTCTTGCGCGCCGCCTACAGGGTAAAATAACCTGTCACGATTTTGACAGTTATTTTCTCACTCAAATATGACATACGAAAAGAAAGAGACAGCAATATGCCAACGTAATGTAGAAAAGTGATATTCGAAGTTCGGCGATGCGATGCTCCGAATTTGACAAATAGAATTCTCCGCAAGTTTTCGGCAAAACACACTGCCCACGAGAACATGAGCGTGCGTTACGAGTTTTCGAACAAAACACAAACACAACGCATGCGTTTTGCAAACTGCGTTAGTAGAATACCATTTCGCGCGAAACATGCAGTTTTGAGAAAACACAAACATAACGCGCGCAGTTATCAATTAGCAGAATAAGGCTTCTGACGACGCAATCAAAACTGCCTTCAAATATTTTATTGACCCTCGCTGCCACAATTTATTCAGCAAAGGAATAAACGAACTACCTACAAAATGGCCAAAGTTCATTCATAAGAATGGTACATACTTTGATTTATTAAATACATAATTTCATAATTTACATTTCGTATTACTTTTCCCAAACAAGACTCCAATTTCATAAATAAGGACCAATTTATTAGAATGGAATTGGGAACCGTTGTCTAGGTATTGAACCAGGAGAGGTTGTTTCTTCAGCGCCTCTGACCCAATCAAGTAATTGGCACGCACACATGTTCGAATCCCAGGTTCTGGCTCGGTAATCACAGTAATGGATTTTCTCTGCGGCCATTCCACGAAATTACAAACAAGGATAACCAAATTAAAAAAGGAAATCAAAACAGAATGTGATAGAATAAAAGCATTTTATGTTAATCATAGGTGTACAATGATACCTTTTTATTAAAATTAATAAAATTCATTTTAAAAATCAATATCGGTATTTGTAATGTGGTAAAATCACAGACTTGAAGATTTCATTTCATTTGTTAAATCTATAACGTGCGACTGACGCATTAAAAATAAAGAAATTTGTCAATAAAATAAATAATATTACTGGTATTTGCTTAGGTTATACCTTTTTATATGTAACTGGACATGGGTGACCAAGTAATTCAATCGCTACCATAGCCTTCACCTCATCAAATCATTTACCGAATTTATTTATTTGGCACCGGCACATATATACAAAGCTTCGTTTCTTTCGGATGTCCCATGACACCTCACGTACTTTTGAAGTGAATTCGACACATAAAAGATTTTCGGTAACACGTTATTGACCATAAGATTGCCCTAACAGATCGGTACATGACATTTGTCGGTGTGAAGGGGCCGGGAGCGAGAGGCCGACTTTTACGCTAGCGCTCAATCAGTGTCAGATGTTTGGACCTATAATTCGTATTATTTCTCATGTCATTGCATAACTTATTAAGTATACTTTCAATTGTGCTACGAGACTTGACTTGAAAATGTGTTAATTTGGTAAAAAATGTGAGACATCATGACTGTGAAGGAAAAGTGTCATAATACGATTACTGTTTACCATGCAATATTCAAAAAAATCGTTAAATCGTACACTGTGAATAAATATAAAGTCACTTCGATTTTGATCTTTCATTTATAACAATATCTTTAAGGAGGTATCGAATTCAAGAAAATATCCCCCGGATGGTCGATAGGCTGTGCTTCTGAAATTTTTATTTGTAATAATTTACCTTGCACAATTACATTTTAAATTGTATATAATTGTATGCTCTTGCCTGAACTATTCCACCATAGAGTGTGCATTTATAATACTAACAGAGAGGAACGAAAGGATTTATTAAATCCAACAGGCGACAGCGACCGGCCGGCCCGACGCGGCGCGCGTCTCCAGTACAAATAAATATGCAGAGGCTGTTTCGCGCCGCTGACATTTTCCGAACGACGAAAACAATTTCCTATTTATTTCCCGACGACGTCGCATTCTTTTGTTTATTCCCCTTCGCGATTGTCGCCCCCCCCTCCCCCTCGCCCCACCCCGCGCCCCACCCCGCGCCCCACACTCCCATATCGTTGATCGACACGAGCGACTTGCGACTGACAGCGATCCTCGTAATCGTATTCAATTAATTACATACTATTATGATCTTTCTGGACGTTTTACTCTATTGTTTATGCAAATAATTTCAATGACGAGACTTGATAATAAAATATTTACACTTTTTACATCGCAGACATCAAGTCGCAGACTCGATCAGATATATTTATTAGGCAAATTGTTTGAGATGTAACAGCAACGCGCAATTTTGAAATGTCCAAATATCCTCTTGCTATCTTACAAGTAATGACTGTAAGGAATTTTTATTTTCGTCGACATATTCATTGTCATTATCAAAATGAGGAAATACATGAAATATTGTTCTTTTGTATTAAATTTAACAACAGTCCATTTGCATGTCCTTACATTTCAATGAAAAATATGAAAAAACCTTGACCAATATCATTTAATAAAATATCACCTAACTTTGGAGCATCGAAATAGTTTAAGTTATATAATAAATAAACCAACAATCAGCCTTAGGATATAATGTATCTCTAAATCCCTTTAAAGTATTGAGCGATCTACCATTTCTCACCCAACTATAATACTGTGTACTAGATCATTCATACCCCAATACCTTCCATTCCAATATCTCAGATTAGAAGGGTTCTAAAAACTGAGAAAAATGCTGAAGAGGTGAAGTCGCATCAGCCAAGTAATCTTCTGCCTATCCCTGTAGGTACTATGGCATAAAGGTAGGTAGGTAGAGGTATACTAATATACTGAAATTGTCAGTCAGTCAGTCAGTCAGCGTGTTTGCGTCCACTGCTGGACATACGCCTCTCCAATTTTTCTCCAGTCCTCCCGGCCCTCAGCGGTTTGAAATTGTAAATAAAACGAATTGTGATATGTAGAAAACTCTAACAAATGAATGCACTACGAGCTATGTAAGATCTTGAAAATATGATTCCTTAAAATACGTTCAAAATGTATAAATAAAAGGTATGTATAGGATATCACTAGTTTAGCTTTCGGCAGAAAACTGTGATTATTGAGCCTTTATCTTGATGACACATTGAACTCTTCCTTCGAATGAAACCTGCATGGCTCGGCAGCATTTTAGATGCATCACAGGCATTCAAGAGGCTTTGATGATAAAGCTGAACTATAGCCTACATTACAATGAATTTAACTTTATAAGCTCACAGTGGATGTTTCTGGTAAAGTATGGAGATCACCATCCCCAAAGTCGTGTATTGGGACCAACCCTTTGAACATTATTCTGAAAATTTGCCCCCAACAGAAGCATAAAAACCTTAACGTTTGCGGACGATACGAATATCAAGGCAGTGGAAAAAAACCCTATAAAGCTTCACTTAATAAAAACCGATATTGACAGCTTAGCTAAGTAGCTCACCAACTGGCACATCAAAGCAAATAAAAAAAAGGCAAATCAAATTTTACTTTATTCACGGGAGTCATACCGGGGTTCACTTGGAGCTGTCGTAGTGAAGAGAGTCTAAATTCCCCAAGCAGAAGATACTTGACCTTGGCCTGTATTTAGACATATCATGCTCATCATTTAAGCAAAATGTATTGAATAATAAACCAGAAGTGCCATGTTTCTGTTAATAATTAACTGCTCTTATAAAATAATTCCCTCAAACCTAAATGGGCTTATGGGCTACAGCATCGGTTAACATGGACAATTTTAAATATTGAATTATTTCTAAGTTTCCAATCAAAAACCCTCCGAATAATTGTGGATGTATTATACTTCACAAATACTAAACTAAATGACAACCGTTGAATACGAAAATAATATCAGTTCAATCTACATGTACCTTATTTTATATAGAGGTATTGTTAGTTTTTTGTTTGTTTGTTTGTACAGGATAATCTTTGGAACTACCGAACCGATTTTCAAAATTATTTCACCAATGGAAAACTACATTATCACGGTCTATATTATATCCTGCGGCGGGGTGGTAGGGGGCGGAGTGAGGTATGGAGAGGAGGGGGGGAGGTGAGGTGCAGCTATTCACACGAGAATAAAGGGCACAAGCATCGCCCAGCATCCAGCATCAAACGGAAGAGCCAATAAAAAGATTCACGGAAAGAATGCGAACGGAAGTCGGCAGCTAAATGGAAATAACTGTCTTGGGAAGGCACTATTACTCTTGACATATAATGGCTGTTAGAGCTTGAAGAGTAAAATTGCTTGATAATTTAACTATTGTAGGTAAGTAACCTTAATTATGATTTTTAAATAAATGTCATTTCAAAATTAATGTACCCCAATAAACTGTTCATGTCCAAGGTCAAGTTAAGATTTAATAATAATAGGGTAGTAAAAATATATTTCTACTTACATAGTAGTATAATACATGATCGACGAATACAGTTAAGTGCACGTCAATACCCTGCATCAGCATGTGATTTTCCAGCAGCACCAGAAACTACATAGATCTAAATAAATCTACAAGGTGTTTGGTAATTCGATACATTCCTTGTAAAGGGTCATTCTAAAGCTAATTTCCAAAAAATTTGTCCCGACAAACTAGGGGTCGAAAATCAATAGCTTTTGAGTTATTTAGTTTTAAAATTTTGTAATCATCTTCGATTTAAATACATTCTGTGTTTTTTTTTCATAACCTGTGATTTATGACCTTTCATTTATGAGATAACGGATATTTTGAGGGCATATATTTTTTTAAAGTAGTCTCTCATTCGTCACCTATTAATAAAAAGCTGATTAAGTACCCAGAGCGGAGTAGTTATTTTATAATAGTATTTTTTTGGTAACAAGACAAAACATTTCCGAAAAAAATTAAAACCTAAATAACTCAAAAACTATTGATTTTCGACCCCCAATTTTATTGGGACAAATTTGTTGCAAATTAGCTCTAGAATGACCCCTTAGAAGGAATGTATCGAATTACCAAACACCTTGCATGCGTACCTAACATTCAACTCACCGGTAGTGTGAGAGATGATTGACTTAAAAGGTGAAATGCTCGTTGTGATCCTGACTGATCGTTTAGTTCTTCAGTGGCACCAGAAACTAGATCGGTCCAATCATCTTGTAGTGAAAGAAAAGGTTGATAGCTTGACCCATCGTCAACATTTAGTTCTGCGCGGTACCACAAACTACGTGTGAGGAAATCGATAACTGTCTACATAGACAGGCAGGTGACATTTATAGGTTGACCCAGCATCATCGTTGATTCTCCAGTGGTGCTAGAAATGATGTGCAGGGGAAATGAATAACGAGCCCACTCACTCTGTAGTGAGAGAGATGGTTGACGGAGCAGGTGAAGTGTACGTCGCAACCCTGCGTCATCGTGTGGTTCTCCAACGGCGCTAGAAATTACGTTCAAGGGAAATGAATGTCGAATCTACTCACTCTGTAGTGAGAGAGATGGTTGACGGAGCAGGTGAAGTGTACGTCGCGACCCTGCGTCACCGTGTGGTTCTCCAGCGGCGCCAGAAACTCGGGCTCAAGGTCCACGGACACCGGCATCTCTCCTATGGGAAAATACAAATTTCTCTTATACCGCATAGAAAACTGTCTTAAGAGGATAATGAGGTGATCGAGTTTCATACGGTGGCTTGTCCTGTTTCCTCTCTAATTTAATTTTAGCTTAGTGCAGTACATATCTTGCTGCAACTTGTATTTTTTTGTATAGTATCTATTAGCCCGTTTTTTAGACAAGTATTTATTGATTACTAGGCATATGATTTAAGCCAAGCGAAAAAATAACCTATGCTTCAACACGGGACTCTTAGTGAAGCATTCGGGTCACAACCTCTACGAATGTAGTCAGGCTGATGCTGGACTACGACTCACTTCACGGGTACAACAATTTCTACAGATATTATTTATGTATAATGATAATAAATGATATAGTTTTTTGGTGTTCCTGCAGTTGACGCAGGCGGGAGCCGCGCTTTTCAGTCCGGCTAGGCACTGTGCATGCCTGTCAAACCCGCCACAGGAGGTGCATGCAACAACTTGCTCCTGGCTGTGGGGTAGTCATTGGCAAGGCATTTACTGTACTGTACCAGCGCAGTCGAAAATCACCTGGCTAACAAAACGAGCTCATGGTAGAGCGCCGCCGGAGCCATGTCTATCACCACATGGTGTTGCAAGTCGCTTGAACGTTTGTATGCTTGATGATTATCCCAACGGCCTCCTTATTACTGAGTCGGAAATTTGTGTTTGTTTTGTCACCGCGGTAGTTCGGGGGATGCGTGCGTACAGCTCCGCTCGGCAGATTGTCCAAAACTGCTTCCAAAACCTAATTGACCCGAACGGAGCTAGGAAGGTATAATTTTGGTATTTAATTAGTTAATATATTATTAGTTGTGAAGCCATGTTCGACATTTCTTCATTGTAACAGCTTACCTCTCATTACCATTAAGCCGAACGCACGCGTCGCAGATGCTACTCGCCGCCGACGCGTCTCCCACTTTCTAATAAGTTCAGGCTCAAATAATCAATATTTTGAGAATTTAATTTTCAATCTAAAATGAGAAGCTTAACTTGTCGCGCGCGCCCCGCCCGCGGCGGGCTGGCTGCGGGGCGGGGGGGGGAGCGGGTGCGGGTGCGGGCGGCGCGGCGGCGATGGTCGCGGCTGCGATTAGTCGAATATTTTATTCAGTCCAACAATTTGTAATAGGCCGACGGAGGGTCCCGGCTGTAAATTTTTGACTTGCAAGTGGGCGCGAAAATCTAACAGCCTTTTGAATAATTCTGAATAAATTCCAGTTAATTCATGAAATTAGCCCGTTTTCACTTAGTTATTTAAAGAGTGATGCGATTGAAGGCTCGCGAGGCAGCCGGCAGTTTCGAAGGACGGATTACGTGAAAGTTGCTTGTTTTGTTTTGCACCGAAACTGTTGGTGTGAGGAGTCGGTGTAGAGGGGTACCTACAGGTGATGAGCGCGCTGAGGAAAACCGCGAGCCAGCAGACGGTGCGTGGGGTACGGCGGGCCCGGGAGGAGGAGTTAAGGAGTCGGTGAAGAGGGATACCGACCGGTTACTAGCGCGCTGAAGAAAGCCGCGAGCCAGCAGACGGCGCGGGGGGTACGGGGGGCCCGCGCACGCATGTGGCCCGCGCACGCTGCCGTCGCCGCTGCCTCCGACACGACGCGACGTCCCCGCCACCCACCTCCTGAAACAATTAATGCAACAACAAATATTTCCATTCGCCCATTCGCACCTTGATTCCTTCTTTATTGGAGCTTCTTTAATCCCTATTTTGTATTTGTTCATATTTGTAGTCACTATTATATGATCACGTAGGTGAGCGTTGAGGCGGACTCTCTAGCTGCTTTGAAACGTGAAGGGGATTCATTCCAGCGCTTGACGTGAACAGTGCGGGCGCCGCAGAGTGAGCTCGAGCTCCGTCGACACGTCAGGAATGTGACGCGGCGGCGGTGACGACGTGGGCGCCAGCGACAAACAGAAGAAGTGAGATCACATTACGCTTGCATCAGTTCATGCAATGTTCACAGTATTCTTAGCGTGCATGATTTCTCAGATTATTGCCACTGATAAATTATATTGACTTTAATTTTCAAATATAAACCAAAACCGGCAAGTTCCAACTTGATCACACGTAGAGATCGTTCATCACTAAGATTGAAATTCAAGTTGGGTTAATAAAATAAGGCATAATCGGGGTGTGCAGTAGAAAAAGGGCGGCTGTGACGAATGGGGGAGGGTAGGGGGAGAGTTGGTTTCGTTGCGGGTAACACCCCCACCGCGGAAGGGGAGGGGGAAATATAATATAAATATATGAATGTAAGTTAATGATCTGTTGTAGCAATCTTCTACTAAACATCGGAAGTCATTCTACTGCCAACAAAGCCATAATCTCTAAAGGCTTCGTAAAATGCATTTATTTTCCTAATTGTAGCAAGCGCTGCTTCAGAGACTGCGGAATGACATGTTTTATTTTTTTCATTTGTTTGAAAGTTTAATGAATAAGTCATTTCTGTAACTAAAGAAATCAATTAAATACTAATTATATCCGGTTTCACGGTAGGTACTTAGCGGTTGACTATTGACGACCTCGTTTCGTCCAATTATGTTTTTAGGCACACAACAAGTGGCGAACTCATTACTGTGACATCTAGCTGTTGACTGGAAATCCTTCCAACACTCTCGAAGTATTAGGTTTCCCCCGACACTTTCCTTCACCGTAAATCAAAATGTAATGAATCCCAGTAAAATACCGACAATATTGAAACATTTCCTTCAATACAATGAAATTAAAATGAGCGCTCACAAAGTATTAAACTTATAATATTTCTTCCGCAGGACACGGCGCTAACAAAGGATGATAAATGACGACCTACACTCAACTCTTTGCCTTTTTGTCCTCTCCCTTTCACCCCCTTTTATTATGGAGCACATTGTTTTTGATCTTTATGCCTTTTTCCATAAAAAAGTGCCTTTAGTAAGAGTTGAGCGAGCCGGCACAATATGCCGCGCGGTGGTGGCGGGGCGGAGGGGGCAGTTGGCCGGCGTGGGGGGGGGGGGACGAGCCAGCTTCGCGAACTAATTAATAATCATGCTGTCTTCAGAGTGAACGGATCACACTTTATCGAAAATTCAATCGCGGAAAAATCACTCTGAGTGGCAAACCGCATTATGATGTTCATGCCAATATTGATTAGATGGATGGCTGATACTCTCATGATATTAGCCCAACACACCACTTCGAGTCTAGGTGCCATGCCAGGATCTTCTTTATGTTGCACGGTGGCATTGTTCCGGATGGAAAACACCGACAATTATCATCGACTAGGCGCAAAAAGCAGTGGGCCCAATTGTAGGTATTATTTGACGTCCCACACGTCACAAACCATCGACTAGAGACTAAGGCCCGGTTGCACGTACGGTCGTCCACGTTAACATCACCGTCGACGTATGATTAAAGCCTGATCTTTCGAAATTTGCGTTGCACTAAAGTTAATCATTACGGTTATTGCTGATGTTAACCGCCAATCGTTATCAGCGTTAAAGTGACAAATAAATAATATTTATCCTAATAACATATTTTTTCCATTTTGGTTGTCTTATCTAGGACCTTAAACAATGCTTTGTTTTCCATAATTATTAGCTTGGCACTCGGTGCCACAGATTAAGAATTTCGGTGCCAAATATTAGTAAAATGTGTTGCTACCAACCGCTGATCGCAAGCCGATATATTGGACGCCGCGCCACCCCGCGGCTGTTTTTGTTTGTTAGTACGACTGTTTGAATATATTGGACACTAGAAGCGCCACCCCATAGCGGTGTTTTTCTTTGTTAGCATGAATGTTTTGCGTCAAATGGTGCTTGGTTTCTTGTCCCTGCCCCTTCTTGATTATTTACCGTGGGAGAAGGACAGTAATATATCAGCTCAAGCGGTGCTGAGATTTGCCGATTGTTCTGACGCCTGGTAAGCTAACTTTAATGAAAATATGTTACGTACAACTCTAGGCGAGTAGCCGTCACATCATCGTTAATGATAATAATAAAGGATAACATTGTACGAGGCGTCGTGCACTCGGCCCTAAATTTTAAATGTTATATGAATATATTTCACGGCATATATGCATGCTACTTTCTATAATTTCATTGCCCTGCCGTAAACGTAGGATACTCAAATAAGGTGTGATTAAAATTGAAATTAAACACGTAATGTTAATACTTAGGTATACTTTTTGACGAGGGAGTGTTTCCACTTATATGGAAAAAAGCTTTTATCGTACCGATTCATAAAAGTGACACTCGTAATAAAGTGGAAAACTATAGACCAATCTCGATTCTCTCCGCTATACCAAGGCTACTGGAACGTTTAGTACACAATCATATTTACCCATTACTTGCATCACATATCAGTGAGCAGCAACACGGATTTGTGCAAGGTAAATCCACCAGTAGTAATCTTCTATTATTTTCAAATTTTCTTTTTACATGTATGGATAATGGCGACCAAGTTGACGCAATATATTGTGACTTAAAAAAAGCATTCGATAAAGTAGACCACCTCATACTCCTTAAAAAAATTGCATTTAACGGTATCAGAGGCAATTTGCTAAGGTGGTTTGCTTCTTACTTAAGGAACAGACAACAAGCAGTCACAATCAAAGGATTCATATCGACATGGGAAAATATTTCATCGGGTGTGCCACAAGGCTCAATTTTGGGGCCCCTATTATTTATACTTTTTATAAATGATGTTTCAAACTGTTTTATAAATTGCCGTTTTTTAATGTATGCTGACGACATAAAACTGTTCTCTGTAGTACGAAATGTGAATGACTGCTTGCTATTGCAAGAGGATCTAGATCGATTTAAATCTTATTGTGATCTAAATAAGATATCTCTGTCCCTTCAAAAATGTAAAGCCATAACATTCACGAAAAATCGTAGAATAACAAAGTTCGATTACTGTATTGATAATTGTAAACTAGAATGCTAATATACGAGACTTGGGAGTGCAATTCGATTCAAAGCTTCACTTTGATGTCCACGTGGAAAACATAGTTAATAAAGCACACCGCATGCTCGGTTTCATTCTCAGAGTCTCGAAGCCTTTTCGACGTCCAGAAACATACCGTCTTCTTTACTTTACTTTGGTTAGATCACAATTGGAATATTGCTCATCGGTCTTGTCTCCTTACTACGCAATCTACAGTGATAGTATCGAGAGCATACAAAAAAAGTTTCTTCGAGCCCTCAGTTTTCGAATGCGAGGTCGTCGTCGTAGTTACCAAAATATGCTCAATTACTACAAAATCGAGCGTCTGTCATGCAGACGAAACGTTTTCGACTTAATAACATGATATAAAATATTCAATAATATAATAAAATGCACGCCACTCCTAAATCTAATTTCAATTAGAGTTCCTTCATATACGACACGATCGAATGCTCTCTTCCATCTCAGTAGAACAAGAACAAAGGCTGGTCAACGGAACCCAGTGTATAGAATGTGTAAAATTTACAATGAAGGGCAAGACGAATATGATATTTTTAACGATTCCATCGCTAAATTTAAGAAACATGTTAAAGTTAAATATGTAACCTAACAGAAACTCCTGCTATACAATGTCATTGCTTGTTCTGTGTGTAACACTTCACTTTATATGTAACTTTATCTGTGTTTTTATGTTTTTTTTTTCTATGTATTAACTTACTCTCATGTGTTTTATAAATACTTACTGTAGTAATGTCATCTAAACTATATAATTTGTTACCTGTGTTTTAGTGAGAAATATTATGGATATAGGCTATTGTTAAATTTGTTACATTTCTTTTTTACTGTCGTTTGGTCTATTTCTGTTTTTTCTCCATAAATAAATAAATACATAAATAAATACTTTATTAACTCCATTTCAAATGACACGTACTAAATCCGTAGCTTCTCTTTAACTAAACAAGTCGCAGGCTAAATATATTCTGGCAAGTGATATATTTAATATTAAATAGAGTAAGCTTCCGTCGCGCAATCGATAGAATTCCTTCCTTATTTTGTATTCTTATCCCCCTTCATTAAAGAAAACTCGCCGCAAAACCTCCGCAAAGTCTTTTAACGATTTCCTTTTGCGAGTTTAAAAATACGAACATAACGCGAACTCAAAGTGAAACGATACACAAACGCTCGCAAAGGCGCTACCGAACACATCAACCGACCTTTTGTGGAGTGTGAACTCATACAAATTCCTTCTCGCTCTGCTTATTTGTGGCTTCTACGAACGAGCCCTTTCTTTTGAAAAGCTAACGTTTGGGGCCTTCCAATAATAACAAATAATGTGAACACATACATATATCAATATTAATGGAATAATAAATAGAAGCACTCATTTAATTCGACGCAATTCCACGGTATCTATACAATAAAGCGAAGATGAAAAAAATCAGCGTGAAACTTGCACACGACTCACATTTTTGTTTAGAAAATAAACGCTAACCACGGCTTGTAAGTATTGGAACCAGTTGCCGATTTGTGGAAACGAATTTAACAAGATAAGCAACCATTGCATCCACTTATATCCACATTTGTAAAACTTAAAGCAATAAACGCTAAAGTTAGCATGGCGATGGCACCTAATTCCTTCCGGAATGCGGTGCGTTGGGTTCATATCGTGACATTAGGTGCGGTATTCATGTCCACACCACATAAAACTGGTTGTCCATCCGCCATGTCCAACGGTTCGTTGCCATATTGCACGCGGCCGAAGCGTTTTGAGGTTGTAAAATTAAGTGAATTAATCAAAAATCAACTCGGTGGAGATTAGGTGATGATTTGTGGGGCTCACGCACAGGCGCGCCTGCCCACCCCCGGAGCGCCGGCTGAAGTATGAACTGGAAATAGCCGGTATGACCTTTTGCTCGCTAGAATGTTCGGGTATAAAATGGCAGCGTATTCACCCAAAAAAATCTGCCTTTTTCCCACCTCCCTTCTGAGCGAAATCCTAGATCCGCGCCTGTTTCGCAATCACAATTTAATTAATAATTGGGTAAAATTAAACCTTCTGATCAGTGTTTATATTTTTCATCATATTTTTTTAAGGTCATTAATATTGTTTGTTGAACGATAAAAAAATACATAAAGTATCTTTGTAACTGGACAGTATATGGATGGATAAAACGTAACCTTCTCTCATGATATTAGCCCAACTGACTACATTAGTCCAAGCACTGCTACATTGAACTAGAAGTGATACACGGCTAATACATCTGCGGCTTCGATCATCTTTTTATCCAATAAGATGATACCAACCTGGGTGGGCTGAAAGCTAGCTAACTGTCTCAAGTGAACAAATGTTGCTCTGGTGTAATTATGTTAATGGTGTAATTGGCATTACTAGAAATAGAATATGTCACCTCATAACGTGAACAAAACTCAAGTGTACAGAATGCGTTCTTCACGAAGCAACTCGGTCGGAAACGGAAAGTGTTCGCGCATAGTTTAACGACGAATTTGTTCCAATTTTAAAACGACTCGATAAATTCGATGAGCGGCGTTCATAAATCCCGTTCGGCGCTCGGATTTTCCCGACCTCTATAAATCGGCCGCGCGGCTCACGGCTCGGCTCGGTTCGGCTCGAGTAGTGACTCGGTCCACACACAACACCCCCCGACATCTACCGACGCACCCTGTACTGTACACTCTGGTTACGCTTGTCATTATTTTCCCAGTTCTAGTATTTGTAACGGAAGGCTTATTAACGGTTAGTATCGAACTTGTCGATTTATGGTTCCCAATAATTATGCCTCTTGCCGGTTGTGTTTTTTATACTTACAGTTCTGCAATGCAATGCACTGCTAGTAGATAAAATAAAGGCAAATATTGTGAAAAGCTCCATCGAGTCCCTTATTTGTGTGAAAGTTGGAAGGTATGTTGACAGGGTACAAGCAAGCGTGTACCAGCTGTAACAATGCGGAGTTGATGCAGGGATAGAAAGGGTACGAGGTAAATAGTAAATAACGTGAGCTCGCGCGGGAGCGATGAGTATTGATGGGCGGCGGCGGGTGAGGGCGGCGGGGGTGGGAGGGAGGAGGGGAGGGGGCGGCAATCCGTTACAGCCATGGCGGTACAAGAGTATGTCCGGCGGGTATCCGGCGCATAGCGCAAGCCTACACGGAACCCGATGTTCTGGCATCGTGAAACATTAAATATCGCATTGGGAGCCCAATTTTCAATAAAATTTTTCTGATACTTAATGTCTGAAACAATGGATTTCAACTTCAGGGCCAATAAAACTTTGTTATAATTTAATTATTTTGTTTTACACATTTTATAAAGTAACTTTACATGAAAACTAGGTGATCTTGAATAGTTTTCTGTGTGATCGAGTTATATCTACCATGAGAGAACATAAATGCAATTGAAAGTATTTCTCAGTTCATTTAAACTATATTCTATAATTTTATATATTCTATAATATGTATGATATGTATATAAACATTTGAAAGCCACAAAGCCGATGTGTCAGGCGTAAGTCAAACACTCCAGCAGATAATTAGGTTGTTAAACAGTTTCAACATTCCATCTGTCGCTTCCCAGAAGTACGTTTTTCTTTGAGCGAAAACTAAATAAATAAGGAGCGCTGTATGTCCCGAGCGCCCTTCGAATATCCTCAGAACTTCCCAATGAGGTCTCAATAAGCCACAGAAAAACACTCGACGACTCTCAGATCCAAGTATCTTATTTGTTATTGCGTTATATTTACATTAGCGGAGCGAGGAGTTTCCGATCGAGTTATGCCGAGTTGCCATCGAGCCCAACTAATAAAGAATATCTCCAACCGACAATACTCTTCGTTTCCCATTGAGATGAACATAGTTCGTGATACTATTACCGTGCTACTGATATATTCTGGGCAGAGCTCGCGCAGGGCAGTCCTGCTGAGGAGTGTGGGAGGTGGGAGGGCCGCCGGGTCCAAAAGAAATTTACATACTTCGTTCGACAAACATAAATTCAAAGGAGTCTTTGAAATGGGTCCACACGTGGGGTTCCTACAGTTCGGACAAACGAAAAAAAAGGTTGCAAGACATAAAGCACTTTTTATCTCCATAGATGCATCTAACAAAATCTTAACCCTTTAAATTAAATTCTGGCACTATAATATTCAATCGGGTGGGCCATAAGTCTCGAAGGGGTTGTGACTGGTTATATTTTTTTTTATTAATCTCAACTAGCTATATATAGCTAATAATACTCAATATTTTTGATTAAGGTTTATAATATTTAGGGCCGATTTTTCAATCCTCAGATAGTACTTATCGCGCTGATAGTACAAATTCACGTTTATCAAAAGACGGTTAGTCATTGTCGGAGAATTATGTCTTCTATCACAAATATCTGACCATAATTTTACTAATAAACATATGGACTTACTATATCCGATGAATAAGCAGAAGCGTAAATAAATCCGTCGAATAGTTATCTGGCTGTTTATCAGACTATTGAAAAATCAGGCGTCAGTCACGTAAATGACCGCCATTTACAGCCTCACAAAGACAGGATCGTTCGAGACCACTTCTCATTACTTTCATAAAAAATTAGAAGTTAGCAACCGTATTTCAGCTTGGATGTTTCTTCTTCAGATAATCGATTGTCCTAGGTTTAAAAATGCACACCTTTTCTTTTAAATAACCCTATAGAAAATAATCCAACCCTGTTGAATCCGGGAAACG
This sequence comes from Incurvaria masculella, assembly GCA_946894095.1. Lineage (NCBI taxonomy): Eukaryota > Metazoa > Arthropoda > Insecta > Lepidoptera > Incurvariidae > Incurvaria > Incurvaria masculella. The sequence continues at coordinate 19,897,771 of OX335653.1, read as the reverse complement.
AGCGAGCCAGTGAACTGTTGAAACTCTCCAAGTGAAACTCTCTCCGAATGTCTGCCTTAGGATCGCCATAATTGATAACATTCGATAACGCTGAAATGATCCATGATGAATCTCCAAAATGTTTTTATAATTTGTGAAAACATAAGAACACTAAATGTTTATAAATTGTATAGTTTATTATTGATTTATTTATTGATTTAATTTTTTATTTACATTTTTTTTATTCCGGAAATCTTAAAACTAACTAGTAACAAACATTTTAATATAGCTTAACCAGCAAGATTCCCATTAACATATTAATACTTAAATACATAGACAAATAAGTGAAAAAATACATACACTAAGATAGTTTCAATAATTAGATAAGATAATTAAACAAAATAAATAAAAATAATAAGAAGAAATTTCTCTATAAAATAATTTTACAAATTCAAAAGTTTAAATACTAACAAATTATTATGAAATTTTGAACAAGAGGATAAAATAAAATAATGTTACCAAATGTTATTAAGAAAATTTAAAAGATACAAACCTATGATAATTTTGACCAAATCAAAATCTTGAAATTTTGTGTCATACGTAGCACAACTACGCCTCATAAAACATGTTTTCGTGTAGACTGCTAAATTAAATAGACGGACTCGATTACTTTTCTTTGAATTAATCGAATCTGCGGGTTAAGTGATATATTGATCATAGTGACAAGATCATAGTTGATACTATGTTCAATACCGCCCGCGATGCAACGATCGCATTCGTTGTAAGATGGTAGAAACGGCTATTTAAATTGTCTGTTTCTAGTTCTCATGTTGCGTGTTGGGCTAATATCTTGAAAGTATTAGTGGTATTAGCTCTTAATATCCAGTGCTAAGTTTTATCAAAATAACTACTATTTCATAAGGGCCGATTTTTCAATCCACAAATAGTACTTGAGGTGGCCCATCGCGCTTAACCCCCCATACAAACAAGGAAAGAAGATCACGCACATATCACTTGTCAGAAATCCCAAATTTTGCTCAAAATTGCTTTATTTGATCGAACTAGATGTCTGATGACCGTTGGCATTGTAAAATTGTGTTTGGTTTCTAAGTTATAAGGTCCGAAAGTTAGGATTTTTCGCGCGTTTTATACAATAACTTTGGAGGTAGATTACGCAATGATAAAGTAAGAATATCTTAAAAAGATTAGTCATCAGACATAGCTTATTTAATCAAGATTTATAATTTATTTGGTTTTTGTTAGATTAGATGGCCGTGGTTTACTTTTAGCTATAAGTCGTTTTGTAATTAAAATTTTCGTAAATCTTACCAAATCATACACTATACACATCCTTTTCATTCAAGAAAGAAATTAAAAACTAAAATAATACATTATCCTATAAATTAAACTATTCCTAAAATTACACAAATTTACAACAAATAATAAATTTCAGCCATATCGCTGCCAGGCGGCAGGGTGCCCAAAAGACTGGCCGCATTCCCTCTCTGAATAGCTAGGCTCAACCTCTGCCCGAGATACCAGCCAGCCCTCTGGTCACGCGATGATTCGATCAACCGCGACGACAAATCCTCAAACAGATTTCTAGCATCCGGCCCCCATGAGCCTAACGTTTCGACACCAAACGGCACAAACAGATAGCACTCACTGAGCATTGAATATTTGCGCCGTTTTAGTGCCTCTGTGCCTGCAGCCGCTGCGCCTGCTTCCAGGGAGGTTGCATCAATGTGAGAGGGCGCCACCGTATCTACACATGTTGCATCCCATACTAAGCTTTTTCCATTTTTCCACGGAATGAGCGTCATTCCGTCTGGCCTCTTACCGTCGTCACGTGCAATACCGTACGGCTCCAGAAGAGCCGGCACATTGATGGAGGCAAGAGCCCGACGGATGACGTCATTTAAGCTGGCATGGCGGGATAGGCGGCCGGCGCTGCGTTGACACGATAGGCCATGGTGGCCGAGTTGATCGACCATCGCTCCGCACTGGCAGCGGTGTCGCTCAACAATTTTGGCACCGATCCTAAGGCTAGCCGCAAGACAAAACGTGTTTCGATCTAATAACGTGCCGACATTCGAGGAAGGCACAGCTTGCAACCAGTATCCTGATTCTTTTGAGCTCGTAGCAAGAAGACGTGCTCGATCTGCTGGGTTAACAGGATTATTTAAAAGGTTTTCTTGTATCTGTTTACAAAGAGGCTCGTCCCATAGCTTTTGAGAAATCACACTGGTGGGCAGCGGTGTATTTGGGCAAGCTTGCTTTCATGACGTCTTGGCTTCAGCTAAGAACGCGGCCTCTGTTTCACTTGATGATTTCAAAATATTATTCAGAAGTTTCTGAGTGCTGTGTGATGAAGACAGGTAGGCTGGCAAAGCCACACTAGCAGTCCGCCGGATACCTAAGCCACCCATACGGACTGGAAGAGTAGCTTGCAGCCAGCTGCGATCGTCAAGAATGCAATTAAGAATGCCAACTAACATTTCTCGAATCATACTGTCTAAGTCTTCTAGGAGATCCCCATGTCGCCAAAGAGGAGTACAGCGCAGAACATATGTGAATTTTGGAACAAATAAGCAGAACCTAATGATGAATAATGCCATGTGTGGATTGATTTTTTTCAAATTATCAGAATTTTGGTTAAAATTTGAAATCTGATTTAAAACAAAACCGCGGAAAGATTCCTCCAGAATGGGCGCCCCTAGGAGATGAAGCGGTTCATTGTTGACAATTTTTATTTCAGGAGCTATGGATTTAAATTTGGATTTGATTTTGCTTTTTTCCGTTTCCGTGAACGAGTCAGGGATGTATAGCTCACACTTTGAAAGGTTAAGTTCTAAGTCGATATTTTTGAATTTCCTTATAACGTCTTGAAAATCTTCGAAAACTGTGGTTGCATCACCTCCTATGGTGCCATCATCCAGGTACCATACATTGAATTTAGAATTAAGAGACGATATGACGGGATGAATCGCTAAACTGAAAATAGCTGGCCCGAGTGGGTCACCCTGTTGGCAGCCGACCGCTGAATGAAGTAGGTGATTTTGATAAATTAATTTAGAAAAATTGCTGTAGCATTGCCAAAGATAATGGTAGCATTGTGGAAGATTATCTTTTATTTCTGCCAACATTGCGCCTCTATTTACGGAGTTAAATGCATTTCTAACATCCACCTTCAACAAAACTCCAGCTTTATTTTCCGACAAAAAACCGCGTGCGGCGTGTACTGCAGCTTCACAACCTCCTTTGCTCCCAAAACCGACTTGAATGGGCTGGAACTTTTCTGTTTCTGGAACTATACACATTGTCTTTTTTGTGGACATATTGCATCTTCCTCATCACGGAGTCTGTCTTTTTCTTTGAAACAGAGAAGGTCCCAGAGCGCAACAACACGGTTTTGTACCGTGGTGCCCGCGATTGAGTTAGTCCCGCCAGGTTGGGCCATCTTAATGGTCTGATAGTACAAATTTAAGTTTATTTTAAAGACAGAAGTTCTTACCGGAGAATTATGTTTCGTATAACAATTAACTTACTGTAATTGTACTCATGAAAATATGGGACTACTACAACGAATGAATAAGCATTGGCGTGGATAAATTCGTGGAATAATTATCTGACTGATTTGATCTGGACTGATTTTACAATAGTCTGATAAACAGCCAGATAACTATTCGACGTATTTATTTACGCTTCTGCTTATCCATCCGATATAGTAAGTCAATATGATTATTAGTAAAATTATAGTCAGATAATTGTGGTAGAAGGTCTCCCGTAATGACTATCCGTCTTTTGACAAACGTGAATTTGTGCTATAAGTCCAATAATTACTATCTGAGGAATGAAAAATCGACCCAATCAAATTAAAATACATCTCTTTGAGAAATACAGTAGGCTCTATATTTGTAATATAAAAGACCTACGTTAAATGCAGCAAAATATTTTTTCCGCCCAAACGTAATGTAATGTATTCAATGGAGCACGAGTTTCCGCCTGCATTCGTATTTTTAATGACCGATTACTGTGAAAAGTTGAAATTGGCTCCAATAGTTTTCAGTTGAGCGGCTCCGCGCGCGTCACTACCGCCCCCCCCCCCCCCTCCACCCCCTACCACCGCGCCCTCCACCTCGCCGCCGCACAGCGGGCACGAACCATTGACATAAATATTACTACGCAAGACCAGGGCGTGTATTCATGGCAATCAGTCATTGCGGATTCAGTAGAGTTAACTGAAGAAGAATTTACTTTGACATTACTGTTAACTCTACTGAATCCGCAATGACTACACCAAGAATACACGCCCAGGCCCTTCCATGCAACAAAAACCTGCCAAGTACGGGGTCCCCCTATAATTTTTAGGCTTCCGTACCCAAAGGGTGAAAACGGAACCCTATTAATAAGCCTCCGCTGACCGTCCGTCCATCCGTCCGTCTGTCTGTTCGTCCGTCCGTCCGTCCGTCCGTTTGTCACAGGGCTGTATCTCATAAGCTGAAATTTTCACAGAGTATGTATTAATTTTGCCGCTATTACAACAAATAGGTATAATTTAAAAATAATAAAAATTTAAGTTTGATTTTTTGTGTTAAATCTTGTACGATGGTACGGAATCCTTCGGTTGCGAATCCGACTCGCACTTGGCCAGTTTTTTATGTTACTCGACATGGATCACCACATCTACTGTTGTGATATTATAAATTATAGCTACATTGTTCGGCTCCGCTCGGGAAAACATCGAAGACTAAAAATATGGGATACAATTTAGCTTATTTTTCAAGCGGGAACGAACCGTAAACATTCACAAAATTTCATTAAATCGACTGGGTGGTTTCGGAAATTAGCGTGTCGAACATTTTATAGATTAAGATAAACATTAAATTCTGAAGAGGAGCGGCGAGCTAGCTGTTGCTACGTTTTTTATTTTGATCAAATTTTGTAAGAAAACTGTTAAAAATTAGAAATCGACGACTTTCCGTAGTCAAATGTTTATGGGATGAAGTTTGACTAAAAGGTATTTCTGTTATTTGTATTTTTGGTATTATAAGAATTTGTAAATTCTTCACGCACAGCAAAATCCAGGAAAAAATCTTTAGTATAAAATGTTCATCGTTTAGTTCCCCCTTAAGTAATCCGTCGCCCCTCTTGTGGCAGCCACGTGCGTCGCGCCCACCGGCCGGCGGCGGCGGCGGCGGCGGGAGCCGGGACCAGGACACCGCACGTGGCGCCGCAGCCCGCAGCGCACCGCGCACGAGCCGTCTCCTGTGTGGACAGTAGCAGCCGAGGTTGCCGAGTACCCGAAGCTAAGTTTCCGAATGTAAAATCTTTACTCTCCCCTCTTGACTTGCTTTAACTGTATTCATATGTATTTGCAATGGACATTAATTTTAAGTTTGAACGGTGACATGCACGTAGCTCATCACCGTCAGCGCCACAGTAGGCATTGGCATTTGCCAATAACGTATGTGAATTAGAGTCCAATGCCGTTTATAGAAGAGTAGTATACTTTTAAGATTTTTGCAATCTGATGGATCACTTAAAACATAATTACTTCGCAAATGCAGTGCCGTATTTTGGGGAGTTTGTAACAAATGGTCTGCAAGTCCATTTCTTTAGTTTTCACGTTTGTTGACTCAGTACAAGAAGTGGAAATCTGTTATTGGCTTATTTTTTTGCATTTTTCTTATTGTTTATAAGCTAGGTTTATAAAAACTGTTGATTTCCATAATAAATCTATACTAATATTAAATCTGTAAGGGGTGTTCCTGGAGTAAAATGATTTGTTTTCTAATATACTTCGTTCTTCGCTATAAAAAGCTTCATTACCAGAGGCGTGAGCAGTGAGAGTTAAATTCTTATAACTTGCGAACCACTTACCCGATTTATATGCGTATTTTATCAAAGTATATAGTATATCTGGGAGCAGTCAGGTTCGGGATGGGTTACCGTTTTCGATGTTGATGCTGGCAGTGGGTTCGAGTCCACGCAAAACTTACCTACGTTACACGTTACTTACTTACCTACTGAGTATGCAATGTAGCAGTGCAAGTACAGAAAGGTTCTGGCGGCAGATGCTTTTTGTTCGGCTCAAAAGATCTTGATTAAATTTGGTAGATGGATACATTGTCCTGGACCAGTTTAACCCTATTTTGGACCAGCCATGTGGGCAAATTTTTATCCATGAAAAAATTTAGCTGACACTAACCCGAGCGGAGCCGGGTACCGCAGCTAGTAAATAAATAAAAGACTTCAATGCTGGTTGGTAAAGCAGTGAGTGTGTTTTTCAAGCTGCAAATAATTAGCTTGTTATCAGAACAAAAATAAAATTAGATGCAACCGACATTAAAAACACATGTAGCAGATAAATATCTCTTGCTTCGTTTGGAATAAGTAAACGAGAACGAGTTTCGTCTGGGGATATTAAAATACTTGCTGTGAATTATAGTTTCCGTGTGCTAGTTACAATTGCATCAGCATCTGCGACAACAGCCCACAGCTTCCCAGCACCTCCGCCGCTATTCAAATCTCATTCGGCTCCCGAGCGCACAATGGTTCAATCTCTGCCTCGCAGGCACCCTCCCCCCCCCCTCCTGCGCCTGCCGCCCCCCCGACACACTACCCCCCGCCCCGATGCACATCGTGCCGGCAATACAAGTGGAACGCGAACGAAACACAGGCCCGCTACACTTCAAGAGACATACCTTTGGAGTTTTCTCTCGTAGGCAAGGCTCGTATACTGTGCACTTGACAGCTTGGCCGCAAATGCTCCCCTTCATTTAAAAGCTACTTACGAACAACCATGATAACCGCTAAGTGTGATCAAACGTAAGAGAAGTAGGAAAAAACAGTCTCAATGATGTTAGAATCTAACGCGGCTGGAACTACAGTATATACTATAATGATGTTCACCTAACAGAAATGTATTTATATTTTTAGATCGAATGTCTCTAAGTAAGTTACCGTGGGCGAATGTTATTGATCCAACATTGTACCTTTAAATTGAATAGATTACTATACATTTTCAAGGTTTTGCTGACGAAACCTAACATATGCTCAATGGCAATCAATGGTTCTGGCCTGCTGATTGACTGCGCGTTCCGTTTTGAACTGTAAACAATTACATTGCTTAAGGATGTTCCGACCCATACAATGTTTTTTTTACACAGAACGCAAAAAAGTATTGCACTTTAAGGCACGAATTCGTCAAAAATATTTAATATAGCCATAGTAGTTGCAGCGAGAACATATCCACAATTTCAGGTTTAATGGTTTCGTTTTAATTGCCGATTAGAAGTTTTACGCCGTTAGATGGCGCTGTTAAATAAAAATCGTATTTAAATAAATTGTAACAAAACCAATAATCGTGAAATTGTGAAATTATTTTCGCTGCAAGTAGTATGACTATATTAAACTTTTATTATTAATTTGTGGCTTATAGTGCAATACTTTTTGCGTTATGTGTGCAAACAACTTTATATGGGTCGGAACAGCCTTAAAGCTTATGAAAGCGAGTCAGATTGCACGCTCAAAGCTGCAAGCATCGCAAACAATTCGGACCGTTTGTGTACGCGGTTACGGAATCTAAACAACAAATATGGAACGAATTACATTCGTTGCAATAGTTTACCTCGAATTTTAATCAAATAAATTGCTCTATGCTGAACTAAACGATAATTTTCAACTGAGGAACATTCACCGGTTCGTGAAAAACGCGGTGCAAATACGATAGACTACTCTATAGAAACATCAAAATGTTACATGGATAGTTGCACCCACCTGTGTACGGCATTGAGTGACATCATACCGTTCCATATTTTTTTTTTATTTATATTTTTTTATTTTGAGGCCTGTAAGCGCGATTCGGACCAGTTCTGAACGCGCTTTTGATAACGATAGTTCATGGCTACATATTAAAATAGTGCGAACTCTGTTAATGATGATTGATTATTTGATTAAAAATATTGGTTGGGGAAAAAGTTTCTTCGCATTTTTTAAGAAAATTCAAAACATTTTTTAATATGGTTTATTTACATTTAACTAAAGTATGTAGGTACCATTTTGTTCGATAACTTTTTGCCATCTTGTAGGTAGGGACATGATCCCATTGCTATAGAAATATTGGGACTTCTGATCAATATACCGTGACAAGTGGTTTTGGCAGTCCTCTCGTGATGTTAACCTGACACTGCCTAAAGAATTCTGAAGAGACCTAAACAGGTGGAAATCTGAAGGTGCAAGGTCAGGACTATACGGCGGATGCATTAACACCTCCCAGCCAAACTCTCTTAGTTTTTGCTGAGTGGCTAAAGATGTGTGAGGTCTAGCGTTATCATGATGAAAAACCACACCCCTTCTGTTGATTAATTCCGGCCGCTTTCTCTCAACTTCTTGCTTTAATCTCATCAGTTGTTCGCAGTAGAGTTCAGAATCGATGGTCCTGCCTGGTGGTAACAGCTCATAATGAATAATGCCCTTCCAATCCCACCACACACACAGCATCACCTTGTTGCGAGTTAGCCCGGGTTTCGCCACAGTCTGTGAAGCTTGACCGGCCTTTGACCACGACCTTTTTCGCACGTTCTTGTCGTACGTGATCCACTTTTCATCACCAGTTATCAGCTTCTTCAGTGTTCTTCAGGTTTCTTTCAGTGAGCTCGTGAGGTACCCAAATATCGAGCTTTTTTGTGTACCCAGTTTTTTTCAAATGCGCCAAAACTGTTTTGTGGTCAATTCCTAGTTCTTCAGCTACGTCGTAACTACTGATATGCCGATCTTGCTCCACTTTTTCAAAAATGGCATCCATTTTATCCGTAATAGGGCGACCAGAGCGACGTGCATCTTTGACATCAAAATTTCCGGATTGAAAACGCCTAAACCAAATTTGTGCTACTCTCACAGACACTGCACTAGGTCCATAAACATCGCAAATTTTTTTCGCGGCTTGCGTTGCATTTTTACCTTTTTTGTAGTAAAATTTTAAAATGTATCGAATTTCTTCATTAGATTCACTCATTTTGACAGTACGAAAAACAAATGAGAATCACACATTTTCCTAATTTGAATTTGGAATTATGTTCTTTAAAATTTAAACTTTCAATGATACCAAAACCAGCCAGATACAAATAGTATAGCCAAAGAGATTTTATTACAAGTTCATACATACTATAATGCGAAAAGACTTTTTCCCCGACCATTATATGCCTTTTTGGTATTCTATACCAACAAATTTTTAGAAGCTTACATAACAGATATAATATAAGTTATCAAAAAAACTAAAATGTAGAGATGTAGGACTCAATTTATATGATGTGCAAAATTTCAGAAAAATATTTCATAATTTGCGTGCGGAAACAGGCACGCATTATCCTCTTAATGTTTATTACCGAAAACCACTAATGATATTTCGATTCGTGTTGGAACTGAATATAGCCTGATTCGTCTCATAACTTACAGATTAGTTGGAATTGGGTTAAATTGCTTAAGCGTTGAGCAGTAGAGTCAAATATGTATTATAAAACAATAAATGTACTGCTCCTATTTATATGAACATCCATATAAATTGACATAGACTTGTATAGCTAATATCACACAACTATCATTGTGGAATTAACCCAATACAATACATTCCCGGAGGAAATAGGTCATTGAATAACCGGACGATTTTTATGTTTAAGCGCCCATTGATTGTTGAATGCGATGGTAACAACCGGAGCGGGATTAACCCTACTCTCAGTAAATAAGAAAGAGGACCTACAGTTGTATATGGAATCAGAACAATCAACGACAAACTTAGTCTGCTCTTACGCAATTCCCATCTCGCAGTAAGCCTCCCGTTTGCACGAAAGTACGGCTGAGTTAATCAATTTTCAAACACGTCACTTTTAGTGAACCGCATGGAGTTCCATCCATACTATCCCTACAAAGTGACGTGTTTAATCATACGTTGACTTTGATTTTGATTTTTTGTCCTTTCGTGCACTCGGCCCTAAGTATACCATAATATAAATGTTGCCTACCGAAATAAAATTGCATTCACGCTAGTCTTTAAGGTTCCGTACCCAAAGGGTGAAAACGGAACCCTATTACTAAGCCTCCGCTGTCCGTCCGTCCGTCCGTCCGTTCGTCCGTCCGTCCGTCCGTCCGTCCGCCCGTCCGTCCGTCCGTCTGTCCGTCTGTCACAGGGCTGTATCTCAGTAACCGTAACAGGTAGACAGCTGAAATTTTCACAGAGTGTGTATTTATTTTGCCGCTACAACAACAAATAGGTAAGATTAAAAAAATATTAAAATTAAAGGGGGCTCCCATACAAAAAACCTGTTTTTTTTTTTTTACGATGGTACGGAACCCTTCGTGTGCGAGTCCGACTCGCACTTGGCCGGTTTTTTTTTATATTTCTAATCGTATAGTATAGTTGTATTGATGTAAGAGTGTAGGTTTGGAGCGGACATGGTACGGTAGCAGCGGTTGCGCCGCGTCACGTGGGACACCGTGTACTGTGCGGGACGTGGTGCGGGGCGGTGCGGGACGCGGTGCGGGACGCGGTGCGGGGTACGCGCCGCACTTTATTTCGTCTCCGCCGGGTTGTTCTTGTTGCTTCCCGTAACGAGTTCCGTGCACGGGAACAGTGCGCTCGATTAGTTCCTCCCAACCTCACCCCTCCACCACCGCCCCGACCCGACCTGCTCCGCCGCCGACGGTGAAATTATTTTCAATGCGGACTTTGTCAAATGAGTACAGTTTACGTTTCCGTTGGTGCCGGCAGGCGGCGCGCGGTGCGCCGGGCGGGGCGGCGGGGCGGTGGCGGAACGGTTCCAGGGAAGCTCCGTTGCCCACGGGCGGGATCTACTTACCGTGAAGGAAGCGGATGTATTTTAAAAGCTCATAAGGTTACATTTTTTAAACGCTTTATTTGCTGGTTGACTCGGTACCGAATTAACCTTTTAAGTAATGTTATAATAAATCACCCAAAAAATATTTCGTACAAAAAAAACTCGTTTAAGCCCACTTCTAACGTTTGGAATAATTTTCTCCTAAAATATTGTTTTCCGACCATTTTCGTATTAAAAAACATTGAGTTAACATGTCAATCTCAATGTTAAAAAAGTAATGATACCAATTATTAAAACGTTTTCGAATAAACATTGTTCTGATTATGGCTCGACGTTTCACGTTTTGATATCAAAGTAAGCTAATTTTTCACATTCACTGTTCATCACATCACTTGCGTATTAAAAAATCAGTTTGTCCAGTTGTGAATTGAAAATCGATGACGGCGGGAGAATTCTGTTCTCAAGTCAGACAACATGATGCATTTGTAGAGTAGATTTAATTTGCTACAATTTGAGACCAGAACTAACTCGTGAAAGTACGTGTAATTGTATGCATGTATTATTTAGTATGGATGCTCGAAAATATGAATCAGTTAATTAAAGGAATGTGACATGTATGTATAATGGCCGGTGCAATAATACGGCGTGCATTTTTTTTATAGTAAACGATTTCGATTCCTGGCTAACTTTTTTGTCTTTTTTTTTGCACTTTTTTGAAACCATATTTTATTGGTTTAAAAAAAGTGCAAAAATTTCTCCGTTTTTTGAGCGCTACAAAGTTAGCACAAGTTTTTTAATGCAAACTTCAAAATACATGTTTTTTTCCTATCATTAGAAAATTTCATCAAAATCGATTCAGCGGCTTGCGCGTGAACACGAAACAGACGGACAGAGATACTTTAGCATTTATAATATTAGTATGGATTCGTTATCCATACTCAGGATATGGTAATACTACTAAGTGGATACGTACAAATTTCGATATTTTTAAAGAAAAAAATAGCACTTTTATCTTTAGTTTTTATGTACTCAACATGTTTTGTAACATTTAAAATGATGTATTTAAATAGTAAAGAGATCAATGGTCAAAATCTACCATAATACTACTTTTCAAAAAAGGGTATAGAAGCGACCTAGGAAACTACAGACTAATTAGTCTCATGACATATTTATATAAAATGTTTTCAAAGAGAGCCTCGATGAAATCCAACCGCGCGAACAAGCGGGCTTCCGCAAGGGTTACACGACTATAGATCACCTACAAGTCATAACGCAACTAATTGAAAAGCAAAGGAATATGGAAAGACGTTATATATGTGCTTCATAGATTACACAAAGGCATTCATCACTAACACAACAAGGTGTCAACCAGAAATACGTTAGTTTAATAAAGAGTATTTACACAAAAGGTCACGACAAAGTGCACCTAGAGCGTGAAGGTACAGAATTCTCCACACAAAAAGGAGTAACGCGAGAGTCCCCATCTCTCCGAAATTGTTTTCAGCGGTGCTCGAATTCATTTTCAGACATCTTCCATGTTTTCAGACATCTAGATTGGAAAACAAAAGGAATACAAGGTTGACGGAGAACTACTGAACCACTTGAAGAATACATAAATTCAAAGATAACCGAGATTTTTAAAGTTTTCGGAGATAATTGTTTGCTGCTATGGACAATTCATTGTTTTCGTACTGGCAACATTATAACTGGTAATACTGAAAATTTTATAATCTATGCCTCTCTTCCGTTTCCGATGTTGGAGCGAATAAACGTATAATGTGAGCTCTCACAGTTTTATTTTCTCAAGTTTTTTATCCCTCGCTGAGGGCGTCCTGGTGGCTTGCCGCGACTTCGTGACGCCATAACCATGGCCGCGTGATCTTCCGAACTTCAGGAGGCGGCCCGCCGAGCGCAGTAAGGCACGACATTTTCTTATAGCCTCGTGCGAGGCCGAAGACCCTCCATAAAATGGTCCTTCAGCCGGATAGTATCACGCGCGCCGTGGATGCGTCACAGATCACCGTCGTGGGCATGCCGCCGAACATCAGCGAGGGAAGTTACGGTTGCGCCTGACCGCCCCGTCGATTCGTCGATTGCGGGAGGCGCCATCTTGCCGTCGCATCGTGTCGCGCCTTGCATATAGCAAGCGTGAGCGAGCGCACCTACGGAACGGAAGTTGCAGCTATTTCTGCGCGAGAAAAGCATGTTGTTTTTGCGCTCGCGCGGAATATCATCGAGCGAAATGCGGAACTCGGGCCTACGGCCATGACGCTCCACACTCTAACGTCGGAGAGCAGCGGTCGGAACTACAAATCTACACAGCGGATGCAGATCGTCGTCGTTCGAGTCGACCAGCTGATCGCCGGCGCGATGGCGCGGAGCGAAGTGTACCGGGTGTGAGATCCGCATTGTTTCGCTCGCTTCAGTCGTCACGTCAAGTGGCTATAAGTGTAGGTAACAATATAGATTGTGCAAGTGTATGGGCAATCAGTGTTATCAGTGAACTATTTCCGCTAGTCGGAAGTGTTGTGTTGCGTCAACGGTTTACCAGACTGTTGCATCAGTTAATTTCTGCCAAGTCAGAAAGTGTGTGGTCGCGTCAGCAGCTATTTATCAAAGACTGTCTAACTAATATTTTGAGTTGTCACTTCACTGTTTTAACCTTAAATGTACCTAATTGTGTTTTGTGTTTCGGGAATTTAATTGTTCAGCAAGCTAGCGTGTTTTGTATTGTTCAAGTTTGGTTAGGTTTGTGTGATTCAACCTTCCACCCGGCAAATGTAGGTACATAGTGTGTAAGGATATTTTGATTGACAGCTTAAAATAAGTGCGATAACAAAATTGTTACTGTCCCTCACCGTCTTTCGTCTTAGAACCAAAAATGGCTCCTTCACAGGAACCTGCTTCAGTGCAAGGCCTAGTAAATAGACGAAAATATATGAAGGGCAGAATCACATCATTAGAAAAGAGCATCGGGGATATCGGGCTGATCGATAGTGTAGGCTTAATCCTTAGCTTTATTTCAAGGCTGAGTGATCTATTTAGGAAGGCTGAGGAGATACAGCTAGAATTGGAGGGCTCGGACACTGCTAGTACAGGGATTTATAGCGAGGAAGGCGCTGTCATCGAGGACAAGTATTTGTCACTTGATGCCAGGCTGCGAGGGCGCTTGGAGGAGTTACAGACCAGCCAAGCAAACACGTCGGCCTGCGCACCAAAAAAAGGTGAGTGTGATGTGTCTCTCCCCAAATTGGTTATTCCCCATTTCTCTGGAGCCTTCCTGGAATGGCAAAACTTTAAGGACCTCTTCCTGAATATTATTCACAGAAATGACTCTTTGCCTCCAATAAAAAAATTCTACTATCTAAAATCAGCTCTGAAAGGAGAAGCCTCCACTCTGATAGAAAATATAGATTGCTCCGACGCTAATTATATGGTCGCTTGGAATACAATTCTAAAACGATATGACAACAAGTCCGTGCTTTTAAATCATCACATCAATGGCATTTTTGAAATGCCTAATGTGAAGAAAGGTGAAATTAGACCCCTCCTGAATACATTTTCACAGCATTTTAATTCTCTCACTGCCCTCAAGGTACCTAACTTGGCTGATACTATTTTAATCCACATTTTGTCAAAAAAATTGGATCATGAAACGCTTATGGACTTTGAGCTGCAGAGAGATAATCAAACGTTACCGGTGTTGCAGGAATTCACCAATTACCTTGAGAAACGCTGCCAAGCGGGCGAGGCGCTAGCTCGAGACGACTGTCCGAGCCGCTCGAAGCCTTCACTGGCGTGCGTTATGAGCAACAAGGTAAGCAAAGTTGACATCATATGCAAATGCTGTTCTAAGGGGCCCCATGCATTAAAAAAATGCTACACCTTCCTAAAAAAGACGCCACAGGAAAGGCGAAAGTTCATAGAAACTGAAAAGTTGTGTTGGATTTGCTTTAAGGCGAATCATTCGTCTTCAAAGTGCCACAGTCAGACTATGTGCACGAAATGCTCTGGTAGACATTGTAATCTACTGCACATTGAGTACCCTCGTGCAAGTGGAAATGTTGCTGACGCTGCGTCTCCACCCAACTCTAGCGGCTCGCAGAGCGTCAACGCGAGCCCCACCACGTTTAGCGGTAACGCTACGAGCGTGTCCTCGGACGGTACGAGAGGCGTCAAGTTGCTTTCCACAGCCTTGGTGCTAGTACGAGGGGCCGACGGACACGAACACACTGCTCGTGCGCTCCTCGACAACGCGAGTGAGCACAACTTCATTTCGTCTGAACTAGCAAGTCGGCTGAAATTAAGCAAGATGCCAGTGCGTTGGACGATAGGTGGTGTGGGCGGAGAGGTCGCAACTTTAGTGAGTCACACTGCAAATATCAACTTAAAATCTCGCTTTGGTTCTCACACATATTCCTTGGATTGTGGTATCCTAGAGAACATAACTAGCGACCTGCCTGGGTCCAGCTTTGATAAAAAATGTCTTAAGTGGCCGCACTATATTCAACTTGCGGATCCCACTTTTAATATCTCGGGAAGAATTGACCTACTTTTATGTTCAGACTTCTTCTACAGAGTTATCTCCAAGGGTAAGATCGACCTGGGTCCAAAAAATCCTGTCTTAGTTAACACCCGCTTGGGTTGGATTTTCGGTGGAACGTTAGCCAGCGACCTTGTATCAAAATCAGGTACGTGTCATTTTGTGGGGTCAGCTAACCCGGATACTTATGAATTGAATAAATCAATTACAAAATTCTGGGAAATTGAAGAAGTTGGTCGCTCGTCTTCCATTCTCAGTCAGGAAGAAAACATGTGCGAAGCGCTATATAAAAAAACTGTCACCCGTGATAGTTCGGGCCGATATCAAGTGGAATTGCCTATTTTCCCTGAGAAAGCTGGTCTTCTTGGGAATTCTTATGACCTAGCTCTTAACTGTTTTAGGTCTTTGGAACGCCGCTTCGCCAAAAATCCTAAATTCTTCACAGAATATAAAAGCTTTATCGATGAGTTTATAGAACTTGGTCATGCCAAGGAAGTGAAGGATTTTCCGTACGTTTCAGCTGAAGCAGGTTTTGAGTATTACCTCCCGCATCACGCTGTGATCAAGGAACACTCGACGAGCACTAAGCTGCGATGTGTCTTCAACGCGAGCGCCCCCACCTCATCCGGTACCTCTTTAAATCAAATTTTAATGGTTGGCCCTGCCACCCAGGCGGATCTATTCACAATTCTGATGCGGTTTCGAATGTTTGTATACGTCTTCATAACAGATATTACGAAAATGTACCGTCAAATTGCTGTAAAGGAAAAACATCAAGCCTTACAGCGTATTTTGTGGAGAGATGCGCCCACTGAAAAAATTAGATGCTTTCAACTCACCCGTGTTACGTATGGGACAGCTCCAGCTAGTTTTTTAGCGACTCGCTGTTTGAAACAACTAGTTGAGGACGAAGGTAAGGATTATCCGCTCGCGTCGAAGACTCTGCTGAATAACTGTTATGTAGATGACATCATCAGTGGTGCAAATGATTTTTGCACTGCCGCTCAGTTGCAAAGGGAATTGATAGAGCTCCTGGGCAAGGGTCAATTTCAACTTCATAAATGGTTTTCAAATAACCAAAAGTTATTGGAATTAATTCCTAAGGACCACCATGAAAAATGCAATTTTGAATTGAGCGATGGCACTCCATCGTTGAAGACCTTGGGTATTGTGTGGTGTCCTACTAATGATTCATTTCAGATTAAGGTTCCGGCTACCAATGTAAAAAATACCACAACCAAACGACAAATACTTGCTCACATTGCTAAGATTTTTGATCCTTTGGGGTTGGTGTCGCCGGTATGTACTTGCGCAAAAATCATTATGCAAAGAATTTGGAAGGCCAATGTAGACTGGGACGATGTAGTGCCTAGTGACATATTTGACTCGTGGTCAGACTTTTGGAGCAATCTAGAAGCATTAAATACTATTGTAGTGCCTCGTTTTGTTTGTCAGGTGTCCAATGTGTGTTACGAATTACATGGGTTTGCCGACAGCTCTACGAAAGCGTATGGGTGCGTCATTTATTTGAGATCCACTGACAACAATGGAAAACATATGGTAAGATTATTATGCTCTAAGTCTCGTGTGGCTCCTGTCCGGCCCGTTAGTCTTCCAAGACTTGAATTGTCTGCCGCAGTATTATTATCAAACTTAACAAAGAATGTCCTTGAAACATTAAATATGAACCATATCAAGGTTTCTTATTACACTGATAGCTCCATTACCTTGTGTTGGATAAAATCTGAGGCATCTCGCTGGAATGTCTTTGTTGCTAATCGCGTTTCGGAGATTCAGTCGTTGTCCGCCAAGGAGGACTGGCATCATGTGCGGTCGGCTGACAATCCTGCCGACTTAGTTTCACGTGGAGTTCGTCCCACTGAATTGAAAACATCTGACCTATGGTGGTCCGGTCCCCCTTGGCTGTCACAAAATGTGGACAGTTGGCCCCCTGAGACTACTTTCTCAGGGACGCACAATCTGAATTTAGAAGCACGATCAAACAACGTTTCTTGCGCAGTTACAACCGTAGCTGCTCCCAGGAATACTGTTTTTTTAGACTTTTTCGAGCGATTCTCATCGCTGTCGAAACTCCAGCGCAGTATGGCGTTTGTCCTAAGGTTCATTCATAATGTTAGAACTGACAAATCAAACAGAAATATTGAATTTGTGTCAAGCGAAGAATTGAACTATTCCTTGACCGTCATTGTGAAAATTATACAACGAGAATGGTATGGCAAATTAATGGATTCTCTGTCTGATCCGAATAAATCAAACAGTGTTGATTTAAAACCCTACAAGTTACAATTCTTAAATCCTTTTATGGATGAAAGCGGACTATTACGTGTCGGAGGCCGACTAAAATATTCAGACCTTAATGATAAACAAAGGTTTCCTCTGATCTTGCCTCCGGAAAGTAATGTTACTAATTTAATAGTAATTTACGAACATGAGCGCTTATTGCATGCAGGCGCTCAATCAACTTTGGCTAGTTTACGCACTCGGTTTTGGTTCATAAATGGACGTAATATAGTACGCCAACTTATACATAAGTGTATTGCTTGTTTTAGGTTTAGAGCAGAAGGAATGAATCAGATTATGGCTGATTTACCGGCGGTGCGTATCACACCTGCCAGACCGTTTCTTAATGTAGGCGTCGACTACGCTGGTCCTATCTCAGTGAAACAATCACGCATAAGAAGTGCTGTCATTACAAAGGGTTATATATGCTTGTTCATTTGCATGGTTACCAAGGCATTGCATTTAGAATTAGTTTCAGATTTATCATCCCGAGAATTTATTAATTCACTAAATCGTCTTTGGTATCGTAGGGGAAAACCTGAAAGGATATTTAGTGATAACGCAACCACATTTCGCGGAGCTCATAACGAACTCAATAAATTATATTTCTTGCTGAACAATTCTAATTCTGAAATTTTTGATTGTGTTTCAAAAGAAGGTATAAAATGGTGTTACATACCCACCTACTCCCCACATTGGGGTGGCCTGTGGGAAAGTGGTGTGAAAATGGTTAAGCACCATTTAAAACGCATTTTAGGAAAAACAACATTGTCATATGAACATTTGAATACCGCTTTGATTCAAATTGAAGGTGTCATAAACTCTCGACCAATTTGCTATTCCAGTAATGATCCTAATGATCTCAATTGCTTGACACCAGCTCATTTTTTGATCAATGACAGGTTAACGTCCTTTCCAGAGTCAAATGTTCTACAGGTGGATGTTAATCAATTATCATTATATG
This sequence comes from Incurvaria masculella, assembly GCA_946894095.1. Taxonomy (NCBI): domain Eukaryota; kingdom Metazoa; phylum Arthropoda; class Insecta; order Lepidoptera; family Incurvariidae; genus Incurvaria; species Incurvaria masculella. The sequence goes on along the minus strand of OX335653.1, from coordinate 19,879,149 downwards.
AACAAATAATAAGATGTAAACAGCAATTTTGGAAAAGATGGCACAAGGAGTATCTTACCTCCTTACAAGCAAGGTATAAATGGAACAAAATTAAACCTAATTTGAAACAAAATGATATTGTGTTAATTAAGGATGATAATTTGCCGCCTCTTTCATGGTGTATTGGAAGAATTGTTGAATTGATAACCGGCCGTGATGGTCACATCAGAGCCGCCAATATAAAAACTATTAATGGCATTATTACGAGACCAATCACCAAAATATGCATTCTACCTATTGAATAAATTGCATGATCTGTCTACAAATGTGTGCATGACCTTATTATTAACTGTATAAATAATCAAAGCTATTGTGTCATATTAATGTTTGAGACAATTCGGTGTTAAAATCCTAAGGCCTCTTTTATTATGAAATGTTTTGGTTATATAGAATTTATACGCTTATGCTATATTACATTATAGCTTAGTATAGCCTTATGCGTTGCTTAACATCAACCGACATTCAGTATGAGACGATTATTTAAAATGTATGTCCTATAAAATTATTTTGTTCTCAAATTGCTGAATCATATTATTGGAGTGCTTATATAATTTGTAATATTTTTGTCTTGATCAATTCATTCGAATTCTAAGTAAAAGTTTTACTATCCAAATTCATTTATTGTCATGATCACATTAATTTAATTGCAAGGTGCATTCTATATAAATTTCATAGACTGCATGATAATGTCAAGCCTAAGCTACTATTTTTTGTGCTTGACTGCATTATTCCCACCAAAATTATTATGTCGTGTTTCTGTAAGTTGGTAAAGTGTCGAACCTATATGTTAAAAAATAGACCTCTTGCATTCTTTAGTAATTTGGTTGTATAATGTGTTCTCGCTATACTATGATATGTATAGCTTGTAGCTATCATGCATGTTTCCTTCTTCAAATTAACTTAATTTCAATGCCTAACTATTGTTTAAAAATCTATGTTATGTCTTACAAACTATTCTGCTCTTAATTCTGTGTAAGTAATTATTGGGTTATTTTGTGTAGATTGTGAGATAATATTTTTATAAATATTTAAAGTCAAGGTCATTAAATTTCAGGATTTTGCCATTGTCAAAAATGTATGTCTACGATGTGTCGTTGATACTTTATTCAGATTTTAGAGTTTCTGAGATGTTGAAAGATGTCCTTTCAAGGGGGGAGTTATGGACAATTCATTGTTTTCGTACTGGCAACATTATAACTGGTAATACTGAAAATTTTATAATCTATGCCTCTCTTCCGTTTCCGATGTTGGAGCGAATAAACGTATAATGTGAGCTCTCACAGTTTTATTTTCTCAAGTTTTTTATCCCTCGCTGAGGGCGTCCTGGTGGCTTGCCGCGACTTCGTGACGCCATAACCATGGCCGCGTGATCTTCCGAACTTCAGGAGGCGGCCCGCCGAGCGCAGTAAGGCACCGACATTTTCTTATAGCCTCGTGCGTCATTCCAGCTAATTAACATCTTGACAGCTCTGTCTCCATAGTTATGGCAACCGATTTGAATCGAGATTTCTCGAATTATTTTCTGCTTGGAAAGTGGCGCTACCAAACGGGAATTTGGTGTCAACTTTCGATAAAATCGTAACTTTCTGAACTCGACCTGGACAAAAATTACGTACATTTCTCGAGAAGCATCACATCGCGACTCAAATGATACAATCTGTTCGAGAAAAATCGTTTGAAAGTTGTTGTTTCTGTTATAAAAACGGCAAAGGATACTGTAAATGTGAACTGGACAGAAAAATGTCCAATATGACAGGTCAAAAGTTTGGTTATTCGTGCATAAATACACTGGTATGGAAGGCTACTCGTATTTCTCTAGCACTCGTAAAATGATCTCGATTTTTTTTCCGCTTTCCTAGATCAGTTCGGTAATAGTCGAACCTGATATTTTAATGGTCCGCAAGTACACTCAGCTGAAAATGGTTTTACTTCCTTTCTGTCCCGAGGAATTCCGCTCTGCATATTCTTAATAAAGTCGATCGGTTCTCTGCTGATCGCTTCGATGCATTATTATGACAAAAAAAACTTTGATAACGAACATAAAATATTGCAATTTTATTAGGTTCCCAAGCGCGAACTGCAGTCTAGCGAGACGAACGAAGAATCCCTAACGTTCGCAAACTGAAGCTCATTGAAAACTAAACTCCGAAGCGAAACTGCGAGCAAACACTCGTTCCCTCCGCCCCGCCGCCCCCCCTCCACCCCCGCACCACCCCCGCACTTCACGCCGTCGCCTGCTGAAAACTAGCCAACGGATAAACTATCTTTAAAAAAAAAAAACCACCCGAAGAAACATACTACGCCGGAGCCCGCCACTCCTTCCGTGTGCCTGAAGACATCATTAGGTGGAACGAGGTCGATACTCAACCAATTACCACCTGAAGTCCAGCAGACATGCTGTGAGGAAGCAATACCTGGGAGACCGGCATGGAGTTCGCAGCCCCCGCGATGAAAATCCATGGACATCTCAAGGGCCTGGTGTACGCTATACGTCGAGCTTAAAAAAATCACCGCTGGTTCGGTTTTTTCTAAATAGCTGGTACTTAATCAGCTATTTTTAATAGGAGAAGAATGAGAGACTACTTTAAAAAAATAAGTGCTCTCAAAATATCCGTAATCTCAGAAATAAAATTTCATTAATCACAGGTTATGAAAAAAAAACACAAAATGTATTTAAATCGAAGAGCATTACAAAAAAAAATGTTTGAGTAAGATTTTGTGGACGAACGAATCTAACTTCAACATTAGTTTCAGTTTCAGTTTCAGTTTATTTTTTTCCTCCAGTAGATGTATATTACACACTCGGATTCGTCTTTTTTTTCCTGTCGGTTCGATTACTTCTGGCGAAGAAGAGCCGACAAGAAACTTCGTCAGGTTGGTCATTGTATTATTATTTTTTCCAGTGATACTTACAAACTAGTTTACAGTGATTGATTGATTACTACTGCTCACAAAGTACATTATTATAAGAACATCCTATACATTGGTGAGGAACAAACTCTTGACTACGATAATGACATCTTATTCTAAATTAATAGGAATTATGATCTAAATTATTAAGGTGTAAAGCCATCGTCGTTTTTGATACAAGGTAATATCAAATTAAATATAATTAATCTATGGTTCAACCGAGACGGCATTACTAAATACCACAATGCTCATTACTGGGCGCCAAAGAATATGAACCCGCGAAAGAAGAAAGAAGGAGCACACCAAAGAAGATTCTCCTTGAATGTGTGGGTGAGAGTGGTTGACAACCAATTATCTATTTATTTATTTGTTCTTTGATACGTACTCCACTTTTACCCCACTTGTTTCCTCAAAATGTAGACGGTCATGCCTACATTTTTATTTTTAAGAAATGATTTGGAACCGTTGCTGGAAGATGTGCCTCTTGCTACAAGTATGCAAATGATTTACCAGCACGATGGCTGCCCAGCCCACTCTTATCGAAATGTGCGACAGTGGCTTTTTTGATGTTAAGCGCAGCATATGACGTACGCCAGGACCTAAAGGTGCCCGACGACGCCCATGGCTGCGAAAACCATGCCGGCCGGAACTGGCGAAGCTGGATGAATGTTACCCATGCCGATGGATCGGCCGAAGCGGACCAATTCCTTGGCCCGCAAGGTCCCCCGATTTGACACCTTGCGACTTTTACCTTTAGGGTCATATGAAGGAGTTGGTGTACTCCACGCCTGTTAATACAGCGGAGGAGCTTACGGAGAGAATAATAGCCGCGGCTCAGCAAATAGGTGGCCGAAACGGAATTGCGAAAAAGATTACGTGCGTGTGTTAGGAACCTAGGGCTTCAGTTTGAACAGGATCTGTAATTTTAATTTTAAGGTAAACTTGAATTTTTTCACATAAATAAATGTAAGTAGTTTAATGGTTGACTGTTTTTTACACCTCGATATGGACTTCTCCGATCGTCGACGCAAAAGAAACTCAAGAAAAAAAATGTTACTTGTGTGCAACTGTACAACATTTGTACATTTTCTGAAATGTTATGGAATTATGAAGTTATTTCTATAATTTGCATGCCACGTGTCATATATATATTTTTTTGTAATCCTCTTCGATTTAAATACATTTTGTGTATTTTTTTTCATAACCTGTGATTTATGACCTTTTTTTTCTGAGATTACGAATATTTTTAAGGCAATTTTTTTTTTAAATTAGTCTCTCATTTGTCACCTATAAAAAAATTGCTGATTAAGTACCCAAAGCCGAGAAGTTGTTTTATAATTATCATTTTTTAGTAACAAGACAGACCATTCAAATAATAATTAAAACATAACTAAATAAATGTTTGATTTTCGACCCCCGTTCATGGTACAAATTTATTGCAAATTAGCTCTAAAATGAACTTTTAGAAGGAATGTATCGAATTACCAAACATCCTCTATAGTAGTGTACATGTAGAAGCAGAACTCATTTGAAAAATAATTCTAAACGAGAATTAATGATTATATCTTAAGTAATAAAGAGTTTATAAATATATTTTGGTGTACAACGTTGTGTCAATAATATCCTAAGAACCTTCTGGATACGTTGGTTATCCAAGCTCAGAGCCGGTAGTCTAAGTTGTCACCTAAATTGGCGTTACGGCAAACCGATCGACTGGCGTTTTCAAATGTATGGAGAAATTGAAGAGCGCGCGCAGCGGGCGTTAAGCGAACTAACATTTGCGAGTCCGAGCTTGATTTGACAGCTTACTCAACGTTGCCGTAAATACGTCGACGTTGCCGTTTACGTCCACTCCGCGTTTTCATACAAATCGGAAGTCCGCGTTTGACTTTGACAGCTTGAAGAAGTAAAACCACAGAATATCTAGTAAAAACTTGTATGGAGTTTGGAGAAAACGCCAGTCGATCGGTTTGCCGTAAACGCCAATTTCGGTGAGAACTCAGACTGCCCACTCAGAACTGGCCGCCGCCGCCGCCCGCTCTCCGCTGCCGCACCGACGCGCCCAAAGTTTTCATATAAAAAGGCGGGCGGATTTGCGCTGGAGCCGGAGGTTCGGTGCTGGGCGGTGAGGGGGGGGGGGAGCGGGCTCGTCCCATGAAGTCACGGAGATTCTGTGGATGAAGTCGAACGTGGTGTCGAGTGGTGAACTTAGCGCGTACCTTTTACACTTGTCTCGTGGAAACATATTTCAATATTCGAGGAAACACAGTGACACCTTTGTATAGAACTAGCTTTTGCCCGCGGCCTATCTGACGGTAGAAACCGTTGATTGACATCGGAAATTGACATTGTTCCCATTGTGATCCCATTTCCGTCAATCAATTCCCTTCTAATCATCGACAACTGTACCTGTACCGATTTTAGGTTTATTTACAACATTTTGTTGCAATAAAGATTTGAATTGAATTTAAGTCTGGCCGGCCGGCATGGTTTTCGCTGCCCCCCTGAAAGTTCGAATGCCCATGGGCGTCTTCGGGCACCTCAATGGGTCCTATTTAAAAATAGGCGTATTTAATTCCTGTGTTCCCAAATTCCGCCGATAAGAATTGATCTAAGTTTCATTGTATGTGGCTTTTAAGTATGAAGAGGAGAACTAACAAATTAAATTAAAAATAAAACATAATAAAGTGCATACCATACGGAGACGTCCATCTCCGTGTGCATGCCTCGACCGAAATATTCGTGTCTATGCATCGACAACGTCCACCGGCGGGAAGGTAATACTGTCATAAAAATATATCGTGTAGATGTTTTTTTCCAGAATAATATCCAACAGCATTTGCGTATTTTACTTATTTCAAAGAGAAAATACTACTTCAATACTACCTACTACAAAATAATGCTAGCAGACGTTCAGCAGACTATTCAGACGCCAGGATTAAGTTGTGTGAATGAAAATCACGTGCTACAGTTTAGTCGGCATCGGAAGCTTTCGAAAGTAAGTTACAAGTAAGTTCGCTTTGTTTGGTTCACGCCTCACGTCACCCTCCCCGCGCCCCTCACCCCTCACCCCTCACCCTCCCGCCCCGCGACGGACTTTACAACTTCTTTACAAAATGAAGCGAAGATAATGCGAGGAATCTCTAAACAGGTGACAAGACAGTACAATTACACGTTCTTAGCTTTCGGCGCTTAGTGAAAATTGTTGTTTCTTTTGAGTTTCTTGAAAACTCTGTGGCTTATTGGTGGTATATTGTTTATTTTGAGTTTCTTATTTCGAGTGGCTTATTGGTGGTATAGTGGAATTTTTAACCAGCTGGTTCTAACAAAGTTACTAAGGTAGTTACTTTGTTCGGTTTGTTTACTGCTATATTCTTTTAAATGCGAGCAGGCAACACGAAAACTTGTAGTTAAAACTCTGTGAAAAAACCCAACCTAGTAGGTCAACTAACGGGTACCCTGAGAAATAATTTTGCTGGTGCCAGAAAGAGCACCAGCAAGATGTAAATGATTTTTTTTTTCATTATTCGCTTAGAATATCATTTTTTACTTCCAATTCAGCACAATTTTGCATCGACAGTATTCATGTTGATTGGTAATTTTAAGAAAATCCAATAACAAAACGATGAGATTACATTTTCAATTAATTGTAGAGCTTCCTTTTATTGCTGACTCGATTTTTAATATTGAAACCCTTCATTAACGGTGTAGCTTATATAAATACTTAATTCATATACGTGCCTAGATTTACGTATTGTTTTTATATATTTAAATATAAATGTTATGTCTACATTTTTCCCGTGCATTCGTAAGAGGCGATTAAGGGATTTATTGTTAGTGGTTTATTTACCGCTTTTAACTGTAAGTCCTCCTGCTAACTTACTATTACTAGTGTTTGTCCCTCCCGTTTTGGTACCATCGGATTGAAGAAACTATGGTTGAAGCGGTAATTGAAATTGTCCGTGTTTTCAATCATCGTTCGTTCAATTCATCGTAGTAGTAAGAAAGATTCTGTATAAGAAAGGTCCTGGCAGTACATCCTTGGTAATTCCTCAAGGTGTGTTGGGCTAATATCATGTCAATCGGTGTGTTATTAGCCAACCATCTCCAGTCACATAAAAATATTATTTTTATATATAATTTTAGTATTTAAAATACATCCAAAACTCATCCATATTTAAATAATATAATTTCGCGTAACTCAAATATATTGTAATCAAAATTAGGAACAGAGGGACATTTTAATGGGACAGAGGATCTTCAATGTTGAACAGGCTGTCATCAACATATGAATATTGAGGTTGAAGCTTACAATGTCTTAACTTTTAAAGAAAACCGATTCTGCAAACTAAACGAAAACTTGCTTTCATTGTACGACACCTTCACATCGTGCAGTCTAAATGAGGTAACAGATGCCAACTCGCCTCCAACGTTTAAGTTGCGAGTGAATAAAATATCGAACTTTATTTGTTCCATAGTCGCAAGGATTCCATAGTTGCTAGTAATATATTTCCACGCATGTCGTAAGATATATGGTGTTAAGAAGCACCGGGCCGGCCGGCCTGGTTTTCGCAAGCTCGAAAGCTCAAGGGTGTCGTCGGACACTTGAAGAGGCGTACCTTTCCTGGCGTACGCCATATGCCGCGCTTTACCTAAAAAAATATCTTACGTAAAGTACGGCCACTAAGAATTTTATCATTTAATTTAGATTGCAATGCTCGAAATTCGTTGCCAGGATATATGTTTGCAGCGAAGCTTCCATAGCCTCAGTACGCGTTCGACCGCTAAGGAGTAAACTGAGAAAACACGTCACGACCCTATCAGCCGTGTTACCACTATCATCGCCGGGTGCGCTGCTCATGAGTGAGGGAGTGAGTAGTGGCGCGAGAGCACTAAAATAAAAATATTAACGTTAAGATTGAAGTGATGGTCCATTGTGTAATTTATTAATGTATGTTATTTATAGCTTCGCCATGACTTTTACATCCGAAGCCATTTCTAGATTACATTTAACACAATAAATAGTTACGTGAAATGTATAGCAATGAGGCCAGTAATACTACGTTTTACGAAAACGTTTATTAATTTATTTATATTTTCGAAGTCATGATTCAATAATTAAAATTCGGTAAAATTCGTTAAAAAGTGAGTTACCTAACCAAATTATACGTAGATAAAAAATGTCACACACAAAACTGAATACCATTATATTCTGCACCCGGTCTTGTTACACGTTCTTTTATAATTTATGAGCAGATTTTTTCATTTAATTTACCAGTTATCAAATCTTCCTACAAGAAAGATTATTTTATATGGCGTAGTTGTGCTGCGTACGTGTGACGCGAAATTTCAAGATTTTGATTTCTTTTTTGAGGATATTAACAAAATAAAATCGTCATTGTGTTGCATATTTTCAATTATTATTTTATGAAAACGTTTAAATGACAATATTTTGTTTTTCCTTTTGTACAATATTGCATAATATTTTAAGTTTTTAATTTTGTAAATAATTTTGAAGAAATTGTTTCTTAATTAGTTCTTTTTATTTGGTTTATTTGTTAAATGTATGTTATTCACATTTGCTCACAGAAACACTTGTGTTGGCCCCTTTTAATTACTGCGACACAGTTTACGGGCCACGTTTATTAGCAAAAACCGAAAATGCTGTTCAAAGGGTTCAAAATGCTTGTGCTAGATTTTGTTTTTCCATTCCTCGACACTCACATATTACTCCAGTATTCAACGCAAACGGAATCTTAAAAATGAAATCAAGACGCGAATTGCATTTTGCATGTCAACTACACAAAATTATAAATTTCAAAGAACCTAAATATTTATTTGAGAAGTTGTGTTTTTCTCAAGATTGACATAAGTACCCAACTCGAGCTAGTACATATCTTCTAATTGTGCCGCAGCATGTAAGTACTGGGTTTGAGGGCTGCTTTAAGTATAAAGCCACAAAATGTTGGAATAATATTCCACCACCAATCCGTCAAAACGTTTCCATTTTAGGTTTTAAGCGCTCTTGCAAAGCGTGGCTTCTTAAAAGTCAGCAAGGCACCCTCAAAGTTAGTGCTTGAGCGACAATGTAGATTGTTTAGCTAGTTTGCAAATGTTGCTTCCTTTTTCTTCAAATGTGATTTATGTTTTACTCTTTGATATTTGGTTTTCTCTTTTTTTGTATTGTGTTGCTTATTTATTTATTTATTTCTCTCTTTTTTTTTTTAAATACGTTTCGACAGATATGATATTTACAAGGATTTGTTTTTTTTACTTTATTTCTTTAGGGACCAGACGTAAATCAGCGTTGCTGCTCACTGAGTGAAAAGCAACTTATGCTGAGATGGCCCCTTTTCTTCATTACTACTTGCTTACTCATTGTGCTGCTTTTATGTTGTAAATCTTACTGTGTATGTATATGAAGAATAAATTATTTTTGATTTGATTTGATTCAATCTTTATTTTCCCCCTTATTTGTTTTTGTATTAAATAATTACTATGTTAGTGAAAACTTTGCTGGTTTAAGCTATAATATTTTTTTTTGTTTTCTATTCGTTTTGAGACTGTTTGTTTTCCTGACAAAAAAATTAAATAAACATTCAACATTGAATCGTAAATACTAAGATATATTTGAGAAACGTACTTGGAACTTCTATAGAGCACATTTTCGCGTTGGGTTAGGTTAGGTTAGGTTAGTACTATCGTATTGAATGTAAGATGTTCGAAGCGCCATTGCAAATTTACTGATTTTCTATAGATATAAGGATAGTCCTGGAATGGAACCTAGTTCCAATGTGGTGTGTCAGGCAATATCACAACTGTAGATGTGATTAGACGTCTACTCGTTTCGAGTTTTATTAAAAATCACGTTGACAGAAAATTATTATTCATATTGTAAATTGAAAGCAATAAAAGGACTTACATAACTAAGCACAAGACAATCCTTTAATAATAATCTGAAGTAAATTAATAGTATTTGTACACGCAAACGCATTAGTGTACTAATTCGTATGCGTGTGTATGTATACATAACAAACGTTGCCAGCAAATGGGTTGCAGAGTTCGAGGAGCGATCGCATTAATCCCGGATTAACTAAATTAACAACCCCTATGTCTCGTCCCCCTCCCGCGTGCGGCGGCGGCGCGCGTGCGAGCGAGACGGACGACCGCTCCGTCTTATCTCCCGCAAATCGCTACCGCGACGGCTGCGAGCTCTGCTCTCGATAGCCTGCCGCGTCGGTTCGTGCGCTCGTTGACTCTCGTTGGAGATTTACTTGAGCCGGAAAGCCGAGATCGCGGAGGTCGCGGTGTATCTCCGCTGAATATCAACAAAACGTAGCTCCCCGATGGCGGGCGTCGAATTAGGGATGGAGCCCGAAGCGACAAGGAGTTCACTAAGCCACGTGCGCGCCTCGTATTTACCCAAGCGTTTAATGAGCAAGTAATCGAGCAGACTTGATTGAAACGGCAATAGTCGGTCGTATGGCGTTGTCTGCCTCCGCCGCAGACGCGACGGTTCCTCCTCCGCTCCCACCCCAGCTTCATGCCGCCTAATGCCGGTAATAACCAGTAATACCAATAACAATTTACTCTAAACAACGTCGCTATCTTCAAATAATTACTTTTTACTAAATCGCATTCACGGCTTTGAGTAATTTCTTGCGTAGGGTTCATTTCTCAATAGGCGAAACATTTGAATTACCTTAATATCTATTACTATTAACAGTTTTCCTAAACTTCATGAGTTTGGGCAAAAAACGTTTTGAAAAGAGTTCAAGAAGCTGTAGTAAACGAAACAAAAAAGAAAAACACTAAGCTTATTTTTTCTGTTGCGAGCTCCAACCCGCGCCAATTTACTTCTTGCCGCTTGTGGTTTGAAATCCTCTCATCTGGAAAAGGCTACTCTTTAAACTGTTGCGTAGAATGTAGCCATAAAACATTATAACTTTGTATCCTTAAATGTTATTTTTAACTCTATCGTGAAATAACCATTTAGTCAGCTTAATTCACTTGCTTCATTTGTGCACATAATGTAGAGTAAGTGTATTATGAAAAATTTGTACTACGTGTAAGATTCAAATAAAATAGAAGCAAGCAAATATTTACTCTGTATAAACATACATACATCCCTATTATAAACGAAATTACTTACTATAGGAAGTAATGTAATTCAACTCAAATGGCTCCGTCTAAGCGCTCGTGGGTATCTTAAGAACCGCTCACCAGGCTCAATGTGGTTTATACAAGTTATATAAATTACTAAAATCATAATATTATGCGGAGCCAGCGGAGGGATTAAAAATAACCGACCATTTTCGGGTTTTGGCGAGGGCATCCAGTAGTATGTTATAAATAAAAACAAAATAAAGTGTATACACATAAAACTATTTCATGTATAAAAATAATGCACTTACTGATATCTCAAAACCACGGAAGTTTGAGGCACCTAAAACTAAACTAAAAGTTTTGGATCAACACCACTGCTAGTGCATCGTAGATTCATTGTCTAAAAATCGAGTTCAGGCAAACTGCACGTGAAGACATTAATCATGTATTTCTCTATATTCTACGGCCGCAGACCACTCGAGAACTAACGCTGCAGGGTCACGCAGATGACAGCCGAAGAGCCGACTCCGAATTCCCGCCTATTGCTGCAACTGTCAAAGTGTTCGTAAAAGTTGAAGCGTGACGCGGCGGCGGCGGCGCGGCGCGGCGTGCGGGCGGCGCTGCTCGGTCGCCGGCTGACGCCGACTCACTGCCGCCGCCGCCGCGCTGCACATCTACGCCGCTCATATTGTCCCCATCCCTCGACACACTTATGTCGTACAGCATAAGAACTACTTCTCTTTTCCAGCGGTTAAAACGGCCCCGAATCAGTCGCGGTCACACACGGAGACGCTTTCCTGGCCGCGGACAATTAAGCGCCCTGACACTCCCTTATACGAGTCTCTAACCCCCAGTGAATTCTCCGAACTTAAGCCCTTTTGCTCCGGTGTGGAAGAGTTTCGCGCACGCGCAGTGGAAGCGCAAGGAGTCTGAGGAGCAGCTCCGCCGCTGTCGAGCGCTCAAGTTACGGATGCAAATTTAAATATTAACGTAATTGTTTGAAGTGAAAATCGCGCGCTGCAGTGCAGATTGCAGTGTTTATCTTCAGCCTGAGATGTGAAACTGAAATTTGTGTATTTGGTTATATTCTTCTTGGGTTATAGTTGATTATTTTTATTATATGCATGATTTATGATTTTGATCATAATTTAATATAATATAAGATTTCATTATTTTATTGAATTTCGTCATGAGCAAGTGCAGGTACCTACCTCATGGCCAACAATGGATATAAACATTAAACTTAGATTATACCGGTTATTGCGATGGTTTTATCTTGTAATTAGTTTATTTTGTGGGTGCAAGCAATATTATAACCTTTTCCATTCTCCTTACAAACTGCGCTTGGTTTCACGAAAATCACCTCGCATCGTGTAAAGATTAACTTAACATTTAGCTTTTTAATGTTCTAGTTAATACTTGAATAATGCCCCAACCGTGTAGTTTAGTCGTTGAAAATAAAGAAATAAGATGTTATAATACTCTTTCGATGCTTCATTTATTTTTTTAATTGCTTTTTCATTTCATTATTAAATTTTAACCCATGATATTATAGCTTAATAAAGTCTAGTGAAATAAAAGACCCGACAAATAAATATGTATAATGTATTTAATTTCTATCTACATCTCTTTCAATTCAAAATATATTTAATATTGTAAGCCGAAAGCGATGTAGACAAGAAACAGACACGTCTTCATATATATATATATATGTATGTTGATGTTGTGGGTATATAAGTATGGGGGTGTAGTCAATTTGAGGCCCTGTAAGGATATTCATGACTGTATTCAGCGTAATCTGGCGGGAGTATGCACTCACTCGGCGCGGTCTCGCGGCATAGACCTGGCAGGACCACCGTGCCGCCACTCTACTAATAACCTGTAGTACCTTTCAAAGATATTGTAATGTTACTTGATTAAATAACTGTAATCCTCCTAACCGACTTTTGATAGGTATACTTTGAATAGGTACAGACCCAAGTTGTTTATATATGAAAGAACGAAATTGTTTATTTACATGCTTAAAAAATATTTAACTTAAAATATACTGTAAGGCTTAATATAGAGAAATAACTTAATATACCATTGATCGAATAACTAAATGATTTTAAAAGTTTAGGAGTAAAAGTTAGTACCTTAAAAGTACCGTAAAAGTGAGTTAGTAATAAAGTTAGCATATCATCCATAACATGATAACAGGTAAATCGGTTCTAGGCGTAGCAAATGTCATCATCTATTTATATTTTGTATGTTTTAATGTTACCCATTATATTGCTATAACTGAAATCGTCAAAAAGCAAAAAGCTAATAAATTCACTCTCCAGAATGAGATTGCTGGACCTCTTAAAAAATCAAGCGCCGGCCCCGCCTCCACCTGCATTCGAAAAATTCCGCAAGAAGACGATCTTAACCGGCCATCCATGCAGTGGAAGAACTGGTGTACGTGCCTGGAGTGAAGATGTAGATGTAGGGTGGGAGGTAAATGCCCTTCCGGGCATTTGCCGGCACCTGGCCGGCCAGCATGGTTTTCGCAGCGCCGAAACGAAAGCACTTAACAGGTCCTGGCGTATGCCATTATATACTACTACTTTTTATAACTTCGATTTAGTAAAAAGTGCAGTCAGTCCAGTGAAAAATTCAAACTATTCACTGACAATGTAGACGTGCTTCCTGCACACATCAATGACATGATCTTAGATGGAACGGCACTTTTTGTTATGAAACAATATTGTGTTCGAAAATATCCAAGTATAACAAATAATATGGTTTTTAAATTTAAAATTAAGTACCTAAAACGAAAACGGAGCTACAAAAGAATATCCATGTACGTAAGTTAAGGTAGAGGAACAGGAATTCAATTCAAGGTTACTCCCAACATCCGTTTTCTATCTTACGAGCTATAAACACAAAAATAAAACTAAACTGCTGATTGGCTTACTGAATTGGTCGCGAATTTCTGAAAAAACTTTTTTGGTGGTGATAAATGGAGCTAATAAAAAACCTTGTATGACGCTTCTTGTGCTTCCATTATCTAAACTAATAATAAATCTGTAAGGGGTGTTCATGGAGTAAGTTGCTTTGTTTACTAAGATGCTTCGTTTGAAGACTTTATGTATGATACTAAAACTAAACTGACGATTTTTAGAAATCAACTGGTTTTGGTTGTATAATTGAAAATTATCAATATTTCTAGACAATCAGTATATTCATCAGCAGGTCTTCCATCCATACAAGATCTCAATTCCATTCAAACATCTATTTTATATAGCCAATCTAGATAACGGAACCACTAAGGGCAGGCAGACCGTCATATTTAGCAACAGAGCTAACATGTGAACCCAGATTCAGCCATTTACCTTATCGTGGCCATAAATGTCGTGACCTCCCGGAATATAAGCGGCGAGTGGCGTACGGCGTGGGGCGGCTACCTACAGTGGTGATCTGGCTGGTCTCACGCGACGCCCGCCTGTTTACTCGCAGCCTCTTCATCACACCAACTTATCCGGCGAGCGGACAATAGACTCCGAGTTAAGCTGTCTTTTGTACCCACTCTCTTATATCATCCGCAAATACTCCGCCCCGTCCGCCACCGCACCTCCCCACCCGCGCATCCACGCGATATAACACGTCGTTGTCTTGAAGTTTGAACAACTTTGCGGTTGACTTCTAGTGCTCTCGAGGGCGAGGAGGTGGCGATTGTATTTGTATATAATATCTCCTTTAAATAATTATTCTGCACTAAAATTTCTGAGTAAGTAAGAGGCACGTTGCTACACCATTTTACGTAGCCTGGTACATAATGCACTAGTTGCTCGTGATTTTTTTTCAACAAACATATCCTTAGAATCGACTGTAAATAGATTATAAATTATTATTCAAGAAGAAAACCATCAAAGAAGCGAAATGGTTATGCATAATTCTATTATTAGGCTATCTTGTTTTTAGGAGAAATATGACTGTACGATAGTATCTAATAATAATGTATCGTTTTATGTTTTTAGTGTTCTTAATAGGCACTTTTATGCAAACATGGTTATCGAAACAACTTAGCATGGTATCAATTTATAATTACATTAAGTACAAGTTAGTCCTTGCCATACAAATTCAAGTTGTAAACTGATTTGAAAAACTTTGAATCGTGTTAGCTCCTACAACATAAACGGTGAGGTTATTTTAATAAACTGACTAACTTCTATCGCACTTGAAAAACTTTTGTTTTGGAAATGTTCGTGGTCTTAAGTAAATATACTTCTTCGTACTAAGCAGGTACGTCGCTTATTCCAAGGAATGTGACATGTATGTATTTATAATGTTTGATTGTTCAATCTTTGCAGTCAATCTGCGCAACGCAGATGAAGTGTTTTATAAATGTATATAGGTATAATCTTAAACACTGTGTTAATAGAAGCATTCATTACGGGAGGAAGGACTGTAGGAGAATTCCAAATTATGGGTATACAGCCGGTGGTGAAATTGGTAGACGCAATACCCGCGAATGGTATGTTTGCTGGTTCGGGTCCAGCCTTGCAGTATATTCGTAAAGTAGTTATTTTTACTGGGCTCTTTCTTCAATTAATGTGACCTTGCTTCACGGTCGATTATACATACATACATGTCACATGTTCGTGGTCGTTGCAATACACTAACTCACTATCGGTAAATGAGTCAATAATTTTCCGGGACGGGTAGAGTCTAGTCTGGCACCACTTATCGCCTACGTCCTGATACTTACGTCAACTGTACTATTGAACCTTCGTGCTTTCATGTTGTATTTATGTTTTAAATATTAACTAAACGTTACATAATTTAGAAAAATCAATCAATACTCTTACAAACATAATAATATAAGTGTTTTGCTCATCAACTCTACCCTACATGACCGGAATCTGGGTTTGCTGTATAATAACATATTATATGTACATAGATGATGTGTAGAAAAATAAATAGATAATGGTTTAACACGATTATAATATGTTTAGGCTCGTAGCCTAGTGGCGCGGGGACTGGCCTAGCGTACCAGAGACCCGGGTTCAATACCAACTTGCACCACTGTCTTTCTCTTTCAGAGTTCGATAAGTGCATTTCGTCACGAATGCGAGCTGCTCCATGGTTCGGAATCCATGTAAAACTGTAGGTCCCCTTCCCCTACTAGGTGGTAGGGTTTAAGCCCGCCCGGGTTGGTACCATCGCATTGGATGAAAAGATGGTCGAAGCGGCAATGAAAAATTGTCCGTGTTTTCCATCCAGTTCAATGTAGTCGTGCTCATAATGGGAAGGTCCTGGCATGGCACCTAATTCCTTCGGGAATGTGGTGTATTGGGTTAATATCATAACGGTAGTTGTGTGGTATTAGCCATCCATGTCAGGTCGCATAAAAAAAAAAAAAATTATAATATTTTTGCAAACATAGGCCGACGTGCCATTGAAAAATATCACCCGTTTATTACCAGTTCCTGCTCGCTGTCATTGTGTATATCTACTTATGATGAACAATTAATGAATATTTGTATTTAAAATACTCTAATTCTGCATTTAGGCAAAGTTCTAATAAGCTTGTCAGTATTTATTCACGCATTTTTTTTTTCAAAATGTGTACATCATTTAAAAATGATGCAGACAGATCCTACTGTTTATTATGTACCATGCTACGAGCATGCGATCTCCGTGGCTACGAGAATGACTGCTACGAGACGGTGTAGCTATGCTACGCGGTGTTGCTACGCCAAAGCATTCATAGTAATAAAATGTATTTCCAATAGTATTTAAAAGTGATAAATGGATGTCATAAATTCTATGCATCACATTAAGATTAAAATAAGATACACACATAAAGGTAAGAAGATAATTAAAATGAAATAAATTAAATTTCAAAGGCCAATGACTGATTTTGGTGCCTTTTGTATAAAAAAATTTTCGCGCGGCCATCAACCAAACTAAGTTTTTTTGGTTAAGAATAATGTTACAAAAAAAACTCACTATGGCTTGTTTATACCTAAAGTCAGTCCGAACGAAGTTATAAGGGTCCAAAGTTCAAATAATGCGCGGTAGTGTTGCGTGGCGCCCAACATTTGTTTTTGTGGATGAAATCTTTAAAATGTTGTTTGGACGTTTTCTTGTGTTTGGTCTTGGAATCACAAACTAAATATTATCAATAATTGTTGAGGCGTCTATTTCACTATTAATTATTTAATGTAGGAACATGAGATCTAACTTGATGTCTATTTTCAAGTGAATGCATCTTAAAATATTGGAGCCGTTCAGAATAGTCTATTCTATTTATTACTGATATGATTTTGATCGGAAACAATTTACATAGGTTGAAAGCTTAGTTTATCTACGAAAAAATAGATGGCGCTGCCTACATTCATGAGACCAAAATCTTTAAAAATCTTTATTTAGGGCTATAATTGCCATATTAATTGTATATGAAACTAATACGTACGTGTCGCTTGCAAAAAACTATCATATTATTCCAGATTTTCAGTACTAAACATACCTTTTTTTATGCAACTTAACATGGATAGCTAAGACCACACAACTACCGTTATGATTAATTTTAATTTTAATTTTTCATTGCCGGTTCGACCATCTTTTCATCCAATGCGATGGTACTAACCCGGGCGGTGCTTAAACCCTACCACCTATTAGGGGAACCTTCAGTTTTACATGGATTCCGAACCATGGAGCAGCTCGCATTCGTGACGAAATGCACTTATCGAACTCAGAAAGAGAAAGAAAGTGGTGCATGTCGGGGCGAGGACTTGAACCCAGACCTCTGGTACGCTAGGCCAGTCCCCGCGCCACTAAGCTACGAGCCTATACCTTTTCACTACCTATTATTTCTTAAAACCGTCGCGAGTTTCGGGGGAAATACTGGTTATAATATAATCAGAATAAAACATTACAAAACGTTGCACAAAAATACAGACCGTTCGAAAAGTAATTTATTGAAAAAAATACAATTCTTCGTCTCTAATCTCATCTACTTCGCTCTCCAGATCATGGTGGATTATAATATTATCTAAAAAAAATGCGGTTGGGTGTAGGTTTCTTTGATGCGTTCCCCACCCTAGATACCATGTTAGGGTATATTAGGTTAGGTTAGGTTAGGCTAGTTGATATACGTGGCGCACTACAACAGTTATGTCACCCCATGCAGGATCGAATGTTCCAAACGGTATGTAAACAACCTTCATTTGAATAATAGTTGATCTTAAATACTTGTCTATTCTGATCAAGTTTAGGTTAACACATGCTTCAAAAATGCATTGCCTTGTATTTAAAGGTGGTCAAGAAAATCCAGGTATTGGAAACCTCAACACATTGTGGACATGTCATGCACGCTCCACTGCTTCTACTTGCCCTGGTTCAGCGATGGTTCTGGTTGTACTTCTTCTGGTTAAGCGATGATGCCTGCTGGTGGTACCTGTTCTGGTTCAGCGACTATGTCTTCTGGTGGTACCTGTTCTGGTTCAGCGACTATGTCTTCTGGTGGTACCTGTTCTGGTTCAACGATGGTGTATTCTGGTACTTGTTGTAATCCAGCGATGACCACTTCTGGATGACTTCTACCAAATAATCCATAATATATGAATGCTGTTGCATATATTCCGGAGTTAAAACATTTGATTTGCGAATTCGGTTGTTGCTTCTATATATTTATTTGTTGGCAATGAATGCACGGTCTTCTCTTCGTATTTCTTATCTTGCTTACATATGTATAATAACAAACGCAGGCACAGGTAAGAAGTAACCAGAGATGGTAAACGTCTACAGTTTGTTAAACAGGTATGAAGCAGATATAAGAGTCTTTAAAACCAAATACGATTCGTTGTATAAAGCCACAAAGTCGTCCAAAAGTACACGCGCATATACAACGAAGCAAGAACTGTGATTGCTACTCATCACATCGCCCAATGCACGCAAGCGAAGAGGGGGAAATAGGGGAATTGGTGCAAACAAGAAATATATTTTGTTTCAGTTTCATTAGATGCATAAAACTTGACGAACATCAGCCAATAGAGCAAGCTGGATTTGGAGCAGGTTATGGAACAGTCGACAACATATTCACTCTGAGGCAAGTGATTCAGAAAACGTGCGAATATGGAAAACCACTATACCTTGCTTTTGCCGACTATGAAAAGGCGTTCGACTATGTGGAACACTGGGCAGTAATGGATGCACTTCAGCGATGTAGAGTGGACTACCGATATATCGAAATACTCAAGACCATCTACCAACGTGGAACAATGACTGTGGAAGTTCAGGGAGAAACCACTACCATTCCCACCTACCGTGGAGTGAGGCAAGGAGATGTCATCTCGCCGAAACTCTTCACGAATGCAATGGAGGATATATTCAAGAAGCTCGAATGGAATGGTTTGGGCATAAACGTGAACGAAAGACTCCTAAGCCACCTAAGGTTTTCGGATAATATTGTCCTAATGGCAGAGTCACCCGAAGACCTGAACGCGATGCTATGTGACCTATCACAGAAATCGCAAAACGTAGGTCCGAGATGAACGAAGAAAAAACCAAGCTGATGGGAACCACAGCCCTAGCAGCAAATCCAATCAAGGTCTTCGGCACTGCAATAGGGCAAGTCCACGAGAATTGCTACTTGGGCCAAGTTATTAAACTCGGACGTGACCCACTCGCAAAAGAAATAGGCAGGCGTATTCAGCTGGCGTGAGCCGCCTTCGGAAAACTTAAAGATGTCTTCCATTCTAAGATGCCCCAGTCTTTCAACACTAGACCGTTTGACCAATGCGTGCTGCCAGTTTTGACCTACGCCTGCGAGATATGGACGCTCACAGTTTGTACTACACACAAGCTGAAAGTAGCCCAAAGGGCAATGGAAATATCCATGCTCGGCATCTCACTGCGCGACCGAATGCCAAATTCGTTGATACGCCAAAGCACCAAGGTCACTGACGTTATGCATAGGGTTGCTAAACTCAAGTGGCAGTGGGCAGGTCATGTATGTCGCAGAGATGACCACAGATGGAGCACTGAAGTTTTGATGTGGAGACCCTACACAGGGAAAAGAAGCGTCGGCAAACTGCCAGCACGTTGGTCAGACGATATACGTCAGACAGCAGGTGACAACTGGTGAAGAAAAACAGGAGACCGCACAACTTGGCGAAGTCTGGGGGAGGCTTACGTCCAGCAGTGGACAACAAAAGGCTGAAGAAGAAGAAGAGATACATAAAAGCTGCATCCCCGCTATTCCGATCGGCTGAGCCGCTCGGCAAAGCAATGTATTATATATAATACTAGCAGCCCGTCCCGGCTTTGCACGGGCATAATGTTATTTAAAAAGATATTATTTTGACACAATGATACACAAATAAATCATTTTTACCTAGAGTTCCTACATTGAGATATTTGAAATAAAAAAAACTTAGATATTATTATTACATGATTATTAGATATTAGAGAAATAATAAATTCAAAGTGCTATAGGGAGAACTGCGGCCTCCGAGGCACGGTCCCGCCGCCCCGGCCGGCCGGTACCGCCGCAAACACTACATCCAGCAATTTTTTAATCTGTAATATCTTCGAAAATATTCATTTAAATCATATGCTGTAAAGGGCCGTATAGATCTATATTAAATCAACAATGTATTTAAGGTATTTAATTGGATAAGGATTAATGCTGTATTGGTTAAAATCGCTTCGAAAATTAGCCATTATTTGTCGTAAAAAGTAAATGAGCAAAAAATGTTATTGTGGGATATCCATAAGAGATAGATATATACCATCGCGGAGTTTTCTGTAGACCTTTTCAATGTATACAATACTTAGTACATTATTTTGATAAATCTCGTAGGGTTCAGCCTGCGTTTGCAATGTAAGCGGAAAAAAAATATTTTTTTTCGACATCACATTGGAAACCTCAAAAATAACAGTATTTTTCCAATATTTAATGAATGTTATTATACATATAAACCTTCCTCTTGAATCACTCTATCTATTAAAAAAAACCGCATCAAAATCCGTTGCGTAGTTTTAAAGATTTAAGCGTACATGGGGATATAGGGACAGAGAAAGCGACTTTGTTTTATACTATGTAGTGATTATCGAACTTCGGGCCCTTATAACTTCATTCGGACTGAGTTTAGGCATACACATTGTATTACAGGTACCTTATCGAATCGCAAGGCGTCGCACACTGAGCTATCGAGGGTGACAATGACCATTCCCAATTGTTTGTATTTTAGTACAAAACACATTCCTCACATTAATACTTACACTAGTCAATTACGTATATATATGTTTATGGCACGATTTAGCCTTTAGGTAAATTAATAAGTATTTTAAGTTTTTAATTTCCCTTTAACATATTTAGACATGTAACTATTACCATTAAGTATTTACATAAATATGTTGTTAAAATTAATTAATTTCAATTATTTATTACACTTTAAACCTCGGTTTGCTGCTATATTCGTCGTGTTGTTAGGCGCAATTTATTTAAACCATAAATATTGTAAATTACTATTTCAAGTGTAGTTTACTAACATATCACTGCTGATTTAATAAAAAAATTAATTATGCAATCGTTAATAAGTTAAATTACGTTAATCGTGCCATTATTATATCACTATCGCATTGAACGATGTAATTACGTGCATGCCACATGAGCAGCGCGCCGCCGCCGCCGCCGTCCCGCTGCGCTGCATGCGCTCGGAAAATGCCGAGACTGAATATACTTTGCAGGCCACAATATAGTTTAATTGATGAACGACCGCATCTCGCATATAAACGTAGTGCCCTCGGGCTCCCCATTCCCTTGTTGTAGCGCTCGCCTGCTTATAGCGCTCTTCCGTATATAGCGCTGCTCCGTGTATAGAGTTTCTCCGTGTATAATATCCTCAGTATATAGCGCTCCTCTGCGTATTGCGCTTCTCCGTGTATAAAGCTCCTCCGCATATAGCGTTCCTCTGCGTATTGCGCTCCTCCGCGTATAGCGCTCCTCCATGTATAGAGTTTTTCAGTGTATTTAATGCTCCTCCGTATATAGCGCTCCTCTGCGTATTGTGATCCTCAGCGTATAGCGTACCTCCGTGCGTAGTTTCTCCATGTATAATGCTCCTCTGTATATAGCGCTCCCCTGTGTATTGCGCTCCTCTGCGTATAGAACTGCTCCATGTGTAGAGTTTTTCCATGTATAATGCTCCCCCGTTAATAGCACTCCTCTGCGTATTGCGCTCCTCCGTACATAGTTTCTCCGTGTATAATGCTCCTCCGTGCATAGCGCTCCTCTGCATATTGCGATCCTCCGCGTATAGCGCTCATCCGAGCATAGTTCCTCCATGTATGATGCTCCTCCGTATATAGCGTTCCTCCGCATATTGCGCTCCTTCGCGTATAGCGCTCCTCCGTGTGTACAGTTTCTCGGTGTATAATGCTCCTCCGTATATAGCGCTTTTTTGCGTATTGCGATCCTCCGCGTATAGCGCTCCTCTGAGCATAGTTTCTCCATGTATAATTATTCTCCGTATATAGCGGTCCTCTGCATATTGCGCTCCTTTGCGTGAAGCGCTCCTCAGTGTATAGAGTTTTTCCGTGTATAATTTTCCTCCGTTTATAGCTCTCCTCTGCGTATAACGTTCCTCCGCCGTGGCGGAATTTTCATTGAATACGCTCGAGGTAGTTCCGGGGACTGTTCCCTGCATCAACTTTGGGAAAAATGCAAATGACTGGTGACGAATAAAAATAAAACTAGTAGTTCGCGCCGGACTGTGAACTCGCGACTGTTTTAAGAAATAATAGGCAATAATAAATTGTGGAATAATATAATACGGTTTAATTAGTTTAACTCCGGGCTCAATTCGTGAACCATTTTTATTTATTTTATTTCTAAATGACGCCTCGCCTTCTTGCAAAGCAGCAGTAAAAGCAAATCCATCACGCTTGCTGCATTGCCCCTCTGGATAGCAATGCTCAGTCTTTGTGTTAAATAACTTGCTGACATTTTGTCTCCTGTTATGGTGGCCCAACCCGCTCATCTCCCCATACAAAAGGGGAAAGAAGATCACGCCCATATTTCTTGTCAGAGATCCAAAATTTTGCTTAAAATATCTTTATTTGATCGAACTAGATGTCTGATGACCATTGGCATTGTAAAATTGTGTTTGGTTTCTAAGTTATAAGGTCCGAAAGTTTGAATTTTTCGCGCGTTTTATACAATAATTTTGGAGGTGGATTACGCAATGATAAAGTAAGAACATCGTAAAAAGATTAGTCATCAGACATAGCTTATTTAATCAAGATTTATGAGCTATTTGGTTTTTGTTAGATTTTTGACTATAGCGGTCGTGGTTTACTTTTAGCTATAAGTCGTTTTGAAATTAATTTTTTCGTAAATCTTACCAAAACATACACTATGCACATTGTCTTTTTTGTGGACATGTTGCATCTTCCTCATCACGGAGCCTGTCTTATTCTTAGAAACAGAAGGTCCCAGAGCGCAACAGCACGGTTTTGTACCGTGCCCGCAAATGAGTTGAGGCCGCCGGGTTGGGCCACCTTAAGTCAATAATTTTCTTTCCAATTTCATAAATGAAGGATTTGGTGCTCTCACACCACGGGCCGAAGGTCTCAACCGCGAAAGGAACAAATACATAATTTTGATCTGGTATTTTTTTTTAAACTTGCTGCTGACTCGGCAGCCGAACCTACTTTGGATGCTGAGTGCGTGACGTGTGAGGGGGCCAATGTGTCCACACATGTGGCATCCCAAACGAGAGATTTGCCTTCTGACCAAGGGACTAGGGTCATCCCGTCTACCCGTTTCCCATCGTTGCGTGAAAGGTTGGGTTCCAGTATTGTTTTTTTTTTTTTGTCGTTTGTTCTTTTTAATTGTGTACGTATTTAATTGTTGAAAGAAATAAATAAAAAAAATCAGTGCACATCTCAAAGAGCTGATCAAAACCTTCTGAAAATCCAACCACCAACTTTTATGAAACATGCCTCAGATGGCGGGAATAAACGAGGAGGTAATTTTATAAAATAGATAATGCAACGTTGGTGGAGGCTCGACTGTGGCGGTGGGAGGTGGGTGGTGGGAGGCGGAGGTGGAGGAGGGAAGGGAGAGGCACATAGTGCGGTTTTGTTTAATGGAAAATGAAGCTAACTACTGGTTATTTATTTACTTAGCAGTTTTATTAAACACGCCCAAAGCAAACAGCGCACGTATTCGTGGGATATTTGGCGCGGACTATCAGGACCATCTTCATTATTTCTGCAGGATTTGATGTTCATGATATTAGTCCAAACACCACATTGTCTTAGGAACAAGTCATTGCGGAATTAGCTTAAGATGACAAGTGTTTTTAATGTAATAAAAAAAACACAAAATCTTTAATAAATAATATCCCGAAAACAAATTATATCCCGAAAAATTAAACATTTAGAATTAAGGTTATTGGGTTAAATAGGCTCTTAATGATGTCTTTTATCGATTCATAAAAGGTTTACCAGGATCTTTACAACAACCTGTATATTCTTTTATTTATTTGAATTTCAATTATATCTTGAAATACAATATATATATGTTCAAATATTATCAATATGCCAAAATAAAGTAAGGCCAGTAAAATGGTTAGGTTGAGGCTAGACGTATATGATATGATTGCAAAATGATGCGTTATCGGGTATCTCTTTGAAGGCCTGGAATACCCCATATGTCGCATTATATATAAACAAAAAAGGTCATGGGAGATATAATTGGATCGAAATTGGTTACGATTGAGTATAAAATAAATGCAAACCATAAAACGTTCGAAATAGCAGGGGATAACCACGATCGTTCAGCACGTAACTGAACCGCGACAGGTTATTTACATTTTGTTTCAATTTCGAGCTGCGGCGACGGCGGCGGGCGGTGCGGGCGGTGCGGGACGGTGCGGGGCGGTGCGGGCGGTGCGGGGCGGTGTGGGGCGGTGCGGGTTCGATGCAGGGCGGAAGCGCGCAGTTTATTTTCCATTTAAGTTTCAGGTGTAATTTGTTTGAGCTCGGTTAGTTACCATCAATTAAGCTTGCCGGCCAATTCTCGTCATCGGCGGGTCCGGTTGCTGAGCAAATCAATTACTGCGGACGCGTAGGCGGCGGGGATGGGGGGGTGATCGGCGCGGGGTGGGGGGGTAACCGGCGCGGGGTGGGGGGGATGCAGCGGGGTGCTGTGAGCGGATACAAGTCGGCACAGGGTGGTTTGGGGTCAATTTAGATCAGTACTTAGATCATGATACATACTCCATAGATTCCTGGAGGCGTCGTCGGCCGCGGACTGAGTGAGTCTTCTCGATACACACACAAATAAGTTGCTAGTACATTCAGGAACTTCGTATTCGTCTACAGGATGTGGCGCCATTATTTTATATCTAGAATATTGAATTAATAGGCCCTGGCGTCCGCCATATGCCGCGCTTAACATTATTAATATAATTTTCCGAATCAATTTGAAGAAGGAAAATTCTGAAGAAATTTCGACGACAGCTCTGACTTGAGATCGACGACTGTGAGGTTTGGAAATAAAAATGCTATTAATAGTAGTTATTTGTGATTTTTTTAGTAGGTTTTCGTTAATGCAGCTCCGAAGAGCATTCTCCATGGTAAAGACGATAAAACACATAGAGATACTTTACATCACTTTGGAGTTGGAGGGTCTCCAAATTCAGGAGAGGGAGATTGGCCTAAGATAGTTTTGGTGAGAGAATGGATAAAGTTTTGTAGACGATTCAGTGACTGGCCATGCATGTAAACAGTTCATAATTGACCTCACATGCACACTTACCATTCCTATTTTTTATTATTAGGTTCCACGATGCTATCAAATATATGTATCATGAGAAATATTTTAAAAATGTGCTATTTGAGGGACGATAGTCTGATTCTTAGATCGGTTGAGCAGGAAATCTTAATGAAAAGCCTGGTAAAGAAAACAATATTAAATTAAAATTGTTCTCTTCCTTCCTGCAGTGCACATAAGCACCACATTCCTTCTAAATAAGAACACGAGTTATATTATTATTTCCTAACGAAATGTTACCTCCGATAAATGTCGGTTGGCGGTACGGAGGCGTGGGCGGGATCGGGAGGGCAGGCTAGCGGAAGGAATTTCCTGCACAAAGGACCGGCTCCAGCAGACAGAATGTCGTCACATTCTGCGACGCGGCGGCGGCGGCTGCGGCGGCGGCGGCGACGGCGGCGACGGAGGTGGAGGCGTCGGCGTCGGGAACTAGACGCAGCGGCATCGTCATGCTGCTGGATAACTATATTTAAGGTGTCCCTTCCCGGCGGGATGAACTCATTCGCAGGCACGGTACAAAACCGTGCTGTTGCGCTCTGGGACCTTCTCTGTTTAAAAAAAAAAGACAGGCTCCGTGATGAGGAAGATGCAACATGTCCACAAAAAAGACAATGTGCTTAGTGTTTGATTTGATAAGATTTACAAAAATTTTAATTACAAAACGACTTAAAGCTAAAAGTAAACCACGACCGCTTTAGTCAAAAATCTAACAAAAACCAAATAGATTATAAATTTTGATTAAATAAGCTATGTCTGATGACTAAACTTTTTAAGATTTTATTACTTTATCATTGCGTAATCCAGCTCCAAATTTATTGTATAAAACGCGCGAAAAATTCGAACTTTCGGACCTTATAACTTATAAACCAAACTCAATTATACAATGCCAACGGTCATTACACATCTAGTTCGATCAAATAAAGCTATTTTGAGCAAAACTTGGGATCTCTGACAAGAAATATGGGCGTGATCTTCTTTCCCCGTTTGTATGTGGAGTTGAGCGGGAAATATTGCAGCAATCATATCTAATTACTATTGTCTATGATTTCTCCTATTTCATTTGTTTTTTTAGGGTAAGCGCGGCATATGGCGCACGCCAGGACCTCACAAAAAAGGCGCCAATGGGGTATCGGACTTTCACAGGGGCTACAAAAGCCATGCCGGCCGGCCGGCCAGGTTCTCCTTCACAATATGTTTGAAGGACCCCAGGTTGTATTTTGAGAGAAAAACTTCGGCGGGGAGTCCATTCCATAGTTTACCGACCCTATAAACATTCTTCTTCTTTATGCTTTAATTAAATTGATTAGTTATATTTACTTGTAAGGAAGCTGTGTAGGCCTATAATTAACATGTACACTCTAAATTTGTTATTTTTAGTAGTGAAACTATGTAACTGTTTTGTGTATTATGTTGTTGGCATACCAAATAAATAAAATAAAAAATAAACGATCTAGAGGATCGGTGGGTTCTTATGTTTGTGATTGCCGACAGTAAATGAGTGCATTCCCTGCCTGTTCCGTGTTGTGCGGTGGTATAAAGGGAACGAAGGTCCTCTTATTTAGACTAAATTATATTTCCATTCAATGAAATGCAAAATTTTAGACAAAATTAACGTATCTGACAAATCAGCGGTGACGTCTTTAGCATAGTTACTGTTCTATATTTTGTTTTATAATATGTAGAATAATAGTTTGTTAAATTATATGTATAAATAATGAAATAATACTTTATCACGTGTATCCCGCCTGATTATGCCAACTAAATAGCTCCTTGGGGTTCGTGGGGGAGGGAGGCCGACTATTTACCGCCGCCTTATTAGATTCTAGTCATGTATGTATAGATGTTTTGCTAAATTAAAACATTTGACTCACGATGGTATCGTTTTTCAGAGATTAAAGAATTATTAAAGTATGTCTGACCTATTTAATAAATTACGACCCTCATACAATTATAATTTTAGAAAAAATATTCTATAGTCATATATACTGGAAGTTATACTTATATATTAAAATATTAAATATAAATAAATATTAAATATTGCTGCTTTTTACCACCCATATGTTGTGTCTCAGTATCGGTTCCTTTATCCCGATCCTTTGCTCCCTGCAGCCCATTGCAGGTCCACGGGCGCGGCTCGCGTCACTCGATCCACGTAGAGTGAAGAGACAGCGGCGCGCCGGCGCGCGGCGCGGGATACAAGAGGGAGTGTGCAGCTACACAAAACCTTCCTTTAAAAATTCTATAACTGACAAATAAATATGGTTAAATTTTTTCGCATGGCCCCCCACGTTATTCGTTTTATTTGGTGTAATTTGATGTTGTTTGATGTCCTTCACTTTGGTGTTTCGTGGAGTCTTTGGTGTTGTTTAGTTTTATTCGGTGTTTTGTTGGAATCTTCAGTATATTTTTTGGCACTGTCTAAGTTTTATTTGTGTTGTTTGGTGCTCTTTGGTGGAATTTGGTAGTATTTTTCGGTTATTTTTGGTGTTTTGGGCAATTGGCATCCATAAAAAATTAAATAATTAAAATAATTTGATTTTTTCTTACGCCATCTCATAGAATTTTTATGTAGGTACCAGTATTGCCCGTATCTACTCAACAACAGATGGGAATGCACTATTTTTACCGTAAACTTATGGATAGTATTCGATGCTACTCATTAACTTGCATAATTATATTATGTAAATACAAAGACACCGATAGAAGCTCGATCGCCCAGGTCCAAGACACGCACAGGGATGAGTATCTCTTCACGAGGCGGTTGCATCACACCCGCGGCAAGGCGGCGCGGGGACGGTGAGGCGGCGGTGCGGCGGCGGCGGCGCTCGTGGCTATAGTCACGCGGCGCGCGTCATTTGACATGTTTGCAGGCGGGCGCGGTGCGGCGCATAGTTCGAGCTAGTTGAGCCTGCGGGGGCGGCGGCAGTGGTGGCGGTGCGGAGGGACGGCGGTAGGGTACACATTTCGCGCGTGCCTGACGCACTTACCGTCACGCCCGTAATCCCTGTCGCTGCTGGGGGGGGGGGGGGGGCAACTATTCACATCGCCGAAGCGTTTCTGTATAGTTCCATTATTTGTAACTTCTGTTTGGAAAGTTCTCTTTTTATCAAAGATCACTCAGTAATAGATCCTTTCTGCACTAGATGGAGAACTCCACATATTTTTCTTCAGTTAAAATTATCGCTTTCCTTAGTTTATTCGGAGCCAAAAACCTGTATACATAGTTATGATGATTAATGAAGCTAGAAAATTCATCGGTTATTATAATTCCCAAGCACATTCAAACTTTATATATTATATGAAATTGTTGATTTTTTTCTGCATGGCCAATATTTAATGTTCTTTATCATTCAGATATATTTAAGAACGACTACTGCTTTTGAATGAATAAATTATTTATTGTGCACAAAGAAAAAATACAATTATAGATAAAAATACACCAAAACAACAATACTGCACAAAAGCGGACTTATCACAAAGAGTGATTTCGTCCAGTCAACCCTTGGGGTGACGAGGAAAGGCAATAGAAATATCTGTAGGTAGTTGACGCACCAGAATTTAGGAAGAAATAAAATAAAGTCCATACACAAATATATTCCACATTAATATACACATATTTATACTTAAAATTAAATATACTAAAATATATGTTAAAATCCACTAATACATATTTTTATATTCACAAACCAGGATGAAAAAAATGTTATAATACCTTTTACTGTTGATTCTACAATCAGTACTATTATAATAATAAATATTAAAAAATAAAAAAAAATACAATGAGAACAGCCTTCGTATTAACATTTCATTTCAGTAAAACTCCAGATTTTAAGCTTCTCTTCTAGGCCATTGTGATGATGATACTGCGCAAATGAAAATTAACTTTCTTTCTACCTGCATCAAAGTGCATTCTTAGGTTTCCGTACCCAAAGGGTTCCAACGGAATTTTATTACTAAACCTCCGCTATCCGTCCGTCCGTCCGTCCGTCCGTCAGTATATCCATCTTTCACAGAGCTGTATTTCAAGAACCGCAAAAGACAGGCAGCTGAAAATTAAACATAGTTTGTATTTTTATTGCCGCTATAGCAACAAATAGGTAAAAATAACAAATGATAAAAATCTAAAATTGTATTAAATCTTGTACGATGGTGTTCGACCTTCGAATGCGGTCGAAAATCAACTAAAAGGATGTCCCGCTGCAAAATTGGAACTGTGTCGCACTGAGTAGACCTGAAGGAGAGAATACATCTAGACAGGCGAGCACGGTACAACGGTCGAGCTCAAAAATATAAAATAGCAATTCCTTGAATTCTGATATTCTGAGAATAAAAATATATTTTATTACTGTTTCGTTGAGCAAACTTTTTCTTGTTAAATGTAAATGACCAAAACCAACTAACAATAAAACAATTAAGTAGGTCCAACGATTATGTAACAACAATCATCGTGTTTATGGAGGCAGCTACTCAGGCACTTCTTTATCATGTCCACGGAAGATAGTCCTGCACCTGAGCCGACCGCGCTATTAATCCCCCCCCCCCTCCTACCCCGCCCACCCCCTGCGCGGACCAACTTCAGCTTTTCAAACTTTATTCATTCGTGAACTCCGCCGCTGTACTCGGTTGGCACGATGACTTGCGAGCCTTATTGGATGTTAAGTATTTTTTATTTAGATTAATTTAGTATGACCACTCGTTCCTGTACGCGAATAAATGAAAATTCGGCCACTTTCAGAACTTCGACTTTTTATATGTTTTGTGCAAGAAGTAATTGTAATACAAAATATGTAATATTTAATCCATAAAATGTGTTTATACAAGTTAAGAACGCGACAAGTTTTTATATCAAATGCATAAATTTCATAATGTCATTTTTTTTTTTATGTAACTGGATATGGATGGCTAATTCCAAACTCGATGTCAGCTATTCAGCCTCACACATCATATGGGAACTAGGTGCCATGCCAGGACCTTCCCTATACTGCTCGGCTGCATGGAACTGGATGGAAACACGGACAATTTTCATTGCCGCTGCCACCATCATCGGCAGTTGCTCAGAGGGGTACTCTGGGCACATTCGGTCCGTGTTAACCTTATCAAAGGGGCTTTCTTTTATTTTGAGCGCACCATCTTTCACAGTCAAGATGTCACACGTTTCTTTTCAAACTCACAAATGTTCTCTTAAAGTCTCAGAGTATAATTATAAGTATATTAATTTAGCTATGTAATGAGATGAGAATCAGTTCGAGTACAAGTATAACACCAATTATGAGCCCATGCACCTGACATTGATTGAGAGCTAGCGTCAAAATCATTTTACAAAATGTTTAACGAAGAACAGATTCACCTGGTCACTGGTCAATATCAATACGTTTGTGAGTCACGTTGCGAAAGTGACGCTAGAATTAGTTAGCGGTTCCACTTTGGTAGCACGTAGTGTCCAGGCTACGTCCACCTCGCCTGATGTGGGTCAGGAGGGTCCATGACACGGTCCATTTTGTGACAGAAACGTGCTTGAATTTTTTACGGGTTGTAGTGTTTCTGGCGAATATTGGCGATCTTATTTGTTCAAACGAAATTTGGCCAACTTATTCTGAATTCAATGGTAGCATATCTATTCAAATTTTAAAGACACGCATGCTGCCTCGTACTGTGTCGAGGGTACCAATGCTTATTCAAAAGCACCTTGAAGCACCAATTTCAGGAGGTTTATTTATTTATTTATTTGGTATACAAAAGATTTACCATAAAATAACAATAATTACCATCACATAAAGCATATACTAGGTATCATTCCAAAAAATTGTGTACACCACATACATAGTTGTGCAACTATTTAATACTTACATATGTATGAAACCACGTTAAAGAAAAAATATTATGTATTATTTATCATAATAAATGAACTCACCGGCTGAACAGGCGAGTGAGCGATTAAATCTGACGCTTTTACATTTCGTACCATGACAACTGGTAAATTTCAGTTCACTTGGCCGAACTCACTAGCCGGCGCTGTTTCCTTTGCATGTAAAGTTGGCTCGCGTCCTTCTTTGCTCCCTGCTGCAAATCACGAACTGAATACCGTAACACAAACCTAGCAACTCGCGGCATATTTTGAACGGTTCGCGAAACAAAATTCCGTGCTGTAATCGATTCCTCGTTAGCCCTTTGGCTTTGAAATTGGCTTTCAATAGTCAACAGCCGCCGTCGCTGCGCCTGCTTCCCCCCCCCGCCCCGCCACACCCCCGCACAGCCCACACGCGCCCCCGCGCAGGTCGCCGGCAGGCTATCGGAAGCTCCTAACATTTTCGCATGACAAGAAATACATACAGATGCAAATATTTGTATCAATACGTAGGATTCAAATTCTGACACACCAATATCATCAAATATATATTTCTATAAGTGAAAATTAAGCAAATCTATATTAAGTTGGAGTATATTTTGTAATAATGTTTCCATGCCGCTGTCTAAGATTAGTTCAGTAAATATACAATTTTCGTGAACTTAGTTTTTTCTAACGCATTTTAGTAAGTTGAACCTTTCGGAAGCCTGCATTGCACCCAATGCAATGCACAGTTGGCTGATTTTTTGCTACGCGCTGACGTCCATATGATAAATCGCCAGGCGGTGGGCGCGGCGGCGGCGGTGCGGAGGCGGCGCGGTGGCGGGAGGGTCCGCGTGAAATTGCCAACGGTCAGGCTGCGGTCGCCGCCGCTATCGCCGCCGCCATCAGCCTACCTCCGTCCCCCGCACCCCGTACTGCTCCCGACACCCGCCACCGCTGTCGATAATGTAAAATATGACGTCACGCCGAGAAGCTCCACATGAACTGCAACAACGGCGCATATAAGGCTTCGACAAAGCTTCGATACCCTCAGGTAAGTGCTCTACATAAACAATAATACAGAAACACAAACACAAGTAATAAACCTACACAATCTGAAATTATCCACCCACCAATACGTTGCTATTAACAAAACCCATGCACTTCAAATGCTTGCTATAAATTCATTGTGCAAAGTAAAATACACCTATTCACACCTGCGATCACATCACCGGCAGGGGCAGCTTTAGGGACGCGGGTATTGCGTCTACGATATCACCACCTGATGTAAACCCATTATTTGGAATTCTCCTACAGTCATGTCAGTTCTTTTTGCCGGGCTCGTTCTTTAATTAATGTGTCCTTGCTTCACGGTCGATTATTCTTACATACATCTCACATTCTAAGGTCTGACAGCATACAGAATAGCTTGCAATACTGCTTTTGAGTTACGTCATGGTTTAATTAAATCATATATTGCTCGGTTGTTGTTTTTGTTTCTATTTGATAGAATAAAAGTCGGGCTTGAGCAAATATTCAATACTTTAATACACTTCCCATCATCAGAGAAAAAATGTACATTTTAACGTTAAAATATATCCATTCCGAATATCATAACGTCTCTATACAAGCAACATGGCAAGACGCATGTACTGCCATTGATGCCCGTATAATTTAGCATCGTGGGCGGAGCGTGGTCGTGGGCGGGCGGCGCGGTGGCGGCGGCGGTGTACGTCCGGGCATAAAGTAGCTGCAGATTTACACGTTCCCTTTCCGGGTGCAATAGATATCGAGGCGCTAGCTTCGGAAATAAGTATTGGGTTAGTCCCTTTTACGTTGCACGTCACCATTTTAAAATCGATTTTTCTTTATAAAATCTAAATAATATCATAAACGAGAGCGCCAGCTAGTGAGTTCGCTTACGAAATCGCCCACTACTGATTTTCTTGAGTTCTAACGACACCTAGCAACTGAACAGGATGCAATTTAGTGAAACGAACATTCGATACTGTGTGTCCTGAATTTGTAACCGAACTATCTACAGTGAGCGGTTTTTCACTCAGTCGTGGCCCCGCTGCTGCCTTACGAATGAGGTTCGATCACTACTCCCGTTCTTCCATACTCGCTGCCTGTAGGCAATTAAACAGGTAGATTCAACTTTCAGTAACTGCGTATGTACATTTGTAGGACTAATAATAACAAATGGACAAAACGTCTAACAGAATAGGTACCAAGAGACAGGAAAATGAAAAAAGGAAGACCAAATAAAACGTGGAGAGACATCTTTACAAAGCGATGTGGACCCTTATGGATGCGAGAAGCGCGGGAAAGAGATGTATGGAAAGGTTTAGGAGAGGCTTACGCCGCAAAGGCGACTTGTACTAAAATACATGCAACCATTAAACACCTATAATATCATAATATAGTTTTATCTTAAATGTCCAGATTGAATTGTAGTAGAAATGTAGTAGGCTTTTTTTATTTTCATTTATATTATTTTTATTTTATTTCGTGTGTAAAGTGTGTCAATATTTAAAGCAGTTTCGGCCTTTCGTCGTTATCGAAATATGGTAAGAATTCAGGCAAGGAATGTAAGTACTCTCGTCCCTGAGTTACAAGCGATAAAATAAGTTTAAAAGGGTTGTTTATAAATCTCAGAGCTTTCACTTGGCAAACATTTTCGCTAAACATAGAAAATATCAAAAAACCCCACCACATCCGCACCCCCCCAGCCGCTCCCCCCCCCCCCCCGCCGCGCCGCCGGCATCATGATTCTCCCGTTAGCAAGTTCGCTCGTCATAATATTATAACCTCGTGCGCTAGACTTGCCAAACTTTTTACCCTTCGCTCGGGCGCGTGTTGTGCGCCACAAAACACGCGCGAACTTGTTCTTTTCTCTCGAATCAGGAAGCAACTTTCTCCTAAGAGGGTGTTAGACACGTGTAACTAAAAAGCTCAAGAGTGCGATGAAGATAACTTTGTTAAAGTGAACTTACTTAAATTATGAATCCTAGAATAATATAAAAGCATTCAATAAATGTTGAATGGTTCTTTCATAATGAAGCATAGAAGAAACTTTACGTAAAAAGTTTCTTGCACAGTTGCTGAAACAATTTTGAATAAATTAATTAATTATATAAATTTAAAAACTAACGCTGCAGATGAAGAGAGATTTAATACGAAATTCCACTAATGATTTAAATAAAGAGTTTAGGGAACGCGCCACCGTCTACATAGACCGGGAGCTAAGCTCGGCTAATTATATCACATTTCCTTACGCAAACTTGTTCCGTCCCCTCTCCCCACACCACAACTACCCCCCGCTCCCCCCTGGCACGGCGATCCCCCCCTCTCTACCACAATCACCATTCCACTTCTTCTCTCATAATTATCAAACAGTCGTCACTAGACTTTGACAAGTCATAACTAATAATGTTTTAGGCTGCTGCTCAGACGATAAAAAGTATACCTCTTTAAAGGTTTTTTGTTTAGTATTCTTATTTTTTATCAATCATCACAAAACAATTACAATAAAAAATGAGATATAGAATTTATGAATCAACAATTATACGATTCCATATACGTTTAGTGCATACTTATTTTAAGAATTACTGGTTTCGTTGTGTCCTGAAAGTTTATATTGTGATGTCGTAACAATAAATTAAAGTAAATACAATTCCGTTAAACAAAACATATACCTCGTCGCCTAACTTTGTAGCACCACACGTCTTAAATGAGTGATAAAAGAAACAGAATGCAAACTCAGTTAAGAGTGTATCGTTTAGTAAAATTCAATCTGCAATTTGCCGCGCGAGCTCCCCTCTCTCTCCTGTCCTCTCCCTGTCTCGGGCTGCGCATACACAGATATTACTTTCCCCCCTATTCACGGTATGTACTCTTTTTGGCCACGATTCGAGTCGTAAGCACAAGAGTCAATAGAGGAGTCAGACACGGCCACCTCACGCCGCCACCGCCGCCCCCGCCGCCCGATGCCGACGACCAAATTAATATCCGTCTCCAATATTTTATGTACATCAATATGAAATTTAAAATAAGTTTCAATACGCAAAACGATTCTAGGTTTTTTAAATATTAGCCGCGGTATATGGCGTATGCCTGACTCTAAACTAGAAACGCCCGACAACCCCGTTTTTACGGAACTAGACATAGATGGTTATTCCACACCTACTATCATTTTACATTAATTAAGCATAACATAATCTTCCGAATTCGAAGAATTAATTTTGTTTACTTCATGTTTTTGAAATTGTATTGCCTTTTACAATTCCAAAAATAAAAATAATGGGAATCAGGAGTCTTATGTCCTTTTCCTATTTGTATTCACGACTACATTAAACTGGATGAAAAAAAAATACAATTTTACATACCGCTTCGACCACCTTTTATTCAATATGATAGTGCTTAAGGAAAGGCACCTACAGTTTTAGGTGGAAATAAGGCCAGTCTTAACCCGGTAACCCTTCCGCGCCCAGACTTATCGGTGGCCCAGGCACTACTGGACTGGTGAGGCTAACAAATGTGTGAATACCTTCATACCAGATGGTCAGGTTCGTCTTCACATTACGTTCGAAGGGCCCCAGTTTGTAGTTCGGAGAAACGCTCGAACTGACACGGAATTTGTAACATGTATGAAGATCTGCAAAATCAGTAGGTTCTCATAGCGAAAATGTTGACAGGGTATGGGTCTATTCCGTGCATGTTCATCTATGATGTTAATAAAGGTAATCAAGTCTGAAGTAATGCAGGCAAATCAAAATATTTTTTAATCCATTTTCTCGACGGCCTGCATACATTTCTGATTTTTATAGATATTCTAAGGTTATATCGATGATACGAATTTGGCTAGAAAACGATTTTCATAAAAAAAGATATAAATGTTAGTAAACAAACTTCAATCTTCCATTTAACTGCACAGTGTATGCAGTAACAACACACAAAGCGCTAACTGAAACTAAAAGCCACACCAATATTGTTCATATTTTCTATTCATTTGATTCTATGCGAGCGCAGCAGGGCAGAAACGTGGCGGGCGGGCGGCAGAGGCAGCGGCCTAGAGACGGTCACAGCGCAGGAACGTCGCTTGCAGTATGTCAACTTCATGCTAACTCCACATTGAACTACAAATATGTAGCTTTGCGCTCTGAAATAACATTTCATATATTTATTACAGTTGTGTATAGTACTGTTATTTACTGCCCAGTTCGTTTCCACCGTG
The DNA here is from genome assembly GCA_946894095.1 of Incurvaria masculella. Lineage (NCBI taxonomy): Eukaryota > Metazoa > Arthropoda > Insecta > Lepidoptera > Incurvariidae > Incurvaria > Incurvaria masculella. The sequence goes on along the minus strand of OX335653.1, from coordinate 19,842,216 downwards.
ACCGAAGGTGTTTACGAAATTATTCACTTTCATGGGCAAGATTATTCAAGTTATTTTGGTGTTCATTGAGGAATAGACGAATTATTTGCTATCACATTATCGAGTTATCGCGCATTTTGCGGATGTGATATAGACGGAAAAAGTGTTTTCCTGTGAGAGAGACAGCGACACTGACATGACACTTTCGCTGTCAAAGAGACAGAGCTTCAGTCCTTCTGTCGATCTCGTGTTTAACTTTTATTTTTTAAGCAATCTTCAGATTAGACCAGAGTTTGTAAAATTAGAAACTAGAGGTGAATGTCCAAAATAAAATCAGGGCTTCGTGACAGATTTGGATGAAAATTTCAGGCAACCTTCCGACTAGCCCAGCGAATGATCCTGTAGAGTTTGGCAGCGATCTGATCAACACTTTTTTTTGTTTTTTTATTGCTCGACTTTTTATTGTTTTTATTGCACGAGCAAATCACAGTCAAATGGCATGGTAAACACGAAACGAATTTCTTCCATCCAGTCAAAGAATACTCAAATCTGAATTGTCATTAAGGCATATCGTTTCGTGCATTACTATGAGATGACATAACGATTTCGTTATTTTGTGGAGTATGTCAGTTTTAAAATTGCGTGAAAAAATCTAAACGGAATATCTAGTATAGCGAAAGGACCATCGTTCCTACCGGGTGTCCCAAGATAACTCTCGTATTTTTTTTATTTAGGAATTTTACTAAGAGGCGTTAAAGATTACTAGAATTCTTGCAGCTAGTAATATCGAAAATGAAATACCGCTTTTGACTGTTCATTATCTGTGGCCCCCTGGCGTCGGCCGGGCGGCCGGTGGAGGGTGTGTGGGCGGTGTGGGCGGTGTGGGCGGTGTGGGCGGGACGGCGCGGCGGCGACAGCTCTTCCGAGACGCGCAATGAGGTTGTCGTTTCATTGTTTCAAGCTCCGGTCATCCATTACGCTGACCCCGTGTGTCCTGTCGCGCGCTGCTACGTCGCTGTCAGTTACTGCGGAAATGAGCTCATATAATAGCGTCTCCGGATTGTGTTCACGATTTTTAACTTCTGAAAAGTATCGTATAGATAAAAGCGTGTTAAAAACACGTCAAAATAAAAAAAATATGTGTGATATTCCACGGAATTCAAGGTCCCATGATAATCCGGCGCATTTAAAATGGCTTTAATTCATTATTTTTATCAATGAACAATATTTTTAATCAATGATATTCCACATTTGCTGTACGCATTCTAGTATTCGATCCCTAGTACAATCAACCTTAATGGCACAAAAACATTTTGTTTTTTAAACATCAAGTAACCTTTCTCAAATGGTTCCTCACCCTTTGAAAACCCGCGAAATTCCTAACTCATAAATCAAAAGTATGTCTACAACAATCGACTCGATTTGAAAAACTAGCTGAGGTACCCGGCTCCACTCGCTTAAATGTCGTTTTGGACTGATTTCGGGCTGAATCTATTTTTTCCGGTACAATAAGTGTGGTATGTGGTTATCCAGGTAACAAACCATCTTTGTGCCAAATTTAACCCAAATCTGTTTTGCCGTTTTTGCGTGATTCGAGTAACAAACATTCAAACATACCAGGCCACAAATTCTGCAGGATAAATAGTGTATTCGCTAGAGAGGAGACGCTGCTGAGGGACTCCCACCCTCTGCGACATCCCCCAACACGTACCAACGATTCCCTTCAAGAGATGTCAATTTTTCGTAACGCTTAACAATTTTAGACCCACCAACAAAAAAGTTTCACTTCCACAATAAGCATTAGAATACATTATTATCCGTGGCGTACTAAACTGTCGTAGGGTGCGGAAGGGCGGCGGGTGGGGGGTGGGGGGTAAGGGGGGGACGTGGACGGCGAGACGGTGACTGGTCGCGGTTACTCTATAGTTTTGGTTGATGGATCGAGCCGTGCCTCACGCGAACACTGTTTGTATTCACTTTACAGGACATCATCGATTACAGCACACCCCCCCCCCCTGGCGTCACCCCCCCCCCCCCTCACCCCCCCCCCCCCCCCCCTACCCTCACCCCCCCCCGGCACGACCTAACTGCTGGCCTTGTTCTTTGATACAGCGTCATAGGTACTGAAATATATATCAAATATAGTTTTATCCTATTGCGTCAATTGCGATGAACCACGTACCTTGGAGCATTCCTTCCTGGTATACGGAAAATATTTCCGGTTATGCTTCCACCTTTCCAGGCTTCTCCGATGACCGGCGACCGTATCTGATAAGCTATTTGTATTTCATTTTTATGAAAAGTAAACATGACTATCGGAAAAGCTTGGCTTGGAACCATTTCAAGATTTACAATAATAAAACTTGGTCCAACCTACTTATATATTGAAAGCAACTTTCTCCCACGACAACTGCGGGAATTCTTAATACATTGTAATTCGTTCGTAGCTAACATAATTCTAAATTCAACACTAGATGAAAGATTGGTTAGTTAAATTAAATTTTAAAAATACCCTAGCCACTTATATTTGTTAATGGGCGTCAAAGCATTTCTAATAAATATAAGGCTTGAATTTCAATGACACGGAATAACTAAAATCATAAAATGGTTATATTAAATCTTGTGCGATGGTACGGGACCCTTCGTGTGCGAGTCCGACTCGCACTTGGCGGGTTTTTTACACCGTAATAAGACCAATAAACTACTCTGCGAACGTGACCGGTCAACGTCGAAAAAGATTATGACGCTAGATTGCATAAATGCTCCCGCAAAATGACGATGCAAACTTGTGATACGAGTAGAGCGATCGAGATTGTAGAGCTGTTTGCTTCGTGCGTCCCATCGCGCCCGCTTCCTCCGCGGGTAATGGCGCTGCTGGGCCGAGACGTCTCCGCTCAAAAGGCATTTAATCGTCGTCGACAAAGGAGAAGGCGGCGGGGGGTGGAGGTGGGGGGAGGGGTGCGGTGGGCGGGGCGAGGTAATGGTACTATCTCCGATTCATTTCCGTCGGTGGCTGCGCATTATCCGGAGCGGTGGAGCGCTGTAGCACGGCACCACTACCTATAACACTATTTTATAACAATTTTACAAGTTGATTGAGGACTAAACTAATATATTATGGTTAAAGCCCAATTTTGGCTAAATAAGAGTTGATGTCAAGAAAAACAGTTGAACTTTATTTTTTTATTTTTTGTAGGAAAAAAATATTAAACAAATAGGTTAATGTGTTTTTTTTCTGTGTATATTGAGACAACCGCCTCAAATATATTTGTTAAAATACTACGTATGCATATGTATATGGTAGGGCCGCAGCGGGCTTCGTAGCACTCAAGAACAATTGCGTTGTCCCTTCTAGAGAAAGCGGTAATTTACGATTTCCGGGTGTTTTGGGGGCTGCGCGAGCGCGGGAGTTTGGCATTCGAGTTCGGACAGCGGGGCAGCGCGCAACGGTGACGCACGCTGCCGGCGGGAAACGCAAATTTTCTCAACCTTGAATGTATTCCGATATTCGATCAGTGGTGGTGTGAACTGTGATAATGCTAGGAAATGAACTGTGACCATGCTAGGGAGTGAATAGATTAATTATAGGGTTGTGATATGAAAGACTGGTTCCTGAGGACATCTACAACTGTACGAGGTGGCGGGATCGTGTTGCAAGCAGATTGCAGAGGATGAGTGCTCTCTTCGTTACACTGTTTATTACTTGATTGATATCATTGATGTAACCGGATAAATTACCGTCGCGCGTTGACGGAATAAGGTGCTTAATTAGGTGCATTCGCGTGACGCTCTAAATTTCGCTACGGAATTTGAATTTCGAGTACGGATGGTTTTGACGGAGTTTTACTGAGCGGCTGGTAGAATTTCCCACAGCCCTGCCTGTCCGGATTGGATACCGCCAATTTGCTCAAGGTACATAATTTATACGATTTTCCAGAGTGGTTGTGTAAGATTTTCCCACGGCCTTGTCCGTTGGGGATTGATTCCGCTAATTTTCCAGTGAAGTCATCAGGACAAATTCCCTTTACGTTTTTGTAAGCAACGGCAAATGTGTTCACGAGAGAACGCGGACTCGCGCTGAATGTGTTTTCCCGCGCTTACGAGGACTCTTTAGCTAAAGTCGACAGGGGCCCCAAGGAAACGTAGAATAATTCTAGTACCTAAGTTAGCATAAGGTCTTGCCTTGTATAACTGTGTAGGCTTGTAGCTAGTGTCAGGAAGTCAAATGTCTTAGACCTAAGATAGCTGACATGACTCGGCCGATGACAGACATGACATTAGGCGCCTGCCCATAGTCTCTCGCCTCTACGTGGCGGCAGGTAGAAACGTCCATTCTAAATTGATATATTCTTGTACTTAAAATTTCATTCGATTTATATCCATTCAATCATACGAAGAAGTCTAACAGACGGAATGGCGGCCAAGGAGTGACCATTAGTTCAAATCTCCATGGCCCATAACTTACTAGACGATCACATGTTTATAACTTTGGCCAATTCCAGATATTAGTTAATTAAGTAGCAGCACTAGACTTTTCTAAGTATGGGCTATGTGAGACTTGATATAAGTTAGCTAGCAGGTTGATTAGTAAGATAAATAAGTAGGATAGGGATAAGGTCGTCTCAATATCTTGAAAATTATATTATATCCTTCAAGGATAAAAAGGATTTCGGGCTTTAACCAGCATCGACGTTTAACCGTAACATACAAACAAAGTGTTGCAATAGCTACTACATACATTTCAGCAGCGTATGTTTTTCTAAGACAAAAAAAGTATTTTTTTTTCCGTCGTTAACGAGATTTTTTTTATTGACGTTTTCTAGTGTAGTTTGATGCGATTTTCTAAGCGTGCATAAAGAAGTTCTTGGCATGAAACCTAGACCCGACATGGCGTGTCAAGCTAATGTCATGACAGTAGATGTGATAGAAGCCAACCATGTCCAGTTACATACAATTTTCACACGTTCTCATGGAACATTAAATTGGTTTTACACTGAATTTATAAAAGTATAAATTTTTAATTAAGGGGTGTTCAGAAAAAAAAAATATTTTTTTTGTTTATTTAAATCCTAATAATCATTTTCTAAATTTTCTGTGCTGGCCATTGCAAAACTCTGTGTAATTTTAATATTAAAAAACGACATAAAACATATTTTATCGAATATATTATTTTAGAATTCGATTTGGTAGGCAATCCGTTTCCCGTGGTCATTGTAATCGTAATATCTGAAAAGTAGGTACGGGTATAGGGTACATGTTTTTTGTTTTCATTTATTATAGTGCCTTTTTTAAGCAACCTGACATGGATGGCAAATACACACAGCTGCAATAATGATATTAGCCCAATACACCACAATACCAAAGGAATTAGGTGCCATACCAGGACCTTCCCTTTATGAGAACGGCTACATTGAACTGGATGGAAAACACAGAAATGTTTTCATTGCAGCTTCGACCATATTTCGTTCAATACGATGGTACCAACCCGGGCGGGCTTAAACCCTACCATCATCTAAAACTGTAGGTTCCCCTATATGGATTCCGAACCTTGGAGCAACTAGTATTATTTATACAATATGTAAATAAACAAATTTGTAATTCATAGAAAATTCGACCGGAAGCACAGTTCACGATATCACACCACAAACGACGACGGGCGGCTGGGAGAGCGAATGCGTGGTGGTCGAGCCGTGCGCACGCTCCGGCTTGTTGCAGCCGCCGTGAATTGTGTTGCGGAGCAGGAGACGAGTAATGGCGTCTTTGGAACGGACCCTCCGCGGTCGCGCCACTTCTGCCGCCTCCGCCTTCGCTGCCGCCGGCGCCACCGTCGCGTCGCGTCGCGCGTCTACCCGCGAGCCGGTAAACAGCTCATCTTGGGTCCGGTTGCAGAGATATCAACCTCACGACTACGGCAATATACAACACACACTTCACTTTTTTTTAAGAATTTAGAAGGAAACTAGGTTACATAATTATAAGAATAATAATAAGCCGACACGGCCCCCCCTACCACCTGATGCGGGCCCACCACCTCTCCGGCGTGCTTGAGGTCGGCGGACTGCTGTCTGCACGTGACCTCCACCCCCGGAGGAACGAGGCGCATCACCCGGCGCCGCGCGCATGGTTATCTACGTGCCGGCGCCCAGCAGTCCGGCGGACGCGGAGCTCTCCGAGATGGGGGGAGTGGTGGAGGCCTGCGTGTCAAGGTCACCAACTACCGTTCGAAGCCTGGCTCACGTCGTCCTGCAGAGCGCTGCCACCACGGCGAGCGCCCACCGGCGCGCTTGGAGGAGGCCCCTCTCGTCGCCGGTGGATTCTCCATTTCTTCATATATACGTTCTTCTAGGCCTAGGAAACTTCCTCTAACTTCTGCTCTGTAAATTTCGTAATTTTTTCGTTACCTTTTTTTCCATATGTCCAAAGGTTATGAGTGTTAACCGAGGAAATCTAAAAAAAAATATCTTTTTTAGTGTTCCGTTCCCAAAGGGTTTTTTTTTTATGCGACCTGTCATGGATGGCTAATACCACACAACTACCGTTATGATATTAGCCCAATTCACCAAATTCCCGAAGGAATTAAGGTGCCATGCCAGGACCTTCCCTTTATGAGCACGGCTACATTGAACTAGATGGAAAACACGGACAATTTTTAATTGCCGCTTCGACCATCTTTTCATCCAATGCGATGGTACCTACCCGGGCGGGCTTAAACCCTACCACCTAGTAGGGGATGGGGACCTACAGTTTTACATGGATTCCGAACCATGGAGCAGCTCGCATTCATGCCAACGGAACCTTATTACTAAGCCTCCGCTGTCCGTCCGTCCATCCGTCCGTCCATCCGTCCGTCCGTCCGTACGTCCGTCCGTTCGTCTGTCACAGAACCGTTATGGTAGGCAGCCGAAATTTTTACAGAGTGTGTATTCATCTTCATAACAACAAATAAGTTAAATTTGAAAATAATAAAAATTAAAGGGCCCCATACAAAAAAAAACCCGACAGCGTAAAAAATTGTAACTTAAAATTGACTTAGTAAAGGAACTGAAAAGATAGAAACAAGTTGAAAAATTAAATATTTGTTGTGTTTGAATGATCATGGTTGACAGTGTTTACAAACGCAGTCGGAGGCATCAAATAGCCCCAGTACATTCCATAGTAAATGACTAGCGATTTTATGGATTATTTCGGTGCAGCAAGAAAATCCGTGGTGGGGGAAGTTCCAATATCCTATCTTTCATTTTTATGTCTAAAGTGAGGTTTTTTTTCTCGTTCTCGGTGTCACCGATCATCATGAAATTTACATAGGTACACTTTCAATGAATTTAATAACAAAAAAATATAAATCATAGTTAATGTATTTGATGCACAATATGAATTATATAATGATATACTATATATTTCCCAATACATTCCATTATTAATGACTAGCGATTTCTTAGTGATATGGGTATAGCAAAAATATACTTATTGAGACAAATTATAATCTCCTAACTGTCATATAATAAATACGAAAGTAAGTTTGTCTGTTTCGCGAACTCAACCGACCATCGTGAAATTTGCATAGGCACACCATTGAAAATATAAATCGTAGTTAATATATCTTATGCCTCCGACTGCGTTTGTAAACACTGTCAACCATGATCATTCAAACACAACAAATATTTAATTTTTCAACTTATTTCTATCTTTTCAGTTCCTTTACTAAGTCAATTTTAAGTTACAATTTTTTACGCTGTCGGGTTTTTTATATTTTTAAATAATTTGTTTTATTTTAATTATTTTTAGTTTTCGTAGAGCATGCATTTATCATTTAAATATCTGCACGTTAATAAATTCCAACGAAAGTAAGGTTAGGTATTATTATGGAACCTGACATGGATGGCTAATGTAACACAACTACCGTCACGATATAAGCCTAATTCAACAAATTCCAGAAGGAATTAGGTGACAGGCCAGGACCTTCCTTTACACAGAATCACGGCTGCACACGGATACCATGGGTGGAAAATACAGACAACGATCTATTGCCACTTCGTCCATAGTTTTTCCTAATGCGGTGATACGAACCCAGGCGGGCTTAACCCTGTCACCTAGTAGGGTAAGGTGACCTGCAGTTTTACATGGGTTCCGAACCATGAACCACTCGCAAGATAAAGTGGTGTATAACAGATGCGAGGATTTTAACCCATAACCTCTTGCGTGAAAGGCAATATTTTAGTCCCTACTCCCTATTAAAACAAAACTACATTTTCTAAAAGTTTCTTCATGTTATCTTTAAGGCTTTAATGAAGTCATCAGTCCATAGAATGAGATTCCCTCATTCAACGAATTTTGATCATATGCCGATATATACAAGGTTTTAGTGGAGGTATGGTCCAAACGTTAACGTATTCCTTGGCATATTTGAAACAAAAAGGATATACATTTTATTTTTAGGTATTTGAAATGTATGGGGAGGATCTTTTTCAAGTCGTACAACAAAATATCTTCTACCTTTTTAGCTCCAAATATGCCGAGGAATACGTGGTTTGCGTTTGGACCATATCGCCGTTAACACCCTATATATGGTTTTTTTAGAATCTCCCTCTCATCATCGTTGATTACAGTTACACTAAATTTATAAGCGAACAGTTCGACACTCAAATCCTGTGGTTATATACAGGGTCCGTCACTCGAAGTGTTACCAATTGAAAATGATGTTATTTAGTTAATTGAAGTACGGTTCGTTAAAAATTATATCACAATAAAACATTTAATTTTAAGACAATAATTGTTATTGTTCGATTTAGCCTCCTTTGATCCATGGATAAGAGCTTTCTGAGACGATGCTGAGTGTTGTTGGAACGTCCAGCGTTTCGTACTGCATTGTTTACACGTGCACATGGTATGAGCGCCACATTTAACACCTTTTGCACACACTTGCTGGTTGACTTTGACGCCCTTCTCGATAAACACGAGTGAATAGCGACCATTTGCGGTCACTGCAGCCGAGACCATAACAGAAGCGGGCGCTTGCTTACGAACGGGAACTCCATCGTCGAAATTCTCGTTGGATTTGCCCTGTAGCCAAACGCGAAAATGTTGTTTGTTTATATACTGTTAGACAGTAAACATTTTTTCATCAGAAAAAACTATATTTTCCAGATCGCCACGCAAGACTTTCATTGCTTGAGCTCTTTGTAGTCGAACTGCCTTCTGCGCTGAACTAAGATGCGATAATTTTTGTATCTTGTTGGTAAGGCTTCAGTTGCATTTCTTTTTATTTCAGTATGCGCCGATTACTTGAGTCGGGTATTGTCTGACTTTTCGCAAATTTTGCAGAACACTGGTGAGGATTTCCTTGAATTTGAGCCTTTACCTTTCGAACCATATCATGTGATATTGCTATTTTCGGATGACCGCCTCTATGCCGTTTAGCAATGCTAGGTTATAACGCTTAATGGTTCGATGCACTAACATTTTGTTTACGTATAAATGTCGGAGCTCCCGAACGATGACTGGTTGTGATTTTCCGGTCAAATACAAAACGTTCACAATGTTAGGTTTAATATCCATTGCGAAAATTTATTATACAATTCAAATTTGTTCCCGCTCTTTTCGCCCACTTAAAAACAATGAAACAAATTGACGTGTCACCAACATTTTATTATTTTGAAAATAGAAGTAACAGTTCAAGTGACGGACCCTGTAGTAATCGCTTTGATCACAGGATTTCATCCATGTATAAACTAACTGCTTGTTAAAATTCAATAATCTCCATAATAACCATGATTATAATATTTATATCCACTACTTCATAAGACTGGAAGTTGTCTCTTGACTGACAGCTTTGAATGTGAGTCAAAAGCATTGTTAAAGCCATTTTTATTTAATTATTGTGCTAGTTAAGTTCCAGTTTCACAGATTAGAACTTTAACTGGATGCGGCGAAAGAGACCTGGATTCATCGTTTGCAAATTTATGTGGGCCCGAGGTCCACAATCGCCTGATCGAATGTGTTGCCTTGGAGCTTATAAACTGTTACATCCCAAGTGAGCGTTTCTTGTTTCTTGCCTCCAAAGCCCATCAAAATATAACGTTCATGATTTAATCCGTACATGAACTCCTGGTTTATTATTTTCAATAATATAACGTGTTAATAATATGTGATATATGATGACAAACCCAACTTTGGCAAAGCCGTGATTTTCCTTCCCACTGCTCCCAAGGACGCACGGTTAAAGATCAGCGATATTATGATGACGATCATATCTAATGTACCCTATGCAACATAAGTCCTCATCAGGGGGCTGACGACATCTTCATGGAAAGTTTTCTTATCTTTGGTAAAGCTTTTAGATATTATCAGATTGGTACCGATTTTGGGCACCACAGTATCTCGGCACTGTAGAGTCGCCCTCTTGTGGAACAAGCGGACCTTCCCCAGCGTGACACCCATTGACAACGGAAGTATGGATTTATGAGCTGTGCAGGTGCAGAATGCTGATAGTAAAGCAATGATGGTGATATCGGTCTATGCGGCGACCGAGAATGTCTAAAATCTATCTGACTATCGCCCGGATCCACCACTTCCAGTTACAGACATCCCAAAGTTATATTTCGGTTACACCATATAAATATGCAATTTAACCGAAACTACATTCCATATAGCTGGAGGTAGTGAAAAGAGGAGTATATGACCTGAGTTGGTGTAACAAGCGCGCTTGCGTAAACAAAAATCATTTGAATTAATTTTTAACGTTGAATATTTTGATGTTTTTGGAATTTCTTATTCCAAATTACATTTAAACATATAAGTTGCATACCTTTTTGGAAACTATTTAGAAAACCCTTTAGTTTGGGGTATCCCACTCGATATGTTTCAAGAAAAAAAATATTTGAAAACACATAATTTGGCGCCAAAAATCAGCCATGATTTTTTTTTATGATTTTGATATACCCAGTGTCACTCTCACAATTAAGACGAATCTAACGACACCTATCAAGCTAAAATCCATCAAGCCGTTTAGGCTGCAGGGGGCGACAAAGAAATATACATACATACATACACTCGAAAAACATAACCCTCCTTCTTTCGCAGTCGGGTAAAAAACATAACCCTCCTTCTTTCGCAGTCGGGTAAAAACATGATTGTTTTCTCCCTTCTATTCGTGTGCGAGTCCGACTTGCACTTGGCCGGTTTTTTATTAACTTATTAGTATCTATTTCACTAATATCCACTTATTTACAATATTTTAGCACTTAGCCGTCCATAATTTCTGAATAAATTAAATCCTATTTGTGTTTTAACGCAAATTAACGACCTTGTCCAATGATGAAAGATAAGAAAACAAATAGCTATGTGTTTACTTATGTATAATGTAGAGCGTGTCAAATGGGGTCGGGGGTCTATTAAAGTGAGGGAGCGGGGTGCGCTTAGACCGGTAGTGAGTCCACCTCAAAGGGCCGGCACGTCGAGCTAACCTCGCTGCCGGCCCAAAGGAAATTAATTAAGAGTCTGTTTGGAAAATAACGGATGTGGCGGAAGTGATTCGTTACACTACAAACGGCTCACGTTTCGAACGCTTTCCTGCACGGCGGCCGGGCCGGGCCGCGGCCCGAGAAACACAAAGAATTTAAAAAATACAGCGAGGAGTTGAACGATTATCACAATAATGTGGAGTGACAGCTTTTTGTAAACATTATTAACATAGATAACTAAAAGCGGTCTGGAGCCTAGCGGTGAAGTCTTTCGTCCCGCGTGTCGGAGATCAGAGGTTCCATTCAGGTAAGAGTGAGTTCGAATTCGGCGCTAAATATCAACTCACTTTTAGAATAATCCATGTTTCCACACTTCTTGAACATGATTTTAATTTGGTAAAAATCTGGTTTGTCCCATTAATACGTTGGAAGCATAATAACAGTTCCGTTATTTAAAGCCAAGGCCAAAATTGCATCGCAGAAACTGGGGATCCTATACCGTTGCAGAAGGTTCTTTTCACCGGTACAACTACTTCTTCTTTATAAATCACAGATAAGGCCGGTGATATAATACTGTAGCCACATATGAGAAGGCAGTCCCCAGTACCTGCTGGCGTCCTTGGACTCAATTCAGCTCCGAGCGGTCCGTCTTGTTGGGGACCCACAAATCCCCGCTGGCTTGGAGTCACTGAGCCACAGACGGCTTGTGGGGTCGCTTAGTCTGTTCTACAGGTATTTCCTTGCTCTGTGGAACTTGCATCCCTCATTCCTCCCCATCCTACCTATATCCGGAGCACCCGCCGCAGAGAATCAGAGCACCCCCTTGTGGTTGACATAAGGCTTTTGAGAACGAACCGTTTCTCAAACGCATTTCTCTGCCGCACCGCCAGGATATGGAACTGTCTACCGGCGGATGCCTTTCCTCAAGCCTTTAACCTGGGAGTCTTCAAGCGTAATTTGAATAAGGTCGATAGCTCAGCCATAGTCCGCAAATCCGCTGGCATGGCGCCTCGCTGAGCGTGGTTTCGCGAGGCGAGGTGTTTTTGGCTTTTCTGAGCACCTTTGATCCTCAGCACAGCCACCCATAGCGATTTTCATAAAAAAAAATAAGAATACATTTCCCAGCTATTTTTAGGTTAACTCACTCCCGAACTCGAGTTCACTCTTACATGAATGGGCGCCTAGGTTAAAGAATTTTTGAACCATGAGCCCAACCGCTTCGATTACAATATTTCAAGAGGGTAATGAAATATTGTCTCTGTTTTCAATTAGTTAGTTCAATTAAGCCCCTCGAAGAAAAGGAAGGTCTGACTAGGAGGAAGGATAGCTAGTTCCTTCTAACTCTCTAAGTGGTGGACTTATAATCGTGATAGCTCGTGTGGTAGGAGCCTGCAATATGGACAAAAATAAAAAGGAAAATAATCATGTTCATTACTGAAACGCTACGGACGCGTCTCTGGATAGTTTCGCGTTTGTCTCTTATCTCGTCAGTAGCAGCAGACCACCCTTTAGTGGCCGGGCTGCCCTCCCCCGCGCGCCGCCCCGGGTTCCGTACCCCGGCCCCGCGCCCCGGACCTCCCCCCCGCGTAGGCTAGAGCGCTGTTCGCGTCGCGGATAAAAAAGTTGGGAAATATAAAACGGCGGCGTCGCGGCCGCCGGCGTCAGAACTGATTGATGGATCGTCCCTCGATTGCCGATACACTCCATTTATATGTACGTAATTGATTCTCGCGCGTGCGTGTGCGCCCCCGCCCGCGGGACCCTCGGCCCGCAAATTGTCGGAGGAAATAATACCAAATTGAACTTACCGACACACGAGTTTGGCTGTTACCGCCCACACGAGCTAAGTGTCTTTATTGTTTCATCAATAACGGAGTAACGTCTTTAATTTCATAAGTGCTAGTGCTTTATTCGAAAGTTTCCCAAACTTAGATGAAGTTGGCGAGCTGCGGCGCTGAGATAACGAGCGCCGCAGAATGTTCGAAAGCACATTGAGACAATAATTCAGGGATCGCTTTTAAAAGGAGGAGCGGCGGGTAATGCCCGAGCAGGCAACACTTTAATCGCGCCATTTTCTCTCGACGTGAACAATAAACTAGCTATTAGAATGCAAGCGGCGACCGACGAAAGCGGCGTCAACCGGGTAGAGATAGTTCCAGCCACTCGACTGCCATGGTGAAGGAATAAATTACTTTTAAAGTTTTTTTAAGGGGGTGAGTTCATCTAAGCAGATATCACCACGGACGTTCGTAGTTTTATTTCTGTTATAACTCCATAAAATGTATATCCCTTTTTTATAAATTAATTCATGACATTAATAACATAACCGCTGAGTTTGCTCGCCACAGATTAAATAAACCCCTAACGGTGGCCTCCGATCCCTGCCTAAGGATTCAGATAGTTCGCCGTGTGAAGTCGTCACGATGAATCCAAAAGCTAAGAAGAACGAAATTCCGAAGCTACAACCGTACCGCCGCAAATGGTTCGAGCCATGGTTCAGAATAAGTACGAAATCGTAGGCCCTTCCCCTACTAGGTTGACGATTGAGCCCGTCCGGGTTTGAAGCATAAACAATTATTTTTTTCAGCACTCAAATTTCTAGGAAGAAAAATATGTACCTTCAATTAGACTACCGAAACTAAATTGGAAACTGTTTCTTAAATACGAAACATATTTTTAACCGACTTCAAAAAAGGAGGAGGTTATCATCATCATAAGCAGATTAATGACATTCATTATATGCATCATTCAATGAGGGTAGGAAAAAAAAACCGCTTTACAATTGATCAATAACTTGTTACGGACAGATCATTTCGTTTATCTTTTTTTTTTAAAAACCGTTATTGGTGGCTGTGATAAGAAGCAAAGGTGCTCAGAAAAGCCAAAAACACCTCAACTTGCAAAACCACCATCGGATTTGCGGACTATCGCTGAGCTATCGAGCTTATTCAAATTACGCTTGAAAACTCACAGGCCCATATCCTGGCAGTGCGGCAGAGAAATGAGTTTTAGAAACGGTTCGTTCTCAAAAACCTAATTTAAACCACAAGAGGGTGCTCTGATTCTCTGCGGCGGGTGCTCCGGACATAGGTGTAGGAGGAAATGAGGGATACAAGTTCCACAGAGCAACGTCCATGGTAGGGTCCAGACTGAGCGATCCTAAAAACCGTAAGTGGCTCAGGAAACACGAAGGAGAAAGATTTTGTGGGAAGTACTCTTATAGGTGTAAACATCTGTAAAGACACCCTTCGCTTCGCATTACATGTTGCTTCACACCAGAGTCACTGCGACAATGTTGTCAAGAATTTCCAGCCGTAGCTTTCAGCTTCAAATATTTTGATTTTCCAACACATTCATTGTGTCCTAAACCTAAAAGTTATTTCACCTAAAGGAATTCAGTGAAACTTATATTTATTTCTGCACGAACATAGCAAATTCAATCAAATTATTGTGTGAAAATGGATACAAGTCTCGTTATCCATTAAGTATGAAAAAATGTGAAATCATACCGCGTATTCTTAAATGAAGTTAATCATTGTATGCATTTTAATAGATACGGCAATATCTTTGTAAGGGTATTGTTTTTGAAGAGTACTCACCCCGCCAAATTTGTTGCGCTGTTGTTCGAAGCCGTGAGCATATGTGGTTTGGGGGAGGACAATAGGAGCTTACGAGAGCTCGCGTAGCGAAGGTGCTGGCTGGCTGAAGTGTGCGGCCGGTCCCGTGACTTGTGCGAAGGAATTCACGGCCACTACATCACTCACTTTACAATCCTCAAGGACACGTAGACTATTCGAAAACGAGTCCTTTTCTTGCCAAAATAACACGACCCGCCACCGGGCCGCCTGTCCAACGTAGTGACAGCTAGCCACTACATTCTGGTCGCGAGAACTCGCGCGATCTCAGTCGTCGCGCGATTCGGTAACTACAGTTATCCAGCGGCATTTACACTGTAAGCATTGGAATGTCTATCACCGCACAACGCGGAACAAGCAGGGAATGCACCCATTCACTGTCGATATTACCATAATAAGAACCCACCGATCCTCTAGATCTTTCATCTGTAGGTTTGGTAAACTATGGAATCGATTCCATGCCGATGTATTTCAAAGTACAACATGGGGTGTACTTTGAGCGAAAAACTTCGATCTAAATTCAAAAACAAACGAATGAATACAAAGCACGAAATTTAAGTGGCTTGTCTTAAGGCTACCCATAACTCGGCGTTCATTGCCACAAAACTAGAAATAATTTGAATGCACAATACTCTAAACACAGATGAGAAATACTTCAAATTGCTTATATTACAATAGTGTTAGCTTTATTCAATTTGCCTCTTAAATAATATAAAAATATAATTTACTCACTTCTTGATAGTAAACTATGGCTCTCTCCGATAAAACCCCTTTCTTGTGATCAATTAATATGTAACAATACAAATGCATAACTGTACTGAGTGTCATATTTTTTAAGATATTTAAAAAAAATGATATATTTATAAAAAAATTGTAAGATATTTTTAAATATGCTACGCGGGTAGTATTTTTTTTAGAACGATTCACAGATTTTACGGATAATACACTTTCTCCTTATAACGTCTTTGCACTTATCCCCATTCGGAGTTAAACACCCGACATTATAAAATGAGAATAAACATATATGTAAATCCTGCTATGAGACCGTGATAAATGTTATTTAAATCAGCTCAACAATTTCCTTAAAAAACTATTCATGGGTTCTGTTGCATGAGAAAAAATATCCTTAAATTATCCTTAGAGCACTTTCTATTCCTGAAGTGCCTCCTCATATCTCTAAACATCATGTATAGTGTATAGGTACAACATTGAAATAGCAACTCAAGCTAAGAACTTTGTTCCAAAAACATGAATTAATAGTAGTTATTTTACTTATCTTATGATTCAAAATGTTTTTGCAGCAAGAAATGCAGACTTTCCATTCAGAAGCACCACCGCACAGTCGCTTGGTTGTCGGACGGCGCGGGGCGGCGCGGGGCGCGGAGGGGAGGGAGCGGTGCAGCCAGCACACTACGTGCTCGCAGACAGCTCTATGAATAGAGACAACGTCAAAGGCGACTTAAGCTCCATAATTTGCCATTTGCGTCGCTGACAGGGGCGCACTTCAGGAAAGCTTTTACAAAAATATAACGAACGAAATAGCCATGTATTGTGGTTTTGGATGATATCGCTAGAATGAATGAATATTTGTAATAATATAAAGATGATTTTTGACGTGACAACGTCTTATAATTCGATGGAGCCGGCTGCACGCACGAAAAAACATGACTCATGCGGCGTTACCTCGCTCTGGGGCGTTCCATTTAAGGCTTGAAGTGCAAGCGAGAGCGCGGAACGAGCGACAAAGAGGCACAATCGGTCTCCGCGTTTCGTCAAGTACGAAGTGCAGTAAAAAGTGAATGTGGTGTCAATTGTTTTTAGCAACGATAATTGCGGCGATAAAGGTAATGATTCTTTCGATATTAAATATATGTTCAGTGATATATTGTTCAGTGATATATAACCATTCCATCAGTATTTTCTTATGACGTTGTCACGTTCAACTATCGTCAGTAAACCGACTTTACAGACAAATGATTTTTTTATGGCGCCTAACATGGATGACTACCGTTATAATATTAGCCCAATACACCACGTCAGACAGCAGGTGAAAACTAGAAAGGAAAAACAGGAGACCGTACAACTTGGCGAAGTCTCGGGGAGGCCTACGTCCAGGAGTGGACAGCAAAAGACTGAAAAAGAAGAAGAAGATCCCTAAGGAAGTAGGTGCCATGCCAGGACCTTCCCTTTATGAGCACGGCTACATTGAACTGGAAGGCAAACACGGACAATTTTCCATTGGCGCTTCAACCATAGTTTCATCCATTGCAGTGGTACCAACCCGGGCGTACTTAAGCCTACCACATAGTAGGACCTATAGCTTTACATGGGCATAGTAGCAACCATGATACAGCTCGCATTCAAAACGAAACTTGAGAGATAGAAAGTGGTGCATTACAGGGGAGAGAATTTGAACCCAGGCCTCTCGCATGAAAGGCAAGTCCTATAGCCCCTAACTGTTCAATTGAGTTTTACTCATGTATACTCTCTCTGATAATGTGAAACTACCAGGCTAGAATGCATGCAATTATCTGCACCAGTGAAGTATCTTGGCGGTGTCTTCTTTATTGAGTTAATCGAATCCGCAAACCTATGTATCAGTTTGTAGCTACTCTGACTTCTGACCTGTCCTATTTATTTCATGAAATTTTATAGCCCATGTCCTATTCGTGAAAGCACTTATATTTTATTGAATACGCCAAATTTCAGGTAGTCAAGTCAAACTGTAAAAATAAATGTTAATGAAGCGAATGAATAGACGTAAGTTATGTTGGATACATTTCACTGGAACGAAATCCATGAGAAACTGTAGGTCCCCTTCCCCTCCTGCGTAGTAGGGTATAACCCACCCTGGTTGATGCCATCGCATTGGATTATAACGGATATGGTCGGTAAATCATATCACTACTACATACAGTAGCGAACTTTTCAGTCGTGGATCCAAACCAAGCTGGGTGAAGTTCGACAACGATAAGATAGACGTTGGCCCAAAAGTATTTGCGATCCTGGCGTCGGCTCTGTCTCTTCACTCGGACTAGTCTCATCGTGCCTCCTTCCCCACACCCTCCCCTCCCCCCTCCTCTACCCCGTCTATAACATATTTTGGTACATATTTCATTAGATAAATAGAACACCAAATATTCTAATAGAAGATTAGCGTGTTTTGAGTTTTCATTAAAATAACTTACTACTCCTAAATAATTTGTACATTGGGTTGAAAATTCAATTAAAAATTAATCTTTCTCTTCTTATTTACATAGCTATGAAGACAAATAATACAATATAACGGTGTTTCGGTTATTGACATATATATTGATTCGGTAGTGTTCATATATAAATAGTTATTATATTATCACTAGCACATATTATATAAATTCATTAATATATATGTATTTATTTTATTTAATGAATGAAATCGTTCGATTCCATTCGAGAATACAAATATGTAATTATTTAAAGTTTTCAACAAATCGTTGAGCTCGGTCCCTAAAGTTAAAACAGAAGAAAAACAAATTGCTATAAAGCGGCAACGGCTACTTGAGCGTTACTGAAAATAAATTTGTCAATTTAATTCAGTAACTTTTTGGCAAATTACTTCCCACTCCTGAAAATATTGCCTCGTAAACTCCGCATCGATTAAAGCTTTCCACAAAATCACCCCGGGATTTCCACATTAAAAGTTGCCATTGAAAAGTAAAGAAGATAACAAAAGTGGGCGTCCGAAAATTCGGTCCGCCGTCGGAAGGGAGGGGCGGAAGCGCGGGGAGGGGGGAAACCAGGAAAGTTCATTTATAACGTCCGTCGTTAGTGACGGGCAGGCGAAGACTGCGCAGCTCGCTCCCCCCCTCACCTCCCCCCGCCCCGCGCGACCCCGCACGCCTGCGGTGACACGCCAGAGTCACCAACTTTTCTAATAGTTGTAATTTTTGTCCACCCTCTTCCATTAGGCGCGATTTACTACGTTTACCCTGATGTTGAGAATTCGTGGCAAGATTTAGTCTATTTTGTGAGCTGCGTAATGTACGCTACATAGTTGTTTGCAGACCCTACGGATGGAAGGTTAAACTAATCGTGTGGATTTATCATCGATGACTCATTCAGTAGCTCTGATTAAAAAGAAATGCTTATTTGATCTGTAAAAAAGTACCAGTCTACCGTATGGAAAACGTTTAAATCGGATACATGTGAGAAATTAATGGGATTACAGGATGGGCTACATAAAATTCAGTTCCGCTAACGCTAAGATGTGGCTGTCATACAAACCGGAATGCTCTGCGCGCCCCGGGCGGCAGTGGTGGGAGGGCGGCCGCGGCGCTGCTTACTTCTTCTAACCACGCTGTAACAGTTTTACTAATTCGATCGCTCATCAACGAGAAAGGTTTGTATATGTAATTTGTAAATATTTTATGAAAAGTTAGTACCGGAAATGGTACGTGTTAAAAATGCCTCGAGAAAAGTCCGTGATATCATGTGTCTTACCAACAAAGGTACACTCACAATGACATTTTAAATCAATAATTAAAATAATTAAATATTCAGATTAAATGTTAATTGCGAAATGTCGTCAGCCGTAATGTTCAATCAGTTAAAATAAAACCGTTTCAAAATCATTTGATCCGTCCCACGTATTATTTTTACCAAGTGCTACTGTTCGATGGGTTAAATTAACTGTTTAATATGAACTGTTTTGACTCATTATCGTAATAGATTCATAGTAATGAGAAATACTTTGCTATGAATGATTGAATTTTAAGTGCGCTGAAACAGTAAATATTGTTACGCGGGTAGGGTGCAGATTAGAGAAGAAAACACCAATACTCAACACTCTTCCTTTATTTCAAATAATTCACAAGCAAACTCACAAATACAATTTTACGCTAGGTTAATTCAAACACTAATTTACAAACTATATCACTCACTTCACTGATTCACTTCAGAGCTAGTTCACTGCACTTCTATATCGCTTGTTGTCGCTCACTTCGCTTCCAAAAATAGACTGCCGCGCTCAGCGCCTTGGGCGCCTTTTATTTCGGTGGAGCTTCTTTCCAGAACACTCCACCGATTTCTAGGCGCCCATGTAGGGCAGCAGTCGAGAACAATCTCCCTCGAGACATTACTAGAATGTCCGAGATTTGTTTTTGAAGTCAGCTGGACGAGGCGTCACTTTATATGGGACGACAGTGATGCGATAGCCTGCGCAATGCAATAAGACAAGTAGCGCCATCTACTGAAATTCGAAGGAACCATTTGGCGCACTTTGGTAGTGTATCAGCGCTATGTCTTCGCAGCGGGGCGCGCTCGTAACACTGCCTCCTCCTTAGTTATGCTCGTCTCGAGCATAATTGTCTCCGTGGTATCGGGCCAGACGATCTACGTGCACAATCTTTTCCCGACATCTATCATTCCGGCGGATACGATATGTCACGTCATTGATTTTAGTCACCACTCTATATGGGCCTTCCCATTTTGGTTGCAGTTTGGGACTTTTTCCTTTTTTTCGTAATGGATTATGTAGCCAAACTAAAGACCCTTCTTCAAATACATTTCCATTAGCTTTGCGGTCGTAACGTGTTTTCATCCGCTCGCTTGCTCGTAGACCAGCCTCTCTAACACGTTTATAAACAGTGTCCATTTTTCCTCGCAGATCTGACACATACTCTGTTACACAATGGGATGCCTCTGGTGGAATTCCTGTCAGAAGGTCAGCTGGTAGTCTGAGTTCGTGTCCAAAATTTATGTAGGATGGAGTTTCATCTACGCTTTCATGCACAGCGGTTCGGTAGGACAGCAGAAACAGCGGAATATACTGGTCCCAATCCTTTTGATGGTCTTCTACCAATTTGGCCAAGTGTCTTTCCAATGTCTGATTAAATCGTTCCACCATGCCATCTGACTGTGGGTGGTATGGGGTTGTCCTGGTCTTATGGATTCCCATTATTCGACATGTCTCCTGAAACACTCGGGATTCGAAGTTTCTGCCTTGATCAGTGTGTATCTCGAGAGGTACTCCATAGCGACAGAAAACTTCGTGGACCAATTTCTGTGCAACCGTGATCGCCTCTTGGTTTGGTATGGCAAATACCTCAGGCCACTTAGTGAAATAATCCATTACAACCATAAAGTAACGGTTGCCGTCATTTGTCGGAGGAAAAGGGCCAGCCACATCAAGAGCAATTCTCTCCCACGGAGCTCCAACATTGTACAATTTTAAAGTTCCCTTGCTCCGTGTATGAGGCCCTTTAACAGCGCTACAGATCGTGCATTTACGGCACCAATCTTCTACATCATCGCGACAATTTATCCAGTAGAACCGTTGTCGTATCTTCAGGAGAGTTCTCTTTATTCCCAAATGTCCACCTGAAGTTCCATCGTGCAGGCATTGAAGAACTTCTTTAATCTTAGATCTGGGGATGACTAATTGCAGAGAAGTATCCTTTCCGTTAGTTGTTTCCCATTTTCTGTACAATATTCCGTCATGAAGTACCAGGCTCGACCACTGCGCCCAGTAGCTTTTAGTCGCTGTGCTCATTGCAGAAATATCTCTCCATTCTGGCTTTGTCTCTCCTGCTCTCTTCCAGTGAATAATGGGCATCAGATCATCGTCCCCCTCCTGGGCTAGCTTCATGTTTTCATTGCTCCATTCTTCGCTGATGTTATCCGTTCGGATGGCCTTTAAATGAACGGTCTCCTTTATCTCCTCCCTGATGCAGTGCTTACACTCTTCTGGGCAGGGTCGACGAGACAAAGCGTCAGCATTTCCATGGGTTTTACCACTCCAATGCTCTGTATCAAACTGATACTCTTGGAGCTGTTCCAGCCAACGTGCAACCTGCCCTTCTGGATTCTTAAACTGAAGCAGCCATTTCAAAGCAGCGTGGTCAGTCCTCAAGCGGAATCGTCGGCCGAGAAGATACTTGTTGAAATGCTGCAAAGTCTTCACTACTGCTAGAAGCTCTCGTCTTGTCACACAATAGTTCCGTTCTGGTTTTGAAAGGGATTTGCTGAAATAACCAATAACGATCTCCTTGTCCCCATGACGTTGTGAGAGTACACCGCCGATTCCGGTATTACTTGCGTCTGTGTCGACTATGAACTCTTTATCGGCTTCGGGGTAGCCCAAGATAGGAGTGTTACAGAGATGTTGCTTAAGTTCTTGAAACGAATTTGCGCAGTCCTCGTCCCAATGAAATTGACGCTTATCTTCTGTAAGTCGATGCAGAGGCTTAGCAATCTCGGAGAAATTTCGGACGAAACGGCGGTAATATGAGCACAGTCCTAAAAAGGCACGAACTTCAGTCTTATCCTTTGGAATTGGCCACTCCTGTACGGCTTCGATCTTCTTTGGGTCAGTTTGGATGCCATTTCCGGAGATAACGTGACCCAAATAGCTAACCTGACGCTTGAAGAAAGAACACTTCTTGCCACTTAGTTTAAGGTTAGCTTGGCGAATCTTGCTCAAAACGTTCTCCAAATTCTTGATGTGCTCATCAAATGTCCGCCCTAATATGATTATATCGTCCAAGTACACCAGACAAGCTTCCCCGATCAGCCCAAAAAGTACTCGTTCCATAAGCCTCTCGAAGGTTGCGGGAGCATTACAAAGTCCAAACGGCATCACTTTGAATTGCCACAGCCCATGCCCTGTGGTAAACGCTGTCTTCTCTTTGTCTTTGTTGTCGATTTCCACCTCTGCCAGTAGCCGCTCTTCAGGTCCAGGGTTGTGAACCACTTCATACCACTCAATGTATCCAGTATGTCATCAATTCTAGGAATCGGATAGCTGTCCTTTTTCGTTACATCATTTAAACGACGATAGTCCACACAAAATCTGGTGCTGCCATCTTTCTTCTTTACCAGAACTACGGGTGAACACCATGGACTTGATGAAGTCTCTATAACATTATTTTTCTGCATGTCTGCTATCATTCTCTGAACTTCTTCTTCTTTAGCTATGGGAACGCGGCGTGGCCTCTGACGTATTGGAAGAGCATCTCCTGTGTCGATGCGGTGCTTAACGATGCTTGTTCTCCCAATGTTTCCGTCGTGCGAAGAGAAGATGTCTGAATATCGCATAAGTAGATTTGTTGCTTTCTTGAAATCATCAACAGTCAGGTCCCGTCTGCTTTCTTCCAAAAGAGTGGCGACTTTAGATCTCCCTGTGTCCAATTTATCTGAGGAAATTTCATCACATTTGCGTAGCCAGGAAACTTCTTTTTTGCCACATATTAGCACGCCATTTGCCACATCGATTTTACAGTTGTTAGTTCTCATAAAGTCCAAACCTAGAATGCAATCATCGATGATATCTGCTAAAACGGCGGTATGGCGATAAGTCTTACATCCAATTTTAATCGTAACTTCTATCTCTCCATAAACGGGTATGTGCTGGCCGGTAGCTGTCTGAAGCCTGCAACCATTAAAATACTGGTGACGATTCCATATGACGCGGCCAAAGGTTTTTGACTTAACGATTGTACGGGTTGCTCCAGTATCCAAGGTCAAGTTGCAATATATCCCGTTCACTTGGCCTTCAACGAGCAGGCTGTTTCCAGTACATGCCTGCGAAATTGTGACTTTTGGGGCTTCTATTTTACCAGCCAGCGTCCGCCCCCCGGTTCTGGCCTTTTCATCTTCATTTGCAGCACCAGGCCTTTCGGTTTGATTTTTGGGGCAATTGGGTCGAAGGTGCCCCAGTTCATTACACTTGTAGCACCGGGGAGTAAATTTACGTCTTACAGGTGCTCTGGTTTCCGACGACACCACTTCTCTTACTCGATGCGCTCGGGGATCTGATCGAACCGCTTCGACCTCCAACGCGTGGGCAAGAGCGTCCTTCACCGTTGTGTGGTGACTCAATCGTACAGCAGCTCGTACTTCGACGTCCCTGATGCCATCCACGAAAGCCTGCACCAAGTAATCTTCCAACGAAGATTTCGATGATGATTGATGGGCCTTTCGGACAAGTTTTTCGATTTCCAGTGCCCACTGTTGAAGTCCTTCACTTGCTCGTTGTACTCGATCACGAAGTTGAGCTCGATAGACGTGTTCCAAATGCTTGTCGCCAAACCTTGACTCCAGTGCTTCTAAAAGTCCGTCATAGGTGATTTGGGGACCTAAAGCCTCGAGAACATGGAGTGCCTTGTCCCGAAGTCCTAAGGTCAAAGCAGTTCGTGCTTGGTTCTCATTCCATCCATTTGCAATAACCACTGATTCAAACTGAAGTTTGTAAGCGGCCCAGGATGTCAAACCATCGAAAGGAGGAACCTTAAATCTTGCTCCTGCTGTTGCAGATGAAGATACAGTTACTCCACAGGTCTTGATTTTCTCCATTTCTTCGGATATCTTTGACTCAAGCCCGTTCAGTCGCTCTTCATGGCGCCCGAGAGTTTGGTCTTGCTCTTCGATCTTAGAGTTGACCTCATCAAGCTTCTCCTTTATTTTGGCATTGGATTCCCTAACGGCCCACATCAGTTCTTGCTGCTGCTCCTCCTGACGGCGAGCATGTTCCTGCGCCTGCTCCTCTTGACGGCGGGCCTGTTCTTCCTGACGGCGGGCCTGTTCTTGCAACTGCTTTTCTTGACGGCGGGCCTGTTCTTCTTGACGGCGGGCCTGTTCTTCTTGACGGCGGGCCTGTTCTTGCAACTGCTCTTCTTGACGGCGGGCCTGTTCTTGCATCTGCTCCTCTTGACGGCGGGCCTGTTCTTCCTGACGGCGGGCCTGTTCTTCCTGACGGCGGGCCTGTTCTTCTTGACGGCGGGCCTGTTCTTCTTGACGGCGGGCCTGTTCTTGCAACTGCTCTTCTTGACGGCGGGCCTGTTCTTGCATCTGCTCCTCTTGACGGCGGGCCTGTTCTTGCATCTGCTCCTCTTGACGGCGGGCCTGTTCTTCTTGACGGCGGGACTGTTCTTGCATGAAGGTCATCAATGCGTTCAAGTCCAAGGCAGGAGTTTGCGTCATTAATTGATGGCTTTCGAATTCTTGAATTCCTGAGGCAGCTGCATCCTCGGCCGGTGTTGTGTCGGCTGCCGTCTGGCTCCTGGTCCTCACGCCTTCCTGGTCTTCTCTCGGTGTGATCGGCATCTCTAATCCCCGCTTCTGACACCAATTGTTACGCGGGTAGGGTGCAGATTAGAGAAGAAAACACCAATACTCAACACTCTTCCTTTATTTCAAATAATTCACAAGCAAACTCACAAATACAATTTTACGCTAGGTTAATTCAAACACTAATTTACAAACTATATCACTCACTTCACTGATTCACTTCAGAGCTAGTTCACTGCACTTCTATATCGCTTGTTGTCGCTCACTTCGCTTCCAAAAATAGACTGCCGCGCTCAGCGCCTTGGGCGCCTTTTATATCGGTGGAGCTTCTTTCCAGAACACTCCACCGATTTCTAGGCGCCCATGTAGGGCAGCAGTCGAGAACAATCTCCCTCGAGACATTACTAGAATGTCCGAGATTTGTTTCTGAAGTCAGCTGGACGAGGCGTCACTTTATATGGGACGACAGTGATGCGATAGCCTGCGCAATGCAATAAGACAAGTAGCGCCATCTACTGAAATTCGAAGGAACCATTTGGCGCACTTTGGTAGTGTATCAGCGCTATGTCTTCGCAGCGGGGCGCGCTCGTAACAATATGTAGTTGCACATATTTTTTTTCAGCGTAGGACGAGAGGAACTCCTAACACGTGCACCGACATTTTCAATGTAAATAAAGAAAAGTAAAGACAGATACTAACTACGACTTTCCTGCGTAATAAATTAGATCTGACATGATGACTCTTCAGTCACATGTTTGTATGAGATTCTCCCTCCCGCCGCCGCCGCCGCCGCCGCCGTCGTCGCCGCGCACGTTGCGCCGGCTTTGGGTGATTATCGTTTCCACGCTCATAT
The DNA here is from genome assembly GCA_946894095.1 of Incurvaria masculella. NCBI lineage: Eukaryota > Metazoa > Arthropoda > Insecta > Lepidoptera > Incurvariidae > Incurvaria > Incurvaria masculella. Next base: position 19,816,246 of record OX335653.1, on the reverse strand, counting down.
CGCTACGAAAATAAACGGCGGAGCAGTTCCGGGATCCGGTACAAGATCCAGTTGATTGGACAAACAATGAGACGTCGCAGCACGTCCGGCGAGTCGGCGCTCCTTCGCCGCCGCTTCCGCCGCCGCCGCCGCGCAATATCCTGAGCGGGATCACCCGCCGGCGCGGCACAGGCAGCGGCACAGGCAGCGGCACAGGCAGCGGCACAGGCAGCGGCACAGGCAGCGGCACAGGCAGCGGCACAGGCAGCGGCACAGGCAGCGGCACAGGCAGCGGCACAGGCAGCGGCACAGGCAGCGGCACAGCCAAGCTTTTGCAGTTTTCTGCGTATTTATGAGACACCCAATAAATCTGCTGCGACTCGACCAAGCCAGCGATAAGGTGAGGTCCAAGGGATCTGCGTAACGCATAGAAATAATTTTAATTCAGTCGGATTTATCATATAATATTTTTTTATGTAAGAATAATAGCCCTTTTTAGATTAATATTCTCAACCAAGATAATATATAAAATTTCAAAATTAAACCATAAATAATAAAAATCCAACATTAGAATATGTAGACAAGGATCCAAAAATACAAGCGGCTTTCCCGCACAGAATTGCTACGGTATATTGGACCGTCTAGCTCGGGCGGGGAATGTACTTTCGTTTTCCTGATTTCATTTTCGAATATATAGTTCTTAGTAGGCCCTAACGTCCTTTTTTTGAATTCTGAAGGAATGGACGAAAAGATTTTATCCGAAACGTGTGTCATAGATTTTAAAACCGTACTAATCGTAACGGGAACTGTCAACACGCTGGTCTCCAGATGCTCAATGGCCTCAATCTTTCTTTCCTGTGATTTAAATGTTCTTGCTTCTTCTAAAGACGCTTCTATTCTATTTCTCATAACTTGTAACTGCCGATTGGATTTGTGATAAAATTGCGGAATTAATAGACTTTTCCACCTGAAAAAAACATTAAATCCCACCGTTTCTAAAACTCGTTAATGTGTTGCACCGCCGGAACTGTCTGCCGGCAAGCGCTTTTCCGCGCTTTTATTCGCTTTTCCAACTGAGATTCTTCAAAAATAAGGTATAAGCTCTATAGATTTATAAAATTGGAAACAGTTTTCTGATTATTCCTGGTAATGTTAAAATATTATGGTTGGTCGAATAATACCATATAATTCGAAAATATATAGGACGCCACATGCACAGACATATTGGCATCCTCATATGTTAATTCGACCGTTCGCACGTCAGGGGCAGCAGCGGAAACTGCTGCAAGATTAACACACTCAAAATATCCGGACAATTAAAGTAAATTACGAATTCATAACAAAAATAATGCTCAGGGGATTATCGTTCTGGGATGTATTTTAGACAGGATCGGACTGGCTATACGGCGAGGAAATGGCCTCTACCATATTGCTTTGTAACGAAAAATTTGAAGAAATGTTGTATTTTTTGTAAGTATAAATGTCTAATTTACTAACATATTTTCATGTCAAATAAATATAATATATCATAACGATTCGACGTAATAATATTGCGAATACTATCCCTAATGTTGTTGGTTGCCAACATAATCCTTAAAAACTAGTTAATAATATTGATGAAATTAATAAACACGGTTGAAAGCACTTATCACTGCGACCCAAACCTCATTTAACTGGCTGGTTTCGAGGTAAATTAGCTCGCCGCCGGGTGAACAGCCAAGTGTGTGATTACATATGAAGTATTACATATGCATTTCGTACCATTGTAACTGGTGAATTCCAGTTCACTTGGCCGAATAACACGTCTTTTTCGTTTCAATTGTGTAAATTTAGTTGATATTTAGTATCTAATAATAAGAAACAATTAGCTGTGTTTGTAAGTTTATATTGAACAGAAGTCTTATCCGGATCTGACCACTTCGATGATCAGTCACCATATCACTTGAGTGGAACTTAACTCTTTGTGTAAAATTATCAGTGGAATGTCAATTTGTTTTAATTATTCAAACAAACATGAAACAAAATGAACTACCTTGTGGTAGTTCATTTTGTTTCATGTGTTTGCTGTGATTGGACTTTTTTTTTATGTGACTGGACATGGATGGCTTATACCACAACTTCTGTCATGGTATTAGCCCAACAAACCACATGGGAACTAGGTGCCATGCCAGGACCTTCCTTATATTGCACGACTACATTGAACTGGATGGAAAACACGGACAATTTTCATTGCCGCTTCGACCATCGTTTATCCAATGCGATGGTACCAACCCGGGCGGGATTAACCCTACCACCTAGTTAGTCAGGAAGGGGACCTACAATTTAACGTGGAATCCGAACCACGGCCAGCCTCTCTCAACGGTCGAATGGTCACCCATCCAAGACCAGACCGGACCCAGCGTTGCTTAACTTCGGAGAGCGATCGCCGAAGTGTCGCGCCACTAGGCTATTGAGGCTGACAAACGGAGGACGTCCGATATGTTTAAATTGTGAAAAAGATCTTATTTAAATATTACGGAATAAATATCGTTACATTAAACACAATACATTTGGGAAAATTGCCGAAAACTTAAATACAAACGCGACATATTTCTATTAGTTTTCTCTCCCGACCCAACCCCATTGTCCCTTTGTATCCTCTACCGTACAATACAATAGCAAATACACTCAATAGTCAAAAATATCTCACGAGTGAAGCGGCATAAAGGGCTGCCGTGGGAGCGTTAGGGCTGGGATACACTGGCCGGCGCCGCGCCGCTATCGTGCCGACATCTCGCGTGCAGTCGCGCGTGAACCACGACAATAGCTAGTCGCCCCGCGCGCGACAACCGATATTGTACTCCTCCGCTTACAGTGAGCAGCAAGTGACTTGGCGGCCGTTCACACTGGCGCGAATTGAACATTGCCCTGTACTGAGAAAACTACTATATTTGAGTTTAATTTAATCGAGTTCTGCGAGTAGCACAGTTTTGGCAGACTCAACTATAAAATTAAATATTATTATAATAACCATTCGGTTACGAACATGATCAAGTATACACGTGTATGGTAGATTTTGCTGTAGTTTTTTTTGACATAAAGAAAAGGTATAAAAAGAATCATATAACATTTGGCACTTTGTACCTGATACATGTAGTTGAAATCGCCAGATGATTTTAGATAGACACGTTTAGCAATTGATGCCGATTGTCGGGTTGCGGTGACAAGGTTTTGGTTCAATTTCACCATATTTTATTCTCAGTGTAACCATTTCATAATATCATACATCGTACGATTCATACGATTTTTTTATTTTTTTTTATGTGACTGGACATGGATGGCTAATACCACAAGTTCTGTCATGGTATTAGCCCAACACACCACATGGGAACTAGGTGCCATGCCAGGACCTTCCTTATATTGCACGGCTACATTGAACTGGATGGAAAACACGGACAATTTTCATTGCCGCTTCGACCATCGTTCATCCAATGCGATGGTACCAACCCGGGTGGGATAAACCCTACCACCTAGTAAGTAAGGAAGGGGACCTACAGCTTAACGTGGAATCCGAACCACGGCCAGCCTCTCTCAACGGTCGAATGGTCACCCATCCAAGACCAGACCGGACCCAGCGATGCTTAACTTCGGAGAGCGATCGCCGAAGTGTCGCGCCACTGGGCCACCGAGGCTGACTATAAAGGCATTCTAATGTCACACATGGCCAAGCAGCGCCGGATTTCCGCCAAGGCCTACAAGGCCTCGCCATAGGGGTCCAGCCAGCCTAGAGGCCCCTAGGCACCGTTTTTTTTCAAATACTCTTATTGACCAGTTCGTGCCCAGTCTGGTAACCCACAACCATAGATGCCATAACACTGCAATGGGGTAGTACGAGAGCGGTGCGATACCAACAGCGACCCAACGATGCCGAAGTATATAATGCGAACTGAGTGTAAGAGGTGTTCGGTCTCAAGGTCAAATGGAAAATCATCCTAACGTTTTCAATTAAGCACAGTTGCAAGTATTTTTAGGGTTCCGTACCCAAAGGGTGAAAACGGAACAATATTACTAAGCCTCCGCTGTCCGTCGGTCCGTCCGTCTGTCACAGTACAGCCCTGCTCAGGAACCGTAATAGGTAGGCAGCGGAAATGTTCATAGAGTGTGTATTTACTTTGCCGCTAGAACAACAACTAGTACCCTTTAATTTTTACAAAAAAAAGATTATTTGTTTAATCTTGTACGATGGTACGGAACCCTTCATGTGCGAGCCCGACTCGCACTTGGCCGGTTTTTTTAAGTCTCTAGCAAATGTAATCACTAAATTCACGACTTACACGATAATGTACATATGTTACGTTTACACATATGTTACTTTTTACGGTTATAGTCCGATTTTTTTAATGTACGGTACGATTTTACTGTTATACCCGCATCGAGTGCGCTCATTTCCAGTTATTGATAAAAAAAAATCTTAACATTTTTTTTTTAAACAAAAGAAGGTTTATTATTTCTTGGAAAAAAAATGTTAACGTCATTTTTTTGCTTACTCTTAAAATTTAATTCGTGTACTCAACATAAGTACAACTACGAATAACTAATAATCTTCATGGAAAACAATTTTACGATCTAACTGTGAACCAACATCACGTTTTACCGGTAACAAAAATGTAAATTTTGATTATTAAATGTAATCCAACAAGTCCCTATTACAAATAGTAGGAGGAATTATTGTTCAGTGTAACCCAATATGAACACTATCGAGCAGTCACTCTATTATTGTTGACTGCTGCCGATACAGAATAGTGTTTACTTCGCTTCATCCCTTCACTTATTGATAAAGGACGAACGTTGGCGGGGGGGGGGGGGAGAGGTGGAGGGGAGGTGCGGGTGTCAGGGGGTGGTGGCGACGGGAGGAGGACGCAGCGATAATACTTCCTATTATTGTTGTGTGGAAGTTATCAATTCCAGCCGATCCGATTGAAGCCACAATATACGGGCGCGTGTATACGCGGCGCGATGCGTGTTAATAATGGGTTCATATTAAATGAAGACACTCTCAAACTATTTAGTGAAGGGTATGTGTCGAAGACTAATACAACTATTAAGCTTTTATCCAATGATCTCGGACAAGATTTGAATATACATAGAAGTTGGAAACAAGACTTTCGTTGCCGTTTCTTATTCCTCATGCTTAGGTTTTGAATATTTTAGGCCTATATCCTTGTCTCATGTAAATGTCGTCATCAAAAATGTTTTGCTGTTATAAAAATGCCAAGCCGTAGAATATTGTTGGATCGTGCTTGTTTTAAGAGTCGGTACTCACCCCGTCAAAGCAGTGGTTCTGCAGTGCTGGTAGACTGACGTAAAATATGGCTTTAGAAAACTTCAATATGTCTAGCCGAAGCCGTGGTACAATGTTGATGAGACTTCCTTGCGTGCCGAAGACGTAGGATCGAATCCAGCCTCCGAAAGTTAGTAAACGTTTATTGGTAACCATGTTATGGCAAACTAAATAGCAAATATTATTATAATAATGTACACATAATAAATATGGTTTTTCGGAATATTGAGGGGATAAGAATGAATTGGGCAGAGATTATTATCCAGATTCTATGAAGACAGCCAGTCATTCCTTTAAACGGTAAACAGTGCTCATTATGACATCGAAATGTACCGTCCAGCAAAGACATTGGCCCTCGTTTGCAGTTGAATTGCATCCATTCGCGTGTAACTTATTCTGCTACATTTGTGGTTGTTTTACATTGGTAAGAACGTCAGAATATTACCGAATTCGTCAAAACGGCATACCTAATTTTATGTAAAACTAAATTAAATAAAAATTAATACCGCGAATACGGTTGGCAATTTTGAAGAGATCCTAAAATCATATGCATGTTATTAAGTCAGCAATCAGGATTTACAAAGTTACCTTGTTTTTTTCGTTCATTTTCGTTGGTCCTCAAATAAGATCGCTGAAATCAGACACCATGTTTTAAAATACCATAACAAATGAAAAAGCGGAAGAATGGTTAGCCTTAAAATAATAGATAATTTTCTGGAAAATAATAAGCACTCAGATTCCAAAAATATCATTGAAAACATGTTCAACTAATAAAAAATATTGGCTTGCAATATGAGCAATTTCTACTTTCTCATGTAGACTACTTTCCTGAAAATATGGGGCATGTCAGCGAGGAACAGGGAAAACGTTGTCATCAAGATATTAAAGAGATGGAAAAGCGGTACCAAGGAAGATATAATGTTAATATGATAGCCGATTACTGTTGGGGATTGAAGAGAGAGAGACCTGACATGATGCATACCAAGAAGACCAAGAAAACGCAGTTTTGAGGATAAAAGAGAAAGATTTCACTTAAAAAGAAGAAAATACACATTTTTAATGTAGACAAATACATATTATTCTTTAAGATTCAATAAAACATTGTGTTTTACACTTTTTGTCATTAACATTATTAATATTAACTCCCATCAGTCTTTAGTTATTGATTTACATTTCATACAACCTAGTATGAAATGTAAAATGTCTCCTATTTTCATGAAAACCTGACTTGACAGACATAAACTAACAGCAGATTGAGCAGCTCGTAGCTTAGTGGTGCGGTGACTTTCCTAGCATACCAGAGGTCTGGGTTCAAATCCTCGCCCGGTTCGTGCACCACTTTCTTTCTCTTGGATAAGTGCAATTTGTCACGAATTCGATTCAGAATCCGTAAAACTGTAGGTCCCCTTCTCCTTCTAGGTGGTAGGGTTTAAGCCTACCCGGGATGGTAGCATCGCGTTGGATGAAAAGAAATGACGAAAATACCGAAGTAGCAATGAAAAATTGTCCGTGTTTTCATCCAGTTCAGTGTAGCCGTGCTCATAAAGGTAAGGTCCTGGCATGGCACCTCATTCCTTCGGGAATGTGGTGTATTGGGCTTATATCATAACAGTAGTTGTGTAATATTAGCCATCCATGTCAGATTGCATAAAAAAATAGATTCGTGATAAGCACCATCAAATTAGTAAAAGGCACCTTTCAAATGACAAACAAAATTTATAAAAAAATATATCTATAGGCCCGTGTAGTATAAATAGTAATGTAAAGCAGCTTACGATAAAATAATAGGTAATGATAAATTAGGACAAATGCAAGTAGAGTTGATGAATAAACAATAAACAACAGCAGCTATATGTAGATAAGAGGTATTAGGTGATACGACACGAAAACTGCTCGTCGGTGGAATGAAAGATTGTTGCGTGCTTGACGAATCCACAAAACACTTTCATTCTAGGTTGGAAAATACATCTCTCGCTAAGTGCGCGCTCGGATCCCCACGTCGACCTGTTACATACATTAAAGTATGTTTACTATTAAAACGGTTATAGGCTAATGTTTATGAATGTTAATACAATGCCCATATAACACATGTAGGTACTCATATTGACTGACACTAGCAACAATGTGCGTGGTGAGGGGCGGGGGGGCGTGGCGGGGGAATAGACGAAACCGCACAATATTACGAGATTCGAGGTTATTCTAATTAGATTGTCAGAGACAGAGCCACTCCGCCCCCCCTCCGCCCCGCGCCACCTCGCGCCGCCGACACCCACGCCGCAAGGCTTCTCAATTGTGACAAAGGACCTTCTTACTATCTTCCTCTTGTTGCTACAAATAATTCCCAACCGCCGAAATCCGACCCGAAAATTTTACGATTTTTCGAGAGGTGGAATTGGCCTACCACCTATGATTATCCTTTAAAATGTATAGGGCCGCATGCATGAAGAAAACTAAAAAAATATGGCACGTATACATATAATAGGGGCTCGCTTGTTAGTCTTCAATGTATCTTCTTACATTGGTGGCCTAACCGACCCTTTGGTGCTAGCGCTACAGATCCTTGCACCGCAAATATCGCCTAATTGTCGTATTAGAGAAGCAAACCTTTTATTTTTCATTCAATTAATTGGTTATCTGCCTTTGTATTCAACCGCTACTAAATTATTCTACGAGCTCCACTGGGAGGCTGGTCAGTTATACCCGCAGGCTGGTTGGCAGCGCAGGCAGAACCCACGACGGTTGCTTTCAGGTCTTCTGAAGGATGCCACCCCCGACCATTCCAGCAGCACGTGGCTGGCTGTCACTTTAGCGTGCAGCTTATGAAAAGTGGAAAATCAATATTATTTAGAAACATATGTCTTTGTTTCTTATTTTTTTCTGGTGTACGCATAGACCTAACATAGCGCCCTGTGCTTGCAAGACGAACAAAGTGTGGGAGTGAGACGTCAACTCAGGTACCACTACCTCGAGTTAGAGGGAGATGGAACACATCTGCCCGATGAGACAACTTTTCAAATCGTTATCATTATTAAATTAAAGTGTTTTTTTGTAAAATCTTTATGATCCCTCTAAAAACCCTTTTTTTTGGGTCGCTGGTTTTATGGTCCCACTGATTATTATCGATCAAATTTCTTAATTTTTCCTCAATATTTCAAAGTAAAACTTAAAACATAACTTCAGATCATTATTTTAAAGCTATATAGCGATTTAGATATTTTTTATTAAAAAAAGAAATTTCAGAACATTTTGTATGAAACGATTTGGTCTCATCCGTCAGTTGACTCTGTACGTCTATACATTCTAAGCCTATGGGCACGAGTGTTTTTAATTCTTCTCCTACACGGCTCGAACGATTTAGACGTTGTTTTTTTTTTTTAATGACGAAAATTAACCGAGCGGGGCCAGAAACTGGAGCTTGTTATTTCAAATAATATATTACTCATTCACAGATTTTTTTTTCTTAGCTTTTTATTGAAAATTAGCTCCGATTAATAAAACCGGTATTGTCCCAAAATAAAAACAGCAGCAGTCATAGTTACAAATATCGTAATCCTCGTCATTGCAAAATGAACTATCAAAGAACTAAGGTTTTTCATCATAATCCTATGCAAAAAAAGAAGAATCTCAAATTGACGAGTTTTAATAGACCATCTGACACAACTCTTAGATAAAAAGGAATTATTTTTTAACCTAAGAGACAACCTGCCTTTTAATCGTCGGAAGGCGAATTCTGTATTTCCGGTGGGGTGGGCGCAGGTGATACAGCAGATACGCTACAATTACACATTCTGATTCAATGGTGATTTAGTTTTACAAAGTTTGCATTTCCTTTTCAACATAGGGTAGACCACGGAGGAGAGAGGTAGAGAGGAGTTGGTCTAAGCAAACTGGGTATGTGCCCACAAACTGGGGCCCCACGTTACAGACCACGTATCTTCCATCTTTAAGAGATAAAAACTGGTATAAGTTTTATACCTATAGGTGTCCTGTGGAGTAAATGTTTTGCAGAAATATAAGGAGTTCATTACGCTGTATGAGGCTTAAAACGTAAATGCATGTTTTCAGTTTCAGTTTCTTTATTTCCTCCATTAGATGTATATTACACACTCGGATTCGTCATTTTTTTTTCCTGTCGGTTCGATTACTTCTGGCGAAGAAGAGCCGACAAGAAACTTCGTCAGGTTGGTCATTATATTATTATTTTTCCAGTGATACTCACAAACTAGTTTATAGTGATTGATTGGTTACTACTGCTCACAAAGAACATTATTATAAGAACATTATATACATTGGTGAGGAGCAAACTCTTGACTACTATAATGACATCTTATTCTAAATTAATAGGAATTATGATCTAAATTATTCAGGTGTAAAAAGCCATCGTCATTTTTGATACAAGGTAATATCAAATTAAATATAAGTTAGTAAATAAACAAATTCATACTACAATGTAGTACCCATGTCAGAGAAAATAATAATAATAGAAAATAATAATAATAATAATAATAAATTTAAAATACAATGTTGTATAATTAGTTTCACCCGTACAAATATGCTACGTGATGTATGCACGTGTAATGACAATTTATATCGTATTTGGATACGGAACAATAACAAGTACTTTGCATTGGGGTAGATATAGATGAATCTGCGCTTAATAACTGCTGGTGCTGTTGGTATGGTCTGGTGCGTTGCAGCCTGGAGAGTAGGCACAAAGGACTATTACTCGGGCGAGTAAATAAAACGAATAAACATAAAGCTAATGAAAACCCCACGGCGGCGCGCGGGTGCGCTTACTCGGCTAGCACGCTTGAACTAAAACATCACTCATCTCTCAAATTGACGACATAAACAACTACCCGACGTTTTCTTCTGGACATTGTGAAATGAAATGAAATTAAATGAAATTAAACTATTGATTTTAGGCCCCTATTTCACTGGGCCTAATTTGTTGCAAATTAGCTCTAGAATGACCGTATCGCATTACCCAACATCCTGTATATACAAAAATTATGCGATTTCACTCCACTAAGGGCTGATTTTTTTTGAATAGTCAAATTAACAGCCAAATAACTATTCGACAGATTTATTTACGCTTCTGCTCATCCATCAGATATAGTAAGTCCATTTGTTTAGTAGTAAAATTATAGTCAGATAATTATGATAGAAGATATAACTCTCCGGCAATGACTATCCGTCTTTTGACCAACGTGAATTGGTACTATCAGTCCGATAAGTACTAAGGATTGAAAAATCGGCCTTCTGTATACAAGTATTTCAACTTTTTAATCTAATTCTGTATTCTGTATAACCAGTATTCCCAGTATTCTACCAGTCATGAAATGACCAGTATTCTGTATCTTCGGTTATCCGAAACCATGGCAACATTAGTGAAGTCGCCCGAGATGCCGACTGCAGGCACAATACACCGCGTACGCTTCATAAAAAGTCCTCCAATGCTCTGGATTTTTATGGGAACTAGGTGCCATGCCAGGACCTTACATTTATTGAGCAGCTACATTGAACTGGATGGCAAAGACGGACAATTTTCATTGCCGCTTCGGCCATCATTCATTCAATGATTGTCGAATTTCTGGTAGCAATCTGAGCGGGATTAACCCTTCCACCTAGTAAGTCAGGGAGGGGAGTTTAACGTGGAATTCGAACTTTCGACTTGCCTCGAATTCGACTTGCACGGGAAATAAATCAGTGAGCCCAATTGTATTATTTTATCGTGCCATCACAGAGCACCAAATAAAAGTATGTATTGCTAACGCTCGAGAATTAGCAAGATAACTGGCCCACCGGTATCTGTTTCATTTCATTTCATTTATTTATTCAACTTCTGGTAGTGAAACTACACTTCATGTCACAATTTGATTGATCCGCGGATTCGATCAACTCAGTGAAGAAGAACCCGCAAAGAAACTTCACTGGTCTATAAGTTATGTTATTTGTTGTCTTTTTTTTTTTTCGACGATATTAAAGATATAACACAATTATGATTTCATACCTTAATGCTACTGCCAAAGTTACATTGGTAGAACGGTCAAAGGCAAAGAAATAAGAACTACGAGGAAAAACCACCCACAATGTGAAAAGTCTTAAATTATAAATTACTTAGGGGGGATTTTTCAATAGTCAGATAAACAGCCAGATAACTATTCGACGGATTTAGTTTAGATTTAGTTTTAGATAGGAGATATAATTCTCCGGCAATGACTATCCGTCTTTTCACCAACTGACGTGAATTTGTACTATCAGTCCGATAAGTACTATCTGAGGATTGAAAAATCGGCCCTTAACCTAATAACCGTCCTAATAAATCTGTCGCGCCTTTACGTTCAAGCGAAGTGGCGGCGTGTGGGCCTGGCTTCGTGTCGCCGGCGAACGCAGTACTGCCTCATATTACTAAAGTTGTATGAGAGTACCTCGAGCACTCGCCCGGTGGCCTCTCTGTCGTCCGTCTACATCATAAACAAAGGATAGTAGGGATAAACTGCTCACGTCATACAAAGAAAAAAACTCGCTAAACACTTCTTATTTTCGCTGTTTCTATGAAATTTCCAACCAGCGCCATCTCTCGTCACTGCCAGAACCAGTTACACCGTTATTAAACTAAGCTTCATTCCAAATTTTGCATTTGCAGGCATGATCAAAACGTTACATTTTAAATATAAATTAAGTTTGTCATTCTAAATATCATTGAAATTCATCGAATTTAATTTATTCTCAAATGTCTCCTATGCCAGGACCTTCCCTTTACGAGCACAGCTACACTGCAGTGGATGAAAAACCCGAAAAATCTTTTATTGCCGCTTCAACCATAAGTTAATCAAATGCGGTGGTACCAACCCGGGTGAGTGTAATCCGACCACCTAGTAGTGAAATGGGATCCACAGTTTAACATGGGTTCCGACCCATGGAATAGCTCGCATTTGTAATAAAATGCCATTACCCAACTTAGAAGGGAAAAGAAATTGGTGTATGACCGAGGAGTGGATTTAAACCCATAACCTCACGCATGAAATGCAAATAACCCCTGTACCACGAGCTGTATCTACAATGTTTCTATCGATCTTAAGCTGTATTTTGTTGTATTTATAATTGTGACCAAAAATATTAAATTTGAAATTTTTAGGTTATTGTTCATGACATTCTTGTAGATAGATATAATATTGGATTTCTCGAATTTTTATTTTGTCGACAAATAAATAAGTAAACTCCAGAGTTTTCAATTTGCATACACTATACCATTCGTCTACGAACCCCATGATCAGCTGGCATCAGGTAGAGGTATACATCCAGAATCTACTTTTCAATTATTCATAGATGGTTTGTACGTTTTCTAGAATATACGGTTTGAAGTAAAGCCCACATTTGTCATGTTTATCGTTACTCTACCATTCTAAATAAAATCCTCAACCGTTATTATAAATCGATAAATTTGTGAACGTCACAGAATTAACCGCTAATTTAGTCGATGAAAGTCGATAGCAACAAATTTATTCAGGTGAAAGCAATTAGGTGGTAGGAAGGCCTCAAATAATCCGGATTGAGGTTCTTTCGTGTCGGCAGTGCGGGGGTGGAGTGAGGCGGCAGGGGTGGGGGGGGGGGGGGGATGTCCGAGTCCGTCGCTGGCTTCATTGCATATTCATCGGGAGGGGGCGGGGTTCGGATCCCGCAGGATAAATATTGGGAACGACTTCGATTTGGGTGTTAATTTTGAGTAGCTTTTGCACCTGTCTGCATATTATTGTTGTTTATTCTGACAGCGCAGCTAAATTCTGTACGTACTGTCTTTTGTAGACATTTTCAAAGCGTTTATTGTCTGGTGCTATCTTTTCACGCCACCACCATTGCAGCAGCTATGATAATTAATACGTTTCATAGGTTTATAAACCGATACTTTTTTATTTATTTAAAGAATTTCGCAATTTAATTAAAGTCCAAAGTTACACCCTTCTTATAATGAATTAAATTGCTTCCGTAAATATGATATGTCTATATTGTACAAATATGTCAGCATTATTATATTTTATATATGTTTTAGGATTATAATTAAAACTATAGATACAACCCTAAAAATCCCCAAAATAGAGCTCAAAACTATATCATTACATCCCATCTCAATAGATAGTAATGTTTTGATCTAACACGAATCGTAATCACTACATAGTATAAAACAAAGTCGCTTTCTCTGTCCCTATATCCCCATGTTCGCTTAAATCTTTAAAACTACGCAACGGATTTTGATGCGGTTTTTTTTAATAGACAGAGTGATTAAAGAGGAAGGTTTATATGTATAATAACATCCATTAAATAGTGGAGAAATACTGTTATTTTTGAGGTTTCCAATGTGATGTCATAAAAAAAGACGTGTGGCACTCGGGGACTGCCGCGGTAAAGCTATTGCATAGCATTTTGTATCAAGTTATGCCGGCCCGCCCCCGCCGCCGCTCCCGCCGCCGCCCCCGGCCCCGCTCCCCCTGGTGTGAAGTATCGCTACCGGCACACACCTCCGTGCCCGTCGGAGTGGGGAGCGTGAGGTTTTTTTTCGTTACGGAATTTCTGGATTCGGTCCCCGCGCTCAAGGCCCTCGATAGAAGCTATGCAATAGCTTAAAAAATCATTTTTCCGCTTACATTGCAAACGCAGGCTGAACCCTACGAGATTTGTCAAATAACTACATAGTATAAAACAAAGTCGCTTTCTCTGTCCCTATATCCCCATGTATGCTTAAATCTTTAAAACTAAGCAACGGATTTTGATGCGGTTTTTTTTAATAGATAGAGTGATTGAAGAGGAAGGCTTATATGTATAATAACATGCTTTAAATAGTGGAGAAGTACTGTTATTTTTGAGGTTTCCAATGTGATGTCGTAACAAAATATTTTTTTTCCGCATACATTGCAAACGCAGGCTGAACCCTACGAGATTTATCAAAATAATGTACTAAGTATTGTACACATTGAAAAGGTCTACAGTAAACTCTGTGATGGTATATTTCTATCTCTTATGGATATCCCACAATAACATTTTATTGTCATTTACTTTTTACGACAAATTATGGCTAATTTTCGAAGCGATTTTAACCAATACAGCATTAATCCTTATCCAATTAAATATCTTAATACATTGTTGATTTAATATAGATCTATATGGCCCATTACAGCATATGATTTAAATAAATATTTTCGAAGATATTACAGATTTAAAAATTGCGGGACGTAGCGTTTGCGGCGGTACCGGCCGGACGGGGCGGCGGGAGCCATTCAGATATATTTCATACCCGTGCGAAGCCGGAGCGGGCCGCTAGTATATTTATAAATCGTCCAAGTGCGAGTCAGACTCGCACACGATGGAATCCGTACCATGGTACGAGATTTAACACCAACAAATCAAGTTTGCTGTATGGGAGCCCTATTTAATTTATTTTCATTTTCTGTTACTTATAGCGGCAAATTAAATACAGACTCTGTGAAAATTTCAGCTGCTTACCTATTACGGTTCATGAAATACAGCCATGTGATGGAAGGACGGACGGACGGATGGACAGCGGAGGCTTAGTGATAGGGTTCCGTTGGCACCTATTGGGTACGGAACCCTAAAAAGTACCTAGCTTCATTTATTTAAGCTACTGTTATTAAAACTACATAAACTCACTTCACTGGTCTATAGATATGTTTTTTCATACAACTAAGTTCCTTTAGCTATATATTATGTAGTAGCTGAGGTACCCGGCGCCGCTCGGGTCAATTTAAATTTGGACATTCACCCGAGCGGAGCTTCTAAACTTTTCTTTACTCCACAGCATAACCCGCTGGACTAATATGAAGAATGCATGAACATTTCATCAAAATCGGTTCAGCCGTTTTGGAACATGCAAGGCTCTTCCGCCCAACGCACGGATTACTTAAGGGCGTGATAACACCTGATTGTTTTCAGTTCCATAAGGACGTATGTGGAACCATATTTCATTATTGTTAAAAATAACTAATACTTATTTTGGAATTTAAAAATGTTGTAAGCTGCATTGATGGTCTAGCTATATTTGAAACCTATAGGTAATGGTAAATATCTGACGCTCATATTCCGCGACCAAACTTTTTTTATGAAAGTTTATGAACATTTTTCTAATTTGAAAACAAAAAACACCAGAATCTTACAGTTTTATCTTGAAATTGTAGCTAGAATATAAATTTATATATTTAATTTTTGGATTATCGAAATTAGTTTTGGTTATTTTTAAATATAAGTAAATGTTATTTACGTACATCCTTATCTAACTGAACGCATTCTGCGTAGCGGTTGGAAATTATATTTATTTACTAATAAAGTATTATAATAAAGGAATAAATAAATAAATAAGTATGTAATTTCCTTACCACGGGATTATCTATTACATACACTGAATAAAATATTACCAGCTGGTGTCTGTTTTAGCACATTCAAAATTCATTCATTCTGTTTTCAGTCAGAGTGACCAATCACATAGTTGGCTCTATTTAAACGTTGTAAGACGGTTAATTTTCGAGATTACGGTTTCACTGGATTTTTTTCAGGTTTTCAGGTTTTTTCAACATGGTTTCTGATTAATATTTTGACTTCCGATTGCGCCAAGCGGAAGAGCCTTAGCTCACGTCACCGACAGACATCTAAATATTTAGGCATGATCCTTATTTTTTTGTTTTATGAATGTTTCCTAAAACTACATTAACATCTTGTGCGAGTTACCCTGCGATGTCCTAAATTTTTACTTTATTTAAAAATAACTGCAAAATACTTTCACGAAAAACAATGATAAAATAAATATATGTTATATTATGAACAATTTGTCGTCATTGGGAGGCGGGGGCGGCGCGGGGCGGCGGCGCGGGGCGGCGGCGCGGGGCGGCGGCGCGGGGTGGGGATGCAGAGGTGGCGAGGTAGCGATGGCGACTGAGCGAGGAAATGACAAGAGAATTTGGCATAGATTGAGCATGAGACCAATTCTGGGAATTACACGTTGATGAACCAAGAATATTCTCAGGAGAGGAATTCACTTTGACATTACTATGGTACTTTGGTATCCGATCACAGAGAATGTGAACCACACGAAATGCGCGACATTATTATTCAGCGCTCAATAAAACATAAATATTTATTTCAATAAGCGATCCGTAAGTGCATCCAGAAAAGTCATTTACTGATTCAATGAGGAGTTAGAAGTGTATGTATGTAAACTTACACAAGAATTGGCTGCCGTTGTAGTTAACTTATGTGTGTTACGATCCTTTTAAAATATCTTAAATGGAAACAAAGTTGATATTTTTAATTTAACCAACGAATGTATTGTTCTTGAAAATCATTCATCATTCAAATCAATCATTATCCAGTTCTATAATCACTACGAAGAAAAACGGCAAGAAACAACGCTGGCATTATTTCCACGTCCAGTTTACAAAAGCCTTTGTCACTGCAAGTTTTTGGTCCCCACAAACCGCATCCGTCCACGAGCATCACGCGGGGCCCTGTCATCGCCTATCTTCATATTTTAGGGAAAGAAGTGACCTAAACCAATTTTCACCCATACATATTGTTGTATATATAAAAGGCGTCGAGACCGCACACCACGGGTGTACCGCCGACGTACCTCAACAGTCCACCATGAGTGACGTGCCGGGTTCTCCACACTCCACACAGGGTGCAAGCAATATGTTCTTTCTTCTATCTCGTCATGCCTTATTGCATATCTTCGTATTCAGAAGACACATTTTCAGATCAAAATTAAACTCTTTTATGCCACCGACACTTGCGTATTCTTCAATAGCGCCCCGTTAGCACGACACAGGCGCGCGTTCGGTCTGGCTTGCCTGAGACATTATAACCATTAGAGTAACAAAATGTTTTTGCAAATTTGTATTTGTCGTGAAGAGAATGTATGAACGAGAACTGCAGTAACGGGCACAAAACTGAGTTAATGACATTTAAACTCAGATGAGTGGCTTCAAACTCAGCCGTCGCATCGCCCTCTCGCGGGACCGCCGCCGCCAACGAACGGAGCCACTCGGCTCCGCACACAGATAGGTCTCGTCAGGCGAGACACTTGTCGTGGGAGCGATTTGTTCCCGAATGTATCCATCACTCTTGCGACGGCCCGAATTTGTTTTCGTTTTTTTCTCCGGCTCGACCCATTATTCTACCTGATGTAGCGCGGCTGAGGCACGGGATAAGCGAAGCTCCGCCGCCGCCGCCGCCGCCTACCACACCCGCCCGCCCTCCGCCGTCCTCCGCCGCCCTACGTTCCCTACGTCCTCCCGCTCAGATCATGCCCTCCGTGGAACCACGTGCGATGCAACAATAAAAACAGTACTTACTGCACACAACATGTTATTACAGTACGAATACTGTCGAACAACTTCGCAAACATCAGCGTTACTTCCTTTCTAATACCGATTCATTATATTCTTGCAATAATCTCAATAAGGACAACTTTCAGCTAATGTAATAAAAGCTTGCTCTCCTATGTGATCCTCTGCAGATTGGTTTTGTGTGCTATTCAATATATTTTCAGGATATTTTTCAACATTCCGAGCTCTGTGTGTATTCCTTCTTTGCATACAGATCGAGTGCATTTGTTACTGTATTTCACGATTTCGCACATTCTCGCAGGCGCCACCCGGGTGCCTCGTCTCCAGGCTGGCTGCGCCCTTCTGTCGCCTCCCCTCCGCGCGCCGCACCCCCGCCGTACCGCTGCAGGGAGCCACTTTCCTCCTTGAACAAAGCGTGATAGTGGCATGATCGACGCGTGATCACACCCGGACACGCCTGAGCGAACTCTGAGCGAGTCGTGACGGGGCCTTATTCCGTTATAACTCCAAATTTAATTAAATGTAGTGTCGTTGATCATATGTACTGGAATGATTTCAAATGAATTATTCCGTATTTAAAATCCACTGCACTTAAATGAGCCCCAAAAGTCCAGCGGCGCGACGCCACTTATACACTAATGATATTCACGTCGGCACAGTTGTTATGCATCTTGCGTGGCATATGGCGTACGCCAGGACCTTACTTAAGAGGTGCCCGACGACGCCCATGGGCTTTCGAACTTTCAGGGGGGCTGCGAAAATCATGACGGCCGGCCAGGTGCTTATAGGACCACAAGTTGTATTTTGAGGGAAATACCGCGGCAGCGAGAAGATTCCATCCTTTACCGACCCTATATTGGTAAAGGATCTAGAGGACCGGTTTTTTTGTAATTTTCGCAATAGCGATAAAAACTGAGGTAATTATCTGCCTGTTCTGCGTTGAGCGGTGGCAAAAAATGGACTGAACACAGAGATCGAGAAAGAACAGCGTTATGCAGCATGGTAGAGCAATATCTATGGTCGAGACGATATTACTACATCCCTTCGGAGTTTATTTATTTATTTTTTATTTATATAAAGGTACACCAACAGTAATTTTTTTATTTTTATTTATTAATAGGTTCACAAACAGAGTAGTACACAGGATACACTGAGAATCACAAACGGCATTTTAAAAAATGTGCACACTGCACTGGTAGTGAACACAACATGCATAAAAACAAACAAAACATAGAACAAATAGGTTATAAATCTGTTACATAACATTTACATTTAAATTCAGAGGTTTCTGAAAAATTTACATTTCAAACACAAAAAAAAACTTTTACAAAAATTAAATTAAATTAAAAAGAAAAAGTTAAAGTTAAAAAGAAAAGAAAACACACGAATAACTTACATAACTATGCTAACAGTACAATACTACAAGAGTAAGTGCCACATTTAGGGTGTGAGTACCAATAATAGGTATACACAGCACTCAAATTAAGCTCTTAAACTAAATTATTATTACGAAAGATAAATTATAAAATAATGTATATAAGTCTAATCAATTTCTGATTAAATGTATAACTACTAAGGTTAAACGTATCAAATTCTATTTGACTGGGGAGATCATTATAACAACGTAACATTCTCGGCAAGCTTGACTCTGATGGTAAATTAGAAGTAGTAAGTGGAACTTCAAAAGTTTTGTTGTTACGTAACCTAGAATTTAATCGTGGCACCAAGATACCGACTTCTCCTAGGAGTTCAGGGCAATCCAAGTCACCGTTTATCAGTTTGTGGAGAAAAGTTAGGTCAAGCAATTGACTTCTATTGCGAAGCGAGACCATATTAAAATGCTTAAATTGAGTTAAAGGGTCTCTAAATTCAGGCATACCTCAGGGTCGTCGAAGTGAAGCACTGCATGACGCTGTATCGAATGCAGGGAGACAAGCTGGTACTTAGCTTAGCCGTCTTACAAATACGAACGATACCCCGCGCATGACCTTATCTGCCTTACCTTGTAGAGGAGCAGTTTTTGATCAGGCGTAAAATACTAACTCACCCTATTGAGGATTCATAGCTTCTCGAAGGTGAACTTGGCTTTATCTTCAAAATGGCGTGTAAAATTAAGGTCATGCGTCAGGTCTAAACCAAACATTCCTATGTTTTCGTTAATACGCAGAGTTGGACCCTTTAATTTCGGAGCTGCACTGAACGGAGACCGCTTCGCACTGAATACACGCGCGTCCTCACGTTAAACTCAACGAGGTTCTATAGACCACATCCTGAAACTGTTTTCAGGGTCTCTTCGAGTCTAACAACGAGGCGCCGCCTATCCTCCTCCACTTCAGCCCGGTTCGCGGTCAGGTGATTGGTGTACCTGGCCAGCATCGTTCTGTCAATGGCGATTGTCCTTTGTGGTATAGAGCGGAACGGTTCAGGTACTGAGCAGACGTAATAGCGCCACCGCGATCTCCGCCCGGAGCCCGTCGCTGTCACGCGAGAAGGCAACGGTGCGGGCGGCGCGGCAGCGGGGCTGACGGCGGGGCGGCAGCGGGGCGGGCGGCGTGGCGGCGCTGCCGTGCGGAAACACAACGCGTCTCTTGTTGCGATGAGCTCAACATTGCCGCGGGGCGGCGCGGCGCCGCTCCGCACCCCGGAACGCTTCCGCTGGTGTTATTTTTCAATTTGGTTCTAGCCGCTTCACTTAGTGTCTGTAGACTTGATAAATTGATGGATTAAATTTGAAAAATATGCACATATTTACGTCATATTTTCTTAAATTTAAAACGTTTACATTTTTAATTACTTTATTAAACCTTTTTTTCCTACAAATATTTAATAATTGCTAGCTGAAAAATATTCACTGATATTTAACATGTTTTAAAAATAAGTGACCATAACTCTAAGGTTCATTTACTATTTAGTAGTAGTATGTTGGTGCCGGCCTCGCGAAATTGTGCAAAACAGTTTTAGTGAAGTTGACATTCCAGTATTAGTTCTGATAGGCGCCGGTGTCGCTACCATCGCGCGGCCGCGACACTCCGGGACTCTGAAAGTGATAAATTAGGTAGCCGCGGATAACTTGTTTTCATATTTTCTTGATATTTAACCGTTGAAATTTCCTGAAAACTTCTGTAATTGAATCATGTTTGTTTTCTTCACATGTTGATATATGATAGTTTTGTATAGGTGCACTGTATTACCAGAAAATGTATAGAATACTCTGTTACTTATAAAACGTGAAATATAATTATTTTAACGTATTAATCTTATTCTAGGTAATGTTTTTTGTAAATGACTGTATTAGAATAGTTTTGTACTAGAATAAGATTATTTGAAATGTAAAGAAAGAAATAGGTGAATAAATGCATGAATATTGTGTTTTTTACTTCGGCGAGGCTTCGACTGGTGGAAGCTGGAAAATGTAGGAAAACCCTCCACTCCCGTGAAATGACAAAATAAAGAAAAGTCTGTCGGCCGGCGGCCAAGATTGACAGAGGGGAGGACACGGGAGGGGAGGGCGGGCGATAGTTCCCGTCTCTGCCGTCGCGACGCCAACGCCCTATAAAGATGGGCATTATTTGTGTTATAAAAGGCGGGCGTGGCGGCAGAAAATTGTCAGTTCCAGTCCAGCTCCATCAGAAGAAACTCGCCGGAGAAGAAACGTACAAGACGAAAAGAAGATTTTCATTTCTCTCCTGCTGGCTGAACCGCTGCACCATACCTGCTATACCACCTTCCCGCCGCCGCAGGGTTCTAAATTTCTTTCCCTGCGGCCGTTGGAAGCGGGTTCACCTCGGCGGCATAATCGGAAGAGAAGACATCCTGAACCGGCGCCAGACGCCGACGCCGACGCCGACGCCGCAACATCTGGTCCTTCGAACGCGGATCCGAAATGTCATCGAGGGAGACCCGAAGCAGGAAGGCTGCGAAGACAGAGCAGCACCCGACATCATCATCGCCGTTGCCGCCGCCCACCGACTCCGGTTTGGCCGCGAGCAGCCGCACTGGCGCCGTCGGCCCGACACCCGCGGCCGCCATTCCCGACTGGCCAGCGAGTCCCAGCCGAGAGAACTCACTGGACGGCACAGTCATCCCGACGCATACGCCGACGCATCGCACCACGCCAGCCGCGTCGCTCAGTGGTCTGTCGCACCGCTCCAGCGCGTCCGCCGCCCGCCTCCGCCGGCTGCGAGCGGAGTACGTAGCCTCCGCCGAGCTCGCCGAGGCCGAAAGAAGACGGGAAGAGGCGGAGATCGCAAGAGTACGTGCACTGACTGCGCAGAAAATCGAGCTAGCTCGCGCGGAAGAGCAGCTTGAGCTGGACGAAGCCTCGCAAGACGACGTTGCCTCGGAGCTCCGCGACGATGTCACGGAGGGGAGGGACGGGCCCGCGAAGCAGATTGCGACCCCACCCCGAGGTGGGGCGACCGCAGCTGCTCCCCTCCCCCCACCGCTGGCCCCGGAGGCCGCCGCGTTACGCAGTACACGTCTCGCGAGTTATGGCTGTGCGCCTGGACAGGCTGCCGCCCCCGCGTACGCCGCCCCCGCCGTGCGGCCGGGACCCACCGCTGGGTGCCCCTCGCCCCGCGCCGCGTCCCCGGCGCACCGCGACTTGCCATTGTCTGCTGCCACGTCGGACGCCGGTATCGCAGCTCTGGCGGCTGAGCTGAAGAAGCTCGCCGATCGACCCGCGCAGCTGCTGCACCCACGACACCGCGACTTGCCTCGGTTTAGTGGCGAGAAATCGGAATGGCTGGCCTTCCTGGCGTCATACCGCGAGACGAACGCGGCATACGCCTACACCCCGGCGGAGAACATGACGCGCCTCCGAACGGCGCTCACCGGCGGTGCAAGAGAACGAGTGGAGGCCTACCTACTCAGCGGCGGCTGCGACCCAGACAAAGTACTGCAAGATCTGCAGCGCATATATGGACGCCCGGAGGACCTCGTCGAAGCGATGAAAAGGAAGGTCCTACAAACGAAACCGCTAGAAGATCACCGCCCTGACCTTCTGGACGAGTTCGCGTGCCGCATCAGAAATCTGTCATACCTGATGCGCCATTTCGAAGAAAATCAAGACGAATCGCGCTTCATTAAGAACATTTTGGAACATCTCACGCCGATGCAGAAATCACGCTACGGAGACTACGCCGAACGCTACGAGCACTCCGGGCAAGCACAATTGGAGCTCATCAGCGACTTCCTGTGTTCAGAAGCAGACAAAGCGATGAAGTTCAAGTATGGGAAGACGCAAGAAACGTCGAGCCGCCTACCTCGCCCCGCGCCGCCTACCGCACCCGCCGCCCGAGCTCCGCCCGCGCGCCCCCCTCCCCGCGCCGACCCCGCTCGCGCAACGCACCACACGAACGCCGCCGACACCGCCGCATCGCCGCCGCGCTCGGGTGACAACAAACTGTGTCACGTGTGTGGAGAGCCGCACGCACTGTCCAAATGTAAGAGTTTCGCCGACAAGACAGTCGACGAACGCTGGGCCGCCGTGCGTGAAGCACTATTATGTTTCAAATGTTTGCGCGGGAAACATCGTTGGGGCTCCTGCAAGGCAAAATCATGCGGTGAAAAAGGGTGCAAGCGTCCGCACCACCGGCTGCTCCATCACGACTTCCGTGAGAAAGAGACGAAAGATGAGAGAGAGACGGAAACACCGCATTCCGATGACGACGCTGCCGCCGCATGTACAAGTTCGTGTTATGCGGCCGGCGCGGCTCGGCGGGCCTACCTCAAGATCGCCCCGGTCGTTCTGCGCGGACCCCGCGGCACTTTCGAGACCTACGCAATGCTGGACGACGGCTCTACGACATCGCTGCTTGAGTCGTCTGCAGCCGACAAGGTGGGGGCGAAAGGCCGGCAGATGCCGCTTCGCCTCTACGGCATTGGCGGCGCGCTGGCCGACACCGGAGCGTCGCGGCGCGTGAACCTGGAGATGCGAGGCCGCTACGAGGACACATGGCACACGTTGGTCGGCGCCCGCACTGTGAACAAACTTGGGCTCAACGCGCAGACAGTCGACGCGGACGTCCTGAAAGGCTGCGCGCACCTGCGAGACGTAGAAAGAGAGCTACAATACGCCGACGCTCGACCTACGGTCCTGGTGGGACAAGATAACTGGCACTTGCTCGTGTCAAAGGGCACGCGCACCGGCAGCAAGAATCAACCGATTGCGACGCGAACGGACCTCGGTTGGGTCTTACACGGATTCAAGCCGGCGCGCACCGAATCCTGTTTCACTCTTCACGCGCGCGAAGCCGAACCGGACGACGAACTCAAGCAGCTAGTACGCGATGGGTTCGCCTTGGACTCGCTAGGTGTCGCCCCGCGCACGCCGCGCGTACCTACCCAAGAGCGCGCGATGCGTATCCTCGTTGAAACAACGAAACAACTTGACACCGGACGTTATGAAGTGGGACTTCTTTGGAAGACGGAAAATGTCGCCATGCCACCAAGCGAGGAGCAATCCCTCAGACGACTGCGCTCAGTAGAAAGAAAAATGCAAAAGGATGCAGATTTCGCGCGGCAATATAAAGAAAAAATGAAAGCGCTGTTCGATTCCGGCTACGCTGAGCCGTGTCCCCCCGCGCCCCCTGGCCGCGCCGTATGGTACTTGCCCCACTTCGCAGTCAAGAACCCGAATAAACCAGGCAAGATAAGGATCGTGCATGACGCCGCCGCCTGCGTGGGAGGAACCAGCCTGAACGAAAATCTACTCGCCGGGCCGGACATGCTGCAACCGCTGCTGGGCGTACTCCTACGCTTCCGGGAAGGAGCCGTGGCGGTGACGGGTGACATTCGCGAAATGTTCATGCGCGTGCAAATTCGTGAAGAAGATCGGGACGCGCAGCGTTTCCTGTGGCGCGATAACCCAAACCAAGTACCGAAAAGGTATAGAATGAAGTCGCTAATTTTCGGCGCTACATCGTCACCGTGCACCGCGCTGCACGTGAAAAATGAGAACGCCAGACGTCATGCGCCGAACGAGCACATCAAAGAAGTGATAATAAAGGATCACTATATGGACGACGCGATCCACAGTTGCGCGGACGAAATAGAAGCCGCGACTACCGTGCGTGACGTCACTGCGGTGCATGCGGCCGGCGGCTTCGAGATACGAGGCTGGGCGAGCAACCGATCGACCGCGCTGCAACACGTCGCTCCCGACCGGCGCGGCACTGGGGCCGTGGATCTGACTTCACACGAGGCGGCCTACGAAAAGACACTAGGCCTTATCTGGCGGCCCGAGCAAGACGAACTCGCCTTCAATTTGAGCCTGCACCGAGTACCGAGCGACGTCGCCGCGGGAATCGCAAGACCATCGAAACGACAAATGCTGAGCTTGGTGATGTCCATTTTCGACCCGCTCGGTCTGCTCTCTCCGGTCACCACTCAAGCGAAGGTTCTTCTGCAGCAAGTATGGCGCAGTGGGATAGGCTGGGACGACAAACTGAAAGAACCAGAATACGAAAAATGGTCGGCGTGGGTGCGCCATCTAGCGGACCTGCGAGAACTACGGCTGCCGCGATACTATGGACAGAAAGTCGGGGACACGGCGGAGCTGCACGTCTTCTGTGATGCGAGTTCCACCGCCTACGCAGCCGTAGCGTACTGGCGCTACCCAAAGGAAGAAGGACCCGCCCATACTACGTTAATAGCGAGTAAATCGCGTGTCGCCCCGCTAAAGCCGATATCGATTCCGCGCCTCGAGCTACAAGCGACTATACTCGCCGTACGGCTCGCCGAAACGATCTTGAAGGAGCATCGCACTCAAGTCAGCCGGGTGATCTACTGGAGTGACTCACGGACCGCTTTAAGCTGGATCAAGACGGAAGCGAATCAATTTAAACCGTTCGTAGCGCACCGCGTGGCAGAAGTACAGGAGCTCACGCGACCCGAACAATGGAAATGGGTACCCACGAAGGAAAATCCAGCCGACCTCGCGACGCGGGCTCCCCCGGACAACTTCGACGGACAGCACTGGTGGTACTCGGGACCGGAGTACCTAGCACACTGCGAAAACGAATGGCCAGCAGGCGACGACTCGCCGCATCGCCCGCTCGACGAAGAAATGAAAAAAGTGTTTGTGGCGAGAGAAGCCGATCCGCGCGTGGCCTTGCCAGACATTCAGCGCTTTTCGCGATGGAAGCGCTTGATAAGAACTACAGCGCGCGTGCTTCAATTCGTAGCGCTGCTGAGGCCTTCAGTTCCGACATCCGCCGTGCGCGGCGCGACGGTCGCGGCAGCTTTGCTAAATAAAAAAAAATCGCGCAAGTCAACCAGCGGGCCCGATCGAGTGAAAACTGATACGAAAAACTGGATAATGTTGGAAAAGCGTTTCGTCGATGCGGCGGAAACATTATGGATTAAATCAGCACAGTCAGATTTAAAAGAAAAGAAAATTCCTCAACTCGCCGCGCTCGCTCCAACGCCGGACGAAAATGGCATATTACGCGTCGGCGGCAGAATAAACGCCGCGCGCGGAGTCTGCGAAGATCTGAAGAGACCTATCATTCTCCACGGCGACCATCAGTACACAAAACTGTTGGTGGAAGAATACCATCAGAAAATGCAACACGGTAACCACGCCACAGTGATGAATGAGATTCGACAAAAATTCTGGGTGGTCCGTCTGCGGAACACACTACGAGCAGTGGCTCACGCGTGCAAGTGGTGCCGCGTGCATCGGGACGCGCCGCGCCTCCCCCCTCCCGGTGACTTACCCGCTGAGCGTTTCAGTCATCATCAGCGGCCGTTTACCAGCACCGGCGTGGATTACTTCGGGCCGATGGAGGTGACGGTGGGGCGTCGGCGCGAGAAGCGCTGGGGCGCCCTCTTCACCTGTATGACCACGCGGGCGGTGCACCTCGAACTAGCGGCCGGGTTGTCGGCCGACTCCATGCTGCTCGCCCTGCGCCGGATGGCGGCGCGACGCGGAACACCAGCCGTCATCTGGAGCGACAACGGTACCAACTTCGTGGGTGCCAACCGGGAGCTCGCGGAGGCGAGAAGAGAACTGGAGCAGCTGGGCGAGGCAGCCGGGAGCCTGGGTATCGAGTGGCGGTTCCTGCCACCCGGGGCCCCCAACATGGCCGGCGTGTGGGAGCGCATGGTGCGCTCCGTGAAGACTGCGTTGGCGGCGACGCTGCGCGAGCGGGCGCCGCGGGAAGAGGTCCTCGCCACACTGCTATGCGAAGCGGAGCACATCGTCAACTCCAGGCCGCTCACACACGTCTCCTGCGACCCCGAAGATGAAGAGGCGCTGACACCCAACCACTTTCTGCTGGGGACGTCGTCGGGAGCGCCGGCGCCGGTCCACACCACCGATAGAGACCTCGTGGGGCGTGCGACGTGGCGCACTGCTCAGCGCCTGGCCGATCACTTCTGGAGCCGCTGGCTTCGGGACTACCTGCCGACCCTGCTACCTCGAGGCCACACAGGGAAGACCCAGCGGGACCTCGCTCCGGAAGACATCGTCCTGGTGGTGGACCCGAGCTTGCCGCGCAACATCTGGCCGCGCGGTCGAGTGGAGCGGGTCTTCCCCGGGCCGGACGGACGAGTTCGGGTGGTCGACGTGCGGACGACGGCAGGCGTGAAACGACGCCCGGTACGACGCCTGGTGTTGCTGCCTACGGAGGAACCGGCCCCCCTAGGACAGGAGTAGGACCTCCACGACGTCCTACGGAGGGGAGAATGTTGGTGCCGGCCTCGCGAAATTGTGCAAAACAGTTTTAGTGAAGTTGACATTCCAGTATTAGTTCTGATAGGCGCCGGTGTCGCTACCATCGCGCGGCCGCGACACTCCGGGACTCTGAAAGTGATAAATTAGGTAGCCGCGGATAACTTGTTTTCATATTTTCTTGATATTTAACCGTTGAAATTTCCTGAAAACTTCTGTAATTGAATCATGTTTGTTTTCTTCACATGTTGATATATGATAGTTTTGTATAGGTGCACTGTATTACCAGAAAATGTATAGAATACTCTGTTACTTATAAAACGTGAAATATAATTATTTTAACGTATTAATCTTATTCTAGGTAATGTTTTTTGTAAATGACTGTATTAGAATAGTTTTGTACTAGAATAAGATTATTTGAAATGTAAAGAAAGAAATAGGTGAATAAATGCATGAATATTGTGTTTTTTACTTCGGCGAGGCTTCGACTGGTGGAAGCTGGAAAATGTAGGAAAACCCTCCACTCCCGTGAAATGACAAAATAAAGAAAAGTCTGTCGGCCGGCGGCCAAGATTGACAGAGGGGAGGACACGGGAGGGGAGGGCGGGCGATAGTTCCCGTCTCTGCCGTCGCGACGCCAACGCCCTATAAAGATGGGCATTATTTGTGTTATAAAAGGCGGGCGTGGCGGCAGAAAATTGTCAGTTCCAGTCCAGCTCCATCAGAAGAAACTCGCCGGAGAAGAAACGTACAAGACGAAAAGAAGATTTTCATTTCTCTCCTGCTGGCTGAACCGCTGCACCATACCTGCTATACCACCTTCCCGCCGCCGCAGGGTTCTAAATTTCTTTCCCTGCGGCCGTTGGAAGCGGGTTCACCTCGGCGGCATAATCGGAAGAGAAGACATCCTGAACCGGCGCCAGACGCCGACGCCGACGCCGACGCCGCAACATAGTATTTTTGCTAAAAAATATTATTGATTCTTTTTTTGTGGAAATTTAAATAATACATTATTTCTGTTACTTATTTTAATTAGCTTTTGCCACGCAACTCAACATCTATTTATAATGCTTACATGGAAATTATTTATCAAATTATATTAGCTTTATTATAGCAGAATCCAAGGTTACAGTATATTTTTTTAGAGAAGTATGTAATATTGACAAGTAATATTAGTTGAGCCAGGGATGAGGTAAGTAGCCTCTGCTCTCCCCCCCCCCCCTCTCCGGGGTGAGTTCTACCTTCCACGTGACGCCACACGAATGAAGGGTCACGTCGCGATTTGAAAGCAGGTCTCGCGAGTGTCGTGTGTCGCGTGACAAGCCGCGTGACAGCTCGTGTGACAGCAGCGAGGAGATTAGATAGTAGAGTCATGGTATAGATGCTCCCGGTGTGTTGTAGGTCAAATATTTGTACATTACGGTGAGATGTCGTTGTGTGCACAGTTGGATCACTCAGCGATTCAATCAGATGTTGTATATATGGACATTTATCTGACTTATTTTTGTGTGTTTGGTCTACTGTATCGTTTCAAAATACTTGCTCCATTCTTTTACAACTCATTATTCCTATCCAACAATCACGCTGCTACTACATGCAAACATGAATGTTTGCCCAATTATTAATAATGTAAACAAAAAATACAAACAATCTGATCGATCCGTCTATATTTTTAGATGAACATTGATGGCAACACCACACCCACAGCCATGATATTGGCCCAATCACATTCCTAAAGGAATTTGGTACCATAACGCCAAGACCTTTATGAGTACGGCTACATTGAATTGAATCGAAAATAAAGACAATTTTGCAATGGTGGTTGGACCGACCATATTTTCTTTCAATGTGATTGTACTGACTCGGGCGGGCTTACACCTATGACCTAGTAAGAACAACTGGTTTCCGACTCACCGACGTACCGTTCATTGCACAGTGGTGCATGAACGGTACGGGGATTTGAACCCAGACTTTTTTTATGCAAGACAAGTCCCTGCTACGAGCTTATCTACGAACCGCGCAATAAAAATAATTTAATTTTCTTATGATTAACTCCTGAAAATAATACATTAATTAGTAAAGTTATTTTAACACTTTCTTGAAAAACGAGTTCAAATACCTGAAAAAAATTACTTAAAAAACATATTTCAGAGAATTAAAATAAATAAATCACAACACCGAAACAGCACTCCCAAGAAACGGAGCGTCGGGCGGGGGGGGGGGGGGGGGCGGGGGGCAAATGAAAGCGTCCCGGTATAAAATTAAAAAGACCTAAAGATCTTTACAGACCCTTCTCAAATAAACCCAGACAAATGCCATGCCACAAAAATCTGCGTCGCCCATTACGGTAATGAGACGGAGACATCGGTCGGCGGCCGGGGCGGGGGGGGGGGCGAGGGGCGGTGCCGCGGGGGCACGAGGGGGGAGCGAGGGGGGGGGGAGGGCTGTGATGTTTAACGCGCGCATTACTCCTGCAAAGCTGGCCATTTGTTTAGCTGCGGGCGATGTTAAAACACGGAGATAAACTCACTGTCTAATCCAGCGGAGATGAGACTTGGAGTGTGGGGCTTACGTTCTGATTCTTTCTCTTTCGAGGCGGCTTTGAAGCTTCCTTGAGTTTTATACGCATTACTAGTGATCTTTGAGACTTTTATGCGGCGTATAGTGCATCATCGAGGATTGTTATTATGTTAGCATTAGTAGGAACATCTTGTACGAACATAAAATAGATGCAGGCTATCACAATCAAAACGATTTGCAAGTGCACTATAAAACTACCAAGTTTCCGAATAAGCTCTATCTCCTTTCTATCTTTATAGCCCTCTCCATTTCTATTGCTATCTCTATCTCCACTACTTATAAAATCCGACTTCTGATTTGGATAAGTGCATTTTGTTTCTAATGA
Organism: Incurvaria masculella; assembly: GCA_946894095.1. NCBI lineage: Eukaryota > Metazoa > Arthropoda > Insecta > Lepidoptera > Incurvariidae > Incurvaria > Incurvaria masculella. Next base: position 19,786,013 of record OX335653.1, on the reverse strand, counting down.
AAGCTGTTCCACAGTACGGATTCCGTGTAAAACTGTAAGTAGGTTCCCCTTTCTTTTTTTTATTTCAGTGGACAAGGATAGCTAATACCAACTGTCATGATATTAGCCTAACATTACCCTAGGACCCAGGACCAGGACAGCAGCTATATTGCCCGGCTGCATTGTACTGGATGAAAAAAACACGAACAGTTTTCATTGCCGCTTCGGCCGTTGATCATTTAATGCGATGGGACCGACCCGGGCGGGATCAACCCCACCATCTAGTAAATAAGGAAAGGGACCCACAGTTTTTTGTAGAATCCGGATTTGAACCGTTGATATCTGGCTGTTATGAAATGCAGAAATAATAAAATAAAGTTGCTTCACCAAGCTTATCGAGCCGCAAGGCGTCGCACCACTGGACTACAGAGGCTGACAATTAAGAATATTTATGTTACGAGGTGGTAGGGTTTGGTCCTATCGCATTGAAGGAAGGATGGTCGAAGCGGCAATAAAAAATATCGATGTTTTTCATTATTTTCATTGTTAGGAAGGTGTTAGCAGCACCTTTAAAAAAAACCTACAATAAAGCCTACTGCCAATTATTACGAGGTGCGAAACTGACATTTGCAATGGACATTTTTTATTTCAATCACGCAATAACTGATTTTGATTAAATTTGTAAGACAATATAATGTATAATCAGCAGCCTCAAATTATAAAGAATAAATCATATTCATGTACGTGATTCTGACCAATACCTTGAATCATTATTGATACGAAATAGATCAGGAACTGATTCAGCTTGACATATGTACAAACATTCAAAATGACATTGTCCCGAGCAGAGGCGGGTACCTCAGCTAGTATGTCTGAATTATTTTGTCTCAGTAAGCCATTACGAAGTTTCGGTAATAAAAAATATAATAATTCAGCTAACAGAGGTACAACACAACACATAACGCATGAATAATGTTTCAAAGTGCCTCCTTGCTGCAGGTAGAATTACATGGGTAGTTGGTGCCCCTCCCCCTCCCTCCGCCGACACCGCCAATGCCGCCAGCCCTGCCGCGTGCAGACTTCCTTCTAATAAAAACAAATGTAATTAGACTGCGTTACAAAAAGCTTGTTAAATAACAAAATGTCATTCGATGCCGGGGGAATAAGTAGGTGGGTCGCGGGTCGGCGGAGCTTGCGGGCGTGGGAAGAGCTTCACCGTGGCAGGACCACCAACAGCCCAAACAAGTAATAACTGTAGTTCTTCGGCAGACATGACCTGCCCATTGCAGGCCTTTTCCCTCAACTTAAATTTATCTGACTTTCGTTACCGTTCAATGCTTTTTTCAATACGGGAGACACACGCGTGAATGCCGAAAAGGTAAATGCACCAGACTTCTTTGTCTCAGAGATACGTCTGACAGTCCGGCTCGTCCCTGCTCGGCTCGTTACCATCGGCGGCCAAGCACGGCAATGCACACCGAGAAACCGTAAGTTTTGTTGTACATACAAATGTTGTACATACATGTTGTACGCTGTACATACAAAAATGTATGTACAGCGACGGTGTGAATCTAAGAACATGTTTTATATGTAAAAGATTAACTAAAGTCGGATGATGTGGGTAGGCGCAAAAGGCGTGGCAGGGTGGAAAGAATGTCCAAAATAGACTCTAAGAAAAGTTCGGCCAGGGCGAAATATGAAGTTTTACATTTAAGGGTGGTGTGGAAGAGGGCGATGAAAGAGGAAAAACATAGAACCCTAAGTTTTCGTGTTCCTCTGGGTGCGCAGGGGGCCTAGATACACTTTAAATATATATTTACGGTATATTAAATATATTATGTATAAGCTACGGTGATCGGCCAATTTGAGAAATGTCCAGACTCCTAGGCTTAACTCAAAATAGTTTGTCTACTTGATATTTAAATATATGTTCGGAAATCAAATTAAATTTGGAAAAAAATGTTCAATTTATATCTTAATGTAATTTGATGAAATGTTACATTGTTATTTTATTTTGGACTTCTTCCAATGTCAAATAACTAACTAAGTACCAATAAATACGATAAACAGTGAAATAAAAAAACTCTTGATTATTGCTAACAACCACTTCACTTGCAGGTTTCTAATTTTCTTTTAATCTATACTAATAACTAATAATAAATCTGTAAGGGGTGTTGATGGAGTAAGTTGCTTTATTTTCTAAGATACTTCGTTTGTAGACTTTATGTATGATACTAAAACTAAATTGACCATTTTTGGAAATCAGTTCTGTATGTTTGTATGTATGTATGTTCCTCCATAACTCTTTAACCGATTATTCGCATGAGATGAAACTTAGTACACGTACATTTAACTACCCGGGAATTAGGATAGGCTAAATATAATTCAGTTTCGCTTACCCTACGATTGGGCTGTCATACAAACTGCAATGCTCTGCACGGCTCGGCAGAAGGAGGGGGGGGGGGCGGCGGCGGCGGCGGAGCATACTTTTACTAATTGTACCGAAGTACGGCTTGGTATTTCCCGCAACTTTATGACTACTTGGCATCGCCAGTGGTGTGACCAATGGAATAAAATACTTATTATTTGAGAACCAATTACTTGATTTAGATGCTGATTGTATCTACGTCTAGCCTGATCCTACTCATAACTTATAGGCTACATTATCAGAGGGGTGAGTAGTAAGTGTTAAATTCTTATAACTTGCGAACCACTTACCCGATATATATGCATATTTTATTAACGTACAGCATCTCTGGGACCAGTCAGGTTCGAGATGGGTCACCATTTTTGATGTCGAGGCTGGCTGTGGGTTGGATTCCAAGCAAAAACTTACCTGCGTTACACGTTACTTACTAACTAGGTAAGCAATGTAGCAGTGCAAGTGCAGAAAGGTTCTCGCGGCAAATGTTTTTTTTTAAATAGCCATCCAATGTCAACGAAGCTCTAAATGGGAATTATTTGATGTTTCTTATTAAAACATGCTATTTCGGCTCACACGATCTGGATCGAATTTGGTAGATGGATACAGTGTCCTGGACTAGTTTAACCCTACTTTGAAGCAGCCATGTGGGCTACTTTTTATTCGTGAAATAGTTTAGCCGACAACGACCCGAGCGGAGCCGGGTACCGCAGCTAGTTATAAATATGTTTGTCATAAGTGGATGTGGTCCAGCCAGAAACACGCACGGAGAGCTTTCCTGGGCTCCCGGCCCCGCTCCCTGGGGTCTCGGCAGGAATAAACATTTCTTTATTTCCATTATGGGCTGTAATGTGACGGAGCAACAAGCGGCCGCCGTGACTAGCGGCGCGACACGCGACAAGCGGCGCGATCGGCGACTAGCGGCGCGCTTTGGCTAGTTGGCACCTTGAGGTATTTTTTTAATAATTGAATTAGAATGGATTTTATGTAGACTAACGTTTTTTTATATGGCATAAACTGTAATGTGTAAATTGTGGCGTAAAAGTTTTAAAAAAAATTGCCGCAACCAGTTGCAAGCCAAGTTCAACAATAATTGTCCGAGTGAACGCAAAGCGCAAGCGCGTGCGTCTCTGTTTCAGCTCGAATAAAAATGCTTTCGTATGTCTGTCCGGCTGTTCTTCTCTACAGGGTTCATTTACATTTACATTTTCTTGTGAAATTTTGTGAGCAGGTTCGATAATTATATAGATTTTTACTGTCGATTTATTTTTGTTACCAAATGTTGGTTTTGTCAAGAAAAATAATAAGATTTTGTTCAAGAGAGTCGTTACCCTATCAATTCACCATAATACGGGCGATAAGTTTATATTCTTTATATTGTCGTATTTTTAACACACTTTTGAGATAGGAAATCTCAACCCTGTAGATGGCTAATTAACAATGGAAAAAAATCGTTTTTTAACGTTAATTTTCAATATTTTCGTACTAAAAAAATCTGATATTTGCAAATAAAAACATACGGACAAAGAATAAAATTTCTCAAGTGATAAAAATATTTTTATTAAAATCTGAGAACTTTTAGACACAGGTATTACCCTTTTGAGGAACCCCATTCCTAGGCCTCCGCTGTCCGTCCGTCCGTCCGTCCGGCTGTCACAGGGCTCTATCTCATGAACCGTAATAGGAAGGCAGCTGAAATTTTCACAAAGTGTGCGTTTATTTTGCCGCTATAACAACAAATAGGTAAAATTTAAAAATTAAAGGTGAATACAAAGAAATTTATTTTTTTGTGTTAAATCTTCTGGGATGGTACGGAGCCCTTCGTGTGTGAGTCCGACTCGCACTTGACCGGTTTTTATATTTACCCTGCCAAAGTTATCATTCGTATACCAACGCTTAGGGCCGGTTGCACGTACCGTCGTGCACGTCAACATCATCGTCAACGTATGATTAAAGACTGATCAGTCAAAATTTGCGTTGCATGAAACTTTAACATTACGATGATGGCTGATGTTATCCGCTAATCGTAATCACTCCCGACCCATTCATCACCGTCAAAATCACGATCAAATAATAATTCAAAGTATCAAAAGTCACTATTGTTACATTTCTGCAGTCTTATTGGACCTTAAACGATAGGCAAACGTCGTCATTCATAGAATACAATGCTTTGTTTTTTTTTAATTATTAGCCTGGCACTCGGTTCCACAGATTACAAATTTCGGCGCCAAATCTATGTAATCTGTGGTGCTACCAACAGCTGATAGCAAGCCGACATATTGGGCGCTAGTAGCGCCACTCCGCGGCTCCAAGAGCAACTGTTTCGTTTGTTAGTACGAATTATTGACGCAAGATGGTGCTTCAATTGTGCTTGTCTCTTTCTGATAATATACTGTGGAAGAAGGAGAGTACTATGTCAGCTCAGGCGGTGCTGACAGTTGCCATACAGCAAACATTTTTCCCGATTGTTTCGAGGGATTATTTGTGGTCTGACGCCTGGCAACCTAACTTTGACGAAAATATGTTACGTGCAACGCAATTTTATATGATGGGCGATTAGCGTCACATCATCGTAACATTTTACGAGGCGTCGTGCACTCGGCCCTTAGTGCGCTGAGCCCAACGAGAATTTCTCGTTGGCTGAGCCAGTAATCAATTACTGTGTAAAGGACACATACCTAACTCCAAACTGATCTTAAGGAGCATAACTTTTGTTCGTTTTCAGCAGGCATGAGTGGATCAGCGGTTGCGGCTTATTATCAAGACCGGACAGATGAGCACCGCAAGCGTCTTACGAATCCAGTCTCTCCCGCAGCAACCGGGTGCGAGAAGCTGCCGCAAAGCGTTCTGCGCTTCTATCCGCCAGCGCAGGCACCGTACTGACGCTCTCCAGCGAACGGTGAACTTGTGCGCCTCGCCGACTCAGATCCAGAGCCCCTCCGCCGCCGCCGCCGCCGCCTGTGTCGGATTGTGCAGGGTGCTGCACTAATCCCGTCACATCATATCGTTTATTTCACAGAATCCATTTTGTTTGTAGTAAACGTTTGGCTGAATACGTAACGCATTGAAGTATTAGTAAAACAATGAAATTCAGATAAAACGAGCGTTTTGCAGCTGTGGCGTGCTATTAAAGAAATATGGCGTAGAAATTACAGAGTAGAAAAATAATCCAAAAATAAGTGAGTTTTTAACTGATTTCAAAAAAGGAGGAGGTTCTCAATTCGTCTGTATGTTTTTTATTTGATTGATTCATAGTTTTCTTACCCACTTTATTATGATATCACTATATATAATTGGTTCAAACCTAATATCTAATCATGGTTCCCATTGCATGTTGAATCTATTCTTCCTTACTTGTATTTGGTAATTTCTGCCCGGGCTGTTACGATGGCATTAAGTGAACGATGATCGAAGCGGCAATAAGAAAATGTCCGCCCATTTCCATCGAGTCCGATGTTAGCGTGTAATAACCCATGAGGCATGTTGGCAAGAATAAATGTGTTTGTTTAATATTAAATTTATTATGAATATAATGTTACTTGAACCTATGACTACCACACCCCGCACAGATTGCTGAAGTCTGAAGTCCCCTTATGTAAATTAGGAAACGGTCAGCAAGTTTAAGCATCATCGTTCATTCCTTTATTTCCTAATTTAATTAAACATACAATTTACATTCATTTGTTTTTTTTATGTAACTGGACATGGCTGGCTATCACCGAACTGAACGACAAATATTAGCATAACACACATGGGAACTAGGTGCCGCGCCAGGACCTTCATTATATTGCACGGCTACAGTGAACTGAATGGTCGTTGAGTTATCCTAAATGATATAACACCGAACAAAACGGATATACTCATACTGTGTATATCCGTTTTGTGTGTGTGTGTGTCTACACATACTGTGTTTTTTTTTCCTCGGTATGGCTAAAGGTAACTTTTTCTGATTAATTTTGGAACCAAACTAGAGCGGAAGTATTCCGGCCTCGGTATGGTTGAAACTGTAATGTTTGCATGGCGCGAGCGATCGCACAGGTGGCTGGTCTCCATATAATTGTGCACCGCTCGGCCGGAGTGGCGGGAGGGCGGGACGCTGCCAGGGCGGCGTGGGCGGGGGGGGAGGGGGGGAAGGGCGGCGTGGGCGGGGGGGGGAGGGGGGGGAGGGGCGGCGCCGGCGTCGGGAGAGAATGTCGCCTTTGATTTGAATTTGGAATCCGCGGCTTTTGCGCACTCGCGCTGGAAAATTACCCGCCGGCTCTCAAAGGAAACAAACGTAGCGGGAAATGGAAAATGTGCGTTGTGCGTTGGCGCGAGCTTTACATCAATACAAACGTGCCTTCTGCCTTCTGGGCTGGCGTGATTCAACACACAGTGAATACAACACATGCACATCAAACACGGGCCCAACATCGCAACAATCAAAATTGACGTAATCCAATTTGAAACAAATTTATACTTAAGAACGGCCCGTAAGCTGTGTTCCCCATACAAACGTAGTTTACTAATCATTTGAAAATTACGGTTCCAATATGCTTGATATTTGGTATATAATATTCGATAATAAATATCTCTGTCTGCACGTTTTTCAATTGCTGAAAAATCTTAAGCAAGACAAATAACAGGCAAAACAAATTCCTTAAACAAATTTTATTTTCTTTGTTGTGTGACACAGGATAAATTTTTCGAAAAAACAAACACGTGCAGATATTTAAGATATTTTAGATAGATATTTGTTGCTTGATATTAAATCCCAAATATCAAGTAAATTGTAACAGTGGTTTTCAAATGATTAGTAAACTACGTTTGTATGGGGAGCAAAATTTTCTGATGCTTACGGGCCCACCTTAAGAGCACGTCGTTTCCCCGAAAAAATATGTAGGAATGGTTTTACCTATGAAATTGAAGCTTTGCATTAAATTCCTGCATGGTAGTTTTCTTATTTTAGCTAACCAAAGTTCTGGCCCAGATTATCTATACATTTTTTTTTTTCATTTTAACGGCAGTTTATTTATCCATTTATTGTAAAAGTCTGCCGGACGTGAGGCGATGAAGTTAGCGAAACCGTTTTGTACTACCTCGGGTGTTGAATTTTTTCCCACTTTAAAAAATGTCTAAATAAAAAAAAAGGAGATACCTGTTGGGTCAAGGTCCGGTTAGTAAGGCGGGTGACGGAGAGCTCCCAGCTGTAACTCTTGGAGCGTTGCGATGGTCTGTCGTGAAGTGTGAGCTCGCGCGTTGTTGTGGATAAGCATTGGGCAAGTCTTGGTCCAGTTCCACACCAGTTGGTGTTTTGTCAATTACTCCAAAGCCGGCAGCAAGCACAGCAGTGGATTGAGTTGGATCCGATTCCACTATCGCATTCAATTCGTCATTGTCGACAATGATTACCGGCCGACCGCGGGGCTCGTTCTTCAACTCAACATTTTCGGATCTAAAACGATTGAACCAATCATGGACCGTGTTTATGCAAGCAGTGTTAGAATCGTACACGTCGTTAATGTTTCGTGTTGATTGAGCGGTATTTCCACGGAGGAACTCATATTCGAAAATGGTATGAATTTTCAGTGTGTCCACGGCGCCAAAATCTACAACAACTTCACAAAAACCAAACACTATCTCTTAAATTAAATGACTGAATTGGAAATGAAAATGAAGTGGTATTCGAATGAAATTTATTTGAAGTTCCAATGGCGCGCCAACCAACAGATAATTAATTCTGAAAATGCTGTTTACAAAATCTCCAATTTCATAGGAAAATAGTAGTTAAAGATGCAGTGATATGTAGCAATTCCAATCGTATTTTAGTAATTTCCTTTAGCCAGCAACGTGCAATTTTTATTAGCATCGCATGCACAAAGCGTCGTTCTTACTTAGCACGAAAAACCGGCCAAGCGGAAGTCGGACTTGCACACGACGCGAAGGGTTCCGTACCATCGTACAAGATTGAACACGAATGGGACCCCCCTTTAATTTTTATTTTACCTATTTGCTTTTATAGCGGCAACATAAATACACACTCCGTGAAAATTTCAGCTGCCTACCTACTACGGTTCACGAGATACAGCCCTGTGACAGACGGGCGGACTGACGGACGGACGGAAACCGGAGGCTTAGTAATAGGGTTCCGTTTGCACCCTTTGGGTACGGAACCCTAAGAAGTATATTTACATTAATTATATGATACTAAACATTGCTTTATCTGTCCTTTACGCCTAAGACTAAAAAATTGTAAACTTGGAAAATAAAATACATTTCAAGTCTTCTAAAAATTTAGTACATTTTAAAATGAAAATATAAGAATCGCTTTGGGTCAGAAGTTATTGATTATTTTCTTGTATCTTATATAGAATAAAACCGGTCAAGGAAATTAAAAAGAAGAACTTAAATATTACATATTATATATTTTAACAGATGATAACAAATGGTCCACGTCCAATGGTCATTGCAGTTGGCCATTGGACATGGACCATTTTCGGCAGGCAGCGGCACGTGTGCATCTGGCAGTCATCACACGATGTTAGACGCTCGATTTCGCTGCACGCTGTGCTGAACAGGCGACTAGTCACTCAGTGTGCACTAGTCAACTCTAAACGAATGGTACATTCGTTTCATGTAGTGATTGTATTTATATAAATGCATGTCCTTTTTTGCACTAACACTGAGGTATTTTTGTCAGAAAATGCGCACCCAACTTTTAGTAACAATTTCAAATGTTCATAATTCATTTGCATCGAATGGTAGAGCTTTGACTTGGATTTACTTCTAAATTAATTAGTCTTACAAAAATAATACCAATACCCATATTTATAAATAGAATGCCTGGATTTCATTAGACTACCATCACCGGCCGCATATAACGGAAGAACCCCTTCCCCCCACTGGCCAGCCGCCCCGCCCCACCCCGCCCCGCCCCCAACATGTTCCGAACAACTTTTAATGGAGGCTGATTAATTCCACTATACCTGAGTTAAGTTGGTAAGTGTTTTCGTGAACAGGAGGCTGGAATCACGCGTCAAAAGTCACTTCGGTTGTTTAAAGAGCTTTCTAACAAAATTTTAATGTACGGATTACCGGGTCCGCGTTTAAATATAAATTGCTGCTTTAAGCGTACATCAAAAGTTTCAATACAAACAGGAATTCAAAAATATTTTATCCATCCAGACCAGTAATTTTTATGCTGCCCTATGCTATGTGTATCAAATGAAAGGATTGCTGAGAAGAAAAGGATACACCACATACGAGTATTAATACAAAAGTAAAATTTTAAAATAACATCAAGAATGTTATTTTATTCAAAAAAAAAGTTTTAAAAATATTTTTTTTATTCAATGAAAATAATAAGTGTATGCAAGGGTTGTATTGTAAAAAATTGCGAAATAATATGGTACGGTAAAAGTAGTTATAACTTTTTAACGACACGTTAGTTTAAAAAAACATGTTAACTGTGATGTGACCCTTGTGGGAAGAACAACCTAAAATAAAGGTTTTTATAGGTTTAGGTCTGATGAATGCAGGCAGTGCCATCTAGTTTCTTAGACTCTCTTCCACAAGGCTACACTCGGCAACCTCTGGACCGATTTGGCTCATTTTTTTTGTCTTATTTACTGGAGAACCAAACGTAATGAGGTTTTCGATCAACCATAATCAAGCTAACGTCATACAAAGATTTATACATATTTTAGGGTTTGTGGGAAATGTCATACTTACGGTGTGTCGATGATATTGCACGACGTTTCGGACCAAACGTTTGGTCCATCATTAGGGTACCGGCGGAGGCGGTCAACAGGGAATATATACATAGTAACGCCAGAGTGTTCCAGTAGACTCGGAAAACTTCGCTCACTAGTACAAAAATAATTTTGAAAGCTTGTTTAGAAATTGTAAAGAAGGGAGAAATGGGTATGTAAACTTCATTTATTTATTTATTTATTTCACACACAAGGTAAGTAGATAATTGTACAGATATAGCATGAACAGGTAGCATACATTTCTTTTTTCTACCCAGTCTTTACAGTTTTACGTATTTGCACTGTGCAACCTACAAAAGAATTTAATTCTGTGTAGTAGGGTGCAACTGACGGAAAGCAACAGTTTTAATGTAAACTGCGAATAATCGCTATCGACTCTGAGAAGTTTAGTGTCAAAAGTGCTGGTCCATTCTTAAATGCGACATTAGTTTAATAACATATAAATTCGAGTTTTTGAGAAATAATAGTAAGAAGATGTTGGATTCTTTTATTTTTCTTACCCACATAAATACATCACGCCGTTTTTCTGGAGGGATAGGTGGTAGGAGGTGAAATAGTGTCATACGGTATGATCAGATCACTCTTTGTATAATGAGAACGTAATGAATTAATATCTATTATAGCCAGGGTGTTATTGATTCTACCCTTTCTTTTCAGTGGAGTCTACCCTGAGTCACTCATTTGTCGGTGCATCATGACATAAAGAGAGAGCACAATAATAAAACACGAGAGCGAAATGATATTCAAACGTGTAGCTCCAAATGGAAAACATTAGTTCGCCTCCCATTAGTGCACTGTCCAAGTTTACGCCGGGAGTGCTATCAACATTGCGGGCCTTTGTCCGGGGCGCGGAGCCCAGTGTGCTCTATGTGTTTAGTGTCGGCTGGCATGCGGGCGGGGGAAGGAGGAGGGGGGGGGACACGGCGTCGTTTTTATTGGCCGATAATGGCGCTATTGACAATTTTTCGGCAATTTTTGGCGCGGCATCAAACGGCATTACAATGGCGTGTTCGGAAAATTCATGCGGAATTTCCCGCTCGGAGGCGTGCGCGCGACGCGAACGGCTGTTGTATATAAGTGCGTTATTTATTTTATCTGTTAACTCGCCTGTAACGCGACCGTTTTATTGATTTAGCACATATTTTATGAAGGCGCGGCGCGGCTGTGGGCGAGGAGAGATCAACAAGGTTCAGAAAGTTCGCTCAGAATAGGTGTTCATGTGATCTTAGAGAAACATTTTTTTCGCAACAAACAACAAACATTTTTTTTTTTGTAGGTAACATTACCTGTTATTGCAGTAGCTAGGATTAGCGTTACTGATTAATTATTTATGCTTACTTTTACTAAGTTTAATATTGCGTCGAAGATTTATTGGTGTATGCTTTATTCTATCATAATTATTTTATATGTATGAAAATTAACTGGTTCTTCGCAAATAAAGCAAAATAAAATAAATCAAAGTATGTAGAATCGGCCGTGAAGCAAGGACACATAAATTGAAGAAATAAAGCTGTAAAAGGGAACTAATTTATGAATTTACTATGAGGCTGGGCTTTATCTGACGAACATACTTTTTGCGGTCAATAATTGCGTCTTCCAATTCCATTTTAACTTGATTGAAGAGAATCCCGTTCATCTTCCTGATTAATTTGTACGTATTAACACCAATACTCTTTCCGCGAACTAAGTTAATTAAAAACGGTTTGGTTGAGTCTACTCAAAAGTTCCTTTCTGGGTGGGAGCGGCGGAGGGCTGGCGGCGGGCGGATGGCGGCGACTAGAGCGGCGGGCGGGCGGAGAGACGCCGCCGCCGCCCATCCGCACGGACGGCGGCGGCGGAGGCTCCAGATGCGGTTAACCAGCTATTAACTGACTCCATTAGATAGTACCAAAAACTTGTGTAATAATGATCATGTGGCTCGAGCCGCGAGCCCAGATATATAATTCTGCATGACACGGATATCTCTTACTATTTTTATTTTTACATTAACTTAAACGCTCGTGATTTCTACTTTAAACTGCTACGGTTCGCTTTGTTGAACGAGCGAGCGAAGCGGGTTGTTACCATCGCATTGGATGAAAGTACGGTTCAATCCGATCCGGTTCGATCCAGTTCAATGTAGCCGGCATGGTACTTAATTTCTTCGGAGCTAATACCATGAGGATGTGTGTTATTGGACATTCCATTAAAACAATATTTAGTTATTTATTCGTTCATAAACATAATGTCATAAATTACATAAGTGATCTCTTTAAAATAAAAAAGAATGACTATATGTTTTGCTTGGCGCAAAACTCAAAAACGGCTGGACCAAAGTGGGTAATTTTGTTTCCAAACATTCGTAAGTCCGAGGAAGGTTCTTAGCTACATCTTGGATCCGGTAAATGGAGCTGTGCCAAGCAAATGTAAACCACAAATTGGCCCGAGCTGAACCTAAACTAGTAAACAAAAAGACAATTATGTTTATGTATGATTTGCAAACACTGAATTTAGACTTGGCAGACACTTAGATCTAGTATATTCTTGTATCTGCTTCTTGTTGCTAATTGTTCTTTGTACTTTTCCACATTCATGTTTTGGTTGTTCATGTCAAATTCAACAATAAATAATTCGGATCAATATTTTGAGGAGGAGGCATAAATGACTGCACCATGATATTTACTGGCAACATCGGTAGTTGGGACCACTATAACTAGGATCAGAAATCAGAATATGGTCCTCATATTATGCAAACGAAAATGATTTGCGATCCACGTCTGAGTCAGGTGACAAATCGGTAAGTACACACGTCGAGTCTCCATTGCATGGCCGAAGCTATGAGAGATAGAAGCCTTACCATTCCTGCGGGTTCCTTAAATAAACCTGATGTGGCTGCAGGCACTCTGAAGGGTAACGTCTTTTGTCACATTGTGCCCTTTCTAATAAAAATCTACAGTTTCTTCCGATTCATCTCAGATCATCAGATGTATGTTTATGTTTGGGTAATCAACTGTCTGTTGTATTTTGTGTACCCTTCAAGGCAATATATCGATAGCAAAGCTCAATGCGATGGACGACGTAATGACGTGACTGTGCCGGGCAGAGCTCAAGGACTGCGCTCGCCACAAGCGTGCGGGTCGCCTCCAGAGGTCCTAGAAATAAATTCATAGTGCCCCAATTAAACAGCAACAAACGCTAATTGCATCCCCACTTCATTACAACCCCTGCCTCCCTCCCTCACCGCCGCCACCCCGCGACCGCCGCCACCCCGCCGGCTCCCGTGACACCGAGCGCCGATGAATCAGAAGCGGTGTCGTGAGGCTCACGCGCGGCTACTTGGCTAGTGTGTGAGCGAGGAGGTAGTTCTAGTGCAGCAGTTACGAATGTGGCTTCAGAGATTATCATGATGCGGTTAATCCAGTAACGCGGTCGCTGGCGCCGGCTGCACTCGGTGTGAACTCGCTCGCTTGCATTATACTGCTGCAAATCCCCTGGAATTTAAAGGTTGACGAAGTCATCGAGATCTTTTCTGTTTATGAGATATTTTAAGTAACTAAGAGTGCACTGATCTCTCGACCTACAGTATTTTCGCAGTCTGACAAACGTTGCAACACAATGAGAAGGTTTTAGTTAATTGATGTTGGAAAATAAAAATAACTTTCATTTAAATTTTATAACGTTTAGGAGTAGCAAACCGTTAGTGCCTTGAAGACTATTTTGCTAGTTTGGTCCGTATGGACATGTCAAGTACTGATAGACTGATAAAGGTTCAGGAAAAATTTAAGCAAAACATGAAGCTGATAGTTCTTCACTACGCCAAATTCTCATTTTTCTAAGTGCGGCGTGCAATCATTTCTTCATATTTACCCGCTACCTTCACGGCGGTCTTAAAAATATCGGTTCAAATAGTAAGAAAATGAAGTATAGCAAGGTTTGTTTAGCAAGAAAGATACCATTCATTAGAATTACATATCATAAGTATCTGTAGAAAATGTTATACCTGTAAAGCGATTTGTGGTCGAGCAGCAATCTGACCACATTCACAAAGTTACATGATCGGGACATACTAGCTCCGAACTTAAAATTATTTTATTATTTAATAATGTTAATTTCGCTAAAGACATAAATCACGTCTGCCAAGCCTTAACTGATCTAATGACCAAAAGTCTTCACAATCGCCGTGCAAAGCGGATCGGCTGATATCCCGCTACCACCTGATGCGGACCTCAATATACTGCACGGTATCTCAACGTGGGGTCTATGGATCCCTTAGAGGTCCGTGGCATGACTTCTGGGGGTCCATGTTTGATGTAATGACAATGAATACTCCGCGTGATCGATTTAAAAAATATAGGTATCTTAAATTATTCTGTCGTAACAAATAAAACCATTTTTTTCGTTTTTAAAATGCCTTGTTTTCATTCCATTCAACTCAGTTTAAAAGGAGTCCTTTCTTATTTTTGAAATACACAAAGGGCCCGTGACTAATAATAAATAATAATAAATCTCTAAGGGGTGTTCATGGAGTAAGTTGCTTTGTTTTCTAAAATACTTCGTTTGTAGACTTTATGCATGAAACTAATACTAAATTGACCATTTTTAGAAATCAGTTCTGTATGTATGTATGTTCCTCCATAACTCTTAAACCGCTTATCCGAATTAGATGAAACTTAGTACACGTACGTTTAACTATCTGGGAATCAGGATAGGCTAAATAGAATTCAACTCCGCTTACGTTCAGATGTGGCTGTCATACAAACCGCAGTTGTCTACACGGCTCGGCGGCGGCGCTTACTTTTACTAATTGTACCGAAGCTTGGGCGGCTCGTAACCTAGTGGCGCGGGGACTGGCCTAGCGTACCAGAGGCCCGGGTTCAATACCAACTTGCACCACTGTCTTTCTCTTTCAGAGTTCGATAAGTGCATTTCGTCACGAATGCGAGCTGCTCCATGGTTCGGAATCCATGTAAAACTGTAGGTCCCCTTCCCCTACTAGGTGGTAGGGTTTTAAGCCCGCCCGGGTTGGTACCATCGCATTGGATGAAAATATGTTGGAAGCGGCAATGAAGAATTGTCCATGTTTTCCATCCAGTTCAACGTAGCCGTGCTCATAAAGGGCAGTTTTCTTAGCCATTTTAGTTCATCTAAATAGGTGCCATACCTTAAATAAATCGATTGCAGTGTGAAAGCTAAGGCGTACCGCCATCGCTTACATCTCTGCTTATGTTTCATGTAGCCAAACTCATATGAGTTCACATAAATAGGAGGTCCTGGCATGTCACCAAATTCCTTCGAAAATGCAAGGCGTTGGGCTAACGGTGATCGACGATCTCCGTGGGTATGTTTGTCTTCTGTGTCCATTTCTATAAAATAATAAATAGGCTCGATGCACTTGGGGGCGCCGGATGCAGGGTGAGGGGTGCGGGGCGAGGGACGCGGGGTGCGGCCCCTGGGGGGGGGGGGCGGTAATGAAGCTGCTGTCTCTCTCGAGTTAATTGGCGGGTCAGCCGGTCGCGGATGCTCCATCTTGACTGTCGACTGCTGAAATGAAGAGGATACTCGACTAGCTTTGCCACATTACTGAATTTTAAGAGTACTTATTACCCCAGAGCGACGGATCCGATAAACTAACGGTTTTGTTTTAGTTTTCTGAAGACCGTGAAAAGAGCCGTTTGCGTTCAGTTTGATAAGGACGTAAGTAAAACATCATTTTGTAACAACATAAAGTACTTAGGACCCTATGTTATTATCATAACACATTGACACGGTTAAAATGTTCATAAGTAAGTGATCTCCAGTATTTTTAGGCACGGCAAAAACTCTTGAACATGCCAAACACTTTGAAATCGCTGAAATAGTATTTTATTCAATTCAAAATAAAATATGGCCAGGAGCGAAGCATTCGATATTATTTGGTCCAGTGATTTCAATCAAATTTAAGCGAGCGACGAGATTTTTTTACGATAATGTAGGTACCATTTGTTTCCAATCATTTACTAAGAGCCAGCATTAAGGCTGTTCCGACCCATATAAAGTTGTTTGCACACATAACGCAAAAAGTATTGCACTTTAAGCCACGAATTAATAATAAAAGTTTAATATAGTCATATTACTTGCAGCGAAAACGATTTCACAATTTCAGGATTATTGGTTTTGTTACAATTTATTTAAATACGATTTTTATTTAACAGCGCCATCTAACGGTGTAAAACTTCTAATCGGCAATTACAACAAAACCATGAAACCTGAAATTGTGAATATGTTTTCGCAACGGGGGAACGGCATAACGTATAATATGCAGATCGTATAATGTCATATTTTAACAAAATTTTAAAACCATGCACAACGTATAATCGGCAGATCGTATAATCTTATACGTAGTGCATGAAGAAGTCCAAAAAATTAAATTACTTATTTCTCCATGCATAACGTATAATAGTCACAACGTATAATGTTATGATCTTTATTTAACAAAAAAAGAAAACCATGTATATCATATAATCCTAAAATATTTCATACGATAAGCGCCCTTATCGATATAAGATTAAAGATTATACTCGCACGCGACTTTTCGACCGTCTCAATTAGCGTTGTAGCAAATTGTTACTCTTCAACAGATATCGATTCGTAGCAATTTCAGCCTTAAATGTATCGTTGTTAAGGCGCTTTATGCAGTGCTTCTTGGCATATTATACGTTCTGCATGGTTTTCTTTTTTTGTGAATTCATGTTAGGAATATTATACGTTGTGACTATTATACGTTCTGCATGATGCAAAGAGTTTATTTTATTTTTAAACTCATGCACAACGTATAACATTATACGTTGTGACTATTATACGTTATGCATGGTTTTAATTTTTTGGAAAAAAATAAGATTATACGTTGTGAATATTATACGTAGTGAATACGACTCCGCTGCAACTACTATGCCTATATTTAATATTTTTGACGAATTCGTGCCTTTAAGTGCAATACTTTTTGTGTTCTGTGTAAAAAAAACATTGTATGGGTCGGAACATTCTTAACAACATAATTCTTTTTTTAAATATAATTCTAGGAGCAAAGGAGCCATTTTTCCTGACCCCTTTCATAAAAAACTTTGGCTGAACCCATACAATATCATCAATCTCTCGTGCCCCATTGCCAAATACCACATCCACCGTCATGATATTTACCCTACACACCGCATTCCCGAAGGAATTAGGTGCCATTCCAGGACGCGAATATTTTTAGTTGGCGCTTCGACCATCTTTTATCCAATATGACCGCTCTCCCCCAATCCGGCCGCGCCTCTCTTTCAGATTTGTATGGTGAAAATCCAATAATTATTGAGTTAAATGGCAAGATGAAAACTTTATAGCTATTACGCACTAGAACCGCAAATGTTTTCGTTATATGCAGACGATTTTTATTCGCAAGGAAATCATTATTCCTTGCGAATAAAAATTACAGATGACTGTGTGAAATTACAAGAAGATGTAGATCGGCTTAATTGTTACTTAAATCTTACTACATGAAATTGAATATAAAAAAGTGCAAGAAAATTACTATCAGTAAAAAATTAAATTTCATCAACTATATCGGTAGTGAATCACTGGAAAATGTTAAAATTAAAACAGGACTTAGGTGTTATAATAAATTCTAAATTACACTTTGATGAGCAGATTGAATTCATAAAAAACAAGGCATTTAAAATGATGGGTAATACAAAGGATTTCAGAAAACCGGACAGCTGTATCACACTCTTCAACACGTTAGTTACTTAGATCACATTTGGAGTATGCGTCTGTGATTTGGAATCCTTTTTATGCAAAGTATGCATCATCTCTGGAACGTATACAGAAATATTTTTACAGAGTTTTTCACTACCGGCTGAAATTTTAATTCATGTTAGTAATAGGGTTCCGTAGTAATAGGCACCGTATGGGTACGGAACCCTAAAAAGGAGGAGGTTCTCAATTCGACTGTATTTTTTGACTGTATGTCTTTCGGATGTATGGTCACGTTAACGCTGTATCATACGTTTTGTACTAATCAGAGTGGTCAGTCTGAGTTCTCACCTAAACTGGCGTTTACGAAACTTCGAAATTCCGTAAAAACGTCAAACTCTATACAAGTTTTTATTATAGATGTTCTTTGGTTTTACTTCTTCAAGCTGGCAAAGTCAAACTCGGACTTCCGATTTGTATGAAAACGCGGAGTCGGCGTAAACGACAACGTCGACGTATTTACGGTAACGTCAAAATGTCAAAATCAAACTCGGACTCGCAAATGTTAGTTCGCTTAACGCCCACTGCGTGCGCTATTCAATTTCTCCATACATTTGAAAACGCCAGTCGATCGGTTTGCCGTAAACGCCAATTTAAGTGCCAGCTGGGACTACGGGCTCAGCTTGCATTACTTCAAAAGTTGCGCGACACTCGGTATTATTGCTTCAGCACTCTGGTACCGTCGACGCGCCATCTACTGATGATTGCGTGCATGAAATTTCTGAGACGTCGACGTTCCAAGCATCGTCGCTTACTCGCCATCTACAATGAGGTTTGCGTAATAGCTGGCAGTTGTAATTTGTTCAGTTTGTCTCGTAAGCGTTGATGGTGGTATCGTAGTTAGAGAAAAAGCTACTAGATGGCGTTGCTCGCACGCCTACAATGTAGTGATACAGCACGGGTGAAAACGAACTGAAATGGTGCGTGGTGAAGTTTTAACAGACAATCATCTTAGGTCCTTGTTAGATCCTTGCAATTTTTGAATTTTTGATAAAACCATCTACTCATTAATCGTCACGCTAAAATCTTTCCTCTTTTTAGGGTTCCGTACCCAAATTGTGAAAACGGAACCCTATTACCAAGCCTCTGCTGTCCGTTCGTCCGTCCGTCCGGCCGTCCGTCCGTCCGTTCGTGCGTCCGTTCGTGTGTCTGGCACAGGGCTGTATCTCATGAACCATAATAGGTAGGCTGCTGAAATTTTCACAGAGTGTGTAGGTAACAACAAAAAGGAAAAATTAAAAATTAAAAATTCCCATTCAAAAAACTTGATATTTTGTGTTAAAACTTGTACTATGGTACGGAACCCTTCGTGTGCGAGTCCGACTCACACTTGGCCGGTTTTTTCTAAAGCTTTAGCTTTGTATTTAGCCAGAGGTGACTCCAAAAAAACCGTTTGTTAAAAATCGAAGAAATTCTTATTTTTAGTTTTAGAAAAACCAAAATTTAATTTTATGTAAACTAAGCATTATCAATAATAAACATTTTCATTTTCATTTTCAAATAAAAGTTCTATTCAATAAAATCAACATCAAAGCAAAGCATCAAAGTAGTATTAGAGAACAAATCCTACAATACATCGACGTGCCAAAGCAGGGGGTCCATTCAGGGCAAGAGTGAGTTCGAATTCGTCACTATATGTCAACTCACTTTTTTAAACAGTCAATGTTTCGGGGGAACGGCAGAACGTCTAATATGCAGATCGTATAATGTCATATTTTAACAAAATTTTAAAACCATGCACACTTCTTGAACATCATTACAGTTAGGTAAAAATCTGGTCTGTCCCGTAAATACGTTGGAAGTGTAAATAACGGTTCCGTTATTTTAATAAATATATATATATCAGCTATTTTTAGGTTAACTCACTCCCGAACTCGAACTCACTCTTACCTGAATGGGTCCCCCAGTTTATTTTTTATTGTATTATATCGATACTACAATACGAGTATTTTATTTTGACAACGAGCGCGCGCGAAACATGCCACCAAATGTGCAGTGCTGGCTTCACGAAACTAATTTGAAATTCATCAGAGTGAACGATGGTATCATTAAAATTAAATGAAACCGTATGGTATTCGAAATCAAATTATTTCTATCCCGACATGCCGTACTGGCAAGATTTCCTGCAATAGGAAAACCGCAGTTGTGTTGGCAGGAAATCCTGCCATGGCTGCTCAAAAAGTACGTTCCAGAAATGATTTGGAGATTAGAAAAGACACTGGCAGAAACGTGTTGCATCCAACAGTGTTTACTTGATTTATTTAATTGTAAAAGGTAAAGAAATATTGTACACGCGAAACATGTGTATGACCATACCTGACAAATCAATAACAATATTGGGTTATATGCTTTTTATGCCCTTGCATACATACTTGTCAATGTTACCAACTAGAACGTTCTTGGTACATACCCATAATTTATAGGTCATAGCATATGGGTTTTATAATGTTATTTGTAAAAGAAAAAAATATATATTGTTTCACACTTTGCTGGAAAATCATAACATTGTGCAAGTTATTGGCGGCGGTTTTTTGTTATGCAACCTGACACGAAAATCCGTGTTTTTAATACAGTAGCCGTTCTCATAAAGGAAATGTCCTGGCATAACCCTTAATTCCTTTGCAATTGCGATGTGCCTCCATGTTACATAAAAAAAACTCGTTTAGGTTGGTAGGTACCATCTCATTTAATGCAAGATGGTTAAAACGGCAATTAATATTGTCCGTATATTAGCCAATATAAGGACGGTCCTGACATGGCAACAAGGTTCTATTTGATGTGTTGGGTTAATTTCAATGACATTTGTGTTATAAGCCATCCATGTCCGTTAAATGATTTGAGATTACCATGGTTAATACTCATATATGGGTTTGCAAGAATGATTTACGATGTTTCGACCAAAAATCTGGTCAACAGCGGAACACGTCAAGCTGACAGTGCCCTGTTGACTGCCTCCGCCGCCGGCGCGGGTGCTCGCCTGAAGATGGACCGAATGTTTGCTACAAAACGTCGTGCGTCATACTCGACACACCTTCCATGCCCAGTTCTATTAAAAAAATAAGGTTCTATTTTTAGGGGTTCCGTACCCAAAGGGTGCCAACGGAACCCTATCACTAAGCCTCCACTGTCCGTCCGTCCGTTTGTCCCTCCGTCATGTTCCAGGACTGTATCTCATGATCCGCAATACGTAGGCAGCTGAAATGTTCACAGAGTGTGTATTTATTTTGCGGCTATAACAACAAATAGGTAAAATAAAAAAATAAAAATATTCAAGAAGCTCTTATACATCGTGTGCGAGTCCGTCTCGCCCTTGGCCGATTTATCATTCAAACCAAATGGTATTGTAACTAGTTAGCTATGTATTTGCTAGACGTTCAGCTCATCGTCTAGACAATTAATAATGAGGATACCAAAGTATCTACAAACACAATATTTTACATCTTTAATACACCTTCGTAAAAACTCGACTGTGAATAGGCACTTGCTTCGCTCTATAAATAAATCGGCACCGCATCTTTTTGGCGGCCATCGAGCGTGAGTTGCGTGGGAGGGGAAAGCACGAAACTACACCGGTGATTCTACGCGAAAACTACGTTAGAACTCATACGTTTTCTCGAGGCAACTATGTAATTCACGGCAGGTTGGAATTTTTTATCATTAGTTAGATAGTTGTCCATATTAAAAGTTCATCCTGAAATTTTCAGAAAGTGACCAAACAAACTCACACGCACTAGGTCATTGATAATCACTTAATACGAGCTATCGCATAAATTCAATCATCCTAAGCGAAAAGGGAGCGCTACCGCCTTATTCTATGCCACGACATACTAAAGAATAGCATTCATGGCCTATGTTGAACTTTGTAAAAATCAAAATCCATAAAATATGTTCGGATGTGTAGCTCTATTGTTAGTGTTAAATTGTGACATAATTGATACCAGCTACCATTCAAAACTATGCACAGCACTAATCCTAGAAATTTCGGATTTATTCAAAAATATAAAAAAAAACAAATACCAACCGCTCAGCCCCATTACGCATGTAACGAATACGAGAAGTTCTCACACACACACAGCTACTCGTGTAAAAACTTCTCGTGTTCGTTCCACGATTACAAGGGCTTCTCTAGCTGGGATCGAACGAACGACACCTAGCATGTGAGAAGGGCGTTTACCCATACACCATAATGTGCTCGGTGTTGACAGCGAGGTGTTCTTCAAATGATTACCTTCTTTACTATGGAGCTTAAATCCTAAACTATAGAAGTTATCTATGTAATTGATGCAATACTGCCCTTCTTAATTAAAAAGGCGGTAACTACATATGTAGTGCACAGAATAGAGAGAATAGGTACACCAGAATAAGTGTTCGTGCTTGCCCACCGCGCCTGTAGCACGATACCAAGCTACAGTTTAGCACGCGGTAGATAATTTTGCTCAGTACTAGGCGGTATGAGCTGTGCTCTACGCAGAGACAAGTGTGCCCATTGTTGCATTGTGTAATTGTAATGTTTTTTATTGTAAGCATACAAAAGTTTTAACTTGAGTATCTACTCAACGTACTGTTACAGTGATGGTGAAGTGTTTTAAATCGAATGTTTTCAAAGTTTTAAAATGTGCATCCATTTCATTGACATTCATAAATTTTAAATATTGAAATACAACTATATTTTATTTGCTTAAAACGACCATATTTCAATCACTGTTTTTCATAAGTAAAAAATAGGACATTAATTATGAATATAACACTAACTTCAACTACAATATAATAATAGACATGCTGCTTAACTTAAATGTACATGCCACACGCAAACATAGTCGCAAAGGTATTGGAGGGTTTATGTGGGTAGAAGATGACTTAGCGATTGCATTTCGGGAAAACATCATCGCGGTGACGATGATTGGACTGTGTTGCACATAGCGGTTGCAGGGCTGACTTTCAATACGATGACATTCACAATTCGTCCAAACGGCGTAGTCGTTCGTGTCTTTCGGCCACATGACACTCTTTCCTTTTCCTTCTATTGTTGGCAAATTCACACCCCTTATTTTTCTCGCTGTGCATCGCATCTAGCTCTATTTAGCTTGGTTTGTCTAATAATCGTAACTCTAGCATGTAACTAGTTATATGTACACATAAATGTGTAGTAGAAGATCGCCTCCACAATCGATTCGATTAGCATCGTGGTACGGGCATCGCCTTGACCTTGGTGGCAGACATCCCGATCGAGTCCTGCCGCTGTTGGAAGCAGTGCTTCGTTATATCTTCTACTGTCTTGGTAGATTGCAAATAACATGTGGGAAAAATATGATTAATACCATAAATCAAATTAACGTGTAAGATTAATGTTTCCAGTTATTTTTCCTTATTGATGCATTTCGTAGCGGATAGAAAATAAAATAAATGTAGACTTTCAGAAATAAATGAATCAACCCTAACAGAGCCGGTAGTCTCAGTTCTCACCTAAATTGGCGTTTACGTAACTTCGGAGTTCAGTAAAAACGTCAAACTCCATACAAGTTTTTACTAGATATTCTGTAGTTGTACTTCTTCAAGCTGTCAAAGTCAAACTCGGACTTCAGATTTGTATGAAAACGCGGAGTCGACGTAAACGGCAACGTCGACGTATTTACGGCGACGTTGAGTAAGCTGTCAAATCAAGCTCGGACTCGCAAATGTTAGTCCGATTAACGCCCACTGCGCGTGCTCTTCAATTTCTCCATACATTTTAAAACTCCAGTCGATCGGTTTGCCATAAACGCCAATTTAGGTGACAACTGAGACTTCGGGTACAGATTACCGGTTATGAAACATTGCCTAGCTAAATGATCATCGAGTCCGAGTATCATGGAGAAGCAATTAATGTGTGACGTCACTGCACCATTTGTTCCGCTCAACAGACTGTAACGCAAGCGTGGGAGTAATGTATCCACAGCAAAATACGATGTTTTTCCTTCTGGCAATACCAACTCTTGGTTTATTCTAATTAGATGAGAATCACTTACATTTATTTTTCTTTGAAATCGTGCGATTAACAAAATACTGCTAGAAAATCAAATCAAATCGAAAATAAAATAAGCCACTGTTAAAGCATAAAGGGCTTCCGTTCCACTTTGAATTTTCCCTGCTAGCAACCCCGTGAGCGTGAGGGAGTAGTGATTGCCTGCGAGGGCGGGCGGTTCGGGTGGCGGTACGCATGCGCGCCGCCCGCCCTAGTCAGGGGCGGCCTTTGGCGCACAGGGGCGCATCTAGGAAACATTTGTTTTTTGGGAATTCTGGAATCACTCCCACACAGTACATGCAAAAATATAGTTTTTAAATAAATGTTTGGGTACACGTGTAGATATAGCGGTTTGACATAGAAGAAATTAATAATTAGTCTCGTCGACGGTCCCGGAAAATGCCAGGATTATGAGAACCCATAACTGCAAAGGAATTTAGGGTATCTTTCTTTGGTCTATCAGTCGATAACCACCTGTCTGGTTGTATTTATTTATTGTATTTCACAATAACAATTTATAATTAGGTATTTAGAAGAAAATGACAATGAGGTAAATTCAGTGGTTCTATCGCTATACAATTAAAACTTAATCATAAATTACATATTATAAATAAATATATTAAAACCGCTTAGGGACTATATGTTAGGATAATGGGATATTTTATTGATTCCTTAAAAAAAATCAATAGCCTATAGGCTAGGTCGGGCGTTTCTTATGAGAGGGTCTAGTGTACGCCATATGTCGTGATTTTGAGAAAGCATTTGTACAAATAATCCATGAAGATAACTAACTTGTTTATTTCATTAACCTTGCTGTTTTAAACACGACAATCATATAAATGTAACTTTCTATATATTGTGCTATATACTGTTCTATATATTTATTCGTGTGTCAAATGAAGTCAAAGGTTAGCTGAGTATGCGAAACATGGATGGCGGCCTGTCGTGGCCCTATAGGGCAATCAACTATAATTAATTCTGCCACTTTACTCAGGTACTCCTGCAGGTCTATTCCTGGCATTCAGTAATCAGGAATCAGGAATCCTGAGTCTAATAGTCGATATAATCGACCGTGAAGTAAGGAAATAATGATAAAAGAAAGAGCCCTGTAAAAAGAACAATTTTAAGTAAATTATATTCCGATTTATTGATGGTCCTCATTGCGCCTCTGTCTCTATTTCCGTTCGTGCGTCTCCGCCCACACTCGGACGTTTCCGCCGGCCCCATCCACCGCAGGCCGAACGATTTTGCGACAACCTCAACTCTCACCATTTTCCTCTTTTACATTGCATATTTTCTCTTTACATTTCCCAGTCTTCAGTTGTTGCTGTGCCAAGTGATCCGATGCTAACGCGAAAGTGAATTCGATCGAGTGCTGTGTCAAGTGTTGTGATGTGTGGTGCGGTGCGGGACATGCTCGCTGATATCGGACCTAAAGGTAAAGTATAGAATCGAGGCTGTTCTTTGAGGCAGATTTGGTTCTGTTCTGTTTAGGTTATTTGGTTAGACTTGTGCAAATATCTCCTATCTAAATTAAACATAAAACGACCGGGAGGGTCGCGGCATCGGCTGTTGCCTATCCTGTCGAAAGAGCTCCAGCTCTTTTTCATAAAGTCGGCTATTTCATTGCTCGGAACCCATGGGACCAGTAGGATCCTAGTTCGGATGGGTAACATCGCCCGGGTAGATATCGCCGCAATTGAACACGACCAATGAAGCAATATTATTTTTCCTCGGCGTGCTGAAATTAACTGAAAGTACTGGCATTTTTTTTATGTAACTGAACATGGATGGCTAATAGCAAACTGAACGTCAGATATTAGGGAAACTAGGTGCCATGCCAGGACCTTCCTTATATTGGTCGGTTACATTGAACTGGATGGCAAACACGGACAATTTTCATTGCCGCTTCGACCATCGTTCATTCAATGCGATGATACCAACCCGGGCTGGATTAAACTTACCACCTAGTAAGTAAGGAAAGGGACCTACAGTTTTACGTGGAATCCGAACCACAACCAGCCTCAACGGTTGAAAATGGTCACCCATCCAGAACCCAGCCGCGCTCGAGAGGTGCTTACCCAGCTTATTGAATTACGAGGCGTCGCACCACTGGGCTTCCGAGGCTGTTGTAGTCATGGCAGCTAGTTTCTTTACGAATGCGCTATGATATGGGATTATAACATTACGTGCCTGTCTTTGCAGACTATAATAAACTAATGCTAGGCGAAACCAATAAGGAGCTAGTCAAATCACTGAAATGTAATATTGCTTTCGAATGGAAACTTATTTTTGTCCTGACCTCGGTTGAAACCCTACTCTACTGCCATGGGGCCGGATATTATCGGTGAAGCCGTTGCAAACTGAGTTCAATCCCTAAGTTATGGATTATTTGTGATTATCGTAAAATACCATCTACGTTTAAGAGCACTCTAATTCGATTCTGTAAAGTAATAAACAAATTAAATATTGCTGCAATGCTCTATCTGTACAGATAAGTCGTCGTGACCATGCATGCATAACAATCTCCGATGGTATATTGTCCGATTTTACTAATATAATTAATTACAACAGGATAAATATCAAAGGAAGAATTATTCAAGTTGAATCTGAAATTTCCGAAGCATATTGATAAATGATCGTTTTATTATGTCGGCCGTAATTTTGTTGAAAATGCCATGTACATGGTTTTGGCGAAATCATAATATTTTGTTTATTAATTAAAGCTATCTTAAATTAATATTAAATAGTCTAACATCTAAAAGTAAAATTTAAATGAAAAGTAAAGAAAAATGTTTTGTATATTATGTTGTTTTTATGAATTTAATTCATTGGGTATAAATCAAAACTCTTCTCGATATTAACGTTTTTGAGAAAAACATCACCACCGCATAACCTCTAGCACCTAAAGATGATTTCATGTTGGAACCAGGGCGGTTACCATGGTAAATAAATTGACTCGCCAAGTGAACAGGCAAATGTTACTTATCGTCAGATTCAATCACTCAACGGCCTGTTCACCCGGCTAGTGAATATACAATGGTAACTCCACAGGAGACACCGCGCAGTATATGCATACCTACGCGGAGTGGATTTGACCGGTATTTTTAATTAAAAACTAAAATAAATTGTTGTAACAAATATTGTGATGGTTATAATAATGGTTTGCCATGAGATGGTTTTCAAAATAATAACAGGCAGGGCATAATCATGGAATTCCGTGCTCAGGAATCAGGAATCTTTCAGTCAAGAAAATCGCTTTTATACCCGTTGTCGGCCTTAGCACTGGCAGATTACACTGCCTTTTTGATTGCAGCCGGTTCTAGGTACTTTCATACTTATTAATGTTGTAAAATTAATTCGTGAAAAACGCGTTCATTTTGATAAGAGCATTAGTAAACCAACATTTCGGTTCCATTTCAGTCGGGTAAAAAAACCACAACCAATTTAAATATTGAAAAAGTAAATATATAGATTGATGGTCTAGGTATTATAATTTAAAGATCAAACCTTAAGTATCTGGTTATATCTACCGTTATTGGTTTTAAATATAGCAAGATCATCAACGCATCTTTCCTCTTTTTACGAGCGGAGATAACTTTTCCACAATGCACAGGGGCTTGGGACTTTTAGTCTAACCTGAAAATTTCATCTAAATTGGTCCATCCGTTTTGGAGACCATTGAAATATGCATGGGATATTATAAAGGGTGTGGACGGATGTATGGTCAAACGGTACCCAACTTTTCTTTGGCCTGTTTGGGGCAAAACGACCTGGATAAGTACAGTCGTTTCTTCTGAAATGTATACACTGAAAATAGAGACATATTTGGGATCTCTCTCTGTCATTGTGACGTCAACTATGGAGTAAAAGGGACTTAGGAATGCCTAGAAATTTGATGGGCTTAAAATGTTCACCCGCCCCATACATTTGAATTTTTAGGTATGAAAAAATTGTTTTCGACCTTATTTCCTCCAAATGGACCAAGAAACACCTGACGAAATAGATAGAAGATATCACCTCCTAAAATGAATGTAGTCGATGCCGACGACTCTCACACATGTGTGCGCTTGGTTACAGGATTTCAGCGATGAGCGAGCCCGAGGACGAGGATGTCTGAAAAGGCTGAGCTCAACAGGATGCTGGGTAAGTCTGAAAACATTTGAACACTGTATCGTTAATGCTGACAACTCTAATTTGATATTACGAATTCCGATGGCCTTACCAAGACGGCGTAAAACTCAAAATATCCATATTAGATTGATGTCTCATATCGTACCTTCACTATCCGGGCTTAAGGCTTACTCTGACAGAATCCTGCTGTCCGAAGGCCGGGGTGTGCCTGTTCGTCAGGTGTGCAGGTCTATTCCTGGCATTCAGTAATCAGGAATCAGGAAT
This sequence comes from Incurvaria masculella, assembly GCA_946894095.1. Classification (NCBI taxonomy): domain Eukaryota; kingdom Metazoa; phylum Arthropoda; class Insecta; order Lepidoptera; family Incurvariidae; genus Incurvaria; species Incurvaria masculella. Next base: position 19,757,713 of record OX335653.1, on the reverse strand, counting down.
CCTGAGTCTAGAAAACCGCTTTTGTAGCGGTTTTTAAAGCGATTTTCTTGACTAAAATATTCCGGAGCACAGTTTTTTTTATTTATCAAGATTTTCCGTCGAAAAACTCGCTTTGAAAATCGCTATAAAAGCGGTTTTCTAGACTCAGGATTCCTGATTACTGAATGCCAGGAATAGACCTGCAGGAGTACCTGAGTAAAGTGGCAGAATTAATTATAGTTGATTGCCCTATAGGGCCACGACAGGCCGCCATCCATGTTTCGCATACTCAGATAACCTTTGACTTCATTTGACACACGAATAAATTTGAATAATGTTCTTACTAAGCGATTCAAACCTATAGAATAAAAAAACACCAGTTCTCTACTTGATAATTTGTAAAATTCACTTCATGTTTTTTCAATCCATTGTTTTGGCTAAGTAAATCTGGATGTCTTATTAATAGTTTCCACTTGACTTGACATTGTTGTCGCTCGAGCGGTTGCTATCAGCTGTCAGTCAAGTTGTCTCTACACTACGCATCGCTGTTGGTGTCTCTATACCTCGGTAGTTTTTATCCAGTTTTAGCTTAATTATTACAATGGTGCGAATTTAGCTAAACGCTTATAAATATTAGTGAAATGTTACTGTCAATACATGTGTGATGTGCAAAATCGGAGAACTTTTAATGTCCAAAGAGGCCGTAGCAATATGAGCGAATTGTTTTCATCGATCGATATAACCTAAAACTACTCAAATTCCTGCGAAATTGCACAAAAATGCTAGGGCTGGTGATGTGTCTGTTCACTAAAATCGTGGAGCTGTCACGCGTGAAGAGCGAGGTAGAGACGGAGATCAGAGAGCACCGGGAGCGAAGAGCATGCCGGAAGGTGACCTTCGATCGGTATTGCAAGGCGCGGAAACTCAGAAAGTACCACAACTTGGTCGGAAGGCGAAGATGTAAATGGCGTAAAGGTAAGTCATATGTGTTTTCTAACTCTCTAAAATGTCAGAACAAAACAGAATAATCCGTTTAATACACAGATCATCGTGATTATAAATACCATATAATTAGGTGCCTATAGCACCAATTTTAATAGTCGCCTTTAAAAGCAATTTAGCTAAAACGCAGGTAAGTAAATAGCTAAAATTTAATTTTAGTAGTTTACTTTGTATTTCGTTAAAAGAAGAAAGAGGGGAAAAAATATAATTTATAGATTCCCGATGGTATATCGGGTTCCGGATGATATATCAACGCTTGATTCACTTCTGTGGGAGTGAGCAGTCCGAAAAGTTAATATAGATGAAGATAAAATGAAAGTTTATTTAGTAAAGAACTGACTACCGGTTTTTTTTACTGTTATATGTAAACGTAATGTTTATTTTAGGGCGCCATCTATGTTGAACTTATCCACACACAGTTATTGATTTTGCTATGGTATGTAAGTGCTAATAGATGGCGCTACTTGTATTCTTGATCGTGTAAATATTCACCAGCTTCATTAGCATCAGCATCAGCATTCATATTTTGTAAATGTAAATTTGTGTATGTGTATTATTGTTACCACTTAAAATAATCATACTTTTTGTTGTTTGTTCACATCCCTAAGAATTGGATTCCTTGTCTGTATATAGGGTGTTTTGAAAATAAATAAATAAATAAATAAATAAATAAATTACCTATTTTCTAATAAAATTTATTTGGAAGTATAAATCATATCTAATTTATATTTTTATGTAAAATTGAATGATAAGAATGATCTTCTCAATTAAATTTATAGTTCTCTAATTTCTCTAATGTAGTCTGGCCGGTTCATATAGAAAAGGCGATATAAAGAAATATTTCTACGTAACTTGCTTCTCATGATCATTGACTATGAAATAACAGAAATTCCATACATTTCAGTATGATGTAAATAATTAAATGCTTTAATTTGTATGGCAGATCGAACCGGAAAACTGAACAGTTTCTATCTATTCGCCATAACAGTTTATTCAAATAGCATAGCGGCATAACAGTTTATTCAAATATTGTATTATTTCCTCCAGTCTAGACTAGATGGTGAATGCCAGATCTCGGTTAGACCAGTCAAATTGGTTTAAAAACAGGGGTAATCAATCAAATCTTATGTCGTTTTGAACTTATTTTATTAATTTTCTTGTCCGTGTCTACTCCAAGTTTAAGGAATTGTTATTTTCTGTATTGACATACATATACATGTCATGGTAAGATACATCACGGTTTTGTTGTTATTTTTTAGATAAAAGCCATATTAATAATAATATTTCATGGGATAAAATCAAAATAGAAAAAAATCTGCACGGTTGATGAGTAACTTTTTACATTATTGTAAAAACATAATTCATAATAGATGATATAGCTTTGACCCGCTTCGTTTAGGAATCCTATTATTTTGGTTACTAACGAATTTTTCAAAATGTTTGTATGTGCCTACATGATAGTCTTGCAGTTGTGATTTTGTAACTAAACTGGCTTTTTTTCTATTTATTCTTTGTATCTACCTACTTTTTTCCGAGGAATGAAGTCTTGATAGTTTTCTAAAATCAATGACATAATCTATGGTAAAACAATTTGTGAAGAGAAATTATTGAATTGATGTTCTTTATTTCATATCGGCCCTTTATGACAACCTCATTTTATATGTACCAAAACTGCATCCAAACGTTCTTGATAGTTATAATACCAATAGGTACCGAGGTACGTTAGTTTAGTTAGATTTTCATTACTGTTACACATTATTGCAATGTTTTTGTTGGACTCGCAGCGCGACCTGCAGGACTTCTGACACTTCTTCCAGTGGAATCAATTCTACACTTTTAAGACTGCATAACATGCAGAAGGGGTTTCGTAAATCATTTCGTACAATGAACTGACAAACAGACATCAACCTACATTATTCGGATTCATAAACCCTTGCATTTGATTGCGTAATTGTCCATGATGGCAGCATTCAATTGAAAGCTCTGAATTAAACCATCGATCACATAACGATTAAAGAGGCCAACATTGTTTTTATCTAATACGAAGGTGAGCTCGTACGTATACAAACAATGCTTCCAATTAACGTTGAGGTCTATACGTGGGCGGACACGGGCATATTGCCTCTTGGCAAAGCGTTGCGGGGTTGAGGACCTAACAATAGAAGCAGACCTACAATCCTGAAAGGGAACTGTCGTTCTTGGAACGAGCCACCCTCACTTACCTTTACTTACTTTATTTTTATTTGAATTAATCTAATACATGAATTTGAAAGATCGAAAAATGGTTTCCGAAAAAAATGTTTATTATGGCCGACATTTAATTGGTACTAAAAATCGCCTTGGTCTATAAATTCCAAAACGTATATTTGCTATAATAATCTTAACTACATATTTCCTAACCTAACCCGACCGAACCTAATGGATACAACATTTGACCAAAACACTCGCCTCGCCGGTCCGCGTTATTCTTAGTTTTCGGTTACCGTTCTCTTTGACTATTTTGTTATTTTTGCTCGGCTCCTAAGTGTTGTAGCGAGAGGGTATATACACTATAGCCTTCCTGAAGAATTAGACTATTTAATGCAAAAATAATTTTAAACCCCGACGGTTATTTCCTGAGATTACCGCGTTTAAACAAACAAAAAACAAACTCTCAAAACAAAATCCCCTGTTTCACCGGGGATGAAATTTTGGATGGCCACAAAATGTAATATATGTGTTTCTCCAAGGTCCAGACTATCTCTGTACCGAAATTCAGAATACTTCAGAGGGTGGTCACTCAGAGCCACCCAATTTATAAAACCCGCCTCCTTTGCATTTATAAATATTTAGGTACAACACTTCTCATCGGCCTTACCTACTCCCAATCCCATTCGCAATCAAATATATCTATTACGGATTTAATCCATTCCGAAAAGGTAGTTTCGGAGAATGTGGGTTTTTTGCTCATTCGAAAATTCCCAAAGACATTTTACGAGTTTTTGGGGGTTAATACCTTTAACACCCATTGCGGGTTCGCAGAGTACCTTTCAACCGTTCCCTTGTGATTATCCCAGAATGATACTACACCTATCCCGATTTTTGCAGGGTACTCTCAACGGGTTCTCGAAGTACAACGGCATACCCCTAACCGCAACTCATTGGACTATGAAGCACATACGTTTTCCTTGCAAATGACAATGTCTACTGTGGCATTCACGGTAATGCGCTCCCTACCATTGTACCTTCATTCCGGGATCATTTCGGACTTGTGGAGTTGGAATGGAATCACCCATCGTTGTGATGGCTAGTTCTATCGATCTAATATGGTGCTTCCGCCGAATTGTAACATAACGGCCGGGGTCATTCGCACTCACGTCTCATAGATTTGGCACATTCACCGTTAACGTGGACGGAAATTGCTCACAATGTTCATTGCATTTTTGTAGGCTCCAACATGTCCGTATGAATACGTGACAAGAGTGCTGTTAGCACTAACGGCCTTGTTTTCAGGTCAATGCTCGATAACGAGCCTGAAAATATGTTTGGTAATGTATACGTGGTAGGTACATGCAAGGTAATAAATCATTTACAACATATTCGCACCAGAAATATAATTTATTTAAATATATAAATTATATTTCTGGTGCGAGATTGTAGTACGTACTTGTCAGTACTTGATATTCCTTTGGCAGGTTGTTCGTACTTATCAAACTAGTATGCTTGTAAATTAAAATTCAATAAATACATATAAGTATCGAAATCATATAAAATAAAAAAATGGTTTTCAAATCATTACTTGGTACTCTTTCGTTATGTCAGAATATATTGCATTCCTTGAGCGCAAAATTGTCGCCTAAAATTTAAGTTTCTCGATTTCATCGTATCTAAAATACCTGATATACACTGTTCCAAAGATAAATGATTAAAAATACTCCTTCATCGATGAATTGAAATTTTTCAGAACAATAACTATTTAATCAACTGAATATTTATCAAAATAAAAAGGGTGCCCAAGGCATGCATATTTCGGTTTATCATTTTTTGTGAGTACTATTTATGCCGGGCCCCTTTTTTTTGGAGGCCCCGGAAGTGGCCCCGGTTGTTTTCCCTTAAATCCGGCGCTGGATGCTCTCAGCCATTTTAAATGAGTAAAATTATACGTAAATAGATACATATATTCGTGACTTTTGACTATTTTCCGGCACATTCTTCTCGAGTTTATTATCTATAGAGACCCGCCAATTGCATTATCTATACATTTATACAGGTATGCATTGCAGCAATAGGCGCGACCGCGACCAAACAGCTAGTAAAAAATACCAAAGATGGCGACCAGTCTGAAGTTGTGCGCTGCTCGCGTAGTTGTGTGCGCGGCGCCTGCGCGATCGGTGTATTCGGCGGCTGTGGAATCGTGATCCGTTTAATAACGTTGGTTTTCTCTGTACATATTGGAGCGTACACGAATAACACCCTGCTTTCTGCGTCAAATAATATGCAATTTCCTTTTCGTCTATAGCGTGTTTCTTATCCTTATGGAAAAAATATTACCTATATACCTTGTCTTAATTACGGAGCAAATTATACTAGACGGTGTTCATGAATCACACGAGTGTTGCTGTCTTGTTTTTTGAATTGTACTGTTCATGAGTGTTTCCAACGTAACAATAATTTTAGTTCAACCATAAAATCGTTACATTTTTATGGAGAAGGAGTTGGGAATGTTTCACCCTCAAAGAAGAACGGCTACTTACCAGCCTTCGTAATATCAATAAAATCCATTGGTTGCCTTTCTTTTGTTTACCACTTTTTTATAGTTATAATAACAATTAAGTGAAGTTATCTTGAATAACTTGCGTAACTACTATTCTTATTTTATTTTTTCCGTCTACTTTAAAATTGAGGTTTCTATTCAAAGTGGTTTCTATTCAAATCATTAAAAATAACAAAGCATATCGTTAAGTCTCAAAACGTCGTGGACGTGCTACTTAATCCCGGTCTATTTGTGATCCCGATGCGATCCCGTCGCGTGTGACTACGTTCACCCCAGTCAGTCTCGCTCGCTCATTCATTCACTCTCGCTTTACTAGTTGGGGGAGCGCGTTCTATCTTTGAACAGCTGTCAAAATGCGTAAACCATTGTAAATTATTATTGTTATTGTTAAAATTGTTATTGTTTACGTTGCAGTGTTTTTTCTTGTGTTTTGTTCTGCAAAAAACAATGTGAAAAGTGGTTATTAATGATCTATTCGAGTATCGTGAGTCCCTTGGCTGAGTCAGTGGAATGTGAGTTGTGCGCCTACCCTCGGAGGGAGAGCCGCGCCGTGAAGGTACGACAGTGGAGTGACAGTTCACTCCCAGGGGACACACTGAGAAAGGAAGATGCGGATCAAGCCCGGTGCGGATATACGACAGAACGGTGCGTACCGTCAAAGATAATTTCTTTTAATTGATCCGAAATACCTACCTACATATATTGTGGTAGGTAACTATTTAAAAACATATACAAAATAAAAACATTCTACGGATATTTTATTGTTGCTATGATATTATAATCATTTCATTTGCAATCGAAAGACAAGTGACTTGATCAATTAACAGACCACTTCTTGGTGTGGTTTAGTTTAAGTGTCATTGGTTCAACATGCCTACCTATGTAGGCAGTTACTTACACGTACTTATCACCTAGCTCGGGCCACCATACACTTTTTTTCTTACGGAGCAATAAAAACCGGCCAATTGCGAGTCGGACTCGCACACGAAGGGTTCCGTACCATCAACACCAAAAAATCACGACTTTCGTATGGGCCCCCCTTTGATTTTCATTATTTTTTATTTTACCTATTTGTTGTTATAGCGGCAAAATAAAAAACACAAACTCTGAAAATTTCAGCTGCCTACCTATTACGGTTCATGAGATACAGACCTGTGACCGACGGACAGCGGAGGCTTGGTAATAGGGTTCCGTTTGCACCCTTTGGTTACTGAACCCTAAAAACGAGACTGCCAGAAAGACATTATTAACCGACTTCAAAAAAGGAGGAGGTAATTTTATGTCAATATCTTGGCCTCTGGGCAGGGCGAGCAAACCATATTGCGTTTCGCGAGTCCGTAGTCCAACCGTTCTCCCTAATATTTTTACTTTTACGCACTTGGCCGGTTTTTTAGAAATAAACAGTGACGTTACCATACTTTAAATGAACTCGCCAGATGAAAAGGCAAGTGAGTTAACAGTATGGTAACGTCCCTGTGAAACCACATGTGTCACTGTTTATTCCTAAAAAACCCTTCCTGTGCGAGTCCGACTCGCACTTGGCCGGAAAAGGCAAGTGAGTTAGTAAATTTGACGTTTAGTTGCATTTCGTAAAATTGTTCTGTCTGTCTTAAGGTGGCCCAACCCGCTCATCTCCCCATACAAAAGGGGAAAGAAGATCACGCCCATATTTCTTGTCAGAGATCTAATATTTTGCTCAAAATAGCTTTATTTGATCGAATTAGATGTCTGATGACCATTGGCATTGTAAAATTGTGTTTGGTTTCAAGTTATAAGGTCCGAAAGTTCGAATTTTTCGCGCGTTTTATACGATAACTTTGGAGGTGGATTACGCAATGATAAAGTAAGAACATCGTAAAAAGATTAGTCATCAGACATAGCTTATTTAATCAAGATTCATGACCTATTTGGTTTTTGTTCGATTTTTGACTACAGCGGTCGTGGTTTACTTTTAGCTATAAGTCGTTTTGAAATTAAAATTTTCGTCAATCTTACCAAATCATACACTATGCACATTGTCTTTTTTGTGGACATGTTGCATCTTCCTCATCACGGAGCCTGTCTTATTCTTTGAAACAGAGAAGGTCCCAAAGCGCAACAGCACGGTTTTGTACCGTGCCCGCGAATGAGTTAGGCCCGCCGGGTTGGGCCGCCTTAAAACTGTCAAACGACGGGACGTGTTTTTTGCCCAAGTGAAAAGATATTTACCAGTCAGCGGCACCACTAAATGCAACTAAATGTCAGATATCACTCACTTGCCTGTTCACCCGGGGAGTTATTTTAGTATGGTTTACTAATAAAAAGGCGACGCAAAACCGTAATATATCTTAACATGTGGAGGAAAGTAAACTCGAACTTGTGCATTGTTGTTAGCTTATCATCCACATTTCAAAACGTGAGCCGATCGATATCCACAACGTAAAACTCGAACTAGGGCCAGTTTTAACGCGTCGTAAGTTTGCTTGCGGACATTATACATCATTCTGAGTCGATGCGACTTATTCAGTCGTAACTGTGGGTAACTTGCTTATTGGAGACATTGTCCTTGCAATTTTAGAAACACCCATCCATCGATATAATCTAAAACTCGTCGATGCACCCATCGAACAGAAACATGCGCTTTTTAGGCTTTCGTACACATAGTGTACCAACGGAACCCTATTACTAAGCCTCCGCTGTCCGTCCGTCCGTCCGTCTGTCTGTCACAGGGCTGTATCTCATAAACCGTAATAGTTAGGCAGCTGTTTTTTTTTACAGAGTGTGTATTTATTATGCCGCTATAACAACAAATAGGTCAAATTAGAAAATAATTAAAAACAAAGCGGTCCCCCATACAAAAAGGTGTTTTTTGTGTTAAATGTTGTATTATGGTACGGAACTCTTGGTCGGGTTTTTCATAATGACGAACATTTGCAAGCAATGTTTTCCTGCAAAATGCACGCTGGCTGAGCGCCTGCTCATGCTGTCTGCCAATTGAAGCCAATTCCTCCGCAAGGTCATCCGTTGGCGGAGCAGCTCCCACCTAGCCGGCCGGTGTGTCTTTAGGTAGGTAGGTACCTCAATGAATCATAGCATCGATATATCTTAAGGAGCATTGGATAGTATGATTTTAAATTAAGGTCTTTTTTATCTAACTGGACATGGATGGCTTATACCGAACTGACCGTCAGATATTAGCCTAACACACCACATGGGAACTAGGTGCCATTCCAGGAACGTCCTCATATGTCACTCATTGTATGGATATGGACTAAATGTGTAGTCCGAAATGTCGCGTCTGTGCAGACTGATTTTATCATACCTGCATTGCTTTAGGAAATGTACCTGTATTTCAAACAAATCAACTACCCTTATTTAAAACATTGAATTTTGAAAAATCCATGCATTTTCATAATAACATTCGAAACCCGTTTGGGAAAATTTACGAAACGAACCTTAGTCACAGGAAATTTTAGATTTACAAATTTTAAGGCGGCCCAACCCGGCGGGACTAACTCATTCGCGGGCACGGTACAAAACCGTGCTATCGCGCTCTGGGACCTTCTATGTTTCAAGGAAAAAGACAGGGTCCATGATGAGGAAGATGCTAAATGTCCACAAAAAAGACAATGTGCATAGTGTATGATTTGGTAAGATTTACGAAAATTTTAATTACAAAACGACTTATAGCTAAAAGTAAACCACGACCGCTGTTGTCCAAAATCTAATAAAAACCAAATAGATTATAAATCTTGATTAAATAAGCTATGTCTGATGACTAATCTTTTTAAGATGTTCTTACTTTGTCATAGCGTAATCCACCTCCAAAGTTATTGTATAAAACGCGCGAAAAAATCGAACTTTCGGACCTTATAACTAAGAAACCAAACACAATTTTACAATGCCAATGGTCATCAGACATCTAGTTCGATCAAATAAAGCTATTTTGAGCAAAATTTTTGATCTCTGACAAGAAATATGGGCGTGATCTTCTTTCCCCTTTTGTATGGGGAGATGAGCGGGATGGGCGTCTGCCATTAAACTAGCGAAATAGTCTTCCAGGCCCCTAACGCTTCCTCACCCCTAAACATTGTCAGATTGAAATAATTTTTTGTAATTCTTTTTCAGTAAAAAATATTAAATGATCGTTAAAAGACAACTTTTTTCCAATATTTATTAGCCAACATTTTCAAATCTAAAAGGTCTATACAAAAAATTAAAACACACGGACGTAGATTTCTCAAATATATTTTAGAATCCAGATTTTCAAAAATCTAGTTAATCATTACGATGCTCGTAAGCAGTTATCGTCCGTAGTAAGGGGAATTTATGGTGGAAAGTGGGTAATGACTTTCTTAAATTAAAAATCACAGGTAGGGAATGTAAAAACCCTAAAACAGGCAGCTAGTGTCCCATAAATCAGAATAATATATTTAGCCTGGAGTGCACAATGTTTGGTTGGTGTTATAGTTATGGTAATTATAGCTCTATCTTCTTTCTTCTTAAGGTGGCCCAACCCGGCGGGACTAACTCATTCGCGGGCACTGCACAAAACCGTGCTGTTGCGTCTCTGGGACCTTCTCTGTTTCAAAGAAATAGACAGGCTCCGTGATGAGGAAGATGCACCATGTAAAAAGACAATGTGCATAGTGCATTTACGAAAATTTCAAAACGATAAAATAAATAGCTAAAAGTAAACCACGACCGTTGCAGTTAAAAATCTAACTAAAACCAAATAAATTATAAATCTTGATTAAATAAGCTATGTCTGATGACTAATCTTTTTAAGATTTTCTTACTTTATTATTGCGTAATAAACCACCAAAGTTATTGCATAAAACGCGCGAAAAATTCGAACTATCGGACCGTATAACTTAGAAACCAAACACAATTTTACAATGCCAACGGTCATCAGACATCTATTTCGATGAAATAAAGCTCTTTTGAGCAAAATTTGGGATATCTGATAAGAAATATGGGCGTGATCTTCTTTCCCCGTTTGTATGGGGAGTTGAGCGGGTTGGGCCACCTTAATGCGAAAAATAAGGAAGGATATATTTTATTTTGAAAATTAGCAGTAACCAGATATTTTATCCACGCTTACAGAATGTAACAGCATTAGGTAATTGTATATGTACCTTCATTGTTGGAATTACTGATTCAGTGTTGTTCCAGTAGTACCGATCATGTAGGTACAGTTTAGCATACCTAGCTATCTAGGTATGTTAAATGCAACCAAGGATTTTGACCTGTTTTGTATTAGTCTCGTTGTCATTCCGGTTGAGAGTGACTTTTTTTTAATGACAGCATTAGTGAACCTAATGTGCTCTAATGCTGTTAGGTATGTACTATTTGAAACAAAACTTGTCAACCATCATACACTAAAACGAGATTTATATAAGGACATTATCATTTGGGGCAATATCTTCGAATGTAAAACTGTTTTGTGGTTAGATGTAATGTTCTTATCACTGATCGTTCTTGTGATGTCTATTACTAGTTTGGTAACAGCAATGTCCTCATTGACGGCTCCATGAAAAGATATTTTCTTCAAATGGAATCTTGCTCATGAGCTGTACAACTATACTATACCATACTGGCTATCGAATTGGTTGATTTAGTAGGAATCTCTTTCACTAGAAGCCTATGGAATACCTCCCACAGCCGTTAAGCTTGTCGATTTTCTGATAAGGTCTTCTGAGTTATTCATTCCCTGCACTTTTATTTAACAATATCCCGAGCATGGTTTGGCCACAGAATAAGTACTATTATTCTTCAGGCCAGTTGGCCCATATAATAGTCAAACTAGAACTTGAGCCTTGTAGATATGTCCTGGGGATATAAATAAATAGATACTGTGATCAAAATGTAAGTGTAGATGTGTCTGGTGAAAAGCCTCCACCATAGGGAACTGATTGATCAAGCTCACCCCGAAAGTTTTTGCAATGTAGATATCGGTTTGGATGGTTCCGCAAAGGTGAGTTTAGCGAGGGGGTACCGTTCCGTACCGACGCGACGCGGCGACGGAACAGCGATCCCCTCCCCCCTCACCGCCGCCGCCAGCACCCTTCGCAGGGAACGCTATCGATTTTGTATTTGGCAAGCCGACACCTGACCGCAACACAGCCTTGCAAAACCTTATTGCGATCTACTCCTTTATCTATTGTTATTTCTAATCGTTTTAAATGTTCCGTTTTATTCTGAAGGCTCAGTTCCTTGGCAGTGACTGGCCCTCCCTACCAAAAGTTATAGATTCATATTCTGTCCACATTCATGCCTAACTTTTTTTTTCTGATTTAGATGAGTGCATTTCGTTACGAGTTGTTCGTGGTTCTGAATCTATGTAAAATTGTAAGGCTCCTTCCCCTATACCAGGTGGTAAGGCTTAGCCTGGTTTGTACAATTGCATTGAATGAAAATAGGTACAAACTGACGGAAAATAGAGTAGCAACTGATCGGAAATATTGCAAGAGTGTACATACTAGTTTAAAGTATTCGATTTAAAGGACAGTATCCCACAATCCCAATAAATAGAGGTGGTTTTGTGTTGCTTTCTGTGGAGGTTTTGAACGTCAACGCAGGAAAAACGTAAGAGCCACTATATCTGACTTTTACTATTCCGATTTATTACATTTACACGTAAACTTCGCTGGTACCTTCTTTGACATAATATGTAGAAAATATCTTCTATTATAAGAATTATTTCAAGTTATAAGCCAACAAGATGATATCTTGATAAAATATTGCCAAGATGCTACAATCTGCAGCCAAGTAATGTCGAATTACAACAGCGTGGGAACCTCCATCTCTTGCTTGATATAAACTATCCGAATGAACATATTAAAGAAACTTAGCTATTTAATTATCTACGAGCACATACTTATTCATGAGTCCGCCCAGTCCAAATAAATATATTTTCCCGGATTCCGAGAAGCCTTCATTTTACCATTGCACTCGGGGGAGCGACCTAGGGGTTGAACTGTCTCGCCAGTACACCAGTAGGCGCAGGCGAGTATACAATATTCCCGCTGTGGGTAAATACAGGAAAGTGGGAAAAGAGTTCCTGAAGGTGTACTGGATTGATATATGTCTAATTTAAAATATCCTCATGAGTACATAATTTGGGGCCGAGTGGCCCAAAATTGTGTGCCGAGTTTTTTTAGTTTGCAATATTTTATAGGGATAGGGGACTACTAAAAAAATATTATTCATTTGAAACATGCCGTCTTCGAAATGGTTCTCCGTTCCTCAGGTGACAGAAGCCTTAAAAATTCTTCCTCGCACCGTCATCAAACCACCCCTACAGAAATGACTCACTATTGCCACAGTATAAACCAAAGAGTTTCAGTAGTGCGATGCACGGGTAAAATAACCCTAATAAGTTCTACTCTGTTTATTTTATTCATTACAATAGAAAATTCAGTAGTGAAGTGTGTGCTTATTGCTTAAATATAATTGAACTGATTACTGAAATGTTTTTCAGTCAGGGTTTAATTTTAAATATATATTTTGAACAATGTCACGGATTATATCGTTATGAAGTTAATTTTGCAATGAGACCTAAATTATAATATGTATTGATCATTAATCAGAAGTAGTAAAAGTAAGCATCCGTCTTTTTATATAGAACGGTCCCCGAATGCTGGACAAAATAATGCTAAGCATTTACATAGCTCCTAGCTTCTGTTCAACGTGCATAAATTCATTATTCGACATATGATCATTTTAATTTTTTTTTTTTTTTTATGCGACCTGACATGGATGGCTAATACCACACAACTACCGTTATGATATTAGCCCAATACACCACATTCCCGAAGGAATTAGGTGCCATGCCAGGACCTTCCCTTTATGAGCACGGCTACATTGAACTGGATGGAATCATGTTACACTTAACTGGTTATGAAAGAACTGCAAATTTATTAGCAGACGAAATAAAGAAATTGTAGATATACTACAAGGCAATTAAAATATGAAAGCTTAGTTAAAATACTACACTGCACGGCTTGATGACAAACTAATAAGAGGAGTTGAGGGCATCAAACAACAGCTTTAAAATGGAAATTTTGAATATCATCATTAATTTTTTATTGTAAGCTAGTTTGGGTTTTTCGGTTTTTTTTTCTCTTCTTTATACCTTCGTGAAACCAAGAAGATATTTTATCTTCTTCTATGTCAAAAACAAAACTTTTATTGAATATTCTCATGAGGTTAAGATGCATTGTGATTTTACACGTTGTGTTTGTCTATTACTGAGAGTTCACTCAGGCTAAATTTCAATGTATGCTAATTACTTGAACGTTTAGAGCTGTACTTTTGTTGACAAATCTAATAAAAAAAACATGAAATAGATATTTTTAAACAGGGAATGTGCAATTAATAAAATTAAAATATAACGCGTGTCCGGCGATACAATCTACGAGCAGGCATCACAGCCAACCTCAAAGAGCTAGTCTTTCTGGGGAAGGGGCCGCACATACGTTAGTTTACGATGCGCTCAGATCGATATCTTAATTAATAATGCTTTCAACTTCAATTGAATGTAATTGGTCATCGCGCAGTCACACGCGAACATCACGCAGACCACGTGAAGTTGAGTGTGGGCAAAGAATATATACACTGGATTGGGCGCTCAAACCAATGCCCAAGCCGACATGCGAACCTTCTAGACTTGTGTCACAGAGTGATTCTTTCACGAGGATTTTAACTTTGGAGAAGGGGATTTTAATCTATTCCTTGATGTCCCCATGTCCCCATCCCTTTGTGGTCACATTTATTAAAGTTAATCTATTCGAATCTAAGATCATCTTAAATTGCTCCAGTGCCACCCACTGCAGGGCTTACAGAGGTAACATAATTAGCATATAATCCTATATTACCAAGCTTACTCTCGCCCTGTCATGTACCACTTTATGTCTCATTGTCAATTAGCTAGGTGCATTTTCTTACGAATGCGAGCTGTTCCATGGTTCGGAACTGATGTAAAACTGTAAGTCTCCTTCCCCACTAGGTAGTAGGGTTAAGACTACCCGGGTTGGTACTACCGCATTGGATGAAAATATGGTTGGAGCGGCAATGAAAATCGTCCGTGTTTTCTATCAAGTTCAATTTAGCCGTGATCATAAAGGGAAGGTCCTGGCAGGGCACCTAATTGCTTTGGGAATGTAGTATAATGGGATAAAAGCATCGTGTACAAGCTTATTACAATGAGTTAATTTTCATTTAAATGCAGAGGTGTCGATGTAGCTTATCGTTTAATGATATACGTAAATGACGTGCCAAGATAGGTTGGCTGGCTTGTACTTACAAGAGGGTTGCCGAGCTGGGGTTGAAAATCCGCCGCTGTGGCTCGATTCTCGGAAAAATACGCGTGGCCACGCACTTTCTACGGGGTTGTACACAGTGCGGCGAGAAAATGTACAGTGGTGAAGATTCGTTTCGGAAAAAATATATGTATGTTCATAAAGAAAGCAACCTAAACGTTGAGAAAGAAGTATGTATGTCTGTAGAAGAAACGAATTGTGCTGCGATCATGCATTATGGCGGTTTATCATTAAAGCGGCGTCATGTGCATATATATGTGATATTTGTGAACTATATGACATGCAAGTATTTTAACTGTATGCATACTGACATGCACTAGGCTACGAGCGGCTCGTAGCCTAGTGGCGCGGGGACCGGCCTAGCGTACCAGAGGCCCGGGTTCAATACCAACTTGCACCACTGTCTTTCTCTTTCAGAGTTCGATAAGTGCATTTCGTCACGAATGCGAGCTGCTCCATGGTTCGGAATCCATGTAAAACTGTAGGTCCCCTTCCCCTACTAGGTGGTAGGGTTTAAGCCCGCCCGGGTTGGTACCATCGCATTGGATGAAAAGATGGTCGAAGCGGCAATGAAAAATTGTCCGTGTTTTCCATCCAGTTCAATGTAGCCGTGCTCATAAAGGGAAGGTCCTGGCATGGCACCTAATTCCTTCGGGAATGTGGTGTATTGGGCTAATATCATAACGGTAGTTGTGTGGTATTAGCCATCCATGTCAGGTCGCATAAAAAAAAAAAAAAAAATTAAAATGATCATATGTCGAATAATGAATTTATGCACGTTGAACAGAAGCTAGGAGCTATGTAAATGCTTAGCATTATTTTGTCCAGCATTCGGGGACCGTTCTATATAAAAAGACGGATGCTTACTTTTACTACTTCTGATTAATGATCAATACATATTATAATTTAGGTCTCATTGCAAAATTAACTTGCAAAATTAACATTTCAGTCAGGGTTTAATTTTAAATATATATTTTGAACAATGTCACGGATTATATCGTTATGAAGTTAATTTTGCAATGAGACCTAAATTATAATATGTATTGATCATTAATCAGAAGTAGTAAAAGTAAGCATCCGTCTTTTTATATAGAACGGTCCCCGAATGCTGGACAAAATAATGCTAAGCATTTACATAGCTCCTAGCTTCTGTTCAACGTGCATAAATTCATTATTCGACATATGATCATTTTAATTTTTTTTTTTTTTTTTATGCGACCTGACATGGATGGCTAATACCACACAACTACCGTTATGATATTAGCCCAATACACCACATTCCCGAAGGAATTAGGTGCCATGCCAGGACCTTCCCTTTATGAGCACGGCTACATTGAACTGGATGGAAAACACGGACAATTTTTCATTGCCGCTTCGACCATCTTTTCATCCAATGCGATGGTACCAACCCGGGCGGGCTTAAACCCTACCACCTAGTAGGGGAAGGGGACCTACAGTTTTACATGGATTCCGAACCATGGAGCAGCTCGCATTCGTGACGAAATGCACTTATCGAACTCTGAAAGAGAAAGACAGTGGTGCAAGTTGGTATTGAACCCGGGCCTCTGGTACGCTAGGCCGGTCCCCGCGCCACTAGGCTACGAGCCGCTCGTAGCCTAGTGCATGTCAGTATGCATACAGTTAAAATACTTGCATGTCATATAGTTCACAAATATCACATATATATGCACATGACGCCGCTTTAATGATAAACCGCCATAATGCATGATCGCAGCACAATTCGTTTCTTCTACAGACATACATACTTCTTTCTCAACGTTTAGGTTGCTTTCTTTATGAACATACATATATTTTTTCCGAAACGAATCTTCACCACTGTACATTTTCTCGCCGCACTGTGTACAACCCCGTAGAAAGTGCGTGGCCACGCGTATTTTTCCGAGAATCGAGCCACAGCGGCGGATTTTCAACCCCAGCTCGGCAACCCTCTTGTAAGTACAAGCCAGCCAACCTATCTTGGCACGTCATTTACGTATATCATTAAACGATAAGCTACATCGACACCTCTGCATTTAAATGAAAATTAACTCATTGTAATAAGCTTGTACACGATGCTTTTATCCCATTATACTACATTCCCAAAGCAATTAGGTGCCCTGCCAGGACCTTCCCTTTATGATCACGGCTAAATTGAACTTGATAGAAAACACGGACGATTTTCATTGCCGCTCCAACCATATTTTCATCCAATGCGGTAGTACCAACCCGGGTAGTCTTAACCCTACTACCTAGTGGGGAAGGAGACTTACAGTTTTACATCAGTTCCGAACCATGGAACAGCTCGCATTCGTAAGAAAATGCACCTAGCTAATTGACAATGAGACATAAAGTGGTACATGACAGGGCGAGAGTAAGCTTGGTAATATAGGATTATATGCTAATTATGTTACCTCTGTAAGCCCTGCAGTGGGTGGCACTGGAGCAATTTAAGATGATCTTAGATTCGAATAGATTAACTTTAATAAATGTGACCACAAAGGGATGGGGACATGGGGACATCAAGGAATAGATTAAAATCCCCTTCTCCAAAGTTAAAATCCTCGTGAAAGAATCACTCTGTGACACAAGTCTAGAAGGTTCGCATGTCGGCTTGGGCATTGGTTTGAGCGCCCAATCCAGTGTATATATTCTTTGCCCACACTCAACTTCACGTGGTCTGCGTGATGTTCGCGTGTGACTGCGCGATGACCAATTACATTCAATTGAAGTTGAAAGCATTATTAATTAAGATATCGATCTGAGCGCATCGTAAACTAACGTATGTGCGGCCCCTTCCCCAGAAAGACTAGCTCTTTGAGGTTGGCTGTGATGCCTGCTCGTAGATTGTATCGCCGGACACGCGTTATATTTTAATTTTATTAATTGCACATTCCCTGTTTAAAAATATCTATTTCATGTTTTTTTTATTAGATTTGTCAACAAAAGTACAGCTCTAAACGTTCAAGTAATTAGCATACATTGAAATTTAGCCTGAGTGAACTCTCAGTAATAGACAAACACAACGTGTAAAATCACAATGCATCTTAACCTCATGAGAATATTCAATAAAAGTTTTGTTTTTGACATAGAAGAAGATAAAATATCTTCTTGGTTTCACGAAGGTATAAAGAAGAGAAAAAAAAACCGAAAAACCCAAACTAGCTTACAATAAAAAATTAATGATGATATTCAAAATTTCCATTTTAAAGCTGTTGTTTGATGCCCTCAACTCCTCTTATTAGTTTGTCATCAAGCCGTGCAGTGTAGTATTTTAACTAAGCTTTCATATTTTAATTGCCTTGTAGTATATCTACAATTTCTTTATTTCGTCTGCTAATAAATTTGCAGTTCTTTCATAACCAGTTAAGTGTAACATGATGGTACGATTGAGTTGGTCCGATAATGGAGTCGGAAGGTGCTCACTCCTCGTCAGGATCGTATCGGTGAATTATTTCTAGCAACATTGTAACCACCACTAAAACTTTGAGTAAAATATTTTTAATAATGGCTTACCACCAGGCCTTGTCCCGGGGCGGTACCTACCTCTGGACATGTACTACCGATGTAAGGAAACCTTGTGTTGCCCGTAATCACAGATGGCCTAATAGGTACACAGAGATACTTTAACCCATACAAAATATTCTATATCTACTGAGATAATGTTCTTCTTCCCGCACCTACCTCGCGTTCGATTGTCCCCCTGCGGGCTGGCACTATCGCATTAGATGAAAAGTCCGTGTTTTTCATTCAGTTGAGGGGTCCGCGCCGCTTCCGATATGAGGGCGGGTCATGCGGTAGCACAGAATTGCGGTAGCTCTCATATCGGTCCTGCACGGCACCTAATTAGGTATCGAGAAAGTAAATGTATAAATTATTTTCTACAGCAATATAGCATTAATGTCAAAGTACGAAGATACACAGTGTAATAAAAAAGTAAAAAAAAAAAAAGTATTATCAAGTTGAAGTTATTTCCATTTTTAAAAGTAAATCAGTAGTCAGACACTAGAACGAACATATATCGTATATCGGTATCGAGTGTGTTGGACTCATATCATAACTGTACGATTACGTGTGGTATTAGGCATCCATGTCCAGTTCCAAAAAACGAACTTTGCAGTTAATTTTAGATTGACATATCCTTCTTTACCGACGTGACAATAAATATCAAGGAATTGATACAGTTAAAATAATGGGATGAAATCAAGAATATATCAATCGGATAAATTATGCAAGTCACTTCAGCGGTTCCTTCATGTTTCTGTCATCATTAAATTCCGAAAGAGGAGGGTAAGTTAGACATTGATTCTTAATTTATTGATGACAAAGAATAACCTCATGAACTGCAACAATTGCAATTTATTCCGACCGCCGCGCCGTCGCCGAAATGAATGGATGAACTGGAATAAAAATACTTGGTTGACCAAATTCCTCGCTTGAGTTCAAACGAAAGATATAAAATTGAAGTAACCCGGCCAGCAGACGACGTGTCCTGCTTCAGTGGATATAATGCTATTACAAAATAAATATTGTTACAAGCTGGCTGGCAAGACACCAAGACCTTAATTTGAAAGTCAACGACTCACCGGAATGCGAGGCAATACGTTCATACTATGAAGCATTGCAAAAAATGTTGATCCGATTTAGAATTTCGACATTCGATGGAAATTACAGGTGAATATCTCTAGTAAGCATTTTTGACTTCGAGCCAAAAACAAGGAATGTGTATGATTTTTTTTTTTCATTTATATCAATTCATATATAAAATCATATATAAAAACCAGTACCTATATTCTAAGAAACTTTTTCCTAATTTTGCTATAATAGTCCTCGCACAATTAAACACAGTTGACGTCACTCGAACACATCCGACACGATTGAGCGTACCTCAGAGTAATATTAGTACTCTGAGGACCGTACATTTTCAATGTTACTAACAGACCTCGACATTCGGACGGCGGAGTGGACTCGCCTTTTTGGGAAACGTCCGGCCCGCGCCCGCGCGATCTGTCGGAGCAGGCAATTACCTCAGAATGTAGGTCAGCTGGTCGGCTGTGAGATGACAGACCAATTAAAAGCCTGCAGAAAAGCGTTACAATGAAGAGAAGAGATGAGTTCGACCTAGATCAAATTATTTATCCCGAACATTACGTAATTAAGTCCTGTGGTTGAGTCCAATGTGAAGATATATTGATGGAAGAACTTGCTGCACGCATTAGCAATATATCTGCTATACATATGTATACATAAATTACCCTGAGTGAGGAAAAGAGTTTCATCGAATACCAAAGGTTCGAATACAAAAAGAGTACCAAAATTCAGTTTAGATTTCCCCATTTTAACATGATCATTTTCTTTGGGAACCGATGGTAAAGACGATAGAAGACAGAGAGACCTTACGTTCCTTCGAAGTTGGAAGGTCTCCAAGTTTAGGGATATCACGGTGTCGTCGACGAGACGTACGGCCCCTGTAATTGTATTAAATTTTGTTTTAAATTGGTATTGCCACTGTTATGTTGCAACATCTCCCGCATTGTCCATCGGCACCTGCTTCCCAAGCGGCGGCGGCGGCTGCGACGCAGCAGCTGCTATTTGACGCATGCGCAGATGAATAACGGTCATGCAACACTCGTAAAAAGATATCATACCTAATAAAAACGTCGAATAATGAGCGTTGCAATCGTTTATGGTATGAAATGTGCTGCTGTGGCCGTCTGGGTGTATAGAGTTAATAGGAAATTGAAATACGGATTTTGCCATTTCTCAAAACATTTTATTTATTGTACCAGATAAAGACGATCAAAATTTTAAAATTATCCTAAATGTTGTACTAGGTTGCTACCATCCCATTGGATGAAACAATTTTCCGTGTTTTCCATTCAGTTGAATGTAGCCGTGCTCGCCAAGGGAAGGTCCTGGAATGACACCTCATAAGGTGTTGGGCGTCATTGGGCTAATATCATGACGGTGGTTGTGGTATTATCCATCCATGTCCAGTTACAAATCAAATATAGCTAGAAGTAAATCACGAACGCTGTAGTCAAAAATAAAAAAATAAAAATATTGAGAATCTTCATGGAACAAGCTAGGTTTCATGACTAATATTTTGTATATGTTATATTTTATTTAAAACCGAATATTTATGCAATGCATGGTCATCAAGTATTTAGATAGATAATTTTTTTTTTGTATAATTTTGGATCTCTGACAAGAAATGTGCGCGCATGATCTTCTTTCCACGATCACAGTAATTATTTTGCTCCTCTGATATTGTATACTTTCATACATGCTCTACGATTACAGGTGCTAGGTACCTGACCTTCACCTTGATTGCCGATACCTTTATAGATGTCCAATAAATTGCGCAACCTTAATCTTTAACTGACTAACTGATTAGCTAGATCTGTAACGGCTGTCCAATAAAATAGTCGATCGCCATTCGCTCGACTTGCCCGTGGGCGTAGCGATCGCCATCGCACATCAGTAAATCGACTCGAAGACCACCCGCCAGGTGATCGTGTGTTAGTATCGTCCGCGAATACGCGAACTTAACTTAACAAATTTAACATCAAAACATTCATTAATTATCATAAAACTCACTGAACGTATACATTAAACTGCGGAGAACACTGTGATAATAACTTTAAATCAAAATTGCTTATTCTCCTAAATATTTATCAGTCTGTAAAAAAAAAAAAACTTTCGTGCAAAATAAATTGTGCCTCAAAATGTGATGATGAATTTCACCTTATTTTCTTTTTTAATTTGAATCAAAGTGAAATAATTTAGTGACAGTGATGACTATTTGCAGTGAATTCATATAAATTTTGTCAATCTACCTACCTTACAGAAATAAATATAAATGTTCTACAATAGATAAGACTATATCGCCTACCTCGTCAGAGCTACGAGTGTCACAGCGTATTGAACGCTTGGATGCAGAGTCGGAGGACCCTGGTTCGAGACTGGTGCGCGAAACAATTTTTTTTTTTTTTTTTTTCGCGTTTTATATTTTCTCGATAATTATATTTAATCATGTTGACTCGTAATAAAACGAACGCTCTAACTTCCAAAAATCCAAACTCTGTTCATCAAGATTCAATTCATAACAGTACTCTGCAAGAATCCTCGAGGTTCCAGTCACTATCCAATGAAGACGTATCAACCAGGAAGTTGTTAGAATCATCTAACCTAAATAATACATTCAATAAAAGCCTACCACTATTGTCAACCAGCAGCGAAAATTCTAATCTTGAAACGGAAAATCTTAGACTACAGCTTCAAGAAAAAGATTCTGAGCTTACTAAGGCCCAAATCGAAATAGAAAGCTTAATTTTGCAAAATGGTGATCTGCAGAAAAAACTTAAATACGCCGAGTTAAAGTCTGAACAATATAAAAAAATGTACGTAGACGCTCTTGGAAACGAACCTCTTCAACACCGTACGCCAACTTTATCCAAACATAAAAAAATATTACGAGATTCGTCAGGCAGCAAGAAAAAAACGAAAGCAAAAGAACAGCTGGCAAGTAAAGGGAATGGAGAAGAAATAGAGACCCCTAGGCAGCCTGATACAGTGGCATTATTCGATTTACCGAAATCAACCCGTCCGCCCACACAGCAAGCAACTACCACGGAAGCAATCCAACAACCTACGACCTTCTCTGACATTTCGAATTCATCAACGGCACGACTTCGGACAGAGACGACCACGACCACTCCTCGCTCGAAAGAGACAGACAAAAAAAGGATAATAATATTTGCAGATAACCAAGGCAAAGGATTATCACGAGCACTCCAGGAAACACTAGGGATCTCTTACAAAATATTATGTATTTTTAAACCAGGATCATCACTTTCCGAATTATTGTCTTCTTTTAAACCTATTTGTAAATCGCTCAGGAAATCAGACATTGTGATTATAATCGGAGGCACAAACGACAAAAATCCTCGTGAACTACTGTCAAATTTGTACTATTATCTAAGCACTGCATCCCATACCAACATACTTATCTCTGAAGTGCCCCGAAATATTCATTTAAAAGAATGTATGCTCAACAAACATGTAAAGACCGAATGCAAACAATTTTCCCACTGCACCTTTTTAGATTTGGGATACTCTAGGGAAGTCCCTAAATTATTTACTCAAAATTTAAGTGATCGTTTAACTAAGGAAATATTGCATATTCAAAATAAGAACGATTACGAATACTTTATGTCACAACAGCAAGCGAAATGGGAAAATTACTGCAGTAACAACAGGACCAAAAAAAATTTTACCTATGCTCAAGCCCTTAAGGCACAAACTCATGATACGTGTACACAGACTGAGTACGAAGCACAAACGGTGGCAGCACCCGTGTCGTCAGTAACAAGCCCGCAGCAGGCGGCGGAGGCGGTAGAGGCGGAGACACTGACTCCAACACAAAAAAATCCGTCTAATATTTTAGAAAATGTAGATGTAACACAAACGATGATTTTTTTCGGAACTAACACAGATGCTACGAAGATAAACTTTACTATATTCCATCAGAATATTTGTAAACTTTCAATAAAAAAAAACGAATTAGAACTTTTTATAACTGAATTTAAATACGAATTAGATGCATGTTGTTTATCAGAGCACTGGTTAGCAGAAAGAAAATTAACCTATTATAAAGAATTATTGCAAATGAAATTGGCAACTGCTTATTGTAGGAAATCAAGCGAATATGGAGGAGTGTGTATTTATTTAAAACCTAACGTTAAATACACAGAACTGAAAATGAAAGAATATTGTATAGAAAAAAATTTTGAATGCTGTGGTGTGAGTTTAGGGACAAGAAATTTAACCATCATATGTTTATACCGTACACCTGATTCTGATTTAAAATTGTTTCAAAAACAATTAGAAATAATTTTGAATAAGTTTTGTCCTATCAAGAATAATAGAAAATATATTTTATGTGGTGATCTTAATATAGACAATTTAGTAGACAGTATACACTTAAGAAATCTCAAGCTTCTTCTGAACGGACACAGCTTGAGTTTACTTCTTAGTAGCCCCACAAGAATCACCAAAACATCCGAAACATGTATAGATAACTTTATAAGTAACATAAAGGAATTTAAAACGCAAATAATTGAAACGGGCCTGTCCGACCATACCGGTCAGTTGCTCACCTTTAGGGTTAATGTGGTCAACGAACAGCCGATATTTTGGTTTCAATTTAAACGTCTATATTCCAATGAAAACCTTCTAAAATATTATAATTATTTAGCTGCAATGACTTTTTCAGATGTTTATTCGGAAAAAGATGCAAATAAAGCCTACAACGCTTTTATAGAATTGGTACTTCTTGGTTATGAACTATGTTTCCCAATATTAAAACAAAAAGTTACCAACGGAAAAAATAATTGGCTAACTCGAGGTTTGAAAGTATCTTCAAAAACCAAAAGATTGCTCTATTCAGAAAGCATACGAACGAATGACCAAACAATCAAAACCAAATATAAAATGTATAATAAGTTGTTAAAAAAAGTATTAATTAAAGCAAAAAAGCTATATAACGTTTCACATGTAATCAATTCCAGGAATAAAACTAAAGCAGCTTGGACTATAGTAAAAAGAACTACAGGTAACATGAGTAAAATTAACAAAATTGAGAGTATTAGGTCAAATAACGGACGCATTCTTGAAAACCCCCTTGAAATCGCAAATGAATTTAATAACCACTATACCAATATGAATATTCATGAAGTAAAAAAGAATACGCCCAATCAAAATAAATTTCCAAAAATAACACAAAAATCTAGTATTTTTTTAATGCCAACTACCCCAAAAGAAGTGAATAAATGCATCCTTAATTTAAAAAATAAAAAATCAGTAGGTTGTGATGGCATATGCACCAAAGTGCTTAAGCATTGCTCCTTGGTAATCTGCGAACCACTTAGTTACATAATAAATTTGTCAATGCTAACAGGAACATTTCCTGAAAAATTAAAGATTGCAATAGTGAAACCATTATATAAGAAAGGTGATAACAAAGATCCTTCAAATTATCGCCCGGTTGCACTTCTTTCTGTAATAAGCAAAATTTTTGAAAACATTATAAATACACGACTAGTAGGTTTTATAGAGAAATTCGAAATTTTAAGCAAAAATCAAAATGGATTTCGCAAAGGACACTCTACAACCAAGGCAGTGTATGACATATTTAGCGATATTTGGGACTGCATAGATAGGAAAAAGCCAATTACAGGACTATTACTTGATATGACAAAAGCTTTCGACTGTGTAAATCACGATAAATTGTTAGATAAATTAAATGACATAGGTATAAGAAGTAACGCATTAGAATTTTTCGAATCATATTTAGACAACAGACAACAAATGGTAGAAATTTCAAGTTTTGATAAAAAAACGAATACCCTGAAAACATACAAATCGAAAACTAATTTAATTAAAGCCGGTGTCCCTCAGGGTAGTATCCTTGGACCCATATTGTTTCTCATTTATATTAACGAGTTCTCTAAATGCACTATTCATAAAATTGTGCTATTTGCTGATGACGCAACTGGATTAATAGTAGCTGAATACAAAGTTAATCCAGAACAACACGAGAAAACAGTTAAAAAAGCGCTATCTGATATAATTGATTGGCTAAATTGTAATGAATTACAGATAAATCTATCAAAAACAAATATTATACAATTCCACCCATATCAAGGCTCGAGACAGGACATTACGATTTCATATGCGGGAGATGTCATCGAAGAAGTAACGAGCGCCAAATTTCTCGGAATGATGATAGAGAGTAATGTTAGTTGGAAGACTCATATAGATACTCTAGAAAAAAAAATAAGTAGTTTTTGTTATGCTCTAAAAGTGCTCACTGCAGTGTCTTCCATCGAGACTAGCCTAATGGCTTATTATGGTTTTGTATACTCCCATCTTAAGTACGGAGTTATATTCTGGGGAAACTCCACACATGTAAATAAAATATTTGTTTTGCAAAAGAGGTGCATTAGAACAATTTATGGAATGAGGTCCCAAGATAGCTGCAGTAAAATATTTAAAGATAAGAAAATACTAACCTTAACATCATTATATATATTAGAATTGTGTAGTTTTGTTAAAGAGCATCCACAATATTTTACTACAGCTGCCGATATAACAAAATACAGGACCCGTCAATGTGAAGCTGGCAACTTATACAAGGCTCCTGTACGAACTACACTAGTGTTAAAGAGCACAACACAGTCAGCCATTACTATATTCAATAAACTTCCCCAACGTATGAAACAGTGCAATAATGCTGCTATATTTAAAAAACAATTGAAAGACTGGCTTCACACCAAAGCTTACTATAATGAAATAGAATTCCATAATGATAACCACGGTTAGAAACATATTTTGCTTATATGTAAGTTCAACATAACTTCTTTTTCACGTTTTTATTTTATTATCTTTTCTGCATAATTCTATTGTAGCATATAACATTTTTAATCTGTGTCCACACATTTGAGTGTTCGCGAAAGTGCGAATCTATTGCTACACCTATGTTTAGGTATTCACTAAACTTATATTGTTAGTACCGCTTGTTCACCATTTTGTATGTACTACTGTAAGTGATAATGCAATAAATTATTTTGATTTTTTTGATTGATTTTGAGTAAGGCTGAGATAAATAGTCTTTCTGTAGAAACTGACTAACGGAAAGAAGTACTTTTTGACGTCACTTTGACACATTCTGTATGGACGTAATATCAAAATAATGCAAAGTGACGTCATAAAGTACTACTTTTTGTTAGTCTTAGTTTCTGTTACGACTATTTCGACCATTGTCCTTTGACATTTTTCTTGTTATTTCCGAGTTGGATAAGGCGATTTCGTCACGATTGCGAGCTGTTCGATGGTTCGGAATCCATGTATTACTGTTGGTACCCTTCCTCTTCTATGTGGCCAGGCCAGCGACTTCTCTTTATGACCATTTTGGTCGTGACCCCCGGGCTGGGTATAGGCTTTATTATTATAATCGGGTTGCAGCCCGTCGAGACTAGACCCTTGACTTATGAACATCACGAATAAATGAAAATTTTTCATTGCCGCTTCGACCATCTTTTCACCCAGTGCGATGGTACCAAGATGGAAGGAATTAACCATATCACCATTTAGAAGGGGAGCTGCAGTTTTGTATGCTACATGGATTCCGAACTATAGAAGAGCTCGCATTAAAAAAAAAAAAAAAAAAAGTCAACCCGCCCCTGAGCCACGCGCCGCTCTAATGCAGTTTCTGTGCCCGTTGCAGTCCAGGATATCCCGGCTGTTGTCCATATTCCTCGATGCGAGAAGTTTATTGAGCTGCGTGCGTGGGTGACAGTGAGCCACGACTATTCCTAGCCGACAATGTATTGACAATCCGCCACAGCCGACTGTCTGCCGCCTGCCTTCGACACAAATCCAAATAGAAATTTTATCTTGTTATGCACGAGAGGTGACGCGTGCTCTGTTGCTATTTGCATACCTACATATATCGGGCGGAGCAAGCTTTATTACATCGATGTCAAGTGTTTGAAACATATTTTAATTCTACGTGTTTTTTTAAATTGCATTTATCTAGAGATATAAATAATTTCGATTTCGCCCGAACTCTCAAAATAATTTTATTGTAATTAATATTTAAAGTAAGGTTGACATTAATGTGTTTTACTTTATTAAGATCGCTCAAATGCCTTTACAGCAATTTAAACTTACTTACATAATAAAAAAGCAGTGAGGGGCGCGACATCAGCTGCTTGCAGTCTATATAAGGGCGTAAGTTAACCACATGTCATCAATTCATTTTGAACTTTCAAAAACATGTTTAACTAAAGTTAGGCTATCAATCTCCAAATTTACTTTTTTATTATTAAAAAATATTTTGTTATATTTCTTAAAATATAGTTAATTATTGTTTTACGCCCTTATCGAACTGAACGCAATTGGCTGTTATCATGCCCTTTGCAGGATGAATTTGTGAAAGCAAAATGGAAATCACCGCCATTGAATAGGGCTGCACATGCTCAATTTGCCAATGTATGTGTTAAGAAAACCTACGTCAACTCCACGTGTCACGTGCCTTTATTTCTCAAGTCGATGCGGGCGATAGGAAGTGGCAGTACCTTACTGATAACATCCACGAGGGCACTGTACCACTGAAAATATTATAAGTTTATATTTATATACTTTACAATGTGTAATTATACGCTTGCGCCTGCGCACTCAGCATGTGCAAGACATTCCACGGTGCAGCCCTATACCCAACTCCTAACTGATGCCTCTGGTGTAACGACCGTTTATCTTCTTTCCATCAGTAATCCTAGACTATGAAGGTTATACTTGACTGCTAGCTTGACATTTTATCTCTTTTTTGAGGTGGCTTCCTTCATTGCATTCATGGTTTATTGTTTTTATTCAATTAAGTCAAGAACTCAGTATGAATGAACTAACAACTAAGTATGAATGACGTAACACTAGCGGGCAGGATTCCTATGTTTAAAACTAAATATTTTAAAAGTGACTTGAAAATAAGCAGTTGAGTCTTACATCAGCCTCCATGGTTCCTCAAATTTTGGGGTTTTTTTTAATAATGTTTTCTACAATACAAGTGGCGTAGTAACAGAAACTCTTTCATTGTAAGTTGAAGCCTACGCCCCTTTCAAACTTTGGCAAAAGGCTCTTCAAGCTTTACACTACCCACGTTAAATTCAGTTGTGATGTCCTTAAACTGGGATAGCATGTAGCGTATTTTTGGCTACTTAGAATGAGTTTTGTTTTTTAAATTAAAAAATGCGATTGGAAAAGCGTTTTTTATTTGAACTTGTATATAACCTATTTAAATACGTTACTAATGTGTGTGTGTTTTTAAATCAATTTGTTTGCCTCCATAACAGAATCCCTACATTGCTCTAATTACGTTAAGAGGGGTATAAGTCTACCCTATAGCAATGTAAACATATTTGCCTACTTTATCTAGGCTAAGTGCTGTCAGTCTCTAGAGCTAATAGATAAGGCTCCTCTACTTAATTCGTAGTTTACATGGTACTTATTAGAGGAAGACCAATTTGCACGGATTTAAGAAGGGACAGATCCCATGCACTGGGCTTCAGATAAATATTAACTTTTAAAATATTAATTAACACCTTTCCACGAGAGTTTCGGTGGTAAACAGGCAAATGAGTGTTTAAATCTGCCGTTTCATTGCATTTCGTACCATGCTGTCAAACGACGTGTTAAGCGGCATGGGAAATTCCCAGTTAGCATGGTACGCAATGTAACGATGTAACGAAACCTCAGATTTAATCACGGTTCACCTGGCGAGTTCATTTACCATGGTAACACCCCTGGTCGTCTGGTCGAATTTGCGGCGCTCGCAGGGCTTCGGGGGGCATAGTTTTTCATGTGACTGGACATGACCTACTGTCATGATATTAGCACAATACACCTTATGGGAACTAGCTGTCATCCCCCTCCCCGTACTACGTGATAGGCCTATGCCCGCCCGGGTTGGTACCATCCCATTGGATGAAACTATGTTTGAAGCGGCAATGAAATTGTCCGTGTTTTTCATCCAGTGCAGTGTAGCCGTGCTCATAAAGGGAAGGCATTTATTTATTTATTTATTTATTTCAGGAAAAACAAACAGAGTAACATAGAAAACTTAATATAAGTGTTAATATATTGCTTAGAAAATATGTTAGTCCAGCTTCGTATTTCACAAGTTTTGCAAAAGTAGTAGGACGAAGCAGTATATGTATCTTGTAGAAACAAAATAAGAAAAACTTACAGCTATTGATTAACTTTTATATTAAAGATGTTATATGCTAGTAAGCAAACCACAGTCGATAAACCACAGTCGATATCGTCGTTGCAATGCCTAAGTGAATCATCCCGATCGAATAAATTGCAATCTGAAAAATGTAATGTGATGTAATACAATATAGTAAAATATAGTATAATACAGTATGGTATGGGAACATAGGACCAAAGAAAAGTAAATAAGTAAATAACATTGACAGAACTAGATTATTTTAAGGTATGAGTATATTAATAGTAACTAAAGTATATTCATACATAAATATATTACAAAATATATGTATTTGGCCATTTGTTTCTAAGCGGAAAGTGTACACAATACAGCTTTCTTAAATTGATAAGACGTCATGAAGAAGATTGGAAATGTGGGAGCCATCCAAGTCGGATAAATAAATAAAATAATGTTAGCCTCGGTGGCCCAGTGGCGCGACACATCGGCGATCGCTCTCCGAAGTTAAGCAACGCTGGGTCCGGTCTGGTCTTGAATGGGTGACCATTCGACCGTTGAGAGAGGCTGGCCGTGGTTCGGATTCCACGTTAAGCTGTAGGTCCCCTTCCTTACTTACTAGGTGGTAGGGTTTATCCCGCCCGGGTTGGTACCATCGCATTGGATGAACGATGGTCGAAGCGGCAATGAAAATTGTCCGTGTTTTGCATCCAGTTCAATGTAGCCGTGCAATATAAGGAAGGTCCTGGCATTGCACCTAGTTCCCATGTGGTGTGTTGGGCTAATACCATGACAAAACTTGTGGTATTAGCCATCCATGTCCAGTCACATAAAAAAAAATGTAGCTCTAGGCGACGAGTCGACTTAACGAAAGTTTTAATATTTTTAAGTATACACCTATTACGCGTTTGTTATTTATGTTCGTCTGATAGAATGAACACAATCCGAATGTCACGAGAAAGTTATTTAATATTCCGTTCCCAATCGTTTTATAGTGACGCGATTAGCGAGAATGTGACGTAAGTGGTTATGTATCAACACCGTTGCTCGCTGCTCTCCGGTGCCTGACAGCTCGCTGTGTAGCCACGACGACCTGGCTAACACGCGATCTTTGGGACCCATGTAAACATTTTTCTCTCAATAAAAAAACTCTTAGCTGTTTACATTAGCTAAAGCGGCTATAATTGCGTGAAAACTAGATGAACATTTATAATGTTTGTGGAGACTAACTTCAATCAGAGAAAGATTCAGGAAAAAAACCGGCCTAGTGCGAGTTGGACTTGCACGCGGATGGTTCCGTATAATCGCACAAAAAATCACTTCATTGCGTGGGTCGACCCTTTATTTTTTCATGATATTGGTTCATGACCTCACCACTCATGTTGTAGGAGTTCATTTCAAAGTTTTTCAACTTTTATTCGTTGTCCCAATAACCTTGTTTGCAGAAAAGTGCTTTTTTAAGAAAACTAATAATACAAAACGAACGCTAAGGATACGGTCGTTTTAGGGTCCTGTGTCACCTTAAATTGATAATAACCTTTTTTTAAGTCGGTTAATGCTGTAAAATGTTGCTTAATTATTCGTAATTTTATGCATTTCCGGCGTTTTATGCGCAAGATAACCTGTTGCCTTCTTAACTCGTATTCAGTGGTAGGTAGTTAGTTACTAATATCTCGAATAATTATCCGGTGTAACAGCGTGACTGTATGTGCTTGCTTAGTACGAAATTGTCGATTGTCGAATGGAAAGCTGTGATAAAAACATAGCTATATATTTAAAATAAAAATAAAAATAACAATAAAAATAATGAATATTATTTTTCCTCAATATGGCC
This sequence comes from Incurvaria masculella, assembly GCA_946894095.1. NCBI lineage: Eukaryota > Metazoa > Arthropoda > Insecta > Lepidoptera > Incurvariidae > Incurvaria > Incurvaria masculella. The sequence goes on along the minus strand of OX335653.1, from coordinate 19,726,064 downwards.
ATTTCGAATGACTTACCCGATTTTGATTAGGTTTGTATGTATGCGTATGGCTTTATTTTAACCAGCACTTATAGTATACTTACCAACGTAATTGTAACCGAGTGGGCAGTCTGAGTTCTCACCGAAATTGGCGTTTACGGCAAACCGATCGACTGGCGTTTTCTCCAAACTCCATACAAGTTTTTACTAGATATTCTGTGGTTTTACTTCTTCAAGCTGTCAAAGTCAAACGCGGACTTCCGATTTGTATGAAAACGCGGAGTGGACGTAAACGGCAACGTCGACGTATTTACGGCAACGTTGAGTAAGCTGTCAAATCAAGCTCGGACTCGCAAATGTTAGTTCGCTTAACGCCCGCTGCGCGCGCTCTTCAATTTCTCCATACAATTGAAAACGCCAGTCGATCGGTTTGCCGTAACGCCAATTTAGGTGACAACTTAGACTACCGGCTCTGGACATGGATGGCTAATACTAAACTGACCGTCAGATATTAGCCTAACTAACCACATGGGAACTAGGTGGCATGCCGGGACTTTCCTTATATTAATGAATCGTTTTAAGCGTAAGTAGGGAAAACCCGACTGTGAAATTTTTTTTGGAAATATTATAAAGCTGAAACTAAAGAATAAACATTTGATAAACTGCTCTTTGCCCAAAAATAAATTATAGCAAGACAGAACAAAAAATGGTTTCTCGATTATGTGTGTGGGGTCGGCAACGAGGGAGCACTAAATGTCGTGACCCTAGTTTTATTTCCCTCACACTTGACTCCGTAAAAGTCTAGCAGCCATCTGGTTATCGCCAGCGGCGAGACGGAGCGGCTTAACGACTTATCGCTAAGATTGATTTCTTTCCTCCCTAGAGTCACTCTCGTCTTACCGAGAAACCAAATAATGTGAGACTCTCGCAGCAGTTATAGTAACCTTAGACTTACTTCCATCTAAGGTTTCTATAATAATAAAATTGCTGCGAGAGTCTCACATTTTTTCTGTAACCTAAACCTCAAAGAAACGCTTGCAATTTATGTTCTAAATTGTTTCTTTGTGGCGTAGTAAAATAATACTAAAATACTGTATTGACCCTCGCTCATTCCTACCCATTTATTTCCAATGTGTTATCGAGGAATACTCGGTCTACACTCAATGTAAACTAAGCAAACAACGGAACCCTCTAAAGAATCGTCAAACGATCGAAGATTTTCCGGTCATTAGGTATTTATCGGGATTTGACAGTTTGAAAAAAAAAAACAAATTAGCCTGAAAATAGATTACACACGATGCCGTGCATACGTTGAACTGAGTTGAATGCTTATAATTCGAGAAAACTCTTATCTCTTCCTAGTTTTCCCTGACACAGTTATATATTTTAATGTTTAATCTATATGAGAAAAGTCGTTTTTACTCCATAAACAGAAAGGTAATCCAAAAGTATTTTCTCTAATTTCCGGTGTAACTATATAAGATTAAACGCCTGAACATCATGCCAAATCTAAGGGTGATTTCATGCTTAATATAATTACGACAATCCATGCGAGTCCAAAACAGTAAGTCAAAACGTTTTGAAAGACTTGAACGAATCATAAACTATTTTATGGTGTCAATGAATTCATCTAAAACCAGTTAGACAAGTAGGTACCATGTTACGCGAAATGATTAGCACATTTTAATCAATTTATCGTACGTAAAAGGCGCAAATGCACCCGCTTTTTCTCTGAAACATGTGAGGTTTCTAATCAATCAACATCTACGATTGGCCTAACGCGATGCGACGACACGATATCAGACCGAGTTAGGTAAAGACAGGTACAAGTATACCCCGCCGCGGCGGGGTATACTTGCGCCGCTGTGCAAAAAGTTATGCTAATTGGTGGCTGGTGATAGACTTTCTATTTGCTGATAAATGTGGGCTTTGCTGGAAACTGATTATCACATGCTTCTATATCGTGGAGTCAGTAATAGAGTTCGTATATTCTTTTTGAATGCTGCATATCTGAAAAATATACAACCTTCCTCTAAAACGAGACCTGAAGAGAAAACGTAATTTTAAAATGTCACAATAACTTTTGTGATGATGTCGCAAGGATATAAGGCCGACAAGCCGTGGCCAGTTTTTGGTCGTGGTATTATAATCTTTACTAGTTGCTAATAAATCTCACTAGTGATATGTATTATCAGTTCAGGGACTTTTGTCAATCGTCATCGTTATTTCACTGGATACAGTTCGGTTCGTTTACGTAAGGTTAGACTTGCTGCTCTGTTATGTAAGAAGTGGAAACGATGGATAATGAGAATCTAATTTTTTGAAGTCGATTAAAAATCAGGGAAATTGTAATGTTACAAGTGAGATTATATGTAATATAACTAGTTTTTGCGCGCGGCTTTAAAACCATTATATGACATCGGAAATGAATATTGTTTTTCCATAAAAGTTTATGTAAGCCAATTTTACCATATAACGTATTTAATTACTTTTATCCATCTCACAATTCAAAATTAATCCCATTTTCGTAATCAACTTCCTGAGATCCTCAACAATTTCACCCAACCCGATTTTTAGTTTTATTTACAATATTTTAATACAACCAATATTTTAATTGAATAAATAAAAGGTTGATTTGTAAAAAAACGCATTAAAGTGTTGAGACTATGTATTTTTATACTACATTAGAGGTTCTGCCTTTAGATGTTAACACGACCAGACTGCTAGGTGGGCTTACCCTTGGGCAGGTCAAATAAAACTGTCTGAGAAGCAGTCTTCCCTACTAGAAATTGGATCCTCTAAATAATGTCAATCTATAGCACGTCATGTAGGAATGGAAGTCCTACGACCAAATACTTTCCTACGACCGAACACGGAAGGCGTTAGTTCCGGGTACGTCAGCGGCTGATGCTACCCACATTAGAAAGTTCTTCCACCATGTCCCCTCGCCGTGGTGTCGACATTTCTGTGAGCCTGTCTATACACCTGGAGCCGTGTAATCGTGATTTTACGTCACACCATAATATATTTATACTATTAAAACATAATGCCGTTATATACATACCTAAGAAATTATAAGCATTTTGGTAGAACAATATCAGATCACGAAACATTTGTCACGCATCATTGACACATTTAAGAGATTTTAGGCACATTTAAAGGTCGCGCTTAAACCAGAAATCAAATTAAACTAGGATTACATCAACCAATATCGCCTCGGCTCTATGACCCACAACTGAAAAAATCTTCCGGTCCCTTTGTTGAAGATTCGACATTGTTTTAAGACCTGCAGGTGAATGGCATGCCTGCATTATAGAACACTCACTTAGAAATTCTTTCCCGACTGCAACCATAATTTTAATTTATTATTAATTAATTTTAATAATTAACTTAGGTATTCAACCCTGCAACATCAGAGCATAAAAAACGGATCTATGAGTAACGACAAAGCTCTAACAAATTTTTAACTTTAATAACATTGTTGGTTTTATAATTTATAACGATTCAGGTCAGAGCTGGAAACAAGTGTACAAATCAGAATTTTTTTAAAGGCCTAGCCCTAACCGAATGTTCTCAAAAATATATTCTAGAAAAGCTTATTCATTTGACAGCTCTTGACCTAGTAATACATTTAGGGCGCATTTTTCATTTGAATAGTCCGCTGCGATGTAGGTTCCCTTATCGGACTTACTCCTAAGTAATGTAAAAATCGACTGACAGTGAGGTAGTAAAGAGAGAGCCAGGCCTAATGACCCTGGTCTGTAACAGACCCGAAAGGACAATAAGGCCCACTTCCTGATCTGATTGTCAAAGAATGTTCCATGTCATTTGATGGAGTTGGTTATTTTTTATAGATATAGGTGAGTGGCTATGTTGAGAGATCGAAGGTTCTAGGTCTAGTGAGGTTAGGTGGTCACCTACCCATACCGACTAATGCAGAGCAATCGAGGTTGTTCAAATTACGTTCCCAAGTTGTAGGTTTGAGGAAAGGCACCGGCCGACAGTTCAATATACTGGCGGTGTGGCAGAGAAAAAACGATCGTAGTGACTAATATCCACAATAGGGTACTCAGGGTGCAGGTGCTCCGGATATACATAGGTTGAATGGGCAGGAATAAGGGTGCCATCCCTACCCAATCGATCGAACATATTGTGCAACTGATACGCAACCTAACCTAACCTTACCTAACCTAACCTAACCTAACTTAACCTAACCTAACCTAACCTAACCTAACCTAACCTAACCTAAAAGGATATTAGGATTTATGTTTTTTAGTCTTAGGCCCAATTGGGACTTTTTATCTCAGCTCGAACTCTAGCAACCTGGGAAGCAAGCGGAAATCATGAAACCTGACATATTTTACCTGAACCACTTGTTCCTGAACTTTCTTCTTAATTCTCATCCTTATAAAATTTACAATTCAAGCTATTATCGGCTGCATTCATTATACAGGTTGTTAACGGAGGTATGGTCCAAAAGCTAAACACGTATTCATTGACATATTTGGAGCAAAACAGGTAGAAGACATTTTGTTGTCCGACTTAAAAAAATTGCCATCCCCATACATTTTTGTAAATACCTACACGCAAAATGTATAGGGAGGACGATTTTTTTTTCAGTCGTACAAAAAAAAATTATGAACCTTTTTTGCTCCAAATATGCCTAGGAACACGTGGTTAACGTTTGGACCATACCCCCGTTAACACCCTGTATATTATTGCATTCTTTACGCGGAACGAAAGTAACAAGTGGGTCAAGTGTGTTATATTTCTCCTATAAAGTACTTTTTCAATGGGTATATTCAAGCACATTTGATAGCCACATGTCTTAATTATCACCATAAGGGTGAGTATAGTGCCATATCATTTAAAAATAAAGGTGTGCGTGACCTCAACTCAAATCAGTCGAGCTATACCCAGAGCATTGCTTATGACGCCAGGTATACGCCGTTGAACATGCGGTCGATTCGAGTCCACATCGTTGACAATTCTTTGGAAACGATTGTAGCAGTTAGCGAGAATCTCGAAACGTGTGGGTTTATATCAACGTCTGTATACCGGTGGCCACCCGGCCAGCAAGCATATCGACGTCAATCGCCGGTTGACATCTTACAGCAGTATTTAGAGTGGGCGGACTAACTTTAGTACGCGTATAAAGATCGGACTAAACCAGTTTTTATATGGTTAGTCCGGTGCTAATCTCGTACTAAGTTTTGACAGGTTCTCTCTAAATACGACTGTTAGTGTTCTGAATCGATGTGGTGGTTGCAAAACGTGGGCGTTCGCAACGAGGTTATTTTCTCGTTGGCAACAGGCTATTGTATTACAATTTTATAAAGGAAAGTTTTTTGGCGCAGCAGTTCTTGTAAATTTTATTTTTGTAATTGTAAATATCGATATTTTCTGGCATACTTATGATGTTTGGGAACAAATTTAAGGCATTCACATGCATGACAAGTAAAGGTTAAATGAGAAGTATCCACGAGTTATCAGGCAAATAGACAGGATTATCAAAAGTTATTCTACTTAGTAAAGTTGTATGGATAGTAGGTAACATTCCATGACCCTAACGTATAGTCATCTTGATATGTTATGTAACAGAAAATGATAATATCTGATCATTATACTAAACAATAAATATGATCTGAAAGTGTGTAGATTCAACCGTGTAGCAAAGACACATTAAGGTGGCCCAACCCGCTCAACTCCCCATACAAACGGGGAAAGAAGATCACGCCCATATTTCTTATCAGAGATCCCAAATTTTGCTCAAAAGAGCTTTATTTGATCGATCTAGATGTCTGATGACCGTTGGCATTGTAAAATTGTGTTTGGTTTCTAAGTTATAATATCCGAAAGTTTGGTGGTTTATTACCCAATAACATAGTAAGAAAATCTTAAAAGATTAGTCATCAGACATAGCTTATTTAATCAAGATTTATAATGTTTTTGGTTTTTGTTAGATTTTTGACTACAGCGGTCGTGGTTTACTTTTAGCTATAAGTCGTTTTGAAATCAAAAGTAGAATGCCCATTACAAAAGCGCTAGCAGTTAGCTTGTCCACCAATGAATCCACTTTGCTTTCATTCCTCGCATCATATAAGTAAAATTGTGTGACTTTCAGTTTTTTCTATAATGGGGATGAAAGATGAACTTTGAGGTTATTTCCCACATTGTAAATACCATCGGTGGTGGATATTTATTTGCTAGACAACTTTAATGATCCTTACTGTCACAATGGGCACTTAACAAAATACTTAAACAGTATCAGGGAAAAGATAGTTGGCGCTATTATTGCTATAGCGGAAGTACTAGCTATATGTGAACTCTACTGAGGGTAAGGGAACAGAATAAATCGATAGTGGTGCCTTTTGACAGGGGTTTTCATACGTTTGTATGTTATTATATATACACCTTAAGGTGGCCCAACCCGGCGGGCCTAACTCATTCGCGGGCACGGTACAAAACCATGCTGTTGCGCTCTGGGACCTTATCTGTTTTAAAGAATAAGACAGGCTCCGTGATGAGGAAGATGCAACATGTCCACAGAAAAGACAATGTGCATAGCGTATGAATTGGTAAGATTTACGAAAATTTTAATTTCAAAACGACTTATAGCTAAAAGTAAACCACGACCGCTGTAGTCAAAAATCTAACAAAAACCAAATAGATTATAAATCTTGATTAAATAAGCTATGTCTGATGGCTAATCTTTTTAAGATGTTCTTACTTTATCTTTGCGTAATTTACCTCCAAAGTTATTGCATAAAACGCGCGAAAAATTCGAACTTTCGGACCTTATAACTTAGAAACCAAACACAGTTTTACAATGCCAATGGTCATCAGACATCTAGTTCGATCAAATAAAGCTATTTTTAAGCAAAATTTTGGATCTCTGACAAGAAATATGGGCGTGATCTTCTTTCCCCTTTTGTATGGGGAGATGAGCGGGATGGGCCACCTTAAGTAAATAAAATCTGTGAAATCGATCTAACAAGCAAACTTTAGCGGTCAGTGAGTATAACCAATTCCGCCTCGTCGAATATATTATATTCGTTGAAAAAGCGATGTTCTTGCTTAGCAAGTGTTATGTATATTACGCACATGTCTTAATTTGTTTATAAATTTATATTAGCAATTAATTTAACTTCTTCCGCGCGCAGTTGCAGTATGAACATCTATTTTCTTCACTGTTTAAGTCCGGAATAATTTTCTATTGTTTGAAACATGCCACGCTTCACGCTCTGTTGCATTAGCACATCATATCTGACATTTGAAACTTTGCCGCTACTTCATTTTATTTTCTACCTTATATTCTATTGTTTTAAGATTCATTCTGCATAGCATTGGCACAAACTCCAAGCTTGAGGCCAGTGAGAATTTCTTAAGTTGCAATAAAATTTCATCCTTATTGACATGGTTGCATGTGTCACAATCGTTTAATAATTAAATTAACTTAGTCAGGAACTCTTAACCTGTTTGGGTAAAGGTGACGTCCTTGAGGTTTAGGTTACAGAAGCGTAGAAGGACGCTTGAGGATGATTTTTCAGTTCTAGTGAGACTTTTGTTATGGAAGCACTTGTCAGCTTTGTTGGTGCGGTTTATATAAGTATTGTAATACATTCAATGTGATTTGTTCATAGTTTTTTTGCATAATGAACCATCAGTGTTTAATTCAGGTATAACCTTTTTGATTGTTTTGCTACTATACTTTCAATACCATACAATTATATGTGTGTGGTTGTTTGCAATGGAATTATATTTAAACCGTTTTTTTTTTCAGGTAAGTTCCCGTTAGATCTAGTTGGATTTTAATTATTCGGGCAGATGGTAAGTCCACCACAATTCCATAGTCCATAGAAGACTCCCAGCTTTTTAGGGCAAGCTTGCCTTGATCCTCGACATGGCTGTCAAATTTAGGGAATGCTTCAAGCCTGTACCGAGTATGAAATTCAATTGATACTCGGTGCAGGCTTGCGGTGTCATTTAATGTGGCCGTCATTAAGCAGCTGCGGTGAAAGGGTGTCCGCTTGTGAATTAAATTCATTAAAAAATGTACCCTCACCGCTTTTGTGTGGGTGTAATCGTGCGTCAACGTTTTTTACGACATAAGTTATTAGTCTAAATTATATAATTGCTCAATATATTTTTTGTTAGATAACCATTTGCTGAAAAATGATTATTAGGAGAAAATACAAAACGATCGTTCGTCGGATACGGTCATTCTAGGGTTGGTCGTAGTCCCCGAAAAAAGTATGCCTCCTTTTTTAAGTCGGTTAAAGAAGAGCCAACCCTGTCGTAAAGATCGTATCCTCTGCATTAACCAACTCAATTTCAATAATCTAACATTTTAATGTTGTTCCAAGTGTTACAACTAAATTAACTTTTAGTCTTGCAAATTTAATTAAAAACAGTGATGTATGAGAATGCAATAAGTTTTATATATTTTCGTACTTTTTAACGAGTGTCATATGTATACCTTTATATACAGGATGTAATTTCATTCATCTTTAACGGGGTTGGTTAGCATCAGAAACTAAGTCGACCGTGTATGTATAATCGACCGCGAGTTCTACTAATATTTTACTAGCTTTTGCATAGAGAATCATCCCTGTATTAAGACAGGTTAGCACATTAAAAAAAGTAAGCCCACTTAATAAATGGCAGCTTCGTGTGCAAGGCCAAGGCCTGACATTCCTTCAGCTACATCGACCAATTTCGATTTCTGTAGCATCGACCGTTACTCTGTCGTAGTTGCATATGGATGAGCACGCAAGGAATTCGGTATATAATATGTTAGTCTTCTGAGTGCGTGACCAATACAGCTGTGCACAGTTGCTTACTATTACTCGTATATAGCTGAGGAATCGTTTCTTCGACTTAAAATCACATCAACCAAAACAAAATTGTTCCAGATATTTCGCTTCCTCGTTGTATAAATTCGTGAATATAGATGTGGTAAATAAATACCACCTACATTTTGACATTTCTACTAAATCTTTGATTTCTCTAAAAATAACGTCAGAATGATAACGCGTGGGTGCAACTTTATCTTTCAAAGTTACCAATCTAGAGGGATTATCTACGATCTCCGCGATTGTCTACGAGCATAATGACTCTTATTTTCTAACGACCGACAGAATCTGCGTAATGAAGCGAAAAACGCCAATCGTAGCGTTAATCTTTTCCAACCCAACCAAAAACTGCATTGTGGAAGTTGGTTGCATGATCTTATAACTATCTTTAGCGAATGTCATCCGAATGTTTGCAAAAAAATGTGCAAGTTTGGATAGATTTTTATCGCTGTACGTTTCCTCACCTCATCCCTTGAAATAAAACTGCTTTTATTCTTTGGTTGTATCCTTCTTATGGTTTTATTATCTCAAGTATGTTCTTTCCAGTTTGAATTTACAAAAGTCAGCTTTTTCCTTTTTACAATGCTCCTCATATTATAGCAATATCTTGACCAATCATAGTTATTTTATTTCAATCAACATTGTATAAAGCCGATTCTATGAACGTATTCCTACCCACGTTTGGTCATCCGATATCACATTTTCCTGCTAGTATTACAGTTTGTTTTCCTGGTAAAGTTCCAAAGAGGTCAATGGCTTAGGCATTCGTCTCTAAATGCTTACAATCTCTTCCATATGTAGAGCGGCTCGGTGTCGCGGGGTGGCAAGCGGCCACACACCGGTTCCCAGCATTGTCTCGGAGATAGCCGCTTCTGCGCTGTATGGTATATAATACCATAGCTATATGTTCTCCCGTTGAGGTAGTTACCATTATTGGTGTTAGAACCAAAACATCAAAAAATACTTGTTGAATATTGGTAAATACAGTTATTTATTTATTTATTTATTTATAGTTAGTAGGTATAGACGAAGGTAGGTCATAACAAAACCTTAGCCCGAATATGCAGTGACTGCCATACGCTTTTTAACCGACTTCAAAAAAAGGAGGAGGTTATCAATTCGTCTGTATGTTTTTTTTTGTTTTTTTTTAATGTTTGTTACCTCATAACTTTTGCCTGGGTGAACCGATTTGGATGATTATTTTTTAAAATGAAAGCTAGTGCTTCCCAAGTGGTCCCATTTTAAGTTCTGACATTAATATCCATGAGAAAATCATATAAGTCTTAAATTTGTATTAAGATGTGCGCGACAAATGGGCGAATAACTCAATATAACGCCAACCGATTTCGGTGATTCTTTGTTTTATTGGAAAGGACGTGTACAAATTAGTAAGTGTACTTCAGATTCACTAAAAATAAACAAATAAAAAAAATTAACAAAAAAAAACAACCGTCTTCAAAGAAAAAGCACTAAAAAGTATAAAATAATTGCCATTTTTCTAGTTAAGATTTTTGTTATTTTTTGAGTCGGTGTCAGCCAAGGTAGCCAAGGTTCTCTTGATTGGCGCAGCGCGTGCCCGGCTGCCGCCGACTCAAAAAATTACAAAATTCTTAACTACAAAAATGGCAACTATTTTATACTTTTTAGTGCTTTTCCTTTGAAGTCGGTTATTTTTTTTTTGTAATTTTTTTTTTTTTACAAAATGAGTCCAGATGGACATCAGTGCTAGCGAAAGGGCCAATCGTTATGAATTTGTCAAATGTTGTTAGGACCTAAACCAATATAATAGTAAGGACCATGAAAATTTCGCATTTTTCTTAGTTTTTGCTCATATGTATTCTCTCAATGGAAGGGTCTGACGGGTATAGTCACCATGTACACTTTAAAGTGGACTAAATGTGCTACAATTTTAAATAAAAGAAAGCTATTGACTGAAAACACGACTGTAAGTTCCCGAGAATCTTTGAATGTAGGCCATTTTTCAAAAAAGGGAAAAAAAATCTAAATGGTAACTAAGTTTGTAAAATATATATTCTAAAAACATACAGACGAATTTATAACCTCCTCCTTTTTTGAAGTCGGTTAAAAATACGCATCCCACGTGAAATATCATGCAGAATGAGGTTGTAGTAAATTTAATTAACTTTCATTTGAGACCAGTTATTTGCTATGCATTCAAGACGATTGCAGTGGTGGCCTTCCAATGGAAAAAAATATTCCTGTACATTCCTTGTTTTGGATAATCTTGTAACGATGTTAATAACGGATGATATTGTCAACTGACGTGATTTATGTAAGAGGGTTTTCTGGGCAAGAAATTGCCTATGAGCACGAAATCCGTCGAGTTTATGAGGTTATTGCACGAATACCAAGGATTACTTGTTTTTCGGTTACCATTTTCCGTGTGAATTGAAATATTTAAAACAGTTGACCTCAATTCACCGATTACACGCTTATATTGACGTATTTGGAGATTGCAAACATGCACCTATCTCAATTTTCCTACAGTTCTTTCCTATCAAATGTATACACTGGAAAGAGAAGGAATTCCTAAGTTCCCTTTACTCCGTGGTTGACGTCAACATGACAGAAAGAGATCTCAGATTTGTTTCTATTTCCGGCGTACAGATTTTAAAGGACAAGACTGTAAATGCTGAAATCTTTAAGCACTCTTACTCCTTGATTGCTTTGTATGTATTTGTTGGCTTACCTTTTGTGGTTCACTCCTATCATCATTCTGCAAAATCATGCAACGCAAATAACTAGGTGACTCAGGATATATTCAATTTAAATTCTTCTTGTACGTTAATGTGAAATCAAATTACTCACTGTTGAAAGGGGAAGTAATTTTGGAAATAAAAATAGTTTAAATAATAACAAAGTTAAAGAGCAATGACGTAATAAACGATAGAAATCAGTAAGAGTAAAAAATAATCTCTTTAGATTTTGAAACGATTTCATACGAAGAAAAACACCGAGTGACAACCGATATATGTACTTACTTCAAATATTAAAGTTGGCGAACCTATACCGTTGTCAAACCCAACTGGTTACTGTAGACTGGCGGTGGCGGCGCCCGGGGCTGCCAGAAAAAAATGAGTAACTTAGAATTAACAATAAAAGTATGGAATCCCCTTTTAAATTATCAGTGTGGGTACTGATGAGGCTAAAGCGTCGTTGTAATGAAGTAAAGTATACTAATTGGTGACGCTGCGACGGTCGATGACCAGGTTAATGATGACGTGAGGGCGCGCCTGATGACTAATGCTGCCATTTTCATCGCTTGAAGCATTGTGTGGCCGAATAAAGACGTTGAAGATTGATCAGTAACATCTTTTCATGTACTGTCATGTCATGTCACGTACCTCTCAGATAATTAAATAGTAATAATATAATTTAGGGCCTCAATAGCCTGCTTTGAATACTACCCCACTAGGAAACTGTCTAAAGAATGTTTCTCAAAAATCTATTTGTGTTTATGATTGATCCTATAAATGATATAAGATCGTTAACATGAACGTGTTCACTCCGATAATATAATCACTTTATAGGGACTATTTTGTTCTAAAGTAGAGTAAAAATAATAATTATGTTATTCGTTTATTTCATCCAACTACTCATATGCAACTTCGAAAAATATAACACAGAATTTGTAAAGTAAAAGGACCCAATGCAATTTAAAACGAATTGTAACAATACGACAAATAATAATCCTTCATGAAGAACCAATGCATAACAATATTTTTCTAGTAAATATTTTGGCTTAGTTCCTCTTTTCCAAACTAGTTCATGACTGTATCATTAGAATGAGGTTGCACTTTACAAAACGTCGTTCCTACAAATTCATCTTTAAAAGAATGTGGGTGTGGATAAAAGGGTGAGTGAGGTTGAGGGTGCGTGTGAGTCTGTCTGAATAGAGTGTTGTAGGATGTATGTTCATACTCTTCTGTATGCTTCTATGAAGTGATAATGAATAGGCTTTAGATTTAGAAGTTCAGAACTTAAACACATTTTTTAGGAAACAATTATTTCAGATAAGTTACAGAGCTAAACATACTATGTAAAGGTGTTTATGTGACAAGCTGCTACGCGGGAACCGATTCTCTTTAATGCTCATCTTGTGATATTATACAACCGCTTGCTAGTTCCATAGGGGTATTTATGTGTCTAAAAGTTGTCTGATCATAGAATAAATTCATTCTTCCAATGGCTATATGGTTTGTCTGTTTCCGTAATGTTCAATGTCAACAGAACTGCACATTATTTCCTCAAAACATTGAGTTAAAATGCAGTAACCTTTATTTTGCGGGCATTAACATATTATTTGCGCTATCAGTGTTTAGGAAATCGTTTGTTTTTATGATCCTTTCCTGAGTATTCAGCTAACGACCTTCTCGTATTGTCGTTTCTACTTAACTCCCAAACCCAACGCGATTGTTTGTAGCATAATTAGAGCGTTTTAAACCAACATTCATAAACAAAACTATAATTAGGGGAGTTAACATAATGCTTTACTAATTACGTGAGTTATCAACTTCATAGAACCCTCAGAATGACGCCAACGGAGTTTGAAATAAAGTATACATCAGAAAGTTGCCAGGCATACAATTCGGCATTGAACCGAGGCAGGTGAGTGCTATTTCGTGACACCGAAGGCTAACTGTGACTTCCGGCACGTAAAATTAAAACAAATGATCCCACTGCATTTATTCCCGTGTAATTCACAAGAGCCGACTAAGGGATTCTTCGTTCATGGTTTGGATTCCACGCTTCCTTACTTACTTGGTACAATGGCATTGAATGAACGATGATCGAAGCGAAAATCAAAGTTCGTGTTTTTCATCCAGTTTAATGTTGCTGTGCAATAATAGGATGCTCCTAGCATGGCACATAGTTCCTAAGAGGTATGTCGGACTAGTATACTGATAAAAGGTGTGGTATTAGCCATTCATATAAAAAACTAGCCGAAGTTTTACCTGCCAGCCACAAACCAATATGGCACAGAATCGTTCAGAGGTAAACTGATAAAAATATACAGATTTGTCGACTCATATAATTAATCGTAGAGAAAAATCGCTGTAATGCTTATTGCCGAGCATAATAAAAGAACAGGTGTGTTATCATAATAAATGAACTCGCCGGGTAAACAGGGAAGTAAGTGATTAATCTCGAGATTCAGTATGAAATGCAACTAAGTCAGATTTAATCACTCACTTGCCCGTTCACCCGGGCGAATTAATGTATTATGGTACCCCCCAGACGCGCATGCGCCATGAAGCGCCGCGCGCCGGTCACTACGCTACGTGCATTTGGAACAACGCCAAAGTTGAATATTGAACACGCGATCTCGGTTGCTACGCGTCTGGTTTCGTAGACACAATTCGCAAATGGAGGTGTTGCGAAAATCGCGTCCAATTAGCCGTAACCTTGTTGTAACAGGTTGAGCGAACTTAAATTATTGTTTCTTTTAGTATGTTAAGCACTGCATATGGCGTACGCCAGGACATCTTAAGATGCCCGACGGCGCCCATGGGATTTCGAACTTACAGGGGGGCTGCGAAAACCATGCCGGCCGCATGTTTGAAGGACCCCAGCGGCCTTATTGCCGAACAGCGATAGTCGCTGCCAGCGTCGGTGTCGCTGCTAACGAGCCATCGCATACAAGATTTTTCGGCTACCATCAACTTACCGATACCGACGACATAGACTATGTCGATGGCGGCTACGGATAAAAATTAATTGCGGTTGCCTATCTTTTATCCGCAGTAACGGTAGCCGCAAAATTTGGTATGCGATGTCTCGTTAGCAGCGACACTGTCGTTGGCAGCGACAGTCGCTGTTCGGCAATAAGGCCGCAGGTCGTAGTTTGGGGGAAATGCCTCGGAAGGGAGTTCATTTCATTGTTTACCGACCATATAGATAAAGGATCTAGAGGATCGGTGGGTTCTTATTTTTTTATTGTCGACTGTAAATATGTGCATTTTCTCCCTGTTTCGCGCTGAACGAAGGTAGAAAAGAGACGGAGGTACAGCCGTCCGAAGAGCATTCTCCATGGTAAAGACGATAGAATACAGAGAGAGACCCTACATCCCTTCGGAGTTGTTTTTGGTCTTAAGTGAAATACTGACGCACCCTGTTGAGGATCCCAGCTTTTTTGAGGCTATCTTGGCTTTATCCTGCCTGCTATTTTATTCAGCCATAATTACAGTTAATATTTCGGTTTAAAATAAAAACTTTTATAGCTTCTACACATGACTCTTCGAATATAGCGATATAAAATCGCTATATTCAAAGAGTCCTGATATATTTTTTTATTATAATTTATCGTAATTTTTTATTTTGTCAAGTATGAGATTAAGATCTTATAAAGACAGCGACGTAATGCGACGCGAAATTTCCAGTCCTGTTAGGGCTAACTAGCCCCATTATTCATTCTATCCAGCCTGCTTATTGCCTGCCCACCCAACATCAGAGCCGTCACCTTGGGATAATTATCTTCTACGCGAAATACTTTGCATCTCTATAATAAATGTATTGTTCGACCACATAAATAATTTCCCGAAGTTATGGCATTGACGCTGTCACATTCTGTAGTAAACAAATTAGATATTTTTATGCACGGGAATAATTATATAACAAATATAATAATCATGCAACATACATACTTAAGACTTATATGAGATAATCATATAAGTCTTAAATTTGTATTAAGATGTGCGCGACAAATGGGCGAATAACTCAATATAACGCCAACCGATTTCGGTGATTCTTTGTTTTATTGGAAAGGACGTGTACAAATTAGTAAGTGTACTTCAGATTCACTAAAAATAAACAAATAAAAAAAATTAACAAAAAAAAACAACCGTCTTCAAAGAAAAAGCACTAAAAAGTATAAAATAATTGCCATTTTTCTAGTTAAGATTTTTGTTATTTTTTGAGTCGGTGTCAGCCAAGGTAGCCAAGGTTCTCTTGATTGGCGCAGCGCGTGCCCGGCTGCCGCCGACTCAAAAAATTACAAAATTCTTAACTACAAAAATGGCAACTATTTTATACTTTTTAGTGCTTTTCCTTTGAAGTCGGTTATTTTTTTTTTGTAATTTTTTTTTTTTTACAAAATGAGTCCAGATGGACATCAGTGCTAGCGAAAGGGCCAATCGTTATGAATTTGTCAAATGTTGTTAGGACCTAAACCAATATAATAGTAAGGACCATGAAAATTTCGCATTTTTCTTAGTTTTTGCTCATATGTATTCTCTCAATGGAAGGGTCTGACGGGTATAGTCACCATGTACACTTTAAAGTAGACTAAATGTGCTACAATTTTAAATAAAAGAAAGCTATTGACTGAAAACCCGACTGTAAGTTCCCGAGAATCTTTGAATGTAGGCCATTTTTCAAAAAAGTGAAAAAAAATCTAAATGGTAACTAAGTTTGTAAAATATATATTCTAAAAACATACAGACGAATTTATAACCTCCTCCTTTTTTGAAGTCGGTTAAAAATACGCATCCCACGTGAAATATCATGCAGAATGAGGTTGTAGTAAATTTAATTAACTTTCATTTGAGACCAGTTATTTGCTATGCATTCAAGACGATTGCAGTGGTGGCCTTCCAATGGAAAAAAATATTCCTGTACATTCCTTGTTTTGGATAATCTTGTAACGATGTTAATAACGGATGATATTGTCAACTGACGTGATTTATGTAAGAGGGTTTTCTGGGCAAGAAATTGCCTATGAGCACGAAATCCGTCGAGTTTATGAGGTTATTGCACGAATACCAAGGATTACTTGTTTTTCGGTTACCATTTTCCGTGTGAATTGAAATATTTAAAACAGTTGACCTCAATTCACCGATTACACGCTTATATTGACGTATTTGGAGATTGCAAACATGCACCTATCTCAATTTTCCTACAGTTCTTTCCTATCAAATGTATACACTGGAAAGAGAAGGAATTCCTAAGTTCCCTTTACTCCGTGGTTGACGTCAACATGACAGAAAGAGATCTCAGATTTGTTTCTATTTCCGGCGTACAGATTTTAAAGGACAAGACTGTAAATGCTGAAATCTTTAAGCACTCTTACTCCTTGATTGCTTTGTATGTATTTGTTGGCTTACCTTTTGTGGTTCACTCCTATCATCATTCTGCAAAATCATGCAACGCAAATAACTAGGTGACTCAGGATATATTCAATTTCAATTCTTCTTGTACGTTAATGTGAAATCAAATTACTCACTGTTGAAAGGGGAAGTAATTTTGGAAATAAAAATAGTTTAAATAATAACAAAGTTAAAGAGCAATGACGTAATAAACGATAGAAATCAGTAAGAGTAAAAAATAATCTCTTTAGATTTTGAAACGATTTCATACGAAGAAAAACACCGAGTGACAACCGATATATGTACTTACTTCAAATATTAAAGTTGGCGAACCTATACCGTTGTCAAACCCAACTGGTTACTGTAGACTGGCGGTGGCGGCGCCCGGGGCTGCCAGAAAAAAATGAGTAACTTAGAATTAACAATAAAAGTATGGAATCCCCTTTTAAATTATCAGTGTGGGTACTGATGAGGCTAAAGCGTCGTTGTAATGAAGTAAAGTATACTAATTGGTGACGCTGCGACGGTCGATGACCAGGTTAATGATGACGTGAGGGCGCGCCTGATGACTAATGCTGCCATTTTCATCGCTTGAAGCATTGTGTGGCCGAATAAAGACGTTGAAGATTGATCAGTAACATCTTTTCATGTACTGTCATGTCATGTCACGTACCTCTCAGATAATTAAATAGTAATAATATAATTTAGGGCCTCAATAGCCTGCTTTGAATACTACCCCACTAGGAAACTGTCTAAAGAATGTTTCTCAAAAATCTATTTGTGTTTATGATTGATCCTATAAATGATATAAGATCGTTAACATGAACGTGTTCACTCCGATAATATAATCACTTTATAGGGACTATTTTGTTCTAAAGTAGAGTAAAAATAATAATTATGTTATTCGTTTATTTCATCCAACTACTCATATGCAACTTCGAAAAATATAACACAGAATTTGTAAAGTAAAAGGACCCAATGCAATTTAAAACGAATTGTAACAATACGACAAATAATAATCCTTCATGAAGAACCAATGCATAACAATATTTTTCTAGTAAATATTTTGGCTTAGTTCCTCTTTTCCAAACTAGTTCATGACTGTATCATTAGAATGAGGTTGCACTTTACAAAACGTCGTTCCTACAAATTCATCTTTAAAAGAATGTGGGTGTGGATATAAGGGTGAGTGAGGTTGAGGGTGCGTGTGAGTCTGTCTGAATAGAGTGTTGTAGGATGTATGTTCATACTCTTCTGTATGCTTCTATGAAGTGATAATGAATAGGCTTTAGATTTAGAAGTTCAGAACTTAAACACATTTTTTAGGAAACAATTATTTCAGATAAGTTACAGAGCTAAACATACTATGTAAAGGTGTTTATGTGACAAGCTGCTACGCGGGAACCGATTCTCTTTAATGCTCATCTTGTGATATTATACAACCGCTTGCTAGTTCCATAGGGGTATTTATGTGTCTAAAAGTTGTCTGATCATAGAATAAATTCATTCTTCCAATGGCTATATGGTTTGTCTGTTTCCGTAATGTTCAATGTCAACAGAACTGCACATTATTTCCTCAAAACATTGAGTTAAAATGCAGTAACCTTTATTTTGCGGGCATTAACATATTATTTGCGCTATCAGTGTTTAGGAAATCGTTTGTTTTTATGATCCTTTCCTGAGTATTCAGCTAACGACCTTCTCGTATTGTCGTTTCTACTTAACTCCCAAACCCAACGCGATTGTTTGTAGCATAATTAGAGCGTTTTAAACCAACATTCATAAACAAAACTATAATTAGGGGAGTTAACATAATGCTTTACTAATTACGTGAGTTATCAACTTCATAGAACCCTCAGAATGACGCCAACGGAGTTTGAAATAAAGTATACATCAGAAAGTTGCCAGGCATACAATTCGGCATTGAACCGAGGCAGGTGAGTGCTATTTCGTGACACCGAAGGCTAACTGTGACTTCCGGCACGTAAAATTAAAACAAATGATCCCACTGCATTTATTCCCGTGTAATTCACAAGAGCCGACTAAGGGATTCTTCGTTCATGGTTTGGATTCCACGCTTCCTTACTTACTTGGTACAATGGCATTGAATGAACGATGATCGAAGCGAAAATCAAAGTTCGTGTTTTTCATCCAGTTTAATGTTGCTGTGCAATAATAGGATGCTCCTAGCATGGCACATAGTTCCTAAGAGGTATGTCGGACTAGTATACTGATAAAAGGTGTGGTATTAGCCATTCATATAAAAAACTAGCCGAAGTTTTACCTGCCAGCCACAAACCAATATGGCACAGAATCGTTCAGAGGTAAACTGATAAAAATATACAGATTTGTCGACTCATATAATTAATCGTAGAGAAAAATCGCTGTAATGCTTATTGCCGAGCATAATAAAAGAACAGGTGTGTTATCATAATAAATGAACTCGCCGGGTAAACAGGGAAGTAAGTGATTAATCTCGAGATTCAGTATGAAATGCAACTAAGTCAGATTTAATCACTCACTTGCCCGTTCACCCGGGCGAATTAATGTATTATGGTACCCCCCAGACGCGCATGCGCCATGAAGCGCCGCGCGCCGGTCACTACGCTACGTGCATTTGGAACAACGCCAAAGTTGAATATTGAACACGCGATCTCGGTTGCTACGCGTCTGGTTTCGTAGACACAATTCGCAAATGGAGGTGTTGCGAAAATCGCGTCCAATTAGCCGTAACCTTGTTGTAACAGGTTGAGCGAACTTAAATTATTGTTTCTTTTAGTATGTTAAGCACTGCATATGGCGTACGCCAGGACATCTTAAGATGCCCGACGGCGCCCATGGGATTTCGAACTTACAGGGGGGCTGCGAAAACCATGCCGGCCGCATGTTTGAAGGACCCCAGCGGCCTTATTGCCGAACAGCGATAGTCGCTGCCAGCGTCGGTGTCGCTGCTAACGAGCCATCGCATACAAGATTTTTCGGCTACCATCAACTTACCGATACCGACGACATATACTATGTCGATGGCGGCTACGGATAAAAATTAATTGCGGTTGCCTATCTTTTATCCGCAGTAACGGTAGCCGCAAAATTTGGTATGCGATGTCTCGTTAGCAGCGACACTGTCGTTGGCAGCGACAGTCGCTGTTCGGCAATAAGGCCGCAGGTCGTAGTTTGGGGGAAATGCCTCGGAAGGGAGTTCATTTCATTGTTTACCGACCATATAGATAAAGGATCTAGAGGATCGGTGGGTTCTTATTTTTTTATTGTCGACTGTAAATATGTGCATTTTCTCCCTGTTTCGCGCTGAACGAAGGTAGAAAAGAGACGGAGGTACAGCCGTCCGAAGAGCATTCTCCATGGTAAAGACGATAGAATACAGAGAGAGACCCTACATCCCTTCGGAGTTGTTTTTGGTCTTAAGTGAAATACTGACGCACCCTGTTGAGGATCCCAGCTTTTTTGAGGCTATCTTGGCTTTATCCTGCCTGCTATTTTATTCAGCCATAATTACAGTTAATATTTCGGTTTAAAATAAAAACTTTTATAGCTTCTACACATGACTCTTCGAATATAGCGATATAAAATCGCTATATTCAAAGAGTCCTGATATATTTTTTTATTATAATTTATCGTAATTTTTTATTTTGTCAAGTATGAGATTAAGATCTTATAAAGACAGCGACGTAATGCGACGCGAAATTTCCAGTCCTGTTAGGGCTAACTAGCCCCATTATTCATTCTATCCAGCCTGCTTATTGCCTGCCCACCCAACATCAGAGCCGTCACCTTGGGATAATTATCTTCTACGCGAAATACTTTGCATCTCTATAATAAATGTATTGTTCGACCACATAAATAATTTCCCGAAGTTATGGCATTGACGCTGTCACATTCTGTAGTAAACAAATTAGATATTTTTATGCACGGGAATAATTATATAACAAATATAATAATCATGCAACATACATACTAGGCAAAAAAAAAACAAATTACAAACTTATTTGAAAATGCATTAAATATGCTGAGTGTGTTTTATAACAATAAAGATAAGGAAGCTAAGGATGTGAATGGTAATGGAATGGCATAATCAGTCCATTTAATTTCTTAGAAAGCAGCTTTAGCTCTTTGCAGGGTTTTGTTTCTTGGTAGTAAAAACATTCATTCAATTAGTGATACAGATCGACATACCATATTTTTTCTTATCCGCTCCTATTGAAATAGGAAATTGAGCAGACCTACATCAGTCAACATAATAATAAACGATAAAGAGAAACACATGGCGACGGTCCTCTCGCATGAACGGATAGCAATCGCGCTTGTGAATCATCTCATCAGACAGCCGCATCGGGGACATTTTGGTCGGGCAGATGCCATAAAACAAACAGCGGCTGCGATGTGCGGCGCCCGCGCATACCGATACCGGAATGTATTGTTGGGAATGGAGTTCGTCTCAAATGTTCACGGCGTGATGTCAGCGCTTTCGATTCGACGTTCCGACGAAAGTGATGAGACGTCGGAAGAGATATTACAGAAGACCGCTCAAAATACTGACGATAATTATGATAATTGTTAAGAGTTTAATTGTGTGTAAAGATCTTCAGAATATATGCTTTGAAGAGTTTGTGATTGCCTGAGGATTTGGAGAGGCATTGTTGAGCGACAACAATCGGTGTCATTGGGTCGGTGACACTGTCCCGCCTGTGTCTGGGACTGTCGCTTGTTCACACATTACCCATTCACAGGCTTATTTACTTTAGCACAATGAAAATTAAAGTGTGTTATGAGTATGCAGCAGACATATTTCGCGTGGTCGCTTTCAATATTTAAGAATTATCACTAGCTTATTTTCGTTCTTAATACACAAGATTCCACGTCGTTGTGTTGGAAAGTATTTTTATGATGTCGTGAATGCCTCTCTTGTTACTGGACATTTATTTATTTCCACCCAGTACTCGCTAACTTTGTCACTAGCCTATGTGCACAATCCCCAGAATAGTTAAATTGATAATAACATACATGCAAAATTTTACTTGATCGTTTTGTCTGAAGAAGATAATGCTGTGTCCATTTTAGTATGTATATACCTACGCATTGTCATTGCCGATTATGCAAAGCTGATTCACCTTCTTGATACGAAACAATAGATTCCAGAACACGCGACTGGCATGACAATGAAAGCAAGGGCCGACCACACTCGGTGCCCCTACAGCATAATGCGACAATATTGTAGACAGTATTGTACATACACAGCAAGTCCTTTAAATAGTCCATATAGGACTATTTAAAGGACTTGCTGTGTATGTACTCAGCGACCATGCTGACAGTTTTTCTGAAATATATTTATTTTTTAATAGGTTATTTGCACTATTGGATTCGTAAATATTGAGCGAAAATGCTTCAAATGTAGATGTCGCTGAAATTCTAATAAATGAACCACTGGCGAACGGAGGGATCCGTCTTTTTTCCGCGAGCGGTGTCTCTCGTCATTCAGCGGGGGCACGCGGTATCCATCATGGGGACAATGACAACGGGACCCATGATGGATGATATCAAGTTAATGTCATAAAGTTATAATCATTATTATTTTTCTTAATGTTTTGAAAACTTACGGTTTTCCGGTGTGTTCACGAAGTGGCCCTGACGATGCTTCCGTCGTGGGAGGCGAAACATTTCGGCCAAGCACGGCATTGCACACCGGAAAACCGTAAGTTTTCAAAACATTATGTACAGCGACGGTGTAAATCTAAGAACATATATTATTTTTCTGTTTTACAGGTTTATATATATCTTATTTGAATTGTGCCAGTTGCTATTAATAAATGAAATAAATTCTAAGTATTAGTAAATTCACATTTAATCTCATTTATATTCAGACCTATATCCTATCCTACATATAATAGGTAATCCCCCAATAATGAGATGTCGATTCCATTCAATGCATAAACTTATCAAGTTAATTCCGGGCTGACTCCTGCCTATTTAGTGTCCGATACCAAAATCGACTTTGATGACGACAGCAATAAGATTGATATCTCAATCATTACATGCTAAGGCAAGCATCGCTATTATCAATACGCAAAACCATCAGCGCCATCAGCGAATCATTCGCTGTCGATTCGTATATAATCTGGAAATTTTTTGGCTGACTTAATTGTCGGGATAGCTTAGTTGGTTAGAGCAGTGGGCATGTAATCCAAGGTCGCATGTTCAAACCCTGCTTCCGACGAATGTCACGAACAAAACCTTTTCAGATTATTTTCAAAATCTGATTACAATGCTTCAAGTATAGATGTCGCTGAAACTCACATTAATTAAATAAAATATTTAAAAATACACCTTTTAAATCATTTCTCTGAATTTTATATCAGAGAAATATAGAGCAACGAAAAAAGACATTTAAGAATCGCCTGCAGTAAATACAGAAGGAGGATTGAAATCCTTTCTAATCATTTGCAAATTCTGGATCCTGCAGATATCTACATATTATTAAGTATATCCTTATTAACTCAAGACGACCTTCATGTTTGAGGGCTTGTACTTGTTGTTGGTTACCGATGAAGCAATTGCCTCTCTTTTGATTGGTAAACCAGAATATTGTCTGTTGCAAGTTCTGTGTGCCGGCTCTGTCTTGTGGCCTCGTGGGTGGATGATGGCATAATAATGGCTGCTTTTAATAACGGTTACGGCGATTATAGAGAGATAATGTTTATTTATCATTATTTATTATCATGACAAATCGTCCTCATAAGCCTTAAAAAACACAGAAAGAAATTTCTACTGGCTACAATTTCATTTGCACAGATTTCCAATTTGCTTGTCTGTATTCGTGTTTTTCACAGGACAAAGACCAACCCTCTGAAGCTAAATGTGTTGGTCTGCCTGTGCCAAGTAGTTATGGTGACTAAAAATATATATGATAAGGTAAATTGGTGCAAATAACGAACCATAAAAGTATCAGTAAATACTTGCCATTGGTTGCATTTCGTAGTTATAGGCGATTTAGATTACAGATATTAACTTTAGGTATATTTAAGTATTTCATTAAAAAATCGACTGGTTATTGTTGTATAATTAATTGGTATCAATGTTTCTAGACAATCAGTATATTCAACAGCAGGTACATACCAACAAATTATTTATATATCCAATCTTGATAACGCAACCACTTGGCACAGGCAGACCGACATATTTATCATCGGAGGGTTGGTCTCTAACATGTGTACCCAGATTCAGCCATTTACCTTATCGTGACCAAAAATGTCGTGACCTCCCGGAATACATACATACTTCGTGGGTTTGTAAGATAAAGCAATAAACTGGTTTATCTCACGTGTCCCTGGGTTCATCTTTTAAAAGCGTCCACCGGGAGTGTTTGGTATTGACACACATTCAAAAGAATCAATACTTTAGAAGAATAATTACTTTATTGATAGGGATGCTCTCAAACCATTATACTCTTAATTGTCTGTAGGTGGTAGCATTTAAAAGGATATGTAACTATGTGATCAGCTGACAGTAGTAGTTTATGACAAAACTCATAGTATTAAAACCTAATGTGCAAGTGTTTCACAGTGTTGTGTTGCCACTGGAGCAGTGTATCGCTTAAAGGTCCTTGCTTACGGTGACGCTTGGCTCAGGTTATCTCTTTCCCTAAAATATGGTTGAAAGAGGTAATGGCTGTGCCCGGCGTGATGCTCGTGAACGGGTGCTGTTTGTGGGGACTGGCCTGCTCCAATTGGCAACATATTAGTTGGAGGGGATTGTCTTTGCAAATAAAATGATATTTGTCATGAACTGTTGCATAAGGCATGGATTGTAAATGTTTGTGTATTCATGTGAATTCAGTGTTTTACCTATGTTTTTGTTAAAATAATTGACAAACACTTTTGTAAACTTAGACTAAGTGGACGTTGAAAAAAAAAACAGCGGAGTTTCTTTCCAGTTCTTATTCGCTGTGTTTTGTTTTGCTGAACTGGCCAATGCTAAAATATGACAAATCCGAGTGCAGTGTACTGTCTATGGATGATGAATAAACAATACAATACAAAAATACAATCCCTCTTCATGTAGGCACGTGCTTGCTCTAGATATTGTAAGTACTTTAGAGTTCTTGCTTATTCAAATGATTTATCTATTCAGAAACGACATGAACCAGAACGTTTCTAATAAAACGGTGTGGGTTGTGTTTTGGCATGTTCAAACCAAGGTTATTTTTATAAGATGTTTTTAAATTTTAGTATACTTAGGCTATAAAAAATACAACCCAATTTATAAGAATTTCTTGAGGTCAATTCATGTAATCATTTCCGTTTACTTATTTCGATGGTACGTTCTATTATTCTGCTCTAATTCAATTTGGGTTAGAATCGGTTGTAAAATATTTAAAAGTTTTAACCTATGAATAACTCAAAATCATGTCACTGTCAAACTCTAAATCGATCGTTTTGATCCAGGGGAGACATTTAGGGCAATTTTCTGTGCTTATGCAGTCGTTTTGTTTCCTTTACTTGTGCTGTGAGACCTTGCTTCTTGCCATATTTGGCAAGTCGCAAAAGATTTAAAAAATCTAAAAGTCTATTGAAACTAGTGAAGTTGTTATTGGGACAGTCATTTCTTTTTTTAGTTTCAGTTCTTCGTCACTCATACAGTTATTTTTTCAATATAGGTATGAAACAGCGATACTAATATAATGTTATTAGCGAAATTGTAATTTAAAGGAAATATTGTCGTTAGTCTTAATATCTTACAATATCACGAATATTTAAGTTTGATTGAACTGGACATGGATAGCTTACAACGAGAAAATAACTAGGTGCTTAGCTAACATACCTTAGATGCCATGCCAGGCCGCTCCCTTTATGATTGTGTAGCTACTTCAAATAAGTTGTGATGTACTAACATTGGTCAGTGTATTAGCGTAGTGCAATTTTCCCGGCAGCGAGAGGCCAATGTTACGGGCGCGTAGTCGTAAACGTAAGAACTCTCAAGACTAATGCTGAGATTCATAGACATTATTCGTGCTTGGCTTGGCTTACGATTGTAAAATTTGACATTCGTTCCATACATGTTCTGTAAAAACTGACAATTGGAAGAAATACTTAGCCATGTACAAGTAATGTCTATGAATCTTAGCATAAGTGCACGCTCGACTTACTACAATGTGGAATCTAGCACGGCAGAATTAACAAAAAAATCTAAACATCTCAAGCGAACGCACTTAAATTTCGAATCGTTGAGAGAAAACTAAGTGTAGGTATATTTCAATTTCACTAGATATATTTTTTCATTCAAAGGCTAGATACTCGTAAAACCGGTCATGTGTGAGTCTGACCACTATTAGTTATTCTGTGGTCTGACTCTCATCCAATTTTTTTTACATGATGTAACCATAAATTAATTATTTTAAGTATTGTTTCATTTACTTGTGCTGAGACCTTGCTTCTTGACAAACGCAAGTAGAGGTCAAAATTATTTTTCTAATTGTAAAAATTATCTCTTTTATCTCTAAAAATCTTTTCTCAACACTTTTTATTCAAATGGAATCGAGAACGATATGATTATTTGGTGGTAGTGGACACATTGCTTCCTCTATCTATCAGAGGGCGCTGATTTCGCGTATTGATTCTAATATAGTGCAGTCACATTATTGCAGATAATTCCTTTAAAAAAAAGTCCACGGCCGTCAACTAACTCATCCGCGAACCTGAGCCGGTAGTCTAAGTTGTCACCTAAATTGGCGTTACGGCAAACCGATCGACTGGCGTTTTCAAATGTATGGAGAAATTGAAGAGCGCGCGGAGCGGGCGTTAAGCGAACTAACATTTGCGAGTCCGAGCTTGATTTGACAGCTTACTCAACGTTGCCGTAAATACGTCGACGTTGCCGTTTACGTCCACTCCGCGTTTTCATACAAATCGGAAGTCCGCGTTTGACTTTGACAGCTTGAAGAAGTAAAACCACAGAATATCTAGTAAAAACTTGTATGGAGTTTGGAGAAAACGCCAGTCGATCGGTTTGCCGTAAACGCCAATTTCGGTGAGAACTCAGACTGCCCACTCAGAGCGGGGAGTGACGTGTCAGCCTGAAATAGTATGCGCCACTCGTAAAGTACGAGACAGGCAACAAGACGAAGGCGATATTGGCGCCGAAGCTAATTTTATCTTTATAAAGGACATGCGTCGAATGCGGCCTGGAGACGGAGTGGGAGGAGACTTAGCCCCGGTTGCACGTACCGTCCTGCACGTCAACATCACCGTCAACGTATGATTAAAGACAGATAAGTCAAAATTTGCGTTGCACGAAACTTAAACATTACGTTGATCGCTGATGTTAACCGCTAATCGTAAACACTCCCGACCCATCGATCACCGTCAAAATCACGATCAAATAATAATTCAAAGTATCATAAGTTACTATTTTTATATTATTGTAGTCTTATTGGACCTTAAATAAGAGGCAAACGTCGCCATTAATGGAATGCAATGCTTTGTTTTTCATAATTATTAGCCTGGCACTCGGTTCCACAGATTAAAAATTTCGGCGCCATATCTATGTAATCTGTGGTGCTACCAACAGCTGATAGCAAGCCGACATATTGGGCGCTAGTAGCGCCACCCCGCGGCTCCAAGAGCAACTGTTTTGTTTGTTAGTACGAATGGTTGACGCTAGATGGTGCTTCGATTGTGCCTGTCCCTTTCTGTTTATGTACTGTGGGAGAAGGGCAGTACTATGTCAGCTCGGGCGGTGCTAAGAGTTGCCATACAGCAAACATTTTTGCCGATTGTTTCGAGGGACTATTTGTGGTCTGACTCCTGGCAAGCTAACTTTGACGAAAATATGTTACGTGCAACGCAATTTCATATGATGGGCGATTAGCCGTCACATCATCGTCAAATGTAATCAGTAACAGATAACATTTTACGAAGCGTCGTGCACTCCGGCCTTAGTCGTCCAGGCCACATTTAGATTGGACATCAGACCGTCTGCAGAGGTGCTCTAGTCATCTACATTGAGTACTTCCTCAATTGCGGCATCTTCAGCTGTGTGCTCTGAGCAGTCAGCACGAATATTTAGATACGTGGGGATATTGTCATTTTCAATGCAAAGTTATATATTATTTTGATTTTGCCTATGAATAACGTGCAGAACGATGTCAAATTAAGGATATACTATAATAGAAGTAATGAGGATCCTTAAATTGCTTTAAAACGTAACTAGGCACCCCTTTTTTTTTTCAATTTATGATTCGTCCAAAATTTGTATTTCTTGAATGTTATTATATTTCTTACGTCGAGTGCACCAATCCTGAGTTAGTAGTAAACACCCTTTATGATTTTTATAGGTTTTTTTTCCTAAATACATAGCTAAAGCTCACTCTGCTAACTATTTTATAATCACGCAATCGAATTTAATAAGTGTAGTCAACAAATACTAGTAATCAGAAGTCAGAAATATAAACATTTTCATATTTATTTTGGATTTCAACCCAAAATCGACAACGATTATGACTTGAAGTAATCACATATTTTTTACTATCATATATGTTGATCACTTAGCACTTATTATCTCATCTTTCTTGTCGCCAAAAGCGAACCGGCAGAAAAGGAAAAAAAGACGAATACGAGTGTGCAATTTACATCTATTGGACGAAATAAAAAAAACTAAAACTGAAAGTAAAACATCATAATAACATAACGGTGAATATCACCGTTGTTAAATCAGTGATATCAATATAATCTCACTAGGGAATGTTTTTATAGTCTCAATATCGTATTCGTTTCAGCGATATCATAATAAACCTAGGTAGATTATTCTGTCGTTAGCAAATGTGCTGTGGTTGTGGGTTGCTGTACTTAAACATAATACTTTAACTAACATACTTCTTTGAGCGGTCGTATAAAGGGAAGGTCCTGGCATGGCACCTAATTCCTTCGGAAATGTGGTGTATTAGGCTAATATCATAACGGTAGGTATGCTATCCATGTCAGGTCACATAAAAAAACCACCGAATTAATTCCCGTGCATGTCGTAATAGGCGACTCTGGGATTCGTCGTTCGTGGTTCGGATTCCACGTAAAACTGTAGGTCCTTATTGACCAGGCGGTAGGGTTTATCATGTCCGGATTGGTACAATCACACATAATGAGCAATGGCCGAAGAGGCAATGAAAATCGTTCATTTTGTGTCATTATGTTCAATGTAGCCGTGCATAATAAGGGAGGTCTAGCATGGCAACTAGTTTTCATGCGGTGTTCAGCTAATATAATGACTGTTAATCGTGGTATTAGCCATACATGTTTAGTTACATAAAAGTCGTAAATAATAAAGTAGGAGTTTAGCGAGGTCGAAATAAATTATTATAAAAATACTGGAATTTTACATGCATTATTTAAATATATTGATTCCTGCGATCTTGTAATATCACTGAGTATGTCCCGCGAAATGATAATGTTACTGAAACACGGAGAGTCGATCTCCGTACACTGAAAATAGACCAGGATATTGATATTGAGAGATAATTATCAATTATCCGGGATATTGTAATATTCACTGTGAGAGATACAATACTAAAATATTATGCAAGTAACACATAACTTTTTTTTAGACACGTATAAATAATGCAAGCCGGTCGTAATAGTAGAAAGCTTATCTGCATGACAAGGGGGGCCAGCTTCATGTCTGGTAACACTGCACTGTCGTAACAATGTATTTTTGTAACGCCTACACGACGCGATGGTAAATTGTAGCTCACACTGTCGGACTATAAAATAAATCAGACTGCTGAGATACGTTTCACTTCAGCATTTTTTTGTAAATTTCGACTCCTTATGTTTTTGTTTGATCCCTCAGATAAAAAAAAATTTACAAAAAAAAAAAACGAAAAACCTTGGCTACCTTGGCTGACACCGACTCAAAAAATAACAATAATCGTTGCTACGAAAATGGCTATTATTTCTTTACTTTTTAGTGCTTTTTCTTTGAAGTCGGTTTTTTGTTATTTTTTTATTTTTTTTATTTTCAGTGAATCTGAAGTACCTACACTAACTAATTTGTACACGTCCTTATCAATAAAAAAAGAATCATCAAAATCGGTTGGCGTGATATTGAGTTATTCGTCCATTTGTCGCGCACATACTTAAGGATGTTCCGACCCATACAATGTTTTTTTTACACGGAACGCAAAAAGTATTGCACTTTAAGGCACGAATTCGTCAAAAATATTAAATATAGCTACTATGTAGTTGCAGCAAAAACATATTCACAATTTCAGGTTTAATGGTTTCGTTGTAATTGCCGATTAGAAGTTTTACACCGTTAGATGGCGCTGTTAAATAAAAATCGTATTTAAATAAATTGTAACAAAACCAATGATCCTGAAATTGTGAAATTGTTTCCGCTGCAAGTAATATGACTATATTAAACTTTTATTATTAATTCGTGGCTTAAAGTGCAATACTTTTTGCGTTATGTGTGCAAACAACTTTATATGGGTCGGAACAGCATTAATGCAAATTTAAGACCTTTTTTCTCATGGATATCATTGTCAGAACTAAACAGGGCCACACTAGCACTAGCTAGTGAAGCACTAGCTTTCAAATAAAAAAATAATCATCAAAATCGGTTCACCCAGGCGAAAGTTCTGAGGAAACAAACATAAAAAAAACCTCTCCTTTTTTGAAGTCGGTTAAAAAAGTAAAGATTTGTGCCATCTAGCTCACCTGCTATGAGACTCACAAACGAACAACAGAACATCATCTAAGAAACACAATATGTGCAGCGATATACAAATAAGAAAGATTGGGTAAAGCACCTTAGAACGTATCATTTGCCATCAGGGAAAAATGGTGTTAGCTCTTTCACTCTCGCGGTAAATATCATTGTATCTACCTTTGTCACTCCGAAGCCATCTGACGCCAGTGGCCCGCACACGTGCATCTTAGCAGTAACACGATTTGACAGAACCAATATTTTAAAATGCCATATCTTTCCCTTTATAAAGCTGCATAACTATACCTATACTATTTCCAACTTAATTAGGTGGCGAATGATCCAATTTTGTCATCCATAAAGAGAATCGAAACAAACAACCACGTCGACAGATTATGACACAGCGGACGTCTCCAATCCAATATAACTAACGAACTTGACAGTGCTATTAATATTCAAGGCGAGCTCCGCCATCGAACTCCGAGTCCGCGAGTGTTGCTTCAATTTGGCAGCCAATTTCGTTGCATATCGATTCAAATTGACTTCCGTTGCTTGCGATGTGCAATGAAACGCTTGATGTTATCGCCTGCTCCTGCCGCGGTCTTTTCAACTCGGTTTCGTAAATTGTTTTGGAACACATCTGTTTTTAAACGGTTTTTTATGATTAAAGTGTTGTATTTGCCTATAGTTGATTTGATTTTATTCTTTTATTTTTCTTCATTGTAGTTGTAGTTGAAAGCCAGTTGTTGATGAATTTGCGAAAAAATTGCTTCTTCATTTTACGATCATAATAATCTGAACAATATCACAGTTAACTTGTAAGTAAACTTATTTTGGGTAAAAAATTAACTGAAGGTAAGGAAGTTTTTCCCGTTCAATTAAAAAAATTTGCTGAAATAATGTTATCTTTTCCATCAATCTTCGTTTCATGAGATTTTTCAACCTTAGCGAGTTCAGATCGAGATTGTTAATCATCATTGTGGGCACGGAGGTGAGATAAATAATGACTATTTATCTCACCTCCCTGCCCACATAATAGTCGTCGGGAATTATGGTAAATTCTGACACAAGAAACATTTCGATTTTTTTGACAAAGATTTGAGACACGAAAATCTATTCTAATTCATATTTGAATTCTTTCAGCACGACAACGTTACTTCTACCTCGATTATCGAGATGTAAATCGTGAAATTCGAGATTGTGATGACAATTACTTTATATTAATCTTAACTGAATGTCAATCTTACGTTGAGTGATATGCATACATACCAATTTATAATTCGGAAAAACTAAATAATACTTACAGTTACAGATAAACCTATTTTAACCACATTTACATGCCCCAAGTGTAAAGTAATTCACAAAATTATGTGTCAGGGATGAAAGATCCCACAGATAAACGAAAACAAAATAAATTAAGAACATTTGCGAGGACATCCTAGAACCAAATACTGACCATTGGAATGATAATACGACACCTATATTCTTTTATTCCCCGGCATTGTACTTGTTAGCTTTGAAAGTTTAATCGGAGTGGAATGTTAAGTAAAAGCTTTTATCGACTTTCCGAGTCGTGCCACATTCTATTACATTGTGGGGAGATGGGTCAGTAGCATCCCCTTTTATTTCAAAATAAGTGGTTCTGGTGCATGGTGCTGCTCGGAAAATTCTTATGTTTTTAGATTATTTAGTGAGCTCTTTAAAGCTATTTAAAACGTTTGAAGTATAACTATCAACTTAAATGTCCTACTTAAATCTTGCATAAACGGTGTTCTGTTCATTTCCAGCCCATGAAACGTTTCTTAGTAAAAGTAAAAAGTAATGGTATTGCGGAAAGAATTAATAGTTATAAATAGTATTGTTTAAATTGGGCAGATAAACACTTATAATATAATTATAAAATGACTTATAGCCAAAAGTAAATCACCAACGCTGTAGTAAAAAAAAACTTAATTGATTTTGAATCTTCATGGAACAATCTAGGCTTCAAATTATTATTATTTTGTTTAATCGTTGAGTAATCCACGTCCAAACGTACTGTTTAAACTGCGCGAATAATTAAAGTTTTCGGAATTTATAACTTGGAAACCAAACTTAATTTAACAATGGCCATTGGGTCATTAAGCATCTAGTTCGATCAAATAATTTTGGATCTACGACAAGAAATATGCAAAGAATATTGATTTCCTTTACCGTTAGCCATGTAATAATATAGTACCCCATTCTGTTTGAGAACTAGATATCCCCGACTAAGCTATGGGAATATATTTGGTTAAATATGAGCGAGCCAACAATGGGCTTGTTGCCGCTTGCGGCTCCTTATTGAGAAGCAACATGATGATAAATCGACAGAGGTGAAAGGTGTTCTAACCCAGATCAAGTATCCATAAAGAGCTCTTTATTTACTTCTTTTTATGAAGCATCGTTATCTTGCCCTACCACTTATAAACGAATATGTTGTACGCCTTTATGTCTTAGGCAGAGCAAAACATTGCTTGCCTATCATAAACAAAATAGCGATTTCCACTAAATATACTCTTTGTCCTCATAATGTTTAACAAGCAATATCAAGCAACGTTTATTCCTCACCTATTTATTTATGAATCAATAGCAAAATTTTAAAATCCCATCTGACAACAAGCACGCTATGGAATATAGTAGGACCACTAGCATTTTCAAATGCCGGAACTTTCTTGAATACTGGTGCCCATTTAGCATTTCTGGTGGAAAGGTATAATTTATCAGCAAAATACCAATTATATAGTATCCAATGAGATATTTTTATTTCAAATAATTAATCCCCTTTAAGATTTGTTCTTTGTTGTTGTTGTTGTTTTTCATGCCATTGTTCATTTCATGCCTAGCTGCCACGTCTTCGTGCTAGCTGCAGATTACACTCGAATACGTTACAGATGTAATTACGTAGAATGTGCATTATATGTGCATTGCATCCAGAATATTTAGTTTGACGGCTTACCGGGCGTATGCGTATTTAAATATATGTTTTAAAATAGTGATTTCTAGAATTGTAGAATTATATGTGCATTGAAAATAATTGATTTAATAACAATTGAAATTGTTTACTTAGTCACTAAGCGCCGATCAACAAAAAATAGTGGCTAGAGAAAATAGCCACGCACGGTGGCTATTTTCTTGTAGATTTATGTAAAATCAATTCTATACTATATGTTATTCTCAGGAATGGACAATACCTTCGTGTTGATCAAGTTAATTCCCAAAACTTTGCGCTTGAGCCAAATTTTGTAAAATTTTTCATTTATTAACCGACTTCAACAAAGGAGGAGGTTATCAATTCGTCGGAATCTTCTTTTTTTTTATGTATGTTCACCGATTACTCGAAGACCCCTGGACCAATTTGGAAAATTATTTTTTTGTTCGAAAGGGTATACTTTCTAGTTGGTCCCATTTTTTTTATCAAAATCGGTTCAGTAGTTTGGTACTTAACTATAACAAACATCGAATTTCTTAACCCCGCGAACCCAGAAATGAGATTTTTTAGTTACAGTAGCTTTCTTTTCGGGTGAGATTGCTCAGTATGAGAGATTTTTTCTTACTTCAACTGTTGGGGGTATTCAAGGGGGGTAAAAGAGGGCAAATTGTACACATTTCTATCTCTAGAGCCGCTGAACCCAGAAATGTCAGAGTATGTTTTGTTTTAGATGGGAATGCTTAAGAAAAAAATATTTTTGGAAATTATAGTATTAGGGGGGTAAAACAGGTCAAAATGAACACATTTAGGCGAAAAGCACTCATGTTGAGATCTCTGAAACCAATTATCCTCAAAACTTAAAATTTTCAGTGACTTCTTGTTAAGACGAAAAGGTTCGCTCACAACGGATTTTACAAAATTCAACTTTTAAGGGGGGATAAACGAGGCCGATATGTACACATTTTCATACAACTTAAACTTACGCAAGAAACATACTATCCAGAACGATGGAAGGATGAGAAATTCAGAAGTTCAGCGGTTCCGGTCATTCGTTGTTTTGTCTTTTTAGGGTTCCGTTCCCAAAGGGCACCAACGGAACCTTATTACTAAGCTTCCGCTGTCCGTCCGTCCGTCCGTCCGTCTGTCACAGCACTTTATCTCACGTGATTTCATCGTATCAATTATCGTACGTATCAACCGTGAACTCATGAATCCAGATAGTTACCGGTCTACCTTTCGTCAGAAATGAGATTTCTCAATGGTTTCATTTCTGCTAATGCTCGTTCATTGTATTGTATTGTATTGTATATGTATGTATATCTTCTTTCCACTTTGTATGTGAAGTTGAGCAGGAGGGCTCGCCCACCTTGAGTCAAAAGTTACGCCACCACTAAAAAGCAAAAAATAAAATATTTTTAAATAAAAAAAGGACCGCCTTCAAAAAAACCGGAACTAAAAAGCAAAAAATAATTGGTTACTTTTAATTAATGTACGAAAAGCTATTTTAATTCTAACAAATTATGTACAATTTCTTAATTTTTAATCATCTTTTGAAGTCGGTGCCTTGGGTAGACGTTCTTTAAGGGCTGCAAGTAGTTAGATTAATATCACCTATGGCTAAGAAAGAAATATAAGTAGGTAGCTACTTACATTTACCTACTTGAACAAAACACAAAAACAAAAATTAAATAAACAAACAGGTCGGAAAAACGTATGTAAATAGGTATTTAGGCAAGTACTTTGTAATTTAAATATGCCTTATACTTAAACTAAATACCTAACACAATAAAAACAAAATATTTACAAGAAAACCCTACGAATAAACCAATATAAAAACAACGACCACTTATATGATAAATATTTAGGTAGGTGTAGCTTGTACTTTTTATTCTACCTAAATACCTAATAACAAAAAAAAATACAAATATAAAAAAGAACAGAAAACAATAGGTAGCGACTTTGCGGTGTCTGCTCTCAACTACGTGTCAAAACGAGTGTGCGGTTAGTACATATCTCACCAATTTCGGCAGAAATCGTCTCGTTCAGACAACGATGTCGCAGGGAAGTACCAATCAACACAGAGCAGCGAATTTCACCTCTCACCCAGTGCGCGCCTTTATAAAGCCGAAAGAACTAATAATATAATCGTTGAAACCCAATTTCAGTACGCTGCGCTGTATCGATATCAGCTTGCACGTAAACCAACGCACTTCGGGTGTGTTCGGCTGAAATAGTGTCTGTTCGGTCAGCAGCGTGCAAAGCGAACTCTACCCAAGGCACCGACTTCAAAAGATGATTAAAAATTAAGAAATTGTACATAATTTGTTAGAATTAAAATAGCTTTTCGTACATTAATTAAAAGTAACCAATTATTTTTTGCTTTTTAGTTCCGGTTTTTTTGAAGGCGGTCCTTTTTTTATTTAAAAATATTTTATTCTTCCCTTAAAATGGTGTAAGATGTCGAAGATTCAAATTCAAATTCAAAATTTTTATTTCAAGACATTTCTTATGCATTGTACTCTTAAAGTATGAACATATGTTACAATGACTTACTCAGTTTATAAAATGCTAATTTTAACATATTAGCACTCTAAATCTGGTTGCAACACAAGAAAAAATAGTAAATTTAACATATACACATTAATGGGTACGAACAAAACATTGGTTGAAAATATACTACCCTAAATTAGCCCCTATTTTCTTTTAAAAATTCTTCTAAGCTAAAACATGATTTTAATAAAAGCCATTCTTTGAGATTAATAAAAAAAAATGCTCCGATATCTTTTCATGAACAAAATCGCTTTGAAACCGCTATAAACGCGGTTTTGGAGACTCAGGATTTCTGATTCCTGATTACGGAATTCCAGGAAAAGGGCTGCATTGGACGTGCTTATAAAAGGAAGGTCCTGGCATGTCACCTAATTCGTTCGGGATTTTGATGTGTTGGATCATGACTGTGGGTGTAGTATTAGCCATCCATGGCCAGTAACATAAAAAAAAAATGTCCACAAAGCAACCATTTCTTATAGGTTTGCGAGCTCAGTTCTCCGTACGTGCAATGAAGTTTTCTTAACTCTGTTAGCCTCTCCTGCAAACCATGGTGATAGTATGATAGATGAATCGGCAAATCGTTTACTGACTGGTTCGTTCCGTTGCGCGCTTGCCGGTCAAGTCGAGATTAGCCGTAACGTGCGGCGCGCGGCGGCCGAGCCGATAGGATTAGCCGTCCGAACTGTGTCAAGTGCGCTGTCGCTTCGTGTCGACAGACAACCGCTTCCACAACTTCAGAGCAATACAACTTAATGTTACCAACGGTTTCTTGGATGAGAGTAGACAACAATGTCAGAGATGTATTCATTATATCTTTTCCCAAATGTAGGTACTTACGAGTAATTTGAGGCCGTGCTTGTTAATATCTCTTTTGCACTAGGTCAGTTCTTCATGCATCACTTACAGCAAAAAGTGATACATAACCAAATGTAATCTTTTATTTCCCAGATAGTTGCTGTCCTCAATTCCAGATCTTCTTCTGAACTATCTATGCACATGCTTGCTTGAAGATTTAAAAAATCTCTACCTTGACATATTTTAGGTTTACGAGTTAGCTTCGATTGGGAGCACACTAAACATGCTGACCGCTGACCTCCCCAATATCTTCATTTCACGTTTGTGCGGGGAGGACAAACGTGAAATGAAGATGCGCGATCGTTGGAGATCCAAAATAATACTAAAACAGGTTTATTGAATGGATCAATACGAATGGTCGTCGAGCATCTATCTTGATGACCATTCGAATTGTAACATGATGATTGGTTGAAAGCTCGAATTATTTGAACGCTTTATGCAATAACTTGGGCGTGGATTACTTCAACAATAAAATCAAAGAATCTGAACAACCATCTTTTTGCTCGTTGGTTTTTATTTGATGTTTTACTACAGCGTTCGCGATTTACTTTTAGCTATAAGTAGTTTTGTCGAAATGGTTTTCGATCGAAATCACCTACCCAATCAATTTAGAAATCTGGAATACATTTGTCGTGGCTGATTTATAAAGTTGTGAAAGCAGCATGCAATAAGCATTTCGAGATTTTGCTGGCTTATTCCCATCCGTTTCCTCAAAATAATGTTTCTTGCCAAATAGTGTCTCAATGCGTATTTTTGCTTGTGGAAACCATCAACGCTAGTAATATGCGTGCCCTATCAGGCTATAAAACGTGATACAACGCTGTATTTTATATTCCTGTGAAGAAATTTTTACTATGTCGTGGCTGTGCATAATATTGTTTCCACTTATTCTAGGCGGCCCAACCCGGCGGGACTAACTCATTCGCGGACACGGTACAAAACCGTGCTGTTGCGCTCTAGGACCTTCTCTGTTTCAAAGAAAAAGATAGGATCCGTAATGAGGAAGATGCAACATGTCCACAAAAAAGACAATGTGCATAGTGTATGATTTGGTAAGATTTACGAAAATTTTAATTACACTTATAGCTTTGAGCAGCAGCTAGATTTAGCAAAATTTGACTTATAGCTAAAAGTAAACCACGACCGCTGTAGTAAAAAATCCAACAAAAACTAAATAGATTATAAATCTTGATTAAATAAGCTAATCTAATCTTTTTAAGATGTTCTTACTTTATCATTGCGTAATCCACCTCCAAAGTTATTGTATAGAACGCGCGAGAAATTCGATCTTTCGGACCTTATAACTTAGAAACCAAACACAATTTTACAATGTCAACGGTCATCAGATATCTAGTTCGATCAAATAAAGCTATTTTGAGCAAAATTTGGGATCTCTGACAAGAAATATGGGCGTGATCTTCTTTCCACGTTTGTATGGGGAGTTGAGCGGGATGGCCCACCTTAATTTAGGAATTTAAAGTAAAGATCAACTCAACCGGCTATTCCGAAATACGAACCAAGGTATTTCATTGATCCTGGTTTAATAATAAACACACTTGAATCAAATAATATTGCTTACATCAAATATAAGATTGTGAAATTGTTATAGAATGTAGTGCTTTTATTTCGTTTTGCTTAGTACATAATAAACAGTCGCTTCTAGATACATCCGAGATAAAGCCTAATATTAATGACTATATTATGCAGATAATAATACAGCGTGGCTTTAACAATGCATGAATGCATGTTTTAAAACAGGGTTTTGAAATATTTATGCGTGGTGCGTCTAGACTAGATAAATAAGAAAGTTTCGCCGAAATTGAGTGTTTACGCCAGACATACCCAATAGCAATAGACTGTGATTGCTTCCACAACTTTCTCCCAGAATTCGCGGAAAGTTCTCCGAAGCGTATTTTTGGCCACCGTCCAGGCGAGCCGGTGCGGTGCTGAGTGGGGCGATGGATTATGCGTGTGGGGTCATCGAATTGCTGCCAAAAATGGCGGGCTTATCATAACAAAAGACGGGTGCCCTTGGTAAAGTTCTATTGTTTTCTGCTTTTCGGTTTTTGAACAGTATGACCTTCGATTTCGGGCATAATATAAATTCAATGAAGAATGTGCGCAGGGAATATATTTTTAATTTAGAAATTTTGAAAAAAATTTAGAAGTTATTAAGTATGAACAGGCTTATTTCTAAACATTACAACTGTAGATTAAAATACTTACTTCTTATCCAAACATCGTAATTCATACTGGAAAAAGATAAACATTATTTAGATTGTACAGTAGTGGATGTGATGATTTTGCGACAATAGAACGTTCTTGTCCTGTAGGACTTTATTTAATATGATTCTTAAATTTTAC
Source organism: Incurvaria masculella (assembly GCA_946894095.1). Classification (NCBI taxonomy): domain Eukaryota; kingdom Metazoa; phylum Arthropoda; class Insecta; order Lepidoptera; family Incurvariidae; genus Incurvaria; species Incurvaria masculella. Next base: position 19,686,696 of record OX335653.1, on the reverse strand, counting down.
TACTTCGTTACTAGATATGTATCCATGTAAAGTATGATAAACAAATAATTTTGAATTTAAGGCTTCTGCATCCCTACATATTATAATATAAATACAGGCTGGAATAAATCATGAGGTCTTGTGGGACTGGTATCGCCTCGCCGATTACATGCAAAATAAGCGTTGCCTGATGAATAATTCCAGACGATATCCTGTCCACTGGCGCCAGCACAACCGTCCCACCGCTGCGCCGCTGGCTGCTTCAGAGCCTACTTCAATTATTTTTTTTTAAAATGCCTACGTTGTAGTTGTGTTATGTTTATCTACTTATCTATCAACGTCTTCATCTTCGTATCGCTTGTTAGGGTTCCGTACCCAAAGGGTGAAAACGGAACCCTATTACTAAGCCTCCGCTGTCCGTCCGTCCGTCCGTCCGTCCGTCTGTCCGTCTGTCACAGGGCTGTATCTCAGTAACCGTAACAGGTAGACAGCTAAAATTTTCACAGAGTGTGTATTTATTTTGCCGCTATAACAACAAATAGGTAAGATTAAAAAATAATTAAAATTAAAGGGGGCTCCCATACAAAAAACGTGTTTTTTTTAGTTTTTTTTTTACGATGGTACGGAACCCTTCGTGTGCGAGTCCGACTCGCACTTGGCCGGTTTTCTAATTTTTTCTCCGATCTTTTTCGATAATACACTAGGCCATTTAATGATTTGTCTCCAAACCCTATAAGTACATATTGAAATTTTTAGTCACCACAATAACTATATAGGTAAGCAGGTACGTCGCTTATTCCAAGGAATGTGGTATGTATATATGTATAATCGACCGTCAAGCCAGGAAACATTAATTAAAGAAAGAGCATAACATACCATTCGCGGGTATTGCGTCTTCCAATTTCGCCACCTGCTGTATGTATACCAATAATTTGTAATTCTCTTACAGTAATCAATGCCTCCTAATAACACGCAGCTGTATTCAGAGTGGGCGCACTAACTTTAATCTTCCGAAATAAACCCGTTTTTGTATGGTTAGTCCGGTGCTAATCTCGTACTAAGTTTTGATAAGTGCTCTCTGAATACGACTGACACTGCTTAAGATTATACCTAGATACATTAATTTAACGCTTCATCTGTGTTGTGTACATTTAATGCAAATATTTAACATTCAAACATTTTTTTTTATTTTTAGTAGGTATTCAAATTGCTGTAAAATATAATTTTACAGTTTCTAGTGCTCGGATTGGATTCTGGGAAGTCAGCACAGGTTACGTCGGCTCTTCTGCGAAGCAAAACGATCTTGCTGCGAAGCATAGAGTGTCCAAAGCAAAATTCAATTTACGTTTCAAATACGGCTGGCGAAGATTTTATCGCTCCAAGTTCTTGGTCCCAGTTTCACCCACGCCGCCACATTCCTGCTGCTCCAGCGATAGGAGATAATGTATTGCTATCGCTGTGCAGTGGATTCTTGTCAAATTAAATGTTGTGTGGTCTGTTTATTAATAGACTTGAAAGAAGGCAAGAATTTTATTAATTTAGCCGTCCCCTTAAAATATTTGGAACGAGATTTCTAATGTGTGAATATGAATGTTCTGCCAGACGTTTTTCCAACTACAATTCTTCAGGAGTTTATATATTAACTGATATTCTGCAATATTGTTCTCAAATAACATGCGTATTGCTATATTGAGATTAATTTACACGTTGATAATTTATAACACTGCTACTCTAATGACCGTGTCAGAACTCAGTGAGCGTTCGCAAACTGTGTTTCATGCAACGTTAATCATTCACCAGTGACTCAATATAATGTTGACGTAAGGCGGGACATGAAAACTCTTTTGAACTAAATCTTACTATTCGATTTACGTATATGTAACTAACTATATTTCCATCTGACAAGAAATAAAACCTGTATAAATGTTTTTTTAAAATACGCGGTTTTAATCGTTTAGCGTATGAACACTATAATCCGAGATGAACAGGTTCGAATAACATGGGAGTTGATTAAAAACTTATACTTTCTTATCACGAACAGACCCACGTGTCTTAATCATAATCACAAACATTCATGGAGTCCTGGCGAAAACTGAGATATAAGGATCCTTGCTAAAATGAACGTATTCCTCGTCTAGATTAAGAAAGGGATTGGATTTTTTACACCCATTACTGGCGATCGTAAAAGCGGTTCTTATTTCAATGAGTTGGTATCTTTCATCAAGATTCCAATATGAGCTACCTATCGTTTATTTTATTTAATCCCTAAATAATACTCGGGAATTCATAATATTCTGCCCGACGTCAGCTAACGCCCCGTGCAAACTTTCAGATCCTATTCCACCCCCTTCGAGTTTAATGTTCGCCAAAAAAAGGTAGCCTATGTTCTTTTCCAAAGTTCAGACTATCCGTGTGCCGAAATTCATCAAAATTGGTTTAGCGGTTTAGGCGTGAAAACGCAACAGACCGAGTTACTTTATTATATTAGTATGGATAATATTCCAAGTAAAACACTACTTTAGCAAAAACGCTGCAACAAATTTGGGGACCACGTGTTCAAACAAACCAAATTTTTGCAATAGTTGTTTTAAACAAGCATATTTTCTTTTCCATAATCACTATCACTACATAGTATAAAACAAAGTCGCTTTCTCTGTCCCTATATCCCCATGTTCGCTTAAATCTTTAAAACTACGCAACGGATTTTGATGCGGTTTTTTTAATAGATAGAGTAATTAAAGAGGAAGGTTTATATGTATAATAACATCCATTAAATAGTGGAGAAATACTGTTATTTTTGAGGTTTCCAATGTGATGTCATAAAAAAAGACGTGTGGCCATTGCGTGTGGTACTCGGGGACTGCCGCGGTAAAGCTATTGCATAGCATTTTGTATCAACTTATGCCGGCCCGCCCCCACCGCCGCTCTCGCCGCCGCCCCCGGCCCCGCTCCCCCTGGTGTGAAGTAGCGCTACCGGCATCGCCCGTTGGAGTGGGGAGCGTGAGGTTTTTTTTCGTTACGGAATTTCTGGATTCGGTCCCCGCGCTCAAGGCCCTCGATAGAAGCTATGCAAACCTTAAAAAATCATTTTTCCGCTTACATTACAAACGCAGGCTGAACCCTACGAGATTTGTCAAATAACTACATAGTATAAAACAAAGTCGCTTTCTCTGTCCCTATATCCCCATGTATGCTTAAATCTTTAAAACTAAGCAACGGATTTTGATGCGGTTTTTTTTAATAGATAGAGTGATTGAAGAGGAAGGCTTATATGTATAATAACATGCTTTAAATAGTGGAGAAGTACTGTTATTTTTGAGGTTTCCAATGTGATGTCGTAAAAAAATATTTTTTTTCCGCTTACATTGCAAACGCAGGCTGAACCCTACGAGATTTATCAAAATAATGTACTAAGTATTGTACACATTGAAAAGGTCTACAGTAAACTCCGCGATGGTATATTTCTATCTCTTATGGATATCCCACAATAACATTTTATTGTCATTTACTTTTTATGACAAATTATGGCTAATTTTCGAAGCGATTTTAACCAATACAGCATTAATCCTTATCCAATTAAATATCTTAATACATTGTTGATTTAATATAGATCTATATGGCCCATTACAGCATATGATTTAAATAAATATTTTCGAAGATATTACAGATTAAAAAATTGCGGGACGTAGCGTTTGCGGCGGTACCGGCCGGACGGGGCGGCGGGAGCCATTCAGATATATTTCATACCCGTGCGAAGCCGGAGCGGGCCGCTAGTTTATAATATATATGAGGATGGCATTTTTGGCCTCCTAAGACCTCCTAAAAATTATGCATGTGCCGCATTATCTCTCTCAATATATTCTTGGTTGTACGACTATGTATGTCATCATGCAGCTTTTATTACAACGCTTGTGCCCCCAGGGCATGTGGGTATTCGCATGCGAGTGTCCTTACAAGGAATCCTGCTCTAACAAATGATGTGGTTCACAGCCGCCAGGCACCCACGCGAGGACTCTGCTCCAAACATTTCATACACTAAGCAATATGTATAGGTACATAATACCCATATTGAAGTCTACTTAACTGACTATGCATATACTTTGATGGAATGATATTACATAACCTATTTTAAATTAATCAACCTGCCCAAAACATGTTTGAACAATGTTACGGCTTTTCACGCGGCAGGTAGAGATATTCTCCGACGTTTCGAGCTAATCATTCAGCCCGTTGTCCAGGAGGCATCCGCCGCGCTCGTGCGCAGCAGTCTGCTGCGCACGGGCGCGGTCGGAGAATATCTCTACCTGCCGCGTGAAAAGCCGTAACATTTTTCAAACATGTCGTAACGACCGCGGTAACCTCAATAGTATCACAACCTGCCCAAAAGGCGATAATTTTGATTAAAGGTTTTAATTAACAAGAGGGCTCACTACTGAGCGAATTCGCAAGCTTACTCACTCGCCGGGGCGGCGACGTTCCCGTTTTTGTATGTAAAAGCAGCTACACCGCTCCCATACAAACGTGTTTCGGTTCCACTCCCCTCCTTGCATGCTCGCTGTTTTAAACACAGATCTATAATCCCCGTGAATGATAATCATGTATGTGACAATACGAGGCTGATGTACTCGCGAAAGACTTAAACCAAATATCAGGTGTATCCAGAGTTCATTAAATATTAAGATTGGGTATCCATTGTTTCAGGGCCGCCACCGCGGCCCGGGCTGAAGGCTGCCAGCCCGGGCGCCGCCGACGAGGACTGCAACAGCAACACGAGCCTCGCCGGCAGCCAGCACGACGCCGCCGTCGACTCCGACGTGCCCTGCGACAACTCCGACTACCTCTGGTTCCTCGACTACAAGTCAGTACCGCATCTTTACTCTGTGTCCTCGACTCCAAGTTTGTATCTGACGGCCGGCAGAGCGATGCCTTCAATGAGAGCTAAAACAGCAACACGAGCGCCTCCTGCAGCTGACAACGCCAAGTTCCTAATCTGTGTTGGAAAAGCGCTACCGTGGCGCCAACTAAATAAACTATTCTGCCCTTGTACTCCTATTTCCCATTGAAACATTTATTCAATATTTTTTTACAGTATGGCTTATGAAAAATATTCCGGTCAAAACTCCTTGTGTTTATTTTATGAGTTACCGTACAGGCATGGAAAAGTGTTCTTATCTCCTTATAGTAAGTGCCTCTAGTAACAGCTAGATGACGATCAAGAGAAGAGTTCTGTGTTTTTAATACATTTTCAAACATGAGTTCTACACCGATGAGCCACTGGGAGCCCTGAAACCGATTATTTGGTTATTGTAAGCTATAAATTGCATCCGAAATCTTTTTCATATTACTAATTATTATTTCATATTCTGAATATTTTCAATTTAAAGAAATGTGTTTCTGTGATGCGCACCAACCATCCTCTATCCAGCCGCTTCTTATCTTTCAACCCATCATACACATCCTGGAGAGTACTATGCATTCCTGCCAAAAATAACGTTCGAACTGTTCGCGTTGCAGCCCGCTGTTCCGCGACGGCAGCTGCCACCACGCATCCGTGCTCTCCGTGTCGTCGTACAAGGGCGTGGGCGAGCCCGGCCGGTTCGCGTTCACGTCGCGCTACGACGACCTGGCGCGCGACTTGGACGCGAACCTGGCGGAGGCCGACATGGAGAGCTTTCGGACGGAGGACATCCATGCGCTGCTGATGACGGCCAACGTGCCGCGCGACGCCATCGTGCAGCACGACGAGACGACGCACGATGTGAGTATTGTTCCGAGATGGCAGCACCACCACGCATCCGTGCCCTCGCTGCGTCGTCATAGTACAAGGGCGTTGGCGTGCCCGGCCGGTTCGCGTTCACGTCGCGCTACGACGACCTGGCGCGCGACTTGGACGCGAACCTGGCGGAGGCCGACATGGAGAGCTTTTGGACGGAGGACATCCATGCGCCGCTGATGACGGCCAACGTGCCGCGCGACGCCATCGTGCAGCACGACGAGACGACGCACGATGTGAGTATTGTTCCGAGATGGCAACACCACCACGCATCCCTGCCCTCGCTGCGTCGTCATAGTACAAGGGCGTTGGCGTGCCCGGCCGGTTCGCGTTCACGTCGCGCTACGACGACCTGGCGCGCGACTTGGACGCGAACCTGGCAGAGGCCGACATGGAGAGCTTTTGGACGGAGGACATCCATGCGCTGCTGATGACGGCCAACGTGCCGCGCGACGCCATCGTGCAGCACGACGAGACGACGCACGATGTGAGTATTGTTCCGAGATGGCAACACCACCACGCATCACTGCCCTCGCTGCGTCGTCATAGTACAAGGGCGTTGGCGTGCCCGGCCGGTTCGCGTTCACGTCGCGCTACGACGACCTGGCGCGCGACTTGGACGCGAACCTGGCAGAGGCCGACATGGAGAGCTTTCGGACGGAGGACATCCATGCGCTGCTGATGACGGCCAACGTGCCGCGCGACGCCATCGTGCAGCACGACGAGACGGCGCACGATGTGAGTATTGTTCCGCGACGGCAGCTTCACCACGCATCCGTGCTCTCCGTGTTGTCGTACAAGGGCGTGGGCGAGCCCGGCCGGTTCGCGTTCACGTCGCGCTACGACGACCTGGCGCGCGACTTGGACGCGAACCTGGCAGAGGCCGACATGGAGAGCTTTCGGACGGAGGACATCCATGCGCTGCTGATGACGGCCAACGTGCCGCGCGACGCCATCGTGCAGCACGACGAGACGGCGCACGATGTGAGTATTGTTCCGCGACGGCAGCTTCACCACGCATCCGTGCTCTCCGTGTTGTCGTACAAGGGCGTGGGCGAGCCCGGCCGGTTCGCGTTCACGTCGCGCTACGACTACCTGGCGCGCGACTTGGACGCGAACCTGGCAGAGGCCGACATGGAGAGCTTTCGGACGGAGGACATCCATGCGCTGCTGATGACGGCCAACGTGCCGCGCGACGCCATCGTGCAGCACGACGAGACGGCGCACGATGTGAGTATTGTTCCGCGACGGCAGCTTCACCACGCATCCGTGCTCTCCGTGTTGTCGTACAAGGGCGTGGGCGAGCCCGGCCGGTTCGCGTTCACGTCACGCTACGACGACCTGGCGCGCGACTTGGACGCGAACCTGGCGGAGGCCGACATGGAGAGCTTTCGGACGGAGAACATCCGGTCAATGTTTGCATCCAGTCAGACCTGTAGCATGACGAGACGACCGATGTGAGAATGGCGATTTTGGGTAGTCTAGTTTATTACTAGTAGTATTAGTTTACGTCTTTGGCGCGAAAACGTTGGTCATGACACCGATATAATAATATGTTGTTTTTCAGATCCAATTAGCATTATCCATGCTATCTTTAGCATAGAACAGAGAGAAAGACCCTATATCCCTTCAAACCAGGCCGCCTATTCTTGAAATCCATGCTCGGGAATCAGGAATCTTTTAGTCAAGAAAACATCCAGTTATTATTATTATAGCCTTATACACTGACGGCCGATTTTTCAATCCTCAGATAGTACGTATCGGACCGATAGCACAAATTCACGCTGGTCAAAAGACGGATAGTAATTGCCGGAGAATTATATATTCTATCACAATTATCTGACCATAATTTTACTAAGAAACATATTACACTTACAATATCGGATGGATAAGCAGAAGCGTAAATAAATCCGTCGAATAGTTATCTGGCTGTTTATCTGTCTATTAAAAAATCAGGCTTTAATCAAGTATAACATTATTTTTAAATTTCTAAGTTTTATTTTCTTAGTGCCACGCACTGCAGAGCTTTGGCCTCTCTTGACCATATTATAGGTGTTGAGGTTTGGTCTTTTAAGGTGGCCCAACCCGCTCATCTCCCCATACAAAAGGGGAAAGAAGATAACGCCCATATTTCTTGTCAGAGATCCAAAATTTTGCTCAAAATTGCTTTATTTGATCGAACTAGATGTCTAATGACCATTGGCATTATAAAATTGTGTTTGGTTTCTAAGTTATAAGCTCCGAAAGTTCGAATTTTTCGCGCGTTTTATGCAATAACTTTGGAGGTGGATTACGCAATGATAAAGTAAGAACATCGTTAAAAGATTAGTCATCAGACATAGCTTATTTAATCAAGATTTATGATCTATTTGGTTTTTGTTAGATTTTTGACTACACCGGTCGTGGTTTACTTTTAGCTATAAGTCGTCTTGAAATTAAAATTTTCGTAAATCTTACCAAATCATACACTATGCACATTGTCTTTTTTGTGGACATGTTGCATCTTCCTCATCACGGAGCCTGTCTTATTCTTTGAAACAGAGAAGGTCCCAGAGCGCAACAGCACGGTTTTGTACCGTGCCCGCGAATGAGTTGGGCCCGCCGGGTTGGGCCACCTTAAAGAAATCTCCTCCGGTGACCAACCACATCTGGGAGAGTATGAATAAATATTTAAAATCATTAACATAGGTTGTACCCTCCAGTTATAGGGGTGTCAAAGCGATTTCCACGGCGGAAAACCATGAATTCAAAGCTCCGGAATATTTCCGTCTAGATAACTGTCTTGAAAACCGCTATAAAAGCGGCTTTGTCGTCTGAAAGATTACTGATTCCTGATCGTGGAATTACAATCTGCCCTGCTTATTAAAAAGGTGGTAACTACATATGAGGCAATAGTTACCGCATTTTGAAATACCACTTGTCAGAGGAATACCCTCTTCCCCCCTGTGATCCAGCGTGGTATTTTAATAAACCCCTCCCCCCTAAATCGGTCCCGTGGTATGGAAACGTTTCCTTGCGCTCATACTACATTCTTCTTTGTAGGCACCTATAAATATATTTTGTTCGATCCAGTGCCCACAAAGAAATAGGTTTAATGTTTTTATTTTAGTTTACAAAATAATTTATTCGTTTATTTGGAAGTTTCTGGTATATCAATACTTAGCGCCATCTATTGAATGGTTAAGTCAGACAATACGTCCGTCAGAGAAAGCCATTGTTCTCAGTATCGAACCCACTCATGTTCGTTGAGTCACTTCGGCATGTTCCGCTAGGTGCCGCCGCCACTTGCTGGTAGTACTATGTATCTTGCTAATCAATGGTTACAGAGCACTCTGTGTTATCAAACTGGAGGAAGAAGAACGGATAACAGATGGCGCTGATGGTCCTCGTATATACTGAAAAGTATTATCTTGATGAAATCTATTGTATTATATTCTCGTGTTTGTTCTGTAAATTTTCCCATATAGATTTTAAATTTGGTTTACGTATCGATATTTCCATATGTACTATTATATTATTTGAGTGTGTGCTTATGTATGCCTAAGTATAACTGTTGAAATATATTTCAGAGTAACATTCGAGGGGAGATGATCGCTAGCATTACAAGCTCGATCATGGAAAAGTTTCGCTTTGACTGCTCCGTAAGTTTGGATAGTGTGAGCCAGGTAGCGTTTTGCATCCCCAATATATCCTTTTTATGCTCGTCAGTATGCTCGTACTAACTGAACGATGCTTACCTGCTTACCTACAGAGAATGACACATCAGCTAACATAACATCGTTTTCACATTAGGTGTTTTAAGATAGATTAAATGTATATTGTAGCGGTTGCTACGAGATAGTCCGAGGTAGCAAAAACAGTTTTTATATGAGTATGTGCGATAATTTTATTCCCTCATTGACATGTTTTGCAATATTTTACTAAACCTTCAATAACTTACAGGCATTAGCGCCCATTACATAATTTAAATATTTGTGAAAAAATCCTAGAAGCATGGCGTTTTGATTTTTCAGAAAATTTTCAGTAAGTACATTTAATATTTGATTTCGTCTTCCAATTGTAGTTTAAAGTATTTGTTTAGTCCTGTACCGGCCTGGTAATAGCAGTCGCTTAGGGCGTCGATACTTGCGGTGTTCCGTTGAATGAAACAGCGCTGTAACCTAAAAATATGCTATTTAGCTTTTAAATTAAATTAAAAAAGTATCCATGGGGAGGTTTTAGGTTTAGATAATATATATGTACCTATACCTAAAATCTGGATAAAATTAAAGTAATAGTTCCTTCATCAATTCATTATTTTATACCAAAATGTTGCAAGTGCTCGAACGAATTCAACGTCATGATTAGTGAACATGCCAAGTTAGCTCACCAAGATGAGACTATAATGTAGACAGGTCCCTACCTTCTGCCATATTAGTACATAAGTATACTAGCAGGGTTTTCACCGCTGTTCCATTAAATGGAAAAAGTAAACTGAACCTCTGCTTTGCCTCACCTAGACCAGCGCTTACGTATCTAATCCCTAGGGACGTTTCACACCACGGATGGTGCCAGCTAGGTCTGCACTAACACTAATCAAATCAATCCAGTAGGTCACCTCACTAAATTGTGAGGTTTAAATTGTAACGATCACACTCGCACTCGACATGCACGATTCGGTAGTGTGAACTGTAACTCGCGTACGGATATACCACTGAGTCAATCACTAACAAGTCGTTAAACTCCATTGCCACTGTATTAGTGCTCCCTCCTCCAGGTGTGTCCGTGTGTGCGAGAGCTATATTTAATTGGCATTGCTTGTGTTGGTGAGTGCTGACGCCATGTGGGAGTCCAATGAAGTCTATCCTGTATGCCAGCGCTTCTCCAGCTGTAACATTTATTCAGTCAATCACTTATGCAAGGTTTTATATCAGATTCTCTTTTTATAATATAATAAATTAATCTCTTATTTTTTTGATAATTCATTAAGCTCTATTATGTACTTGTAACATTTCAAACATTTTATTATCGAAGCGCTACACCGATGTTGCCAAGACACGTTTTTCTTTGCACGGAGCTATGAAGCGTACTATATTTCTATTGAGGTAATAAACCAACTAAAAAAAATCATTTTAGCAACTAAAAACCTTTAACCTTTAAAATCATTTTAGCAACAAAAAACCTTTAACAGCTTTAAGTTAGGTACCACATTTTAACTCGCTCACCTTCAATTAATAATTTGTATTTGCATGGTTACTAAAGTACTATGTAAGGCATACAAGAAGTTAAACCTCTAACGATCCTAATGGAACCTTAATAAGGTAACAGTTTGTGGATACTCCCCACTTCGAATGCTCCAGATTACCCAATTTTATCTTCCATTCACATCAGTTTGGAAAGAACAGCCGTATTGCTCTGTACTCAGCTAATCATTAGAAATAGTTTCATTTGAATATCGGTGGCTGTATATTTTTTTCTTCGGTTTTGATTATGGCAATAGTGTGTTCATATGAAAAACAAATGCTTGCATCTGAAAGTTAAAAAAGTGGTTAAGGATAGTTTAATGGAGCTGATCACTGATTTGAAAATTTTGTTTGATTACTAACTAGGTACTAATCATTGTCCGTGTTTTCCATCCAGCTCAATGTTAGTGTACTCATAAAGGGAAGGTTCTGGCATGGCAACCAATTCCTTCGAGATTGCGGAGTGCTGAACTTATGAAATGACGATGGGTTTGGTATTGGTAACGTTAGGTATTGGCCATACATGTCCAGTTCCATAAGTAAAGCACAAAAATACGGATGGTTACCATCATGATTTAATTGTTACCAAATGTTGTGTGCTCAATATGTACCTATCTCCCTCGCCGCAACCACAATTGCACAGTTTGAGAAACTTACGCTGTAGCTAATATTAAAATGAATATCCCCTCCGGGCCAGTCTGTCCCGGAGCAGCCACGGCTGCTGTCCGTACTTCAGCAGAGAGTTGCTCGCAAAGTGACCCGATTTACTTGTACCTACCTCCATGTACCCACTCGGACAATCGGCGGTTAAACTTTGTCCTTTGCTGTCCCTTGCTGCGATATCAGTGTTTGCTTTCTAGATAAGAAACTCGGGCCAAATTTCGTAGAGGCTGATTAATATGAGTCGGACGATTCGTGTGAAGTGGTGTGTCCATAAAGTGAAGTTTTATATTTTTGTGAGCGGACATGTTTGAGTTGTGAGTGGGTGTGGCCACGGTTCTATAGACGAGATGGGGAGAAAGGACTGGGATTGGGATTCGTACTCCCACAATGGGTGTTACTCAGTAAGTATGGAACTCAATACATAGGTCTTAATGTTAAGCCTTTAAGGGGCTTAATCAGTATCGTGATTTTTTTTGTTACTAATAAACAATATGGTAATAAAAAAAATATATTAAAAATATCCATACACTGAGACAAATATGTATGGAAGTATCTAAATATTTTTTTTACGTACGTCGTCTCTACGTTTTGATAACTTAACTCAAATCCATTATATACGCCCTTCAACATTTTTATACAAATTTTTAGCCGCTTATATCATGGATATAAGATAGGTTTAAAAAAAATCGAAACATACGGACGTAGATCTCAGTTGATTTATTGATTGTGAATAAATTATGTTTTTTTAGCAACCTGACATGGATGGCTATATCCACACAGATACCGTTCTGATTATGGTCTTCAGGAATGGTTTGATCCAAAATGTTTAAGATAAATTGTTTTGTACATAATATATGTATGCTATATTGAATAAATAAAAAAAATATATTAGCCCAAGACACCACGTTCCCGAAGTAATTAGGTGCAATGCCAGGACCTTCCCTTTATGAGCACGGCTACATTGAACTGTATGGAAAACGCAGACAATTTTTCATTGCCGATTCATCTTTTTATTCAATGCGATGGTACCAACCCGGGCGGGCTTAAACCCTCCTAGCAGAGGAAGGGGGGAGGGGGGGGGAATTCCTACTTGAATTTAAGGGAGGAATTAGACACGGGCCATTTTATGGAACTTCATCACCTCATTATCCTCTTAATTTAAAAAACAATATTCTGTTCGTCGATATATTAACAGCAGCATTATAAAACTAAAGATCCGTGTACCATTGTTTATTTCACCAAGACTTCTTCGAACCGTAACGTCTGCGAAAACATTCCGTCCGCTTTGTGGCATCAGCCGAGCCGTAGAAGCAGCCTCAACCGGCGCAGCCGTTCCGAGAACACAGCGCCGCTGCAGCGTCTGCTAGCCATCTGTTGGGCGGCTACATTTATTTCCATCTGAAGCGGGTGACTTCCGACTGAATCGTGCACTGCGCTCATGTTATATTGGATATTTCGAAAGCGAATGTACTTACTCGCGCCCTTAGCTTATTTCTGTTAAATGTAGCCCTACATACTGATCATCTATTTTCAGCTTACCGTTGAATATAGATGAATATAGATCTTTAATTATGAGCCCCTAAAAGACTTCAACGCGTTTGCAAAACATTATATTTCAGACCAATCATCCTAGTTCACGCGCCACTATCTTTCTGTGTACGAGTTTGATACCTGAGTTAATTTCTTCACGAATGCGAGCTGTCCCATGGTTCGTAATGCAAGTAAAACTGTAGGTCCCCATTCTCGGCTATATGGGAGGGCTTAAGCCCGCCTGAGTTGGTACCATCGCATTGGATGAAAAGATAGTCCAAGCGGCAATTAGAAATGGTGTTTTTTTTCCATCCAGTTCAATGTAGCCGTGCTTATAAAGGGGTGGTCCTGGCGTGCCACCTCAATCAGTCAGTCAGTCAGTCAGCGTGTTTGCGTGCACTGCTGGACATACGCCTCCCCAATTTTTCTCCAGTCCTCCCGTCCCTCAGCGGCACGGAACCACGGCTTTGCGCCAACGCACTTGATGTCGGCCCGCCTGGCGGGTGGTCTTCCCAAACTCCGTTTTCCTGTCCACGGCCGCCAGTGTAGGACACGGTTACTCCAACGGTCGTCGTCTCTTCGGCTGAAGTGACCAGCCCAATGCCATTTAAGCCACCTATTCCTTCAGAAATGCGGAATATTTTAAATAATATACAAGACGAAGGGTGTGGTATTATCCGTCCATGTCCAGTTACATAAATAAACCAGAAGCCTGCTGCAAAATATATTGATTGAATGTATGATGCAAGTGTGATTGTTAGCTTATGATTGTTCCAGTCTTGTACGTTACCTTTTACAGTTAAATTTAAAGATAGTAGTGATGATAGAGTTCAGTTTGTCTTAGTAGAAACGAACTCAACGAGCTTAGTGTACCCGTTACGTACGTGACTTCATGACTAACATCCTCCATCGCTATGTATTTGGTTTGTGACCTCATTCCAGCAAGTGTGTATAATTGATAACAGTGGCTAGCATTTTGTAATGCATTCTGCGTACTGTGACAGCGTTCAAACTTCCTTTTGATATGAATTTTACATTATCTAGTCTTCCAATATGAATGAATTTGTATTGTATGATATAAGCGACTTGCAATTTGCTGCAAAACAAAAGTATGTAGCCACTTACTTAAGAATGTCGTATATGCGATGCTTTCCATACAAACATAGTTTACTTATAATTTGAAAACCCACTATTACAATTGAATTGATATTTATTATTCAATATCAGGGAACAAATATCTTGTGTCTGCACGTTTTTCTTCTTTTGAAAAATCTAAACCGAATGAAGTGAAAGCAAAAAGAAAATGTTCATACAAATTATGAAAAAAACATGCAGACACAGATATTTGATATCAAATACCAAATATTTAGTAAAACAGGTATTTTTATGGGGGGAACATATTTTTCTGATGCTTACGGGGCCTACCTTCAGTTATTTGGTTTTATAAAAATCGCTAAATACTTAAACACTTGATTTTAATTAGGAGAATACATATTTATATTATGTCCGACATGCATGAAATGCTTTATCATTATTTTTTATAAGGTTAGATTAGACAGCTAATTTAGTTTTATAACAATTCAGTACTACACCGTACCTGTCCATTTCCCTTAGAACAAATATTATCCACCCATAAATGCAATAAAACAATTCCCGAACTATAATTAAAAATAGGTAGAACAGACGTAAAAGATCCAATCTATATTCTGAAATATAAGTACCTAATATTTAACAATTTTAACTATTTATTAACAGCATGTCAGCACAGCTTAGCACTAAACACTCTGGAGCAACATATGATGTATGTATGTGATGTGTGCAGGGCGACGAGTCGGCGGCTGGCTCCATCAACACCATGTCCTTGTGCAAGTCGGAGCTGCTGTTTTCGCCCGTAAAGGAGCCCAGTCATGGCGTCCACTTCAGGTACACTAAAACTCATGCCAATATGTCAAGAAGTTTGTTTCTTTCAATGCTTCTGTAGGAACTCTCGTGTTTCTTTTAATGCTTTCGTAGGAACTCTAAGGAGCCCAGTCATGGCGTCCACTTCAGGTACACTAAAACTAATGCCAATATGTCAAGAAGTTTGTTTCTTTTAATGCTTCTGTAGAAACTCTCGTGTTTCTTTTAATGCTTTTGTAGGAACTCTCGTGTTTCTTTTAATGCTTCTGTAGGAACTCTCGTGTTTCTTTTAATGCTTCCGGAGGAACTCTTGTATTTCTTTTAATGCTTCTGTAGGAACTCTCGTGTTTCTTTTAATGTTTCTGTAGGAACTCTCGTGTTTCTTTTAATGCTTTTGTAGGAACTCTCGCACTTGTTGCTTGATTACCTCCACGTGTTCTGCACTGTCTCAAATGCACTGCATTATGAAAAGAAATCTTCGACCTGGCCTATACATTAGGCTAATTGACATCTACCGCGTTCGAGTAAATTCGTAATTGAACGGTAATGAAGTAAGTATGTAAAGCCGTAGTCGTTAGTTGATGCCAAGCAAAAATCACTGGATGTATGTAGGTCAAGGCTTAGGCGGGTTTTGTGTATTTGAAATTAATCCTAGACTTCGTGTCGATAGAGATGTGACAGTAAACGCTGGAAGTATCACTGGAATGCTTACAATCGCTACGTTCATCCGGTTAGCTTCCTGGATGGATCTGTTCGAACTCTTGGAAGCTTTATGTTATGCCACAGCTCCTTGAGTATACAAAATGTCTTATTCTGGGTTCAGTAGTTGTTTGCCCTTTCTTGTATCTCAGTGGTTCAGTAGATATTTCCAAAAGGAGCAACTAAACATATGTATTTAGTACACAAAGATAAGAAATATTTCCTCAAAACAATTTACAAACAGAGCATGCGAGGACATGGATTTTTAAATATCCCAGCGAATGTCCAGCACACCATATGGATACTTGGTGCCATATCAGAACCTTAAATTGCACGATAACATGGATAACTTTCATTGCAGCTTCGACACTCTCAAAGTTCTTGCCAATTCTTCTTCGCTGTGTTCTGTCAACTGGCTAATGATAAAATATGACAAACCTGAGTGCAGTGTACTGCCTATGGATAATAAACAATAAACAACCATTAAATGCATTCAACCCAGACGGGATTACCCTAACTAAAGTTTTACGTCGAATCCGGCACTCACAAACTCTCAATATTGGAACCGTTACCAATCCAGAAACCGATCGGAAGTCGTGCCACGGGCCTCCCGAGGTTGAGTGCTATGTAGATCCCTTCAGGAGCGTCAATGCTATCGATACCCTGCTCGCACATGCAGCAGCCCTGTTCTAGCGATGTTCAGTAACAAGTAATTTCGTGGTGTGCAGCGTGGACAGCCTGGACTGCGAGCTGCCGAGCGAGCGCGAGCTCATCCTGACGTGCCGCGCCAACAAGGACAACTACACGATCGCGTTCGAGGGTTCGCTCACCGCCTACGAGGACCACCACTACGATGCGCACGCAGAAGCACACGCACACGCGCACGCACTCAACAACCGAGTTGGTACGTGTATGACTACATTTCATACTTCCACTGGCAGCGACCACGGATGTACTCCATGACAGAGGGGGCCTACTTCTTTCGTCACCCCCTTCTTTCAAGGGCGGAGCCCCTCTGCCCCCACTTCCTCGGTCGCTGCAACTGGGTGTCAAAAGGAAATATGTTTTCCTTATTGTCTATTTCTTTTTGTCCACTTGTAAGTTATATGTAAGCTAAATCTGAATTTGTTCGTCCCATTCAAGGAGGAGTATATATAAACCGACAGGCCGTGTAAAGTTTTATTACACTACTATTTAAATAAAGCCACTCATTTGTTTCTTGTATAGAGAAGAGTTTTGATGTTTGTCATGAAGACAGCACCCTCATAATTTACTTATTTTTAAGATTGTTATGAATCTTTTGGGAAGGTTGTCTACACATGTACTTCTATGATATTTTTATTCTTACGTATCCAAGTAAAAAACACCTGCCTTATTGATAACTAAATACATACAAATACCTAAATACTAAAATAAATCCAATGTCAAATTGCTAATCAAAATAGAAGACCATCATGACCACGATTATATGCCTCATCGTATAAACACGTCGCCCACATCTTCTAAATCTTGCTAAATGACTTGATATTCCTCGATTTTCAATGCGGATGCCAAAATTAATTATTTTTATCACATGTTCTCTGGGTAGCTCAAATCTTTTTGTCAGCCTCGGTAGCCCAGTGGCGCGACGCCTTGCGATTCGATAAGCTGGGTGAAGCGCCTCTGAGCGCGGTTAGGTTCTGGGTGGGTGACCATTTTCAACCGTTGAGGCAGGCTGTGGTTCGCATTCCATGTAAAACTGTAGGTCCCCTACTTACTAGGTGGTACGGTTAATCCCACCCGGGTTGGTACCATCACATTGAATGAACGATGGTCGAAGCGGCAATGAAAATTGTCCGTGTTTTCCATCCAGTTCTATGTAGCCGAGCAATATAAGGAAGTTCCTGGCATGGCACCTAATTCTCATGTGGTGTATTAGGCTAATATCTGACGGTCAGTTGGCCATCCATGTCCAGTTTAATAAAAAAAGCATAATATGTTATTTTATCAACGATATTTGAGTGTGAATTCATTGTATTTTAATCACAGAATTAAGTAATTAACGATATCTATGTAGCTATATTTATGTACAGTTATATAAGTTATATATTTAGGTTTAAGTATAGTGTGTATTTGTTGTATATTGTGTAGGAATTATGTTTCCTCTAAAGCTATTTCTCCATAGTTACTACTCGCACTACTGCTCACGATACCCAAAGGTAGACTGGTAGAAAATGCCTCCGGCATTAAGTTGTACCTTTTGCCCGAGTTTCTTTTGAGTGCAATAAACTTATATAAATAAATAAATAAATAAAAAACATCCACCAGCAGGAGCTCTGGTTGTAATTTATATATTTACACTCTAACCTATCGGTTTATTTCCATCTAATGACTGCTTGCAGATAACAAAAGGGAGATGCAATTGGAAAACGAAGCAAATGATGAAAGAACGCGCAGAAACTTAGAATTACTAGATAAGTGTCACAAACTCACCGACAATCTTACCTTGTCGATGGCCCGGAGTGATCTAGGGTTCACTACATGGAGTAAGCTGAAGAAACAAACCAGTCAATCACCACTGAAAAGGTAAGAGTATGTTAACCGCTAGATATACTTAACTAGTTATACATAATATTGCGAATTGATCATAAATATAGTACAAGTTTATCATACTGTATTATTTACAGGCATGGGTCAGGTAACAACAACCAAAACAGTCGCGAGCAAAGCGAATCTAGTTCCGAAGTGAGCGGATCCGTTATAAAAAGCCAGAGTTTGCCAAACCTGTGCCGCAGTCAACGACTTGCTAGCTGTTCTCTACACTCTGCAGCCCTATCCAACTCTACGGTAATTCAGCCTTTCTCAACACTCTACTTAATACTTACTTCAAATATTATAGAGTATTTATTAAGTGAAATTATTTCACATTTTACCATATGCATGGATCTTTTTTTTTTTGTTTTACAAATATTATCGATTATCGAAATTTATTTTGTCAAAATTTAATTTTATACGATCTAAATTTCATGCGTTCTGACGTTCTCCCTCGCCATCTACCTGACACTTTTAAGAAAGACTGGATGGATAACATTTTTGAAAACGCTGTGTGTTTTTTCAGATCGACTCGTTTACACATACTTCACACCAAAGACAGTCAGGTGCGGGCACCTGCATGAAAGTATATGATGTAGCGCATCATGCAAGCTGTGTTGCGAGGTCTCTCTGCAGCCAACATTCAGAGCCCATGAGCACGTCCTCCACGGAGAACCAATCATCAACGGATAAAAGCCAGCCTAAACCATCATTTAACCTTGTCAAACTATTCATGAAGCAGAAGAGCATGAGCAATGAAGGAATCGTCTCGATGGATCAGTTGGAAAGATCTGAATGCTGGCCGTCGAGTTCAGGTGGGGAAAGTGACTCTTTCGGAGCCGAATCAAAGACGAAACACATAAGAAAAATGGAGAAACTGCCTAAAGAGGACAATGCGGGGCATGATGAGTCAGATTTTCTTAATGCAAAAGATTATACGCCTGGAATATACGAACCAAATATACTGAATACTACGCAAACATTAACATGTAATAGAGTTTATGATGAAGCTCTAATAGAGGAGGAGGAAAACAGCGAATGCACTAATGTTGATAACAGGGGCATGAACGATAGTGAAATTAATTTATACGCAACTGTTAACAAACCTCAGGTTAGGCGAAACGTCAACCATATGAACCTTACTAACAGTCCGCTAAGGATCAGAAATGTGCAGAATAAGAGGTCTTGCTCCTCCCAGTCATCAGCCACCAGTGTCAGCATATCCAGCTGTTCAGACTCGGATGGAACTCAGCTGACGAGGATGCATAGGCTCATACAGAAAGATCACAGCGACAATCGAGCTATGTCCACACAAGTTCAAGTAGATACTGTTGACAGGAGCATGCAGACCTCAAGTATGGGTGTATCATACGTCGCCAGTGAGAGGGATTTGATAAAAGTCGTTGAACCTTCTTTTCTGGAAAAGCTTAAGGAGGGAGATTGCCAAAAGCCAGTTTTTGTATTGTATCCAAATTACGCTTTACCTGATATAAGCTTTCTAAATGGAAGGCCAAACATATATTTGAATCCCCAGAAAATTGCGATATCGCCTGATAAGAAAAATGGGAACCCAGTAACAAAATGTAAACGTCCCTTCTCATGCAACGATGTGGAATTACTAAGAAAAAAAGGTTTCAACCACATCAGGGACTGGGATTCACTGAATTTCTTACTGCCGAAGGATTGTAAGCAATTGCTTTCTGAGGTCCCTGAAATAATGTTAAAAGTAAAAGACAGTCCTAACTCAAAAGACAAGTACTGTACATCATCTCCTGCCTCTGGCAAATCGAGGTGTAGACCCATGAGTTGTGATTGCAACAATTTGGCTGGGAATCACGTGACTAACGTCTCATCAAGTTCTAGCACAGCTACTCAGCCTTCTTCAGGCTACCGTGGTTCTTCAACGATGCTCACAGACTCTTCAGCCCAAAACAGTCCTGCTCCGGTCAATTTCAACCCCCTTTTCGTGTACCGATATGACAGCGCAACGAGCTCTGAAGCGAGTTACGTTGATAAAGTCAATCCAACAATCCCTAGGCGTTCACTATCATTGGCGGACCAGCAAAAAAATGCTAAAACAACGGAACTCGTTCCCCCGAGGCCTCCACTGCCCAAAGGTATACTACGCAAATCAATGGATAAAGGTCGAAAGACTGGATCCAGCAAGAGGTACAGCATGTTTGAAATGGAGGACTTTCTTCAAGATCCCATCACGTGTATGACAGCAGTCACTGAACAGAAAACGGCTAAAAGACGTTCATTACAAGAACCATATTATCTACAAAAGCATTGCTCTATTGATAGACGTAAGAACAATGATATAGCCGCCAAGAGACTTTCCCAACAATTCTTAGATGCTGCTGATAAAGACGCAGAATACAACGAATATTACCACGACGAAGGTGTTGGAACTGAAAGCAGTTTAGATTCGGGCAAATCTAACGATGTCAAATATAGCAGACCTCAAACGCCACCTATGCCAAAACCGAGAACTAAGAAGCTAGAATACACCGAGTTTCCTCCCCCAGGGGCCTTGATAAGCAGTTCCGAACTGCAGCAATTAGAAGAGTTTTTGGAACAGAGCGGCTTCAGTTGTGAAAACATGGACGAGTGGGATCAAAACCAGGTGCAGAAGGTAAGGAAGCACGTCAGCAAATTTTTCCATATGAAGTGGTCTCAAGAAGACAACGAGAAGTCTACTGATTCAAGCGGAAGCTGCAAGAAATCTGTTAGTTTTTCTGGAAAGGGAGAGATTAAGAAAGTGGAACTGAAACCCGTTAGCGAACTTAAGGAAGGAACAACCACTCCTCCAAATTCACCCAACATTTCGGTGTTGACTCAGAGGCAATATCAGGTATTACTCCTTGCATACAATGTCTGTGTCATTCACTCATTGTTATGTTTTGTGAGTATTTTTATTTATGTGTTTATTTTGTTTGTAGCAGATGATCAGAAGGCGGGCGTGTAGAGGCGCAGTATGGTTTTGGTTTATTTTATTTTATTATTTTTATTCCTGTTCTTTTAATTTTCATGTAACCAAATATATCATTCATGTTGTTCATTCATTCATTAGTTTGCATCAACTACAGTTTCTGAGGGAAAATAGTCCCTAAATGTATATATATAATGTAAATAGTCCCTTATTCTGACTTTTTCAGCTATTATTAATGTTGTTTTTAAAGTTTTGTCCAATGAAGAAAGTTCTGTCTCTTTAGAAGCGCCTGTTTAGCGCATACATTCTCGCGAAGCACATTCACGTGGCCACCTTTTGCGACGACAAAATGCTTCATTAGGTATTCGCTGCTTGCAGAGTCCATCGACCCTTTGCATGTGATGGGCGTTCACCATTCAAAGTGTTGCCAAAACCAGCGATCGTGGAAGGACGGGAGTAGCAACCGAAAATTGTCGGTACAGGGGCGGCGTAGCCATTTTTAACATATAAACGGTAGCGCATGCGATTCAGTTCGCCAACATATTTGCTTACTACTATTTTCTAGAGTTCCAAAAACGTAAAAACACGTGAACTTAACTGTGCAACCAAGTTCGATGGTACGCGCCCCGAATTTATCAATTTCAGTTAGGAGTTTTTCACTAACTCGTGGCCACGCTGTCAGCATACGAATGAGTCTCAGATAATCTCTAGTCTCGTCATTTCATGTTCGCTGGCGAAAACACAATAAAAACTTACAAACTAAGCCTAATTAAAAAAAATGGTAGAGTTTTTAACTGTTTCGTCCCTCAGAATAATAAGTTAGTCCCGTCGGAAAGGGCCCTCCACAATAATAACGAAAATATCACAATATCGTTTCATTGCTGTCTTAACAATTCTTCATCATGCTGCTTTTGCGTATTGCGTCTTGCCAAGTCAATGCTGGACATCTGCCAAAATCCCGACACTAGCATCCGCATGGCTCACGTGGATCGAATTTCTCATCATTCGATATTGAAGTTATACACAACGTTGTCACCTTATCTGCATTATCACTATTCCTGACCATTCATATTTCATTCAACCATACACTGGTTACATACACTGGTGGATTAGTAAACAGATCATCGTGAATGGCTAAACTAAAATCTTCTATGTTTTAAAATCTAATTCATGTTTTAACACATTATAAGATATGCTCAATGTTCTTGCTATCCATCTGGCTAAAACTTTATTCATTTATGCGAGGTGACAAAATGTTGTCTGACAATATTAAACCGTACAATGCAAAATGTAGGATGTCTGGGTTTCAGGGTAAGAATCTTGCAGAGATGCCAATTTGTGAGGAAGGGGAAACTAGCCCTGAGGAGTATGGCAGCCCACGGCGTGACCTCAATTCGACGAGAGCTGGCTCCATCGATATCTCTCAAAAACGAGGTACAATTGAATAGAGGGCAGAATATTTTTCCCTCAATTACAAATGTACTCTTTGATGATGTGATCGAACTTCGAAAATCAGTTTACCTTGGATATGCACTTATTTTACCTTGAAATGTTTAGGACTGTAATAATACTATTACACGAACTATACTTACTAGTAATGTAACCAGCAACTGCACCGTGCATGACGAGTTGGCCACCAGATTCCTCCCTGCCCACCTATCCTTCTTGTAAAGGACCCAGATATGCGGTAAAGCCAATCTTAGCTGGGATGATTGGAATCATTGTCTTCATATTATTTTTTTGGCTTTCGAGAACAATATAATCTACAATATTTTAGGATAGCTGTGAACCTAATTGTAATGACATACTCACATTGCATTTGCTCTAGCTCTCCGATGCTTTTCAGCTCTGGTGTCTAGTGTGGCTGATGCGGTGGAAATGATGATCCAGCACTTTGCCGCGGCCACCGACCAGGCCGAGCTGACCACCCTAGGTGACTCGGACCTGTCGCCCGCCTGTGCCAAGATAGCGCTCAATGCCCTCTGTCCGGCGCTTTACGCCATCTTCAGAGACGGCCTCAGGGAAAATATTGAGACGTCCTTCGGCGCTGTGAACAACTCAGTGTGGCAGATGGTGGAGGCGACCGCCAGGCAGGGTCCGATCACGAGATCGCTGAACGAACTCGTCCTGAGGATCAACAGTGAGGATGCTGTGACCGAGGGTCTCGTGAAGTTCAACTCCTTCATCCTGGGCCTGCTAAAGTAAGCTCGCAAGTATTTATGCTCATTTATTAAATAAGTACTCATATATTTTTGTTCTAAGACTTTTTATTTTTATTTTATGAGGATAATAGCTCCTATGATTTATTTATTCTAATAGCATTCTTATCTTTTCGTGGCAATTTCACCTTGTGTTCAATGTTTAATTTTACTTTTATTCTTAAAGAGAACATGTTTTGTTTTACTACGGTGTACATATATTTTATATTCCCTGCACCAGTTCTCTATAATAATCATGGCATCTCTCATTGAATAACATAGGCCGCCTTCGAATTTCTCATCTATTATTAGTATGCCCAGCTCGTCGGCTTAGATAAATGTCATAACCATTCAAATGAGTATGTATCCTAAAATGTATATTTCAATAGCTTGTCAGTTTTTAATATTTTCTAATTCCTTTAGCAACTTGATGGCAGTTGATAAGCGTAAGAGGAATGCACCCAATGGTCGCAGGTTCGAGTCCTGCGATGATTCCACAGACTCTACATTTGCAATGCTTCTGATTCAAATGTAGCTGTTGAACTTCAATTTTTCTCTCTCGTGCATTGAGTTAAGCAGCGTGATGATTTGCCACCACCCAGCGCCCAGTCGGTGGACTCTTGGGTGGCGTACATGCGCACGCGCGAGTCGGACCTCCGCAAGCACTACCGGCGCGAGTCGCTGGTGCGCGCGGGCTGCGCGGGCGCCGGCGAGCCCGGCTGCCGCGCGCTGCTCGACGCGCTGCTCGCCAGCCTGCAGCCGCTGCGGCTGCTGCCCTTCCGGCTCAACCTCATGTTCGAGATGCGCGAGCTGCACCGCAGCTTCAAGAGGATCGAGAGCGAGATGAGGGCCGCCAGCAGGGTCAGTTGCATTCGCTTTTGTTCCGACCGACCTTACAACACTGGGAGCCAAATTTTTCTCCATTGGAATTTCGTTACATTCATCTTTATTGTGGTAATAATTTACTATTGCTAGCCCTGACTCTGGGTCAATGTCATGATTTCGGCCTTTTAAATTTTCATTTCAAATGTACCGTTTGGATTTAATTTTCGCAACTTAAAGAGGTACCAAATTGAAAAAGGCTCAGACATCTTTATAAAACTCTAATTTCGACTATTATCTTGTTGACAACCACACAACTTGTTCGATTATGGAACTTGGAAGTAATCAACAATGTGTAGGTAACACATCCATGCTTGGAGGATAACTTGGTTTCTACGTGAGGAATTCTCGAGTCGCTTGCATCGGATTATCAGTTTTCTTCGCACTGCAGGTTGACTTAACTGTCATAAGGAGTTATCACATTATTCACCCAATGACTCAGTTTGGGCAGTTTGTATTGTTCATTGTGCTAAATTACCGCAATTGCTACATGAATGCTTAATACATTGGCAGGTTTGTTTTTATTTGCATTTTCTCTGCTTATCGTGCTAACGAATTGCGCTTCAATCCGTCTTTCAAGCTGTCATCAGTGTTCTTTTATGTTCTGAGCTACGTAAAATGCAAATAAAACGAACCTTACAAAACGAACAACTATATGAGTTATGTATTTTTCAAATGAGTTGTGATTGTATTGAACGAATAAAAATTTGACCAACCAGTACCAAGTGGTAAGTAAGGCCCATCGGAGGTTAGAAAGAAACGATCGGCTTTGTGAAGGATAGTCGCTTTCATATGTTGTCACTCAGTACCTGGGTAGGTAATGCGTGCGAGAGATATGACGCTTGACAAAGCCAAAACTAGCCGATTTTCTCCATCCAACATTCGGTGTGGATTATTTCTCCCTGGTACTGCATATCGTGTAAAATCAAAATGATTAACCAATCGATTGACAAAGGCATGACAACTGAAGACTACAACTAAAACCATGCATGATTCTAAAGCATCTTATGTATTTAACAGCCGACGTCGCTTAACCCACCCTCACTAACCCTTAACCAACGGAATCTGCTCAAACTGGTCCGCTCACTGCAATCGAGCTGCATGTCTAGCGAGCGCGACGAGGGCTCTCAGAACAGCGTCATATTGCGCAACAAGGAGCAGTCTTTCGTCAAGAATAAGGAGCCCTCCACGCCCGACTTGCTGAACGATTCTGCAAAAGTCAGAACCGCATGCAGCGAGAGGAGTCGGCCGAGGTCGTGCGTCAACCCTTCCATGATCGTCCACGACGACTGCCCAAACAACAGTCGTATCGAGGTGGACCAGACGCGGAGGTGGTCTGGGGTGCAGCTCGGATCCAAGCTGATGCAGGCTTTCGATAGACTCGTACTTTACGACGACAGCGATGACTACACGGATAGTTTAGAGAACAATAAGGCGGCGCAGCGCCCTCCTGGCAATGATACGAAGGTACAGTGGCCCGGAATGTGTTCTGTGTCCGAAAAAGTCTATGGTCGCATTTTTTGTTTCATGCTTACGTTTTGTGTGATACATTTATGTTGGTAAGGTTTAATTATGTTCGTAACGATCGTCCTTATGTTTTTTGCATGTGTGGTTTGCATTTTTTTTTATGTACGCAATTGTATTTATTTAGGGTTTCAGTTGCAATATCATCTTAATTCTGCACAGTTTGCCTTAGTTAAAACCTGATTATGTTTCCAATACTTTGTTCAAAATTAAGCCACCTAGGTAAGTCATTTTAATAAGATTAATTTATTCTGTAGGTTTTGTGCCTAAATTTATTTAACTACTAAATTTATTTTTTTATTCTGTATGTAGTCCTGTAGCAGAATTCTCAGGCCGCAAGTAATCTTATTTTTCGGCCGACTTAGTCGATGAGTTCTGTCACTTTGTACTTGATTCGCCTTTCCCGACGTTAAAACTACGTCTATCCAAGAAGTCACACATTACCTTGATACGTAAGACGCTTAATAATTCTAACAAAACTAGCGTCACATTTCTTCAGTTATATCTTCCACCAAACCGCATCCTGCTCAATATCTGTAGGTATGTAGTTTTGGGCCCATTTCAGGTTTATTGTATGCCCCAAGTGCGATAGAATGCCAACATATATGATTGTGCAATGTCCCCAGCTGGACTGGTCGGGTGACGAGGCGACGGCGTGCAGCGGGGACTCGAGGCCTCCCTCCGGCGCAAGCGCGACGCAAACCAACGGCGGCAAATTCCGTAAACTGCAGCTCAAGTGGGAGCTGCTGAGCAACGGTGACAGCTCTCCAAACACACCTCCAGGTAACCACTAACCTACCCCTAGCGTGTGTTCGTTAATGAAATCAAAAATGAAAACTATTGAAACTAATGTTTATTTGAAAATTTTTTCAATGGATACGACATTACCGTTATCTCATTAATTTGAGTTTCAGCGACATCTACATTAGAAGCATTGTAATCAGATTTTGAAAATAATCTGAAATATAAGATAGATAATGATAATTAAAGATAATGTAGATGTCGCTGAAACTCAAATTAATAATGTTTATCTTTCAATATTATAACAATAATAGGTTTTAGGTAAGGAGGGTTGACCTCTGACGTGTTCGTCTTCAGTAGGCCTGTTATTCAGTGCTCAGAAATCAGAAATATTTCAGTCGAGGGAACAGCTTCTAAAGCGGTTGTCAAAGCAATTTTATCGACGGAAAGATCACAGAGCACGGCTTGTCAAGTATTCAAGCTTTTCCGTCGAGAAAATCGCTTTGACGCTTTTATAGCGAAAGGTGGTTTTCTCGACTGTAAAATTCCTGATTCCAGAGCACGGAATTTTAAAAATAGAAATAAATTTCAATTGATGTCCACAGCGTGCCTAATCGATTAGGCGCGTTGTGGGCAAGGGACATAATAATTGTTGTTTTTCACTCCTTCAACCAACACTACAGGAGGTAGGTTTAAAGTACTGATGACATCTGCTAGATGCCCAAACACATCGGAGCAAGCTCGCTGACCGTATTCTCGTTCTGACACCCGCACGATGTTCAGGTACATCGGACACGTCGCCGGCGTCTTCGCGCGGCTCGCGCATCCCGCGCCCCGTGACCTCGCCCGTGCGCCCCCCCGCGCCCCTCACCTCGCCCGCCAGGCACCAGCCCGCGCCCGCGCAGCGGTGAGTGTCGACGTCATACTCACGTCACCGACACGCCACGTCTACTTTATACTTTTCTTTACGGCTATTGAAATAACACCATATTATGACAGTCCATAAAACCACCATTTTGGTGTGAAGAAGCACCTGGCCGGCCGGCATGGTTTTCGCAGCCTCTGTGAAAGTCCGAAAGTCCATGGGCGTCGTCGGGCGCCTTTTTTGTGAGGTCCTGGCGTGCGCCATAAGCCGCGCTTAACATAAAAAAAATATAGGTTAGAAGTGGCACACAAATTACGAGCAAAATCTTCAGATATATTCCTGGAATTCCGAAATCCAAAACTATGCTGCGGAATCTTTTCGTCGAACGGCTATTAAAGCGGTTTTCGAGACTCCGGATTCCTGAGTCCTGATTACGGAATACCAGGAATAGGCCTGCTGTCCGTTGTTCCTGAAAGGATTATCACACTAAAATTACACATTCAGGCAATTTAACCAATAATTTGGACTTCTCAATAATAAAAAAAATATGACATCCACTTCTGCGCGATTGTGTATTAGGAAGGGATAGCTTAGCAGTAAAGCAGTGGTCATGTTATCCAAAGGTCGCAGGTTCGAATTCTGCTTCAGACGAACGTCGAGACCAAATATTTTTTTTCTAATTATTTTCAGAATCTGATAACAATGTACCTAATGTCGATGACCTAAATGTCCTTGTGTAACCTCAAATGAGTTTTATTGTTCGTTTTGTAGCGGTATCCCGGTGGCGGTACGCAAGGGAAGTTCCCCCACCACCGCGTCACCGCGCGCCCCACTCACCACCACACCGGTCAAGCGGCCGTCACTGCCAAGCCGGTAAGACCCACCCCATGAGCCATTCACATGTTTCCTCATTATTGTTAGCCCTGAATAGAGACTTGCAAAACAGGAAAATTCTATGGTAAATCATTATTTCATTTCATGTAGCTGGAGATGGATGGCTAATACCGCACCCATTGTCATGACATTGGCCCAACACACCCGATTCGTGAGGAAGATATGCTCTCCTTTATGAAGAAATCAACTACGTTGAACTTGATGGAAAACACGGACAATTTTAAACCCTACCATCTAGGAGATTAGGGGTAGTTTTCCTGGATAATGAACCAGGGAGCAGCTCTCATTTGCGACGTTATGCGTGTATCTAACTCAAAAAGAAAAGTACAATGGTGAACGAACGGAGAGAGACAGTTTCATGACCTCTGGCATTGAAATCGAGTCCCCGTGCCCTTGACCCACGAGCCGCTCATTACATTCTTTCTTTTTGTTCGCCGGCTCCCGTTATGTACCATTAACCCACCTCCTCCCGAGTGGAACAGCCTTGCGGCTATAGCACCCGAACCTATATCCGATCGTCGTAGACCATCATCCGAAATCATCCTCTTATGGACCTATAGGTTTAACGGAAGCCCAGTTATAGGAAGTGTCATGTTGGCAGAGCGTCGCGCGTGGAGCAAGCGAGCGGCGCCACGCCGCGGCCGTCGTCGCTGCCGTACGGCCGCACGAGCGCCGCCTCCGCCGCCGCCGGCAAGCGCCGCGCCGTCTCCTCCTCGCTCGGCCGCGCCGACCGATCGCCCACCGCCAACGCGCCCGCCGCCGCCAAGAAGAACAAGCCAAGGTTAGTGTACTCATCGACCGATGAAGCAGCGGTTGACGGCGATGCTACTCGATCTGTCACAGTACTGACAGATCGAGGCCAAAATTTTACTGGATGGCTCAGATGCCCATTCGGACCCAATAGATGGCGCTGCTGTCGAGATATTGACCCGAGTGGAGACGGGCACCTCAGCATGTCTACTTTACTACCTATATATGTTTTCAAACAATGAGCGACCCCTTAAAGTTCTTTTTTTACCACCAAGTCTCCACAGAATTCGCTCCAAACGACCCATAAAATCTGTACTATTTAATAGAACACAGATCCTAATTTCACAAGCTTCCTATATTCCAGGATGGTCCGCACTCTGTGGCACCGGCTGCCCTCAGACTCCGGCCACCTGGCCTTCAGCGAGGGCGAGCGGCTCCGGCTGGTGCTGGAGGTGGACGCGCAGTACCTGCTGTGCTGCCGCGGCGACCAGAAGGGGCTCGTGCCGAGAGACGCCGTCATACTGGAGAGCTCGCTCAACAAGCTCTGATGCTAGCGAGCCCAGCGAGCCGCGTGCCGTGACATATAACGCACCAACTACCGGGATCAACAATCTAAACTGCCTTTCTTTTCGTTCTTGGCATCAATACATAATCAAAAGCAACGTGTGCAATTCATTACTGTAGGTAAAAGGCCCTGCCTTTTCGCATCGAAAAATATCAATATCTCCAAGTAATTGGGAATTGTCAATGTGTCATTTTACTCCGTTGCGTTTTTTGTGTATTTTCCACGGGCAAGGATTTTATCCATACAGTATTTTTTTTGCCGCTTGAAAGAAAACATTTTATTGGTCATTTATGGTCACTATAGTTTGTGTTATATATTTCTGCTTTAAAAGGTCCCCTGTGTGGTGGTAATACTGCCGGCAAAACGTATTGAGATGGTAAAATAGAAACGCGGCAAGAGATATGTCATAAAGTGTGTGATCGAATGGTGTGGTGCACGGAGAGCGACGAAAATAATAGGAAAGTGGATGGTGTGGAAATAAACTTATGCTGCCGTGTAAATGGACTGAACTTATTGTGCATCGTTTAATGGACTCAGATTGCCGCCGTAGGATTAATGAATTCAAAAATGTTGGGAAGAACCTAAATAATGCTAGAGCTAATTGCCTGCGTTTAGTGATAGCAGTTCCTGAAAGTCTTTAAGTGTTCCTCAAACCAGCTAATGTAAGCGAGCTCTTAAAACTTAAGCTGGTTTTTTTATTCATGTCTTAGTAGGTAAGTACATTTTTTCTTTTCATCTTATTACACATTTTTATGCATTCTTTAATTCTTATATATTTTAAGTCCTACGTGAAACTTGTAAGACCAACATCACATTCCTCTTTTAGAGTTCACGTCTCATTCGCTCCCCCGATACGAAAACACTGAACTGCTATCACTGAATTTGATAGGCATCAAAATTTACTTACGAATGAGTCTAAAATATTAATGTAAAATCTAGTCTTAAATATAGGAATGATTGGTGTTTGCGGGATATGTAAATATTGTATAGGTAGTAAGTACTAGGATAAACTTAGGCAAAACCATCAGAATATCTAGATATGCCTGCGAATAAAAAATACCTTTGCTACCCTTAATACAGCAGTCCAATTTGGTTTCCGACTATTACAGATTGAATGCCCAGTGTCAACATAATATGTATTCTTGGCTTTAGATTAGTGTGAAGAGCAATGTGATATTGAGCGTTAAACCTAGATATCTTTACTGTTAGGTAATATCGTAATCTCATGGAGACATTTTCTATTCCCTGAATCCATTTTGCCGAGGAAGACGGTATCGTTGCTCATCATATTAGTAAAGTAAATTAGTCATAAAAAACTAAGTTAGGTGGATGTCCTGCTTAAAAGTAGCAAATGTTCCTCAGCAAAGTTATTGCTGTGAATTCTTGAAACAGGTCATCGTACAGTCGTTCTAATTTCATGTCGTTACACGTTAGTCTGGAGGAAATAATTATCGATCTGGATTTTATAACTGTGAACATAACAAAACCATGCTTTAAATAATTAGTATGATAATAAAATAGCCAAACTTATACATAGTTTTATAGCCATTTAGTATTATTCCCTTTAAACCAACGTGTTACTATCCTAAAGTTGACTACTGTACCTGGCCTGGTGCTAAATTGTTTCCTTGCCTCAATATTTAGACTAAATAGAAAATTAGAATTTTGTTTGCTGCCGCCATATGTACCATGATACCTAACTGTTATTACGCAAACCATAAAGGTATTTATGTATATGTAAGTATGTAATAATACAATATTTTATGTAGGTACGATAATAGTATATTGGAATATTGAAATAATGTAAAACTTGTAAATAAAGGGCTAATTAATACCAATATACCGATGCCAAAATATTTATTTTAGGTATATATTTTTATGCAACATAGCAAACTTATAGACATCTGAACGGCTAAATAGAGACTGAGAGAGAAATGGTTGTGCACTAATAAGAAACTACGAGACTAGCCCTTATCTTACGCTCTCAAGCTCTTTCGAAGGGTTAAAGTCCGTTGCACTAAAATGTTTTCTGAATCTTGATCAATGAACGGTTACTTGCCCTATTCAGTATACAATGAATGATGCGAATAAACAACTAAATAAATAAGTGTCTCCAGTGCGACAACTTTGTACAATTAACATAAAACAAAACAATTTATTGTAGGCACCAGTTTGACAGCGGGTAGTATAACACCCAACAACACTAACAGCATGGCCTAACCTGCACCCCATCCCGCGATACGCACCCTAGCCCTAACTGGTGTCGGTAATTTAAATGTTCTCTGCAATGTATCTACAATATCAAGGAGTATTAAAACTTCTTTTAACACCTCATCATCAGTAACGGCATGGCCTTTTCCTGAATTCGCCTCCTGCTTACTGAAGTTTTAATCATATTCAAATGGTGTGGTCGAAGTGTAAAATGTCCGCTACCAATATAACAGCATGCGCCTGTCCTCAGTTCACATTCCTTTTCAGCTTTGGCACACCTTTTTGTTCAGGACGAAAGAAATATATCTGCTTTGTCGGTTGAAGCATTGGTGATATTATTTGGAAAAATACTTTAACCTTCTGGGTTTGATTGGCCTTTTGCGAACAATTTGACACTAGGTATCTATATTTGAATAATTGTGCATACTTATATATCCTTGCATTATATCATCAATCATATCACCTAGTGATGATTATATATGAGTGCTATTTTGCTAGAAATTTGTGACTATTCGATCTATAGTAATGATACCTTTAGTGTTGAGTTCTGTAAAATTATCGATCTTATTTTAATGTAAAATATTGAGACTTACTTTAACCAATGATGTTATTTCTTTAATGTTGTGAAGTTTTAGATAAATATTTAGCAATCAGATAATGTAATTGAATTGCGGAAAATGCACGATACAGTTCCTCTTGTGTATGTCGTGCTCACTGTGTCAGTTTCGACGTCACATACTACACAGAATATTTCTGAAACTGTTGAATATGTTTGAGTAATAATAGGTTTGTTCGAAAGGGACAGTTTTCCTCACATTGTGGTTATTTTCGTGGATACGAAAAGAAGGAAATTATCACCATGAAAATTCTGTGTGGGCTGTGTTTCTAAATTTATTACATAATATTTCATGTCTCTCTCGGGAATGTGACTTAGCATTACGATGGATTCGGGGAATAGTTG
Organism: Incurvaria masculella; assembly: GCA_946894095.1. Taxonomy (NCBI): domain Eukaryota; kingdom Metazoa; phylum Arthropoda; class Insecta; order Lepidoptera; family Incurvariidae; genus Incurvaria; species Incurvaria masculella. Next base: position 19,653,837 of record OX335653.1, on the reverse strand, counting down.
TCGAGGTAATTCGTTAAGTTCATGATTGAGGCTATTTGTAGAGTTAACTCAGGTGACGGAAGATAGGCTTTTATCCCAAAACAATGTATCTTCTGTTATGCAAAATTTTGGTACCTAAGTAGTTAGTGATAGTTTCATGGATTCACTGTTCAATATGTTTTATTCGCGCTTTGTGACAAGTGAATGATGTGATGTGGCCTTTGTATGTACCTACTTAAACGAAATATCTTTGAGTTAACTGATAAACCTAATGTGTGTAAGGTGTGTGTGTGCTGCTTGCAAAAATCCATCCTCATCTTAAAATAATCTGTACCTATATCTAACTTTTGCGTACCATACAACTAGATCATCAACCAGTTATTTGGGATTCTAGCAGTAAGTTGTTTGGAGACTATAGTTGAAATCCTAAGAATATTACCACTTATACCTGCCAGTCGTCACTTCCGTAGGTTGTTGTTAGGAGAAATGAACTCGGAATATGCCTTAGTCAGTTATATGGGATAAGTATTATCACAAGAATCTTTAGCAATATGAAGTTTGTTGTCGCTTCCGCTGCGAAACGCTCATGCCGTAGCAGCGCGCTTGACACTTATTTAGCCGCCATCTTGTGTAGTATTATGCTGGTCTTTAAAACTGGCAACCCACGTAGGATAAGTTTGTATGGAATATTTGTATGTGAGTGACGTTAAAACATTTTTATAAAGTAACATTGAATTTCTGCGCGTTCTCGTATATTGTGTTATCGTCCGATCGTGTGGTTGTCCTTTTGTAGGTTTTTGTTTGTACAAAAAGTATTGATTAAGTTCTTTATAATTTTTCGGTTACTGCCTTGGGAAGTGGCCGAGGAATCATTAATTAAGTTATTATTTCTCTAGATATCTTTATTTTCTTGAAAAAAAAATTAAAAGAAAAATTGATTTCTATAGAAGCAGACTCCTTGAAGGAGTCTGAACGAACGACTGAGAATTGAAACGTTCCGATAATTATTTACTTTAATCTCGAATTACAATATTATTTGGGAAGAGGATAACATGTAAAATTTTAATCCTTATTGAATCATATTATTATTTTTTTGACCTGTTATTTTAATATTTTCGTTAAGTGCCATAATTTAATAAAGTGTTAACAATTGATAATATTGTAATACATAACCATGTACACCAAATAAAGAAACTTAAAGAAATATGTTATTGCGTTTCTTTCTATGTCTGTCCAAATTTATATTTTTTAACATAATATAATTTTTATTTTGAGGGCTACATTTTTGCAATAAATCAATATCTCATGACAAATCCTACTCGAATAGAAACAAGATTAACTAACTCGTTAAAACTAAGTGTGATTTGTATTCAAGTTTTATTGTGAGGAAAGGTAAATGCAAACCATGTTTGTGGTTCATGTAACTAATTTATTACGCACTCGTGGTTGAAGTACGACCATTGGTAACATTACACATGGAGACATCAGAAGTGACGTGTACCCCGCTGATAACTCAGTAGGTAAACACTTATTTACTGACTTGACATCTTATTCATAATTATAATATTTTTGCGAACATTTTTGTTTTTTTATCACTTTTGTTTTTTAAATTGCAAAATCGAAATTACACAACATTTGGTGAAATATTTAACTACACACAGTGCGAGAGTCTAAACGCAACCTACCCATGGCCTTATCTACTTGGGGTCTCTTCCACCAAATACCGATTAGCTTAATCCTCACATTAAAGGGCCTTTCTTACCATCTCGTAATCGATACCTGTACAAGGTAATCAGCACTTTAGTAATAAAGGCCCTTTAAGTGTCGATTTAAATAAATCAGCAGTTGGTGAAAACCAGGCTTAATATTTGTTAAATAATTAATAATGTTTGTTTAATAAAAGTAGATTAAATCCAAATTTTCGCTAATTTGACAGACACTCTGTGGGTGATACAATTTGAGGGACTTCCAGTGGTCTCAGAAACTCAATATTTTGACATGCGTATGAAATGTTACAAAAAAACCGGCCAAGTGCGAGTCGGACTCGCACACGAAGGGTTCCGTACCATCGTAGAAAAAAAAAACAAAAAAATCACGTTTTTTGTATGGGAGCCCCTTGAAGTTTAATTATTTTTTAATCTTACCTATTTGTTGTTATAGCGGGAAAATAAATACACACTCTGTGAAAATTTCAGCTGTCTACCTGTTACAGTTACTGAGATACAGCCCTGGGACAGACGGACAGACGAACGGACGGACGGACAGCGGAGGCTTAGTAATAGGGTTCCATTTTCACCCTTTGGGTATGGAACCCTAAAAAAGGAAACATAAAACAATATCAAAAATATTAAAATGCAAAAAACAAAAAATACGTAAATATGTGACAACTAGTGCTAAAATTAATAAATTCCTGCATTTATATTTTGGAAAATATAATAAAAAGACACTCAAAAAAAAATGTTGAATAACATTTGATTTTTGAAGTGAACATTCATTGTTGAAGTGAATGTACAAATGTGTATCAAATAAAATCTGTCATGGCTGGTTCTCTATCACAAGCCTAGCTTAGTTGAGGACCAGCTGCATATCTATCGTTCTAACTTTCTTTATGCAATACATTTATTTGATTTGATAAGCATTGTAATAAAACCATTTGAAAATAGAGCCAATGCTCGTAATTAGCCATAAAAAGTGGAGAAATCTTATTTTTACTTGTTATTTATTTGATGGGACATACTTTCTTACCTACTGATACAAAACACACATGGCAAAACTCATATGTTGTAAATGGCTATACAAGTATATTGCTACTGGGTTGTTTTTTATAGAAAACGTACAAACATTGCAACCGCAAGATATATATTTTCAATAGTTCAACAATTATAAAATATTCTCAAATAGTGCTACACAAACTTGTGGATTCTTTAAGTTCAAATTGTACCACTAAACTACTTATTGGTGACAAGGTGCAGATTATTACAAAATATTTGTTTAAACACTACTTTCGGTATGAATTTAGTCTCGTCATAAAATACATTTTATGGAAGTCTCAAGTTTTAACTTCAATTCATAAAAACTTAGAAATAAAATAGAGATATTATTGGTAGGTATTTCGGTAACTAGGTATCTACTCAAATCTTTCCATGTAAGCATTATTTGTGAAGTTGTTTGCAAATGACTGCGAAGAGATCTTCAGGCATTTGAAAGTATTGGTAAATTCCTAAAGCATCTTTCACACAATTCTATAGACTGTCATTAAATACTATTTAATGTAGGTAAGAGTCCCCGAAGGCAGCGCTAGAATAGACGTTAACATTTAAATTTAATGACGTTAAAAATTAATGACTCCGATTAATGACCAGAACTGTTTGGCTTACACTAGAAAATGTTATTAAATTTTACCATTATACATTAACAAGTATAGTTTTTTTTAGTCATGTTCTACAACACAACTCTCATCAAATTATGTAAATCATCAGAAACACGTGAAAATTGTGCAAGGCTCATAAGAAACTTGTAAGTTTGCGAATATTTGTCAGACGGCATCTCAATTTACATCTTTTCTAATAGATTTTATAAAACTTATGCGTTATATGACTGTTCTCAGCATACTTTTTTTGGATAACATATAGATTTTTAAATTTTTACATTCATCTGTCTGTCTCGGTTTTTTAGGAAACTTCGAAATAGTCTTCAAAACATTTGTAATATTTATATGAAATACATGTTGATAGGTAGATAATAAGATTGTTTTTGAATATAATTAACGTGTTTAGTCAACTGTACTGATGCCGCAACAGAAACTCTCCGGAAAAAACAGATCTAAACTCGTAAAGACGTTAAAAATATCCAGTCTTTACAGTATTCTAATGAGAATCCCGTCTCAAGTATATATTTTGGAAATACTCGGTCCCTTTATAAGTTTCCTAAAATGCATCAAGAAACAAATCAATTGACATTCTGTCTGACAAATACTTATCTGGAAACTTGCAAGTTTTCAAGGACTTGAAGTTTACGGATTTTACAACTCTTTGTGGTCAAGTGACACGCCCCCTATTCTACGGTTGCCAGGTGACAACTGCTGTGGACAGTTCGCACTATAACTACATAAACCACATAAAACTTTGCCAAGCTATCACGTAGAGGTTATGTTAACTCGCGAATCACAGGCAATCACATTGTCCGTGTTTTACATCCATTTCAAGGTAGCTATTCATATAAATTCAGTTTAATTGGTCAACAACCTATAACATTGAAATGAAACCGTAGCATAGTTTTATGTGGCGCCATCTGGTGTTAAAGTTTGGCAGCCGTCCTCCCCATTAGTAGACCCGGAACGGTGGTCGCTGCGAGTCGTCGAGCACGCGGCGCGCAGGCGCATAGGCGCTGCGGCGGCGAGGCGCCTCGCGCGCGCTCTTCGGCCGCCCGTACTGCTTGTTCCTCTCGTTGTTACGCTCCACGAACTCGTTCTCCTGCCGTTGGAACAAAATTAAGAGACGATTCTTCTTATACATCGTAGCCTGCTCCAAACTACCTAGTTTCCTCATTTCACGGTTCTCCAGCACCAGATGGACGGTATGAAAAATGTGATTCCTCGAGCACCGACGTATTTCCTGATGTTGTATCGTATTTGAAGATAATATAAATCATTTTAACTTACTGGTCGCTGACCTTAATTTATTTGAAAATAAATAAAGTGAAAGTACAGGATAAAAAATGCTGATACTTCATAAAATCTTGGTATCACCATTAATAACATTTTTGATGTACCATTTGAGATGCCTGTACAATTGAGGATAAGTACTTTCGATTATTGAGGTACCTTATTATTGACACTACTATCTTTATTTTTAGGTAACCCTAGAATTAGTGAAAGTACTTACAATGAATTTGACCCTAACCAAAGAGATATACATTGTGATCGCAGTCATTGAGTTTAGTTAGTCTCCTTCAAGTTTAAAGGCTACATTTAATCAGGTACCGAGCTGTATATATGTTTATAAAACATGACTAGTATTATTGATAAAGCCTACTCAAAGGATTATAGTAGCTGCTAATATATTTCGTAAGACTGATCTTAGGTTCATTGAGCATAAAGATAGTAATGCCAATCTAGGGTCAGTCATCACTACTAAGAAGGTTATTAGCTACCGCACCGGGAGTTCCACGCTGTTGTTGTGCCGCAGCTTCCTGCGCGGGGAGGGCGAGCGCGCGTAGTAGCGAGCGGACGCGCAGCGCGACAGCGGCCGGGGACCCTCGTCAGCGTAGTCTTGGAGAGAGATGTGTCCATATTCCTGCGCATGTAGGATCCAAGCTATTGGTTGCATTCACAGGTACCTCATCTTTGGCATCGCGCATCTTCAGTCCAATTATGGCCAATTTAACTTAATTTATATAACTAGCACCTCTCACCCCTGGAGACGTTGGCGTACACAACTATCTTTGTCTTCGAGTTGAATTGGTTAGTAGCTCTTAAGACCCACCGTCTTCAGTGGTATGACTAGACTAGTCTTTACAATAGCTAACTCAGCTGAAGTCCCAAAAACAATGAGCGATAAAACCCGATAAAAAGAACAGATTTTTGTTCTCAGGAGCCAAAATGGCCACCTCATGAAACGTATTCTTACGCTTTTACTCGATTTATTTGTATGTTATAATAATATTGTTTATAATGATAATGACTAACAAAGTGGCAAATAGTTTAAGCAGCCAACAAAAGAAATTATCTGAGACTAGAAAATATTAATCTCAATAACCTCATACCGAATAATTTAATGACAACTTATATGAGAATGAGGTGGGAATTTTCGACGAATATACGGTGGAAAAAATAGAAGACGTTACTGCAGGGTATTCAATTGATTTAAAAACTCTTCTCGTGTTATGTCATCGTGAATATTTAAATGCAGACTTATTACTTGGATTCTAAGTTTACAGTGCCCAACTAGAAAAAAGTATCATTGGCTGTGTCCTACATTCAACGATTGCGGTGTTGCAATATAATTAGTTACATTTAAAGAAGTACTCACCTGTGCATGGTTCCAACAGACGACAGCATCATTTCCTACAGCATTTGTGTCTACATTCGTAGACTACATAGTAATGTGCTCGTGTTCACTACACCATAACTACACAATACATACACATTGAATTACCGTGACTTAATTCGTTCTAACACGTAATTTGAAGCCTTTTTCTTAATTTTGTGCAAATAAATACATCGTGCTTTTGGCCCTTGGAGTGGTTGACAATAGGTATTCACATGTCAATGACGTAGGTAGTTATTATTTGAGATAAACAGCAAAATTTGATAACTCTTAATAATCTGGGAAAATATATTTTTTATGTAATTTTCTATTTATTAATTATCAGTAATGCAAGTGACTAAACAAATCTACACTTGGTGCAACACATTAGAGATTTTAGCCTTGTCAATCGGTCCATTCGTTTTAAAAATTACACAGTGAACATCATTGATATATGTATTAATTGGTTATGGTACGTCGGCAGTAAAACGAACATCGTTAAATTTGTATGGTTTATATTAAATATTAGGATCTTCAGTTATAATTATAACAACGTTACTGTTAGCTAGGTCATAAGGAGTAAATTTTATTTGAATTTTACTCACTTTACACAGGTTCGCGAACATTGAAATGTTTTGAAAGCGCCCCACTTCAAAGCAAGAGCTAAATATAATCAACGGCACTCGTGTGAATCGAGCTTTAGAGGAGCAAGTACGAACGCAACGCGAGGCCAGTGCGCATTTTTTAATCCAACCGTACGTATTTACGCGTTGACTGCTCATGCAAACTATTTTGGGTTATCACTCTTACAGTTCTTGTACAATATCATTTTTGAATGGTTCAATCATGTTCAATATTCAAAGAAAAAAAGTTTTATTTATTATAGTTCAAAAGGTACTTAACTTACCAAACGCAAACTTGAATAGAGTCTTTACTTTTAAAGGAAATACGATTTAGGTTTTTAACGACACCTAACACGAAGGTAGACGGATTTGCTTGTAAAAGAATAATGTTGCGAGTGATCGCTCAACAATGTTGTGTTATAGCAGAGCAACATATTATTACTATATATAGTATTCATCCAATTTCTAGGATTTCTTTTAATATTAGCTTAATGCAGCCATTGAAACGTTCGAACTTACTCCCCTGAAAAGTGTTACCTATGCTTTTCTATATCAATAGTATATAATCTATCACTTATTGTAAGAAGTTATACATACATGTACTAACATTTATATGTTTTACCTGGGTATGTTTGTCCAAGCCTATTGTACACGGACAATCATTACCTAAATATTCCCATTTAGGTTTATCAAAAAAACGTTTAAGAAAAAAAGAACGCAAAAATAAACGTACCTCACAAAACTGAAAAAATCGGACCATACAAATCTATACTATGGAAAGATTTATTCAATAAAATCCTTTTAACGGCAACAAAATATGATTATTACAGTTACATTACCCTTCAGTGAATCTCCATAAATTTGCTGTGGGTGGGTACATACATATGTACTTATAGGTATCTAGTGTCACTTTCAAACGACGAATTTTACAAATCACAGTATTATGGGTTCTAGTGAAAATTGTATTTTATAATAAATACAGCAGTGTCCACTAACCTAAATATTTAATAAAAATCTATTATTATAAAAGCTTGATACGAAATATATTGAAAGCTAATTAAGACATTCATCACCTTGGGATTGCTAGATAGAAGGTTTTTAAAACATTTCAGTTCTAAAAAGCAAGCCCAGTGCTAGCGAAAATAAGTGAAAAAATTACGTACAAAAGCTTTCATGAGTCTATGATCTACATACCTAAGCTACTTATCACTTGATTATCGAAATATTAATAATCCTTTTCAGTCAAGTTAGAGTCATCCGCGTGGTAATAATTCTTTGACAATTCACGTATGTACTTTAATTTTTAAAATACTTATACAAGTGCTGGCTACATTCAGATTTCGTTGATTGTGTCCACAACTGTATCATCATGTGTTGGAAACCATTAAAATTATAGAATATATTCTAGACACTTGAGAAATAAATAATTCACTCGTCAATATTTTAAGTTTCAAATCATGTCAAATTGTTTTTATGTCATTATTTTTGCATCGCAAACAATTCATTCAATATCAAGTGTGTACAGGATCAAATGAATCGTGATTATAATATTTAAAATATTGTTTTTTAAACCCATTTACACTTTTAAATGTGCCCTAGTTTCTGAATACACAGAGAGTTTTAACTTCAAAAATAGACATTTCTTTAATTCAAATTGAATCTTTACTTAAATAAAGTGAATATTTTTTCTCATTATGTCAGATTTTTTTTTTTTTTTGAAAAGCCAAGTATAGATTAAAAAACTACAGTGCATTTAAAATGGTTTCAACCTATTTGTTTTAACCTTATAGCGTTAAGAAACGGTTCGCAAATAAAAAGATACAGTTTAAATGTGCTTAACTACAATATTACGATACATTTAAAAATAAAATAAATCAACAATTTAACAGTTATAGCAGTGAATAATATAACTACAAATTCTCAATAAGCATGTTCCTATAAGGCTTTGGGGTCTACAATAAGCCAGGACTATTATAACAGCATCGATACAGAATTAAACTGACGAATCAATACTCGTGTGCAAGTAAACTCTAATATTAGTAGGTTCAACAAAACTTGATAATAGAAAAAATGTGAGTCTACGCGTGGTGTTTAGCTTTGCTGGTGCTGGTTCAGATTTTCATCAGACTTGGGTGTTTGCGCGCGGACCTCCTGTGGTAACGGACTCTATGGAACAAAAACAAAGTGTCAGCTGTGTCGTTCGTTCGATACATATTATTAACGAAATATATGGCCAAGAAGGCACAGAGAAAAATTCATTGTGAACACTTAGTAAATAGATAAATGGGTTTAAATCTGACTAATATGTACTGCACACATACCAGCAATTAAAGAGTATCAATATTAGTTAAGGCATTGAACATGTGATGACTACATTGATAATTTAACTATTCACATTATGTTAAAAAGAGGACGCACATTTAAGTTATTTATTATGTATGAACATTTTGCATACATTATTATCGTATTAATTTTAGTACTCAGTTAATACTGGAAATCATTGAAAATATATGCAATCAGCTTACACAAAAATCACTCGTGTTTTCACACATGTTTTCGTATGCCAATACCAAAAAAAAATCATCAAAAACTAGTGAATTTGACCGAGAAAGTAATGTCGATATGTACTATGATTATAGTATATGTAAACGTGTTCGCACAAACTACATCATCATCAAGACAGTCTTGTCTGAATGTTCCTGTAAAGTTCGCCATTAATATCCAAGTACAATAAGTTGTTAGACTTTACTTGACAAAATTGTCCTAATTTATTGTGCAAATTTCTTATGTGCCAAATTATAGAAACCATAAAGTTTAAGTATTGGAACGTTTTGCTTTACGATTTATAGTTATAACATCGTTTAAATCATGTGAATATATTCTGGTTTAGCATTTTCCTTGGATTATCTGAAGAAACTTAATAAGCAAAAAAAATATGTTAGAACATAGCAAATTTGTCAAAACACATTCAAAAGAACCAAAGCGATTCTCAAATAAGGAGTTAAATAATGTTAATGACATCAAAAATAACATCAAAATAAACCAGCCGCTTGAATTATTACACGACAGTATACAAACGCCATCTTCATAAGTGTTAATGTTGGTAAGCCCTACATACATGAGTTATATTATGTATGTTAATTAAAGTGACAAACCGCTGAAACAATAACAAAACCAAAAACCATTTTCTAGTTAAAAAACGGAATGCTGTTTTAATCACATTCGAAAATCATGCCGCTTTGTCACCTGATCCTCCTACTGAAATATAGTTTGTCATTTACCCATCCACCCTTGAGTTTTATCGTCAGTAATATTTGTATAAATATTCTGGCTGAAATTAAATAAAAATAAATAAGCTGGATAAAGATGAATATTAAAAATATTACATGATATGGTAAAAATGTTTTATGTTTGGTAAGCGTTACTTAAATAAACATATTTATAAGCCTGAACCTTTAAAATTAAAAGTATTTCTTTACGTCCCACAACAGATCCATGATGTGTACCTAAAGACAACCAATGAACTAAATATTTATACACTTTTAAAATTACGTTTCGTAGTGGATTATGCATAGTTCAATGAGGTTCTGCTGTAGAAAGTAAAACGGGGTGTTGATGAAGATCCAATAGACGACTGGAATGATTCTGTTATGGAAAAGGTGGTAGTGGGCAGCCGCTTACCTCCTGGCCCGACTGACAAAGGGACCCCGTAGGTTGACTGCTCATTTGTTTGATATATTCTTTGTCGTCAAATATCTTCACCTCGCCTCCGCCAGCCTTGTGTTTTACATTGTCCAAGGAGCCCACTTTACTCTGGGCTTTGAATTCCAACTTTTGATTCTCAATCTGTTCGCAAAGGTTAGTAAAGTGCAAAATTTAAATTAGTGCCGTTCTGTTGCCGTTGTTAGTGTCATAGGGAATATTTAAAATGACTTAACAAACGACAAGAAAAAATTACAAAATTTTAGTTTTTTTAATGAATTCACAATAATTGCTTTTTTTTTCTTTGTGTTTGTTTAGTCTTTTAAATTTTCAAAGATTTTCATTCTCTGTGCTCAGTGTTCAATGTAAACATATGTAGTACTCGTAAAACGTATACAAAGCGTATTTAAAATTGAAGTAACGACAACATCGAGTGCTCTAGACACCATTCTCGCAATAGATGTGGATAACAAAGCAGAGCATAGCTATAAATATCATAATATATTATGTATAATGTGGTGACACGATGCAATTAATTTGTGTAATGTCAAATATTTGGTGGGTATTAAATACGTTCAGATTTAATAATGTTTTTATATTTAAAATCTGAGAACGGATCTTAATGAATATTTCAGTTTAACATGCCAAACAATCTTCTTTCTCTTTAAATGACGTTCATCCTAAAGACAACGAAAACTCTCTAATTATTGCGTGCAAACTTTTTTGTTGAAATTAATGTTTCAGTTTCAATGGAGTGTAGTTAATATCTATCTAAATCTTTGGTGCTGGGTAAACAAATTAAGTGATCAATTCATATCTTTAGGTGAATTCATACATTGTCTGCATGTTGTACAATCTAAAGACCCTCACTGAAATTTAGAGTAAGTACCTGAACTGCACAGTTTACAACAACAGGAAAATCAAACAACTCTTGTTTTTTCCTCACAGTAGCTCAAACTCCCAATTTCCCGAGGGATCCAACTGACGTCAAACCTAAACACGAAGCTAAATGAACACTTCATTCCCACGATGCTTTTCAAACAGTTAAGCTAATCTATTTTTTTTTTCTTGAAGACTGACCTTTCTTCTTAAAATATTGAAGGCAAAGTGCTTATGGGACGCTCTCCATCGTGGTAGTGCCCATTTTACAAACTAGAAACAGCAAATATACACATCTCTTCTTCGTGTGCTTGTATTATATTCTACCATCATCTATTTAGTCTCACTTCCACCTTGGCAAATTATTTTATATTATATGTGCATGTAGTTTACTTCAGCAGTAAAGCTTGGTCCACATTTAAACCTTATATCTATGACATTAGAGAGTGAATTTTGCTCTCTTCAAAGTTGCTAGTAATTGACTCGTAAAATATGATCGATGAAATTTTGATCTTAGCTTAAGGTGCAGTAAATATATCTAGCTGACGACAAGTAAGCTTCGAAATGGACGAAACTAAGCACACTTCGATTCATTGAGTGCTTTACTCACAGCTCTCGTCCCACCTTTCGACGCTTGCGACTATTGAACAGAACATACAGTTATTCACAAAACATCAAATGTTGAATATTTCTCCTAATATAACCAGCTAAAGCGCTACGATACTTTACCGTGATAAGTGTTTTATCAGACTATTATACGAAAGCAGATACTTATTGTGATATTGCTATCAAAATTTTACTGATGCCGTTTAAACTATTCTTCTAGTTCTACATTTTATTATGTAGTTACTTTCCTGACTTCTAGGAGGGCTGATTCGGGGTAATGACTAACACGTTCTCGTTGACAACATCGTTTTTGTAATCGGATGTTACGTAAGTCATTTTGTAGGCGTGTAGCATTGTGTGAGGAACTAAATAGAGGTTACCTTTACGGCGCCGCCACCCGGCTTGTGAGTGATGTTGACAGTAGAAGCAACTTTAGGCTTGGCTTTGTCTTTAAATTCCAGCTTGACTGTCTCAATCTTTTTGTCACCTCCTCCAGGCTTGTGTGAGGTGTTCTCTAGAGAACCTATCTTCGATTTCGCGTTCCACTGTAATTTGGTCTGCGGGATCTGCAAAGAAAACTTTTTTTTTAAAGATTTATTCAAAAGACATGGGCCGAATGTTTCCAAATCAAATTGTTCCTTTTTAAGGTTCCTTACTCAAAGGGTTTCAATGAGACCCTATTACTAAGCCTCCACTGTCAGCATGCCCATAAACGAATTGATTGTGTATTGAGAGTATGTATTTCTACTGTCGCTGCCTGAGCAACAAATAATAAAAATAAAAGCACCTATACAAGTAACGTGATTTTTTTGACATGGTACCTTCGGATGAGAGTCCGACTCGCACTTGACCGGCTTTATTAGACTAGTACTAGACTAGACTAGAATAGTAGACAAGTAACACTGTACTTTAAATAAACTAAATAATATTCAAACGATATTAAGCCTTTTTTGTCTTCATGAAATAATTCCTACAATGTTTAGTTTGTTCAGCTTTAAAATTTTGAAATAAACTTATGCATTTCATTACCTTAAATTTGGATTTTTTTTCTGCCAACAGCATTATAAAATATATTACCTTTTTCACTCCTCCACCAGGGTGATAGGTGTCATTTTTGGCTGCTATTTTGGGCGCAGCGTTGTTGAAGTCGAGCTTTCTGTTCTCAATCTTCACCTTTCCACCGCCGGGCTTGTAAGTAGAATTCTCCAGCGAGCCGATCTTGGACTTAACTGCCTTTATGTTCGGTGACGGAGCATTACCAACTTGAATCTTGTTCATTGGAACTTCTGAAATTTACACAAATAAACAAAAGTAAACATTTTGAAAAAAATCAATGGGACCACGAGGAGGCTTTCACTGGTACAGGAAAACTGGTTACCTTGCAAGAAAGAAACAACAATTGTAAATTTTTCATTCAAGTAACTTCCACGAAGTATCAAGTTAAATACTTCGTGGAAAAACATCGAAGTATTATGCGCCAGCTTGTCTAACGATTATTGTTATTATGAACTTGCAAAATTATAATATGTGCGCAGCTTTAGCAAGTAACAATGTAAAACCGTGAATATTAGAACATTCGAATGGCGGTCTAAATTTAGAGACACGAGACAAGATAATCGATAGCGAAATGGGGTTATAGTTCCTTCCATCATGTGATTCGATATTTCAAGTTGATCGTCCATCAAACTAAATAAGCGACCCAATATTAGTAAGTAAATTAGTTGGATTTAGACGTAGATTCGTAGCCACGTCAATTTTGAAAATGCCGTAGGCTCATAGATAAAAGTATGATAAGTTTCTAGCTATGTAATTGCAACCCAAGGGTCGACGCCTGTGTTTCTCCAGGTAGCACAAATTGGTGACTCCGACGATATCTGAAGGTTTTGGTGGACGTTCAGACGTCCAAAAATCCCATCAAATGACGTTCTAATGTCACAGCCTCACAATGTCTCTATCTGACCGCACGGACACACAATGTGTATATTAAGTGCACTCTTTCTGGACGTCAAGAAGACAACACTGGACATCCCGGCTAAATGCACAGATTTCCAGAAGCCGTACAGAACTTAAATTTACCTTAAAACAACGTTAATTGTAGGGAAAATAAGGATCTTTTATGGACGGACCTTAAGATGGCGTCATTTAAACGTTGTATTCGGATTACTGTAGGACTGACTAAAAATTAACCTTAGAATGACATCCAAAAGTATCAGACTGACCTAAAAATTTGTTGTAAATGATATCCGAAGTCAGACATGTGACGTCTTGTGTTATCTGACCATGGGTTCTACCCCGATGGGTCGCTTGACGTGTCCATTTTTATAGTCAACGCAAATCACTGTATGGTTGCAAATCCATGCATGATCTATGGTTGATCCAGCTTTATCCTTGGATAAAGGTCGAGACGGCAATACAAAATGTGTTTTCTATGCAGTTTAACGTAGCCGTATCCAAATTAAGGGTACGTCCTAGCATAGCACCGAGTTCCTTCACGAACGTGTGCGATATATCTTATATGTATCAGTGACATTAAACATCCACGTCCAGTTATTTACGAAACAAGGTATGGCTATACTCACTCTTCTTTTCCGGAGGTGGCGGTGTGTCCGGGGTCTTGGCGGCGGCACTCTTGCTGCTGCTGCGCGAAAGGCTTGGCTTTTGCAGACCATTGCTTTGCTTCGATGGGATTTTGGACGGGGATTTCTTGCCTGGAGAGGTGGGCGAGCCCGCTTCCTGTGAACATATCATAAATTATGTGAGAAACAATCACCTCTGTTTCTTAAGGACCAAGCATCAGAACAAACGTTATTTGATTAGTAATTGAAAGTGATTTTATGCAAAATGCTTAGTTTTTCCTACAAAACCTCGTTTTTAAGGTGGCCCTCGGGCACGGCGCAAAACAATGCCATTACGCTCTGGGACATTCTCTGTTACAAATACAAAAGTTGAGGCTGCGTGATGAGCAGGACGCAACACGTCTACAAAGAAGACAATGCGCAAAGTGTTTGATTTGGTAAGATTTACGAAAATTTAAATTACAAAATCACTAATCGCTACAATGCCAATGGTCATCAGATTCGATCAAATAAAGCTGTTTTGAGTATAATTTAGGATATCTATCAAGAAATATGCGCATGATCTTCTTTCCGCGGTTGTATGGGAAGTTGAGCAGGACGGCCCACCTTAATGTTAGAACCCATCACTATGAAACGATTTATTAAGATATCTAGGCACATATGAATATTATTTATGCATCTTTAAAAAAAAAATCTTAGGTAGAACACACAACTAAGGTAAATTTTTTCGCATTTTATAAGAAAACTCAAGATTTTTTTTTAAAGTTTGATTATTTTTGGTTCAAGAACATTTGTGCCAATTAGTTCATTGACTTATTACCATCTTTTACGTAGCGACATGATCTCGTTGCTGTAGAAATGTTGGGACTTCCGATAAGAAAAACGCGTCAAGTAGTTTTGGCAGCCCTCTTTTGATATTAACCTGACCCCGACTAAAGAATTCTGAACAGACCGAAACAGGTGGAAATCAGAAGGTGCAGTTAGGTCTGTATGGCGGATGTTTCAACACCTCCCAGCCAAACTGTCTTATTTTTTGCTGAGTGGCTAAAGATACGTTATACAGCGCTAAAACATACAGGCAGGAGTACTCCGTGAAGAGGCCCGCGAGAAGATCAGACTTCTCTTTGATGGAAAAAGCGAGTGAGTCCAAAACGACTTGACCCGAGCCGGGTACCTCAGCTAGTTGTAAAAGAACATAAAAACTTACGTGGCCTTGAGTAGTCTCGTCCACACCACTGTCATTGTCGCCATCTGAAATAATAAAAAAATAGTAAAGAAAGTATAATGATGGCTTGTATTAAAAGTGCTTACATACCGTTCTTCATCATTTCAAATGGCTCGTCCCAACATCTAGATATGTTAACTGACATTCGAATCACAATTATTTCTAGGCATTACCTTTTGGTTTCGACTTAGATGCGGACTTCGGAGTGCTTCGCGGAGTTTTCCTAGGATCATTAGGAGGAATCGGGGAGCTGAAAGCTGGCGGCTTCTTATCGGTGAGAATCGGTGATTTTGTAATAGTATTTGGAGGAGCTGGGGAGCCTGTCTTTACGGGTGTCGCTGATTTAATATCCTGAGCTTTGACTTCGTGCTTAGCTTCAGGCGCCTTTGAGGGCTGTCTGGATACATCGGATTGATTCGTGCCCAAACTTCCAATCGTCGATTTTGGCCCCCCTGATATATTTTCGATTGTTGGTTTCGAGGCCGGCTTGTGTTCAGGAGACGAATCGCTTCGACTGAGAGAAGGTGACCTGTCGAATGGCTCGGCTTTCACTTCTGCGGGGGGTTGCGAAGTTAATTTTGTTGGGTTCGTCTTCTGAGAAACGACGTCGTCATTGTCGTCCAGCTTCTTTTTCTGCGTCGTATTGAAATTACCAATGAAAGATTCCGACATCTTCGAGCCGGAGAGACGCGAGTCCGGACGGTGTTCATCGTTGGATGCGTCGGACCTCACGCTCTCTCTGGAGCCGCGCACCGCCGCATCCTTGGCGGCGGAGGCCGTCATCGATGGAACTTCGGCTTTGCTCTCCTGGATTAGGCCGAGCCCCGGACCGCGGCCGCCGAGCTCCTCGATTCTTCCTCCGATCGCGCTCACCGACTTGCGCCGGTCGTCCTCCATTTTAAGCGGACTCGGCGCACCGGGGGCGGCGGCGATGCTGTAGCTCCGGCTTTTGGCGGCGCCGGGATGCTCAACTCCGTTCTCGGGGGACTGGACATGCTGCCTGTCGAATCCGGCACCGGGGTTCTCCAGGTTGAACGGTTTGTTGTGATTCGCTGCAGAAGTATCCGAGCCCTTCAGCGAGGCCTGCGACGACTGGCGCGAGAGCTGAGCCGCCGGCGGGATCGGCGCGGGCGGCGGGCCGCGGGCGAGCGGCGGCGGCGGGGCGGCCGCTCGGTTCGAGCCGTTCGGCGGCCGAAACGGTTGCGCCTTGGGACCCTCCGGCGTCGAGGGCACCCCCAGCTGAGGCGGCTGCCTCGGCCCGAACTGCAAGTCGGTCGGGGGAGGAGCGCGCGGGGTGTAGGGTCCCGGTGGTGGGCCGAGAGGGCGCGGAGGCTGGTGCGGGGCGAACGACTGGGGGCCCGAGGGTCGTGCGAGCGGGTGCGGCGCGCGGGGCGGCGGAAGCGAGCCCGGCGGCGGCGCGCGGAGCTGGGCCGGGGCGGCGGGGCGGGGCGCGAGCTGCGGTGGTGCGGTGACCGCTCCGCCGGGCTGGAACTGCGGTCGCTGCTGCGGCTGGGCCGGCGGGGGTGCGGGCGCGCGGGGAGCGCCGAGCTGCGGCGGAGGGATGGAGGGGCGCGAGTCGGTTCGCACGAGCGGGGGACGCGGCGTCGGCGGCGGTGTGGCGGCGGGCAGAGTCGCAGGGCGAGCCTCCGTCGGCTTTGCATGGAAATAATGCATTACGCTGCAATTAGATGCTTCGAGGAAAAGCAATTAACTCGTAATGTTACACTAGTTTGAACCATTTCCATGGTTCCAGATGACCCAGTTTGCTCAACAGATCACAGAGATATAAATGAGTTAAAAGTTCAGGAACTTTCGGTTCAACTGTGGTGCACATAGAAACTTTTTGGCAGCGTTACAATTGCTTTTGCCCCATGCGCGGCGGCATTTTAGATTTGATTGTTACCACGAATTTATCGTTCAGTCCTGTCGAAATCGAATGTGTCGTAAATGTTACATGTATGTTGATTATAGGTACGGTCAGTAGCTGTGCCATGGAGTCTTGAACTGTCAAATAGATTTAAGGCTCTAGGACTAGTAAAATGTAATAATATGTAGTGAAACGCCTCAGTAATTCCAAATTTAAAATCCAGACTGATAATGAATTGTTAATAATTTTGAGTTGGATTATTTATTTATATAACAATAATAATAATAAATTGGATTTTTCACATTAGAGACTTGAAAGTAATCTGATCGCTAGATATAAGAAAAAAGACCATTTATCCATAAACAAATAATTCTTTTCGCTTTTAGATTTTTATATTTAGTCAAAAAAGTTCGGAAATGGACACAGATTCTACAATTAATTTTGTATGGAAAAAGGAAACCTACCTTTACGAAAATACGTCGATCGTTTGACATATATTGTAATAATGAAACTTCTAATCATCAGACATAGCTAGTTTATCTGGGGTGCCTCGTCAAACTTAGCGATTTGGCTAGTACTAGGGCTTTAATTCATTATTGACAGGCAACATATTCTGAAAACAGCCCATTTTATATATTTTTTTAGTACAGTATAAAATTTAGATGCCTACAACGTTAAATATGGGACACGTATCGCCTTAAAGGTTAAGCCGTTAATGAGAAGTAAGCAAAACTGGAATCCAAAAAATATTTTCTTTGTTCTTCTATAGGTTCTTAGTTTGACGAGGCACCCCCGATAAACTAGCTATGTCTGATGATTAGAAGGTTCATTATTACCATACATGACTCCTTATCTAGCGATCAACGTATTTTCGTAAATGTATGTTTCCTTTTTCTATTCAAAATGAATTGTAGAATCTATGTCCATATCCGAACTTTTTTGAAGATATTATTAAAAATATTTTCTAAGATATTTGCAACTATTTTTTATTACCGTTGCATTAGCGTTCGGATCTTTAATTTTACTGCGTGAATTGTGCTTGGGGTTTATAGGGATAGGGCTGGATTTTAATATTAAGAAATAAATAGTAGATAAGAAAATAATTATGTTTTTGCCTGCTCCAAATTCTCTCTCTTGCTTTACCGCCATAATTTTCAATATTATCATACAAACTACAGCGAACCGAGGGGAACCTCCGAAACATTTCACATCAAAATTCGCGTCCCCGCCTGATGTGTAGATGTCGAAATGAGGCGCGTCGCAGGGCGGAGACAGTTCGTCCTGTCACGGCACGCCATGGAACCCCAGCAACCCAAAATCGACCCTATTCATCCGACCCTAAGCGTATTCTTCAGTAACGCGTCATCGATACGATTCTAACGCATAAACGACCTTCACGTGTACAAAATAAGATTTAAATTCGCACAACTTATGGACTACTAACGTTCGTGTGTGCTCCCCTGTTCCGGGCTTTTATTTGGCTGCAGAATTCGGGGTTATTTCACGTAATAAAACGGCGTTTTTATGCATGTGAAGAATCAGGAGTAAAAAACTAGTGTGAAGAATGAACCGATTAATTCATATTTATTATATTATATTAACATATTCTGTTGAATTTCGCCAATATCATCTTAACCTGTAAACGGTTTAAAAAGCAGACTTGTTTGCACGGATGAGAAGAGACGACCAAATAATGATTCCTCGATTTTGTAAAACCAACTCTTTATATCGTTGGTTTATATTAATGTATGCATTGATATATTTGAACCCAGACCTCTGGTATGCTAGTCTAGTCCTTGCGCCACTAGGCTACGATCCGTTCGGACTCCCTACACGGACAACGTGTCTTCAGACGGAAGGAAAACAAAGCTGTTCGTGAGTTCCGCAAACATACGCCCGATAGCAGTTTCCAATTTCCTGAAATTGCTCAACCAACACGATCCCGAAAGAAACGCTCAAGGTGTATTGCAAGACTATCCCGGCTCAAGGTGTATTGCAAGACTATTCCGGCTCAACAAAGTACGAGCAGGTACGTTCGTTCTGCCCATACAAAGTATCTTAAATACTTTACACAAAAAGTTGTGATATTTAATGCACTAATGTAGAGCATCCGCATAGCTAAACATTTTGGACCAAACCAGAGCCCGACGTCGCAGCTCGAAATAATTCTTTCTAAATGTGACCAACCCGCATAACGCGTGAAACCGGTTTTTTTATTGTTTCGTTAAAGAAATTGGTAAAAGTTAAACATATTCTTCGCTGAATGTGTAGATAATGTTAAGATCTTTGAAATGGTATTGAAATAAATATTAGTTAATATCAATATAAGCCGCAAACTTAAAAAAATAATATATTTGAGACCTGACTTCAAATTTTTTTTCCATGCAAAAAATATCAATTTCTGTAAAATATTTCTTTCTGTTTTGATAGAACGTTAGCTGGAATTATACATGTTTTTTTTGCATGTTCTCATTCCATAGAGATCAGAAATAAACGCAATTAAACTATTCGCATTGGCTAGTCGCATCTTAATCTCGGTCGACAGCACAGAACAATTAGGGTCGACAGCCTCGGTAGCCCTGTTGCGCGACGCCTTGCGATTCGATAAGCCTGGTGAAGCACCTCTGAGCGCAGTTGGGTTCTGGATGGGTGACAATTTCAAACGTTGAGACTGGCCGTGGTTCGGATTCCTCGTAAAATTGTAGGCCCCTTCCTTACTTACAGGTGGTAGGGTTCATCTTGCCCGGGTTTGGTACCATCGCATTGAATGAACGATGGACGAAGCGGCAATGAACATTGATAAAGATTACACATTCAGATCTCCTTGCTGGCACAGAAACAATCAAAGCTCGTTTGCTAGGAGTTACTTGCGAGGAATCTGGGGCGTGGCTTAAAGCTTACCCCTCACCACACCTCGGCACCCTTCTGGAGAAAAACACGCTACGGATTTGCATCGCTCTCCGGATTGGGGCTAAGGTGTGTCAACCTCACACTTGTATCTGCGGGTCCAGCGTTGATAGCTTTGGTCATCATGGGCTGTCATGCCGGCGGAGTGCAGGTCGCATGCCTAGACATTATGCAATCAACAACATTATCAAACGATCTTTGAACTCCGCTGGAATCCCTAGCATACTAGAACCGCCAGGCCTGTTTCGATCAGACGGCAAAAGACCAGACGGTATGACCCTGGTCCCGTGGAAAAGGGGAAAGGCATTAGTGTGGGATGCAACGTGCGCTGACACACTAGCGCCGAGCCACGTCCTTGCTTCCTCGCGCTTAGGTGGGGCTGCGGCAGCCATTGCTGCAGGTAACAAAAGAAAAAAATATGAGTCGCTATCAGACCTCTTTGAATTTTTACCTTTTGCGGTGGAAACTCTTGGTGCGTGGTCATCCGAGTCCTTAGCTTTCGCAGATGTGCTTGGAAAACTCTTAAGCGAGACCTCGGGCGATTCACGCTCCAAAACGTTTTTTGTTCGCCGCATAAGCATTGAAATTCAAAGAGGAAATGCTATAAGTATTTTAGGGACAATGGCTGCGTCGGCAGACCTAGAGGAGATATTTTATTTATAATGCATATACTATATTCTCTATTTGTTTGAATAAAAAGCTTATACATTGATCGTGTTTTACATCCGTTTCAATATAGCCGAGCATTTTCAGGAAGGTCCTGGCATGGCAGGTAGTTCTTATGTGGTGTGTTTGGCTAATATCTGACCGTCAGTCTGGTATTAGCCATCCATGTCCAGTTACATAAAATTAAATAAAACATGATGTTGTGGCCAAATCATTTTCACAATTTTAGGTTCATCGGTTTTGTTTTAACAGCATTTCGAGTTCGTAAACCGTCAGATGTTGTGCTAGAAAATTGCGCCTTCTTTATTTGCTTAACCGAATTAGTTTGGCAGTGGTTTAATTCTTCAAACGCATATTATCCCATATAAAAAGAACAAATACACTAATTATGTATCCAGCTTGTGCCGTGACACGATAACCCAGTGCCCTAAAGACGCCAGTATTAATATATATTCTTTGCCTAAAGCCTGGCGTGACGTCGGCTCTCCTGACTCCCCAAACTTCCGCCATTTTTTACTGCACCGACAGCCAACAAACAATCTGACAGCATTACAGCGCACACGAAACGGGAACTTCCGCTCGGTGCGATCACCTCCCTCGTTTCGAACCTATGAAATATGCATGCATGAATTTGATGCTAAAGAAGTGGATAGCACAGGATCAAAGTTAATAAATAAATTCAACCACTGATGTTCGTTAAGTTATTTACGTTGTTAAGTTGCACAGGCCTACTAAAACTACACGCATCTGAATGGTCAGTCCGAGTTACCACCTAAATTCGCGTTTACGGAACTTCAAAGTTAAGTAAAAACGTCAAATCCCATACACGTTTTTACTACTTATTCAGTGGTGTTACTATTTCGAGCTTTCAAAGTCAAACTCGGACTACCGATTTGTATGAAAACGCGGAGTCGGCGTTAATGGCCACGTCGACGTGTTTACGGCGACGGTGAGTACACTGTCAAATAAAACTCAGACTCTAAAATGTTTGTTAACTTAACGCTCACTGCGCGCGCTCTTCTATACATTCCAAAACGCTAATCGATCGGTTTGGCGTACATGCCAATTTAGGTTATTAAATTACGTAAATAGACTAGCTAAAAGTTCACGCGTTCGAATATTATCGTTCGATGAAAACAAAGTCTCTATGCTTTAGTGCATAGAGACTTTGTGTTCCCGTTAAAATTTAACCATGTAGCTAGTTTTCAAACAATAAGAGAGATACATTATTGTGAGACCAAGTAGGGTTCTAGGTTTTTACAAACCTTGCAGTTCATAATTTAACAACGTATAACATTTTCACCTACTCTTCAACGGATTTTCACTTGTGACGGCTTATTAATTATTAGTATTATAATACATTGCATAGATATATTCCTTGATTCGCTTTTTATGATATAACGTATAATGAAGTAGTTTGAATGAAAACTGAAAATAAAAAGATTGAGGACGAGAAAAGTGTCGATATTGAAGCAATTCGATTACGCTACGATTAAATTATGATTACATCCACATTAAAAGAGTATAGGTAAACATGGAATATGGTGTGAAGAAGCACCTTGCTCGAATTAAGAAGTTCGAAAGCCCATGGTTATCGCCGACCACCTGTTATGTGCGGCTCTGGAGATACGCAATCCATTCATGAGAATACTTACATTTAAAGAAAAAATTTCTTTCAGTTGAATCCCACAATATTTAAAGAAATAAATTTAAAAAAACCGGCCAAGTGCGAGTCGGACTCGCACACAAAGGGTTCCGTACCATCAACACAAAAAAAAACACGTTTTTTGTATGGGGACCCCCTTTAATTTGTATTATTTCTTGATTTTACTTATTTATATCGTTATAGCGGCAAAATAAATACACACTCTGTGAAAATTTCAGCTGCCTACCTATTACGGTTCATGAGATACAGCCCTGTGACAGACGGACGGACGCACGGACGGACGAACGGACGGAAGGACGGACAGCGGAGGCTTAGTAATAGGGTTCCGTTTTACCCTTTCGGTACAGAACCCTAAAAATCATGAGGAACTCTAAATGTAGAAAATGTCCCTGATCAAAGATAATACAATTTGTTACTGACAAGTAAAGGGGTTCCATCCGAACAAGACAACGACACTTGAGGAGCAGTATCGAGTGCTTCCTAACCAGGGTAGCGGGTCGACAACCACCGTCCCACCCCTCTATACGCCCCCGCCACCCCAGATGTGCCAATGGAAATGGATCAGACGCACCCTTTGTAGGATGGCCTGTCAATTATGTCGCCTTGCGTGTGTAGGTCAATGTTCTCTGATTTATGTTCAATTATTGTTTCTAGGACACGGACTGTTATTCGGGTCAAGCGTTTATCCATTGGTATTCAATTTTTGATTAAACTGCTCCATATAGAGCTCATTGTTCCCTTATATGTAAGATCCTGCCTGTCGCGGTATAAATTGTTACATAATAAGATTAAAAAACGTGCTTCTATGTAAGTGGATTTTCATCCATCTATTCATTACAATCAAATAAATCAGCCAGACTGTAGGCCTAGGAAAATCACTATAATTTAAAAACATCAAAATAATTCTGAATATACTGACGATTTCAAAGTTTCTAAGAATTATTTAATAAAAAAAAATACACCCACGACCTTTCTATTTTGAAAGATCTGCCGGCAGCCACAAAAATGGTTTTGTTCAATCCACGCGACCCCACGCGAGCACCAGTACAGTAGCAACGAGTTTGACGATTGGTCAAAGTTGCGAAGCTTTCGAAATTGACAGAAGCTCAAGTCTAGGTTTTACGTTATCGACTTAGCGATCAAGTTAAATGATTGAATTTGGATGCTGTTAAAGTTGAATGATGAACGAAATAAAATCAGCGAGTCCAATTTTGCTTACCTTCTCATATTTGTGGTTATAACTTTGGTTGCTTCATGGGGTATAAACGGAGGATTGAATTTATCTCCTGGAAGTGCTGCTTAATCGTAAGATGGGGGAAGTAGTAGCGGAGAAAAAATCCTTCCTCAATTTCCAACTCTATCATACCGACTATCATATAAATATTTCTGAAACCGGATGCCCGTGGCGTAGTCGCAATATTTTTGTGCTCGCCGTACGTGAAGTACTATAAGCAACTCGAAAATCTCGAAAAATAACAAATGTTACTTCTCCATTAGGATGGTGAAACATTTTGCACCTTTCTGACCTTCGCGGTCGAATTTACGACTCAATTTACATACAATTTAGTCACCGATACCTCTAGAGATGTGGAGCTGTCGGATCTTGGTGATTTATGTAAGTCGAACATGGAACGACTGCGACGAAGGAGAGAATACGGTGACAAAAAATAAAACAGAATCGCACAAACACAAGCAAACAGCGGAAGCATAAATAATTGTCTATCTAGTAAACAAGGTTTGGGGAGTTCGCGTCGCGTCAAGAGCTGCCTTCGTGAGGCGACGCTGAATGGCGCGCCCGCACGCACCGCGGCCTTTTTCAGCTGCTCACTGAAAGCGTTCGCGGACACGCGTCTCCTGAACCTACCCTGAAGCGCACGTCAAAGTAACGACGTCATTTAAATTTCTGCGGAAGAAAAGCCAGCGATCGATGAGCCATTTCGCGCGAACTGGGGTGAAAGCGTTCGCAATGAAACGCATGTTCACAATTCAGATACAGCGCTAGACAAACTTATTCATAACTGTTTGCAAAAGCAGCTTTACGAAAAAGAGACTGACGTTAAAATTAACTTTGACCCGTTTGCAGAACATAAGCATAAAAAAGGAGAACAAATAAGGGAATAAGGGTAGGGTAACTAACTAAATCTCTAGCTCCCGCTTTTTACCGTTTTCAAAACGTTTACCGAAATTTCCAAACAGTATTGGCTTTTTGGAAATAGGTAAACAAGGGTTGTATTGCCCGAAGCTCTAGATCCAGACCACAACATAAGTAATTGCGACATTTGGCAATGTACAGCAGGTTTGCGAATACAGCATATGAACCAGGACGTTCAGTGGACTCAATTCAAACAAATTTCTCATCATTAATTGGACCAGACCAGATATTTATAGATTAATTAAATTAGGATGAAACCGGTTTCAAACACATAACTGAGAAATTCCAATTCTGGCCTCGCGCAAGTCGTGGTTTCATTTGATTGTGCACATTAAAAACAATTTTTTGGTTTTATGCCCTGACGTTTAGCTGCATTTCGTACCATGCCAACTAATCCGATTTTATCTTGTAAAGTTAAATCTTTGCATTCAGCTCTTATGGCCTTATGGCCGACAACTAACAAAATTATATCTTATAGAGGACAGTGTTACTGGGTAAACTTGCAAAATTTAAATTCCGAATTGAATCCCGCGCGAAATATTTCGTGAAGCTAATTTCTCAAATCAACCTAATGGTGTTTTCGTTTCGCTTATCGTGACTTAACAGTGTTGGAATTGATTGCTTAATTGAGGTGAGGGTGTTCCTCGAAAGGCGCAAAAGCCGTGCGTGCTGGAGCCTTTTGGGTTATAACACCACTAATTATAGATATTGTAATCCGTGCTTAGAGAGACACTAGCAAGGATGATAAAGAGATGATGGGTGAAATATAGCTCTTTTTAAGTATCGGGATATCGATGGCTAAGATAATGTATTATATCAATAGGATCTCATAACACCATATTTACGAAGTTTAAAATATATCATGGCATCATAAATAAAAATAATCTCGTATTTTTACTTTTTTTGAATAATAAAAATAAAAAAGTATCGATTTTAACTTCTTTAGATCAAAATTATTTTTAAAAGAGAACAAAAAATATATTCAAACAGATATTCTTTCAAATCAGATGATGAGTCTACTGTGTTCACACCACAAATATTTACTGCGAATTTTCTAATTATCCATACTTGTGAACAGAAAACATAAGTGACAATGATTTCTGTTAAACACCGGATTGTGATTAGGCTAGATCAGTATTTCTCAAAGTGGGCGCTAGAGGCCTCCAGGGGGCGGTAAAAAGCTCAGAGGATATTGGGGGGCGTTGAAGTGGTTTTAGGGGGCGATGGCTGATTTGTGTTTTTCTTATATTTTCAAGTACTTTAAACTATAATGAAAACGTACCCTCTACACTACAATTTCACATTTTTTTCGTTCTTATTCCTGCCCAATTTCATTGTATATAACACCGAGATCGACGATCTCCGTGGTATAACATAAATAATGTATCGTGGATTTCGTATTGGGCGAAGGGTGAAGTGCTCACACCGCACACCGCACACTTCACTGGGCGTAATAATAATTGAATCGCCATCATCATGCTGGGATTTCCATGCCTTTGCTTGGGTATCTGGTCGGATCAGATCGGCTTTTTCTGTGGTAGAAAAGGCGAGTGAACCATCAGGCTGTTGCAATGGTCGCAATGAGGATCAGCTGATATTTGCTTTGACAAGTTTACACCGAAACCAGAATTGACGGCTCTCAGTTGGGTAGCTGGTCAACTTCTCGCCAAGTACTCTCTCTCTCTTGATCTGGAGACTACATTCAATTCCCGTAGTTGTAAATAAAGCGCGCTTAACAACAGCTAACATGGCTGACGCGTGACCTTTACATTTCCGTGAGAAAAAAATATCGTGCGAAAAAAGCGAACTCAGGCCTTATTTTTACAATTCTAGCCTCTTATTACCACAAATTTGAAAATCAGTTTAACGAGAGCGCTTCATCTGCAAGCCACGAAATTACTTAGATTTTATCATTTGTGTTGAGCGACCCCTGGCTCAAGGTGTGGAGCCTAACTTGTCCATTCAGTAATCGTCACAGAATTTCTTCTGAATTGTTATGTGCTGGGCTTATTTCATAACGTATGTGCCATTTACCATCAGTTCCATTAAAAAACTAAATAAGTACTTAAAATTATTGCAAAAAAGTGGTTGAAGGATTTTTCAAAAGGAGAAATCTTAAAACATGACACAGCGTTTCTTACACGTTAAAAACACCGTGATTCTGCAACAGAGAATGAATGAATTCCTGTAAAACACTTCTACCTTTAAACTTTCAATGTTATACGTATTTTTTATCGAACATCAATGTGCAATGTGATCGAACATTTCACTACATTTGCTTTTTCGTGCGTATCCATACGGCTTACCCGTTGGCTGACACTCTGCGCTTCCATGGTGGTCTCACGTCACAACTTAGATTGCCTGAGATGGGCGGAGACCCTATTTCATTATTTCTCGGCGATGCGAATGGGCGGCAAAGTTCGTCACCTTGAAACTATAAAGACAGAGTTTATTAGCTTCGGAAATTGCGATAATATCACTTCAGCCGGTGCGCGGTGCTCGAGCTCAAACTATTCGCCAACTATTTTGTTTGCGAAGGTACTTACCGATGCAAGCGGTGTACGAGTAGGTTGTGTTTTTACTGTGAACAACATTCTACTTAGTGTTAATGGCATACTTCTTTAACCATTTGTTTTAGTGCATTAAGACTCAGTACTTTCGCCGAAGCTTGATTCGTGAGGTACGTTTGATTTGTGGTCAGCGATGTGTGATAAATGCTTTGAGGTGCTTACAAGTCACATTCGATTGTTTTTCATAATAGTGCAATTGTTTATGATTACATTTTTTGACCGAAGACAAAATAAACTTAGTACATAAAGTGCAATTTGAGGAAAAGGATGGTATAATAAATAAAGGAAAAAAAGAGGCAATTTAACTTAACTTTTATTAAAATGTACAAATATGATGGAAGTGGAACATAACTACCCAGCAAGTAAATATAATGATCGAGATATCTATATCCTTTAATAATGATGCCAAAGAAAGTGGACAAACTGATAAAATTGAACTAATATTCTTAGAAGTCTTGTTTTGTTGAAACTAAGCAAATTTTAAATTCAAATATATTCTTTGATACAAGTAATTTTGCTTCTGAACTAAGTTTTATAACAACAATCGGTAGTTGACGGTTTCTAAGATGGTCGGACAAGAAATATGAGGAAGACACTTTGTTTCAACTGTAAGACTTATCAATTGGTTCCCTTTTTGTTTTTGCCTTAAATTTATTTATTTATTTTCGGAGTGTATAGGCTGATATGTCGAATTTATGTTAACGTTGGGTAACAGTGCTTATGTTTGTTTATAAGTTTCCTTTGGTGCGGTTAGTAGTTCGCTTAGTAACTTCTTTGTAATGGTAACAGCCGGTTTCGTCAATATATGTATAAATCAAACCTAGACGGCTTGAAACATTTTAATGATGTTTCATACCCCTAGGTTCAGACGGATAGTTCTTAGCTCTAGTCGGTAAGTGGCGCAGGACAATATCTGCTTAACGGATCCGCTAGTTACAAAAAAAAATCAAGTGTCTAATTTCTTCACCACCATGCTATTCTGCGCACTTTTTAACCCAGAGGATGCGCGTACATATGTATCGGTTTGTTTAGTTTAAAGCGTGTAACGTTGGCACTCCCTCGAGATTGGCTGGCACCAACATAGGGTGCGCACGTTATCACCATGAGCCAGCTATAGCGTGTTCCGAAAGAGTTACATGACTGCGCACTGTGATAAGGGGTTAAAAATATAGACACAAATATTCCATGTCACTATGAACGGTTAATTTGTCATCTTGACGTTGGCGTTGAATATTTAAAAAAAATCCTCTGTTTTCAAGTTGGTTGTGTCAGGTTAATTGAATGCAAAAACCAAATTATTTACACAAATGTTCAATGAAACTGGTCATAGATGACTAATAACACATCTACTGTCATGATATTAACCAACAACATCCTCTGGAAACTAGGTGCCATACCAGGTCCTTCCTTATATCGCACGACTCGGCTACATTGAACTGGATTATTCCCGGTTTCGACCATCGTTCAATGCGATGATAACTCGGGGGGATAAACACTACAACCTAGTAAGTGAAAACGGTCACCCAACTAGAACCAGACCGTGTGTAACGATAGTGTGCTAGCAAAATGTTGGTTGAATGAAACGAGGCAATATCTTTTTTTGCTTTAGTCCTATAGTGTTAGAACACCATGGTTCGGCGATATATAAATTACTATCTCCCTGAAAGTCTGCTTTGCGATAAAGTAATTATATATTATTTGGTAGTGCATTGTGTACAGGTTCCAGCAGCAGCTGAGCTAGAGAGCGCCGCTCGCAGGACACCTACGCAGCAGTCGATTTTTTAGTTGGATTGAGGGGGTTGCGCGAAGAAGAGGTGCTTCGCCAGTGTTCTAGTAATGTGCCGGATTCTATACAGAATGTCAACGACACGTGTCGTTATTTAAAAATTTCACGCTGCTGCAAACGTAAACTTAAATATTTGGGAAATAATATATAAACATAATTTCTTTTTTCAGTCAGTTTATCAAAATTTCAGCTGCTACGTCTTAAAAATCATTTTAGGGTTCCATACCCAAAGGGTAACAACGGAACCCAATTACTACGCCTCCGCTGTCCGGCCGTCTGTTCGCCTGTTACAGGGCTGTATCTAATGAACCGTAATAGGTAGGCAGCTGAAATATTCAGAGTATGTATTTATTTTGCCGCTATAACAAAGAATAGGTGAAATAAAATAAATAAATAATTAAAGGCCTTACTTTAATTCTCAATATTTTTGTGGTGTACATTTTTTTTGTTCAATCTTGTACGGAACCCTTCATGTGCGAATCCGACTCGCACTTGGTTCATAATAATATATTTTGACCCAGGTTAAGACACAATATTTTAGGGATAGACATTGAGGTATACCACCATAGCTAAAGGTGATTATCTATGGTGAAGGTTGACCTAATAAAATAGGTTTTCATACATGGAATCCCGATTGACGGGTCTATATATCAACTGTCATGTTTCATTATTTTCTTTAAGGGAATGCGACAATGGATGACTAACATTTCAATTTCACATTCAATCTTATAATGGGTGAAAATTAAGTCAGAAATGCCCTTTCGCAGGTTCGCCCTGCGGTGGTGGGCAGAGGTATCGTGTATGAGCACACCTCTACCCGGGCGAGGCGCGCACACGACATGCACGCGTTATAGAATGATTTATGGACCATCGATGCCAAAACGATGGCGCTTAGCGTTTGACGGAGTTCAATGTATCTACAAAACGCTCGTGCCTTGTATTTGAGCAGTACCTTTGTAGTTGACAGCGCATGCAGCTTGGATAAAATGTTACTAAAAAAAGAATGGAAACGCTTTTGCGGGTAAGTTTTGTTTACCAAAAAACCACATGGGTTAGTTGCACCGGTGAAGAAAATCTACTGCAATAGCATAGCATTCCCAATTTTTTGCGATGCAATTTTGGCCGCGGATTCCATAAGATGCCGAAAACCCACGTCCTTGGAAATGTTGCTGCGCAGCGCAGTAGCTCCAGGTCGGAGACAGGTAATATATTGACTCGCAAACTTGCTAGGAAAAGGAAGGGATCTATCTTAATAGAGAAAACATAGTATTACGTCTTGCGAACAATGAAGGCAACAAGGTTCTCCTATCCCCTGGCTACTTTTTGGAGAACATTATCCACCCCATTCACCATAGAACGTTGAGCCTCGCTGTACTGTGCAGCTAATCTAATCCTTGACGTACCCGTCATGCTTATCGGCTTAACTGTGAACCATGCGCAAAGACAGTAAATAATTAATGAACATTAAAAATAAAGTAGGTGACAGCACCGAGCCCTGCGGGATACCTGCTATAATCGGAAAGTAGTCTGAATTCGCTCCATCAATGGGAACATAAAATGAGCGGCCTGACAGGAAGCTAGCAATCCATGTGCAAAGCTAGGGTGAAAGCCGAAAGACCGGAGCTGCCTAGATGACCCCGGTAGCAAACACGGTCAAACGCTTTGGCTATGTCCAATGCTACTACCCATGAAATTTTTCCCACATCCCAGATTTGCCTATTTTCATCATTTTTAATTAGGCGCAATGGGTCAATTTTCTCGCCAAAATGTCTGTCAATATTGACCTTCCTTCGTCCTATGCAATTTTACAAACTCGGTCAACGAACGGGGAATGAAAGCCAGGTGGCGTCTGCATCTGGTATTTATTCAAAACCGTACAGTCACTCAGAAAACGATGGAAGCGCATATTGTGTAAACAAACCTAAGATTATTTGTGACAACCGCGAACTATCAAATTCTGAAGCCTAAGTCCGCTAATAGATGCACTCCACTTTTAAATGTAAGCGTTATGAGAGCGTGATGCAGTTGTAGTGAATTGTGTGTGATTGCGGGGTTATCTCATCTCATGCGTTAGCGCTCGAAAATGGAGTTATCTATTAGCCGTCTTAGACTTCTGAAAGCGAGTGCTCTAGAACTGGCCCCAAATAATAACTGTGGGCCGACAGAATTTCTTCTCGGTGGTGGCATCTAAAGGTGGCTCAGAGTCCACGTAAAACCAGTAAAATTGAAGGGGGAATGGTTAATCGCGCCCCGGTTGGCACCACCGCTTTGATTGCACGATAATCGAAGCCGCGATTATTACTGTCCGTGTTTTATTTCCAGTTCAATGGCTACGTTGCAACTAAAACCTGGTTCGTTCTAATAAATCAGTGTTTCTCAAAGTGCGCGTTAACGCCAACTTGTGGGCGCTAGGGACCTACAGGGGGCGGTAAAGGGCTCAAAGGAAATTGGGGGGCGTTGAAGTTGTTTAGGGGGGCGATGGTTGATTTCTGTTTTTTAACCGACTTCAAAAAAGGAGGAGGTTATCAATTCGTCTGTATGTTTTTTTGTTTATCTTTGATACCTCATAATTTTTGCCTGGGTGAACCGATTTGGATGATTATTTTTTTAAATGAAAGCTAGTGCTTCCCAAGTGGTCCCATTTTAATTTGGTTAAGTTCTGACAATGATATCCATGAGTAAATCATATAAGTCTTAAATTTGTATTAAGATGTGCGCGACAAATGGACGAATAACTCAATATAACGCCAACCGATTTCGGTGATTCTTTTTTTTATTGGAAAGGACGTGGACAAATTAGTAAGTGTACTTCAGATTCACTTAAAATAAACAAATAAAAAAAATTTAACAAAAAAAATAACCGACTTCAAAGAAAAAGCACTAAAAAGTAAAAAATAATTGCCATTTTTGTAGTTACGATTTTTGTTATTTTTTGAGTCGGTGTCAGCCAAGTTAGCCAAGGTTCTCTTGATTGGCGCAGCGCGTGCCCGGATGACGCCGACCCAAAAAATATCAAAAATCGTAACTACAAAAATGGCAATTATTTTTTACTTTTTAGTGCTTTTTCTTTGAAGTCGGTTATTTTTTTTGTTACATTTTTTTTCTAAGATGTTTTAGTAGGCAACCAGTTTAAACTAAAATAAACATGCTTGATATTATTTACAAAATTTCGTTTAATTGCCCTCATTAGAACTCCGAAACAAGATGAAATAGTAAATATATATGTAGCACGCTATTAATATATATATATATATATATATATATAATTAAATTTATGAAACAAATTATTACGATTGTAATTTACAAGATGTGGTAAAAAGATAATCATTTTAGGGGGCGCTGGAAAATAAAGCCACAAAGTGGGCGGTAGACTAAATAGTTGGAGAACCTCTGCAATAGATACTACGAATAATAAAAAGGTTATTATAGCATTGTATTAGCCACTATTATACCTGTGCGTCAATTTATCCATGTTTGAGCATTGCTTTTGGCTCG
The DNA here is from genome assembly GCA_946894095.1 of Incurvaria masculella. NCBI lineage: Eukaryota > Metazoa > Arthropoda > Insecta > Lepidoptera > Incurvariidae > Incurvaria > Incurvaria masculella. The sequence continues at coordinate 19,621,112 of OX335653.1, read as the reverse complement.
CTCGGGCGCGAGTTCAAACTAGACCCTGGCACCTGGGCTCCCGTCTGACCTCGCATGATCTTCATTTGAATTATTCAGAGCTTGGCGCTCGGCCCGCGTGTGTTTCCCGCGCAGCTGTGACTCGTTGGCTCTACAAACACCTTTCGTGCTGAGATGCGGACGTCTTGCGGTTGCATTCAGCAAATTCAGTAGATGTGAAGACGTAATGCAACCGGTATTGTAGTATGTACATGCGCTACAGTTCCTAAACCATTCACTAAAATTTGGTTAAACGTAGCTGTCAGTTTTTTTTTTTTATGCGACCTGACGTGGATGGCTTATACCACACAACTACCGTTATGATATTAGCCCAATACACCACATTCCCAAAGGAATTAGGTGCCATGCCAGGACCTTCCCTTTATGAGCACGGCTACATTAACGGATCATCAGTAACGAAAAAGCTGTATTAAATACAGTGAACGAAAAAATATTATTTATTTCCGGGCGGAATTAAATATACATAAGCATTTTATTGCAATGGGGAGTTGATTTTTAAGAAAGTCCATGCTTATACATACTACGCTTAGTTCCATCCGCGATAAAAGCATTGATAAATTGTTTGAAATTGTAAAAAAGGTTGCGAAATTTATAATAAAATACCCCAATTGTTTTCGTTCATTGCACCTTTCGGGCACCTATGAACGATGTCGTACTAAAAAATATATCACCTATGAAATTGCCGATTCTCAATGATGCTGCTTTTTAGGATTTCGTACCCAAAGAGTGCCAACGGAACCCTATTACTAAGCCTTCGCTGCCCGCCGTACGTCCATCCATCCATCCTTCCGTCTGTCCGTCCGTCCGTCTGTCCATCTGTCACAGGCCTGTATCTCATAAACCGTAATAGGTAGGCGTAGTAGTAGTAGTCGCGTAAGTAATTTATTTTGACGCTATAACAACAAATAGGTAAAATTAAAAAATAATAAAAATTTAAGGGTAAACAAAAACTATCTTATTTTCGTTTTTCGTTTGGGATTCAAAATTAAAAATTAATTTCAAATTAAAGCCAATATAAGCCGACATCGTTATGTTCACCACCATACCATTATATTATAATATAATTTGTTCATTGTACGCAATGGACGCACTGGCGAAATCTTTCGTTGTAAATGGTAAAGCTATCATCATGTTGTAATAAAAAAAAACACGAATTGAGAACCTCCTCCTTTTTTTGAAGTCAGTTAAAAAGAGGGTTAAAAAAAATTAGGGCTGGTGAACGACGCGCGGGACGTTGATCTTGAGTGCTCGTGCGACGTATTCAAAGAGTGGTCCACGGGGGAAATCTCCGAAGAAAATTGGGCGAAAATGGCTTCATATAAAGCATGGAGGTGGAGAGAAGAGTAGTCACTCTTGACTTGGCCATCGAGATATTCAAAGAGTCCATCATTCAGTTCAGTTAACTATATTTCTGGAGATTTACATTTTGAAGATTGTTTTTACGTTGAATACAATAAAAAGTGCCGTCTTACTTTGAATTTTTCGCAAGAACCTAATATGTAGGTAAGTGACCGTACGAAAAAGTACCGCTTTATCATCAAATTATAATTTTGATTTCAAAATATTTAAATTATAATAATGTTCTTTTGTTATTGTTGTTGTTTAGATATCAGCAGCTTAAATCTGATACGAGAATATGGAATTTTGGAGGTGATGGTGCTTTTGTTTTTTTTTATCATATAAAAAAACAGGTTGTTATTTTTGTAAATTTGTCAAGTATTTTTTTTAAGCTGTGTAGTAGCACTAATCGCTTCCGCTTGAAGTTCGTTTCACGAGTCAACTACTCGGTTGATGATGAAATGTTTCCTTATGTTTGATTTACTTGAGGTTCGCTTTAGTTTTAGTGAGCGTGCACGTAGCTAGTTGATCATAGGTATTCATTGTGTACATCAATTTTAGATCTGCCACATAATAGCGATCTGATAAAAATATTTATGTTTCGATAAGATCACCTCTACGTTTTCGTTCCTCCAGTGTGGTGAGGCCCAAATACTCAAGACGGTTCTCATACGATGCTATGGAGGTCACCATCTTTGAGGGCCCGCCTTTGCACGACTTCCAATAGAAATATATCTTTTTGGAAGGAGGGGCTCCAGAAAAAAGAAAGTTTGGCAGAAAGAAACCCCGCCCAGGCACCGCCCCTATTTAAAAAAATGCGACGTTGCCAAAGTGAGCAACATGACTTGTCAACAGTAGAAAAGGCGACTTTGACTCAACTCTACTTTCTTGCGAGTAGGGACTTTTCAAGGAGTAGGCAAAGTTTAAAATAGTATTAGAACCGTGAATTGACGTATTCTCAATGAAAGGGATTAAATCTCGGGCGAAATAAGGAACAAATAACGTTTTTATAAAGAACCTCGTGGGTCGAAATGTCCAGGCCGCTATTCGGCTTCAGTGGGGCGACTTATAGTTATACCGCCCTTGATTCGGTTTCATCTCGATATGAAAGTTTGAAATAAAGATAATAAATGATGGTAATGAATTAATAATTTTGTATGCACTCATGAAGCGAAAACGAAAAGTTGTCACAACGAATACCTGCGAGCAGCTGTCATACTCCATATTGAAAAAATGGAAATGACAACTTCTCGCAGGTATTCGTTGTTAGAACTTTTTGTGTTCGCTTCCCGAGTAGACAACCTTATCGTGTCCACCCTGATATTCGATTTTTATCTTGCCCCTTATGTTTCCTCTACTCGCGTTAAATTCGGAGGAGAAACAATAGGTTTTTCTCTATTAGTAGGTAACACATACATTTATAGGGAGAATCAAGCAACACGAGAGTATGAACAGCATGAAAATTGGGAAAGTGATTTTTACGATGCAAACGGACAAGGAAAGACAGACAGAATTATAAGAGTTAATGATAGTGCTAGTATCGTTTAAGTAGTTGTGAGAGGGCTATTACTTCAGCCCTTATTAATGATTCTATGTGAGCATAAAATATTTTTTTATCGATCATTTCGCATTTCGAGACTACGACGTCAATCTTTATTTATTCCTGTCTCGACGTTATGGTAAAATAGAACCCTGATATAATAGTACTGATCGATTATATTACGTCACTTAATAACCAGTCATAAGTGGTATTTCTTGCGCAGCGCACACATATTTCTCCCGGGAAAACATACAAGTGCGGCAGGGCTAACAACACTTGAAAGAAGAAATAGCGTGAATGACGTACCCTGAAATACCACATTTAACTTTAAGGCTATTTATATACCACGACCCAAATTTTTATGAAATTGGATAAAGCTTTCACGGACTTGACCGTATTTTGGAATATTTTTATTGCATTGATTTTTATTTATCTAACGAATCGTACTCCTTCAAAAACGGAGGTTGATATCGTTCAACAATGATATGGAAAAGTGACACAGACAGATTGACCGACGGACACACGAGCGATCATATAATGGTTTCTTTCTCTTTTTGAGGCAATTAATGCTTAAAATTTATATTAAGCCCTGTGTTATTATAAAATAATAAATTATGGTGTAGTCACGTGTTACATAGTACCGTCCACTGAAGAATGGTTTTCCAATCGATCAATTTACTAGTCATTTTATTTGTATGTGCCTGGAAATTGATAGCAGCTTTTAACATATATCTTTTTAGATAAAAAATCACTAGTTAACAAAGACACAAGTCAACAAAAAAATTGGACTAGTAAGAGTTAAATAAAAATAGAATTATCAAAAGAGCCCCTAGCGCCATTAGGCCACGGTGATGGCTAAAAGCCTACGGGCTACGCGGAGCGTGGGCGGAGGGCGGAGGGCGAGGGGCGACGAATAAGTTAATGGGTTGGGCGGCTGACATCTCGGGTTACATTTTCAAGGAAAATCCTTTGCTCATTTGTTCATGAAAACAACCAAGAACATTATCATGGTTTGTATTGTTACTTTTAGTTGTATACCTATATTGTTAGTTTTATGCTGCTTGCGCGAGGCTGTCCGCTAAAAAGGCCGAAATTGTGGAAGAATAACTCCTTTCAAGTGCAACAATTAATTCAATTTGATATGACAATTAACAAAAATTTTTGTAACTATGTATTATTAATTAATGTAATTACTGACTCCAAATTGTGAGCGGTGGTACTGAAAACTAAACTAAAAGTATTTTTAATCAATTTCATTATGTTTGTATGTCTGCTCTTCTCGAACCGACAGATTGAGAATGTGTCCAAGTGTAGGTAGTGTCCTACCTATGAATAGGAAATGAAATGAAACGCAATAAAATGAAACAGATAACGTTGTCTGTTCACGTCTCGTTCGCCTTGTTCGTGACTATCGACAAAAATTCAGACCGCCTCCGCCACCATTCTCATGAGTTAGTTCCGTGGGACATTTTCCTGTTCCCAAGATGAAGAGAACTTTGAAAGGGCATCGTTATGCAGGTTGACTTATTCAAGTGGGCTTTCAGGACCAAATTCGAAACTATAAGACATAACGAAAAACACTCTAAGGAGTCATGAGGCTGATTCTGATTAAAAATAAAACTGCATTATTAGATTTTTGGATAAATCGTTTTCCTAGTCGGGAACTCGTAGAGGAGATAAAAAAATAGCTGAAGGAACGGAAGATCCTATCAAATAGAGTTTTCTAGAAATTCTGTGAAGATTAAAAGAGGCGCTATCATCATATCCGATGGTGTTCACTTATATAGGGATAATATTAATGTTGAGGAGTATGTTTTAAAAATACCTCTGCATAATTCATGTATTTTTGATCAGCCTGTGTATGCAAAGGTCCTATAATGAATTTACACGTAGAGAATGAAGTCCAAAATGGTGTCATATTTGAGGGTGTCTTGGCTACGTATTCTATTGCGTCATCTCAGGTGACTGAAACTTCTAGGTTATTATCTATTATCGTCATAGCAAAACCGAGTGTTTTTTATTTGAGCTGGTACACTTCAAGCGATAAAGAAAGGACAGGAGCGGCAACCGGTGAGCTGCTTCGCCACAGGTCTACACCATTGAATAGAGCAGGCATTTGAGGAAACCACTTAATCCAAGGAATGAGACATGTATGTATGTATAATCGACCGTGAAGCAAGGGGTTCGGGTCCAGCCTTGCAGTATATTCGTGAAGTAGTTCTTTGTACTGGGCTCTTTCTTCAATTAATGTGTCCCCTTGCTTCACGGTCGATTATACATGTCATGTCACATGCCTTGGAATAAGCGACGTACCTGCTTAGCACGAAAAATTACTTAATACACCAAATCGCCCGTCCAACGATTGTGTAGAAATATAAATGTATTCAAAACATGTAACTATACAGCACTTACATTCCACGGACAGGCGATTTAGTGTATCTCTCAAATGCCTGCTCTATTCGGTGGTGCAAAACCGTGGAAACGAAGAGCTCAACGAAATTTCGATAAGTGATTTGTAACTCGTAATGAGGCCTCTGTTCGTACTCGGCGAGTGATTTCGCTTACGAATTGGCTCACCACTGATGTTATCGAGTTTCAACGACACCTCAGAACAAGTAACAACTTCATAGGGCGGCTTGATAGGCTTTTGAGCGGCTCGTAGCCTAGTGGGGACTGGCCTAGCATACCAGAGGTCTGGGTTCAATTCCGACATGCACCACTTACTTTCTATTTCCGAGCTCAATAAGTGCATTTCGTCAAGAATGCGAGCTGGTCCATGATTCTGAATCCATGTAAAACTACAGGTCCCCTTCCCCTACTAGGTGATAGGGTTTAAGCCCGCCCGGGTTGGTACCATTGCATTGTATGAAAATATGGTCGAAACGGCAATGAAAAATTGTCCGTGTTTTCTATCCAGAGCCGGTAGTCTAAGTTGTCACCTAAATTGGCGTTACGGCAAACCGATCGACTGGCGTTTTTAAATGTATGGAGAAATTGAAGAGCGCGTGCAGCGGGCGTTAAGCGAACTAACATTTGCGAGTCCGAGCTTGATTTGACAGCTTACTCAACGTTGCCGTAAATACGTCGACGTTGCGGTTTACGTCCACTCCGCGTTTTAATACAAATCGGAAGTCCGCGTTTGACTTTGACAGCTTGAAGAAGTAAAACCACAGAATATCTAGTAAAAACTTGTATGGAGTTTGGAGAAAACGCCAGTCGATCGGTTTGCCGTAAACGCCAATTTAGGTGAGAACTCAGACTGACCACTCAGTTCAATGTAGCCGTGCTCATAAATGAAAGGTCCTGGCATGGCACCTAATTCCTTCGGGAATGTGGTGTATTGGGCTAATATCATAACGGTAGTTGTGGGGTATTAGCAATCCATGTCAGGTCGCATACAAAAAAATAGGACGCTAGTTATTGCAACGAACTTTCAATACTGCGCGTCCCGATTTCGTAAGCGAACTTACTACAGTCAGTGCTTTCCCACTAACTCGCGGTTCCGCTGCCGCCATACGAATGAGTTCCGATCGCCTCTCCTGTCCTTCCTTGCTCGCACTTCAAGGTGACCAATGTCAAATCGCGACAGTAATTTGGCTCTACAGCCCGTGCACTCAATTGTCGACATATCCTCGCGCTAGACGACAGATCTACACTCAATTATTTGAGATGGATATTGAGCAGTATATATAACGGTGACTATAAAGGTAATCGCCTGCACATGGTTTTGGGTGTCATTGAAGCGCTATTTTCGTGAACTTGGCACAATACAAATGAATTATGTCCGGAAAACTCAAATATTATGAATATCATGAAAGAACTTAATTTAAAATATATATATATAAGAATTCATTTTGATAGTATGCGCTGACAAGTTCCGACAAATTATAAGTGGAAGCGTTTTTCAAATATTATGATAATTCAGTATTTTGACTGCAGCGCATGTTCCAAATATGATAGTTTTGTATATATTTTTTTTATACGAGTCACTTTATTGCAAATATAGAGAATATACAAGGTTAATAATAGAATAAGAAATTAAAATTAAATTAAATAGAAAATTTCATTAAATTTATCCGAGGCTGCCATTGTCCCTAATACACTTATGGCATTACCTCTTTGAATGTCCACGCTTATGCGGCGAATAAAGAATGCTTTGGAGCGTGAATCACCCGATGCTTCACTTAACAGGTTACCAAGTGCAACTGAAAAAGATAAAGCATCGAGGGACCACGCGCCAAGGGTTTCCACCGCAAAAGGCAGAAACTCAAAGAGGGGTAGTAGGGATTCGTACTTTTTTTGCTTACGTAGCACGGCGGAGGCCGCGGCAGCCCCGGACGCCTGCGAGGAAGCGAGGACATGGCTTGGCGCTAGCGTATCGACGCACGTAGCATCCCACAACAACGCCTTTCCCTTAGACCAAGGAACGAGCGTCATGCCATCTGGTCTCTTTCCATCTGACCGGCAAAGCCCTGGAGGTTCTAACAGGCTAGGCATACCAGCAGAATTTAAAGACCTTTTGATTATGTTGTTGATGGCGGAATGGCGTGGTAAACGACCAGCACTTCGCTGGCATGCCAGGCCGTGATGACCGTAGCAGTCGACGCTGGATCCACAGATGCACGTGTGAGGATGGCACACCTTGGCACCGACACGAAGACCCACACAGATACTCAGTGTAGTCTTGTCAAGGAGGGTACCAAGGTGCGGTGATGGATAAGCCTTTAGCCAAGCCCCCGATTCCTCGCAGGAAACTCTCAAAATTCTAGCCCTTTTTATTGGCGAAGCAGAATGTTGTAGGCGAAAATGATTTTCTTTAATCAGTGGCAGGTCCCATTTTTTTTGGACTTTTGGAAGGATGGGTATCTCAGGAGGTTCGATAAATTTCGATATCCAAGCTTTCCTCGCGTATCTTGGCTGTAACGCACCTTCCAAATATGATATGTAATTTAGCTTGGCTATAACGCACGTTCCAAATGTGATGGTTTAGTATTTTGGCTCTAACGCATGTTCCAAACGTAATAGTTTAGTATCTTAGCTGTAATGCACAATCCAAATGTGATGTGTAGAATCTTAGCTGTAAGGCACGTTCCAAATATGATATGTAGTTTAGTATCTTGGCTATAACGCACTTTCCAAATGTGATGGTTTAGTATTTTGGCTCTAACGCATGTTCCAAATATGTTGTTTAGTATTTTGGCTCTAACGCATGTTTTCAAATATGATAGTTTAGTATCTTGGCTGTAACGCACGTTCCAAATGTTATAGTTTAGTATCTTAGCTGTAACGCACGTTCCAAATATGATAGTTTAGTATCTTGGCTATAACGCACGTTCCAGATGTGGTAGTTTAGTATCTTGGCTGTAACACACGTTCCAAATATCATGGTTTAGTATGTTGGCTGTAACTCACGTACTGAATTTGGGAAGTAATGACCACCGATTCAGACACAAAGGAGCGTAATAGAAACTAACGATAGTGTGGGCAAGTCCACTGTGGGTGGTAGAATTGGTAGAATGTAAATTGAGTGTATTGCTCATAGCCGGTGAGTCAGCGGGACGCCGAAATTTAGTTCACTCAAAGAAATGTCCTCGCGAGGAGTAAGCAAGGGAAATACGTCTCTATGGAGTCATTTTGACGTCACACCATTTCAGGGATCCACGGACCGTTGTCAATTCGTCTGGCTTGGATTCAGCAAACCTATTCGACCGATAATTACTTTGACTTTGATAAATGAACTTATAATTTGCGATTTGCATGCATGTATATACCTTTATATTTTAAAAACCGTACATGAGAGAAACGAATAAGTCCAAAATATTTTTTTTTCTCAGAAATGTATTTTAGTGTATATGAAAGTTTGTAGTATAAGTTTGAAAGATTTGGTGGGGGCCGGATTTTTTTTTAATTCAATAATTTCATATTGTATTATATATTTTAAAAAACCTTTGCTTGGAGTATGTAAGTAAACATATTTTCTATTTTAAGGTGAATTTGTACGTACACATCTATGGAAATTCTGAAAATATCGTTTTTATTTAAATAAATACCTGTAACCCAAAACTAGCTGGCCAATAATTTATTTATTTTTTAAATAATGAAAATCATATATTCTAGTTGTTGTAAAATTTTAAGTATGTTGCAAAACTGATTTTAAAAAAAGCATACAACGGGTGTTCTGACAATCCGGGCGTTTCTTCAAAGCACGTATTCTAGACATAAAAATAAACTACTGAGAGAGGAACTGAGATTCAAACAGATCATACCGATTTACGGTGAGTCGAGAGCATCTATCAAATTCTACTGGATTATGTAGAAAAACACATCTAAATATCTCGAAATAATTAGCTTGAACAAATAACAAAAGCCGAACTATACACAGGACAAGAGATCCAGATACTTTTTATTCGACACTAAAATGTTTTGTGAAGCAAACAAACACTCAAAAGGACATAATTGTAAAGTTTACTAGGCGTTTATTATAAAAATCTTATATTTTGATCGGCTTTTCAAAGAAAATTCTTCTTACATCAAGCGCGTAAATATGTAATATTTACTGAAATATTGCAACATTTAAATATGTTCAAGTAGTAAATAAAAATTTTATACTACATGGACCGCAATTATATTGGATAATTCTACTAATAACAGCATCTGTATTGGATAAATAGTACAAATATTTGACGAGCTATATGTCACAATGGTAAAACTAGTTCGTGAAGTTTTGGCGTGATCATAAAAATGGATTAATGGTTTGCCCTAAACGACCATTCACAGTGTTACTTCCGTGGCATGCAAGAACGGACGTACTCAACAAGTCACGGTGGCGAGGCGTGAAAGCGATACAACCGTGTAAACTACCCTTAACAAGAATGCGCGAGGTACACGTAACTCGTGTACACTGCCCTTGCCTCACGCACTTGCTTGTTTTCACAATGCGTGATCGATATATTGCGCGTAATCTCTGAATAAGTGATGAAGCATACACCGATGCGATAGGATGTACACAGTAATGGAGTGGAGGGTGTTTCGAGCGTTCGCTGGAAGCTGGGTGCCGTGCCGAGAGGATGTAGCGGGGCTCACCTGGGCTGGTCGGTGGCCGGTGTCGGTCGGACGTGGGCGACGTAACCGCTGGGGTGGCGACAAGTCGGCGACTGGCGGCCGAGTCGACCTTCCCAGCGGATAGAGCTAAGTAACTCGCAGAGGCGGGTCGCGGCGAGGACTCGTACGAGGTCATGAATGAATCGTGAACATGAATTTGTTTTTTGGTAAATGTTTTTTATGCAACCTGGTTATGGCTAATAGCACAAAACTAACGTTATGATATCAGCCCAATACACCATACTCCTGAAGGAATTACGTGTCATGCCAGGACCTTCCCTTTATGAGCACGGCTACGCTGAACTGGATGGAAAATACGGATAATTTTTCATTAGCGCTTCAACCATGGTTTCATATAATGCGGTGGTACGATCCTGGGCGAGCTTACCACTTAGTAGGGTAAGGGGACCTACCGTTTTACACGGGTTCCAAACGATGGAGCAGCTCGCATTCGTAACGAAATGCACTTATAAAACTAAAAAAAAGAAATAAAGTGGTGCTTATGGTTGTCATGGATTCACCTCTCGTATGAAAGACAAGTCCTCTAGTAATAATTTATTACTACTATGTCGAATACCGAGGCGAATACGCAGCCATCCTGCGCAAGAAATATGGGTGGGTCTATTTCTTTGTCTTGAAATTGAAATATCATTACGAACATGTTTCGGAAATCATGTTGATGATGATGTTCACTAGAACGGAAATATTTATTGCAGTATGGTTGCGATCAACTTAAATTCTAACTTAAATAATAATGGTTTGGCTATTTTACGTACCTACTTCTTAAGTGAATCTATAAAATACTAAAAATACCGCAAGGACATATCGGTAAAGTCTATTACATTAATCATTCGAAACTTTACTTCAAACACTCCGAGCTATCGAGAGGACACGAGTACTACGTGCGAAGCTACAATGTCCTCGTGTCCTTTCTTGTAGAGGAGTAGCTCCACCGGCGGGGAGGGGGCGCCGGGCGCGTCCTGCGCGTCGAGAGGGATGCGCGCGCAGCCTGTCTCCTGCCAGCTCCCTCCCCTCTCCCCACCGCACCGCCCCACCCAACTATCTAGCCTCCGCCGGCACTGAACGCTACGCAGGCTTCCCAGACAGGATTTACCGCGCCTATAGGCGAACATGTATCGTAGATATATGTCCAATGTGTACATTGTAGTCACACCGGCACCCTTGCTTTGGTTTTGCATGCTTTCGACCAGCTTTCGACTATTGGCTGGCCCCTAACTCATTCGCGGGCACGGTACAAAACCGTGCTTTTGCGCTCTGGGACCTTCTCTGTTACAAAGAATAAGACAGGCTCCGTGATGAGGAAGATGCAACATGTCCACAAAAAAGACAATGTGCATAGTGTAGGATTTGGTAAGATTTACGAAAATTTTAATTTCAAAACGTCTTATAGCTAAAAGTAAACCACGACCGCTGTAGTCAAAAATCGAACAAAAACCAAATAGATTATAAATCTTGATTAAATAAGCTATGTCTGATGACTAATATTTTTAAGATGTTCTTACTGAATCATTGCGTAATCCACCTCCAAAGTTATTGTATAAAACGCGCGAAAAATGCGAACTTTCTGACCATATAACTTAGAAACCAAACACAATTTTACAATGCCAATGGTCATCAGACATCTAGTTCGATCAAATAAAGCTATTTTGAGCAAAATTTTGGATCTCTGACAAGAAATATGGGCGTGATCTTCTTTCCCCTTTTGTATGGGGAGATGAGCGGGATGGGCCACCTTAAGCATAGAGCGTGAAAGAGCGTGCTCAGGTTATGTACTTCGTGAGTTAACAGTTCTTACGCGTATAAGCTTTATCCGAGGTATTCTAAAAATGGTGTGAAGAATCACCTGGACGGTTGGCATGATTTTCGCAGCTCTCCTGGAATTTCGAAAGCCAATTCGGGCACCTCTTGTGTGGGGTCATGGCGTACACCATTTTCCGCGTTTAACATCACAAAATAATATGTACCACGTTAGGAATAGTTAAATGTGTGTAGTTTTGTTATATTTGTGTATTTGTTGTATTAAAATTTTTGTGTTTCCTTACCTAATAAATAAAAAAATCTTAAAATTTTTGGGTTCCGTACGAACAACGAAACCCTATTACTAAGCCTCAGCTGTCCGTCCGTCCATCCGTCTGTCACAGGGCTGTATCTCATTACCCGTAATAGGTAGGCAGATGAAATGTTCACAAAGTGTGTATTTATTTTGCCGCTATTACAACAAATATTCAATCCATTTAAAAAAAACAACCCTTCGTGTGCGAGTCCGACTCGCATTTGGCTGGTTTTTTCACATTACTAATTTCCACCTAGCCTGCCCGCCCAAAACGTTGCGCCGCCCACCGACCCGCGACCCACGACGAACGACGTCATTCCGCGAAGCTCTCGGAAATTAGTTATAAACAGTTAATGAAGTTGGAAAAAGAACGCGCTGCAAGAGACATGCTATGCCACAAAAACTTGAAAGAAATTTAACTATATTTTCACGACCACAATGTGTGCAATATTTTTAAACCTACGGATAAGACATTACCGTTATTTAATAAAAAAAATTATGCGACCTGACATGGATGGCTAATCCCACACAACTAACGTTATGATATTAGCCCAATACACCATATTCCCGAAGGAATTAGGTGCCATGCCAGGACCTTCCCTTTATGATTTGATTGATATTTTCCAACGACATTTATTAGGTTTCCGTACCCAAACGGTGCCAACGGAAACCTATTACTAAGCCTCCGCTGTCGGTCCGTCCGTCCGTCCGTCTGTCACAGGGCTGTATCTCATGAACCGTAATAGATAGACAGATGAAATTTTTTACAGAGTGTGTATTTATTTTGCCGCTTTAACAACAAATAGGTAACATTTAAAAATAATAAGAAGTAAACGGGGTCCCCATACAAAAAACGTGATTTTTCGTGTTAAATCTTGTTCGATGGTAAGGAACCCTTCGTGTGCGAGCCCGACTCGCAATTGGCCGGTTTTTCTGATTATTTTTTAAATATGATTGCAATGCTTCAATGTAGATGTCGTTGAATAATCTGGAATCAAGGTGTACAAGTATGAAACATTGTATATAATTGGGACGAGCCATTTGAAAACAAGAGAAAACATACGTTGTGTTCAAGTATTTACCACTGCAGCCACTCACGGTGCTCAGTCAGTCATCATCTTGATATTACCTGCAATAAAAACGAGTTCCGTTAAAACATAGTTTCGGTAATTGCTTTCCAGGTTCCTGAATCAGTATCACATTATTTCTTAGCCATATTACATGTTTTGTTCAGGTACAGCCCAAAATTAAAATAGCGTGCGTCCCTACCTACTCTTGAAGCAACACAAAAAAATATAAAAAAAACTTCGATTAATATTAATACTCGATATTCAATGTAGCCGAGCAATATAAGGAAGGCCCTGGCATGGCACCTAGTTCCCATGTTGTGTGTTAGGCTAATATCTGATGGTCAATTTGATATTAGCCATCCATGTCCAGTTACTTAAAAATATATATCTATTTAGAATAGACGGTGAAATGAAAACATGCCTGGATTTGCTGGTTCGGGTCCAGTCTTGCATTTTTATTACAGGACTCTTCCTTTTATTAATGTGTCCTTGCTTCACGGTCGATTCTACGTACACATACAATTTATTGTACAGGTTATTCATGAAAGCTTTGGTTTCCAGAATAACATCTACTGTTCTTTCTATAAATATTATTTGTTCAGAATTCCGAACCGAATAAATGCGAGTTAGACTCACACCACGAAGGGTTCTGAACCAAAAAATCACGTTTTTTACCTTAATTTTACCTATTTGTTGTTATAGCGGCAAAATAAATACACACTCTGTGAAAAATTCAGTTGCCTACTACCTATTACGGTTCATGAGATACAGCCCTGTGACAGAAGGACGGACGTACGGATATCGGAAGCTTAGTAATAGGGTTCCGTTGGCACCATTTGGGTACGGAATCCTAAATAGGGCCATATTACAGGACAAAATGTACACATGCTTTTACAACAAAATCCATGCAGTTAAAATTCTGAAAACGATTTCTATCGAATATGTCTATTTTTTAATGCCTCAAAAACCATTACTTTTTCTTGGAATTTACAAGAAACTTTGTGAATACGTTACGTATTCTGTTAGCATAGGTAAGACTACTCCATGTACCATATTTTTCAACTAACGCCATCTGTGGAAATGTAGCAAACTATCGAGGCAAAGAAATGAACCCAGGGAATACTGAGATAGTTATATTCACCGGTAGGTGGCGCAAAGCACAACCGTTTGTGATATAGGTGGCGCTTTCAGTTTTGCGGTGTATGCTGAGTTTTCAAATGCCATAACGTAACCTAGATGGCGCCATCAGAAAACTAAAAATAATTAAATTATACCTACTGCCCATCGACCTAATTTAAACAAAATTGATGTATATAAATCTAGAATGCATTATTCATACAACTACTTAGTAGATCTCTGAGCTTGCGAATCTAATATATTTCTCGCTTGGTACTTGCCACCACGATCTTGTCACAAAACAAATATTTTTGTGACATTTTTTCACAATTTCTAAGAGGAATTTCAAAAAACTTAAGCGATCGGAGAGATATTTAGGTGCAGCGGGATCATATACAGTCGTATTCAGAGAGAACCGGCCAAAACTTAGCAAGAAATTAGCGCCAGACTCACCATACAAAAACTCTTAGGCTAAAAAGATAGTTAAATAGTCGTAACAGAAATTAAGACTAACGGAAAGTAGTACTTTGTGACGACAATTGGCATTACTTTGAGATTTCGTCCATACAGAAAGTATCAAAGTGACGTCACAAAGTACTACTTTGCGTTAGCATTAGTTTTGGTGACGACTATCTCAGCCTTTCTAAGTTTTGACAGGTGCCCTCTGAATACGACTATATGTGTGGGGGCCCATTCAGGTAAGAGTGAGTTCGAGTTCGGGAGTGAGTTAACCTAAAAATAGCTATTATTATTATTATTTAAATAACGGAACCGTTATAATACTGTTTACGAGAGAGACCAGATTTTTACCTAACTGTAACGATGTTGAAGAATGATAAAACACTACTTAACTGTTTAAAAAAGTGAATTGATATTTAGTGACGAACTCGAACTCACTCTTACCCTGAATGGACCCCAAGAGGAGATAATATTGTAGCGAGCATTTCGAATCCTCACCACTCTATGTGAAAATAAGCCTTACAATATATTTCAATCACACCGATCTGTGTGATTGAAATATATTAGTATAATGCTTAGTGATGATTAGTAAAATAGTAGTATAATGAGCGATTTAGCAAAATGTCGGTTTATAGCATTCTCAGTAATGCTATTTTAATGTGACATGCGACGTCATCGACGTACCAAAGTATTATATCGATGATCACAGTAAAAGTTTCACCTGCTGTCTACCACTCGCTATGTGAAGCAGCAGAGTTGAGATCTAATGAGGGCAGGAAAGGGCCGGAAGGGTGAAACGGAACCAAGGGAGGGGGTGTCTGGAAAACAATAGACTTTCGCCACTAAATTGAGAAGTATTTTGCTTTGTATATGTATCTAGCAAAATTCAACCCTATTGCGCTGTGATAAGGTTCGAACGCTGCTGCGGGCGTTACCTGCTTACTTTCAGAACGTATCATATCACTATACATATCACAAGAACAGATGCGAAGGTTCATAAAGCGGAGGGAAAAAAGCAATTTCTGGCTGACTGGTCACCGTGTTCATTACGGGCTGATGCATTTTGAAATGATCACCGAGTGGAAATTACCTACGCGCGAAACATCTGGTGGTTAGACCAACGAAAAGCTTATCCAGGCTAACCAGCAAGAACAGGAACCAAGAACGCATGGTTCATGTGTCCTACGCGCGAAATCTACACGAGTAAAGTTATGATCCCGGGTCACAGAATAACGCAGAATACGGAGTGCACTTCTGCTAGTAAAAAACATGTAACTTTTTGTAAAACTCAAGTCTCCTTTTATACTTTCACAAAAAGTACCAGCGGCTGTGTCATCAAATATTTTGCTTTGTATTATATATAAACGCTTGTCGCGAGGTTTACCTGTAAATAATCCAGAATTAATTCTAAGTTAAAAAAATTACTATGTATTCCATGTCAGTCAGTCAGTCAGTCATCGTGTTGCGTCCACTGCTGGATATACGCTTTCCAATTTTTCTCCAGTCCTCCCGGCCCTCAGCGGTACGGAACCACTGCTTTCTGCCGACGCACTTGTCGTCGTCGTCCCACCTGTTATTATGATGGACTACATAAGTTAAATTATGCAGGTTAAGTTCGCGAAAGCTTTTATTTCAAATACATACATTATATAACGTAAAAGTTGATATGTTTGATTTAATTTAAAATTTATTTTAAATAGAGCAATTTAATAAAAAAAAATTTTTTATAGACTTTGATAGAGTAGAAGATACCTTCATACAGTGCAGATAACCTGGGAATCGTAACAGCTTTTTACCGGGAAAATATGTTTAACATAAAATAAAAAACGATCGGTTTATGCGGAGGTCCAAAAGTTTTCATATGGGTCAAGATCCTGTTTGTGCCAAAAGAGCGATGTTCTCATCGAAAATAACCGCCACACATACGTCCTCAGTGTGTTAGTAGGTAAAGTAGGCAAGTAGGTACGTGTCAGTGATGTCAGGAGTTAGTTCTACGGCACGGTTAGCACGCGGCATGACATAACTCCAGCCAAGGACATCGGCGAAATAGACATACATGCGAATTGGGGTCACTTCGAATTCAATCGCAGTTTTTGATGGCAACACTAGATGGATGCATTACAAGCACGTTAAATAAATCATGAGAACATGATAAATTATTGCATGTCAGTTTCTATGTAGAAAAAAATATGTCTACAATGTTGTATACATAGCGGATGACAGCTCACAAACGACTCATCGACTGGAGTAAGAATAAATGTTAGCCCCCCAGATTGCAAAAATAAAAAATTGTCACAAAAAAAAACTTAAGAGGTAGTATTTCCAGTTATTACGGAATATTACATATTACCCGTTAATGGAATAGGCAGAACGTACTTGCCCTCAGGTTTAGGAAAGAGGTTGGGGACAGTACATAGCCCTGCGGTACGCCGGTGTTCACTGACATGGCCTTGGACCAACAATCGTCAACCTAGACTTTTAATTTGCGGCCATGCAGAAAATCTGCGATCCAGTCATACAACTCGGGGAAGGCAGCTTGGAAACCTTGTGCCAAAATGCATTTATCCAACTCAGTCAGAAAAATGAAAATGGTGCACACTGAACGGGACGAGGATCGAACCCATGACCTCTCGCATAGAAGGCAAGTCCCCGCGCCACTGTGCAAGGAGCTACTCTAATTAAACTTATTTCCTTCTGTAATGCGCTCCGACGGCTAATATCATGACCCTAGTTTGACAATGCATCCTTACCATATTTCTTATCCAGTTACTTTGAAAATCTCAAGATTGCCCAAGACTAGAGAAAGTCCGCTCCGACTTATTTATTTAGCATCCGTCGACGTTTACCTAATCCCCGATTAACCACCAACACCATCGCGGCGTCAGCTGCTTCCCTTCAAAGGACTAGTCCCTAAATAAATCTCCATTTATTGAGATAACTCGGCGGCACGTGACTCGCGGTGCGCGAGGGTGTCCAAAAATATATCCACTTATTGGTCGTGGCTCACTCGACACGTGCATTCATTTGCTTGTCCTATTTGAGGAAGTATGTATTTTAAATAGACAGCATAATCAATACTATCCATACTTCCATAGCATATTAATCATAGTAACCATAATAACCATAATGCGAAAGTTACTCTGTCTGTATGTCTGTTACGTTGTCTGACCGATGAACCAATTTTAATGAAATTTGGTATTAAGAGAGTTTAATCCTTGGGTAAGGACATAGGCTTCGTTTGGTGGCGAAAATTGAACTCAACTGAGCAGAAGGGATGAAAGTTTGTATGGGGAAATCATTTTGAAAAAAATGTTAGGATCAACCCGACATCCGTCCGAAACGACATTGATCCGAGCGGAGCCGGGTATCTCGGCTAGTACTTTATAAAATGAGTAATGGAGAGTGACAAAAGAGAATGCAATGGCAAATACTGAACATATTCATTAATATGACGAAATATAAACTATGTAATACACCTGAAACCACTAATCTAATAATAGTTGAATTGTTTAAAAATAGTAAAACTAATAATAACGTGTCTAAGTGTACAATTGAATACCAAAAAGACCTAATAAGATGAAATGAAAAAAATTAAAATCAGAGAAAGGAGCCTGAAACAATTTGGTTAGAATATAAAGTTTTATAACTCAAGTCAAAATGGTTAAAATAATGTGCAACATAAAGTGTCTCACAATCACTCTAGTCCTTTCCCTTACTTGCGTACAAGTTTGCTGACGCACTCTCGATATGAGATCCGGAGACGAATGGAACAATACACTCGGTATTCTCCAGTGACTATTCCCAGGGTCCCGTGTCCTCCGGCAACACGTACCGAGCCGACACGCGCCGACACGGCGCGTAAACGCGCATTGTCTTCGCTGGCAAGGGACCGCACTCTCGCTACGACCTGATGAATTAAAGGTCGCTTCATACATACGTGCGCACTTTTTTTTATATAACTGGACATGGATTGATAATACCACAACTGCCATTGTGGCATAAGCCCAACACACCGCAGTCCCAATAATCAGGTGCCTTGTCAGGAACAACCCTTTATAAACACGGCTACATTGAACTGAATGGAAAAGACGAAACAATTTTTTTTGCCGCTTCGAGCATGTTTTCTTCCGATGCGATGGTATCACCCGAGCTTGCTTAACCCTCCCACTTAGTATGAGATGGGGACCTACGGTTTGACATGGATTCCGCAGCATAGAGCACCTCGCATTTGTGACAAAATGCACGTATTAATCTCAGAAAGAGAAATAAAGTTGTGCATGAACTGAGCGGGGATTGAACCCTTGATATGGGAAACACGTCCCCGGGCCCCTGAGCTACTAACCGCTCAAAATCCGAAACGTTGGTCGGACATATCGGCTAACACAAACGAAGCGTAAACAAAGAGAAGAGATGATGACAATTGCATTAGTTAACACATGAGCAACATGACGTGAAGGTGTGACAGAGATCCGACGGGTTGCGACACCGGACAGAGCGGTTGACGAGACGAGTGGCAAAGTTGACCTCGAGGGCGCTGTAACGTCATCGCTGGTAGACGAAATGTGTGGAACGGTTGTCGAAACAGTTACCGTACCATTGATATACTGGGTGGAGATGTTCTGGCCGCTTTCACAGGTGTGACACTATCCTAAACATAACTCGCTTTGACGTCAGTTTATAGTTACACGCTTCGAAATCGCTTGATCATGGTCAGTTCCATGTTCCTATGTTGTCATGCAAGTTATAGAATACTTTAATATTTATTCAATAAGTAAGCTTATTTAGAAAAAAATCCGTGTTTTCCATCTATTTCAATGTAGCCGTGCTCATAAAAGGTCCAGGCATGGCACCTATGTATTTCGTACGAGAATGCGCTGTGTTGGGGCTTCATTTTAGCACAGCTGCCTAGATCGAACCCTCTTTTACTAGCTATCGTTTATTAGGGTTTCGTACCCAAAGGGTGCCAACGAAACCCTATTACTAAGCCTCTGCTGTCCGTCCGTCTGTTTGTCTGTCCGTCCGTCCGTCTGTCACAGGGCTGTATCTCACGAACCGTAATAGGTAGGCAGCTGAAATTTTCACAGGGCGTGTATTTATTTTGCCGCTAGGTAATAGGTAAAATTAAAAACAACGGGGTCGCATACAAAAAACGTGTTTTTCTGTGTTAAATATTGTAAGATGGTACAGAACCCTTCGCGTGCGAGTCCGACTCGCACTTGGCCGGTTTTCTTCTTAAGTCAGGTGGAAAGTCCCTTTTTCCACTCGTGCTCGAGGCGCCCTCTGTACCTTCCTTTACTCAGATTTAGCAGTAGTTAGCTTTGATGATTTCTTTCATGTTTGCATGGCCGTTTGCACTTGGTAAGAGTGGCGACGGGGGATGCCTGAAAGAAGCTAAGCTTCTATCACAGGTTACTCATATATGCTCCTATGCATTTTTTTAAAAATGAAATGATATTCGTTGGAAGTTTATCAGGTCTGGCCATCATTTGAGGAATAATTGAGTATGTATCGGAAATAGAACAAACTTTAAACTATGACACAATAAAAAACCTAAAAAAGGAAATAATTATAAAATGAATTAGCAGAGCGCACCCGGGCCCGAAGCGGTGCGGAAGTAAGGATGGAGGGGCGGTGCAGAACTCGGCGTGCACTTTGATGAATTAGTTCCTTCGAAATAATTACAAATAGATTGAAATACTCGGAAAAAAATATGTTTTCTTAAGAAATCCGAAATATGAAAAAAACCTTACTTTCATAGAAAAAGTATTATATTTGGGATACTATCAGATATTTTAAGTTTCGTATATATATTTTTCTAAATTTACGTGAATGACATGTGTAGGTAAGTTATAAAAGTAGTAGGTTTTCCTACTGTCCAGTTACATAAAAAATCCATCCTATAAATCCATTATAATATCCATTGTCACGTAGTGAAACGAGACCTACATACTGTCGGATAAACCTAGGACGAAACAATCATTTTAGGTTTTTTTTCTTTTTTGGCGGTTGGAGTAGAGCGCTGGCTCAGGACAAGAGTGGAGCCCACCTCTCAGGTTGTACCGTACCGCAGTCAGATCGCCAGAAGAGAATAAATAAACCCTTTTATCCCCAAAAACTGTAGTTTCCTTGTTGGCAGAACCGTTTCCCAAACTCGGTCCGGAAAATCACGAACTTCATCTGTGCCACCATCAATATTATACATTTTGACAAGGCCTATCTACGGGTGACAGTATTTACAATATTAATCAATGAAGGAAACCACTGATCAATACTAAATCTGTGAATGAAAGTTTAAATCGAATTGTGGTTGATTTTTTGCTATTATGTAATTTAATAATTTATGTCTTATATTTGTTTTTAATCTCTTATTAATCATAGCTAATGTTTAAGTATAATTTTATAATGTGGCTAGTAATAGAAATATTCAAGTGATCTATGTTTTTTTGTATTTTTCTTCACGTAGCCATCTGACGTATCTGAGTGTATGTAATGTACAATCATTTCCTCTCAATTGTATACACTGGAAAGAGAAGGAATTCCTAAGTCCCTTTTACTCTATGGTTGACGTCCGCATGACAGAAAGGGATATCAAATTTGTCTCTATTTCCGGTGTATAGATTTCAGACCTAACGCCTGTACCTATAAGATAAATGAAAATGAAATGAAATCCAATGCAAATTAGTATTGCATTCCTAAAGTTCTCCAAATTAAAAAAACTAGTATTCCTATGAAATCAAATGTACTCCTAAAAAGTGAGTTTCCTTGACAACTACGCCACGAGGCAGTTTCTAAGAATAGGGCTCCTGACAGAATACGACCTTCAATTGAACTTATTTGAGCATAAAATGATTGCACCCACCAATAAACGAATTAGCGACAACGACGTACCAGTTGTCGATTAGGCGAGGCTATAATTCCCAATCAGTCGCGTTGGTTTCATTGTCGCAAATTGCTAGCAAACACGCGACCGACAAGACGTCGCGTATCGCAGAGACGCGAGAGGCCCCTATTACATTATCACTTATTCTGTGGTATTACCGCAAAAGTTAAATCCCCATAAAAACTTGCACCGTCGAAAGTTTTAGGGCTGTTGTAAGTATGTAATCCATTCGTTTTATTTAGATCGTTAGCCGACCCAACAACGGTGTCTTTGCCTTTGTGTATTATATTTTAGCCGCGTACTGCGACTGACTAGGCAGAATAATTATTGGAAATAAGATTGTTTAAATTTGAGCTGACATAGTTTTTTGGGAACGTTAAAGTCACCTGGAACCATAAAAAAAACTACGAAACGAATTGAACATTTATTAAATATATCCAGGATGTACGGAAAAGTCGCAATTTAATGACTTACAGAATTGTGGAGAAAAGAAAATAACTACCAGTCTGCTTTATTATCTCGTTTCGTGATGTGATTTATTTTTGTATTTATCTCTTCCTTTTTGATCTTGCCTCCTATTAAATGATGAAATTAAAATCCATACGGATAGGCGTATTTTCAAATCGAATTAATAATATTGCACGAGAAGTTTGTAATAAAGCGGAAAAAGAATAGGTACCTGTAACTCTAAGCAGTCGGTTACTAAACTAGGTCGTTCCTTCATTCGAACATAATTTGTCTGGTTTACGTTCGTGACTAGGTACAATCCGTCCGACAATTTACCGATATCTCTAAATGAAAATTGTCACCAGATCTAAGATAGCAACCATTAGTACTAAACGGCCTTCTGATGCCTCGATAACGGTGTCTTTTGCTCCATTTACTTTTGTTAAAACAGTATTTACTTTGGCTACACTGGCATTATCCAGTTATGCGTACAGGCAAGTTATTTTTGTATGCTATCCTTAATGTAATGTTCAAATATAAATTCGATTAATTTATCAATCAAGCCCAATAATTACATAATAATTGGAAGTCATTGCCAAACGCTGAGAGGGCTATTGTTCGTTCCACACTTCATTAATCACTGGGCATTGTTGCGGAGATTTCGGGACGACCACACCCGACGGGAAACAGTTTTTTTTACTCATTGATATGTTATTTATATTTACTCCATAGAGTAAATCTACCACTCCTCATCTATACGAAATGACGGCAGGTCAAATGAAGAAGGTTATATACTAGTATTTAACTGAATCAAGCTAACGTTCTATCATTTTAATGATTTTCACTATAGATCCTTATTAAAACCTCATTAAATTATCATTGCTTTTTATTAAATCAATGGCAGAGTGTGTACTTACATACATTTATTCGTGCTAGAGACAATTCCACGAGAAATTTACCTGTCACCAATTACCAATACTTGGTTAGGGGTCAGGATGCAAAGAAATAATAACATCTATGATCAGTGACTTTTTAAAGATTCAACGCCTTGCGTATGTCTGTCTGTCCAGTTCTGACTTGAGAACCACTAACTGTATGTTGATGCTTGTATCAACGTATAGCTTAAATATTCTTACCAATTATATGGTACTTACCTTAACGCCCAATTACCTGAGCAGTAAGGAATATGAGAAAACTAAAAATAAAAACTCGGGAAAACATCTACGGTTAACTTTTTTTAGTATATAGGATTGTAGTTGTATAGGGTTCATTACGGTGGCGTCTCCTAGAACAAATAATATAAAACCTACGTACCTGCTATGCAAGGTATTGTATAGTATAAGATGAGAGAAATGTGTTGTCTTTTCGACACTTGGCACCATTTCTTGATTCACAAAATAAATATTGAACGTACCTACAAGACACTTGCGTTCATGAGAAATCAATACAAAGACAAAGTAATATTAGATTAACTTGTTGGTTGTGATTACTGAAAGTTTCTGGAACTGGCCACTGACAATGGAAGAAATGAAAAACCAATTACTTAGGAAATTATTTTGACAATAGGACTTTTTGAAAACATGGTAATTTTTTATTTCCCAGGTTGTCATTTGTCTTTTCATCGTGGCGTCATTTTGTAAATTGTGTGGCGGCATTAATTCAATATTGAATGCTTGTAGATCATAGAAATAGGATGTACGCGCATATGCTAGGTCTATGTTGTAGATACATGTATACATAGTATACGGGAATTATGTAACTATTTTTCTTTTTCAACGTTATTTGTTATTTACACAAAAAATATATATAATTTTATGCTATGAGTGTTAGTGATTGAATTGTAGTCAAAGTCAAGACATCATACTGTAAATCGACTCATAGTCACAGTAAAGCCTGAAAAATATTCCCTACAAACTCAGAATTTAAATAGGTCTTGTTTTAGTCCTAGATACAGAGCACCGGCATAGAATAATGTACCAGAGTCATCTCTCGACACGCTAACGCTAGCGACAGAAGACTGAGCAGACGGTGGCGGCGGATGTGTGCAGTTTGGATATAGGTTGTTGGAAGTGTGTTGTAAATCCATGAGATAAGGCCGGAGGCGGCTAAATGAGGCGCGACGTGACCGCCGGCGCAGGCGCAGGCGCAGGCGCAGGCGCAGGCGGGAATGTTGATCCTCAAGATAACGTCGCTTCGGAGGAATTAGCCCACTAGGGAGTTGTGATGGGAAAATACAGTTTTGAAATTGAGATTCGTTCTCTGCGAGATCAATATGGTAAATGATTAATTTGGTTCATGCACGACCTGCATCCACATAAACACTTGATCCATCTTCAGGTGCCTGTGCCACGGCGGCGCGGTGGCGGCGGTAGTCACGGAGCTGTCAGTCCGTCGTTCCGAAGGTCAGGTGAATTATTAAAATGTATTTAGTGTTCATCATTAATATAGGAAATAATAGGGTGTTAAAACTGACTAATAATAATACCCATAATTACGTGGCTTAATGCATTAAGAGATAAGATGGCTAAAATGCATATAATTGCCTGCACGATTAAGAAAACGTTATATCTTACTAATAGTAGTAGGTACCTACTACCGAATCTGTTTATACAGATACTAGAGCTACAAATATTGAAATAACTCTTTACAATGCGCCACTAAAGTACTAATAAATTACATGGATTTTTTAAAAAGATCATTTTAACCACAAATAAATAACCCAAACATGACATAAACAAACCACAGATAGAAATAAAATTTGTAAATGCATATTTTATGTTTCTTGCCTTTTGAATTACATTTACACATATAGGTACATTCGTTGCACGATATTAGATACCAAATATCAAGTAAATTAAAACAGTGGTTTTCAAGTGAAATGCCGCAGGATATCTGTAACAATTTTAAACAGCCTTAATATTCCGCAAAGTTTAACTAAGAAGTCCCAACATTAAATTAGAATATACACTTATACACTGTAAAGAATAATCTAAAGATCGAGACTACAGAAACTGCAAGAATATAAAACCAATTGGCCACGATATATAACCGAAATGTTTGCGAACCGAGAAAACAAAATCTGAATGTCGATTTCAAGTCCAGTACAGACAAAAATAATAAACTTTCTACAATCTCTAACCCAACACGTTAGAGTATCTCTAAGGATTCCTTACAAATCAGTAAACAGGCAAAACTAGAACTGTAGTATTCAGGACTGAAAGACAGGAAGTGACGTGAAGCGATTGTGATCTATGCGTTGACACGGACATGCGGTGAAACATCCGCTCCAGAGAGGAGGGACAATCAGAACAGAACGTTTCTGAGGGGGGACTGAGCCCATACTAACATCTGGTTGAAAAAGAAGCTATGAATAGCATACATATAATTGAAAAACAAAACTGAAAGCCGCAACCGAGTACAGGCTTAGTGGACGTAAAGATAAGTAAGTACGTAAAAGTTTTGCTCTAGGAATGAATCCGATTTAGATTGAGGATTTTTTTATATCGTAAAGACAGCAAATATGCCTTTCTCTGTGCAATCCTCTAGGTATGATGTTGGCGATCCACGTTCATAAATAACATATAACGACATTCGATTTTACTAATTCTGTGATATTGGTATACTATGCTAAATTATACTTATAGATCAATATTTTAAGTGGATAATAAAAAAAATAGGAGCATCAACTGATTATTTCAATAAAAAAATGGACGAATACCGAATTATGCACCAACATATTCTGCATATGATTGTTGATCAATATAAGAAGTCAATTAATCTTTCTTCAAAGATGATAGTAAGAATCGATTTAAAAATGTCTACTGACATTTCGACTTAATAACGAAGCCTGTCTGATTGGATTTGAATTGGCAACAAAATACCGTCGAAACGTCTAGGGACACGTTGCAATAATGTAAATTGCAAATCACTCTCGCATCATTAGGAATCCCGTTTAGTAAAAAACCGTTTCACCTTCACACCATTTCATGTTTATTCCTGCAAACAAATCTTTTAACGTTTCTGAATTAGCTAGGAGCCCTTACAATTTCATCGTGTTCATCGGCTCGTCGGTCCATTCGTTTGTCATAGCCATGTAAATTCTTAATATTTTAACAGTTTTATCGAAGTTTTAATAGTTTATACATAGATATTCATGTATTTTAACCATGAAGATTGTAAATGACAATTTCAGGTGTAGTTTAATACCAGATGACTGCTGATTAAATAAATAAATAAATAAATCATAAACGTTTATAATATTAAGTAAAATATACTTTTTCGTACTAAGCAAGTACGTTGCCTTTTTCAACGAATATGATATGGATAGAATCGACCATGAAGCAAGGATAAAATAAAAAAAGCTGCAATATATTTTGTCAGCCGCGAAATGTATACAGATATTTTGCAAACTATTCGGAGTTTCGGTAATATTCGATATTAGGTAAAACCGTGGCTTGTAAGTTAGTTATAACAAGAAAAAAATAAGATGTAGTTAATTGAAAGTAATTTCTTCATTTGAATTTTGTTCTCAACGGAAAAGTAAAGGCTGCACGAGCCGTTTCCAACCATACATTGTAAATTCGAAGTTATGTTTGTTGGTTTATCCATTCTATGTTAACGATCATTTATGGGCCGCGGAGTGACATGCATAGCCTCTACCGGTTTTTTTTTGGCGAAGTTGTTCAGAGCGGACCCGGGTACTGCATTTATTCTTATATTTATCAAATAGCTAAATAGAAAAGGTAAATGAAATATTTTAGCGTACCCATAGACCTAGCATGCGCGCGCAGCGCGCTTAAGCGTACCTAAATTATATTGATCTAAAATCGTTCTTTGAAATAAGAGGTCCAATTTGCCTATTATTTTATAGACAATAGAGTTTTTTGCCAATATTTATTTGAGGACAACAACGTGCAGTATATTCTATCGAGGCGATATATATCGATAAATAAAGGCTTGATTTGAAGAGTGTGAAAAAGAATTATTAAAAATTACGTTTACAAACCATTTTTCTAATAAAGCTGTACTGTAAATAAAACAACAGAAACCTAAACAAGGTGCAAATAACTTGTAGGTGTGATGTGGTGAAGGCGTTATAAATAGCGCATCAGAAGCGGCGTCAACACATGATAACGATATGATAAAACATACTGTAATCACTGCCACGTTATATTGCAATTGAACGTACACTCGAAGAAGAATAAATGTTACATAAAAATTTTGTGTTCGTAAAATTTTGATATATTTTTCTTTGACGACTTCTTTCAAAGAATCTTTAATTTCTTGACAGCAACTATAAAAAAAAAATTTGGTAATGGAGAATTTATGTAGAGGGCTTTATTCTAGTTTCGATAGGATTATAAGTGAGAATAGGATGTTTACCACACCTTTTTGATGATTTCACATATATCGTTCAGAATCTGGTCATTTGTCACATGGAGACGACTGTTGTTTCATTTTATGACATTTTATTGTAATGTATTGTATCGAATTGTATTTTTTTTCCTCCTTTGGTATGCAGGTAAAAAAAATCGCCAAAAATTTACATTTTTTTAGATTAAAGCATACAAATTTCGTTATCCGTCTATATCATGGCAAGAGGCATACTTAAGAGGCTCGTGCCTGTTTTCTCAGTCAAATGAAATCAACTGTGAGCTACGTCTGTACGTTTTGATTTTTTAACCGACTTCAAAAAAAAGGAGGAAGTTCTCTATTCGTAAGTAACCTTTTTTTTAATAACATATCTTATATCCACGATATAAGTCTGTGAAGATTTGTATCAAAATGTTCAAGCGCGTATATCATCACCACCCTCAGTAAAGTTATCAAAAAAATCAAAACGTACCGACGTAGCCATAATTTTTTTTTTCACACATAGCTTATTTAATCAAGATTTTCCTTTTCATACGATTATACAATAGGAGCCTTTATTTTAACAGATAGATACATACAACTGCATTATTTACACACTATTTATCTTTTTAAATTAATATTAGTCTATTATCTAAAAGTAAATTTTAAAAATTCAAACTAAAACTAAATAAAAATGTGGATCGGAGAGCGATCCAATGAAATGTGTTGGGTTAAGGGTAAAATATTTCATTGAAGGCAGCCGATGCCATAAATTAGTTTATTAAATTTCACAAATTCCTGAAAACTTTTACTCAATTTGTATGGAACTTGATCAACTCATTATCCTCTTAATAAGTATAGATTTTTAAATAAACTATACGTACACCTCAATATTACAAAATCAGCAAGGTGAGCCTTAAATAGATTTTTTTTTTAAATAATAAAGAAAATATAAAATAAGAAATGCGTTGTAATGCGGTAATGCAATACGTTTCCACGTTGTATAAGTAACATGATTTTTCATGTATTGAAGTTCTTTCTTTATTCTAACTCCTCTGATTTTTTAGTGCCTTCATGAAATTATGATGATGAATGAAGGCCATGAGTTTTGTGGATTTTATCGTATAGATGATAATAAAGAAGTTTCTATGCACCGTCTTCGAGTGTAATGAATAAAGAATTGAATTTCCTTTTTTTTCCTGTCAGGACATACATTTTTTTATGATTTCAGACTTGTGTTATAGCGTTTTTGGTGTATCCCATATTAGATATCTGCAAATGATGGATGAACGGGTGTGGATGAACGAATTCGTTCACGCAGATATAGGTAAGAGCTAAATAATGACTATGTAAGTTCACAGATGAGGGCGCAGCAGTTGACATAATAATAGATGCACCGCTGCAGTTTATATTTAGTACGGGCGGGGTGACACACATACATTTGCGCACTAGTTCAATTCCCGCCGCGCCCTACTTGTTATTGGGCCATTACATAGTTGGACAGAATGAAAAAAATATAAGAGTTCTTTGCGGAACCCTTAAAAACAACATCTATGTTAATTTTAAGTTGATCCCGAAGACAATTAAATTATTGCCAAACATGGCTAGGTGGGCTCAATGATGTTTTTGGTTTCTGTGCTTTCATAAGTTACCCGTACCTTAACCCATATATTTTTTTAATCGAAAAATGCAGTTATATTTTTTATAAAAACCAGCCGAATTACTCCTTTGAGTGTTATTCTATTTTTATTATAGTTCCGGATTCACTCGTGAAGGTACACTTAAAAATTCACACTGTATTCAAATATGCTCTCAAATAATTTCTCAACAGCTGAAAATATAAGGAAAGTAGTTTGTCTCATCCCGGTGGCAACACTGAGTGTCCACCGAACTGTCGCCGCCTACTCGCGTCTATTTACGTTTTGGGCTACCTTGGCGCTCGGTCAACGGTCTAGCGATTTCCTAAATTATGCCGCACAATGAGTGTTTGGACTCAATCTCACTCAGAATCTTTTTTTTTCTCATATCTTCCGGGTGTTAATGGACTGCCTGAATGTTACCTGGCGAGCACGGCAAAGCAACCATTCGGCCGCCGATCTGACTTATGTGGAACAAATTGAACGTGGGATTGTCTCAGTCAGTAGGGGAGTTCCGAACCTATCCGACCCATACAATAAAATTTCTTAATAATACACATGACAGAAAAAGTCATGGACTTTATTAGAAGTGCGAAAGTGTATTTTTTTCATTTGTCCTTCCTTCGCGCACCAAAGGAATAATGGTCCCATTTTTAGGACAGAGAAGGTAAATCCGGGAAAACCTATATATTTCAGATGATGTCCCAAGTGAATATATATTTTATCTATATCCAATGTGAAATATCAGAGCCAGGATACGTCGAAATAATCAAAACCATAAGCATACATCCGCTTATAGAACATATTCTTACCAATGATAAAACGAATACATAACTAACTGCTCAATGTAAAAATCATTTAATGAAATCCATAGATAGTTCTGTAAGAGCACATCTTGTTAGTAGCAAAAAGCTATCTCGTCAGCGCCCTCCGTCACAACAAACTGTCTGCTTGCTCGTTACCCCGTGTTCGTTGACCCCCTGGAACGCTTTTAGTGACCTGTCACTAGACGACCGACGACTGTGTCACTGACAGCGGATCAACGGACTCACTTGCACACCCTGGTTGCACGTTCTTTTACAAATACCCTGTAATTACTGCACCTCCCGTGTATGCAGCTGACGAAAAAGTGTAGTGATATTTTTAATGAAACTTGCAATGTTACCTTAATTTTGATTCATGTCATTATTTAGAATTACGTCAGTACTACGAAGTAGATATGCCATCTAGCGCGCCTTTTACCTGTACCCGCTGTTTCCAATTTTCAAAAGTAACCAACCCAACTTAAGGCGCTAGGACTAGCCAACTACTCGCGCCATACAAATGCACTTTTTAACAAATGTAATAATATGTAGTGAAACGCTTCAGCAAATCCAAATAGAACTCCAGACTGATAATGGATTGTTAATATTTTTTTATTCCATCATTTATTTAAATAATAATAAAAATAAAAAAAGTTGATTTTTCTCATTAGAAATCTGAAAGTAATTCGATTTCTAGATATAAGCAAAAACAGCATATATGCATAAACAAAAAATTCCATTTGCTTTTAGATTTCTACATTTAGTCAAAAAAGTTCGGAAATGGACACCGTTTCCGCAATGTATTTTGTATAGAAAAAGGAAACATACATTAACGAAAATAATTCGATTCCTAGACAAGGAATCATATATTGTAAGGATGGCACTTATAATCGTCAGACTTAGTTAGTTAACTTGGGGTGCCTCGTCTAACTTTGCGATTTGGCTAGTACCAGGCCCTTAAGTGTACATGCCTGATGCAAATATAGTCGCAGACATTTTGGAAGGTTTGAGTGTGTGGGAACTGACTTGCCGGACGCATTTTTAGAGCACATTCGCGCGCAGTGGCAATGTTTTGACTGTATGCCATCAGCTTATGATAAAATATGACAAATCCGAGTGCAGTGTACTGCATATGGATGATGAATAACTAATAAACGATAGACGCGCCTTCGGATTACCATACAAATATATGGTAACTTTGACCATACGGCGGAGACGCGATATCGATTGCATTTTTTTTATGTTAAGCGCGGCATATGGCGTACGCCAGGACATCTTAAGGTGCCCGCCGACGCCCATGGGATTTCGAACATACAGGGGGGCTGCGAAAACCATGCCGGCCGGCCAGGTGCTTCTTCACACCACGTTTGAAGGACCCCAGGTTGTACTTGGGGGAAAATACCTCGGAAGGGAGTTCATTCCATAGTCTTCCAACCCTATAGATGAAGGACCTAGAAGATCGGTGGTTTCTAATTTTTGGAATGTTGACTGTAAATATGTGCATTTTCTCCCTGTTCCGCGTTGAACGAAGGTAGAAAGGGGACAGTGTTATGCAGCTTCGACGAACATTCTCCATGGTAAAGACTATAGAATACAGAGAGAGACCCTACATCCCTTCGGAGTTGAAGGGGCTCTAAATTCAGGGACACTTCGGGATCGATTGCATGCCACTTCTCGGTTAGGATCGTTCTTAATTGTCTAATATCAACATGCATACTGTTAACGCCTTGAAAGAGACATTCACGTGGTTAAAGAGACCATAATATGAGGGGTGGGCAGATGCGTTTGCCCATTTGTCTCAATGATGCTTAATTCCATCCTAAAACTGTGACGACCTACGCGTGACACGCCCCCTCATCTCTTCATCTCACCAACGTGCATGATGTATGTCACCACTTTACTTAGCCCGTACTGTAGACTTTAAGGTGCTAGATGGAATCGCCTGTTCGATTCGTTCTGGCGAAGAATAACCGACAAGAAATTCCGCCGGGTTTGTTTTTTTCATTTGTTTTATTCTAATTCTCTCGCAATGCGATGGTACCAACCCGGGCGGGATTAACCATACCTTCCAGTAAGTAAGAAAGGACAACTTCACCCTTTATTTAAGTTACTAAGATATAATATGATAATTTGATTGAATGTATCCTACTGTTGCCGTCTAAGGCCATCCAGGGGCCCTCTACAACTCAATATTTGGGGTCCCTTAGACCATGCAAAGGTACTTTGGGTAACAGTTTGAAGTCCCTTAGGCCACACCATAGGGCCAAATAAAAGCATTTGGGCATAGAAAAGAGTTTGGGGCCATTTTATAAAGAAAAGAAAACGTAATTGAAAACATCAGAATATTATTCTGTTTAGTAACTGTATTTTGTAACTATGATTAGCTCTATAAAATCCATCAAATATTATTTATGAGTCATGCCATCTTCTCTGTATTGAGAAGAAATTGGCACGTAAACTTATTTAAAAAGATTTTTCTTTTTTTATCTAATTACTCACTTACGTAGCAAATACGTTTTGAACTTTAGTGATAAATTTAAGCATTTGTGCACATCTCATAGGTTTACTTTCATACGCCCTCGCTGCTTAAGACTGATACTTAATCAAATTGTAGTAATTTATCAAGTTACCATTTTCGCATTCGACCTCCGAATCCAAGTTTACTTTGTCTGGCTGCGTCAGACGGTTTCGTGGCGTTCCCTCCCCGCCTCCTATCTTGTTAATTGACATTCGAAAATACAATAAACAGCGTGTTTCTTTTTGCTTGTAATACTTTCACCGGCAAGGTCTCAAGAGTAAAAAAATACGTTGTATGGTCTACAATTATTATTTGAGAAGTGAGAAACCTTCTTACCATCTTAATGTTTCTGATTTCATACTCAATTACAATTGAGTGTTAGGTGCCTGTCAGAGAAATATATTTGGACGTTGTGTGCGTGCTAGCTCCAATGGTGACCTACTCTCGTGCGTCGCCCAACACCCAGCAGGGACGAGGTGGTATGGTAAACCACAGACCACAGACGAAGACTTGTGTCTGAAGATTTCTAAATGGGGTCGCCAGGCGACCTTCAACAAGCGTTACGATAAAGCTTGTTTTAAAAAACTGGGATTCTGGGATATTCAGACACAGATGGAATATTGCATGCAACTGTAGGATAGTTTGGGCAATTACCAGGACTCAATTTAGGGTGGTACAGAGCCATCATTAAACCCAACCTTTAACACAGCAGTTTTTAAGGGTGAAGGTTCTCTTAATGCATCCTATGGTCTCTTTCATATTTTTCGGAAGATCTGCTTACTAAGTTCCGCCAAGATCACTTTTACATCGATCGTACTGTTCGGTGGTGAATTGCGCTTCCTGTATTCATATTTCAACCAAGTACAACCTTGGGTACTTTAAGAGATACGTTAAAACGGTATTCCATCAAATCCGTGCCTTCCATAGAATAAGCTCAGCCTGTACATACAAATGTTCTTAAATTGTAGGTCGCGAAAGGCAGACAAACAATATCGATCATCAAACAATAGCCGTTAAGCAGAATGTGGGTGTTGCCAGTACCTACCTGTTGGTTACTTCTATGGAGTATATTTCCACTTTGATTTTTGTGTTTAATAAGTATGTACATGTATATTTGTTAAAATATTCGTTAAAATGCCTATTTGTAATGTATTTTTTTTTAATTAGAGACTGTACTTAAAGCTGTCAAGTTACTATGTTAAGTTACTATAGATCCACATCTTCCAGAACATTCAAAAATACCTAGACCTTTAATGAAAGTGTCCAATATGTAGTTTTTTTATGTAACTGAACATAGATGGCAGAAACCATTTCTTCTGACGATATTATCCACCCCCCCCCCCCCCTCATGGAAACTAGGTGTCTTGCCAGGACCTTCCTTGTTAACGGCAAAACTTAACCGGATGGAAAACAAGGACAATCTTCTTTGACTCTTGGAATCTCCAATGCGTTGATACTAACCCGGGTGGAA
This sequence comes from Incurvaria masculella, assembly GCA_946894095.1. Taxonomy (NCBI): domain Eukaryota; kingdom Metazoa; phylum Arthropoda; class Insecta; order Lepidoptera; family Incurvariidae; genus Incurvaria; species Incurvaria masculella. Next base: position 19,587,267 of record OX335653.1, on the reverse strand, counting down.
TTAACCCTACCACCGGATAAGGGTGACTAGATTATTCGGTCATCAAACCAGAACCCGACCGCGTCCAATATTGGTTAACCTCGACGATCGAACAACGCGGCGTCGTGCCATCAGGCTAATGAGACTGGCAATATTGAATGTTTAAATAGAATAATGCGATACGAATTGTTTTTAAAACTGTAAAATACTATTGCTTATTTTAATTAGATTCGTTTATGTAATAACGACTCTTATGCACCTCATCGAAGTAATGGGTCTGAAAACCAGCGTACTGAGCTCGTTAGGACCCCGGCATAACACCAGGTCAGTGGACGTTGCAATGGCTCACAAAGAAAGTGACATATTCACTTTCAATCAGAAAACCTGACGTCGTAAGGCACGCTTCGGAAAACTCGCTTTTCGCATACACGATGAAGTGAGTTTAGCTAACGGGAAAATAAGAAATGTTTGGAATCGAGACTCAAGTAGGTATGGTCTCTGAGTGTGGCACCGACCACAATGACCATGGATGTAAAATAAAAGGGTTCGTGGAGTTGGCGCAGTGTGTGTATCTCACTGAAGAAATAAAAGTTACCTACGAGAAGTGAAGAGTTTCTAAAATAAAAAAATGTAAAATTTGACAAATCCGAATGCAGTGTACTGTCTATGGATGATGAATAAACAATACAACAACAAAACGACAACAATTCAAATAGTTTGGAAAAAAGAGCGATTGAAGAAGAAATAACATCACAACATAGACGAACTGCCTTGACGAGATTTCCGGCCGTGTCTCAAGTCCATTTATATTTAACGTTCTTGGTCGTAACCATTAGCCCATTAGTAACCAAAATAAATATCAAACAGAATGCTTTTTCATTATAGTCATCGATTAGTAAGACATTTCGGTTCGAAGCAGTCATCTCCCGTATGGTCTAGTGGCTAGGATACCTGGCTTTCACCCAGGAGGCTCGGGTTCGATTCCCGGTACGGGAATTCTTTTTTTTTCTGAATAACTAAACAACTCGGTCATTATATTGAAATGCTCTGCACAAACTAACGTGTACGTAGGAACCTTTTGGCAACAGAACATTAAAAAAGTTTACCATGGTTTCGCAATGTTTTTGTATAAATGGACTTGACATTAGTTCAAGGCACTACTAGGTGCCAAGCCAGGACATTTTACGGCTACACTGAACTGGATGGAAAACACGGTTGATTTTCATTACCACTGCGGCAATCGTTAATAATACGTTGGTACAAGAACGGCAAAATTAAAACGTCAGTCTACACTGAGTTATTTTTTTTTCCATTGGACAATCTAATCAATAATGTATTATTGTTTATCTGACTATTTATGTCAAGGCCTCTTTACAGCTGATGGAATTTTATAATAATAGACATATTTATATGATCTGTGTTTTGCATATTTGCATGTTACTATTTGACGTATCTGAGTGTATGTAATGTACCTATAGGATGAATAAAAATGAAATGCAATGAAAATCCTTTAGTTGCCTATTACGAGATGCACGGGACGAAATTCAATGGGACCACTTTATTTGTGCACCACACAGCACAAGACGAGAATCTTAAAAGCCACAATGCTAGTTTCCTATCAAGGCGTGGATTTCCAAGTCAATGGATTAATTACTTACATTCGCTCGTTTGTACGGAGGCATGGGTCGTAAACCGCTAAACGAGTACACATGGCGGAGCGTGAGTGTAAAAACAGTTTTCCTCGGTCGGAGCAATAATGGAGAGAAATGTGTTGCGAGCTCGACGCCACACGCATCACACTTATTGACGCGGAAAAAGTTGGAATACAATCACATATAATCCAGCCGGCACTGTTAGCATTTTGAATATATAAAAATTTCAAAATTGTATATATTTTTTATTTATTAGGAGAATAATATTTGTTTGAATGGAACCTGACATGGATGACTAATACCACACTACTACCGTTATGATTTAAGCCCAATACCCCACATTTCTGAAGAAATTCGGTACCATGCCAGGACTTACCATTTATGTGCACGGCTACATTGAACTGTATGGAAAACAAAATGTTTGGCACCACAGAGTCGTGCAGCCAGCGATTATAGATATAGAACTCCATATATTTAAACTATTTTATAAAAAGAGTTTCTTCGGATCTGGGGGCCCATTCAGGTAAGACTGAGTTCGAGGTCGGCGATAAATATCAACTTACTTTCATAAATACTTCATGTTTCCGCACATCTTGACCGTCATTTTAAATCTTGTTTGTCCCATTAGTACGTTGAAAGGTAAAATAACGGTTCCCTTATTTAAATAATAATATTATTTCCGGCTCTTTTTAGGTTAACTCACTTCCGAACTCGAACTCACTGTTACCTGAATCACCCCCAGAACCGTCGCCGTCTTGAAGATGCTGGGCGCAACGAGTCGTATTCACTACGTATAATATTCACAACGTATAATCTTATTTTTTTCCAAAAAAATAAAACCATGCATATCGTATAATAGTCACAACGTATAATGTTATACGTTGTGCATGAATAAAGTTTAAAAATAAAATCAATTCTTTGCATCATGCAGAACGTATAATAGTCACAACGTATAATATTCCTAACATGAATTCACAAAAAAAGAAAACCATGCAGAACGTATAATATGCCAAGAAGCACTGCATAAAGCGCCCTAACAACGATACATTTAAGGCTGAAATTGCTACGAATCGATATCTGTTGAAGAGTAACAATTTGCTACAACGCTAATTGAGACGGTCGAAAAGTCGCGTGCGAGTATAATCTTTAATGTTATATCGATAAGGGCGCTTATCGTATGAAATATTTTAGGATTATATGATATGCATGGTTTTCTTTTTTTGTTAAATAAAGATCATAACATTATACGTTGTGACTATTATACGTTATGCATGGAGAAATAAGCAATTTTATTTTTTGGACTTCTTCATGCACTACGTATAAGATTATACGATCTGCCGATTATACGTTGTGCATGGTTTTAAAATTTTGTTAAAATATGACATTATACGATCTGCATATTAGACGTTCTGCCGTTCCCCCGGCGCAACTACCCTAAGGGCACGACGCATAAATAACTACGAGAAGTCTTGCCTGTGTTGTGCTTTTGGACGGGCACCGCAGCCGCTATGGTGCTTTCGGAGGCCGGAGCCTTCGCCACATCCGCCATCTTGAATCTGGAACGGGCAACTTCTCTCAAGTCCTCTCAGTCCAAACCTGCAATGAAGATATACCATTGTTGTCAAATATACCTTTTGTCTGACGGGACATTTTTGACGTAGGCTAGGCCTAAGAAGTGCCCGATGACGCCCATGGGCTTGCGAAATTTCTCGGGGGTTGAGAGAACCATGCCGGCCGGCCAGGCTTATCCCGGTGTACTTTGGGCGTAATACCTAGGCAGATAGATCATCATAAATAAAGGATTTACCCGATCGATTCGTTCTAATTCAAGAACTGTGGACAGTGAAATGGTACACCGTGGTGTGTAGAAACGGGAAATCACGTCAGGCAGCTCCTTTTTAAGGATTTTTTTAATTTCAAGCCATGCGTTATATTGATGCGGGAAAGTTTGACCGAATCACCGTTCTTGCTACCCAGTAGGGCCTTCTGGTAGTAGCAACAGGAAAGCGAGCAGTGGCGTAGCATGGGGGGGGGCGTACGGTGAGGTTCGCACCGGGCGGCATTTTGACGGGGGCGGCAGTTCAAAGGTGGCCGAAAAAGATACGCGTAAAAAGGCATATTTTATGATCAATCACAAAAATAAGAGGGCGGCAAATTTGGGATCCGCACCGGGTGCTAGTGACCTATGCTACGTCACTGAGCGAGACACTATAAGGGCACGTTATTTAGTTGAATCCACATTGATCTATATCGCGGATTATCACAATATGGGCTACTTTTTATCCAGGATAAATCGCAGCTAGTGTCTATATAGAACAGAACCTTCCAGACTAACGTCGTTGCATCTATAGATTTAACGCCAACCAAGAACCTTACAGCTGTATTCGGAGTGCGCGGACTAACTTTAATCCGCTGGACTAAACCGGTTTTTTGTACTAAGTGTTTTTCTGGTACTAAGTTTTGAGAGTCTCAAATAGTGAATACGGCTGTTACTGATCGTCTTGAATTAAATTCAAATAGAACAACTTTTATGCAAGCATCAATTAACTTAGAAGAGTAAATTGTCTTGTAATGGACCACACTAGAGTAACTTACGGCTCGTAAACATGATCTGGCCGAATTCGAAAAGACATTAATGTGCGGTTCCGTGGAGAGCTAGACGGACGGGGCCATCTTAAATCCACCGCCCGCGGAGCAAACAGAATCGACCTTCACTGTGGGGCGACACGTCCAATAAACTACGACACAGCTTATGTGCACTTAGTTAAATCGAAAAATAAAATTCACCAGAAATAAGAAAAAAATGTCAGATATAAAGCTTTTTTTATGTAACTGGACATGATATTTATTGTCAGCCTCAGTGGCCCAGTGGCGCGACACTTCGGCGATCGCTCTCCGAAGTTAAGCAACGCTGGGTCCGGTCTGGTCTTGGATGGGTGACCATTCGACCGTTGAGAGAGGCTGGCCGTGGTTCGGATTCCACGTTAAACTGTAGGTCCCCTTCCTTACTTACTAGGTGGTAGGGTTAATCCCGCCCGGGTTGGTACCATCGCATTGAATGAACGATGGTCGAAGCGGCAATGAAAAATTGTCCGTGTTTTCCATCCAGTTCAATGTAGCCGAGCAATATAAGGAAGGTCCTGGCATGGCACCTAGTTCCCATGTGGTGTGTTGGGCTAATACCATGACAGAAGGTGTAGTATTAGCCATCATGTCCAGTCACATAAAAAAAAAAAAGGATGGCTAATGCCAAACTGACCGTCAGATATTGGACTAACGGACCACATGGGAAATAGGGACTTTCCTTATATTGCGCTGATAAACTGAATAGGATGGAAAACACGGACAGTTTTATTGCCACTTCGACCATCGTTCATTCAATGCAATTACGGTTTACTGGTTATTAGGGTAATTAAGTAACCTTTGGTACCCAGTCAGAAGGTGTTCAAAATCTCAGGAAATTAAAACTTATCAACTGGGGCCGCTTCTACATAATTCTGTACTAGCAAAGGATTTTTCACTTAAATCTTCCTCTTCGAGCTATTTATTATAAAGTATCAAACTGTTACAACAAATGCATTAGCTGTGTTATTGTCTTCTGATATATTTATGAATATTGCAGTTAAGGGTGGAGTCGTTTATATGTTTTATCGCATATATCGCCATTCCTACGTCACCAAACACTTTTATACAGGAGCTCTCATCCTCATACCGTGTCTCGCATCGCAGTGCTCTTTTCTGTAGTTCAAAAAAACATACAGACGAATTGATAACCTCCTCCTTTTTTTGAAGTCGGTTAAAAATACGATTTACTTCAGCTGTATCACCCCAAAATAATCAGCCCGTTTTGATTTTACAAATAAGTAGGCATGATAGACAGACTTAGCAGCCTCTAAACCACAAAGCTCCTAATGTTATTTTTTTGCAAAGCATGTATAGCTAAAGTTAGCATCTAGCTAGAATGTATGAATATATGCATGCACAATGCCAACCGACGTTGTAAACAACTGTTCGAAAACAAGATATATATTTTAAGTGCCTTGTATACATATGTAATTTCAGAAAGAAGAAACTTAAATACTTTCCATATTTTTTTTTTGAGAAGATTTTAGTATGTTTCTTAATGTTCTTCTAGTTATAACATATTGCCACGTTGCACTTTTTGTGTTCGGAAATATGCGAAGTGGGCAACGAATTCCTTGGTGGCTTGAAAATAATAAACAGATATCATCTTTAAAAAAACCGGTCAAGTGCGAGTCGGACTCGCACACAAAGGGTTCCGTACCATCGTACAAGATTTAACGCAAAAAAAACACGTTTTTTGTATGGGATCCCCCTTTAATTATTAATATATTTTGATTTTACCTATTTGTTGTTATAGCGGCAAAATAAATACACTGTCTGTGAAATTTTCAGCTGCCTACCTATTACAGTTCATGAGATACAGCCCTGTGACAGACGGACGGACAGCGGAGGCTTAGTAATAGGGTTCCGTTTTCACCCTTTGGGTACGGAACCCTAAAAATGTAATATAACTCATTCAGTTCATATGCGTATTTTATGGGTATTTTATACATTACCTGAGCTCAGTTGCTATTGAATTTCTTTATCTCTAAAACATTTTTTAAATTTTATACCACAACTAATTCCCTTTCTATCTTCTCTCTAGCCAACAACAATATATTTTATTTCTCCATCCATCATCAAAATTCAGAAAGTGCGCAGGTAAACACCGATGGAGGACTAGTTAGCTCCTTAGAATATCAAGTTGGACCGAAGACTATGCTAACGAAGCGACGCGACGTATGGACCAGCGAGATGAAAACATCTTTACTATTTCTGGTCAGTGACGAATTGGTGTTTATGCAAATCGATGCAACCATTATATGACCAGCTCAAGTCACCTTGACTGTTTATCCACCGAACATTATCATAAAAATGGATGTTTGTATGTCTTTTACCATATTACAAATAGTTAGGTGAGATAACTTTTTCGTATCAATACATCGCTTTATTTTTTGTATTATGAGTATATAGGTAGTCAGAGTCGTTCGTAAAACTTAACGCAGTCGTAAAGTTTTTAAAAAATAAAGCTATAAGAAACTACTTTACGTGCCAGGGGCCATAGAACAGGTATTAAAAACTGTTTACTTCCTGGTTCAAGTCTAACGTTGATTACATTGTTTTATGTAACTGGACATTAATGGCTAATACCACACCTATCGTCATGATCATCGTGCTCCTGATGGAATTAGAACCGTTATTTTATAAATGCCCATGGCCGTTTCGACCTTATTTTCATCAAATACGATGGTACCAATCCGGGCAAGCTTAGCCCTACCACCTAGCGGTAAGTTGTCCTAGGGGACCTAGAATAATTCATTGGAACAGCTCGCGTTCGTGACGGAATGCACTGATTCAACTAAAAACGAGAAATAAAGCGGTGCATGAACGGAGCGGGGATTTGAACACATGACCTCTGGCATGCAAAGCAAGTTGCTGCGCCCCTGAGCAAGTTTGTTTGCAGTCCTCTCCACCTAATAATACATTCGTATGTGTGATTGAACGTGTAAAGTGTGTCTAATTATATCCGTCATATCAAGAGATAAGATTTGGCGGGTATCAGCTATTTTTTCTGAGTTCTTTGGCTCCGAGACGATCAAAAGGAAGAATTTAAAACAAAAACGGTTTGTTTTCCTTGTATGTTATGATTTAAATATCTACTATTTCTATATCTAAATATTTAAATTACTACTACTTAATAATATAAGAAAAGTGGAATGCTCCACATGGAAACGTAGTTACACACAATTCCGACTGGATTTTAATTTAATATTTAATATTAGGCAACAAATGTCTGCACGTATCAATTTTTTTTAATCTAAAAAGAATCAAATTTAAGCAAAAAGTAAATCTTGATACGTATTTTATTACCTCTGTAGTTTGATCCAGAATACATTTACCGAAAAATAAAGATGCAGACACAGATACATTTGTGGCTTGATATTAGATACCAAGTTTGATATTTTGTACACTAAATAAATACAGTGGAACGAGTGAGTTTGTTGTTTTTTCAAAGATTACGTGATGAGAAGTGAGATGTATTAAATGTACTAGATAATGCATATGTATTTTAATTCTGACTTTACTTTTTGTATCTGATGAATAAGTACTATGATGTCACTTTACACTTATTTTGTTATATTCACTAGTGGCTCTCAGTTTATCTACTCATGAAAGCGAAAGTGAGAAGTTCTCGTGTTCAGTTCTGTCAAACTCTATGTAGAAAAAAAGATCCCTACTTTTATTCTGTATAGAGTTTGACAGCAGCGAACACAAGAACTTTTCGCTTTCGCTTATATGAGTAGACCTCGCGAGTCTGTCTTTTTGAACATTTGTCTTATTTTTATTGCAAAATTTCCGCGAATCGGTTGAGAAAAGCGACCTGAGGAGAACAGTCGCACATACGAAAGCATTTTTGCCCAATTTTGAAACGGAGACCTTCGCTACGCTAGGTCAGATCGATTTTTTTTTCTCTACGATTAAGAATACATATGTGATAATAATTATTGATAGATATAACACGATTCATTTTTGCATGAATACTTTTGCAGATATTTTCTCAGAAACTTCTGAGCATAAAAGTTCTTACATTTTTATTGATATTGGAAAAAAAAACATACAGACGAATTGATAACCTCCTCCTTTTTTGAAGTCGGTTAAAAAACCATAGAAATCTGCGCGCGCATGCTAGGTCTATGGAAAAAACAAATAAATCATAAATTTGTATAATGAAACCATGGAGCTTGCACATTAGCTGCTAATCATTAAACAAAGAAATGTATGTCAGTTAAAAACATTACTTTAATTTTTAAACTTTACTTTTATAATTCTTCAAAGTAATCAAGGTCTTTCGATCCTATTTCCTATAACATATACAAAGCTAATAGAAAAATTTATTTTGTTTTGGCTTTGCAAGTCAACTCGGAATGTTTAATATTTAATAATTGTATTTAATGTTAAGTAAAATTTTTATAATGAAAATACCACATTATCATTGGAAATGTATTTTGGCTATTTGTCGAGTTAAGAACTATAGTACTTTTGAGGTTACCGCGGTCGTTAGACATGTTTGAAAAATTTTTTTTTTACGGCTTTTCACGCGGCAAAGTAGAGATATATATATGCCTCCTTGACAACGGGCTGAATGATTAGCTCGAAACGTCGGAGAATATCTCTACTTTGCCGCGTGAAAAGCCGTAAAAAAAAAAATTTTTCAAACATATAAGAACTATAGTATTTGTTTGTGCATTTAAAATAGTATTATAACAACAACACATTGTGCTTAAAATGTAGTAAAAATTATGGTTATAAATTAGGGAACTTTTCCGATATAATAAGAGAGGACCCGGAAATCTCACCTTTACGCGAGAAAGTCTATTTAACACTGAACTCCGAAAACCAAACACTGACACTGATAAATCTTCGAATCACAGGAACCAACGAAACCGAGATGAAACACTCAAATCCGCCGAAAAGAGCGGGAATAGGGAATATGCGCGTCAGTCGGAACGCGCCCGCCGCGCTTGGAGATCTCGGCTGTTGTTTTGAACGAAGCGGCGACGATGCGAGCGGGTCCATCGGCAAAGATGCGCAATCACCGGTGTTGCCAGACCATGGATACGTCCCCTTTTAAAGGGTATTTAAGGTTCTAATCAGTGCAGTGATTTTGTGAAAATACAATCAAATGCTATGTTTGTTTTGAAATATCTTAAAGATTTAGTAATGCTTCGTTTTTTATAAAAGTTAACTTGTTTTCAACTGATGAAAATACATTTGAGTTTCAGCGACATCTACATTTGAAGCATTTTAATCAGATTTTTAAAATTAATCTGAAAAGTTTATGGTCGTGACATTCGTCGGAATGATAAGACCACGGTAATGTCGTATCCATTAAATAGATAAATAGATGAAAATAAATATATACGAACTTTCCATTTGTGTTTGTCTTTTTACCAGGCTCTGAAATGCCCTACCTTGTAATACATGCCTGAATTTTAAATATTTAAATATCTTAAAATTCACTTTACACTAAAAACCACCGGACGGCGGATAGGAGGAGATAGGTGGCCATGCGTCCCAAAAACTGTGGGGCGTTGTACTTAGATGGTCGAAGCAGCGGAAATGAAAAATTAGCCGTCTTTTGCCCGAGAGCCCCTCGAATTGAAAGCCTGAATCAGTCAGTGCTAAGAACTTCAATTTCGTTTTGTATTCTCCCATACTAAGCCTGGAGTGCACAATATCTGGTTAGTGAATTTTTTAAAATAAAAATATATCCGTCCTTATTTTTCGCCTGAAGAAGAAAGAAGAGAGATCTATTATAACCATAACTATAAAACTAACTAGAGATTGTGCACTGCGGCCTAGTTAATATCAAAAGCACCTTTTATAGTTTTATTTCCATTGAATTTCTTCCCTTTAGGCGCTAACCGTTTAGCTGATAGGGTTCAGACTATTGCAAATGTTCAAATAATAAATAAACCCGTGCAATACAAGGAGATGCCGTGCAAGATAAGGAGGGAGAATGAGAACTAGGAATATGGTAGGTGTTGGACTAGACATCCGTGTCCAATCCAACAAAAAAATACGTTTTAAGGTTATCGTTGAAATAATAAATAAACATCTACGGTAAATATATTTATATTAATGGCAGCACCACGGCGTAGCAGCAACGTGCAGCGACCGAGCTGAGCCGACAGCGACCGAGTTTGAACGAGCGCGCGTATCGATGGAAAACGCGCCAACGAATTTTCCGACTAGACCGGGAGAGTCGCGTTTATTTTGCTATTTAGCCAGCGAGCATGGAAGGAGCGGGAGTGGAGATCGAAACTCATTTTTTAGGCGGTAGCGTAGCCAGGAGTAAGTGGTATATGTCTAACTGTAGTTAGTTTGCTTACGAATTCGGACCGCGCAATATCTTACGTGCCGTTTAAAACTCTAGAAAATGAGTAATAAGCTAATTCGTAAGCGAACTGACTCGCCGGCGCTACAGTTTTTGTATGTAAAAAAATGGCTACGCCGCCACCATACAAACGAGTTTCGATTACTACTCGCGCCTTTCCATGCTCGTTCTATTTAGAAAACAAATTTTATAGAAAAACTTTAAAATTTTGAAACTTAAATTTAAATTTCATTCCAACGTTCAACCGTCTTATGTTTTTTAGCATTCGTTCAATAGATTAATGATTTTTAGATGAAAGATGAAGTCTATACTCATTCTTTTAATCCAAGTCAGCCTCAATGGCCCAGTGGCGCGACACTTCGGCGATCGCTCTCCGAAGTTAAGCAACGTTGGGTCCGGTCTGATCTTGGATGGGTGACCATTCGACCGTTGAGAGAGGCTGGCCGTGGTTCGGATTCCACGTTAAATTGTAGGTCCCCTTCCTTACTTACTAGGTGGTAGGGTAAATCCCGCCCGGGTTGGTACCATCGCATTGGATGAACGATGGTCGAAGCGGCAATGAAAATTGTCCGTGTTTTCCGTCCAGTTCAATGTAGCCGTGCAATATAAGGACGGTCCTGGCATGGCACCTAGTTCCCATGTGGTGTGTTGGGCTAATACCATGACAGAAAGTGTGGTATTAGCCATCCATGTCCAGTCACATAAAAAAAAACATGGATAGCTGATACACACCGACCGCCCAACACATCGCATTCCCGAAGGAATAAAGTGCCATGCCAATATCTTCCCTTTATGAGTTTTTTTTTATGCGTCCTGACATGGATGGCTAATACCACACAACTACCGTTATGATATATGATTTGAGATTACCGTGGTTAACACTCATTTTAAGGTTTGTGGAAAACGGCACATAATCGACACACCGTGCGTAAGCCGTTTTCCACAAACCTTAAAATTACCGTTATGATATTAGCCCAATACACCACATTCCCGAAAGAATTAGGTGTCATGCTAGGACCTTGACGTGAAGAGTACGATGAGTACGACAACATTGATCTGAGTGGTCAGTCTGAGTTCTCACCTAAATTGGCGTTTACGGCAAACCGATCGACTGGCGTTTTCTCCAAACTCCATACAAGTTTTTACAAGATATTCTGTGGTTCTACTTCTTCAAGCTGTCAAAGTCAAACGCGGACTTCCGATTTGTATGAAAACGCGGAGTGGACGTACACGGCAACTTCGACGTATTTACGGCATCGTTGAGTAAGCTGTCAAATCAAGCTCGGACTCGCAAATGTTAGTTCGCTCAACGCCCGCTGCGCGCGCTCTTCAATTTCTCCATACATTTGAAAACGCCAGTCGATCGGTTTGCCGTAACGCCAATTTAGGTGACAACTTAGGGCCGAGTGCACGACGCCTCGTAAAATGTTATCCGTTACTGATTACATTTGACGATGATGTGACGGCTAATCGCCCATCATATGAAATTGAGTTGCACGTAACATATTTTCGTCAACGTTAGCTTGCCAGGCGTCAGACCACAAATAGTCCCTCAAAACAATCGGCAAAAATGTTTGCTGTATGGCAACTCTCCGCAACGCCTGAGCTGACATAGTACTGTCCTTTTTTCACAGTATATTATCAGAAAGAGACAGACACAATTGCAGCACCATCTAGCGTCGATCATTCGTACTAACAAACCAAACAGTTGCTCTTGGAGCCGCGGGGTGGCGCTACTAGCGCCCAATATGTCGGCTTGCTATCAGCTGTTGGTAGCACCATAGATTACATAGATTTGGCGCCGAAATTTTTAATTCGTGGAATCGAGTGCCAGGCTAAAAACAAAGTTTGTATTCCATTCATGGCGACGTTTGCCTATTATTTAAGGTCCAATAAGACTGCAAAAATGTAGAAATAGGGACTTTTTACACTTTGAATTGTTACTTGGTGGTGATTTTGACGGTGATCAATGGGTCGGGAGTGATTACGATTAGGGGTTAACATTAACGATCAAAGTAATGTTTAAGTTTCGTGCAACGCAAATTTTGACTGATCAGTCTTTAATCATACGTTGACGGTGATGTTGACGTGACCGACGGTACGTGCAACCCGGCCTTATTAAATTACCGGCTCTGTAAGGCAAACACTAAAAAACATTTTCATTTTCGCTACGACTATCTTTTTATCCAATGCCATGGCACCAAACCGGAATGGCTACCCGAGGGTAAGAGGACCTACAGTTTTACATGGACTGCGAACAATGGAACAGCTTGTACCCGTGACGAAATACAACTTAGAAAACGAAAGGAAATTGTCCACGATGTAGGTCATTGAACCCATACTCAACCCACTCACTTTTCGAGCGATTCAGATATATCAATCGGATAGCGATGGTGCACATTTTATGCAGATAAAACGAAGGTACGAGGTAAAGTGGTTAGTTTTTTTATAGAAAGTGCCTCCTCAACCTCTCCTTTTTAACCGACTTAAAAAAAAGGAGGAGGTTCTCAATTCGTCGGAATCTTTTTATTTTCTTAAAGATGTAAATAATACAAAATTTAAACTGATAATTGTATGTATTTAATGGATACGACATTACCGTTATCTCATTAATTTGAGTTTCAGCGACATCTACATTTGAAGCATTGTAATCAGATTTTGAAAATAATCTGAAAAAGTATTGGTCGTGACATTCGTCCTGCTTCCGACGAATGTCACGACCAATACTTTTTCAGATTATTTTCAAAATCTGATTACAATGCTTCAAATGTAGATGTCGCTGAAACTCAAATTAACAAAATTTACACTGTTTACTTTTTAGTTGAGTTTCAGTTTAGTTGACCGCCGATTGTACAAAGTCAATCTTGATGATCGAAATACTTCCCAAAATTACCGTTAACTACCTAGTAGTTAATAAACTATCATAATATTATTATCTCTTCACTAGAATATGACTGGGCTGCTGCATCTCCAAAGACGTGGGTTTTCAACGTTGTATTTAATCCAAAAACAAAATCGCATTGCAGAAACTGGGGATCTTATTCAACGGGAGGTTCTTTTCTCCGGTGCAACTACTACTTCTTTACAAATCACAGATTAGGCCGGTGATAGATTACTCTAGCCACATATGGGATGGTTGTCCTCAGTGCCAAATGGTGTCCTTTGACTCAATTCAGCGCCGAACGTTCCGTCTTGTTGGGGGACCCACAACTCACCATTGACCTTCAGTCCCGGAGCCACAGACGATTTGTGGAGTCGCTCAGTCTGTCATAGACTTTGCTCTGTGGAACTTGCACCCCTTATTCCTCCCCATCCTAAATATATCCGGAGCACCTTCGCGGAGAATCAGAAAACCTCCTTGTGGTTGACATTAGGCTTTTGAGAACGAACCGTTTCTCAATCCCATTTCTCTGCCGCACCGCCAGGATATGGAACTGTTTGCCGGCGGATGCATATAACCTGGGAGTCTTCAAGCGTAGTTTGAACAAGCTCGATAGCTCAGCGATAGTCGCGGGTATGGTGCCTCGCTGAGCATGGTTTCGCAAGTCGAGTTCTTTTTGGTTTTTCTGAACACCTTTGGTCCCGTTTTTTGAAAATCTATCTAGATATGCTTTTTTTGCTAACAGTCCACTAGCTACGTTAGTGCAACGCTAATAAAAGAACCTGTGTCCAGGATGGTTGATCTCTTTTGATTGTGTAATTATGCTGTAACCTCTAATCTAGAAAGATCCTATTGTTTCGTAAAAATATATTAAAGAAAATTTAGAAACTCGTTTGGAAGCAATCATAGACAATAACAAAATATATTTTGGCAGGTATTTCTGTAGCTGAGTTTCATAGAACCTTTTTGGAACTTGGCATCCACTTAAATCTTAATTCTTCGTCGCAGAAAAGTCATATGTTCTACAATTTTGCGTTTCAAATATAGTATAATGTTCGATGTATACACCCTTCTCATATCTCAGGATTCGCCTCCAGAAAAGTTCCGAACGTATCCTGCCCATACAAAGTTCCCTGTGATCACCGCACAAAAGTAATGGTTTTTGAGACACTCATTAGTTTTTTTTTTTTAAATATAGCGATAAATAATGTGGCCATTTCATTTAATTGAATACCGTAGATAGCACAATTTTTTAGCTGCTGCTTATCCATCCGCAATATTAAAACCATATTTTGATAAGCAAAATTACGGTTAGATAATAGTGATAGGAGATATTATACTCCGGTAATGACAATCCGTCTTTTGCAAAATATTTGCAATTAAAATTGTATACAATTTTACTATCCTCAACGTACTCTCTGACGATTGAAATCGGCCCTAAATGCTGTTGCAACAAAAGTAATGAAACTCATATTGAAATGACCGCAACATATCTAGCTGTATTTAACATTTCTTTTATTAGTGCTTCAAAGAGTATTATTTTTTGTGTATTGATCACAGGAAACTGTGTGAGCCGGACACGTTCGGTACCTGGCAATTCGTTTAATAATCTAAGCGCCATCTGCAGTCCGATAGCATAACTTAATTTGTTACGCAAATAATGATATGGTTTCTAAAGAGATGGCGCTTTGACAAGCTCGCAATCCGTGTAAGATCAATGTAAATGAACGTTGACGGTGGGTAATCCGACGGCGCCGGTGGTGAGTGGGCTAACGATGTGCGAGAGTCCGGATGGCGGGAAGGAACAGGGGGTCCATTCAGAGTATGAGTGAGTTCGAATTCGCCACTAAATATCAACTCACTTTTTTAAATAGTTAATGTTTCCACACTTCTAGAACATAATTACAGTTAGGTAAAAATCTGGTTTGTCCCGTAAATCCGTTGGAAGTATAAATAACGGTTTCGTTATTTAAATAATAATATATTTCCCAGCTATTTTTAGGTTAACTCACTCCCGAACTCGAACTCACTCTTGCTCTGAATGGACCCTCAGGGGGTCCATTCAGGGCAAGAGTGAGTTCGAATTCGTCACTAAATATAAACTCACTTTTTTAAAAAGTTAATGTTTCCACACTTTTTGAATATCATTACAGTTAGGTAAAAATCTGGTCCGTCCCGTAAATACGTTGGAAGTATAAATAACGGTTCCGTTATTTAAATAATAATATATTTCCCACCTATTTTTAGGTTAACTCACTCCCGAACTCGAACTCACTCTGGCTCTGAATGGACCCCCAGTGCGGGCCACGGAGGTTGCGGGCCAATGAGCCGCAACAAGAGTTACAAGATCGCGTGGCAACGCGGTCCTTATTCCTCCGCCTCCATTAGGATAATCTCATACTCTCATAATAGAAGTGATGGCTTTTTTTTGCAACCTGACACGGATGGCTAATTGCACACAACTATCGTTATGATATTAGCCTAATACACCATATTCCCAAAGGAATTAGGTGCCATGCCAGGACCTTCCCTTTATGCGCAAGGCTAAATTGAACTAGGTAGAAAACACGGACAATTTGTCATTGCCGCTTCAACCTAACCAATGCGATGGTACCAACCCGGCCGGACTTAAACCCCACCACTTAGGGCCGAGTGCACGAAAGGACAAAAAATCAAAATCATCGTCAAAGTATGATCAAACACGTCACTTTGTGTGGACAGTATGGAAGGAACTCTATGTGGATCACTAAAAGTGACGTGTTTGAAAATTGATTAACTCGCCCGTCTCTTCGTGCAACCGGGGCTTAGTAGGTACCCTACAGGTTAACCTACAGTTTTACATGGATATGTAAACCATAGAGCAGCTCGTATTCGTGACGAAATGCACTTATCCAACTCAGAATGAGAAAGAAAGTGGTGCATAAACGTGGCGAGTTTTATACAAACTTAAAACGTCGAATTCACTTTTTAATGTCATAGCTATAAGGATGTACATGTACTAAGTTTTATCTAATTCGGATGATCGATTTAAGGTGGCCCATCCCGCTCATCTCCCCATACAAAAGGGGAAAGAAGATCACGCCCATATTTCTTGTCAGAGATCCATAATTTTGCTCAAAATAGCTTTATTTGATCGAACTAGATGTCTGATGACCATTGGCATTGTAAAATTGTGTTTGGTTTCTAAGTTATAAGGTTCGAAAGTTCGCATTTTTCGCGCGTTTTATACAATAATTTTGGAGGTGCATTATGCGAGTCGTATTCACTACGTATAATATTCACAACGTATAATCTTATTTTTTTCCAAAAAATTAAAACCATGCATAACGTATAATAGTCACAACGTATAATGTTATACGTTGTGCATGAATAAAGTTTAAAAATAAAATCAACTCTTTGCATCATGCATAACGTATAATAGTCACAACGTATAATATTCCTAACATGAATTCACAAAAAAAGAAAACCATGCAGAACGTATAATATGCCAAGAAGCACTGCATAAAGCGCCCTAATAACGATACATTTAAGGCTGAAATTGCTACGAATCGACATTTGTCAAAGAGTAACAATTGACTACAATTTCGAAAGGCCACCTTACTGTGATGATTTTAAGTCTGTAATTGCCTCAAATAAATTTATTTATTCTCAAAACGTTTGGACAACTGCATTTCAGCATGTCGTAGTCCACTTCATAATATCGTAATATGGTTGGCGACATTATTGTTACGGTAACTATGTTGCTGATATTATTTTAATGCATGAATGAAGTATGTATGTATGTATGTACCTACGAAAAGAATTTCCACAATTCCATCTACCGCTATCTAGCCGAGAGGCAGGCAGCCTAGTAAGCCTAGTGTGCGTGCGTAACACAGGCTGTGATGTCTGGTGACTAAGCCCCGGTTACACGAAGAGACGGCCGATTCAATCAATGTTCAAACACGTCACTTTTAGTGATCCGCATAGAGTTCCTTCCATACTGTCCACACAAAGTGACGTGTCTGATCATACTTTGACGTTGATTTTTTATTATTTCGTGCACTCGGCCCTAAGACTATAGGCTCGATGCGAGACATTTCTTATAAATTAATCTATTTCAGATTTTTAAAGCAGTGTTGCCAGGTATTCCTTTTTACCGAACTATTCGGCATTTCAGCCTGTTGTTTGCGGTTTATTATAAAAAAACACAGATCGAGTGGTTTAAGGTAACAAACGTGTCGAATGGTGCAACTAATAATTTTCGTGTACAAAATACCTTAACCAGGCAAAGTGCGGATTTTTTCCAATTTAATGCGGCTACCGTCGGCACCCATGTAAAACCGTTTGTCCCTTTCACAAGTAAACGCATTTTTTTATTGAAAATGTGGATTAAAACTACTAAGGCCTTTTGTTCTACTTAAGCCCTATCTAGCCTGATTTTATGACCTCCAGCTACCTGAAATCCGATGGTTAACTTTCGGTTACATTGCGTATTTACATGGTGTACCTGAAAGATAACTTTGGTATTTTTATAGCTGGAAGTGTTGCAAACGGGCATTAGTGAACAGATTTGACTAATCGGTTGCACGCCAAAAGGTTAACTCTTGATATGGCATCTAAATACCTTCGGAAATGCTACATATACTCCACTGGAAGTGGTTCAATACTTACAAGCAGTTGTATCTGGAAATCATGTGAAGACAGCCTCCGCTGGAACGTATCTCGATCTTTCGTCCTAGTTCGGCGAAATTTTAGGATAACCATTACTCAATTAACCTTTCATTTGATCTTTGGATTTATACAGGTACATATATTTATTTAAATGGGGACGCATCATTAAGTCCAAAAAGCACAAGGTCAAAAACCCACACCGTCCAAAATACTTACGAATACGGATATTTTTAATTGGGTTAGGTTAGATTATATGCATTTTATAATACACACGAAAAATATATACTTTTGGACGTTCTGGGTTTTGGACCTTATGCTTTTTGGACTTCATGAAGGCGACACATTTAAATGATATATTTTTTATAATTTCAATATTTTATTGAACATAAGAATCTGTATGTATTTTTTACTGTACAGGTTAATTTTACAAGTGTGTCGTCATAGCCAAATCTGAAACTAGAAGAAATAGCGAAAACACTTTAAGGAGGCACGAGGCCGATTTTGATAAAACCTATAATTGCATTTTTAGATTCTTGAAATCACATTTTTTCTAGCCGGAAAAAATGCAGCCTTAGCCTATAGTGTCGCCTATAAGGAATAAATTCCGTGAAGTAATCTTATAAGTACGGCAAAGTGAATGAAAGTGTTGACTTTTAATTAACTGATTACACACACACTCACATACACTCTTACCTTTGTACACCCACACACCCACGCCTATTACATAACATAGTGCTTTGCTACCGTCTGCTAAGTTCAACGGAACGTTGTGCAGAATCGTATTCTTTTGCAGGATGTAGGAAATTTAATAATACAGTTATAGTTTTTATCAAAATCGGCCTAGTAACTACTTTCAGTATTTTTCGTTATTTCTTATAGTTTTGGATTTGGCCATGAAAGCACACTTGAAAAATTCACCTGTATAATATCAATATGGTAAAATATAAAAAAAAACAATTAGGTATAAGAATAAAAACAAACAAAAATTGAGAAATTAATCATATTTTGTTATCTGAGATATTGCCATAAAAGATAATTCATACAATAATTGAAATTATTTTTAGAGAAATAGATGTTCCTCGTAATCTAAATTAAATAAATACATGACAGAAAAAAAACAACAGGACAATTTTGGAAAGAGACAACCTTTTTTTAGAAACATTTCTATAATTATATAACAAATAAGTTTATTTACTAATTTTGATAAAATATAAGTATTATAGTTTTTGACAGGAATTTTGGATGCAAAGCAAATACATGTTCTGTATTGCCCTCCTTATTAAAAAGGAGGCACATATGTAGTTACCGACTTTTGAATAAGGAGGGCAGTGTAGGTACAGTAGGAGACGGATCAAAGTGTACATTTACACGCAAAGTATTCTATACATTCAAACCTTATCAAATATTACGAGCATAAAGAAACATCGTACAATTCAGACAACATTCAACTGGAAGTGGATTTGACTGTCTCCTACTACAAATTGTTTAGATTCTAAATTGTTCCTCAATATAATATATTTCTACTTAAACCCAATAAACCCAAATTAAGGTGGGCACGTAAGCATTAGAAAATTCAAACGGTAGTTTACTAATCATTAGAAAACCACTATTTAATTTTACTTGATATTTGGTATCCAATATCAGATAACAAAAATCTGTGTTGGCATGTTAATTTTTTTCGATAAATGTATTCTACAAACCACAGAGAAAACCAGATGTCTATGAAGATTTTCTTTTCAATTCTATGGTTGACTTTTCAAAATAACAAAAATGAGCAGACACAGATCTTTGTTGCCTGATATAAGTTATAAAATATCAATGAAATTGGCAAATCGGTTTTCAAATATTAAGTCATACCTACGTTTGTATTAGCAGCATAGCTTACAGCTCGCCGTAGCAAACAAAAACAGGTATTTGAATGACTCCTAAATGGAAGAACAATATTTTTATTTTAAAATATTATCATTGATTTTATTTTGTGTAAGAGAAATAAAAATGTAATAGTAAACTAATGGAAGCCACTGCGGTGCTTGCATGGAAATATTGACCTTAGGTCATAATTGGTAATAAGGGATTACACTTTTATTTGCATGGGTCGGATGTGCATTTTGACCTGGGCCACCCCATGTCAAAATGCACATCCGACCCATGCAAATATTCTTGGTTACAACATACAAAAATGAATGGACTTTGAGGCATATATTGATAAGGAATGGTATGTTGGTTTTTGAAAAGCATTAGGAAGTTTTACAACCATGAATAGTGCTATAAACAAGAAAATCGTAAAAGAGCCAACGTAGTGTCTCTGTTTCAGATGAGGTAAAAATGCTTTTGTATGTCGGGCTGTTAAGATCGGGCTGTTAAGAACGGCCGGTTTGAAAACCGCTATTCCATTTAAATTGATATTTAATATCTAATATCAGGCAACAAATATCTGTGTCTGCACGCATTAGTTTTTTTGAAAAATTCAAACCGATTGAAATGAAACCAAAAAGAAAATGTTCATACGAATTTAGTTTTATCTGTGGTTTGACCCAGAATACATTTACCGGGAAAACAAAGACACGCAAATTTTTTTAAAAATGTCTAATGTTCAAAAAGACAGACTCGCGAGTCAGAGAGCGAGTCAGAGAGCCATTAGTTTTATAATGAATTCGTGGCTTAAAATAGGCCTGTACACATCAGAGACTACAAACGTAGTTAACTAATCATAAATCTTCTTAAGCGGGGCTTACGCGAACAATTTTGAAGAAAGATAACTTTTGAAAAACCTGTCGATGTGATCAGTGTTGTGTGTAGGGACATCCCTAGCAATTACTTAAATATAAATGTGAGGGTAGTTGGTGAAACTGCACGAACTACTCGGTGGCGAAGGCGAGCTGCTTCAGTTCTCCCGTGACCACGATTGGATGCAACTCCTTTCGAAACGTCGGGTTTAAGAAAGGTATTTAAAAGTTATCTTTCTTCAAAATTGTTCGCGTAAGCCCCGCTTAAGAACATTAATAATGTAGTTAACTAATCATTTGAAAACCACTGTTCCAATTTACTTGACATTTGATATATATTAATAGGCCAAACGTATCTATCTTTGTCTGCGTGTCTACACAGTACATTTATTCACAGACAAAACAAAATGTGTATGAACATTATAATTTAGCTTTCATTCGATTCTGTTTATATTTATCAAAAGATATTTTTTTTCCGAAGCTGTACATTCGAAGTGCCCCACGTGACATGAAGCAAACGTTTATATGTCACATTGTATGAGACTGCTGCACCGCTTCACCAGGCCCGGCGCTGCAGGTCAGGACGGTACCACCTCCTCTCCAGCACTTCAGCTGCTTTGAAGAGATCCGGAAAAAAGTAGAAAGGACATATCAGGGCTTTGAAGTTTGTAATTTAGTAAATAAAGGGAATTATCGTAACGCATGAATTAAGGGATGCATGTCTGCAGATGTCCATACATACATAGACATAGGACAACTTAAATACATACACATATTCACATACAGGGTTCAAATGAATAAAGTAAAACTCAATGATAAAAAAAGCACATTCATATAAGCATATAACATGAAACATGTATGTCTGAAGATATTTTACTGAGATTATTTGTAATGAAGGAAAATAAAGAGATTCTAGTAATGGTAAACATGGTATGGTAAGATGTGCTGAGTTTGCCAAATCAGAATAAAGGGGGACGCATCATAAAGTCCAAAAAGCACAAGGTCCAAAACCCATACCGTCCAAAATACTGACGAATACAGATATTTTTAATTGGGTTAGGTTAGGTTAGTTCAGGTTAGGTCAGTTTAGGTTAGGTTAGGTTAGATTACATGCATTTTATAACACACATGAAAAATACATACTTTTGGACGCTCTGGGTTTTGGACTTTACGCTTTTGGACTTTATGAAGGCGACCCGAATAAAGAACACAAGAAACAACAACTCTCAACATGACCCGCTTAAAACATGAAAGATCATGTTCATAAAGTGAAGGTCCTGGCAGGGCACATAATTCCTTCGGAATTGCGATGTGTCAGGCTAATATCATAACAGAGGGTGTGGAATTCGCCATCCTTGTCATTATATAAAAAACTCCTAAGTACCTATTAAGATACACCTATTTTAACAGAAGCAGATGAACTTAAATAACCATGGTTTCAATAAGAGGTTAAACGTAGCCCTAGCTCAACAGAATCCAGTTCAATTAAGCCGTCTTCAAATTACATATAGTTCAATGTAGCCGCACAGAAATAATATTCAGTTTAATGTTGGCGTGCTCAAATAACATAATTTCAATGCAAGAATGCTAATATCACATGCATCTCGATGTAGTAGTACTCAAATAAAATCCATCTCAATATTGGCGTTTTAAAATGCAATCTATTTCAATGAAGCTGTGTGCTCAAATAAAATCCATCTCAATGTAGCCGTATTAAAAATAAATCCAGTTCAATGTAGCTGTGTGCTCAATTAACATCCATCTCAATGTAATCGTACTCAAATAAAATCCATCTCAATGTAGCCATGCTTAAAATAAATCCAGTTCAATGTAGCTGCGTGCTCAATTAACATCCATCTCAATGTAATCGTACTCAAATAAAATCAATCTCAATGTAGCCGTGCTTAAAATTAATCCAGTTCAATGTAGCTGCGTGCTCAATTAATATCCATCTCAATGTAATCGTACTCAAAGAAAATCTATCTCAATGTAGCCGTGCCTTAAAGAAAATCAGTTCAATGTAGCTGTGTGCTCGAATTACATCCATCTCAATGTAATCGTACTCAAATAAAATCCATCTCAATGTAGCCGTGCCTTAAATAAAATCAGTTCAATGTAGCTTTGTGCTCAAATAACACCCATCTCATCCATCTCAATGTAGCCGTGCCTTAAAGAAAATCAGTTCAATGTAGCTGTGTGCTCAATTAACATCCATCTCAATGTAATCGTACTCAAATAAAATCCATCTCAATGCAGCCGTGCTTAAAAGAAAACCAGTTCAATGTACCTGTGTGCTCAAATAACATCCATCTCAATGTAATTGCTCAAGTAACATCCATCTCAATATAATCGTACTCAAATAAAATCCATCTCAATGTAGCCGAGCTTAAAAGAAAATCAGTTCAATGTAGCTGTATGCTCAAATAACATCTATCTCAATGTAGCCGTGCTTAAAAGAAAACCAGTTCAATGTAGATGTGTGCTCAATTAACATCTATCTAAATGTAATTGTACCCAAATAATATCCATCTCAATGTAGCCGTGCCTTAAAGAAAATCAGGTCAATGTAGCTGTGTGCTCAAATAACATCCATCTCAATGTAATCGTACTCAAATAAAATCCATCTCAATGTAGCCGTGCTTAAAAGAAAACCAGTTCAATGTAGATGTGTGCTCAATTAACATCTATCTAAATGTAATTGTACCCAAATAATATCCATCTCAATGTAGCCGTGCCTTAAAGAAAATCAGTTCAATGTAGCTGTGTGCTCAAATAACATCCATCTCAATGTAATTGCTCAAGTAACATCCATCTCAATGTTATCGTACTCAAATAAAATCCATCTCAATGTAGCCGAGCTTAAAAGAAAATCAGTTCAATGTAGCTGTATGCTCAAACAACATCTATCTCAATGTAGCCGTGCCTTAAAGAAAATCAGTTCAATGTAGCTGCGTGCTCAATTAATATCCATCTCAATGTAATCGTACTCAAATAAAATCCATCTCAATGTAGCCGTGCTTAAAAGAAAACCAGTTCAATGTAGCTGTGTGCTCAATTAATATCTATCTAAATGTAATCGTACCCAAATAATATCCATTTCAATGTAGCCGTGCCTTAAAGAAAATCAGTTCAATGTAGCTGTGTGCTCAAATAACATCCATCTCAATGTAATTGCTCAAGTAACATCCATCTCAATGTAATCGTACTCAAATAAAATCCATCTCAATGTAGCCGAGCTTAAAAGACAATCAGTTCAATGTAGCTGCGTGCTCAAATAACATCCATCTCAATGTAATCGTACTCAAATAAAATCCATCTCAATGTAGCCGAGCTTAAAAGAAAATCAGTTCAATGTAGCTTTGTGCTCAAATAACACCCATCTCATCCATCTCAATGTAGACGTGCCTTAAAGAAAATCAGTTCAATATAGCTGTGTGCTCAATTAACATCCATCTCAATGTAATCGTACTCAAATAAAATCCATCTCAATGTAGTCGTGCTCAAAAGAAAACCAGTTCAATGTAGCTTTGTGATCAAATAATATCCATCTAAATGTAACCGTACCCAAATAATATCCATCTCAATGTAGCCGTCCCTTAAAAAAAATCAGTTCAATGTAGCTGTATGCTCAAATAACATCCATCTCACTGAAGCCGTGCCTTAAAGAAAATCAGTTCAATGTAGCTGAGTGCTCAAAAAACATCTATCTCAATGTAATTGCTCAAATAACATACATCTCAATGTAATCGTACTGAAATAAAATCCATCTCAATGTAGCCGTGCTTAAAATCAATCCAGTTCAATGTAGCTGCATGCTCAATTAATATCCATCTCAATGTAATCGTACCCAAATAATATCCATCTCAATGTAGCCGTCCCTTAAAAAAAATCAGTTCAATGAAAGCTGTATGCTCAAATAACATCCATCTCACTGTAGCCGTGCCTTAAAGAAAATCAGTTCAATGTAGCTGAGTGCTCAAATAACATCTATCTCAATGTAATTGCTCAAATAACATACATCTCAATGTAATCGTACTGAAATAAAATCCATCTCAATGTAGCCGTGCTTAAAATCAATCCAGTTCAATGTAGCTGCATGCTCAATTAATATCCATCTCAATGTAATCGTACTCAAATAAAATCCATCTCCATGTAGCCGTGCCTTAAAGAAAATCAGTTCAAGGTAGATGTGTGCTCGAATAACATCCATCTCAATGTAATCGTACTCAAATAAAATCCAGCTCAATGTAGCCGTGCTTAAAATAAATCCAGTTCAATGTAGCTGCGTGCTCAATTAATATCCATCTCAATGTAATCGTACTCAAGTAAATCTATCTCAATGTAGCCGTGCCTTAAATAAAATCAGTTCAATGAAGCCGAGTGCTCAAATAACATCTATCTCAATGTAATTGCTCAAATAACATACATCTCAATGTAATCGTACTCAAATAAAATCCATCTCAATGTAGCCGTGCTTAAAATTAATCCAGTTCAATGTAGCTGCGTGCTCAATTAATATCCATCTCAATGTAATCGTACTCAAGTAAATCTATCTCAATGTAGCCGTGCCTTAAAGAAAATCAGTTCAATGTAGCTGTGTGCTCAAATAACATCCATCTCAATGTAATTGCTCAAGTAACATCCATCTCAATGTTATCGTACTCAAATAAAATCCATCTCAATGTAGCCGAGCTTAAAAGAAAATCAGTTCAATGTAGCTGTATGCTCAAACAACATCTATCTCAATGTAGCCGTGCCTTAAAGAAAATCAGTTCAATGTAGCTGCGTGCTCAATTAATATCCATCTCAATGTAATCGTACTCAAATAAAATCCATCTCAATGTAGCCGTGCTTAAAAGAAAACCAGTTCAATGTAGCTGTGTGCTCAATTAATATCTATCTAAATGTAATCGTACCCAAATAATATCCATTTCAATGTAGCCGTGCCTTAAAGAAAATCAGTTCAATGTAGCTGTGTGCTCAAATAACATCCATCTCAATGTAATTGCTCAAGTAACATCCATCTCAATGTAATCGTACTCAAATAAAATCCATCTCAATGTAGCCGAGCTTAAAAGACAATCAGTTCAATGTAGCTGCGTGCTCAAATAACATCCATCTCAATGTAATCGTACTCAAATAAAATCCATCTCAATGTAGCCGAGCTTAAAAGAAAATCAGTTCAATGTAGCTTTGTGCTCAAATAACACCCATCTCATCCATCTCAATGTAGACGTGCCTTAAAGAAAATCAGTTCAATATAGCTGTGTGCTCAATTAACATCCATCTCAATGTAATCGTACTCAAATAAAATCCATCTCAATGTAGTCGTGCTCAAAAGAAAACCAGTTCAATGTAGCTTTGTGATCAAATAATATCCATCTAAATGTAACCGTACCCAAATAATATCCATCTCAATGTAGCCGTCCCTTAAAAAAAATCAGTTCAATGTAGCTGTATGCTCAAATAACATCCATCTCACTGAAGCCGTGCCTTAAAGAAAATCAGTTCAATGTAGCTGAGTGCTCAAAAAACATCTATCTCAATGTAATTGCTCAAATAACATACATCTCAATGTAATCGTACTGAAATAAAATCCATCTCAATGTAGCCGTGCTTAAAATCAATCCAGTTCAATGTAGCTGCATGCTCAATTAATATCCATCTCAATGTAATCGTACCCAAATAATATCCATCTCAATGTAGCCGTCCCTTAAAAAAAATCAGTTCAATGAAAGCTGTATGCTCAAATAACATCCATCTCACTGTAGCCGTGCCTTAAAGAAAATCAGTTCAATGTAGCTGAGTGCTCAAATAACATCTATCTCAATGTAATTGCTCAAATAACATACATCTCAATGTAATCGTACTGAAATAAAATCCATCTCAATGTAGCCGTGCTTAAAATCAATCCAGTTCAATGTAGCTGCATGCTCAATTAATATCCATCTCAATGTAATCGTACTCAAATAAAATCCATCTCCATGTAGCCGTGCCTTAAAGAAAATCAGTTCAAGGTAGATGTGTGCTCGAATAACATCCATCTCAATGTAATCGTACTCAAATAAAATCCAGCTCAATGTAGCCGTGCTTAAAATAAATCCAGTTCAATGTAGCTGCGTGCTCAATTAATATCCATCTCAATGTAATCGTACTCAAGTAAATCTATCTCAATGTAGCCGTGCCTTAAATAAAATCAGTTCAATGAAGCCGAGTGCTCAAATAACATCTATCTCAATGTAATTGCTCAAATAACATACATCTCAATGTAATCGTACTCAAATAAAATCCATCTCAATGTAGCCGTGCTTAAAATTAATCCAGTTCAATGTAGCTGCGTGCTCAATTAATATCCATCTCAATGTAATCGTACTCAAGTAAATCTATCTCAATGTAGCCGTGCCTTAAAGAAAATCAGTTCAATGTAGCTGAGTGCTCAAATAACATCTATCTCAATGTAATTGCTCAAATAACATACATCTCAATGTAATCGTACTCAAATAAAATCCATCTCAATGTAGCCGTGCTTAAAATTAATCCAGTTCAATGTAGCTGCGTGCTCAATTAATATCCATCTCAATGTAATCATACTCAAATAAAATCCATCTCCATGTAGCCGTGCCTTAAAGAAAATCAGTTCAATGTAGCTGTGTGCTCGAATAACATCCATCTCAATGTAATCGTACTCCAATAAAATCCATCTCAATGTAATCGTACTGAAATAAAATCCATCTCAATGTAGCCGTGCTTAAAATCAATCCAGTTCAATGTAGCTGTATGCTCAATTAATATCCATCTCAATGTAATCGTACTCAAATAAAATCCATCTCCATGTAGCCGTGCTTAAAATAAATCCAGTTCAATGTAGCTGCGTGCTCAATTAATATCCATCTCAATGTAATCGTACTCAAGTAAATCTATCTCAATGTAGCCATGCCTTAAAGAAAATCAGTTCAATGTAGCTGAGTGCTCAAATAACATCTATCTAAATGTAATTGCTCAGATAACATACATCTCAATGTAATCGTACTCAAATAAAATCCATCTCAATGTAGCCGTGCTTAAAATCAATCCAGTTCAATGTAGCTGCGTGCTCAATTAATATCCATCTCAATGTAATCGTACTCAAATAAAATCAATCTCAATGTAGCCGTGCTTAAAATAAATCCAGTTCAATGTGTAGCTGTGTGCTCAATTAACATCCATCTTAATGTAATCGTACCAAAATAATATCCATCTCAATGTAGCCGTGCCTTAAAAAAATCAGTTCAATGTAGCTGTATGCTCAAATAAGATCCATCTCACTGTAGCCGTGCCTTAAAGAAAATCAGTTCAATGTAGCTGAATGCTCCAATAACATCTATCCCAATGTAATTGCTCAAATAACATACATCTCAATGTAATCGTACTGAAATAAAATCCAACTCAATGTAGCCGTGCTTAAAATCAATCCAGTTCAATGTAGCTGCGTGCTCAATTAATATCCATCTCAATGTAATCGTACTCAAATAAAATCCATCTCCATGTAGCCGTGCCTTAAAGAAAATCAGTTCAATGTAGCTGTGTGCTCGAATAACATCCATCTCAATGTAATCGTACTCCAATAAAATCTATCTCAATGTAATCGTACTGAAATAAAATCCATCTCAATGTAGCCGTGCTTAAAATCAATCCAGTTCAATGTAGCTGCATGCTCAATTAATATCCATCTCAATGTAATCGTACTCAAATAAAATCCATCTCCATGTAGCCGTGCCTTAAAGAAAATCAGTTCAATGTAGCTGTGTGCTCGAATAACATCCATCTCAATGTAATCGTACTCCAATAAAATCCATCTCAATGTAGCCGTGCTTAAAATAAATCCAGTTCAATGTAGCTGCGTGCTCAATTAATATCCATCTCAATGTAATCGCACTCAAGTAAATCTATCTCAATGTAGCCATGCCTTAAAGAAAATCAGTTCAATGTAGCTGAGTGCTCAAATAACATCTATCTCAATGTAATTGCTCAGATAACATACATCTCAATGTAATCGTACTCAAATAAAATCCATCTCAATGTAGCCGTGCTTAAAATCAATCCAGTTCAATGTAGCTGCGTGCTCAATTAATATCCATCTCAATGTAATCGTACTCAAATAAAATCAATCTCAATGTAGCCGTGCTTAAAATAAATCCAGTTCAATGTGTAGCTGTGTGCTCAATTAACATCCATCTTAATGTAATCGTACCAAAATAATATCCATCTCAATGTAGCCGTGCCTTAAAAAAATCAGTTCAATGTAGCTGTATGCTCAAATAAGATCCATCTCACTGTAGCCATGCCTTAAAGAAAATCAGTTCAATGTAGCTGAATGCTCCAATAACATCTATCCCAATGTAATTGCTCAAATAACATACATCTCAATGTAATCGTACTGAAATAAAGCCCATCTCAATGTAGCCGTGCTTAAAATCAATCCAGTTCAATGTAGCTGCGTGCTCAATTAATATCCATCTCAATGTAATCGTACTCAAATAAAATCCATCTCCATGTAGCCGTGCCTTAAAGAAAATCAGTTCAATGTAGCTGTGTGCTCGAATAACATCCATCTCAATGTAATCGTACTCCAATAAAATCTATCTCAATGTAATCGTACTGAAATAAAATCCATCTCAATGTAGCCGTGCTTAAAATCAATCCAGTTCAATGTAGCTGCATGCTCAATTAATATCCATCTCAATGTAATCGTACTCAAATAAAATCCATCTCCATGTAGCCGTGCCTTAAAGAAAATCAGTTCAATGTAGCTGTGTGCTCGAATAACATCCATCTCAATGTAATCGTACTCCAATAAAATCCATCTCAATGTAGCCGTGCTTAAAATAAATCCAGTTCAATGTAGCTGCGTGCTCAATTAATATCCATCTCAATGTAATCGCACTCAAGTAAATCTATCTCAATGTAGCCATGCCTTAAAGAAAATCAGTTCAATGTAGCTGAGTGCTCAAATAACATCTATCTCAATGTAATTGCTCAGATAACATACATCTCAATGTAATCGTACTCAAATAAAATCCATCTCAATGTAGCCGTGCTTAAAATCAATCCAGTTCAATGTAGCTGCGTGCTCAATTAATATCCATCTCAATGTAATCGTACTCAAATAAAATCAATCTCAATGTAGCCGTGCTTAAAATAAATCCAGTTCAATGTGTAGCTGTGTGCTCAATTAACATCCATCTTAATGTAATCGTACCAAAATAATATCCATCTCAATGTAGCCGTGCCTTAAAAAAATCAGTTCAATGTAGCTGTATGCTCAAATAAGATCCATCTCACTGTAGCCATGCCTTAAAGAAAATCAGTTCAATGTAGCTGAATGCTCCAATAACATCTATCCCAATGTAATTGCTCAAATAACATACATCTCAATGTAATCGTACTGAAATAAAGCCCATCTCAATGTAGCCGTGCTTAAAATCAATCCAGTTCAATGTAGCTGCGTGCTCAATTAATATCCATCTCAATGTAATCGTACTCAAATAAAATCCATCTCCATGTAGCCGTGCCTTAAAGAAAATCAGTTCAATGTAGCTGTGTGCTCGAATAACATCCATCTCAATGTAATCGTACTCAAATAAAATCCATCTCAATGTAGCCGTGCTTAAAATTAATCCAGTTCAATGTAGCTGCGTGCTCAATTAATATCCATCTCAATGTAATCGTACTCAAGTCAATCTATCTCAATGTAGCCGTGCCTTAAAGAAAATCAGTTCAATGTAGCTGTGAGCTCAAATAACATCCATCTCAATGTAGTTGTACTCAAAAAATATCCATCTCAATGTAGCCGTGCCTTCAAGAAAATCAGTTCAATGTAGCTGTGTGCTCAAATAACATTCATCTCAATGCAATCGTACTCAAATAAAATCCATCTCAATGTAGCCGTGCTTAAGATTAATCCAGTTCAATGTAGCTGCGTGCTCAATTAATATCCATCTCAATGTAATCATACTCAAATAAAATCCATCTCCATGTAGCCGTGCCTTAAAGAAAATCAGTTCAATGTAGCTGTGTGCTCGAATAACATCCATCTCAATGTAGTCGTACTCAAAAAATATCCATCTCAATGTAGCCGTGCCTTCAAGAAAATCAGTTCAATGTAGCTGTGTGCTCAAATAACTTTCATCTCAATGCAATCGTACTCAAATAAAATCCATCTCAATGTGGCTGTGCTTAAAAGAAAATCAGTTCAATGTAGCTGTGTGCTCAATTAGAATCCATCTCAATGTAATCGTACTCAAATAGAATCCATATCAATGTAACCGTGCCTTAAAAAAATCAGTTCAATGTAGCTGTGTGCTCAATCAGAATCCATCTCGATATAGCCGTGCTTTAAGGAAAATCAGTTCAATGTAGCTGTGTGCTCAATTAATATCCATCTCAATGTAATCGTACTCAAGTCAATCTATATCAATGTAGCCGTGCCTTAAAGAAAATCAGTTCAATGTAGCTGAGTGCTCAAATAACATCTATCTCAATGTAATTGCTCAAATAACATACATCTCAATGTAATCGTACTCAAATAAAATCCATCTCAACGTAGCCGTGCTTAAAAGAAAACCAGTTCAATGTAGCTGTGAGTTCAAATAACATCCATCTCAATGTTATCGTACTCAAATAAAATCTAACTCAATGTAGCCATGCCTTAAAGCAAATCAGTTCAATGTAGCTGTGTGCTCAAATAACATCCATCTCAATGTAATCGTACTCAAATAAAATCTATCTCAATGTAGCCGTGCTTAAAAGAAAATCAGTTCAATGTAGCTGTTCATTAATGACATCCTGTTCAATGTAGCTGTGAACAAATAACATCCATGTCAATGAAGCTGTGTGCTCAAATAACATCCATCTCAATGCAGCTATGCTCAAAATATATCCATCTCTACGTAGCCGTGTTTAAAAGAAAACTAGTTCAATGTAGCTGTGCATTAATAATATCCAGTTCAACATACCCATGATAAAAAAACACCCATTTTAATTTTGCCGTGATCAAATAAAATCCAGTTCAATGTAGCCATTCTCAAATAACATACACTGAAAATAGATGGACTCAAATAGTACAGTTAAAATAGATGGGACTCCATTAACAGCTCGTAAAATAGGGAGTTCAATCTAATCCATCCCCAAACATACAATTTAAGTTAGCAATGATCAAAGAACATCCAGTTCAATATAGTGCTCTATTAGGATACAATGTTTGTTGGCAGAGTAGTCAGGTTTACAAACCAAGCGGTTCAGTGCTGAGGAAGATGTAGCCTGTGCTCGAATAACATCTTTGGAATATATTGTAGCTGGAAACCGATTCCACTATAATATTCCATTGTTCAAATATGAAAGTTCAATCTCGATAGCTCAGCAATAGTCCGCAAAACAGTGAAGAAAACCCATAATTGTAGTCAGCCTCAGTGGCCCAGTGGCGCGACACTTCGGCGATCGCTCTCCGAAGTTAAGCAACGCTGGGTCCGGTCTGGTCTTGGATGGGTGACCATTCGACCGTTGAGAGAGGCTGGCCGTGGTTCGGATTCCACGTTAAGCTGTAGGTCCCCTTCCTTACTTACTAGGTGGTAGGGTTTATCCCGCCCGGGTTGGTACCATCGCATTGGATGAACGATGGTCGAAGCGGCAATGAAAATTGTCCGTGTTTTCCATCCAGTTCAATGTAGCCGTGCAATATAAGGAAGGTCCTGGCATGGCACCTAGTTCCCATGTGGTGTGTTGGGCTAATACCATGACAGAAGGTGTGGTATTAGCCATCCATGTCCAGTCACATAAAAAAAAAAAAAAAGTATGTATAAATAAATGTACCACGGCTACATGTTCCTTGCTAAGTATAAGCGTGGATAGAAACACGTACATGTGGCACAATGTATTTCTGTTCGATTAATTAAAAAAAATGAGTCGACCTGTAATCGTGTAGAGCCAGCCTGTGATGTATTCCAGTAGAATATCCAGATAAGTTTTGAAACAGTTCTTCTTTTCTGTGATTTTGTAACTAGCTAAATTTTAAAAGAATAAAAAAACAGGTTCGTCACCCAGCATGATAATTCCGAAATTGCCGGAACCATCTTGTCCCCTCTACCTGTGAATTGCAACACATTAGTATTGTTAATATACATACAGCACAGTAAGGCTGGAGTGCACCATCGCTGGTTAACGTTAATGACTTTATTAAGATATGTCTGTCCTTAGTTAATGAGATATGAAGAAAGAAGACGGATACATCTTTAGTAATAACATTAACGGTAGCCAGAGATGCTGCACTGAAGCCTAAGTATAAATAATGCAAAAATGCAAGCGCAATATAAAAATGTCCTGGCATGCCACCTAATTTTAATGTGGTGTAGAGGGCTATGTCATGAATGCAGGTATGGTATGAGCCATAAATATCTATTCAGGCAGAATTCGTGGGAATAACTCGAGCTACAGAGGAAATCAAAAAACAGATATGAATGATCTCAGACAGCACATCTGTATTAAATAACAAATTTAACTCGGGCCTAATTCTAGAATGTTTTTGCGCCCTACAATAAGTAGCGAGAAACAATCATGTAACTCTGCAGTAAATAAGAGGACACAGTGGCTCCTTAGGCAATAACGCTGCAGACGAAATGGCCTAATAAGGACCCAGTACTGTATAACGGATCCAGAACCGATAGAGACTATACCCCTCATTCAATTCAAAAACTGGCTACAGGATAGAACTAAGATGCTTCATACTACCGGATGGAAATGCTTGGTAGGCTGCAGGCAGGCCAGAGGTCGTCCCATCCCTCAATAAGCACTTCACGCACAAGCTATTGCATCTGAAAAGGAATGATCAACGCACAATGGTGGGAACGATAATAAAACATTATTCGCTCAACAAACACCTCGACAGTTTGGGGGGTTACTGACAGCCCTCTATGTGGTGGCTGCATAGACACAACGGAAAGAACCTCCCATGTACTGTTGGAGTGTGGATCCCTAACAGAGGCCTATGAGAATTTAAAGGGTATGCTGCACTTCTGGGATCAGCTGGGATAGCTCACAGAGTCTCTTTTGTTACGCACAATGGCCTCCCTGTGTTACGTGCATTTCCCGACGTCTCGAAGTGCAACCAGCATTCGACGAGAGTATGATATTGGCGGTGGCATTGGCATCTGTCACCGAACGCGTCCACAGGTTGCGGATAGTGTACGGGCCCTCAGATATGAGGTCTAACGGTCATTCTCGAAGGGTGCTGGGGCTCTCATGGCTGGGTCTCTAAAAAATTGCACTAAACTATAGATCAAAACAAAGTCGGGAACTGGAGCGGGTGTCTTCTCCCGAGATGCGAACATTAACATCTCAACAACCCTAGGCGCCTTTAACACCATATTTTAGGCAGAATGTGTGGGAATAACTCGAGCCGCAGAGGCAATCAAAACCAGAAAGATGCATGACTATCAGATTAGAATTATCTCAGATAGCGCATCTGTACTAAATGTACTGTTAATTTCATGTGTTTAAAATTTTCTGTTTGAAAATTTTATTTCTATGTTGAAATACTTAAATTATTTATTTATCTTAAATACTATTTACTATGCTGTATGGCCAAAAAAGTAAATAAAGGATTTGATTTGATTTGATTTGATTTGATTAAACGCACTGAAAAACAACAAAGTTATCTCGGGCTTAATTCTAGAATGTCATTGCGCCCTAGACGAAGTAGCGATAAACAATCATGTAACTCTGCAGTGGATAAGAGAACACAGTGGCTCTGTGGGGAATGACGCTGCAGATGAAATGGCCAAAAGAGGATCCAGTACAGTACTAACGGGCCCAGAACCGATAGTGCGTGCCTATACAACTTAGTCAATTTAAAAAGATGCTTCACAATACAGGATGGAAACACCTGGTAGATTGCAGGAAGGCTAGAGAGGTCATCTCATCCCTCAATAAGCGACTAACGCACAAGCTTTTGCATCTGAATAGAAATGATCCACGCACAATGGCGGAAACAATGACAGGACATGGTTTACTCAACAAACACCTCCTTAACCTGGGGGTAACGGACAGCCCTCTATGTCGTGGCTGCATGGAGACAACGGAAACAACCGCCCATGTACTGTTGGAGTGCAAGAGTGTGACCGACCAACGGGCGCAGACTCTGGGAGCACTGGGATCCCTTACAGAGGCGTGTGGGAATGTAAAGGGTATGCTGGGCTTCCGGGACGAGCTTGGATGGCTCACATAGTCACTTTTGTTACGCAGAATGGCCTCTCTGTGAAGAAGACTTAGCGCGGAAAATATTTTGCCCAACTAACTTACTAACTAACAAGGATGGGACCTCAAGCGCCTGAACGAATGTGGCTATACAACTGTGGTGCACGCCGATGACATCACGATTTTGATCAGCGGCAAATCAGAAAAAACTACTTTGTAATATTATGAGATCAGCCCTAAGAATCGTGGAAGACCGGTGTGGATAGAACAGACTCTTAGTAAATCCAAACAAGACAGAACTAGTTCTGAACAAGAGAAAGTTAGCAGACATGGACCTGCCGAGGTACTTTGGTACAAAATTAGAAATCTCAACTGAAGTCAAATACCTGGGAGTAATCCTTGAGGGTAAGCTGAACTAGAACAAACACTTTGACGTGTTTATTTTGTATATAGAAGGTGTGGATATCTTTCTGGCAATACAAGAGAATGCTAGGGAAGAGCTGGGGCCTAAAACCCCCTATAACACGCTTGCTGCATACTGCTGTAATCCGCGCAATTATAGCATATGGAGCAATAGCATTGTGGCCAATAACAGATCTGATCACCGTGAAGGCTAAATTACAAAGTTTCCAACGCCTCGCATGTGTAGCCACGACAGGCTACATGCGTACAACCCCCACGCAGGCACTGGGAGTCATGTTCAACCTGCAACCCTTACACCTACACGTACAGCAGGAAGCAGCCATGTCAGCTTTCAAGCTAAGAGCTGCAGGATTGTGGAAACAAAGCTATCGAACTCCACATACACGGATCATGGAAGAGGCCTTGAAGGACCAACCCATGCTCGCAGCAATAAGTGACAGAATTCCTATAAACCACATCTTTGTGAAACACTATCCCATCCAACTAATTGAAGGAGACACTGACCAATCTGGGGTGAAGGAAATTAGAATCTATACAGATAGATCAATGACAGAGAAAGGAACTGGGGCAGGTGCCTTCTTCCGGGATGTGAACATCAACATCTCAACAACCCTAGGCGCTCTCAACTCCATATTCCAGGCAGAATGCATGGGCATTATCAAGGTGGCAGAACCAAAAAAAACAGAAATATGTGTGACTACCAGATTAAAAACAGAGTGTGCGTTCTATATGCACTAAAAAACAGAAAAGTAAACTAGGGGCTGTACTGAACGTGTAGGAGTAATAATGTAATCATTATGCCCTGGAATAAGTTGCAAAAAACAACCGAACAATTCTACAATGGATATAGGGACACAGTGGTTCACTGGTAGACGAACTGGCCAAAAGAGGACCCAGCACAGTACCGACAGGTCCAGAACCCATTGTACCTTTACCCTTCAGCCAAATTAAAAACTGGTTTCAGGAAAGAACAAAGATGCAATACAATACCGCATGAAATGTTCTGGTAGACTGCAGGCAGGCCAGAGAGGTCATCCCCTCCCTCAGTAAGCGCGTCACGCATAAACTATTACATATGAAAAGGATTGATAGAATGTTTTCCTAAGCCAAGTTAAAAATAAGGCAACACAGCAAAGCATAGAAGCTCTTACCGCTACAGCAAAAGACCATTACTTCGCTTTGGAAAGCAACCAAGCACCTCAAACATCCACAAGTTGCAACTGCCCTCCTACAGCAAGCAGGCGGCCAATGGGCGAGAAGTGACAAAGAAAAAGAAAAAGTCGATGCATTCTCTTCCGGGGCATATACAAACTAAACCAAAGTGATGACTCGAACTTTGTTGTGATGATCAAAAGTGATGATTAAAGTGATTTTGAGATGTTGCTAGACATATAATTTGGTAGACAGGTGAAATCGTAGAAAGTCAATGGAGACAGTTAATGTAACTAAAGGGCGAGCGAAAGGGGTAACGTGGTTTATTTTATATTCTGTGTCCTCTTGTTGCAGTGTCAAAGTCAAATTTGGCATGCGATCTATGGCTGCCGCTGACGGCGCTCACGGCCTAGCCATGAGCACCGCACTTGAACGATGATGTCATCGTCATGTCATACCTATTACATAATATTATAAAATTTAATATATTTTAAATGTTATACAATACTGGGTTTCAGAGCATTGTCAGCGCAATTCAGTCCAACTGTATCCACTTTCAGCGTTTGAGCGCAATTCGGAGCAAAACCTAGATGAAGGTATTCTAATAACCGTAGCCACAACAAAGAAACTGTTGAGTCATCCATCAAATAGATCCGCATAAAGCCCCAGGTTTTGACCTTATAACTGCAAAGGTGCTGAAAGAATTGCCAAAAAAAGAAATTGTATTTTTCAATAGCATTACAAGAGTCTCTCATTTTCCGAGTACTACCCTAGCCCCTACTAGGCCCGGGTTGGTACCATCGCTTTGGATGTAAAGATGGTCGAAACTTCAATGACAAATTGTCCATGTTTTCCATCAAGTTCAATGTAGCCTACTAATAAAGAAAAATAATGGCGTCAAGAAGGCAGTCCAGGGCTAATATGATGGTGGGTGGTAGTAGGCATCCATGTCCAGTAAAAATGTGTTTTCCTCTCGATTTTCAGTAAGCTGAATGAAAACTGTCCCCGAACTCCAGCTGGAAGTCCTAAGTTATAATGCAATCAAACATACAAGCAGAAGTTCCACAAAACTTGACTTTGTTTAAAAAATATCAAAATCTGATTTCCCAACATATGCAGACATCCTTAATTAGACAATAATGTCCGTGTTTGCGTTGTCGTATATCTATGAGCAGAATTGTGTACTATAAAACGTTGTAAAGATAAATCTGAAATTATGCAATTAACACTATATTAATGACTGATACTGCTGCCAGCTGGAGATGAATACCTCTATTACAAATTGTCTAAATATCCAATAGTCACTAAGCATATCGAATGGTCAAAGAGTGTGTGAGTTGGTTGAGTGGTAAATGTACAGGAGTTCAGAAATTCAGTTCAGGTTCACATACCAGCACCCAACCCAGCGTCTCCCAATACAGCCATCCTGATGTCAGTATTCCATTTCAAACCTCCATTTAACCCTGTTAATGCGGATACATAAAATATCCTTCTTTCATCCGGTTTCACAAAGACACAAAGGCTGTTTTTTTAACTGCCAGTGTTCTTTGCCCCTGGGCCAATGCTATTTAAACTCCTTACTCCTTGTAACAGATGCTGATCCACTGTGATTGTGGAGCGTCTACCAACAAGATTTTTTTTTTTATAGTACGGTGGTTTTGCCTTGCTCACTTTTTCATCAGCCATAACCCGGCCCAACATCTCTGTACAATTTGGTACTAACCTGTAAAAACGTGGAGCAAGAACCCATACGCAGCAGCGGTCAAACGGTTTACCGTCATCATCGATCATCATGCATCCTGAGCGGGTAACTGCACCGGCAGCGCCTCCGAACCGCGCTGGTTACCTCTCACCGATGGCAGTTCTACAACCAGGAGGCCATGAAACAGATTCCATAAGAAACCTATTTTACTTTCACTCCACGAACAACATAAATAATTATTGTAAATACATAATGGCAAAAAAACCTATAATTCTATATTTTTCTACTTGTCTTCTTCCCATACAGTCTTGGCTAGGCTACCCCAAGGATAACTAATTAAAATTTTTGGAGTGGAGGGTGTGGGTCATGTTGCACTGAAACTATTGGTTAGAGTCCAACTTAAAGTTGTCACACCAAAACAATACAATAAAGGAGAAATCCTTGCATACCACCTAAGTTTTTTTCGAATATGGTGTTATGGATTAATCCTAGTTCTAGTAAATATGACAGTAGGCAGTACAAAAGGCATTAAGAGGACAATGAGGTGATTGAGTTCCATACAATGGCTTGTACCTCTTTTGTCAGTTAAATTAAGATTTTTTTTTCGTAATATTGCACATTCAATAAATCAATTGAGAGTTACGTCTGTAGGTTTTGTTTCTTTTGATAACTTATCTTAAATCCATTACATAAGCTTCTAAAGATTTGTATAAAAATGTTTAAGAACCTATACATATATATATAAGAGTTTAGTTATCAAAAAAATCAAAATGTAGAGACGTAGCTCTCAGTTGGTTTTTTTTTAATGTGCAAAATTTCAGAAAAATATTTATTAATTTGACTAAGGAATTATGACGAGCCATTGTATGGACCTCGATCATCTCATTATCCTCCTAACCATCAATTTAATTTTGAAATTTTATTGAATTTTCAATTTGAGTATATTGGGCACGCTTCTTGTGTCACAATATGTTCCAAAACTCCATAAAATATGCATTACTTGCAATTTATACTTTATGTGCATATTTTCTGAAAATAGGACTTAGAATATTTGATAAAACAGAATTTAGTAAGTATCAAAATGTACCTTGATAACATATCGGTAATCACAAAAGTTAGATTTCACCCTGCTGTTATTTTGAGTGAGCTGAATGGCTAAAAACAGAAACAGTTCTAATTAGTATATGTAGGGTCAGGTGAATTTCCTCAGGATGTTTTCCTTCACTGTTAACGACAAAATGATGATTAAATAATTTTTAGGTTAAAAAAAATCTGTAAGCTTCGAAAATGCAATAAGGTTATTTACATACCACACATGCTAAACGGATTTATTTTTACCTTTACATTTATTAACAACTAAGGAAATGAAGGCTAAATTCTTTCCTAAAGGAACCCTGCAAGATTGCTCCACTTCAAGGTATGTATGGTGATTTAGACGTCACGACAATATCCAGCAATTTCCGGCAACCCATGTTATCGGCGACCATTGACCATTAGTGGAGCAATTTGTTGGTGATGGACGATGTTACTCTTGTTGCCGTAGTAGCTGGAAAAGCTTTGATAATAATGCATGTTAAATAAAAGAATGTGGGTGCTTCCGTATCATGAAAAATAAGTGTAAATATTACTGCCTGTGTAGAAAAATAAGCTTACATGGGTCGTTCTACGGTATTTGATTTCAGAGAGTATTCAATCATATCGTTTGTGTTTTAAATATTAGAATGTCCAAAAAAATTATATAAGTAGATATCTATGTATTGTTTAACCTACACATACACTTGAAAAATAATAAAATTTATTTCCGAAAAAAAATAAAGTCACGATTATGTCACTACTCTGGCTCGTCTTTTCATCAGATTGCTTGAGAAAAAGTTCAGTAAATTCAAAACGTTCAACTTGTTCCTGTCTAAGCCTAATTATTTTTAACTGTTATTAATTCCCTTATTGATTTTCTAAACAATAATACACGAAAAATAACATTTTAGTCGATTTTTTTTCGTTTTTATAAGCGTCCTTTGGTTACACGTCTCTTCCTCTGGCATTTTTCCGAATTTAAAAACTCCCGCAAAAACGTTGAAAACGATAGCTTTTGACAGGTTAGCAATACTGGCTTGTCGTGAAGTTAGCAG
The DNA here is from genome assembly GCA_946894095.1 of Incurvaria masculella. Taxonomy (NCBI): domain Eukaryota; kingdom Metazoa; phylum Arthropoda; class Insecta; order Lepidoptera; family Incurvariidae; genus Incurvaria; species Incurvaria masculella. The sequence continues at coordinate 19,546,782 of OX335653.1, read as the reverse complement.
CAGACTACGAAATGTGTTCTGTTTGACAGTGTAAATCTCAGTCAGCCGCATGTTGCTTAGAAGTGAGGTTATGTCTTGGTGAAGGTGGTTTTTCTTCTGGTAAGCATAAATAAATCAATACAAAAATGTCGCTTTTACAGTGATAACCTATCAAGACATTTGGATGCTTTATTTACATAAACTAATCGCTAAAACGATTTGAGTAGTATGTTTGGTGATATTTCGTGATTTGTGTAAATCTGTCACTCCTCTGGCGTCTCTCCTGTGGCTTTGTTTGTGCCAGAGGAGAGACAATTTCGCCAGGGGAGGGACAACTATAATAATGTGACTCGTTTTTATTTTGTGTATGCATACATTTTATTACTATTAACATTTTGTTATAGGTAAAACGATAGACAAGGAATATGGCGAAAACAAAAAAAAACAAACTCGTGAAGAAAGGTTAGAAAAGAAGAGAATAGCTGAACGATTGCGGTATCAGCGCCTAAAAATGATCCTGTTAAGCATGCTCAATTACAGGAAAAGGAAAGGAAGTGCTACCTAAATAAGAAGAAAAAGCGAACGGCTAAATCAATAAAAAATATGACCCCCAGAGAACAACGTGCGATAAGAAAGGTATGGGCCGAAAAAACTAGAAAGCGAAGGGCTCGTATTGATCTCCAAAATCCATCTGTTGCTCCTGCTACACCACCTTGCTCTGATGAAGAAATGCCGCCACTACAGCCAGTAGATAACAGAATTGAGGCAGCCAGAAAGCGATCCGAAAGACAACGTAGAACTAGAAACCGCTTAATATTAAAACAACAAGAAGAAATAGAAAGACTGAAAAAGGAAGTTAGATGTTATAAGAAAAAAATGTTTAGGTTTAAAAAACAATAAAGAAAATCTTACACCGAATACAAGTTACAAAATGGTCGAAAAGATGGATGCGAATCAAGTAAAAAAAAGGTTACTTTTTGGGGAGGTTCTTAAAGAGCAATTGAAAGAAAACTTGAAAAGTGTAAAATCTGACAAGGAAAACAAGTTGTTTAGAAGAGTTGTGAGTGGCAAAATAACAAAAAAATGCAATGTTTTTGATAATATGAACATTAAAGCTACGCGACCCGGTAGAGAGAGCTTGTTGGACCTAAGCCGAAAGAGAAGAATTGATAAAACCAGTGAAGAAACAAAACAACAAGTTGTTAATTTTCTAGAAGAAGACTGTAACAGCAGATTGTGTCCCGGTAAAAGAGATTGTATAACTAGAAAGAAAGAAAGAAAACAGAAGAGATTGCTACTGAACAACATGAAAAATTTACATAAAAAGTTCCTTGTTTCAAAAGAAAAGAAAATCAGCTACTCACTTTTTTGTAAATTGCGACCATTTTGGATAGTGGAACCACATGTCAACGAGTGTGACACGTGCCTTTGCACTATCCATGAAACATGGACCTAACGCTACAAAGTTTAAGCCAAGCAAACATTTTGTCCACAAGTAATCACCAGATGCTGCTCGTAAACCTATGTTGTGACCGATACAACGAGCAATGTTTGTCAAGAAATTGTACAGATTGTAATCGCCATACCCTGACATGCAAAGAGTTTGATAATTCAACCTTAATCAAACACAAAAAATGGATTGCTGCTGTCGAAGAAATTGAAGATCCTAAAACAAAAAAATCGTCTCGGACGCAACTAAGCCTGCACACGGTCGTGGTGTACACAAAAGAATCCACAGATTGCTTCTGCACCATATCAACGAATCTAAACCACAATGTTTCAGCGATAATGGCTCACCTACAACCTGTGCTGCACTCGCTGCCGTTCACTATTGAAAATGTACATTTCTTAAGTGATGGTCCCGTGACGCAGTATCGTAATAAGTACATGTTCTTTTTCCTGGCCTGTTTGTTGCAGAACATCTATCCAAATATATGTTACTACACTTAGAACTACCACGAGGCAGGTCATGGCAAGGGAGCCCCTGACGGTGTAGGGGCTGTGTGCAAGAGAACTGCCGATAAACTAGTCGCAACTGGTAAAGATATTTCGTCCATCACTGATTTTGCTAAAGCAATTGAGAACAACTGCGACGGCATAAAAACGTTCATAATTACCGATAACGATATTCAACTAACAGCGGCACTCATTGAAGGCAAGAAATCATGTATAAAACCATTTTCCGGTACCTTAAAAGTTCATCAAGTGCAAGGCACTACACTGATGCCAAATAGAATCACAATGAAAAGTTTAAGCTGTTTCTGTTCTGAGAATTGTTCGCATTACAACCTTGGAAAAATGATGTATCCACTTGATCATGGCGGTCGTCTGAGCGTGGCTGATGTCTATTCTGATTCAGACAGAGATGTTCCAGGCCCTTCTAAATTTACATACAAAGATGGCGATTATGTCTTGGTCAAATTCAAACAAAAGAAATCGGAATTTCGGTATGTGGGTATGTGCTGTGGAAGTGAAGATGACGACGGAGAAATACTTATCCAATTCCTTAAAGTATGCGATGCTAATGCAACTGTGTTCAAAGTAAATGACGAAGACAAGGGATTAGTACCAATAGAAGATTTACTTCAAAAACTCCCTCAACCTAGTCTAGTAGTCAGCGGCGAGAGTGTTTCTAAAGTTTAAGAAATCGGTTGATATTTTCGAGCAATGAATGTAATTTTAACACAGAAATGATAATATACCACTTGTGTTCCTGATTGTGATTAGTGTCTTGCCAGAATTTGTCATTTTGATTTAGTTTCATAACATAAATTGTTATTATAATTTTGTTTTATGCTAGAATTTGTCGTATTGTTTTGGTTCCATGACAGAAATTGTAATTTTTTATTTATTTTAACTAACAAAAATTGTAATTTAGTTTCGGAAAATTGATAATTTCACTGCTAGTAAACGTTTTTTAAAACAATATGTTGTCAAATTTAACTATTTTAAACTATTATTAAAGACCAAAGTCACTCCTCTGGCCAAATTGTCACTACTCTGTCACTTTGTCACTCCTCTGCGCACTATTTTCCTCTGGCATCCATAAAATGTGCAAAATATGCAAACTATCTGGCCCGGTTTTGGAACATACACATTTTGTTGTTAAGAACACATGTAATTGATATCAACACTTAAATAAAAAAAAAATTGCGAAAAAAAAATCTTATCTGAACTGAAATACCGAAGAATGACCCACATATTTTTTTGTTCAAAAACTACCAAGATGTATCAATGCGTGATTTTGAACAAATTTGTATTCACCGACCCAATTTCAGTAAAAACCAACCTTTCAATAACCTTAAGATATCAGGTTTCAGAGCCGGTAGTCTCCATTGGCGTTTACGTAACTCCGAAGTTAGTTTATACAAGATATTCTGTGTTTTACTAATTCAAGCTGTCAAAGTCAAACTCAGACTTCCAATTTGTATGAAAACACGGAGTCTACGTAAACGGCAACGGCGACGTATTTACGGCAACGTTGAGTAAGCTGTCAAATCCAACTCAGACTCGCAAATGTTAGTTCGCTTAACGCCCACGGCGCGCGCGCGCTTTTCATTTTCTCCATACATTTGAAAACGCCAGTCGATCGGTTTGGCGTAAACGCCAATTTAGGTGACAACTGAGACTACCGGCTCAGGTCATTTACCTAAACATATGTTAAGTGAATCTACATAGTTTAAGATTATTTTTCTAAGGTCACAAAACGTGACATTTGGGTTCCGACAGGTTGAAAATATCATCATAAGAAGCGGCAAAGGAATAAGTTGTTTGTGGTTCAGATTCCACACTTAACTTCTTATTTCTTAAGAACGGCCCGTAAGCTATGCTCCCCATACAAACGTAGTTTAGTAATCATTTGGAAACCGCTATTCCAATTAAATTTATATTTAATATCCAATATCAGGTAACAAATATCTGTGTCTGCATGCTTTTGTTTTTTTGAAAAATGCAAACTGAATTAAATGAAAGCAAAAAGAAAATTTTCATACAAGTTTTGATTTCTCTCTGGTTTGACCCAGAATAAATTTATCGAAAAAACAAAGACATGCAGACATGGATATTTGTAGCCTAATATTAGGTACCAAATTTCAAGTAAGTTGGAACAGTGATTTTCAAATTATTAGTAAACTACGTTTGTATGGGAGGCGAAATTTTCTGATGCTTACGGACTGACCATAGGTGCTAAAATCCTGCTCGCGTTAATGATACCATCACATTAAAGGAAATATGTCTGTTTTCCATACAGTTCAATGTAGCCCTGTCATAAAAGGAATGAACTGGCATGATACCTAGTTCATGTAGGTTGTAGTCTAAATAATGACGATAAAATGATGTGTGGTATTAACCATGCAAGTACGGGTCCATCCAGTAGCATTCTACGGTCGGGTTCGTTTTGGGCACGTGGCGTGCCTGTTTCCGCTGACCGGTCTTCAGGCGGGGCGTCCTGGCGCGATCCTCGCGCGGTATTCGGCCTATGTATCTTCAGCGCCTTTGGTCGACATTTTCTCACAATCCCCATGCGCAGCACGAACAAACACTATATTCTCCGGACTGAACTGAATTAACGCTCGCACTAGGCAAGCTAGCAAACCTCTGCTGACAAAATGCGACACAAAACACAAACTTCTACTTATTTTCATTATAATAAGAACAACCGAAAGCAATTCACAAAGATGGACGCCATCTGACGCCATCTCCTTGTACGGGCACAGACTATTAGGGGTGGTACGGGGTTCTCATTTACCACAGACTTAAAGAAACTATACACATTTTCGGGAAACTGGCACTGCGTTCCGAAATGCGTACATTGCGGAGAATTCACAATGTACGCGTATCCGACCGTTCCGAATTGCTTATATATTCACTCCCGTGAACGTCATTTTGACATTAGGGACGTGACTATAGACCGCACACAGATCGTACAAAGTGTTCACGGTTTAGAGAATGTGCACCGCGTACGCTGTCAAATGGTTGTCATCGAGCTGTCATTAAGCGTGTTTATCTGATAGTATGCACTTGTATTCTGAAATAACGATGGCCTTTCGCCGTTTATTAGTCCAGTTAGACAATTCTAGGCCTGAAATAACCACTCTCGAGACTTACAAGGCATTATGAGGTAGCTCTGACAGATATGTCTGCTCAAATTCGTTCCGATTTGATATCGTGCAATTCGGAACACCAAATATTCATTGTATTCGCTTTCTCTGCGGTATTTGCAATGTACGCAATTCGGAATGCAGGGTGTGTATTAATGACTAGTCCATAGACTTTCAGTCGTATATAGAGTAATCTGTAAAAAAATCCAAAAAACCAACCATCCAAATTGCGACTTAGACCGGACGTAATCCGCGTATTAAAGTTTGTCCGCCCACTCTGAATATGGTGTTTGTGTTCTAATAGAGAAGAACACAAGTTTGTGATTATTGTTTAAAACCTTTGTACAATGCGATTCAAATAAGAATAGGAAAATACCACCACTATTTTCAATGTCAAACTGCTAAAGCCCTCACTTCACTTCACAAACTTCAGTACTTTACCGCGGTGTTGCCGCGTACTTTCCCTCGCGAATTCGAGTGAAGTTAGTCACGAGCTCCGTCCCATTCTTATTTGAATCGCGTTGTAAACCCAAGGCATAATTATAAGGAAACATTATTTTTTATTTAGTTTGGTTATACACAGTGATTTTGTAAATACAAGCAGTTGAAATTGCACGTAATTTTGAACGTGCGCATGAGTTGGGAATAGCACGGTGACGTCATTCTGAAAGTCAGTGATCCCGCAAGCCAGCCCGCAGTGCAAGCACGGAAATTTTGCAACTTGCAGCTGCGATTGCAATTAGAATACAAACTGTCAGTTTTACAAATTTTTTGTACATTTTGAGCTGTGGAATCGTAGTTTAAGTGAGTAAAAAGGAGTGATTCCGAGCGTTTCTGAACCGTTCTTGGTCAGCGAAAATGGCTGAGGAGGTAGGTACATGGAACTGGGAACTGTAGTCATGAGATTTTCACCTGTGAGTCCTCGGTGAGTCACAACGCTTTCGAAGTTATGAAATGACAGCCATTATTCACCCTAGTATTGTCTCGTTCTAATTAATCTAATTTTCGCTTTCCTGAGTAGATATGCTGTCATTCTGTTAGCAAAAACGCTATTTATTGCTCCTTGCACAGAATGGCTCGGAGCACTTTGCCCGAACGCAGCCACAGTTCCGGACACATGTAATCATTGGTTATTCTGTGACGCGACAGACAACGTAGGAGAACTAATTCCGCTAGAATGAAGAACATATTTGAATCCATATTTAGTTACATACAAGATCCAATAGAAAACATGTACCTACACTTCATATTACGAATGAAAAGGCTGTATAGCGAGAGGTTTTGCCTTTCCGTATGGATAAAAGTTACATAAAAAACCAAGATAATGACAGCCGTCTGAACTGACAGCTCACAGCTCTTTTTCATGTTTTTTTACACAAATAATTTGTTTGTTGTTGTTGGTCTTTTGTGGATCGGAGACGACGATGCAGCTATTACAGTCCTAGGTCCCTAGTCCTATCATTACAGTACTAGGGACTGAGAGCTCTCGTGACGGCGGACGTCCTCCAGTAAAGTGTCGGCGCGCGAGCTTCACTGAAGGCCAACGCGAACTCTTCCGCACCGAGGCTGCTCCAACACGAAAGATATTTGTTACGGCTGCTTATTGATACTCGACCAACTTTTGAAGATTGCTGGATGGATAGAACAAAATATGGATCTGCTAAGAGCTTAACATTGAAATATTGTTGTTTTTATTATTCATATTAGTTATTTTTCATATTAATCCATCATATTTATGGATTTGTGTGTTTATCCACTAGTTAAATTGTTGCCAAATGGCAAGCATAAACCCTGCATTGTAATGTAATATTTACATGTTTCGATGTGATGTAATGATTGTACACCATAGCAATAACCGGCTCCGGCGGGACCATATCGAAAAGTTTTTATTATGAAAAGTATTAAGCCTATGTCACTATTCAGCCTATCAACAATCTTTACAAAAAATCACTGTTCCTTTGATACATTGCTACTCTAAAGAGTGACAAACCAGCAAACAAGGTGTGTTTGCTGTAATTGATAATATTAGTAGGATTAATCTGATATCTCTAATGTAGTATACATAATAATTTTCCAGCACTAATGACTTCAATGTGGTTGAAAAGTAGAAATTTAAATAGTATCATGTTTCTTCTAGTTGAAACCTGGAAATGCAACAAAATTAAAGTGGCTCATTGTACTAGTTCTCCGTTCTTTAGAAATAGCTGGGTATCGGGGATAGTTTTAGTGGACCTTAAGTAATATTTTGAAGTGGATGAGCTGTGTATTTTTTTTTTTTGTAATTGAATTTGTGCTACCACGGTATAAAGGCCGCTAACTCTATGGAACAAACTGCTTTTAAACCACTCTTATTTATAACAATTTGAGGTTTCGGGCTCGCTCGATCAGTTTTGTTCAATCACCCTTGCGGAGCCTGGTTCAATGTTACCCTGACCCCCGATTAATGCGTTGCATTTTTCTTCTAATCAGATTGGTATTTCCAAGAATAGCGCATTTAAAAAATAAACTCTTTAGATTTATTATATCATTAGTACATATATATATTTCAGTGCATCGATAATAAATAATAAAAGCAAAATATCATTGTTTTATTTCAATGCTTACAATGTTTATTGCAATAAACACATGCTTTTTACAACCTGTTTATAGTTGGCTGCAAACCTTTCAGAGCTGCTAGAGGTTTACATTCGAACATATTTTAAAATGGTTATTTTCACTGAAAAAATGTCCAGGAAAGTATAGAAAGGAGAAGGAACAGCGGAGGGATTAAACCGTACGTCAAGTTACTCAGATTTTCCTTTGTACATGTGCTACATTTATTTTTTTAACCTGACATGGACTACCGTTATGATATTGGCCCAATATACCACATTCCCCAAGGAATTAGGTGCCATGCCAGGACCTTCCCTTTAAGAGCACGGCTACATTGGACTGGTTGGAGAACACAGTAAATTTTTCATTGCCGCTTCAATCATCTTTTCATCAAATGCGATGGTACCAAGCTGGGCGGGCTTAAACCCAACCACCTAGTAGGGGAAGGGGACTTACAGTTTTACACGGGTTCCGAACCATGGAACAGCTCGAATTCGTGACGAAATGCATTATCCAACTCAGAATGAGAAAGAAAGTGGGGCATGCTAGGATTTGAACCCAGACCTTTGGTTTGCTAGGCAAGTCCCGCGCCACTAGGCTACGAGCCGCTCATTCTTATGTAATTCGAATGCTCAGTTAGGAGTAAATCACGGCCTCGTCCTTTTTACATGGTGTATTATTAGGTATACCTAAGTACATTTAACCACTCTCATAACTAATTTAGTTCGTCAAATCATGGAGACAAGTGTTTCGTGAATGCTGGCATCCCAACTTTTTTGGTAGAATCTGTAACAACCATATTAATACTCATGTTAATACCATAGAATAAGTTAATGTTAATACAGTGCATGGATGGCTCCATTATCCTTCATTAGATACCTAATTCAGTAAGTATTAATCTGAGCGGGATAGACCTCACCACAAAAACACCTTGAATGAATTAGTTTGTACCAAAAATCACATTTCTATTAAACTAGAATATTAATCCAATTAATCCAGGTGCACAGCCTAGGCCTTTAACCCATGCTCAGGCGCTATGGGGTGCTTTTCATGGTTTAATGCAGTTCTTAACCTGGGGTCCATGGATCCCTTGGGGGTCCGTGGCATCAGTGCTGGAGGTCTGTGGCATCTGAGCTGAGGGTGCATGTTTCATATGATGAAAATAAATACTGGTGTGATCAAAATTTTTTTTACGTATATTTCCTTTTTTAATGTTAATAAATAAAACATTTTTTTTTTCAAAAGGCCTTGTTTTCTTTACCTTTGAGTGAGTTGGAAGGGGTTCGTAACAATTTTTTAATTCCGCAAGGGGTCCATGACTACAAAAAGGTTAAGAACATTATTATTATTATTATGGCATTGTTCAGACAATGCGGTCACACTCGGTTCTGATGGTGCACAGCCCAAATATCAGAAAGGATAAAGAGAAATGGTTAACGTCACTGACGTTGCACAATTACCAAAACTTCTAATAGCTGTTATCAGGCAAAGAAAGAAAAAACCAAAATATATGTTACCGACAATGTGTATCTGGTATTTTATAGAATACCTAAGCATTATATACAATGTCTAAAACATTCAGGTAATGTTTGAAATAACACATTACCTAGGCATGATATACAATACCAAATGCACGCCAGGAAATGTGTATATTAGATGAGGGCAAGGAAGGTAATAACTTGCGGGGCGGGGCAGTGAACGCGTTGGTAGTTACCTAAACAAAACGAATTTATAGGTAGATAGCTAGCATTTTTGTTTTAAGTTAGGTTAGATACTTTACTAATTTATAACATCTAAGGGAGTCTGAGGTTGTTGCCTGACACCGTATTGCATGCATTGGCGGTGGTTCCATAGGTATTCTATACAATCCCTAGGCTTTTTGCACAATACCTAGGTAAAGTATGGGTGTTAATGGAGGGATGGTCCAAACGTTCTTTATTTATTTCATTAACTAGATATTGTATAGAAATCCTGGCAGGAGTATACACATTGCCTTACAACATATACACAAAATTCTACATTTGTAAGCAATTTGATGTTGGATTCCAAGTTTGAGCATGGGTTTAGCAGAAAAGATTCGTTGTGAACCGATTTTTTGGTAAGCGAAATCGAACCAGGAAGGTGCACAGAACTGTCATTAGCCAAAATACAATTTATTGCTCTTTGCTACCTTCGTGCTTACCAAGCAGGCAGCCCAAACACTAGCTAAATATCAGTTTTCCTTGAGCTGGCCGATATGGAAATAAAAATTGCTGTGCTCATATTTAACTTTACATTAAATAGGGTTTCCTAGTAATCACCTTCCTAGCGACTAACTGGATGGACAGTGAGAGGGTGATTAGTTCATTTCGGAATTTTGAATGATGAAAACTGAATTGCGGGCCTGACATGAAACTGTTAGGTTATGTTTCATTTACAGAGAATGCGTCTTCTATAAATAAGACTATTCAAGGCAATATTTTTAAATGGCTATGAAACCAACACATTTGACTTTAAGTATGGAGAAAGTAAGCGTAAAGAAAAACATTTAATATAGAGTTTAATGTGGGATCTGAACCATGAACGATGAATACCGTCAGCATAAATGCGGGTCCACGGTATTATTTTTATGTGGCGGAACCCACACAGTACCATTATTTTATTTGTTCCCGCTCCTGCGTGATGAGTGGGACGGAGTTTTTATTTGTATTTTAAGTACCAATCTACACGTAAAACTGTTTTATATTCCGGGCAGTTATTAAATTAAATCAAGTCTTTGGTAACAATGAACTAGAAAGTAGGTTTTCAAATGCCTAGCAGTTGGTGTTCAGACCAGTGAGTGGGTATGTAGTCAAACTGCTAGGCACTTGAGATCACCTGAGGTTTGAAATACAGCAATGCTAAAATGATTTCCGGGTTTGAGATCAATAAGTTTCAATGTTTCACACTCAATCTGAAGCTACGATAAGAACGTAACTATAGGTATTTATAATAAATAAAACTCATACCTTTTTGCTTTGGAGATGTTATCGCTTTTAGTTAAACCTGAAGCCCTGAGGAAAATAATTGTAGAGGAGCACAGCATACCCTTGAAAATGCTGTGAAACAGCAGCGTTCAGAGTGGGCAGCCTACCTTTAATACGCGGATTATGTCCGTATACTATCGCATTTTTTATGGTTAGTCCGGTGATAGGACGCGTATTCAAGTTTAACCGTTCACTCATGACTGATAAAGAAAAAAGGCCATGTTGCTAACAGGCATATTTCCGACGTTTTCTAAATAATGCACTTGACAAACAATCTCAAGATGTAAACAACAACCGCTAAGTTCTTTATATTCTTTGATGGTTGCTTTGTTTCGGCTGTCAAATGAAGGGCATTCAAAACGTGTCAATAATTATGCAACATTGAATAAGATCGTCGCAGCAATTTCGGTCTTGTTACTATGCTAAATAAGGAACTCTTTCACTTATGGTTTCATTCATACCACTATGGGCTATTCGCACAATACTCTGACAGAATAATATCGCGCTCACAAAATTGAGACGGTCGAAAAGTCGCGTGCGAGTATAATCTTTAAATGTATATGTATAAGGGCGCTTATCGTATGAAATATTTTTGCATTATATGATATGCATGGTTTTCTTTTTTTGTTAAATAAAGATCATAACATTATACGTTGTGACTATTATACGTTATGCATGGAGAAATAAGTAATTTAATTTTTTGGACTTCTTCATGCACTACGTATAAGATTATACGTTCTGCCGATTATACGTTGTGCATGGTTTTAAAATTTTGTTAAAATATGACATTATACGATCTGCATATTATACGTTATGCCGTTCCCCCCATTATGCAATGATAAAGTAAGAACATCTTAAAAATATTCGTCATCAGACATAGCTTATTTAATCAAGATTTATAATCTATTTGGTTTTTGTTCGATTTTTTACTACAGCGGTCGTGGTTTACTTTTAGCTATAAGTCGTTTTTAAATTAAAATTTTCGTAAATCTTACCAAATCATACACTATGCACATTGTCTTTTTTGTGGACATGTTGCATCTTCCTCATCACGGAGCCTGTCTTATTCTTTGAAACAGAGAAGGTCCCAGAGCGCAACAGCACGGTTTTGTACCGTCCCGGGAATGAGTAAGGCCCGCCGGGTTGGGCCACCTTAAGAGTTATGGAGGAACATACATACATACATACAGAAATGATTTCTAAAAAAGCGTGTTAAAAAAATGACCATTTAGTTTTAGCATCATACATAAAGTCTACAAAGGAAGTATCTTAGAAAACAAAGCAACTTATTCCATGATTTATTATTAGTATTGATTAGTTTCAATAATGTAATTAATTAAAAAATGTTGACGTTGTCCAAGTGTAAAACAGTGTACCTAAGGACGAATAAAGAATTGAATTGAATTGAATGGAGGTGTATGCTAGTCTTTTATTGATAATACTGGTCCTTTTAAAAAATCTCGAATGTTTGTCCGAAGCATACTGCAGTGATTGTGACAGTAGGTAGGTGCCAATGGGGCAGTCCTTGGGTCCTGAGACAATTCTCAAGTCTTCCGACTACCAAATTTGACATTACTCCTATACAATTTTATGTCAAAATTGACAGCCGAAAGAAAGACTTGAGAAGACACGAGAACTGAATCTCAGCATCAGCGATCCCATGTCGCTCACTTATAGAGAGGTCAGGCAAAGAAGAAGACGATATTTAAATATTTATTTATAAAATAATTTACGGCTTCTTTGTATTTTTGTTACCATTATTCATACTTAATCGTACAATAATTTAAAATGCGTCCAACGATGCGCAGAATTTAATACATTATGTACATGAATGCATTGACAATTTTGTATTGAAAATGTATAAAAAGGGGGGTTGTATTGTGCGAGGACAGTTGTCGTATGTCCACCGCAGTGCCGCGCCACTGTCGCCCTTGTGTCGCTGTTGGCAAGGGCGGTGATGGCGTGCGCTGGCCGGCGGGGGTGCGGGACGGCCGAGGGCCTAGGCCTCCGCAGGTTCTTCTTCCTCGGCCTTGTGTCCCCAGCCGTCGCACATTTTCCGGAGAAACGCTGCAAAGCACCCAACTCTTACAGACTGCCATTCGCAAGATTCACTAGGTTAGGTAAGGTTAGGTTAGGTCAGGCTAAACTCGTAGCTTAGTGGCGCGGGGACTTGCCTGGCATACCAGAGGTCTGGGTTCAAATCCCTGCAACGTTCATGCACCACTTTCTTTCACTTTCTGAAATGGATCAGTGCATTTCGTCACGAATGCGGGCTGTTTCATGGTTCGGAATCCATGTAAAACGGTTCGTCCCCCTCTCATAATAGGTAGGTCAAGCCCGCCCGAGTTCTTACCATAATATTGGATGAAAAAGTACTCGATATATTGTCCGTGTTTTCGATCTAGTTCAATGTGGCCGTGCTCATAAAAGGAATTTCCAGGCATGGCACCGAATTCCTTAGCAATGCAATGCATGCAATGTGTGTTGGGCTAATATCATAAAGACCTGATTTTTTTATTTATTGAGTATTGAAAATGGGCACTGAGAAAGTTGTAAAATTAAATAAACATATTTTAACTTGGCTAAAGTGTTGATTACAGGTAAAACAAAAAATATACGAAGAGAAATATGGTGTTTTATGTAAGCATTTGTAAAGTATGTGCAAGCATAGTATGTGTAGTAAGAAACAGCATTGAAAAATATTAAATTAAATCCAAAAACACGAATAAAGAATAAAAAGGCATTTATAGCAACAAAATAATCACCAAAGGTATTTTGCTCCTGTGGTTACAGAATACAAAACTGTTTTAAAGTGGATTAGGAAGTATTTAAGATTTCATAAAAAACATATACAAGAAATTAGCAATTTTTATTTTATTTTGTGTTATTTGAAATGTATTTGCTGTAAAGTATTGTTTTGCAAAACAAGATAGCATATAAGAGTAAAAGAGCGAAGCAAACAATACTCTATAGGTTGGTGTAGTAACTTACGATCTTACGACTAAACGATTATGATGAGTGTGGAATCTTCTACGCCATAACCTTCTTCAGGAATGCTGTAAAGGTCAGTGCAAAAAGGAATATGATCAGACAGGGGCAAACCATCGTGCAGGTGTGGTTGTAACTACTAAATACTATTTGAGAGTTTACAAATTGTATACGTAATATATGTAACCAAATTTTTATTTTTCACACACGTTAAACTGTTATAAAACGTATACATTACGACTGACAATCTCAATTAGTCTTAGTAGAAATGTTCACAGGTAAAACAAATAGGGAAATATATTAGCTACGTATACTACTTTACCAATACAAAATTTACCAATAATTTTGTCAGAACAAACGTGTATAATACAATCTTATGATATAAAGGGGAAAACTAAACACTAATTATTGAAACTAATAATAGGGTTATAACTAAAACTTCTAAATATGGATTGACTTAAAGTTGAACAGCGACTCATGCAATTTAAATTTCGATATTTCTTTTGCAATGCGTTTTGTTAAACGGGCCTCTTTCACCTACTGCTGATCACCTTGATCACCACATATTAAGGGCCTTTCTTAGCAGCTTACAATCAATACCAGTACAACATAATCAGCACTTTAGTAATAAGGCCTTTATCACTAAAGTGCTAATAATCGTCACTCAAAGTACTAAAGTTCTTTAAGTGACGATTAAAATAAATCAGCACTTGGTGAAAACCAGGCTAAATAAACTAGTAATGTTTCTGCCATTTATATCTATTGGCTTACTGTCGGTGTCACGGTTCAACCTCAAATTAATTTACTCAATAAAATCATCAAAGGTCATCAGTAATCAATATCAAAAGTAATTTCTAATGGAGCAAGGCAAGGTTCGAGGTTGTCTTCCAGCAGCGTATACTTACGCGCATAGGGGATGTTGCCGTCGTCGTCCTCCGGGTCCATGCAGTCCTTGACGACCTCATCAACTTGCGCGTCGTCCAGCTTCTCACCTGCAATGTTGTTGATAAAGAGAACGTCACCATCAATACCCTTCATTTCAAGCGAATCTATAACAGTATCATCATCGAGGTCTGGGTTCAATTCCGACATGCACCACTGTCTTTCTCTTTCCGAGTTCGATAAGTGCATTTCGTCACGAATGCGAGCTGCTCCATGGTTCGAAATCCATGTAAAACTGTAGGCCGCCCGAAGCGTCGAAGCGGTAATGAAACATTGTCCGTGTTTTCAATCCAGTTCAATGTAGCCGTGCTCATAAAGGGAATGTCCTGGCATGGCACCTAATTCCTTAGGGAATGTGGTGTATTGGGCTAATATCATAACGGTAGTTGTGTGGTATTAGCATCCATGTCGGGTCGCATAGAAATAAAGAAATAAAATAAAAAATAAAATTGATCTGGTATTTGTACTGGTATTTGATCTTGGCACTTGTAGTTAAATTTTTTGGACGCCTTAGCTGCTTTGAATTATTGTTTTTTTTACATAATTTGTCCTCAGGCTATCCACAGGCAGCTCCATGCAGACAAGTAATACACGAATCTTATCTAATCTCACATTCAATAAAATTTTATAATATTATTTATCGAATTAATTTAATTTAATTTAAAATACATCGAATCAAATAACCGTACCTTAATTTTTACTTGTATGTTTAAGTCGACCTTTGGACACAGACAACGAGCTTTCATGTTTGGTCGCGTTTCGATACCGATGGATCCAAAAGCGCAGGAGCCATTGTTAGAAGTGAGTCTAGCTACTTAGAAGCATCCCAAGGGAATACATATACAGGCGAGCTTATGGAAGTAAACATCTGTACCCGAAGTCTCAGTTGTCACCTAAATTGGCGTTTACGGCAAAACGATCGACTGGCGTTTTCAAATGTATAGAGAAATTGAAGAGCGCGCGCAATGGGCGTTAATCGAACTAACATTTGCGAGTCCGAGCTTGATTTGACAGCTTACTCAACGTTGCCGTAAATACGTCGACGTTGCCGTTTACGTCGACTCCGCGTTTTCATACAAATCGGAAGTCCGAGTTTGACTGTGACAGCTTGAAGAAGTAAAACCACAGAATATCTAGTAAAAACTTGTATGGAGTTTGACGTTTTTACGGAACTTCGAAGTTACGTAACGGCAATTTAGGTGAGAACTGAGACTACCGACTCTGGTCAAGACAACGTGGTGACTAGATTGCTATGCCACATGACGTCCTTGGTTTACAGCGTCTCGGGGTGGTGACGATAATCGACCTGCCAATAATTTGCAAGTGGTATTTATACGATTTGTTTAGCATGGACGATTTATTCATAACCTTATAAAATAGGTTCGATACATAACTAGTAAAGGTAGTTACCGAGCGAGAGGAGTGTGTGTGTGAGTTCAGCACCGAGCATCAGTCCATTCTCAGCCTTGTCGTACAGTTTCAGGCACTCCAGGAAGTCCTCGTAGCATCCCTGGTCTTTGTCTTTCTTTACTTGACCGAAGATGGGAAGGAACTCCTCAATCTGGAAACAAACATTCACAATTAAATGATATCTTATACCTCAGTTATAATATAAAGTAATACAATCAATGAAGTCGACTTGAACGTGGAATCGTAATTCCCAACATAATTTAATAGCTAAAAACTGTCCAAGTGCGAGTCGGACTCACACACGAAGGGTTCCATCCCATCGTAAAATATTTAAAAATAAAAATCACGTTCTTTATATGAAGGCCCCCTTTTATTTTCATAATTTACAAATATACATAAGTAAATAGTTTAATTTATTAAGAAGCAAACATCATAAAAATTATCTTCTGATCAT
The DNA here is from genome assembly GCA_946894095.1 of Incurvaria masculella. Taxonomy (NCBI): domain Eukaryota; kingdom Metazoa; phylum Arthropoda; class Insecta; order Lepidoptera; family Incurvariidae; genus Incurvaria; species Incurvaria masculella. The sequence goes on along the minus strand of OX335653.1, from coordinate 19,530,313 downwards.
AAATGTGGGCGGGCTTCATTGGCATCAGTAAGTATAAATGAGATTCGATATAAGGATGGTGTTGATAATAAGTTATAAAAAAAATGTATATATATTATGTAGAATAGACCAAGAAGTATAAATAAGTAAAAGAAAGAAAAAAAAATTATTGCAAATTATGGCAAGGGAAATTACCATTCTCACTGTTATTGCAAAAACAAAATTGTTATTGAAAACTATTGTGGTTTGTTGTTCAAATAAAGGGAACCTCCTATTATTGCTCTTCATGTATGTAGTTGTAGTATAAAAGCGGTGTAATTCACTAATATCATGACAGTTCGTGATTTACATCACTTATTACATCGCTTTATTATGCATGCATAATAGTTTGTTAAATTAATAGAAAGAGGTATATAATGTTTTCCATGTATTCGCGGAAATAAAATGTAGTGAAAATAAGAACTACAAAATATTCCAAACTTGATACAATAATAATGTAGGTACATTTTAAAGGATTAAACGGCTTTCTACTCACGGCATGATTTGTGCGGAGATTTTTGGTGTCCGCACAAATCATGCCGTGAGTAGAAAGCCGTTTAATCCTTCAAAATGAACAGTAACCACGGTAATCTAAAAACTTACATAAATAATGTAGGTACTAAATATCACTGCGAAAGTTTCAAGTTATGATGTGTATTACGTTGGAACTGTTTTTTATTTAGTAGTAGCTGAAAAGTGAATTCTTGCGGATCAATTAAGATTTCCGAGGATTGATTAAAATATAGAAGTTTCTAGGAAATGCCTAAGAGGAGCTCACAGGATGCTTGCACACCCCTCTTTACTTCTAGTGGTACCGTTGCACCCATCGATTTAGATGCTGCACTCGAAGTCGTCCATGCAGAAAGCGAATTTTGCTATGTTAATATACTTACGGTCAAGACCAATTCCCAAGACTTTTCTTCATGCTGCCGCCGAGTTTCTCGATGGAGGCGCATGTGGGTTAGTTATTGAGCATGCTGAGTATATCCCCCAGGTTGTAGGCATTGCGTTAGTTGGTGCTGTTGAAGTCCTATAAATAAAGCGAATTCTCGCCAATGATGTACTTGAGAGGAGAACCTCTCTCGAAGAAGACATTGAAGGTCTTCTCTCCCTTCTTCTTGGTACCGCCGAGTTTCTCTATGGTGGCCCAGGTGGAGTTGATGTTCAGCGCGCGCAGGATGTCCCCCAGGTTCTAAGCATTGCGTTAGTTGGTGCTGTTGAAGTCGTCCATAGAGAAAGCGAATTCTCGCCACTGATGTACTTGAGAGGAGAACCTATACTCACAGTCAAGGTCTTCTCTCCCTTCTTCTTGGTGCCGCCGAGTTTCTCGATGGTGGCCCAGGTGGGGTTGATGTTCAGCGCGCGCAGGATGTCCCCCAGGTTCTAAGCATTGCGTTAGTTGGTGCTGTTGAAGTCGTCCATAGAGAAAGCGAATTCTCGCCACTGATGTACTTGAGAGGAGAACCTATACTCACAGTCAAGGTCTTCTCTCCCTTCTTCTTGGTGCCGCCGAGTTTCTCGATGGTGGCGCAGGTGGGGTTGGTGTTGAGCGCGCGCAGGACATCCCCCAGGTTGTACGCATCGATCTTGTTGCTGCCATCGAAGTCATAAATGGAGAAAGCGAAGTTCGCTCCTGCAACCGCACAGATTAATTTCTCAACGTAAGCGGTCGAAACTAACCTCGACTAAAATTCTTCTCAGCCTTGCTTCTGCAAAGCTACTAATTAGGTTAGGTACCTAACGTATCTGAAACTACTTTGAGTACCACCTCAAACTGAATTTTATTAACAATTTGCAAGGTATCTATTTATTTTCAACTACATCTTTGATATTTTTGTTAGATCTATTTGTATCACTGTAGATAACGGTATATTTAACTCACCAATCCGATTGTTTCCGCCTTTAGATTATAGTAACTTTTAAAAGATGACTTATGGTCTGGAGGTTTTTGACCTTGGCATGTTTTTGTTTTAATGCTAATCGCGACATATGGAGCACGCTAGAACCCTAAAGAAGTTGTGCCTTACGGCTAGATGGGATTTTGAACTTTCATGAACCTTCAACATGTATGGAAGCAATTTTTCGATTATCACTAGATGCCTTTTGAATTATTCATGAACCAGTAGGACTCAATTCAGTTTTAGGACTCCTACTTCAAATCTAAAAACCTACTGATATCCGAATTGCAATAGGTGTTTATATTCACTTTGATTATTATGCCCATCGAAGTTTTCAAATTGGTCTATTTCCATTGCATCATTCAAAAGCTTGGCATACCTTCGTAACCTCTAAAATTAACATCCAGGTAAAATCGACCGATGAAAAGCCGCGAAAATCTCGCGTGGGCGCGCATTCTTCGGCGAGTATAATTCCCGCGCCGGTCCGGCTCGTTTTCTGTGAAGTTTTGTGAGTCAGCCGCGCTAATTATAGCAACTGTAACTGCGTCCCAGTTCCCAATGCTGCCAGCGAGTCTGCTGTTGCCCGCTTTACGTCAAACGTTACGTTCGGGCGCATTTTGATCTCCCATCATTCCAGCTGACGCCCCGTGAAATTAGTCGTCAGCTGGCAACGAACACCATCGAATAGAATATACCTTAATAGACAACATCTTTTGTATAATTCGTAAGCTTTTATTAATACTATCAGATCCACACTTTTCGTTATTCATTTAAAACAATTGTACGAATATCAAAGATCTTGGGTCCTTTTCCATGTTTTTCTTTCACGAATCTGGATAAGACTAAAAGTCCTTTAGAAAATCTACTGTGTGACTTAGCATAGTAGATTAACAATATCTGTGCGAATACTGCACATTTATAGGAAACTTGTGTGTATAATTTCACAAAGCTTAAGTCAATTTGATTGTTAAATGATTTTTTAAAAAATTTAAAGAGGTTCATAAAATAGTAGGTTGCATCTTAAACTTACTGTTGTTTTACGTGAAAATTAGTAAGTAGTTGGTTATGCTATGTGAGCACAGTAGTATTAAGATAGTTTTGTAGGTTATTTTTTCTTATCTATTATTTCTTTGAGAAACCTAAAACGTTTCTTACTCCTCGTTAGATTTTTTATTTAATAATTTATTTATCTTTGTTATATTTCTTTAATAATACTATTATATTACAGTATGTACTGTTGAATGACTCATATCATCAGAGTATAAAACTTAATTTTAATCATTCGTGTTTAGCAATTAACAAAATATTTAAAAAAAAATTACAACCGATTCGTCTGTTGACATCTTTATGTCTTTAAAATTATTGTTATAACCATTATAGAACAACGTGCGTGCACCAGGTCTGTCCATATGATATCGAGTTGATAAAAAGTGCGTTGTGTACTATAAGTTTGGAAAAAAAATTACTTTTCCAAAAACATATTTTAGAAAGATATTTGTTTTATTAATCTAAAGATTGATTTAAAAAAAATGGAAACTCGCGGGCCATTATGTAAATATCTAAAGTAGATTTGTAAATTATTACCAGAAAATATGAATTTATATTATTACAATATAACTAACCCGGGCAACGTATTATCAATTAGATGTAGATCTGTAGATCAATATGTTGACCTTGATTTCGACTGGTTCATGGAAATATTATCTTAATGTCACGATCATTTATATCTATTAGTTACTCATCAAACAATCTTCCTGCCTCGCCTTTCACAATCACGGTGAATGTTATAAATGTTTTTGTTACTTGAAACGTACATTACGTCTTCGAACTGAAATTCCCACCGCGTCATGTTACAGCACTCTGCATCCGCTGACGCAAGAAAGTAGATTTTCCGTTGGGCGGATTCGGTGGGCGGGAACCGCGCGCGGGTCGCGGGGTGCGGTGTGCGGGGCGGGCGGGCGGCCGCGGGTCACGTGGACACAGATCTCGACGTTTATATTTGGAACGGCGCCCTCAAGCGCCGGCTCCTATCAACCCGCGCCATATATGACGAACAGGATCTATACTTAGATTACGTCGATTATCTCGCAATAATAATCTTCGGAATGCACTAGCTGTCGGGCCAACACAACCCGACATTAGAGAGAGCTAAGTCTGGCCTGGAGCTAATCCTCCGACGATATTCAAGATGGCTGCTCACTTAACCGTCCTCAGCTGCCGCTTTACTTTATTTAATTCAATTGTTCCATGCATCGAAAGCAAAGGATTCTAAGGCGAACCTAAGAAGGTTGTAAAGATCAATGGGTACTCACTTTCGATGTCCTTTGCGCTGAGGTCGCTCTGAAAAGAACGAAAAACAAAATTACTCTCGAGAATGTACCGGCTCCGTGTAGTGTATGTGTGTGTCGTGTCCGCGCGAATCGCAGCAACGCTCTACCGACTTGATTCACTTCACGTCACTAGGCTTTAGGCTCCGGCCGGCGAGGTTATACTTCGTTTGAACCGGCCCACAATCACAGAATTGGACAAATATCACTGACGCATCCGGCGCACTGGTTCACTGGCTCCGGTGCGAACTCACCATTTTGTGTGGTGTCGGGCGGTTCGCTCCCCGTCTTCACTGGCAGAAGTTCAGACAAGAAGTGCGGCCCAGAATCTTTTCGCCGGACGGTTTTATCTAACTAACGCGGCGCACGCGTCTGGATATTTGAGATTTGGCCCAGGAATCCGCGCCCGTTCTATTTTCGGCGCGCTCCGTCCGCCGCTGGTCCCTGTCGCACCCGGCGGCCGCGGCGATGCGGGTGCGGGATGGCGCTAGTTCTGCGGCGTCGCTCCGGCAGCGGACTGCGCCGACGCACATTCGAATGTTAAATCTACATTTACGCTAAACTATTTCGATCGGATCTGTGCCGAGCGCTGCGATGGCGAACGTGTCGCTCTGTATATAACGAGGGTTCCGCTGGAGGTGGGCAGGCGAGTAACCCGAGCGACGTGCAGCCGATGCACCAGCTGATTACTGGGCGGGATGACTCAACTCCATTTGGTTTCAGCGGAGCGACCCCCGAAGGGACATATTTTGACGTAACGGTAGCGACCAGCGAGCATGGAAGGACGGGAGTAACGACCGAAACCAGCTTGTATGCATACAAATGAAAATTAAAAAAGCATACAAATTTGAATGATTAAATTTTCTCAAATTTATATTAGTTTGTCTTAATTGAAAACTACAATAATGAGAATACCAAATTCTATATTTAAGACATTATATGTTTCGTTAAGTTTAAAACAACAATTGTCTTGGATTAATGTGAATGAAAATGAAAATTAAAATGTATTGTTTATTATTGATAATGCTTACAATTACAACTAGATAAAGCTTATACTTACTTAATTTCTAAATTGTATACTATACATACTAAATTATAAGTGTAAATAATGAAAATTAAATTATCTTATATAACGAAAACATTATAAAAGTAACAAATAACTTAAAAATTAGCTAAAGTAAGATAATTAAAATAAATAAACAGCATATATCAACAAAAGGACCAAACACAGCTATAACTAGGCTGACATATTATTCTTGCTACCTCTTAATATGTTTTCTAATATTAAGGTTAGCTGTTAGAGATTGCCTTTGGCAATAAGCTCGCCTTTGCATACTATGTAATAGTTGTAAGCAATAAAGAATATTTTCATTTCATTACATATTGCTAAGGCTAGTCGCTGATTTTAAGTTTGGCCAAGTTGCATTGGTTTAAGATATCCTTGTTTCCCGTAGGGAGCGGCGTAGCCACTTTTACATCATCTCATCAGTCTCGATAGCCTAGTGGTGCGACGCCTTGCGATTCAATAAGCTTGGGTAAGCATCTCTGAGCGCGGTTAGGTTCTGGATGGGTGACCATTTTCAACCGTCGAGGCTGGCCGTGGTTCGGATTTAACGTAAATCTGTAGGTCCCCTTCCTTAATTACAAGGTGGTAGTGTTAATCCCGCCCGAGTTGGTACCATCGCATTTAATGAACGCTGGTCGAAGCGGCAGCGAAAATTGTTCGTGTTTTCCATTCAGTTTAATGTAGCCGAGCAATATAAGGAAGGTCCTGACGTGGCACCTAGTTCCCATGTGGTGTGTTAGACTAATAACTGACGTCAGTTTGGTAATAGCAATCCATATCATTATATAAACAACACACATAATGAAGGCAAAACCGCCGTAGAAAGGTTTCACTTACGAATTCGGTTACTACTGATTTTCTTGAGCTCTTCGTTATTAGTGAAAAGCGGGTGGCGGAATCGGAAGATGCCCGCAAAAAGATTGCTTGTTGGGTCGAGTCCTGCCTTGCACTATACTCATAATAGACTTACTTTTTACAGCTTTCTTTCTTTTATTAATGTATCCTTTCTTTCTTATATCTTTCTTCTGTAAAATATATTTTTTTACAAGAAAACTGAGGAGACTCATCTTACAAGTTTCCTGAATTCTCACAGGAAAGATGTAAGATGAAAATTCATTTTTATAATTACAAATTTCCTGCGACGTATACATGAAACTTTGTTTAGACCGGACAACTCTGTATAGGCCACATTCAATTGGAGTGCTAAACATTTTTCTGCATTGAAGCAGATTAAGCAAATTAAATACAGCTGCAATTATTATTATTTTTTACTTTCAAAAATAAACTCAACAACTTTACCTGCCCTACTACATAACATTAAAATTAATATCAACGCGTTCAAACATCAGTAACGGAGTACTTCCGGGAGGGGTCGGAACCGTCCGTGCACCGCCATATCCCTTCGGAGGAGTCGAACGCGCACTGTCGCGCCCTCGACGTCCTGCGACCCTCGGCGAGCCCCTCGGACGGCAGCCCGGCGGCGGCGCAGCAGGCTCCGCAGCAGCCTCCGCAGCCACGACAGCAGGCGCGCGCCGCGCCCGCGCCACCGCCGCGCCAGCCTCTCGCCCTTCGTGGGGGCTTCTTCTACTTTCACCGGTATTTCCTGAAGAGTATAAGAAATAAGTAAATTATCGTGGGATACATCAACTTTTGTCTGGCGCGTCCAAAACTATCAACATTTCACTAATAAATTAGTTTACCTCTATCTACACCATGATGACAAATAAGTTTCACTTTTATCGCGTGTGGCCTCCACGCACCATTGTTATTAAAAAAAACCGGCCAAGTGCGAGTAGGACTCGCACACGAAGGGTTCCGTAACATCGCACAAAATTGAACACCAAGAAATCACGTTTTAATTTTTCATTATTTTTTTTTTTATCTATTTGTTGTTATAGCGGTAAAATAAATAAACACACTGTGAAAATTTCAGCTGCCTACCTCTTACGGTTCATGAGATACAGCCCTGTGACAGACGGACAAACGAACGGACGGACGGACGGATGGTCGGACGGACGGATGGACGGACGGACAGCGGAGGCTTAGTAATAGGGTTAACAGTTACGTCGCGTTCGCGGTACGTATACCTACATCGTCACCTACATCGTAAGGACTTTTATTTGAATCCAAAATATGTATTAAATATTTTGTTGATTATTTTCAATTGTTCTCACAATTTAAGTTTTTTATTTTTATTTTTAACTTTACAATCCTAGCATTCTCACATTTTTATTAGTATCTCTGGTATGTCTAAGGTTTAACACTCATTGAACAGAAAATATGTATCGTAAATTTAACTTGGGACGAGTAAAGAAATATTTTTATCCTGTTCTAGAGGCGTCTAAGTTATAGATTGACATGATAAAGCTGTACCAAAATAACTAATCATGACATACGTGCGTGGAATGTATGATATCTGCCTTGTTATCAAGTTGAATGTCTTCAGACGAAGAAGCCATTAGAAGCTCGACTTCGTGCATGATCAGCCCGCCCTCACCCTCCGGTTCTTCGTCATCCTCGGAGCAGCACTCCTCGTCACCTGCAACATCTTATCGTGCATTATGAACATGACCAATCTTGTTGACCAACGTCTTGGGAAAAAATCGCTTGTTGGCTTATGTTTAATATAACGTGGATTATAGAGCTGATCCTCCCGGCATTAGCCGGTATAACGGAAAGAGTCCGGATGATATGATCTTGGTACCATGGAAACGAGGCAGAGTCGTGATTTGGGACGCAATCTGCGTCGATACCTTGCCACCGTTTCATGTGCACGGCACATCCCAGGTGGTCGGAGCTGCAGCAAAAAAACAGCCATCCTTAAAGTGTCTAAGTACACGTCGCTGCTTGATCATTTTGAATTTACGCCTTGGGCCGTAGAGACCTTTGGAAATTGGTCACCGGATGGTAAGGCTTTCGCAAATGACGTCGAGAAATTGAAGGGGGAAAATTCTGGCGATCGGCGTGCCTTTTTATCCGCAGTATCGCTCAAAATAATTCAACTAGGTAAACCAGCGAGTGTTCCAGGCACTAAGGGGGATAAATTGGCTGATCATAACGTATATTTAATTAGATTTTCCTCCGATCCATATTTCTCTTTAGTTTTAGATTTAATTTAAATTTAGATCCTCTTTAGATCATTGTACAATTTCATTATGTGTTAGTATATTTAAATTAAACGAGAATTATATTTTGTGCTTACAAATTAATTATATTATCTCATTTGAATAGGGGAGAGATTTTTTTTTTTTTTTTTTTTTTTTTTTTTTTTTTTTTCTCATTGAAAATATATTTTTATTAAACGGTCACGAAAATTTAAAATAACAGTAATATACATTTAAAAGTTCATTAGGGGAGAGATTAGATATTAATTGGTAGAGCAGTCGACATGAAATCCAAGGGTCGCAGGTTAACCACGCTAAACATTTTCTGATTATTTTCATAATCTGATTACAATGCTTCTATACGTATGTACATCGCTTTATAACCCCGAAAAACATTTTTTTTTATTATAGCATCCATACAAATTAAAAACTTCCCCGAAGTATTTAAAAAAAGGGAGGCACGACATTCTTTATCGGAGTTGTGTACGGAGAGACAGACTGATATTGAGATATTGTAAAATTTCTGAACTTTTAAAGAGATCTACATGTTTCTAAAATTAATCAGAGCTGGTACGAACGGTTCAATGTAAGAAACGTTTTCTCCAACAAACTCATGACGCTGCTCTGTGTCTGCGGTTCGACGATCTTGCGAGATGACCCCGCTGGCGTCTGAAAATGTATTGGTAAGTTTACTTTGTGGTGTTTGAGTCATGCATTTATCTATCTTACATATTTACCCTTACAGCGGATTTTGGGAAAAAATATTTTTGCTTCTGGCTGTGTGAATCAAAGATGGCGCCACGGAAGTTCATCGCTGTTTATGCTATACCTCCCTAAAATTTTAAGAAACAAACTATATGCATATGTAGTGGCAAGCACTCTAGCAGTCATTTAATTAAAATATACTTTTTCTTGAACCAGCACAGCACACATATCTTACGCGGGTATTGCGTCTACCAATTTCGCCACCGGCTATATACCCATCATTTGCAACTCCTCTACACTCCTACCGTAATCAATGCCTCCTACTATCACAGTGCTTAAGATTTTACATACATCGATTTATTGCTTAACCTGCGTTGCGGCCATTGATTGTTCTACCAATGTTCAATGACGTTTTGGACTAATGTCGAGCTTTTCTTTTTCATTTACTGGATACATTCAACTAACTGAAAGTTTTAGCAACATGTAACGGACAAACTAAGAAACATACATTTATACGTCAAAACGTAAATACCTCATTTTCCCCTTCGTCGCTAGTTTCAATACGATTGCTTGTAACGTCTACATGTTTTTCATTAGGTGCATTCAAAGAATGATCTATAATTTGGATTATCTGTTTCGATCCACCAGGCTCCCGTAGTGCAGACCAAGGTATTTGATCAGAGGTAAAATCGATAAGGTCAGGTATATTAGATTCAGTATACTCGATTTTTACCGTTAAACTATTGGTCGTGTTTTGGGGTGGGAGTTCCATAGACTCATCGTTGCTGTTTTCTTTGCCAACGAAGTTCTGCTGTGAAGATTCAATATCCAAGATATACGTGTTGTTACACTTAAGCCCATCTTCGGCTTTTGATATCAAATTTTCAAAATAATCACGAGCAACTGATATCTGAAAATAATAAGCTTGTTTCAGAAATATAGTACAGCAATCAAAGAATCCGAAAATCTTCTAAAAAAATCCCTAATCAAACAGATTGAAATGTAATTTAAAAAACTTTTTGGTGGTAAACCACCTGCTAATTTTGGTTATGACGCAACTTTTCTTCACTATCACTGACTAGTCCGTTTGTCTATATGTTCGCAGAAGTAGGAACCATTTACCCAATTTTGACATATGACTTTGTATCTACATATTATATATCTTTATACCTTGATTACTGCCATCATTTATAGTCCACGTAACATCAAGCTGAAATTATCTGAGCAGTAGGGTTAAATTTTGGAGAGGTCTGGGAAAACTGACTGTTTTCCGTTATGCTTTAACACCGTTTAAGCCGCGGGTATTTACCTGACTTTAATGTGATTGCTTCGCTGTTTTACTATAAGTTTTATTTTGATCTTTACAGCGATGTTCCTTTTCGTTTACATAATCACCTCGATTCGGCTCTGACTTTCCTTTATATTTCATAAACAATTTTAATCAAATGAACTTACCAAATCAACTTCAACAAATGGACGGACCAGTGCCTTATCATCGCCACCATTTCTGCAATTACCTTTATTCCCATCTTCAATATTATGCAGGACAAAATCACCTTTGCGCACTAATGCATCTGAAATGTATGCTTAATTAAAATAAGACTTCATTTTCAGAAGCTAGAACAGAACTATCACAGTAATTTTCAAAAATACCTCTTATATGGTAACAAAGACGGAACTTAAACGAAATTGAATGTGTCTATGAAGTTACCTCCTTGATCATTTTTCAGAGGCGTCGATGCCATGATACTGGCATCCTCGTCGGATTTAGACTGAAGAACAGTGTCTCCGGACAGAAATCCTTCAATCAACCATTCCTCATGCCAGGTTTCAAGATTGTCTTCTAATATTTCTATCGTTATAAGACTTTTCCAAGACACACCTTAAATATTCCAAAACAAATATTATCATTTTCTTTCCTCAATGGTTTCAAATAATTATATTCAAAATAATCATTTGCGAAGACACTTAGAACACAATATGTTTAGAATTTGTCTCTGAAGCTGTGTAGTAAATTCCTTTAAATTATTTTTTTGAAAACAAACCAAAAACAAAAAAAAAAACATAATCGATCCAATGATCAAGATATCTTTGAAGCGAAAATGAAAATTTGCCCTCTGTTCCGCCCAATTCAATCTAGCCGTGCTCAAAAGGGTAAGGTCCTGGCATGGCAGCTAATTTCTTCGGGAACACGTTTTTATTGTTATTTTTAATGTTTATTCCACACGTTTATTCATCATCCATAGGCACTCGGATTTGTCATATTTTATCAATAACTAGCTGGGGGTATATCTCGACAACAGCGGCAGCTATCGGGTCCAATTGTTAATCTAAACTCATTCAGGGACCCACCTGAACGCACAAAAAAAAAACAGCCCAGGAGGACTACAAGGAAACAAGTTATTCCACATGTTTATTCATCATCCATAGGCACTCGGATTTGTCATATTTTATCAATAACTAGCTGGGGGTATATCTCGACAACAGCGGCAGCTATCGGGTCCAATTGTTAATCTAAACTCATTCTGGGACCCACCTGAACGCACAAAAAAAAAACAGCCCAGGAGGACTACAAGGAAACAAGTTTAGGTGAAGTTAAGTTAAGTGACCAATACACGTATGCACATATTTCACCCAAATCAGTCCAGCCGTTAAGGATATACAAAGGTATGTTGGTCTAACATCATTACAGTATTAGCCATCAATGTCCAGTGACATGACAGATGACAGTGTAAGATAATGCTTGTATTATATTTTTCTTGACTATCCTATAAATTACTCATATTATTTTCAGGATTTCTTCCAAATGAAATATTACATTTTCCCCAAAAACGATTTTTTATTCCTCATTATACATCCTATTTGTGTAAGTTTTAATTGTAGAGAGCTAGTAAGCTATTTTCGCAACATAAATAAAATGGCCGAGCTTATACTGATGTTAGCTTTGTATCTTTGGAACTAATTAATGAATTCGAAAGATTAATGAATTGAAGGCATGAAAAACTGTTTTTACCAGTCTCCAAAGAAAGACCAGATAACCGGCAGGCTTCTTCCATAACTTGAGTGATGAAGCGATCAGCAATGAATCTTGCATGCCTGGTACGACGAACAATCTCGAATTTAGCTGGAAAAATGTAACGGCACTTTAACAATCACCCCAAGTCAAAGTAATTGTGCGTAGATCGCAGGTAGCGGGTATGTTGCGTTACAACTTTATTTATTTCACCGCATATTCAAACTTCTTGTAGTAGAAGTACTTTAAGTTATGTCACAAATGGATAGATCTGAGGATTCGAATAACTCAGTAACCCATCAAGAAACTTCCCTGGTTTATAATGACAATAATGAAATACACAGTCATGCTACTGCTAGACAAATATTTGGGGTAGGGTTTCCAAGACAGACGCATTGTTATCAACTAGATGGGTGGATAGGACGAAAGAGTGACTATAAAGAAGCTCGACAGCAAAGATTGTTTGTGCAAAAACCACTCCTTCATAGGAAAAAAAATGCAAACGCATACAATCTCGTAATTTCCGTACTTTTGAAGTGTTTTGACCGGCGCGGCGGGGTGTTGACCTTAGCGGTTTTGTTATTGCCAGGTGACCAGAATATTTATCAACAATTTAAGGTAATAACCTAACCCAACCTAACCTGACGCAACCGAATGTTGGTTGTAAAAACGACTTGCGGGCACCGACATGGACCGGTTAGGTTAAGGTTTATCCATAGAAAATGCGGTACCAAGCGAAGCATCTTCTATGAATAAACCTTGGTTATTTTTTTTATAGATCACGACATCACTCTTCCTATTCCGACTGTAGTTGTGTGACATGGGATGGTTATAGTATCAAAAAAAAATTCTTAATTATTTTCCAAGGTATCTCGGAAAAGCATGTTTTTAGGGTGTTTAGTAGGGGTATTAATTTATTTTTTATTTTTTCCTTGCATCTGTCTTGGAAACCCCAACCGTTAGATAGCACAATTCAAGAAAAGTAACAAAGAACAAAACATCCAAAACAACCCTCAGCATAAATGGATTAAAAATAGAAAATTTACTTAACTAACAAAATTAACAATTACTTAACAACGTCTCGCTACGATGAAAATTGTAGTTGATTAGGAAGAAAAAGTGTCAGAAAAATTGCCTTAATTGTATCAAAGACACATTACTTGGATTGAAAACCATACATTATTTAATCAAGTTTTATGCGATCTCAACCGAACTTGTATATCATTATTGGATTATATCCTGTGTTTTTAGGATTTCAGTGTTTATCCCGGTAGGATAATCTTACGCTCAGAACAATTTCAAATTACTTCTACATACATTTGAATACCAAGAGAGATGATGCATCATGCTCTTTATCGTTTCCAATCTTACTGATCATGCTGCAAAAAACATAATTGATTGAAAAAGACTTACCATCGCTAGCAACCTTCATTATTATTACCGGGGATTACAAATAACAGAGTCTGAGCAAACAGCTGAAAGATCCTAGATGAAAAGATTTGCGATCCTTACAGATGAGCGTACATGTCAATGTCAGATTTTGAGCGCTAAGATTTTACAATATTATTTACGGCCTGACTTTAATTCATAGAAATAGGATGCGCATGCTATGTCACAGATTTTATTCAAATATTTCCGTCATATTTCCTTAATAAATCAACAAATTAAGACATGAATAAATACATTTGACGATTATTGTTCCGGTGACTTTGGGGGCTGATTATGAAAAAATATTATTCTATGACTTCTGCAGAACTAAACCATTGTGAGCAAGTTTACAAAAATATGCATTTGAATTCGAATTACGATTCGATTTTCAATTCAAACGAGTCCCAGAAGTAACAAGCGCCATTATAGAGTTAGGCTGTTTTGTCGTCTTATTATATGATGAGTTCGAAGCTGTTGCAAGCCAACCTTGAGTTGTAGGAAATCATCCTCTTCTTTCCGTATTTTAATATTGTCTTAGGCCAAAATCTCTAAGCAGCTGGGCATAAAACCATAAAGATGCCTGGTTGGTGATTATAATCAACCAGATAATGCTCAGGCCTTTAAAATTATTTTGCTAATGTTAGATTTCCTAACATAATTGACGGAAGTCGAAACGAAAGCATTACCCATAGCGCAGCGTTTCGGCTACGGAAATAGCACTACACGTAGCTCAATGGATTGTGTGGGGTTACTAAATATTCACTGGTATACGTATACTCTTACCTATCGTCTTCTGCCGCTTCACACGCCTTTCTGTGGCATTTTTTGCAAGTTATCAATTGTTGTTGGATCATCACTTGCGGTCAAAAGGTCAAATAAATCATCATTAACACAATTAACTTTATTTATTTTATTTGTACATACATATACTCGCTTATTCAGCAGGCAACTTATTTAGTTAAAGTATAACAATTCTTTTAATAATTTACTAGTTAAAATTTTCAAAATCTTATAAATTGCTCCTTAGCATTATTAAATAATGGAATGCTTCACTTTCGCTCCTATTCCTTTTATACCAAAGTTCATTCCCTCACAATGCGAAATCATGGTATTGCCACCATCACATGCTGTCATCGCTGTATCATCATACAGATTCATCTTGTTCACTAGCTTATTCATGCTGTGTATCTCAGGTGCGACTGTATAGGCGACGCAGGCTCGATGTTTTACCAGCACCCTGGTGGTGGAGGGTGTATAGGGGAGGGGCATCGCAGCAGCGGCAGCAGCAAGGGTACCACCAGGGGGCGCGGGGGCCCGGCTGCCGTTGCCGCAGCCGATTCACCAGCGCCCTGGCGGCGGCGGATGCGTGGGGGGAGGAGCGTTGCAGCAGCAGCAGCAGCAAGGGAACCAGCAGGGGGGCGCGGGGGGGCCCTGGCTACTGTTGCCGCAGCCGATGCCGCAGCAAGAGCAGGGACAGCAGCAGCAGGGGCAGGACAGGGCGCAACCCATTCTGTAAACCGAAAACGAATCATTTTACTGCAATTCACTAATAAACTTTAATCTATAATACCCTTTTTTATTTTCAAAGCCAAATAGGATGGATAAAGATCGATAATGTTCTATTTCTCAAAACACGTGTCAGCTGCTGGAAACGCATAAAATAATATATCCTGTTCTCTGTTGAAGGTTACTGGGTGTCGTAGGTTGTTCGCGCGCACTGATTAAGAGTTGATGGTAAGACAAAAAACAATAAGAATCTAAAAAAGGAATCTGAACCTATTTTTTTTCATCATTATGATGATATGTGATGATATATCATCTTTTTGAAAATACTAGAAAAAATAGGCTATTTTTATTCTAACCGTAAGCAAAGTATAAGTAATAGTGCTCCATAAACTTGAAATTAGTTGACTCGACATGGGGATATTCAATTCAGTCAGTCAGCGTGTTTGCGTCCACTGCTGGACATACGCCTCTCCAATTTTCCTCCAGTCCTCCCGGCCTTCAGGATATTCAATTACCGACACTCAATCAGGAAAAACCGCCAATGTTAAAGTATCACCGTCACAAGTATCGGAATTACAACACAAACAAACAAATTGAAGGTCGCTTTTAATTTTAAAAAACTATTAATAATACAAACCTCGTTAGAGTCAAAATGCGCACAATCTGGATGCACACAATAAATAAGGTTAGGGTTATTGTATCACAGACCCGTAGAACCTGCTCGGGCTGTCTCGCAACTCTACATACAACCTAGCAGTGCACCTCCTATATTGTCCTCATATCTGAACTGATAGCATATCTCCGCCACGTTATCTCTAGTGTTGTGGGCACGATTCATTAGCATTACTCACAGAATACGAACTGTTCGGAGGTATTACGCAAAATCGTTGCTATTAGTTAGTCATTTTTGTTGATTTTAATCGGTGTCACCTTATCATCAAATTGCTCTCACATATTTTTAAGAAGGTTTTGGCATGGTACCTTATTCTTTCGGGAATGTGGTATATTGGGCCGATATCATAACTTGTAAAGCCATCCATGTCAGGTTGCATAAAAAATATGTTCTTGTCTGCTTATTTTGGGTTCTTGGCAAAATAAATCTCTTAAAAGCTTTTGAAGATGAAAGTGCCATTGGAGTATCTCACTCAAAATAATTTAGGTTAAAATCTAGGCTTAAACAAGGTATAAATGTGAGGAATAGCTTTTGTATCTGCTGTAGCGGGAGCACAAACAGCTATATCGTCCGATAAACGTCTATCTTTCTCGTTTCCGCTCGCACGAAAATCTAAACAAAAACACATGTAACGATCGGTACAGACGTATAGGTGCGTTTATGCTCTCGCTGCTGTTATTCTTATTTATACTGGTACTAGCAGCCCGTCCCGGCTTTGCACGGCCATAATGTCATTTAAAAAAATATTATTTTGACACAATGATACACAAATAAACCATTTTTACGTAGACTTCCTACATTGAGATATTTGAAATATAAAAACCTTAGATATTATTATTACATGATTATTAGATATTAGAGAAATAATAAATTCAAAGTGCTATAGGGAGAACCGCGGCCTCCGAGGCACGCTCCCCCCGCCCCGGCCGGCCGGTACCGCCGCAAACACTACATCCCGCAATTTTTAAATCTATAATATCTTCGACAATATTCATTTAAATCATATGCTGTACAGGGCCGTATATATATATTAAATCAACAATTTATTTAAGGTATTTAATTGGATAAGGATTGATGCTGTATTGGTTAAAATCGCTTCGAAAATTAGCCATTATTTGTAGTAAAAAGTAAATGAGAAAAAAATCTTATTGTGGGATATCCATAAGAGATAGATATATACCATTGCGGAGTTTTCAGTAGACCTTTTCAATGTATACAATACTTAGTACATTATTTTGATAAATCTCGTAGGGTTCAGCCTGCGTTTGCAATGTAAGCGGAAGAAAAAATTTTTTTTACAACATCACATTGGAAACCTCAAAAATAACAGTATTTCTCCAATATTTAATAGATGTTCTATCTATTAAAAAAAACCGCATCAAAATCCGTTGCGTAGTTTTAAAGATTTAAGCGTACATAGGGATATAGTGATATAGTGACAGAGAAAGCGACTTTGTTTTATACTATGTAGTGATTAATACAGTTTTGCCTTAAATTCTTTCTTTAGAAGGGTTCAGAAGTTAAAAAGCGCTATTGAAATGAATTTCGGTAACCGGAATTTAAATGTATCAATCTAAAAATCGTGGCTTTTTATAGTTAAAAAAATAAATACTTACTACATAAAATAAACACAAACCGATGAACACTTCGATGCGCTCAGAGTTACTTCACCGAGCTTATCGAATCGCAAGGCGTCGCGCCACTGAGCTACACAGTTCTGTGTCTATCAATCCACTTAACCACATGGCTACTACCTGGGAGACAATTGCATTGATGTTTGAAAAAAGTAATAGTAAAAAATGCAAGAAACCATCGTAAGGTAGTAATTGCATAAAGTTAGCTTTTTATTAAAACGATTTTCTTGAAATGCAACGAACCACGACGTCCTTGCCGCTGAGTTGTGATTAGAGGTCAGGCTGGACAGGTGTCAGTGAAATAATGTGGTGGTTTCATTATATTTCATCCAAGTTCTATAGACGAAATGTACGGCATGCAAATTAGCAATGAGGAAAAATGCTTTCCATAATTGTTTTTTGTTCGCTGTCTTTTATTGTAAAATTAAACATGAATGACTAATACGACACCTTCTGTCATGATATCGGCCTAGCAAACTAGATTAAAACCATACCATGCCATGACAAAAATAATATGAATAGACCAGATTGTCAGCCTCGGGACGCATTTGCGTTAGATCATCGAGGTTAACCAACACTGAGCACGGTTGGGTTCGAGGCGATTGACGGTTCCACCGTTGAGGTTGGATTCCATATAAAATTATCCTGTGGGGTTGATTCTGTTCGAGTTTGTGCCATTGCATTGAATAAAAGCTGGTCGAAGCGGCAATTTAGTTTTTTTGTGTTCTCCATGTACTAGGGCTGGAGTGCACAATCTCTGGTGAGTGATTATTTTAAATTTCATTTATATGCGTCTTTATTTTTCGTGCGAAGAAGAAAGATGACAGATCTATAATTATCAAAAAATTCATACTAACCAGAGATCGTGCACTCCTGTCTAGGTGTATCGCAAGACATGCCAAGAGCCGCTAGTTTCCAGCCAGCACCCAGCTCAGACGGCATGTGAAATTGAATTAGAATAAAATTATTACAAACCTTATATTACCTATTACAAAAAAACCGGCCAAGTGCGAGTCGGACTTGCACACAAAGGGTTCCGTACCACCGTACAAGATTTAACACAAAAAATCAGGTATTTTGTAAGGCCCCCCTTTCAATTTTTTTTTATTTTGCCTATTTGTTGTTATAGCGACAAAATAAATACACGCTCTGTGAAAATTTCAGCAGCCTACCTATTACGGTTCATGATGACGGACGGACGGACGGACAGCGGAGGCTTAGTAATAGGGTTCCGTTTTCACCCTTTGGGTACGGAACCCTAAAAAAGAAGTAAATAAGGCAAATATTGTTGTATTAACTGAATAATGCGTTTACGGGCGTGTTAAGATTTAAAAGCTTAAAATGTTAAGTCCGTGCTAACGAGTTTATTCAAACTCTTTTAAAAATCATGGCCATTCTTCGCAATTATTTTTTTCCCGTTTTTTTTTTTAATAATTTTATTTTAAGTTAGTAATTTTATTGTATACAATAAAATTACTGACGTGATAAACTATACACTATACATAGTGGACTCGCTTTAGGAACGCCTTTGAGAAATTATCTTCTTTGCATTATGTATGGTCTAATATACGCAGAATAATAAAGGGATAATACAATATGAGCCTTTTTAAAAGAAAAACATTCATGATAAATTAATATATTGTTAATTCTGTGATAGCAAGAACGATTTTTCCAAAGGTCTTTCTATTGCAGCGAGACTGTTGATGAAAATTTACGATTTCTGTTATAGACACGCATACGTTTTCAGAGGATGATTTTGATAAAAAATGTAGAAATTTTCGCCGTATTTGTTATTTTGAAAATCCCAATCCCTTTACATTTTCAATTTATAACATTTAAGGAGGTATATTTTTCCGCTATTAACATTATTAAAGTAGGGTGCAATTTATGAAAGTGCCTCGAAAAACACTTACTTGTTCGAGTCACAGCTACAATCACAAACGTTCCATTAACCAATTTTCCCACAACAACTAGCAACACCCTGCAGTCACAACACAGTACTGACTCAGCCACGTTCGTCGCAGTGTTGACAATTCGTCAAGGCTTGGCTGTCACCTTGCCTTTGCTGCAGCTTACCTTATGGGCAACTACCAGCAAGTCCACATCATCGCCTTTTCGGTGTATTGAGAAATGATTATACGTCGAGGTATGATTATTTCGGTTGCTGCCAGGTACGGTGGCCAAATAATTTGGAATGCGCGGGACAGTCTTGCAAACTTGTCGCTTTCTTCACGCGCCACGCCGAGGCATGTTATGCTTTTGGTACTCTCAGTTGATGAAATATGTAAATGGAAATGAATCATTACTTTCGAAGACGTCCTCTTATGGGGTTTTACTCGACAATAGTAACTGGATCGCTGACTTTCTGCATGGCTGGAACATAGAAGTCTAGGTTGACTGTGGTTGCTCCAAAGCCATGTAAGTAAACGCTGGCGTACCTCAAGACTCCGTCCTTGCCTATTATTTTTCTGGTGCAAATAAATTATTGAAGAATACACAGATGGAAGCTGCACAGTAACTAGCCAGGTATACCAGTTACCGGACCGCAAGAGGCTGACGCAAGAGGTAGGTGATGCCTCGTTATTAGACGCGAAGGGAACCTGTAATCAGTTTGAGGATTGGGTCTTCAAAATATCGTCAAGTTTAAAGAAAGGGCATGTGTATTTAGTACGAAGCGGACACAGTTCAATGCGGCTACGACCTTACAGGGTAACTCTGAATATTGCCAACGACATTGGGATCCTCGGTGTTAACCTGAAGTATATCCTAAACTTCCCTAATTACAATCAAGGGTTCTTCAAACAAGGTTTGAACAATCACCTGGCCGCCGGAATGGTTTTCGCAGCCGCCGAAAAAGTTCGAATCATATGACGTCGTCGTCAGCCATTTAGGTAAGGGGGGTATACGCCATATGTCTCGTTGAATGTAAAAAAACTTATGCTATAGGATCAGGTGGGTACTTTAATTTCAACTGGATTCGTAACCATGTTCCCGGTAAATGTGGTCATAAATCGTCACGTTTGTGCGCATAATCTCATAAAAATAGCATCGCAATCGGAAGAATGGTTTAATAAAGTTTACAAGACAAAATATTTCTCCATACAAACTTTGACACCCCCGTTCACGGAGATCGACGATCATCTCATTATACGGGGCATTCAGTAACGGTACGGCTTTATATTTGTCGAAGATAATTAATAGCTTTCCTTTATCCATACCAGCCATCCATATAAAACCAAAAACATTAAACCAGCCGTTGACCCCAGGTTTTATTAGTTTTACCTCATCGAGATTAGACACTGTGAATTCAGGATCAGTCACACATTTGTGTTGAGCGGGTCAGCAAAAACAGTTTTTGCACCTATCCCCTTGGGGTGCTAACTATTGAGAATGAGAGCCTGATCTTACATTTCACAGCTTTTCTATCTAAAAGTACAGTGCCTGACAGCCATTAGGGGTTAACACCTCCGTGCTGACAGCAAGAAATTATTCAAAATTATGTGTAACAAAATGGAAAAAAAATGTTTTGGATAATGTTACAAAGTTCGAACACGTATGTACTCGTAAATTGCGTAAACTTTACGCCAGTGTCTCTTTGTGTACCGAAGCAGTCAGGCGCAACTCTGATACAATAACACCGTACTTCCCTCGCCATCACCACTCTACGTCACAAGTACCACGCAAAACATTATTTCAATGCCGTTTCTACAAAGAAAATGCATAACATTGACGTTTCCGATGACTATACCTGTCATTGTCCTCATATTACATAATTGTTTTTATGTAACTGGAATTGAATAAAATTAATGGATGGATGAATGTTATCATATTAGCCCAACTCACCGTATTCCCTAAGGAGTTAGGTGTAAAGCCTTTTCATTTATGAACACAGGTACATTAAGCGGGATGGAAAACACGAAAACAAATTACTTGCTGCTTCGATGATCATTTTTCATATTTCAGAATTCAGCGGAGATTTTTTTTATTTTACAAGATGGTTTTAATCGCTAACATCTTTCAGATCTCCAACTTCATAATTCTTCCTTAAGATCTCCTACTCCTCATACGCACTTCACACTCTTCTTCTTCTTCTTCTTTATAGAGAGGATCAAACCCACTCTGTGGGAACTGGTCTCATCTGAGGTTCATTCTGCCAGTGTCAAGTTTTGACATATGCTCATTGTCGTTTTTTCATGCATATTTAGTCTCAGTTAAAGGTAAGCTTAAATTTCATTCAAATAAAGATTACGGTCAAATAAAGAACCGTAATCTTTATGAGAATGTGAAATGCATTTGTTATTCCACATTTGAATACCCGCAATTTCTGATATCCGGTTTGGCTGCGCGCCGGTCGCCATGGCAACGCTATTTCTATTAAATTTGCAGTATTTCAATTTCCGTTTCATGACGCTTAGATGAAAAAGGAATGGATAGGGGACTAAACAAATTTTACGGTCCGTCAAAAGTAAGCTCAGTCAGCCGATATGCTCTCAGTCGGTGTCAGACGTCAGTGATGAATTCAGTTGGGCGAGATTTCAAAGTATCAACAAAATGTCGTCTTGTGTTGTTGAAAAATATGGAAATACGCCATAAAGGACAACAAGAGCAATGGAATCACATTCCACGTATAAGTGCAAGCATATTCAGTATATTTTTAGTTTAGTTGACCTGAAACCTTTTATGTGTTGTAAAGGCGCAAACAGGGTTGGCACAAGCAAACTTAAATTGTCAGTTCGATTTTTATTTTTGTTTTCACTTCAGTATTATATATTGAACTAAATTTAATTTTAAAAACAAGTAGGGCTGCCAAAAAACAATAGTCTACGTACTGTTTATTATTTTTTATAATGTCGTTTAGGATGTTTGTATAATATGTCTTAGTTCTGAGGCTGTGATAAAAAGGTACATCCTTGAAAATGGTCAAAATTTTACATCTGACAGACAGCACGTTTCCATAAAGATTAAAATTCTCAAGACGTTTCTTGGCTCAAATGTCCTTTTGTCATTGAATGAGTATTCATTCCTTCAACCTGCTACATTTAATCATAGACTCCATCTTCTTAGGGATATTATCGAAAAATATGTAAATGTAAAACTTTATCATATACATAAAACCAAGATTAAAGCCGCCACAAAAGGACAAAAGCGTAATAAACTGAACCTATTTGAAGGAAATAAAAAAAAAATTAAAACGAAAGGACTTAGTGGTTTATCAAAATACCATCACAAAGGTTTTACATAACACTGTACTGACTATTATTTGGACTATTTTTTAGCATCTAAAACGCATTGAACGAAATTTTTAAATGCATAAAATGCAAACATGGACAATTCAAGAATAATCAATATTATTTGTTTTGCAATGTTTGACCCATACTTGCAATACATTCATGATTCCCTCTTTGTGTTTATTTTATTTTATGATTTCAATATTTACAAATTGTGTATATTCAACTTTATTAATTTATCCTTAATATCGATGATTTTTACTCAGAATAACGATGGTTTAATGAATGATTCCATTAATATTTTTTTCATTTTCCCGCTTGCAAATTCGCGAAAAGATTATTTGATGCCTTGTTAACAACGTTAAAGTTAACAATCATGGTACTACTTGTTCTGACCACTATCACTAAATAGGAACCTTAATATTTTAATGCACAATACAATATATTGTTTTTTATTTTCGTGATCATTTTTGGCAACCCTGCCGTTTTCACTTTCATTTTTCATTTAGTTTTGACGCGCCATTCTGCTCAAAGGGCTTAGGATGCGCGCATCGTTGATGTGTCATGATGGATTAGGATGAATTTTGCACTATATCTACGACCAGATGTCACAAATGTCACCATCCCTTTTTCTCATGCTATAACTAATTCAATTTAAGGAAATTTTTGTCTCATTTCATTCTTCCGCGATTAGATGAATCTATTTGTCATTTTTTCGCATGATGCATTTCCTGATACCTTGGTCCTGCTCTATTACCCTTTACGTAGTAGAGTTTGGTGTGCATGTAAAAGTATAGGTGTGTGAGTTTTTTTAAAAATAGGAACGCTTTTGAACTATCGTCAGTATGGAGATACCGTATCCATTCTTTTTCATCTAAGTCATGACGAAGTTCTTCCTCTCCTTCTCTCTATCTCCTGAATGAGGTCCCCATGGGAAATGTCCAGGAATATTCTAATAAAGTGTCGCTTTAAAAATATTAATACTTTCGGAAAAACGGTCAAAAGATTAGTTTTTTCTCTTTAGACGTCTCTTTCGCCACGTTGTGGAGCTTGTCGAGTACAGCAAATTGGGAATTACGTAAATAATCATTAAATTAACAGTCATGATTTTACAAAAGTTCGTTTATTAAATTAAAATGTATCAATGGTACAGTAATGTATATTCTGGGACAATACATTCATTAAGCATTGTCGTTTGGAGCAATATATTATTACTACATTTTTTATGTTCGACGGATCTCATTTATCAACGATAGAAATATTTTCATTTTGTTGGGTATGTTATTAATATGAATACGTAAGCTTTCGGGTAGTTTCAGAGACTGCGCCTTTGATCCTTAATTTTGGCTCTATTATAATTATTATGGTACGTAAGCCCACAGTCCATGCGAATTTGAAGTATGATCTACCTGAACATTTCGTATCATTGAGGTTAAAACTATTTCCAAACAAGAAGTCAAACGTGCATAATACTTAATATTTACGATTACAGTGTTAAAAGTTTACTTTTTTCCGACGTTTCGTCCACCACGTTACGGAAAACAATAGTGAAAGTCTAAATAAACAGACATAAAGAAATATTTTTAGAGATCATTCAGGTTACTAAATTGGTTTTAGAATTTAATTTTAGGATCTCTAGAATTACACACAGCATAATGTATATACATTTAATGGGTCCACTAAAAATTGCTCCTTTTTAGAGCTGTAACATAATTTTCAGCACCGGGTTGAACTTTCAGGCACCGCCAAGGGCAATGATTACCGAATCCAAAAATATGGAGGTAGATGATGTACATATTTAGAAACCAAAAACTTGAAAAAAAGTACTCTTCTAATAAATAAAAATATTTTCCATCTCCTACATTCATTTTAGACGGTCCCAATGGAGGAGCTATTTATTTTAATGTAATTATGTTAATGTAGTTTTATATTCTCTGTTTTTTTCTCCTTATTTCTGTTTTATCCTATTATCCTATTAAATGAAATTAAAAACAATTTTAGACGATTACTTTTTAAGTTTGAAATATTTTTATCACCTCATTAAACCATTATCCACACACAGATTTATTAACAGCCAGGTGGAGAGTCATGGTATTTCTATAATCATAAAAAAGGAAAAGTAAAAAGTTGGTTATTTATTCTTCGTGAATTACGATTTCAATTAATATACGCGTCATTAATACATAACCCAAGTTCAAATCCCATGAACTAACATCCTTATAAATATTCGAAGTATTTGTGTTTCCACAGTTAGCGGCTTCCGGGACTATCTCCCACTGAGTGTTGGTGATGTTGTACAGTGTCAGTCGCCCAACGGCCTTCACCAGCGGGGCGGAGGGCCCGGCGGCGGGGGGTGTGAGGGCGGCGGGGGCCCGCAGCAGCAGCAGCAAGGGAGCCAGCAGGGGGCCGCGGGGGGGCCCTGGCTGCTGTTGCCTATACCGATGCCGCAGCACGAGCAGGGACAGCAGCAGCACGGGCAGGACAGCGCGCAACCCATTCTGCAAACAGACATGTATCCTCACTCTACAGAATACCTTATTTCATGTCACGTGAGATACGTGAATAACCAAAATCACATCCGTTGCATACTGCATCGCATTCTCGAAGACACTGTTGTCATGCAAGGATCATTTTATGCAAACATTTAATATTTTGTTTAATTTGGACGTGAATAACCAATATCACACCCGTTGCCATAATATGAGCACACTGCATCGCATTCTCGAAGACATTTTTGATATGCAAGAATCATTTTATGCAAACATTTTATGTTTTCAATAATGTTTGGTCTGGATATTCCTCTGGGGCAGAATTCAAAACGACGATCTTCCGTACATATCTTCCGCCATCCACGCAAAGTGGATTACCATTACCAAGATTTATGTGAATCAATGGAATCATTTTTACGGAATCCAATTGCTCAAAATAACAGATACAAATAGATATGTTTTCAATTTTATGGAATCGATGTCCCACTTCACATCCGAAATATCATGGGTCCAATCTTTTTTTGGGCAAATATTATGTCGTTAATTAATAAATAAAAGATAAAATCAAGAAGGCTATGTAATTGATTTATTTATTTATTATTTCGTTCTAATACAAAATGGCAATACGTACCTCAACCGTGAGCAAAGACTTCAAACGAGTAAGTATCCGCTGACTGATGTTAGGGCGCGACACAACCGTCAACTTTCCTTGAGTTACGTTTTGGTTCTCCGATCATCATTGACACGCATGCCCCTATAATCCGTAATCTGATGTGATAGGATATCTTTCAGGGAAAAAGATAAGACTATTGGAAAAACTAAATGCCGTAGTGAGTCATATTAAATAAAGATTACTCATCAGGTGTATAATAATTGTACGGTTATTTGTAATGTTCTTGGCCCTTCGAACCTAACAGAACATCTTTAATAATTTCTTTAAGAAAACATAAATATATCATAATAGCAGATTCGTCGTATTAAGATCAAATGGCAATGGGCTTCGTCATGTCAGCCGAAGAGATGAAGACCGTTGGAGTAACCGTGTCCTACACTGGCGGCCGTGGACAGAAAAACGGAGTGTGGGAAGACCACCCGCCAGGTGGGAAGACGACATCAAGAGCGTCGGCGGAAAGCAGTGGTTCCGTACCGCTGATGGCCGGGAGGACTGGAGAAAAATTGGAGAGGCGTGTGTCCAGAGGACGCAAACACGCTGTCTGACATGCCGATTTTCAAAGGAACGAATCAATTTTGTGCTTGACCAAAAGAAGTACATACACTATCTAAATATACGTGGACGACGATGTGGGTTAGGTATACTGTTTTTTAGAAGGTTGTGCTCACTCGACCGATGAGGACACTGTGTTAAGTGGAATAAAACTAAATTCCTTGTCGAAAGGAACCATATCACCTCGACGTGGATGTGGGCATAGATATTTAAGCAGGTCCAACTGCTTCCTGCGAGCCTTGCTACAAGTTTTCCAAAGTGTCGGACTCGTAGTCAGCACCGATTGTGCACGATCATAAATAAGTATACCAATATTTATGCATATTATGTAGACAATACAATGAAACAGCATGAATTCCAAACATATTCTCCAGGAACAACTGTTCTGCTTCATTCGCACGTTTTAGAAATAAGTGGAAAAGTTTGCCAAGATGGAAATAAAGCAGGCCTGAAGATCCGAGTGTTTAAATTTAGTGTGTGTTTAGAGTGTTTAAATAAGTAGGCATATTAATAACAACACATACCTTTACCTTGTCTGACTCAGGTTTCTTCCTAACGTTGTAATTGGAATTTCTACATGCGTATCAATCCACGGAACTGAAGTTGCGTCACATTCGTCCAGGTAATTATTGAAAATTACTTATATTTTTTGCAGTAAGAATACGGAGTTAGTTCCCAACCATTATTCAATTACAATGGCAGATAAGTATGTTTACTTAAATATTATTTATGCAATGTGTACAATAGCTTTCTACGTAAAACACTCTTTTATGGTTTAGTATTCTAGGACAAGTACAATCTGTACCATTCATAATATTAAAGTTTGTTTAGAAAAATGTAATGGTATTTTCTATAAGTTATATAATATATTAACTTGATACATTTATCTGTATCAAACTTGACATTCAAGAGGTATTGCCGCCTTGTGCATCCATCACTTTCTCTTACTTTATGAGCTGAATAAGTGCAAAGTGCTAAAAATGCGAGCTTGTTCCATGGTTCAGAATCAATGTTAAACTACTAGGTTTTTTTTTTTTATTGATAGCTAATATCACTGAACTATGATGTATGATATAAGACTACACCCGGATGTGCCATTCTGGGACCTTACCTTTATGAGCACGGCTACACAGAACTGGGTGGAAAATGCGGAAATTTACTGCTTCCCTACACAAAGTATTTTTGAGAGAATCAAACAGCACAAAGTGTTGTAATTAAGTATAATATGCATGAATTCTTAATATTTATAAATTATCTTTGATTTATATGATAAATTCGTTCAATTGAAACAATTCTTAAAAGTTAATTAAAACTACATTGAACATATCGAATTAAATGTACTTAATATTAACTATACATAAATAAAAGTTAAAAAGTTGCACAAATAACTCGGAACAAACGAGGTGTTAGTTTTTTTAAAATAAAATTTTATTAAAAATATAGATTTCTTCTTTTATAAATACAAACATATGTACATATGTACATTGTAAAATTTGTCAAATATTTTCCCAAAAGTAAGCTATTACCGAAAAAGATCTACAACGATAAAAAGTTATTTTTAGTAACGAAAACTTCTAATGATTATCAATTTACATATTCAATCTGTATATATTATTTTGAACATTAATAGGAGATACCTCGCATTATAAATTCCTGTTACACAAAAGTATTTTTAATTATTAATTTTCTGTGCTATGTGGCGAATAGTTGATATATCGAATAGTTCCCATTAAACTATTTCTATATAATAATAAATCTCACATTTGGCTACAATTTATATTTCAAAGTTACAATTGAGCAGTTATAATGTACAACGGAAATGACTTTTTGGCTTAATCCATCCGATGCGCTCTCAGGTGCTTGCATGGCTCCGCTGTTTTGACGCATTGATGAGGGTTTCTCGGCGAGACAAAGGATGGGTGAAATGGACTCGAACGCATTCTGTAAACAGAAAACAGGAACGCTGTTAAAATAAAACAAAAACACTCAATATATTGTGGTTATGACACTTTTTAGGGTTCCGTACCCAACCTAAGCCTCCGCTGTCCGTCCGTCCGTCCGTCCGTCTGTCACAGGGCTGTATCTCATGAACCGTAACAGGTAGGAACCTGAAATTTTCACAGATTATGTATTTATATTGATCTCATTTATCATGATCTTGGATGAGCACTTGACGTGGCGTAACCATATTGAATCAATTGCCTCAAGAATGAGAAAATTAATATATTTTTATAAATGTATTAGGACCATAGCTAACATTAAACTTTTAAAAACCGTGTACTACGCAATGACTGAGTCTATACTAACCTATTGCATAAGAGTGTGGGGAGGTGCGGCAAAAACAGATCTAATAATATTAGAAAGAGCACAACGTGCCACACTTCGTGTGATTTTCAAAAAGCCCTTTCGCTACAGCACTTACAGTTTGCTGTACGAAACCGGTATGTTGTCAGTGCGACAGCTATTCATAAGTCGTCTTCTGCAAAATTTTGAAAGCAAGCCCGCCCGCCCCGATCTAGGCGAGATTCAGACCAGAGGTCGTAACCAACCAAAGCCGTCACAATGCAGAACGCTTTTTGCCCAACGTTTTAGTTCTTTTCTCGCACCACATTTGTATAATAAAATAAACAAAGCGCACACTCTGGATTTAAACACCATTAATAGTCGTAAAAATGTTCTTAAAACGTGGCTGAATTCGCTTGATTATGATAAAACCGAAAAACTTCTCCAAATCTCCTCCTAGATATCATCAAATTCAAACCAAATACGCCTGCAAACACCTTTATATACAGAATCCCGACACTCCTCACCCTCCCCCCCACCTTTTTTTTTTTTTTTAACCCCCCTTTTTGAACCTCCTCAAACACACTTGATTTACACCTGATTAGATTGAAATGAACATACAAATTTTATTATATTATTGAATTTCGTTTTGTTGATTTAATATTTGATTTGTTTTTAATTTTATTATTTTTTTTAGTAGCTTTAGCTCATATTGTTTTTTTTTTTTTTTCGAAAGCGCAAAGGAATTTAAAAAAAAATGTTTAAAGTGAAAATGACCTCTGCAAGACAGAATTTATCTAGTGCAGGGGTCTATGAATGTAAAGCATGTATATTTATATTTTTTAATAAATAATTTTTTGATTTTGATTTTGATTTATATTGCCGCTATAACAACAAATAAGTAAAATTATAAAATAATTAAAATTATAGGGGGGGGGGGGGGGGGGGTTAAAAGTTTTTTTTTTTTTTTTTAATTTTGTACGATGGTACGGAACCCTTCGTGTGCGAGTCCGACTCGCAATTGGCCGGTTTTTTTTTAAACTAGTAGCTCTCTGAGCTGTAGACCTCCCGAGTTTGTCTTTTTGAGACAATGCTGTTGAAATGTTGAGAAATGCGACCTGTAGAGGAGAACAGCCGGACATCGAAAGCATTTTTGCACGATCTGAAACGGAGACACAACGCTCAAACTTCGCTCTTCGCTCGATCAATAATGCGCGCCATGAAGTGTACGACAGGTCCTCTACTAAAACAAAAAGGCGCCTATGAGCTTTCGATGTATCTGGGTCTGGGAAGCCATGCCGGCCGCGCTCAGACTACGTCGGCATTGAACAGTTTACCGATCCTACAGGGGACCCTATAAAGGACCTACAGGATACAACAATGCTGCAAATACATGCCATGGGCTCTATTTCATCAGATGTTCTTCTAGCACAAGCTATATACGTCTAAGGACATGCAAATGTTTGAATATTCTAGTATATTTGACAATACAATCAAGTTCATTTATATACTAGCTAGGGTGCCCGGCTCCGCTCGGGCCAATGTCGTATTGGACAGATGGCGGACTGAATAATTTGCTGGAGTTTATATGAGTTCCTCTTAAACACTTTAATTCCCTATTTCAGACCCTCAACGTTTTATTTTCGCCACATATTTATTTTCGTTCAGAATATCTCTATGCCAATATTCATGAAAATTGGTTCAGCGGTTTAGTCGTGAAACGTAACTGACAGACTTTTTGCATTTATAATATTAGTATGGATTTAAACTGTACAATTTGATCATTTTAAAAATTTGAATTAATCTAGTTAGTTGAGGGGTATTTGAAGACAATGGGGCAAAGCTCGTAACGTCACAACATTGCATTGCATTTGAAGCTACTATGTAAGGTTCAAAATTAAAATGTGAAAAAATGATTTAAAAGATAATGTTACTGATCAAACACACGACGACACAACGACACTAAACCCATGTACATCGTTGCAACACTTACATACGAAGTCGTACATTTCTATCTATGGAAATATTCTATATTTATATTTGTAAATATATAAAGCAAAATCCATCGACTCACTCAGATTACAATGTTCGAAACCACTGAACCCAGAAACTTGAAATGTTCAGAGTTGCGTTCCTTTTGTGACGAAAATGCCCACTAATAAACATTTCCAAAATTGTATTGTTGAAAGAAGCCAAAATACATACATTTTCATACTACACTCACTAATACAAAATCTCTGGAACTGAAATGAACCGAGAAATTTGAAATTTCCACAGTAGTACATTTTTTTTTAAGATAAGAAGCTAAGGCAGGATTTTTCGAAATTCAACCGTTCAGGGTGTAAAACGAAAAATTTACGACTTTTCTGATGCACAATAAATCTCTAGAAGAAATAACTAGTGGTCTTTGTGTTCTTCCAAATGAGCGAATTTGGCATTCGGTCACACAGAGGTTCCGAGCATGAATCGTTCGATTTCTCTTTGCAAAATTTACACATTTCCACATACTACTGCCTCATTTGAAAGAATTCTCATTGCTTTTGATCCCCATCAGTTATTACCGATTTTTTTTACTGTGTAACACACTCAATTAGAGTATGTGCATCATTGCGCTGTTTAATCAAGTTTCTAAGCATGCGATTACTGAGAGATATTTTTTTCAAATTCCACACGAACGAAGTCGCAAGCAAACGCTACTCTTTAATACAGTAAATGTATTTTAAATAATATTATTTGAAGTACCGCGAAGAATTAGAAAGCTGTAAAAGGAACTTCTTAATTAGTTTGGTGCTAGGTTGGAATCGAATTAGCAGGCCAACCTTTAGCGGGCTGGAGGCAATGATTCGGTGAGTTGCAGAAAAATATTCTCATAACTGAGGATAAGTTCGTCAATATTCAAGCGCAGATCGCGGAATTTTAAGAAACTCTGCTCGCTGAACGTGTTCCTGCTTCGAGTCCAAAGTTCACTATACTCTTAACCATGTTCAACAACTTTTATTCTTTATATTATGTGTCTTTACTGCTCAGTCGACTTTGCATTCATATCATATTCGTATTAAAAAGAACGTACATACTTGATTATAATATTTTGTTAAGATATATAACTTTAATCTGATATCGTTATTTGTGACTTGGAATGGCGACGACTACATATCACCAACACACGGAACTGAGGTACGATTCGAGACCCGATATGGAGTTGCTGAATCACATTAAACGAGCTATTGTTGAGCTTAGTTATGAATGTCGTCATTTTATTTTTACTCTTATATCAAATCTGAAGAATTATCGAATGTTTTTTTAATGAAAGACCGGTTGAAAGACCAAAGTTTAATCCACCACAACTTGCCAAAGCATGATCAGCGCGGCAACATAATACCAGCAGATTTGGGGACTATTGCAAAGAAATTTAGGCGACTTTTTACTTTAGGTATGAGCAAAGAAACTCGCCGCCAGACAGTTCTATACCCTGGCGGTCCGGTAGAGAAATGAGTTCGCAAAATGGATCGTTCTCAAAAGCCTGATATTAACCACAAAAGGAGGGTCTGATTCTCTGCGGCGGTTGCTCCGGATATATGTCGCAGGAATATATCCTCCAAATTCAACAGGTTCACAGAGTTCAAGTTTCACAGAGCAACTTCCATGATATCACATGTAGAACATAATTAGCGACCCTACGAAGACTAACCGTCAAAAGTGGTCGTTGTGGGTCTCCAATAGGACTGACGGCTCGGCCCTGTATTGAGCCCAAGGAAGCAAACAGGAACTGGGGAGTACATTCCCATATGTGGCTTTACTATTCGATTATTGACCTAGTCTATGATTTGCAGAGAAGTTTATAGGATCCCCAGTTTCTGTGATGAAATATTGGCCTTGACATCAATAAACCCCACTTCTTTTGATATATTGCAGCCAAGTAAGTGCAGATGCTTTAAAACGGATGTAACATTCCATTAATTTTCTGGGAATGGAAAGATACCTTGGCAGAGATTGTCCTGACTGTTTCGATAGGGTTTTGAAAACTTACGGTTTTTCGGTGTAACTGAAAAACCTCATGAATAAAAACATTATGTACAGGAACGGTGTAAATTTAAGAACATTTTTTTCGATAGAATTATCTCCGACTATACTAAAACTTTCTTTCATACAACTATTGATGACACAAAGTGCCATATTTTACACACGAAAGTTCTTCATGTTCTGGTTTTCACATTTATCAACCCAACAATTTGAAGATTCTGGCGCGACACGACAATCCCTTCTTCTAAAGTTTTGGGTGGAATCAAAGATAAAAAAACTTTGTCGTTGGGTGGAGTATTATTCGCAACTGTGGGACGGTTTGACTGTAGTAGTTTTGAAGTATCGCTTGGGTCTTTAGAATCACAGCGACTTACGTCTTATCGGCCCGAGATAACCCAGAATTTAGAGACCCTCCTACTCCGAATGGATGTAGGTAGGGTCACTCTCTGTGTGGCATGCTCTTCAGAACTGTAAAACGCCATCCCTTTTTCCTCTTTCTTTCTACCATCTCTGAATGCGCAATAAGCAGGGAATGCATCCATTCACCGTTAACTCTGCTGCAATTGGAATGAACCGATCCTCAGGTAAACTGCGGAATGCACTCCCTACGAATACCTCGCCAATCCCTGTGAATACTATACGCGATGGAAGAAATATTTTTCACTTTCGTGGGATTTCTAACGTGGAGCACGCGGTAAAGCCAGTGGACGATCGTTGTTCTGTGGTATTACCTTTTTTTTAATATAAATTTCGACTTACCACCTACACCAGATTTACGATGCCCATATGGCCTTTGAATTTAATTGCAACAATTGCAAAGAATTGAATTCGGTAACAAGACAATGTAGATGTGGAACTAAACCGAGTAAACTATGAATTGTGCGCTCACCCCACAACTTCAGTCTTAATGGTAAGCCGGTTGCTGGTAGCCCGGTTGCTGGTAGCCCTGTTGCGGGTAGGCTCCGGGCGGCGGCGGGTACATGTGCGGGGGAGGCGGGTACCCCTGCGGGGGAGGGGGGTACCCGTGCATGGGCGGGGGGTACCCGTGTGGTTGCTCATACACCGGCGGTGGAGGCGGCCCGTGGTGGACGTGGTGCACCTGGAATTATATACGATGACCTTTTAGGGTGTATGAACACCTTGCGAATACTAACTAAGAAGCTTGTTGATTTGTCAACAACAGTTAAACCATTAACGTAGCTATTAGGAAATATTGTGGTAGTATTATTGTAGTTGATAAACCAGAGCCCCTAGTCCGACTTGTCACTTAAGTTGGCGTTTACGCAAAACCGATCGCCTAGCGTTTTCAAATGTAAGGAGAAATTAGGGGATCTGAGTAATTCTAAGCGTAAGGGAGAAGAGAAGGGTGGAAATATGTTGTTGCATCTAAAAGTAAACTGAAATATTTTTATTTCAGCCAGGAAATTTTTCTCAAAAGAAAAATTAGGTACTTGATTAAATATGCGTCGTAATGTACGTCGTTTATTCCAAGGAATGTGATATGTACGTATGTATAATCAACCGTGAAGCAAGGACACATTAATTAAATAAGGAGGCCAGTAAAAAGAACTACTTTACGAATATACTGCAAGGCTGGACCCGAACCAGCAAAACATACCATTGGGGGGTATAGCGTCTACCAATTTCGCCACCCATAATTTGGAATTCTCCTACAGTCCCTCCTCCCGTAATAAATGCATCCTACTAACTACAATATTCTGTCTTAAATATTTATGGTACCTGGAGGGATTCAGGTGGCGTCAGAACTATACATCCTATATAATTGATACGAATAGCTTTCTAAAAAATTATTAGCCGCGTTGCATTCGCAGTGGACTGACACTATTGAATGTTATACGTACTCACTCCATACTCAATTTGCATTTCATTTATAGTTACCTACCTGTACCTATCTATCTTTCCTGGTTTATACCTGCCTACCAACAACAAATGATGCATTCATCCACGCACATAATCGGAATAGTCATAACTCACGAGCACGAACCACAGGTAGATTCTTTCCTGTACGTAACGCTTCCGCAGTATTGCATTTTACTACCTGGTTGGGACAGCTGTTAGCTGTTTTATTTATTGGCAAAGGTTTCACCTAAGTCAACACTAATTTTAGTAACAGATGGTGATGAAAAGGGAATAAAAATACGTAAATATGTTTTTACTATAGCGGCGTTGTACCCTAGATACTCTTGCAATCAGTGCTTGCAGAGTTCATGAGCCTTTACCTTCTCAGAACGGATGTACAGGTATTTGTTTTCCGCACTAAGCCTGGTTTTCCATAAGTGCTAATTTATTTTAATCGACACTTAATGGGCCTATATTACTAAAGTGCTGATTATCTTGGATTGGTATTAATTGCAAACTGCTAAGAAAGGCCCGTAAAATGTGGTGATTAAGCTAATCAGCAGTAGGTGAACAAGGCCCTCCAGACGACTCTTGACAGCTTGCACATTTTATCGACTTTCAATGTGCATATAAATAGTTCCATATCAAATTTCTACGGGCGTACATATCCTGGAGCTTGTCTCTGCACATGATGATTATCTAGTTCCTAAAGACCCCCACCATAGACTTTTGAGTAAGGGTGTACGTCAACGTGCCCATACAAATAGCACAGCATTCGATGTCCTCCAAGTCCTAGGATAACCCCATTCCACTCTTAAATACTGCGCCGAAGCAACACGTACTTACGCAGACAAACTACACGCAGACAATGTCTTTGACCAACTACCAGTGTGCGTGCACCCAACATTGAAAGGTCGATTTCATAATAATTGATGCAGCTGCGCAGTTTGAAAGCGCATGCGCCAGTAAAATGTCCCAGAAAAACCCACGACATACGATGTCAATACAAGTTCTGCAGTGCCCTGCTCTAGGTTAAAACAGCAGATGTCGATGAATCAAGTGGCCAAGCAGGGACTTTCTGCAGTCCATCTGGACTTTATGTATCTGAAGTGGAGTGTAACATACCTCCTGAGGCGGAGGATTGCGGCAACCGCATAGATTGGGGCAGCAGGCGGCGATGCAGCAAGCGCCTAGACACAGCTCGCAGCAGCCGATGTCGTCACAGGATAAACAGAGACCCATTCTGTAACAAACATTTAACACCACTTAAGCTACGGTCGCGCAGTAAAATTTGGTTATTGAGACGTCACTGTTTCTCATTGTCATTCACGTAAAAATCAAGTATATTCGTGTTTCATAAGATTCAAGATAGTTTTAGGCATATTAACCACTTAATTGGGTTTGTTATATTTTGAAGCAGTTCATAAATCGATTCTTTTGAATGTCGATACTGCTGTGATTTTCTTTCAACTAAATGGTGCCAAAGCCCGGTGTGAAAGTCCCAAAAAAAAAACGGATTGTACTGACAGTGTATTCAGATTATTTAATTACCCAAGAAAATCGTCTTGAAAGCGACAACGACTCTATGATTTGTTTGGATGGACTATAACTGCATATTATATATTATGGGCTAATACAAACAAATAGTATCAGACGAAATAAGCTTTCAATTGCAAACCAACCCGATATTGTAATGTATTGCAAGTACTCCACGAAAAAATCCCCTTCTCCAAAATGTTCAAGCATTGCTTCTAACTGACTTCATAAATTAAGAAAAAAGGAAAGAAGTACATGTCGGTTTCTGCAAGCTTCATAGGATGACATGACCTAAATATATTGAAAAGTATTTACAATTCACACTTCTTTGACATCATGTATTTGCAAATATGTTGTTTAGGTTAACGTGCGTGATACATACCTGTTTAACTATATACGCGAAACTAAGGAACAACACCTGGTCATGCTTTATATTCCAACACTGAACGCTACAACGGTATACTGTTCGCTTATCCTATCTTATCATTTCAGCGGCCATTTTACCTGCTATGTCGTATTATCGTTATCGTAATTATTATCATTGGAAGCCGTGCATTTTTGGTCGTACGGACCAGTAAGTATGAGCCGCGAACTCTACATCTTTTAGGCTGTTTCTATGGTTTGAAATTATGTATCATCACGACAAGACAAATTACAAACATTTTAAGTATAGGCAGTAATATTATAGTCGTACAAGAACGATTTATGGCAACAGAAAACGGAACAATATGTAAGCTACTCGTTAACTAAAAAAATATTCCGTCCATATTGGAAGTCAATAGGTAGCTACACTTAAACATGTCAAGAATACAAGCCATTGCGTCAGTTATTATACCAGAAATATACCACTTTGGCTTGTACATTTGCAGAAGCAATATCTTATGTCTAATTAAATATTTAATTCAATTCTTGATCCCGATAGGACAACGCACTGCCAGGTATTTTGTAGAGAAAGGCATTCGAAAAAATAGGTAAAACTCAGACGAGACAATGCACTCTATATGGAGGTTAAATACAAGAAACTCTGACATAGATGTACAAAAGCCAAACCACCCTCTCCCTAATATACTAGCTGTCTAAATATTACCAATTCGCTCGTAGCTTAGTGGCACAGGGCCTTGCCTTGCATGCCAGAGGTCTGAGTTTTAATCCCCGCCCCGTCATTAACCACTTTGTTTTTCTTTTCTGAGTTGGGTAATTTCATTTCGTTAAGAATGCGAGCTGTTCCTTGGTTCGGAATCCAAGTAAAATTGTAGGTCCCCTTCCCCTACAGGTGATTTCATAACATCGCAATTGTATTGATCGAAGCAGCAACGAAAAATAATCCAGCTAAATGTAGCCGTGCTCATAACGGGAAGGTCCTGGCATGGCACCTTATTCCTTCGGCAATGCGGTGTGTTGCCCTAATATCATGACTGTAGGTGTGGTATTATCCATCCATGTCCAGTTACGTAAAAAAAAGTTGCAGAAAATGGATGTTCTGCTTTGACGTTCTGCGGTGTGACTGCTCACTGCACAGATGTTAAAAAAAAATAACAAGAAATGGAAGAAACTGAGCCGTACCGCAAAGAAGCGGGTTGGAACGCAACAAATGACGTAACTTCCTGTTGAGTAGTGCTTGGCGATAACGCATGCAAGGTGTCTTGAAGCATGATAATTGAAACAAACTTAAAGGTATTTATTTCGGTAAGTACATAGATGTAATGTGCTTCTCTGCTTAAATTGTTGAACAGACGGAATGTACATTTTCAGCGAGAAAACAATATTTTTGCATTTTTTGCTAGGTTTGGATAATTATGATAAAATATGCTAATACCAAACCTATGTTTATGATGGTTGCTTAAAACACCGCATTAGAATTAAGTGCCATGCCATGGCATACCCATAGTTGAAAGAGCGAGCGTTCTCCGAGTCTACTTGAACAGTCCGGCGTTTGTATGCATGTATATTGTCGGAGGATAACTCGAGTATCGTTGATCGGAACGTGATGAAATTTTGGTAGGCGAGTAAATAAGACAAATATAATTTTGAGGTTTATAGGCAACCCCTTGACCCTCCGTGCCCTTGACCGAAACTCCCTTAAAACCCCATATCTACAAAAAACAACACGGTGCTGCCTCCATCCTACATCACGCTTTCGTGGTCTTTTATGGAGATTGTTATGCGCGCTGCGCGCTCATGGTAGGTCTATGTTTGAATACGA
Source organism: Incurvaria masculella (assembly GCA_946894095.1). Lineage (NCBI taxonomy): Eukaryota > Metazoa > Arthropoda > Insecta > Lepidoptera > Incurvariidae > Incurvaria > Incurvaria masculella. Next base: position 19,492,097 of record OX335653.1, on the reverse strand, counting down.
TTAAACTTCGTTTCTTTAAACAAAAGTAGATGGCGCTACCTCCATTCATTAGACCAAAATATGTATACATCTTTTTAGTAAGCTTTTTAGGGTCCCAGCTAGCCTAGGAGCGCCTAGGCTGCGATTCCCGGTAGTTGCTGACCCCTGCACTGAGGCAGGAAGAGAGCGGTGCTATGCCAACTGCGACCGAACGATGCCGAAGTATTCGAGTGGGATACAATAAAGTTAGCTAGATTATTACGTAGCCTCTTTTTTTTTACTCTGCAGAAGGTACAAAAAATTGGTTGGGATGATTTATGCATCCTTGAATACGCGGAAGCAGGGAATACGGGACTGCCGTGCTGAAGGCTATATTACCTATGATACTTGTGAGATTACCGCGGTCGTTACCTAGACATGTTTGAAAGAGTTTACGGCGTTTCACGCGACAGGTAGAGAGCTGTAGTACCCATTAAAATACCTCCCAATGGGTTACCTTGAGCCAATTAGCATTTCCAAGATCCAGATCCGCCGGTAATAGTGGCGGATCTCCAGTGAAACCACTGAAAGTCTAAATAAGCCAACGAGAAAATAACCTATTTATACTAAACAATGTATGAACTTAGGACTCAACATTTTTATTCGTCTAAAAGTAACCTTTATTTCAAAATAGATTCATAGAATATTCTAGAATAATTTGGATAAGTGGATATTTTTTGCTATTTTGTGTTTTTTTGTAGGTAATCTCCCTAATAACCATTTATGAATGTGTTGGTTTCCCATTTATTGAACCTCCAACTGTTCCCTGATATTCCCGTTATAAACATTAGTTTACATTAGTACAAAGACATCTGAGAAAGAGTCAATGCCCCCTCTGGTCACCTTCGTGCACAATAACAAAAGTGTTTATACAAACCTGAATCGATAGCAAAAGAAAAGACAATAAGAGTTCATATTTTTTTATTTCTGCGTAAGAGCCAGAATTTTTTTTTGCAGAGGTCTTCCTACACCAGCGAGACTCTATTGATAAAAAATATGGATTCTGTAATGGATGTCCAGACTTCTGCAAGGGGCGATTTTGCATTTATTTTTTAACTTTATTTTTTTTTATATTCTAAATAATCACAGATCGTAAAAGACTCGTCTAATACTCACTCGATCGTGTCACAGCTACAATCACAGACGTTCCACTAACACATTTCCCCGCAACAGCACTGAGAGCTGGCAACACCCAGCACGCGCGAAACGACACCACGGCACTGACTCAGCCGCGTACGCCGCATTGTTGACGGTTCGTCACGGCCCGACTGTCACCTTGCCTTCGATGCAGATTACCTTGTGGGCAATGACCAGCGAGCCTACGTCATCTCTTTCCAAATTAGGTTAGGTGTCGTTTAAATGGTTTTTTATCGGATCAAAGGGAACTTCGAGCGAGTTCGGTCGCTTCCATGGTCTGAACTCGAAAATGTTACTTAGATTAAACCAATATATCATTCGTTACAGTAAATATTTTTATAAAAGTCACTAGATAAAACAGAATTGGCCAATATAGTTTAGACAAACCAATTTTTGTATGACTGGGTCATAATATTAGCCCAACACACCGCAACCTCGATAGAATTTGGTGCCATGCCAAGATCTCCCCATTATATGAGCTTTGCTATTATGCTACATTAAACTAAACTGTTTATATCTGAAATTGGACATGGATACCGAATACCAAACAGACCGTCAGATAATAGCCTGGGACATGGGAACTAGGTGCCATGCCAGGACCTTCCCTATATTGCTCGGCTACACTGAACTGGATGGAAAATACGGACAGGCGGAACCCCTACTCCTCACAAGCACAATACAAGCTGTTTTCATCCAGTTCAATGCAGCCATACTCATGAAGAGAACATCCTGGCGTGGCATCTTATTTCTTTGGGAATGAGGTGTGTTAGGCTAATATTATGACATGTTGTTATAGCCGTCCATGTCTAGTCACATAAAAAAGTAATTTTAGACGTTACATTGTTGCGGCAACTGGTAGTTAACTCCGTCACGTCTCGTAGCCGAACTCGCCACACTCGCTCAACACAAACGTTGACCTCCACAAAATAGGCTGCAACCAAAGAAATTAAAAAAAGGTTCCAGTAACTGCCCTCTTGGTCTGGTCCTATTCAGGCTCCCCTTTACCCTTCCAATCAAATCCCTGTACAAAAATTAAAGCGGTCGTGATTTCCTAATGCTTTTACTAACCAAAATTCTAGCCAGCGACACGTATCACGGACTTTATATGTGACACAGAATATGCCCCTAAAACAAAATAAAATCGGATAATGTTACGTTAGCAGACATAATTTACGTAAATATTACAACAATGTCTCCACGCGTACCGAACCACTCAGGCGCAACTTCGATGCAATCGCACCGTACTTCCCTCGCCGTCATCACTCTACGTCACAAGTCACAAGTATCATGTAAAGCCACAGTACAGAAAAGGAAGGAGAAGTGTCTGGTAAGCCGGTGCGCGTCGTGTGCTTCACACTCCAAACATCGCCGCCGCACCGCGCGCGAATGTGCTCGCAAATTCAGTTCCCACCAACACAAACCCTCCAATACGTCTGCGACTATGTTTGTGTGCTTCGTGTACGTTTAGATTATTGTACTAGGCATTGCGAATGGTTTGATTGCGTTAAGTTCCTGATCTTTAGGGAATGAGAACATGACAAAAAACATGTATAATTCCAGCTAACGTTCTACCAAAACAGAAAGAAAAATGTTCCAAAAAATTTATATTTTTGCATGGAAAATAATGTTTCAGTCAGGTCTCAAATATATTATTTTTCAAGTTTGCGGCTTATATTTATTTTATATATTTATTTTAATACCATTTCAAAGATCTTAACATTATCTATCCATTCAGCGAAGAACATGTACACTTTTTCTAATATATTTAACGAAACAATAAAAAAACCGGTTTCACGCGTTATGCGGGTTGGTCAAATTTAGAAAGAATTATTCCGAGCTGCTCTTACTAAGCGACGTCGGGCTCTGGCTATCTCGTTTTAATCGCAATAATTGGTCCAAAATGTTTAGGTATGAGGATGCCCTTAAAGTTGGATTAGAGCCTTCTTCACCTACTGCTGATTAAATTCATCACCACATATTAACGGCATTTGTTAGCAGCATGCAAACAATGACTACAAGATAATCAGCACTTTAGTAACAAAGGCCCTTTACGTGTCGATTAAAATAAATCAGCACTTTGTGAAAAGCAGGCTTAGTCTTTTTAGAAAATTGAAGACAACAGCGGGTACGCACAAGAGAGCAGGATATCATTCCGTTATTGAACTGAGTAGTGATATTAATAAAAATAAAAGTGGTCTATGGTCAGCTGTCACATGTGACGGATGTCGAAAATTTTCCCAAAATGCTGAAGGTTTTCAACGAAAATCACACGTGACAAGTTTTACTGGATCTCGCGGCCATAAATCCTTACCACTACCGCGCCACCCACGACCTTGGCTCCCTACAAAGGGGACCAGCCGACACGGCCCCGCTACCGCCTGATGCGGGGCCCACCACTTCTCTGGCGTGCTTGAAGGCGGCGGGCTGCTGCCTGCATCTGACCTCCGCCGCCGGAGCAGCGAGGCGCTTCACCGGGCGCCGCGCACAACGTGATCGGCGTGCCGGCGGATGCGGGTCTCTCCAAGATGGAAGTGTTGGTGGCCCTCGTGTCTAGGACCACCACCCATCGTTCGAAGGCTGGCTCGCTTCGTCTGGGAGAGCGCCGCCACCACGGCCTGCACCCACCGGAGTGCTTGCAAGAGGTCGCTCTCGCCGCCGGTGGAGAAGAAACCATTTCTGCGTATTATATTTAGGTATTTCTTTTGTTAGACAATATATAAGTAAAAATAATACGTTTATAACTAGAAAATAAAGATATACATAATAATTATATTATGTACTAAGAAAATGCATTGATGCCGTTTTAATAAGTAAGGAAGGGACCTTCAGCATTACTTGGAATCTTAACCTTGAACTACGAATCCCTTGGTTGGCTCATACAATTTTCTCGGAAAGAAATTCAGTGGGCCCAATGGTATTCTTCCATGTCTAAGGTTATCAAATGTAAATAATTAGGAACAACTACTATATATCGCATGTGGTAGGTTTTATATTACAAATTTAACATTCGATTATATTTCCGTACCCTTTCACTTCCTTCTCATGTCATAATAACATTGTTTTTTTTACCCACACACCGACTTCAGGTGATTAATACATTTATTTTAAAAATATTGACTATAGACTTCATCGTGTGAAGCGGCGGATCTTGCCTTTTCAGCGGTTGAGAAATGAATTCACAAATGTAGCCATACATGCGTACTCGATGCCCAAATATTGCGAGACTAGCCATTCAAAAATGGTGGTGTTAAAAGGTTTGTAATAACATACTTTATATACATATTGATGCTAGGTAAAACTAGTTTTTAAATAATATTATTTGTTTTCAATATATTCTCTATTATTCTCTATGCAAGTTTCCATCCGCCTGAACCAGCTCTGAAAACATTTATTCCAGTCTTCCTCCGATAGGTCAAAAATGGTTGTTTCGTGGGAAACCACCGATTCTTCAGTGCTTAAAAAAAACTGTATTTTTTTCGTCCTGAACAATAGGCTTTGAAAATAAATCACAGAGAGCACAGTCAGGCTGTAAGGTGGATGGGTAAGGGTTTTCAATACCAGCTTCTTAGTTAAACGCCTTTGTCTTTACAGAGATGTGTGGAGATGCCTTATTATGATTAACAATGATTCATCAATCATAACATGATTCCCCTAAGACCGGTCTTTGGTCGTCTTTCTTGCACAGCTTTGAAAAGCAACGTGAGTGTTGCATAATGTTCTAGTATAGGTGATCTAAAATTTTAATGACAGTTTCTTGTTTAATATTTCTTTGCATTTTTGGGCAATGTTCCGATGTCTGAGCAATTTCGTTATGGTTTATTGTATAGTCATCATCCATAAACAGTACACTGTCTCGGGTTTATAACATTTTAAAATTAGTCAGTTTAATAATCACATCGAAGAAGAAATGGCAATAAACTCAGCTTGAATTTTTTTCTAACGTCCCCTTCGTCTAAATTTACCAAAAATCAGTCAAACAATCAGTTGTTAGTACCTGTTTGTGTAAACACATAAATTTAATTTATTGTAAAATTAATAGCAGTCACAGCAACCGGTCATCTGAAAACTTCCATATCGACGAACGCTACTTGCCGTCCGGATTATACATGTTTTTTTTTCGGAACGTACTCGCATTTCTCTGCACTAATCCACATGTACATCTATATACCTACGAAGATAAGGTACATGTATGTTATTACAAATCTATTAACACCACCATTTCTTATGGCTTTTTAGTCTTGCAATATTTGGGCGTCAAGTATGCATAACATGGCTACATTTGTGAATCCAATTCTAGACCGTTGAAAAGGCAAGATTGGTCGCTTAATACGGTGAAGACTATAATTTTCGATAATTTTTAAATCAATTTAAAAATCACTTGTCTGAACTCAGTGCGTGCATATCTGATATCGAGTAACATGCACACAGTTAAAAAATATTACAAAGGAATTGAGAACCTCCTCCTTTTGTGGATCCTTTTGTGCCATGGCACAGCATATGTTGGTGTTTCAGATACCTATATGAACAAACTTTTATCGCACAATAATATTATATGATTCCTCGCAAAACATAGAAGCTTACCTTTCTTTAATACCAATTATTGAACGAAACAATTTTGAGAAAAGTATAATATATTTATATATTTTCGTACTACAAATATGCCCTTTTCGGTATTACTTACCATGTTAAGTTAAGTCGCTATGTTAATAACAGGTGAACAGGTAAGAGTGTTTAAATCTGACGTTTTAGTTGCATTTAGTACCAAACGTCAAACGACGTATTATTCGGCCCAGTGAACTGGGATTTATCAGTTGGCATGGTACGAAATGCCAATAAATTTCTGATTTAATAACAGGTTCACCTTCTATTCAACTGGCAAGTTATTTACCATGGTAACCCCAAAGTTCAGTGGTTGAATAAACCAATCTACTTGGCAAGCTACAATTTCAAGAAGTTGTGATGTTTTATTTGGAAATCGAGATACTAATTATAATAGGGCGTGAGACACGCCACGATTTGTTTAATTATTTTACGGTTATTTTAATATTAATCAAATATTTAATATAAATCAGCAACCTTTGATTCAGCCGGTACAAAATGGCTTGATGCATTGACATCTTGATGGCTAGCTTTCAACCTGCCAACGCGTTACCTATCTTAATTTATTCAATGAGAGGCGTAGGCGCTTAATTTAATGCTGGCGTAGGCATGCACTTGAGTGGCTTATTTAACATTTTAGCGCCTACAGACACATGCCATCAACATACTAACCATTACAAGACCATAAACTCGTCCGCATAACGCAAATTTATTTCAAGGTGATACCAAGAAACTAATGAAAATATACCTACAGTTCGCTTAGGCGATACATACTATACGAATCGCTAGCAACTCTTATTAAATTGATTTCAGTTTGCAAAAGGCGGCGCGGTGGCGCGGTACGCTCACACAACCGTCCTTCTGAACACATACATATGGTGAACAAAAATATCTCATTTGTTTCGCAAATATGCAGACGCTAAGACACCCACGCGTCTCTACGAGCACGCGACTCCTCGGTTCGAATATCATTCCTCAGTTAGTGTAAAACGAATTTAATTTGGAGTAGGTTGTGAACAATATCACTAAAACATAGCTTGTTTCAACGGTGAAACTTTGTTATCAAATAAATCTGTATTTTCCGCATAACAGTCCATAGGCCAACCAAATAAAAGATAATAAACGACAGACCAATAATTCGGTGGAACTGAATCTAATCAACACGTGCGTCATTTTGAATCAATGTCACAGCGCAATCAAACAAACGCACTGCGCTGATAGTGCTCGAACGGGCTGCTCGCTCAACTAAACATGAAGACATGAGTATCGTTCCAACAATGGGAGAGGAGGAACTGGCACTAATCGCGCTTGCGGAAACTACGAAACAGTACGCTGGCGCCAAGAAGAAGGGGAAAAAATCTCATAAAAAGAAAGCAGCTACAACATTATTTGAAGAAAACGAACAGAGCCACGATGGAGGAATAAATGACGACCTAGTCGAAAAAACACTCAAGCAAGAAGAACAGGATAGTGACAATAAGAGGAAACGAAGCTTAAAGCTGCGTCTGTCAAAAATAAAACTTCGCTTTCTCAAACCAGACTTCTCGAGATTTTTAGGATCAATACATAGACCCGACTTCTTACGGTTTAGAGGAGGACTCGGAAACGTCAACTGTTTCCATGTTGAAGAAGATGAGATGCCAGTGGTCGACATCGAGAGACATAGGAGCGTGGACCTCGGACTTCGGAGGACCTCGTTATATTTCTTCCGGAGGAAACCTTCAATCTGCCAGCATCCCTTTCACCCGTACACGCCGAAGCAGGAGACGAGACTCGTCTGGAACGTGCAGCATTTTAAATCTTGATCTCGGTTAAGCCTTCTGACCGGTAGCAACTTAGATGTGAAAGTGAACTAATGTATTTTCGTGCATATTCAATGTCATTGCAGACATGCTACACGAAATCACAAAACTACCGAATTCAGTAATTTCTGTCATTTCAATTGAAAGGGCGATCCCTTTATGTTGTAAATAATATATGTTGTGTCGGACATTCTAAAGTACACACGATGCTCTAATGAACTGGATTTTACATTCAATAAGGCACGGAATATCGATTAGGTCGTTGTGTGGTGAAGATGTGGTTAGACAGAAAACCAGTAAGCCGTAATCTTTATTTCTAAATCGTTCCTGTTTGTAGGTGGTTAAGAATGCCAGCGATATCGCTGAATAAGCTAAGATAAAGTGAATGAATGCACATAAGTGTGGATAAGGCATCTCTCTATTAAAGTTCGATTCTTTGAAAATCTTCTAATTGATTTTCGGTATAATTTAATAACTTTTAGATAAATGTAAGTACCTGCATCTAAGAACGATCCACTCCTTAAATACTTCGTCGGTTGCGTTGAGGAAAGACGTACATCTGTCCTAATCCCAAAACGCGGATGCATTGATAAGATTGTGTTTCATATAATTGATTGATGTTTTTATTTTGTACATTGGAAATAAACAAATAAAATGTGTGGATATTTGATTGTTTATTAAATGTATGTTCCTATAGGTCATACCCAAATATATGAGGCACTAAAATGTAATTCCCATTCCAATACCCACAGTATAATTTCATCCATTCCCCGTAGATTTTAGGGGATTTTACGACGTTAGTATCAATGTCATTAAAAAGCTTGAAATTTAATTTAGAGTTTCGAGTTAGGCGGTAACACATGGAGATCCTTTCCATTGGGGAGTTCTTTAAAAAAACCTTCGACGTATTCATCTGTAACTTCTGGCAGTAACTTTGGTTGCCACCGTGGCCGGTTATCTTTTTCAAATAAAACGGCCCGAACACCTGAAAACAAAAAGGGCTGCTAAATTCATCTTCCGATGAAATGTCAAGGTTCCATTGTCAAGATTGTAAAACGTTCCAATGTTAGGGAAAATAATACAAACACAAGGGACCTGATCATATTTTGCTTGTGTTAAGGTCTTCGATTTATTTGTCAAATAAATATATATTTTCGAGAAACAACGTAGAAATATTGTTTATGTTAACGTTATCATAGAAACTAATCCACGGGGTTTTCATGCTTTTTATCCCCACAATAGGCTCCAACTTATAAAGGTATTTCATAAATAATTTACACAAACATTATCTGATTATATTCTTGTGTGTATTTGTATGAATTTTCCAGCCATTTTATTGTTACGAGATGCTATTAAATTTGTTTTATAAAACGAAAAATTAATGATTTTTCAGTGGAAACATAATATATAATACCTTCACGAAAGTCGTGGTTTCTCAATGACCAGTAAACCAATCGAAAGTCCATCTGCAGACACTGCCATACGCTGAGCGAGGAGCCGGCCTGCAAAGCCTTCAGAGCTATCTTCAGGCTGCCAGGGCAAGCAGTCTTCATTGCCTAAGAACAGAAGACACTGTACAGTTTACACGATATCTAAAGTCTTGACTGTCAGCTCATGGTGGTGGTAACGTACCTGATAAGAGGAAAGAAAATCTGCCAAATATCAAAGGTTACTATCGACTTTTGTACTCAAAATCTATAGCCGAGCATACAACAGTTTTTTAATGTTTTTTTCTTTAAAAATTGACGAGGCCCAGAAGCGGACTTGCAGTTTTAGGCGCCCAGGCCCATGTATTACAAACCGCGCCTTTCTCAGAACACTGGGACATATGATTTGAATTTACTTTCTTGCAAATTTTTATCGAAATCGGTCGTGAAGAAGTAAGAAATTTGATTTTTTTTTTCGGGTAAGGAGACGTAATAGCTTTAGTGCACTGTATTTTCTTTTAGTGCGTTACTTCACTGACGTTTTGAGCCAAAGGGATATATAGACAGATGTGGAAAGAAAACTTTGACAGGAGGTCTGTGGAGAGGGGAATTTGATACAAAACGATTGTGTCTAAACCAATCTGTATCCCTTGGCTTACCATGGTCCAACCGCCTAGATAAATGATTACTATTGGCTTTAGACTCAGATCAGGCCACACTCCTCTAAATAGAATGGTACATATGATGAAGAAACTGGATTCTCCAAATCGTTCTGCCTGTGTCGAACCAGAAGATCAATTTCACCTATTTAGTGAGTGTGTCCTGACCGAGAGGCTCCGACTGGGTCTTGAAAAAGTATTGTGAATGAACTAATGTTTTAAGATACACGGATCGTTAGGAAAGCCCGAGTGAAATGAGTTTGGAGAAATTGTTTATTTTTTTAAGCTGTCATTGGCTCTGAGTAGCTGATAGCTTGAAGAAACTATAATCATAAAGTCACAATGGGGCTGGCATAGTCGGTAACAGCTTAAACTCCAAATCAACCACTAGAAAAAACCCTGCATTATGGAAAATATACAATAAAATGTCCTCCCGAAAAGGTTTAATGTCGGATGTTCTTCATCACAGAGCAGGCGACCCTTGGCTGCCTGCTCTATGTTCTTAATCCTCGATAAAAGAACGGTGGGATACAATGACGAATCTAAGAGTTTATACAATGTAAGGTATAATCGAGGAAAATAAAGGCATTCCTCACACTCTACAAAAATAAAGTTTTTGGGAAAGACGATTTTTTACTAGTCTTCAGAGAAAATACATACAAGGTAATTCACTCACTTGGATAGTTTGACTAGACCAGTCGTTTCCAATACCGCTGAGTCTTTTCAACATTTCTTCAATAGTTTGTCCCCCGAAGCAGTACTCAATATCCTTTATATTTTCAGCCAACGGTAAGTGGTTGTCATCTTCACTGAAGGCGTTTAGAACAGTTTTGACATCTTTGTCATGGCAACAAGTTTTCAGTGCCTTCTCCAGGGCTTGCAACCTTTTGCGAGGAACAAAGTGTGTAGCCAATCCGGATCTTTTAACATCTTTTCCTTTTAAACTATTGCCTGTAATTACCAAATATGCATCGATTGATGGAACCATGGCATCGCCACCCAATGCGTCAAGGAAGGGGCAATATTATGATTATTTAAGAAAGTAGTTGTTCACAAGGAACATCTATCGACATGAATGGCGAATTTAACACCAACACACTACTTGGGAACTGGGCGCCATTCCAGAAAGTTCCTTATACCTATTGGACGGCAACATGGAACTGGATAGAAACCACGGACCACTTTGCCATTTCAAGCGGCGTTCATTTGAAACCATGATACCAAATCGGTCAGGATTGAACCCTACGTAGTAAGCAATGAAGGGGACCTACATTTCTGGACCACTTTGAAATTTTTAGGAGGGGTCATCTGCAACCCACTCAGCCCCTTTAACTCGGCGACGTTCTTGAACTAATTAGATGCCTGCAGATCCGCATGCATTTTTAATTAAACCTCATGTTTAACCCTCCTGCTCATCCCTAAGGTGATGCGTGATCATAAGGAGGGAATACTTAGGCTTTACGTAGATATACATTGCATCATAATCGGATTCACAGTTTCAAACGGACAGGCAGGCAGAAGTCAAGTTAAATGTCTGGTTGTATACAAATAATATTAGAATTTTGTAGGAAACTTTAATCCAGAATTCTGTTAGAGTTGCTCTAAAGCATGATTTTAAGGAGAACCAACTTGATCTACTACTTTAAAACTAAGTTCAATTCAATTGAACGAATAAAACTTTGCGGTGATCATCGTAGGCTCTCGGGTTTAATTGTATTGCAATAAGTTGATTACATAGATATTGAAAAATATAACAGTCAAGATGAGGAACAAACCAGTCAAGCCAAGATAATATCCAAGCCGATAGTTGAGCCTTGGCAAGAAGTAGGAACCTCCGACGTCGGGCAAGAAGCCCACTTTCACCTCGGGCATCGCAGCCACCGTGTCCTCGGTGGCCACCCTGTACCGGCCGAACACGGCGAGAGCCAGCCCCGCGCCCATCGCGAACCCCTCCATGAGGGCCACGTAGGGAACCTCGGACGTGCTGATAGCGTTCAGCACGTTGTACACGAGCAGCGGCAGCTTGTAGCCCACGTCGCCCTCCCAGACGCTCTTGATGTCCCCACCGGAGCAGAAGTGCTTTCCGCCTCTGATGATGATCACGCCTTTCTGCTTCTCCCATTGTCTGATGGCAGGCAGGATTTTTCTGATCATGGAGAGGTTGAGGCTGTTCAGCTGGCTCTCTCTGTTGAGGGTGATGATACCGAGGTTTTTCGTGGTGTCAAAATACACATCGTCGGCGGTGGGCATGTTTACTCAGTTGCTGTAACAAAAAAATAGTTTTCTTGGTATTAATAAAGCTAAAACAGTTTGGATGAATTCATATGGACAATGGTTCTGAATTAAAACATGGACGAACAGAAGATGTTTGATTTTATAATGATAGGTACATGCAATGTACACAGCGCATCACCCTCAACGCCACAGTAGGTATTGGCATTTGCAAGGAAAACGTAAGTATGTCAAAGTATAAGTACGTGTGGCGGTTAGGCTGATGCCGTTTGTACCTAAGTCTACATAGCCTTATACTTTCGAAAATAAATCTTTAAGTATGCCCCCATAGATCTGCCAAGAATCCATAAGAATTTTCCGAGTGCTCGAGGCCAATGCTTTATAAGGTGGCTGAATCTGGAGCTAAATAACAACTCACATATTTCAGCTAGCTTTCTTGACCGTTTTTAGGGTTTCGTACCCAAAGGGTGAAAATGGAACCCTATTCCTGAGCCTCCGCTGTCCGTCCGTCCGTCCGTCCGTCCATCCGCCCGTCCTTCCGTCCGTCCGTCCGACCGTCCGTCCGTCCGTCTGTCACAGGGCTGTATCTCATGAACCGTAATAGGTAGGCAGCTGAATTTTTCACAGATTGTGTATTTATTTTGCCGCTATAACAAAAAATAGGTAAAATAAAAAAATCAAGGGAAAATCCATACAAAAAAATCTGATTTTTTTGTGTTAAAAGATGGTACGGAACCCTTCGTGTGCGAGCCCGACTCGTACTTGGCCGGTTTTTTTTTCAGTATAGGTACTTACTTTTTGCAACTAACTTCCCGATGAGCGAGAGACTTGAAATTTGAAATAAAAATGCGTGCACGAAAGATAAAAGTAAGGAGTGGTTCTAGGCAACTGACTACATCGTCATATTGGTTCGAATACAATCTGGTTTATCGATGGAAAAATTGGACTGTAGACAAACAGCACAGATTAAAGGGATTTGTACCATCCTCGGTACCATCACCGTAATTGCCACTGACTGCCGTGACTTTGACCCACATACATTTTCCTAAAATGCCTATGGCACTGTGGCGTCGCTCTACGTAAACGACGCGCCACAGTCGTTCGCAGCTATCTCTACTACACCTCCCTAAAATAGGAAGCTACAAACAATAACTGTATTGGCGAACACACTAAGCAAATAATGTAGAAAAATTTTACATAAGGCTATTTTTGAGATAATTTATGGTAGTTATGAACCAAGTACACCGTTAGAGCTGTCCACTACAGCGCCATCTAGTGGTATAAAACTTCTAATATGTATGGCCATAGATGTGTGGCAAAAGACAATGAACAGGAAATTCAGAAAATGACTTGGTCCTAACTATGGCTATAGATAACATAAACAACGTTAATTATTAGTGCCTTAAAGTCCCTTAGTTTGCTTAGTCCGAACACGTTTTTTCGAATAATAAGCTTCGCAAGGCTTCGCCAATGGTTTTCTCCATCTTGCGGTGCTGACTTGAACTTCGAACGCGTAAGCCGCACAAATATTTGGTTACATTAACCGAACATCTGGCAGATGGCGCTACAGAACTCGAATAACATTGAACTTGTTTTGCAACAGTGGTCAAACTCCTTTCGATTTCGATTCTTGATGTACTTGTTTACATTTTGTTATAGTAATTAGCTTAAAAATATTCGTCCTCACCGAGAGTTTTCACTTCCAAGGTATGATTTCAAGCAGTGTCACGATTTTACCACAGACCCACTATAGCGCACTGACATGACGCTGCGATAAGAGAATGGCAACGAGCGGGAAAAGACCTCAGTGGATTGGGTAGTTTGTTACTATGATAATTATTCAAGTCCGCTTTGTGAAGAGCAAGGGAGAAAACACTAATGCTAATGGTAAAGAAAGCGTAACGCAAGCGTAATCGTGTCACTAACGCGTGAGGTTCTAGAACTGATTCTGTTGTTCTAGAGTTTACTTATTCTGTGTTTCTATCATGGAAGCAAACGTGTTATATTTGTATGAGCACTATGAATACCATGGTATATAGTCCTTCTAGTCGAGTTAGCGATATCCGATTCAATATACCATAGCTATAGCCTAACCTTAGCTTCAAAACTCGGGTCAAAACATAAATGGTTACTGAAAAATTAAATCTTTTTTTATACAACATAGATTTCTTTAATCAGAGTATTATTTACGAAACGTTGTATAGTTAAATTCCGCATTTTTGTCTCCACGAGATTATGTTTTCCGATTTGTCCATCTTTCACGCACCGGCGACAGAGCAATAAATTAGCACAATATTTTTTTTAGAGATAGGTATTATGAGACAGAAAGTGACATATGTAGACTACTTTTAGTACCGGAAAAAAAATATTTTCGATATGGTGGTGGGGTACCGAAGCTAAGTAGTATATGTTTAATTAAATTTGTTTATTTTAAATTCAATTTGATTGTATAAGAGACTAGCTGAGGCACTATAACTTATTCTGTGGCTGAGGTACCCGGCGCCGTGTTGGACTGATGTCGGGCTGAATTATTTACTGGATATTATATGAGTTCCCCTTGCAAACTTTTGTTTCCGATTTCACCGGTTCGAGTTTAATTTTCGTAACAAAAGTCGTCGCGAAGTTTCGTCGTCCTTCTGTAAGATTCAGACTATATCTACACCGAAATTAATCGAAAATTGGTTCAGCATTTTAGACGTGAAAACGCAACAGACGCAGACAGAGTTACATAAAGATTAAATACGTTTTTTTCTTCCTTGTGCTACCCTCGGTGCTACCCTCATTATTGACACTTAACTTATCATTGCTACTTCGACCATATTTTCTTCAGTGCCATGGTATGCATCAACCCAGGCATAATTAAATAAGGAAGTGGACCTAAAGTCGTTTTGTTATGAAAATGTAACAAACAGACAGAGTTACTTCCTCATTTGAAATATTATTATGGTTAGTATAGACTGTTTATACAAAAATACAAAATATTATAAATCAGCCCCTATTGTGTGCAGCTCAAGGCTGTACAATAATGCACATTTTTCAAAAATGCTATTTTAAACAATATTTTTTACCAAAATAATAAATGTTATGCTAATGTTGATGAATAAAAATGTAAAATAAGTTACGAGAAGTTAAAATTGATAAATAAAAGTCTACTTGACTCTTATAAATAAGCAAAAAGCTGGTTGTAACGAATTATGTTATAATTAATGAGAATAATTGCGTTATTAGTTTGTAGAGTAGATACAGAGTAAATATAAAAAAAATATCTTTGTGGGCTGAGACAATTTTAAAATATTATTTTCGATGTATTTTTAATGGATTCAAACTTACGCTTTTCTCGTTAATTTTAAGTTGTACCACTAAGTTGATCGTTGGCTGATGGTTTTGGCTGTTAAGTTTTCGATAAATAGAAAATGCTGAAAATTTAAACCGTGGAAACGAAAATATCCCTACGGTGCAGCGCCATGCTAGTGACGTGCTTAAAACTGCAGCCTTATGTAGTGTGTAGTAAGTTGTAAGAAATAAACATATGTAGAAAAATAAAACATCAACCTAGGATGTACCCACGTTTGTTTCTTTGTTTTAGGGTGATGAATAATCGATTACTGGCAACTAGACATTGTTAGGAGTGCCCTGCTAAGAGCTTTGACGGCAGCATTGATAAGAACGCACGGCGCATATAAATTCTCTTTGCCCCATTATCAGTCATCAGTACTTTATCTTGAGTGTCACGCGTGAACGGTGAAGCAACATGGCAGGTGAGGCGACCATTCTGTCCAATATTTGTTACAAATCCTGGAAAGACAAAACATTTTTCACATATGGAAACTGAAACTGAAATGTAACCCACATAAAAGCTTATTCGGTTTCATAGAAGTATTTGCTGGTAATAGATAGTTATGGATCTTTCTAGAAGCAGTTATGCAAATAAAATATACCTAAAACATTAAAACATAAAACATTGTTGCAATAAAAGTTTTAATTAGTGTTTTGTTTTAATTCGGAGAATTATACTTATGACGAAATACAAAGATTTAATTATTGTTTCGATTATAAAACATTTTATTCCGGCAATATTATGAGATTAATATGAGATGATATTTCCTTGGGTTTAATTCAAGCGGTTGTGGCTTCTTCTATATATTTTCTTATGCAAATTCTGTTCAAGCGCGCAGACGACGCTGCATGTTTCTAGACGATTCTGTGAATCGCATCACGTTTACTGTGATCAAATAAGTTTTCTGGATTTTGATGTTTTCATCTGAGAAATGTAAAGGTACATTATTTGTGGAATATATATAATTGCTGCCTTAAAATTCAAAAGATAAACTAAAATTATCTACGAATTCAAACGAAAAATTTTGAGTCATGGTTTCGTTAACATCCAACATAAAATGTGTAGATACAGGTTTTTTACCATCGGGTATAGTTATTTGGTCATTTCGGTTCAACAAATGTTTGTTTGCTAAAACTGCTAAGTGAATTTTTAGCACAGCTTCATCTTGTAAATACTCATTATTGTCCAAATATCAGTAGTAATTTTATGTGTATTTTTAAGTAAAATAACGGATATTTACTTATTTCGTATTCCGTACACCTAAAAGAAGTACCTACATTTAATGGATGTATTTTAACTGTGGTTCCAAGTAACAGGTGACTACGAGGTTTACTATCTGTATCTATCTGTGTGCAGTGACTTTTAAGGCGGCCCATCCCGCCCAACTCCCCATACAAAAGGGGAAAGAAGATCACGCCCATATTTCTTGTCAGAGTTCCAAAATTATGCTCAAAATAGCTTTATTTGATCGAACTAGATGTCTGATGACCATTGGTATTGTAAAATTGTGACTGGTTTCTAAGTTATAAGATCCGAAAGTTCGATTTTTTCGCGCGTTTTATACAATAACTTTGGAGATCGATTTACGCTATGATAAAGTAAGAACATCTTAAAAAGATTAGTTATCAGACATAGCTTATTTAATCAAGATTTACAATCTATTTGGTTTTTGTTAGATTTTTGACTACAGCGGTCGTGGTTTACTTTTAGCTATAAGTCGTTTTATAATTAAAATTTTCGTAAATCTTACCAAATCATACACTATGCACATTGTATTTTTTGTGAACATGTTGCATCTTCCTCATCACGGAGCCTGTCTTTTTCTTTGAAACATAGAAAGTCCCAAAGCGCAACAGTACGGTTTTGTACCGTACCCGCGAATGAGTTGGACCCGCGCCGGGTTGGGCCACCTTAAATGCTTCAACGATACCTTTATCTGCAATACTTATTTTTTGCTTAACCGGCCAGTTGTAGATATTTTCAAAATCCTGGACTTCCCAGCATTTCTCTTGCTACTTATGATACTGCGAGAATAATTATTTGCTCAAGTGTACCAGCCAACTCCAACAAACTGTGTACTTAGTTCATGACACACAACTCTATAAATAGATATATTGCACTATATGTTATGTTATTTGTGCATCCTATTGCAACGTTTTCTTAGCCGTTCTTTTTATTTTTATTTCTTCGTATGAAATGAAAGTAGTAGTTCGTTGGTTATAGGGAGTATAAATCTGTATGGGAGTCATAAAGAGAATACGGGAAGATGGGAGTTTTAAATATTTAAACTTGGGTTCATGGCAATCAAATTATAGTTCTTGTAGATGCCAATAAAATGTATTGTATTCTCATAATACTCAATATTATGGATATATTGTGAAAAAGGAATTTCCAATATATTAGGTTTAAAGAAACATTCATCATTCTTGTCTCTTATCTAATACCTCGATAACAATTTGTGTGAGGTTGAGTGAGTAACGAAGGACCTGATATAATATCAAGCTATTTACAGTTTCGCAGATACTGCGCATACCTATCTACTTAACGTTTGTTAAAAGACCAAAAAATACTGGAAAAAGTTGGTATCATAGCGCAATTTTTCAAAGGATTCAAAATTTTAATTTCCTTAATGCACTTACTTCAAGGAAAACCTGAAAGTACAGTTTGTTTATATGATATTTTTTAATAAAATAATGTCCGGTTATAAAACTGTTGTTACTCTAAATCTTGGGTTAATGCTTGGGAGTGGTCATTTTGTTTTTTACCTAAGATTAAAATATGGTATGGCACAGTTGCTTCAAAATTTTTATATAAAGGCCTTATATCATAACAGTGATATCAGCGATCCGAGTCCAGTATATTCGACATACAACTCGGAGTGCATATATATAGTAGTATAAATAACCTAGTCATATGTTGATATGCTTCACTAGGATTAATAACTATTGCCAGTGGATATATATATTTCCATATAAAATCAAATGAATAATTTAAAAATCTTAGAAACGTAAGAAAATAGAAAGTGTCTTTTGAATAGTTGCTAAATGTAACTTGCTTGTTGTTCAGGAAGACCATACCCTGGTTACGGCGGTCATCCGGGATACCCTCCGCCGCCCGGCCACTACCCCCCACCTGGTCCAGGCGGCTACCCCTACCCTCCGATGTATCCCGCAGGGGTCGCCTTTTATCCCATCCACCCCGGATACTTCTATCCTCCGGCTCCCGGGCCCCCCGCCGACGCGGTAGCTGTGGTAGAGGCGCCCGAGATGGTACCTGAATTGCCAGGAGAAGTTGTCGAGTTGCCTTATAGTAAGTTATGTGGTAATCGATGGGTAATGTGCTTAAGAAATTATTTGAGTTGACATGAATTCACAAAATGGATCCAGATTAAGATGGGACCAAATATGGAACCTTGAAATACACCAATTTATAAGTTAAATATAGCACTGCAGGAATAATGAATAAAGGTTAAAAAATAATATGTAGTTGATTTGCTACATTTTAACTTTCAAATCATGAAATGTGGAACTAAATCAATCAGAGAATCAAAACGCTTTGGAACTATTACATTAAAAACAAATTAATTTCAAACTTACACCGATTAACACCGACACATTAACTCATTGCTTATCGAGCATAATCGACGGATGTATTTATCATTCCTAAGAAATGTGGAACACGACGGAAAAGTCACTCGATATTTTATTATTGAACCGATTTCATATCAGGAGTATTTTTAAGCTTTTTGATTAGATACGCGAAACAGTTGCAAGCATCGATTGCCGCTAATAACTTGAAAACCCAAAACGAAATACCTATAAAAGTAATTAAGGTATTCAATTCACATCCAGATTCTATGTATTTTTGAAGTCACATAACATAATTTTCAAATGTATTACTTAGAATATAATATGTATGTGTTTACAGTCGGTTGGAGGGGCCAATCCTTTATGCCAGCAACGATCCCATGCATTTCCTTTCCTGATTCCCTTCAAACTGTTTTCATCTTCTCTTTGTGTTCTGAGTGCTTGCTTACTTTTATTTTCTAGTGAAGTATTGCTCGCTATGAGGCTTGGCCGCTTCAACCCGTGGCGTTGACGTGGTCGGTTTCTGCATGGCAGAATTTAATCTGGGATACCTAACTATGAAAAAACAGAACTGTGTATTACAAAACTATTTTCTAGTTAAGCAAAAGATGTTCGTGAGGAAAGCCAAATATCTTTTGATATCTCTTGACGATTTATGTTCTTTGAAACTGCTCGCCTGGGAATTGATTAGCTGTCAACGAGGATTTTAAAATCTGTTTTAGATGACGTTTTAAAGATATTGAAATCCTGACCTGAAATATACGTCTTAAGGGAAATCACTGTTGTATCACTTCTGCATTCTAATATTCGAAGTGCTGAAAACAAATTCAACCTCTCAGGTTGTATGCGACCCAGGACAGGAGGCCGCGCTCTGCCTTTAGTCATCTACCTTTAGTTTATGTATTGACGTCAAAAATAATTTCCCCAAGTTACAGCAATGGCTGCTGTTACATACTGTATAAGCTCTCGCCATTGCACTAGCACTATATTCCGAGGTATATATGATTTTCATCACCTGAATGACGAGGGCACGACTGCACTATTGTCAGTCATCAGTACAATTTGGGTTTCATATAAATTGTTCAATAACTGTTATGTTTAACTTTATTGAAGAGTATCTCAAACCTTAATTTTACTTTTAATAAACTCTTTATTTTCTGTTGGTGGTAGCATTTAAAGGGATATGTAACTATGTGATCAGCTCAGTGCAGTAGTTTATGACAAAACGAATAGTATTAAAATAAAACGTGCATATGTTTCACAATATTTTGTTGCCACTGGAGCAGTGCATTTGCTCACGGTGACGCTTGGTTCGGGTTATCTCTTTCCCTAAAATATGGTCGAGAGAGCTGATGGCTTTGCCCGGCGTGATGCTCGTGAACGGGTGCTGTTTGCGGGGAATGGCCTGCTCCAATTGGCAACATGTTAGTTGGTGGGGATAGTCTTTACAAATAAAATGATATTTGTCATGAACTGTTGCGTATGGCATGAATTGTTAACTTTCGTGAATTCATGTTAATTTTCTGTTTCACCTGTTTTTGTTAAAACAATTTAAAACACTTTTGTAAGTTTAATCTTAGTGGACGTAAAAAAAAAACAGCTGAGTTTCTTGCCAGTTCTTTTTCACTGTGTTTTGTTTTGCTGAACTGGCTAATATTAAAATATGACAAATCCGAGTGCAGTATACTATCTATGGATTTTTAATAAACAATACAATACAATAGAGTGACGAGACTTCCAATTTTATTTATTTAACTTCCTTTTTTTCCCCTACCGAGCCTCACATCATGTGCCACGAAAGACAGGCTTTGTTAGTTCGGGTACTTGTACAATCAAACTCAGTTGTATCTTCATACAGGACTAGTGTTGCCACTGTCTGTTTCGCTTATTTCATACTAGTACTCTGTGTTTTGATATTGCCCATTTCATTTTGTTATTTTTTCAAATGAGACTGTATGTAATTTCAATATGTGTTAAATATTGCAGGATCATACCGTTGGGTGCCCGGCTGCATCAGCCAGTACAGCATCCCGCCCGGCGCGCTGCGGGTCGGCAACGACGCGGACGGAGCCGAGATCTACGCGGGCCGCGCGCACCACGAGGGCGACATCCTGCCAGCTAAGATCATCCCCTCCAAGCACGCCTGCTACATCGCCTACAACGGCGAGGAGATCGCCAAAGACCAGTTCGAGGCATGCTTTGTGATTTTACGCAATCGTTTCTGGCCGACGAGTGGTACTTTTAGGGACGTATGATGAAATTGTGCAAAAACATCATTATATTTGATGGAATTAACGAGGTGGTGTCCTACACTGGCGGCCGTGGACAGGAAAACGGAGTGTGGGAAGAGGGGGGGAGCGGCGGCGGAAAGCAGTGGTTCCGTACCGCTGAAGGCCGGGAGGACTGGAGGAAAATTGGAGAGGCGTATGTCCAGCAGTGGACGCCAACACGCTGACTGACTGAATTAAGTTTGTTATTATCACGCGATAGCCACAAATAAATAAAACTATTATAATTGTATGTAGGTTAATATTGTTGACCTATGTTTGACATATAGAGTGAACTCTATTATGGACAAATATAAAGCACATGTCTACAGAATTGTAACCAAGCCCACCTTAAACAAATTAGGTACATACGCTAAACTTACAAAAACCCAACAAATGTAATTCAAAGCTATAAATCTAAAAGAGTACGAGTGACACTGTAGGCGGGATATATTGGAGTAACAAATTATGCTATGCAAATATGAAACATGAGTGTGGCTTCATTGTTTCCAGGTTCTAGTGCCGGCCATGTTCTCGTGGCAGTTCTCGACCAACGGTGAGGTCCCGCCTGGCGCCGTCGAGGGCGGCGTCACCGCCGAAGGGGAGAAGCTATACTTCGGAAGGGTCACGGCGGACGGTCACACCACGCCCGGCAAGGTACGTTTCAGACATTCAATGAAAGGAACCTACAGTTTTACATGGGTTCCAAACCATTGAACAGCTCGCCTTTGTAACGAAATGCACTTATCCAACTCAGAAAGAGAAATAAAGTGTTGTATGACCGGGCGAGGATTGGAACCCAGACCTCTCGGATGAAAGGCAAGTCCTCTAGCAGGAATACTAGAATAATCATCGCCTAATGTTATGGGTACATCCATGGAGGTGACGAATTTAACCTCTTCAAGAAGTAACTTCTTGACCTCCATGGGTACATCCAGCCATCCTAGTGTCTTCTAGAAACCGAAGAATACCGAGCAGAGCCTGGTCTTAGAGTCGATGTCACGTCCACAGTTCCCTCGACTGCGTGTAATGAGTTAGATATATTCAGCTGCCTGACCAGAAAAATTGTGACATTCTAATTCGACCAGTCATTTTCGTGACTAACAATCAGCTTTGTGAAAGAAGACAACATGCGGACACGTTGACGACTCTACATCTCTTCTGCATTTCCCTGATGCATATTTTTTCAAAATACAAGGTTCGGGTGTTGTTACAGTAATTAAGGTAATACCGAAGGGAATCAAGGAGGTAAAAGTTAACAAACGTTACTTTTTTTCTGAAATCAATAAATCCATCACGGAGTATATGTAAAATTCAAACATTATTGTCAACTAAGTTCTTATGCACCAATGATCTGACAGCGCCATCTACTGGTTCATAGCTAAAAAAGATTCAGGCACAGAATAAGTATTCAGGTGACCCCGTAAAAACAAAAACAAAATCCTCTAAATCGGTCAAGTCGTTTAAGAGGTGAATGACGAGCACTCGCACACGGGAATCATCTTTATAGATACATTTTCGGTGTGCGTGACCTCCATGGCGTGAGTTTGTTATTCTTATAATAACTTGGATGATCCTAAGCTATATTTTGAACCGGTGGGTGGTGCCGTTTTCGAGATCCAGATTTTTAAACTGGCAATTTGAATAACACGCCCACAAAGGTTTCTGAGCTGCTGGCGTTTACGAAACTTCAAAGTTCAGTAAAAAAGTCAAACTCCATACCAGTTTTTACTAGATATTCTGTGGGTTTACTTCTTCAACCTGTCAATGTCAAACTCGGGTAAACGGCAACGTCGACGTATTTACGTCAAATCAAACTCGGACTCGCAAATGTTAGTTCGATTAACGCCCACTGCACGCGCTCCTCAATTTCTTCACGCAATACAAAACGCCAGTCGATCGGTTTGCCGTAAACGCCAATTTAGGTGACAACTGGGACTACAGGCTCTTATCTTAGATGAAAAAGGAATCTTTTTCATCTAAGGCTCTTATCACATTTTACCGGGCTCCGATCGGGTGAATGTAAGCCATGAACGTCAGGCAGTTTTATTTGTAATGATATATCCAATACACACGATAGGTGCATCCAGTAATGTAAGTTTTTATTTGCAGATCCACACGAGCCACGGCTGCTGCTACTATCCCTTCGACGGTGAGGAAAAATCTTCCACTGAGTACGAAGTCCTAGTGCTTATATAGACCACCTATATGTACATTCATCAAAGTATCGATTATAATATTGTTTCTCTCTTTAGATTTATAACAATAGGTACATATTAAAGAATGTTAAAGTTTCAAGAAATTTACAGGTTAACGAAATCAATTTGATATTATTATTAACACATATCTGGTATAAATTATGGTAGAAAAATAAATCCTAATATTATTTTTTATGATTTGTTTTATTCTAGGGTCATTTAGTCAGGACTAAAACAGTAAGTAGTCCTGATCATCTCCTAATCGATGTCCATATAACCTAAGGATCAAGGTTATATTTATATCAAAGGATTAGAGTTTGAAGAATTACCAATTTCAGATTATGTTAAAGTACACTTACAGTATACAATAACCCACTGTTATATTCGGAGAAATTCTGAAATTATACTTACCTAACTATGTACCTTCATAGTGGTAAATATCGAATACACTACTGGAAACGGTTGACCCAATAAAGTAGATGTCTCGAAATGATTGGCCATCATATGATAAATATATCATGCCATAAAGAAATTTAAATGCCCCATGACCCTAATAGGCAAGTGAAACGATCGTGTGACAAAATTGTTCAAACAACCAGAAATAATGATAAAAAAAGACCGACGGAAACCAGTTACTTATAGAAGCATTCGGAAGGATCTGGATGAAGGTTGGGACATGTGTAGTACATCGGACAGGGCGTGTATTCTTGGCATTCAGTCATTGCGGATTCAGTAGAGTTAACAGTAATGTCAAAGTAAATTTTTCTTCTGTTAACTCTACTGAATCCGCAATGACTGAATGCCAAGAATACACGTCCAGGTCTTGTCCGCAGGGTAGACGGGCGTGCAGCCCAGCTCGCGGTAGTAACCACCCTCGCAGCGCGTACCCCGGCCGCCTGCACTGCTGGGGTATCAACGTGACATTTCATTCTTCTTGCTCGGCACATCTCCGGCAGTCAGCGTATAGCCGTTGGAGCTCGCGCCATTAGCAATCATCGATTATGAAAGTGCGGCAGTGACGACCGAAACTCACCCACACTGATGGTAGTCAGGAAAATAACGAATTCGGGACGCACAATCTCGAATGTTCGTTGCACTAAATGGCGTGCAATCTGTATGGAAGAACCGGGCAAGGAACCTTACAGAGCTATTTTATTGTTATAACAGTTTTAAATATGTCGTACATACATGCGTTAAGTAAATATACTTTTTCGTACTAAGCAGGTACGTCGCTTATTCCAAGGAATGTTTTACTGGGCTCTTTCTTCAATTAATGTGGCCTTTCTTCACGGTCGATTATACATACATACATGTCACATACAACCGTTGTTTCAAAGTCATAATAATAATGCATCGATAATCATAACCCCATAATTATGATGCTACTCAACTCTCTCTTTGTATCATCAACAAACAAGGAAGCAATTCATACGTTTAGCAAAACACTTAATAATCACAACTTCACTAACCAAATAGGTTAAATATAATAAATTACCGGAACCGTTGCGGTGCGCTCCATTATCACACCAATTCAACTTTTAATTAAATCCAACCGCGGCGTTCATTCGTTTTAAATTAAAGTTGTCCTCATTGTGGATCACTTCTGTTAGGAAAATTGCTCGCCCACGCGAAACTGCTGTTTGAAGGTTCTTCTTTCGCATGCATCCTTCGTCACATGATAATACGTGATGATGTTTTCCGAAATGTAATCTTAGCTTGTCAGTAACTTCTGTCGGGTATTGGAGAACGTCACTCTCTGTGGACTCCAGTATTATTATTTTTAACATTTATATTTTTATTATTTATTATTGATATATCAAACAGGTTAATTTTTAGGGTTACGTGACCAAAGGGTGCCAACGGAACCCTATTACTAAGCCTCCGCTATCCGTCCGTAGCTGCTGAAATTCGCCGTTCGTGGTACGGATTTACTACGTGATAGGGTAATGACGCCCAGATTGGTACTATCGAAACAATGGTCAAAGCGACAATATAGTTGTCAGTGTTTTCCATTCAATGAAATTTAGCTGTTCTGGTCCTGGCATGGCACATATTCGCACGAAATTCCAACATACACCACGATCCGGAAGGCAAGTGCCATGCCAGAACGTTCCCTTTATCAGCACGGCTACATTGAACTGAAAAGAAAACACGGTCATTTTTTTATTGCCGTTTCAATAGTTTCATCCGATGCGGTAATACCAACCCGGATGGGCTCAACCTTTCAACCTAGCAGGAGAACCTACAGTTTACATGAGCTCCGAACCATGGAAATGCACTTATAAAAAGCTTAAAGAGAAAGAAATTGGTACATGACCGGGATGAGGATTTAAACCCATAACATCTGAAGCATTTTCAGACGAAAGACGGCCGGAATAGATTTAAATAATGTGGACATTCTGACATTCAAGATTATATCAAAAATTTTCAAAATATACCTTCAATATAAATGTTAAATACAACTTAATAAGCCGCCAACGAGAAAATGATTTGGAAACTCGTAATACGACTGAAAATGGTGTTTACTTCAAAATATGTATCGTATACGTAATATTATATAATTTAAACGTAAACTGCTGTTTACTTGAACGTCATTGGTTATCTCCGAGATCCCTCGAATGATTCTCGTTTTCGAGAATAGAGCCGGTACTCGGTATGGCCAATTTTTTTGGGAATATATGATTTGACAATTAGCATGATGGTGGTTATTGGGCACGCCATATTATTAAGTGCAATTAGGGGCTGTTTTAGTTCAATTATCGTGAAAATTATTAATTCCTTGTCATGATTTAAAATAAACACTTACCTTCCTTAAATTATAGAAGTACAAGTTATATGAAATAATCTTATTGACGTATTCAAGTGCATAACAAAAAAAAACCATCACAAAATACATTTTTATATGTTTATTATTTTAAATTAAGTATAGGGGCAAAAGAAATACAGATTTTCGATATTGCCAGCCCGATGACAGACGGACGAACAGCTGATACTTAGTAATAGGGTTTTGTTGGTAACCCTAAGAATCATTTTAATATATAACACAAATTATATCACAAAAGCGCTCAAAGGGATACCACAATTTTCCGCCTCGAGAATGGCTTCGGAACCTTCCTTCGCAAGCCCGAAACGTATGTGACGTTCCGAATTTGAAATGAATGTCATTCGGTAGATAGACCGCGCTTCGTGGACCTATTCCGACAGCAACGATTCCGGGGGATGTCAGCTCGGAATGCCCAAGTCCTTGCTTTCCGCTCCGCCAGTACTTGCGAGTCAGTCGCGAGTTTGGCACCATCCGTGACGGCGGCGGTGCTCTCTGCGCGGAAAATACGAATTTCCCTCAATTTTTCTCTGCATAGTTCGTTACATGCACCTAATTATTGTAACTGTTATAACAACTGTGGGGCTTACTGTGCAGTCGAGTGAATGTGACAATAGTTTTATGCAATTAATGTCCTTGTTCATGATCGTTGAAAGTTCGAAAGGTTCGTCAAGATGTACGGAATACTCTTAGAAAGTGTCCAGGCATATGTTATAGTAAGTAATTTTCACTTATTACTAATGAGGTACTTTAGGGTCTACATTTTAAAACTTACAAAGATGTCCCGCAGCTACCCTCAGGAGAAACAATTTTTCTACATCAAACCATATCAGATTTTATATTTGTTTTCTTGAATATAATTTTTAATATACATAATACTATGCTTTATACATAATACTCCTTTTTTCTCATAAATTAGTTTTTTCTAATAAATGACTAAATTAAAAGCCGTTTTAATTTGCATAGTTTTGGATTTAAAATCTTTCATGATAAGCAAATCACTTGACGGTTCACCCGGCGAGTTCATTTACCATGGTAACCCCAGGTAAAGGTACGTAAACGTAAAATTGGTAGCGAGAGAAAATTAGGCTTATTACGAGTTACATATCGCCCATCACTAAACCGCCGTCGATTTCGCGAACTTATACTATTGAATCAATCATTTGAGGTATATACACTTATGATTTTTTGTGTAAATATATCAACAAAATAAATTGTGGCTCTCTGAGCTGTAGACCTCGTCAGTATCTCTTTGCATAGCTTAAAACTGAATAAATGTTCACCGTTTTTCTCACTGTATGGCATTCTCACAAAACAAAAGTTTTGAAAATTTTTCGAAATGCCCGAAATTTTTTGAATCCACTGATTTAAAATTCTGAATTCTGAACAAAATTTTACGAGAATCGGTTGAGAAATGCGACCTGCAGAGGAGAACAGTCGGACAGCCCGACAGACATACGAAAAAATGTTTTCCCAAGCTGAAACGCTTCGCGCATCCCTCTGTCAAATTTAGTGTTTACCTACCTCAAATGCTTTATGCAAGAAACCAGCGATCGAAACTATTCATAACTAGTAGCGCGGTCTCTCGGGGTCTGAAACAGCGTCAAATATAAAAAGTTTTTTTATAATACAAATAGGTCACGTAATAATACTCAAACCAAAACGGGTCGCCATCGTGACGCAACTAAATATTGAGATCCCCACGCACGCCCTCGCCTTAAGGCGAACTTGATGAGGCATTGTCTCTTTATAGCCTCGCGTTGTTTCCAATTGCAAAAACGTGGGTTGCACCCTAATCTGGTAAAGCATAATCAAAAATATAAAAATAATCTATAATAAGTTTTGTATCGTTCGTTCGTTGTTTTTTCCGTGCTTCAGATTCGAATGCATCTATTACTAGGTCCCATTCCCCTACAACGTTGTAGGGTTGCCCGCCCAGGTTGGTACCATCGCAGTTACACCAAAATTTTCAGTACCTTTAACTTTGGCAATTTAAAATTATGTTGTTTAAATTAAATAATTAACATCACTTATTACGCTCTAAACCTCGGTTTACTGCTCTGTTCTTTGTGTTGTTAGACGCAATGTATTTTAAAAATGAATATTGTAAATGACAATTTCAAGTGTAGTTTACTACCATATGACTGCTGATTTTAAATAAAAATAAATATAAAATCAAAATTGTATGAAGCGGCGATGAAAAAAAATCCGTGTTTTCCGGCAAAGCAGTCTACTGGGCCGATACCATGATAGTTGTGGTATTAGCCACTCGTGTCTAGTCACATAAAAATCATCCCTTATCCATAAAATACAACACTTCACATTAATTTTGCAAATTAATGTGAAGTGTTATTCATTAATTCATACCATCCAAAAGTTACGTCTACATTTTAAATTTATCGTATTTACAGTCCTGCATAGAAGCTTAAATGAATGTCGTTCAAAAACAAAGAGAAATAATTCCTAACCATACTTATTCCGTGCCCTAACTCCCTTTTACTCCAAGGTTGACGTCTGTATTCAAGAAAGGCATCTCAAACTGGGCTTCATTTCCCGAGAACTACATGACTGTAATTGGCTGGACTTTTAACTACCTTTTCAAACATACGTTTAAGTAAACCATAAAAATTATAAAATCAAATAAAATAAGTTAAAAGTGAAAAAGTATTGTACGAAATCTGGTAATCTTAATGGAATGCTCAAGAAAATATGACCCTTAGGGAGTTACTAAGCCGCAAGGACTGTAAATCTTGCTCTTTTATCCTCTCTAGTGGGGCTACTTTAACGTCTGCAGAATTGTGATAAGTATTGATATATTATATATCCTTAAGACCTCCTACAGACTCTATACATTGACTAATTTATTATCCTTACATGTATATCCTTACTTCTCTACAATTAATAGTTACCATAGACATTTATAAATAAAATATGGTTTGAAAAATTAAAATATATACTCACTGTGCTTTTCATCCTAAAACCATCCTATGCATCGTCGTCGCGTAGTTTTCATATAGATACACCGGAAATAGAGACAAATTCATAATGACGTCGATCTCGGAGTAAAAGCCACTAGATTTCTGGTTTAGTAAAAGGCGCTAAAATATTATTTCTCTTTCCGTTTTAAGGGCATAAAAATATAGATAGATAATAATATATAATAGATAATTATAATATAGATTTCAATATATAAATCTTACTTGTTTCCAGCATCTTAATGAGGGATAAAATAAGCCACAAGGGAAGCCACAATATGAATTAACAAGGGTACCCTTATTAATAATTTTTTTAGCTTTAGGGGTTTTTTCTGAAATATTCTAAAAATCTCCCCTAAACGAACTTGACTAATAATAATTTCAAATCATCAATCATTAAATAGAATGTATATCCGGTTCATATACCCACGCATAGCTTGATTCGACTATTAATCATCACGCTAAACTCCATGATTTGATATTTGATATTTATTTGATAGGTATGACACTTTGTTACAGATATAACTTAGGAGCATGTTATATTTAGGCTCACCTACTCTGCACTGGGCTAGGCCCGTCTCGCAGAGGGGTGAAACGAATCTGCAGTACGGTCGTTTACTTTCAAATCGATTGGAAAGCATTTGGGTTAACAGAGATAGTTCGAGAAAATACCGACAATTTTTTTTAACGTATGTTTTTAGGGTTCCGTACCCAAAGGGTGCCAACGGAATCCTATTACTAAGCCTCCGCTGTCCGTCCGTCTGTCCTTCTGTAACAGGGCTATATCTCATGAACCGTAATAGGTAGGCAGCTGAAATTTTCACAGAGTGTGGATTTATTGGTTGGGGAAAAAGTTTCTTCGCATTTTTTAAGAAAATTCAAAAAATTTTTTAATATGGTTTATTTACATTTAACTAAAGTATGTAGGTACCATTTTGTTCGATAACTTTTTGCCATCTTGTAGGTAAGGACATGATCCCATTGCTATAGAAATATTGGGACTTCTGATCAATATACCGCGACAAGTGGTTTTGGCAGTCCTCTCGTGATGTTAACCTGACACTGCCTAAAGAATTCTGAAGAGACCTAAACAGGTGGAAATCTGAAGGTGCAAGGTCAGGACTATACGGCGGATGCATTAACACCTCCCAGCCAAACTCTCTTAGTTTTTGCTGAGTGGCTAAAGATGTGTGAGGTCTAGGGTTATCATGATGAAAAACCACACCCCTTCTGTTGATTAATTCCGGCCGCTTTCTCTCAACTTCTTGCTTTAATCTCATCAGTTGTTCGCAGTAGAGTTCAGAATCGATGGTCCTGCCTGGTGGTAACAGCTCATAATGAATAATGCCCTTCCAATCCCACCACACACACAGCATCACCTTGTTGCGAGTTAACCCGGGTTTCGCCACAGTCTGTGAAGCTTGACCGGCCTTTGACTACGACCTTTTTCGCACGTTCTTGTCGTACGTGATCCACTTTTCATCACCAGTTATCAGCTTCTTCAAAAATGGTTCGGTTTCATTACGTCGTAATAAAGAATCACAAATGAGTACACGGTTCATTAGGTTTCTTTCAGTGAGCTCGTGAGGTACCCAAATATCGAGCTTTTTTGTGTACCCAGTTTTTTTCAAATGCGCCAAAACTGTTTTGTGGTCAATTCCTAGTTCTTCAGCTACGTCGTAACTACTGATATGCCGATCTTGCTCCACTTTTTCAAAAATGGCATCCATTTTATCCGTAATAGGGCGACCAGAGCGACGTGCATCTTTGACATCAAAATTTCCGGATTGAAAACGCTTAAACCAAATTTGTGCTACTCTCACAGACACTGCACTAGGTCCATAAACATCACAAATTTTTTTCGCGGCTTGCGTTGCATTTTTACCTTTTTTGTAGTAAAATTTTATTTTAATAGATAAATGTTATTGTTTATGGAACATGATATGGGTGTGTCACACAGATTAAGTAGTAGTGTGTAAACTACTGATTCAGTCACTTTACATCACTTAAAGATTCGTCTAATACCCTAAAAGGGTACTAGACGACTTGCCAGGACCTCCATAGCAAAAACCGACAATAGTCATTGCCGGTTGGGTATTCTTCTTTGGTCTTTTATTCAATGCGATTGTACAGATAATGCACAATGGCATTGTGCGAGAGTACAAAGAACTAAAAAAGAAAATGATCGAATGCAAGTCCCCGCTCCCTGAACAGCGAACATTTTGTCACCAATGAACGCTATTGATGTTTTTCCTCCCCTTTACCCTAATTGATCACCCCGTCCATGACGTCACAATAAACGTGTAGGGGGCAATTAATCGGCGCCACTTTGGATGACCTCAACGAAACAAAATAATGATGAAACACACATCGGGTGGTGCGGTGAGAGGGCGTCGGGTGCTTTGAGTTTATTGGGCGCATACGGTCACACGTAACAGGGCTAGTTGTTAGCCATGAAACGAGTAGGCCATAATAAACTGTATCTATTCCCTACACCTGATATTCCGGGAGGTCACGACATTTTTGGTCACGATAAGGTAAATGGCTGAATCTGGGTTCACATGTTAGAGACCAACCTTCCGATGCTAAATAAGTCAGTCTGCCTGCGCCAAGTGGTTGCGTTATCTAGATTGGCTATATGTAAAATAGAAGTTGGTATGTACCTGCTGATGAATATGCTGATGGTTTTGGGATATTGATACCCAATAATTAAACAACAATAACCAGTCGATTTTTCAATTAAATTCTTAAATATACGTAAAGTTATATCCGTAACCTAAATCGCCTATAACTACGAAATGCAAAAAGGATCTGTTCAGTTTTGGTACTAATAAGTAAGTATGTACTGATACTTTCATGCTGCATTATTTGCAGCCATTTACCTTTTCATATATTTTTGTTGTAACGATAACACTTTTTCAGGCGCATTATCTAGGTAACGCAACCACTTGGGGCAAGCAGACTGACACATTTAGCTTCAGAGGGTTGGTCTTTATCCTGTGAACCCAGTTTCAGCCATTTACGTTATCGTTACCATTTTTTGTCGCGACCTCCTAGTCTATGAGTGGTCAGTCTGAGTTCTCACCTAAATTGTCGTTTACGGAACTTCGAAGCTGCGTTAAAACGTCAAACCCCATACAAATGTTTACTACTTATTCCGTGGTTTTACTTCTGTCAAACTGTCAAAGTCAAACTCGGGCTTCCGATTTGTATGAAAACGCGGAGTCGGCGTAAACGGCAACGTAGACGTATTTACGTCGACGGTGAGAAATCTAACTCGGACTCGCAAATGCTAGTCTACTAGTCTAATGGTAGTTTACTGTGTACTGTACGTACACAGTTGCCTTGTTTTAGGCTATCGGAAAATTGTTACGACGCGTCAGATTGCCAGCTTCTCAGCTTACCGAATAACTTAGATATTGAGGCGAGGGTCCCAACTTTATTATTAGTTTCAATTTCATCTTCCAGTATAAATATCGTGATGTGTGTTCTGAAGCACGTAAAAAGTATAGAATTGGACAACCTTACCGTCCTTGTCGGAAGAAGTTCGTCGTTTCCGTTCGGATTCCACGTAAAACTGTAGGTCCCCCTTCCTAACGAACTAGGCGTAATCCCTCCTTGTAAGTATTTTATTTGGAAGTTTGGAGGCGTTATGGACCTAATTTCTAAAAAAAATCCCTTAAAAAAAATTTATGCGACCTGTCATTTGAGATTTACCGCCTACGAATTTAGTATTTCTACCATTTCCTATTGCCTGTCAAGGATATAAAATGATTATATATAAAAAAAATATGCGACCTGACATGGATGTCTATAATACCACACAACTACCGTTATGATATTAGCCCAATACACTATGCGAGAGTACCAACCCGGGCGGCCTTAAACCCTACCACCTACAGTTTTACATGGATTCCGAACCATGGAACAGCTCGCATTCGTGACGAAATGCACTTATCGAACTCGGAAAAGGAAAGACAGTGGTGCATGTCGGACAGACCTCAGGTACGCTAGGCCAGTCCCCGCGCCACTAGGCTACGAGCCGCTCTCTTGCTCATAAAGTGACACTGTTCGTTTAGTTTGCTCATTGCTAGCTCATTAATTGTGATTATTCTGATTTCCAGCACGAATGCGGTGAAGAAATATGGCTTACCATATTAAAAGAGTCCGGAGCGAAAAATACCGAATTCAATACTCAACAGGTAACGATTTAGTCACCGTTCAGAAATGCGCTACACAATTTTATTGTGTTAAGGGCATGGAAACAAACGATTGCATTCACTTTTGCAAGGGCGTAAGTGAAACAATATTTTATTATTTAAAAAAAACTACAGCTCATTGATATTTGATGTCAAAAAGATGAAAGATACATTGATGTATCCTATAATGGTTAAATATGTGATGATCTCATTATTTGATCAAATTTATTAATGTTTATGGATATTTGCCTAATTTAAGAAATCAAAATATCTTCAAATATAGCTATTTACTTTTTAGTCCATCGAAATTCCTTGTAGTTCTTTTAAAATTTTCTTTTTTTATTACGTCGTTTACAAACTGAACGCAATCGGCTCTTATCACCAAAAAATTACTGTTGCATTGTATTGCTATCAAGTGATGTTATTTTGTTGGTATATATATAATTGTTTTCAAATTTATATTATTTTCAGCACTACCCGGATACGCTCATGTTGAGGCTGGCATCGGCCTTAGCACGGATAGTTACCAAAGATCCAAAGAGCCCTTCAGACTCTTCTCCAACCAGCCCAGTCCCCAAGAAGAAGACATCTTTAAAGAACCGTTCATCGGCCAAGTCTCATTCCTCACCGCGCAACACGCCATCCCGTCTCCCCAAAGTGCAGAGCACCAAATGTCCCTTCACTTCCACTGCACTGATCAACGAAATAACTAGAGAGCACATCGCTGCCTACAATTCCAGTGAAGAAATCTACAAAACTCAGGAAGAACCAAAAACTAAATTCATCGTTGAATATCTGAACGAAAAAATGAGACTTTCTATGGAAGCCAGTCGAAAAGGTATAACTCAAGGCGATTTGAATAAAATACCAAAAGCAGAAGAGATTGAAGGTCTTGTCGCATCCAAAAACGATGAGGACTATAAAGATAATTGTGGACAAAAACATACTTCCAACGCTACCATATCTGCGAATCATAATACAATTGTTCAAGTTACTAACACTGTTCAACCTTCCGCAGTAACTACCAACTCCTTCCCTAACGCAGTGAGCGTGCCACAAAAGGATAGATTAGATACAGTCGCAACTAAGGGAGTCACAATAGTCTTCAACTCTACTATGCCCAGAAGAGACAGCTCTCCAGCCAGCCCGGCGTCCATCGGGAGCTACAACGAAAGTGTCAGTGCACACGCAGCGCGACGGAGCAGTGGGTTCGCCGGAACGAGTGTACTGCGACGTGAAAGCGCTTCAAGCGGTGCAAGCGGTGTTCTGAGTACTAAAACAGGCCACAGCCCTAACTGTGGGTGCGCTGATAAAAAAGCAGCCCTGAAAGAAAAATTTGGTACTCCGGAGAAGGTAATGCTATTTTTCGGAAGATGCTTTGTGAAGTACTTCAGCTCTCACGGGTAAGATGTTTTATTTCATTTGGCGTGATACCAGCTTTTCAAATTATACCAGTGTTGTAAATTTTTGAATGCTACCAGGGTCAATAATGTGCAAGCTGGATCGAATGCTTTCAAAATCGATTTCTGTGGGGCCCCGTGGTCGGAGTAAACGAATCTGATTTTAGATTTGAAAACAAAGTGGCCGCCATTTTTTAATTTTTAGTTTTATTGGAGAATAATTTTTAGTTAAGTTTTATTGGAAGTAGTTTTGCATTCCATCAAAATTACTTGTACTGAAAATTACGTAGAAGTTTCACTTTTTTCTTGTACTGAAAATTACGTAGAAGTTTCCCTTTTCTCTGGCGTCGCCCGACGCCTCCATTTTGTAGAGACTCTGTGTGTGTTCCAGCAAGTAAAAATATTATAATAGGGCCCCATTGCAGTTGACCCAATGTCGTAAGAGGCCATGGTTTAGATTCCACTAAAATTGTAGGATCGTCTTATTTACTAGGTGGAACATTGAATTACACCGGGTGGTACCAAACCATCGTATTGGTTTAACGATGGTCGCAACGGCGTTTTCCATTATTTTCAATGCAGCTATGCAATTAAAGGAGGTCCTGGCATGGCACCTAGTTCCGATGTGGCATATGCAACTAATTTCATGGCAGTAAGTGTGGTATATTAACTATCCATATCCAGTTATACAAAAAAAATATACCTATATTGCTAGAGGATCACACCACCGAAGTAATGTAATGTTAATTGTTAACATGTTTTTGTTAATTTTACATAGACATTCGTACTGTCAGTACATTTAGTAAAAATACATAAGGTCGAACATAGAACCTTCTCATTTTGTGAAGTCGGTTAAAAAAAGAAAAATAATATCGAACCAACGCGCCTTCCAGACGAGAGAAGTGGCCCATATCCTGCAAATACCGAATACTTCAATAGGCGTGACCACGCTGAACTTGTGTCAAGGCATAACTGATACAAACTTTGAAAGGCCATTTGTAAAGGTTCGGAAAGCCGTCTATTTCTTGCGAAGTCACGCGTAGCGTAATGAAACGTCAGTCAAGTCACCCGCCCGGCTGTAATATCGGGGCGGGAAGTCGAATTTATACACGTGTATCACCCTCAGTAGGCCTATTCTTTGAATTCCGTGCTCAGGAAGGAATAAGGAAACTTTAAGTCGAGAAATCGCTTTTGTAGCGTTGTCAAAGCGATTCTGGAGCAAGGTGTTTCAATTTGGTATTCAAGGTTTTCCGTCGAGAACAGTTAGTTCGCCCTATCGGAATCTAAATACGAATTGCTCAAGATGAAATTCAATTACTTACTGAGAATGTATTGGATTGCCTAATTCGGGAGAATTGGTCGTTCGCTTACCTAGGAAAGTAGCAATAAACGAGTTCCGTTGGCTCAAATTCATTTCCGACAAGACTAGAATTAAATTCCTTTTCAATTTGCCTAATGTGCCGTAAAATATTGTAAGTAGTACATCAAAGAAATTGTAGTGCAGATAATAACAATTACATATAAAACCGGCCAAGTGCGAGTCGGACTCGCACACAAAGGGTAAACATTTATTTAACGCTTCACCTGCGTTGCGGACATTGACTGCAAAGATTGAAAATTCAAACATATTGCCGTCATCACCAAAATCGTATTCGCCATCAGACGCTAGAGCCAGTCCTAGGTTGACTTAAGTAAATATAAATGTATGTAGATATAATCTTAAATACCGTGTTAGTAGGAGGCATTCATTACGGGAGGAGGGACTGTAGGAGAATTCCAAATTATGGGTTTACGGCCGGTGGCGAAATTGGTAGACGCAATACCCGCGAATGGTCTGTTTTGCTGGTTCGGGTCCAGCCTTGCAGTATATTCGTAAAGTAGTTCTATTTACTGGGCTCTTTCTTTTATTAATGTGTCCTTGCTTCACGTTCGATTATACATACATACATATCACATTCCCTGGAATAAGCGACGTACCTGCTTAGTACGAAAAAGTATATTTACTTAGCATCCACGAGAGTTTAACTTATGTTAACTGTTATAACTGCCCAACACGACGATCTTCCTGCTACTTCTGCTCGTTCCTGCAATCTGCGCACACTCTCTGCCAACCCAGGCGCTTCTGATACATTACCACCATGTTCGTCCGTGCCACTAGTAGCAAAGTCCAGCAGTTTGTGGATAATACCTGCTGATGTATTTGATTCGGTTACAATTGCGACAAGATGATCTATGCCATTGGCACGTGCCTGCGGTCAGTGGACAGCATCCACCAGTGCATTTGTTCCTGTTACAGTTACGACATGATGATCCGTGCGACGGGCCGCTATTTCTGCACGTTCCTGCAGTCGGTGGACAACATCCACCAGCGTATGCGCTTCACGTTCCCGCGTATGCGTTCGCCCACAATGCAGCTGGCGCGCATGCACCGCCTTGGCGCTGAGCTCGTCTACAGCAGCACGCGTCATGGCTTCACTTACTATCTCATGGGTATTGTCAACGTAACGAGGGTTTTCTAGGTTTTTAGCTATTTCTGAAACACCTTTTGATGTAAAACGTGAAATTAACGCATACCGCTCTCAAACTCGTCCCATTACATTACTGGTTGATTGTTAATGGATACGACAAAACCGTTTTATGTCATTAATTTGAGTTTCAGCGACATGTCACGACCAAAAACTTTTTCAATAATAAGAAAGTATTTACAATATTTCAAATGTAGATGTCGCTGAAACCACTTTACAGGTTGTTTTACAGAGGGAAGAGATCAGAGATCCATGCAGCCCTTTGACCATTGAAAACTCCGATCAGTCTAATCAGCTAATAATTTGTCTTGCCGACTTGATTCCCCTGGGGCCTTTTTTAGTTCTCCTTTTACGAGTAGGCTTTTTTATTTCAGGTCAACTCTATGAGATTGCTGAGAATTACTTCTTTCTGAAGCTCAATATAAGCATCATTCGGGAGTCCATAGAAGGTGCCTACTCTATTGCCGTCTTACGACTTGAATTTGACAACAGCGATTATGTAAGTTGCGCATCAGTTATAAAATTTGATCATCTGATTAAAAGTATTCGTAACAACATTAACAAAAAAATCTCTAAATAATCTATCTATACGAAATTAAAATTCCAAACAATGAAATAGCTCGTATTCGTAACGAAATCCACGTATCCAACTCAGAAAAAGAACTAAAGTTGTGCATGAACAGCGCCACAACTTGAACCCATGACCTCTGGCACGGTAGGCAAGTCCACACGCCCCTAAGGTACAAGCCTTTGCTATGGGCAGTTTGAGAGGTCGAGGTTGTTGCTCTAGGCGATATCCAGATTATTATATCCGATGTCCTGCAGGTTCAATCTCTGCTGGTGCGTAAAGCTCGGCCATGTCCCCTTCCTCCGGTGTCGGCGTCTTTACTGCTGCAGCTCTTCCCCTTCGGTATTCTCTTCGACAGGAAGATGCGGGTGCTGATGGCTGGGGATAAGGTAAGGGTTCACACAGCACTGCATCTACATCAAAATCCAATCTAAATGCCATTTTGACATTGAGCCAATAGAGTTTTAGGCCTCCCGCTGAGGGCCGGGTGGACTGGACTAAAATTGGAGAGGCCAGCAGTGGACGCAAACACGCTGACTGACCGACTGACTGACAATAAAGTTTTAGTCCAATACAGATTCGATTCCAAAACAAATATGAATTGCGATGAAATTAAATTTTATGCAACATGATGCAAATCGAAAAGTCCCGGTTGCATCTTTAAATGAATACTGTTTTTCACTTTTTTACTTTAAAGTTTTGTCTAGATGAGTATTCTTCTCTCGGTTAAAGCTGGTGCAGATGTGGGGAGGACCGCACCCCATGCTGCGTAAATGTGTCGCCTCTGACATACTTCGGCTCAGGAAACCGAAAACTTCGTTCACCTGGGAGAAGGTATGTTGGAGCTTTCTCCGAATTAACAAGGATTTATTTTGTTGATATGTAAATACGTAACCGTTGGCTACAAGTTTGGTATATATTTGTTTCTTGGTTTTAGTTTTCCTGGTGAATGTCTCGATGACTCCTATTATTTAACTTCGGTGTAAATTTTAAGTTTAATTTTATAGTTAGACTATAATTGCCACACCGGACAACCTTAAGTGTTAACAGGCATTATGGCAGTGATGGCGTAAACTTAAAAACTAATATTTTTCATTTTGTCGTTTGTGTGTGTATCAAATGAAGTTATCAACTTTACATAATTATATGCCTTCCTAAGGATAAGGTATACAAATAAAATTATTCGCTACAAGGCGCGTATACCCATATTACCAATGTCTGCCAAAATCCGCCTCATACTGCTCAAGGGACAGATTAGATGCAACCCCTGGAGAAGATTGACGCTGTCATATTCTTGTGTAGCCCCATGTGGCTCGCGGATGTGAGCAACAAAGTTTTCGCAGGTTGTGTCGTTTTTTTTTTTTTAATCTTTATTATTTTTAGGACTTTATATGCCAGTCCCATAGTGCCTTTAAAACATAATACAAGAAAACAAATAAAAAGAGCCACTAACCCCTAAGAATCCCTTAGAGATAAATACTCTTTTACAAAACCT
Source organism: Incurvaria masculella (assembly GCA_946894095.1). Classification (NCBI taxonomy): domain Eukaryota; kingdom Metazoa; phylum Arthropoda; class Insecta; order Lepidoptera; family Incurvariidae; genus Incurvaria; species Incurvaria masculella. The sequence continues at coordinate 19,452,851 of OX335653.1, read as the reverse complement.
AACATAATAATAAAATCCTCACTATTAGGTTGACATAGCAGTGGGTACTTTTCGAGCTGGAGCTCGTGCACTGGAAGGGCGGCGGCGTGGTGGCGCGGAGGGACGTGCGGGGCGGCTCGCAGGGCATCCGCCTCGTGCTGCTCAACTGGCAGATGCGATGCGACTCCTGGAGAAGATTGACGCTGTCATATTATTGTGTAGCCCCATGTGGCTCGCGGATGTAAGCAACAAAGTGTTCGCAGGTTGTGTCGAAGTAGTCGGTACTGTTCGAGCTGGAGCTCATGCACTGGGAGGGCGGCGTGGCGGCGCGGGGGGACGTGCGGCGCGGCTCGCAGGGCATCCGCCTCGTGCTGCTCAACTGGCAGATGCGATGCGACTCCTGGAGAAGATTGACGCTGTCATATTCTTATGTAGCCCCATGTGGCTCGCGGATGTAAGTAACAAAGTGTTCGCAGGTTGTGTCGAAGTAGTCGGTACTGTTCGAACTGGAGCTCGTGCACTGGGAGGGTGGCGTGGCGGCGCAGGGGGACGTGCGGCGCGGCTCGCAGGGCATCCGCCTCGTGCTGCTCAACTGGCAGATGCGATGCGACTCCTGAAGAAGATTGACGCTGTCATATTATTGTGTAGCCCCATGTGGCTGGCGGATGTAAGCAACAAAGTGTTCGCAGGTTGTGTAGAAGTAGTCGGTACTGTTCGAGCTGGAGCTCATGCACTGGGAGGGCGGCGTGGCGGCGCGGGGACGTGCAGCGCGGCTCGCAGGGCATCCGCCTCGTGCTGCTCAAGTGGCAGATGCGATGCGACTCCTGGAGAAGATTGACGCTGTCATATTCTTCTGTAGCCCCATGTGGCTCGTGGATGTGAGCAACAAAGAGTTCGCAGGTTGTGTCGATGCAGTCGGTATTGTTCGAGCTGGAGCTCGTGCGCTGGGAGAGCGGTGCGGTGGCTCGGGGGGAGGTGCGGCGCGGATCGCAGGGCATCCGCCTCGTGCTGCTCAAGGGGCAGATGCGACTCCTGGAAGAGATTGACGCTGTCATATTCTTGTGCAGCCCTATGTGAGTCCACTCTCGGCTGTACGTATAAAATAATTCACAGACTCCAATGTCTTATTTACCATATGACGTCTTTTGTCTAGCGGTTTGGGTCCGTCGGGTTTATCAAACGCATTGAAATAATCTGAATGCTATGATCGGTGAATGCAAGACCATGCAAACATAGTTCTACTTCGATGGTTTTGTTGTTGTAGACCCTACTGATAACTAGATGAGCGACTCAAGAGCGCGAGGACTAGCTTTTCATTCAAGAGGTCATAGGTTCGATCCTCGCCCCGTTCATGCACCAGTTTCTCTTTCTTAGATGGATAAGTGTATTTTGTCACGTTCGCTGCTCGGAATCCAAGTAAAACTGTAGGCCTACTGGGTGGTAGTGTTAAATCCCGTCCTGGTTGGTACCATCGCTTGATTGAATGAAAGATGCTCAAAAAGGCACTGACGGTGGGTTTGGTATTAGCCATCCATGTTTATGTAACTAAAAAAAAATACTGGTAGGAAAATAGAGACCGAATATGACCTGAAATTTTAGCGTTTTTTTTATTTCTCACAAAATTAAATCGATGCATTCAAAACAACAAATAAATAAAAACAGATGGCCAACAGTGAATTCAGCAGGCACAGCAGTCACTGAAGTCGTTCCCTTTCAGTTTCAATGACTTGGAGGAGCTCAGCAACGCGGGCCTGTTCCTCGCGGACATGAACGGCCACGGGCTGTCCCGGCAGCTGCTGCTCACGGGCTGGCAGCACTGCTCCAAGCTGGAGCTGCTGTTCGAGAAGGCGGAGGGCCGGAGCACCTCCCTGGAGAAGTCCCGCGGACTGCTCGACACGCTGAAGAAACGAAGCGATAAACTACTCTATTCGATGATACCGAAGCCTATTGTGGATCATTTGAGACACGAGAAACATATAATGCCGGGTTGGCAGGTAACAGTTGTTGATATTGAATGTTGCAGCGACAATGCATTTCTCGGTCCGCTTGGCTTCGTTTATTTTTTCTATATTATGTCTGCCTACAGAACCAATACGGTAAAAACAACTAAATAAGTAAATGAATAAATAAATAATAAAATTAGTGAGAAAAACAGCTAATCTGGTTGTATGTTGTATTTATTTTTTCTACATATACCAATCATAGTTTTAAAATTTTCATTGCTTTTACCCTCAGCTTTTTGAAATGAGATGCAAGCCTAAACATAAAAAGGCGGCATTGTAAACGCCCTGGGGCCTTTTTCATCTACTGCTGATTAGTCTAATCGCCACATATTAAGGGCAAAGTAATCAGAACTTTAGTAATAAAGGCCCTTTAAGTGTCGATTAAAATAAATCAGCACTTGGTGAAAACCAGGCTGAAAATTAAGTAGAAACTCTTTGTATTTTTTATTTTAACGTAGCGCTGGTGAAGTAGGCAGCGCAAAAATATGACGTCGGAGTGTCTTCTATCACATTACTGATGTTATTAAGAGTGTATTCTATCACATTACTGATGTTATTAATATCTTAGATCATTCCTCACATAACCTTACCAGTTAATTTCGAGACTGCCTATCGGTTTAACAGGCACTTCAGAACGTTAACTTGAATTTATTTATCAAGATTTGAAGTGGTCTTCAAAAACATAAGCAAGGTTACATTTATAGATCCCACTGATATAATTTTACTCTAACCCTTTGAGGTCCTCTAACTTGTCGGGGCCGGCCTGTCCTCCAAAAGTATTGATATTCTAAGTGCTGGAAGGGATTCCATAAACGCTGTATGCCCAATAAGCAATATCCTTAAAAAATGTGGTGTTGCAGGGTTTCGATTGTGTGACGGTGATGTTCTGTGCCTTGACCCTCGAGGAGAACGTTTCCCGCGCCGGCGTCATGCACACTGTGGCCAAGATCAACGAAGTGTACTCCCGCATCGATCGTCTCCTTGACTCTCATCAGGTCTACAAGGTGGGCATGAAAATGGTTGCTTTTCTCTGAAATACCAGGGACCACATAACCAATAACAATATCCGTTAGTTTCTGCCTAACTAACGCGATGTGGCTTATGGATTATGTGGCTTCTCTTTGACGAGTTCAGAGTACTATAAGAAATTACTTAATGAGGTAATGTGTGCTCGTTTATAGCCTTTGATTATGTGTCTGGTATCCCTAAAAGCTACTTTTAAAGCTGCGAAAATGCTACTCGCTAAGACTTCGTTAATAAAAGTGGCGAGTAACTTACTCGTCTTTTTTATGGGCGTACGCCAGCACCTCTTAAGGTGGCCCTTCCCGACGGGACTAACTCATTCGCGGGCACGCTACAAAACCGTACTGTTGCCCTCTCGGACCGACTTTGTTTCAACGAAGAAGACAGGCTCCGCGTTGAGGAGGATGCACGGATGACGCGCATCCTGGGCAACACCGTACCACACCGTACTGTACCGGACAGGTGGAGATAGTGGGCTCGGTGTGCATGGTGGTGTTGGCGGCGCCGGAGCGGACACGCATCGTGGGCGACACCGTACCACACCGTACTGTACTGGACAGGTGGAGATAGTGGGCTCGGTGTACATGGTGGTGTTGGCGGCGCCGGAGCGGACGCGCATCGTGGGTGACACCGTACCACACCGTACTGTACTGGACAGGTGGAGATAGTGGGCTCGGTGTACATGGTGGTGTTGGCGGCGCCGGAGCGGACGCGCATCGTGGCCGACACCGTACCACATCGTACTGTACCGGACAGGTGGAGATAGTGGGCTCGGTGTACATGGTGGTGTTGGCGGCGCCGGAGCGGACGCGCATCGTGGGCGACACCGTACCACACCGTACTGTACTGGACAGGTGGAGACAGTGGGCTCGGTGTACATGGTGGTGTTGGCGGCGCCTTAGCGGACGCGCATCGTGGGCGACACCGTACCACACCGTACTGTACTAGACAGGTGGACAAAGTGGGCTCGGTGTACATGGTGGTGTCGGGCGCGCCGCAGCGGACGCGCATCGTGGGCGACACCGTACCACACCGTACTGTACTGGACAGGTGGAGACAGTAGGCTCGGTGTACATGGTGGTATCGGGCGCGCCGGAGCGGACGCGCGCGCACGCCGCCGCCGCCGCGGGAGCCGCGCTCGCGGTGGCGCACGCGCTGCCGGCGCTCACGCTGGGCGTGCACTCGGGCGCGTGCGTGGCCGGCGTGCTGGGCCACCGGCTGCCGCGCTACTGCATCGTGGGCGACACCGTACCACACCGTACTGTACTGGACAGGTGGAGACAGTAGGCTCGGTGTACATGGTGGTATCGGGCGCGCCGGAGCGGACGCGCGCGCACGCCGCCGCCGCCGCGGGAGCCGCGCTCGCGGTGGCGCACGCGCTGCCGGCGCTCACGCTGGGCGTGCACTCGGGCGCGTGCGTGGCCGGCGTGCTGGGCCACCGGCTGCCGCGCTACTGCATCGTGGGCGACACCGTCAACACGGCCAGCCGCATGCAGACCACCTCGGAGGTAGCCCGCATACTGTTTCCTCCGGACCAAACTATAACGACTATACTGACATAATAGTGTCACAACGGTACTTGTCAGATTCAGAAGCCCAGTGTCGCGACGCCTTGCGTTTCGATGAGATAGGTAAAACAACTCTGATCTCGGTTGGGATCTAGATGGGTGACCGTTTTCAACCATTGGTATTACGTTTTTTGGTGTTCAACCATGCTGGCCCTGATTCGGATTCCACTTCCTATTCCACTCTGGTCCCTTTCCTTACTTACTAGGTGGTAGGGTTAATCCCGCCCGGGTCGGTCCCATCACATCGAATGAATCGAAGCGGCTTTGAACATTGTCTGCGTTTACCATATATTTCAATATAGCCTAACAATATAAGTTCCCATGTATAAGGCTAATATCATGACGGTCACATTGGTATTAGTTATGCATGTCCAGTTATACAAAAAAAATATTTCTTATATTTTAATGTATTATGTGCCTTATCCATTTTTTTTTTTTTTTTATTTATTTCTTCGAACATATTCTCAAGATTACAAACTATGCAAGGATCAAGTATACATTTTAACATAATGATCAACATACTTATATTTAAAAAATAACATATCTTCGAAACATTTAATCTTAATTGTAATACTGTAAGTAAGACTGCTGCCTACAAAAGAATAGATTCTGAGTAGTAGGCAGCTGATTCCGACATTTTTCTACTATAAACTGTGTTGCACTGCGTCTAGGTAGTTATAGGCTGCAATAGTTTTTCAGAGGCCGCGCGTTATTTCGTGTATGTTTAAGTCTTACAAAAGCATTTTTTAAGAGTTAGGTATTCTTTGTTAGGTTAACGAAACAATATATGAAAGGGGCATGAAGTAAGTGAAGATATGTAGGTGGGGATGTGTGTATGTAATGGTGTGTAAGTGAGTGAGTTGTGGTTCGTGTTTAGGTATCGTTTATTTAGTTCATTATTATACCTCGATATCAAAAAACTCATCAATATTTTCTTCCGACATATCAAGCAAAATCGTGAAACATTTTTTTTTGTAGGCATATAAAGATAGGTTTCCAGAGATTTTTGAGTCAATATAGCTAAAAGTTCGTGTTCCGAGCCAAAGTATAGATTTTTGAGTGAATCGAGAGGTGGTAGTCGGTAGAACGTAAGCATTTTGTTTTGCCCTGGTGTTATGGTCGTGCTCAGGTCTTTTTAGTAATGTCTTACCTTTGCTGTGAAAGAAACAGCAAATCCTTAACAAATAAATCTTTTTGATCGATAGAACTTGGGCTTCTTTGAAAAGTATTTTGCTGGAATATATATTTGGTCTATTGGACATTACCTTCAACACTGCTTTCTGAGCGATTTCAAGTTGTTTTAGAGTTGTTTTATTTGCACTTCCCCAAGCTAGAATACAGTAGTTTATAATTGATTGGCAGAGCCCAAAGTACAGCGATTTAAGTGTTTTCTTGTCTAAAATGTTACGGGTTTGTTTAAAAATGTAAATCAATTTTCTGACTCTTTTTTTTAGATTATCTACGTGTGCATCCCAGCTCAAGTGCTCATCTACTAAGATTCCCAAATATTTTATAACTTTTGTTCTCTCAATCGTTTCGCAAGAGCATGTGGAGCCAGCAGAGTGGGAAAGACATGAAGCATTATGTATTTTTAAATCGGTAGGGGGGTAGATTTTTCTAGATTGAACATTTGAAAACGTGATATATTTAGTTTTTGAGATGTTAAGTGTTAGTAAATTAGAATCTAGCCATATTTTAACCAATTTGAGTCCATCTTCAGATGTTTTTATTGCGTCGACCCAGGATACGCCCTCAAACACTAGAGCTGTATCATCGGCAAAAGAAAAAATATGCATACCAGGAATATTAATGCTGCATAGGTCATTAAGGTATATTAAGAAAAGTATCGGGCCCAATATGCTACCTTGTGGGACGCCAAATTTAACTGGGAGCGCTGAGCTTACGTTCAGCTCCACTTTTACTCTTTGCGTGCGGTCATGGAGGTAACTGGTAAACCATTCGAGTGCTATACCCCTTATTCCCAGGAGCTCAATTTTTTTTAAGAGAATCATTGGAGAGACAGTGTCAAAAGCTTTGGCCAGGTCTAGGAAAATAGAAAGACATACTTTTTTTTCATTAATTTTTCCTATGACTGTCTGAGTAAGTCCTAGAACAGCATCTTCTGTTGATAGGTTTTCTCTAAATCCATATTGGTTTTGTGAATACAGTTTGTTTTTCACAAGATAAGTGTTTAAGCGTTTCTTAACAATTTTTTCCAATATTTTGGATACAACACTTAATATAGATATTGGTCTATAGTTAGACATGTCAGATGGATCTCCAGATTTAAAGACAGGTATGATTACTGCGTGTTTTAGTACATTCGGAAAGATACCGCTAGAAAGACTTAGATTACATATATGCGCCAAAGGTTTAGAAATGTAACATTTACTCATTTTTAGAAGCTGAGGGGAAATGAGATCTAAGCCAGGCGCGCTGTCGGCTCTAAGTTCATCTATTACAAGCCCTATTTCATTTTCGTCAGTCGGGTTGAAGAAGAATGAGGATGGTTGAGAAGGAACTTTTGGCAGAGATATATTTCTACACAGATCTACTTCATCAACCTTTAATCTAGTTAGGATATTTTTCGCAAGTTTACAGCCTACATTTGAGAAAAATAAATTAAATTCATCTGATACAATTTTCCCATCCATGTTTTTGCAAAGTCCGATTTTCGTCGATGTATTATTTTTTGTGCTTGTAATTTCTTTTATCAGTTGCCAAGTTTTCTTAATATTTTTGTGATATTTTACCAATTTCTGTTTGTAATACTGTTCCCGAGCTTCTTTGATTGCAATGTTGCAGATATTTCTGTATTTAGTATATTCTAACTTTAACTGGGAGTCTAGGGTGTTGTTTGCATGAATCTTATATAGCTTATCTCTTGTTCGTATGGATCTCAAAAGAGCTGGTGTTACCCATGGTGTGATTATAAAGTCCTTACTCTTAATTTTTCTTTTGGTTGTATATTTCTCAGTTAGAGATCTTAGTAAATTTACTAGCAAGTTGGTTGCTTCATTTGCGTCTGAACTGGTTGTTATAAAATGCCATTCTGTTTCTTTTAGCTCTTCATTGATTGCGTTGTAGTCTATTAATAATGTATACAAACATTTTTTATTTTGTGAGTTGTTTGGAGCTTGTATTCCAAGCATTACAGCAGAATGATCTGTGATCGCACTATCAATTATTATAGATCGTGTAGGATATTTGGATTTGACCATAAAGTGGTCAAGGCAAGCAGTGACTCTGGTGGGTTTGTTAATAGCAGGCAGTATGCCGTTACTTGCAAGCATACAAAGGTACTCGTTTACGAATGGTTTGGACTCACTTAGTATATCAATGTTTATATCTCCCACAACAACTATACATTTCACCTTATTCTCTATTTTTAATAAATCGTTGAGTGATTCAATGAATATTGTGACATTTTTAAAAGAAGGTGGTCGATAGATGCATAGCAAGGTGATTTCGTTTTTTATTTTTACCATTAGACAATTAGCTTCCGATATAGCTGGCTCAGATGGAGTTCACCGTGGTCTCTTCACTGAAAAATAATAATGTTTAATTTTTTTTTCAGCCAGGACGAATCCAAATCTCGGCTGCGACGGCCGCGCTGCTGCCGCCGGGGAGGTTTCGTCTCCGGAGACGAGGCCTTATCAAAGTCAAGGTCATTTGGTGCATTTTATTCAGGACGAATTTAGTTCCCCTTCGCGACGCACCCACTGATGCCACGGCCCGAGATATTCCTTCTACAACAACGAAGCCCCATCAAAGCCATGTGGTTTCTCTTTGCCAGGACACAGCCAGGTCCCCACTATAACCACCGTCGCGCTGATGACACCAGGAAGGTTACATTATCCGGCTACAAGGCCTCATCAAAGGCACGGTCATGTGATTCATTTTAGCCAGGATGCATCAAGATCTCTTCCGTGATGTCACATCAAAGTCAGGGTCATGGGGTTTGTCTGAGCTAGAACCTCAGATTATGATTCCTCCACGGCTAGAACCAGTCTTCCCGGCCCTCAGCGGTACAGAACCACTGCTTTCCGCCGACGCACTTGCGATGTCGTCATCCCACCTGGCGGGTGGTCTTCTACCCACACTCCGTTTCCTGTCCACGGCCGCCATTGTAGGATGCGGTTACTCCAACGGTCGTCGTCTTTTCGGCTGATGTGACCAGCCCACTGCCACTTGAGCTTAGCCACCCGGTGTCCAATATCGACTACTCTGATACGTCGGCGGATTGCCTCGTTATGCACCATATCCCGTAGCGATATTCCCATCAGGGCTCGCTCCATTGCGGTTGCCATTGAGGACTGGAGAAAAATTGGAGAGGCGTATATCCAGCAGAGGACGTAAACACGCTGGCTGACTGACTGACTGAGGCTAGAACATACGCAAGTCCCCGCAGACACTACGGTCGAGCGGCTGTACCCAGGAAAAGTTCGTCTCCGGCGGTGAGGCATCACGTTCGTTTCCTTTTCAGTCATGATGTTTTCCTTAATGTTTTCCATCCATTTCAATCTTGCTGTGCTCATAAAGGGCAAGTCGTGGCTGGCATCTAGTATCTACTGGATTGCGGGTGTGGTGGGCTTATATCATGATGTGTGTGGCTTTACCGTACAGGTTTTACCGTTAGCCGTCCAGTTATTGCCGCGACGCCTTCATTGGAATGCTTTCATTCTTGACGACATCATTAAATTCAATAATTTAATATAAAAAAAAGATTCCGACGAATTGAGAACCTCCTAATTTTTAGGGTTCCGTACCCTAAGGGTACCAAACGGAACCCTGTTACTAAGCCTCCGCCGTCCGTCCGTCCGTCTGTGACAGGGCTGTATCTCATGAACCGTAATAGGTAAGCAGCTGAAATGTTCAAAGAGAATGAATTTATTTTGCCGCTATAGCAACAAATACGTAAAATTAAAAAAAAATAAAAAATAAACGTGGGCCTTTATTTTAAATTACGCAGTATATTTGTACATAATTAGTTCGACTACCCACACTTACGATCCCCTTAATTTGTTTGGCAGGGTAAGGGCATGATGGAGACCTTCTGGCTGGAAGGCGAGACAGAGGAGGACGAGCAAGACGAAGCGCTGCAGCTGTTCTCCGCTATGTGCTGCGAAGATCCTGACGCGTGAAGACATGATGACAATATAACCCTCCAATATCTACTCATAAAAGGTGGTTCCGAACGTGTCCAACCTGCAGATGCAAACTTTCTTCTTAAATTCACACAAGTAATGGACTTTGAGGTACTATTTAATTTTAAATACTAGTGGCCCTCTGAGCTGTAGACCTCGCAAGTCTGTTTTCTGAATAAAAATGTTCACCGCACAAAATCCTATTCTTTCTCTCACTTGGTACTTACCTAACGCTTTAGGTCTTGTCAAAAAACAATTTTAACATTTTTGATCGCTTTCCAAAATGTTGAACATGGCAAAGCCATTTTTAATTTTTTTTTCGAGTTGGGTTTTTTAGTTTTAGGCTAATTAATCTATAGTTTTGCCCAAGTATCTTCGTACAGTCAATGAGTAAATTTTTATTTATACGGTCATCACCTCGAGCACAGCCTACCAGTTTGGAATATGGACAAGCAAGTGCTGTTTGGGAAAGGGATGCCTGAACGTTTTGAAGCACTGTCTGTAAGCAAACATAGTTTGTATGAGGGAAACCGCTTATTCACTCGTGGTCAAACCACACTTATAAATAAGGTTGCATAGCAATATTCTTTTCTGCTGTCATTTCAGTTATATTTTTAGGGTTCCGTACCCTAAGGGTGCCAACGGAACCCTATTTCTAAGCCTTCGCTGTTCATCCGTCCGTCCATTCGTCAGTCCGTCCGTCCGTCCGTCTGTCAAAGGGCTGTATATCATGAACCGTAATAGGTAGGATTTTGCCGCTATAGCAACAAACAGGTAAAATAAATATATATAAATTGGAGGGGGGCATACAAAAAACTTAATGTTTTGTGTTAAATCTCGTACGATGGCACGGAACCCTTCATGTGCGAGTCCGACTCGCACTTGGCCAGTTTTTTCGAGAAAACGTGCTGACACAACTATTAATTGACTATAAATACACAAACAATATTACCAAACTACGTTTTTATGGTGTGCATCGCTTATGGGATTTTCTTAACTATCTGAAGTAACTAGCTACAAGCTCTTTTGTTGTTCTAATGACTGGTCGAAACGGCAATGAAAATCGTACGTGTTCTCTATCCAGTTCAATATAAACGTGCAGCATGAGTATTGTCCTGGCATGCCACCTAGATCCCATGTGGTATCTTGGGCTAACATTGTGACAGTACGTGTGGTATAGACCCATGTCTGGATATTCTAATAAGTAACAAAAATGTAATATTATTCAGAGCGAGTGCCGTTTATGGCTCCTTATTACCGAAATGGTTCCCAGATTCTAACACCGGTCGGTTCCCGGTTTTCCTGTAGACAGTCACGAGGTCCACAGAACGAGCGTCGCGAGAGAAGGCAGACAAACAGATAAGTACAGGGTTTTCTCTTTCGGTGCTATGAAAAATAATGGAAACAATTAAAACACGGAAAGTTTAACTAAATTAATAATTTTTATTTTAACAATCGAAGAAGTAGTGCTTACGTAGATAAATACATTCATGTCTATTTTCTCATGGCATAGATCTCATAGTAAGCAAAAGGGGTTCCGGGTATTCGACCAGCAGGTCTATTCCTGGCATTTCGTAATCAGAATTCACGAAACCTGAGTCCAGAAAACCGCTTTTATAGCGGTTTACAAAGCGATTTTCGTGACGAAAACATTCCGGAGCATAGTTTTTTTAATTAATCAAGCTTTTACGTCGAAAATCTCGCTTTGAAAATCGCTATAAAAGCGGATTTATAGACTCAGGATTCCTGATTACGGAATGCCAGGAATAGACCTGCATTTCCAGCGCTGCGGTCAACGTTAGAGCCACACCATCCTGAGTTACAGTTTGAATCGGTCAGTCCGAGTTTTTCAGTACTTGGCGACGCCACAGATGGGTTCCGAACGTCTCCGACCCATACAATTTTTCTTGCAAATACCACACCAAAAGTAGTGATATTTGATTCTCTAATTAATTATAAATAATAAATATATCGATACATGATGTGGCCAAATAATTTTCAGAATTTCTGGGTTTGTTGTGAGTCATTAAATTTTGTATAACGTTAAATGAATAAAACAACACATCAAACATAACAACCAACTAAAGCGCCATCTCACGCTATACATTATTTATGGATTTAACATTTAGTAGTTAGTTTTTATTGTATTTAATATCGATGGTCAAATAATGCCTCAAATCATAGATTCTCAAATTCAATAACCTTTTCAGACAAATGCCTTCAGTCTCATTCTGACGAGTTGAAAGTTGTGAGTGAGATTACAAAAATCATACTTCTGAGACTATTTCAACGCTCAGGCGAGCTTCCCTAACTCCCTAGTAGCTATTCGTTTGACCTATGGTATTGGATGTACCAGGTCCATTGAGCTTCCAGGGTCACATAACCTATTCTTAGATCTATTCTTAAAAAAGTTTCCATTGGTCCCCTGAAACCTTGTCAAATTGTTGAATTTGTCCATCGTGCTCGAAACATTGATAATCTTATTCATAATCTGATTATCAGATAATTCTTAGCTACTCTTTTTGTTATAATCACTGCAGTTTACCACAATATGTAGTTTTGTTATATTTATGGTATTTTTCACCTACTGCTGATTAGCTTAATCGCCACATATTAAGGGCCTTTCTTAGCAGCTTGCTATCAATACCATTACAAGATAATCAGCACTTTAGTAATAAAGATCCTTTAAGTGTCACTTTAAATAAATAAGCACTTGGTGAAAATCAGGCTTACAGATACGGCAGTGATGTCGGTATTACATTAATAATACACCTAAGTATTAAGCCTGGATTTCACAAAAGTGCTGATTATATGTAGGGCTTTTACTACTAAAGTTATGATTATATTGAACTGGTATTAATCTCAAGATGGTAAGACAGTCACCTTAGTCAAAGCTTATGGCTATGCTTATGGGCCGATTAAGATAATCAGCACATGGTGAGACACCTTAAGGTGGCCCAACCCGGCGGGCACAACTCATTCGCGGGCACGGTACAAAACCGTGCTGTTGCGCTCTGGGACCTTCTCTGTTCCAAAGAATAAGACAGGCTTCGTGATGAGGAAGATGCAACATGTCCACAAAAAAGACAATGCGCATAGTGTATGATTTGGTAAGATTTACGAAAATTTTAATTTCAAAACGACTTATAGTTAAAAGTAAACCACGACCGCTGTAGTCGAAAATCTAACAAAAAACAAATAGATCATAAATCTTGATTAAATAAGCTATGTCTGATGACTAATCTTTTTACGATGTTCTTATTTTATCATTACGTAATTCACCTCCAAAGTTATTGTATAAAACGCGCAAAACATTCGAACTTTCGGACCTTATAACTTAGAAACCAAACACAATTTTACAATGCCAATGGTCATCAGACATCTAGTTCGATCAAATAAAGCTATTTAGAGCAAAATTTTGGATCTCTGACAAGAAATATGGGCGTGATCTTCTTTCCCCTTTTGTATGGGGAGATGAGCGGGATGGGCCACCTTAAAGTCCATATAATTTAAAATGTTCATCAGTATTGATAGAAAAAAGTAAGTGTAAAAAAATACCTGTGCACATTGCTTTTAGACTTTATTATCCGAAACTTAAAATTCAATATAGATTGCAAGCAAAATATGCCTTACTTGTTTCATTAATATGACAAGGTTCCAAAGAAAATACCACATTGAGACATGAATATATATATATATGAGTTTGATCCCTAGAAAAATATGCTGTTAAATAGAAGAAAAATGCATTATTGTGCTGTCTTAACAAAACAAGATATTTAACTATTTGGGTTTGTGGGTTACAGTTATAGAGTTTTAGCAGAAATAGCAACAAAGGACCGGGACGCCATCTACCACAAACTCATGCACAAACCCACTTAATGTGGTTCCGAATTTGTCCGACCCACGCAAAGGTTCTTGTAAACACCGTACAAGAAGTTATAATTCATTATAAATATTTGTGAACGGAGCTGACATGGTATTAGAAGAATTTTGGCTTCATTCGTTTTTAAGTAACTACTTGAGAATTTTTATTTCGTGATTTGGCGATATTTTTTTATAACGCCATTTATAATTGTAAAAATAATAGGTGTGACAAACTAATGAACCAGCAGCGGGAGCACAAATGAAAGTGGACACTTGTCGAGCTAGAGGGATAAGAAATTTTGTCGAGGATTTTTATCAACTGTGATATCACAAATGGGGAGCTCGATTAATTTATCGAGATCGAGTGTTAACTCGATAGAGAGTGGCAACACCCACCGTTTTGTCCACAAGAACTGTCACTTTAAACCTCCCGACCCTGGCTGTGTTTGCGCAGACTGCTCCATGATATTCAGTGCAAGGAGCAAGAAATAGCGTTTTACAGAATAGCGGCGAACAAAATGCCGTTTCCTACAAATCGCCTACACCTAAGTTATTTCGAATTGAATTTCGTATAGATGCACAATTAAGTACGTTTTTAATGAATTTAGATAAAAATTGCTTGGTTTAGCGCATTTGCCTTGTGAGATTAGAAGGATTGTAGTTTATCTAATGTCAATGTGACGTTAATCTCTGCACTTTTTTCGTTTTTCCGTTCAGCTGGAGCGTTGCTCTAAGCCGTTCCGCCTGATTACTTCCTATAACGGAAAGTAAAGGATGGAATGGAAACGTCTTTGCCCAAACAAACCCATCCATCTTTCGCTCTTATTACCGCTTTTCCCATGTCTTTGAACCATGAAAACGTTAAGAAACGCCTGTGCCATCGCCACTACATACGCACATATTCGTAACACGAACAAACACCTCCTTCTAGGATTTAACACACCCTCCCGGTGGTGGTGACAGAATTATCCTCAACAAACGTCAAATTAGTAGGATTAAATTTATTTGTGCTTCCACAAATGGACAAAATGTATTCTTTGTCGAGATTTGTCTATGGTGTGGGTTTATTTTGACAACCTCACTCGACATAACATTGTTTATGCTATCAGTTGGCGACAAGTGTCCCGCACACAAGATAAAGACTATGTACGTAAGTTTGTCGGCCAGATAAAATTATTTGTGCTCCCGCTGCTGAAATTCTGAAAATGATTTGGCCACAAGATATGACTATATTTGATTTTAAATTTTACAAGACAATTTGTATGGGTCTGACACATTTGGGACGCTGTTAATGTTTTCCTTTAGCCTGCATTTTGGCACTACGTTACAACAAAGGACGGTGTATAAGAAGGTGAACCTAATTTATCAGTGGTTGGTGATAATTAAATTTACAATAACAATAGATTTATCATGAAACTGTTCAGATTACAATAGTGGCGATAATTACCTGCAATCGTTTAATCGAACTACCTCCGAAACACTTTTTATCTAAATTAACAATTATTACCCAATAACTTTACAAAAAAACATTTCTACGCATTAATATTTTCCGAATATATAAATCGACCGTGTATCGAGGACAAATAGGTTTGGACGAGTAAAAACTATACTTAAAATGAAAACAGGGCTCAAAACGTGAAAACCCGTCGATTTTAAAACCTATTTCATAATCTGATTTTAAAACTACAAATCTAGCTTTATGTATGTATTATAACTATTCTAGAAAGAATTAAAAATAATCGAAATGAAATATGATTTACTTTAAATAAAAATTGTCTAGAGTACCACTCATTGTTTTGATTTGAAACTAATGTAAAAGTATAGGCTTTAATATTTTTTTACAATCATAGCTTTTTTGTGCAAGGTACTTACTTGGTACCTACTACATACTTGTACATTCGACCTGCACATATTATTTTCATTGTAATTAATCGATGAAAAACACCATGGATTGTAGATAAAAATGAAGTCTTTGTTTTATAAATTTGTTACATTTCGAAATATTGTACTGTTTCGTTTTCTGAATAGGTAGAAAACAAATAAAAAACTAGGTTTATAGTTTTAATATCAGCATATGACAAATATTTCATAAAATTGCTTAGATTTACAAAAAATATTGGATATTGGTGTGGTGAAAATCAACAGTTTTTTTATGGACTATATTTCTATTTCATTTATTTATTTATTTAAGGAAAAGACACAGAAACAAGTATAAAATACATACAATGCAAACAATACTTAAAAAAAACTTAACTTATTTCCACTACGCTTTCCACCGAAACATACAGATCTAAAAAGCAAGGTACGTGAAGAAAGATAAAATAAAAAACTAACCAAAGGAAAAAAAAAAGAAAAACTCTGAAATGGAACAATAGTGAATTCGTAATATTGGGCACATATTACAATGTATTTCTTAAATGTATGTGAAATACGGTGTGAAATTACTGTAATTTATTTTTATTTATATTAAGGCTTTAATAATGTTTTTCATACTAAGTACGGGTTATTAGTAACAATATAACAACAAAACAGCTTGTAACTAACTTAAATAATAACGACCATTCCCGTACTAAAATTTGGTTTTTTTTGTGATTTCGAAAATAAAGAAAAAAAGATATTATGTAATTTTTATGTAACTTACTGGTGTATCTTGCACAGGAATGTAAAAATGGGTACTAAAAAATATAGGAATGATGATGACATTTTATAACTGTGAAAACCATACTTTATCGTATGGTTTGGTATATAGTATCTTTAAAACAAATAAAATAATAAACTAATCATAGGTTTCAAAATTTTCACAATCACCAATCGAAATACCATTACCGTTAAAAAAATAAGTTTTAACTTATCCTTTAGAACATTTTGTTCCTTATCTAATCAACGTTTCGTAACCCTCATGCCCATACTTAAGAAATATCTTATCTTCAATGTTATGTTGCGCACTCACAATGATTTTCATCACGATAAAAAAAACTACAGGCAAATTCAAACAAAAAACTTAATTTATCGTTAAAACATCGATGATTGGGCAACTAAATCAGTACGATTTATCGAAACTAATTAAGCATTCCTTGGTTTGATAAATTGATGATAATGCTCATAACATACATATACATATACCAAAGACCATATAAGTACGCTGTTGAATCCAATAACGTTTAAAGAGCAGCCACTGGCATTAGGAAAATGCCCAAATAACAATAGCAGCACAGAAGTAATGTATGTGAAGCAGTGGCAAACTTAGATGAAGTGGACGTTGGAAACATTTCCAACGAAGTTTCTTGCCAGTTCTTCGATGGGATTGTTGAACTGGCTAATGATAAAATATAACAAGTGCATTGAATGATGTTGAATAAACAGTGATAAGCTCTAATGATGATCAGGTGACCAAAAGGCTGAAACCGGCAAAACTTATTTTGACAAAATTTGTCAATACATGAGGATTATTTGCTGCGACAATCATTAACTATTACATTACCGTGACAAGGGCATGGAGGTGAAAAAATATCATACTTTATTTAAAAAACACCAATGGAAATATCAACAATATTATGAGTTAAAAACGACATCCACAATTAAGCATTGTAGTTCAATGTAATTTGCCAATCAATTTGTTTTCACAATCGACTAGCCTGTTTCAGACGGTCTACTCGGGAAGCTAACACGATAAGTTCTCTCAATAAATATCTGCAAGAAGCCGTCATTTAATTTTTTTTTAAACAGAGTTTGACAGCTACTCGCAGGTATGAATTTTGAGAACTTATCGTGTTCGCTTTATAAGGGCTTATGCTGGATGGAATTAATATACGTTTAAAACTAACAACATTTTATGTATCAAAACACTGAGGAGCAATGAAAAAAGAAACGTTAATAGATCAAAAATATATATTTTTATTTTGAGATTTTCAGGTCTTGTTAAAATGTTGCATATTCGTGCAATGTTTTTAAAATTGGAATGGCAAAATCCGTTAAATCCACTTGAATGAAGAATGCCCAAAATAAAAGAGGAGGCGAGCTTGCGAGTTGGCTATAATAGAAAAGTGCATTCATTGTTGGAATTTTAAATTCATAAAATACATTTTCGTGCAAGTATAAATTTTTGCAAGTCAGGATAAGTTTGATCTTTAAATTTTCTCCTGACTATGCCACCTATAATATGATTAACAAGGACATGCTGCCAGTTTTATTTATTAAAACAAATTTTCAATAATCAATATCTATAGTTCCCTGTGGTAAAATAAGTTTGCTGCATTAAGGTGAACTGCATTTTCAGTATCGTATTGCATTCAAGTTAGCACTGCTTCTCTTTCCCATAAAATGACTGTCATTGTCCTGAGTTGTGTGAATTTCCATAGAGATTGTTGGCATTATTAGCCCTGTCAAAATTCACACAAGTGTCAATGCCAGGGGGGTAACTGGCTTAAGATGTGAGAGAATTCAATCAATTCTGCACCAATCAGAAGCGTCTATGTCATATCTTCTGCGCTCTTACGGGGTAGAATATCTGGCATCCACTTCTGATTGGTTCAGAATTTATCGAGTTCCCTCACATATTTTCTCACATCCTACGCCGGGTCAGTCCCTGATCAGTGTCAAGTCCATATTTTGTACTTAAGCAACGATGCTAAGCCCTATTCGTTGCTACAAAACTGTTCAATACAATGTGACTGTATAGTTTTTACTAAAAGAACAATTTATTGAGTAATTTGAATGTTTAATGAGCGTGTGAGACTATACTTAAACTTACAGCTAATTTTTGAATTTGCTTACAGAGCACAATTTTCTTTGCTGACGCTGAAAATGTTTGCGCTATACTGATACTAATATTTTGTGATTTATTGCTGGGGCTTAGTAATATCACATATTATAATGATCTGGTTGGTAGGTATTGCACATAAGTACTAAATGCCAAATAAACTTTACTGTATTCACCCTTATACAATATTCACTCATACTCAATTAGCATAACAATTACTTATACATTAACTACACCTACAGGTGTGACTGCATCTCTGCACATCCTTGAAGATCGATCAAGAACAGTGAAACTTAACCTTTTTCCTTGGAACTTAATTATAAAATCTGAAAAATATATTTGATACAAAAATTATAAAGTCTAAGAGACACTACAAAAAACTTATCGAAACCTTTGAGAGCCGAAATAATGTGTGTTGTTAGAAGCTCAAACCCTTTTCAAGTCATAAATTAGGCAACACTGTCTCTAAAATAAGGTGAAGTGAGAGCAAATGACGTTCTTTTACTTAGCTCTTCGGTCGATTGTTCCAAAATGTTATTATGACATCGGAAAAAAAATTGCATTTTTCTTTGTAGACATGTGATATTTGAAACACATTGAACTGCTTCATGGATAATACCGAGTGTAATTTTATCCCTTATATACGGTATATATCTTATAAGTGGCAACCCTTGAGCGGTGGTTGGCCCTTACTTGGGACACTCATGTGTACGTTTGACATGAATTATAAACTCATACAAATATTACATAAAATTATGTACTTATATACTAAATAAATATATGTCAAATGTATTTTTTTCTTATTTCAACATCGTATTTAATACAATTACTAAATAGTTGAATATTCTCATTTCTTATCTTCTAAGTAAGTTTACAGCAACCGTTTTAGGTATAAATAATAAAAACATCATATAGGAAACAGTCTTCGTTGAAACGTATATACGAACGAAAAGAACTATAAAAAAATCACTATAAACACTTAACAAAAATGTAATACAAACTGCAGTGTTACGAGAACGACAGTGTTAGGGCAAGGCACTAGGTTCAGATTGTATTGCCATTCAGGCAACCAACAAGAGTTCGGACATCCGTTCGTAAGTTCATGCAACCTTGTGATTGGTTGGATGTTTTCCTTATTCAGTGCTGACCTCTAGTCTCATAAGGAAACTATATCTTCATTTATAAACACAGATTTTAAGATATCCAATACACGTTACAAATGGACATCTCCATATATAATTAGTCATGCAGTACTGGACACGATAAGTGTCACTATAATAACATCATTCACATAATACTATTTGTCATCTTAGTACACATTCTCGCTTATCTGGGAGCAGAAGTGACTCACGAAGGAAGTGCAACATTATACTAACACCCTAAATGTCGTCAAGTAATTATTGCTATGACAAGATAGCATGCACGGGAATGTGAGTGGGCACCTCCCGGCGCGACGGGGGGTGCTACTTGAAGAGAGCCGTTATCTCCTCGACCTTCTTGTTCTTCGTCTCCGGCAGCTTGAAGTACGTGAACGCGAAGAAGAGAATGAGAAGGACCGAGAAGGGTAGAAACACGTAGTTGCCGAGCAGACCCGACAGCGGCAGGAAACTCAGCCCGATCACGAAGTTGGCCAGCCAGTTGACGAACGCTCCGAGACTGACGGCCGCGCTGCGCGGGCCCTGCCCGAACAGCTCCGACATTATCATCCACGGAATCGAGCCGGGACCGACGCCGAAGAAAGCGACGTAGGCGAGCGTGAACACGACCGCGAACACGCTCATCGTCGCGTTGTTCTGGTACGTGATCAACGCGACCGTCATGAGGAAAGAGAAGACGGTCATCCCGCCGAGGCCGAGCAGCTGCAGCGTGCGCCGGCCGAGCCGGTCCATCAGCGGGATCGACACGAGCGCCATCAGCACCATCACGCCGCCGACGCCTATCGTCGCGATGCGCGCCGTCTCCTCCTCGAGCCCCGCCTGCACGAAGATGTTCGTCGAGTAGTAGAGCACGGCGTTGATGCCGCCGAGCTGCTGCGACAGGTGCATCACGACGCCGATCGCGAGCGGCGCGCGCAGGGCCGGCGAGCGCAGCAGCGACATCACCGTGAACGTCGGCTCCATCCGCATCGCGCGGTCCTCGTC
This sequence comes from Incurvaria masculella, assembly GCA_946894095.1. Classification (NCBI taxonomy): domain Eukaryota; kingdom Metazoa; phylum Arthropoda; class Insecta; order Lepidoptera; family Incurvariidae; genus Incurvaria; species Incurvaria masculella. The sequence goes on along the minus strand of OX335653.1, from coordinate 19,432,367 downwards.
GCGCATCTCGTCGATCTCGCGGTCGACGTCTCCGCCGCCGCGCAGCTTCGAGAGCGACGCGCGCGCGCGCTCCTCGTCGCGGGCCGCGATCAGCAGGTAGCGCGGCGACTCCGGCGCGAACGGCAGCAGCGCGAGCTGCAGCGCCGAGGGGACGGTCGCCAGGCCGAGCAGCCAGCGCCAGCCAGTCGCGCTGCCGAGGATGCTGTCGATGCCGAGCACCTGGCTGCCGACGAGGCCGATCGTGACTGCGAGCTGGTTGACGGTGCCGAACGCGCCGCGCAGCCGGAGCGGGGCGATCTCCGAGACGTACGTCGGCGCGACGGTGGTGGCGAAGCCGCAGTTGAAGCCGACGAGCAGGCGGCCGATCGCGAGCATCTCGTACGAGTCGGCCGGCTGGCTGAAGCCCATGAGGAGGCCGGCGACGACGCCGAGCACCGTGTTGATGAGCAGAGCCTCGCGGCGGCCGCGCTTCTCGGCGAGCCAGCTGCCGAAGGGGCAGCCGACCATGCCGCCGACGGCGAAGAGGCTTACGGCGACGGCGAAGAGCGTCTGCGCGGTGCCCGCGTCGGTGCCGTACGACTCGGCGATGAAGGCCTCGATGAAGGTCTGCGGCGCGTTGATGACGCCCGTGTTGAAGCCGAACTGCAGCATGCCGAGCACGGCGGCCGTGACCGCGTACAGCAGCGCGCCGGTCGCGCCTCCTTCCGCCATGACGTCTCTCTGTCTACTGGGCCGACTGTCGCCGCTGCCGTCCGTCTCCGCCGCTGAGGCTCCGCCTGCAAGCACAATCATTACGACGTTACGATAAGCGCAGCACCCGAGAGACGATAACGTCTGCTCAAGCAATTAGCCACCGAATCGCGATGAACATATGCACATGTGTGCGCAACACCTCAGATATAAAAGGAGATGTGTCATCTAGCGCGCCTAATATGAGACCCACTGTCTCCAATTTTCTCAGGAGAGTTTGTGTGGCATACGACGTTTGCCCGGTTTCCCATATGATTATTCGATTATATGCACAGTTCGTCCAAGCGGCGCAGCATCGCGAATAACGACGACATGACACTTCTTCTTCCTTTTCTCTTCTGTGCGTAACACAATGATGTGAAACGCATTAATGTTCTGCGCGCGTCATTACTAATGACTGAGCTGTAAGAATTTTATATAATTTTTAGGGTTCCATTTCTTAAAAGGAAAAGAACCTTAAGAACGGCCCGTAAGCTATGCTCCCCATACAAACGTAGTTTACTAATCATTTGGAAACCGCTATTTCAATTAAATTTATATTCAATATCTAATATCAGGTAACAAATATCTGTGTCTGCACGCTTTTGTTTTTTTGAAAAATCCAAACCGATGAAGTGAAAGCAAAAAGAAAATCTTCATACGAATTTTGTTTTCTCTGTGGTTTGACCCAGAATAAATTTACTGAAAAAACAAAGACATGCAGACACAGATATTTGTAGCCTAATATTAGATACTAAATATAAAGTAAGTTGGAACAGTGGTTTTAAAATTATTAGTAAACTACGTTTGTATGGGAGGCGAAATTTTCTGATGCTTACGGGCCGACCTTAATGGATCATTTCGTTGTCCGTCTGTCTGTTCGTCCAGACTCGTTTTCTCATGAACGCGTGGAGGTATAAAGTTGAAATTGATGTCATCATAAGTCTTCATCTTGTAATTTACTACTGTCAACATTTATTTAAGAATGTACTTCTAACTGTAACATACTTTTTCTTTTTCATTATGTGTACTTTCTGTATATTATTATAATGCATGTCATGTTCACTGCTTAGGGGTATATGTTTGACAATTTTTAAGGGATTTTTAAATGTATCATGTGTAACATATCACTCTGTTTGTGGACCAAATAAAAAAAAAATCAATGCTTGGCGCTGTAAAAATCAAACTTCTAGTAAAGAATAATTCGACCACTTATGCCCCATATTTTGACACTCGCCAATAAATCAAACCTATAGGGTACTTCACGTTGATTTAGAATCAAGAAAATTGGCAAGAAGCACTCACAGCACAAATAAGGGAAAACTCCGAAAATAGTTAATTTGTAATTGTGCCTCTACAGTGTACACAATTTTCCGAATTACAGATGTTATTATTGCAGCAACAGTTTTATTTAAGCTCAAGGTCAACCACTGCGGAAAAGTGTGAACTGAGACATCGGAAATAATAAAACACTAAAACTCAGCATACAAATATTTTGAGATAACTATTTATTCTCTATTGCATGAGACCTATTGCATAAGTAGTTATCACTGGTGTTCAGGTGCATTCTGTCATATTTAAGCATAGTTTTTAGGGTTCCGTACCCAAACAGTGCCAACGGAACCTTATTACTAAGCCTCCGCTGTCCGTTCGTCCGGCCGTCCGACCGTCCGTCCGTCCGTCCGTCCGTCCGTCTGTCACAGGGCAGTATCTCATTAACCGTAATAGGTAGGGAGATGAAATTTTCAAAAAATTGAAAAAAAATTGGTAAAACTAAAAAATAATAATAAATAAAGGGGGGTCTCATACAATAAACGTATTTTTTTGTGTTAAATCTTTTTTTTTATTTTTTTTATTTAGGTTCATCAACAAGAACACCACTCAAACATACACAGAAAATACAGATAGAGGATAAAAGACTGAGCGTATTCTTAATTATAGACGAACACAACATTCACTACAAATTAATACCTAACCTAGCACAATTCGAGCTAAAATTTCAAATGACACTAGCACATAACAAGCAAAACACAATAATAGAACAAGAAGATAAAAGAAAAAAAAAATCTTGTACGATGGTACGGAACCCTTCGTGTGCGAATCCGACTCGCACTTGGCCGGTTTTTTGGTTTTAGGCTTTATCTTCGCGTGTATTCAAGACATTGAGCTACAAGAGGGAATAAGAGTCTAACATGTAATTTTCTAAAACAGATGTTGGAAGGATCTCGTTCTCCATACATGTCACGAATATACATTTATTCGTAGCACAGGTGTCACTATGAAGAAGTGTTTAACAGGGTTTGTTTGGATAAAATAACAACTTGATTAAAAGCTTGACTACGAGAATCACAACAGCAAGAGAGAAATCTGTGTTCTATCGTCGAAGAATGCAAATGGGAGCTGCATAACGCTGTCCCTCCGTCCTTCCTACCAGCGTTCGACGCGCAACAGAAAGCGTATTCCAAGGTTACCCACTCAACATTTAAAAAATAAGAACCAACCAATCCTGTAGATTATTTAACTAGAGGGTCGATAAACTATGGAATCGACTTCCTGCCAAGGTCTCTCAAAGTACAACCTGGGGTCCTTCAAACGTGGTGTAAAGAAGCACCTGGTCGGCCGGCATGATTTTCGCAGCCCCGTGAAAGTTCGGGAGTATAAATGGGCGTAATCGGGCACCTCTTATGTGAAGTCCTAGTACGCCATAGGCCGCGCTTAACATAAAAAACCGGCCAAGTGCGAGTCGGACTCGCACAAGAATGGTTCCGTACCATCGTTCAAGATTATACACAAAAAAAAAGTGTTTTTGTAAAGTGGGCCCCTCTATTTTTTACCATTTTCGTATTTTCCTAATTTTATTGTTATAGCGCCAAAATAAATACACACTCTGTGAACAATTTAGCTGCCTACCTACTACGGTTCATGAGATACAGCCCTGTGACAGACGGACGGACGGACGGACTTAGTAATAGGGTTCCGTTGGCACCCTTTGGGTACGGAACCCTTAAAAATATGTTGTATACCAACTCAGTGTTATGTAACACTGCTGTAAAACTGAGAATTCTATAAACAAGATAAGGACGATTCGGCAACGGACTCCGCAATACGTGCCGGTGTGTCCAATCAGCGCGATATTACCTGTGAGATTGCGGGAGATATCTCGCGCGTGATGATATCGTGTCGCTGAGTCCACATACCCAGACTTTGAGGAAACGTTATGCAGCACATGCATAGCAAAATGATAAAATCAATTACACCTCCAAATTCGAGTCGGAATTGGGTTTCCGATAAAATATACCCGTGACTAAAGCATAGTAAATATGTTTCGATATCAAATGCCGTAGGTGAGTTGTGGTAATGAAACTTCGGACAAATGGGACAGCGGTATTCGTTTGACAAAGGGATCCTGACATAGACCCGATTCCTGAAGGAATCCGGTGCGTAGGCGGTGGATGAGGTATTAGCCATTCACATCTATAACATATCTCATAGTTGCACGAAACAATATTTGTTAATGAAAAACCAGTATGGGTGCGAAGAGACCAAAGGTGCTCAGAAAAGCCAATTCCACCACATCTCAAACCACGCTCAGCGAGGCACCATACCAGCGGATTTACGAACTATCGCTGAGTTATCAAAATTGTTCTAATTAGGTACGTAGGAAAGGCACTCGCCGGCAGACAGCTCTATATCCTGGCGGTGCGGCAGAGAAATGAGTTCGAGCAACGGCTCGTTCTCAGTAGCCTAATGTCAAACACAAGGGGTGCTCTGATTCTCTGCGGCGGGTGCCCCGGATTTAGGTCGGATGGGGAGGAATAAGGCATGCAAGTTCTGCAGAGCCAGGTCCATGATAGTACCTATAGAACAGACTAGCAACCTTACAAACCGTCTGTGGCTCAGTGACTCCAGGCCAACGTGGGTCAACATGACGAACCACTCGGCGCTGTATTAAGTCCAAGGACGCCAACAGTTTTTTATGCAACCTGACATGCATGATTATACCACACAGCTGCCGTTTTGTTATTAGCCCAATGCACCACATTCCCGAATGAATCAGGTGCCATGCCAGGACCTTCCCTTTACGAGCACGGCGACATTGAATTGGATGGAAAACACGGACAATTTTTCATTGCCGCTTCAACTATAGTTTCAGTCAATGCGGTGGTACCAACCCGGGCGGGCTTAACCCTAGTAAGGGAAGGGGACCTACAGTTTTACATGGGCTCCGAACTATGGAACAGCTCGCATTCGAAACGAAATGCACTTATCCAGCTCAGAAAGAGAAAGAAAGTGGTGCAAGGGGATTTGAACCCATAACCTCTCGCATGAAAGGCAAGTCCTCGAGCCCCTATCACCACGAGCTGTGCTGGAGACTACCTTCCAGTATATATAAAATAACCTTCTCCAATAGTATTCCAGTTTCCGCGATGCAATTTTGGCCTTGGATTCGATAAAACGCCGAAAACGCACGTCTTTGGGTAGAGCGGCCTGTATTTTAAATTGGTTTTTTTTTTATGTGACTGGACATGATGGCTAATACCACACCTTCTGTCATGGTATTAGCCCAACACACCACATGGGAACTAGGTGCCATGCCAGGACCTTCCTTATATTGCTCGGCTACATTGAACTGGATGGAAAACACGGACAATTTTCATTGCCGCTTCGACCATCGTTCATTCAATGCGATGGTACCAACCCGGGCGGGATTAACACTACCACCTAACCTAGTAAGTAAGGAAGGGGACCTACAGTTTAACTTGGAATCCGAACCACGGCCAGCCTCTCTCAACGGTCTAATAATGGTCACCCATCCAAGACCAGACCGGACCCAGCGTTGCTTAACTTCGGAGAGCGATCGCCGAAGTGTCGCGCCACTGGGCCACTGAGGCTGACAAGTGGCAGAGAATAAAAAGTCTATCGGTGGAGACCACGAGCCCACAAGTCAATATGCGATTACTATTACTGCAAGAACACATATCGGCAGTTACCATGCTGTCACGGATTTTATACTCGCTCAAGTCGTTTCCAATCTGCTTTAATTAACTCGAACAATGTGTTGAATGTACAAGCCGAGTTAAAATGCTTCAATTGCCGTCCACAGTCGCCCGTCCGCCATTAATTAGAGATGAATAGTACGTCCATCGTGCATATGCAATTTTTATTAATTAAGGTGGCCCAACCCGACGGGACTAACTCATTCGCGGGCACGGTACAAAACCGTGCTGTTCCGCTCTGGGACCTTCTCTGTTTCAAAGAAAAAGACAGGCTTCGTGATGAGGAAGATGCAACATGTCCACAAAAAACAATGTGCATAGTGTACGAGTTGGTAAGATTTACGAAAATTTTAATTACAAAACGACTTATAGCTAAATCTAAACCACGACCGCTGTAGTCAAAAATCTAACAAAAACCAAATAGATTATAAATCCTGATGAAATAAGCTATGTCTGATGACTAATCTTTTTAAGATTTTTTTACTTTATCATTGCGTAATCCACCTCCAAATGTTTGTATAAAACGCGCGAAAAATTCGAATTTTCGAACCTTATTTAACTTAGAAACCAAACACAATTTTACAATGCCAACCGTCATCAGACATCTAGTTCGATGAAATATAGCTATTTTGAGCAAAATTTGGGATCTCTGACAAGAAATATGGGCGTGATCTTCTTTCCCCGATTGTATGGGGAATTGAGCGGGATGGCCTACCTTAAGGGCCTGGTACTAGCCAAATCGCAAAGTTAGACGAGGCACCCCAAGTAAACTAACTAAGTCTGACGATTATAAGTGTCATCCTTACAATATATGATTCCTTGTCTAGGAATCGAATGATTTTCGTTAATGTATGTTTCCTTTTTCTATACAAAATACATTGCGGAAACGGTGTCCATTTCCGAACTTTTTTGACTAAATGTAGAAATCTAAAAGCAAATGGAATTTTTTGTTTATGCATATATGCTGTTTTTGCTTATATCTAGAAATCGAATGACTTTCAGATTTCTAATGAGAAAAATCAACTTTTTTTATTTTTATTATTATTTAAATAAATGATGGAATAAAAAAATATTAACAATCCATTATCAGTCTGGAGTTCTATTTGGATTTGCTGAAGCGTTTCACCACATATTATTACATTTGTTAAAAAGTGCATTTGTATGGCGCGAGTAGTTGGCTAGTACTGGCGCCTTAAGGACGTTTCTACTGCGGGCGGGTTACCATGGTAAATTTACTCGACGAGTGAATAGGCAAGTAAGTGATTCAATCTTACATTCTGTTGCATTTCGTACGATGCCGACTGGTCAATATCAATTCACTTGGCCGAACAAGACGTCATTTGACAGTTAGCAGGGTACAAAGTGCAACTATACGTGAGATTAGTCTCTGACCTGCCTGTGCACCCGGCGATTAAATTTACCGTGGTAGCCACCTGATCCCTATTTCTATCACGTCTACGTATTTACATCACGGTGATAGTGCCAACGCCATTATAATTTCACTAGTGCCACAATAATTTTAAATCTTTTTAACCGACTTCAAAAAAGGAGGAGGTTATCAATTCGTCTGTATGTTTTTTTTTTTTTCCTCATAACTTTTGCCTGGGTGAACCGATTTTTATGATTATTTTTTTAAATGATAGCTAGTGCTTCCCAAGTGGTCCCATTTTAATTTGGTTAAGTTCTGACAATGATATCCAAGAGAAAATCATAAAAGTCTTAAATTTGTATTAAGATGTGCGCGACAAATGGACGAATAACTCAATATAACGCCAACCGATTTCGGTGATTCTTTTTTTATTGGAAAGGACGTGTACAAATTAGTAAGTGTAACAAACAAACAAATAAAAAAACAAATTTAACAAAAAAAATAACCGACTTCAAAGAAAAAGCACTAAAAAGTAAAAAATAATTTTCATTTTTGTAGTTACGATTTCTGTTATTTTTTGAGTCGGTGTCAGCCAAGGTTAGGTTAGGTTAGGTTAGGTTAGATTAGGTTAGGTTCTCTTGATTGGCGCAGCGCGTGCCCGGCTGACGCCGACTAAAAAAATAATAGAAATCGTAACTACAAAAATGAAAATTATTTTTTACTTTTTAGTGCTTTTTCTTTGAAGTCGGTTATTTTTTTTGTTAAATTTGTTTTGAGGTCTACAATAGTGAACCGCTAGGTACCCTGAGACCGTATTGGCACTCGGGAGTCAGAAATGGCACCCTTCAATTGTCGGAGTATGACTCCTCCCGATGGGTGAACAGCCGTAAGTTTTCAAACATATGGAATATGTTACATTACGAATTTGCTGGCACTGAGCCACCGCAGCAGCCCTTTTTTATGCGACCTGACATGGATGGCTAATACCACACAACTACCGTTATGATATTAGCCCAATACACCACATTCCCGAAGGAATTTGGTGCCATGCCAGGACCTTCCCTTTATGAGCACGGCTCCATTGAACTGGATGGAAAACACGTACAATGTTTCACTGCCGCTTCGACCAATCTTTTCATCCAATGCGATGGTAACAACCCGGGCGGGCTTAAACCCTACCACCTAGTAGGGGAAGGGGACCTACAGTTTTACATGGATTCCGAACCATGGAGCAGCTCGCATTCGTGACGAAATACACTTATCGAACTCGGAAAGAGAAAGACAGTGGTGCATGTCGGTATTGAACCCAGGTCTCTGGTACGCTAGGCCAGTCCCCGCGCCACTAGGCTACGAGCCGCTCTAAAATAAAAGCCCTATGAATAAATGGATTTTTGCGTTTGAAACGTTATACAATACAATATATATTTAAAGTTTTTGAGACGGATGAGTGTTACTTGGCTGGACGGTACGCAAGGGTTTTATCGGTTACCTACATGCAATGGTATTGACTCAGAACCTATCCTTACAAGGACTACATTAAACAATGAACAATTGTGGTGGGGTTTATGTCCAACAAGGAAAGTATGAATTACTTACGTCAGGGTCAATCTTAGTAAGTACATATGTACGTACTAAAACTCTTAGGCTGAGATAAATAGTCCTAACAGAAACTAAGACTAACGAAAAGTAGTACTTTGTGACGTCAATTGGCATTACTTTGAGATTTCGTCCATACAGAAAGTATCAAAGTGACGTCACAAAGTACTACTTTGCGTTAGCATTAGTTTTGGTGACGACTATTTATCTCAGCCTTAGACTAGGAGGTCGCAACAAAAATGGTAACGATAACGTAAATAGCTGAAACTGGGTTCACAGGATAAAGACCAACCCTCTGAAGCTAAATGTGTCAGTCTACCTGTTCCAAGTGGTTGCGTTACGTAGATAAGGCGCCTGAAAAAGTAGTTATGGTGACAAAAAATACATATGATAAGGTAAATGGATGCAAATGACGAAGAATGAAAGTATCAATACATACTTGCTTAACAATACAAAAACTGAACTAATCTTTGGTTGCATATAGTAGTTATAGGCGATTTAGGTTACAGATATAACTTTAGGTATATTTAAGTATTTAATTAAGTAACCGTCTGGTTATTGTTGTATAATTAATAGGTATCAATGTTTCCAGATAATCAGTATATTCATCAGCAGGTACATACCAGCATCTATTTTATATAGCCAATCTAGAAAACGCAACCACTTAGGACGGGCAGACCGACATATTTAGCATCAGAGGGTTGGTCTCTAACATGTAAACCCAGATACAGCCATTTACCTTATCGTGACAAAAAAGGCCTTCACCTCCCGGAATATCTGTTCCCCTTCTCTTTCCTTCCAAAAATACTTGTACAATCGACTCCACCAGTGAAGTCATAATTTTTTATAGCACAATCAATGTTTTTCAAGTTAAACTGAAAAACACAATTATCTGTTTATGCATACTAAAGCATAATCGCGTTTATTATTACTTTCGTACTCATAAAATGAAAGCCACGAAGAAACTTCTGTGAGTCTAAGAGTATATCCGCTGTTCTGGTTGACCTATTATGTGGAAGATAGCGAGTACGTCTGACTTGGGTTTGGTGCTCAAATCGCAAGTAGCAAGTTGCAATTTCGGCGTTCTGGAGGCTTATTATTGAAATTCCGTGCTCAGAAATCTGGAATATTTCAGTCGAGAATACTGATTTTATAGCTGTTGTCGAAGCGACCTTGTCGACTTGTCTCTCTTATATCACGTATATCTTCTTTACTTGTGATTTGTGGATTTAATCAAAAAGTATGCGAAAATTTCAAATCTTCTCGCTAGATACAAAGCTAGATCCAAATTCGGAAACAACAAATAAGTCTAAGTTAAACATTGAGCTATACTATAAACGTTCCATTATAGCTAAATGAAGTTAAATAAGGTGTTGAAAATTTAGTCATCAGTCAGCAATATCGTTTTCCATATCAGCAAAAAAACCAATTTATTTGTGTAGATGTACTGCAATGAACTTAATTAAAACGAACCCACTTGAATTATTTGATTGGCGAAGCTGACCTCGAAGCTGACAAACTCACTTGTACTTTACATCGAACATGTCTGCTTTTCACATTTTTGTTTTTGGGGCATATCGAATATCATTAACAATAAGGCGGCCAACTTTTTAAATATGATATGAAGGGTAGATTTTCCGCAGGACCCAAAAAATATCTGCCATATAAAAAAGATCACTGACTGGCAGACAACTTTGGTAATCCAAATGTCTCAGGTTCGAATCCTGCTTCCACGGAGATCGACGATAACCGTGCCTGCTTCAGACGAATGTCCAGACCAAACATTTTTCTGTTATTTCCAAAATCTGATTGCAATACTTCAACGTAGATTTCATTGTAGATATTAAATGGGAAAAATATCAAAATAAACCCAAATTAACTATTCAATTTGAAAACAAAAACAAAGTTTCGATTGATCTCTTTCTGCCCTACAAAGTACATAGCGACTACAATACATATACCGATTGCATGGAGGCGTTTCCTCTCCTTGGAACGCGAGGGAATTTCTCGCGTATTTAGGGGAGATCCAAGCAGATTCCAGAGCTCCGTGGTGACACCAATGCGAAATTCCGACGTCGGGATTGTTTAAATCACGGCCAATGAATAGAGAAGAATATGAATATGAGAATATGATTCTACTCATGAATATGAGTAGATGTGCATTATTATGCCTTCCATTAATAAGGGCATGCGTAATAATCAAAAGGGCACAATAACTGTGCTCTTCCGTAACAAACGAACTCTGTGGGCGTAGTCAGAGTTCTCACCTAAACAGGCGTTTAAATAGGGAACTTCAAAATTACGAAAAAACGTCCAACAACATCGAGACATTTGCTAACGGTTGTCTTAGTCGTCGCCACGTTTTTACTCTTCTTGAGTCAAGAATCCATCCAATAACGGTCTGTGGTCTTTCAAAGTTGCTAGCATTTTCTCAACTTATGATGGTTGGATTTGCTGTCCGTCTGTCTGCATAACAACATCATACAACACCATACACACCATAACCCCATATAACACCAAAAAAACTTCATACAACTATAAAACAGCATACAAACCCAATACTTCACCATACAAATTCTATACGACAGCTTGTTATCCCATTCAAAACCATACAACATCATTAACACAATATAATCTAATACAAAACCATACATCGGCATACAATATCATACAACACCTTAAAACAATAATAATTGCTGAGATAATTTGTCCTCACACGGCACCGAGTTCTCCCGGCATGACACTAGACGTAATATTAGCCATTTCAGGGCAACTAAAACATATTTGTTTACAAACATTTTGTTGTTTTCTATAATACCATGTAAATATTATCCATGTATATAATAACAAGAAAAACTTTCGCTTACTGGATCACATTGCGCAATATGGTTGGTCGGGGATTTCATAGTGATCCCAGAGACACCGACTGGCACGTGGTTAGGAACCCTCATTATTGTTCATTAAATATTTTTCCATGGTCACATTCGCCCAGTAATTTAGCACCGAGAGGGATAATGATGAGCTCGACAGCTCGAGATATGATTCAAGACTAACTCTGTTAGTCGCACATATCTTTGATGCAATATCAGTTAGTTTACATTAAATAGCACCGAGACATAATTGCGAGTTTTTTCGCACTTCAAGATGTTAGAAGCATTTCATAAACTGAGTTGATTGTTCGACAGCCAGATGCTGGACAGACATAAGAAAGCATTTATGCCCAAGCTGAAACAGTGATTCGCTCGGTTAATTATGTTTTATTTATTTTGCACAACTTTTGCCTAAATGTATATTCTAATTACAAACATTTATACAAACCTTAAAAATTAAAGTAATTTTCCTTTACTTGAGAGGTAATGTTTTTGAAAAAAAATTTGCAGAAAATAACTTGCCTCTGCAAACACAGACAAACACTAGAACCCTTTTTGTCATATCGACGTCACAAAATATATATAGGATTACATCCAATAACTCCATACAAAGTCCCGATTTCGTGCACCTGTACAGGCACATTTCTCTTTAATGGGCTCTAAGCCAGTTTCGCGGTACTGAACTGTCGCAAATGGTCCTTAGAAATCATCTTTTTAATAATATCAGAACCAGCAATGCTCCGGCCCATATTTAAGTGACAACCCCGCCACTCGATTAAGGGAAAGTATTTATCTCAAAAATCGCCCGAGTTGAACTACTGCTGTGGCGACGTAGACCTAGGAATAAAAGGGACCTAGGAATACATTACTGTACACAACCCACCATGATTTTGGCATCAATATTTTAGCTCGGTAATCACAAAGGAAAAAGCATTTGATTGAGACTACAGTGAGTGTGGAGAAAGTAAACCAAACAAATAAATAAACATATACTCGTTATATCTTAACATTCTTCCAGAATAACCACATCATACTTTACATCCAACTAATAAAATATAATCACTAATACTAACTAGAATTTATAATGATTTCAATATCTTAAATATTTCGTAAGTAACATGATATAAGTAATGAAAAAAAAAAATTCAAAGCGAGCGGAGCGGTGCTCAACAGGTAGTACTCTATAACGACGTGCAACAGTTCACTAACCACTTGATGGTGAAAGCTACTGCCTGCTCAGGCCAAGGCCCAAATGGTCCAAGCGTGGAGGTTATGAACTATGCTTGCACTCAGTTGGTTAAAAGATCATTTATACAGTTCCAGGTATAATTTGGTCATGACTGTCCGTCTATCTGCACGGTATTTTTTTAATATTAATTGATTTTTATTTCTCAGTTGATTTCAGAAAAATATTACTTTTAATATTAAATGTGTCATTAAGAAATTAATTCAGCATTTCACATACAGTACATTATCGATCAATGGGTAATATGTCCCTGATGTAAAATTGAAGACAGCGGGTCTCAAAATAAATGCACATCTCCTTCCTTTTTGTTCTGAGCACCACAGGGTTACTGATACAAATGACTATACAAAAATTATACATTTCAACTTGGGTGTCATTTCTGGCTCCCGAGCTTCTATATTCGGTCTCATTCGGTACTAATCAATATGATCAATAAATCCGGGTCAATGTAGCCATGAAGTACCTGTAAGGAAGGTCCTAACGTGGCACCTAGTTCTTATATGGTGTGTTCGGCCAACATTATTACAGCAGGTGTGATATTAGCAATCATGTCCAGTTCAATGAAAAACTGTCAAACAAACTGACTGGCATCATTGTGCACGAGCTAAAGTCGCTACATTTGCTAATTTAAACATTGCATCGCCAATGTTAAAATTAATATGTCTTTCTTTAAATAAGACTTTAGAATCAGCATGCTGCATGCAATGGGTATAAAATAAATAAGGACGCAAAACAAACCACAATTAGTCAGCGGAGTTGACACAAGTGTTTCCATTTTTGTCTTCAGTCAAGTACCTAGGTACTATTACACATTTAATTTATTTTCATTAAAGTATGTTATTAGAGGTTAAAACAAAAAAATATAGTGCTTCGTTTGTTTTTCATCTACATTCCTCTAATTAGCCATTTTACGTTACTGTCTACTCAATTTAACACAAACTGCTTCCCTATTTTGTAAAAATGAAAAATATCATACGCATTAACTATTCACAACACACAGACATCCACGGCACAAATGCCTCGTGGACGGTAGAACAGGTTTGCAGTGGCACTCTGGCACTAAGGCGCAAATTGATTTGATACACTCTTTTGCATAATTTACTTGCGGTGAAACCGAGTATAATTCAATGCTGCATGACACAGTAAGCTGCATTCCAATGCAGTTATAGAATTTACTCTTTAAGAGTGTTTGCAGCCATGAACGAACTATTGATCCATTATTAAATTTTTAAGAGCAGTTATTTTTATTCTCTTTAGTTCTTAAGGTTCCGTACCCAAAGGGTGCCAACGGAACCTTATAACTAAGCCTCCGCTGTCCGTCCGTCCGTCAGTCACAGGGCTGTATCTCATGAACCGTAATAGGTAGGCAGCTGAAATTTTCACAGAGTGTGTATTTATTTTGCCACTATACCAAGAAATAGATAAAATTAAAAAATTATAAAAATTAAAGGGGGCTCCTATTTGTTTTTTTTGTAATATCTTGTACGATGGTACGGAACCCTTCGTGTGCGACTCTGACTTGCACTTGGTTGGTTTGTTAATTACAATCAAACACATTTTTAAGGACATCCAGCGAGTATTTTTAAATATTTAAAATTTAACACTCTGGTCATCAAGATGGTCATTTCAGGCTTTCATTTATTTCAACTTTTGGCAGACAAACTACATGTTACGTCACAAATTGATTGACTGATTCGGGGATTCGATTAACTCAGCGAAGAACCTGCCAAGAAACTTCACTGGTTTAAAAATTATTTTTTTTTGTCCACATTAAGGATAGTATACATAGGATCTAGATGTCATTGCCTGATGTTAGCAAGTCTAATGGAATCAGACGTGTTTCACTCACACCGCGCAACCTCACTCACTAGACCCGAGACATCTGGGATCGCAATTTTTGTGAACATTAAATGAGCTCACTTTTGACCTCAATATCGTCTGATATCATTTTGTAAGCACTTTAGTATACTTACATTACCACCTGACATAAAATTTTTTCGACACATCGACACTCGCAAACGGCTGCGCAGAACCAAAACTATATCGGTTTCAGTGCCTGCGCAGCGGCTGGCACTTGGAGGAGGGTAGGACCACGGGCAGTCTACCTTACAGCATATTTAGTAAGTACCAATTTCTTGATCTATTTTATTACTTAACTCTGGTTTATATTGTAAAGCTAATTAGCTTTCCATCAATGTTTCGTCTTTCCATAATATTTTTTCGTCCAATAAATTTTTATTCATTTATATAATAACACTGTATCCAACTCTATGCACCAAACCAATTACCACAACATGCTATGTTTGTGACTAATATCTAACTTTTACTATTCTAAGGTTGCCAACTTCTAGGCAAACATTTCGCTTTGAGGGGAAAATACTTAAGAGCATCTTAGAAGAGAGTAGTCATTATTTTTCTATGATGGAACTTTTTCCCTGTTTTTTTAGTTTATGATTTCGGTACCAATTTAGTTTCTCTTTCCCCCAACAAGCTGGAAGGTGCAACCGTCCATGACCGCAGCGTACAGGATACTCCCAGTAATCAAGTGCATGAATCATTACTATTGGTTCAGTATAGTCCAACTCCCCAGAGAAATAGTAGAAATTGGACTTAGATCGGAACACTCCTCTAAATAGAATAGGATACATGATGAAAAAAAAATGGCCAAGTGCGAGTCGGACTTGCACACGAAGGGTTCCGTACCATCGCACAAGATTTTAAAAAAAAACCTTTTTCTGTATGGGGCCCCCCTTTAATTATTATTATTTTAAAATTTTACCTATTTGTTGTTATAGCGGCAAAATAAATACATAATCTGTGAAAATTTCAGCTTCCTACCTGTTAAGGTTCATGAGATACAGCCCTGTGGCAGACGGACGGACGGACGGACAGACGGACGGACGGACGGACGGACGGACAGCGGAGGCTGAGTAATAGGGTTCCGTTTTCACCCTTTGGGTACGGAACCCTAAAAACCGGCCAAGTGCGAGTGGGATTATACAAGATTTGTCGCAAAGAAATCAGGTTTGTTGTATGGTGGCCTCCTTTAATTTGTATAGTTTTTTATTTTTGCTATTTTTCGTTATAACGGCAACAGAAATACAAACCCTGTGAAAACTTCAGCTCTCTACCTTTTATGAAATCCAGCCCTGTGACTCTAATAATAATTGTTCTGCCTGTTATACCAGATTTTTTTTCTGTTTTCTCTATTTTTGTTTCACCATTTATTGGTGGACGCCAGAAGGAGAGGCTTCCAATACATTTGCATAACTTATTCGCGGGCACGGCACAAAATCGTTCTATTGTGCTCTGGCACTGTCTGTTTTTAAGAAAAATACAGTCTTCAAGATCAGGAAGATGCAACACGTCCACAAAGCAAACGATACGCGTTTGAAACGTTTTAATCGGGTGATCGCGCGCCAAGCCTTTCTTCGTATAGTGTGTTGGGTTCAAAATTCAAAAAGGCAATGCAGCCAGCATATTAGGGATTGTGGCAGAATCAGCCGGTCTGGAGGAATTATTTTATTTAGTTTAACTTCCTTAGGTTATTTTGTTTGATTATTATTTTAGTTTTAAGTCAGTTAAATGTAACAAAATAGTTCTTAAATGTGTATTAAAATTTACCTAATTAAAAAAATTGGAAAAAAAATTTTTTATTACAAAACGACTTAGAGCTAAAAGTAAATGACGAATGCTGTAGTAAAAATTCAAACAAAACTCAATTGATTTTGAATCTTCATAAAACAAACTAGGCTATGGGTATAAGGATGGAAAACACACACAATTTTCATTGCCGCTTCGACCATCTTCCATTCAAAATGACGTACCAACCCGGGCAGGATTAGCCCTACCACCTAGTGAGAACTACCACCCCCATTTGAGATCCCCCAGCGGTTGAAAACGGTCCCTTTTCATGTCTAAATATTTTATATAGGTATAACCTTTCTGTTCTAACCATGTTTGCTCTATTTTTTGTCAATCATTGATAAAAGCCAGCTTGATGGAATCACAGTAAATGTGATTTTTGTAAAACAGATAATTTTAATCGTATTTTCAAGTTGTGTAAGCGATCACACTTAAAAGAATCAATGATATGTTTAAAATATGATGCAGCCAAAGAGAGAAGATCACCTAAATTAGAAACAAAATAAATTTCCTTAAAATATATACAGGGTGTTTGCGACACAATGAAACATAATTAAACATATTGAGAAACGATTAAAAAAAAACCTCATCTCTTTATCTCTGCTAGTTTATGAGATATTAGCATTTTCCAAAATAATCATATCCGAAGGCTGGCGTGAAGTAACTAAGTTAAATGAGAAGTGACTAATAAGTAAGTAAGTATATATTTTAATAATAATAATAATTTATAATTAATAAAAAATATCTGCATTGCAATTTGGTATGGTAGAAAACTAAACTGAAAAAACAGTAAAACCATATTTAATATATGAACGTATTAACAATAAACATTTTTCTATTTACCTGAGCTGAGAGTATAGAAGCCAGCATCAGCTGCGCCTTATCGCACTACATATTATTTTGAGTTGTGATTTATGAATCTTCATTGAGCTGTATTGATTTAATTGCACGAAGCACAATTTACAAACACAACGACAAAATAGACCACTCAATAGGTAACTGCATGTAAATGGATGCAAATTGAATTGAGGCAAGGATCGGACGAACTAAGTGAGTGAACATGAATGAATGAATGCAATAAACGCAAGTGAATGCAGGCAAATGCAGTATTCTGTGCCGGCCGTGCCGGTGACAGTGACGCAAGACGGACAACGGCAGTGACAGGTTTTCTTCTTTATTTTTATCATGGAAAGGCCAAATTTGCCCTATGCAGCCCAATTTTTTTTATTCGTCTTTCAGCAGTGTTGCCGACGCGAATAGTTCCAATTACACAAAAATATTTTTATCAATGCTTTTAACTCGCTAGAGTCTGTCAAGCCAGTCGTGAAAATTGATAAGGGGAATTTTATCTTGATGGCAACAAAACCACATGTCGAAAATTTCAATGTCAAAAGTGTTAAAAGGTGATTCTAGTCGTAAAATGTCTAAACCAACCGAAAGTTCTGCCCCAAAATTGCTGTGTAGCCTAATATCAGGATATTCATACGAAATAAGAAAAGAGAATGAGCATCGTAAAGCAATTAATGCGAGTATGAACATCATCCGCGATCGCAGCAGGTATATTATTTATTTGACACCCACACAGTCTAATATTTTAACTATATAATTTTCGTATTCTTGTTTTTTAATTTCTTATTGTTTGCATTGAGTTAGGATTGAAAAATCAATGGTATTGTGACTTTTGATAATACATTCATTAAGAGTGAATTTGATGCGGAAAATGACGTAATGTGTGTTCTATAGTATATCTCGCCTAGACTCCTAATACCGTAAACATGGCTCCTGACTGAACAATATAAAACATGTTAAGTTACATTAGTTTACAAAAATAAATCAACATTTTTTTACAACAGTAAAATTTTTTAATACTCAAGTATCAAGAGAATTAAAGTTTAATTTCCCCAATATTTTCAATGTTACCATATTATGATTATTGAATCCCTCATATTATTTAGGGAATCACGATTGATTTGACAGACTCTACTTGCGAATCGCATGCTATCTCCCTCCCACTATATTGCTATCTATACTTACACAGTGCGGGACAGCCTGCAAATAAAAACATCAATTCAGAGCGCGCAGTTATATGTACTCAGTTGCGTTGTTAGGTCGGTATTGTGTTTTACTGGTTAAACTGAACAAAACTATGATTTCTCAAAACCACGGAAAGATTCATCGGAGTGTCACACGTCAATTCCCTATACTGTACTTTTAGGTAAGCGCGTTGTAACGGCCTTCGATCGTACTTTGGCTGACACCATTATCAACTTCGGAATGAAAGCCGGAGTTAACAGCCTTTAAGGCTTAAGAACATTATACAAAATGTGGGAACAAGGCAACAATTATTTTAAACGTTAAATTGTATTGTATTGTATTGTATATCATTTTGTCAAATTGGTAGACAAGCTACACTCAGACAGGTCATTTTTTCTTATTTTAGGGCATACAGGCAAACATAGATTCAGCTTACAATTTCTGGCTAAACCATCGTCAAATTTACTAAATAATTAAAACTAAGCTAAATATGTCAACTTAATAATTAGGGCTTTATGATAATAGATTATCATGGTCATTTCAATTATAAATACTAATAAACAAACAATACAAAAAATAAAAGGGTAAAAAGATTTAGTAGCAAACTGCCTACTATGGGTACAAAAAAATATCGTACATTCAAAATTAACTAAATTTAAATACAATTACTAATTCTAAATTAACTAAAAATCTTTGTCAGCTAGGGCCTCATTAAGGGTATAGTAACTCTTTTTCAGTAGACATAGTTTAATTTTTTTTAAGAATGGCATATCTTCCAGGTTCCTAATATCCTCAGGTATTTTATTATAAAACTTAATACTATTACAAATGAAGCTATTTGAAACCTTACTCAGTCTATTTTTAATGCAATGTATGTCATTTCTATGTCTCGTACCATAATTATGTACCTCCGAGTTCAGTGTGGCATCATTTATATACTTTCTGGCATACTTTATATTTTGGTAGATGTATTTACTTGTAAGGGTCATGATTCCTGCTTCTCTAAAAACATCTCTACAAGAATTTTGCGATTTCATGCTAAATAGGTAACGCATTGCTCTCTTTTGTAAGATAAATATTCTATTTATCTCCACTGCTGTACCCCAAAACATCAGACCATATGACATAATGCTGTCAAAATAGGCATAATAAACTGATTTGTTTGTGCGGCAGGAGCCGTAAGTAGCATGGAGGTGAAGAAATAACTTATTATTATTATATTATTATTGTTATTTCTTCACCTCCATGGTAAGTAGTAAATAAAATGTTGCGCTTCAGAAAAAAAACTATTTTTGGCGTAGGAATGGATGTGTCCGTGGAACCGGATTTAGTCACACGTACTACAGTACGGAATTTAACTTCTGCACCTTACTTTGAAGATGATTTTGGGGACATATAAAAAGCGAACGTGACAAACAAAAGAAAGGCTTCCCCGTCCTCATGTCAAACTATCAGTCGACCAAGATAAAGAGCAATACTGAGGCGGGTGTCGTTTTATTGGGACAATAATTATGTTATAGAAAATACCTTTTTTTTCTTAGCTTTTCCACATTTATGAATTATTCCATTAGGCTTTCAGACAGATATTGTAGGAATGTATTAGATTTATCTATTAGTAGTTTATTATTAGATTAGTATTTTTCATCTAAATTATAAAACTATGTATATTTATATAAATAAATAAATAAATGTGTGAAGAAAGCAAAAAGCTTTAGATAAATTAAAATGAGATGTCTTATCTTTGGGAAAATGCACTTGATTTCCTACAGCAAAGCTCGATAAAACCGTACAACCGTGAACTGCCGCCCATGTACTGTTGGTATGGTATGGTATGGAGTGCAAGAGTGTGGCCGACCAACGGGCGCAGACCCTGGGAGCACCGGGATCCCTTACAGAGGTCTGTGGGAATGTAAAGGGTATGCTGGACTTCAGGGACGAGCTGGGATGGCTTACATAGTCACTTTACGCACAATGGCCTCTCTGTGAAGTAGGCTTAGCGCGGAAAACATTTTGCCCAACTAGCTAACTAACCGTGAACTATTCGTGAACTTACGGGAGAAGTATAAATAAAACACCAACAAATATATCATTGTTTAACTATAAATTAACATAAATTAATAAATAAATCCTTAAATAACACGAAACTGGCTCCCACGTCCAGGGCAATGGAGTGTGATCAACGCAGCTCTAAGAGCACTTGCAGGCGTCCTTGGTGTTGCTGTTAAGCCAGGTGAGGTATCGGTTGACTCTGGTGTAGACTCCGGGCCGGTCTGGTCGCGCGCAGCCCTCTCCCCACGACACCACCCCTGGGACAACATAATTGATGGATTAAGTAGGACATTGGGTCCACACAGACCGCATTCCAGAAGGAGCCCGGAACCCGTGCCAGGTTCTTCAATTTTTATTGAACATCGCGAATGAGTACTGGACGATTACAACGTTTGCATTTCCATTTCCATCATTTCGAAGGTATCATCGGACAGTGTTAGCGTGTGAATAGGGGTAACACACGTAGATAAGAAATGTGATAATTAAGTAATCCTGCAATGTAAGAGAAGCTCAGGCCTCCGAAGTGGCGTTGAGCACGTGGAGTGGGCCGCCGGAGTTGCCCTGTCAGTTCGCCCACTCGCAACATGTTGTCGGTGATCCGTCGCTGTCTTCCGGCAGTTCTCGATCGGGACTATGGGCACGCTTACCTGGGGACTCAGTCACTTCATGGACGAACAGTTGACCTACTTTCACAGATACTCCTTACAACCTGCCACACACCCGTACGTACCGACTTCCTGATAGGCCTCCGTGGTGGCGTTGAGCACGTGGAGCGGGCCGCCGGAGTCGCCCTGACAGGCGTCGCGGCCCCCCTCGGCCTCTCCCGCGCACAGCATGTTGTCCGTGATGCGGTCGCGGTACGCCGTCTTCCGGCACTCCTCGTTCGATATTATGGGCACGGTTACCTGGTGACGCAGCCATTTCATTTTCATTTAATTACAGACAAACATAGGGAGTCATTCAGTAAATTAGGTTTGTATGATGATGATCGATCAATAGAGAAAATAAAAGGATTTAGAAGTAGCTTTAACGATTATAGTTCTCGTCAAACTGTACAGCGTGTTGTCAATGAAAATGAAAGTTAGTCGTATTGGAAATGTCAGACCGCCACACAGCTGTCCCAACTATTAATAATAACTTGCCAACCATGTATTTGGAGGGCTATTGTTGGATGTTTGCGCGGCAAATTGCCCAGCCATATCTTTTCTTGGACCATCTTTCGTTATTTGTAGGCCAATCTACCTAACCTAACCTAACCTAACCTAACCTAACCCAACCGTTTGTTTTGCTGTTGGATCCCCGTCGGCCACACCACCATCTGCCAACTAAATCCCCTCCGGTTGGCCAACGCAAATGCAATTGGGGTTGCTCTATATTGCTCCATCTATTGCTTCACTATGTTTGGCAACAGTTGCCGAGCAATTAATTGGCTCAAAAATTGCCCGAGGACACCTTAAGTGTTGTGTGTTTTCGCAGCCCCAACCTCAAGGAGCTTATCGGACACGGAGCCGCCTTCCTCGGTGGTGCCCCAGCCGATGACGAGCCCGCTGAAGTTGCTGAAGGAGCGCGCGGGGGTGGGCAGGCACACGGGCCTGAGGCCGACCTCCTCCTCCTCCGCGCCCTCGCGAGCCCGGCTGCGCTTCAGCGCCTTGCTCAGGTCTACCTGGAATGGTGGACAACGAAATTGTAATGGGAGATTTCACACTTTTTTCCAATTTGATATTTTACCACCCTGCCGGATCCATTCAGACAATAACACAAAAAAACTTGAATCAATAAAATTTTATTAACTGAATAATTCCAAGCATCACAAATTATAATAACTACTATTTTTAACCGCCTTGAAAAAAGGAGGATGTTCTAGACCGATTTGAAGAAATCTTTTTTTGTTTGAACCCTTTCTAGGTGGTCCCATATTTTTTTGTCAAAATCGGTCTATTAATTATTCGATTTATAATAATGAGACCTGTGCGAAAGTTTTTGAGCTACCAATGTATCAATGTCTGGCGACAAATTTAAGGTCTACAAATCAAGGCCGAAACATGTTTTTCTGTAAACTAAGTACGATTTTAGTTTGTCACTCAGAGTGAGCTGTCAAAATTTAGTACGCGATCTAGCACCGGACTAATCATACAAAAGTGCTATTTAGTTCGCCCCACTCTGAATACTACTGTAAGAGTTTACAACTCAACAAGTTCCGTACCCAAAGGGTGCCAACGGAACCCTATTACTAAACCTCAGCTGTCCGTCCGTCCCTCCGTCACAGGGCTGGTAGGCAGCTGACATTTTCATAGAGTTTTGCCGCTTTAACAACAAATAAGTTTAATAAAAAAATAATACAAATTAAAAGGGGGATTTTTGTGTTAAATATTTAAAGGTGGTACGGAACCCTTCATGTGCGAGTCCGACTCGCACTTGACCGGTTTTTTCAATAAACGTATAGTCCCGCACCCTCTCGTCGAGCTTGAGCAGCGCGATGTCGTTGTCGTAGGTGGACGGGTTGTAGCGCAGGTGGCGGACGATGGCGGCCACCTTCCTGTGGATGGGCCTCGTCTCGTTGCCGTCGCCGCGGTCGTGCTCCAGGAAACGCACGGACATCCGCTCCTTCCGGAACCTGCGCGAGTCAACAACCTGGTCAGGGAGAGGTGACTGAACCTGCAACAGCCTGGTCAGGGAGAGCTGACTTAACCTTCAACAACCTAGTCAGTTTTTCATATATCTGCAAATTGATGGTTATAACACACCCACCGTCATTATATTAGCGCAACACGCAATTCCTTCCCTTTATGAGCACGGCTGCATTGAACTGAACGCAAAACACGAATGTGTTATTGCTGCATCGACCATGTTTACTTTGATATCAACCTGGGCGGGATTAACACAACTACACCTAGTAAGGCAAGGGGAATGGAACAGCTCACATTCGTGACGAAATGCACTTGCTTCAAATTCGGAATTAAAAATAAAGTTGTTCATGAACGGGGAGGGATTTGAACACGTATCGATCTTGAAAGTAAAAATAAACTAATTCGTGAACGGGGCGAAGATTTAAATCCTCTGGCATTCAGAGCAAGTCCTCGCACCCCTGAGCTTCGAGCCGCCCGACTGGCAGACATCCATCCTTACAAAAATAAATTGCTTTGATTTGTGCCCTAAACATTTAACCAAAATGATCCCTAGGCTCAATGTCATAATTGGGCTAATATCACAACGGTAATAGTAGCCATCCAAAAAATCCAGAATAATCCTGTGATAAATCGAAATACTACTCAAGATGAGCGTTAATTGTGGATGAAAGGCTCAGGCAGAAATATTTACTCATAGTGAATATAATATCTATAACTCACCCGGAGGTGCAGTGGGCGGCGGTGAGGACATACAGGACGTTGATGAGGGAGCCGCCGCAGTAGAGGCGGCCGTTGTGCGTGAGCAGCGCCATCCAGGGAAACTCCAGGACCTTC
This sequence comes from Incurvaria masculella, assembly GCA_946894095.1. Lineage (NCBI taxonomy): Eukaryota > Metazoa > Arthropoda > Insecta > Lepidoptera > Incurvariidae > Incurvaria > Incurvaria masculella. The sequence continues at coordinate 19,408,371 of OX335653.1, read as the reverse complement.
GTCTCGAAGCCGCCGACGATCCGCTTGCGCCGGCGCACAATGCCGTCATTTAACAACCATCGCTCTCTCCATAACTCACCCGGAGGTGCAGTGGGCGGCGGTGAGGACGTACAGGTCGTTGATGAGGGAGCCGCCGCAGTAGAAGCGGCCGTTGTACATGAGCAGCGCCATCCAGGGAAACTCCAGGACCTTCGTCTCGGAGCCGCCGACGATCCGCTTGCGCGTGCGCGCAATGCCGCACTCTGACAACCATTATTATTTATAAATAGAAAAACGTCCTCCAATACAAATGTTTATTGCAACCAATGTCAGCAAATGTCTGCATCTTAAAACGGTAATCACGCATTCATTTTCATTTTGAATCACCATAAATGTATGGCTATGCCCAGTAAACCATCCTAGGTGTGATCATCAGCAAAGCTTTAAATTATCTTACGATATAAAACAATTATTACAGTTTTCTATGGAACTGGACATGAATAGCTTATACCAAACCTATCATAATATTATGCCAGCACACCACATAAGAACTTGGTGTCATACCGTCATACTTGGTTTCACTTGCGAGTACGAGTTTGATTTGACAGCTTACTCACCGTCGCCGAAAATACTCCGCGTTTTCATACAAATCGAAAGTCCGAGTTTGACTTTGACAGCTAGAAGAAGTAAAACCAGAGAATAAGTAGTAGAAACTTGTATGGGGTTTGACGTTTTCACGTAACTTTGAAGTTCCGTAAACGCTAATTTGGATCACAACTTGGACTGACCACTCGGAATAATATTTCCAAACTAGGTCCGGATACATATTGTATTGTATAGCTTATTAAATGTTATTAACCATCCATAGACAGTACACTGCACTCGGATTTGTCATATTTTAACATTGGCCAGTTCAGCAAAATAAAACACAGCGAAGAACTGAAAAGAAACTCCGCTGTTTTTTATTTCCACGTCCACTTGGTCTAAATTTACAAAAGTGTTTGTCAATTTTTTTTAACAAATAGTTACATAGGTAAGACACTAAATTAACTTGAGTAAAAAAAAATAACAATTCATGCCGTATGTAACAGTTCATGACAGTTCATGACATATGTGTAGTACTCACGGCACGGTGGGCAGTCGTCGGGCGGTTCCTGCGGCTCGATGGTGATGGGCGGCAGGTCGGTGGTGGTCTTGATGATGCCCACGATCCAGTCGATGATGCCCTTGTCCTGCGGCAGCGACGACGACGACGACGCCAGCGCCACCAGGCAGGCCGCTATCATCGTTGTTGACCTCATCTCTATCTTCCTACTTAACATTAAAAACAACATATACATAGGTCATACATTTTACATACCACACAAGTGCGTATGCGGCACTACAGTCGAGAACGAGTATACCCACACCTCGACTACCTCGCTGCAGTCCGGGGAAGTGCTGCTACTTCTATTTTAGAAGAATTGCAGGTTGCTCAGAATAAAATAATTAAGGTTCCTGTTCCATTATGACTACCTGACTCCAACGGCCACCCTTTATAAACAAACAGGACTTTTAAATATCACACATATATATATATACAGCACATGCATCCTAATCAGGAAAATACTCAATGATGACATTCATTCCCAGACAACATTTGTAAGAAATGATGAAGTGCACGCTTATTTCAATCGGAGCGCGCGAAACTTAGTGTTTTTGCCAAGAACAAATTACGGTAAAAGGACCGTGACTTTTGAGGGAGCAAACATTTATAATACCATACCTAATCATATTAAAGACCAAACGTCTCTAGAAGTGTTTAAAAAAATGGTAAAATCGTTCTTCCTTGCCGATTAATGTTAAACATGTAAGGTAACCGTAACAAACTTTAATGTAACTAACTCATTATTCTCTGTAAGTCAATGTTCTGTTCTTAAGATAAATAAATAATCTTTAAACTGAACGATGGCCGTCACGCCCTAACCTGCTTTAGGAGTGCTCTAAATAAAATCCTGAAACGGGAATTAACCTCGGCCAGCGCGCCGTCTATTCTGAAGGATGGCAAGAACCCAAACGGAATGGCCCTGATCCCCAAGGTCACACGGTAGGGCTCCCGTCTGGGACGCTACCTGCTTCGCACGTCGGGTCGACCCACGGAGGGGGGAGGTAGATACAGGGGCGGCCGTGGGGTCCGCTAGCGAGACAGCAGCTACATAGAGTCAAAATATCCAAGTACCAGAGGAGATTTTTTATATTGTTGTTTGGGCACCGCTACTAGGTTCACCGAAAACATTAGACGCGGCTCAGTAATTTCATAAAAAAATATTGAAAGGTTTTAAATTATATTTGCAGTTAATTAAAATATATAACATTTATGTAGTTACGTACTTTAGCGGGATCACGAGATACATTTTAAAGAAAAATAAGCATTATAGATACCTTTCTTATTAGATAGAGAGAGACTTAAGAGATAAATAATATATCTATATAATAATATTAAGTGTTGCGAAATATGACGTAATATGTATCGGCGGGACTAACTCATTCGCGGGCACGGTACAAAACCGTGTTATTGCGCTCTGGGACCCTCTATGTTTCAAAGAAAAAGACAGGCTCCGTGATGAGGAAGATGCAACGTGTCCACAAAAAAGACAATGTGCATAGTGTATGATTTAGTAAGATTTACAAATACCAAAACGACTTACAGCTAAAAGTAAACCACGACCGCTGTAGTCAAAAATCTAACAAGGACTAATTTAATTTTTTTTAATGTGACTGGACATGAATGGCTAATACCACACCTTCTGTCATGGTATTAGCCCAACACACCACATGGGAACTAGGTGCCATGCCAGGACCTTCCTTATATTGCACGGCTACATTGAACTGGATGAAAAACACGGACAATTTTTATTGCCGCTTCGACCATCGTTCATCCCGGGCGGGATAAACCCTACCACCTAGTAATAAGGAAGGGGACCTACAGTTTAACGTGGAATCCGAACCACGGTCAGCCTCTCTCAACGGTCGAATGGTCACCCATCCAAGACCAGACCGGACCCAGCGTTGCTTAACTTCGGACAGCGATCGCCGAAGTGTCGCGCCACTGAGCCATTCAGGCTGACAGGAGCCATTGAGGCTGGAACACGCTATTTCCGATGACTAATCTTTTTAAGATGATTTTATTTTATCGTTGATTAATCCAACTTCAAAGTCATTGTATATAACAAGCATAAAATTTGAACTTTCGGACTTTATAACTTCGCACTATTTCACAATACAAACGGTCATCAGCCATCGAGTTTGATCAAATAAAGCTATTTTGAGCAAAACTTTGGAACTCTGACAAGAAATATGGGCATGATCTACTTTCCACGTTTGTATGGGGAGTTGAGCGGGAAGACAATGAACGGTTCTATAATGTTAATAAGTTTGTATAGGTACCCAGGTTGCACACACGAAGGTAAATGTGATATTATAAACACTATTAAGAGTAAACAGTGCGTTGAACTCGATTACTCCACAGCAAGGAAGACGTATGCCGCTAGTTACACACCCAGTTATTCGTTTAATTCTCAATTTAATTTTAAATAACTTCAGGTGTATCCTCACGAAATGAATGATTTTAGTTTCCAAAGCATAACAAACACACTTCCCGTTATTATTATTTTCACATTTCTCGTTATTTCTTCCAAGTGGTAGGCATTAAAAATGCAATGCATTAGCATAGGGGGCGCATTGAAAAGTCCAAAAAGCACGAGGTCCAAAACCCATGCCGTCCAAAACACTTATGGATACGAATATTTTCAATTAGGTTAGTTACCGGTTAGGTTATAACCGGACGAGTATTTCCTTGGATTACAGTTCCTTGGAAAATTGGGAAATTGATTTGAACTTAAGATATATGGCATGGGAGGCAAGTCCAACCGCCCCTGGGCTACGAGCCGCTCAAGACCTCAATGTACACCTCAGTGACAAGCCGTGGTGGTCGGTGGTGGCATACGGGGCCAGTTTGTCCGGCGTGTGGGGCAGCTCCCGCGGATCTATGGAGCTAGCGGGGCCCCCCTCTTCCCCCCACCTCACCGCCTCCGCCGCGGCGCCAAGTTCGCTCACCGTTATGTCGGGGAAATATTTACATACGGGACGCAGTGCTGCAGCACACGTTGCCGAAAGGAAAATATCGATACAGGTAAACGTTTTTTCTGAAAATCTTATAACGGCCCTTTTTAGGGTTCCGTACCAAAAGGGTGAAAACGGAGCCTAAGCCTCCGCTGTCCGTCCGTCCGTCTGTCACAGGGCTGTATCTCATGAACCGTAACAGGTAGGCATCTAAATTTTTCAAAGAGTGTGTATTTATTTTGCCGCTATAACAACAAATAAGTAAAATAAAAAAAAATAAAAATATAGGGGGCCCCTATACAAAAAACGTTATTGTTTTGTGTTAAATATTGTACGATGGAAAAGATCCCTTCGTGTGCGAGTCCAACTCGCACTTGGCCGATTTTTCTTCTATCCGCCTTTTGTCAATGAATATTTAACATTGTTATATCTCTTTCCTGTATGTTGATAAACCAGAAATAGAGACATATTCGGCATCTCTGTGAGTCGTATTATTTCTGTAATTAATACAAACACAATTAAAATAAGATATACATAAAACTGAAAAATAGAGAAGAAAAAAAAAAAAATATATATATAACTGACTTATCTAAACGTAAAAATAATCATCCATCATGGGTCCCGTTGTCATTGTCCCCATGACGGATGCCGCGTTCCCCCGCTGAATGACGAGAGACACCCGCTGGCGGAAAAAAGAAGGAGCCCGCCGGTCGTCAGTGGCCTCCACCAGCAACTTGCACAATCTATTGGCGAACTGCCACGCGTCGTCACTCCACGTGCCGTGTGTCTCAACGGCGAAGGCAAGGAACTCAAACTGATCCTTCAGGGATGAATACTTGGCGTGTTTGAGCGCCTCCGCCTTCGCTGCGGCGGAACCCGCGGCACGGGAGGAGCCGTCTAAGTGGCTTGCGGCTAAGGTGTCCACACACGTAACGTCCCATGCTAAAGCTCTCCCCTGCGACCAGGGTAAGAGGGTGATCCCATCGGGCCTCTTCCCGTCATCTCGGCAGATTCCGGGGGGCTCGAGGTGGCTGGGGATCTTTGCAGTCGCAAGCGAGCGCTTTAGCAGGTCGTTAAGGGAAGCGTGGCGTGACATTCGTCCAGCGCTCTTGGCACATGAAAGACCGTGGCGGCCGTAAGTGTCGACCGGCGAGCCGCAGGGGCAGGTGTGTGGTTGACATATCTTTACTCCCACGCGGAGGCAGAACGCTATGCGCAGCGTGATGCGATCCAACAGTGTACCGAGGTGCGCTGAAGGATACGCCTGAAGCCACGCCCCGGATTCTGGACGCGAGGCAGCCAAGAGTTAGTGGCTTACCAGTTTAAATCCCAGTGGCGTGACGCCTCGGTGTTCTTGAATCAAGGTCAAACAACCCTGGGCGCAGTTAGCTTCTACGTAATACTGTAGATCCCCTGGTCTTCTTCGCCCCCCCCCCCGGTTATTACCATTGCATTAAATAAGAGATGGTCAAAGCGGTGAAAATTATCCGTGTGTGGTATGAGCCATCCATGTACGAGTTACATAACAAACGAAAAAACGCTTGAATTTATCGATATCGATAACACGGCGGCATGGAGCATGGCGGTGAGGTAAGGCACTATGAAGGACAACTCTAGCTGTCAACGCTCGGATTCATCCATATTCAGAGCATGCGCAAATTCTTTCTCTACCGTTTCATTTCAAGTTAAAGTAAAGGGCAATCGAACAATGAGTTTTCTTCTGTAATAAGCTTGTTACTTACTGAACTTTCCTGCTCAGGAAAGGAGAGGTTTTTTCTAAATGTTTCCGTGAGTATTCGAAAAAGAAAAAAAATCGGAATCATCTCTTATGAAAAAAACATATCGACATGCAAATATCCTTCAACAATACCACTGGTGAATCACGTTCAACTGGACATGGATAGCTAATACCAAACGTCATGATATCAGCCTAATTCACCAATTGGGAAGTAGGTTCCATGCCTTCCTTTCTTATAAGTATTGCTCGGCTATATTGAACACGGATAATTTTAATGGCGCTTAGACCATCGTTTATTTAATGCAATGGCGGGATTAACCCTGCCCTGTAAGTAAGGAAATTGACCTGCTGCTTTTCGTGGAATCCGAACCACGGTCAGCATCAAGGGTTGAAAACGGTCACCCATCTAAAATCCAACCGCGCTCAGAGTTTTACCGAGCTTATCAAACCGCAAGGTATCTCGCCACTGGGCTACCGTGGCTGATATCTCTATAAATAAAACATCAGCGACGAATGGAGTCAACTGGTTACGGTAATCGCCCAAACGTAATACGTCGTTACCAAAATAAACGTGTCACCAACCACAGATCACACTGCACTCGCCCCGACACTGGTAACCGGAAATCCGAATCACGCAGCCAATTACGCACAGGTGCACCTTATTTGCCCATTATCTGCGGGCGCCACTGACCACTCCACGCAGCACCGGTCAAGGAACTGAGTGGCTCGTGTGCCACTTGCGAGAGGACTTTCACAGCCTGCCCAAAGCGGCACCGACGATTCACTTTCGCTATCGCCGACACTTCCTTACGATTCAGAGACGCCAAACTGTGGCCGATACGGGCAGACTTCCCTTCACGAGTGAGGGACTCACCTGGATTGGAATTTCAAAATGGCGCCGAGCCGTTCGAACGGGTACTGCGACTTGCGACTGCGCTCGCCTAGGTTTTATTGGTGCAAACGCATCCTCGCAGAATTCCGCTGTACCGTTCCGGGGACTGGTTATCGGCTAATTGCGAGTAATGCGAAGCTTGATTGCGGTGCTGGAGGTCGAATATGATGGAGAATTGTAATACATTAGGGACAGTACGTGGAGAAAGAACTTTAAAAAAGCATAGACAAGAGAAACGCCCATAAGTGTTAACCTAAAAAGGCAAACGCCAATGTGGACAATTGCTCCCGCATAAAGCATAAAGCACTTTCACCGTCATGATATTTGCCTAACACACCGCACTCTCCAAGGAATTGGATGCCTTTCCGGGACCTTCCCTTTTATGAGCACGTCTACATTAAAATTGATGATAAACAAGGATACTTTTGCATTGCCCCTTCGGCGATCTTTTCAACCATACTCTTAATTTTCTGTAAGCATTTTAAGGGTTACTATTAAGGTGGCCCAACCCGGCGGCACTAACTCATTCGCGAGCACGGTACAAAACCGTGCTGTTGCGCCCTGGGACCTTCTCTGTTTCAAAGAATAAGACAGGCTCCGTGATGAGGAAGATGCAACATGTCCACAAAAAAGGCAATGTGCATAGTCTATGATTTGGTAAGATTTACGAAAATTTTAATTTCAAACGACTTATATTAATTAACGCTAAAAGTGAACCACGACCGCTTTAGTCAAAAATCTAACAAACACCAAATAGATTATAAATCTTGATTTAATAAGCTATGTCTGATGACTAATCTTTTTAAGATGTTCTTACTTTATCATTGCGTAATCCACCCCCAAAGTTATTATCATCATCATCGCGCGAAAAATTCGAACTTTCGGACCTTACTTATAACTTCGAAACCAAACACAATTTTACAATGCCAATGGTCATCAGACATCTAGTTCGATCAAATAAAGCTATTTCGAGCCAAATTTGGGATCTCTGACAAGAAATATGGGCGTGATCTTCTTTCCCCGTTTATATGGGGAGTGGAGCGGGATGGGCCACCTTAAATAGTTTTTTTATTTAACTGCAAGAATAATAATGTATTATGTATTTTTACTCTTTGTTTAGAGATCACTGTAGTAGTTTATGACGGAAATAATAGTATTAAAACTAAATTGTACAAAGTTTTCACAACTTTTTCATGTTGCCACTGGAGGTCTTTGCTTGCGGCGGTTCACTCCTCCGTGGTTTGCGGCGACGCTAGGTTCGGGTCTCCTCTTTTCGTAAAATATGGTTGACAGAGACGATGGCTGCGCCCGCGATGCTCGTGACGGGTGCTGTTTGTGGGGACTGGCTTGCTCCAATTGGCAACATGTTAGATGGTGGGCATAGTCTTTACAAATATATTGATACTAGCTGCGGTACCCGGCTCCGCTCGGGTTAGTGTCGGCTAAATTATCTCATGGATAAAAAGTAGCCCACATGACTGGTCCAAAATATGGTCAAACTGGTCCAGGACAATGTATCCATGTACCAAATTTAATCAAGATCGTTCGAGCCGAAATAGCATGATTTAATGAGAAACATCCAATAATTCCCATTTAGAGCTTCGTTGACGTTTGGTGGCTATTTAAAAAAAAAACATTTGCCGCGAGAACCTTTCTGCACTTTCACTGCTACATTGCTTACCTAGTAAGTAACGTGTAACGTAGGTAAGTTTTGCGTGGACTCCAGCCTAACCCACAGCCAGCCTCAACATCGAAAACAGTAACCTATCTCGAACCTGACTGCTCCCAGAGATGCTATACATTGATAAAATACGCATATAAATCAGGTAAGTGGTTCGCATGTTATAAGACTTTAAGACTCACTACTTACCCTTCTGGTAATGAAGCGTTATATTATGTAATCTATAAGTTTTTAGTAGAATCAGGCTAGACGTAGATACAATGCACGTCTAAATCGAGTAATTGGTTCTCAAGGATTTTATTCTGTTGGTCGCTCCTCCGGCGATTTAGCGTGATGCCAAGTAGTCCTAAAGTTGCAGGAAATACCAAGCCGTACTTCAGTAAAAGTAAGCGCTGCCGCCGCAAAGCCGAGCCGTGCATAGCATTGCAGTTTGTATGACAGCCCCATCTTAGCGTAAGCGGAACTGAATTCTATTTAGCCAATCCTAATTCCCGGGTAGTTAAATGTACATGTACTAAGTTTTACAAATCGCTAGTGCCTTGAAAATTCGCCAAACGGACACCAAACAGTCACGACGTCTGCCCTCCCCCCGCCGCCGCTCCCCGCCACCGCCCCCGGCTCCTCTCCCCCTAGTGTGAAGTATCGCTACCGGCATCGTTTTCGCAGCCCCGTGAAAGTTCTAAAGCCCATGGGCACATAAATTGTAGCTTATGTGTTATTCTGATGTATAAGCTATATTATTGTAAAGTTTCATTAGAATCCATTCAGTAGTTTTTACGTGAAAGAGTAACAAACATCCATCCATCCATCCATCCATCCATCCATCCATCCATCCATCCATTATTACAAACTTTCCCCTTTATATTATTATATATATATATATATATATATATATATAATATATATTGATATTGATATTGATTGATATTTGTCATAAGACAAATTGTTGTACTTTATACTTTTGTAAACTTAGACTAAGTGGACGTTGAAAAAAAAAATCAGCGGAGTTCCTTGCCAGTTCTTCTTCGCTGGGATTGCCGAACTGGCTAATGATAAAATATGACAAATCCGAGTGCGGTGGACTGTCGGTGCCAACCCGAGCGGACTCAACAATGCAAGTTGAAGAAGTGAACCTAGAATTTTACATGGATTCCAAACCATGAAATAGCTCGCATTTGTGACTAAATGCACTAATCCAACTCAGAAAGATAAATCAAGATGTACATGATTGCAGCGAGGGATCGAATCCATGACCGCTGCATGGAAAGCAAATCCCCTTGCCCCTGAAGTACGAACCGCTCGAATTACACGACACATGATAATCAACTAATATTTTCAAAAAAACACAACACGTCGCTTTGGACAACGATTCAAACAATTTTTAGGACAACATATACGTAACAAAATAAGTAAAAGTCAAAATACACTAAACCTTTGTAAACACTCTTTTAGAAAATACAATATAAACTACGACCAAACTAAATATTTGATTGTTATAAATGAGTATTTGTTTTAATCGGAACAAAATAATTTCACCTTAAATCACCCACATTGCCATTTCAAACAATTCAGACTACGTACCAATAACATTTCTCTAACGGATACACCAATTTAATGTTTAGCCACTATTTCCTACTAAACAGCTTACGGGCTAGGGTAGGGAAAATAATTCAATATAATAATAATTTAATTTAATATAATTTAATAATCTATTCTATTTCTATTCTAGTCTATTTCTTTTTATCGTTCTTGGCGAGGGTAATACATGAGAACACGCTATTTTTAGGGTTCCGTACCCACAGGGTGAAAACGGAACCCTATTACTAAGCCTCCGCTGTCCGTCCATCCGTCCGTCCGTCCGTCCGTCTGTCACAGGGCTGTATCTCATGAACCGTAATAGATAGGCAGCTGAAATTTTTACAGAGTGAGTATTTATTTTGCCGCTATAACAACAAACTCAATATGAATTAAAGGGGGTACCCATACAAAAAACCTGTTTTTTTGTGTTAAATCTTGTTCGATGGTACGGAACCCTTTTTTTTGACGCTCCGCCCGGTTTTTATGACGCTCGTGGAACCAATTAGGCACCTATGTACTCCGATGTTTTCAGGGGATTGCAAGTCCTGTCGCCATACTTTGTAATATTACGTTTTGGCTCTAACTTGCATAGATCATGCGATAATCTGCATTATTTTTGAATACATATTGCATATATGTATTCAAGTGATTGGAAGTTCGATACATTCCTTCTAAGGGGTCATTATAGAGCTAATGTGAAACCAATTTGGCCCGAGAAAGGGGGATCTAAAATCAATAGTTTTTGAGTTATTTAAGTTTTTATGTATTTTTAGGAATGTTCTTTGTTATTATGAAAAAGTAATGATTGTAAAACAACTACTACATTCTCGGCAATTTATGAGCAATTCTTTTTTTTTTGTTAGTTCGGTTTGCGCTGTCGAACAATTTTAGCGGTAAAATTTAATTACATATTTAAGAGCATCCTCATACCTAAACATTTTGGACCAAACGAGATAGCCAGAGCCCGATGTCGCTTAGTTAGAGCAGCTCGGAATAATTCTTTTTTAAATGTGACCAACCCGCATAACGCGTGAAAACGGTTTTTTTATTGTTTCGTTAAGGAAATTGGGACATGTTGTTCGCTGAATGGGTAGATAATGTTAAGATCTTTGTAATGGTATTAAAATAAATATTAGGTTATAAGCCGCAAACTTGAAAAAGAATATGTTTGAGACCAGACTTCAAATTTTTTTTCCATGCATAAAATATTAATTTCTGTAATATTTTTCTTTCTGTTTTGGTAGAACGTTAGATGGAATCATACATGTATTTTTTTATGTTCTCATTCCATAAAGTCAGGAACTAACCGCAATCAAACCATCCGCATTGGCTAGTATAATCATCTCAATTGTGCACATGAATACACGTTATTTGATTGTCGACTGGTTTTTTACACCTTAATGAGGGCCTTTTTCTTAAAGCAAAATCGACAGCGCAAACCCAACCGACAAAATAAAATATGGAACTTGTGCGAAAATTGATAAAATTTATAGTCTCTCATTCATCAGCTATTAGAAAATTACTGATAAAGTGCCCAGAGTGTAGTAGTTATTTTACAATGACCACTTTTTCATATTTACAAAAATCTTAAAATTTAAATAACTCAAAAAGTATTGATTTTAGACCACCGTTTTCAAATTAGCTCTAGAATGCAGCGTGCGATACTTGAACCACGGGTCCGCCTCCACGGGCCATATTCATAAGACAAATCAGTTCCACGAAGAAATCTGTCACTGCGGCCATGAACGAATTACTCAATCGTCAATGGCTGCGACGCATCTGATACTGTTAACCTGCATTCATTGCAGTATTTAGCGAAGGTTATTAGAGCATTTTCACAGCGGCGCGGCGCGTCCCGCAGCCGCCATTAATCACGGGCAGCATTCAGCGCCCGCCCGTCAACCAAATGCATGTCATTACATCAGAGAAGGCTCGGCGCTATCAAAATACGGGCGCGCTATCAGAGCCCTTGGCACAGTTGCCGCTTCAGGTAAAGCCGACAGCACACTGGACGCGTTCGGCTGAAGTGAGAATAATAGTTAGAAACGAGGGGTCACCTACCTGGGTCGCCTTCATAAAGTCCAAAAAGCATAAGGTCCAAAACTCATAACGTCCAAAAGTATGTATTTATCGTGTGTATTATAAAATGGATATAATCTAATCTAACCTAACCTAACCTAACCCAATTAAAAATATCCGTATTCGTAAGTATTTTGGACGCTACGGGTTTTGGACCTTGCGCTTTTTGGACTTTATGAATGCGTCCCCACCATGCTCAGTTAACTCGCCGGATGAATAGCAGGTGAACAGGCGAGAGAGGTATAAAATCTGACGTTTGGTTGATAGAGTCCTAAAACTTGGCTTGATCGCTGTGACAGCTGTCAACGTGACACGATTAGGGCAGGGGCAATGTTGAAACCATAAAGAACGACGTTGCCACAGGTCATTAATACCGTCAAGACATTCGGAACTTCATGGGAGGCTGTCGCTGTGACAGCTCTCACAGCGTTTATATTAGGCAAAATTTTAAGAACACAATTAAGAAGAACATTTTATATTTTAGGAATACAACTAAACGTCAAATTTAATCACATGTTCAGCCGTCTCAATTTCCTTCATGTAGGCCCGTGTAATTTCAACTGTGTGTAGACTGTAAACAGTGACCCGTCATCAAACTCACTAACTTTCAAGTATCGCCGTATCCAGCCAGTTTGCAGGCCAGTCCCTTGTTTCGGGTAGGTAGCGCCGCCCTAGACTGCCTTCGGCAATGACATGGTATTTTCAAAAGTTTACTTACAGACTAAACGGTTGGGTCATTTACTCGGGTGCTCTTCGGATGTGAAATGATGCAGTTTATATCTTTGGGTCTTAGGTTTTGGGCCAAGCGTCTGAAAATGGGCTCCAGTCCTACGAATCGTCAACTCTTTCAGCACAGCTGCATCGTTTTCAAAGAAATTAAAATTAATGTATTTGTTAGTCGTTGTGCCCATTACATTTGTACATGCATTCCGAACCATGCTCTGACAAAATGCACTCATCCAACTCATAAATTGAAAGAAAGTAGTGGCATTAAACGCACAAACTCTCCTACCATTTATGCTTTGATGAGAAACCTCTTTTGACTAAATAATGAGTTTTGATAATATATGAAAAGTAAAAGGTTTAGTCTAATAGGCGGGAAATGGTGGAGTTTTATAATGGAAGCGCGATGTGCGAGCAGGCGATGAGAATTTCTTCAAGAGTTCCATAATGAAAACCATCGTCCACTGTTTATCATGTTATATGAGCCCTTTCACACATGTATTTATGAGCACAGTCCGATGTTACGCATCACATAATAATTAAATGCTCGTGTAGTTTCGACCTAACCCGTTTCGCAATATTGTGTCTCGCTGTCACGGTCGCACGTGTGGGATTTTCCTCTATTTTCCCGCCCAAAGTATTCTTCCGCAAGGTAGAGGTCGGCTCTGTTTTGATGAGTGCGCGACCTTCGGTGCGCGTGCGCTCTATGGAGTCCTGCTGGCGCCGGTCGTTCGTCATTGCTTGACCTTGGAAGTCGTCTTCATTTAGGCAGATAACAACTGAACATTCCGTCCTGCCAATTTTATTCAATGCTTGCACCAACCCGGGCAAGCTATCCCCATCACCTGGTTAGGTTATCATTAATTCCCAGCCATGGAACTGGCATGACGAAATGCACTTATTCAACACAGAGAGAGAGAGAAAGTGGTGCACGAACAGGACAGGGATCGAACCCCTGTCGTCTGACACGGGAAGCAAGGCTCCGCGCCCCTGAGCTGCTAAGCCTAGATGTGGCTGACTGTCGGCGTGGTCGCCCTTCCTAACTCGGCGGGAAGCCCGCCTGACGAAGCAAATCCGCCGAACAAACACCCCTGCCCTTGCGTTCGGAAAAACCTTTATTTGATAAGTAATTAATAATAAAGATAAAGGTATTCACAGTTAAACAGTTGCGAAACGGCCCTGATGATATAGTACTTTATGATTTGTCCTAATTTATTTTATCGTTGAGTAATCCACATCCAAAGTTATTGTATAAAACGCGAGAAAAAAACTAAATTTCGGACTTTATAACTTAGATTGCAAACACTATTTTACAATGGCAATGGCCATCAGACATCTAGTTCGATCAAATAAAGCTGTTTGGAGTATAATTTTGGATCTCTGGCAAGAAATAAGCGCAAGATCTTCTTTCCACGTTGTTTGGGGAGTTGAGCGGGAAGGCCCACCTTAAAAGCATTTCCACCTACAACAACATTGACTGATGTTCGTCTTACTGTTCCCAATCCGCCCGATTATGTCTGCATAATGTTTCGCAAGAGGCAGTTAACCCGTCCTTGCAATGCGGTATACAATTAATGATGTAGGTGAATTGTCCATCCGGTATCGAGTGAAATTGGCTTACATCTTGTCTTACATAAGAAAGCTCGACTTTCGGACGCTGCGCCGGCGCACTTCAGAAGATCTTTACCGGAGTGCGCGGTGGAGAGGTGTCCGCTTCAATTGCACTTAAGGGTTCCGAAGAAGAAAGCGACGGTTCTGTCCTCCTGTCTGTCCGTTGCAGATGTCCTATGTCTGTGTTTCCATGCATATCATAAAATGCGACTAAGGGTTTTGTAATTCGGTTTTAGTTTTAGTGTAGGTTTTTTAGTTACTTTACTAGCTAGACTCCCACCGTCTTGATATTATCCCAATATACCATATTTCCGAAGAAATTAGGAGCCATAGTGCCAGCCTTTCCTTTATGACCACGGCTTCATTAAACTGAAAATAAAACACAGGCAATTGTTATTTTCGCTTCAACCATTTTTAACATCCAATGCGATAGTCGGTACAAACCTAGCCTCATCATCGAAGTGAAGTGCATCACCTAGTAAGGAAACTTAGAGTTTAAGATATATTTCAAACCATGCAACAGTCGTATTCGTGACAAAATGCACTCATCCAAGCAGAAAAAGACATAAAGTGTGATGAGTGGGATTAGTCCCGTCAGGGTTGGTATCATCACATAGAACGATGAAACTGTCCGTGTTTTCATTCAATCGAATGTGACCGCAACATAAGAGAGATCCTGGCATGGCACCTAGTTGCTATGAGGTATATTACACTAATATCTTGACAGTGGGTGCCTACAAGCCGTCCGTGTCCAGCTACAGAAAAGAGCAGTCTAACAACCGGAGTGATAAATAATAAAAATAACATAATACCCTTCCACTAAAGGGGAAAAGTTGCTATCTATTAAAACAAATGTGCACGGAACCTTACGTTAAGTGTTTGCATTACGTTTTGACTCTTTTAATTTTGGCAGCGAGACAGTTGCGCCAAACAGTGATGAGTAGGATTATTTTTAAATAGCAGAAGTTGTCAAGGCTCGGACAATTCCGAGAAATCTACGAGCGTATACAGTAACCGTGCGACGTGAAATTACACTTATGCAGACACGTCCAAAAATCTTTACTAATTATTTAACCTTGGCCAGGTTGATGAAAGTTCCTGGGTGTCATCTTGTGGAGTTTTTTGGGAACACGAAACATTTTGGCTATGGTCATGCCAGAGGTCATTGGCTCAAATCCTGCCCCACTTTCCTATAAGTTCAATTTCGATACGAATGCAGGCTGTTCCATGGTTCGGAAACTTCTCTGTCTTAACTGGCTTAACCGGGTTGGTGCCATCGCATTGAATGCATCCAGTTCAATGTAGCCGTGCTCATAAAGGGAATGTGCTGGCATGTCACCTAATTTCTTCGCGAATGCGGTGTGTTGGGCTAGAATCATAGCGGTGGGTACCTATGGTATTGGCCATCCATGTCCAGTTATATAAAAAAAACCGGCCAAGTGTGAGTCGGACTCGCATACGAATGGTTCCGTACCATCATACAAGATTTAACAGACAATAATCACGTTTTTTTTGTATACAGCCCTGGGACAGACGGACGGACGGACGGACAGTTATAGTGTTCCGTTGGCACCCTTTCAGTACGGAATCCTAAAAACTATCATCTAGGTATTCTTAAGAGCAGGAAGCAAGAAATGAAGCTAGATCAAATTGCTGGGCCGACAGCACACTAGTACGATAGGTGCAGGCGGGGTTGTACGCACCTTCCTCCCGCACAGCTTGAGCGGCCCTGGCGCCGCGGCGGCTCGTGGGCGGTGCGCTGGGAGGGGCGCCTCGGCGGCGCGCAGCTCATGCGGCCGCCGCCCGTCGCGCCGAGCAGCCGTGAACTTGGCCCAGAAGCGCAGACCCTGGGCTTATCAGCTCGGGGCCGCGCGCCGCCGCGCACTATAATAGCGGCGGCGGCGGCCGCTCCTGCTTCCAGACATCGACATGTATCTGGCAGTGTGGCTCGTGGCGGCGTCGGCGCTCGCGGCGGCGGTGGTGGCGCGCGTCTGCAAGCCCTGCAGTGAGTGTCTCCGCACGCTGTTGCGTCAGTGCTCGTCCGCGCAGTGTTGTTGGATTTCGTTTGGAGTACCCGTCTCTTCGGACTTCGGGTTGATCTCTCTCGAGTGCTAGTGAGAGCGGATTGTTTTCATAGCATTGTGATCGCGTAAGCGTTAGAAAATTACGCCCCCCGTGCAACCGTAACTTACTCATCATTTGTGAACCATGATTCCCATTCAGTTTGTTTTTGCTTAACATACCGAATATCTGTGTCTGTGTTTTAAAAAAATAAATAAACAACAGTGTAAATGTAATGTGTACGAAGATTTTATTTTTGCTGTCATGTGTCACAGTGGTCTACAATTGATTAGTAACTTCGTTTGTTTCGTAAGCATAATTTTCTGATGGTATCGGCCCACCATTCCGGATTTGAAGAATTCAAGTTTAAGACAGATTCTACAAAAACTAACTAACCAATTCGATTCAAGGTTCGAGAAGGGTTTATCTGTGACAAAACTATAACTTTCATCTGGTGTTTTTAATGTTTATTCTTACAAAAACTAACAAACCAACAGCAACTTCAATCTTTTTCTTTAACATATGAACATTATATGTATGATCATCTTCATTATTCTTTGCGCGAAATCGATTACGTTTAGCGGTTTATTGTCCATAATATCAGTACAAATCCGTGAAGTTATTTTAAAATGATTTTTGTCAACCTCAGCATCATACAGTGTTCGTTGCCGGCAGCGTGCGGGGTGGCACGCAGCGGGCGCGTGGTGGGCGGGGAGGCGATCGCGCGCGGCGAATTCCCGTGGCTGGCGGCGGTGGTGCGCGACGACCTCGTCATCTGTGGCGCGACCGTGGTGGCGCGCGACCACCTCGTCACCGCCACACACTGCGTCGATGGGTGAGTGTTGGTTGCCGGCAGCATGCGGGGTGGCGCGCGGCGGGTGCGTGGTGGGAGGGGAGGCGATCGCGCGCGGCGAGTTCCCGTGGCCGGCGGCGGTGGTGCGCGACGACCTCGTCATCTGCGGCGCGACCGTGGTGGCGCGCGACCACCTCGTCACCGCCACACACTGCGTCGATGGGTGAGTGTTGGTTGCCGGCAGCATGCGGGGTGGCGCGCGGCGGGTGCGTGGTGGGAGAGGAGGCGATCGCGCGCGGCGAGTTCCCGTGGCTGGCGGCGGTGGTGGTGCGCGACGACCTCGTGATCTGCGGCGCGACCGTGGTGGCGCGCGACCACCTCGTCACCGCTACACACTGCGTCGATGGGTAAGTGTTGGTTGCCGGCAGCATGCGGGGTGGCGCGCGGCGGGTGCGTGGTGGGAGAGGAGGCGATCGCGCGCGGCGAGTTCCCGTGGCTGGCGGCGGTGGTGCGCGACGACCTCGTGATCTGCGGCGCGACCGTGGTGGCGCGCGACCACCTCGTCACCGCCACACACTGCGTCAATGGGTGAGTGTGGACAGATGTACTTGTTCGACTCTTCTTACCTTCGATTCCATAGATCTCCCAATTTCTAACCGTGAGGTTATACGCTATAAATATAATAATAATGCCTTTTTTATTTCATTATTTAAATGCATGTTTAAAAATATTAAAACTAACAAAAAAGTTAATTAAAAAATTAAGAAACCCTTTTCGGTTAAAGGCTTCTACCCTTGTTATCCATTCTCCTTTCTATTTCGCTATCGTTATCCAGTCTTTCCAAGCTTTTAATATTACTTCATCGTCCCATCTTTCTTTAGGACACCTCTACCTCTTTTTCCGACTGGGCCTAGCCATTATATGACTTTTTTAGTTCACCTTTCGTGCCCATTTCCATTTGAGACGTTGTAAGTGTTTCAAAGCATCTATCATGTTACCTTTTTTCCTAATATCCGTATTTCATGTTTGTCTTTAAGTTTAATGCTTAGGATGCTGCGTTCCATTGCCCGTTGATATTTTGGAATTTTGTTTCGAGTGACTTTGTTAAGAATCCACATTTGAGAGGCGTATGTCAAGCAGGGTAGTATGAATGTCATACGCTAAGGGAGACGTTATTTCCACTTAACGCCCGAGGACGCCCAGTGGGGACTCGTACGTCTTCGGTAGGTCTTTCCACCTTCGCATATTGCTTTGGTACTCTTAATGGTGAGTACACGTCGTCGTGAGTAATCGTCCACGAGGACGATTTTTTTCCAAATAGGTAGGTACAGAAGCTCTAAAGAACTGGAACTGCAGCGGAAGCAACTGAATCGGCCACCGCAACTATACCAGCTTTTGCACTTTTAATTCGGAGGTGTCTTCCCTGCCTCTCCGACCTCAATGATGTGCTGCGAACGATGAAAACTGTTGGTGTTTTTTCATACAAGCAATGCAATATGGAATTCCAAGTTCCATGTGATGTGTTGGGCTTATATCATTACAGTAGTGTCTGATTGATTGATTGCGATTGATTGATTCTTTATTACGCCACAAAACAATTTACAAACCAAAGTACAGTGCAATAACAACATAATAAGTGGGGCGCCAAGGCGAGCTTACCCCTCCAAGAGATTTCTTCCAGCCGACCTTTGGGTGTTTGAGATGTTAAATGGGGATATATTCGTAGGTGTAGCGGTGGGTTCACTCTCAAACCAAGAGTTTAAGTATACTAATTATAATAAGTTTTTTTTATGTAACTGGACATGGATGGCTAATACCAAACTGAACGTCAGCCTAACACACCAAATGGGAACTAGGTGACATGCCAGGACCTTCCTTATATTGCTCGATTGTACCTACAAATCGATACATATTCGGTACGTACGATAAGTAACATGGTACATCCATTGTGACTTTTTTTACTTTATTTAAAATCCCTATTCAAAACAAATCCGAAATAAAATTAATGAAATGTCTTCTGGATGCGTCACTCTCTTTTCTCTTCAAAGCGAGCGTCGTCAGTGTTGTTACGCTGATCTCCATTGTCAGAGGACATTATGGAAAGCAGGTTGACACGGCCGCCACCCACGTGGGGCGGCAGACGGATTTGAATTCTAATGTCCCGTAATCGAGAGATATTAAAAACTCGGTCAGATGCTCTTAAAATATATTAAGTGTTAGGAAATTCTTTGGTAGCGACATCAGGTGCAAATGTATCGAAGTTTGTTTGTTCCACAATTTAGCAACGTCAAATGCACAAGTTGTGCATGATAATGCACATGTACGATGTGACCAATAAAATATGTTTTCCCATAAAGATGTTCGAAGCGAAAATGGAAAATAATCTGCGCTTTCCATCAAGTTCAATGTTTTTTTATGAAAATATAAATATAATACTTAGAAAATAAAAACTCCACCTCACCTCGCGAAACCACGCTAAACGAGGCACCATGCCAGCGGATTTGGGGATTATCGCTGAGCTATCGAGCTTATTTAAATCACGTTTAAATAAGCTCGATAGACAGCCGGCAGGCAGTTCCATATCCTGGCGGTGCGGCAGAAAATGTGCTTGAGAAACGGATCTTTCTGAAAAGCCTAAATGTCAACTACAAGAGGGGCTCTGCGGGGGTACTCCGGATATAGGTTGGATGGGGAGGAATAAGGGATGCAAGTTCTGCAGAGCAACGTCCATGATAGTATAGCGACCCTATAAACCGTCTGTGGCTCAGGGACTTCAGACCAACGGTGAGTTGCGGGTCACCAACAAGACGGACCCGCTCGGGGCTGTATTGAGTCCCAGGACGCCGGCAGTTACTGGGTTCTACCTTCCCAAATGTGGCTACAGTATTATATCACCGGCCTAATCTGTGATTTGTAAAGAAGTAGATGTGCCGATAAAAAGAACGGTCTGCCACGGTACAGGATCCCCAGTTTCTGCGATGCAATTTTAGCCTTGATTTCAATAAAGCGCCGAAAATTCACGTCTATTGATGTAGCCAGCCATGGGTATAAATGCTTTATACATGAGTATAAAGGATAGATGCTCCCTCTACAGGGATATCCTTCCATGTTCCCTAATTACTGCTGGAATGCGATGAGATGGCCCGATATCTAACAGTATCCCTTATTCCTGCCCGACCAACCTTTATCCGGAGCAGCACAAGGGTGGTGCCAGAGGTGCCTGCAGGCGCAGGTCGCAGACCATGGAGAGGCGCAGAAGTGACCGAACCAGAACGAAGTCTTGGGCTCGCATGGTAGTTGGTTTTTAAGGGCGCAGTGATAAAATCTCGGAACGCGCGCATAAAAGGCTAGTTACGGCACTGATCCGGAGCGCCCCAGATAATCAGTGGTTGTTGCGATTAGTTTCTCGAATTCACTGCTCTGTCCCACCGCCGCCATACCTTTAACTCCTCTCCTTTCCTCATACCTACAACTTGGGAGTTTATAAAGTCGCGTTTAAGGTGGCCCAACCCGCTCATCTCCCCATACAAAAGGGGAAAGGAGATCACGCCTAAATTTCTCGTCAGAGATCCAAAATTTTGCTCAAAATAGCTTTATTTGATTGAAGTAGATGTCTGATGACCATTGGCATTGTAAAATTGTGTTTGGTTTCCAAGTTATAACGTCCGAAAGTTCGGATTTTTCGAGCGTTTTATACAATAACTTTGTAGGTGGATTACGCAATGATAAAGTAAGAACATCTTAATAAAAAGATTAGTCATCAGACATAGCTTATTTAATCAAGATTTATAATCTATTTGGTTTTTGTTAGATTTTTTACTACAGCGGTCGTGGTTTACTTTTAGCTATAAGTCGTTTTGAAATTAAAATTTTCGTAAATCTTATCAAATCCTACACTATGTACATTGTCTTTTTTGTGGACAGGTTGCATCTTCCTCATCACGGAGCCTGTCTTATTCTTAGAAACAGAGAAGGTCCCAGAGCGCAACAGCACGGTTTTCTACCGTGCCCGCAAATGAGTTGAGGCCGCCGGGTTGGGCTGGTATGGTGCATCACCCACGCTCAGTTACATGAAACAAAATATGCATTATCTGCGTAGCTCCACCGGCGCTGCAATGGAATGTCCTTCGCGCTGCATGTTACCCAACGTCTTTAAAACCAAATCTTTTAACGGCACACTTTCCGGCCATTATTCATTGCGTAACCGACTCATAATATTTATTTAAAGCCTCAGACCGTGCGAAGTTCGCAATATGCATATCTGCTTTGTTTTGTCATCCTGAATCCGAGACCAGACGCATCTGCCTTTCATATGCAAAGCCAAGGTTGGCAGTCGTGAGACTGGTCCAAGTGCAACAGATGTGGAGCTCGGTCTTATTACTCGTATTGTTTTCTAAATAAAGTAAACGATTGTGCAAGGCCTTGGCTTTGTTATTGGTTCTTGGTTCGGATTCCACGAATGATCCTTATTTTTTATGTTGCTGGACATAGATCGATAGTAACAACTAACCGAGCAACTAACACAACACATATTATGGAAACCAGGCGAAAGTATTGTTAAAAATTTC
The DNA here is from genome assembly GCA_946894095.1 of Incurvaria masculella. Classification (NCBI taxonomy): domain Eukaryota; kingdom Metazoa; phylum Arthropoda; class Insecta; order Lepidoptera; family Incurvariidae; genus Incurvaria; species Incurvaria masculella. The sequence goes on along the minus strand of OX335653.1, from coordinate 19,386,567 downwards.
AAAAAATGCACTTCCATTGCAAACATAGAAATCTTTGTTGAACTATTTCTACTGTTAATGTGGACTAGGCACCCCTTCCCAACCACCGCTAACTGGTCGCAACTCCCTTCAGTTATTCCCCAATAGATGGTTAAAAATGTAAAATTACATATACTTTTCTATAGCTGCGACGGATTACATTATTTTTTCAAAAGCGTATAGGTATAACGTTTTTCAGTGTGCAGAATATTTTAATGACTCCTTTAGTCATATGGATCAGAAGGCATTTCTTAGGGACTCCTGGCGGCACTCCTGAGAATTAGTAGCGCGTCCATGGGCGCCACGGAGCGGAGATCAAAGGCCATTTGCACACTCTGCCGGCACGGAGATCGATCTTGTCGAAGAGCAACGAACGATTGGTGTCATGTGTTCCGCTTGCCCCAGGATCGACGTGGCGCGGCTGAGCGTGCTCGTGGGCGAATACGAGCTGAACGGCACCGCCGCCGGCGGGCGCGGCGTGGCGCACGTCGCGCAGCACCCGGACTACAACGCGTTCTCCTACGACAACGACATCACCGTGCTGCGGCTCGACGCGCCGCTGCCCGACCACCTCTTCCGGCCGGCCTGCCTGCCTGGTTCGTATCCATTTCCAACTCCAAAGGTCTCGGTAACCCGATCCTGGTGGTTCAGTCGACCTAGACCCAGCCAAGTGTGGGTCATGGTCCTAATGAACCTTCCCTGGGTTCATTAGGACCATGACCCACGAACCATTGAGCGATATACGGAGCGGTTGGACTCTGGAGGGTTGACCGTTGTCCATTGAGGCTGGCTTTGGCTCGGATACCACATCATAACATTGTAGCTGATAGACTTAATCCCGTCGGTTCGGTACTATGCAATTAAATACTAGTCGAAGCGGCCATGAAAATGCGTTAATTTTCCATTCAGATTATATTGAAAGACATAATGTAAGTACGTAGTAGTGTTGTGCAGGCTAACATCGTCACCGCTGGTATTAATCCTCCATGACACCACGGGGATCGACGATCTCCGTGGCTACGCTGTCTGTCACTCCCGTATTTTCTTACTCGCTGCTCCTGACAGACCATTTTCTGTATGTGTAAATAAGCTGTACCATATAGTACCAGGGCAATAGGGGATATTAGATGTTTACTTTCCCTTTGTCCAGAACATGTTCAAATTGGGATGTTTGATGACTTGCAGACATGAGTGAGCCCCTCGAAGGCCGCGCAGCGATCGTCTCTGGCTGGGGCAGTACCATAGAGAAGGGGCCACCTTCCAGCATCCCGATGAAGGTAACCATTGGTTTTTTAGTGTATTTACCTGAGTTTTTTCCTATCATCGCGGTAGGAATTGAAATAATTTATTAACTTAAATACTTTTGTACAATTAGAGTTAAATTATGTGGGAAAACAATCCAGCGAAGTTTATTGTCATTTTCTCTTTGCTTGCAATGACTGTTAGATTGGCTAATGATAACATATTACAAATCCGCACAAATCATGAATAAAGGAATAAGATGGTCATTTAATAGGGTTTAAAGTCATTATTTGCCGTTTTTAAAGCCTCTTGATTTAGGTGTCCAGAAGCCTAAGTCCACTACCAAATGTTGGTGATTCCGGGGTTATCTCATAAAGCTAATCAACAAACAAAGTTAGCAAACAAACAAAAAAGCAAACAAAATAGCGGGCTTAGGCTTCTGCGAGGTCCCTTTCCTTGTTTGAGCAGGACGAGAAAATCTCAATAATTTTGCCCCCTAAAGAAAGCTAAAGAAAGAGCGTCTGGAAATGGGTACATGCCGGTGCAAGTTGAGTTCAAGGCGGCCATTCTTAGAATTCCACGCTCAAGAATTAGGAACCTTTCAGTCGATAACACTTCAAATGACAATCTTTCAAATGAGAAAGCTCGACTGCAGATCTATTCTTGAAAATCCCTTTTTAAGAAACAGAAAACCTTCATTCGAGAAAACCGCTTTTAAAGGTGTTGTCAAAGCGGTTTTTTCGACGAAAAGATTCTTGAGCACGATATTTCAATGATTCAAGGTTTTCCGTGAAGAAAATTGCCTTAAGGTGGCCCAACCCGCTCATCTCCCCATACAAAAGGGGAAAGAAGATCACGCCTATATTTCTTGTCAGAGATCCAAAATATTGCTAAAAATAGCTCTATTTGATTGAACTAGATGTCTGATGACCATTCGCATTGTAAAATTGTGTTTGGTTTCCAGGTTATAACGTCCGAAAGTTCGGATTTTTCGCGCGTTTTATACAATAACTTTGGAGGTAGATTACGCAATGATAAAGTAAAAACATCTTAATAAGATTAGTCATCAGACATAGCTTATTTAATCAAGATTTATAATCTATTTGGTTTTTGTAAGATTTTTGACTACAGCGGTCGTGGTTTACTTTTAGCTATATGTCGTTTCGAAATTAAAATTTTCGTAAATCTTACCAAATCATACACTATGCACATTGTCTTTTTTGTGGACATGTTGCATCTTCCTCATCACGGAGCCTGTCTTATTCTTGGAAACAGAGAAGGTCCCAGAGCGCAACAGCACGGTTTTGTACCGTGCCCGCGAATGAGTTGAGGCCGCCGGGTTGGGCCACCTTAAGAAGCCGTTTTCTCAACCGAAAAATTCCAAGAATAGGCCCGCTGATTCTTGAACGAAGCATTGAGGATTCCGGAGCGGAATGCCAAGGTCGCACGGTGGATTTCTGCCACTCCGTGTGATTGCAGGCCCGCGTGGAGATCTGGCCGGCGGAGGTGTGCGAGGGCGCCGGGTACGCGCGGCGCAAGGTCACGCCGCGCATGCTCTGCGCCTCCGCGCCCGACCGCGACTCGTGCAAGGGCGACTCCGGCGGGCCGCTCGTGCTGCCCGGCGCGCACTACACGCTCGTCGGCGTCGTGTCGTGGGGGCGCGGCTGCGCGCGCGACGGCTACCCGGGCGTGTACGCGCGCGTCGACACGCTCATGCCGTGGCTGCGCGGAGCGCTCCGGAACGCCTGCCTCTGCTCGCCGCCCGCCTAGATTTACATACCTATATGATAATACGACCAGTCTTTTTAACCGACTTCAAAAAAGGAGGAGGTTATCAATTCGTCGGAATCTTTTTTTTTTTTTTTTTTTTATGTATGTTCACCGATTACTCGAAGACCCCTGGACCGATTTGAAAAATTCTTTTTTGGTTCGAAAGGGTATACTTTCTAGTTGGTCCCATTTTTTTTTTATCAAAATCGGTTCAGTAGTTTGGTACTTAACTATACCAACATCGAATTTCTTAACCCGGCGAACCCAGAAATGTGATTTTTTAGTTACAGTAGCTTTCTTTTCGGGTGAGATTGCTCAGTATGAGAGGTTTTTTTTTACTTCAACTGTTGGGGGTATTCAAGGGGGGTAAAAGAGGGCAAATTGTACACATTTCTATCTCTAGAGCAGCTGAACCCAGAAATGTCAGAGTATGTTTTGTTTTAGATGGGAATGCTTAAGAAGAAAATATTTTTGTAAATTATACTATTAGGGGGGTAAAACAGGTCAAAATGAACACATTTAGGCGAAAACCACTCATGTTGAGATCTCTGAAACCAATTATCCTCGAAGCTTAAAATTTTCAGTGACTTCTTGTTAAGACGACAAGGCTCGCTCACAACGGATTTTACAAAATTCAACTGTTAAGGGGGGATAAACGAGGCCGATATGTACACATTTTCATACAACTTAAACTTACGCAAGAAACAGACTATCCGGAACGATGTAAGGATGAGAAATTCAGAAGCTCAGCGGTTCCGGTCATTCGTTGTTTTGTCTTTTTAGGGTTCCGTTCCCAAAGGACACCAACGGAACCTTATTACTAAGCTTCCGCTGTCCGTCCGTCCGTCCGTCTGTCACAGCACTCTATCTCACGTGATCTCATCGTATCAATTATCGTACGTATCAACCGTGAACTAATGAATCCAGATAGTTACCGGTCTACCTTTCGTCAGAAATGAGATTTCTCAATGGTTTCATTTCTGCTAATGCTCGTTCATTGTATTGTATTGTATATGTATGTATATCTTCTTTCCACTTTGTATGTGAAGTTGAGCAGGAGGGCTCGCCCACCTTGAGTCAAAAGTTACGCCACCACTAAAAAGCAAAAAATAAAATATTTTTAAATAAAAAAAGGACCGCCTTCAAAAAAACCGTCTCTAAAAAGCAAAAAATAATTGGTTACTTTTAATTAATGTACGAAAAGCTATTTTAATTCTAACTAATTATGTACAATTTCTTAATTTTTAATCATCTTTTGAAGTCGGTGCCTTGGGTAGAGTTCGCTTCGCACGCTGCTTTTTTTTTTCATGAAAAACCGGTTTGGGTAGCCGTGCTGCACGCCTCTTCCTAGAATTCCGTAATCAGGAATCAGGAATCCTGAGTCTTTTATAGCGGTTTTTAAAGGGATTTTATTGACGAAAATTCCGTGGTATTTCAATGAAATCCCTCGGTTTTCCGTCGCAAATCGCTTTGGACCAGATTACGGAATTCCAGGAAGAGGCCTGCTGAGGACCAAAGGTGCTCCAACCGAGCCTTTATGGGTACGGTAAACCATGGAATGCACTCCCTGCCGTGGTATGTGCCCCATAGTATAACCTGGGGTCCTTCAAACGTATACCACGTTCTCAGAAGCTCCTTAGTCGGCATGGTTTTCGCAGCTTCCTTGAAAGTCCAAAAGTTCATGGCCCTCGGCGGTCACAGTCAGTCACCGTTAGTGTGTTTGAAGGTAGCGTCGGCCAGTCAGTTCGCTTACGAATTCGTGACGCGCCACATCGAATTTCGATGCACGCATGCAACAGTTTTGCAAGAAGGGCAGTTCTTACGTGTCGATGGAAGTCAAGACATCAAAAGTGAACGAATCCCTAACTGAACTGACTAGCGGGTGCTATCGTCATTATATGATTTACCTAAACAACCAAATAAGGGATTTCTTAATTAGCTTGTTAATTAGCCGATGCTGTAAATTGGCTCTAAGGATAGATTTTTAATAGATCTTAATGAGAGTGTTTAAATTATTACAATTTAAACGTTAGTTCATTTTGCGACCTGCCAGTTTAATATAATTTAATAAAAAACATTAAGGCTGTGAATAACTAATGTATATTTAGTGCTACGTACTTTTATGTAAAGGAAGTTTTCCTATTAGGTAATAATAAATTAATTTGAGTCAAGTTTCATCAATAAAGTTTTTATCTGGTGAAGTGCACCATTTCTGGATAGTATTAAAGTTATAAATTACTATAGATCTATCTTCTTTATTCTTCAGGAGAAAATTTTGAACGGATATATAATTTTAAAATTCTTACTAACCAGATATGGTGCACTCCACCATAAATATGTGTACACCATAAGTAAGCTTGATTATAAATAATTCCTAAGTCCCTTTCACTCTAAGGTTGACGTCAATAGTCCGAAAGTATTACGAATTCGTATTTTCCGATGTCTTTAATCTATTTTAAATATGGTTTTATGCTAAATCACGCCAAGTTATGTCATTATTTGAGATACAAACTGAAATTACTGGGTTACTTGAATTCATATAATGCTGTAAACATAGATAACTATATACCTCGATAAGTGCACAGAAATAGTTACCGTTTATATAAGTGAGTACCTGAATTCGTCTGAAATACGAAGCTAAAATACCAACATGACTTGATCTGCGGATAAGTTGGCATGATCTATAGTGTCAGTTTTCGTTTGGTCTAACTCTTGCCGTAGTATGTAAAAGTTAGGCCAAATTATCTACTTCATATGAGGCTAAGATAAACTCGGTTAAGCAGACTGTGCATATTGTCAATTGTATTTATAGGTCCTTAGGTAGATAACCTACACTCGGAAAAGTAAAAAAATAAATTAAGACAAGTGCGAGTCGGACTCGCACACGAAGGGTTCCGTACCATCGTAAAAAAAACAAAAAAAACACGTTTTTTGTATGGGAGCCCCCTTTAATTTTCATTATTTTTTAATCTTACCTATTTCTTGTTGTAGCGGCAAAATACATACACACTCTGTGAAAATTTCAGCTGTCTACCTGTTACGGTTACTGAGATACAGCCCTGTGACAGACGGACAGACGGACGGACGGACGGACGGACGGACGGACGGACGGACAGCGGAGGCTTAGTAATAGGATTCCGTTTTCACCCTTTGGGTACGGAACCCTAAAAAAAAAGTCCTAAAAAGTTAAAAAAATTTCAAAATATCAACAAAATGCCTTCAAAATGTCTTGTGTGGTTGACAAATGTCGAAATAACACTAATAATCACAACAAGAGCAATGGAATCACATTCCATGTGTAAGTACAAGCATATTCAGTATATTTTTAGTTTAGTTGACCTGAAACCTTTTATGTGTTGTAAAGGCGCAAACAGGGTTGGCACAAGCAAACTTAAATTGTCAGTTCGATTTTTATTTTTGTTTTCATTTCAGTATTATATATTAAACTAAATTTTATTTTAAAAACAAGTAGGGCTGCCACAAAACAATAGTCTACGTACTGTTTATTATTTTTTATAATGTCGTTTAGGATGTTTGTATAATATGTCTTAGTTCTGAGGCTGTGCTAAAAAGGTAAATCCTTGAAAATGGTCAAAATTTTACATGTGACAGCTCGTTTCCATAAAGATTAAAATTCTCAAGTCGTTTCTTGGCTCAAATGTCCTTTTGTCATTGAATGAGTATTCATTTCTTCAACCTGCTACATTTAATCATAGACTTATCACGACTTACTAAGCCCCGGTTGCACGAAGAAACGGTCTAGTTAATCAATGTTCAAACACGTCTCTTTTAGTGAACCGCGTAGAGTTCCTTCCATACTGTCCACACAAAGTGACGTGTTTGATCGCACGTTGACGTTGATTTTGATGTTTTGTCCTTTCGTGCACTCGGCCCTTAATCATCTTCTTAGGGCTATTATCGAAAAATTTGTAAATGTAAAACTTTATCATATACATAAAACCAATCCGGGGATTAAAGCCGCGACAAAGGGACAAAAGCGTAATAAACTGAACCTATTTGAAGGAAATTTAAAAAAATGTAAAAAGAAAGAACTTAGTGGTTTATCAAAATACCATCACACATTTACAGCAAACGGCAATAATCATCAACAGGTTTTACATAACACTGTACTGACTATTATTTGGACTATTTTTTAGCATCTAAAACGCATTGAACGAAATTTTTAAATGCATAAAATGCAAACATGGACAATTCAAGAATAATCAATGTTATTAGTTTTGCAATGTTTGACCCTAACTTGCAATACATTAATGATTCCCTCTTTGTGTTTATTTTATTTTATGATTTAAATATTTACAAATTGTGTATATTTGACTTTATTAATTTATCGTTAATATCAAATTCGTTATCGTTAATTTAAAGAATGAATCCATTAATATTTTTTTCATTTTCCCGCTTGCAAATTCGCGAAAAGATTATTTGATGCCTTGTTAACTATACAATAATGGTACTACTTGTTCTGACCACTAGCACTAAATAGGAACCTCTTGTCATCTATGAGAAACTTTGGATTCTCTGAAAACAGTCATAAAAGAAACGGTAACATTTTTTTTATTTATAGTATGTATAAATTATTGTTTGTATTTTTTTTTTATATTATTATAAATTAATTAATACAGAAAAAGGAACAAAACAGACTAAAGATTAAAATATTCCTCAATCATCGGCGCAATTGGCAACGTGCCGATGACGGAGGCCGCGTTCCCTCGCTGAATGGCTAGGCTGATCTTCTGCCTAAGATAACTCGTAGTTCGATTTTGCTGAACTGTATGAATTTATGAATAAACTATGAATAGGAACCTTAATATTTTAATGTACAATACAATCTATTGTTATTTATTTTTGTGATCATTTTTGGCAACCCTGCCGTTTTCACTTTCATTTTTCATTTAGTTTTGACGCGCCATTCTGGTCAAAGGGCTTAGCATGCGCGCATCGTTGATGTGTCATGATGGATTAGGATTAATTTTGCACTATATGTACGACCAGACGTCACAAATGTCACCATCCCTTTTTCTCACGCTATAACTAATTAAATTTAAGGAAATTGTTGTCTCATTTCATTCTTCCGCGATTAGATGAATCTCTTTGTCACTTTTTCGCATGATGCATTTCCTTATACCTTTGTCCTGCTCTTTTACCCTTTACGTATAGAGTTTGGTGTGCATGTAAAAGTATAGGTGTGTGAGTTTTTTTAAAAATAGGAACGCTTTTGAACTGTTATCAGTATGCAGGTACCGTATCTATTCTTTTTCATCTAAGGTAACGGATGGATTATCCTGCTGTCGGCCTGACGCATTGATTTAATTTTTTTTTTCAAGTTCATTGATATAAAAAAAAGATTTTTAGTTCAATTACCTGACGCATTACCTTAAATTAATTTCGGATGCCATTTCGAGGATAAAACCAAGCTCGCCTCGAAAAAACTTTGAGTTCTTAACAAGGTGCGTCAGTATTTCACGCCTGAGCAAAAACTGCTCCTTTACAAGGCGCAGATAAGGTATTGCGTGGATTTGGTGATGCGTGGGTTATCGCTGCTCGCATTTGTGGGACGAATCAGCTCAGCACCTGCTTGAATCCCTAGACTCGATACAGCATCCGGCTCAAACTCTTTCTACCATCGCGAACGGGCAGAAAAATGCAGAAAACTGTCGACATTCCAAAAACCGAAACCAACCAGAGCCTGGTTTCGCGAGGCGAGGTATTTTTGGCTTTTCTGAGCACCTTTGGTCCTCAGCAACCTAACCTAACCTAACCCATACCGGTTTTTCATATAAAAAACGATTCTCTAGGTCCTTTATCTATAGGGTCGGTAAACTATGGAATGGGACTATGGAACCTGCCGAGGTATTTCCCCCAAAGTCCAACCTGGGGTCCTTCAAACATGGTGTGAAGAAGCACCTTGCCGGCCGGCATGGTTTTTTGCAGCCAAAGTTCGAAAGCTGATCCTAGCTTCCATCCATCAAGCTTCAGGTCCTGGTGTACGCCAATGCCGCGCTTTTCATAAAAAAAACATCATTTTTGGATTTTTTCGGAAATGTGCAGGATGACTGAAAATCCCAAAATCCTTAAATGCTTCGTCCCAGTCAGTAGGCCTATTCGTGATATTCCGTGGTCAAGAGTCAGGAATCGTTCTATCGAGACAACCGCTTTTAAAGAGGTTGCTAAAGTGATTTTCTCGACGGTAAGATTCCGGATTCCTGATCACGGGATTCCAAGAAATGAAATTATCAAAGAATGCACTAAATGCACGTTCGACTTCGTAGTATATTAGAAACAAAGCCATATTATGATCGTTTAGATTTTCACTGTTGTTCGACATCGCCGTAAATACGTTGACGATGCCGGCGTTTTCATACAAATAGGTAATAAGAGTTTAATTTTGACAGCGCAAAGAAGAAAAACCATAGAATAAGGAGTAAAAATTTGCATGGGTTTGACGTTTTTACGTAACTTCGAAGTTCCGTAAACGCCAATATATGTGAGAACTCAGACCGACCATAGAGATCGTCTAGGTAACAGAGTGGGCAGTCTGAGTTCTCACCGAAATTGGCGTTTACGTCAAACCGATCGACTGGCGTTTTCTCCAAACTCCATACAAGTTTTTACTAGATATTCTGTGGTTTTACTTCTTCAAGCTGTCAAAGTCAAACGCGGACTTCCGATTTGTATGAAAACGCGGAGTGGACGTAAACGGCAACGTCGACGTATTTACGGCAACGTTGAGTAAGCTGTCAAATCAAGCTCGGACTCGCAAATGTTAGTTCGCTTAACGCCCGCTGCGCGCGCTCTTCAATTTCGCCATACAATTGAAAACGCCAGTCGATCGGTTTGCCGTAACGCCAATTTAGGTGACAACTTAGACTACCGGCTCAGTACATATTTTATTCCCGCCCTTTTTCAAGAACGCTTTATTCCGTTTTGACAGCTATGTTTAATGACATTACATTCATGTTTTTGCTCACTCTTTCTAATTGCCTAGAAAAAAAGCCCATCGCTAAAACAAATACATTTATTGATGTGCCATTGAACAAAACTTCCACCCAACAACAAGCGATCGCCTGTTTTCAGTGTTTGATTGATGAATCTGATTTCAACTTTTTTTAGTGAAATTTGCCATAAATCTTTGCGAATGCTGTGATTTTAAGACAATACATTCACATAGTTGATTTGCTAACCAAGCTACTAAACTGCGCTACCATGAATTACTCCGACAACGAGGCAGTAAGTGTGACATATTCTTTTCCTTGCAACCAAAAGCTAGGAGTTTTAATGAACTCTGTTCTGTCTCCTGCACCCTACAGCTAAGCATGGATGCTCACACCCTAACACCGCCCATTTTAGATCTCGATTCAAAAATATAAAACATAACCTTAGTTAATTGCCCTCCAGAACCTGCAGGTTACCAACGGAAAACCACTTTAGAGCCAACTTTGAGTAATGTCAAATTTGCTTTTAATTCCATTAAAGTAAGGGAAAGAAATGATGTTAGTTTTCAAATATCTGGGCCCCTTGCAGGTATTAACCGGTTAACTTCCGTACTGCCAATATCAGTTTCTTCGTGATTCTCGTGTGTGGTTTTCGCGCATTTTGCCGGCAAGTAGAGAATACGAAATTACTGCAAATCGTTTGAAATATCTCAGTAACTGAAGTTATTTCTTTTCTTGCAACTTGTAGAAAACTGGGAGATATGCGGTTTTGGTCGAATTCTCTATATTTGTTGAGATTTTTACTAACACAAAATTGTTGAATAATATTTCAATAAAAAATATAGTATGTATGTGTTTTATTTCATTGAATATTCGGAAATACGGTATCTAGTTGTAGGGTACTGCTTCAAACTCAATTGTAGGAATTATCCAAAGATCCAATCCAAAATGCTACGCATAATTACTGGCACTCCTAGGAATATGACATACATAAGACTACACCGTGACCTTCGCACTCCAGTGGTGAAGGAAGAGATAACTAATGCAGTAAAAAATACAAGCGCAGACTGTCTAATCACCCCAACATCCTGGCCATTAAAAGGGATATTAATGAGAAATACTGGCTCACAGCAGCTTGTTTACTGCAGGATGAGACTTCTAGCATTGAAAGTACGTCGACCACAGACAACACGTCCCGCAGCGAGACCCCGACCAGCACGCGCACTCGCCGCGGCCGCCGTGGCCGGAAGAAGGTGCAGCCCCCCAAGCAGGTCAAGCCACCTTACAAGTTCAAGTGAGTTTACCATGCACCTTACCATACATTACCCGATGTACCTGTAGTCACTTAGGGAAGGCTTTGGACCGCAGAATGCAGTAACCCTATAAAATGTTTTTATTGTTAATGATATTATTGCAAGGTGAGCCATCTATGAGGGAATAGCGCAACTGCTAAAAAAACCGGCTCCGGTTCCTTACTTTTTTACTTTTAACACAAAAAAATCATGTTATTTGTATGGGGACCCTCTTTAATTATTATTATTTTAGAATTTTACCAATTTTTTGTTATAGCGGCAAACTAAATACACATTCTGTGAAAAATGCAGCTGCCTACCTATTACGGTTCATGAGATACAGCCCTGTGACAGACAGACGGACGGACGAATGAACAGCGGAGGTTCAGTAATAGGGTTCCGTTTCCACCCTTTGGGTACAGAACCCTAAAAAGAGCGGTTCCCCGAGCCAAAAAAACGATGGCACCACGGGCGCTACCACAATTTGGTCTCTAACACAACCTACGTGTCGTGGAGCAAATGCATCTTGTTTTTTCTTAGACCACATGAAATAATGATAACATTTCTAAGCCCTCATATAAGAGGTGCTCTTATGTGAGGGCTTAGCTATATCTTTCTGTATGTACTGACTGGTTACTTTATGTAATTTATTTTGTTTTTTTTTTACTTTTTAACTTTAATTACAAAATCAATGATTTATTTTACACTTTTTACATAAATATTATTGCAAGGGAATTTCACTGCCTACCAATCTTTAAGACTACACAGAAAGGATCACCATACGGTGGCCTATGACTGTGTACTGTGACTGGTATAATGTGTTCACAGCTGCTTTGCAAAAGAGGATCACGGCCAGCCGCTGTTTGGTTGCCAGTTCAACCATCACCTGGGCGAGGGAGAACCTCACATTTTCGCGGTGGTCGGCAGCAACCGTGTGTCCGTCTACGAGTGCCCAGAGGCCGGTGGCTTCAAGTTGCTCCAGTGCTATTGCGATCCGGATGTGAGTACTGATTAAGAACGGAGTCTAAAAAATTTACTGAAAATATTCATTTAATTCCCTTGAGCGGATCGTAGCTCAGGGGTGCGGGGATTTGACTTCAGGGCCAGAGGTCATGTGTTCTAACCTCGCCTCGGTCATGCACCACTTTGTTTCTATTCACGAGTTGGATAAATTTCTAATGTCCCGAATTCATGTAAAACTGTAGGTCCCTTCCTCCTACTAGGTGCTAGGGTTTAAGTCGCCCTAGCTGTAACCATCGCGTTAGAAAATATGGTCGAAGAGGCAATGAAAAAGTGTCCGTGTCTTCCATCCAGTTCAATGCTCATAAAGGTAAGATCCCGGCAGGACACCCTATTCCTTCGGGAATGTGGTGTGTTGGTAAAATATCGTGAAAATTTCATGATTATGGATGACGGGTCGTGTCACAATAGTGCCCATTAGATTATTAACCGACCGTCACGACTTTGTTACATTTAATGTTTTAAGTATTGATAACTATATACCTACTGTTAAAAAGCGAGAAAACTTAAAATACCACAATTTTTTTATATTATAGACTATACACAACCATAGACAATAAAACAAACATACAGAAATTAATACAGCCTGGTGCTTCCAATTATTTGCAATTTACATGGTAGGTACTGGGCCTTCTGTCATGTTTGACCTTGGCACAGGTGGATGAGAACTTCTACACGTGTGCGTGGTCATACGAGGAGGAGACGGGGCTGCCGCTGCTGGCGGTGGCCGGCTCGCGCGGAATCGTGCGCGTCTTCAGCCCCGCCACGCAGACCTGCATCAAGCACTACATCGGTCACGGGCACGCCATCAACGAGGTCACTACCGCGCCTACTACGCTGTCGATTCGCTTAGGATGTTTCTGCGCAAAATGTTTCTGAGGAAGTGCCCAATGAATTGAGCCTACTGAATTAGCTTAAATAACGCTGTCCCTCTATAACCTTTCTACCATTGCTCAACGCGGAACAGGCACAGAATACACCCCTTCATGGGTGAACACTCTCATAATAAGAACCAACCGATCCTCTTGATCCTTTATCCGTAGGGTGGGAAAACTCGGTATGTAATGGAGTCTCTGCCGAGCTATTTCCCACAAAGTACAACCTGGGTTCTTCCAAACATGGCGTAAAGAAGCACCTGGCCGACCATCACGGTTTTTGCAGTCCCCGTGAAAGTTCTAAAGCCCATGGGCCTCCTTGGGCACCTCTCATGTGAGGGCCTAGCGTACATATGATACGATGCTTAACAAAAAAAAGGGAGTGGATCTTTGGAATCTGAAATTCTTTCTTGTGTAAAGACAGTTCGAAAATTAAACAGGTCTTACTAAGTAAAAATTAAGTATATACCAATCTCCCGCTTGATATGCGATTATTTAACTCTCCAGTCATGGTTCAGTGGGATTTTGAAGTAAATTTCTTTGTAGGTGAAGTTTCACCCGCGGGATCCGAACCTGCTGCTTTCAGCGAGCAAGGACCACGCGCTGCGCCTGTGGAACATCCTCACCGACGTCTGCATTGCCATCTTCGGGGGAGTCGAGGGTCACAGGGATGAAGTACTCAGTGCTGTGAGTTGCCACATCTATATTCAATTGATAACATACATACTCTATACATACATACATACATACTCTTAGTATAACATACTCTCCCTTGAAAGATGCTGCAGAGAGCACGGACTCACAAGGATACATGTGCATAAATCAGTGATGTCGCATTGAAAATAAATATATTGCTGATATGAGACTAACCCATTACTTCATAAGGAGCTATTGCATTCGGCGTGTGGGCGATTTCCAGGTGCAAAGCTACTTACATAGCATCAAGCCGCTTACCCTCAGGTAGCGGTTTTATAAGTTCCAATAAATCGAATAAAAAATTAACTACATATGTTATTAACAAATATAAAACTAGAATTTAAATAAACACAAAATCATGCATAGTCTTCTTGATATTGGCTTCTTGATATTGATTACTGTAAAACTATTTCTGCATTATTTTATTTTTATTTATTTATTTATTTATTATAGAAACTTAACAGCTATTTATGGTTACACATAGTACAGGTATTTATCAAATTGTTTAGCCAATTATAAAGTTTGAAATTGAATTTGAAAATTTTGTTGACGTTATAGGTACCTATGATGTAAGAATACAAATTCAAAAATATCCTTAAGGTTAATGGGACATATGTGGGGGGGGGGGGGTGAGTTGAGTGTGTGTGACAGGGAGGGTGTGTATGTATGTGTGAGGAGTGCGTGAAGGTTGTGTTAGGGTCAAGTTATGTTTTTTTTTTGACATTTATTATCTTTAAGACAGATGGTGATCTTGGAAAAATTTAAGCTAACTTTAAAAATTTTTTTGCTATAAACTGGTTCAATTCGCCTAGTCAAAATTAATAGAGCCGCAGCACTGCCACTTAAAGTAATATTTTAGTGTTTCCATATTTGGGCCATACATATTGTTGTTCTGAATCTACCCTACAAGAAACCGCATGAATCTCGATCAGGAGTTGCGAGATTTGGAAACACTCCTCTTAAGAATCTTCCGACCCATACAATGTTTTTTTACACAGAACGCAAAAAGTATTGCACTTTAAGGCACGAATTCGTCAAAAATATTAAATATAGCCATAGTAGTTGCAGCAGACACATATTCAGAATTTCAGGTTTAATGGTTTCGTTGTTATTGCCGATTAGAAGTTTTACACCGTTAGATGGCGCTGTTAAATAAAAATCGTATTTAAATAAGTTGTAACAAAACCAATAATTGTGAAATTGTTTTCGCTGCAAGTAATATGACTATATTAAACTTTTATTATTAATTCGTAGCTTAAAGTGCAATACTGTTTGCGTTATGTGTGCAAACAACTTTATATGGGTCGGAACAGCCTTAAGAAACGCATTCAATCTACACTTTTTCTTCTTCTGCAATTTGTCTGCAACCCTATTTTTTATTTATCTCGCTTCCTTTCTGTTAGTTCACTGTTATCATCTGGCATGCGGGCTGTTGGCGTAATTGTATCGTAACTATCTATGTTCATAGCATTTTGTCTGCCTGACGTGTCTTCTTCCATACATGTTGCAGGACTTCGACCTAAAAGGCGAGCGGATAATGTCGTGCGGCATGGACCACTCGCTGAAGCTATGGCGGCTGGACAAGCCCTCCATGCACGAGGCGGTGCGGCAGAGCTACGCGTTTAACCCGCACCGCGCGACGCGCCCCTTCAACTCGCTCAAGGAGCACTTCCCGGACTTCTCCACGCGCGACATACACCGCAACTACGTCGACTGCGTGCGCTGGATGGGCGATCTCATACTCTCCAAGGTTGCTCTTTACTCTCCTTGTACGGACAGATATGGAGAGTCGATATGAAATTCGTTCCGGCAGTTGCACATTCCAAAGGTGTTTTGGAAAAGGTTACAGAGCAGAAAGGTTTTAGGAATTTTATTCTTTTTTTCGCGGTATCCATACATTTTGTATGGATTCGATGGTCGGATTCGAAGCGATAGCATCCGTTACACATACCCTCCACTCTAAGAAGTTCACAATTATTATATAAATGACCCTTATGGGGTTTCTGAGCCATTTTTAGAGACATTCAATAAATTATTTTATTTGGTTGGCAAAATGGCTGTTATATATTTTTTAATGACCCTTTTGATGGGATTTCCCCGTGGCTTGGACGGATGAGGTCGCCTTGAGGCCATGCCTCAAGCTTGGGGCGTGGTCATGTGGTCCGTCGTGTCGACCTGCCAGAGGCTCATGCGAACGTGCTGGCAGGCTGGCCGCAGCTGCGCTTGCTCGCTGTCTCATGGTGACGCAAAGCGGTGCAGGTGAAGGTTGCACCTTGGTTATTATCCATCAGTATATGTGCGTACCCCCATAAACCTACGTAAGTCTACATTTTCATAATAGCAGATTAATGCAATTTGGTAAATTTGCACTCCCCACATAACCTTTCATATGATATTGGAATGTTTAAAGCTGACCGCAAATGTTTTTGTCCTGTAGTCGTGCGAGAACGCCATCATCTGTTGGAAGCCGGGTCGACTCGACGAGACGGAGCCGCGGCCCGGAGACGGCACCGTGACAGTAGTGCACCGCTTCGACTACAAGGAGTGCGAGATCTGGTTCATACGATTCGCCGTCCACTACAGTCAGAAGGTGAGAACGCAACCTTTGGAAAGCGTCTATAAACAGTCGCCATGGGCACCGTCTGGCGTCTTTTTTGTGAGGTCCTGGCGTGCGGCATATGCCGCGCTTTACATAAAAAAAATCGTGTATACAACGTTACGCACCTGTAGCGTGTTAGGAGCTTTTTTAATTTATCCCAAACCTTGATTTGTATCGGTCAAGTCGGCGCCGGCAGCATGATTGTTCTCACACCGGGCTGTTATGAACACTCATTATCATTTAATTATATTTCATGTACGTACTTGACAAAAAAACAACCTGTTTGAGTGGTTCAGTGGCGTGGCGACTTGTGTTGAATGCCATGGGCTCAAATAGGTCATGGGTTCAAATCCCCGCCCCGTTGATGCAACACTTTCATTTTCTTTCTGAGTTTATTAATGCATTCCTTCACGAATGCAAGCTGTTCCATGGTTCGGACAACGGCACGTGGTAGGGTTTAGCCCGCCTAGGTTTGTACCATTGAAGATGGTTGAAATTGTCTTTATTTTTCATCCAATTCAATGTTAGCGTGCTCATAAAGGGAAGGTCCTGCCATGACACCTAATTCCTTACGTATTGCGGTATATTGGGCTAATATGAGAGTATCCATCCATGTCCAGTTACATAAAAATATAACCATAAAACTGCACATGCTGCGATGCGGGTCCTCGTAGCCACTATGAACAGTGGTACCGTGCAGGTGATCGCGCTCGGCAACCAGACGGGCAAGACGATGGTGTGGGAGCTGGGCGGGGTGCCGGGCGGCGCGCGCGTGTCGTGTCTCGCCCATCCGCGCTGCACCACCGCCGTGCGGCAGGTCACGCTCTCCCGGCACGGCAAGCTGCTGGTCACGTGCTGCGACGACGGCACCGTCTGGAGGTGGGACCGCGTGCCCACCACCAACTGATGCAGGGTGACCTCAATTACCGGACTACACTGTGTACCAGGTATACCTCGGAAGATCGATAAAACTCCAGTGAAGGGGCTTTAGTCGCAATTTTAGTACATAAATGACTAAAACATTTTAAGGTGGCCCATCCCGCTCATCTCCCCATACAAAAGGGGAAAGAAGATGACGCCCATATGTCATGTCAGAGATCCAAAAATTTGTTTAAAATAGCTTTATTTGATCGAACTAGATGTCTGATGACCATTGGCATTGTAAAATTGTGTTTGGTTTCTAAGTTATAAGGTCCGAAAGTTCGCATTATTCGCGCGTTTTATACAATAACTTTGAAGGTGGATTACGCAATCATAAAGTAAGAACATCTTAAAAAGATTAGTCATCAGACATAGCTTATTTAATCAAGATTTATAATCTATTAGGTTTTTGTTCGATTTTTTATTACAGCGGTGGTGGTTTACTTTTAGCTACAAGTCGTTTTTAAATTAAAATTTTCGTAAATCTTACCAAATCATACACTATGCACATTGTCTTTTTTGTGGACATGTTGCATCATCCTCATCACGGAGCCTGTCTTATTCTTTAAAACAGAGAAGGTCCCAGAGCGCAACAGCACGGTTTTGTACCTTGCCCGCGAATGAGTTAGGCCCGCCGGGTTGGGCCACCTTGACGCTGATTGCTACATTCGCTTCCCAGGGCTACGTATGTGTGTTAACGAAGATAACGAAAAAGCCAAAGCTTCACTAGTACCATGGACTGAATTATTTTGTAATCTTATCCTCGATTTTACATTTGTCTGGGCTTTTTTATGTTAAGCGCGGCTTATGGCGTACGCCAGGACCTCTTAAGGTGCCCGACGATGCCCATGTGTTTTCGAATTTTTAGGGGGGCTGCGAAACCATGCCGGCCGCCCAGGTCCTTCTTCACACCATTTTTGAAGGACCCCAGGTTGTACTTTGGGCGGAACACCTCGGAAGGGAGTTAATTCCATTGTTTACCGATCCTATAGATGAAGAATCTGGAGGATCGGGCGAATGTATGGATGTCGAATATTCCTGTTTCGCTCTAACATTGCATATCGGAGCAAGATATATTTATGACATTTGAATATGAATTCATATTAACACAATGAAATAGACTGACGCCGTACGGCATTCTTGTAAAAATCTCATAATTGGACTACACCGTTCTGTGTCTATTCATGTCATCAACTGTGGCGGAACGGTGCTCTGTATTTGGGTTTCAGTATTGGTTGGTAAAAGTTCTTTACCTTCTGTCACCACATGAATGAACGACAAAGGTACAATGTATACGACTGTTTAAGCCTAATTAGTTAAGTTAATATAAAATACAATAAACGGCTCAACAAATTTCCTTTATTTTATTTATCCCGAGCAGATACACATACATAAAATCACGCTGCCTCGGAGGGGTAGAAAGAGATAATAAAGATCCATGTAGTACAATCACAGCACAATTTTTTCGATTCACCACGACATACTGTTCGGTTACGGTTAGTAATAACAAGACCTCATTATTTTCGTATTCATTTAATAAATAAAATTATAACATGTATAATAACTACTAATAACAATAAAACTATAATCACAGGGGCAAAGTGGTATCCGCAACTACTTGCTAACATGCATAAATCCTTGTACGATACCTAATTGTGTTGCTAAGACAAATGTACACTTACCATAATTCACATGGAGGATAGACCTCTGACTAAATTTTTTTTTGAACATTTACTACTGCTTGAATGTACAATATGTTCTCTAACATTATGTATGGTCATTTTTATTTTCACTCCGCAAACATACAATGATTTCACTGGTGAACCTTTGCTGATTTGGACTCCTCGTTATTGTTCCAGATCTGTGCTTGCAGTACATATAGGATATAAAGTTAATTTAGACTGTAATGTGGTTAATAATGTTTTGGAAAATTGGATGCATTGTAGCCAAAGATTGTTATAAAACCAAGAGTCGTATTCATATCGTTATATTCCGGATTATCTGCTAAAATTATTGGAGAATTTAATCATAATCTAAAAATCTTGCCGATTTTTTGCATTTAGTTTGCCTGATTATATGTGTGGCCTTCTAGTGTATGTCAGCAATCTCCAATACTTACATTCACTTATAACATACGGGTAGTTAACAACTAAATGAATCACCCAAAAACCATAAATTCCGAAGTTTATAGCACATTGGGTAATTTTTTAGGTTTTTTCTTTCATTCAAAACTAAATTTAAATACTTATAGCAAAAAAAAGGTCAAGTTGGGTGGGGAGGGGGGATCGATTTGGAGGGGAGACAAGGCCACAATATATCAAATAATTCTGGATCTAGGAAATTATTCTTTTTATTTTTGTGCTACAAAAAAGCTGAGGAATCTTTGTTTTCCGAGTAGTTTATGGAATTGTAAACATTGTCTTTACATATTCGAACATATATTTTATAAACTACAAACAGTCTTCTAATATAATAAAGCCAAGCATGGCATGGAAGGTGAGAACCAGAAAGATATTCAGGCTCTGATTTTTATTCTTGGTTTTCCATCTTCGGTTATTGAGTAAAAAAAACCAGTCTTTTTTAATGGTTGGGAACAATGCGCTAACTTTCTTGATGCTATCAAAACAAAAGTGGACCTTAACATATTGTTTAACCAAAATACTGGGTAAACAATATTTAGGTAACACAGAAGTGGACTAAACTTATTAGGGCATAGTGGACTGGCAATAAAACCGGCCAAGTGCGAGTTGGACTCGCACACGAAGGGTTCCGTACCATCGTACAAAAAAATAATGCAAAAAATCGCGTTTTTTGTATGGGGCCCCCTTTAATATTAACTATTTTTTAATCTTACCTATTTGTTATAGCGGCAAAATAAATACACACTCTGTGAAAATTTCAGCTGTCTACCTGTTACGGTTACTGAGATACAGCTCTGTGACAGACGGACAGCGGAGGCTTAGTAATAGGGTTCTGTTTTCACCCTTTATGTACGGAACCCTAAAAAAAGAACCCATTGACTGCCGAATTCATATTATGTATTTAGCAGGTAGCCTTGATTTTATACTCGAAGAGTACTAGACACCTGAAAACAACGTTCCTTTGTCAGTCGTAACCGTGAATAATATGGGCATCATTGGGATAAAATCGTAACTTTAAGCAAGCTACATATTTTTAAAAACTTTAAATTATTTGCTTCCAAAATCAACAAACAACGTTTTCAATCTAAACACAATAGATAAAATCGTAACCCTCTTTCTTGTACAGTCGGGTAAAAAAAGAAATAAAATACAACATCTAACATAGTTCATAGTATAACTTAGCTGGCGTCAGGAAATTCTTGATGTCCTGTTTGCCAACATAAGTGATATTATGTATAGGTAATATGAAGTGCTTCGACATAGGTGACCATACCTATCTAGGATTAAAAAGTGGACTTCGAAATAAGTTTTTTTTTTCAGGTATTTATTATGCAATCAGTCTCTTGACTATGAGCAGATAGGTGGTGTGTAGTTTTGTCATGTCGATTTAGTTCCCCATTAGGAACCTCTCATGCTTCAGGGTCGTTTACACCGTCTAGGTCTAATATATTACGCCTCTTCGATCGTCTTATGCAGTCAGGAACAGATGCTTCTTGTATTTCGCAGGGAAAGTTCTTATTTCTTCCTTCATTGTCTTGATTTGATAGTAATGGATCTCAAAGATTCTCATGAACTATGAGGTATTTGCTAGCTGATTAGCATTGAGTCTTCAGCTCTTTATATGTGTCGTGGTGGATAAAACCTGGACTCGAGTTTTCCAAATCCTTATACATAGTACTGAAAAAACTGAAAATATACCTAAAATCCTTTTGGTGTTTTATGTAATCACAAATTACAATAACTAATAAAGTATTTTATTACCAATTTGCTAAAACAACATCAAATATTTTTAGATACTTCTACAATGTGAACTAAAAATGGACTTATATTATATTCTGTGAATAAATTTAACATTTTGACTAGAAACATTTCATCATTTAATAATAAATTGTATATTTTTTATTTTCCTTCCTACATTACTTTTTTCAACAACACTTGGTGGACCCACTGGTTTCCATCCAACACACAATTTAGTATCCATAAACTAGGACAGTTTTTATAACATAAGGAACGGAATAAAAAGTATGTTTCCTTAAATACTTATGAATAAAAATACTAATTAATTACAGTATGTAAATAATATTGTCTTAACAACGGACCGTTACAACCATTACCTACTTAAAATGCTATGCTGCTGTTCACAAAAGAAAATTCCATTAAATTGACCAATAATTTGCACTGCATCTCCGTACATTATTTGTGGTTTGGATTCCAAACTAAAGGGGATCCACAACAATCTCAAGATTCGATACCCTGCTCGAACAATCCCACCTATATAAGAAACCCGTGTTTCTAAGTGACGACGTCCAGTGATGGAAAACACAATCGGGAACATTACACTTGAGGCTTGTAAGTATAATTGTGTAGGCCACTCGCTTTCGACAGGCCGTTCCCGTTAGCTCGATACCAAAACACTAAACAAAATGGATCTAAAAACGTGTGTTCCTAACTAAATCTGACAACAAGATCAGACAAGCCACACAAAATGAATGAATACCCAAAATGTTTGAGTAGCGCAGTGAATGAAAAGTAAAATTTTGAAGCTGTACCCGAAGTCTCAGTTGTCACCTAAATTGGCGTTTACGGCAAACCGATCGACTGGCCTTTCCAAATGTATGGAGAAATTGAAGAGCGCGCGCAGTGGGCGTTAATCAAACTAACATTTGCGAGTCCGAGCTTGATTTGACAGATTACTCAACGTTGCCGTAAATACGTCGACATTGCCGTTCACGTCGACTCTGCGTTTTCATACAAATCGGAAGTCCGAGTTTGACTTTGACAGTTTGAAGAAGTAAAACCACAGAATACCTAGTAAAAACTTGTATGGAGTTTGGAGGAAACGCCAGTCGCTCGGTTTGCCGTAAACGCCAATTTAGGTGAGAACTCAGACTGACCACTCTGTAACTAAAAATTAACAGTAGTATTCAGTGAGAACCTGTCAAAACTTAGTACGAGATTAGCACCGGACTAACCTTACTAAAACCGGTTAAGTCCGACCTTAATACGTGTGCTATAGTTAGTCCGCCCAATCTGAATACTGCTGTATGTAGTTAGTTATGATAGGAGTAAGTGCTTGAAGTGTTTCCTTTACAGGTGCTAGCACAAAATCAGTAATATACTTTAAACAAGGATAGTTAAACATAAAGACATACCGTGAATCCTTAGTAAATAGTACACCATCCTGTCGGACAGTGATATCCTACCTTTCAATCTTACCAATTGTTCTTAAATTACCAATTTAGTAGATCTTCAAATGTAATTCAGAAACTCTACTAACTTTGATCTACCGTAATATTTAATTGTATTTTTCTAGTGTCAAGTCTTTATTTGGATATTATCGATGCAAGAGAAAGTTCAGCTGCGTTTACCAGAAGTAAGAATCCAAAGTCTACAGCAGAATTAATGTTACGTGCAGTTATGGGATGGGTTTTTCCTCGAGATGCCCGGGAATAGTGCCCGTGCGTTTCGAGACAGCGCCTTAAAAATCAGTGCTCCAAACGTATGCAGTCGCTGGCATCTTTCGGCTTCATTGCTAAATACGTTGTTGCTAATAATCGGATTTATACTTTACTTCAGCTTGAATCTTTGATTAAAAACTTCTGATCATTATTTTGATTTTAGAAACACTTTTGTAAAAGTCCATTCCACTGAATTTATTGTTTATTGTACTTGAGACTTTTCATTTTTAAACGATTCCATTTATAACCATTGGAATATCTAAATCTTAAACCCATTTTATACATAGTTCGGTATTTAGAACTAATTTTATTAACATTTTGAACTTCATCATTGATTACCTAAATGTTCTACATCAAATGCGGCAAAGACTTTTCTGTCTTATTGGCACACCCCGTGCAGGGGTCCTTGCCTCAGCGATCGCAAATTCGTTCATGACACTAACATTTGTTTTTTTTTTTTGCTTGCTAAAGTGAGTGTTCCACCATCTTGGGAGCTAGTGACTGAATTCCACGCTACCGACTGACCATTTCTAAATCAGCTAAAGAGCCTTATAAGTTGGATCATTGATCAAACAATGATTTCTTGTAAACAAAGTGCAATTCAGAAAGTTTTTCACGATACTTGATTGACCGATACGCGGCTGGAATACTGGAAATTACCGAATTTCCCTAGCCCGTTCAACGTTTCTTACAATGACATCCATATTGAAAGAAATAATTTGACATCTCTAGCAAACACTGTTGATATCTCTTGTTTAACTCTGAGGGAAAATAAAGAAGCTTACACACAGTGTCGAAAACAATTTCTTACCTTCTGAGGTTGATATCGCTCCAAGTGAACCACCGTATACTTGTTTCAGCTCGTTAAGATCATCGTGTATTTCCTTTACGTCCCGACGAGTTGCCTTTGCGAAAAATAAATATAGGATGTCAGATTTTGTATTTTTTCAACCTATTTGTAAACTTTGTACAAGTCCACCGATCGAGGCCGCGAAGTCAGAAAACGCACTCCAGTATAGCAGGTTCGGAGCACTAGATAAAGAAGTGAGCGAGTGCGAGTCTAGATGTGATCGGCGCGCGGCTCGTCGAGCGGCGGTCACCGCACGCGGCCGGAGGGCGAGCGCAGGTGCGAGCGGATGTAGCCGGTGCGGTAGTCCACGGCGTCGCGCCCGCGCCCCGCGCCGCCGCAGCCGCGCGCGCGGCGGCTCCATCTGCGCACGCAGCTCACGTCACTCGGATGACATGAAATGGGGCGTTGACAACAGAAGAACGCTTAACAGATTGAAATATTGTTTGATCTGACTATAACGTTTAAGAATTGGGCGTCCGTAAGATTATATGCTGGACAACTTACTCCCTTAGTCTCGTAATCCTCTTCGACCAACTTTATCAGTCGTATTCAGAGTGAACCTGTCAAAACTTAGTACGGGATTAGCACTGGACTAATATTGTCCAATTTTATTTTCTCAACCTGAACATCCTAAGCCTCTACCTAACCTAAAATTGTTTATCAAATCAGTTTTATCAAGGAACTACTTGCAACGAGGAAGAATGACACCATTGATGAAATCATGCTGCACAATTTCAATCTATACCTCTGAAATCACAAAATATGGAATACTGTCCAGTATTCGATGGCGGTTGCCCAATCTTATCATGAAGAGAAATAAGACGGTCATGTGAAGATGATTCTAGGTTTACATAAAAATTCATGTACCTACACATGTACAAAAGGATGTGGAAAGGTATGTCTACATTCTCATAGACTATGTCACTTTAAACTCGAGGACTTACCTCAAGAGGCGCATAATATAGTCGGGCCAGTTGTCCGGAAACATGACAAGAAAGAATCCGGCTCCTATAAGGATCACGCCAGCCAACTTCATGCCCTCAAACTGCGCCTCGTACAAAACCACGTCCAATGCTGAGGACAATATTAACACAACTTGAAATTTTTTAAATAGATAAATCCTCTTCTCGAACAAAAACAGGTGTCCATTTGGGATTATATTTAAATGATCTAATCTGAAGGTATGTAGAATGGTAGAAACGAGATTTTGAGGATGCAATAAGGACAAACCTGCAGAGACGGGCACTGCTGTGATGAGACCGAGCGTGACGAACATATTGTAAGTGACAGCGCAGCCGTACTGGTAGACCAGGTGGAACACTGCAACCGTCGAAACATTTGTTATACAAACACTTGAGAAGTGTGCAGTCCTAGGACAAAGCTAAGGAACTACTCGCCGCTATCACAGGCCTACGAGTGACAGAAACAGCGTCAGCTGGCCCTGATTCACTTAGCTCATCACCTTGCGAAACAGTGGATAGGTTACCAAGTAGTGATGCTCCTGCTGTGAGCAGGGCGAGCCAAGGCAGGCGGTGCGACGGCAGGCCCTCTGCGCCCGTGAGGTACAGCGCGAGCACGACAGGCCACAGGAGCGCCGCGTTCACCAGCCCCACGAGCGACAGGAACAGCGCCCGCTGGCCGTGATTCACTTCACCCATCACCTTGCGGAACAGCACCTGAAAACCAGGGACACCGTTAAGTCTCGCCAAATTCAGCATTTATTCAGTTCGCATTCTTTTGAAAACTTCAAGTTCGACTATGCTTGTTGGTAAGGATTGTTCCCAGATTTAGGACTGCGTGCGCCCATAATTCCCCGTTCAGTGAGTGTTTCCACTGGCCGATAATAGTCTGGGCTATGGAGTGGTCCTCACTCAGGCGCGGATTCAGGGTTTTAAGGTGGGCCCGTAACCATCAGAAAATGACGCTCCCCATACAAACGTAGTTTACTAATCATTTGAAAAGCACTGTTCCAATTCGCTTGATATTTGGAACTTAATATCAAACAACGCCTGTGTCATACAACAGAGAAAAGAAAATTTGTATAAAGATTTTCTTTTGCCTGTTATTTGACTTGCTGTAAATTTTCAGCAAAACAAAAACGTGCAGAAATAGATATTTATTGTAGAATATTAGATACCAAATATCAAGCAAATTCGAACAGATTTTCAAATGATTAGTAAACTACGTTTGTATGGGGAACATAGCTTACGGGCCATTCTTAATGTGGGGATAGCAAAGCAAGGCTAAATTTGGAAGACCGAAAATGGCTACCTACAATAAATAAATAGAATTAAATAAATTCCATCTGACGCCTGTCCCCATTCGACATGAAATGATATAGTTGAATATGCACTGTATAGCCAGAATTTAAATCCTCTATAAGGTTCAAAAAAGGGCACTTCAGTTCCTTACAGCAAAAACAATAAATAGATAGCATTTTATAGTAAATTTAAATTATATTATATATTTTTGTAGAATTCGGTTTCTTACTAATTTAGATTTTTCGCAAAGCTAATGGTGCAGAGACGCTGTTCACAGTGGTCTTCTGTGTTACATCCTTTCAAATATGTCAGTGGTTTTGATACTAGTCATTTTGCTTTATTTATATTTAGTCATTTAAGATAATTTAAGTGAAAATTTGCAAGTTATTTCGGAATTCAGCTTTCTGCTCTATGTATATTTACAGGCAGAGCCCCATAACTGTATGCTTTAGGCCAAGATATGTTATGAGCTTGTTGTCAATCGATGTCTGTAGACCGATCAGGCTGCGGACCCCGCCTGATCTAAACAGCCTGACCCGTAACGAATGTAAGCAAAAAAGCGACACAATCATAGTGAGTCACTGTAAAAAGTAAGTTGCCCTAGAAATTAGCCTGTCTGTTCTTTTTTTATTCCATTTGGCAACGTTGCTAAAGTGTGTGATAAAAACGTTTTATTCCTGTCTTAATGCTGTTTTTCTCACCAGGAGGTCTGCTCGTGAAGCGAACTTGAGAAGTTATCATAACGAATAACTGAGCGAAGCTGGCATTTACATTTTTTCAAGATGAAGCTGACAGCTCCTTTCAGATATTCGTTGTGAGAACTTGTATGAGTGCCTATGATGCGTACGATGTTCACCTCAAGTTACAGATTTTGACCTATACAGATCCTTTAAACGTGGTACCTTGAATATAGCGAAGCCGGCGGCCGCCACCGCCACCAGCACCACGCCGCCGAGCGTGGGGCTCCCGGTGATGCCGTCCATGTACGCGAGCAGAGCGATGCCGGTGTCGCACAAGATGGCCGCCACTATCTGCGCAACAACACGTTTCCATGCTTGCAGTTCCTGCTCCGTAAAGAGGATAATGAGGTGATCAAGTTCCATACAATGGCTCGTGCCTGTTTCCTAACTCAAATTCAGAAATATTTTTCTGAAATTTTGCACATTAATAAACCAACAGAATTACATCTAAACGTTTTGATTTTTTTGATAACTTAACTTATATCCAACATATACACCCTTAAACATTTTTATACAAGTCTTAAGAGACTTATATCATTGATAAGATAATTTTGTCAAAAAAATTAAAACGTACGGAAGTACGTTTCAGTTGATGCATTTAATGTACAAATTTTCAGAAAAATATTTCTTAATCTGAGTGAGGAAACAGGCATGAGCCATTGTATGGAACTCGATAACCTCATTATTCTCTTAAGGCTGTCGTGAAGGCAGCGGAAATTAAAGATTTAAAAAATTTACGAAATGCCATTTTGTCCATAGGCCAAGGCACAAGTTTCACGACTGCTATTAAACTAACGTAATCATCTCTAAGGCCGTAACGGTTACCTACTCCTAAAAGTTGTCAGATTTTAATCAAAATGTGTGCATCACTTGACTAAAGCTTTATTAAATGTCTTAAATAAAGTATAAAAAAAACAGTGTTTGCTGCTCGGATACGCGGCTACGTGGCTGTCCGTTGGCCTGCCTTACTGACTGCTGATAGCACGTCAGTCTGCTGTCTGTTGCCTTTGTTGTTTGGTTTTTATAGACTTTTTTTTATAATACTAATGAATAATCAAACACCTCGTGACAGAGTTAATACCACCTCCCCTGTGACCCAGCGTGGTACTTTTATAAACCCCTCCCTCCCCCAAAATCGGTCACATGATATTGGAACGTTCCCTAATGTTATGATTAAACATACCTAAAATGTTACAGACGGTACTTACTCGCACACCGACGAACTGTTCATGCAGAATGACCCACGATAGGAGATAGATGCAGGAGACATTGGTGGCGAAGACGGCGGCCGCGTCCGTGGCCAGCAGGATGCGCAGCGAGTACACATACATGTACGTCGTCACCACCCACAGAAGACAGAACAGCCCGCATCGCGTGAGGAAGCGACCTTCGAACATTCAGACACGCGAGTGTTCTATCAGTCAAAACCAACAACTAGGTGACCCAACGCCTACGCTAGGCGCATCTTATTTTTCTCCCAAGATGTTTGGGGTAGGTAGGGATGATCTCTCTTGAAGGAACACTTTTAGTTCAGGCTCCCCATAACCACTGTTCTTCGCTGCGATTGTATGTAGTTTAGGTACCTACATTTTTTAAGTTTTTTTAATAATATAGGTAGGTCCCTACTTAACAAATACGCAAAGGATGAAATATGTCGCCTTGGAGCTACCATTGTTAAAGTACTTATGTGAGATGGGCGGAATACTGATCACAAAATGTAATAGGTATGATGCCAACTATTTACAAACAGAATAAAACCACTCGATGGTAACAGGAATGTTTGTTTCATTTAATCGCCTACTAAGGAGACATGGGATGCAACACTTACGGAAACAGAAATTTAATTGAATCTATCAATAACAGTAAACTAGTTTGTAAGTATCAATGGAAATAATAGACAACAAAACGACAAACCTGGCGAAGTCTCTTGTCGGTTCTTCGCCAAAAGTAATCGAACCGGCAGAAAAACAGAAAAAGAAAAAAATATATGACGAATCCGAGTGTGTAATTTACATCTAACTCAATAAAGAAACTGAAACTGAAACCTTTCTTCCAAAAGGGTTCGGTTAGGATCTATCTCTCTTGGAGACTGTGCACGACACTGTCAACCGTGCAGATATGATATGAGCGAGTTTCAATAACTTCAATAACCACTCTCGGGTGCATTTCTTCCTAGTCTCGCTAGCAATCGGACAGAATGTCGCTCGCGGAGCGAGACTTCTTGCACGCGGGAATGAAAACTACGTAGATAGGACAGAAGAGTGTAATGTAGTTGGTGTAGAACCAATTCGCGAAAAACTTCGACAACTTACCGAAAGTGAAGCCTTTCTCTCGAAAGTCCCGAAAAGGGTCGGTGAGGATGTCGCTTGCGGAGCGACACTTATTCCGCACGAGACTGACCACCACGTAGATAGGATAGAAGAGTATTATCCAGTTGGTGCAGAACCAGGTCGTGAAGAACGGGGCGTTGTATGCGTTCTGAAATAACAAGCGAATATTTATGCGGATTTTGAATATTCAATGTTTTTTATGTATTTTCATATCATTTAATGGATGGCTACGTGGCTGGCAATGGCCGTGCCAAAACATTCCTTCTAGTACACAGCTTTATTAAACTGGATCGAAAACAGACAATTTTCATTGCCGCCTTGACCATCGTTCATTCAATGTGATGTACGAACCTATTTATCATACCACCTAGTAAATAAGGAACCTTCAGTTTAACGTGGAATCCGAACCACGAATCCCTTCGTCAGCTCTTACGACATGCACGGGAAGAAATGCAATGGGTCCAATTGCATTCATTTATTTATTTTTCCTCAACATAACAACTTGATCCAGATGTCAGATCGCTATCCAAATGAGACTCTCAGTAAGTTTTTTTTTAAAGAAAATAATGCCTTTGATTTTATTTACAATCGGATGAGAAAGAGTGGTAGATGCAACCCTGCATCAGATCTCGCATTAAACTAAGTTCATAGAACACGGAAGTAAATAGTGTATAGGTATGGCTTCCCTTTTCTAAACCCTCGGTTCAACCGTCAGATCAAAAAAGGAAAGAGATGTGTCTTCAATCGCCACTACTATGAAGCTCTCTGTTTTCTAAAACTACCAAGCCAACTTAGTTAATATATGCCACATGCAAATATAGAAGCAGATATATTGGATGGTTTGTGTTGGTGGAAACCACAGATTTAGGGCCGAGTGCACGAAAGGACAAAAAATCTAAATCAACGTCAACGTATGATTAAACACGTCACTTTGTATGGACAGTATGTAAGGAACTCCGGGGGGTTCAGCCGTCTCTTCGTGCAACCGGGGCTAAGTAAGTAAGAGCTCAGTGGTAGAAACTGACTTGGCGACGTTATTTCGGGAGCACATGGTATGAACTGGCACAATTCGCGAACGGTTTCAATCAACGTCAACGTATGATTAAACACGTCACTTTGTATGGACAGTATGGAAGGAACTCCGTGGGGTTCAGCCGTCTCTTCGTGCAATCGGGGCTAAGTAAGTAAGAGCTCAGTGGTAGAAACTGACTTGGCGAAGTTATTTCGGGAGCACATGGTATGAACTGGCACAATTCGTGAACTGTTTCTCAAAGGATTATATGGACAACATGTCTATACGGCGGCGACCCGGGTGACGCCCACATAACACTTCTCTTACCTTTTCTATTCCTGGGCATGAAGCCTCTCAATACGGTAAACTATAATGTATCTATGTTTGAAGGAGTAAGTACATATCTACTTTGCAAGCTTACCCACTCGCAGCGATGAAGTTCAATGTTGTTGTACTTATTGCTCTACCACTTTGAACTTCAACCCTTGGGATGAGCCAATTCATTGGCTTATCCCAAGAGATAAATAAATGAATTCGGCTATTCTTAATTATGTGGGACAAAATGGATGTCAAAAAGCACCGTCAATCTGGTCAATTCTGGGGTCTCTACGTTAAAGAAATGAGGATACGGTCACGAGCTTAGCAAGTAGGTTATTTTCCACCGCTTGCAACCGCTAGCAATCGCTTCCCCCTCATTTTGGTCGTTAGAACCGTCAGTACATATCCTCCGTGCAAATTCCTCTGCATTCTGAATGAAGTGCGTAGCAGACTTCGTTTAGTGTGGCTCCGACGTTCCAGGGTAAAACTCTGCGCATTGACTATCACACAGAACGGCCACATAAGGATTATTGGTGTCGTCCTAACACACGATCGATAATAAAGCAAAGCTCGCCTAAAAATCTGGGAGTCCTCAACAGGGCGTGTCAATATTTAAAGCCGGACCAAAGGCTCTGATCAGATCTCTCGCATTTGTGAGATGGTTTAGCTAAGTTAATTAGTTACCTGCTTGGCTCCCTGGACTGGAGAGCGCCGTGCCATGCCGTGCGTCTTGTCGACGACTTCGAGGTATCCCTGAATTTACAGACCCTCCAACTCCTTAGGAATAAACGGTCTCTCTCTCTGTTCTATCGTCTCTACAATGGAGAATGCTCGTCAAAGCTGCATACGCCTCCCCTTCGACCCGTTTCTACGCAGCGAAACGATGCTAGCGATGCTTAACACGGAACAGACAGGGAATGCATCCACTCACTATCAGCATTACCAAAATAAGAAGCACCCGCGATCCTCTAGATCCTTAGATGCTGTGCGTCGGCAGCACGGTGTCGCAGGTGCCCAGGTACCTTCGGGGAACTTTGACCCCCATCAAATGGACTCCGGGTCTGCTACTCACGTTTCCGTCTGCTACGCGCCCCGTATGGTTCCGGAAGGTTGGGGATCAAGTGGACTCTGGGTCTGCTACTCACGCTTCCGTCTGCGGCGCGCCCCGTATAGTTCCGGAAGGTTCAAGATCAAGTAGACTCTGGGTCTGCTACTCACGCTTCCGTCTGCTGAGCGACCTGTATAGTTCCGGAAGTTTCGGGATCAAGTAGACTCTGGGTCTGCTACTCACGCTTCCGTCTTCGGCGCACCCCGTATAGTTCCGGAAGGTCAGGGATCAAATGGACTCTGGGTCAGCTACTCACACTTCCGTCTGCTGAGCGACCCGTATAGTTCCGGAAGGTGGCGGCGACGCCGAGCGCGCCCGGCGCAGGCGCGTGCTCCAGGTACAGGTACTTGATGCTGTGCGTCGCCAGCACCCACGACACGGTCAGCAGCACGGTGACGCAGGCGCCCAGGTACATCTGCCGGAGGGTCTGTAGATTAGCATCGATCAAACTGTTCAGTGAGTTAAGTCCTCGATCTGGGCTACTGTTTCAAGTAGGAACGAAAGAAAGTGTAGGTTCCGAACCATGGAGCAGCTCGCATTCGTGACGAAATGCACTTATCGAACTCGGAAAGAGAAAGACAGTGGTGCATGTCGGTATTGAACCCAGGCCTCTGGTACGCTAGGCCAGTCCCCGCGCCACTAGGCTACGAGCCGCCGGTCCATGCCAGGACCTTCCTTATATTGCATAGCTACCTACATTGAATTTGAAAGAAAACACGGACCCATACATTTGTCGTTAATAACGGTCGGCCGCGGTGTAGCTTGACATATTTTGCGTAGTGAATGCCGTTCGGATTTCATGTAGGTCCCCTTCCTTGCTTTACTAGGTGGTTGGGTTAATCCCGCCCAGAATGCTACAACTTGCAATTCTCAAAATGCACATTCCACAGCCGGAACTGCTAACTTTTAAATACACGCTCAAGACGTCATATAGGCGATAGACGAAAAGACTAGTTGTTGGAATGGCACACTCAATTCCGTTTTTTTATGTAGCTGGACATGGATAACTAATATCATAATATAAGCCTAACACATCACATGGAAACTAGGTGCCATGCCAGGACCTTCCTTATATTGCTCGACTACATTGAACTTGATGGAAAACACGGACAATTATTAATTGCCACTTCCGCCATTTTTCGATCCAGCTACCAACCCATACGAGCTTAACCTAAGCTAATCTTACCCTACCAGGTGGTAAGCCTAGCAGGGAAAGGGGATCAACGTTTCACGTGGATTCCGAACCACAGGACAGCTCTCATTCGTGACAAAATACATCTCCATACATCATCTCCATATAGATTGATTCTTCCCTTCAATTTAGCAGTTTCGTGCTATTACACTGAATCTCCGGTGTTAAATATGAAGTCAGGGAAAATACGAGAGCACTTACATAACCATTTCAACTTTGTCACGAACATATTTCGCAATATTTGTTGCAAGTTATTTTAAGATATCGAATGTTTAAATTGTTTTGAAAGGCATGCTCGTTTTTGATACATTTTCAAGTATTACCAGAACTACGGAATGGCGCATCCTTTTGCTTAAGGTGGCCCAACCCGGCGGGCCTAACTCATTCGCGGGCTCGGTACAAAACCGTGCTGTTGCGCTCTGGGATGTTCTCTGTTTCAAAGAATAAGACAGGCTCCGTGATGAGGAAGATGCAACATGTCCACAAAAAAGACAATGTGCATAGTGTATGATTTGGTAAGATTTACGAAAATTTTAATTTCAAAACGACTTATAGCTAAAAATAAACCACGACCGCTGTAGTAAAAAATCGAACAAAAACCAAATAGATTATAAATCTTGATTAAATAAGCTATGTCTGATGACTAATCTTTTTAAGATGTTCTTACTTTATTATTGCGTAATCCACCTCCAAAGTTATTGTATAAAACGCGAGAAAAATGCGAACTTTCGGACCTTATAACTTAGAAACCAAACACAATTTTACAATGCCAATGGTCATCAGACATCTAGTTCGATCAAATAAAGCTATTTTGAGCAAAATTTTGGATCTTTGACAAGAAATATGGGTGTGATCTTCTTTCCCCTTTTGTATGGGGAGATGAGCGGGATGGGCCACCTTAAGGGCGCCGTGTGTGTTTTTCTCCTACCCATTCGTTGACTAAGCAGGAAACTTTGTGGCGAAACTCTAGCGCGTCGCTCGATGCGATAAGGATATCCACGGAATTGGTTAGCACTAAAGCGTTGCTCTGAGCATCTAAGAAAGGCCCGTAAACGTCAGAAAATCCCACCCATACGAACTTGCATCCCTTATTTATCCCCATCCAACCTAAATCCGGAGTACCCACCGCAGACAATAAGAGCACCACTTGTAGTTGACATTAGGCTTTTGAGAACTAATCATTTCTCAAACCCATTTCTCTGCCGCACCGCCAGGATATGGAACTGTCTGCCGGCGGGTGTCTTTCCTAAGACCTACCTATAACCTGGGAGTCTTCAAACGTAATTCAAACAAGCATGATAGCTCAGCGATAGTCAAAATCGCAGGTATGGTGCCTCGCTGAGCGTAGTTTCGCGAGGTGAGGTGCATTTAGCTTTTCTGAGTACCTTTGGTCTCTCAGCACAGCCACCCATATCAATTTTTCATGAAAACAACCTTGTTTACTAATAATTTAAAAAACCACTTTCCAATTTACTCGAAATTGGGTAGCTAATATAAGGAACCTAATATATGTATCTACTTCTTTACTTGACGTTAAATTACTACAAAAATAAAATATTCATACATACATTCATTACAGCTCGTGTTGTAGGGGCTAGTGGGCGTGTCTTTAATGCGAGAGGATATGGGTTCAAATCCTCGCCCCGGTAGTGCACCACTTTTGTTTTAATTTATTAAAAAATCAAACAGTATTTCAAAACACAATTTACAGATATGAATAACAACCACTTTACACTAGCAAGGATTCCGTTGAAACAACCGTGTCCGTTTCAATGCAAACGGATTATCACTCTCCTTGGCATTGGTATTGGAGAAATCAATTGTGCAGAGCTACTAATACGCTTGGTTTTCACTAAGTACTGATTTAATTGAATTGACATTTAAAGGGCCTTTATTACTAAAGTGTTAATTTTCTTGTACTGGCATTGATTGCAAGATTGTAAGAAAGGCCCGCAAATCAGTACTTGGTGGAAGAGACCCGAAGCATTTTTCTTTTCCAATTTTATTGAATTAAATTCCCCCAGCCACTTGTTACTAAGCAGGAGCAATAAATATATAATTCTTCTGATTTCAAAAGAATATTTTTTTTTACTTTTTACATAAATCATGAAACTTCCCAAACAAAAAGAACTAACAATTTATATACATTTTACTGATTAGGCAGTACGTAAGTTAATCACATACAGCTGTATTCAGAGTGAGCGGGCTAACTTTAATCCTCCCGACTAAACCGGTTTTTGTATGGTTAGTCCGGAGCTAATCCCGTATTAAGTTTTGAAAGGTTCTCTCTGAATAGGACTGATAGTTATTAAATCTGTGTGGGTCTGCATACAATTTGTTAAAAATTCAATGATTTGCTTTTTTCAACAGATGTTTGTATCAGGGTTCCGCACCCAAAGGGTGCTTTTTATTTATATATTTTTTTTTTATATTATATTTTTTTAAACCTTGCACGATGGTACGGAAACCTTCGTGTGCGAGTTCGATTCGAACTTGGCCGGTTTTTTAAAAAATGTAACGGGAACACCTGAAATTAAATATTGATTCCTACCCCCTTAATCATAAAAAATATAAGCTCCACTGGCCTACCTTCCTGGCCAGTTGGGAGCAGCAGGATCTCGGGCAACCGCGGTCGTTCGGCTCATCCTGGCTGCTGCCGGCCGACTCCAGTCGCTGCGGCGTCAGCGGCGGCGCCGACGACACCGACGTCTGCGGCGTGAGTAGCGCGCGGGGGCTGCCCGGCGGCGCGGGCCCGTTCCGACGCTCCGGAGCCTCGTCTGAGGTCACTATTACTGACGGCGCCCGCACCCGCATCGGGTTAAATATCGTCGGCAGGTCCCCGTCGCGCGCCATCGCGCACTGTGCGTCCACCGCTACGACATCATCAACGCCTGGCAGCTTGGGGCAGGCAACGCTTATGCGGAACGATCGATCCGTGCCGTTCGCTCTCTCGTTGGCATCTCTACGAAATGATCGTAGATCTTCGACAAAGATCGGTTTTAGAACACAGCGGGACAATCAAACACTGCTATAAACAAAATAAAAATATCAGTCTTCATAAACAATCACAATTAGATAAATTTCACAACACAATTTAGTTAACACTACCTACACCTCCGACAGTATGACAAAAGAGTTTACATTATATAAAGGTTTGTTTCGAATCATGGTCGAATGCGGTGGTACATTTGTAGAGTGGGCCTCACCGTCACAGCCTTTAAAGGCTTGCGGAAACACTTTTTGCCGTATAGTTTTCCGGCTCTCTACACAATTTCCCACCCCCCTTCTGCGTCGTCGCCCCGCCTTTTTCCGATTTTCCACCCCGTACTGAGGAGAAGGGTGCGTTCGAAAATACTTCTTGAGCAATTTATTACTCAATCCCATATTTTTTATTACACCGTTTACCGGGTGCCAGAACCCACAACCTCTTGTGTCCAAATTATACGAAAACATAAATTATTAGAAACTGTACCTAAAATTACGTTTAGCAAAATATTGATTTAAATTTTGGAACGAGACGTCCACAACTAAAGACTTAAGTAAGGTTGCACAAAATGCTGGTAACACAAATACCAAAGACAAATTCAAACATAGACAATAGAAATGTAGATTGAAATATTTCCCGCTAGATGTCGGAAGCGCTTACGTAAAACAGGGGCTCTAATTTACCACCAGAGAGCGCGCGTCGCTAGCCTACTTGAAGCATCCGGGAACTGGCTGCGCTACGGAGTAAAAAGACATGGCGGGTGTCAGCCGAGTTTAGACCCGACCCCGTGCACCGTGCGCCAGAACACTAGATTAGTTTTACGGAGAAAGTGGTAGACACAGAGATAAGTAAATATGCGCGGCGCGGGCGAGGCGGATCGGGAGAGTGGCGGAAGGCGGCCGGACCCGCACTCGCACCGCGCGCCGCCGCCCGCCTCCGACAGCGAGGATGACTCCGTGAGCGAGGTACACACTGCATCATATGCGCTATGGAAGATGACTCTTCGGCGATATCGCTACCAGTATGTGCCGGCGGCGCCCCCTTACGCCATGCATACCCGCACACCCACTTCTGGCCAAACTCTGGTCTGGTGGCAGCAGCCACAAGGCGATCCTCGTTTGGTTCCAAACAGACATTCCTGTGCACAGTGATCGTTCGGGAGACCGAAATTGCTCAACAAATCTGTTTTGTTGTGCAAAACACTGTGTGGCCGCGTGCGTAGTTAGCGCTCGCTCGCCCATTTATCGTCAGTCGATCCATTCTATGCTTTTGTTGTAGGCCTTTCGACCTCATTCCGAGTAAGTTATCGGCCTTTTGGATTCCCCGAAACCTCTTGGCTGCATTTGAGGTACAGAAGATGATGACATTTAGCCCAGTACGCGCCTGTATTACGCGCACATTTTACATTCCGTGCAGTAATTAGTCGATTGTTCTCCAATCTGGGATGTTCGCTGGAGCGCGAGCGATGCAATGATGTGCCTTATTAATAGAAAACCCTTGAATGCTATCTCGCGACAATCGAGGAGAAATCCTAACTTGCCTATTTTACAATGCCGATAATAAATAAGCTATCATTGTGTGTGTGACAACTTTTGCTGAGTGCCTAGCCAGCCTATGGCTGACTGCACTTACCCAATCTTCACGACATTTCCCTGGACCCTGTTATTATTGCGACCTTACTATGTGTAAATGATATGTAATGATCCTGGAATCACAAGGACTGTTATGCTTAATGATTTCATTGGCGGGACACTGTAGTATTTTGTTGTTTTTCCTAGATCTTGCTGGCTTGTTTGTGCCTTAGCAGGCCAGACCTGTTGGTAAGTCGAAGATTACTCTGCGATGCTTCAGTTTGAACAAATTTTTGCTTCTGCGCCTGAGTGGAGATTGGTTAATATGGATGTGTAACTCATTAACGTGTGCTGAGTTGTACATTTTGTGTTCAAATGACACTATGTTGAATGGTCCTTGTGATTCTAACATTGCTAAGTTTACACCCGCAAAATTGCTTTTAGGTGATGCTAACCTCAAATTTCCTTATTGCCTGGAACAAGTTGAATGCCTGCCTAACCTATTACTAATTTCCTTTGTTATTAGCGATCCAATCTGCAGAGTAATTTTTGATAGCTTCTGCATTGATTGTCGTTTTCAAAGATCTTTACTTCAGCTAACCCATACATTTATTTTGTTTATTATACTAGAACCAAGCGCATCATGTTAAATGTACTAACAGCCTGTATCTTATCTTAATTTGCTTAGATTAAAATACATTTTCCCACTTCCTAATATAAAATACATAATATTTCATTCATCCCGGTTTGGTCGGCTCGAGTTTATGCTGCCATAGTCCACCATATTTTAAATGACGAAGGTAAATACAAATCCTGTTTGCAAGCTTAGCATAAATTGAACTTAATATTCTAGGTGACAAGACACAACTGACAACTTCACTGACAAGAGTGAGCGCTGTTATATTAGTTCACGGTGAATCCTCGTGGTGCTCAGTTATGCATCTGCAAGACTGCTTAACTAAGAACTGTTAATGATCCACTATACATGCATTTTAAGATGAATCCTAAAATTAAAGATAAGGAGCACAACATACAAAGTAGTTGATTATATTGTCAATGTGTAGGTCATTGACTTGAAAGCATTACTTAGCTTAGACTTAAGGTGGCAAATGTTCGGCACGGTATATGGCATATGGCCGGTATATGGCATATGGCTGGTATATGGCATATGGCCGGTATATGGCCAGGACCTCACATAAGAGGTGCCCGACGACGCCCTGGCCAGCCAGTTGCTTCTTCACACCGTGTTTGAAGAAGCAGATTTTAGGGTTCCGAACCCGAAGGGTGCCAACGGAACCCTATTACTAAGCCTCCACTGTCCGTCCGTCCGTCCGTCTGTCTGTCACAGGGCTGTATCTCAGTAACCGTAACAGATATACAGCTGAAATTTTCACAGATTGTGTATTTATTTTGCCCCTATAACAACAAATAGGTAAATTTAAAAATAAAAAAACATGATTTTTGTGGTTTATCTTGTGCGACGGTATGGAACCGAGTCCGACTCGCACTTGGCTGGTTTTTTAGTCTGCAGTGAAATACTGACGCACCTAAGTTGAGGACCCCGGCTTTTGTGAGGCGAGCTTGTCTTTATCCTCTAAATCGCATCCAAAATACAGGTTATGCGTCAGGTCGACACCAAGAATCCCTGTGTGGTCGTCAATACTTATAGTTGTTCTCCGGAAGGTCGGAGCTGCTCTGAACGGAGTTCGCTTCGCACTGAACTCGCACACCTCTGTCTTGCGCGCGTTAAACTCCAAGAGGCTCTGGAGACCACTCCGTAAACTTTTTCACCATTAAATTGCAGCAGAAAAAGGGTTGGGGACAGCACAGAGCCCTGCAATACATTCACTGACATTTATTTAATTTATTTATTGTATTTTTATACCGATAGGTGTTACAATATAGCATACTAAAATCTCACACATACATGTATATAAAATAAAATAAAATTAGGGCAAGGCAATGGTACCATTAAACAAAACATTACAATCACAGTATTTTTAATTACACACTTTCATCATATTGTTTTTAAACATTATATAAATAAAATAATAAAAAAGTCCTATAATATTAATTCATTACATGGCTTTGGAGCAACGACGGTCAACTACGACTTTTATGTTGCGACCATGCAGAAAGTTGGTGATCAATATACTCTAATCTAATAATCTAATAAATATTATAAAGGGGAAAGTTTGTAATAATGGATGGATGGATGGATGGATGGATGGATGTTTGTTACTCTTTCACGTAAAAACTACTGAATGGATTCTAATGAAACTTTACAATAATATAGCTTATACATCAGAATAACACATAGGCTACAATTTATGTGCCCATGGGCTTTAGAACTTTTACGGGGCTGCGAAAACGATGCCGGTAGCGATACTTCACACTAGGGGGAGAGGAGCCGGGGGCGGCGGCGGGAGCGGGGCCGGGGGCGGGTGCGGGGAGAGGGGGGCGGGTACAGCTTGGTATTTCCCGCAACTTTAGGACTACTTGGCAAAATCCTTGAGAATCAATTACTCCATTTAGATGCGGATTGTATCTACGTCTAGCCTGATTCTACTCAAAACTTATAGGCTACATAATATAACGTTTCATTACCTGAAAGTGTTAAATTCTTATAACTTGCGAACCACTAACCCGATTTATGTGCGTATTTTATCAATGTATAGGATCTCTGGGAGCAGTCAGGTTCGAGATGGGTTACTGTTTTCGATGTTGAGGCTAGCTGTGGGTTGGAGTCCACGCAAAACTTACCTACATTACACGTTACTTGCTTACTAGGTAAACAATGTTGCAGTGCAAGTGCAGCAAGGTTCTGGCGGCAAATGCTTTTTTTTTAAATAGCCACCAAATGTCAACGAAGCTCTAAATGGGAATTATTGGATGTTTCTCATTAAATCATGCTATTTCATCTCGAACGATCTTGATTAAATTTGGTAGATGGATGGATGGATAGTAAGCAATGTAGCAGTGAAAGTGCAGAAAGGTTCTCGCGGCAAATGTTTTTTTTTTAAATAGCCACCAAACGTCAACGAAGCTCTAAATGGGAATTATTGGAGGTTTCTCATTAAATCATGCTATTTCGGCTCGAACGATCTTGATTAAATTTGGTACATGGATACATTGTCCTGGACCAGTTTGACCCTATTTTGGACCAGTCATGTGGGCTACTTTTTATCCATGAGATAATTTAGCTGACACTAACCCGAGCGGAGCCGGGTACCGCAGCTAGTAATAATATAATTCTAGGAAGGCAGAGCGGTTGATGATTAACAGCTAATATTAATAAATGTTTAACCCTTTAGACGCGCATCCTATGTATTTTCGCCTGTCCGTGTGAATTGCATTGATTGTATGTGTCCAAATCACACAGTTATTGTTGAGCTATAGTGATTCCAATGACTGAATCCAGATTATGGCTGCATGAAATATCTTCATTCGTTTTTTGACTAAGCATTCCAAGAATAATAACAAAAATTAAAGAATACTGTTCTATTTTTTACTTCCTTTTTATTAGGGTTCCGTACCCAAAGGGTGAAAACGGAACCCTATTACTAAGCCTCCGCTGTCCGTCCGTCCGGCTGAAATTTTCACAGATTGTGTATTTATTTTGCCGCTATAACAACAAATAGGTAAGATTATAAAATAATTTAAATTTTTTAAAAGGGGGCCCCCATACAAGAACGTGATTTTTTATTATTTTTTTGTTCGATGGTACGGAACCCTTCGTGTGCGAGTCCGACTCGCACTTGGCCGGTTTTTTAATTTTTATTTATTTATCAGTTACATGATAAATTAATAGAAATAAAATGTTTATATCTACTTAATTTTAAAAAATAAACATCACAACAACATTAACTTCACTTCATAGATGGATCAATTTTATATGCAAAAAAACTAATGGTATCTGTTTATTAATAAAAAAATAAACATGAGAACCAAAAACCAAATTTCTTACAATGTTTACCCCCTAATCCCCCTAGTAGTTCAAATCACTGGTGCATTGTCACATGGCTTACTTTAAACAATCATGAGGTTTTCATTAACAAGTTGATGCTGACTCATTCTTTTCCAGGAGCTTTGGTATACTTGGTCATGTTACTATGAATAAAACGAATGTTTTTGTTGTATTTTACCTGAACTATTCAAGAAATAAAAAAGGCGCATATTTCTTGTCGTAGATCCATAATTATACTCTAAAACAGCTTTATTTGATCAAACTAGGTTCTTGATGACCATTGGCATTGTAAATTTATAAGGTTTTATAAGTATAAAAGTTATAAGGTCCGAAAGTTTTTTTTTTCGCGCATTTTAATCAATAACTTTGGACGTGAATTAATCAATGATAAAAAATAACCTAAGAAACTTTAGTCATCAAGCAAGGCTAGGCCATGAAGATTCAAAATCAATTTGGTTTTTTTTTTAATTATTTGACTCAGTGGTTGATTTTTACGTCGCTTACGAGCTATAAGTAGTTTTCTAGTGTTTTTTTTGGTAAATCTGACCAAATCAAACACTATGCGCATTGTTTTCTTTGTGGTCGTGTTGCATCCTCCTCATCACGAAGACTGCCTTTTTTTAAAAAACAGACTGTGCCACAGCGCAATGGAACGATTTTGTGCTGTGCCCGTGAATGAGTTAAGTTATATTGTGTGGGTCATTCATCTACAAAATGTGGAGAATCAGCTTGGTACATATTAGAGAACTGTTTTTTTTTATATAACTGGACATGTATTGCTAATTCCACACCCACACACACCTATTACCGAAGGAATTTGGTGCCATGTCGCGCATTTCTATGAGCAAGGCTATATTGAACTGGATGGATAACATAGGCAATTTTCCATTGCCACATCTTTTCATCCAATGCGATTAAAGAAAGTAACCATTATACATGGATTCCGAACCATGGAACAGCTCGCAGTCGTGACAAAATTCACTTATCAACTGAGAAAGAGCATGAACGGGGCAGGGATTTGAACCGATGAGCTCTGGCATGCAACTCACCATGGCAGAGGTTTATCGTTTAGGTTACGAGGTCTATTGTTTTTGTTAAAAAACTAGTTAAGGTGTATGCACTAGTTCATATCATACAAATTGTGAGGATTTATTGTAAAAGAAAAAAAAATACAAGAATTGATTGAGTCGAACAGTCTGTCAAAAGGATGACAATGTTTAAATTTGCATT
Organism: Incurvaria masculella; assembly: GCA_946894095.1. Classification (NCBI taxonomy): domain Eukaryota; kingdom Metazoa; phylum Arthropoda; class Insecta; order Lepidoptera; family Incurvariidae; genus Incurvaria; species Incurvaria masculella. Next base: position 19,344,020 of record OX335653.1, on the reverse strand, counting down.
ACAATGAACTAGTAGCCACATTTGCTCAAGCATTTTATATGGGTTAACTATAGTAGCAGAGATGGACATACTTTTGGAAATGAAAGTCTTAGCCTAGTGGCGCGGGGTCTTGTCTAACATGTACTTTCCATTCCACAAATGTTTAAAAAATAAATTCTTAATCATGTGGCCTAAATACAATCTGCAAAATATCTGCCATTGAGTGAGACAATGTGTAATTAACGAGGTGAAAAAATAAAATACCCTTAACCAGTTGCTACCAAACAATATGACCTTTCTATTTTGATTTCTTTCATTTGAGTTTTTGCATTAGACACATGATCTTTGACTGTAATGCAATGAGAAAAAAACATTTAGCTGATTTATTGCAGTTTGCTTTAAAGAGTGAAGCTATCTCAATGAAGCCCTTTTTAGACACCCTAATAAAATTTTATTAAATCATTCGATAGGTATTGTTTTCATTTAAACTGTGCCTTGTCAAAATAAAATTAGTTGAAATAAAAAAAAAGGGCTAGTTTTGTTTAAAAATGTTACTAAATTACTTAGTTAATCTCATTTCATTAAATTTTTTACCAGACAATCTAAGCAGCATCATCAATCACGACTTTTCAAGAATCACCACTAGCATCGCTAATAAGCAAACCCGAATTCCAGGATCAGCTTCATTACTAGTAACGCTGAGCCATGAGATTTGAGCATTTATCTTGGTTCAAAGAATGCTTCTGTAAAATTACACAAAACAAAATCCATATAAATATATTTTATTTCAATCGAATTAAAATTCTTTATAATAAAAAGTAAATTTTCTTTTTGGCCATACACAGGAAAGTAAAAAGCATGTAGTAATAATCAAACATTTAATACATTCAACATAAAAATTCATTCCAAGGACAGTCTCAGTCATAACAAAAATACAAAACAAAGATAATTCAAAGTCATAAAATACTAAATCAGAGCTTCTTATCCTAGGGGCCATGGACCCCTTAGAGTCAGTGACTGCTGGGGGTCCATGTTTTTGCTCAATGACAATGAGTACTGCGCGTGAGCAATCCAAAACATTTTGTACTTATGACTTACTCGCTGAAGCGCTCGGGACTAGCTAAGTTGAATTATGTTTGGAAGGGGTTGTTAGAGTATTATTAGGTATTGTTACGTATTAGCAAGGGGTCCATGACCCAAAAAAGATTAAGAAGCCTTACAGTGAATAAAAATAATGTCAATGTCACCTAACATGTTTTCGTGTATCGTCAGGCGGAGATGGAGGACGAGGGCGGCGCAAGCGCAGCGGAGTCGTCAAAGTTCCTGCTCTCGCACGAGGACCCCGAGCGGCCCGTAGACCCCGAGATGCAGGCGCGGCTCGAGGCCCTGCTGGAGGCAGCCGGTACGTACCCTCAGGCAGGGATGGAGGACAAGGGCGGCGGAGTCGTCAAAGTTCCTGCTCTCGCACGAGGACCCCGAGCGGCCCGTAGACCCCGAGATGCAGGCGCGGCTCGAGGCCCTGCTGGAGGCAGCCGGTACGTACCCTCAGGCAGGGATGGAGGACAAGGGCGGCGGAGTCGTCAAAGTTCCTGCTCTCGCACGAGGACCCCGAGCGGCCCGTAGACCCCGAGATGCAGGCGCGGCTCGAGGCCCTGCTGGAGGCAGCCGGTACGTACCCTCAGGCAGGGATGGAGGACAAGGGCGGCGGAGTCGTCAAAGTTCCTGCTCTCGCACGAGGACCCCGAGCGGCCCGTAGACCCCGAGATGCAGGCGCGGCTCGAGGCCCTGCTGGAGGCAGCCGGTACGTACCCTCAGGCAGGGATGGAGGACAAGGGCGGCGGAGTCGTCAATGTTCCTGCTCTCGCACGAGGACCCCGAGCGGCCCGTGGACCCCGAGATGCAGGCGCGGCTCGAGGCCCTGCTGGAGGCAGCCGGTACGTACCCTCAGGCAGGGATGGAGGACAAGGGCGGCGGAGTCGTCAATGTTCCTGCTCTCGCACGAGGACCCCGAGCGGCCCGTGGACCCCGAGATGCAGGCGCGGCTCGAGGCCCTGCTGGAGGCAGCCGGTACGTACCCTCAGGCAGGGATGGAGGACAAGGGCGGCGGAGTCGTCAATGTTCCTGCTCTCGCACGAGGACCCCAAACGGCCCGTGGACCCCGAGATACAGGTGCGGCTCGAGGCCCTGCTGGAGGCAGCCGGTACGTACCCTCAGGCAGGGATGGAGGACAAGGGCGGCGGAGTCGTCAATGTTCCTGCTCTCGCACGAGGACCCCAAACGGCCCGTGGACCCCGAGATACAGGTGCGGCTCGAGGCCCTGCTGGAGGCAGCCGGTACGTACCCTCAGGCAGAGATGGAGGACGAGGGCGGCGGAGTCGTCAATGTTCCTGCTCTCGCACGAGGACCCCGAGCGGCCCGTGGAACCCGAGATGCAGGCGCGGCTCGAGGCCCTGCTGGAGGCAGCCGGTACGTACCCTCAGGCAGGGATGGAGGACGAGGGCGGCGGAGTCGCCAATGTTCCTGCTCTCGCAAACCGTTAATTTGCACATAAATATGTGCAGCAACGGTATAAACCGGAGAACTGAAGGCTGGAAAATTGGCAAAAAGTGCCAAGCTTCAAAATTACCACCACCACGACACTACCACATATGATCACACTGGAAGAGACCAAACTTACTTACGTAACTAGAAAGCCATATGGACAGAGGTGATCATGAGAGTGAGAACAGACAAACGAACTTGGGCACACCACTTGCGTGCCACTAAGGAAAGGATGCAGGGAGCCATGCCGACACGGGCACAACACATTCCGTTTTACCTGCAGTCCGGTAGCCAGCCGCTTTAGCCATAGACTTAGCATAGTGTGCTGTGCTTACAAGACGAACAAAGTGTAGTAGTGAGACATCAACTCAAGTACCACTACCGCTAGTTAGAGAGAGATGGAACACATCTGCCCGTTAAGGTGGCCCAACCCGCTCATCTCCCCATACAAAAGGGGAAAGAAGATCACGCCCATATTTCTTGTCAGAGATCCAAAATTTTGCTCAAAATAGCTTTATTTGATCGAACTAGATGTCTGATGACCATTGGCATTGTAAAATTGTGTTTGGTTTCTAAGTTATAAGGTCCGAAAGTTCGAATTTTTCGCGCGTTTTATACGATAACTTTGGAGGTGGATTACGCAATGATAAAGTAAGAACATCGTAAAAAGATTAGTCATCAGACATAGCTTATTTAATCAAGATTTATGATCTATTTGGTTTTTGTTAGATTTTTGACTACAGCGGTCGTGGTTTACTTTTAGCTATAAGTCGTTTTGAAATTAAAATTTTCGTAAATCTTACCAAATCATACACTATGCACATTTTCTTTTTTGTGGACATGTTGCATCTTCCTCATCACGGAGCCTGTCTTATTCTTTGAAACAGAGAAGGTCCCAGAGCGCAACAGCACGGTTTTGTACCGTGCCCGCGAATGAGTTAGGCCCGCCGGGTTGGGCCACCTTAAGACAACTTCTCAAATTGTTGTCAATACATAGGAGTCACGCTCATGGAATGTGAAATGTTTTTTAGTGAAATCTTTATGATTTCTCTAGTTTTCCTTAAATAATGTATTTTTTTTTATGCAACCTGACATGGATGGCTAATACCACACAACTACCGTTATGATATTAGCCCAATACACCACATTCCCGATAGGAATTAGGTGCCATGCCAGGACCTTCCCTTTTTGAGCACGGCTACATTGAACTGGATGGAAAACACGGACAATTTTTCGATCGCCGCTTCGACCATCTTTTCATCCAATGCGATGGTACCAACCCGGGCGGGCTTAAACCCTACCACCTAGTAGGGGAAGGGGACCTACAGTTTTACATGGATTCCGAACCATGGAGCAGCTCGCATTCGTGACGAAATGCACTTATCGAACTCTTAAAGAGAAAGACACTGGTGCAAGTTGGTATTGAACCCGGGCCTCTGGTACGCTAGGCCAGTCCCCGCACCACTAGGCTACGAGCCGCTCAAATGTATGGTGACCTGTGCATTTATGGATTGTTAAGTGAACAGGAGTAAAAAAACCACCCACTGGGGGAGACCCACTAATTCTTCGTCGATCCAATTTTTTAGTATTTCCTCAATATATCTAAGTAAAACTTAAAACATAACTTCAGATCATTATTATAAATTTACAAAGCAATTTATGGTTTTATTTTTTGTAAAAAAAGGAAATTTCAGTACATTTTCTATGAAACTATTTTGGTCTTATTCGTCAGTTGACTCTGTATGACTTTACATTTTAGGCCTATGGCTTTAGCCAACTGAACTCCTCCTCAAAACCCCATCGTCCGCACCACCCTTACGTCTATGTATAAACACGTTGGCGTTTGTTCCCGGACGCAGGTATCGGCAAGATCTCAGGCGAGGGCAAGCACCTGGCGGACCCCGAGGTGCTGCGGCGGCTCACGTCGTCCGTGTCCTGCGCCCTGGACGAGGCGGCGGCGGCGCTCACGCGCATGCGCAGCGACCAGCCCGCGCCCCCCCACAGGCACCATCCCGACAAACAGTGCGTACCTATCCAAATATGTATCTACACGCCTCTCTTCGCTAACGGTGGTGAATGACACCCCTTTGCAGGTATAGACGTCTCGCAAGCTGAAAATTGCAGGGCGCTTATGTCGTGCTTGATGCAATGCATCTGAGACCTTAACTTACCCTAACCTACGAAATATGTATATACTCGCCTCTCTTCGCTAACGGTGGTGAATGACACCCCTTTGCAGGTATAGACGTCTCGCAAGCTGAAAATTGCAGGGTGCTTATGTCGTGCTTGATGCAATGCATCTGAGACCTTAACTTACCCTAACCTACGAAATATGTATATACTCGCCTCTCTTCGCTAACAGTGGTGAATGACACCCCTTTGCAGGTATAGACGTCTCGCAAGCTGAAAATTGCAGGGTGCTTATATCGTGCTTGATACAATGCATCTGAGACCTTAACTTACCCTAACCTACGAAATATGTATATACTCGCCTCTCTTCGCTAACAGTGGTGAATGACACCCCTTTGCAGGTATAGACGTCTCGCAAGCTGAAAATTGCAGGGTGCTTATCTGGTGCTTATATCGTGCTTGATACGATGCTTCTGAGACCTTAACTTACCCTAACCTACGAAATATCTATCTACTCGCCTCTCTTTGCTGACAATGGTTCATGAAACCCCTTTGCAGGTATAGATGTCTCGCAAGCTGAAAATTGCAGGGTGCTTATATAGTGCCTTATTGTGCTTGATACAATGCATCTGAGACCTAAACTTACCCTAACCTACGAAATATCTATTTACTCGCCTCTCTTTGCTGACAACGCTTCATGACAACCCTTTGCAGGTATAGATGTCTTGCAAGCAAAAAATTGCAGGGTAGACACCTTAATGTGGCCCAACCCGATCAAATCCCCATACAAACGGGGAAAGAACATCACGCCCATATTTCTTGTCAAAGATCCCAAATTTAATTGGCTTTAGCCATGATTGGCGATGCCAACCCCATAGTTACTATGTATATTAATTGTTGCGCAGCACAGGAGACTCTTCACTCTGTGGTTGACTTGGAGCTTCATGGATTTTGAAGAATGCATTCAGTCTGTCTGCGCATGGATCCTTCAACAGTTTTTCTTCATTGCTTGGTTCCGGACACAATACAACTGTACTTGGAGCCTTGGATGTCTATGTGTCTTCTTTATGTCTACAGAACTAGAAGAATATTCGTATGGGACTTGCAATTATATGGTTTGCAGTGTTGAAAGTGTAACAAATCAATATATTTTTTTAAATTTTAATTTGAGTTGAGACACAGAGTTTTTTCTCTTTGGAAAAATATTCATGATGACATTCCGGGATTGAGTCTTTGAGTGCTAACCGATTGAGTCTATGATTCTCGCCATGCATTCGGACTGTGAGTTTTGAAGCTTTGATCTTATCTGATCTCAATTGTCTCTGTTGTTGGTATGCTACCGTGGAATATCGTTTGTGTGACTGTACGTTTTGTTTTCATGTGCGATGCAGGATTGCGCCGTGCGGATCGACAGGCACGGGGGTTGTGGGCTCGACGGCGACGACGACCACCGACGCGGCGCCCTCCCTCGCCGAGGCGTGCTCAGACGGCGACGTGGGCACCGTGCGCAAGCTGCTCACGGAGGGCCGCTCCGTGCACGAGACCACCGAGGAGGGCGAGTCCCTCCTCTCCCTCGCCTGCTCCGCCGGCTACTATGAGCTCGCCCAAGTCCTCCTCGCCATGCACGCCAGCGTCGAGGACCGGGGCATCAAGGGCGACTGCACACCCCTCATGGAAGCCGCGAGCGCCGGCCACGTCGACATCATCCGGCTCCTCATCACACACGGCGCAGACGTGAACGCGCAGTCCGGCTCGGGAAATACGCCGCTCATGTACGCGTGCGCCGGCGGCCAGGAGCTTGCCGTGCAGGCGCTCCTCGAGTCGGGCGCCAACGTCGAGGACCACAACGAGAATGGGCACACGCCCCTCATGGAGGCGGCGTCGGCGGGACACGTCGGCGTCGCTAAGATCCTCCTCGAGCACGGCGCCGGCATCAACACCCACTCGAACGAATTCAAGGAGTCGGCGCTCACGCTCGCCTGCTACAAAGGACACCTCGACATGGTGCGCTTTCTGCTGGCCGCCGGCGCCGACCGCGAGCACAAAACCGACGAAATGCACACGGCGCTCATGGAGGCGAGCATGGACGGCCACGTCGAGGTCGCCAAGCTGCTGCTCGACTCGGGCGCGCAGGTCAACATGCCCACCGACAGCTTCGAGTCGCCGCTGACGCTGGCGGCGTGTGGCGGCCACGTGAAGCTCGCCATGCTGCTGCTCGAGCGCGGCGCCAACATCGAGGAGGTCAACGACGAGGGCTATACCCCGCTCATGGAGGCGGCGCGCGAGGGCCACGAGGAGATGGTCGCGCTGCTGCTCGGCCAGGGCGCCGCCATCAACGCGCAGACCGACGAGACCCAGGAAACGGCCCTCACGCTCGCCTGCTGCGGCGGCTTCTCGGACGTGGCCGACTTCCTCATCAAGGCGGGTGCCGAGATCGAGCTCGGCGCGTCGACCCCGCTCATGGAGGCTTCGCAGGAGGGCCACCTCGAGCTCGTGCGCTACCTGCTCGGGGCGGGCGCCTACGTCCACGCGCAGACGCAGACGGGCGACACGGCGCTCACGTACGCCTGCGAGAACGGCCACACAGACGTGGCGGCGCTGCTGCTGCGCTACGGCGGCGACCTCGAGCACGAGAGCGAGGGCGGCCGCACGCCGCTGATGAAGGCGTGCCGCGCCGGTCACCTGTGCACGGTGCAGTTCCTCGCGGGCAAGGGGGCCGACGTGAACCGCGTGACGGCCAACGGCGACCACACGCCGCTGTCGCTCGCGTGCGCCGGCGGCCACGCGGAGGTCGTCAAGTTCCTGCTGACGTGCGACGCGGACCCCTTCCGCAAGCTCAAGGACAACTCGACGACGCTCATCGAGGCAGCGAAGGGCGGCCACACGGCGGTCGTGCAGCTGCTGCTCGACTACCCGCACTCGGTGATGATGGCGCGCGGCGCGGAGGAGGCGGGCGGCCTGACGGCGGCGCAGGCGGCGCAGCTGGGGCTCGGCCACGTGCCGGGGCCGGGCGCGCCGCACGCGCGCGCTCTCGTGCCGGTCGCGCCCGCCGTCCCCGCCGCCGCCATCGCCGTCGCCGCACCCGCACCCCCCACCGCCGCCGCCGTTGCCGCCGCCGCAGCACCACCCACCGCCGCCGACATACACACGGCTGTCACGCCGCCACCCACGGACCTGCCTAACTTGCTCTACTTCGATGGTGAGTTCACATTTTATAATAGTCCATGAGAACACAAAAGAACACCAAAGTTTATAAAAAATCTAAAACGATTCAATATTCTTAAAACTATTGGTTCTGCTGCCTCTATTTTTACAAATATTTGCATGGGCATTTATTTTCACTAGTTATTTATTTATTTATTTATTATTTGGAAAACTTACAACTAATATACAAAATAGACAATGTAATTGTAAATTTTGAGAGGAATTACAATTGTGCAGATACAATTTGAGTAGACTGCTATCTAAGAGTAAATTAATTCTTACATTTTTCCTTAATTAATTCTAAATTTAAATTAGGCAATCAAATGAGCATTTCATTGTACGAAGGTTTTAATATTAAGGATTTAAGTTGTGAGGGGACGTGGGTTGGTGTCAGGGTGAGTAAGGGTGTGAATGTGTTTGATAAAAGAAAGACATTATGTTCATAGATATAAATACTCTTTGTAATGTAAATACTATTAATGTCAAAGTCGGAAGAAGTGTCTTTATAAGTTAACATTAAACTTAGAAGTGTTTTAAATAGGAGCTCACGTCTGTTTTAGTGAGCACTTCCGATGACAGACAGGCGACAGACTGTGAGCACAGCAATTGTATTATCCTGGTGCGCGCAATGTGTGACTTCCATACCTTCTTAAAAGTTTTTATTATGCACGATCGTTCTTCTGTCATGACATCAAAAGTCATTGTACTCCGTTCTCTTTTGGAGGAATAGCGAAACAAGCAAATGTTCTGTGATGACATCTGTATCTTGATTAAATTTCTTCTAGCAGCAGCTAGAAAGAAAGCGAGCAGTTCGGTGGCACAGCCAGCGGCGCCCGCACCCGCGGCGAGCGTGAGCGGCGCGGGCGGAAAGCACAAGTGCGCCTCTCGCAAGGCCGCTCGCTTTACGCTGCAGCCCGCAGATCACCACCTGCCGCTCCCGCCCGACATAGACGACCAGGTAAGCTAAACACACCTACTTTCTGACGCGAGCGACAAGCACAAGTAGCCTCTCGCAAGACCGCCCCTTCACCATGCAGTCCGCCAACCACCATCCGCAGCTCCCGCCCAACAGACGACCCGGTATCTAAACAACACTTCCTTCTGGCACGGGCGGCAAGCATAAATACTCCTCTCGCAAGACTGCCACTACACACTGCCGCTCTCGACCGGCAAGATGACCAGATCAGCTGCACAACACTACTTCTGGCATTGACGGCAAGCATATATACAGCTCTTGCGGGAACGTACGCTTCGGTAGCCCAGTGGTGCGACGCCTTGCGATTCGATAAGCTGGGTAAGTACCTCTAAGCACGGTTAGGTTCTGGATGGATGACCATTTTCAACTGTTGAGGCTCAGATTCCACGTAAAACTGTAGGTCCCCTTCGTTACTCACAAGGTGGTGAGGTTAATCCCGTCCGGGTTGGTACCATCGCTTTGAATGAACGATGTTCGAAGAAGCAATGAAAATAGTCCGGGTTTTAAATCCAGTTCAATGCAGCTGAGCAATATAAGGAACGTCCTCACATGGCAACTAGTTCCCTTGTGCTGTGTTAGGCTAATTTCTGACGTCTGAATCCAGTTACATAAAAAAAAACTGCAGCCTGCCACCTGCCACTCCCGCCTGAAAGATGACCAGCGGCCTTATTGCCGAACAGCGATTGTCGCTGCCAGCGTCAGTGTCGCTGCTAACGAGTCATCGCATACCAAATTTTGCGGCTACAGTTACTGCGGATAATAGATAGGCAACCGCATTTAATTTTTATCCGTAGCCGCCATCGACATAGTCTATGTCTTCGGTATCGGTAAGTCGATGGTAGCCGAAAAATCTTGTACGCGATGACTCGTTAGCAGTGACACTGACGCTGGCAGCGACAGTTGCTGTTCGGCAATAAGGCCGCAGGTAAGCTGCACAACAGTGCCTTCCGGCCAAACAAAAGTGCATCTCTCAAAAGACTGCGCTCTTCTTGCTGCTTCTCGCCGACCATCATCTGCCACTCCCACCTGACACAGACGACCGCACACTACCTTCTGGCATAGGCAGCAAGCGCATGTGTCCAAAAAGGTGTGGACTAATTTGCAAAATCTGATAACAATGATGAAACTGTTTATTCTCAAATTAATGCATCGTTTGTTAGAACTGAATCATATGAAGACAATTTTATTGTTTTCAGGATATTAATTTTCTTACTGATAAGAAAAAGTTGGAATCACTGATATTGGAAGGGATGCCCAAAAATGCCACCCGAGAGAAGAAAATGTTGCACGTTGCCAAGAAAATGGAAGAATTAGAGCAAATGGAGGTGTTTGTCCATATATCATTTTTGTAACACATTTTCAGCCTTACTAATAAACAATTATAATTCCATCGCTTTGTCACGGAATAGTTACCCCAGGCTTTGCAATGGATCAAAAAATGATTTATTACTAACACACCCAGAATAATGATGGAATAATTACACTAACAATTTTGTTTACTGGTGTATATTTGCATGCCAATCGACCTCAGATCACTGGAATACCGGCGCCTAAAATGTGGTTTCCATATTTCATTGTCAAGACAAATGTCATTGTGGTCGCGTACAAAAGTGCTCAAATGTTCTTGCTTATGCTAAGAGTTTTATTTATTGTATGGAGTTAAGAACTTTTGCACCCAAATCTGAGAACTTCAAGTAATTTGGCAGTTATTGAATGTGGGGTGTTAAAAATGTTACAAATATGTAAAAATATCAACAGCTTTTTGGTTTGATGACGCCATTTTTCGCTAGGATCCAACCTAGAGTAAAGGTGCAATAAATCTTCATAAATTTTGCAATCATCTATTCCATGGTTTAGCTGAAAATCAGTTCCAACACCATTATTAGTAATATTTTTTGACAGCTAAGAATAGCTAAGGAATTGCGATGGTGTAAATGTTTATTAGTAAGGCTGATTAGATATTGTACTAATGCTGTACCTCGTGTTGTCCTGTCGTTTTGCATGGTGATCTGTGATGTATCAATATTATTTTGGTGGTGGGAAATTTATATTCAATAAACTGGTTTCTGTAGACACAGACACCTTTTTGGTGAACCTTTCGGTGGCCTTCCAAAGGGGACCTACAGTTTTCCTTGGAATCTGAGCTGCGAAAGACGAATTCCTTAGTCGGCTCTTACGACATGCACTGGGGGAAATACAGTGAACCCAATTGTCTTATTTTCACGTGCGGGGACCCACACAGAGTATTGTTTGCATCTGTGGAATGGATCAGCTAAGTACCTGCTTGGCTCCCTGGACTTGATACAGTGCCATGCATCTCGTTGAGGACTCGGAAAATATTTGAATTTGAGACCCTCCATCTCCATAGGGTATATCACTTCGAAAGGTTTCATTCTGGGTACTTCCTCAGCTCTTCGGAACTGCGTAAATATATTGCTCCATTCTCATAGCTCAGCACGACTTACCAAGTATTCTAGTATTCATCACCAACTTTAAAGAACCAGCGTAACATTCGTTTTGTATTATTAAAACAGGTCTATCTGCATGCAGTTTGTCTGAAAAAATCTCGATTCATCGGACTGTTTGAAATAACTTACTGAAGTTATTTGATGTTTCTCTGCAGTATTCAACATATATTTTAGATCCAAGTCACTATTGTTATATATTATTTTTCAAATGCAACTTTTCTCTCTCTGTTATGCAGACTGTTTAAAGCTAGTACTTTCAGGTAAGAAGGGTTTGCAACCGGCAAATGAACACAATATTTGCAGCAGTCGGCCATTATTGACGAGGACATTTGCGCAAAGCCGCTCTTTAATAAAACAATCCCTTTATACGAATCTGAAGTCGGTGTGTGGTCATTGAGAGCACGGTGGTGGTCTATAGAGTTGCGTGTACTTAACTCGTTGCATTTTCAGAGGGCGGAGGGCGGTGCGGCGGCGGCGGCGGGGTGCACGGCGCGGGGGGACGCCCCGCCGGTGGAGGGAGACACGCCCGAGCTCGCCACTGGTCAGTCGCTACTTCAATGTCTCTTGTCAATAGTCTTTCTTTTTCAACTTGGCCAGGTGTGAAAAGGCACTTTAGGACTACAGCGTTGGATGGAAGTAAAGTTTTAGAAGTAAAATAATTATTTTCACGAATGAGGATTGTCAATGCGTAAAGATTGATTAACGCAAATGGTACCTATTCAATCATATGTCTTTATGTGTCTCTGTCAGTGGAGATATGTTGGGACTTGTCAAACCACTTAAAGATGAAATCAATTGTGAAAATAAGCCCACATGTTTTACTAATTTACAAAACCTCTTTTTAAAACTGGATAGAAACTTTTAATGAAATCTTAAAATGGAACTGTGGACGACGTCAAACCGTTTTTCATCACATTTTTAACGACAAAATGTTAACAGTAAATATTTTAAACTACATTTGTAGGATTCTGCACATTTCAAACAACAGAAAAACTCAAGTATCAGTGAAATACCAAGCAGCGATTGCAAAGTCTTTGTATCCGTCAACAGTACATCCCTTCTCCTGTGAGATAAAGTGGTGTGTACATAGTTGTTGGTGTGTGCGAAGGTCCCCCGACGCTGGCCACGTCGGCGCTTCACGCCCTCGACCTACAGCCGTTCTGCGCTCAAGGCAAGTTCACCGGCCCGCCACGCTCGCTTGTCCGTACCGCAGTCCCGGCTCCGCTTTGCTCACTTCACCCTCTAGCGCGATATACACGTTTGCGACGGCACTGGGGGCATGGCTACGGGGATGGAACACTAACTAGGGTCCAATTTGTAAGATTCAGCATATCAATTGATCTGAACCATCACTTAGTATGTTTTGTATACTTTAACCTGAATAGAAATGTGTCACTTTGACTTTGAAATTCAGACGGTTTTGGGATCTTATTTAAAATGTATTCAGTGTATTTTTAAACCCGTGTTCAGAATCTATAATGAATTTTTTTACCTGCATAAGAAGTGAGAATTTTGTTTCTCGTTTTCTGTGCTATTCACCTAACATCTAATTAAATGCAAATGAATATGACTATCCTATATCCGAATATTCTTCCCTAGCTCTGCTGCACCTTGAATCCAGTGCCTTCGGAAATTCAAAGACACTCTTAACATACTACATCACTCGTAACCACCATTGGAACACAGCACATTCACCTAAATATAAATGTTGAAACACCATTCTGCGGCAAGAGCCTGGTGATTTTGCTGCACAGCATGTCTCGTGTGTGTATCAATGCTCGTGCTTAAATGTCGCGTCCACCGGCTCATCACTGCTTCATCAACCATTTCTCTAACGTTCTTTAATTGAAGGACAATGCCCGTTCTTCTATGTTGAGTGGGGTATCTTTACTTGCTTGCAACGAAGTTGCATCAATGTAGCACATAATTTATTTGAATATAAAGTTAACCACCCCCGCGATGCCGCCCTCTATTTGTCGTTTATTTGTTATTTTTTTCTCATACGGTGACTTTGCGCGATTGGATATGTCAGAAAGAAGATGCAAGATCAGTGTAGATTTTACTTTGGTTAGTTTCATTTCAAAAAATTGCCTTTATCAAAAAGTGATTCAGCCCAAATTTACAATGTACACACATTTTTTTTCATTCAAACTGGTAACTATACATATGGATTATTGAAAATCGGCCCAGATAATGAAACTAGAGAAATCCAAAATAAGTAAAAAGAGGGCATAGCTTAAAAATCCATGTGCCATATGCGTGGCCTGAATGTGAAAATCGAATGATAAACAACACGTGGCATCTGCCTTACCAATCGGAAGTCAAAAGGATAATCAACCAAACAAGAAACCATTGACTTTAATAATCGATATATCCACACAAAATTGTTTTGTATTCATTTTTAGCGGGATGTAACATGGGCTCGCTAGGCCAGAGTGAAATGCGTGTGCTTTGTTGCAGATCGTAGTCACTCTGGTAATATCGGTAATCATTCCAACAACTAACTTCACGACATAAACCTGTCACGTCCATGTTCTATCTAGCAATTTTATTTTGGGCATTGTCCTTTCCTTGGGTAATGAAATGAATCCACGGGATGAATTGCAAACTGGAATCGGGTTGACATTCCTCTCTGTGGTTTCATCTGGGGGTCCATTCAGGGCAAGAGTGAGTTCGAGTTCGGGAGTGAGTTAACCTAAAAATAGCTGGGAAATATATTATTATTTAAATAACGGAACCGTTAATTGTACTTCCAACGTATTTACGGGACAGACCAGATTTTTACCTAACTGTAATGATGTTCAAGAAGTGTGGGAACATTGATTATTTAAAAAAGTGAGTTGATATTTAGTGACGAATTCGAACTCACTCTTGCCCTGAATGGACCCCCTGATTCCATGTGCATCATTCGTTGGTGGTGTGATGACAGTAATGGTTTAATATGTCACAAACGCTATTCCTGATTGCGCCTAACGGTACCCTTAGGTCTGACATGATTTGAGTCACCTGATGTTAAATGATTCACATCACAAGCTGTGTGCATCACAGCTTGAAGGCTAGTGAAGTATTGATGTCGTTAAAAGTCACCTAATCATCATAAACGAATGCACAAAGTGTGTGCCATGTGTGACAAATTTGTTTGTGCTGTACATAAATGTTTGCGGTACTGAGTAAAAAATTTCACATGTTTTTTAACAATGATTATAGGTTTTCAGACTTTTAATTGTGTATGACAGGAGTCAATTTCATGCTGAGATTTCAACTAATATATCCTACTTGATTACATGTTCTTTGTCGGTACTTACTATGGCTATGTTCGGGCAAAGTGCTCCGAACTATTCGGTGCAAGAAGGAGCAAGAATTAGTGTTTGGCCAACAGAATGACAGTTCCGCGAACCTACCTCGGCCGTTTTCGCTGACCATTAGAATGGTTCGGAATCATTTATTTTTGCTCCACCTCTTTGAGGTGGAACGCGGAGCTGAAGCAATATCTGTCAACTGTCACTTAAGTTGCCTACTTTTCGAGTTGAATTTGTCTATTCGAAATTAGGTAAGCTTTGAATTCATGGTGCGATTAGAAGGATCATAGTTTGTGTAATGTCAAAGCGACATTCATTTCGTTGAATGTTGCTCGGAGCCGTTCCGCTTGATTCCGTTTGTAACGGAAAGTGCAGGGGGGAATGAAACCATTGTTGCACGAATAAACCCTATATCTTAGATCAGGCCAGGAACATGCACTATTGTGTACATATAAATGTGCTCTATATGTGGTGCATTATGAAGCGTACTCGAGAGACTAACGGGGCTGGATTGCCTTACCAGGTGTCACCACCACGCCGCTGTTCCCGACGCAGCAGCCCTTCACCACCGCCCAGCAGCCACTGCTCGCGGCGAATGTCAACCAGGTAATGTCCTATCTTCACGCGTCATATGCTTTCGAGAACGTTGGACTTGCCCGCTTTCATTAACCAACATCCGAATGGGCCAAGAGGTAAAAGGCGGTGGAGTGTGTTAAATGTGTATTTCTTGCATGTCCAATATTCCTTTCAAAATAATATGAGTTGACACCTTATCTACGGGCATCTTTGCACGCATAGATCGTAAAATTGTTATTTATGCTTAGACCAGATTTTACTTGTTCTGAGTTGTTGTTTTCATAACCTAATCATCATATTCTGTTGTCCGTACCATTATCTAAGGGTAGATCGCCGTAACTTTGTTGGATAAGTTGTATTGTTTTATTTCTCATTACAGGTAAATTTGTAGTCACCGTACATTATGAATTTATTTAAAATATTTGCATATAGCAACACTGCTCAAACTACAAATTGCCATAGCTATTGTTTAGCGAACCGGATGCCCATAGATAAAGGGTTTACAAGTCTTCAGTAAGAAAGGTTTC
This sequence comes from Incurvaria masculella, assembly GCA_946894095.1. NCBI lineage: Eukaryota > Metazoa > Arthropoda > Insecta > Lepidoptera > Incurvariidae > Incurvaria > Incurvaria masculella. The sequence goes on along the minus strand of OX335653.1, from coordinate 19,328,320 downwards.
AGTAGTATGTACTCATGGTTTTCCACACTGTTATGAAGTTTTTGCGGTTGCATTTATTTTGCATGCGTCGACAATTTTGCATAGAATTTGTGATATTCGTCCGTTTCATATTTCCTAATCGTTTCTTCTCGGATTTTTGCAACGCATTGTGTGACATGCGCCCCGTAGCCTGCTCGCTCCCACACGGTCAAAGAAAAATGCGACACCAACCGTCTCCACTGTGTAAGTTAACGGCATGACGTGCGCTCGCTCCGTAACACGCTGCGCTTGAGACTAACCCGCCGGGCGCTGCGCCGGGGCTCGATCACTGTTCATGTGTCGTGGTTTGTTGTAGAGCACGGCGATTCAGGATCGTCCGAAGGCTAAGCCGGTCTCGAAGAAAGACGGGAAGAACGGTCGCAAGATATTCGTGCTGGAGGCACTGCAACGGTTCGGTCAGCACCTTAGCGAGGTGGGCATCATACGGTATCTGCGTCCATCGACCACATTAGCTTAGTGTTGTGGTGTCACAGTTTTCTTTGACCGTGTCTGCTTGGTGACTAATAGTTATTATGGAGGCGTAGCTGGCGTAATTTAGTTAACATCATTGAATGCGTTGGATCAGGGTGAAGACAATATTGATATGTAATTGTATGGTTATGCTCATCTCATCATGTTCATTTGTCGATTTTTATTCATCTGTTTTATTGCAGCTTCATTTTGATTGGGGATAACCTCCGAGAAATTGTATTTAGGAGGTAACCCCCCACAACTGCATGGATTCACTAAGGGTCTCTTTCACCATCTCCAATTAAAGTCTTAATCAGTCAATTTAATTTCACAGTGAAAATGTAATGCTAGCAAGCAGTCGCTTTCACCACAACTGCTTGTGAATTCATTCCTAGAAAAAGATTGTGTCACATGCTCCTAAACAGAAGGTCTTTGCTAATCTATTTGCTTTTTTGTAATAAAATTATGAACGCTGTCGTGAAGTCAGAGGAAATCTAAGATTTGATATTTTTTATAAATGCATTCTTTATCCATTGGCCAAGGCACAAATTTGCACGGTGCTTACCATTAAACTAGCGAAATCGTCTTGAAAAAATGTTAAATCACTGGAGAAAGCTTCATTTAACGTCCATGTTTATATTTTTTTTACATATCTGTATTTTTCAGTAAAAAAAAACAAAACAATATGTTTTTATTATTCTCCTGCCGCAATCAACTCTGTTGGGTAAATCGATTTCTTCAAACACCATCGCGAAGACGATTGCTTAGTAGAAAGATTGTTGCAAACTTACTCCATTGAACTGTTCCCGCATAAACTTGTACCAATATATAAGTCAGGATTTTTGATCTTTGGTCACAGAATGCGGTATCCATTCCGAGGCCACCATTCTGACCTTATGGTATTGAAAAGCGCCTGTGAGCTAATCTTCAGTTTAAGCCGAACCTCTCGGCGTGTAATACTCCATTGATCTTTTATTGACCCTTGCACCCTGATGACGTTTTTCGTAGGTTAGTCAATCGTGTCAATGGAAAAAAATTAATGCAATGACCAATCTGACGAAGTTTCTTGTCGGCTCTTCTTTGCCAGAAGTAATCGAACCGACAGGAAAAAAAACTACGAATCCGAGTGTGAAATATACATCTAATGGAGGAAATAAAGAAACTGAAACTGAAGTTGCTGGTCGACCCAGCTTAGCATCATCTTTGAGGTTTTCCCAGTCATGTTAACTTAAAAATCTTTTGTGCTATTCCATAAACATTAAACCGCATTTGTAGTCATATAAAATAATTGCGTAAAATGCTTCATGCGAGACATTCATTGCTGCGAAGATTTCCTAAAAAAATATATTTAGAAAAAACAAAAGTAGATAATGTGATTTTCCATAGAGGTTAACTTTTAAATTACCTTTCAATATGTTATAAATAAAAGACGTTATTCCCTGACGTCAAAACATCTCTTCCACGGGTGGCAACCTGTTAAGACTGTCAGTTTATCCTAACGGTGAATTGGTGGAAGTGATTTCTTACTTTCTTTACTATTCAAGTCATCTATCAAGAACTAGTTGTGGACTAGAACTTTGCCTGAGGATGGTGAAATAGGGGTAATTTACTATTTAATTTATGCTTATTTTAAAGCGTTACCAAGTACCAGTATATTAGTTAAGTTTTTCGTTTCAGAAAGTTAAAATTAATTATGAAATGTAAACTACGTAAACTGTTCTTTCATTCCAACACAAATTATGACACAAAAATTTGTTCATGAACTAACCTCAATATAAAAAAAATGTTTCTAAACCATGCCGCAGAGTAAGAGCAGGTACTCATCTATAGTGGATTGTATAATGTAGTATGATACAGTATCGAGTAAATATACTCTTGCTTGTATCACACTAGCTGTGACCATGGTAGGTGTAGGTATTTAAAAGACCACATGCCCTGGGGTAAGCTTTTGTAAGAGCACATCATCAATGTGCTCGCATTGATGATGTGCGCTCGTGGATTGGTATTGGTGTAAGAACGTATCATGTCGATACACCGTGGATGAGTGCCCGCTCCGACGTATCGCCCGCCGGGTCCGGAGCGCTCGTTAACCTCACGGCCCCCCCGCACCCGCAGCACCAGCTGCTAGAGCTGCAGCAGCAGCAGCTCCAGCAGCAGCAGTTGCAGCAGCAGCAGCTCCAGCAGCTGCAGCTGCAGCAGGCGCAGCTGAAGCACAAGGGCTGCCACGAGCAGCACGGCCAGCACGCGCACGAGCTGCAGCAGCAGCGGGTCGAGGCGTACGCTCAGCAGGTCCGTTCGGGAACACATTCGCACCGCACACACAGAGGGTGTGCGGTGCGAAACCCTATTAATAAGCCTCCGCTGTCCGTCCGTCACAGGGCTGTATCTCATGAACCGTAATAGATAGGCAGCTGAAATTTTTACATAGTGTCTATTTATTTTACCGCTATAACAACAAATAGAGAAAATAAAAAAAAATTGAAGTTAAAGGGACCCCATATAAAAAACTTGATTTTTTTGTGTTAAATCTTGAACGATGGTACGGAACCATTCGTGTGCGAGTCCAACTCACACTTGGCCGGTTTTTTTATGGAACTGGACATGGATGGTTAATACCAAACTGACCGTCAGATATTAGCCTAACAAACCACATGGGAACTAGGTGCCATGCCAGGACCTTCCTGATATTGCTCGGCTGCATTGAACTGGATGGAAAACACAGACAATTTTTTTTTTTTTTAATAATAATAATGTTTTATTTATTTAAATTCGCTGCTTCGATCATCGTGCATTCATTGCGATATTACCAACCCGGGCGGGATTAACTCTGCTGCCTAGTGAGTAAGGAAGGGGATCTCGTTTTACGTGGAATCCGAACCACGGCCAGCCTCAACGGTTGAAAATGGTCATGTCATGGTCATGAAAATGGTTGTGTCAAAGCACCCTTCACAGAACTCATTGCACCAGTAGCAGTCGCAGGTGTGGGTTGGAGCTATAAAGGCTCACTAGCGCGGAGCCTTGTTTGAGTTCTGGATGGGTGACCGTTCGATTGTTGGTTCCGATTTCAGGTAAAACGTTTGGTCCCCTTAGGGACCCTGTAGGGTAAATCCAATCCAGGTTGTTATGCATTGAATGGAATACTTGCCCACCCTCCCCTGCTCATACATACTCAAAATCAAAGGTGTTGAAAACAACAAATTTTCAACATTGCACAATTCTTCTTTAGGCATCTGAGTGGTCAGTCCGAGTTCTCACCTGAATTGGCGTTTACGGAACCTCGGAAGTTACTTAAAAATGTCAAACTCTGAACAAGTTTTTACTAGTTATTCTGTGGTTTTATTTCTTCAAGCTGTCAAAGTCAAACTTGGACTCCAGTTTGTTTATGAAAACGCAGAGTCGGCGTAAACGGCAACGTCAACGTATTTACGGCGACGATACGTAAGCTTTCAAATCAAACTGAGACTCGCAAATGTAAGTACACTTAATGCTCACTGCGCGCGCTCTTAAATTTCTCCATACATTTGAAAACGTTAGTCGATCGCTTTGATGTAAACACTAATTTAGGTGACGAGTGGGACAAGGGTACTAATGAATACCCCCACGTAAACCCCCCCCCCCTCCCGCCCCCCCAAAAGTAAACTTAGATTCAAACGTTTCTTTCGAGTAGCGAAATGTCATGTAAGTTTGTTTGTCACGGGCAGGCGGGCGGGAGCGGCGTGGAGGCGCGCGAGCTGGGCGCCGTGCTGGCGTACCTGCAGCGGGAGGTGCCCTCGCTGGTGGCGCTGCCGCCGGCCGAGCTCACTGCGCTCGTCATGCAGGTTTGACAACTGCTGTTTCTTTTTTGTCGCCGAGTCAATGACACATGACATACGTTGTAACTTAAGCTCCTGTTTGGTCCCTATACACTGATGCACTTATTATTACACACGCTCAAGGCATACACACAAATCAACATATAACACACCCAAACTACACACCCTCTCTCTATCACATACATTGTTGTGGAACGTTATACAGTTGTAAGAAATTTTAGTAAATTGTAAAACAAGAAACTTTGTTATTAGCGTAAAAATTTATAATCAACATAATGTAATAATTGAGGATTAGCTGCAAGGTTTCTTATAAAATAAAAAAATATTGTGAGTCTCACAAGTTTGCCACTTCTAGGTGGATTCTAGAGGAAATGACCGGAGTGGCGAAAATTATACATATAGTAGCACCATACCCACGTTTTAGTGATAATGGATGGGGTTTATATTAGAAACCTAATATTAGCAACTAGCTGGGTGGGTAGGGTGAAAGTTTACCTCATTAGGAAATCGTGAAAAAAGTAATTTTCCAGCGAAAAAGAATCCTTCATAGGGAAAAAAACAAGATTATTATTTTATTAACATAGTATAAATTTCTTCATATATATATATATATATAAATATGCTGATATTTGTTATTATAGATTGACATGTGCCACTCCGACATGCACTAGTTAGGTTTATTATTATTATTATCTGTTTATGAACAATCAGCCAAGCTGGTATGTACGTATCTTGGTTTTGTTAGTTTAGATTTGAACAAATGGTTTTTTTTTTACTAGTTGATAAGCTTCAATTTTCTCTAGTTTTGTTCAAGTGATTATGTTTTGATAAAGTTTGGTTAGGGTTATTATTCTCCTCTATTTTCTTTTAAATATCTGGCCAGGTTGTTTTTAAATGAGTTTATTAATGGGTATTGTACAATCTTCAGGCAGTCCAAAGGTCCGACACTCCCTCGTTAGGAAGTGCTTTCTAGGATTTTTAGCTGTTTGTGTTTTGTTAGCCTATCACCGCCAAGGTTTTTTGGCATAATCCTTCTCAATACGCCACACTACAATTATTTCGATAATATGCAGTCTTGAATTGTTGTTTGTTTTGTTGCAAATAGTGTGTTTCCACTGTTGAAACAGAAGAAATCTAATGAACGCTAGTATGTACTGTGCAATTATGTAAATAAAACACATTATTTCGTAATCAGTAAAGTTTTATTAATGTTTGAAGTGGAGTAGTTTTCTGTCGGATATATCCGACGATGGCGCCTGCAGAATGCCTTGCTCTGACGGATATATACGTTCCTGGCGGGGAAAGGGTTAATGTTCAGGCTATGCCCTCGAAAGGGAGTATTTATGTTTCTTGTATATATATCGGCCAATTCGTCGCACTCGGGACATACGCCTGTATTACACAATTATAGCTTTTAAATAGATATATGGAATACAGATATTAACTTATTTGCTCTATTATTTATGTTTAAACTCTTAGCAAAGCTTTTCACCAGGTTATTTTGACAGCATCATTTGCAGTATATTCACTAAAATATGAACGAAAACTGAGAAACTATCACTTTCAACTCTACTGCAAATTTAATAAAAATTAGATACTCCTGTAAGTCCCGGGTGCAACGAAATGAGAGCAGTCAAAATGTCCTGATGTGATATTGAATGTTTCGATAAGATTGCCCCGTTCTCGACGTCTTCTTCCGAGTGCTTCCAGCCTTTCCTCATCTGTTAATTAAAAAAAAAACATTGTAGAAATAGACATCAAAGAGTCTGTTTTACTTGAATGTGCGCTATGGTATTGAACGAGTGTTGGATGTGGTCTTTCTCAGGTGATGCAGCAGAAGTCGCACGAGATCCTGCAGCAGAAGGGCGGCGAGGGAGCGGCGGGCGCGCCGGCCGTCGGCGAGGAGGCGGAGGGCGCGGCGGAGGCGCAGTACACGGCGGGCGAGGAGCGGCAGGCGCGGCGGCTGCTCGCGGCGGCCGCGCACGAGGCGCTCGCGTGCGAGTGGCCCGCGCACGACGTCGCGCGCCGCCTCGACCAGTGCAGCCTCGAGGAGGTGAGCCGCGACATGCCCGCCTCGGTGAAGCCTTCCGTTACACCGCATATTTTCATTTCACTATCTGTCCTTTGTGCTCGCACAGGTCGTGGTCTAAGGGCTAGAGGACCTGCCTTTCATTCAAAATATCTGTGATCAAATCCTCGCCGCGGTCGCTTTGTTTTCTCTTTTTGAATTGGATAAGTGCATTTCGTTACGAATGCTATTTGTTCCATGATTCGGAGTCGATGTAAAACTGTAGGTCCCTTTTCTCCTACCCTTTTCTACTACCTAACCTAACCTAACCTAACCCTACCAGGGTTAAGACCGCCCGGGCCACCGCATTATCTGAAACTATGGTTGAAGCGGCACTGAAACATTGTCTGTGTTTTATCCTGTGCTCATGAAGGGAAGGTCCTGGTCTGGCACCTAATTTCTTCGGGAATGTGGTGTATTGGGCTAATGGGCTTGATCTTTAGTATTAGCCATCCATGTCTGGTTGAAATGAAAGGGAACTTTCGGAACCAATTCGAAGATGGATAAAACGGACGATAAGGAGAGTGTGTCGACATGTGAATGAGCGTGCTGTCTGTCGGCTGGTGGCGGAGGTGGCGAACGGCAACTACCGGCTGCGTCCGCCGTCGCCGGCGTCGGCGCTGGAGGCGGTGCTGGCGATGCCGCGCGTGCCGCCCGCCGACTGCGAGGGCGAGCGCGAGCCGGGTCCGCCCGCGCCCTTCACCACGCTGCCGCCGGCGCCGCCCGCGCCGCCGCACCCCGCGCAGCACCCGCCGCACCCGCCCCACCCCGCGCACCCCCCGCACACCGTACGTACTCGCTCGCGGGACCGGCCTTTTCAATGTCATCACTAGATTTACTTAAAAATAGAAGAACACAAAAATCAGAGAAGATAGATGTTCCACTGATATTGTATACTGATTTATGTGATGTCCCACAAAGTAAATAAATAAAAAAAAAATTGGTCATGAAAAATGTATCTCCTTGGCTTCTGTTCCATCGATGTGGACACAATTTTTGGTGCCAAAATATGCCTTATTGCAAAGGAAATATACAGATTTTGGTGTGAAAATCGCCTTATTGCTTCTTATTCCAAAGCGCAAAAGTAGGGCAAATCTAACTGACTGTAAAAATAGCTAAGGAATCCAAAGAGTTAATTATAACAAAACAATTTGCCATGGGACTAGTGTGGCGGCGCAATTTTGAAAGAAGATTTTGTTGGAGAAATCATGCGATAGCAGCTATCCTGTGGTCTCATTGGAAAGTAAATTTAAGGAAAGGAAGTTCAATTCACAGTCAAATCAATCGCATCTAGCATGTGATCTAGAAAAATGTAATAAATGACAGTGGCTCCATTACAAATATTTAAAGGGTTAATTTTTCAAGCTAACATTGTCTGATCAGGGTGAACAGGAATGCGGTGTGATTATACATTAATATAATTTGTATTTTAATTTAAGATGAAACTTTACACATTCGTATATCTTCGAATGTACGTATATCCTGTTTTAGGTATACATTCCTTTTCCAACTTAGCCTTTTGGTCCATGGGATTGAACATTGTCACGAATGTCCCTATGTCCTAGGCCACACCCTCATAATCATTGCTGATTTATCTGTACGGAATTATAACAATTTCATATAACATAATATGTTAAATCTTAATTACTGGGAATCAGTATTTATTTATTTATATACACTAGCAGCTTAAAGCTGATGCATGTATGTCATTGATTGAGTGCACTATTTGGTTATTCAAAATCTGTTTTTTTTTAATTTAAAATAACTGTCGAATTGGTTTTTGCACCTCTTCACTGTTACAGCACTGATCACATCTTGTGGCCGTTTGTTCCAAGAGTCCGCCTCTCGGTTAGATATGAAATGTTTTCTTGGGTTAGAGTTGAAGTTAAAAAAGACGAAGTCTTTTATTATTGTAGTGATAATATCAGGTCTGACTGTGCCATATGATGCAGGTGGTCGCCAACGCGGCGGCCGCTCAGGCGGCGCACGGCAAGCGCGACGCGTCCACCACCGCCTCGAGCACCGTGACGCCGCCGCCGCTCAAGAAGAAGGGGCGGTTCGCGGTGCAGCGGCACGCGCACCGCGCGGAGGCGGCGCCGGGCTACGCGGCCGCGCACGCGCCGCACGCCGCGCCCGCCGCCTACTCCGCCATGGACGTGGACGGCGAGACGGACTCGAACCACGACACGGCGCTCACGCTCGCCTGCGCCGGTGGCCACGAGGAGCTCGTCGAGCTGCTGCTGTCGCGCGGCGCCGACATCGAGCACCGCGACAAGAAGGTAGTCATTCACCTATTACTCAGTGTCAATCAGTACCCGAAGTCCCAATTGTCACCTAAATTGTACTCCATGTATGTAATATGGTTTAGAGGAAAAGAAGAGTTTTTGTTCGTCTTTAAACAAATTGAAATGTCATTGACCACCACAACGTATGAAACTAAATATTATAGGTTATGTTTAAATGGTATTTTCTTTCTGATGACTTCTTTTGATTAGCGTAATTAAGAACAAATTATGTTCGGAATAACATGGAGAAAATTGAGTAATTTCAATTATATAGATTGAATAATTAAAATTTCTAATCTATTTTCTTTTATTTCCTATGGTATCATACAGCTTTGACAGATCTTCTAGGTGAGCCCGCTTAGACGCCACCTGTAATGATAAATAAGCAGTTTTCTTCCCCATTGACGGATTTTTCAGGTAGTTGGTTCCATGTGTGTAACAACCGATTTGTCGAAAGCTCCGGGGTAGCTCTGGGAGACGGCTCAAATCCCCATGCTGACGAAGGCGAGTTGTAGGTCCCCTTCCCCTACTTGGTGGTAGGGTTAAGCCCACCAGAGTTGGCGACATTGCATTGAATGTAAAGATAGTCGAATGGCAATGAAAAATAGTCTGTGTTTTCCATCCACTTCAATGTAGCTGTGCTCATAAAAGGAAGATCCTAGCATGGCAACTTATTGCTTTGGGAATGCAGATGACGGTAGGTTACATAAAACATGGGCTGTGTTTGCAACCACCCGATGAGGAATCAGCTGCAGGTTTTATGAACAGACACTCTAAATTTATTTATTCAAATGCATGCAGCTATGAGCTAATCATGGAATAAATAATTCAAAGTCGCTCCCACTGCAGTCTTCGAAAAACAAGAAAGGACTGTTTTTTGTTAGCGGTTGGTGTAAGCAAAGAGCTAAAACCCTGATCAACTTAATGTTTTAAAAAATGTCCTTGTCAGTCCAGCACAGTAGTCGACTTTGGCCTATGATCATTTCCCGAAATTGTATATTTGAACGTTGTGCAGGGTTTCACGCCGCTGATCCTCGCGGCGACCGCCGGGCACGAGAAGATCGTGGAGATCCTACTGAACCACGGCGCGGACATCGAGGCGCAGTCGGAGCGCACCAAGGACACGCCGCTCTCGCTCGCGTGCAGTGGCGGCCGCTACGAGGTCGTGGAGCTGGTGCTCGCGCGCGGCGCCAACAAGGAGCACCGCAACGTCTCCGACTACACGCCCCTCTCGCTCGCCGCGTCCGGCGGATACGTCAACATCATCCGGCTGCTGCTGCACCACCAGGCCGAGATCAACTCGCGCACCGGCTCCAAGCTAGGCATCTCGCCGCTCATGCTCGCCGCCATGAACGGGCACACGGCCGCCGTGCGGCTGCTGCTCGACTGTGGCTCGGACATCAACGCACAGATCGAGACGAATCGCAACACCGCCCTCACGCTCGCCTGCTTTCAAGGTAATCTGTCGTACAGTCAGCAGTCGTAGCTCAAATACTATTCAACTATGGGAGTGTGGCTAACCAACAGGAAATACCTCCCATATATTTTATGAATGATGTCCTTCGCCTAAAACTTCTATTCAAACTTGGGCTATTGAGGTCAATCCAAAAGTAGAAAACTAGCTTTTTATTTCATTTATGGGTATTTATTTGCTTGGAAACTGTTCATGTTAGCACAAATTCATTCTATTTATAACTAAAGAAACAGCTACAATGCTCTATTGATAAATGAAGGGCATGTGGTAATAGCTGTGTAAAGAATTTTTCTTTTAAAGATCTACCCTTTACTCATGAATCGCACACAAAAAAATCTTAACCAGTACCTGTCATCGTATGGGTAGATACACATTTCACGTTTTTCATGTAGGTACACTATGTAGGATTACTGCTAATCACTATTACTGGCGTTCACTTCATGAGTACAAGAGCAGTTCCAAAACTGTGGAAATTTTGTTATACTCGCCCAAACTGTCAAACCATGTTTTCGAAGACTGGAACAAGCTGCCGGAGGAAGTCAAAAGTGCTAGCTCAGTGAACAGTTTCAAAAACAATTTTGACAATCATGTAAAAAATATAAAAAACACCGTTCGTATTATGAACACTTAAAATAAAAAAAATATAAAATAAAAACAATGTGTACTCAATCAGTGAAGTACACGCATCAGCTTGCAGCTGCTAGTGTATATAATAATAATAATAATTCCATGTAGTATTGTTAAAGTACCCACGAAATTAACTGGTGTATGTAATGTGCAGGTCGTCACGAGGTGGTCAGCCTGCTGCTGGACCGCAAGGCGAACGTGGAGCACCGCGCCAAGACGGGCCTCACGCCGCTCATGGAGGCGGCGAGCGGCGGCTACGTGGAGGTGGGCCGCGTGCTGCTCGACAAGGGCGCGGACGTGAACGCGCCGCCGGTGCCGTCCTCGCGGGACACGGCGCTCACCATCGCCGCGGACAAGGGCCACGCGCGCTTCGTGGAGCTGCTGCTGCAGAGGTGAGCGGAGTTCGACTTCCAGGTGAAGACCTGGAGCCGGCTTGATGGAAAAACACTGCAGGACATCATAACAATGAATGCAATGCAATCGTAAAGAATCTGGACGGGACTTCAGCGCTTGCACTGATTTCATTAGCGAAGAATTCAGTCTTGAACCCTTTTTTTTTCAAATTTCAGTATTTGTAAAGTTGTGGTCCTTCCTTATGATTAAAGCCAGGTGCATCAGCCAAGGCTGCCTGTCCAAAATAAATAAATAAATGGAATTTTTTCATGGAATTGTAAGTACATGCTTTTGGTAATATTTAATTTTTTATTTATTTATTTTTTTGTTTTCACTAATACATACTAGAGTCAAATTACTAGGCTATAAGGCCAGGACAGTTTGTGAATTGATTCTTCACTGGGAATTACAGAGATTTGCATTCTCTCCGATGCCAAAGTTGGTCACACTTACTCTAATATAATGTATTGACAGACGTGCGGCGGTGGAGGTTAAGAACAAGAAAGGAAACTCACCCCTGTGGCTGGCGGCTAACGGTGGACATCTCAGTGTTGTCGAGATGCTCTACGCTGCCGGGGCAGACATTGACTCCCAAGACAACAGAAAGGTAATTTGAAAGTGGTGCTGATGTTTTATGTGCAACCCTCATGGCAGGGACAGAACTTTAAATATTTCAAAGAATACAATTAATTTAGATGTCCTTATTTTAAGAAATATGAAAGAAATCATCTCAAAAGTTAATTCAGTCAAAAATGGTATAGTCTCACAAAGATGTTTACTACATAAATACTAGTCTTCTGACAGAGTAGACTAGCCTTGCATGAACCAGGCATAAGTATTAGGCATATGCTTCTTGAAGCTGACTTGTTATCGTTTCTTATCAGGTATCGTGCCTTATGGCCGCCTTCAGAAAAGGACACACCAAGGTCGTCAAATGGATGGTCGGTGTGGTGACACAGTTCCCCTCGGACCAGGAGATGACCAGGTAATCTAGACGTTTCTGTGACATGTTTATTAAAATGTCATCAGTAAATTCAGAGCAAGTCTCTCTAGTGAAATGTTAGAGCTGCAGCAAATACAAAAATTTCACCTTCCGTGACTGAAAATATTAGTTATGATCATACATTTAATTTCTGAATAAACTGTTGTGTTGCGTTTGTGAGTGATTGGCATTCCAGAGGGTACTCTTCGCTTCGATCTCCAGGTACAAACATTTAAATGTGATCATTTGCACATTTATTGTGTCCTAAATCCCAAAATAATACTAATATTTGTAAAATTTTAATGTCCTATTATAATCGGACAAAAATATACAATTATGTTTGGTAAAAAAATTTCACAGTCATATTCAGAGTGAACTGTCAAACTGTATTACGCAGACTACCACTGGACTAACCGTACAAAAGGCTATTTAGTCCGGCAAACCCGGCAATTAATATTGATTAAAGTTAGTCCGCCCACTCTGAATGCTATTATTAATTTTTGCGCTTACACCTCAAATAAAAATATTTTCAGTAATGTGCGTACAATCACATATGTACGTATAGGGATGTGAAAAAAAATCTGCAGACACAGATATTGATTAATATCAGATGCAAAATGTCAAGTAAATCGGTACAGTGGTTTTGAAATGATTTTCAGACTACGTTTGTATGGGGCACATCGCTTGCTAGCCCACTGCACGCCTATAGCAGACAAATGCCCCCCGCGCAGGTACATCTACATGCTGTCCGACAAGGAGCTGCTTGACAAGTGCCAGGAGTGCGTGCGCGCGATCCGCGCCGCCAAGGAGACGCAGGCGGCGCGCGCCAACCAGAACGCGGACATCCTGCTCGAGGAGCTGAAGACGGAGCGGTGCCGCGAGCAGAGCAAGCGGCAGGCGGCCGCGCGCCGCCGCGAGCGCAAGAAGAAGAAGAAGATGGAGAAGAAGGTGCGTGTTGTGGGCGGTGTGTGCTCGCGAGAGGTGTGTTCATTTGACACTTACCAAGTGTGTGTGAGTGTTGGAGTGGTTGTGGGTGGATTTGTGGAGAGTTACATCTAAAATACATATCCCCCGTATGTATTTGAGATGTAAGGCATGCATTAAATATTATAACACATGCCCTCTGTAACCTTTCATATGGCTTTTAGTATCTTGACGAGCTTAATTCATCTACGCAGAGAATAATGGGGTAATCACGAATATTTTATGAGATTTGTAGCAATTTTTTATTTTATTTTATTACTTCATAACCAATCAAGTGATGGAGTCCTGGAACCAACTCCCGGAAGCAGTAATTAGCGCTACAAGCACTAATCAGTTTAGTAATAGACTCTATAAACACCTGGAAACCACCAAAAGAAAACTAGAAATCATAGCAAACTAAATGCAAAAATAAAAAAATCAGTTTCCATGATTAAACACTACGAAACATTTAAAAAAACTTACTGAATATTATCGGCAAGAATTGGATAAGATTTAACCCCGGTTGCACGAAGAAACGGCTGAGTTAATCAATGTTCAAACACATCATTTTTAATGAACCGCATAGAGTTCCTTCCATACTGTCCACACAAAGTGACGTGTTGATCATACTTTAACGTTAATTTTGATTGTTTGTTTTTTCGTGCGCTCGGCCCTTAGACGTGTCAGCCAAGGTTGCCTGTCTACAATAAATAAACAAATAAAAATACATTTTAGAAAGACAGTACTTAGACAATTATGATTATTACTCTACAACGCACAGTGAAATTCCGCATTAACGTGTACATAATGTCGTGTCCTCCGAAGAATCTGGTGGCGGCGTCGCAGGAGGAGCGACGCAAGCTCCTCGAGGAGACGGACAAGAACTCGAAGTGCTCGGAGGAGGGGTCCGGCGACGAGGAGGGCTGCGAGGAGGGCGGCGAGGGAGCGGACGGCGACGCCGAGGAGGCTGTCGCCGCCGGCAAGGAGGAGGGCGACTCCGGCATTGATGCCAACTCGCAGGTGAGGAGGTTGCGTTGATCACGACATGCTAGTGGGTTTTTTCATCATGGAGTACATCTTTCATCTAAAAACTTGTAAATAAAATTTGACAGAAATTACAGTTTTGACGTTTTTAAGGTGAGGTCACTCATGTGACATCTACAAAACGCTTTGAGTTTTTTTCCCCATTCACTGAATTCCCGAATGGATACACTGAACTGGATGGAAAACACGGACAATTTTTGATTGGCGCTCTTCATCCAATTTAATTGTACTAATCCACGCAGGCACAACGCTACCCTACCACCTAGTTTAGATGTTTGACACTCTTTTTTTTAATAATTCTTAAAAACTGCTAATAGAAGTTGAGATAGAGCTTAAGAACTGTCATTCTTAGCGTTACATGTAAATATTAGGGGACTTAAAGTTTTACGTGGATTCTGAACCATGGAACAGTTCTCATTCGTGACGAAATGTACAAGAAAGTAGTGCATCAACGGCGCAGGTATCGTAACTCATGACCGCAGGCATGGAAAGCAAGTTCCCGCGCCACTCTGAGCCACTCTAACCAGAAATCCTATGAGCCAGTGATTGGATTGATGACAACTCCCTGGTGAGATTGGATTCATCTTTAATCACTGGTTAGATTGGATCAACCTCTTGGACGCACATTACACATATTCTCAATTGGTTGACTGTCATGAAGACAAAGTCGTATGTTTAATCAGACAGTCAACTGACAGGAGCTAATGTAACTTTGTCAAATAATGTTACCATGTCTGATTGAATAGTGATGTTTGTTTAGTTCCATTCTAGAATGGAATTAAGGATTCTACTCTTACCCTGACTACCTTAATGACCCCTGACTACCTGGGATAAAGCAGGTTTATCTGTAGTTCTATCGTATGCACTTGTATTCTTTCCTTTTCGCCCATTGTTAGTCTACTTTGATAATTCTAGGCCTGAAATGACCACTCTCAAGACTTCAAAAGGAATTTTCGAGGTAGTTAGGTTAGGCTCTGACACATTTTTCTGCTCAAATTCGTTCCGATTTGATATCGTGCGATTGTTGCTATGAGCATTGTTATCAATTCGGAATGCAAGTATTCACTGTATTCGCTTTCTCTGCGATCTTTGCAATGTACGCATTTCGAAACGTGTGGATCATAACCACACTCACTCGCACAATACACTTATACCATGACTTATGCATGAATAATCACCAGTTTATTTGTTATATTGTTTATCTCGAGTGTTTCCATGGACAATGTTTTTTACATCAACACCTTGGGATGCCTCTCTCTCTCTCCTCCTTTTCAGTTTTCCTACTGTACTGTCGACGAAGACGCAGCTAAAATAGTGAAATTAGTTGTTTATTGCGTCGCAGGGTTCGTGTTCATCTTCGGACGTCAAGCCTCCACCCGCTCAGTCCTCCAAGACGAAGAAGAAGAAGAAAGACAGCAGCTCACCCTCCGCGTCACCCTCGGAGAACGCCACGCCCACCAAAAAGCAACCAGACAAGGTACGCTGTCACTATTTGTACAAATACAAATTGAATTTTCATAGTAATAAAAAGTAAGTAATAAAAAAATTGCATTCATTATATTGTTCTATGATTACATTATATGAATTATAACTTCATTACAATATTTACATTAAGTTTTACATGTATAAATACTTTTGTTGTCATATTTAGATTATTATTTGCTTACAACTTTTGCTTACAAACTTTTAATGTAAATCAAATTCAAATCTTGAAAATTGTGGTTGAGGAATGAAAGAGAAAATACATTTAACAATTTAAAAAAAATTACAATGAAAACAATAACAAATTAACAGATATTTTAAAATTTCATTTCTCGTAAGTTACCAGTGGTGATAGTATATTCTGTGATTTTCCCTTTTTTTTTTACATATTATGTGTGGTAGTATGTATTTTTAGCCATCTAAATAAATAGGTTGCAATGTTTGCTCCTACAACACTTCAAAATTATTAATGCTGCCTTCTGTTGCAGACATTTCAGGTTTGCTGCATTTTTTAAAATTTTATTCTATGTTAGATTTATTTAGATTTTTACTGTTTTATGAAATAATACTTAAATATTAAGCTTACGTCTTTCCGAACTTTCGTCCACTACGTGGCAGACATAATCAGGATCGCGGCGCGACCTCGAGGACCTCTGACTTGTCTTCCAGTCAGAAATTAACTGAGCGGACGAAATGTCGGAAAGAAGTGAGCGTAGCACTGTATATCCGTAAAATTTACGTATTATGTCGGCTTAGCCTCGTGAATAACCAACAATGATGGCCTTAGAGTGGCAAGCGCTCTTAAAACTTAGTTTGAATGATAATTGTGATTTTTGCAGATTAAACTCAAGCCGGAGTTGAAAACGGACACGTCGACTCCGAGCAAGCCAGACAAGAAGCTAGAGAAGGAGAACGTGGCGCCCGTCGAGCCGCCGACCAACCAGAGCGCGCCTACCAAGAAGGAGACGTCGGCGCTCCCCGCCGCCGACAAGAAAGTGCTGGAGAAGAAAGAGAAGTGAGTGGCTTCGTCTCTTTCTCTTTGGAGAGGTTGTGGTTTTGTGGTGGAATGCATTAGATAGTAGTTTTGGAGAACGATTTTTTTTCCTATAGATTGCCGACGTAGAAGGAGAAAACTTGCTCTGATAATATCCATGGGTTAACCTATAAGAGTGTCGGACATACTAACCTAATTAACTATGAATTTACTGGAACGGAGAATGGCTTGTTGAACCTTTATATTAATATCTCAGTATTTCATTATTGTGTTAAACATTTTGAGTCCTTTCGATGCAAACACAAAAAAAAAACCGGCAGAGTTCCTTGTGGCCTTCTTATTCGCTTATTAAGGTGGCCCAACCCGGTGGGACGAACTCATTCGCGGGCACTGTACAAAACCGTGCTGTAGCGCTCTGGGACCTTCTCTGTTTCAAAGAAAAAGACAGGCTCCGCGATGAGGAAGATGCAACATGTCCACAAAAAAGACAATGTGCATAGTGTATGATTTGGTAAGATTTACGAAAATTTTGATTTCAAAACGACTTATAGCTAAAAGTAAACCACGACCGCTGTAGTCAAAAATGTAACAAAAACCAAATAGATCATAAATTTTGATTATATAAGCTATGTCTGATGACTAATCTTTTTAAAATTTTCTTACCTTATCATTGCGTAATAAACCACCAAAGTTATTGTATAAAACGCGCGAAAAATTAGAACTTTCGGACCTTATAACTTAGAAACCAAACACAATTTTACAATGTCAATGGTCATCAGACGTCTAGTTCGATCGAATAAAGCTAATTTGAGCAAAATTTTGGATCTCTGATAAGAAATATGGGCGTGATCTTCTTTCCCCTTTTGTATGGGGAGATGAACGGGATGGGCCACCTTAATATTAGAAGCTAAGGACTTTTACATTAATTTAATGCAGGATTATATTGTAATTCGTTATACTCATTCCAGTGTTGGTTGTATAGGACCAATAAACAGATTTAGTTTTTGCACACATGGCTAAGACAAACTACTCACACTTATGCATGTTTATGGAAATGTTTTGTTTTTTGGTTATATAATTTAGTTCTGAACAGGTTTTCCAGTTTCGATATCCACGTGCGATAACTTAGTAAACGAAATAAAGATATATGAAATGAGAAACGAAATAAGTCAGATAAACACGCTGTTTATGCGTTGTAAAAGTAGGTCCGATTCTACACACATAAAAACAAATTATGAAATCCTAAAACCGACACTCACCTACCCTTAAAACAAACAGTTTAATATCATTCGGTATTATAAATTAAATATGAAATAAAGTCATATTTCCCTGTCCAAAACCTGATCTGTCGTTTATCAAACCTCATTACGTATAGTTGACTGACATATGGTGAAATGGGATCAAGCAGTGTACATGTAGCTATTGGCATTGAAAATGGCCGCTAAACGTGCGCTATACTACTGGGATCTAGGTATTTAAAAAAAAATATCCCAAGGGTCTACGGCACGACCAAGGTTAAAATAGTTATTTGACACTAAATACTTATTTTTTTACAAATTTTTGTCTGGATGAAATTTAAAATTCACTGATACGCCTCTTTTTTTTACTTTGTTATATCCCACAAAATAATAAGTTTATATATTGAGGTCCAGGTTCAACCGGTTGTTTAAAAAAATAGACAGTTTGCCATTTTCCTTTCTGGTTTCATTTGAACTTGTTGATGTAGCGGTTTGTTTTGTTATGCGTTGGCGATTTCAAGCGGGCGACAGTGCACCATGCAAGTATCCACGAGACATGAGCTTCTTGTATTGTGTGAATAGATTTAGTATGCTTGGGTAGAATGATAAGTTGCAGGTGGTGTCGGAAGCAACATAGACTATTATTATTTTTTTGCGTCACTGAAAGATCGTTACTGCCAAACCGAACAAATAATAAATTCATCTATAGGTATGTTTTGTAAGTCAATAAATCGATCGAAGAAACTGTCAAGTGGGGGTAAGTGACGGCTCCATTTCTTTTTGCAGAAAATACGAAGAGGATGTGCCTAAAGGCAGTGCCCTACAGGCCGTTTCCAAGTACGCGGTAACACCGAGAAAGGGACTCGTATTTGAATCGACCCGACACATTTTGGATAGAGACGATCATGAGTTCGATAAAAATAAAAAATCACACGCCACCCTTCAGTAAGTTTGCGCCTAACGTGTGCCGGATGTTGCATTTTCTACTGCGTTTAACTTCATTGAAATTTATGAAGCGAACTTCGAGTAGAAAATGCAGCACACTGCACTTTCAATGTGATTAGGATATGTGTTTGACGGATATCATTTAGATTTTATTTAAATCATGCTAAAGATGTTTATTGTTCTGTGTTCTGTTGAAATTAAATCTAAAAAAAAACTTTAGCGATTTTGAAAAAAGGTAGAAAGGAAAAAAATAATACATATTAAAGTATACTGAAAAGAAAAAAAAGTGGATTTTGTATGCCTTAGTTGATCTTAGCATGTTATTGATGTGTTGGCACATCTGTTTTGTAGATATTTCTAGTTCAAATTTAACATTGCATGCTCTGCATTTGTTTCCTTAACTAAAATAAAAACGGTGAATGAAAAAGTATACCTACTTTATGTAGGTAAACATGTTATGCTATCTGGGAAATTACGGTACATTGTAATATGTGATAAATATCAATTCACTTTTTGTTTGTTCATGTTCCTAGGCTACTTTTAATTCAAATGAGATCAGACAAAATCAGGTAAAAATATGTAATTTTCTACTTACTCACTTTGTACCGTGATGCCCCGCCAAAACTACTTGTGGACTACTCCAAAGTCTTACCATTGGAAAGGAACCTTAGCGTGAACATTTTTGTAAATTAAATGAATAGATTTGTTGCGTCATAATCGTATTCATTTGTATGTACGGTCGTTTCCTCTCAATTGTATACACTGTAAAGAGAAGGAATTCCTAAGTCCCTTTTACTTTGTGGTTGACTTCAGCATGACAGAAAGAGATCTCAAATTTGTCTCTATTCCCGGTGTATAGATTTCAGACTAAACGACCGTATATGATCTTGTCGAATCGGAGCACGTAATGTGAGGTGCGTTGCACTCTGACAGATGGGAGACGGAGGGCAAGAACACGAGTCCGAAGGGCAGCGGCTCGGCGAGCGGGCGGCGCGAGGACGGCTGGAAGGAGGTGGTGCGCAAGTCCAGCGTGCAGGCGCTCTCCGCCATCGAGCCGGGGTACGAATGTCCTCTTCGCTTCGACAACGGGTACAGCTCTCGTGTATTCTGTTCTTACGTGTTAAGGTGGGCCCGTACGGTATATTCCCTGTGCAAACGAAGTTTGGGTATCATAACACCACTGTGTCGAATTATTCTGATTTGTATATCTAACATATTTGCACATCTTTTTAACAAAAAATATCCAAAATATTTTTTCCATAAATAACAAAACATTCAGAAACAATTTATTTATATCAACTAAATCGGTATAGTGCTTTCTTATTATTTCCAAAGTTTGTTTGTATGGGGAGTGGATTTTTGTTAGCTTCAGGTCGCTCTGTGTACCTTTGCGTAAAATCTGTTGCATTCAAACCCTACACGTGAATGTGTGTGTGTGTGTGTGAGTGTGTGGTAATGCTGGATGTCTTCCTCCAGGATGCATAACCCATTCTACACCAGCTATTGCTGGAAGGAAAATAATTGCTTAATTCTTGTATCCCGAAATGTATGAGTCATCTAATTGTACTGCTGAATGTGCTCTATTTTTTTATTGTTACGTATTGGTTTTTAAAAAAAAAAGTTTTTAGTGGCATTTTTAATTCTGGATCTGTTTGAAGTATCACATGCACTGCTGACGGATGTGAAATCAACCAATAAGTTATCTAACATGTAAATTGTGCAACATGTTAAATTGTCATTTTGACGCAGCCAACCTTAATTCAGTGTACACAATGAACACCATCGATAAACTCCGTGGACATTTCTTAAAACTAAACCGAACCAGTTCCAATTACAATCCAACGAAAGTACTTTTAGGGTTCCGTACCCAAATGATGCCAACGGAACCCTATTGCTAAGCCTCCGCTGTCCGTCCGTCCGTCCATCAGTCAGAGGGCTGTATCTCATGAACCGTAATAGGTAATGTTCGCACAGTGTGTATTTATTTTGCCACTATTACCACAAATGGGTAATAATACTTAATGTTTACATATATACAGTGTTAAAAGGGCTTACTTCTTTCCGACGTTTCGTCCACCACGTTGCGGACATAAGCCCTTTTAACACTGTATAACCGTAAACATTAAGTATTATGTCGAACAACAGTGAAAATCTAAATAAACATAAATGGGTAATATTTAAAAACAATATGAATTAAAAGGGGCCCCAATAAAAAAAAGTGATTTCGTTTGTATTAAATCTTATACGATGGTACAGAACCCTTCATGTGCAAATCCGACTCGCACTTGGCCAGTTTTTTTTTAAGTAACCGAGTATGGACTCTTGGAAAAGCTACCACAAGAAGTAATGAGTGCTATATCAGTAAACCGTTTTAAAAATCAACTTGACAAACATATGAAAAAAGAAAACTAATGAGTATACCTACCTAGTAGAAACAAAACGAACATATCTCAAAAGTGCACTCAACGCGTGTAGTACATGCATCAGCTTAAGCTGCTAGTGTATATATTTAATAATAATGTCTGGTTAAAAAACAACCAAACATATTGACATACCAGGTTAGTCTACAGGTTTACAAAAGTACTAATAATAAAATTACTAGTCACGATAATAACATAAAACGATAGCTTTCTCCACGACTGGATCGAGACAAAACCCTTTTCTGCTGCGAATGTAAGCACTGGAAATAACGACGCACATTTTCTACGCAGATGCAAGAAGGTGTCGGTGGCGGCGCACGCGATATCTCGCGTGATCGGCCGCGCGGGCACCAACATCAACGCGATCCGCTCCGCCACCGGCGCGCACATCGAGGTGGATAAGCAGGGCAAGGGGCAGGGCGAGAGGATCATCACCATCAAGTGAGGCTCCCGCTCCATAGTCTGTTGTTTGAATTTGGCCTGCGAGCCTTTTAACCTCGCTGTCACTGCGACCTTTCCAGACCCGGGGTCATTAGCTGTAGAGCAGGGACCTCCCCGGGGCTCCTTTCGGGTATTGTATTGGCTTACATTGAGCCTTATTGATTTTAGCTGATTTAATTTTTATGACATGAAAACATTTATTTATTTACTATTTGGTTATTTCCTCACTTGTATCCAATTGCCACTAGTACTCTTAATTTACAGGGTTTTTGTTTTCTTTTCTTTTAAGGCTGTTCCGACCCATATAAAGTTGTTTGCACACATAACTCAAAAAGTATTGCACTTTAAGCCACGAATTAATAATAAAAGTTTAATATAGTCATATTACTTGCAGCGAAAACAATTTCACAATTTCAGGATTATTGGTTTTGTTACAATTTATTTAAATATGATTTTTATTTAACAGCGCCATCTAACGGTGTAAAACTTCTAATCGGCAATTACAACGAAACCATTAAACCTGAACTACTATGGCTATAGTTAATATTTTTGACGAATTCGTGCCTTCAAGTGCAATACTTTTTGCGTTCTGTGTAAAAAAAACATTGTATAGGTCGGAACATCCTTAAAATTACTGTTCAAAAGACTTTTGGACTAATGGGGAAGGAAACTGCTTATTTATCACGACTGGTGGCGTCTAAAAGAGCTCCACTAAAAGATCTGCCAAAGCTGTCAGTTAACATACAAAATAAAACGAATTGATTTTAAAATTTTACTTACTCAAACTACGTAATTAAAATGAATAAATTTTCTCGTTAATATTCTGAAAATGATTTGTACTAAATTATTCTAATCAAATGAAGTCGAAGGAAAGAAAGTAATGCAGTAAAATGACCTATATTTCATTTAAAACTTTGTGCTGGTCTATTACATTAAAATTAGTTCAAAGAAAAACAAAAGCACTTCTTTCCCTCCAAATCTTATTCTTAATAAAAAAAAAATATCTCCTTTTAGCATCAGAAAATTACGCTCCCCATACAAACGTAGTTAACTAATCATTTGAAAACCACTGTTCCAACTTACTTGATATTTGGTATCTAATAGTAAGCTATAAATATCTGTGTCTGCATGTCTTTGTTTTTTCGGTAAATGTATTTCGGGTCAAACCACAGAGAAAACAAAATTCGTATGAAGATTTTCTTTTTACTTTCATTTCATTCGGTTTAAATTTTTCAAAAAAACAAAAGCGTGCAGACACAGATATTTGTTACCTGACATTAGATATTAAATATCAATTTATGGAATAGCGGTTTTCAAATGATTAGTCAACTACGTTTGTATGGGGAGCATAGCTTACGGGCGGTTCTTAATCTGGCGATCTGCCTATGCAGGCGTTTAGCTAGAGTTTATGAGTCATCTTTCGGTCTTGCATGGTATAAGCCCAGTGGCTAATCCATATGTTTCATATGTATATTCAGATATATATAAGGTCTTGGGGAGCTATTCTTTCAATTCTGTAGAAGGTGGAGGTGGATTTATCCATCAATTAGCAGGCCAGTTGGTTGGGATGCTTCTGTATGCGTTTTGCAAAGGATGTAAGTTTATTCGTTATTTCCTCCTTACTACAACATGGAGTAAATCTTGCATCTAAAAACTCGTATATATAAAACTTGACAGGAACTATTGTTGTGACAAGGTGAGTTCGCTCATGCGACACCTATGCCAGCTTTGAGTTTTCGTCCCATTGGTTGATTACATCTTTGGGGAGCTGCTGTACTAATCGTAATAATATGATTATATTATTATTATTATTATTGTCTCGATACACTAGTAGCTTAAAGATGATGCGTGTACATCTGAGTTGGTAACTGGGGGTGCATATTATATTAATATTCCCTGCAGGCACCTAGGTATACCAGAACTACGATCTAATAAGGTATCAGATGTTAGGTTAGGTTATTGATAAGTAATATTAATAATACCAATTTAAAAATTTTAAAAATACACAAGTGCACTCCGGGAAAAATGAAATTCACGCATCAGCTTCAAGCTGCTAGTGATATAAATAACATAATAATAATAATAATAGGTAGTAAACGATGATGCGCTTTGGCAGAGGTTCCGCGGAGGCCACCAAGCAGGCGGCGACGCTCATCGCGGCCATGATCCGCGACCCCGACGCGGACATCGCGCACCTGCTGCCGCGCGCCAAGCTGCCCGCGCCGCCCGCGCCCCTCGCGCAGCCCAAGCCCGCCAAGCAGCCCGCCCTCCTCAAGGTCATTATACCTCCAACGAACTTGTGTACTAAGGGTGCAGAGGCCATGATTTAAGGTGGCCCAACCCGGCGGGACTAACTCATTCGCGGGCACGATACAGAACCTTGCTGTTGCACTCTGGGACATTCTCTGTTTCAAATAAAAATACTGGCTCCATGATGAGGAAGATGCAACATGTCCACAAAAAGGACAATGCGCATAGTGTATGATTTGGTAAGATTTACGAAAATTTTAATTACAAAACGACTTATAGCTAAAAGTAAACCACGACCGCTGTAGTCAAAAATCGAACAAAAACCAAATAGATTATAAATCTTGATTAAATAAGCTATGTCTGATGACTAATCTTTTTAAGGTGTTCTTAATTTATCATTGCGTAATCTACCTCCAAAGTTATTGTATAAAACGTGCGAAAAATTCGAACTTTAGGGCCTCATAACTTATAAACCAAACACAATTTTACAATGCCAACGGTCATCAGACATCTAGTTCAATCAAATAAAGCTATTTTGAGCAATATTTGGGATCTTTGACAAGAAATATGGGTGTGATCTTATTTCCCCGTTTGTATGGGGAGTTGAGCGGGATGACCTTTCACGGGCGGTACCAATTTCGCTCTTTGACCCAAAATTGTCGACTAGCGCTTGTGTGTCAAGTGTATGTGCTCCAGCTTTGACATGGTAGTCATGTAGTTATTTATTTGTTGATCCATTTACTTATGTAGTCGAGCATGTACAAACATGAGAGACGAGACTATTGAAAGTTGGGAAATCATGTTTTTATTAGTTATTTTTACACGTGAATTTCCATACAAAGCCATCTACTAATTTGACATTTTCTTTTCCAATTAGCGGGATATTTTGAATTATTTAGAGGGGTTCATTTAAATGTTTCCTTTGTTCCATAATTTGTGGGTAGATGATCGTGCGATTGCGCTCTTTGGATTTAAATGCTCATTCCTCAGTTTCTGTGACAAGCCACTCTCGTTCTAGACATCCTATTCCCTCTGTCGGATGTCGCCCAGTATTCCCCTCTCACGATTTGGTGTCTGGCGCAGCAGAGCGGTGCGGGCGCGGCGGCGAGCGTGGCGGGCGCGGTGCGCGCGGCGGGCGGCGCTCGCTCGGCCACCAAGCACGCGGGCGCGGCGCGCGTGCAGCCGCCGCGCATGCAGCCGCAAGGTGAGCACCGCGCCGGGAGACGCAACGTTTTTTTGTAACTGTACAACCCATAGGCTTACAATATAAAGACATACAGAGTCAACTGACTGATGGGACCAAAAACGTTTCATACAAAATGTATTGTAATAACTTTTTTTACTTAAAAAATCTAAATCGCTATGTAGCTTCATAATAATGATCTGAAGTTATGTTTTAAGTTTCACTTTGAAATATTGAGGAAAAGTTAAGAAATTTAATCAACAAAGGATCAGTTGGTCACCCCTTATTTATAATAAAATAAATGCACAGTTTTTAATTTTGAAATCTTGAAAGATTTCACAAAATAACATTTAACATTCCATAAGCGCAACTCATATGTATTGATAATTAATTTGAGAAGTTGTGTCATCAGGCAGATGTGTTCCATCTCTCTCTAACTACCGTTTGTGGCTATTGAGTTGACGTCTCACTCCCACCCACTTAGTTCGTCTTGTACTCACAGCGCTAGGTCTATGATACAACCACGGTTGTATTATGTACCCCAGCACCAAACTGGTGATATGGTAGCAAGCCTATCAGATTGTTACGTTCGATCGCGGGTGTTGAACGTTGTTGTTGCATTATAGCTCTGCTACTTATCTCGAGAACCGCTTGTGGTCAGCGTCTACGTTGCATCTCAACTTGAAATTTCAATCTCAAACTTTGTAAATCTTTAGGAGGAGATACTAAATCAATAGTCTCGGGGTCTTTAACAATTGATTAAATTCCAAATTCCACCTCGTCTTTACATTTTTTAGATATACAGAACGTCTGGCGGGCTCATTGCTTTGTCATCTAGGTATTGCTACATTTTATGTTGGTTCCCTCATGTATCCTCGACGATCATCAGTATCAAACTTTTCAAATTTGAATAGAAAGTAGTGAACTGCAACAGATATTTGAAGTGCACAACTTTTATATATTTAGTTATCACTGAGCTAATCTGACCGAATGTACTGAGTTTCCTGGCGAAGTTCCTAGTCAGTTCTTCTTTGTCCGCATTACTGAAACAGTTTTTGAAAATCTTGTAATCTTACTGGTTTGTATACCTCATGAAGGAAAGTATAATGTATTGGATGCTTATTTTTGTTATTTATTTATATCATCTTTGGACACCAAGGGCCTCTCAGATTTGGCACATTTACATTGATATGTATTCAAATACACAAACAAATATAAATAAAATAAAATTAATCAAAACATATCCTAACAGCTAACAAAAGTCGTCCACTTTGTAGAGTGATAAGCCTTCTTTGAAGGGATCTCCTGCATCTTTACTTTTGAGGGTAATTAGTTGTGAAGTTTGACACTTTGACATATAAAGCTCTTAGAAACTTTAGCAAGGCGTGCTACAGCAGGTCTGAGATGTTCCCATTGTAGTATGGTATGGTAGTTTTTCAGTACTTCGTGAATGAATTAATTGGAAACATCGTTCGTTGAAGAGTTGTCTGGATTATGAATGTGATGTGGGTTGGCAGCGGTGGAGAAGCGTGTCGCGTCGAGCGCGGCGGCCGCCAGCAAGCTCGGCGGGCTGACGTACGCGCTGGTCGGGTCGCGGCCGCAGTCGCACACGTTTGCCGCGACGCTCACGCAGACGCAGACCCCCTCCGACATCAAGCCGCGCGTGCCACCCACACCGGTATTTTGCACTCGCTTAATGTTACTCTTCTGTTGTTGTTCTGTGTTACTAATCTTTTATTTTATGTAACTGGATATGTATGGCTAATACCATACTGACCGTCAGATATTAGCCTTACACACCATATGGGAACTAGGTGCCATGCCAGACCATTCCTAATATTGCTCGGCTACATTGAACTGGATGGAAAACACGAACAATTTTTATTGCGGCTTCGACCATCGTTCATTCAATACGATAGTACTCACCCGGGCGAGATGAACCCTACCACCTAGTAAGTAAGGAAAAGGATCGACAGCCTTACGTGGAATCCGAACCACGGCCAGCATCAACGTTTGAAAATGGTCACCCATCCAGAACTTAACCGCGCCCTAAGGTGCTTCACCAAGCTTATCGAGTCGCAAGGTGGGCTACCGAGGCTGACAATCTAGCTCCCCATGGAAACATATCTTGCAATTAGATTTGTTTTCCTTCGTATAGATTTATGTGGTATATGTAGAATTTGCATTAAGACTCGGAAAACTAATTTCTTTGTGAAAACATTAACTTGTAAAGATAATTTTAATCTAATAAAACAAATGCATTACATTTTTCAGAAGCCATTCTCATTTCTTTATATCTTTCATATTCTTCATTTCGCATGAAGCCTTCGCCAGCAGTTCACGATTCTATCGGAGCATATATTTGATGCAGCAGTGTTTAAACAAAAAAAAATTTGTTTTTCGTCTTCACAGACGAGCGTGAGTGCACCCACGCCATTAACGTCCGCGCCGAGCAAGCCGCCGGCGAATGAGCCGCCAGCAGCGCCCCCCGTCTCCGCCCCCGCGCCGGCGCCGCCCCGTCCCGACGACGAGCGGTGCCAGCCACGTGTACCACCCCACCACTCACAGGTGACGGTTTTTTTAATGTAACTGGACATGGATAGCTAATAATAACTGTCATGACATTAGCCTAACGCACCACATGGGAACTAGGCGCAGTGGGCGTTAATGGAACTAATATTTGCGAGTCCGAGTTTGATTTGACAGCTTACTCATCATTGCCGTAAATACGTCGATGTTGCCGTTTACGCCCACTCCCCGTTTTCATACAAATCTGAAGTCCGAGTTTGACTTTGACAGCTCGAAGAAGTAAACGACAGAGTATCTAGTAAAAACTTGTATGGACTTTGACGTTTTAATGGAAAACGCCAGTCGACTGGTTTGCTATAAACGCCAATTTAGGTGAGAACTCAGTCTGACCACTCGAGAGTTACTTCAACAAGCTTATCGAACCACAAGGCATCGCGCCACTGGGCTAGCGAGGCTGACCATGTTGCTACTGACATCAAGGCTACATATAAAATGTCTTCATAGTCAGACGACAACTAAAAGTTTAATTAATATCATTTACAATACTGGATAAATATGAAACAACCATGAAGTTCTAAATATATCATAATATAATATAAAATCCATTCATTTTTAAAACCAGCGAGCAGGGAAGGTTTGGCAGTACCAGCATAAACTCGCTAATATGGGGGCGTCATACCCACTTTGCATTGTATTATTTGAACCGGGTGTCATGCCCTACAGTCTCTAATCAGTGTCCGTAGCTCGACGTCACTGCGACCTGAGAAGCTTATTGTATGCCAATTTTACATACAGGTTATGGTGCTGTCTCTACAACAAACACAAAAACAACAATCGTTGTTATTCATATAATGTCTGCCTACAGAATTTATTAATTATTAATTTTTTATTAATATCTTTATTTTTTTTATTATTTTATTAACATTATTAATATAAATTATAATCATATTTATCCAGTATTGTAAATTATATTAATTCAACTTTTAGTTGTCGTCTGACAATGAAGACATTTTATATGTAGCCTTGATGTCAGTAGCAACATGGTCAGCCTCGCGAGCCCAGTGGCGCAATGCCTTGCGGTTCGATAAGCTTGTTGAAGCAACTCTGAGTGGTCAGACTGAGTTCTCAACTAATATTAATTCTTTAGGCAGACATAATACTTTTACATACAATGTGTGTGGTGTCTCTGGTCTACGTCCTTTTTAAACGTTCAAACGTTCAAACGTTGTGCATCATAATGTGACGCGAGCATTGTCCCGCAGCTGAGCCCGGAGAGCGTGTCCTCTTGGGGCATGGACGAGGCGGCCGCACACACCTCCGCTCTCCACATCAACACCTCACAGGTACTAGCTCCAATATAACATGCATAGTCGATGTAACAGTGAAAATAGCAAAAAAAGTGAGAATCCTCGGATTCTACTCATGAAAGGCACTCTTGAGCGAAATATTTGAAGCCAACCCTACAGCTTCCTTGCTTGACTGCAGAATTGTATTTGTCGCTTGTCGTGGACAGTTTTGCTTCTAAAGAATTACCTCTCCATCATTTGTATCACTCCCGAATACGAATTGCCTGGCTCTATTAACTGAGCACTTTAACAGTGGGGCTTTGCTCTAGAATTTTCCGCCAATGTCTAAGTGCTCATTCGATAAGCGCCTCTCATGTTCTAGAGATGTTAGTGAATAAGAAGTTTAAACAAGTAATACTTGCTACCGAAGGACATAAATGCTAAAATACTCGTAAAATTACGTCAGCAGGTGTTTGAGCCGCTCATGTAGGTTTATTGTGTGAGCGGTAGATATCTTGCGAGAGTGACGGCCTCGAGCTATCTGCCACCATGTTTCTTGTGACATGTATGGACGATCGCCTCGATTGCCTACATTAGTCTATGAACATCCTATGTGATGCCATTTAAGCGTGTGATAACACCTGATTCCATTTAGTTCCTAATGGTGTAAGTGAAACCATATTATATCATTTTTAAAAATAACTACTGCTTATTTTGGAATTTCAAAAAGATGAAAGATGCATTGATGGTTCAGTTATATTTAAAACATGTAATGGTAAATATCTGACGCTCATATTCTGTGCTCAAACTTTTTTTATGAACATTTACGAATATTTGTCTAGTTTGACAACCAGCGACTTACATAAAACACAATTATAGCTAAACCATCAATATACGTATTTACTTTTGGATTACCGAAATTCGTTGTTGTTATTTTTAAATATATTTAAATATTGTCCTTATCAAACTGAACGCAATCGGCTCTTATCACGCCCTTAACTGATAGAGGTCATGAGATTGGTAATTTTTTTCTTCTGTAAACTAAATTGTGTATGTGTGTGTGCAGCAGAGCGGCGCGCAGGAGTACTCGCTGTTTAAGGACCTGGTGGGCGGCGTGGGAGGCATGTGGGGAAGCTCCGCCTCCGACACGCAGCACTCACACAACCCCGACCCACCTACAATGCAGGTGAGTTGCAACTTACTTCCGTCTCACTTTACCCCTCTCTCACTCTCTCCCTCTCTGGCTCTTCATCTCTTTCTCTCAATAATTTGTGCGATGAAAGGCCTGGGATGGTGGGTTTATAACCAGTGATGTGACTGTGCCATCTTACTAACTGGTGAACGGTCAGTGTTATACGTAACCTGAAATGATGGTTGTACCCATAATTCCAGTGATGAATGTTTCGATTATTCTCAACGGAGCAACATCTCTCGGTACAAAATTCAGTATTTACAATATGATGGATTGTAGCTTCGAACCATTCTTGGATGTTAAAAAAAATATCAGCAAGAACCATTCATAATTTTACGCAGTTTATGTCAAGTTAACGAATTCAGAAATTTTATATATTTTCTTATAAGACTTCTTTTGGCTTTCGCAGTTGCGGACACAAAAGTGTACATTTATTGAGTTTAAATGTTTATCTAGTCTGTTTTTAAACCGAATTCGCACAAATAATATCATCCGGGAGCTTTTTTGTTGTGGGCACGGCATATCGCGTACGCCAGGACCTTACATAGTAGGTGCCCGACGACGCACGTGGGCTTTTGGTTTTCCGCAGGGGCTGCGAAAACCATGCCAGCCGGCCAGGTGCTTCTTCACACAATGTTGGAAGGATCTCAGGTTGTAGTTTGGCGAGAATACTTCAGCAGGTGTGCAACTGTATTTACCATTTATTGTCTATGCTTCTATGTCTATGCTAATTGGGTACTCAGAGACATAGACATCATTCGTCGCCTCGTCAAAGTGCAGAGAGATAATAGGGTGATGTGTGTACAGGTGGACGCGAGCAAGGCGCCGGGGTACCGCGGCGGGGGCGGCGGCGGCTGCTCTCCCTGCTCGCGCACCTCCTCACACTCGAGCACACCGCCGCCGCTCTACCAGCACGCGGAGATGGGCCACGCTGCGCACACACCCACCGGTGTGTATTTTTTACATCTTGTGTATTTTATTGATAGTTAAAATTAAAACTTTAATGCTGGTACTTGTAATTATGGAATTGTGATGATTTTAAGCGTCGTACCATGCTGATGCCCATAACTGGATGGATCCATGGATCTAATCTATCCAAGATCGTATGGACTTGCATTTCTTGTCATGGTTAGTTGTGAATAGCAGGTGAGTGATGAAAGCCGACATTTAGTTGCATTTCGTACCATGCTGACTATCAAATGACATGTATTTTTGGCCAAGTGAACTGAAATTTACTACTTGGCACGAATGCAAGTCAACGTCAAATTTAATCACTCTTTTACATGTTCACCTGCTATTCACCTGGCAAGTTATTTACCATGCTAACCACCCCAAGGTCATGGCTCAAATCCTCGCCTCACTCATGCACAACTTTCTGTCCAAGCTGTTCCAGGGTTCGGAATCTAAGTAAAACTATAGGTCCTTTCACTTAATAGGTGGTAGGATTAAGTCTACCCGGGTCGATACCATCGCTTTGGATAAAAAGATAGTCTAAGCGCCAATGGAAAATAATGAACAATTTTTCAGTTTTAACACAATAATTTATGATTAAAACGGGATGTTCTGTTTTCAGTAATGAAATCTCAAACGCTGGCGATCCAGAGGCCGAGCGCGGTGTCAAGCGGCGGCGCCGGCAGCGTGGTAACGTCCATGCAGTCCAACGTCATGCCTCCCATCGGACCGCCCTCCTCCACACCTCAGCCCATGGGTAACTCAGCCGGCATTCATATTATCCTATTTTGCGTGTTTGCAGTCTTCTTCTTTCGTCGTTAAATCCTCCTTTGGGCGCCGAACTCCTCCACGAAACTTTGCTACTGCCTCACCAAGTTTTCTTCAGTTACCTAAAAAACTACGTATAATAACCTTATCCTACTGTGCGCGACGCGAGCCCTTTATGAGTGTGTGCGTAGGATTGGGCAGCAGAGACGCATACAAAGATCCTTATTATTATTTACAAATGACTGAATACTACCGAACATAATTTGACTTTTAACCTTTAGCAATCAATCGCTATCTTACTCTCACCTAAGTACATGTCATCGCGCCATCACTGTCTGACGTTCCGCGCTGTTTTCTGTTGGCTTCGTGGAGTAGAGCGATTTTCTGGAAGCATGTCAGGACACGCTCCGGCCCGGGCGGCGCGGGGCGGCCAGTTCTTGTGCGGGTCTCATGCAAAACGCACTTTCTGCGGCGCGCGCGTACTTACCTTCTAATCTGTATCTGTTTTGTGGCTTGTAAAACGTGAATTTTCTAACATTAAACGTGTGCTTATCTCAACATACAGTCTACTCATTTCTAAACTGAACACCTACATTGTATCATCAGTTACGAATTGTAGATAACCTGGCAAAGTAATATGCATTGTGGTTTCATAGATTTTCATTGTTTCATCGCAACAAGGCTAGTGTTCGAGAATTTCTCTGGTGTAGTCCATATTTGAAAAAAATTGTCCGTGTTTTCCATCCACTTCAATGTAGCCGTGTTCATAAAAGGGGAGGTCCTGGCATGGCACCTAATTCCTTCAGGAAGGTGGTGTATTGGGCTAATATCATAACGGTAGTTGTGTGGTATTAGCCATTCATGTCAGGTCGCATAAAAAAAAATGATGTGATATAGGCGCATCAGCTTAAAGCTGCTAGGCTATCAATAACAATATTATAATAATAACATAACTTATAGTGAACAGCATGGAGTTGACTCAGCTTATCCAAACTGTTCATAAAAAGTGATATGTTTAATCATACATTGAAGTTGATTTTGATTTTGTGTCCTTTCGTGCACTCGGTTCTAAGTTGATTCCTTAACACTATAAGTTTGTCTAACGTTGCATTGTTCTTGTTTCAGGTAATGGTGTAAACACAATGGATATGAGTGGACTCACAAGGAATGGACCTATCTACCAGGACAACTCACGCAACGGTCACAACATGATGGTGGGTAATTTTTTTCCTATAGTTATTATCCGAAAAACCAGTAATATTTAGGGTCAGCAGTATACTAACAATCTAAAACCTTGTTTTCGTTTGTTTTTCGAAAAATATATTCTACCTCAAACCACTAAGATTATATAATTATATATAGATAAAGAAAAAAAGCTTTATGCAATATGCAGTCATAGGTATTCTTTGCCGAATAGATACCAAATATCAAATAAATTGGATCAGTAGTTTTCAAATGATGAGTAAGCTACGTTTGTAACTGTACGAGTGTAATTTTGAGATGTTTTTATTTTTAGGCCACATAAAGGATTTTAAAATGCAACCGTTGATCCTAAACTTAGTTTTTTTTAAAGTGTTGGTGCCGTACAGTTGTCAGTACAGTTCTGGTTTGTACACATAGTAAGATGAACTATTTTAGTTTCAATATCTACTCTAAAGTTTGCGGAGTGAGTTTGCAGGCAAACTCCGCAATAGCTTGGTTACAGAGCAGTGTCCTCCGAAAGAAGACTGATAATATTTTTGGAGGGTATGCTGAGGTGGTTTTGGCAGTATCCTTTGGCATTTTATTGACATTTATCATTTTCGCAGTACAGTTTCTGCGGAAATTACTCCCAACCACTCTTGGAACCAGACCGCAAAGCATGCGCGATCTTACTGCTCGCCGCATCAAGGTAGCGTCGTGCGGCTAGTTCCCGACATTCCAACGAGCTACATCCTCGGCACGATAGACTTTTCAATGCTGCAAGGATGCATATACCGTCATACATATGGTCAACTGTATGGCACTACCACCAACTTGTAAAAATATTTGCATACGAAATGACAATTCAAAATGGCGGTTGCAGCTAAGCAGTGGGGTGAGCGGGCTGGGCTACGTGGGCGTGGAGAGCGTGTCGCGGCTCAACCCGCGCGCGCCCGACTTCTCCCACCAGCCCTCCATGATGCAGCACAACCACAACGCGCAGGTTGGTTCGCAAGCTCTGCCCTAGGGTGTTGTCATCTTCTTATGTTATGGCCGTGCAGTCAGCTGTCCTAAACTGAGCAGTGGAAATGTGGAACAAGCTGCCGAGAAGATGTCGTTCAAGCACCCACCACAAATTCTTTTAAAAACAGGCTTGACAAACACCTAAAAACACTAAACTAAAGTAACCGTAATGACAAAGCACCAGTGAACCCAGACATGAACACATCAGCTTAGAATGCTCGTTCATCAGATAAATTCACTCACCTACTTCTTATCTGACAGGACTTTATAAGTCGTAGTAGGTTGCTGATTCATACCACGGTGTGTGGCAGTGATGTTCTGATGGTGGGTGATTAAATAGTTGGTGCTCACCCTATGCTGGAAACATTCCTTTATTCAGGTGTGTTATCACTGGATCGGCGAGTGTCCCCGAGTAAGCAAATAGGTTGGATTAGCCTTGGTCAATGATAAATTTTAAGTAAGTGCAAAATCCACCCCTTGACTTAAAAAAATAAACGGTAAACAGACCCAAAAAAAAATTTTTTTTTAATCTATGGCTTAAAATACATATTATTGTGTAAGTAAACATAAAGCTTATTGTAAAAGTCACCACAGAAACGTCGAAACCATCATTCTTGTAAAGTTTTATTTACCTATGAGTTTTTTAATGTAAATTGGACTCCTTGATGTGGTTAAACTTTTGGAGCAAAGGAAAAACTGCCATGGTCTTCGAACTATAAATTTAATTGAGCAGTACAAACTTGTTGATTGTCCACGTCACAGTTTTTTAAAAGGCTCGATAGCATAGGTCTAGTAG
Source organism: Incurvaria masculella (assembly GCA_946894095.1). NCBI lineage: Eukaryota > Metazoa > Arthropoda > Insecta > Lepidoptera > Incurvariidae > Incurvaria > Incurvaria masculella. The sequence goes on along the minus strand of OX335653.1, from coordinate 19,293,503 downwards.
CATCAACGTGCACATGTTTTGAAAGCTATAATTTTATGCAGATGCATCAATGGAAACAGCAAAAATGTATATCGGCGTCACCGGGAACGGTATACACCATATATGCGTGCATATCATAAGTTAATTATAAATCGTGACAGAGTTGTGGTTTTCGTATCGGGCTACTGCTGACAGCAGCGGGTTAGGGTTAAATGGGTTGAATAAACTTGAGTGCCAGCTTATCTGACCCGAGGTATAGGGTGTTGACAGTAGTGTTGAGGTGTGCGTGTGTGTGTGCAGCTGTTTGCGGGCAGCAGCGGCGGCGCGGGTCCGCTCGGCACACTGCTCATGTCCTACCAGCAGCAGAGCCAGCAGCAGCCCCCCAAACACCACCATGCCTACCAGGTTCATAACCCAATTTTTGTCCAATGAACATTGACCTTCACTGAGATGAATCTTTAGAAAATCTCTACATATCACTCAGATAATGCTTGATGTTGTCAGGTTTCACTACAATGCAGGTATTAAAATAAGTACTCTAGACATGGATGGCCATCTTAATTTTTTGTTTTTATCAAAAACTCGTATGGGTGGCTGGACGGAGAGACTAAAAGTGCTGAGAAAAACCAATTACACCTCACCTCGCGAAAGCACACTCAGTGAGGCACCATACCTGCTGATTTACGGACAGCTGCAGAGCTATCGTTTGTTTAATGTTTAAAGACTCCCAGGTTGAAGGAGTAAGGAAAGACATTTGCCGAGAGACAGTGACATATCCTTGCAGGGAAACGAATTTGAAAAGAAATTGGTTCTCAAAGGCTTAATGTCAACCACATAAGGGTGATCTGGTTCTCTGCGGCTAGTGATCCAGATATAGGTCCATGGATCAATTCAAATGCGCACGTCACATTCGAATTGATTGATTGACTGAGTGTAGTTTGCCTACCAGAAAGTTAAATAGATGGAAATGAAATCGGAATTAAATACCTGAGGTATGTGGGGGCACATGGGTTCTCCAAGACTGTATAAAAAAAAAGGACATGTGATAGTTTACAAAGATGCATGTTTACCTGCTGAAACACTGTATGCCGAAGTTTGGTGATATTTACGAAGTCCGTTTTAATATAATTTGGAAGGTATTACTTTACCGTACTTTCGAAAGAACTAGGTGCCATGCCAGAACCCTGCCGTTATTTGAGCATAGCTATATTGGACTGGATGGTACACAGAAAATTTTTCCAGGTCGCTTCGGTCATCTTTTATTTAACGCCATGGTACCAATACGAATTTAAACCTTACGTACTAGGAATTAGGCACCTATACACTGAAGGAATAATAGGCCCTAGGTATAATAGGCTTCTGAAGTTACTGCTATTGGATCGGATAAGATTAAAATAGGTTAGTCACACCCACTGGTATGGTGGGTGTACACTGCTATTTTCCGCTAATATAATGTTTTCCCGCTGGCGGCAGTCGCTGCTGGAGCGGGGCGTGGGTTCGCTCGGCGGCTGGGGCGACGAGGAGGAGCGCAAGCCGAAGCCGATCGGCACGGAGCGCGCGTGGAAGCTGAGCGCGCCGGACGAGTGGGCGCAGCACGCGCCGCCGCCGCACCTCGCGCCCGACATGCACCGGCCGCCCGACCACGACCGCTACCAGGTACTTCGCCACCTCCCTACCTAAGATGTTTATTTTGTGACAAGGCCTGAAGCGTTAGGTAAGTAAAGTGAGGAAAATAAAAGAAAAACAATAGGATTTGTTTAACCTTCATATTTTTTTGTTACATATTACAACTTAAAGCTCCCTAACATCTGTCAGCCTCAATGGCCCAGTGGCGCGGCACTTCGGCGATCGCTCTCCGAAGTTAAGCATCGCTGGGTCCGGTCTGGTCTTGGATGGGTGACCATTCGACCGTTGAGAGAGGCTGGCCGTGGTTCGGATTCCACGTTAAACTGTAGGTCCCCTTCCTTACTTACTAGGTGGTAGGGTTTATCCCGCCCGGGTTGGTCCCATCGCATTGGATGAACGATGGTCGAAGCGGCAATGGAAATTGTCCGTGTTTTCCATCCAGTTCAATGTAGCCGTGCAATATAAGGAAGGTTCTGGCATGGCACCTAGTGCCCATGTGGTGTGTTGGGCTAATACCACGACAGAAGATGTGGTATTCCAGTCCAGTCACATAAAAAAATTTATAATAATAATATTAAAATAAACACCAAATGCATAATTATATATATGTATATTCAATGAGTTTAACTTCCCAGAGGAAGGGGTGGTAACGATTATGAACTGTATGAGTCTCGGTGCTTTTAAGCGATTATGACATTGCAGTAAATTAAATATCTGATATTGGATGATAATGTTGTTTATTTCTGCAGGGCGTCCCAAACTCAATGGAAGCGAGCGGCGCGACGGCAGCGGCGCTCTCACTCATGCACGCACTGCCGCTGCACTACCTGCCGCCCGCGCCGGCGCCGCACGAGCCGCGCCCGCACTGGGACACGCCGCCGCATCTCACCAACGAGAAGCAGGTAACTAACATTACCCTAACTCACCCCGCCCGCCCGGATGAGCGCGAGCCTGTTTGCTGATGATATTGAAATGAGGTCAATATGGCTTTCTGGGGCAGTCATGTGATGAAACCTTTGTGTTGGTTAGACTAATTGACACGGTGTGGCCGGTTAGTACGGTGCAGACGCGTGAATGGAGTAACTTGGCCCCGAGGGGCGAGAGGCTTCAAGTGAGGTTGAGGAAAGAACTGCACGTGTCACAGTCAGCAAATAAAGAAATGAATTTGAATCCACATTTATGTTTTTGCTATAGTAAAAAAAAACAAATTTAACAAAAAAAATAACCGACTTCAAAGGAAAAGCACTAAAAAGTAAAAAATAATGTTCATTTTTGTAGTTACGATTCCTGTTATTTTTTGAGTCGGCGTCAGCCGGGCACGCGCTGCGCCAATCAAGAGAACCTAACCTAATCTAACATAACCTAACCTAACCTAACCTAACCTTGGCTGACACCGACTCAAAAAATAACAGGAATCGTAACTACAAAAATGAACATTATTTTTTACTTTTTAGTGCTTTTCCTTTGAAGTCGGTTATTTTTTTTGTTAAATTTGTTTTTTTATTTGTTAATTTTTAGTGAATCTGAAGTAAACTTACTAATTTGTACACGTCCTTTCCAATAAAAAAAGAATCACCGAAATCGGTTGCCGTTATATTGAGTTATTCGTCCATTTGTCGCGCACATCTTAATACAAATTTAAGACTTTTATGATTTTCTCATGGATATCATTGTCAGAACTTAACCAAATTAAAATGGGACCACTTGGGAAGCACTAGCTATCATTTAAAAAAATAATCATCAAAATCGGTTCACCCAGGAAAAAGTTATGAGGTAACAAACATAAAAAAAAAAAAAACAAAAAAAAAAAAAAAAAACATACAGACGAATTGATAACCTCCTCCTTTTTTTGAAGTCGGTTAAAAATTTAGGATACTGTCCCATTTTTGGAACAAAGATATATGTGACATATTCGGACTGAATGTCACATATTCTTTCATTTCATCGGAATGGGATCACCCAAATTTTGTGTAATATGCCGGACAGCGCTATAAGGTTGACCAAAAACTGACACAAAATAATTGGGAAAAAAAAATACAGTCACAGGTTTATTGTTTTAATCTAACATCAGTCGAACATAGCATTATTTTATAATACAAAATAATATAAAATAATGCTATGTTTAATAACCAAGGAGCCTGATTTCAGCGCTAAAAGAAATTATCAAAGCACAGTGGTTATCAAATATAAAATCATTTTAAAGTATTTTTGTCACCTATACACTCCAATTAATTGACTTGTGCCCGAAGGTAATGGTGAATGGTTGTTTCAGGGCTGGACCAGCAAGTGGACGCACTGAGCAGCCGAGCCCGCGCGTCCTGCCTTAACACCGCTGCCACGATACTGATTGATTTGGTCGAATTTTATACAATTTCGTTATCTCAAACCGGCTTTATCGCTATCTCGACGATAGGTACCCCCCCTGATGGAGAATATTATATTAAAACCATATAACTTGGAAACGGTGTAGATATTAGTGAGAAAGAATTATATATACAGATTATCTATATACATAATAGAAAATGTCCTATCGAGAAGAGAAGTTTTACTGTATCTTACGACTGAGTGAGCTCTAACATTACACCGCCGAGTTCGGCCCCCAGTTATACTTAGAGAAATGTTAGGAACGTCATAGCCAACGATACGGCCCTGACTGCCACGGAGCCGTTTTCATTATATATAGATACGTATGCAGGAATGTGTAGTAGGTAGCTTGGAATGTGATTCCCAAGTGCCGCTGAATGTTTTTGAGTTGCCTTGAGCGACGCACGCGCCGCTACGCGAGCGGCGGCGGGCCGGGGGTGAGGGGGGGATGCTGCCCCGCCCCACCCCACTCCGCCACCGCTTAGCTCCGAGCCCATTTTTTCAAGTTTATTATGCATATTTTAAAGGTCTGTATTATGATTATGGCATAATAGGATATTCATTTGGATGACACGCTCGTCAAACGGAGGTGGAATATAAACGTGTATTAATAAATTTGCTTGTACATGAAGATTAAAATATCATATCTTGATGCACTGTGTAATGGTGTTTCAATTATTCCACCTCACTTGTTCGCTCGAAATACTTTCTAGGTAGGCTATTGTTAATCTTAATAAAAATATTTAAACGTAAAGTGGTGTTTCTCAGTGTCGCGGGGGTGGTGCGTGGAATATGAAATTTGTGGATGGAGATGGTAAGTATTAAAGAAACCACTAACCATTGGCAAACTTTAATTAAAATTACTCTTAAATAATTTGACACAATCATTGCACATGATGATAATAAACGATACACACAATACAATTAAAATCTATTCAACTAAAAAATATCATAACATTTACAGCAGTCTAACTGATCCAGTGCTTCAGTACATCGTCACATCCAGTAGTCCGGCTCCCTATCCCACCACTCAATCCCCCCATGCCCCTTTCTCAGATTGATCATATAAGCACGTACTTACCACTGGGTGTGTGCGTTCTCTATTAACATGTATGGACGTTAAGAACGGCCCGTAAGCTATGCTCCCCATACAAACGTAGTTTACTAATCATTTGGAAACCGCTATTCCAATTGAATTGATATTTAATATATAATATCAGGTAACAAATATCTGTGTCTGCATGCTTTTGTTTTTTTGAAAAATCCAAATCGAATGAAATGAAAGCAAAAAGAAAATCTTCATACGAATTTTTTTTTCTCTGTGGTTTAACCCAGAATATATTTACCGAAAAAACAAAGGCATGCATACACAGATATTTGTAGCCTAATATTAGATACCAAATATCAAGTATGTTGAAATAGTGGTTTTCAAATTATTAGTAAACTACGTTTGTATGGGAGACGAAATTTTAGGATGCTTACGGGCCGACCTTAACGATCAAACACTGGAAAGAGAAATAAGTCCTTTTTCGTTCTGCTCAAAATTTCGTCTATTTATTGTCCGACAACTATAACACTATACATTTTTGGAATGAGCATTGATTTTGTATGTAATCTATGCACCAAAGGATCTGCAGGAGGATGGAGATAAAAAAATAAACACATGCCTAAGATCCGGCTTCATACAGCTGGAATACCTCTCTGAATTCATATTACTATAAAGCCAGGAATTTCATACAATTCTGATTTTTTCACACACATACATTCAGATTTTTTCAGAATATAAATATTTCATATCGATGATCAGTCAGAATGATACCGACGAGCGTTATGAATTCCAGCCGGAATATTTAAAATTATGAACACACCTCTTCCCATGTGTTTTTATATAATGAGCACACACCACAACGGAATCAGAATACGAATTATCTCCGTTGTCGCTTCAAGCTGGTACCGTCGTGTGTTGATCAATCTGAATTTTCACATGTGCACGTGTCACGAGGCACTGCTCCGGAATTCAGAACATGAATTCAGAGAGGTATTCTGGATGTTTGATGCCAGCCATACATTAGAATTTAACGTCACGGTGACAGGTAACAGCTGTTCGTTGCCAGTCGAAGAACGAAGGTTCTGACAGCTGTGTCACTTTGGCAGTCAAAGGAGGACAATTTAATTTATATGTCTTCAACTAAATATATAAAAAATTGTTATACATATCCTCACATCTACAATTTATACACATTTTCTCCAGACTGCAACATAATAAAAAGTCAGATCAAGCAAAATTTTTTTTTTACAAACAGCACAAATTAAGGTCTTTAGACGAAACATATAAATTGATAGATGAGTCATCGCCATCATACAAGTGGACTGTCAAACCATGTCATGTGGCACACCAACGTCACAATGTGACAGCCAATTGGGTTGTGCTTTCGTATAAGACCTGTACATTTAGCCCCGGTTGCACGAAGAGACGGCCGAGTTAATCAATGCTCAGACACGTCACTTTTAGTGATCCGCATAGAGTTCCTTCTATACTGTCCGCACAAAGAGACGTGTTTGATCATAATTTGACGTTGATTTTGATTATTTGTACGTTCGTGCACTCAGCCCTTAGTGACATATACGGGGATTTACGAGTACTGTTGACCCATTTCGGGTTTGTAATGCTTATCTGTGCATCTAAATATTTGCTTTAGTTAGACCTTGAGATTTCTGAGAGAAAAACCTTGGTTTTCCCCTGGCAAAATACAAAAGGGTAAGCTGCCCCTTAAAACCGCCATCACAATTCCTAGATAGCTACTGCATAATTAAGTTTGTAACTTACAATATTTTATGACATGAAGTTCACATGTTCACTTTGATAACATAAACATAGATCATTTGTCACTAAGCTATAAGATATTCCTCTAGGTACACTTAAAATCCCTGCACATAATATGGCACGGCAACCAAGCCAATGCGGAGCGTTCACAGCTCGATGTGTCGCTCGAGAATGCGGTTCTCTATGTCGGCGTGCAGCTTCTCCACCTTGCGCGAGTGCTTCTTGATGAGCTGCTGCGCCTCGTCGAAGTGGTCCATCTTGTCTCCGGCCGCCGCCACCTGATCACACCGATCGCTTAGCTCGGTAACCATGTAGGCCCCCGGTCCCCTTCCTGGTTTATTTGGAAGTATGGCTAAAGTGCACCCATAAGTGATGTTCCCCTTACAAATGTAGTTAGGACCAAAGTAATAAATCAGATTGGCAATTTTTTTTACGATTGAGAAAGGGGAATATGTTACTATTCAGCCAGAGCTATGGGAAATCAGCGTTATCAAAAATGGTAAAAAATATTATTAAATAAAACTAAAGCTTTTGACCAAAAAATACCTACGTAGGTTTAGTTTCAATTATCCCTGCATTGAATGACATGTAGCTTGAAAGTAATTTCCAAATGAGGAAAAGTTAAAAAATAAGATCGACAAAGAGTCTGAGGCTGAGATAAATAGTCGTAACAGATACTAAGACTATCGAAAAGTAGTACTTTGTGACGTCACTTTACATTACTTTGACATTTCGTCCATACAAAATGTGTCAAAGTGACGTCACAAAGTATTACTTTTCTTTAGTCTAAGGCTGAGATAAATAGTCGTAACAAAAACTAAGACTAACGAAAAGTAGTACTCTGTGACGTCACTTTGACACATTTTGTATGGACGAAAACTCAAAGTAAAGCAAAGTGACGTCACAAAGTACTACTTTCCGTTAGTCTTAGTTTTTGTTACGACTATTTATCTCAGGCTTAGAGTCTGAGTCACTCATATTTTTCCAGATTTTTATGCCTCTTCACTTAACAATCATCAAATTGACAAGTCACCGCGCTTTCTTTGCGAAAAACTAGAGAAATCATAAAGATTTCACAAAATAGCATTTCGCATTTCACTGGTGCAGTCACTGTTTATAGCATTTCGAATTTATAGCGTCTCTTTGGGTAGGTATGTTCCATGTCTCTCTAACCCGCGGTAGTGGGATTTGAGTCCCGTCTCACTTCCACAATGTCTTGAAATCCCAGCGTGCTTATACTTTGTGGTTAAAATTATCAACAAATCACATTGTTAAGTATGAGGGCTGCACATCTGTGTGCGTAATAATCTGTAATTGTAAGCGAGTCATTATCCACACCACATGAACAACTATAATGAAATAAAAAAGCAGGAGCCGTCAAGACAGCTCGCGGGACACCAAGATAGAATGCAAATTAATTCAAAATAAAACCAACCTTTTTATCTAACTTATGGAGATGGCTTACTTGGTCGGCGTGCAGCGTCCGCAGCTTCAGGAGACGCGCCTCGTAGTGCATCAACTCCACCTTCAATCAGGAAGAGTTATAACAAACATGTCACCAGATTCTGGCGTGAACGATCACTCAATGCATTCCGTGTCTAAGCATCACATGTGTTGCTTTGTTTGTAAACATTTGGGCATAAATCAGACATTTATTTCTTAAAAATTAAATGTCCTGCCTAAGACGACGATAGACCACGTAATGGGAATGTTGGTTGGGGTGAAGTTGTTTGATTGCTTGTAAAATTCCCTTCAACTCCGGTGAGGTATCGCCACGTAAAAGAAATATCTGCCTAGGCAGGTCAATCATGCACCCAGATGAGATTAACCAGATCCCCCTTAAAAAGATACCATATCAGAACCGTGGAACTGGATGAGAAAACAGTAATAAACCAATTCTTTGGTAAAGCTATGAATAATGGTACCTACTTTGAAACAATAACCAGCCCTCTGCTCTGACCTGATAGTCTTTATAAATCAATAATGCTTTTGCAGCTGGATTCACCAAGTTGCCTGCAGCAAGGTATACCTTCAGAGAGTGCAGCTCATCAGTGGTGAAGTTGGCCTGCGTCGCCAGGCGCCAGAGGCCCTGAACCTTTGGTTCGAGGAACTCCTTGTTATTTGGTCCTGCCAATAAAATATACTTTTTAAACTCAAAAACATATATCACAACAAGTTTAATAAGGTTAAGCACCATTTTCAGTTGTATTCAGAGAGCACCTGTCAAAACTTAGTATGAGATTAGCACCAAACTAACCATTTTTAAAGTGTAGTCCGGCGGATTAAAGTTAGTCCGCTCACATCGGTTAAGGTTTAAGCAAAATTTAAGTCAGTGGGAACCTAAAATTTTTGCAAGAGCCCAATTCTAAAATTATTGAATCAATGGCTGAAGTATTTCTTTGTGGCTCCATGTTCCATGTAGTCATTTATCTTTCAACATGTGGCCCATACTCGGTGGTAACGCCTGCAGTCTCTTATATTGCAGGGCGTACATTTGATACCGAGGGTATAAGCTTTTTTATTGAGATTAACTGTTTTGAACCCATGTAAAGCTTTAGGCTAGGCGCAGATGAACGACACAAGAGTCTGCCCACTGTCTAGTCGTTGTCCAATGCAGCTCTTGACAGTATAACGACATGACTGTTTAGTCGTTCGCCATGCACACACGGCCGACTACCGCCTACGCTCTCCGCCTGCCAGTCGAGGAATTAACAAGCATTAACAATGTTAAAACAGTTCATCGAAACTTTGTACACTCATTGGGAAGTAATAAAATAATTTATCAGTACAGTTTCATTCCATTACATAAAACTTTTCCTTTTCAAGCCACTCACTGTAAAGAGGATGCATCAATATTGTATTATTTCTTATATTTTTAAATTGTTCGTCTTTGAGATGAAGCACAAGGGCACACTACGGCTGCTTCTACGGAATCCATGAGCGTTCCGACGGCATGGAGCGTGTAAGGCCAACCAATCCATTATACTCTTAATTGTCTGTAGGTGGTAGCATTTAAAGGGATATGTATGTAACTATGTGATCAGCTGACGGTAGTAGTTTATGACAAAACTCATAGTATTAAAACCTAATGTGCAAGTGTTTCACAGTGTTGTTGCCACTGGAGCAGTGCATCGCTTAAAGGTCCTTGCTTACGGTGACGCTTGGCTCAGGTTATCTCTTTCCCTAAAATATGGTTGAAAGAGGTAATGGCTGTGCCCGGCGTGATGCTCGTGAACGGGTGCTGTTTGTGGGGACTGGCCTGCTCCAATTGGCAACATATTAGTTGGAGGGGATTGTCTTTGCAAATAAAATGATATTTGTCATGAACTGTTGTATACGGCATGGATTGTAATTTTTTGTGTATTCATGTGAATTTAGTGTTTTACCTATGTTTTTGTTAAAATAATTGACAAAACCTTTTGTAAACTTAGACTAAGTGGACGTTGAAAAAAAAAACAGCGGAGTTTCTTTCCAGTTCTTCTTCGCTGTGTTTTGTTTTGTTGAACTGGCCAATGCTAAAATATGACAAATCCGAGTGCAGTGTACTGTCTATGGATGATGAATAAACAATACAATACAATACAACATTGTGTTGTCTGTCGTTCACCGCATCACCATACATTTGTATAGCGCACTCACAATCACTGTGCAGTCGGACGACAGAAATGTCCGAGGCTGTCTGGAGTGCTAGACGACAGAGGTCGACAGGTTTTCGTCAGTGCTGTCTCATACCTCCATACACCATGACCTGGTTCTCGTCGGCCGACAAGGTGTCGTTCGTCTGCGCCTAGCCTTAGGGTCTGGGTCGGTACTGTCTAATTTGATGGGAGATTGTGACGCAATTAGAATTTCCGTGTTTTCCACCCGGTTCAATGTAGCGCAGCAGAGGAAAGGTCCTGGCGTGGCACCCAGTCCCAAAGTGGTGTGTTGGTCTAACATCATGACACTAGGTAGGGCCAGCCATCGGTGGCAGGTTACCTTTGGCGGTGATCCTCTGCAGGCGGTCGTAGTTGTCCCGTATGTCTCTGTGCTTGTCGCGCACGAGGTTGGTGCGGTGCAGGTAGTCCTTGCCGATGTCGTTACTCTCGAGCTGTCCCTCGAGCTCGTTGAATTTGTCCAGCTCCTCCTCGTTCACGGCGTCTGCGGAGCGCGAGAAACTCTTGCTAGGCAATTGTCTGAAGTGTTTCATTGATCGTTTACTGGGCTTGGAGATTGTTGTGCAAAATAAGCCCCCAAATGACTTGACTGAATTGGGTTCAGGGATTTTAAAGAGACCTATATGAGATCAGCTCACATGAACCGCCCTTCTCAGATGAACCCATTTATTAGAACATAATTCCTACATATTTAATTATGACATCATTACTTTTTGGCTCTTGGCCAAATCTTAAAAGTGCTCCAAAACAGAAAAAAATATGAAACCTTATTAAGTATAATTCTTCTATTTTTAACTTCACTTACTAATATGAATTAATAATATTAATAATATGAAAATTAGTAAGTGCAGTTAAAAAAAATAGGAGCAATACAATTTTTTTATTAATGCATAGGTATGTTAATAATTACTTTATCATTGTTTTAATTCTTCATTCATATACTATATGTATAAAAGATCTTAAGCATTTGCATCTGCGGATGTGAGCCTTCGAAAATCCGCTGCCGCGGAAGTCATGCGTGAAAAGTCAAGTGCTTACTCTGGTGTTGATCGGTCCTGCCAGCGTCAGTGTCCTGCAGCAGCGAGTAGTACTGCTCGATCTTGTCCTGATGGTGGTGGAACTCCTCCTTGAGCGCCGACAGCTCCTCGCTGGTGAAGCCCGAAGACTCGGCCTTCGCCCACAGCAGCGCCAGCTTCTTGTCCTTGAAGAGGCTCTTGTTGAGGTGATCTTCTACGGCACCATTGTACGCCTGTTTCATTATTCATTTATTTTTATTTCTACTGCATATAACCCTATTTAGTTACCTTTTTTATTATTTGGAAGGTTTACTCAGCATTGCAGATTGCGGGAAAGCCGGATTCAGTCATACGGATACTGGGCATAATTTACAACTCCATAGGTATGATCCCAGGTTTCATCGTTCATGTACAACACTATCGATATCTCTACTTATAACTCTCCAAAAATAGGAAGTTACAAACCATACCTTTAGCGGCCAACACATCAAGCAACAATTATAAAAAGTATAGAATTTATAAGATAAATAAAAGGCATAATGTGAAAACTTGCTTAAAAGCTACTTTTTATTTTGTATTGTATTGTTTATTCATCATCCATAGACAGTAGACTGCACTAGGATTTGTCATATTTTAACATTAGCCAGTTCAGCAAAAATGTGCATCTCAAATTTCTAATAAATTCTATTTTTTTTTTAATTATTTTATGAGATTCAATACATGACAGCTACAGTAAATATCGTAACAAACAATACCTGTCATCGTTTTTCTCATATTTTTGGGGAGTTATAGTAGCTGGATTAGATGGATGCGCAAACCTTGTAAAGTAGCTACGGTAGCATCGCTTCATGAAGTCATTCACATCACAAAATCATATTAATTGCATATTTTCATGTGTCAGAAAGACAGACATTCTTTCTTTTCTGTGTGGAACAAGAAAATATGTGACTGTAACATTTATTACCTGTACAGAAAACTCCTCCTGTTCTTCCACATTTGTTGGTAAAAACAACCAAAAAAATCTTCAATAATTTGAAATGGACTTCTGCAGACTCACCGCATGCTCCTTGTGTTTGACGGGATCGTGCACGTCGTCGAAGTGCTCCGCAATGCCGAAGGAGCGCATGATGCTCATGAGCCGCTGGCGCAGCGCCGCCTCGCGGAGGCCCTCCTTGTCCTTGCCCTCGCTCTTGATCTTCTTGTGCGTGATCTCCTCCTTGTCGTGAATCATCAAGTCACTGTAGAGCGACTTCAGCTTGGGCTCCGTCAGTCTCTGCAAAAGAATAATAAAATATGGTTTTCATTTCATGTAATTGACGCTAGCCACATTTTTTATAAATTGGTGGATCAGGGTAAAGCCCTGATAAAATATTTTGATTCATATTAAATAAATACAAACTTAATGTGTAGTTAAACATTTCTATGCCTAAAGTGAACTCTAATGTATAGAGAAAAATAGCACAAGCTAGATTTTTAAATGACTAAAAATGGGGGAGGGGCGGTCAGTGCTACAGTGATGACACAGTAATGAACAAAAATTATTTAAATACCTGTACCCGAAGTCTCAGTTGTCACCTAAATTGCTATGTTTAATTTTCATACATTTTGCGTAATCACAGCCCATACGCATTCCCCAATGATGTCAAACTGTAGATACCCTTTCCATACTTACTAGGTGGGGTCGTAAGGTTAAGCCCACCCTGGTTGGCACCATCGCATTTGATGAAAAATGGTAGAAGCGGCAACAAAAATGACTTAGGTTAGGTTAGGTTTCGCCCGGAGGTCACTAAATGAAGGCCTGCGGCCGCAACCTCCCTCTTTCTATACCACTCCCCAATTGCATCATCTAGAAGGGTCATTTTTACCAACTTATTTGAAAGAATCGATGCAACAGATAGTGGTTGAACAGAATAAGCGGGCACATATGCAAAGAAAAAGTGTATGTTAATAGAATAAACACTCAATGCCTATTAATTAGGTCAGCACATCTGGTTTTCTGTAGCGTCGTTAACCCTAATAGCAAAACTAACAAAATTCTCGTTTGAAACGATTTGTGAGCTGGATGTAAATTTCGTAAATGTAAAAAGGTTAAGATACTGTTCACATTCAAATGAACTATAAAACGGTTTCACTTCTCATATTTACCCCGCCGCCGCCTGAAAAATAACTCTTTAGATACATTATAGGACAAGGGGATTTTCGAGGTCTAATTGTAAAAATATTACCTGTTGAGCTTTAGACCAAAGCATATTTAGTTTTGCCATGCGGAACGGTTTGTGTATGGTTCGGAAGACCACTTCGCTCTTCTCTGGAGGCGAGTTTGCAGCGCGAGAGTACTTGTTCTCGCCGGCGGCGACGCGCGCACAGAACGCCGCCGCAAAACACATTAGCAATGCAAACCGCATGCTGCGCTTGGTGGACAGTCAGAATTGCAAATATTCATTAACAAATTAAATTAATTTGTGTTCAATTACATACCTAAACCTACCAAACAAAAAAGCAAAAAATACTTATTCCAAACGGATGACGGAATAACATTTTTTTTTTTGTTGGACAGGCAAAAGCTTTCGCTATACAGCCTGACGGAATAGCAATTTTTTGCATTCTATGCCTAAATTTGTTCTGAACATTCTTTGTCGTCTACCAACATCCACAAAACTATAGAAAAACCGGTTAAGTGCGAGTCGGACTCGCACACGAAGGGTTCCGTACCATCGTACAATATTGAAAAAAAAACACGTTTCAAAATTGTATTATTTTTAATTTTATTTATTTGTTGTTATAGCGGCATAATGAATAACACACTGTGAAATTTTTAGCTGCCACCATTACGGTTACAGCCCTGTGACAGACGGACGGACGGAAGGATGGACGGACGGACAGCGGAGACTTAGTAAAAGGGTTCCGTTGGCACCCTTGGGTACGGAACCTTTATGCTGGGTTTTAAAATCAACCTGAGGGCAAATGATGGGTTGTTTTTACCTGAGGCCGGCAGTCCGAGCGCCCAATAAGTTGCTACGATTTTGAGTGGAAGTACCTTCACTCAAACTTGCTACGCGTTACAATTGAATTGAAGCCCTTACAGCCTTGCAGGCCTTAAAACGCAGCAAGTGATAATTTGTCACTTTTTAACTGAATATTAAAGCTGAACGAGCATATCACGGCGGATATATTAAATTAACCGGTTATGTATTCTGATAGAATAAATGTGTAGAAAAATCTATCAAATATGTAAATGAACTAGGAACTAACGACAAGTTAAAAAACCGAATGTGTAATTGCAGTTGCCATCATCGTTTCCAAATCATAATATAATGCGATACTAAATAAAGCGCAGTAAAGTGCAGTAAATAGCTCAATTTTACTCTATAAACTATCACTCTTGTAAACATATAAACTAAAATACAGTAACTACTAATGTATCAAAAATCGTGTTGTAATTATAATTGATTTTTTGCTTATAATTACCAACTAAACTGCATTAAAATTGCAGCATGTCGCTTACTTACTGAAATGTAGTCGGTAATTGTATATTATGTGCTAATGAATAAATACATCAGCAAAGTTACTGCTTTTTAATCAATAACTTAAACGATTTAACAAATATCCTACTACATTTGTGATAGTATTTACTGCAAATCAGTCAGGTTTCGTGGCTCAGTCAGTCGCGTAGCCAACACTGCCATGGGAACAGGTGGCGTCTGTGTAAACAATAACACCGCAGCGCATTTCGGCTTAGTCAAGCACACAGCTCCCTCGCCAATCTCAAACTAAAGTCCTTTGCCACAAACAGTACCAAGGCAAGAAACCCAGCGTCAATCAGATTCGCCTAAACAAGCTCCAACACAATAGCCTCAGTGGCCCAGTGGCGCGACACTTCGGCTATCGCTCTCCGAAGTTAAGCAACGCTGGGTCAGGTCTGGTCTTGGATGGGTGACCATTCGACCGTTGAGAGAGGCTGGCCGTGGTTCGGATTCCACGTTAAACTGTAGGTCCCCTTCCTTACTTACTAGGTGGTAGGGTTAATCCCGCCCGGGTTGGTACCACCGCATTGGATGAACGATGGTCGAAGCGGCAATGAAAATTGTCCGTGTTTTCCATCCAGTTCAATGTAGCCGTGCAATATAAGGAAGGTCCTGGCATGGCACCTAGTTCCCATGTGGTGTGTTGGGCTAATACCATGACAGAAGGTGTGGTATTAGCCATCCATGTCCAGTCACATAAAAAAAAAATTATCCACTGATTTATTTTAGGTTAATCTTATACGATGGTACGGAATCCTTCGTGTGCGAGTTCGATTCCCACTTGGCCAGTTTTTTTTATCAAGTAATACACGCTCTATTTCAGATTGAATGTCTTTGGTTAATTTAATTATTTAATCTTTAGTAATGAGCGGTGGACGCTTCTTTTTCTAAAAAAGTATAGCGAAACTAAGTCCAGTTTTGACGTTCCTTCAGTCGTATTCTGTGCGTCGTCGCAAGTTGCAAATTTTCCATCCTCGCACTGCGGCTCGCTTGAGCGGATAAGCATTATTTTGCTTTTTGCCTTCTTCAATTTAATCTGCATTACCAATTTTCAGTCCCGAGATAAAGTTTCAAACAAGTTCGTGTGCGCGCTTGCGAAAACAAAACAACAAAGACATGGAACAATTTACATTAGTTGTAGTAGTTCACCTCACATTTGAATCTAATCAATTCCTCTCAACTGAATTTGGATTTTTACCTGAAAAACATTAAAGGGTTGTAAAACAACATGGTCGTTAGACCATGTATATAGCCGTATAGGAACTTCCAACTTGACATTAACATTGGTAGACACAGTACCCTATCTCCAAAGCGAGAGCACTTTGTACGGCATTGAGTGACGTAAACATGATGTCATACCGTTCACGAATTATAGTTTTCCGTCCGACGATTGAAAAAACATACTTTATTTGCACAATATTTTTTTATTACTTATTGGAATCTGAATTACATACTTATCTTAAATAGCAGAAGGCAATTAAAAGAAACACATCAACTTATCTTGGAATGCATGGATATGCTTCAAATATATGGCATCCCTTCACTAATGTCTTTCATAACTCACGGGACGCCATTTTGAGGGCCGTCAGCGTTCATATGAACGCGCTTTAGGTACCGATAGTTCAAATCGGACCACGACCTACATACCACAGAATATAACTATTCAACAAAAAATATTCAGAGCAAACCTGTCAAAACGTTGCACATAACTTTATAGCATAACTTTAGTTATACATATAGTAGTTTAGTATTATACCGGACTAACCATACAAAACCGGTTTAGTCCGGGTATTAAAAGTCCCCAAAACAAGCCCAGAAAATTAAATGTTACTAAACCCGATTTAAGAAAATACCTAAATAGCACAGAACATAAAATATCCTAACGGATAATAATTATTCTGTCTGTGCTGTGAACCTTGGTGGTGATCTGAAAAAGAGATCGGAATTTATAGTTTAAATCAGTTGAAATAGTAATTTAGAGGGGGCTACCATTTAATTGGAGAGGTAAGATTCATCTAGCAAATAAAATTCTTATGGTGGTACTTACTGGTTCATTTAAAATCCCGAATATTCTTTTGATCTTGGCCGAGGTCAATTTTTGAGGTTAAAATCTTCAGTAAATTAAATTCAAGGTGATTTGAATGTAAATGTTCAATGTTCCAAATTAAATTAATTCAATCTACATACTGTATTTTCTGGGTTATGTAACTCTAACTTTTAGTTTGCAAAAAAATTAAACTTTAATATATTTTTTAGAATCACCTTGCCATCATGAGTAAGTACGTGCAGAGATTGTTCGGCCAACTGAAGAGCAAGGAGTTCCGGGACTATTTGATGAGGTATGTTGTATTTTTTGAACGATCGGATATGATTCATATTGTTTTCTTTAACAAAAAAATATTTTTGGTCATAAAATAGAATGTGGCATTAGTCACTAGTGTTAAGACATGCAACTCAGTATTCATTCGCTTCAATAAACATATGAGAGCCATAGAACCAGGTTTCAACCGAGGTCCAACAAAATTATATCACTCCCGAAAGACACATTTTGTGACATTTTTGCACAAATTTCCTAAATTAAGAAAATATACTTTTTCGTAATAAGCAGGTACGTCGCTTATTCCAAGGAATGTGATATGTATGCATGTATAATCGACCGTGAAGCAAGGACACATTAATGAAAGAAAGAGTCCAGTAAAAAGAACTACTTTACGAATTTACTACAAGGCTGGACCCAAAACAGCAAAACATACCGCTCGTGGGTATTGAGTCTACCAATTTCGCCACAGGCTGTATACCCATAATTTGGAATTCTACAGTCCCTTCTCCTGTAATGAATGCCTCCTACTAACACAGTGTTTAAGATTATACCTACATACATTTGTTTAACGCATTCTGCGTTGGGGACATGGACTGCATAGATTGAACATTCAAACATATTGCCGTCATCACCAAAATCGTAATTGGCATCAGGCGCTAGAGCCAATCCTAGGTTAACTTAAATAAATATACTTTTTCGTACTAAACAGTTACGCCGCTTATTATTAAGGAATGTAATACGTACGTATGTATAATCGACCGTGAAGCAGAAAGAGAGAGAGAGGAGAGCAGCCAGACTGTCGGACAGACACATTAACCAATTTTTCCCAAGCTGAAACGGAGATGCTATGCTTGTGCTTTGCGCATCGCTCGGTCAATAAAAACAAAAACATTAAAATGAACAAAGAAATTTAAATATCTGCAATATCTAATGGAGGAAATGTACATTCTGCTAAGTAACATGGATTATCTTTGAGTACAGCTTATATATTAATAAATCAATTTAGTTTCCCTCACTGAGGGGTACAACTTATTGAAAATCCTAGCATCGAACATGTGCACCTCTCTGTTGATTCTGGTGGTCAGTATCGAGTATTTTAAGGGTGACGCTAATTGAATGTTTAAAATTAGTTCGGATTTTGTCTGCTTGTGCTAACTGGATACCACACCACGATATCACTGAACCCTGACAGCAGTTCCTTCTGTGCCAAAAAAATTAATATATTTTCTACATTGACGACCATTTCATGGCATTTAACCGATTCGGCCAGAAGTCACGTACACATTTAATTTGTTTTGTTTGTTCGTCTATCTTCTGCGTTAATCATAAATTTATCTTATCCTACAGCCGCAGGGAGGTTTTGTGTGAGAACAAGGAATAGGTACAGATGCAATCCCTTTCTGAACAGACAGCGCCTCCATCATTGATATAGAAATAATGATACATCCTTTAATATTGAAGCAATTTAATGAATTTTGTTTAACAATGAGCTAATAAGCTCATGAAATAAAGCACATACTTCATAGTGTTGTAAGAAATAATCTTATTAAGATGTCCTTGATTTCAGCACACATTTCTGGGGGCCAGTAGCAAACTGGGGCATTCCTCTAGCAGCCATTGCCGATACAAAGAAACATCCCAGCTTTATTAGTGGCAAAATGACACTTGGTAAGTCCTTATAGAGGCTAATTGAATAGTTCCTCTGCCACTCAATAAATCATAAGATTCAAAGAGCTTCTTACATCATAGGACGGAAGCTATATGAGCATACAGAATGGTATCAGTATTAATGTAGGTACCTACATAAATGTGTGGCCTATCTGTCCGTAGATAAGATTCAGCTTCTTCAATATAGTGTGATGTATTTTATCTCAAAGAGTTGAAGACCTCTCTAACATACAAGTTGAGATAATCAAATGACATGGCACATAGATGAATATATAGAGTCTGCATAGCTCACGGGCAAAAAATCAGCATGCTTAATACAAATTGGTCCAAGGTGCATCTATCACACAAATAGTTGCACATATTTTTTTAACTGAGTTCACTGCAAATAATAAACGTCCTACGCCTCAATATTTGCCAATGATGGGAAAACAGAAATTATGGTTTTCAAATCTGGATCGGGTCCGAGTCATGTCCCCTTCCACATGTCTCAACATGCAGAGATCAAAAGAGTAGAAGAATATAAGTACCTGGGATCCCTATCACCTTGTAGTGGGAGGAGGGGCCTACAGTTTTACATGAATTCCAAACCATGGAAAGCTCGCATTCGTAGCACAATGCACTTATCCAACTCAGAGAAAGTGGCGCATGAAGGTGGCGGGGATTTGAACCCAGACCTTTTTAATGGGAAGTAAGTATCTATGTATATTTGTTGAATTTCGGCAACAGTTCTAATGCAATTAGTTTAACATAGAGTTTGATAAAAGTGTATTTGGGTAAATGTTGAGGTACCCGTAGAAAAAATACGCGGCTACTGCATGTCACGAGACCATCGAGACTGCTCGCATGAAAGGCAAGTCCTCTAGCCCCTAGACCACGAGCTGTACATCTATCTCCAGTTACATAAAATAATAAGTTAGGCAAATCCACTGGACAGCTAAAAAAATCACGGCTTTTCACGCGGCGGGAGGAGACATTCTCCGACGTTTTGAGCCGACCTTCAGCCCATTGTCGAGAAGGCAGCTGCTACGCCCGTACTGACAGTCATTAAAATTCGTCCCGTCTCCCGCAGCTCTCTGCGCGTACTCGCTGTGCTTCATGCGGTTCGCGTGGCGCGTGCAGCCGCGGAACATGCTCCTGTTCGCGTGCCACGCCACCAACGAGTGCGCGCAGATCACGCAGGGCGTGCGCTTCCTCAACTACCACTACATCGAGAAGCAGGAGCCCACCGTCGAAACGAAGCAGTGACGCAGATAGCCAATTCTCCTGCGGGTTAGTGTGTGGTGTTCGATTTATTGTTGAATGAACGAGCGGCTCACAAAGCACTGACTGTGCTCTTGTCCCCGTTATACATTATACATATCCCCCGTCCAGTGTTATACATACGTCTTCACATCCTTCACGCCGCTCTCCCGGAGGGGTAGGTAGAGATGACAGAGAGCCAAATGGTATGATCACAGCACAACACAGCTTCATCTACAGACATGCATCTTTATTTATTTATTTTATTTGGGTAATCAACAGCTTATAACGTAAATATAACAGTCCAAAAGCTAATAAAATATTACCACTATATTATACATAATTGAGTCTACGTTTTCAGTCTTTAAAATATTGTCTGTAGTCCACCTAGTTATAGTCATAACATTTAATAAATTTAAGAGTTTTATTGTTACTACTGTGCAAATGGGACTATTAGTTTAAAATGAGTATGTGCGAGGGCTAGATGTGGTGTTTGTGTATGTGGGTGTGTGAGGGTGTGTGATAGAGGGTGAGGGTGAGCGTGCATGTATATATGTGTGTGGGGAGCACTTGTTCATTACAAAAATGTCTTGTATCAATGATCTTATAGTGTTATAAAGTTAAGATTATGTGTAAATATTTTGTCTCGCCCTGCATTGTCTTTTCCCGTGCCGAGCGCTATCAGTGCTGCATGAGTGAGAACGTTGTGAAGAGTGACTCTTTTTTATTCATTACCAATGTTCAAACTTGTTACTTCTAAACCCTTAGTTAGGTGTCCAGTGTAGCAGTATAAGCTGAATGATCCATCTTTTATCCGGCTGGCACGGCCCCCCTGAAGGCTCGAAACCCCATGGGCGTCATCGGGCACCTTAATAGGTCTTGGCGTACGCCCTATGCCGCGCTTAACATAAAATATCTTTTAAGTTGATATAACATAGTAAAAATTAAAAAGTATGTAAGGAAGAAAAGTAAACTACTAAGTTAAAAAAAATACAGAAATAAAGGTCAAGAGGTTGTTTAACCTCTATGGTTAAAATTATGTTCATGGTTAGGAGAACTGTGCCTCTTACATTCGCTGCAAATATGAATGGCATGTATCTGAGCGTTTCTGAATACTAAACAATTTTCATCAATCCTAAGTTGAACATTTTCGCTTTCCACACTAGAAGAAGCATCTGACCCTAAATTAGTATTGTGAAAAGTTCAGCTTTTCCTTGGGAATAGATATTTTTTTAAATGCAATCTGACACCACACAACTACTGTTCTGAAATTAGGGAATGGGGTGTATTCCCGAAAGAATTAGATGCCAGGATCTTCCCTTTATGAGCACGGCTACACTGAACTGGATAGAAAACAATTTTATCTCCGCTTCAACCATAGTTTCATCCAATGCGGGCGGTTTATTCTGCTGTCGGTACTTTTGTTGTGTAATTTGTAGATCTACAATAACACAAGAGCTCATGTTTTTTTTTTGTAATGAAAACTACAATCTGTCAGTTTATGGACATTTATCAGTTTTTTTGTTAGGAATAGTTGTCTTAAGTGTGGCAAATGCCCACTGACATTTCTACAAAAGTACACAGCTTAAAAGACTAAGCTATTATTAAGTCTTAAGGTTAAACCTTGTGAATTAATTTAACATTTGTAATCAGCCTCGGCAGCCCAGCGGCGCGACGCCTTGCGGTTCGATTAGCTTGGTGAAGCAGCTCTAAGTGCTGTTCTAGACGAGTGACCGTTTTCAACCATTGAGTTCGTGGTTCGGATTCCACCTTAAACTGTAGGTCCCATCCTTACTAACTAGGTGGTAGTATTAATCCCTAGTACTATCGCTTTGAATTACTGATGGTCGAAACGGCAATGAAAATTGTCCATGTTTTCCATCCAGTTCAATGTAGCCAATAGTCAAGCACCCACTTCCCTTGTGGTGTGTTAGGATCATGACACTTGGTATATTAGCTCTCCATGTACATAAAAAAAAACTGCTTACATTTTTGTTTGTTTCCAGGATTAATTGGAGCAGTCATTCACCTCTTGTAAACTGGTAAGGTTAATGTGTTCAGTAATCATACAAAATAGGAAAAGTGCTGCCCAAATAAAGTTAAGTGAAACTTCCTTGAGCTATTTCGAAGTTAACAGTTTTTATTTTCACGCAAGACAGAATACATAGGCTGCTATGTATGTATCCGGAATTGGAAAAACTAGCATTGCTTTGCACCAAATTTGATATCTTTCGTAAACTTCGAAATGTTTAATGCTATCTATGCATACCCTAAACGTATTGTCATACGAATACTTTTTGTGGTGCTTTTATAGGGATGTTAAAATTTCATTTAATTGAAAAAATTTAACGCATTCATGATTTTTTAATTAATGCACATATGGTTAGAGTGGCAGTAGAAAATTGTAAACCGGTTAATTCTGAATGGTGCATAGCCATTTTTTTGCTAGAAGTCATTGGAGAAATAAGAAAAAACTATCAACAATGCAGGATCATTCTTCATAATGACAATGCCAGCTGTCACACTTAGCCCGAAACGATTAAATATTTGACGGGTCAAAATATTTGATGAAGATTCGATACCCAATGATCTCTTTTTGATAACATTCATGAAATATAAACTACTTGGACAACGATTTTCGAAGTGAGAAGAAACCATTGATGAGTTCAAAATGCATGTTTTGGAGTTACCTCAATCTAAGTGGAGAAATAACTATGAAAATTGGTTCAAACGTTTGCAAAATTGTATCAATCATCACGGAGATTATTGAAGAAAACAATAAAACCATTTTCAATGAAACATTTTTGTTCCTGTTGGCTATTCCGGATTAGTCGTGGGCGTTTCCACTGGTCTTCGAAAACGTTTTTTTCACTGTTATTGCTGATGCCGATAGCCGTTTGCGGAAAATGTTGCAGAAGGAAATGAAAAAAAACTCCCTCTCTCTTCTCTTTTTTTTTTTTTGCAAGTGGACATGAATGGGTATAATGACATCTAGCATGGTTTGATCATCTTATATTAATTCTGAATCTCGAGTGCAGTGACCTGATTCTCAACAAAAATCAAAATCAAGAAAGAGGTTTTGTTACTATGTAGTTATCGCAAACAATTAAGAAGTCAGACAAAACGTTTTATCCTCGACAAAATAATCCCCAGAAATAATATAACACAAATGATAAATAAACCTAATTATCATTTATTTTATATGCCTATTAGCATTTAGAAATACTAATCGTTGGACTTTTTCTGTAAGCAAACCACAGCGGCGGTCGTTAACAATGTAGCCCCTCTCGACTACAGTGCGCAGTGCGCGCGCGCATTACAGTTTCGGCGGTAACCCCAGTTGCGAGAGTCGCCGGCTACAAGCCGCAACAAAGTAATTATTAGTATTATCTTTGCCGCAACTCCAGTTATGAGATTCGCCGGCTCCAAGCCTCAACCGACGTTACAGCTAGTGCCGCCCACCATTGCGCGAGCGAGACAGTCGCGGCTGGCGGGTCGTTGCGTCTAGACGGCTCGCAACCTACGGGCTTTCGTTGGCGCGCCGCGTGCGCGATCCAGTGCGCTACAAGAAATTTGTAGCGGCCATACTGCTCGGCGTAAAATGAATACTTCGTTTTTACACTAGTAACAGTTATACGAACCCATTTCTCATTTCTCGTACCACGACTATTCCGAATACATAAATAGCAGCCCTCGTAGCGTGAAACTAGCCCAAGTATGCGCCTTGGTTCCTAGCTGTAAGAGATTTTCGACACATCAAATGGGTTTTAAGTTTAGAGCAAGAACTGCCTTACTGATTTGCCGTATCAAATAACTTTCAATCTGTCATTATAGGACATGCGTGTTATGACTTAAAGATTGTAGGTCAGACATTGATTTATATGCATTCTTTATTGGATTGTATTGAGTCTATAATTTCTGAAAAATAATGTAAACATATTGATTGATTGATTTGAATTTTTTGATCATTGAGTAACATTATGCAATGCTGGGACATCAATCAATACAAGTTTTCCAATGAAAGCAAAAATTGTTGAAGAAAAAAATGTCATGCTTTTATGTAATTTTCATAAAAAAAATATGATAAAAGTATTTACCAGACTCAGACCCAGTGGCAGATCGAGATATCAAAGTGAAATAACATTTAAACATGTCACTTTTTTAAAACATATGCTCTTGTACCTTGTACGTCGGCGTTATTTCAACGATGATGTCTCCTTATGCCTCTGAACCTAAATCATTGTACGCAAAGTGAGTAAATGTACATCGAGCAACTTAATTGCCAACATGTTTTATTATGTTAAAACACTTTCAGCAGTATTCAGAGTGGGCGAACTTACTTTAATACGGGGATTATCGCCGGACTAAATAGCATTTTGTATGGTTAGTCCTGTGCTAGACTGCATACAAAATTTTGACAGTACAATCTGAAAACTGTTGAGGTTAAAAAACATTTCATGAAATGTGTAAATGTTATGCTCAGTTATTTTTCAGGGTATAGATAAGTTTAAACAGGATAACCAGCAATACTTGTCAGCCTGTTTGCAATTTTTTTCACAGGAGAATTTTGTTATAGATTAATTTCCAGTTAATTAGTATGTAAATAGTCATGTAGATAAAGGAGAAAGGCAGGCCAATGGCCTCGGCTTCCATATTTTTTTATTGTGCCTGTATACTTTAATGTTTTTAGTTTTCTTTCAAATGGAATAAGCCTTAGGCCCGAGTGCACGACACCTCGTACAATTTTATCCGTTATGATAACATTTAACGATAATATGATCGATGAATCGCCCGAAATCGTGTTGCAAGTAACAATTTTCATCAAATTAAACTTGCCAGGCGTCAGAACACAAAATAGTCCCTTGAAACAATCGACAAATATTTTTGCTGTATGGCAAGTCTCAGCACTGCCTGATCTGATTTTAGTACTGTCCTTCTCCCACAGCATATGATTAAAAAGAAACGGACAATTAAAGCACCATCTAGCGTCAACCATTCGTACTAACAAAAACCGATGCTCTGGGAGCCGCAGGGTGGCACTACTAGCGCCCAATATGTCGGCTTGCTATCAGCTGTTGGTAGCACCACAGATTACTCAAAATTGACACTGAAATTGTAATTCAGTGCTAGGCTAATAATTATGGAAAAGAAAGCATTGTATTCCATCAATAGCGACGTTTTTTCTATTACTTAAGGTCCTATAAGACTACCAAAATGTAAAATAGTGGCTTTTGATACTATGAAATATTATTTAAATCAATGGGTCGGGACTGATAACGATTCGAGGCTAACATCAGAGATTAACGTAATGATTAACTCTTTTGCAACGCAAATTTTGAGTGATCAGGCTTAAATCGTATGTTGATGTTGATGTTGTCGGTGTAGTGAACAAATTTCTGGTATACAACCTCTATTGCCGGCCAAAACTTTTCAGGTTATACAATGTATGGGATAGAGGGAGTGATTGCCTAGTTTTAATTAGAAGGAATAAATATACTTTAGTGTTCGTACTTCAGGTCTCCACGGGCCGTATTTCCCAACCGATTAATGAAATGTTGTGAGCGTATTCAATAATTATATAGCATTTTTTAGTCCAGCCAGTTTTTTTAAATGTTAAAAAATGTCAAATGTTCAAAAAGACAGACTCGTGAGGTCTACATCTCAGAGAGTCGCTAGTGGTTAACAGGATCTTAATATTAAAATAATTATATGCTATGTTTACCATAGTGACACAAGCTTGGGAACATTGGAAATAGATTTTGTCATTCTCCTTTATTATTAATTAGGTGAAAATTATTTTGTTTGGAGATATTTTATTTATAGACCTTTGTAGATTTATTTATTTTAATATGTTTATTACAATTTTACCAATAAATTGTTGTTACGTTAAGTTCGTGGGTGTTTTTAATTTTATTTGAAATCAATGAAACATTGTACAATTTTTTTATCTGAAAGTAAAAAATGTCCTCTTAGTGAGAGCTCAGCGACATAATGGCACATTGCACGTAGCATGTAGAAAGTTGCTACACATGGCATGAACCTTGCATTGAATAGCTCTAGAATAGTTCAGGCTACAGCTTTGGGGCACCGTCTGCAATATCGTATCATAGAAAGGGTTCAAACAGAGACAGTACGAATGGCCGGCATGGCAGCAAACAAGTAAATATATCAGGATCTAAAAGGAGGCGATCAACTTGTTATTCGATTTAAGGTGGCCCTTCCCGGCGGGACTAACTCATTCGCGGGCACGGTACAAAACCGTTCTCATGCGCTCTGGGACCTTCTCTGTTTCAAAGATAATGACAGGCTCTGTGAGGAGGAGGATGCAACATGTCCACAAAGCAGACAATGAGCAGAGTTTGATTTGGTAAGATTTACGAAAATGTTAATTACAAAACGACTTAAAGCTAAAAGTAAATCACGACCGCTGTAATAAAAAATCAATCAAAAACCAAATCTTCATGAAACGAGCTGGGTCTAATGTCTAATATTTTTAAGATGTTTTTATTTTATCGTTGAGTAATCCACCTCCAAAATTATTGAATAAAACACGCGAAAAATTCGAGCTTTCGGACCTTATAACTTAGATACTAAACACAATTTTGCAATGCCAATGGTCATCAGACATTTAGTTTGATCAAATAAAGCTGATAAATATGCGCATGATCTTCTTTCCACGTTTTGGCAAGTTGAGCGGGAAGGCCCACCTTAATGCAATAAAATGATGCATGAGAATTTCAGTACGTTAATATTTCGAGATTCTTAAACATGGATTAGTTCAAAATAAAACAACTTATTTTATTATACAATCCTTAGTCGTAATTCGATTTTAAATGACCCTTAGTTTACTCTCTGTTCCTTAAATGATAAGATAAAAATTAAAATCCCTCATAACAGAAGCTGCAATATAATCCTTTGAAGGCAGATATATTCACAAAATATATCATAACTGTGTGCATGTATCCATAAAATATATAACACAGCACTAATAGGCTTCGTCTTTCTTTGCCCGCTGTGTTTTTAGAAGTATTATTATTCCCATTATATTTGTCTGGACTACATTACTAGTAGTTGTACTAACAAGATGTGCAATATCAGGTAGGTCCTGGAATGCACCTTGTTTCTATATGGTGCGTTGGGCTAATATCATGACACTAGGTGTGTTATTAGCATATATTAACTATTCTTGTTTTAGTCATTTATGTCCTGTTTCATAAAAATGAGAAACATCAGTTTGTAGCCTAACCCAGCGTTGTTAGGAGCTCCTTGATGTCTGATTACAACATGGGAGGAGTGGTCTGGGATAAAGCAAGGGAAAACACAACAATGTAGTCAATAAAATCCAACACATACACTGTCCATCAGCAATTTATTATTTCGGATATGAGCCTAAGTATATAAATAAAAACCATAAATTAAATTTTACTCAACACAATGACATGTATTTGTTCTATATTGCTCAATTACGTGTCACGTCGCTTCCTAGCGGAGCGAAGCGGACGGCAAGCAACACTACATTTGCAAAATTTCACATCGCTCCACTCGGACGCGACTCCGAGGCCAATTCCAGAATGATTCATTGTTAATTAAAAAAACCTTTTTTTAAGTAGGTGTTTCCATTCTACATTCATAAGTTCCGAAGGCACATTTAGGAAGAACGGACATGCAAACTTTACTATTATAGTTTAGTAGGGCTATTAGACAACATTGAAGCTCGTGCGTGAGTACTTTGCTAACAAAAAACAAGTGAATGGACATGTATGCAACAAGGGTGACCCGTCACGACGCTTCCTCTATACAGGCACGGCGCAACGCACAGACCTACGCTAATATAAACAACTGATCTTCTACACCTAACGCGATAAATACATATGAAAATATAAAGACAATAGGTACTCCAAAATCTTTCACTATTACATATAAGCTTGTTCTTACCTCATAAATAATTTTCTCTAGTTACAAAAATAGTGTACATTGAATGAGACGCGAAAATGGCCTAAAGGCACCCAATGTTAAATTTAAAGCACCGTCATACTCGTTGCCTTCCGTCGATCCGTCCACTACATATAATACACAAAACAAAAAATTTATACTTATTAATTTATCAACACTAGAATATTACAAGATTTTATCACCGGGATTATTAACCATAGAGTTCGATAATTAAATATGTTACAGTAACAATATGTTTATTTCTACCGTTTTAATAGAGAGAATCGAAGGCACACACACTTCAGTATAAAACTAGACTAATCTCAGTTCGCGGGACGCTCGTCCGCTACACATACACCGGCCCCTGGTTCTCGTTATCGTCCAGCGTGATCCTATTGGCGTATCCGGGACCGCCGTCATCAAAAAACCTCCTGAACGTGAACTCGAAGAAGCCGTGGAAGGTTTTATCATTGTCGAGGAGTTCCGACTCGGACTTGTTCGAGTCGGAGCTGCCGGAGTTCCTCAGCTTGTCGGGGTCGATGGGGTCAAAGTTGGAGGTGTCGGTGGGGTATTCGATGCGGGGTATGTGCGGGGCGACCTGCTTCCGGAGCCCCTTGTCGAAGTCGACCTTCTTGAAGAAGGGGTGCGACTTGACCTCTCCGGCGTCCTTGCCAAGGCGCGCCTCCTGCCCTGAGCACAGCTGCAGGATGAGGTCGGCGCTCTCCCGGGACAGCTTGGCCGCCTCCGGAATGTGCAGCGTATTCTCCCAGTTGATAACCTGCAACGACCATTAACTTTGTATACTGAACATTTTAATTTTGACACGGGACAGATGTAGTTGGGCATACCGACGAGCGAGCGACTGAGCCAGCGCTCATCGAGTCCTGATGACCGTGCTCGCCTGCGACTCCCTGTCCTGTGACTCTGCAAACCCGTTAAAGAGGAAACGCAGCTAGGCGTCCAGCATCTTCTGCAGTATGACTGTCCACCAGTTGCAGCGTTTTTTTATGCAACTGGACATGGATGGCTAATAACACACTCAGTCATAATATTAGCCCAACACACCGCATTACCGAAGAAATTAGGTGCGGACCTTTTCTTTATGAACACTGGATGCAAACACATCCAATGTGAAACAAACCCGGACGGGCCTAATCCTACCATCACTAAGGGCTGATTTTTCAATAGCCAAATAACTGTTCGACGGATTTATTTATGCTTCTGCTTATCCATCTGACATAGTAAGTCCATATGTTTATTAGTAAAATTATAGTTGTGAATTATATTGTGAAAGAAGATATAATTCTCCAGCAATGACTATTCGTCTTTTGACAAACGTGAATTTATACTATCAGTCCAATAAGTACTATCTGAGGATTAAAAAATCGGTGCCTAGAGTAATAAACTCATTTAAAAAACAACCTGGATGGATATTTTCAAAAAAAGAGTGGAAAAATAAAAAAAACACCGTTTGTTAAAATCTAAACTTAAATAACCAAGATATGTACATACCAGCTTGGCCGCTTGTTCATAAACTAATAATAATAATAATAGAGGTAAAGGGGACCTACAGTTTTACGTGGATTCGGAACCACGGAACAGCCCGTATTCATAACGAAAACAGAAAGAGTGATGATTTGAACCGCTGACCGTTTGAGCATACGACTCACCTTGTACTGTGTCTCCGCGGGCGAGTTGGCCAGGAAGGGGGGTGAGCCAACCAGCATCTCGTACAGGATGACCCCGACGGACCACCAGTCGCAGAGCTGCGTGTAGCCGGTGCGCTGCAGCACCTCCGGCGCGATGTAGTTGGGCGTGCCCACGAGCGAGTGCGCGAGGCAGCGCTGGTGCTCGCGCCGCCGCCGCCGCTCCAGCGGCTTCAGCTGGTGGCAGCGGCACTCGCCCAGCGCGCCCCACTCGCCCTCCACCGGCTCCATCGAGTCTTGACGGCCGTGCTCGCCTGCAACACGCCGAGCATTTTTTGTCTTGACTGCTCTAAATGGGTAATAAAACTCAAAATTTATTGTAGATGTCGCACGAGCGACCTCACCTTAAAAACTCTTCTGAAGCTCTTTACACCATGATCACTTTGTTGATATTTTCCCATTATTTGAAAATTCTAATGTGATGAAACATTCCTCATCAGATTGGTATAAGTAGTCTGTAGAGCGAGACATCTATGACAATTAGCTTAAGTTTTGCAACTAGACATTGGATGCACCAATACAGTTTGCTGTCATAGTTTTAACACAAGAATGACATATTTTTAAATTTTTAATAGAATCCATAGAAATAATTGAGAATCTGCAGCAACTAGACGGCCATCTCAACAGTATGAGGTAGAAAAGGATAAGTAAAAGTGCAGAAAAGGGCAAAAAAAATCAACTCACCATTTCGCTGATAGTACTTGGAGTTGTGCGTCCACCGAAAGCCAGTGCAGAGACCGAAGTCAGTCAGCTTGATGTGCCCGTCCCGGTCAATGAGGATGTTGTCCGGCTTGATGTCTCGGTGGATGAAGCCCATCTTATGCACACTCTCCACTGCGCACGTCAACTCCGCAATGTAGAATCTAGCGAGAGACTCCTGGAAGATCCCTAGCTTGATCAGCAACGACATCAGGTCACCACCGGGGATATAGTCCATCACGAAATACAAATTGTCCTTGTCCTGAAAGCTGTAATACAATTTCACGACCCACTCATTGTCCGCCTCCGCCAGGATGTCTCGCTCGGCCTTCACGTGCGCCACCTGGTTCCGCTTCAGCACATCGGCTTTCCTCAACGTCTTCATGGCGTAGAGATGACTAGTATCGATTTTCCTTACGAGCGTAACTTCACCAAATGCCCCCACGCCGATCGGCTTGATCTTTGTGAACATCGACTTGTCCATTTTCGCTCGCTTGAGTCGGATGTAGTTGGATTCCTTCTGCGAGAGCATCTTCCTCATTTGCTGCTGCGCCTCGGCACTCAGACCGATCTTGGTCATTTCCTTCTCGAGCTGCATCCGACGGAACAACCGCTGCTTGTATGACTTCAATATGTTCTCTACGTGCTGTTCCATAAAGAATTTGAATGCTTGCGGCGAATAATTCCTTACTTTACAATCCCTCCTCTCTTCTTCTTTCTCCTTGCTGATATTTCTTCTCTCGGGGATGGGAGATTGATGTCGGATCTTCTTCGGCGGCGCCGAGGGCCGGTCGCCATTGGAGCTCGGTTTGCTGGATGTCGAAGCGGTGGATGCAGTATCACTCATTAGATTGTTAGTGCAGTTCTGATTGGGACATTTATTCATTTCGGGAGGTGGTGCATTAGACGGTTCGCTCTTCCCTTCACAGTTATTTGAGAATTTCTTATGTAGCGGGGAGTGATGAGCGGGGACCGTCGTTGTGTTGTCTTCCTGATTTGCATAGGGCGGTGGAGGGAGAGGATGCATGCCCCTCTGGACAGCTAGAGCTTGCATGGTGATGGCATAACTTGGTGGTTCCGTGGTGGGCACCACGGGGGGCGTCCCACAGGGGGCAGGCAGTGGCGGGACCGACGGAGGTGTCGTCCCAGGGGAAGAAGGCTTTGGTGCCACCGGGTAGCTCGGAGGAATCTGTGCTTGCTGCTTTTGCTGAATAGAACTAGCGTATGAAGGAGGTGGGGGCTGTGCACTAGAACTAGAAGCTACTGGAGATGGGGCAACAGGTGCTATCGCAGTCTGAAGAACTGGTTTTTGAACCTGCGTACTTTTAACAGACTGCATAATGACAGGCGGTTGTGTCTTGGCCTGTCGGGCGCTCCACGCCTGAATAGGAGTAGGGCGAGGCACACCGGACGAACCCGACGATTGTGTCACCGTTATAGGGCTAGAGGACCCAGCGGAAGTACCTCCCGAATAGATACCAGAGGAGGGACTTTTCCTGTAATCTTGAGACTGTGTTGGACTTTGCCTGCTCTGCATGGAGACCGAGTAGGAAGGTGGCGGTGGAACTAAAGGGTAAGGCGGAGGGAGCTCGGCACCGCCACCACTCTGGTGGATATTCAGAGCTTGAATTTGTTGGTTTAACTGCTGTTGAACTTGGGGTCCATTTTGGACAATCATGGGCTGCCGTGCTGGCGGGATGGGGGCTCCCGCAGCGACGGGACTCGTACCCCGCGCGGGCGGCAGCGGTGGCGCAGGGGACATGCGCTTCATCAACTGCTGCACAGAGGGGGGCACGGGGGGCGTGGAAGGACATCTCGGCGGCGGCGGCGGAGGCGGTTCCGAGAATCCAGACGGAGAATACTGCCGCGAGAGTTTTTCGTGAGGCTCTGCCTGGCGTGGGCTATCAGATCTCGAGCTGCCTGCTCCGGAGTCTAGAGCAGGGCTCCCGCGGTGCAGGCTGATCTCCCGCTCGATGCTCGGCTTGCGGATGAGCTTGGTGTTGAGCGCGCTAAGGTTGCTGCTCTTGAGGGCACCGTTGTGCGGCTCCGATAGCTTAGAGAGGTAGTTGAGGGCGGCGTCGAGGCGGCCACCAGAGAATTTTAGTGCTCGTACTGCCAGGTCCTGGAAGATAATGAAATGTCATATTAAAAAAACATCAGGCTGGATTTTAAAATATATTTGATATGACCATCCTCATGTTAACCTATCGGCCTGATGCTGTCTGCCGTCATAATCTTTTGAGGTGGGCAAACTAACCATATTTCAGACAGCATCAATTTAACATGCTTACCTCTAGTATTTCGACTTAAGTATGTCTACATGCAAGTGAAGGGTATTTATTATATGACTAATGATAAGAACAAAGTAGTGAAGTGAATGACAGATAATTATTTTCGGCCCAACCTTTAAAAAGGATTTAAAGAGAAATAACAATTGTAATTATGTTGGATGATAAGAGAAAATATAGTTCTTCAAAGATATTTGTACATTTTCATAAAAACCCACAGGCAACTGTGTATTTATTACAATATTTAATATATACATGTAAAATGTAGTGGAAATAGTGTCAATTAAGCATAGATAGGATGTGAACTCCTTTTTCTTTTAATCTATGAATGAAACGTGATTTTTTAACATATGGTTTGGAGCCCATGTAAAACTGCACGTGACCTTCCCCCGCCATGTTCACAGAAGGTGCTGGTATGGCTTATAGTTTCTGTTCGGAAATGCGGTGTGATGGGATGTCATGAAAACAGGTGTTATGTTATCCATCCATGTCCATACTACTATAAAACTATAAAAAAAACAAAAGAGACACACCTCATCATATCCCAGCACAAGCAGTTGATTAAGAGACTGAGGCAACGCATTCAGCTCTTTATCAATCCCGTTGCCTGACGAGGAACTAAACCCGGAGCTAACGCCCGAGCTGACCGTGCTGGCGGCCGAAGAGCCCGGCGGTTCCAAGCTGCCGATGTTTGCGAACGGCAGCAGAGAGTTGCGAATCTCCGCGAGCGCCTTCTGGTGGTAGCCCGAGGCGCGCGTGGCCGACTTGCTGGCCAGCGCGGGCGGGTTCATCTCTTCCCCCCCGGATCACCCCACGCCGCCCATGACAGCCGTGCCCGCCCCCTCGCCCCGCCCGGGCGGAGAACGCCGCCGACGGCCTTCGGGGGAGGTTCCGAGGCGATGCGGCTGCGAGACTCAGGGGTTGCTACATCTCCCTGGTCTAGGTGATGGTGTGAACGCGTTGAGAATATCTGAAAATAATTGGCCAAAAGATATTTTAAGTCACTTATGTCGTAAGGCACACAGGACAACGGTAAGCGATCTAGCTAAGACTACATTGAGTCTAACAATACCAAAGTCAGTAGTAGTTGCCTCATGATCTATGTTTTTTATCACCGTAAACATTAGTGTCATTTTGATGCATTTATTATATTGGAAATTTTATTTAATAATATTTAATTATTTGAAGTGCACAGATCCCAGTGCTCACATTATAAATTCATAACTTGCCAAAATCACTTGCAAAACAATGATTATGCAGCTCCAAAGAGCATCCTCAGTCATTGAGACAATAAATAAATGAAAAAAGCCTACATGTCTTCGGAGTACGTGGGTCTCTAAATATTGGGATACATAGGGGTCGTTGGTGAGATCTGTATCAAGTTCAAGGCGCCAAGCAGGTACTCATAATTAATGGTGCACCCTATTGAGGACTTTTTGAGGCAAGCTTAGCTATATCCTCGGTATGGCCGCCCGAAGTTCAGGTCATACGTCTGGTTGACACCAAGAATACCAATGTGGTGATGAATATGCAGAGTTGTACCCTAAAACGAACAGTGTCTGCTTCACACTGCTGTAGACACATTTGTAGGAACATTTAATGAGACACCACCTATTTTCCTTCACTTCTGTCTGACTTGCGGTAGGGTGACTGGTATACCAGAGTACCACTACGCCGGTATCACCAATTAATCCTGCCCACGTTGAGCAAACTTTTTATTTGCAGTAGAAAAAGGGTTGGTTACACCACGCTGTCTTTCACTGACATGACTTAAGAGCAAGAAACGTTAACTAAGACTGTTATGTTCCGGGAATGCAGATAATCAGCAATACAGTCACACAGCTCGGATGGAAAGCTGTAAGAGGGCAGCTAGGAAAGCAGTGCCTGTGCCAGACTCAAACACTTTTGCGATATCCATGCTAGTACATTCACCATTATTTTCGAGAGCATTATCTTACTTATGGAGCAATAAGCAGAGTTTGATAGTCAGTCACTAATCACTTTTACACTAAGGAATGTGACATGTCTGTATGTATAATCGACCGTGAAGCAAGGACACATTAATTGAAGAAAGAGCCCAGTAAAAAGAACTACTTTACGAATATACTGCAAGGCTGGACCCGAACCAGCAAAACATACCATTCGCGGGTATTGCGTCTACCAATTTCGCCACCGGCTGTATACCTATAATTACACTGGTTTGTTGGCAAAAAGTTTAAATTAATGAAATTAAAAATTAAACTGAGTCGTATGATATGCAACTGATGTGACAATTTCTAGTTTAATTATGAGAAGTGTTACTTTCCTCTACCTAGGAAAATGTCACTATCACCAGAATTACTAATTTGTAGCGTCAATTCCTTCGTAGGCATAGGTACATAATTCAAATAATAAATGCATTATAAATGAATTCATTAATTTATGATAAGTTTGTTTTATATGGCATTTATTAGGTCGCTACTAAGCTATAAGTTGGTATTCGGCAAGTGCATCCTTAGGATAATTTCACCGCAACAATTTCCAAGAATGAGCAAAGCCAAAATAAGAATAACAAACACCCAATTAGAATTTTACTAGCGTGGAACAATAGCATCTGCTAACGGGCTGTTCTGCTATCATTCTTGAATGTAACACCCCAGAGCCCCTGAGATCAACGTCAAACTCATACGATGTCACTCAAAGCAACCTGATGTTCTATCTAACCCTGAATTTTCACTCAAAATCTACGAAATTCAGAGACGATACCCAGCTTACGTCAACGATGATCAAGTGTGCATCTAGTTGGGGCATTAGCGGAGGCCGCGTTCTCACCTGGCAGCGGAGGCGAGTCAAAGACGCACCACTCTCGGGACCTTAGGGGTAACCTCGGGTATCATCACTACACAAAATGCAGAATATGTAGGACCACACTGCAAGGCACGAAACTTGACGGCACGAGGATTCGAGTAGACCTCGAGACACAACAAAGAGCAGGGACGTGCTAGTTGGCAAATCAACCATACACAGCGACCATCTTGAACAATTACCGCATTCCAATGTCTGTTCGTAGCCACACCAAACTTCACTAATCACCGTGCTCATAGAAGTCACAAAAAAATTATCTATTGAAAATCCAGAATCTTCGTAAATTTACAATCAGTATTAACTTGTTAAATAAAATAATTCTTTTATGTTTATTTATTTATACATGTGATATCTTTTCACATCAAATTATTTAATTGAATGCTGTGCGTATTTCCGTGACACTCCCGAACGCAATGGCCCGCAGTCCGAGCACCCAATTCGTCGTGACGATTTTGAGTGGAGTAATTTCACTCAAACTTTTTAAGCGTTGCAATGGGAAAGAAAACTCAGAGCTTACTGTAGGTGTCGCATGAGCGACCTCACCTAAGAAACGTCAAACCTGTCATTCCAGTCAAGTTTTATTTACGAGTTTGTTGGTGCAAGATGTACTCCATGATGCAGTGAGAATAATGTTTGGAGTAAAAGAAAAACTTTTGTTTGTGTTCAAACCAATTTTAATGAAAAAAAAACCAGCACAATTTTTTTAAATGAAATAGTATATGTTATGTGAACAAATTATAATGAGAAAATTGAGTCATTTTATTAACGTAGGTTGAGTACATACAATTTTAAAATATATTTTGTTTTATTTTGTATGGTATTTGACTTTGACAGATCTTGTAAATGAGCTCGCTTAGACGCCACTTGTCGAGATAAATAAGCAATTTTCTTCCCCATTGGATTGAAATTCCTAGCCTAGTCGACTGACATTATTAAATGTAGTTGATAGGCACTAGAGTGCCTTGCATCAATCTCACTTAGCAATTTAAATAAGGTTTAACGGCTTAAATGGATTTAACTCAATAAGCCTCCACCATCTGTTCGTCTGTCAGCGGGCTGTATCTCATGAAACATTAGGTAGACAGCTTAAGTTTTCACAGAATGTGTATTCCTATTGCAGATATAACAACAAATAGTAATCATTCAAAACAAATAAAAACGAACGCCCTCCTCCCATAAAATAAACGTGTTTTTGTATGTTTAATCTTATGCGATGGTACGGAACCCTTCGTGTGCGAGTTCAATTCGCATTTGGCCGTTTTTATCGAGTTATACACGCTCAAAACTTTCAGAGTTAATATCTAAAGTATTATAGATGTGTTGTGAATAAAGCAAAACCTGGAATCGTATAATTAGGTTTTTATTTAGCAAAAAAAGACAACGTACGCGACGGATGAGAAAAAACTTAATCCAACCTAACCTAAAATAACCAACTACGAACACTAACTACGAATATATACCTATTGAAAATCTCAAACACCCAAAGATCGGCTGTAAGAAATCTCTTTGAGGGATAAGCCCTTCTTTGCACCCCAATTATGTTGTTATTGCACTATACTTTTATTTTGTAAATTGTTTTTTTGTGGCGTATTAAAGAATTTTAAATCAATCAATCAAACTTTTTAATCATCACAGGTTGTATATTAAATCTCCGATTCCACCGCTTGTTTTTCTGAAAAAGATTAGCGAAAGTTAAAAACCCAATTAATTTCCAATCGATACAAAATTCAACTCGACATACTCGCCTTGTAGGAGCGCAGCGACTTCTCCGAACTATTTGACTCACCTACATTGAGTTGATAACCCACGCCAAAGTGACAGTTGACAGATCTTGCTCTCGTCTGGATGTTCTGCACGATTTTTGTGCAGGTACGGACCTGAGGGTATCCTCTATTACCCGGGCTGATTCTCGGCCGGCATGCACTGCAGTGCCGCAGGAGAGCAATATTGGTAAGGTGTGGATGTCGTGAAGCATAGGCGCGCTCGAATATGTGGCGCGCGAGCTTCACAAGAATTCCTCAACCGGTGGCATCTGCACGTCGCCGCGTCGTTGGCGATTAGGTCATTTCTGACGTAGCGCCCGACCCCCACTATCATGCGGAGGGTGACGATTTGCTGGACCTGGATCTTGCTCCGGTTCCGCGTAACCGCTATTCCGTTCCGTGCCAAAACGGTATTTCTTACTTCTTCTTGCACCGAATAGCTAAGAGCACGTTGCCCGAGCACAGCCCAAATTGCGACAGGGCGAGCACGAAAATTGTGGTACTTGCGTCGCACAGAATACGATTGCGGGAGCGTCAAAACTGGTCTGAATGCAAAAGTCTGATTCAGTTTGAGTTTGACCCCCCTGTGTGTCGGAAGTAGCAATCATTCAGTGTTTTACTGGGGTAAGAAAATCATCAAAAATGTATACATAATAAAAAATACCATAGGTGCGCTGCATCTCCTTCGCCAATATTTCCATCACCGGTGACGACGATACAGCTGCGGGCTCCTCGCTGATCAATCACCACTATAATTGGGGTTGCGAAGGCGTATGGCGGGGCGGGGCAGCTAAACTAACAAACTTACTTACATATCCTCACTCAATACGCGATGAAGATATTGGCGATGCATGTGTTGACGATGCAAATATTGGCGAGGCAGATGGTGGCGATGGATTAATGGAATACCGGCTCTGTTCGGGCTGCTTGCTCTGAGCCACTCAGAGCAGGAAAGTGCAAGAAAAAGCGTTTTTGCCAACGAAATGACAGTTCTGTGTACCTACCTCGGCCGTTTTCGCTGAACAATAGAACTGTTCGGAATGGCTTGAAATCACTCCTTTCTGTTCTATCATGCGAAATTGAATCGCGGAACGGAATGAAAACTGTCAGCTGTCAGCGAGTTTGATCGCTCGTTATTTGTCTTCACAGATGATCTTCTTTCTTTAATTGTTTGTTGGGTTGGGCTTCCAAAATGTCACACATACGTAAAACTGTGCGTCAAACATATGGAATGGATGTCAAATGGTTTAGGCGTTCGGGCTGTCGGAGCAATCTTGCACCGTGCTGTTCCGCCTGGTTCTGTTCTGTACCGAACAGAATGGAACCGTTCCGCGGAGCAATAGCCCGAACAGAGCTGCCAACTCCACAGAGTATTAAAACTGAAAAAGAATAATTCAATCAAAAATGGCCGTCGTGTGAGCGAATATTACGAGAATATTTCGTGCTGAAGGAATGGGTTTTTGGAATACGAGTTGATATCAGAAAGTACAAACAACATCACTGAGAAATTGGCGCACGAGATAAGAGTACTAAGCTGTAAGTGCTATTCGTATTAGGAGGATAGAGCCTGTAATGCAATGTTGAGGTTATGTTGCATTGCGTGATATATTTTTCAGTTTTTGTGAAACACTGTAAAAATGCATGGTGCTCAGCAATCGCCTGCAGTACATAAATATTTATGATATATCTGATTTATGTCTATTTTCAAAACGCAACAACAACTTTGTATACTCGTATCTCTAGTATGTAACCATCGCCCTACGATTATTGCTTATTACAGATCAAGTACATAAAACTGACCCCGATCAAAAGACATCCGTATCAAGTAATGACATCTCTTCAAAGTTTGCTGAACATTGAGTTTAGCTTAATACCTACAAATTTCAAGAACACCTTTTTTCAGATTATCTACTGTTTAACACCTAA
Organism: Incurvaria masculella; assembly: GCA_946894095.1. Taxonomy (NCBI): domain Eukaryota; kingdom Metazoa; phylum Arthropoda; class Insecta; order Lepidoptera; family Incurvariidae; genus Incurvaria; species Incurvaria masculella. The sequence continues at coordinate 19,254,129 of OX335653.1, read as the reverse complement.
TAGCCAGTAAAATGGACGAATATTCCCGAGAACCGTGCCCATGGCGTATTCTGGACGATTCTGGTGGTGCATTCATCATGGGTGCCATTGGTGGGGGCATATTCCACTCAATCAAGGGTTTTCGGAACGCTCCCACTGGATTAAATAGAAAGTTTGTGAGTATCATTTAGTTCCTGTTCACGTTACTGTAATTCTGTACCTTCTACAATGGTGAAAATTTAATGGAATTGTCAAAGGTCACAAGCATTGGCGAATTGATTTCTGTAAAGTCACAATGTACAAAATATCCATCAAACTTTCTAATTATGAGTTGACAGAACATTTGCAAAGCAAGTTTTAATTTTGAAATCATGTTTTATCTATCACCTCTGCCTTCCCCTTGGGGAAACGGTGTGACATTCATGAATGTGTGATATTAGCCATCCGCGTGCAGTACTTAGTAGAAAAACTTATTTTAAATGAACACTGTTTCCATAATATATCCGGCTTTGGGTAAGTTATATATTTGCAAAAGAAAAAATTATAAGGGGTGCCATTTTTGGCTCTCGACAAGAGGTCTCAGGGTTCCCAGTCTTTGAAAATTGATGACCTCTTCATTCCACCACCTCTTCATTTATTTTTGACTCATTTATCTATTACCGTGATATTATAATATCTCTAATGTAATTATAATTTCACTGGATTATTTGTCAATCGCCTTTATGCCATTCACTGCACTATGTTCTGTAAAAGTCCAGTGAATTCACAATATGACTAGTTCTGTTGGTATAATCACAGCTTTGACAATATCACATGATGGTATATGCCTGAAATTGTAAGCTGAATTCAATGACCTGTCTGAGTGTAGCTTGTCTACCAATTTGACAAAATACAATACAATACAATACAATACTGACATTTTTTTCCAGTTGTTTATTCAGGGATTACTAGGCTTACAAGCCTACTATGCAAGTCCTATAATGACTTTATGGATATAGTAATTTCAAGCTATCATCTACTGTTCAGAGCCAAGACATTTTGAACAATATGTGCCATTGTTCTTTCATAGGCTTTCTTAATGATTTGTGAATCTTAATATTTTTAAACCTGAAAATATCCTCAAATAGCTTCATTCATTTCTTACTGCAAATGTTTTACAGTGTACTGTGCTTTCATAGACCAAAATATATATTTGTATAGCTGGGGAGCATAGCAGCAGTGAAGGAACGCTCGCCGATAGTGGCGGGCAACTTCGCGGTGTGGGGTGGCATGTTCTCCACCATCGACTGCACGCTCGCTCACATACGAAAGAAGGAGGACCCTTGGAACTCTATCATGAGCGGAGCCCTTACTGGTGGCATCTTAGCGGCAAGAAATGGTAAATTTTGGGTATTTCACAGCCTTATTCAGAGTGGGTGGACTAACTTTAATACGCCGGACTAAACCCGTTTTTGTATGGTTAATCCGGTGCTAGTTTCATACTAAGTTTTGATATGTGATCTCTAAATACAACTGTTATAGTTCAGTTTAGCATGGCTACAATCAACTGGATGGAAAAACCGGCCAAGTGCGAGTTCGACTCACACACGAAGGATTCCGTACCATCGTACAAAAATCACGTTTTTTGTATGGGACCCCCATTTAATTTTTATATTTTTTTTAATTTACCTATTTGTTATAGCAGCAAAATAAATATACACTCTGTGAAAATTATAGCTGTCTACCTATTACGGTTGATGAGATACAGCCCTGTGACAGACGGACGGACAGCGCAGGCTTAGTAATAGGGTTCCGTTTTTACCCTTTGGGTACGGAACCCTAAAAGGTATGCAGCAAAAGGGACAATCCAGGTAGAATGAATCCTACATTTGTGGAAGAGGGTCGTATTACATCACGCAAACTTCCCTGGCGGGATAGGCAGAGATGACAGTGCACCACGAGCTAAGATCATCACTTCTACAGACATCCATGCTATTTGGTTACGGGTACCTGACCCATGTCACGAATCATGTCAAGGAACATTATTCCGGGCAACCTAGGCATGACGAATTCATAAACTTCAGCTCTCAGCTGTTAAAACTTTATGATTGTTATATCTTCTTTTAGTTTACAGTGGTCGCTTGGCAGCTTGTGTAGCAAACTCATTCCAACAAATGTTGGTCTTTTTGCTTCCAGGTGTGCCAGCGATGGCAGGCAGCGCTCTCGTGGGAGGGGTGCTCCTTGCACTCATCGAAGGCATCGGCATCATATTCACACGGCTGTCGGCCGAGCAGTTCAAACCTCAGCAACCTATATTTGAAGACCCATCCGTGCTCAATCAGGCATCACAGGGCAGCTCTTATCAATGAGGCATATGTTGTGATTATAGTGTTCTAACTCTATCAGTGATCGAAATTAAAATGTAGTAGAATGTTTCCGTAGTGAGGCAAATTATTGTCTAGAACGTTAAAATATTTTAAGTTTATTTTCTCAAACTGTTGTTTGTGTCAGTTGTGTCAAAACTAGTGTTGCACAGAGACTAGCAAATAGTAATTGAGCACCGTGCTGTTCTGTTTATGCACAACTCCTGCTGAAATAAAATATTGCTAGGAATGTTCTGAAAACTGTTTCAAGATGATGGTTGCATTAATAAAAGAGACACCTTTCTTCAATAACAAGTTTAAATTCAAAGATTCAGTTCAAACGCTGTTTTGTGTGTTCTTGACATTTTCACAGCTAATTGCTAGGTTATCATTGTAGAATAAAGACACATAGTGCTTCGTGCTGAAAGATTTGAAAGCATTCAATTTGTAATTTTACCCTTCAATCAAGGTTCCACACATTTTCAGAGACGGTTGGAATTAGAAAGATTTTTTTTAATATAAACTTTTTTTTGTTCTAATGTTTATAAGGTGTTGCCCCTACAACAATGTAATATTTCAATAAGTTATTTAAATATTTTTAGGTTTTTGATAGGTAAATCTTCACAAAATTCCATTTAAATCAAAACATACATCAACGTCTCTACTGTTTAATGTGATGTACCATTAGCATGTGTAACTTGGTCTGGTTGCACGAATTACAGCTAACGAGTCGTCCGGTGCATGTTATTGTTCCTTTGGCTCCGGGCGGCGCCGATAGTTATTTGCCCACATACCTGAGTGAGCTGTAGTTCGGTGCAGAATCCTGTGAACTGTTTCGGTATAGAAATGGAATAAAAGAAATTTTATATCATAATTTGTTTTAATAAAATAACAATGACATATTTCATTAATATTATAAGTTTCGTGAACACTATTAGAAATGGCATGGAATACAAAAAACTTTAATGGCTTTTGTGGACATTCATTGATATTTGGTATTAAAAACTGGTCTGTAATGGGCCACTTGATAAAACACAGCCAGAGGATCAGTTGAAATCTACTTTTTGATGGTCTCCGGAACCAAGCAACTAGAATAAAGAGGTGAGACGATCTATGCAGGCAAACTGAATTTATTCTTCAAAATCTACAAAGCTCTGAGGCAACTACTCTTTCAAATAACACGGTATTCACTATGGGGACTGGAATAGACAAATATGGGTAAAGCCAGAATCGACATGTTCAATAAAAAATAAACTAATAACCATTCTGGCCCCCTGTCACATTGACACGATGCTATCAAAAATTTTTTTGCTATATGTATAAGCAGCTTCATTAAATTGTAAAACGAGTTTTGTGCACTTGAATATCTTTTCAGCCATTCATAACCCTCAAGTGTCAATAAGTCGAAGTGAACAATATCCCAGTGGAGTAAGTCATTCTTTTTTTGGTTGCGACTCTTCTACGGCCATCTTCCTCACTTCTTTGATGACGTACGCCAGCGACTCAGGGTTCACGCCGAGCTCACACAGCCGGATGCACAGCGTCAGGCTCTCGGGGTCGAGGCCCGTGCCCAGCAACTGTGATATCCGGCTGAGCATCTGAAAGCTTTCGCGCGCCTGGCTGATTTGGACGCTCTTCTCCGATGTCATGGCTGTTGAAAATATTACTGTCTCTCAGAATTTTCAAAGCATGTTAATTCATCAGTACCTCTTAAATGATGGTGAAATAAATATAAAAAAAGTGGTAATGGTGCTGAAAGAGCAGCCTCTGCCTATGTGCCTTTCTCTTTGCAACTTCTCACTTACATTTAATTTAAATCGCATTTTAAACCCACTTTCCAGTAAAATTTTCAGCAAAGAATAATGTCTCTTACCGCCACTATACAGTTTTAATTGAAAAAAGATAACACTTATTTTTGTAGATACATGCATAAAAAATATACTCATTTTTTAATGGCAGAACAGACATTAGGGTAAGTAGGGTGAGAACCCCAAAACAACCAATAACTTGGTTTAAAAAGTGAAATTGAAGAGATCAACTCTGCCGAAGTTTTTCCCTCAAAGTACAACCGACTTTGAACAGGGTGTGAAGAAGCACCTGGCCGGCCGGCATGGTTTTCGCAGCCCCTATGAAAGTCCAATAGCCCAAGCCCAGCCGAGCAAGATTGTTTTGTGAGGTCCTGGTGTGTGCAATGTGCCACGCTTAACATAAAAAAAAAAGAAAAACAAGTGGGTATGTAATCACAGATAAGAGAATAAGCCACAGATGCACATGCCAGCAGATCGGTACGAAAGCATGCCTGTAGCTGTCTCGTTTGTGCCAGTAGAATTTGTATTGTGTTACGGCTGGTAAATCGATTGCTATTAGCCAGCGTGCGAGCTACTCGCCCAGTTTAATTTTTTGTGTACCAGCGGCACGCGGTGTGCAGTGAGTGGCGTAGTGGGGGTGGCGAGCTAAGTACTAGCATGTATGGACACGTTTACTAGTAGATATTTGTGCAGTGTACTTTTTGGAAAATATTTTTGTGCTTTCTTAAAGAATGGCTCGATGGGGCGATGAAAATACTTTAAAATGTATCATTAATTACCGTAGGTTATCTGTATTTATGAAACACAGGCTGTCTATTGTACTAAAACTAAATAAATTTGAACTTGGTTTTTTTAACACAAGCCTAAGAAATAAAAATAAATTTTGTTTTGTTGTTTTGCAACTATAAATGGCATCACCCCAGATGCCTCACATTAGTTTTAACATTCTCCTTGTGAATGCCAATGCCTACTGTGGCGCTGAGGGTGATGCGCGAATTACATTCTCAGGATGAAAAATATGAAAGCTATTTTAATTCCATAAAATTTTAGGTGGTCAACAAAAAAATATACCCAAGGTTTATTTAAAGAAATAAACCTTAAACTAACCAGTCCATGTTGGGGCCTGCATGTCTGTCATGTTAATATAACTTAAAGTAAATTATTCCGAAATTACATGTGAACACGTGAATTAATCGAATTGACGAAATGATACGACATATTTGATTCATTGTATTAAAATGAAAGATTGTTTCCTTAAAATAAAATTTCCAACCATTTTCAAACTTCCAGAAGGTCAATCTTTAATTCTATCCATCTAAGGAGCTTCAAATATGGGTGCCGAGTAGGATTAAATCTATTTAAGATTAGATTTAAGGTAGGTCTGCATGAAAAATAAGAATCAACATGCATGGTATTTAGAAGCTCTGATCTGAAGCACTCATGCGATGGTAAAGTGAGTTATGGGATCAAATTATGAACTGTAGGAGATAAAAGCCTAAAGAGTCCATGGTATTCTACCTGATCCCGGCTTCGAACGCTGCATGTTGAGGATCGCGATTTTTGGACCTCGCTGGACAGAACTATAAAACAAAACACGAAAGCTCTCGCCTATCGTAGTGGATGGACTCAAATATTTATCAGCATTGCGATACCAAAACTCAGATTTGAAATAACCAAATACTTACTTGACGGAGCACTAAAAAATAAATTGCATGCCCCAAAGAAAAACGAATTTCGTGAGTTTTTTGTGATACCCAGCCAGACTTTTTACAAACAAAGCGCATGTAAACGTTTAAAACAGCACAACAAAACGAAACTAAATTCCAGTTCAAGCACAGAATATAATACTGACTGGTAGTTAGTATTCTGTGGTTGAATTGAACCACTCATGTTGGTGTGGCCAGCTGCAAATATACACAAATGGCGAACATCACATAATTTGGAAACCAATTGAAAAAATATTTATCAGTGCAAAATTATAAGTTACAAGAAACAAAAAAATAACACTTGATTACTTTTACGTATTAAATATTTAATCGTAAGCCATATGTATGCAATGGTATTTGAAATAAAGCAACAAAATGGCTAGTCAGCAGCACCAATAATAGTCGGCAACAAAAAACAAATTATGTTGCCTACATTTTAGTTGACAACACTATGAATTTCGGTGTTCTCTAGCTGCAAATTAATAAACCATGCATTTAGGTATTTTAATTTTAAAAGGGATGTCGGATAGATGTATATTTTCGGGCATTTCACCAGAATAATTGTATAATACAAACAAAAAATAAGACGACGTATCTGTATAAAGCCTCTGGTAAGGAAACTTGCATGCGTAGCGTTGTTTTAATGTTGGTGAGCTATTTTTACACTGTATCCCATTCCGAAAATAATCATTTTGAAACGTGGTGCGCAGCTTCGCGTACTTCTGGAGGAAAATTTAGTGTGAGTCAAGTTGCATAGCTGTACACAATTATTTCCTTTGCACGTCTCAACGAAATTCAGGGAAAATAATGGTAAGTACTTTTTAAAAATGCACACCATTTATTCTTGACGATTGACACAGCTGGCCTAAAATTCACCGACGCGACTAGAAAAAATAATCTAACCTGTCGTTGCACAGTCTTTCTATATAGAATGTTACTAATAGAAATTATTATATTTCTGGTTTTCACATCAAATTTAATGTTGTTTTGGCCTCGATTAATATTAACGAGTCTTAGATGGTTGTGATGTTTGCGAACTTCGGAATTGGTATGAACTATGCGCCATGATTTTCTACGATGCGCGAACGCCGGAAAATGTTGCGAAGATGCTTCATAGGCTGTCACTTTTAAATGTATTTTTTCATTTCCCGCCACATTGCAACGGACTCATCCAATCTCATATGAAATATGTGTGTATCATACTAGGTTTAATCCGTACCCAAAGGGTGAAAACGGAACCCTATTACTAAGCCTCCGCTGTTCGTCCGTCCGTCCGTCCGTCCGTCCGTCCGTCTGTCACAGGGCTGTATCTCATGAACCGTAATAGGTAGGCAGCTGAAATTTGCCCAGATTGTGTATTTATTTTGCCGCTATAACAACAAATAGGCAAAATTAATAAGAATTAAAGGAATTAAAGAATTAACCCATACAAAAAACGTGATTAAATCGTGTACGATGGTACGGAACGCTTCGTGTGCGAGACCGGCTCGCACTTGGCCGGTTTTTGGTTTTGCTGTGCAATGAATGTGTTTATCGAAATCGGAGAGTGTTTTAATATTTTGATGGGTTGAATGAATCCAAGATTGAATATTATCATCCTGTGAATATGTAAAGGTGGGTACTTCGATATATGTAGAAATCTTCAGTAGTATTCAGAGTGGGAGGACTAACTTTAATATGTGGATTATCGCCGGACTAAATAGCATTTTGTACTGTTAGTTCGGTGCTTGTACGCGTACTAAAATTTGAAAGTTAACTCTGAATACGACTGCTTGTGTTTTGGCATGTTTATCCTTAGCTCCATCTATTGTGATGGCATGTTAAAACTATTAGGACTATGTAGAGAGCGCTGAGGTCCCTACAGTTCTGATTTAATAAATGCAGCGTAACATCTATCACGAGGCGGGCCCTGTTAACAACCAGTAGTTTCCAGAGTTGGCTATTAAAATTAAAAAGGTAGATTATTACCGGATTTACCATGTAAGACGTGATGAAATTTCAATCTTTCAAAATAAAATACAATTCCAGAGTAAAATCGAATCCATTAAAACGGACGTGTTTAATCATGCGTTGACGTTGATTTTGTGTCCTTTCGTGCAATCGGCCCGGGGGTCTACTCATGAAAGCGAACGCGAAAAGTTCTCGAGTTTGGTACTGTCAAACTCTATACTGAAAAAAATTTGGCATCTTTTTTCTACATAGAGTTTGACAGAACGGAACACGAGAACTTCTCGTTTTCGGTTTCCTGAGTAGATGGCTGGCTGGGTGCAGTTTTTAGTGGCCTTATGTCATTTGTTTGTAAGATCCACCTAGTAGGGGAAGGAGACCTACAGTTTTACTTGGGTTCCGAACTATGAACAGCTCGAATTTGTAACGAAATGCACTTATCCAACTCAGAAAGAGAAAGAAAGTGGTGTAAGACAGGATTTGAACCAATAACCTCTCCCACGAAAGGCAAGCCCTCTAGTCCCTACACCACTAGCTGTACACAAATTTTAAAAGAATTATCACTTTTAAACTACACTTTATACAGTTCTGGTCAATGGAATATTCAGATCTTTTTATTAAAACATGGTTTGGTATTCATGGTTCTATGATACTCGAAATAAGCCCGCTATGTTCTTGCAACTTAACTCCCATTACAGAATCAGAGCTAGACTAAAATTATGTAACGTTATTTTCGGTGACATACTTACTGATGTGGTTGCTTTCAGGCGGAAATGGGTAACTCACAATCTGAAATCAGTTGTGAAACCACAGCTCCGACAAACAGCGGTACAAATGATGCACCAGGAGCCGACGGAAGCGGAGATAAAGTGGCGCAGCCTCCTACCAGCCCTGCGGAGGAAACAGTCAAACCCTCCGCGGATTCATGTACAATCTTATCTGCTGCTGGCGAACCATTGAATATTGGGATGGTTATTGCAGGAGTAGCACAGTCAACACCAGAAAGTAAAACAGTGAACGATAATGAGGTAAACAATAAAATATTTAACAAAATTGTTGATGAACAAATGTGTAATTAGAATAACATCACATATTTGCAAGAGCATGCCGACAATGCAATCGTTTCTTATTTATTCTCAGGTGGTACACGCGACGCCTCCCGCGGCTCCGATATCCGGAGATAAAGAGCCTTTATTACCCTGTATTCAAGATCCCATTATCATCCAGTCTCCTGTGAGCACCACACTTCCTGCCGACCTTATCAACAATTCTATCATTTTTGCATCGGCTTCCGATGCCCCAATAGATGCAGGCACACCTAAAAGCACGTTAACTAATGATGTTACAAATGATGCAGCTCTTCAAAAAGCTACAACACTTCCTGATGCATCGGCACCCATAGTAACTGCTCCTGTTATTACTCCTTTACCCGTTAATCCTGAAACAGTTGTAACTGATCCTCCAGGCACTGTGGCAGCGCCAGTTGCTAGTATACCTGAGTTAGGCACTCCTTCCGGGCTGATAGCCTTTACTTCTCAAACTGCTCCCTCGGACTCAGTAGTTCCAATACTTACAGAAGTTGCAATTTCGGTGGCAACACTTGCCAACGATGTCATACCTACTCTAGGTGAAGGTGTACATGCTGATTCAAGTGCGAATGTAAGTATTGTAAAACATAAGTATATATTTCTTATTGTTTCAAATATGTAAAAAATCAGAGCGATCGCTCCTGGAAAAAAATCGTCTATTTGTGGTAAGCAACTCATATGTAACATACAATTTCTAGTAGATGGTATACATGATACTCAATATTTTCGAGATTAGCAACTGTGGTTTATTTTTTTGGGATCAACAGGTAGACAGGATATGAATATCTGCGGTCTGGAATAAGATTAGGAAATAAAAAGGAATGGAAAAGAAAAAGGAATTAAATATAGTCCAAAGTCACGACAACACTCTTTAAAAAAACACAAGGAATGAGAGGAAAGAAATTACTTTGAATTACATGCTTAACTTTTTTCTTCGCCGCGTAAACAGTATTAGATAGTTACTTTGACAAATGGCTGTAAAAACCATGGAGGTGAGTAATTTCCTCACACCCATGGTCAAAACCTTATCTATCTTAAGCGAATAGGGAATAAATTGCCATTCACATTGAACATTTTAAGGCTTTGCATACCGTGTTGAATACGCAGAAAGTCAATTAATGCTGGCAATTTGTTATAATAACGAATGGAACAGTAGAAATTCAGAATGAATCTGTATTCGTCGGGAGATATAACTAATGTTAACAATACTGGTGTCCAGTAGGAATTGAGTAGGCGGGAGTAAGAACTTATATGGACTATACTGGTACCTAGGAAATATACATAGAACAGACGGGATTCAGAATTAATGTGAATTACTGGTATCCAGGACGAATGGAATAGGCGGGAGTCTGAACTATTGGACGCTGTCTCTGAATTGGAGAAGACGAAAAGAGAAGCCGCTTCAGATGTCATTAAGCTTAAACTAAAGGTTTCATAATTTTGTGTCTAAATGTTTGTTTGTCAATTTCAAATGTACACATAAACATGACATATACACTTTATTTATGCGTATCCTTGCGTATGCGTGGAGACCTCATCGAAGTCTATAAGATCCTCAATAATTACTACAGTACCTCCAAACTCAACGAAATGTTTGCAATAAACACATTGACTCACCTTAGAGGACATAGCCTAAAGCTGAACCACTCTTCCTCAAGGACAAACCCCAGAAAACATTTTCTTTGCAACAGAGTTGTACACTCCTGGAATCAACTACCACAGGAAGTCATAAGTGCCAAAACAGTTAATGGGTTCAAAAATTTACTAGACAAATATAAATATGGAAATAGACCATAAATAAATAAACAAAAAACAAAAAAAATAACAAGTGCACTCAGTAGTTCTAAAACCTGATATGCACGCATCAGCTTATAGCTGCTAGTGTTATAAACCAAATAATAATAATAATAATATATTCAAGATGTTTTTTAATAATTGAATCCCATGCCTGCCCTATGACTGGTTTCCGCCTCCCGCATCCGAATTGTTTTTTATGCATTTTAGTATAGATTTTATAAAGTATGTGTAGGTACGACGAATAAATAAGAAATGCTTTAATATATATCTAATATAGGCATTAATCAGTAGCGGCATTACTTATTTATTTAAGAAAGAAAACAAACAGCCAATTACAAAAATATAGACAATATTTCTTATGAACTAATAAGGTTAGGCCAATTATATGTTTCCCTGATTAGTATTTAAATTTATTCAAATAGGGATGTATCTGTTAAAGAGTATATGTATGTAAACGAGTGTGAAGTATGTAGAGTATGTTGTAGTGTGTAGTAAAGAGTGTAGGTGTGAATGTATATAATTACTTATATATATTATTAAAAACTAAAATTAAGGCGTAAATAGTATATATCTCGAACATTGATATTTATTGTAGGTATAGTAGTAATAATAATAATAAATTTAATTAAAAATACACATATAGGTAGTTGTATAGGGTTAGATTAGTACGTAGATAGATGTATTTATGTCAATTTTCAGATCACGTGCCGTGTGACTGTATGAGAGTATTCTTTACTTGTTTTTTAAAGATGAATTTACTGAGATGGAAGAGATCAATGTGCTGGTATTTATTGTTATAGGCTTCTGTGATACGTGGAATAAGTGCATTTCGTGCGTAGTTGGTTGCATGTAGTGGTTTATGGAAAAGCAATGTGTCCGTAATATAAGAGCTATATGAACGTAATAAAGTAATATGTTTCGCATTATGATTTACACATTTGCTCTTTGTTTCGCATTTATCCTCATCTATTAATTTAATATTTGTGGGCCTTAGGTACAGATGTTTCTATTTATTTATCTACATGGCCAATATTCCTTCGGGCTTACTCAATTGCACACTCACGTAACTATCGGACCTTGTCACTCAACACACCCTCACACACCAACACAACCTCACACACCAACACAGCCTCACACACCAACACACCCCCAACAACTAGGTGGTGATTGAAAACCAACTTCGCCTGATTGCTGTAGCATGCTGCAGCTTTTGTAAGTGCGAACCATCGCTGAGTCACCACAGTCCTTTTCCTTCGTGTACTCGTTTAGTTTATTTCTCGAGGAAATGTTTTACTATTTTATTCTGATGCGACTATAACTCAATGCGTATTGTTTCGTTAAGGCCAAGGACAACGAGATAGAGTTATTGAAGGCCCGCGTGAAGACCCTGGAGACAGAGCTGACGGCCGCGCTGACGAGGCCCGGCACCAGGAACCACGAACTGGTCGAGACCATCAAGCAGCAACACGAGGAGGTACGGTACCCGCTGCACGATGAGCTTGACAAGTTAACTGAGTCTTGGGTGATTGGGAAAGGTAAAAACATATGTTCGGCATCTTACGGTGAGTATCGCAACGATCAGAGAACACTTTTATGTTCTGGGCTAGAGAAGGGTCTCAGGAATTTAATTTACAGTTCTTCCGGCACGGAATAAGTAAGCTTCCGATAGATGGATTAAGCACAGGCGGAGATTAGGAGTTTTTATTTAGAGCATATTCAGAAAAAAGTTTTTAAACTTTTTACTTTATTTCAATCCAAATAATAATTTCCCAAATATGTAGTGGCCGTTGCAACACCCTGTATAGAAAGATAATTATAATAGATGTATGGCGATTATTATAATATACGATTTAATATATGAAATTGAACTTGAAATTAAACGATTATTATACTAGCCAATGCGTTTGCAGTTTCTGATTCTTATGGAATAAGAACATGTAAAAAACTTGTGTAATTTCAGCTAACGTTCTACCGATATAGTTTTAAAGAATAATTTTAGAAAATAAATTTTTTTTGCATGGAAAAAAATGCTGAAGTCAGGTGGGTATCAAACATATTCTTTTAAGGTTTTCTGCTGATATTGATTTAAATATAATTTTAAGGAGCGTTTTTTTTTTTATGCGACCTGACATGGATGGCTAATACCACACAACTATCGTTATGATATTAGCCCAATACACCTCATTCCCGAAGGGATTTGGTGCCATGGCGGGACCTTCCCTTTATGAGCACGGCTACATTGAACTGGATGGAAAACACGGACAATTTTTCATTGCCGCTTCGACCATCTTTTCATCCAATGCGATGGTACCAACCCGGGCGGGCATAAACCGTACCACCTAGTAGGGGAAGGGGACCTACAGTTTTACATGGATTCCGAACCATGGAGCAGCTCGCATTCGTAACGAAATGCACTTGTCGAACTCGGAAAGAGAAAGACAGTGGTGCATGTCGGTATTGAACCCAGGTCTCTGGTACGCTAGGCCAGTCCCCGCGCCACTAGGCTACGAGCCGCTTTTTTATAACATTATCTACCAATTTAGTTATAATAATATAACCTTGCGTAATTTCTTTAACAAAACAATTGAAAAACCATTTTCACGCGTTATGCGGGTTGGTCACATTTCGAAAGATTTATTCCGAGCTACTCTAACTAAGCGACAATGTCGGGCTCTGGTTATCCCGTTTCAATCGCAAAAATAGGTCGAAAATGTTTAGGTATAAGGATACTCTTAACATTATTTACATGTACGCTTTCAGCAAGTTTGAGTTTGAAGGTTGGTTGCATTTCGAAAAAATAAATATTTGAGGTCGAGTTGTTGCGTAGTGAACATTTTGTGTCTATTTATATTCAAAGTCAATGAGCTAAAGCACAAACAAAGCTGTGTAAAACATGTATTTGCTTAGTTTACCAGTTAAGTTTTACTAACATACATAGGTATTGTGGGCAGATTGTTTTTAGGGTTCCGTACTCAAAGGGTGCCAACGGAACCCTATTACTAAGCCTCCGCTGTCCGTCCGCCCGACAGTCTGTCACAGGGCTGTATCTCATGAACCGTAATAGGTAGGCAGGTGAAATTTTCACAGAGTGTGTCTTTATGTTTCCGCTTTTACGACAAATAGTAAAAATAAAAAAAAATCAAAAAAATAAAGGGGACCACCATACAAGATACGTGATTTCATTAGGTCAAATATTACGGAACCCTTCGTGTGAGAGTCCGACTCGCACTTGGCCGGTTTTTATCTCACGCAAGTGATATTAGGCTGTGGTGATATTATTACCTGTCGTGATATTAGCCCTCTACTAAAATCTGACTGATCACGCCACATTGTCAGTGGAATTAGGTGCCATGCCAGTGCCTCCCCTTTGCACGGATGCATTGAACTGGAAGGAAAAAAACTTATAGCAGTTTTAATTGAGAAAATATGAGTGAATTTTGAGACAAATGTGAAGGTAAGTTGAGCGGCTCGTAGTTCAGGGGCTAGGGACTAGCCTTCCATGCCAGAGGCCATGGGTTAGATTCCCACCCTACATGCACCACTTTCTTTCTCTTAATGAGTCACTTAGCATTTCGTCACTAATGCGGGTTGTTCCATGGATCAAAATCCATTTAAAACTGTAGCCCAAGGGCGGATCAACGGGGAAGGGGGCATTGGGTCATGTTCCTCATGGATCCCTCCTAGCCTGGATCTGGTCGACTATATGACCCCTCCTGACCGGAAAGCTGGATCCGTCATTCCTTTCCATACTATCACCCCTACTCCCCTAAATCCTATCAGGGTTAGGCTCGCCTGGATTGATAAAATCGCATTGGACGAAAAGATGCTCGAACCTTTTATGAAAACTTGTCCGTATTTTTCATCCAGTTAAATGTAGCCGTGGTCATTAAGGGCGATGGTCCTGATATGGCATATATTCGGAGCATAGGAGCCAAGCAACACAAATATGTTTAATGCAATATAGTCTATTGACCACTGATTGCTTGGATATACAAACTATTTATTTTACACTTTATAATATATATTTTAATATTGCCCAACAAATTATTCCTATACTACGTTCTACTATAAATTATTATATTGCGACGAAAGACCCTGTCTCCCATAGCACAGGGAATCCTAGTTTGGGAGACAGGGATCCTACTAAACTTTTACAGCAAAAATATTCTTGAATGAACACGATACATATACACCTACATACACATACAAACCGACACTATCTCAAAACCTATTGTTCTGTTTATTATTCCTGTACATGTACTGAACTTGCTTAATCAGTGAAATAAAGATTTATTATTATTATTATAATATTCTTTTAGGAATGTGGTGTGTTGGGCTAATATCATGACGGTCGTTATGGTATTAGGGATCTATGTTAAGGGGGGGGTGACCATGCTCACTTAATTTGCCAGTCAAATATTAGTGAATAGTCAAGATAGTGATTAAATATGGCGTTAAGTTGCATTTCATACCATTATAACTGTCAAACGACGTGTTATTCGATCAAGTGAACTTAAACCACGTTCAAGTCTGAAAAAAATAATGGTTTTTCACTCTGTTAATCACCGCTGCTAAAACCTCAGGTACTTTAGCAGGATGCTAAGTAGTCAATAACTTATGGGGAAAGTCAAGATATCCACCACATGGTAAGGTTCTTAAGTTATGAGTGGATAGACGGACAGACAGAATACAAACGTTTGATTTTGATTTAATCAAACTTAATGAAAAGTGATGATGATATGAGGAAAGAGAGGGTAAGAAACCTACAGTTTTACATTACATACTTCCGAACCATGAAAGTAATCCTTATTCGGGGGGAAAGAAACATCGATAAATCGAATTCTAGTTGACTGTGGAAGTATTCATTTTTCTTTCGATTGCGTGTAACTGAATTGCCAAAATAACCATGGTAATCACAGCCCGTTCTGCTTCCAGCTGCTGAAAAAAGCGAGCGGGATGATCTTCGATAAAACAAAGATAGTTAAGAACCAAGAGCTGCAAATCGCTGCGCTGACGGCGCAGGTCGCCTCACTCAAGGACGTCAACAGCATTACGAAGGACCTGCTCGAGATACGCAACTCGGAGATCAAACATCTTGAGGTGAGATATTCCGATAGTTTAAAAGGCAAGGAAATCAACTTTATAGAGTACGCCAACAATGCCATTGAGTACATGGTCGATATGCGTAGTGCATATACTGATGATCTTGTGGTGAGTGACAATGATAATGCAAATACCTTTTCAAAGATTAACGGCTTTCTACTCACAGCATTATTTATGCGGAGCACAAGGTTTCGAACCAAACATGACTCATCTTCACGTGAGGTCCCGTGTCCAGCGGCGGCCAATGGCGAACTGTCAATTTGACGTGTTCCGCCGTTGACGAAGATTGCAGTTGTGGGTAGTCTGAAGGTCTTGAGCGGCTGCGTTCCGGAGCTCCAGGGAAAGGCGAAAAGGAAAAGTGTTTTTTGAGAAATTCATGTTTCAGTTCACTCGTTTGAGAAATACCACTTACGTTCTGATAATAATGTTGAAGATCATCAAGAATGTTGACAGTAAACATTTAAATCACGTCCAGAAGATTGCGGAGTTTAAAACTATAAGATTTAGTGAGTGATGCATTCATTTCTCGAATCTAAATTTCCATATTCCTGCCATTCCATTCCATTCCTGCCATAATTTATTGAATATCGTTTCGAATTACAGCCATAACCTTTTGCGTCAAAGAATCAAGGACATTTTCGGCAATCGCACTCGGCGATACTGTTGTTTGAAGGAATGAATATTCGCGAACTGCTGTGCTCGTGTTGTCGCCACCTTTTTCACAGTTTTGGTGTTGGCCTTGCAGAATGGGCATTTCCATAAAGTTTTCGCCCCTTCGGACAACTTTTTGTTTATTATGGATACTAATATTTACACAAACATGATGGTATGGTCGGCTGCAAGTATGTAGAAGAAGTTAATATTTGTTAAACGAAGAAAGCAAAGGATTCGTCCATAACATAGAACTGTGATAAAATCAAGCTGGTTGCTGTTACAGGAGCGCATGGAATGCATGGAGGGTCGCTTCAAGGCGGAAAAGGAGCGGCACATGCTGGTTCTGAAGCGCGCGGAGACCGGTCAGAGCATCAACAACGACCTGAAATCGGAGTACGAGACGCAGCTTAAACTATTTAAGGTGGGATGAGTCGCCGTCTGTTTGGCTGGTAATTACTGTACTGACTATCACACATGCAAAGGCACATAAAGTGCATGGTTGGTCAATTTAAGGCGGAGACGGAGCGAAGAAAACAGCTAGAGCAACTGGACTGATATTGGACTGAACCTAACATTTTCCGGGACAAAATGTTAGGTTAGGAATAAAATATCTACGTGCTAATTTTAATCCAAATCCATTCAGCCGATTTTGCGTGATTGAGTAACAAACATCCGAAAAATTTGTAGGACTAGTAGAATCACTTGGCTTGCCACTAACACCGTTGTATTTCGGTTTCATATTACAACTGGGGTAATACAAGTGATTTACAATATAGTTTAAACACCCACAGTAGACTAATATCGTTTACTTACATTATTTATTAAATATTTCTCAAATCTACACGATATGGACTAATAAACTTGTGCACATGAAAATGAGTTGATTCTTTTAAAATGCTGTATTAGAGACATTTCAGTATTCAAAATGTGTGCACGTCCTATAATACTCGTGAGTTAATGAACTCATTAGAAGCGAGAGGACTCCGTGCTTGACGTAAGTGATCCAACAGCCCGATCCAACCCTTGGAAGTTTACGTGAAAAGGTTTCCCAAATTGCCAATTAGTTGATACATGATAAAAAGGAAGATGTGCCACCTGGCGCGGCTACTATGAGATCCACTGTCGGCCGGATTACCCATAAGCAGTGTAGGCAACTAACTGCCTAGGGGCCCCGAGCACAGAACAAAAAACAAGTTTCAGCCAGTGAACATTTGTAGGGCGTCCCACACAAATTCAGTTTCTTTAATTCGCCTGCTGCTATCCCGTTGGGGTACAGCCTGGCTCACTTTTGACAGGGGCTCACGAACCCAGTCACAATAAATTCGCGATTCAGCAGTAAAAAATGCGTGGATTTTCCAAATTTCTTATATTTCTTACCGACAGGTGTCATGAAATAAAATTGTGATTGACACAGCTTATGCCAACCGAAACAAAACACCGGCTCTGTTCGGGCTGCTTGCTCTGAGCCACTATGAGCAGGAAAGTGCAAGAAAAAGCGTTTTGGCTAACGGAATGACAGTTCTTTGTACAGTCAACCAAAGGTTAAAGGATACATTTCCGGTTAAACTTAAAAATGAATGGTGTTTAAATACAATCTCTGATTCAATTTTGTTAGGGTTTTGTTTACTCAGTAGCTAGTAGACATCCTCAACTATGTTTGAATCTATACTCAACACTATAATTGTTTCCAAAAAACAAAGTATCTCGACTGTTCATCTTTTCATTCAACCGGATGTGTATCCTAAACTCTTTGTTCGACTGTACCTACCTCGGCCGTTTTCGCTGAACAATAGAACTGTTCGGAAACGCTTGGAATCACTCCTTTCTGTTCTATCATGCGAAATGGAATCGCGGAACTGAATCAAAACTGTCAGCTGTCAGCGGGTTTGATCGCTCGTTATTTGTCTTCAAAGATGATCTTCTTCTTTCTTTAATTGTTTGTTGGGTTGGGCTTCCAAAATGAATCCGTCACACATACGTCAAACTGTGCGTCAAACAAATGGAATGGATGTCAAATGGTTGAGGCGTTCGGGCTGTCGGAGCAGGAAATCTTGCACCGTGCTGTTCCGCCTGGTTCTGTTCTGTACCGAATAGAATGGAACCGTTCCGCGGAGCAATAGCCCGAACAGAGCTACCATCTTTCGGTCAGTGTACATTTTTATTATTTATATAGCAGATCGTTTATATTTTTTTGGAAAATTGTGGTTTCCCGGTGTGCGATCCCGTGCTTGGCCGATATGTTTCGACTCTAATGACAGAGGCTAGGTCTACTCCGATGCCCTGGGATTACGTCCGATAGCCTGGTTCGTCGAACTGACCTCGAATGGTAAACCTCCTTCGTTTGAGGCGACACATGTCGGCCTAGAGCGGTATCACACACCGGGAAACCTAAAATATATTGTACAGCGACGGAATAATGTATAATCATATGTCAAGACTTGGTATTATTAATAATAATAATACATTATTTATTTGAAACCTAGGATCCATACACAAACACTTAAAATTTCGACATAATTTCACAGTCGCAAAAAGTAAAATATAGTAAAGTTACACGCTGCATCTGTACATAATTGACCGAGCTTAGTGAACGTATCCGTTTCAAGATTGGGCAAAAATGCTTTCGTTTGTCCGGCTGTTCTCTACAGCAGGCCTATTCCTTAAATTCCGTAATCAAGGATATAAATGAAATGAATAAATAAGCCATGCAATAATCTAAGTTAAAAAACTCTAGGCGCGGTCGGATTCTGGATAGGCAAGCATTTTTCGAAAGTTGAGGCTGGCAGCCTCGGATTCCGGAAAGCTCGGTAATGACTAAGCTTTCTGAATTTCAGGAGCTGCGAGAGAAGTACGACCAGCGCGTGCAGGCGCTGGTGGCTGAAAACAAGAGGCTTTCAGAGGCTTCTGGCGGCCCCGCGCCCTCACCATCCACCTAACCTTCCTGAAAGAACATATCTACTTGACAAATATGTAATCTTACCTCGTACTGACTTTTGTATTTTGTGGAAAATAAATACCTGAATAAATTTACTTTTGTTTCGACATATCAATGATTGAGCGATCTTGGAATCCCACGCTTGGAATCGAAATAGATAAATACTAAGAATTAGAAAGATTTCGTAGCACAACATTTCAATTATTTAAGGTTTTTTACCGCGAAAATCGCTTTGACAACCGCTATACAAGCGGTTCTCTCACGGAGATTTTTTTTATGCAACCATAATGGATAACTAATACCGAAGGAATTATGTGCCATGCCAGGACCTTCCCTCTATGAAATTTCCCTTTATTATTTAAATCGCACCCGCGCCAGGCACGTCCGCATTTACTTTTATTTTTCCGAACACACCGAAATCCCGAAATAATCAGGTGCCATGCCAAGACCGTCCAAGGTCGTTTCGACCATGTTTTCATGCAATGCGATGTTACCAACTTAGACGGCCTAGTAGGGGAAGAGGGACCATGGAAGAGCTTGAATTTGCAACATGATGCACTTATTCAACTCAGAAAGAGAAAGAAAGTCGTACATGAATTAGAACCCAAGGTCACGGTCACAATTCAAGCCAAGTCCTCACGCCCCTGACCTTCCAGCCTCTTCTGCATTTGCAGTTTCTATGGGAAGAGGTGCCAAAAAAGTTACATTTTTGGTCTCTTGGTATTCTTCTGTTTCTGGTTTGGTATAGATAGGTGTGTACGATCTGTTCTTTTTTCGCAGTGACCTGTTTACTACGCCTATGGCAATTTGTGCCTGGTGCATGAGAGAAATGAGTATCCTCTCATGGAATGGATGTTATCAATTTAATAAAACTTTCAGTACTAACTAAACCCATAATCAGCCCCACTGAGCAATAATTTTTATTTCTCCCTCTGCAGTTATCGCAAAATATATGTTTTTTTTATTTTGGGGGTTTACATACTCTTACAACGATTGGAGGATGAACGCACGTTTATCCTCAAATAGTTACCTAACTTTCATATTTGATAAAGCAATGTCATTATTTTCAGTTTTGACAAGCCTTGAATGTAAATACACACAGTGTGTGCATTTCGTGCGTTTTTACAACCAAATCATCTGCAGCTGTTAGTATTACTAAGACAGAGTGTGTATTGGTATCTATTTGCGCTCAAATGGTAGATTTTACTTCTAGAAACCAATCTGCATACTTAACAGAATTATGGAAAAATATTCATTCAATTACCTATGCCTCTAAGTAATTAAAAACTTTTCACTGCTATTAAACTGAATAAAACCTTCAAAACACCGGTTGAGTTTCGTGAACTTCGTGACAACGATGGCCACGAGAAAAAAATCAATAAACTTGTCAAAAATACAATTTCGCACACCAATCTGCCGGGGACGCAGCTTCTACAATCGACCATCTTCAAATCCATCTTTGACGAAACATAATAGGCTTTACTACGTTGAGTGAAGGTATAATTGAAATATCAACAGTACAAAATAGGAAGATTAGTATTTATTTCTTAGCATTAGAGGTCCATATTGCTTTGCTCGTACATTTCGCACCTGTTGTCGTAGTCGAGAATGTTTGGAAATTGCGGACTCATTTATTATAGCAATTTGCCTCAGACGGATGGAGCCACCCCTATTCATGCAGGCACGAGGCAATTTATAAAGCATTTGAGTTTCAACTTTTAATGCTCCCGGAAGCTTTAATTGAAAATGAATTGTTTTGAGGCAACGAAAATTATTTTGAGGTACAACTTTTGGGTCCGTATAAAGAAACGCGGCAATATGAGGAGCACGTGGCAACATTTAGAAGGAACAGAGATGATATGCCATTTTTAGCATAGCTAGGTAGTACTTTATTTTAAGAATGTATAGGAAATGAAACATATTGGTGTATGCGTATTTGAGTTTAAGGGGGTGATAGCACTTGGTTGCATTCAGTTTGATAAGGGCGTAAGTGAAAGCACATTTTATTATTTTTAAATATAAGTACTCCCGATTTTTAAATTTCAAAAAGACGATAAATAAAATTTTTGTTTAGCTGTATTTTAACATATAATTATGTACAGGGTGTTTGGTAATTTTATACATTCCTTCTAAGGGGTCATTCTAGAGCTAATTTGCAACAAATTTGTCCCAAAATAGTATTTGAGTTTAAATTTTTTTGGAAATTTTCTGTCTTGTTATTAAAAAAATATAATTATAAAATAACTACTCCACTCTGGGTACTTAATCAGCTATTATCTAATAGGTGACGAATGAGAGACTACTTTAAAAAATATGTTCCCTCAAAATGTCCGAAAAAAAAACACAAAATGTATTTAAATCGAAGAGCATTATTAAAAAAAAAGTATGACACGTGGCATGCAAATGTCCCCTTTTTTTCCTATATTTGTTTTTTGTTTCACACGAGCGGCTGTCTTCGAGGCTGATCCTTGTTTTTTAAAAATCAATCATGCAGGTCTCATAGGTAGCGACGCGTAACTCAAGATAACCTCTAAAAACCTAACCTCGCCTGCCTCCGGCCCACGCTGTCAAGATCATGCCGTCAGCTCGTATACCATCGTCTTGACATACATTTGGTTTTTGGGATAGAGGTGCGCCTACCGAAAAGAGTGAGCGTTTTAAGATGTCGTCAAATTTCTCTTGGTACAACGCAACGGTACAACCAAGACCGTGGCAAGCTTATGAGTCCCAGGCGCATATCTATTGAAATACTTGAAGCCAAATTCCCGATTAATAGTCCCTGCTGCATGAAAACGTGACTCTTCTACATTTAAGACTATCTAACGTTATTGATGATGTTACGTAATAATACTAATCTTTCATATGAATACGAAACGACACAGAATCTATGCAGTTCTTAATAGCAACCACATAATACGTTAAATAGACTTGCACAGCAGTACATACTTCTCAGGGGGTTAATTAATTACTTGGGTAGGAACTGTTGTGATCATTCATATTGCAGCATTATGTTCAACAAACAAGACTCAAACTTCCACAAAATTAGCGATGCGGTGAAGGGCACGGCGCTGTACAATTTCGCTCCATCATCTGCACCTAATTAGCACAATTAAAATATCGATTAAATGAAAAGGGTCGGCTTTAATTCTCCTAAAGTTAAATAAATACATTGTGTCCAAGTTGGCTTCAGTACGGACTTGTCACCGGCTAGATGTCAGCGTATGATCAATGTTAGCAATATTTCAGCAGGTGGGGCGAGCAAAATATACGTAGTGAGTTCGGTTACCAATTTGGAGCCCCTATTTTCGGAAACATTTTGTTCTACTGGAGCGACAAATTGGATCTGCAGGTCTATTCCTGGCATTACGTAATCAGGAATCCTGAGTCTAGAAACCCGCTTTTATAGAGGTTTTCAAAGCAATTTTCTTGACGAAAATATTCCGGAGCATATTTTTTTTTATTAATCAAGCTTTTCCGTCGACAAACTCGCTTTGAAAATCGCAATAAAAGCGGTTTTATAGACTCAGGATTCCTGATTCCTGATTACGGAATGCCAGGAATAGACCTGCTGATTACTGACTTCTTCAAGAAAAAAAAAAACAAAATTACCACCTTGACCCGATGTGTGGCGGTTGGGGCGCTGGAGACACGACCTTGAGGCACTTCTTGGCACCGCTGACACGACGAGCCGGTACTCTGCTGTCGGCGCGCACCCAGGTGTTAATCGGCGTAAGAAGAAGAGAGAATATGAGAGGAAATTTGACCAATTTAAATCAATTAGAAGTATTTGTCATACCCGACGGGACCAACTCATTCTCGGGCACTACGGTACAAAACCGTGCTATTGCGTTCTGGGACCAAGGAAAGTTTAAAAGAAAAAGACAGGCTCCGTGATGAGGAGGATGCAACATGTCCACAAAGCAGACAATGCGCATAGTGTTTGATTTGGTAAGATTTACGATAATTTTAATTACAAAACGACTTATAGCTACAAGTAAACCACGACCGCTGTAGTAAAACATCTAACAAAAACCAAATTTATTACAAATCTTCATGAAACAAGCTATGTTTGATGACTAATATTTTTCAGATGTTTTTATTATATCGTAGAGTAATCCACCTCCAAAGTTTTCGCATAAAACTCGCGAAAAATTCGAGCTTTTGGACCTTATAACTTAGAAACCAAACACAATTTCACTATGCCAATGGTCATCAGACAGTCTAGTTCGATCAAATAAAGCTATCTCGCGCAAGATCTCTGACAAGAAATATGGGCATGATATTCTATATGGGGAGTTGAGCGGTAAGGCCCACCTTAAGAGGACAATGAGGTGATCGAGCTCCATAGAATAGCTCGTGCCATTTTTTTTAACCGACTTCAAAAAAGGCGGAGGTTATCAATTCGTCTGTATGTTTTTTTTTTTATGTTTGTTACCTCATAACTTTTGCCTGGGTGAACCGATTTTGATGATTATTTTTTCAAATGATAGCTTCCCAAGTGGTCCCATTTTAATTTGGTTAAGTTCTGACAATGATATCCATGAGAAAATTATAAAAGTCTTAAATTTGTATTAAGATGTGCGCGACAAATGGACGAATAACTCAATATAACGCCAACCGATTTCGGTCATTCTTTTTTTATTGGAAAGGACGTGTACAAATTAATAAGTGTACTTCAGATTCACTAAAAATAAACAAATAAAAAAAAATTACAAAAAAAATAACCGACTTCAAAGAAAAAGCACTAAAAAGTAAAAAATAATTTTCATTTTTGTAGTTACGATTTTTGTTATTTTTTGAGTCGGTGTCAGCCAAGGTTAGGTTAGGTTAGATTAGGTTAGGTTAGGTTCTCTTGATTGGCGCAGCGCGTGCCCGGCTGACGCCGACTCAAAAAATAACAAAAATCGTAACTACAAAAATGAAAATTATGTTTTTCTTTTTAGTGCTTTTTCTTTGAAGTCGGTTATTTTTTTTGTAAAATTTTTTTTAAACATATCTTTTATCCATGATATAAGCCTCTAAAGATTTGTGTCAACATGTTTAAAGGCGTATATCATGGTAAGTTATATAAAAGAAATCAATAAGTTCGCCTGCCCTCCTTTAGCCCATTGCGCGCGCTCTTCAGCTTTTGATACATTTGAAAACGCTAGTCGATCGGTTTGACGTAAACGCCAATTTAGGTGACAAGTGGGACTAGGGGATAAAACTGTGACAGCGATGTGCCTGCAGCGCGGGTTCATGCATTTTCAAGTATGTCGCTTCTTGTAACCCTATGCCAGGCACAGGTATTTCTCCACCTACTAATGCTGGATCTTCCGCCTTAAACAAAAAAAATACTTTGGGGTCTTCTGAATGGTTCTCTATAGTGGGGTATATATACACATATATATAGGTGGAGCTGTTGTCGAGATACAGATTTATCCGCCCATATTTCGTTGTATTTTTAGGGTTCCGTACCAAAATGAAATGAAATGAAAAGGGCCAACGGAACCCTATTACGTAGCCTCCGGTGTCCGTCCGTCCGACCGTCTGTCACAGGGCTGTATCTCATGAACCGTATTAGGCAGCTGAAATTTTCAACAAGTGTGTATTTATTTTGCCGCTATAACAAAAAAGTTAAATTTAAAAATATAAAAAAATAAAGGGTGTACAAAAAATGCTATTGTGTTAAATCTTGTACGCAACCCTTCGCGTGCAAGTCCGACTCGCACTTGGCCGGTTTTTTTTCCTAAACTTCTTTCCAAAATATTAGCCCGCAAAGGTTTCTGATCACAGTTCACCGGGTTCCGCCTGGGTGAAAATACAAATGAGATTGACCCAATCTGAGTCGGTAACCTCGAATTGATGTGGTATAGGAACTTCAGGTGCGACGAGTTCTCTGAGCTGTACACCGCGCGAGTCGATCTTGTATTTATCACACTTGGTACTTACTTAACGATTTAGATCGTGGATTCGATTTAGGTCCTAAAATTGGCTCAACAAAAAAAACATTATTTATCGAACCTGCTCATACAATTTCACGACAATCGGTCGAGAAATTCGACCTGCAGAGGAGAACAACCTGACAGATATAAAAAAAGCATTTTTTCAGGAGCTGAAACCGAGATCCGCTCGCGCTTCGTGCTCCTTCGGACAATTAATAAATTCAGTCCCCGATACTAATTAATTCTCAGAAGAAAGAAAGAAATCAAAACACTCGTGAATTTACTTTCATGTATTTTGACTAGTGTTCTTCTTTCTATCAATAATATTTTTATTGTTTGTGCTATCGATTTTCTTTGTTTATTTTGTAAACGTAAGTATCTAACTGTTTACCCTCTCGTCCTAAGGAAATACGTAGCTTATTGAAAGGATAACATACGTATGTAATATGTAATATATCGGCTTATTTGCTAATACGAGTCAAGTCTTGCCCTACACTTTATAGTGAGTGTGTTGAAGTAATTACTAATCCTATAATGGTTTTCACCTTGTTGGGTGGTTAGTAATGTACGTACTTTGATCTTGATGTCAAGCAAACTACGTGGAATTCATTGAATGTATTTGTAACCCTAGTTGGAATTAGTACATCCATTATGAAGGTTATTCTAATTACAGCATATTGTTTGGTTATTTTTTCATATAGTTCTAAAAAGTATATTATGCCAATGAAACTTTTCAGATAAAGAAAAAAGAAAACATATTATCATAATAATGACGGCTCATAGCTCAGGGGCGTGGTGACTTGCGTTGCATGCCACATGTGATGGGTTCAAATCATCACATCAAAAAGAAAGTGGTGCATGAACCACTTTCTTTTTCTTTCTGAGTTGAATAAGTGCATGTCGACACGAATTCGAGCTGTTCCGTAGATCCATGTAAAACTGTAGGTGTCTTTCCCTTACAAGTAGTAGAGTTTAAACTCGCCCAAATTGGTACCATCGCATTGATTAATAAGGTGGTAAAAACGGAAAAGAAAAATCCTCCGTGTTTTCCATCCTGTTCAATGTAGCTGTGCATGGCCCCTAACTCTCTCGAGAATGCGGAGTGTGTGGTATTAGCCCTCGATGTCTAGTTTTATAAAATAAAACAAAAAAAATAACAAAAAAACCGACTTCAAAGAAAAAGTATTCGAAAACCAATTAGCATACACTAAAAAAAAATATTGCCATTTTTGTTATTACGTTCTGTATGTTATGTTCTGAGTCGGCGCCAGCCAAGCACGCACTGCGCCAGTCGAGAAAACCTTGGCTACCTTGGCTGACACCGACTCAAAAAATAACAATAATCGTAAGTACAAAAATGGCTATTATTTTTTTACTTTTTAGTGCAAGTTAATTGGTTTTCGAATACTTTTTCTTTGAAGTCGGTTTTTTTTCTGTTAAAACGTTTGTTTATTTGTTTATTTTTAGTGAATCTGAAGTACACTAACTAATTTGTACACGTCCTTACCAATAAAAAAAGAATCGATCGATTATTTTCTCATGGATACCATTGTCAGAACTAAACTAAATTGAAATGGGACCACACGGAAAGCACCAGCTTTAAAAAAAATCATCAAAATGGGTTCATGCAGGCGAAAGTTCTGAAGTAACAAACATATAATAAAATTTCATTCGAATTGAGAACCTCCTCCTTTTTTGAAGTCGGTTAAAAATTAAAATACATACATCAAAAAAATATATCTCTCCATCTCAACCCAAGACTTGAAACCCTGAATTGTCAGTTATTCTCCGTAGGTACATTTTTAAATTCCGAAGCCCGTATTCATCGCTCGCGAAGCCGCCATTACGGGATTTATCCACGTCGCGCACGTAGCTTAGATCGCCGAAGCGTGGCTGCGTTCCCTTTCGGGCCATTACACATGCCTTCGTGTAAAACTGCCACATACATTACCTGCGCGAGACGAAACCGCCGCAACTGGCGGGCGCACCATCGTTATCGCATTTACGACGTCTTAACGGAACGAAATATTTTTTTATTCACTGTTTCAGGGGCTGCCGATGTGGAACGATTCCCGCAGTACCATTTTCAACCATAATTCCATATATGATACCTTTGAGATTACCGCGGTCGTTAGACATGTTTGAAAAATGTAACGGCTTTTCGCGCGTTTTCAGTCGTCTGCTGCGTACGAACGTGGCGGATGCCTCCTTGACAACGGGCTGAATGATTAGCTCGAAATGCCCGGAAAATGTCTCTTCCCGCCGCGTGAAAAGCCGTAATATTTTTCAAACATTATTCCATATAACTGAGGGGTTACCATGGTAAGCCAACACGCCGGGCGAATATCAGGTGAACAGGTGATAGAGTGATTAAATCTGAGGTTTAGTTGCAGTTCGTGTCATGCTAACTGTCAAACGACGTGTGATTCGCCTAACGCCCGGTTCCACCACCTCCAGCTAGAAAAATCCCAAAGTTATCTTTCGGTTACATCATACAAATATGCAATGTAGCCGAAAGTTGACTATCGGATTTCAGGTAACTGGAGGTGGTGAAAACAGGGGTAAGTGAACTGGAATAAACCAATTGGCATGGCATGAAATGTAACTAAAGGTCAGATTTAATCACTATTTTACTTGTTCACCTGCTATTCACTTAAGGAGTTATATACTATGGTAACCCTCCAGGACATCGATGGCTAATACCACACCCACCGTCATGATATTAGCCCAATACATCCGAAGGAATTCGGTTCCGGGACCTTGCCTTTTAGAGCACGTCTACATTGAACTGTATGGAACGGATATTTTTTCAATTCCGTTTCGACAATTTTTTCATCCAATCCGATTGTACCAACCCTGACTCCACCTAGTGTGGTCAGGGGACCTACAGTTTTACATGGATTTCGAATCATAGAACAGCTCGCATTCGTAACACTTATTCAACTGAGAAAGCGAAATAAAGTGGTACATAAACGGGACCGGGACTTAAACAAGGCAAGTCCATAAGCCCTTCTACTCTTTCAGAAAGTCTACGAAAATATTAAATGTTAGTTTTGAGATTACCGCGGTCGTTAAACATGTTTGAAAGATGTTACGGCGTTTCACGCGGCGGGAGGAGACATTCTCCGACGTTTCGAGCTGATCGTTCAGCCCGTTGTCAAGGAGGCATCCGCCACGTTCGTACGCAGCACACGACAGCCGTAGAGCAATCTACGTGGCACACGCAGCGGGTATGGACGACGGGGAATGAAACCGAAATTCGTTTGTATGGAGCCGGCATAGCCACTCGTGAACGGGTGCTGTCTGTGGGAAACTCGTTGGCTGTGATAGTCTTTCCAAATAAACTGATATTTGTCATGAACTGTTGCATACGGCAAGAATTGTTGACTTTCGTAAATTATTATTTTTAGTATAGTGTAATAACTGAGTTTTCGTTAAAACATTTGACAAACGCTTTTGTAAATATTATTATAGACTAAATGGACGTTGAAAAATAAAGCGGACTTTCTTGTGCTGTGTTTTGTTTTGCTGCAACTATACGAATGAGTAAATGTCTATACTCGCTGGGTAAGGACGATACAATCCATCAGGGGGTCCATTCAGAGTAAGAGTGAGTTCGAGTTCGTCACTAAATATCAACTCCCTTTTTAATAGTGGATGTTTCCACACTTCTTGAACATCATTACAGTTAGGTAAAAATCTGGTCTGTCCCGTAAATACGTAGGAAGTATAAAGAACGGTTCCGTTATTTAAATAATAAAATATTTCCAAGCAATTTTTAGGTTAACTCACTCCCGAACTCGAACTCACTCTTACCTGAATAGTCCCCCAGGAGTGTAGAGTATCTAAATTCATACAAATTAAAAATAAAAACATGTTCAATCTCTCTATTTTTTGAAATTCGTTCTTGTTCCCAATGGATGCACCTAGCAGTAATACTATGTGGCAGGGTAATTCCGAATGAAAAATTGTCCGTGTTTTCTATCCAGTTCAAAAGAGCTGTGTTTATAAAGGAAGTTTCTGGCGTTGGCATGGTCCTTCGGGAACGCGGTGTGTTGGGATAATATTATGACAGTGGGTGTGGTATAAGCCATCCATGTCTAGTTATCTCAAAAAACAGGGTAAATGCGAGTAGGACTCGAACAAGAAGGGTTCCGTACCATCGTAGAATATTGAATACAAACAAAATTCATTTTGTTTGTGTGGGCCTTAATTTTTTATTCGTTTTTTATTTAACTTGTTTCTTGTTATAGCGGCAAAATAAGTACATAATCTGGAAAAATTGTATCTGCCTACCTATTACGGTCCATGAGATACAACCCTGTGACAGACGGACGGACGGACAGACAGCGGAGGCTTAGTAATAGGGTTCCGTTGGCACCCTTTGGGTACGGAACCCTAAAAAGTATCCTTACACACGCGTTGCTGGACGGATAAACACCCTAATATCGAAGTTATTCAGATTATTTCACATCATTGATATTTGGTTTTAGATTTATGGATAATTTGAAGAAACAGGTAGATAGAGGAAACCCGGGTAAGCCGTAGTGGGCAGGCGCGGAGGCAACGACCTTATATTTGATTAGGTAGGGTAGGGACCTTCCCAAGGTGAGAGTTTGATAACCTGCCTCCTTTATTTATTCGCGTCTACAGACCTTCAATGAGTGTGTTTTACACGGTTCCATCGCTCAGGTTCTGTCAAAAAACCGGCCAAGTGCGAGTCGGACTCGCACACGAAGGGTTCCGTACCATCGTACAAGATTTAACACAAAAAAATCACGTTTGTTGTACGGGACCCCCTTTTATTTTTTTATATTTTTTTAATATTACCTATTTGTTGTTGTAGCGGCAAAATTAATAATACACACTCTGTGAAAATTTCAGCTGCCTACACATTACGGTTCATGAGATACAGCCCTGTGACAGACGGACGGACGGACGGACGGACGGACGGACGGCGGACGGACGGACAGCGGAGGCTTAGTAATAGGGTTCCGTTTTCACCCTTTGGGTACGGAACCCTAAAAACTATTTGATTTCAAATGTCGGCAAGTCTCCGACTATAGAAAAGACCGGCCAAGTGGGAGCCGGACTCGCACACGAAGGTTTCCGTACCATCGTACAAGATTTAACACAAATAATCACGTTTTATCTTTAATCACCCCTTTAATTTTTATTATTTTTAAATTTTACCTATTTACAAAATAAATACATACTCCGTGGACATTTCAGCTGCCTTCCTATTACGGTTCATGAGATACAGCCCTGTGACGGACGGATGGACGGACCGACAGACTGACGGAAGGAGAGCGGAGACTTAGTAATAGGGTTCCGTTGACACCCTTTGGGTAGAGAACCCTAAAAAGGACGGATATATGTCACCTAGCGGGCCTACTATGAGCCCCGCTGTCTCCAATTTTCAAAAACTATACCAACGCAACTTAAAGGTACATGCCAGATGCAAACATAGACGCAGACACATTGGAGGGTTTGTGTGGGTGGGACGAACGCATTTTTAGAGCACCTTCGCGTGCGATTGCGATCGTTCGACTGTGTGGCGTACGACGCGCCACCATACAAATATATGGTCATATTGGCCATACGGAGGAGACGTCAAATCAGGCGCCTGACACTTCTCCTTCCTTCAGTGTGTCTGACTGATAGCCTTTGCCTTATAAATGGTACGAAAATAGTTTCTGCCTGAATAATAATGCAATGTAGGTTTTGCAATGTGACTGAACCTGGACTGAAATTTGCCCAACACAACTAATAGGAACTTGGTGCCATGCCAGGACCTTACCTATATTGCACAGCTAAATTGAACTAGATGTAAAACCCTGACATCTTTCATTGCTCCATCGACCATCATTCGTTCAATGCATCGGTCAACCAAACCGGGCGAGATTGATCCTACTATCTACTACAATCACCAATAAGTAAATAAATAAGTCTAGTAATTAACGGTACCTACAGTTTCACGTGAAATTCGAACCACAAACGACGAATCACATACCTTCCGTTTTCAGTTACCTTAAATCCGAAAGTTAACTTTTGGTTGCATGCTTATATGGTGTAACCTAAATTACCTTTAGGTTACACCATATAAGCTTTGGGATTTTTGTATCTGGAGTTGGTGAAACCGGGAGTTAGTCGGCTCTAACGACATGCATAACAACAAATGTCTGCGTAGTTGTGTAGCAGTAGTATGGTATTAGCCATCCATGTCAGGTTGCATAAAAAACATAAAAAAACAAACTAACCTTATCACAAATGCAAATCTACCAGCAACTCCATGCACGCAATGAATAGAGTTTGGAAACTGGAGAATGGAAATGAAAGGAAATTTATTCAAAACACTACCTGAGATACTCGGTTCCGCTCGGGCCCATTTAGTTTTGGACATTCACCCGAGCGATGTCAATTGAAACGGTCAGTTAAAAATCTGGATTTCGACAACAGCGCCACGGATTTTAACGAATATTTGAAAAACAAATTCGCCGATTTGGTTTTCGAGTTTTGCGATAAGCAACAAATTTATAGTCGTATGTAGAGTGAACTTTAAAAATTTAATACGCGGACTAGCACCGGACTAACCATACAAAATGTTATTTAGTCCGGCAATAACCCGCGCACTAAAGTTAGTCATTAATTAGTATTTAAACGGATTTTGACTGTCAATAGACCGATAAATGATGCAAAAGAAAAGGTATATAAAGCACATAAAGCTTATATAGTTTATAGGTATATATACCTGTTAAATGGTTCTCTGACTAGACTTAAAGAATACCAGATGAAAAGGATGAATGTCAGAATAATCGACTAAGTCAAATACAAATTATACTCCCAACATTTAAAAACTCCAGAAAACGCTGGTTAAATTTTTTTACTGAGCAAAGCTCTAATGGAAGGGAAAGAAAACAGATCCAGAGTATACGTTTTAATGTGATGTAAGTACTCAAAAACTTTAAAAAAATCTATAGAATGTCGAGATACAAAACTTAGATATGAAGCAAATTCGGATATGGCAGCACTGAGATATACTGATAAAAAATCGACCACTAATATTTTAAAAATATTCACATTGAAGTACTTACACACCTTAAATTCAATTGAATCAGAACGTTGTACAATAAAACGAGAAAAACAAATCAATTGAGGCCGTATCGTTTTCGCCCAATATTTATCGCAACAGCGGTAACCGACTTGTAAGAAAAATAACATGAAAAGTAAAAAAATAACAAAACAAAAACACAAAAAATGTAAAGTTAAAAAGAAAAACGCATACTTAAAATTAAAGTGATCGTCTCTAATTCTGATGGTAAAAAACGTTTCTTAATATAAATGACATTACTCGAAAAAACTAACATCAACATAAAGATGTCGTATCGGATGATAGGCGGTTCCCAAATTCGTTTCAGAGAGAGATGTATGTCGAATGACGAGAAACTTTCACCCACGTCCCGTCACCAAAAGTAACCCAGAATAAAGTGGTGTCCAAGTTGAAAAACTTCTCAGCTGCCAGCGTAACTCGGGACCATTCTAACCAAAATAAATATCTTCCAAATTGGCAAGAAAATCCACATATAGCGCAGTTTGGGCGGTTCGCAAATCCCAAATGTCAGCGTTGAAGATTAGTTTCACTTGACACGCTCATCGATGCCTCCGAACTCCGTTGCGGGAAAAGCTAGCGTCACAAATCATGGAGGCACTGCACGCCACGGCGCATGCGTCCGGCGACCAACTCCTGAAATTTCAGTTCCATTCGCGAGGGCGGCCGAAACGCGCAGCCTTCAGGCATCTAGGAGCGACTCGCGAGCTTACGCAGGAGGCTACCGTACATATCGAAACATACGAATTTTGGCAAATTTGGCGCGAACTGCTGTAGCATTTTAGATTTGTGTGTGCATCGTACTCGATCAAGTCGGGCTCAATGTGAAGTTCGGGAGTTAATCAGAGTTATCGGAACGAACTTATCACGAGTGGTGCTTACTTTGGGAGCGATTTTATCTACATCAATACAAACATTGCGACAAGTCAGTTTTTACCCCGTGATCAACCGCGTCTAATCGAATACAAACATTAGTTGAAAAAAAGTGTGGATTATAGAGTACTAGAAGTTCATAGATAATTCTTCAGGGGATTGAACGGATTCGCGGGTTTGGTACGGTAGGTCCCACGTGGCGGCGACATGTGGTGGATCTTGCGCAGGGCTCGCCTCTCCGGCGCCTCCTTCTTCAGCAGCAGCAACAACAACAACAGCAGCAAGAGCGGCAGCAGCAAGCCAGGTGACCATTGATGCATTGTAAACATACGCTAACCAAGTATTCTAAACGAGAGTTGAGAATAATTACTTAAGGTGGCCCAACCCGCTCAACTACCCATACAAACGGGGAAAGAAGATCACGTCCATATTTCTTATCAGAGATCCCAAATTTTGCTCAAAAGAGCTTTATTTGATCGAACTAGATGTCTGATGACCGTTGGCATTGTAAAATGGTGTTTGGTTTCTAAGTTATAAGGTCCGAAAGTTCGAATTTTTCGCGCGTTTTATACAATAACTTTGGTGGTTTATTACGCAATGATATAGTAAGAAAATCTTAAAATGATTAGTCATCAGACATAGCTTATTTAATTAAGATTTATAATCTATTTGGTTTTTGTTAGATTTTTGACTACAGCGGTCGTGGTTTACTTTTAGCTATAAGTCGTTTTGAAATCAAAATTTTCGTAAATCTTACCAAATCATACACTATGCACATTATCTTTTTTGTGGACATGTTGCATCTTCCTCATCACGGGGCCTGTCTTTTTCTTTGAAACAGAGAAGGTCCCAGAGCGGAACAGCACGGTTTTGTGCAGTGCCCGCGAATGAGTTAGTCCCGCCGGGTTGGGCCACCTTAATATGACTACAACTAGTCGAGAATATCTTACAAATGATATTGCCATTCAGCATTTAAAACTGTATTTTTGCAGTTTAGTGTGCACTCTAAAAGGTGTTCGCGGCTGAAATCCTCGGTTTTCCATCCGGGTACCTCTTTCTGTCTCCTTTATTAGCCAAATTTGTGAATTTATTAAACATTTCATAGGTTTAATAGGTCATCAAAACATCAGGAAGAAAACCATTACTTTTATGTGGCTGTACCTAGCGGCTAGACAGCAGTACCTATTGGCTGCCACCCAGGACCTAGTGGCTGTTTAGCAGTATCTAGTGGCTGTCTAGAAATACCTAGTGGTTGCATATTTGTACCTAGTATCTGTCTAGCAGTACCTAACTGATGGCTGTCTAGCAGCACCTAGTAACTATCTAGCAGTACCTAGTGGCTGTCTAGCAGTACCTAGTGGCTGCCCAGCAGTACCTAGTGGCTGTCTAGCAGTATCTAGTGGCTGTCTAGAAATACCTAGTGGTTGCCTAGTTGTACCTAGTATCTGTCTAGCAGTACCTACCTGGTGGCTGTCTAGCAGTACCTAGTAACTATCTAGCAGTACCTAGTGGCTGTCTAGCAGTACCTAGTGGCTGCCCAGCAGTATCTAGTGGCTGTCTAAAAATACTTCATTCGCTCAGCACTCGTTGGGCCCATTTCGCGAAACGAAATTGACGTTGGTCTGTGAACAAATATTTGTTTATCAGTTGGGAGCCAGAATTTTCTTAGTTGGGAGCCAAAAATGAACCCGTGATAACACATCTTAAGGTGGCCCAACCCGGCGGCCTCAAATCATTTGCAGGCACGGTACAAAACCGTGCTGTTGCGCTCTGGGACCTTCTCTGTCTCTAAGAACAAGACAGGCTCCGTTATGAGGAAGATGCAACCTGTCCACAAAAAAGACAATGTGCATAATGTATGATTTGATAAGATTTACGAAAATTTTAATTTCAAAACGACTTTTAGCTAAAAGTAAACCACGACCGCTGTAGTCAAAAATCTAACATAAACCAAATAGATTCTAAATCTTGATGAAAGAAGCTATGTCTGATGACGAATCTTTTTAAGATGTTCTTACTTTATCATTGCGTAATCCACCTCCAAAGTTATTGTATAAAACGCGCGAAAAATCCGAACTTTCGGACGTTATAACTTGGAAACCAAACACAATTTTACAATTCCAATGGTCATCAGACATCTAGTTCAATCAAATAAAGCTATTTTGAGCAACAATTTGGATCTCTGACAAGAAATATGGGCGTGATCTTCTTTCCCCTTTTGTATGGGGAGATGAGCGGGTTGGGCCACCTTAATGTAAACATTGAAGTAATAACAAATACTCATAGTGTTCGTGTTTGGCCTACAGTATAGAAATAAATCATGCACGAGGAGTTGAACCCATTCTCGGGTCCTACCCTACCCCACGTACCGCTGCGCCTCGCCGCGCCGCCGCCGTCTCCGCCGATCGGCTTCCATTCGTTATGCGGACGTGGTGCGATTAAGTAAAGAAATAATGACTAAGGAAATTCACAGCGTGGACGTGTGTGGAATTGTAAAGTCCAAATTCAATCATTGAAGTCAATATTATGTCGACAGCGCAGGTATTAAGATCTGCTTTAGTTTAGGCTTCCGTAAGAATAAGATATTTTCAGGTCATGCGATTTTACGTTTTTAATGTTGTATGTTTTAATGATTTCAACAGGGTTGGAGTTTCAAACCTCTACATATAAAACATATTTTACCACCCTGAATATCGCTCATAAATCGTATATGTGATTTATAATTATTTATACGCATTGACAGAAAACTGCGATAAATCCAACGGTACCTTATATCTTTTAGCCGTCTATGGGATACAAATATGAATCGAAGCTACAAGCACAGAATAATTATTAGTCCACAAGTCAACCCGGCTGCGCAACGAGTTTGTTTTTTACAGAATCACTCCAAGTTAAACTCAAGCCCGTAGTCCAAGGGTAGGAATTATGCATGAGGTGAATAAACCATTCCATAAACGGATTTTTAAAAAATTGCGGACAAGTGCCCGCAATTTTGGCCCAGTGGCGCGACACTTCGGCGATCGCTCTCCGAAGTTAAGCAACGCTGGGTCCGGTCTGGTCTTGGATGGGTGACCATTCGACCGTTGAGAGAGGCTGGCCGTGGTTCGGATTCCACGTTAAGATGTAGGTCCCCTTCCTTACTTACTAGGTGGTAGGGTTTATCCCGCCCGGGTTGGTACCATCGCATTGGATGAACGATGGTCGAAGCGGCAATGAAAATTGTCCGTGTTTTCCATCCAGTTCAATGTAGCCGTGCAATATAAGGAAGGTCCTGGCATGGCACCTAGTTCCCATGTGGTGTGTTGGGCTAATACCATGACAGAACTTGTGGTATTAGCCATCCATGTCCAGTCACATAAAAAAAAAAAAAGTTTGGCTTATCTAATGAGAAGGTCCTGGTAAGCAAATTAGTTTTTTTCTGGGAATATAATGTGTTCTCTAATATTATGGCACAGATGTGCCATTGCATATTTTAGGTTACTGAAAATAAACATGACTGAAGAATTCTGCAGATGAAAAATATCTACAATCCTCTCAGAAGTGATTAATGCTTCGATCTCCTGTACATGAACCGTTTGATGCTTTCGATCAATATACTCGCTCATCCGTGTAGCGCCGCTACTCAAGGCAAGGGCAGGCACACATTGCCTACCACCTGTC
This sequence comes from Incurvaria masculella, assembly GCA_946894095.1. Lineage (NCBI taxonomy): Eukaryota > Metazoa > Arthropoda > Insecta > Lepidoptera > Incurvariidae > Incurvaria > Incurvaria masculella. The sequence goes on along the minus strand of OX335653.1, from coordinate 19,217,205 downwards.
TCATGAAAAATTGCGAAATCCAATTATATGGAAGCCTTCCTCGCCGCGGAGGCCTGGCTTGCTACCCTTCTTCCTGTCGAGTTACGTTTTGTCACAAAGAAATACGTCGTGCCGCCACGCGCCGCGGCGTCATGTTCTCAGCCCACATATGCTATATAAGTAACTATATAGCATCATTGAGGTGAAGAATGTATGGAGAAATAACTTCCATACAACGAGCTCGCAAAAAGTAACGCCATGCGACTTACAACATTATCCCAGACCCATCCAATTTGTAGTCTCCCAAATTGGTAGGTAATGAGATAAAGATAAGAATTATTTTTTCAATAAGCCAGATGGTCATTCCGTCATTCTTCATTCGTAATGATGTATTCAGCGAGTGCCGAAACCAAAGAATATATGCGAAACAAAGGCCAAATTCCTCCGGCGGCACAATTTACGTGAAGACACTTTTTTAGTTCCATCCGTTCTCCTGTTATTTCTTCACCTCCATGCATATCATATGTGTTCCCGGCTCCACTCGGGCCAATTTCGTTTCGGATATTCGTGCGAGCAGAGCCTGGTAAGATGTGATCAGAAACCTTCGTTTCGCTTTATTCAAACGGTAAAGTATAAATGAATTAAATATATTGAGAGGTGCTGGGATGCTGAACACTTGGGTTTATATGTTTTGATTCATCTTTTTTTTTTATGAAAAACCGGTATGGGTGGCTGTGCTGAGGACCAAAGGTGCTCAGAAAAGCCAAAAACACCTCGCCTCGCGAAACCACGCTCAGCGAGGCGCCATGCCAGCGGATTTGCGGACTATGGCTGGGCTATCGAGCTTATTCAAATTACGTTTGAAGACTCCCAGGTTATAGGTATGAGGAAAGGCATCCGCCGGTAGACAGTTCCATATCCTGGCGGTGCGGCAGAGAAAAGAGTTTGAGAAACGGTTCGTTCTCAAAAGCCTAATGTCAACCACAAGGGGGTGCTCTGATTCTCTGCGGCGGGTGCTCCGGATATAGGTAGGATGGGGAGGAATGAGGGATGCAAGTTCCACAGAGCAACGTCCATGGTAGTACCTGTAGAACAGACTGAGCGACCCCACAAACTGTCTGTGGCTCAGTGACTCCAAGCCAGCGGTGATTTGTGGGTCCCCAACTAGACGGACCGCTCGTCGCTGAATTGAGTCCAAGGACGCCAGCAGGTACTGGGGACTGCCTTCCCATATATGGCTACAGTATTCTATCACCGGCCTTATCTGTGATTTATAAAGAAGAAGTAGTTGTACCGGTGAAAAGAACCTTCTGCAACGGTATAGGATCCCCACTTTCTGCGATGCAATTTTGGCCTTGGCTTCAATGAAACGCCGAAAACCCACGTCTTTGGAGATGTTGCAGCCCAAAAATATGCAGCCAAGAAATAAGCTCATTTCAAATAATAAAAAAAAACTCATCCCAATAACAGCGCCACCTACCAGGTCCAACTAAGCTTAGAACCATCCAGATGACCCCACAAAAAACATCAAAATTATTCAAGCTGTTTAGCAAAAATAATAACGAACACACGCCCACCGAAATTACTCTCATGTAATATTGGACAGACTCGGTGATTCTATTCTACTCTATTCTTTGTCGTCTATCAGTCTACATATATGTCTCTCTGTCTGTTGGTCTGTCCGCTTGTACCTCGAGAACTAATTATCCGGTTTTAAAGCGGTTTATATTTACGAATAGCGAGACTCTTCCCCTGACGTAGCTTATTGCTATCACGCTAAACTACCTGTGATTGTAAAAACATGAGAAGTCGGGGACAAAACGGTTTTTTGACGAATTATTTACTATTTAAATGTACGTCACTTAGCAGCAGGCTCGTTGTAGTACACCACTATAACGAAAGCCGTACATTTATCTATTTTAGCAAGCCAGCTCACGTGAGTTCATAAGCTAAGAGGCTCTCTACATGATTAAAGCCGCACGTACGTTTGGGTCTTCAGGGTGGAAAATGCAGAAAGCGAGTGGAAAGCACGTCCCAGTGCAACGTAACCGTACATACATACATCGCACGCTGTACTCGCGCGGTACTGTGCACATAGTCGGTGCTTACCGATAACGACTGAGAGAGACAACACATATGGTATCGGACAGTGTCTTTGAATAGTGTTTTTTATAATACCTAACAACACATTTTTTTTATGTTTGTAAAAACACAATGTTTCTAGCAACAATAAGTGCAGACGGGGTCCAAGTACGCTACACGTCATAGCTAGTCCCACCGCACCTTCACGTGTAGTGCTGGAAAGGTATTAGCAGAGATATTAAATTGTTTTGCTGGGATACGAAGCCACAGGGGTCATTTTGAACTTACGGGAACAGGGAGTTACCATGGAAAATTCACGGGCTGGGTCAAGTGAGCGATTAAATCGGACATTTAGTTGCATTTTTGTGAGGAAAACACAAAAAAATAATAAGATTTCGTTTTAAGGTGAACAGTTATTCCATTTTAAGCTATGCGAGTCTATAGCTCAGAGAGCAGGTTCAAATCAAACATGTAGCATGTACAGTATGTTTTATGTTTAAGGCGATATATGGCGTACGCCATGATCGGCCCGTAAGCACCTGAAAATTTCGCCTCCCATACAAACGTAGTTTACTAATGATTTGAAAACCACTGTTCCAACTTAATTGATATTTGGTATCTAATATTAGGCTACAAATATTTGTGTCTGCATGCCTTTGTTTTTTCGGTAAATGTATTCTGGGTCAAACCACAGAGAAAACAAAATTCGTATGAAGATTTTCTTTTTGCATTCATTTCATTCGGTTTGGATTTTTCAAAAAAACAAAAGCATGCAGACACAGATATTTATTACCTGATATTAGATATTAAATATCAATTTAATTGGAATAGCGGTTTCCAAATGATTAGTAAACTACGTTTGTATGGGGAGCATAGCTTACGGGCCGTTCTTAAGGTGCCTGGGAAAACCATCCCGGCAGGCCAGGTGCTTTCACACCGTGTTTGAATGAGCCCAGGTTGTATTTTGGGGGAAATACCCCAGAAGGGTTACCGACCCTATCTATAAAGGATCTAGAGCATCAGTGGGTTCTTATTTTCGTATTTTTTCTTGGTTTAATGATATTATCCACACTATAAGAATGGTAAGCCTTCCGAGAAAAATCTGAAGTTATACAAAGTGTAGGGTTCGTTATTGGTGGTGTGGGTGGTGCGTGTAGAAGGTGGTGAGTGAGGATGTAAAGGTTTTGTCTCCTCCACGGCGACTTGCTAGATATCTAAGAAATGCAGGTGACGTGTAGAGCATTCCTCAATCTCGATGCCTCGGGTCGCTCAGTCGGAAGCTCAGGGTGCAGGGTCGAAGCTACGGAAGAAAACACGTACAAACCCTACCTAATCTATGCATCTGCTTTGAGAGGACTTTTGAGGAAATATTCAAACACACAGCATGAAGGTGAAGTGATGTTTATTGAAGTTTATCATTGCACAAACAGAAGTGTATAACTGTTAGGCTTATGCGACATACCGATGAAGCTCTAGTCCTACCGCCGGTCTCGTTTGTAGGGTCTTCGTCCCGCTCCTCAGCTGAAACTGGAACTGGTCGGACGGCGACAGGCTCCCTGCTCCAACTCCGCTCTCATCAACTGGCTGACTCCAAACATCACCGGAATAAACTGCACAGCCTCTACACTTGGTCTCTTATGAGAACCTGGTCAAAGAGTCATAATGTCTTTCACGGGCCGCGTGAACTGACTCGTACACCACCTGGTGTCGAGGACACGGCGGACACTCGCGGGAGGACTTCCCTCAGGGTGCAGCTGCGTCGAAGGCCAGAGGCGAGACCCTCACACCATTCCGATTGGTGGGGATTCCTTCAAGATGGCGCTGCAAAAACGCGACGAAGGCTCTCAACGGAGCTCTGGTCTGTACGGGCGCGGGAGTCGAACTGAACCCAATATTTTCATTTTCAGTTCAGTGATATTCTCCTGTTTTTATTTTTATTTTCCGGAATGTTCCAAACTTGTCACATCCCCATGGCAACGTTTCGAAATTTGAGACTTCTAGTGTGTCCTCTCTTGATTGGCTTTTTCATATTTTTCTTTCTTCATCCATAGACAGTTGTCTATGGGCAACCTATATTTTACTTGCCGCGGAAATAAAGACAATACTAAATATAACATCCTACAAAAGCGAGCACGAAATCGGCGTGCAGACATGCCAAAGCTTAGAAAACGTTAGCTTAGAAAAACTAAGCAAATAAAACACACTTTGTTAAGAGCTGTTGAAGTTAGCAAAGCGAATGCTGGCGCCAATGCTTGTAATAAAGACCAAAATCGCTTACATCGCCTTTTCTCTGCTTTTCCGGCGACGACAGATTTTTCTGATAAAGCAAACATAATGCATCAGCTATCTTTACCAGCCCTGTCAAACCCGTTCGAACATTTCGATCGTCCAAGTTTGTGACAGTGGAATTACTAAAACTCTTCAAGACGAAATTCATCGTAACGTCTCTCACGATCTACATCCCAAATACTTAATTTTAACCAAAATCAAAACCCTAATATTTATTAATCACTCCCTAGAATCTTGTTGTTTCCCTGAGACTCGGAAAAGTGTCTGTCATGCCACTAGCGAAAAAAAACTTGTTCTACCTAAGATTAAAGTCCAATTTCCCTTTTTTCTTTTCTCTACTTCCGAGTTCTTGCAGATACTTTCGAGTTCTTGCAGCCACTTCCAACTTGAACACTAACTTTCTGTTAATGACCTTATTGAGACCTTTCAATCAAATTTATTGTTTCTTAATAAACATGTTAGGCGCATAATGACCCACAAATCACATGTAAAATGTAAAAATATTCACGGAAGCCTTGTAGAATACTACTAACTTTCTTGTACCGAATTATCGGTCTATATGTAAAGCTTACAGAACTAACCAAGAATAGATAATATAGCAAGTTTTGTAAAATTATTTTGTTGAGGTCCTAGTCTATTCGCACACTTCGCAATTTCTTAATTAATCTTAGTCGTAATAAGAAGTTTATTTTTCGAAAGCATGTTTTGGACTTTTAATATTAATTTATAAAGTTTTTTTGGTTGCCAATAACAATAAATTTAATAATAATAACATTAATTTTGGAGGAAAATTAAAAAGAAGACAACCAAACAAAGATACAAAGAATTAATTGGTAATAAGTAGAATTGTCTTCAAAACGAACCCTCACTAAAACAAGAAAATGAAGGTGGCGTTATTATTAACAAGATAAAGTGTACGTACAGGTGCACATAATGGCTGATACAACCCGCGAGTGCCCTTGTAAGTAAGGAAGATAAACTAAAGATTTACGCGGAATAAGAATCACGAACGATAAATTCCTAGATAGCTTCTTACCACATGAAAGGGAAGAAATTCAGCGGCACTATTTGTATAATTTGAACACACCAAGAAAGGTTATAGATGAACTTATTTTCTGATGTAAATATGTAAATTGTATGCCTATATGCAAATATAGTTTACATTGCTTTGGTCGTGTATGGAACTTTTCTTAAATATTTGACATTAAACAAGTTCATTATTCGATATTCGTTATTGAAAAAGGGAATAACATTTATCTACTCGAGGATAGACGTTGATAATAAATTATAGTTACGCTAAACTTGACATTTCTAGGTATATTATATATGGCTTCTCCAACCTGAATGGACGATGAAAAAGTCGACGCGATTCATATATATACAAATAGATAAAAACCGTGAAACCTTGTGGCCTACGATTCTTATTTATTGCCTTTCGTTTCTTTTCATTTCATTTATTTTTAAGCGTCCGTAACCAAAGGGTGCCAACGCAAACCTATTACTAAGCCTCCACTGTCCGTCCGTCCATCCGTCCGTCCGTCCGTCCGTCTGTAACTGGGCCGTATCTCATGAACCGTAATAGGTAGACAAATGAAATTTTCACAGAGTGTGTATTTATTTTGCCGCTACAACAACAAATAGACAAAATATAATAATTAAAGGGGGACCGCATACAAAAAACATGATTGTTTTGTGTTCAATCTTGCACGGAACTCTTCGTGTGCGAGTCCGACTCGCTCTTGGCCGGTTTTTCCTTTTTCATGTCAAAAACGAATGGACACTAAACAGCAACGAAAATTCTGGCGGTTTTCATAATTTTGTTTGATTTTTTTTGTAACTACACATGGATGGTTAATAGCACAACACCGTCATTATATTAGGCCAACAAACCGTATTCCCGAAGGAGTGAGGTGGTATGCCTGGACCTACCCTTTATGATCACGACTCTATTGAACGGACGTACCTGACTGACTGACTGATGGTACCGACCCGGGCTACTTTAAAACCCCTATAGGGGAAGAGGACCAACAGTACTGCATGGATTTCGAACCTTGGAATATCTCGTATTCCTGGCGAAATACACTTATCCATCTCAGAAAGAGAAATAAATTGGTCCATGACCAGGGCGGGGATGGCAACTGTCCGCGCCCCCGAGTTACGAGCCGCTCAAACTTGCTTTCTACGATAGACATCAATGGAAAAGTAGGAGATCCGTTACTGTGGTTGCCGCTGAGGCGTTCATTCAGTCAACGTCAGTGTCCGATGATCGATAGGTCGAACCATCGAGCAAGAAAGGAGTCGAGGGGCGACCGAGACGTGAACACACTGCCGCTGTACTGATGAGTTTCGGTAGCAATTTCCTTCCTTCCTCACTGGGTGGGTCGAACGAACAGGGAACGTGGGACTGACACGCAGGCTTGCTCAACATAACCATGGCTTACCGAGAATTCGCTCTATGGACGGAAAGATGAGAGACAGGATGAAACGAGACTCGGGAACTGGCCATAGTAAATAAGATTCAGAGTTGCGTGGCAGAATCCGTGGAATACATGAACAATATCTGTTTATATTATTTTCCGCGCTGTTTTAGCATGAAATTAAAAAAGTTACGTTTGTAATGAATGTTAAAGTATATGCTTTCATTTGGTTCTCATCAAAACGAGACAAGACAATCTTTTTTAAAAGTATATAACCGTTTATGTCTGGATGTTTTATACACCATTTTGAAAAAGTTACAAAATACATTTTTAAGAATAATATTTTCTGCCCTAATTCCGAGTTTAGTAACATACTGAGACATGTAAGGAATCAAATGTGTTATTTATTTCCATCCCACACCGTAGGCCTATTCTTAGAATTACGTGCCCAGGAATTCGGAATATTTTAGCAGAGAAAACAGCTTTCATAGCGGTTGTCAACGCGATTATCTCGACGGAAACCCTAGAAATGTTGATAGACCGTGCTCCAGAATCTCTGGCTATAGAAGCGTTATTCGTAACTGAAAGATTCCTAATTCCTGAGCACCAAATCCTAAGAATAGGCCCACAGGACTAGTACTGAGCCCCTAAATCCATAAGATATATTTAAACTCGATGAACTGATATGAAATGACTGATCCCACAATTCGTAGAAGCTGACGGCAGAAATGTAGTCGTCAGAGCTCTAAAAAAATGGGCTTAGGCACGCTTCAGACACAGACACGAGCCAGGCCGACGAAGAGGGACAAAGCCGACACTAAACAGACGGATGGAGTAAACGGATCAACAGGCACCTTTCAACTATTCTGTGAATAAATTGGTACGGCGCCCTCGATGCGCGAGTCAGACTCGCACTTGTCCGGTTTTTTTAAGTGGCTAGATGGATGGTTGGATGGTTTATGAACATTCGGCTCATTACGCCGCAGGAGCTAGGATGGCTAATACCGTACAAATATCGTCAAGATATAAGCCCATAACAGCACATTCCAAAAAAAAATATGAGCCATGCCAGGACCATCCCGTAATGAGCATGCCGTGCATGGCTACACTGAACTTCATGGAAAACACGGATACATTTTTATTGCCGCTTCTACCATAGCTTCATCCAATCCGATGGTACTAACACGGGTGGGTTTAACCCTGGCAGAGGAAGAGAACCTTCAGTTTTACAAGGGGTCCAAATCGTGGAACAGCTCGCATTCTTCAGTTGTAAAGACGATAAAACATAAAAAAGACCCTACTTGTCTACGTAGTTGGAGGGTTATTTAATTCTGGGATACCTCAGGGTCATCGACGAGAAGGAAATCATTTATTCGAAGGCTTACAATGGGCAGACGCACGAGTGAGATGAGTAAGAGCTCGGAAAGGCAAAGCGCCCTCAAATGCACAAGTGGCTATAAGGTTCAGAGCTCCTAGGCCCAGTTGTCAGCTAAATTGGCGTTTACGGAACTTCGAAGTTACGTAAAAACTTCTAACTCCATACAACTTTTTACTAGATATTGTGTGGTTTTACTTCTTCAAGCTGTCAAAGTCAAACTCGGACTTCCTATTTGTATGGCAACACGGAGGCGGCGTAAATGGCAACGGTGTGTAAACTGTCAAATTAAGGTGGCCCAACCCGGCGGGCCCAACTCATTCGCGGGCACGGTACAAAACCGTGCTGTTGCGCTCTGGGACCTTCTCTGTTTCAAAGAATTAGACAGGCTCCGTGATGAGGAAGATGCAACATGTCCACAAAAAAGACAATGTGCATAGTGTATGATTTGGTAAGATTTACGAAAATTTTAATTTCAAAACGACTTATAGCTAAAAGTAAACCACGACCGCTGTAGTAAAAAATCGAACAAAAACCAAATAGATTATAAATCTTGATTAAATAAGCTATGTCTGATGACTAATCTTTTTAATATGTTCTTACTTTATCATTGCGTAATCCACCTCCAAAGTTATTGTAAAAAACGCGCGATAAATGTGAAATTTCAGACCTTATAACTTCGAAACCAAACACAATTTTACAATGCCAATGGTCATTAGACATCTAGTTCGATCAAATAAAGCTATTTTGAGCAAAATTTTGGATCTCTGACAAGAAATATGGGCGTGATCTTCTTTCCCCTTTTGTATGGGGAGATGAGCGGGATGGGCCACCTTAAAAATGCTGTATCGTATATATTGACGGACCTATTTCTCAATTCTAATCGCCAGATAACTATTCGACGGATTTATTTACATTTCTGCTTATCCATCCGATATAGTAAGTCCATATGTTTATTAGTAAAATTATAGTCAGATAATTGTAATAGAAAATATAATTCTCCGGCAATGACTATCCGTCTTATACGAGAACATTTTCGCCGACATACACCTCATTATTTTTTCCGAGTTTCTAGTGTTAAAGACCCGGAACTCCGCACTCACTAGTTCCACTATCCCTAAACTAGGGAGGGCTCAATACATCCGAATTTTAGTTAACTATTATTAGTTTCTCGGTATTGGTCAAAATCTCATAATAATAATAATAATAAAGCCTTTTTATTATTATTATTATTTTATTATTTGAATTACTAGAATTAGAATATTATTATTAGAAGTGACTCAAACTAATGTGGAGTGTCAAAGGAGTAACTAAGGCAGACGAAACGGGTTCGTCGTAAGGGGTCCAACCGGAAGGATCCATTGCTATTTGGAACGACACTGAGAGGTACCTCTAGTCCGAGCTGTCACTTAAATTGGCGTTTACGTCAAACCGATTGACTGGCCTTTTCAAATGTAGGGAGAAATTTAAGAGCGCGCGCAGTGGGCGTTAAGCTGCGAATCCGGGCTTAAGGTGGCCCATCCCGCTCATCTCCCCATACACAAGGCGAAAGAAGATCACGCCCATATTTCTTGTCAGAGATCCAAAATTTTGCTCAAAATAGCTTTATTTGATCGAACTAGATGTCTGATGACCATTGGCATTGTAATATTGTGTTTGGTTTCTAAGTTATAAGGTCCGAAAGTTAGCATTTTTCGCGCGTTTTATACAATAATTTTGGAGGTGGATTACGCAATGATAAAGTAAGAAGATCTTAAAAAGATTAGTCATCAGACATAGCTTTTTTAATCAAGATTTATAAACTATTTGGTTTTTGTTCGATTTTTTACTACAGCGGTCGTGGTTTACTTTTAGCTATAAGTCATTTTCAAATTAAAATTTTCGTAAATCTTACCAAATCATACACTATGCACATTGTCTTTTTTGTGGACATGTTGCATCTTCCTCATCACGGAGCCTGTCATATTCTTTAAAACAAAGAAGGTCCCAGAGCGCAACATAACGGTTTTGTACCGTGCCCGCGAATGAGTTAGGCCCGCCGGGTTGGGCCACCTTAAGCTTAGAAAATAGCCGGTTGAATTGTAATAATTTCACGCCAAAGCAAGCACCGGGCAATTCAGAATGTATTGCTTATTTCAAAAAATTTAGCTGGGCCCTGTGTTTTGCCAAAATCATATAAGCAAATATATTTATAGGTAGCTTTGGATTTCAAAAAAAAATGTTGCGAGAAATATCAAGTCATTCTTCGGTACGATTAGTATCGAAATGGTAGATAAGGCGTAAATATGAGATGGCCGTCCTCTCCGACAATTTCTGTTTTTGCTCGATTCCCAAGTGTCGTAGCGTGATAATATAGCCTTCCTGAAGAGTTGGGCTACTAAATACAAATAAAATTTGTAAATCCGACTGTTATTTCCTGAGATTAGCGAGCTAATGAACAAACAAAAAAAATAACAAACTCTCCATCTTTATTATTAGTATTAGATTCATCAAAGCAAGCGGACACTTCAATAATCCGTGATATTCATACAATAAGAGCTCACATTACATATATGCAAGTATTATGGTATGGAGTATGTAGGTATTAGGGAATGCAATCCCGACTCGAGATTGCAAATTCGAGATCCCGCGGGATTAGAAATATCAATCCCGCGGGATCCCGGAATTTTCGGGATCCCGTCTAGTTTTAAAAAAAACTGCTTGTTTGTGATAGTGAGGTTAACTAAAATAACATATTACTCGAAAGAAAATAAAAACCTTTATTATTTAATCTTACCAACTAAATATTTATCAGGTTTTAAGGAAATGAACATAGGTAATTTAGGTAATCAAAACAATAAGCATATTTCAAGGGAATTAGGAAGTAGTTACCTACGAGTGATTTTGAAAATGAAAAAATAATCACTACAACTGCACAACTAAAACCACGGAATTGTGACTAAAACAATGACGAACGTAAACAAATAACAAATGACTGCCTCTCCGCGCGCATATACTTCTCACTTACACGACACAGTTCTATATTATCTGTCCCACTCGTCACCTGTCGCTAATATTCGGAAATAGTCGGAATCGTTTTCTAACGCTGTTTGGCGTTCCTGCCGCTCGCGGCCGTTAGGCAGCGCCCCACTTGCGCCCCGCGTGGACGTGTGTAGCGTCGCTGATCACTGCCGCCCAATCCCGTCAATCTCGAAAGGGATCTCGTCATATGATGCGTCGGGATTGATCCCGAAAAATTACACGAGATCTCGCGAGATCGGGATCCCGCGGGATCGGGATTGCAATCCCTAGTAGGTATGTAAGTAGGGTAGGGTTGTTAATGTTTTTGCACTTGACCTCATTTTATTTGTCAATTTATATAAAAATAGGGTATGAAAAGTTGAAGTCCAGTTTAATTGAATGCAGTCATCCAAGTGCGCTTGCATCTGTGTTGCCACGATTGAAGAAGCGTTTAAGTAGCCATCAAAACTGTTTTGATGAAGTGGACTGTGAACTTGTCACGGACTCGAATAATGCGTGCAAGCACATTATACAAACAAATTATATTTTGAAGCATTTGTTTTCAGAAACGTAAAATGTTAGGTTCAGGCCGACATCAGTCCGAAACGACATTGACCCGAGCGGAGCCGGCTTCATGAGCTAGTACTTTATATCGAAGAATCTGTATACAGCCAAAATATATAAGTTTAATGGACTAATGGATATTTTTTATCCTTCTCGGAACAGGCATAATATTATTTCAGGGACTGGTTATGACGGAGCACTCAACCCAAATAAAGGAAAATCAATATTTCAAGTATCGGCATATTACTGATTATTACTTAAAAAGCCGAAATAGGAGAGGGAGACAAAATACATGGTTTATTCTTCATGTTTGTGGTTACACAGCAAAGAGAATTATAGTAACTTTGGAATACAGGCGCAATTACAGGGACGAGAATAAACTATATTTATTCCTATTCAGACGTTACAAAAATAAAATATGTGGAATGGGGTGTTGGCACTGTTGTTCTTAGAAAAATAACAGTACTGTTAACATTCTAATGTTTCCAGGAACACCGAGTAATAACGACTCCATTACATTGTAAGTTTAATATCGCCTCGCAGATTCAATTTGTAGAACAAACATCATAAATGCCTAGCGGGTATTTGTTAGATTGCCTTCAGCTGTGCATGAAACGGCGAGGGAGATTTCAATTGGAGGCTCGTGAAAGCTGGACAAATTAAACGATGTCCTTATTTCGATACCTGATATTAAAATGTTAATACCATGCTCGACCATCTATTCATGGAATACGTTGGTAACAACCTGAATAGCTTAAATCATACCACCTAGTATGTTCACGTGGATTCCGAACCATGGAACAGCAATGTATTCATCCAAATCAGAAAGATAATTAAATTGGCGCATGAACGGGGCTGGGATCGAACTCATAATCTCTGGCATGGAAAGCAAGTCCCCGCGCTCCTAAGCTACGAGTCTCTCAAAGATTTTGTTATTGAAGGAATCCTTCACTCAACTAGTTTTATGGGTATTCCCGATTACAATTTAATGTCAAGTTCTTGAAGGATGTCGGGTATTCAGCTAATACTGTTATCATTCAGTCCTTAGTCAATCAGCTGGTAATTCAATCTGCTGGACAAACAGTTAGTCGACGAACAACCATTCCAAGTAAACCAACCATTCTGTTGGCCAAGTCCTCATCGGTGGGCGGACAAGCTATTTCTGTCGCGGCATCGGGGGGTTACGACAGTGAAGCTGTTATGAAATAAACAGGTGTTCAGAAATCATAAAGTCAGTAGAGATCCAAAATTACCGTCGAAGCGCCGAACGAAATTGGTTGCTTGCACACAGTCGGCCAGGCTCGGCCTAGGTATTAAACATTGAGCTTGTTGAATATAATCTAGGCGGTAATGCTTCAGCCGTATTCGGAAGAACAAGGATGGGCGTGCTGAAGGATTTTTTATGGATGTTTTTTTATGTAACTTAACATGGATGGCTATTAGAAAACTGACCATCAGATATTAACCTAACACATCACATGGGAACTAGATGCAATGCCAGGATCTTTCTCATATTGCTCGGCTACATTTAACTGAATGGAAAAAAACGGATTGCCGCTTCGACCATCGTTCAATCAATGCGATGGTACTTACCAACCCAGGTAGGATTAACCCTAACACCTATTAAGTTTTTTGAAGTGAAAACTTCTTTAGCGGCGCTGAGCACTTTTTGTTGGATGGGTAAAAACTTCCAAACTCGCGTCAGGGTCACGTGATGCTGATCGAAAAAGCGTAAGATTGAAGTGAAAACTTCTTTAGCGGCGCTGAGCACTTTTTGTTGGATGGGTAAAAACTTCCAAACTCGCGTCAGGGTCACGTGATGCTGATCGAAAAAGCGTAAGATTGAAGTGAAAACTTCTTTAGCGGCGCTGAGCACTTTTTGTTGGATGGGTAAAAACTTCCAAACTCGCGTCAGGGTCACGTGATGCTGATCGAAAAAGCGTAAGATCGAGGGGAAGGGAGAGGAACTAGTAGATTCGAATCAAAACTGTTTGTTTCTTACTTCAGCTATCATAAACCGATTGTATCAGTTTTAGAAATTTGCGATGATGATTCTGGTAATAACGATGGTGAAACAGTCGTCGAAATTATGGATGAAAGTTGATTTTTCTAAGAGATAAAAATTAATGTAATATATAAATAAATAACGATATAATATTATGAATAATAACATGTAAATTGTCATATTTGTGTACGATAGCGCAATAAATAAACATTGTATTCTACCTCATAAATGATAGTATTTTTGTACTTATAATTAAACACAACGTTAATACTAAAGTTTTCACTTCTGCCGGCACTCCCGGAGTGCTACCGGTGTTTTTTTTTATTGTAAATAAACATGAAAGTATAATACAAAATGTTTTAAACAAAGTTCTGCCAAACTGCATAGCTTGTTGGCAGAGTGAGCTCTCGTTTTCTTTTCAGCTTAATAATTCCTTCCATCTTTACCAGAAAACAAATAAAAAAAACTTCTAATAATAACACATAAAAGTATTAACAGATATGATATGCGACCAGAGAAAGCCTACAAAATTGTATCGGAGCAACTGGGTGCGAACGCAATAAAATCTTAAGGCATGAGGCATATCAATGTATGCAAGATAAACATACATTGACGTATCATGCGTGCTGTTTCCATGCGTACATGGCGAACTGTAACGAAGGGGATCAGTTTAACGTGGAATCAGAACCACGGTCAACCTCAACGGGTGAAAATAGTCACCCATCTAGAACCCAACCGCGCTCAGGGCGTGTATTCTTGGCATTCAGTCATTGCGGATTCAGTAGAGTTAACAGTAATGTCAAAGTAAATTCTTCTTCAGTTAACTCCAGTGAATCCGCAATAACTGAATGCCAAGAATACACGTCCTGAGGTGTTTCACCAAGCTTATCGAATCGCAAGGCGTCGCATCACTGGGCTGCCGAGGCTGACATGTGTCCCGTAAGCCTTCGAACTTATTTTAGTTGAGATTAGGACTTCACATTTAAAACTAAAATGAAATTCGAATAAAGGATATTCCCCCGTAAACAATAACGAAGGTCGACAACGCGCGGTGCGCGGCGAGGGAGGACAATACAGCCTAGGGAATCCGATCTGAAGAGACGTCTTGAGAGTTTAAGCGAATCGTTAGAGGAAATAAATATTGCCATTATTCTCGAGGTACTTTAATAACAAGGCGTCCATGTAAAATAAATAACAGAATTAGAATTAACTTATATTTGTGTGTACATCCGCTAACGTACCAGAGTAGTCGATATTGGACACTAGGTGAGACGACGACCGTTGGAGTAACCGTGTCCTACACTGGTGGCCGTGGACAGGAAAAAGGAGTGTGGGAACACCACCCGCCAGGTAGGATGACATCAAGTCCGTCGGTGTCCAGCAGTGGACGCAAACGCGCTGACTGACTGACTGTGTGTACATCTATCTTCTTCTTCTCTACTTATATAAAAGGGAACGTCTGTCCACATGCGAGAGATAATCTCCGTAACCACAAAACAGATCAAGATGCGATTTAAACCAATTTCAAGAGAACATCGCGGAGCACGCTTTAAGGTACATACCTTCACGCTCAATATCCTAAGGGCTGAGCAATATCAATGAAATTACTCTCAAACAACATTAATACCAATTTTGTAGCGCATGGCGGCGCTACGTGCGGCGTCTCTTTGCCCGCCGTCCAAATATCTCTAAAATAGAAAGGATTAACAATTTTCGCTACAAAAGCTAGAAGCCAGTTGGCATAGCGCGTATAACCGACTGGTTCAAATATGTTTTGTTCGAGGGAGGTTTCAGGTTCGAATCCTGAGAACTCAATTTGTTTTTCTGTTTTTTTTATCTCGCATATAATTTTTTTGTTTTTTTTACGTAATAGTTTAATGGCAAAACCTTTTTCGTAAGGAACAATTTTAAGTCATGGTAGTCAGTGCGAGAAATTTTGTTCCCGAGTCGGTTATTTGATATGAAGTACGGCTGAGTTAATCAATGTTCAAACACGTCACTTTTAGCGAACCGCATGGAGTTCCTTCAATACTGTCCGTACAAAGTGACATGTTTAATCATACGCTGACGTTGATTGTGATGCCATCTGTCGGCACAGCGGCCTTATCGCCGAACAGCGACTGTCGCTGCCAGCGTCGGTATCGCTGCTAACGAGTCATCGCATACAAAATTTTGCGGCCACCACCGACTTACCATGGATTACCGATACCGGCGACATATGCTATGTCGATGGTGGCTAAGGATAAAAAATAAATGCGGTTGCCTATCTTTTATCCGCAGTAACGGTTGCCACAAAATGTTGTATGCGATGACTCGTTAGCAGCGACACCGACGCTGGCAGCGACAGTCGCTGTTCGGCAATAAGGCCGCAGTTAACATTGATTATATTTCCATCACTAAACAGAACCACTTTTGAATTTAATTGTTCAAAAGAGAGGGATGAGTTAAACAATGTTCAAACACGTCACTTTTAGTTAACCGCATAGAGTTCCTTCCATATTGTCCATATAAAGTGACGTGTTTAAGTTGACGATGATTTTGATTGTTTGCCCTTTCGTGCACTCGACCCTATGAGTTATAATTAACTTATAGTGCGCCCTATGTATTATAAATGGGAATATTAGAATATTTCTAATTTAATTAAGCCATATCGGCTCCACCCGTTATGATTTAAAAGTCGCAGATACTTCTATCCGGGTAGAGATGGCGCCACGTGTGATTGGCGATTAGAAGATCATGGCGCGATAGATGGCGCTGTGAAATTAAATATTTTCAAAGACCGAAATTCTGCAAATATTTTCGCCGCAACTATTTACTATAGCATTATATAACTTAATATTTATATTCTTTGCTTTCTGTGTACAATAACTTTGTACAGGCCAGAACAGCATTAAATAAGGCATGGGGAACTATCTTTTGTCTCATAGAAGATCATGAAACATATGAAAATTTGTATGGGTAACCCATTATATCTTCTTTTTTTTTTATTTTTTTATGTAAAGCGCGGCATATGGCGTACGCCAGGACCTCTTAAGGTGCCCGACGACGCCCATGAGCTTTCGAACTTTCGGGGCTGCAAAAACCATGCCGGCCGGCAAACTAGGTATATGAAAACGCACCTGTTTATTAATGAATAGTTCATATGTTGTGGTCAAGAAATGGCGTTATCGCTGATTGCATTTATGTATCTTCTTTCGAGACTCCCTAATTGTACCTAATTTGTATCGCATGGCTTTATTATTCCCGCAATTTTAGGACTAATTAGCATCAGGCAAAATTATGAGAGGGGTGTGCAAATAAGCAGTGGTTTGAAATACTTATAAATTAAGATCCGAAGTAGACCTTTTGGTTTCCACGTCTAGCCTGATTCTGCTCACAACTTAAAAGCTACATGAAATCACTCTAAATTACCGGAGCGGTGAGCAGTGGCGTGAAATGCTTATAACTTGAGCGGCTCGTAGCCTAGTGGCGCGGGGACTGGCCTAGCGTACCAGAGGCCTGGGTTTAATACCGACTTGCACCACTGTCTTTCTCTTTCCGAGTTCGATAAGTGCATTTTCTTCACGAATACGAGCTGCTCCATCATCCGGGATCCATGTAAAACTGTAGGTCCCTTCACCTACTAGGTGGTAGGGTTTAAGCCCGCCCGGGTTGGTACCATCGCATTGGATGAAAAGATGGTCGAAGCTGGAATGAAAAATTGTCCGTGTTTTCCATCCAGTTCAATGTAGCCGTGCTCATAAAGGGAAGGTCCTGGCATGGCACCAAATTCCTTCGGAAATGTGGTGCATTGTGGGCTGATATCATAACGGTAGTTGTGTGATATTAGCCATCCATGTCAGGTCGCATAAAAAAAAAAACTTGCGAACCACTCACCCGATTTATATGCGAATTGAATCTACGTTTGGCGTCTCTGAGTGCGCTCCAGTTACGGATGGGTGACCATGTTCGATGTTGAGGCTGGCTGTGGTCTGTACGCCACGTAAAACTTTTGTACACCATTCGTTGGGTTCATTACGCCTGGGATGATACATAGGCACCATCGCATAGAAGGAATGCATCATCGGGGCATGAAAATTGTCGTGTTTTAGATCCATTTTAACGTACTTGTAAATAAGAAATAAAATAAAAAAATATGCTGCGTTTACTGTTATTTTTACGAAGTTAGTCATTTACTTCCAGCAAACAGATGGTGTTATACAAATCACTATTCACAGTCCACAAAGCAACAGTCTGCATGCCTGTCTGTTTCATTTTACGGCGCACATCATTTATGTTTTTATTGTATAAAGCTGACATCACGAAATTAGTCACAAGATTGACGCGATAGTCCCCTTTCATGGTGTTTCATCGTCAAAAGCAGTTTGATTCCGAGCAAGGATTTGCTGAGCCGTCAAATTACACTTAAAATCGTATAAAATAATGCTATGAACATTTTCAAAAGTTAATATCATATGGTGATATATAGACACGCATTTTTTTTAAATGACGCCACAATGCAAAAACAAGTCACAGTAAGACAAAACAAACAAGTCAAAATAGCCTAAGAACCGATTGCATACTGAGAGGGATGAGTTAATCAATGTTCAAATACGTCACTTTCAGTGAACCGCATAGAGTTCCTTCCATACTGTCCATACAAAGTGACGTGTTTAAGCTGACGATGATTTTGATTTTTTTCCCTTTCGTGCACACGGCCCTATGAGTTATAATACCAAATTACTTAATTACTTTTAAGATATTATTTAGCTAAGTGGCCAGTTCCGAAAACTTATAGTGCGCCCTATGTATTATAAATGGGAACGTTAGAATATTTCTTATTTAATTAATGCATATCGGCTCCACCCGTTATGATTAAAAACCGGCCAAGTGCGAGTCGGACTCGCACACGAAGGGTTCCGTACCATTTAAAAAAAACAAAAAAATACGTTTATTGTATGGGAGCCCCCTTTAATTTTAATTATTTTTTAATCTTACCTATTTGTTGTTGTAGCGGCAAAATAAATACACACTCTGTGAAAATTTCAGCTGTCTACCTGTTACGGTTACTGAGATACAGCCCTGTGACAGACGGACAGACGGACGGACGGACGGACGGACGGACGGACGGACGGACAGCGGAGGCTTAGTAATAGGGTTCCGTTTTCACCCTTTGGGTACGGAACCCTAAAAAGTAGCAGATAAATAACATATTTATTGACCAGCCTTTTGGGCTACCTACTTTTTATCTAGGAAATAATTCAGCTCGACATCAGTCCAAAGGGACATGGACCCGAGCGGAGCCGGGTACCGCAGCTAGTACTAATAATAAATCTGTAAGGGGTGTTGCTTTGTTTTCTAAGATACTTCGTTTGTAGACTTTATGCATGATACTAAAACTAAATTGACGATTAGAAATCAGTTCTGTATGTATGTATGTATGTATGTATGTTCCTCCATAACTCTTAAACCGATCATCCGAATTCGATCAAACTTAGGACACGTACATTTAACGACCCGGGAATTAGGATAGGCTCAATAAAATTTAGTTCCGCTTACGTTAAGATGTGTCTGTCATACAAACCTGAATGCACCGCGCGGCTCGGCTGGAAGGCGGCGTCTGGAGGGGGGGGGGGGGGGAGCAGTGGCGGCGTTTACTTTTTAAGGTTTAGTATTTTCGGCAACTTTAGGACTACTTGGCATCACGCTAATAATACTTATTACTTGAGAACCAATTACTAGATTTAGATGGGGATTGCATCTACGTCTAGTCTGATTCTACTCAAAATATAGGCTATATAATATAAAGCTTAAGTAATTAAGCTTTATATTAGGGGTGAGCAGTGAGTGTTAAATTATTTTAACTTGAGAACCACTTACCCGATTTATATGCGTATTTTATCTGTTATAGCATCTCTGGGAGCAGTCAGGTTCGGGATGGGTTACCGTTTTTGATGTTGAGGCTGGCTGTGGGTTGGAGTCCACGCAAAACTTACTTACGATACACGTTATTTACTTACTAAGTGTGAAATGCAGCAGTGCAAGTGCAGAAAGGTACTGTCGGCAAATGCTTTTTTTTTAAATAGCCACCAAATGTCAACGAAGCTCTAAATGGGAATTATTCGATGTTTCTCATTAAATCATGCTATTTCGGCTCAAACGATCTTGACTAAATTTGGTGGATGGACATTGTCCTGGACCAGTTTTTCCCTATTTTGGACCAGCCATGTGGTCAACATTTTATCTATGAAAACATTTGGCCGACACTAACCCAAGCGGAGCCGGGTACCGCAGCTAGTTACAAATATAAATATAATTCATAAATATATTTATTGAATTGAACCCGGGCGGGCTTAAACTTTCCACCTAGTAGAAGATCTACAGTTTTACGTGAATTCCGAATATGGAATTTATGGAATATGGAGTTTCACATCTTTTTTTGTTGCCACTTAACTGGAGCATTGCATCACTTACGGCGACGCTAGGTTTGGGTAACCTCTTTCCCTAAAATATGGTCGACAGAAGTGATGGCTGTACTCGGCGTGATGCTTTTGAACGGGTGCTCACTGAGGGGACAGGCCTGCTCCAATGTTAGTTGGTGGGGATAGTCTTTGCGAATAAACTGATATTTGTCATGAGGGCCATTTTGGAGGGAGTATTTTATATGCCATGAATTGTTGATTTTCGTGAAATATTTTTAATTAAACTTTTTGAGTATGTTGTTTTTAAAACATTTCACAAATGTTTTTTCAAATTTAGACCAAGTAGACGTTGAAAAAAAAATGCCGGAGTTTCTTGCCAGTTCTTCATCGCTATTTTGCTGAATAGGCTAATTCTAAAATGTTAAAATATGACAAATTTGAGTGCAGTATACTGATGATAATAAACAATAAAATAGCAATAAAATTCTTTATCGTACACTTTTAAACAACATAATTTAACAGACGGACTTAATACTGAAGTGCATTCTCTACCTAGGTAGAGGTACATATATAAATATATGAATAAATAATATGAATATACATTATAATAAGTATATACATTATAAACTGAACAAAACAGTAGGTTACAACACTTCATTTTAAAAGCATCTAGTTAAGAAAGGAGGATGGGCACTGTGGTACACCCCTCACTTAGCAATGAGTATCACATGGTTGAAATGGGTTTTCAAAGTAGATTCATAGTTACTATGGGCGTTTCGGCCAAATCATTGTACGTTCGGAGATGTAGTGATCTAAAAATTGCAGATTATTGCTATCTAAATATGATTTATTTATTTTAAGTCACCTGAACTTGATCTTGTTTGATAGGGGGCTATGGTCCAAACTTTAACCAGGTATATAAATGACATTTTGTTGCACGACGTAAAAAAATTTCATCCTGCCCATGCAGTTTGTGTGTAGGTACAAACATTTATCGGGGGGACAATTTTACAGTACAGCCCCTAGGTTAACATAGAATCGTAACAGTGCTACGAAAGATTATGTGGGTTTCATGCGAGTGACAGCTGTGAAACTTTACAGTACAACCCCTAGATTAACATATAATCGTAGCAGTACTACGATACATTATGTGAGATCAATGCGACCTGCAGTTGTGAAACTTTACAGTAAAACCCCTAGCTTAACATAGAATCTTAGCAGTGCTACGAAACATTATGTTAGATTAATGCGACCTGCAGTTGTTAAACTTTACAGTATAACCCCTAGCTTAACATAGAATCGTAGCAGTGCTACGAAACATTATGTGAGATCAATGCGACCTGCAGTTGTTAAACTTTACAGTAAAACCCCTAGTATCAGTGCTACGAAACATTATATGAGTTTAATGCGAGTCACAGCTGTAAAACTTGACAGTACAACCCTTAGCTTTACATAGCATCGTAGCAGTGCTACGACGAGGATAGAAAACACGGACAATATTTCATTTAAGTTTCAAACCCGACGGGCATAACCTTACCACCGGATGGGGCAAGGTGACTTACAGTTTCCATGGATTTCGAACTGTGGATCGACTCGCGTTCGTGACAAAATGCACTTATTCAACTCGGAAAAAGAAATAAAGTGGGGTGTTTCCCCCATTTCAATGTAGCCGTGCTCATAAAGGGAAGGTCTAGGAACCTGATTCCTTTGGAACTGCGGTCTGTTGGGCTGATATCATGACTGTGGGTGAGCGATAATACATAACAAAAAGAACGGGAAGGGGAACGAACCCATGACCTCTGGCATGAAAATCAAATACCCAAGCCCCTGTGATACGACATCACAATTTTACTTACGATGACAAAGATTCTAGGAGGTCGCGACAAAAATGGTAACGATAACGTAAATGGCTGAAACTGGGTTCACGGGATAAAGACCAACCCTCCGAAGCTAAATGTGTTAGTCTGCCTGCGCTAAGTGGTTGCGCTACGTAGATATGGGGCCTAAAAAAATGTGAGGGTGACAAAAAAAATAAATGACAAGATAAATGGCTTCAAATAACGAAGCATGAAAGTATCAGTACATACTTGCTTAGCAATACCAAAACTGAACAAATCTTTGGTTGTATTTCGTAGTTATATGCGATTTAGGTTACAAATATAACTTTAGGTATATTTAAGTATTTAATTAAAAAACCGACTGGTTATTGTTGCATAATTAATAGGTATTAATGTTTATAGACAGTCAGTACATTCATCAGTAGGTACATACCAACATCTTTTTTATATAGCCAATCTAGATAACGCAACCACTTGGCGCAGGCAGATCGTCATATTTAGCATCAGAGGGTTGGTCTCTAACATATGAACCGAGATTCAGCCATTTACCTTATCATGACCAAAAAAGGTCGTGACCTCCCGGAATATTAGTTTAAGCCGTAAAATCATTGTTTAGTATTAAAATTAGCACAGCGATTAAAAATGTTAGGTTAGGTTGGAAAAAGGGTGCTATGGTTCTTAAATGTTCGTAAAATAATGCTTTATACTCGTACATGGAGGTGAGGATGTTACTATGAATTCTACACGGCACATTTTGTAAATCTTATCTTAGGAGATATTTAACATCCGATTTTGACATTTAGTATTCTATCTCTGTTTTAATAATATGTTTTTTGCCGTTGGCACTCTGCATAAATAATATCAAAATTGGCATCTCTAAGCAGAAGGTGAATATCGATGAAAAGTTAAATTGGATAAATTCAAAACCAAGCACGGCCTAAATTGCCTTCGTGTAGAGATGGCAGCGTCTGTTCTTATCTCAATGTCAATATTCCTTGAGATTCGATTCCAATTTGCAATCGAAAACTTTCACTCAATCAGAAAGTATCTGGCTTGTGTTAGAAATCAGGTTAAGTGCCAACAAGGTTGCCAGTGACTGCGACATTTTAAAAATAATTTATTTACATAAATATAAAAGCTGCGTTAAAAAGCAAACTTATCTAGTATGGTAAGCTAAGCTGACTTAGAATCATAACTAAATAATGTATTGTATATAGCTTTGAGCGCCTCGTAGCCTAGTGGTGCGGGGACTTGCCTAGCATACCAGAGGTCTGGGTTCAAATCCCTGCCCCGTTTATGCACCATTTTCTTTCTCTTTCTGAGTTGGATAAATGCGTTTCGTCACGATTGAGAGCTGTTCCGTGTTTCGGAAACTATATAAAAAACCGGCCAAGTGCGAGTCGGACTTGCACACGAAGGGTTGCGTACCATCGTACAAGACTTAACACAAAAAAAAACGGTTTTTTTTTTGCCTATTTGTTGTTATAGCGGCTCTGTGAAAATGTCAGCTGCCTACCTATTACGGTTCATGAGATACAGACCTGTGACAGATGGACGGACGGACGGACGGAAGGACAGCGGAGGCTTTTAGGGTTCCGTACCCAAAGGGTGAAAACGGAACCCTAAAAATGTAGTTCCCCTTTCCCTACTAGGTGGTAGCCCTTAAGGTTAAGGGGTTCCGCACTTCCCCACCCCGCTGTTGTAATCGATACTGTCAACGGAGATTACTTTCATAATCGCGACAACCCTGAGGGTTTTCCCGAACAACCATTTAATTGAGAGATTACTTTAACGAAGATCCATTGTTCTTGCTCAATCACAGTTGTATTGTATTGTTTTATTGCATTCATAGGTAGGTAACCTACACTTGAACATGTCAAGAATCGTTATGCTATGCTATCGTTATGTATATAAGAACTGGCAAACAAACATACTTTGCCACTCACAAAATAAATTAAAAACTTAATTCAATTTTAAGTAGTTAATTAATCAATACCACCGCTCACAATAAAAACATAAGGAGAAACATTAAAAATATATGGAAAACAATAATAATTATGAATCTTACAAACTTAGCCTAAATCTGGTGTATAGTGCTATCGTCAATGTAAAACTAGTCAAAAATATTTTACGAACTTAATCAAAATCTGGTGTATAGTGCCATCGTTAATGTAAAACTAGTCAAAAATATTTTACGAACTTAATCTAAATCTGGTGTATCGTGCCATCGTCAATGTAAAACTAGTCAAAAATAATCTGGTGTATAGTGCCATCGTCAATGTAAAACTAGTCAAAAATATTTTACGAACTTAATCTAAATCTGGTGTATAGTGCAATCGTCAATGTAAAACTAGTCAAAAATATTTTACAAACTTAATCTAAATCTGGTGTATCGTGCCATCGTCAATGTAAAACTAGTCAAAAATATTTTACGAACTTAATCTAAATCTGGTGTATAGTGCAATCGTCAATGTAAAACTAGTCAAAAATATTTTACAAACTTAATCTAAATCTGGTGTATAGTGCCATCGTCAATGTAGCTAACTAATCTAGTCAGTGCTTCGATGAACTTGGACAACCCTCCAGGCCAATAGTATCTTGCGAGTGCTTCTGCCTTCACACTTTTATTAATGTGACTGAACACGGATGGTTCACACAACACCTATTGTAGTGATATTAACCTAACACACCTCATTGGAACTAGGAGCCATTCAGGGACCTTACAGTTATTGTACAGCTACATTGAACTTGAAATTGGGAGTGATTAGTCCTACCGCCTAATAAGTGAGATAAGGACCTTAAGTTAAACTTAAATTTTATTTGTCTTATTTTCCTACTAAATTATGTAAATCTGAATAAAAAAAAACGGTAACTGAATAGGGATACCACTTGTTTACGCGATTTTTTAACTAAATTGACAAGTTAGCTATATAGATGTAGTTATGAAGCTCTCTCTGGAACTGTTTTGCGGCGTGGGAAACATTTGACCCTTGCCCCTCTACCCACACGGGGAGTTCAGATGTCTGCCTTCGTATATATTGTATCGTAATGAGGATCACCTCTGCCAAAAAGGAAATCGTTTATTCAAGAAACACCGCATAATTATTGGTCCGAAGGCCACTCTAATAAAGGGACACTTTTAATGACTTTTCGATGGTAGGATAAAAAGTTATTTTCCAAATCACCGTCGTCAAGGTCATTTTTGATTAAAAAAATCGTAAACAGGAAGTCTAGGGAATAGAGGAACAGAAGTGGCATATTCAAAGGTTACATACATTGCCGTAACGGCTGCTCCATGGTTTGGAATCCATGTAAAACTGTATGTTCCCTTCCCTACTAGGTGGTAGAGTTTAAGCCCGCCCGGGTTGGTACCATCGAGTACCGCTGAATCGGGGTCAGCCGGGCACGCATTGCGCCAGTCAAGAGAACCTTGGCTTCCCTACCTTGGCTGATACCGACTCAAAAATAATAATAATTAGGCAGAAGATCAGTCTAGCCATTCAGCGGAGGAACGCGGTCTCCGTCATCGGCACGTTGCCAATTGCGCCGATAATGGAGGATTTTTTTAATCTTTAGTTATATTTCATTCCTTCTTCTTTATTATTCTGATTATTCCATTTATTATATTAATAAACAACACAGGCGTTTCGCCATTTATCCTTTCTTACCTTTCAACGGGTGGATATTTCACAGATACAGCTTCCAGGCCGCCGGATGATCTGTCAGGTTATGCGATATTGCGGCGTTTGACCGAGCCGCGAAGACATCCGGTGATTTCCTCCCACCGGATATCGAATCCTAAAGTGCGATCTCTCACTCCTCCGATGCGATAAGCCTGAAAATATATAATCGTACGCTATGGGAGAATATGTTCCTATCGCTGTTATTACATTACTGAAACTGATCAGAAATATGGATAAAGTAAACACAATTTATTTTCCATTACGTAGCATAGTACAGAGATATTTTGAGTTTGATATTAATTTTAAGTGAAGGTTACAGTTATACAGTATTTATAGCTAGTAAAATAATATGTTCATTTGTGAAGCGATAAGGCTCTTTTTGTTTTCTCTCATCAGTTTTTCGTGGAAACTTGGACTCCAGTAAATATTTAATCTAGCTGTTTTGTTTGCTTGTTTTGATAAGTTTAACTTAAGAACTAAGTGACGTTTTGTTTCAAGAAAATATGCATGGAAATAGAATGCGTGCTGGGTTAGCGCATTGAGTACAACTATTATTAATTATATTCCTAAAGTTCACTATATTGGCAGTAAAAACTAGATTTGTTTTAAAGAAAAAAAATCAGGAAACATTTTGTTTTAGGGTCCCGTCACTTATGGCTCTGTTCGTCACTTCCAATTTTTCTATCTTTAATTCTGAAAAAATACAATGTTCTTATTGTGCACCAACTAATTACTTTGATAAAAAAATTATTTAAAAAAAAACCGCCTTCAAAAAAAACCCCGGAACTAAAAATAAAAAATAATTGGTAAATTTATTATATTATATACGATAAAATATTTAATACCTTACTAATTATATACAATTTCTTAATTTCTAATCACATTTTGAAGTCGGTTCCTTGGATAGATGTTCGTTTGTTAGCGCTTAAATAGTTAGTTAAATATCACTTATGATTAAAAAATATGAGTATATAGCTACTTATAAATATGTAATTAACCTACTTAAAAATAACACAAAAACAAAAATAGTAGGAGTCTAATAGTAATATTTCCAAAAATATTTACTTCGTTAGCATTCACATCCTAAAAAAAACCTACTATGACATTTCTGGGTTCAGCGGTTCCAGACATTTAAAATTTGAAACTTAAAAAACCTCTCTTAGTGAGCATTCTTTGCCTTAAAATAAAGCTACTGTAAATATCAATTCTCGTTTCTGGGTTCATTGGTTCCGAAAATTCGTTATTTGTTCTATTTAAGTATCAAACTACGGAACCGATTTTAATAAAAAAAATATTGGGACCACCTGGGAAGTACGAAAGGGTTTTTTGTTTCAAACAAAAAAATAATTTTCCAAATCGGTCCAGGGGTCTTCGAGTAATTGGTGAACATACATATATTAAAAAAAATCCGATGAATTGAGAAACTCCTCCTTTTTTTTTGAAGTCATTTTAAAATGGTAGGTAGGAACTAGAGCAAATAACTGTAGTATCCCACCAGGTGCACTGTTGAGCCTAACACGCCTGCGAATGATTTTTGATTACAATTTACCGGGCTCCGCTCGGGTAAATATCCAAAACTAAATTAGCCATTCACTAGTTGAGCCGGGAACCTTAGCTAGTTGTATTCCAAAACTACTTTTTTATAGAGGCCTAAGAGAATTTGGTATCTACCCGAAAACTGTAAGTTCATTAATACCAAAGGCACCGTATGCACATCTAAAGATGTAAGTGTAGGTAGGGCTGCGCTAGATAGATTGCTCCCAGCTACGCTCCCGCATTTAATTTCCTGCCCCGGGTCGGATGAAAAAGCCCTGACAGTCTGGTCACTGAATTTTCCTTAATTAATTGGCCAATTAATTGGCCAAAATACTTACCCGACCGCTGCTGTTATGCGACAAATTACAGTTATGTATTTGGGCAACGAGCACACGTTATAGAAAGTTCTTGTGACTTTTTACTACATTTTACGAATTGGTGTATAGCTGTAAAGTATAATACATATAAATAAATAAGTAACTAAATAAATAAATAAATAAATGAAGGTTTGTTATGTTCAGTGTGGGAAATTAAAAATATATACGAATACGTGCTTAAGGGCGTGATAAATGCCGTTTGGGTTAAGTTTGATAAGGACGTAAGTTAAACAAGATCTATTTATATTTAAAAATAACCACGCCCGGGTTGGTACCATCGCATTGGATGAAACTATAGTTGACGCGGGAATGAAAATTAGCGTCCGATATTTACCATTATAGGTTTCATGGCATCAATGCATCGTTCATCTTTTTAACCGACTTCAAAAAAAGGAGGAGGTTATCAATTCGTCTGTATGTTTTCTTTTTTTATGTTTGTTACCTCATAACTTTTGCCTGGGTGAACCGATTTTGATGATTATTTTTTTTTTTTTTTAATTTGGTTGAGTTCTGACAATGATATCCATGAGAAAATCATAAAAGTCTTAAATTTGTATTAAGATGTGCGCGACAAATGGACGAATAACTCAATATAACGCCAACCGATTTCGGTGATTCTTTTTTTATTGGAAAGGACGTTTACAAATTAGTAAGTGTACTTCAGATTCACTAAAAATAAACAAATAAAAAAAAAATTACAAAAAAAATAACCGACTTCAAAGAAAAAGCACTAAAAAGTAAAAAATAATTTCCATTTTTGTAGTTACGATTTCTGTTATTTTTTGAGTCGGTGTCAGCCAAGGTTAGGTTAGGTTAGGTTAGGTTAGGTTCTCTTGCGCGTGCCCGGCTGACGCCGACTCAAAAAATAACAGAAATGGTAACTACAAAAATGGAAATTATTTTTTACTTTTTATTGCTTTTTCTTTGAAGTCGGTAATTTTTTTTGTTAATTTTTTTTTAAGTCGGTTAAAAATGCGTTAGAAGTGAATCTTCTTATGTTATAGCATTTGTTAAGTACGCACTGCGCATGTGTAGAGTGACAAAGTTTTGATGCAATTACGATTTGACTTTCTTGACGAAAAGATTCCGGAGCATACTATTTCTATTTAATCAAGATTTTAACGGATAATTTTTCATTGCCACTTCAACCATAGTTTCATCCAATGCGGTGGTACCAACCCGGGCGGGCTTAAGCCTACCACCTAGTAGGGGAAGGAGACCTACAGTTTTACATGGGTTCCGAACCATGGAACAGCTCGCATTCATAACGAAATGCACTTATCCAACTCAGAAAGAGAAAAAAAGTGGTTCATGACCGGTCGAGGATTTGAACCCAGATCTCTCGGATGAAAGGCAAGTCCTCTAGCCCCTAGACCACGAGCTGTTCATATCGTGTAAATGCAGTGTTACGCGTGGATTGTCAGAGATTGGTCGTGGACCAGGAAGCACCGTTCGCAGCATCTGCTAACAATCGGAGCGTCGAT
The DNA here is from genome assembly GCA_946894095.1 of Incurvaria masculella. Lineage (NCBI taxonomy): Eukaryota > Metazoa > Arthropoda > Insecta > Lepidoptera > Incurvariidae > Incurvaria > Incurvaria masculella. The sequence goes on along the minus strand of OX335653.1, from coordinate 19,188,175 downwards.
TCGTCAGGAGCCCCACTCATCTATCTGGTAACAGGTTAGGTAGCATACCGACGTATCGGCGTCAGACACCGAGTTTGATGAACATTTCAGGCAATTATCCGATTAAGTAAATATACTTTTTCGTACTAAGAAGGTACGTCGCTTATTCCAAGGAATGTGTTATGTATGTATTTATAATCGACCGAGAAGCAAGGACACATTAATTGAAGAAAGAGCCCAGTAAAAATAACTACTTTACGAATATACTGTAAGGCTATACCCGAACCAGACAAACATACAATTCGCGGGTATTGCGTCTTTTTCGTTGCGTTTCTTCAAATGATGTGTCCTTGCTGCACGGTCGATTATGCATACATACATAACACATTCCTTGGAATCATCCGATTAGCCCAGCGGATGATCCTGTGAACCACATTCAAATCGCAGGGCGAGCATGGAACGTTTTCTTCAAATCCGAACTGTCATTTCATACTCCGAACTGTCATTTTTGCAAATATTTATTAATTGTTGTTACCGTCTCCTGCGTTTGTGAGATTATATCAGTGTACTTGTCATCATTAAATTAAAACTCCGCCATTAATTATTAAGAGTGATAGTATCAGAAATCATCTGATACACTAGCTGCGGTAACCGACTCCGCTCGGGAACATAACTTTTTACGGGATAAAAAGTACTCATGTTACTCTTTTTTTTTTATGCGACCTGACATGGGTGGCTAATACCACACAACTACCGTTATGATATTAGCCCAATACACCACATTCCCGAAGGAATTAGGTGCCATGCCAGGACCTTCCCTTTATGAGCACGGCTACATTGAACTGGATGGAAAACAAGGACAATTTTTCATTGCCGCTTCGACCATCTTTTCATCCAATGCGATGGTACCAACCCGGGCGGGTTTAAACCCTACCACCTAGTAAGGGAAGGGGACCTACAGTTTTACATGGATTTCGAACCATGGAGCAGCTCGCATTCGTGACGAAATGCACTTATCGAACTCGGAAAGAGAAAGACAGTGGTGCAAGTTGGTATTGAACTCGGGCCTCTGGTACGCTAGGCCGGTCCCCGCGCCACTAGGCTACGAGCCGCTCAAAGTTCTCAAACTCTCTAGCCTATAAACATCTGTAGGCATGCAAAAAACACTTCGACCCATTACTCCGTTCCTGCTTAAAAGAAAAACAAACGAACAAACACATTTTCGCATGCATAATATTAGTTTAGGATTATGATGTATTCAAATACACACTAAAATAAATGAACAAAGATTAACCTATTCTGTGGCCACAGCACAATGATATTCTCGGAACGCGCCGCCTGGGAACGTGTCGGTATATCTACACCACTGAAATTAATATCAAATTTGATGTAGGAATATATTTACTCATAAATATTGACGCCACTGAAATTGACTTTCGCAGAAACGAGGATCAAGACGCTTCAGAGATTTCAATTTGGAAAATTTAATCAGGCGGCGTAGATTAAGTTAACATGAGGGTAATGACATGGAATTCATACTATAGTATAAGATTTCACATATATAATAAAGTGTTTATGTAGAATCAATTCCTATGTTCCTGTCAAATCAAACTTGTCGTTATTATCTGCGAATGTGCACCAATTGAAAGTATTAAGGCGGCCCAACCCGGCGGGACTAACTCAATCGCGGGCACGGTACAAAACCGTGCTGTTGCGCTCTGGGACCTTCTCTGTTTCAAAGAATAAGACAGGCTCCGTGATGAGGAAGATGCAACATGTCCACAAAAAAGACAATGTGCATAGTGTATGATTTGGTAAGATTTACGAAAATTTTAATTTCAAAACGAATTATAGCTAAAAGTAAACCACGACCGATGTAGTCAAAAATCTAACAAAAACCAAATAAATTATAAGTAAATCTTGATTAAATAAGCTATGTCTGATGATTAATCTTTTTAAGATGTTCTTACTTTATCATTGCGTAATTCACCTCCAAAGTTATTGTATAAAACGCGCAAAAAATTCAAACTTTCGAACCTTATAATTTAGAAAACACAATTTTACAATGCCAATGGTCATCAGACATCTAGTTCGATCCAATAAAGCTATTTTGAGCAAAATTTTGGATCTCTGACAAGAAATATGGGCGTGATCTTCTTTCCCCTTTTGTATGGGGAGACGAGCGGGTTGGGCCACCTTAAACAATGAAGACCAGCTGAAAGAAATCTCAAGGACCATTACCCTCCACTTGGGATTTTTAAAGATTTTAGTACTTTCTTCGGATTTATTTTAATGAAAGGAATTACAACTATATTTTCTATGATAATATATTTTTAATAAAAGATCTCGTTCTGCGATAACATCACATATTAATGATTGTAGTGGAGCGACTGTCTGTCGAAAATAGTTTTGAAATAAATGATGAGCTCGGTGGCAAAGGATACGCGACATCCGAGAACTTGTTACGAAAACTTTGCTGTCATTTGCGGTATGTTTTTCCTGAGTGTACATATTTTTATATGTCGACGTTTAGTTTCTATACCAATAACTCAACAGTACGTTGTTCCCTACAGCGCGACATAGAACGCTAGACTTGGGTTTGGCAAAAGAAGCACGTGTGAATAGGAGTGGGGTTGACAAACAAGATGAAATAGAAATAAAAATTGAATATGAAAGCATTGTAAGGATTAGAAAGGTAGTGAATATGGTAAAAAAATATATATTAAAAATGAATAAGATATGCATCCATGTAGATGGCACAACAGGTTGCTCGTAGCGATTTCTGCTAACTCTCCAAAAATAGAAAGCTACAAACTAGTATAACTGTATTGATTGTGCATGTATCGAATGGATACGACATTAGAGTTCGTGCGGAAAGAGAACCGGCGTGGCGTACAATGGAACTAACATTAAGATTTTTACATGGCAACCCAACCCAGCAATCTGTCAAATGTCAAACTTCATTTCGTATTGAGACAGCTTTGTTTGTTGTGTTGTTTCTTTGTCGTCATACAGTAATGACGTGCCAGGACAAATACGGTAAATGTTTACGCTCCTTCCGACAAATGTCCAGGCAAAAAACTTTTACGGATTACTAAACACTAGGCAGTTATTAAAAACAATTTATTAAAAAAGCTATTATTAGTGACATAACTACAAGACAGCGCAAACAGTTGCGAATTTTAAATGGCAGTTTTAGATTCGGGTATCGCTCAGCGTACCCCAGAATTGGTAACGCGCTGCGGCGTGACCGTACTTATTGTTCGTAACGAAACCCATGCGTGCACGGTTTGAGGTTAATGGATCATTATAGAACCCTCCCAGATATATACTGAAGAAGCGGCCTCGCATTGCGAGCCTAGACTGAATATTCCGGGAGGTCACGACATTTTTGGTCACGATAAGGTAAATGGCTGAATCTGGGTTCACGTGATAGAGACCAACACTCTGAAGCTTAATATGTCGGTGTGCTTGCGCCAAGTGGTTGCGTTAGCTGGATTGGCTATATGAAATAGATGTTGGTATGTACCTGCTAATGAATTTACTGATTGTCTAGAAATGATAATACCTATTAATTATACAACAATAACCAGTCGGTTTTTTAATTAAATGCTTAAATATACCTAAATTTATATCTGTAACCTAAATCGCCTATAACTACGAAATGCAACCAAAGATTTGTACAGTTTTATTGCTCAGTAAGTATGAACGGATACTTTTGCACCGTTATAGTGCTATTATGGGACTCAGTGACTGGGACTATTAAATAAAATACTGTTTTGTGGATACTTATGGATCGTGTATTAACATGCGCTTGCGCAAGGTCTCCGAACGGACTCCATGCGACCGCGGCTGCTTTCCGCGAAGCAACCCCCCGCGCCACGGGGGGCGCGGAGGAGCGCTACGCAGCCCCGCATCTTTGGCGACCGATATTTATAGTTGCACATATTTATAGCCCTTTGCGCCTAGTCCGGCGCAAATAACATCATATAGATAAGAAGTAAATGTTCGGGTTTACATCCTTAAGCCACGAGCAATATTGTCAGTTGACCACTGTATTGTTTCGTTACAAAGGAACACTTGTTTCACTTCACAAAAAATCTTGAGTCTGCTCGGGACCGTGCACAGTTTTGGGATGTGAAAAACGAAAGTTATTGGTCCACGAAACGAACTGTCTGTTTGCACTTCCTACCAAATTTAGAAACGTGATAAGGTTTATCGTCACTTTCACTCACTTTAGGGTTAGGTACACTGGCGCGTTTTGTGGTTGACTCGGGAATGTCTGTCTGTACCGTGCGAGATAAGACTTTTTCAGTGTTCGGCATGAAGGCAGGTTTTAGCTTATCGATTGAGATGGCCACTTCCCTATTTGGAAACTTCACGATGAAATATTTTTCCTTACGCTTTAACACCGGGTAAGGTCCTTCATAAGGAGGCGTGAGAGGCTTGGTCACGCGGTCGCACCTGACGAACACGTGCGTGCACCTCTCGAGTTCCGGGTGTACGAATACCGTCGACTGTCTGGCTTCGCGTCTAGGTATTGAGGACACTCTGCCGATGTGTTCCCGTAGGTTTTCTACATAGCCTTCGTCCCCTAGATTAGGTTGCGCTGTGTGTTCGAAGAACTCTCCAGGTAGCTTGAGGGATGTCCCATAGACCATTTGGGCTGCACTAACACCGGTGTCGTCTCGAAGAGCAGCTCGAAGTCCGTAGAGGACTGACGGCAACTCTTCTACCCAGTTCTCACTATCTCCGCGCGCCATGAGGGCTGCCTTCATAGTGCGATGAAAGTTTTCTATGAGCCCATTGGACTGAGGATGGTAGCTGGTTGTCCTCAACTTTTTGATACCCATGTGTTTTGCCAAGCTCTGAAATATTTCAGCCTCGAAATTTCGGCCTTGATCAGTGGTTATGCGTAGAGGACAGCCGAATCGAACAATCCAATGTTCGTAAATGACTCTCGCAACAGTCTCAGCCGACATGTCATTGACCGGCACCGCTTCAGGCCAATTTGTGGTTCGGTCTTCCATTGTAACTGCATACCTGTAACCTCTTGATGACACGAGTGGACCGACCATATCCACATTAAGATGTTGGAACCGTTCGCATGGTTCATATTGTCCAAGTGGCGATTTAGTGTGTCGTGATACCTTAGATTTCTGGCATGGTATACACGTCTCGGTCCATGTCTTGACATCGTTTAACATTCCAGGCCAAAAAAATCTTTCTCTAACCAGTCGGCGGGTTCCTCTCACGCCCGGGTGAGCTAAGCCATGTATGGTCATGAATGCTTGACGACGAAAATCTTTGGTGAGGTATGGCCTAGTCTTTCTATCCATGACGTCACAATATATATTTAAATTTAGCGCTGGGACTTTCACTAGTTGCAGAGTCGAGGTCTCCCGTAAAAGGAGGTTTCTCAACTCATCGTCTTCCTGCTGCGCCTTGGCTAATAATTCGTAGTCGATTGGGCTAGCACATGCTACTTCTTCAATGCGTGAAAGAAAATCTGCGACAGGGTTACTTTCGCCCGAAACGTGCTCTATCGCCGACACAAACTGTGCTATAAAGTCCAACTGTCGGATTCTTCTCGGAGTGTCATTTTGAGTAACGTTCTTTTTGAAAGCGAACGTTAAAGACTTGTGATCGCAATAGACCTTTACGTCGCGTCCTTCAATGAGTCTCCGAAAGTGCTTGACGGCCATATAAATAGCTAATAGTTCTCGGTCGTAAGTTGAATATTTTTGCTGCGTAGCATTGAGCGTCTTGCTAAAAAAACCTAATGGCTGTTGCCCCTTTTCCGCTGTTAGTTGATTTAGTACAGCTCCGATCTGACCGTTACTCGCATCGGTCATGATACTTAGCTGCGCATCTATCGCAGGGTGTGCCAACATGCACGCATTCTTAATTGCTTCCTTGCATTTTTCGAATGCGACATCCGCCTCTGGTGTCCATTGTATGGGCGTTTTGTCTCGCCTTTTCGAACTCACTAAATATTTATTTAGTGACCCTTGATGGGTTGCAACATCTGGTAGGCATTCTCTATAAAAATTTATGGCTCCCAGGAAGCGACGCAGTTCGAGTACAGTGGCGGGTTTTTTGTAATTGCTCAACACTTCGACCCTTTCAGGTAGCGGAGCGATGCCTTCCGATGAAACGTCGTAACCGAGGAATGACAATCGAGTTTTATTGAACTCGGACTTCTGCGTATTGATTGTTATTCCGTATGCATCGAGGCGTCTTAACACTTCCCTTATTTGTTCTTTGTGTGTATCTTCGTCCTCGGATGCGACTAAAATATCGTCCACATATGAAAATACGAAGTCCAAGCCTTGTAGAACCGAATTCATAAATCTGCAGAACGACATGCCTGCATTTTTAAGGCCGAAACACATGCGTGTATACTCGAATAATCCGAACGGGGTGGTTATAGCGGTCTTTGGGATGTCTTGTTCACGAATAGGTATCTGGTGGTACGCCTTTGTTAAGTCAATCTTCGAGAAAATCCTTTTCTTGTGCAGCAGATAAGTGAAATCGAGAAGCCGGGGCGTTGGGTAGGCGTCTAGGATAGTTTTCGCATTTAGCAACCTATAGTCGCCTACTATTCTAATGTCCCCATTTTTTTTATCAACGACATGCAAAGGCGATGACCACGGGCTCTTGCTGGGTCGTATAATTCCTAATTCGAGCATTGCTTCAAGTTCCGTCTTCACTTTTTTATATTTATCCGGCGCTAAGGGGCGAGGGCGACTGTGTACTGGGGGTCCTGTTGTCTCGATGTAATGCTCGACACTATGTTTTATGGCCTCCTTCCCGAAAGCGGTTTGCTTTGTTACATTCGGAAAGGAAGCAAGAATGTCGGCAAACGGATCACTGGAGCAAACTGTCTTGATCGTCGGTTGGTTTGATGTAACTATGGCCGCTTTGACGTGAAGTTCCGTCGTCCCGTCGATAAGTCGTCGATTTCTTAGATCCACCAGTAAGTTGTGGTATGCTAAAAAATCGGCGCCTAATATGGGTGTTCGCACGTCCGCCACAGTAAACTTCCACATGTAATTTCTGCGCAGGCCGAGATCCAGAGTCATAGTTTTTTCGCCATACGTGTTTATTATCGTTCCATTGGCTGCGTATAGGGTGTAGTCGGTCGGCGGGCCTCTGCTTCCTCGTAACACCGAAATGTCAGCTCCGGAATCCACCAAAAAGCTTATGCCCGAGTTTCTGTCCGTGATGTAGAGGCGTTTGGAACTTTCCATTGTGCATGCCTCCGCCTCAGGCTGCACCGCGACTAGTTACCCGACTGGGCGGTTCCCGACTGGTCCTTCCAGGCGCACGGTTGCTCGCACCTGTTGGCCTTCCCGTGGAACCTGTAGTGGAACCAACATAGCCAGTCCGCCGGTCGCTCAGGTGCAGGAGTCCGCGAACGAGAGTGAGATCTGCGTGCAGGTGTCCGTGAGCGGTCGCGATGCGGGCGTGGGCTGTAACGCGTGTCTCGCATTGACGCTATCTCTGCCGAGACACGAGCTAGCTGTGCCGTTAATTCAGTGATGGCAGACTGCATGACTTGCAATGGTGCTGTGCTGGAAAGAGGCGCGAGCTCCTGTGCTCGTTCGTTGTGCCTGGTCGACTCAAGCACGCTATCTGCTATCGCCGCCAAGTCTTCTAACCGATCCTTGTCACTGACCGCGAGGACGGTGCGCACGGTTGTCGGTAGGTGCCCCGCCCACAGGAACTTGAGGGCGTCGTCACTTATTTTCGTACCGGCAAGGTCACGCATGCGACGCAGGAGCTGTGAGGGCTTTTGGTCACCCAACTGCATCTCTCCAAGCAGTTTTTGAAACTGCCGAAGTTCCGAATCTGCATTCACCGATATGAGACGTGCCTTCAACGCCTCATATTTCCGCTCAGCCGGAGGTGCGGTAAGCAGATCACTCACTTGCTGCAGGTCGGGGAGTTGGAGTTTGGCAATCACACCTTGCCACCGTTGCTCGTCGCTCAACCTCTGCGAGGCTGTATGACCACAGTTTTGGCTGTTGCCGCCAAAACTCTGGTATCCGACTGGACACCGACAATGCTGCCAGACTGCCTGCTACAACCTGCTCGGGAAGTACTGCGCGTTCCCCGTCGTTCGCCATAACACCAAAACAAGTTCTTTTCACGTATCAAAAGTCACTAAAACACTGTGTCCACACTCTACTTCACTATATGAATCACGTCGGGGTCACCAGTTGCACCGTTATAGTGCTATTATGGGACTCAGTGACTGGGACTATTAAATAAAATACTGTTTTGTGGATACTTATGGATCGTGTATTAACATGCGCTTGCGCAAGGTCTCCGAACGGACTCCATGCGACCGCGGCTGCTTTCCGCGAAGCAACCCCCCGCGCCACGGGGGGCGCGGAGGAGCGGTACGCAGCCCCGCATCTTTGGCGACCGATATTTATAGTTGCACATATTTATAGCCCTTTGCGCCTAGTCCGGCGCACTTTCATGCTTCGTTATTTGCACCCTTTTAGCTTATCATATATATTTTTTGTCAACACAACAACTTTTTCAGGCGCCTTATCTCCGTAACGCAACCACTTGGACCAGGCAGACTGACACATTTAGCTTAACAGGGTTGGTCTTTACCCCGTGAACCCAGTTTTAGCCATTTACGTTATCGTTACCATTTTTGTCGCGACCTCCTAGTCTAAAAATGTTCATCCATCTAGTTTCGTGTTTAGCGCATGGTTTGCGTTCTAGGCACGTATTCGTCTGGTTTCAGGAAAGTTTTTCGTGATATCACGTTCCTTTTAGTTTGTGGAAGTGCTCAAATAATTGAACACAACCATTCACGTATTAGGTTTAACACCGACATATACGTTTACGATCATAGCTATTCGATTTCGAAGATGGAGAGGAGAAAAGGTTGGAGCATCGGCCATGTGGATAAACCAAATTTGAATTGAGACAATTTCGTACCAATAATGAGGCGGGCTCTGTTCCCCCCCAATTGTAGTTAAGCATTAGTGGATTAGGTGTTGGTCAGAATGAATATAATACATACTTTACTGTTGAGGTTGATCTCAAACCATGAGTTGTTCTCTTTAGGTGGCCCATCCCGCTCATCTCCCCATACAAAAGGGGAAAGAAGATCACGCCCATATTTCTTGTAAGAGATCCAAAATTTTGCTCAAAATAGCTTTATTTGATCGAACTAGATATCTGATGACCATTGGCATTGTAAAAATGTGTTTGGTTTCTAAGTTGTAAGGTCCGAAAGTTCGCATTTTTCGCGCGTTTTATGCAATAACTTTGGAGGTGGATTACGCAATGATAAAGTAAAAACATCTTAAAAAGATTAGTCATCAGACATAGCTTATTTAATCAAGATTTATAACCTATTTGGTTTTTGTTCGAATTTTTAATGCAGCGGTCGTGGTTTACTTTTAGCTATAAGTCGTTTTTAAATTAAAATTTTCGTAAATCTTACCAAATCATACACTATGCACATTGTTTTTTTTGTGGACATGTTGATTCTTCCTCATCACGGAGCCTGTCTTATTCTTTGAAACAGAGAAGGTCCCAGAGCGCAACAGCACGGTTTTGTACCGTGCCCGCGAATGAGTTAGGCCCGCCGGGTTGGGCCACCTTAATGTTCCTGTGGGTGGTGATTTACAGGTTTTTTTTGCCATAATAAAAAAAAAATTGATTGATTTTGACTCCCGGCGTAGTCTTCTTTGTCCGTGGTAATCCAACCGTCTATAAAAACATATTATGAATCTAAGAGTGTTTGTGCATGTAATGCGGAGGAAAAAAAACGAATCTAAAGTTCGAAGGTTTCGTATCCTGCTTGAGATGAATGCCAGACCAAAATGATCATTGTTCATTTTTAGGGTTCCGTACCCAAAGGGTGCCAACGGAACTAAGCCTCCGCTGTCCGTCCATCCGTCCGTCCGTCCGTCTGTCACAGGGCTGTATCTCATGAACCGTAATAGGTAGGCAGCTGAAATTTTCGCACAATCTGTATTTATTTTGCCGCTATAATAACAAATAGGTTAAATAATAACCTAAAAAAAAAAAAAATAGGGCAAATTAAAATATAAACAAAACTAAAGGTGGACTTCATACAAAAAACGTGATTTTTTTGTTTTAAATCTTGTACCATGGTATGGAACCCTTCGTGTGCGAGTCCGACTCGCACTTGGCCGGTTTTTTTAAATTTAATTATTAGTTTCTACTCTCGTAATGTAATCAATTAAGGATTAATGATATGTTATTATTATCTTGTTTCAGGTAACCTTGCCGGAAGTTCAGCAAAGAAGCATATCTTGATGTTCGAGCAAAGGGAAAGATCTTGCAAGCAAAGTCATACTGACCGTCATGGTTGAAACCAAGGCCCAAGAAAATATGGTCTTCCCATCTTTCGATCACGTGAAATTTGAACCCGGCTACGTCACCGCTGGGTTCCTGCGGCCTTATTGCCGCCTAACACCTAACCATCGAATGCGATCGCCGATGCTCGGTTTGCGAGAGTATTATTAACGCTACTTTTCCAACCGCACTGACGCCAAAAATAGATCGACACCCATACATTTGACAGTTGGTTGCGATCGCGTAACTTTTAACGTTTGTTTTTGACAGATAATTTTAACATCTTTGCTGCTATTACAACAGTTGTGTCGAACCCTATTGCTAGGTAAGTAACATTCAAGGTTTTTATGATTTTTCAGTGTTTTATAGGGTTTTGTGACTGAAAGAGTGGTTTAATGTGTTAAACGATAAACTAGTGACATCTTCGCCACCAATTTGCTTAATGGAAATTGTGAATATTCAATAAATATTGTTCCGAGTAGTAGCATATTTACAATCGAAAAATGCACAATACGTAATCAACCATTATTATTGCAGTGCTATTTAAGTCTAGTTGGCGTGCAATAAACACAAGCATGTTTTTGTTTTATGAATATTGTGTAAAGACATCAACTTTGACTCTCTCCGCCACTCGCCGGGACTCCATCTCAAAATTCAGTTTGAGTTGCAGGCACACCAAACACTCACTAATTCAATGCTTTATGTTTCTCGGTACATAAAGCATTAGAAATAATTCATTAAATTCCGATGTTTGGCGCCAATTTTGGCGTATCGTTTTTAAAGCAACCACATTTTTATTCGAAAAGGTGGTACAGTTGACAAATAAATTACATAAGGAAAATCTTCACGTTATAAAACTGATAATAACTTTTTTTAGTGCCTAGTCAAACACTTCATTAATCAAACATTTCGTAATAGTCTCTAAATTGTGAAGCGTGATATTACAATCATTGTAATAACTAAATTATGGCTAAGTAAATAAGGACGATTAAATATTGTTCGCCAAAAATATGTTAACCCATAAAATGAACTTCACTTTGAAGTATTCTCGTTCCATCTCTCCACATCCTGTCATAATAGACCGTGACACAACTCTTATAATGCAGAGACGTGTTTTGTTCGATTGAAATGTCAAATCAAAGGAAGGTCGACACGATAGATCGACGAAAACTTTTACGATAGCTCAATATCACTGCGGTTAAAAGTTAGGCAATCGCATTCTGTGTTTATCGGTAGCCGCAAATTGTTGTTTACGATGAACTGTTAGCAGCGATAGTCGTTGTTACACAATCGGCCCGCTGGTCTTCAATACGGCAACAATTTACTGGAAGTATGGTTATACATTTATTTACTTTGTTAATCATTTAGCGCCGATTTTTCAATCCTCAGAGAGTACTTATCGGACTGATAGTACAAATTCACGTTTGTCAAAAGACGGATAGTCATTGCCCGAAAATTATAACTTCTATCACAAATATCTAACTATAATTTTACTAATAAACATATGTTCATTCATAAACTTCATTCATTCAGCAGCAGAAACGAGATTACTCGTTCCGTTTAAATTCGTTTAATTCCCAGTAAGAATATACAGTTTGGCTACGTATCTAACATTTGTTGAATCGCTAAATTGCAGCGATTCTAGTGATGCATTGTGTTGTTAAGTAAGATCCCGATCAAGGGCGTAATCGTGTGATATTTGAATATCAGAAATCAGCTACACAGAGAGACTTCATATTCATGCACAAAATTTTAAGTAGTGTTATAGACCCTTTGGGTACGGAACCCTAAAAACATGATCGATTGAAGAGAGATTGTTAATTGCTCTGCAAATATGCGCCATATTTTTTGTTGCTGGGGCTTAAACGTCCTGAATTTCTTTCTCTCTTCGTATCACAGTGTTTGAACTGTTGTTTTCTGATGCGTGACGTCGCCGGACAAATGAAATATTTAGGAGTAGAATCGCATGCCATTGATAAGACGGTGTATACATATGGTAATAAATTTGTCATCAGTGGAAAGATACATCAAGGACACTCGAAATTGTGGTAATTCGGTAGGCGGCAATCCCACTCAATCATCGCGTCTCGCGTTCAAATTATGATAAATGACTTAAAGTTATGTGCCTAATTCAATTTGCTCACGTCTTCGTTGCGGCGCAAATAGTTTAGTTGATTATCAGATAAGATATTAATTAGTAATTTTAACACCTCCCTGGGAGATTTCCGGTAAATCTCCCATAACACGGAGGAGTAGATTCCTCGAAAATATCAAAAATGCTTCGCTGATTGGAAAGAATATTTCTTGGAAGTATGCCGGTTACTTATTGGAAGTTTTTCGTAACTAAATATATTTTTCAGTTAATTCATCAAAAAAATAAATCGGCATTGAAACGGCTCTTGCCTCTTTTCCCTCTGAAATGGTCTGCTATTCATCTTCAGGGCATGCCATTTTCAGCAATATAAATAAAAATGTATTATAATAAAGACGTTCTCATAAAACATTAAGCTTAGCTAGGTACGAAGAAACAGAAGACTTGCTAACAATTTTATATCAAAACAAACGTACATATATTAATTTAAATTGGACAGTCTAATCTCGCAACGGTCTATGGACGGTTTGTTGGACAAAGCGAGCAGTATACACACTTATGCTTTCCAATTATTTCACTCTCCTAGCACAGTTACGGTTACCCACAGTCAAGACCCCTTAAACTAAATAAAATTTTTTTTTTATTATTATTTCAACAGCACCACTTTGTAAAAGTGTTAAATCGTATTATACCCATACAAAACCCAAAGCTCGATGACAACCTCAGAAACACGGACCACATCGACACTGTATGCAACAAACTAAGCAAAGCATGCTACTGTCTCAGAATTCTAGCCCAATCATATGACACTAATACCTTGATAAACGCCTACTACGGATATTTTCATTCAATAATGACATTTGGGTTGGAATACTGGGGAGCGACAGGCGACGCCCACAAAATATTCGTGCGGGAAAAGCGTGCAGTACGAATCATAAGCAAGTCTGCGTGGGACGACCACTGCGCACCAATATTTAAAAAACTTAGATTGCTAACGATGTACGATGCCTACGTAAAGAAGGTTGCGCTGTTTGCGAGGTGCAACGCGTCGGAGTACGACACGCGCACTCACTCCTATCCGACCAGACACAAACAACTGCTACTAGCGAGTTAGCACCAGCTCACAGCACTGCGAAATTCCTGAAAAGCTTAAAATTCAAGGGCACCAACATATTTAATAAACTGCCGCTAGATCTGCAACTAAAAAAACAAGAAAATTGAGCAAATGGCTCCTCAACAAAACGTTTTGCGATTTACATTTTTTCATTTCAGATATTTAAGATTTTTTTAATTTGATTTATGTTTTATTTTATTTCTATTTTTATAGATCAGGATTTATTGGAAATGTTTGAAATTGTTTTAAGAGATAATTCGTAATTAATGTTTTATTAATGATATTTATTTGTATTCCTTATGACGAAGTGTAAAATGTAATTTAATTTATTGATTAATTTTAATTATCACCGAATAAATGATTTGATTTGATTTGAGTTTATATTTCTTCTTATAAGAAAAACCTGGGGTAGTTAAGAATTAGATTATAATGTATTCGATTGTTCATATAAAATAAACAAATTTAAAAAATCCGTGCAAGAGATACAAGGTGGATAAAAAAAAAAATAATTTTATTGAAGTAATCAGAAATAAAAAAATACATAATATTTCATATATTTCATAAAATAATGTATATTTACATGTTTTTAATCCACAATGAAAAAAATAAAAAACGCGTCGCTTCCTCCATTAGAATACTTTTATGACTGACGAAATGTTGAAAGCCAACCGATCCGGAAATCCTTTATTAGGGTTCCGTACCCAAAGAGTGAAAACGGAACCCTATTACTAAGCCTCCGCTGTCCGTCCGTCCGTCCGTCCGTCCGTCCGTCTGTCCGTCTGTCACAGAGCTGCATCTCATGAACCGTAATAGTTAGGCAGCTGAAAATTTCACAGAGTATGTATTTATTTTGCCGCTATAACAACAAATAGGTAAAATACAAAAATAATAAAAATTAAAGGGGAGTCCCATACAAAAAACGTGTTTTTTTTGTTAAATTTTGTAAGATGGTACGGAACCCTCCGTGTGCGAGTCCGACTCGCACTTGGCCGGTTTTTATAGTACATATAAGTGAACCATGCCGTGAGATACCTGCTGAGATATTTCCACCTGGGGTCGTTCATGCGTGCTGTGAAGGAGCACCGGGCCGGCCGGCATGGGCCCGCCCCCGTGAAAGTTTTAAATCCAAGGTCATCGTTAGGCACCTCTTTGAGGGCTATACATGATGATGAACCAAAAATATTATTTCAGAGGCGGTATGGCCGTCACTGATCACACATTTCAAATATTTCGACGGCGAAGACTGCTGTTGGAACCTATTAAGAGATTTACAATATCATTTTGCTCGACTGAATTTTCATCAGCTATTTCGGCCTTGGCTTCGGATTGCTGAACCTTAATTAGTACTACAGACAGTAAATAGACGCGAACAATTCATGCTCTACGTAAGTGTCTTTCCACAAAATAATTAGACGATCTTTGCCAAGACGAAACTCGAGACAAAGAGGTGCTTTGTCGTAAAAAGTACAAATAGAAACATTTACAGGTTATAATTGAAAACCTAAGTATTAAAATTACATTAACCGGCCAAGTGCGATTTGGACTCGCACACGAAGGATTCCGTACCATCATACAAGATTTAACACAACAAAATCACGTTTTTTATATGGGGCCCCCCATTTGATTTAATATTTTTTTGATTTTATTTATTTTTTGTTATAGCGGCAAAATAAATACACACTCTGTGAAATTTTCAGCTGCCTACCTATTACTGTTCATGAGATACAGCCCTGTGACAGACGGACGGACGGACAGCGGTGGCTTAGTAACAAAGTTCCGCTGGCACCCTTTGGGTACGGAACCCTAAAAAGCCCACCCACCTGAACATATTGGTGCTAATATATTATGTTTGAAATCATGGAGTTATGCCTTAATTAAGAAGTAAATGCATTCGATAGTGCCATTAAACGTGGTGAGGATATTTATAAGGCATTCAGGAAATGCACGTTTAAACTAATTAGCTGGCAGAGTATCTCCCGCCTTGGTTGAAAGTGAAGCGGCAATATAAATTTACCGAGTTTTCCATCTGGTTACAAGCAACCGCGCAACGCAAGGAAGGCCCTGGCATGGCACCCAGGTCTTACATGGCGTGTTGGGCTTATGTCATGTCAGCAGGAGTGGCATTAGCCAATCATGATCGTTTTCAGGTGAACTTGGAGTTTTAAATGTGCCTTTTAAAAAACCTATTACAGGTTTCGAAGATTTAATGCTAGGCGAAAATGTGAATGTTTTGCAAAAAAAATAAAATCAAATATTATCGAGAGTTTAAAAGATTGTTTAGAAAATTGGGTTGGGTGATTTCAGTTACAAGTCACGAACCTGCTTAAACATGAAAATATTAAAAGAAAATTGATTTTCGCTTATCCTTTCTAATGGAAGAAATGTTCTTGCCCGCCCACCGTGCCTAACCGCGTAAGTGTTTTTTGATTACTTTTAGATTCCATTCCGAATTATTTTATATATATATAAAATTTTATATAAACCTCAAAAAGAATTTTCCAATCATTTAATGGATACGACATTACCGATTTCTCATGTAGATTTAATGTATTCATTCTATGTAGAAGTCGTTGGATAACCTCAAATGTATAATTTTCCAATTGACTTTTGCTAACCCATATATATTTCATGATTGTACTGCAATATTCATGTATGCTGTTTTTGTGCGTACCTTTTCCGAGAAGCCTTTGCGTTTCGTAACAGCCATATAGAGATATAGGCATTCGTAACCGTGCGGCCGCTTACACCCTCATCGCTCACCTGAAATTAGGTACAGTTGGTGACAATCCGAAGTATGCACTCACTGTGTTAAAAAGTCAAAATAATTTAAAAAAATTCAACAATTGTGAGGCAAACAATGCACAAAACCATCATGTATGCAATTTAATGGGCCTGAGTGTAAAAGCAATAACTCCCGCAACTTTGAAAAATGATATGAGAGGTTAATGAACAAATACATAAATATAAAACTAGGAATAAGGGTAATGTTACACAGAAAAAAAATTACACAAGTAAATATAAGAAAAGCCTTCACTAAAATAGCACTGCAACAAACTTCCAAAACAAATTCGACAAGAGTTGGATTATATAAAATGTTCCACTCGCTTACACAACTGGCTCCAAGTTCTACGACCTAAAATACTTTACAATTGTAGTCTAGACCGCTGTGTATGTGGGTGTAACGTGACGAAGAGCATTTTGTAGGTAGCGGCAATATTACTCTGTACCAGTGCCTAATTATGTTACAATAAATTATTTGATTTGATGTTTTTTATTTGATTTGTTATTTGAGTTTCAAACAACAAAGCTAAAATCCATTTTGCATGCAAAACAATTTCGTTTTCCAACAAACCAATTTGTTAATTCTACCCAAAAGTAAACTGACGTTACTTCGCTGTTGGCGGGTGGGCTGGGATTGCTGGTGCAGAGCGTGCTGGCGGCGAGTGACCATCCGGGATGGTGGGAATAAATATCGCTGGTTAATAGCCCTATTAAGGGCCTGGTACTAGCCAAATCGCAAAGTTAGACGAGGCACCCCAAGTTAACTAACTAAGTCTGACGATTATAAGTGTCATTCTTACAATATATGATTCCTTGTCTAGGAATTGAATTATTTTCGTTAATGTATGTTTCCTTTTTCTATACAAAATACATTGCGGAAACGGTGTCCATTTCCGAACTTTTTTGACTAAATGTAGAAATCTAAAAGCAAATGGAATTTTTTGTTTATGCATATATGCTGTTTTTGCTTATATCTAGAAATCGAATTACTTTCAGATTTCTAATGAGAAAAATCATTTTTTTTATTTTTATTATTATTTAAATAAATGATTGAATCAAAAAATATTAACAATCCATTATCAGTCCGGAGTTCTATTTGGATTTGCTGAAGCGTTTCACTACATATTATTACATTTGTTATAAAGTGCATTTGTATGGCGCGAGTAGTTGGCTAGTCCTAGCGCCTTAACCAGAGATATTTATATTATAGATACAAGCCAAATACATAAGTTATTAGGTGCGAAAGTTAGAATTTTTCGCGTGTTTTATACAATAACTTTGGAAGTGCATTGCTATACAATAAAATAAACAAAATTTGAAAAAGATTACTCATCAGACCTAAGTTGTTTTCTGAAGATTTAATCAAATTTGGTTTTTGTTTGATTTTTGAATTTAGCGAATTGTAATAAAAAAAAAACGTAAATCTTACCAAATCAAACAATATGCGAATTTTCTGCTTTGTGGACATGTTGCATCCTCCTTATTACGGAGCCTGTCTTTTTCTTTGAAACAACCAAGGTCCCAGAGCGCAATAGCACGGTTTTGTACAGTGCCCGCGAATGACTTTGTCCCGCCGGGAAGGGCCACCTTAAGGCAAAGAACAAGAACTAATTAAACATCAACTTTCAGTGCAAATGGATTAGAGACATAAATCGAATGGAGGAAAAAATAAACTAAAACCAGTAGTGTACTCTTTTGACTGTCTCCGGCTGTACATCGCTTGTCCCTTCGTCAGCGTTGCCCAGGACCGCCGGAAACGGAGATAACTTTATTACCGACATCTCCCGCTGCAGAAATGCTGTTTGAAGCATTTTTACAAAGGATCCTCAGTGATGTCCTGAATAAGGTAACAGCGGGAGCGAATCGGTAGACATGTTATGAGAAAAAAATATATTTATTTCACAGGTAGATCTTTTATCGTAATTGCATATATGGTTTCAAGTTTCTGTTAAAGTTTTTCATTACGAAATCCATAATAAGTCAATCATAAAAAAGGATGATCCTTTTCTATGAACGTTTTTCATCCTTTCAAAAAACTTGTGATGCGTGTTTTTTGAGCGATAATTATGTATTTAGAAACAGCATAATATAATTCTACTACAAATGTAGGTAACGAGAAATCTACAATTTCTGGCATATATCTACCATAGTACAACTTACTAACTTGTCCACTTCCAATTAGTTTGTCTATATATTTTACAATATACGTCGGTCTATGCTTCATTGGAATAATCAGGTGAATATTTTTTGCAATTTATATTTGTATTTGTATTTATTAATCCTCCTTTGGGACGCAGGGAACACTTGGAATCGTCAAACATTTCCATTTACAATTAAATACAATTATAATTTAAGAATAACAAGTGATGACAATGATTTTCAACAACAAAAAAGGAGCTTAAAGTTTTAGAAATCTCACAAGACTTTACGAACTCCTTTGCTAGTAGAAACCATGAAATATGCGGGCACAGTGATTTCTATCGTGACTGGAAAAGCCTTTAAAATCATTTTAGGGCGGACGACCAAAATTGGCTGGCAACACTGCAGCTGTCAAAATCAAATTTTGTGTAGCTCGTTGAAATAGATAAAAATCAAATAAAATATCGCTTTATATGTGTTAATACTACTAAAAACAGACGATTTGATATCTGAAACATAAGTGATAGTGTTTTTAAAACCGGAATCGAAGTATTTTTGGTTAAATCCGTGTTTTTAGTAAGTGACCGTTAGAGCTGGCGTCCGTTGTTTCTATTGGATATTTTGCTTACATATCGTCCCAGACCACATAGAAGGGCCCACACGACGAGCCTCTGCTGTCAAGCAACCACACAACACAATAACCATTTGACGGAATAGTTCCGTGAGAGGTTATGACAGGTGAAAAAGTGCCTCGGTCGGTTGATTTGACGTCGTCGGCACGCCCGGATCGACGCTTGCAGCTATAAAACCTGCAGTCCAACGGTGCAGTTGCTCTAAAGGCATGAGTGCTGCAGCCTTCTAACGAAGTTGAGTAAACGCTGTGTGAATCATGATGTTTTAAATGCAGCACATGATTTGTCTTTGAGTATAACTAAGGAAATAACATTTCTTGGTGTAGTATTTGACAATCGTTTTACATGGAAACCACATATTGACAAGCTTGCTGCTAAGCTTAGCTCTGCATGCTATGCAGTAAAAAAAATTAAGGAGCTTTGTGGTTTAGAAGCTGCTAAATCTGTCTATCATGCCTATTTTCACAGCATAATGTCAAGTGGGCTGATGTTCTGGGGTGATGCAGCTGAAGTAAATCGTATATTTGTTTTGCAGAAAAGAGCACTGCGATGCATGCTAGGCATGAGGACGAGAGATTCCTGTAGAAAGGTGTTTGGTGACGTAGGAATCTTAACTTTACCAAGTGCTTACGTTTTTCAAAACATCTGCTATGCAAGAAAACATATAAATGATTTCACCCTTAACTGTGATGTTCATAACTATAACACAAGACATAAGAACAATGTTAAAGTAATTAGTCATAAATTAGCCAAAACATCTAAGAGTTTTATATGTAACAGTGTTAGATTTTATAATAAATTGCCCAAAGAGGTGAGAGATTTATCTGAAAATTCTTTTAAAGTTAAGGTTAAGAAGTTGCTAACACAGAAGGCTTACTATTGTATTAAAGATGCCCTAGCTGATAAATTTACTGAGATTTTGACTGCCTACTGACTGGGTACAAAAAGTATCCTATTATTATTACTATTTTGACTAATTTTATTTTTACTAATTTTTGACACCTGATACATTTTGTATCTTTACTACTTTTATGATAAGTACTACTTGTAGTATGAAATTACTAACCATTCAATTTTGATTTGATACAATTTCGTATCAATAATGACGAGGGCTCTATACACCCGAATTTTATTTTATTTTAGTTAAGCATTATTAGTTTCTCGGTATTGGTCAAAATCTCATATAGGAATCTATTATTACTTTATTGATAGGGATGCTCTCAAACCATTATACTCTTAATTGTCTGTAGGTGGTAGCATTTAAAGGGATATGTAACTATGTGATCAGCTGACAGTAGTAGTTTATGACAAAACTCATAGTATTAAAACCTAATGTGCAAGTGTTTCACAGTGTTGTGTTGCCACTGGAGCAGTGCATCGCTTAAAGGTCCTTGCTTGCGGTGACGCTTGGCTCAGGTTATCTCTTTCCCTAAAATATGGTTGAAAGAGGTAATGGCTGTGCCCGGCGTGATGCTCGTGAACGGGTGCTGTTTGTGGGGACTGGCCTGCTCCAATTTGGCAACATATTAGTTGGAGGGGATTGTCTTTGCAAATAAAATGATATTTGTCATGAACTGTTGCATACGGCATGGATTGTAAATTTTTGTGTATTCATGTGAATTTAGTGTTTTACCTATGTTTTTGTTAAAATAATTTACAAACACTTTTGTAAACTTAGACTAAGTGGACGTTGAAAAAAAAAAAACAGCGGAGTTTCTTTCCAGTTTTTCTTCGCTGTGTTTTGTTTTGCTGAACTGGCCAATGCTAAAATATGACAAATCCGAGTGCAGTGTACTGTCTATGGATGATGAATAAACAATACAAAAAAAAAAACAATACAAAAGACCGCCGACGGCGGTTACCCACGAACACGTCATCAGGGGAACCACTGTTCATAAGGACAATCGGAGTTTCAAGCTGAACTGAAGGTTGGGTCGAAAGTAATTTTCACAATAGTGCATCCTAACATCCTAAACACCTAAATACAACTAATACATCCTAAAACACTATGCGCATTGCCTGCTTTCTGGTCATGTTGCATCCTCCTCACCACGGAACCTGTATTTTTTTTTGACACCGAGAAAGTACCAGAGCGCAATAACACGGTTTTGTACTGTGCCCGCGAATGAGTTAGTCCCACCGGGAAGGGCCACCTTAAAAGTTTGAAATTCTTGCGGACCGGTTCCGTAATAATGAAGTTAAATCTCTGTAAACATTTCATTTATGATTTAAGGCGAAGGGGAATGGCGATGACAATAAAATAAAAAATAAATGAGACCTTATAAAAACATTGAGAAACTATACGTAACGTTCACGATATCAAAGTGTGTATCCATTGCGGAAAAGGCCTCCAGTGCCGGCGGAAGGGCGGTAGGCGGGCGGCTGGCGCGGCGGCCGACACAATTTCCGCCCAGGGGGAAATGTGGTTATGTTTAGGTGTGACAAGAGTTTTATTGGAAGGTTGCGCTGGAAATCGTATTTAAGGTGGCCCATCCCGCTCATCTCCCCATACAAAAGGGGAAAGAAGATCACGCCCATATTTCATGTCAGAGATCCAAAATGTTGCTCAAAATAGCTTTATTTAATCGAACTACATGTCTGATGACCATTGGCATTGTAAAATTGTGTTTGTTTTCTAAGTTATAAGGTCCGAAAGTTAGAATTTTTTGCGCGTTTTATACAATAACTTTGGAGGTGGATTACGCAATGATAAAGTAAAATGATTAGTCATCAGACATAGCTTATTTATTTAAGACTAGCTGCGGTACCCGGCTCCGCTCGGGTTAGCGTCGGCTAAATTATTTCATGGATAAAAAGTATCCGACATGGCTGATCCAAAATAGGGTCAAACTGGTCCAGGACAATGTATCCATCTACCAAATTTAATCAAGATCGTTCGAGATGAAATAGCATGATTTAATGAGAAACATCCAATAATTCCCATTTGGAGCTTCGTTGACATTTGGTGGCTATTTAAAAAAAAAGCATTTGCCGCCAGAACCTTTCTGCACTTGCACTGCAACATTGTTTACCTAGTAAGTAAGTAACGTGTAATGTAGGTAAGTTTTGCGTGGACTCCAACCCACAGCCAGCCTCAACATCGAAAACAGTAACCCATCTCGAACCTGACAGCTCCCAGAGATCCTATACATTGATAAAATACGCACATAAATCGGGTTAGTGGTTCGCAAATTATAAGAATTTAACACTCACTACTCACCCTTCAGGTAATGAAGCGTTATATTATGTAGTCTATAAGTTTTGAGTAGAATCAGGCTAGACTTAGATACAATCCGCATCTAAATCGAGTAATTGGTTCTCAAGGATTTTGCCAAGTAGTCCTAAAGTTGCGGGAAATACTAAGCCGTACCCGCCCCCCCCCCTCCCCGCACCCGCCCCCGTCGGACCGCCCGCCTAATCACGAACTAAACAAACACTAACTAACTAAACACTCTGCACAAAACACGATATACGAATTTGTTTCGTGTGTCAGTTGACAAAAGCAAACTCAGTCGATTAGGTAACAGACAACTTTTTTTTTTTTTTATTTGATATGACTTGAAGTCAAATCCTTTTAAGCCGTACGAATTGTTTTATTTATTTAAAATTTGCATATTAAAAATAATAAAACACTGTTGGTAACGCGATTTTTGTTTGACTGATGTAATGACGTGGAAACTGATTCAGTTTATCTCGCGTGCCGAAACTAATACAAAAGAAACGCGAGTTTCGGAACGCGACATTAAACTCCTCCAACTATGTATTCTGTGCTCCAACGCACACACGCACATTGTTTTGATAGATATGATCTTTGACGTTAGGAACACACCTACATTACTTAGACAACTGTGATGCTTGTAATTTAATATGAACTTTATACCATAGCAATAAAGCTCAAATTGACTACGTTTTAGTTACAAATCATTTGTATGGGAAAAAGAAAAGGGCTATTTTTAGGGTTTTTCCAGCAATAATTCTAATTTTTCTCGCCGTAAAAACCATCCTTGAACTTCAACGAACATTTAAAAAAAAGATTTGGCCAAATTGGTCCAGGCGTTGTTGAGTTATGCGCTTACCAACACATTTTGCGATTCATTTTTATATTATAGATTTATAATCTATTTGGGTTTTGTTAGATTTTTGATAACAGCGGTCGTGGTTTACTTTTAGCTATAAGTCGTTTTGAAATTAAAATTTTCGTAAATCTTACAAAATCATACACTATGCACATTGTCTTTTTTGTGGACATGTTGCATCTTCCTCATCACGGAGCCTGTCTTATTCTTTGAAACAGAGAAGGTCCCAGAGTGCAACAGCACGGTTTTGTACCGTGCCCGCGAATGAGTTAGGCCCGCCGGGTTGGGCCACCTTAAGGGCCGATTTTTCAATACTCTGATAGTACTTATAGGATTGATAGAACAAATTCGCGTTTGTCAAAAGACGGATATAGTCATTGCCGAAGGATTATATCTTTCATCACAATTAAATATAATTTTAGTAATAAACATATGGACTAACTGTGTTCGATGGATAAGCAGAAGCGTAAATAAATCCGTCGAATAGTTATCTGGCTGTTTATAAGAATATTGAAAAATCTGCCCTAAAGGCATTTTTAGCCTTTGGTTTTTTTTATTATTATGGATTGGCGTTTTTTTTTCGGAGCACGCAACATTGCACTAAATAGCTTCCTGTGAAGTTCTTACGTGTTCTTAGGTGTTGTTGAAACTCGATAAATCAGTAGGAAGCGAATTCGTCATCGAAGTCACTTGTTGCCGGTGCCACCATTGTATGCAAAATGGCTACGTCGCCGCCCTATACAAACGAGTTTCGAGTTAGTTTTCCGGGCTTGATTTTTTTATGCAACCCGACATTGATGGCTAATATCTCACAACTACCGTTATGATATTAGCCTAATAATCCATATAACGGAAGGAATTAGGTGCCATGCCAGGACCTTCCCTTTGTAAGCAGGATGGAAAACACAGGTACCAACCTGGGCGGGCTTAAAACCTACCCCACCTGTACCACCTACAGCTTTACATGGATTCCGAACCACGAAACAGCTCGCATTCGCGACGAAATGCACTTATCCAACTCAGAAAGAGAAAGAAAGTGGTACACGGGGCGAAGATTCGAACCCTACGCTATTGCTAGGCAAGTCCCCGCGTCACAATGCTACCAGGCTAAATTTATTGACTGATCTAAATCAATAATTATATTATTATTTACACATTACCTTATTTAGCACCACTGTCTTTCTCTTTCCGAGTTCGATAAGTGCATTTCGTCACGAATGCGAGCTGCTCCATGGTTCGGAATCCATGTAAAACTTTAGGTCCCCTTCCCCTACTAGGTGGTAGGGTTTAAGCCCGCCCGGGGTGGTACCATCGCATTGGATGAAAAGATAGTCGAAGCGGCAATAAAAAAAAATTGTCCATCTTTTTTATCCAGTTCAATGTAGCCGTGCTCATAAAGGGAAGGTCCTGGCATGGCACCAAATTCCTTCGGGAATGTGGTGTATTGGGCTCATATCATGACAGTTCGCATTAAAAAAAAAATTACCTAACCTAACCATTGAAAAAACGGACGTTCCAAGCTGGTTACTTAGGACAGCCAGTTCCAATAGTATTTTCGGATAATACCCAACATGTATCTTATACAAGGGCTACGTACGTTAGCATGTTATATCACTACAGATATTAGCTGCTTGATTTATTACGACACTAAAGCACTAAAGTTTGTGCTCAAGCGGAGAGTTACGACAAATTTATTCATTCTATCCCAACTTATTTGAGAGCACTTTTGGGGGGCCACAATGACCGAATAATACTTAAGGCGCTAGGACTAGCCAACTACTCGCGCCATACAAATGCACTTTTTAACAAATGTAATAATATGTAGTGAAACGCTTCAGCAAATCAAAATAGAACTCCAGACTGATAATGGATTGTTAATATTTTTTTATTCCATCATTTATTTAAATAATAATAAAAATAAAAAAAGTTGATTTTTCTCATTAGAAATATGAAAGTCATTCGATTTCTAGATATAAGCAAAAACAGCATATATGCATAAACAAAAAATTCCATTTGCTTTTAGATTTCTACATTTAGTCAAAAAAGTTCGGAAATGGACACCGTTTCCGCAATGTATTTTGTATAGAAAAAGGAAACATACATTAACGAAAATCATTCGATTCCTAGACAAGGAATCATATATTGTAAGGATGACACTTATAATCGTCAGACTTAGTTAGTTTACTTGGGGTGCCTCGTCTAACTTTGCGATTTGGCTAGTACCAGGCCCTTAACTCCTCTGGATTATTTTTACTGTTCCGTGGCAGTAGAGAGCCCCGATAATGTTGTCATTTCAGACGGTATTATGTCACTCGACTCTTTTGTTCTCAACTATTTTCTGTGAAAATGTTGAAGTGTATATTTATTATTATTAAAGCAACAAAATAACTACAAGTAGATTGCAAAAACATATTTGCTATGGTAAGCTGTATTTGGCGCATTCAATGGATGGTATTTAATGATTTATTTCATTATTTTTTAGGATAAAAATATTCTATCCATACTACTACTATTTTTCCAACGCACGTTTTAAAATCCCACAAAAAGGTGGATAAATAAATTGTTCTATTAATTTCCGCATAAATTAATAAAACAATATTTATATAACTCAATCCGGAAAAAAATAGACAGTTTAATTTCTACTGTCATATTATAACCAACTAGCTGCGGTACCCGGCTCCGCTCGGGTTAGTGTCGGCTAAATTATCTCATGGATAAAAAGTAGCCCACATGACTGGTCCAAAATAGGGTCAAACTGGTCCAGGACAATGTATCCATGTACCAAATTTAATCAAGATCGTTCGAGCCGAAATAGCATGATGTAATGAGAAACATCCAATAATTCCCATTTAGAGCTTCGTTGACGTTTGGTGGCTATTTAAAAAAAAACATTTGCCGCCAGAACCTTTCTGCACTTTCACTGCTACATTGCCTACCTAGTAAGTAACGTGTAACGTAGGTAAGTTCACCACAGCCAGCCTCAACATCGAAAACAGTAACCCATCTCGAACCTGACTGCTCCCAGAGATGCTATACATTGACAAAATACGCACACCCTTCTGGTAATGAAGCGTTATATTATGTAGCCTATAAGTTATTAGTAGAATCAGGCTAGACGTAGATACAATCCACGTCTAAATCGAGTAATTGGTTCTCAAGGATTTTATTCTATTGGTCGCACCTCCGGCGATTTAGCGTGATACCAAGTAGTGCTAAAGTTGCGGGAAATACCAAGCCGTACTTCGGTACAGTTAGTAAAAGTAAGCGCTGCCGCCGCGCCGCATGCACCCATTCCCAGCCGACACTTAAAAATAAATACCATCCGATCCTTTTGATCCTTTATTTATAGGGTCGCTCAACTATGGAATCGACTCCATACCGATTTATTTCCCCCAAAGTCCCCCGGGGTCGTTGAAACATGGGGTGAAAGAGCACCTGGCCGGCCGGCATGGTTTTCGTATCCCCCGTGAAAGTTCGAAATGCCGCGCTTGGCTTAGTACCTACTAATCTACCAAACAAAAATTAAGAAACCATTCAACTGAAACCGTAATATCCTAACAATACGCGTTTAAACAATCAACCTAAAAAGCCCAAACAAATGCGTGTAGCAAGGAACGGCTGTCGCTAAGTTAGCATACCGCGCGGGTTGGTAAAAAGAATACAAAGAATTTACGTAAAAAATCTCATACTAATCCGTGTACCACACGACCACGGAGCGCCACTTGACTGAGGCGACGCGGGAACGGCGAGATGTTCGTCGCCAGCGTTTAGTTATTCTGTGCCAGCGTCGCCGATCGCTCCCCGATTCCCCGAATCACGGGAAATTTGAGGTATTGCGGGGAAAATGGTGGGGAATGCAAGCGTTGGGAAATTTGCGGGGAATTGGCCAATTCGTGGGGAATTTAGTTTTTTTGCCTTTATATTTACCATTTTTTCTTTGCTCATTCGAAAAATATATCGAACATTAAAGCAATCGGGGCAACTTTGGATTCAACTTAGATTTGGAGTTGTTAGGACGGCCGTCGACTGCACAACCTTTTTTTTGGTCATTCGAAATTTTCGATGAAAATTTGGTTCCTATTCCGGATTTTTACGGAATTCCGGGAATCCTAAGAACGTTTTCGGGGAATTGGAGGAGTGGTTATCGGCAACGCTGGTCACCGTTTCGCGCGCTCGCGCTTCGGCTCGATTCGGCAATACTCGGTCCTCGTCGGATGGCCACCGCCGTCACGGCCCTCGCCGCGCTATGATTTCGATTTCGCTCCGCGCCCTCTGACTATTTTTCTTTTTGTTCGGCTCCTAAGCGTCGTTACGTGATGTTCAATAGCTTAAAGCCTTCCTTAAGAATTAGGCTATCGAATTTAATAATATTTTTTCAAACCTGACTGGTAGTTCCAGAGATTAGGGCGTTCAAACAAAAAAACAAACAAACTCTTCAGCTTTATTATATTATATTAATAATAATAATAATAATAATTATATTATATTATATAGTATAGATAGTCCATGTCGATGAGAAATATATAAATCGATGCGTGTAGACGGCTGGACCGATTTTTATGAAATTTTCAGGAATTCAGCAGTCTGTTAAAGACGGACCAGTAGAGGCAGAAAATTCTGTGCAGTTTGGAAAAGCTTAGAAGCTCCGCTCGGGTTAATGTTCGAAATTAAATAGCGGCGTGACCGATTTTGATGAAATTTTCAGGCAATCTTCAGATTAGCCCAGGGGGTGATCCTGTGCAGTTTGGAAGTTGAGAAGATTTGTTAGGGCGAATATTCAAAATAATAAAACGCTCGGGCGTTGCCGGGTTACGTCAGCCAGTAAAATATAAAAGGTTTTTAAATTATTTTTAGATTAAAAAAACCCTGGAATTCTTAAATATAAATCATTGGTATCGGTATAAATAATTACCAAATATAAACATAAACATTGTGACGCCTACCTAGATGGTATAGTGGTCCTTTCTATTAGGTTCCTTTCCCCAGGTAACGGGTTTATCCGCCATGTGCTTCGCTTCTTCGAAATCCAAGCGAGTATGACTTGAGATGAGCCTTATTTCGTTGCAATACCTATGAAGATGTCAACTACGGTTAATGTAAAAGTAACAAAGAAGGCCATAAGGCATGAGTGCTGGGCAAGTCAGAACGAACGATGGACACATTAATATAGCGAGCGTAACCTTTTGTATAAAGTTGTCCTTTTAAATCCTTGTGATAATGTCAAGGCCTCTATTTCACAAAATCCATTGTTTTCTTGCTCGTTATTTAAGTGATTTAAGTTAAGTGTTTATTAGGTTGAGTAGTAATTTACATAAGTTCGTTATTTATTAACTTCATTGCAATGTACCTGTGCATATTGGACTAATATAAACCGTCTTCGAATGTATTTCATTGATATTTATTTTCTATATAACTGGACAGGATGGCTATTATTTATTGTTTTGTTGTGGTTTATTGTTTATTAATCATCCATAGACAGTACAAGAATTCATATTTGTCATATTTTATGATTGATGATGACAGTTCCGCAATCCCAGCGAAGAACTGGCCGCTGTTTTTTTTTTTCAACGTCCACTTATATAGTCTCAGTTAACAAAAGTATTTACAATCACAGGTAAAAACAGTAAATTAACATGAATTGACGAGAATCAACTATTCATGTCGTATGCAACCGTTAATGACAAACGTACATTACAACATGTACCTACTGCCATGATATTAGTCTAACACATACCAAGGGAGCTGTGATGTCACGCGTATCACGCGAGAGAGGAGTCGTTTTGTAATTACAACTTTCGTAAATCTTACCAAATCATACACTATGCACATTATCTTTTTTGTGGACATGTTGCATCTTCCTCATCACGGAGCCTATCTTTTTCTTTGAAACAGAGAAGGTCCCAGAGCGCAACAGCACGGTTTTGTACCGTGCTCGCGAATGAGTTAGTCCCGCCGGGTTGGGCCACCTTAACGAGTGTTGTTATCCTCTATGAACGGTAGTCCTGACTATATACAGGGTTCCTCCGAATTGCGCGAACGAATCCGGTGCAGTCGACGGAGAAAGGGTACCGTACGAGTCGAAACTCGTTATTTTCTCGCCGGACCCGCGAATTGTATTCGGTTCTCTGAAAAGTTTCGATGCCGCTCCGTTTCAGTGCGCTCATTTGAAGTTTAATGTTTTGGTGGAGCGAGTTTTGGCAGAAGTTTGATTAAATTTCGCAAACGCTGTCTACCAGCGCATTGTGAAATTGAGAGCGAGGTGAAGTAACAAAGTCGGCGCTATCTCCAGCTGCTGATCTTACAATTTAAATGGAAAGGAGTCATTCATTCCTTTTTCATCAGTAAACATTTTAAAATGTGCTGAAATATAATAACGTATATCTATAAGTTTATTTCACACATATTTAAAGAGCGTCTCAAATGTCTGTTCCTCGATTTTTGACTTGTATTATTTAATCAGTAGTTATTTGCTTTTACTGATCCTACTGATTCAAGAGACACATTGTTTCTTTTGTGCATTGAATACAAAGGTATATATTTATATATTTATATGTGTAAATATTTGTATGTATCTATCTGTTAATATTAAGTACTATAAATTATAAGCCTATATTATGTACGATTATTTTATGAAAATATAAATATTTCCATTTCATTTAAAAATATTTTTTAAGATACTTAATATTTTCTTTAGTTTTTAGTTTTTTATTTTTTTCTTTTGCCCGCCACACCGCACCTCTCCTACGTCTCTAAGGTTGAATGTCAGAGAATGCCTCATGGCATTAATTCCGCCTTTTTGTGAACCATGCTTGCAGGCTTGCAAATAAAGAATTTTTTCATTTCATTTCATTTCATTTCAAGTTTCGGTTTCAATTTCTTTATTTCCTTCATTAGATGTATATTACACACTCGGATTCGTAATTTTTTCCTTTTTTTTTTTCTGTCGGTTGATTGATTAACACTGCTCACAAAGAACATCATAATAAGAATATTACATACATTGTTGAATAGCAAACTCTTGACTACGATAATGACATCTTATTCTAAATTAATAGAAATTATGATATAAATTATTCAAGTGTAAAAAGCCATCGTCATTTTTGATAAAAGATATATCCTTTGATCATATTCGAAAAACAATGGAGTATTAGCTAGCTCAGTATTTTTCAACCTTTTTGAGAACGCGACCCCTTTACAAGTTAAAACATTCTGGCGATCCCCCAGGGCCATAATAAAACTATCTCAGTCAATTGATGACTACACATTTAAGTTTCTTTCGGCTAGAGAAATTGTATCGCCATTTTAGGGATAGCTCTAAACCTACGAAAGGCAAAAAAGCGATTTTTTTGCGAAATTAAAATCACTAATGCAAACTGTCTAGAGGACACCGCTTTCTTTATCGACAAGGTCTGGCAGCTAAGGTTTTACTTTATAAATTAAATGACGTGCCTATAGAGGTGATTAAATTATGGACTTTTAAAGGAAAAAATAAGTTTTGCAAACTCGACTGTTTAGAATACTTGGGAAGACTTCTTTCCTATTAATCAGTACACATTTAAAAGTACATTATTAAAACTTGTACCTAATAATGAATTAAATAAAACGACACCATAAATATAAAACATGTAGTTTTGTGGGATGTGCATTTTTATATGTATCATTTTTTATATTTAATGTATTAATAAATAAGTTCTCCTTTTGATTAATATGTATATATACATATTTTACGCTAATTTCTCTAGCTAAGTAAGTACTAAAAAGCCGTATTCATTTAAAAAAAATACTTTGTGGCAACAGTTGTTGAATTAGGATTTATTATATTATCATTTTTGTTAATCTGTTTATTGTTTGGTTGTCTGCAGGTCTATTCCTGGAATACCGTAATCAGGAATCAGGAATCCTGAGCCTAGAAAACCGCTTTTGTAGTGATTTTCAAAGCGACTTTTTCGACGGAAAACCTTGATTGATTAAAAAAACTATACTCCGGAATATTTTGGTCAAGAAAATCGCTTTCAAAACCGCTACAAAAGCGGTTTTCTAGACTACGCATTCCTGATTCCTGATTACTGAATGCCAGGAACAGACCTGCTGTAATCTGTTATGTTGTCCGAAAATAAATTTTAAAAAAAGACATGGGTTCGCTTCATCTAAATATCTACCGAGTATAGGGTCCTGTTGGGCGCCAGAAGTGGCACCGATGTTTGAACTAACTTTATAAAAAGGATTTCTTCCGTTAAAATAACGGGTGAGTACGATTGTGTTAATACCGGTAATATAGTCGGTATTATTGGTTTACATATTAGGATATCTTTCGTCGGAGCTGCCTAACTCCAATGCACCCTTCATTGTTCACTGTCGAAATTCCCAAAATAGGTACAAACCTATCTCTAGACCCTTTATCTATAGGGTCAGTAAACTATGGAATGGTAGTGCTTGCCGACGTATTTCACACAAACTACAACCTGGGATCCTTCAAACATGGCGTGAAGAACCACCAGGCCGGCCGGAATGGTTTTCTCAGCTCCCGTAAAATTTCGAAGGTCCATCGGCGCCGTCGGGACGCCATACTCCGCGCATAACAATAATCGATCTCTTGAACAAACTATTTTTATTTTGACAAATGATTCCGCTAATGGAAAACAAATAAAGACGAACAACCGGAAGGTATATAAGTTTGGTATGTATCTGCGATTGCCGTTCAAGTATCAACTCTTACCTACTTCGTAGTTTCCGGTCTGACGAACATAGAGATCGATGTGGGGTTGGACCCGCGTCCGTGGAACAAAAGGGTGAGATGAAATTATCCGGATCCTTCTATCCTTTTATACAAACTTCCTCTTTGCCCTTGTCCGAGTTAACAGTGTGCCAGACGGGTCTGTCTGCCAACTTGTTAATATTGTTTTAAAAAAAATATCTCTTTTATTATGGCAAACGCGAAGAAATAATTCAATATCGAAATTAGAACACGATGTTGTGATGCCGAATTTAGGTGTAATTTACTTGACGCTTACGGATATATTTAACAGTGTAAAAGCGTATGTAATTCTTTCCGACGTTTCGTCCACCACGTTGCGGACATCATCAGGATCAAGGACCTATGACGCGTCGTCCAGTCAGAAATCAACTAAAGGGCTTCGGAGATTGTAGCTGTGGGTAGGTTCAGCTATACAGCTATACGATCGGGATAACAACATTGACACGGGACATACAAGACTTATAGAGCACTGCATGCAGCTTGATGCAGATTCCAGTGGTGGCCAACATATTCATTGAAGAATTTGAGAAGCAGTCGCTGGAAAACTGTATAATATGCAGTATATGCGGGCGACTTTCAATTTAAAGGCATGGTAACACTAGGAGGGGGAGTGAAACGTCAAAACACATGGCTTTCATGCCGCACACTAAACACTCGAACATCTCATGAATGCTTCTAAATATCGACTCCCTTTTCTGCTAGCACATGCCTAACCACATGATCTACAACTGGTTTTGAAGAAGAAGTCCGGGTAATAGGGGATTCCCTGAGGCCCGTACCTGCACATAAATCGTGCAGAAGACCCAGACGACGCCTGGTTTTGTCACACACTGACAGATCAAAGGCCAAGACCACTATATTGTTTTTATCAGGGGTTAGGCAAAGGACCTTCCCATACAGTCGTCATGCAAACTAAACAAAGTGTTCTTCCTCGTAGTAAAGTAGCACCCCTAACTTCGCGTGAGATGGCAACTCGAGAGGCCGAGCGGGCGAGCTGGCCGGCGCCGCTCGGCGCCGCTCCGCGCCGCCCCGCCACGCGCTGGCTGAGGGGATCTCCGCCCCCGAAGTCGCTTTGGAAACATGAAACGCCCTCGAGCCCACGAGGAGCTTGTTAGCGGGTATCGCTCTAGGAAATATTGCGTCGAAGGTAATTCGAGTTGTTTAGGATGTTGGCTTCTTCGATCGATGGAACAATATTCTCATTAAAAATTTCATGTATTAAAAAAAGCAAAGTTTTCTTTTTAATCACTGGAAATGGCTGAAAATCACATTTGGTTCGTTTCAGTTTCAGTTTCTTTATTTCCTCTATTCGTTGTATATCACACACTCGGATTCGTCATTCTTTTTCCTGTTGGTTCGATTACTTCTGGCGAAAAAGAGCCGACAAGAAGCTTCGTCAGGTTGGTCATTGTATTTTTTTTTCCATCGATACTTACAAACTAGTTTACAGCGATTGGTTGATTACTACTGCTCATACTGCTATGCTAATGCTATATACATTGGTAAAGTGCAATCTCTTGACTGCGATAATGACATCTTATTCTAAATTAATAGAAATTATGATCTTAAATTATTCAGGTGTAAAAAGCCGTCGTCATTTTTGATACAAGGTAATATCAAATCAAATATAAGTTAGTAAATAAACACATTCATACTACAATACCGAACAATAGTTCGGTTCTTTTTTTCATAAAACTTTTTGGATCAAAACTTTTGATTTCCTTTTCACAAAACATGCACAATATTTAATTATTACAAAAAAAACACAACATAACTTTATTCGAATTAAAAATTAATAATGAAAAAAGGAACACCGGCCAAGCGAGAATTTCAGCTGACTACCTATTACAGTTCATGATATCAGCTCTGTGACAGACGGACGGACGGACGGACAGCGGAGGCTTAGTTATAGAGTTCCGTTTGGCACCCTTTGTTTACGGAACTCTAAAAATATTACCTTCACAGGTAAAATATTTCATTAAAGTAATCCGCGTGTGTGCCCAGTATATGTGCTCACTGCGTTACCCCTCTGAATCTCGAGGGAAATTCGACGAATGAAAAAAGCCTTTGCACGAAGGCCGCCGGACTTCCCTACTAGAGGTTTTCCTATGTCTTCTGCGAAAGACTTAGCGTCCGGTGACCAAGGCCCAAAAGTCTTTCCGACGAATAGCCGAGATTCATAATGGTTACGCAGCAAACTATGCATATTTAGCCATTTTAAGGCTATAGGCTTTCATTTCTGCAGCTCCGGCTAACCGAGAAGTATCGTTAACATGCCTCGGTACCAAGGTCTCTACACAGGTGGCATCCTATACCAAATGGCCTCGTTCTCTTTCTTTTCCCGTTATTGCGGCATATGCCAGGAGGTTCTAAGATGCAAGGTATATTGACAAACGCCAACGAGCACTTAAGAGGATAATGAGGCGATTAAGTTCCAAACAATGGCTCGTGCCTGATTCCTCACTCAAATTAACATATATTGTTTTATTTTTGCACATTAAATAAACCAACTGAGAGCTACGTCCGTAAGATTTGCTTTTTTTATAACTAAACTTATATCGATGATTTACGCCTTTAAGGTGGCCCAACCCGGCGGGCCTAACTCATTCGCGGGAACGGCACAAAACCGTGTTGTTGCACTCTGGGACCTTCTCTGTTTCAAAGAATAAGACAGGCTCCGTGATGAGATGCAACATGTCCACAAAAAAGACAATTTGCATAGTGTACGATGAGTGTGTAAAGATTTACGAAAATTTTAATTTCAAAACGACTCATGGCTAAAAGTAAACCACGACCGCTGTAGTCAAAAATCTTACAAAAACCAAATAGATTATAAATCTTGATTAAATAAGCTATGTCTGATGACTAATCTTTTTTAGATGTTGTTACTTTATCAATGCGTAATCCACCTCCAAAGTTATTGTATAAAACGCCCGAAAAATTCGAATTTTCGGACCTTATAACTTAGAAACCAAACAAAATTTTACAATATCAATGGTCATCAGACATCTAGTTCGATCAAATAAAGCAATTTTGAGCAAAATTCTGACAAGAAATATGGGCGTGATCTTCTTTCCCCTTTTATATGGGGAGATGAGCGGGATGGGCCACCTTAATATTTTGATACACATCTTTAGAGTAAACATATGTGAAAGATTATACTACTCAGATGGCATACACTGCAATACTTGAAAAAAAATACACGAAGACCGTGCATGAGTGAAACGTTGAAGAAATATAAAACGCCAAGATATATCTCTACCAAGGCCATTTTTTTATGTGATGGATTTCTAATATCACACCCACCGTCATGAGTCCAACACACCGCATTCGGAATTTGAACCCAAATCTCTGGGATTGAAGGCAAGCCCACCTGCCCCTGAGCCACGAGCTGATGGACTGCCATATCAAGTGCGAATAAAGGTTTTATGTTTGAGTCAACAACGAAAATAGGTTGACTAGGACAGTATTTTTAGTTAGAAAACTACAACATTTTAAGAAAAATTAAAGAGCTACGCTTACAGAACAAAAACTGAAAAAAAGGGCCAATGTTGAAACTTACGTACTCGCAATATTGTAGCCTCGGGCCAGGAGTGGATAACAAATGGGCCAGTGTTTGTTTTCTGAAACGAAGAATCACAAAGGGATTGTTCCTTTGATTATTCCTGAATAAATGAACAGATTGTTGTTGCTAGAATGAATTTATGAAGAAAAACGAGACGATAGAATCCTAAAAAACCTAATTTCCTTGGCTCATAGGTGAACGTAAAAGTCTATGTCGAAACTCAAGATCTAAGCAAATGCTGGCTGATTCTTATGGTTACATTTGATCAGCCTCAATAGCCCAGTGGCGCGACACTTCGGCGATCGCTCTCCGAAGTTAAGCAACGCTGGGTCCGGTCTGGTCTTGGATGGGTGACCATTCGACTGTTGAGAGAGGCTGGCCGTGGTTCGGATTCCACGTTAAACTGTAGGTCCCCTTCCTTACTTACTAGGTGGTAGGGTTAATCCCGCCCGGGTTGGTACCATCGCATTGGATGAACGATGGTCGAAGCGGCAATGAAAATTGTCCCTGTTTTCCATCCAGTTCAATGTAGCCGAGCAATATCAGAAAGGTGCTGGCATGGCACCTAGTTCCCATGTGGTGTGTTGGGCTAATACCATGACAGAAGGTGTGGTATTAGCCATCCATGTCCGTCACATAAAAAAAAGGCCAATTCATGGCAATAAGTTAAGATATTATTAATGAAACGCACTTTGGCTGAAGTGCACCATCTCATGTTAATGTTATAGATATGAAATACCATAGCCATAATAACCATAAAAACGATAAATAACCATAACAATAGCCAAATATATTTTATGTGAATACTTTTCTTTACTTTCACAATCTTATAAAATGATTCAATGCATCGCTCCTTAGGTTGCTTGAGGTAGAAATATGTAGTTCTCCAATCTATTTAAATTAGCAAATATATAGACAAGCCAACTCGATTGCAATTATTCGAAAAGGAATAACTTTCAATCCTTAAACAGATAGGTGTAGGCTTGATCGACATAAATAATCATCTAATTGTCTCGATTGATTAATATAACATTGAGCCGGGTTGATCGCTTTCAATTATTTATCGGTATCTATGTCGCAGTGAAATGAAGATGTTAGGGATTTCTTAAAATCACTAGGAAAAGGCCACGAGACAGATGACGTAGAATATTAAAATTGATTACCTTATTTTACTGAAAACATCTAGTGAAATTAAAAATACTGCATAATTTTCGTTTGAATCTAGAAAGATGTCAGTATAAAAGCGTTCACTGGATTTTCAAGAATTAAGCCAATGTTTCAATTAACTTACTCATGAATTTTCAAACTTTATATTTTAAACGAAATTTTTTATTTATAGCCTAAAAGTCACTTTCAAATATAGAATCAAATAAAGAAAACTGCATAAAAAATACTGATGGGTAAAAAATAAAAATACTAATAAAACCTGATGAGAACCCGGCAAAATATGATCAAAACATGTTTGGGACCGCTCAGGGCGTGTATTCTTGGCATTCAGTCATTGCGGATTCAGTAGAGTTATCAGTAATGTCAAAGTAAATTCTTCTTCTGTTAACTCTACTGAATCCGCAATGACTGAATGCCAAGAATACACGTCCTGGTCACATGCACAGAAATAGTCAATATAACAAAAATAAAAAAGTATATCTTCTTATCAGAATAAGTTACTACTTATTCTGTGAAGCTTTTATATCGGTTCACAAACGATGGAGAGATGGAAAAGGGCCGATGATCTATGGGTTCCTGAACAGCGCGTGAGAGCCGCTGGAGTCCTGCACTAGGCTTGCCGGGACCTGGTCTCCACTTCAAAACTCGTCTGCTCTATATATATCTGTGGAAGCCATAGCCAGTCTATTGATATTTCGATTTGCTGATCTTGTGAACTATGTTGGTCACTTCCGTTCTCTGATGGATAACCTCGTTCCTGATCGTATCCATCATAGAAATACAGAACATATCCATTTCCATAGCTACTTGATTAACGTGGAAAGATAGGCTAGCCCATTCGTCAGTATAAATGTTTCTTCTCCGTATGTGAACGCAGGTAAGACGCACTGCGGTATAGGCTTTAAGGCTGTTCCGACCCATATAAAGTTGTTTGGACACATAATGCAAAAAGTATTTCACTTTCAGCCACGAATTAATAATAAAAGTTTAATATAGTCATATTACTTGCAGCGAAAACGATTTCACAATTTCAGGATTATTGGTTTTGTTACAATTTATTTAAATACGATTTTTATTTAACAGCGCCATCTAACGGTGTAAAACTTCTAATCGGCAATTACAACGAAACCATTAAACCTGAAATTGTGTATAGTTTTCGCTGCAACTACTATGGCTATATTCAATATTTTTGACGAATACCTTTTGCGTTCTGTGTAAAAAAAACATTGTATGGGTCGGAACATCCTAAAGTCCAACTTTTATGACGAAGATTCCCGAAATCCACCCACTACGAACGAATGCCTTTTTTGGTCTCTTTTTCGATGTTATTGTTGCGTAACAGTTTGTCCTATGTAGACAAATTTCTCGATAACTTCTAGGGATCTCACTAGATCTTCTAGGGAGCGGCTCGTAGCCTAGTGGCGCGGGGACTGGCCTAGCGTACCAGAGGTCTGGGTTCAATTCCGACATGCACCACTGTCTTTCTCTTTCCGAGTTCGATAAGTGGATTTCGTCACGATTGCAAGCTGCTCCATGGTTCGGAATCCATGTAAAACTGTAGGTCCCCTTCCCCTACTAGGTGGTAGGGTTTAAGCCCGCCCGGGTTGGTACCATCGCATTGGATGACAAGATGGTCGAAGCGGCAATGAAAAATTCTCCGTGTTTTCCATCTAGTTTAATGTAGCCGTGCTCATAAAGGGAAGGTCCTGGCATGGCACCTAATACCTTCGGGAATGTGGTGTAATGGGCTAATATCATAACGGTAGTTGTGTGGTATTATCCGTCCATGTCAGGTCGCATAAAAAAAATCGAATCCCCTAGATATGTCACGAGCTCGCTGATTTCCTCATTTTACTGCGACGTCTCAAATGCTCGCCCACAGTTATCCACCTGAGCCTGTCAATTCTAAGAGACGGAAGTTGGATGTGTACGAGATTTGAGGAAGGTACTTTGAAAGTTACCTGATCGACATAGTTTGACTATCACTCCAGATGTTTTAAATTTTATATTACGTATTAATAAATTAAATAATTTATTGTTTATTTGTAATGTATCTTCGGGTTTAAATCAATAAAGAAATAAACTGTATTTTTAATGTCTCCGAACCTATGATACCTTTGTTGAAATGCCTAATATATCAATTGGGATATATGTAGAAGTGGATGGCTTTATTTATTAGTTTATTCCTTATAAAATTCTCAATGTTACACTTTTCACTTACTGGAAACAATTAATTTCCCTCCGACCTTGATTTGAGTTTTTTAACTGAAAATATTAGAAGCCGTTAATAAATATGTTTAATATTCTCTTTAGGAGAAATATAAAAAAATATATATTTTGAAAATGTAATTACAGTGCTTCAATGCAGATGTCGTTTGGGAACTTCAAATAAATATCTTACCTACATATGTCTACACAAACAAACAAAAAATAAATATATACCTTCACGCCGTTTTTCCGGAGGGGTAGGCAGAGATTATAGAGCGCCATACGGTACGATCACAGAAAACCTCTTTCGCTTAATTTACAGACATACATATTTTCATACATGCTCTACGATTACGGTGATTTGGTCGTGATACGTTTATTGGAGTAAATATAAAAAAACGATCAAACATTTCAATAACTATACTGGAAACAAGACCAACCTAGAGACAACTACCGGTTATAATAACATTAGAAGTCGGCATTTTTAACTATTCCATTTATGACATCATATAACTTGGATGACCTGGTAATGTGCTAGGGTGGGATGACAGCCATAGCTAGTGGTGGAGTTCAAGGTTGTTTTGTTTACTGAATCTAAGATTTGTTCGTGTATCTTGACATTTCCTTTTTGAGTTGCATGGAGACATGAAAAACATTTTTACATTACATTACGGATTGGTTACACACATGTGCTTAGCAGAACTAGACGCCTACTGTCACAGGATAATAGTTCCATTCATGTATATTATAACGTAAGAAAACTTACATTAGATCCCTATACTATATTATTATGGTTTCCTGTTCAAGGATTACATAACAATGGCACTGTCCAATCGGAGCTCATGTCAGTCGCCCTACCCCTCCTCCCGGCTCCCTCCACACCGCGGCCGTCTCCCAGGATGAATAGGCAGCCGGGCCGAAGAAATGTATTTTTAATCACTTACCCTCTTTCGCCATCGCTAAACAACACGAACTACGCTAAAGTCTAAATTACTTATATTATGGACGGCTAATGCACAGTGGTATACCAAAATGTGTTAACCACAATGTATCACCGAGCTTCAGAAAACTAACGATTCTACACCATGTCAATGGAAGATCGCCCAACGTATTGCCCTGAATTATGCCTAACATTTTATTTACTTTTCTCAAGTTAAGAGTAAATCTTCTTTTTAACGGTTCCAGTTTGGCGAATGAGCGGTTGACAAAAGATTTCAAATTGGAGATTTGTAGTACCCATACTTTGCAGTTGAATAAATTTTCCATCCCTGAAGGGGCTAACGGTATTGACAAAACTATAAACGCGGTCACAACTTCTGTTTTCAAAACACAAAAAAGTTGATCAAAACTCGACTTAGCGTTTTGGGAATCATTTCTGTTCCTTTGTTTGGTAAACGGTGAGGAGAATGATGATGATAAGATTGATGTATTACTAGCTGAGGTACCCGGCTCCGCTCGGGTCAATTTAGATTTGGACTGATGTCGGGCTGTATTAATTCCTGGATAAAAAATACCCAAAGGACTGGTCCAAAAGGCTCGTTCACAACAAAATATCTATCACAAATTCAGTCGGAAGGAATATAGTATATGAAAATGAATGATTTGAAAGATTGAATGAATGAATGATTTGAATGAATGAATGATTTGAATGAATGATTTATTTTTGCATGAAGAAATAACAGATATTTTCAGGATACTAATTAATAAAATAAATACAGTGTAGAAAAAATAAAGTTCACTTGTTTTCATGAGTGGCTTACAGATGGCATGTACCATAAATAAATATGCAACATTTATCGGCATTTACCGTCGGAACCTTCCTAGCACTTGTGTGAAAGTGCACGACATTTGTACCTTTTCTGGAAGCTTATGAAATAATAAAGTTATTACCATAATGTGTGTGCCACGTGTCATACTTTTTAGGGTTCCGTATCCAAAGGGTGAAACGGAACCCTATTCCTAAGCCTCCGCTGTCCGTCCGTCCGTCCGTCCGACCGTCTGTCACAGGGCAGTATCTCTTGAACCGTAATAGGTAGGTAGCTGAAATGTTCGCAGAGTGTGTATTTATTTTGCCGATATAACAACAAATAGGTAAAATAAAAAAAATATAAAAATTAAAGGGAGATCCAAAACAAAAAAACCGGATTTTTTTGTGATAAATCTTGTACGTTGGTGAGGAACCCTTCGCGTGCGAGTCCGACTCGCAATTGGCCGGTTTTTTTAGTAATCTCTCTGATTTTAATAAATGTAATGTTTTTTACATGAACTATAATTTATGACCCTTTATTTCTGAGATTATGGATGTTTTTAATGCATTTATATTTTGAAGAAGTCTCTGATTCATCAGCTATTAGAAAATTGCTGATAAAATGCCCAGAGTGTAGTTATTTTCACTTTTTCATAATAACACACAACATTTAAATTTCAGACCCCCAATTCGCTGGGCCAAGTTTGTTGTAAATTAGCTATAGAATTACCCCTTAGAAGGAATGTATCGAATCACCAAACATTCTGTATGTTTTGGGAAATGAAACCTAAAGCATGTTTTATAGTGGCACATGAAGAACGACCGCGGGTCTCCTCGCACCGGGGCTGAGGAAAAGGTTAATTGATCTTGGATTATTTCAGAACAACCTCCTCTATAAGCTACGCCAGATTATCGGGATCGATAGAAATAATCCAAAGGTCATGGGGTCGGTACCCGTATCGTTCATGCAACACATTATAGGTCGCGACAAAAATGGTCACGATAACGTAAATGGCTGAAACTGGATTCACAGGATAAAGACCAACCCTCTGAAGCTAAATGTGTCGGTCTGCCTGCGCTAAGTGGTTGCGTTACGTAGATAAGGCGCCTGAAAAAGTAGATATGGTGACAAAAAATATATATGATTAGGTAAATGGTCGCAAATAACGAAGTATGAAAGTATCAGTACCTACTTGCTTAGCAATACCAAAATTGAACAAATCTTTGGTTGCGTTTCGTATTTAGGGCCGATTTAGGTTACAGATATAACTTCAGGAATAATTTAATTAAAAAACCGAATAGTTATTGTTGTATATGCATTGTATGGGCATTTTATCAGCAATTTTCTAATAGCTGATGAATCAGAGACTTCTTCAAAATATAAATGCATTAAAAACATCCATAATCTCAGAAATAAAGGGTCATAAATTATAGTTCATGTAAAAAACATTACAT
Organism: Incurvaria masculella; assembly: GCA_946894095.1. Classification (NCBI taxonomy): domain Eukaryota; kingdom Metazoa; phylum Arthropoda; class Insecta; order Lepidoptera; family Incurvariidae; genus Incurvaria; species Incurvaria masculella. The sequence goes on along the minus strand of OX335653.1, from coordinate 19,146,109 downwards.
TTATTAAAATCAGAGAGATTACTAAAAAAACCGGCCAATTGCGAGTCGGACTCGCACGCGAAGGGTTCCTCACCAACGTACAAGATTTATCACAAAAAAATCCGGTTTTTTTGTTTTGGATCTCCCTTTAATTTTTATATTTTTTTTATTTTACCTATTTGTTGTTATATCGGCAAAATAAATACACACTCTGCGAACATTTCAGAAATATCAATATTTCTACCCAATCAGTATATTCATCAGCAGGTGCACACCAACATCTATATTCGATCGCGCAAAAACGTCTGGACGGATTTGAAATAAATTTGGCATATAGATAGTTAACACAAAGAAAAATGTTCGGGAAAAAGGTTAGGTTCCTATGGGATTATCAAAAAGTGCGTCCAAAATGAGATTGATCCGAGCGGAGCCGGGTACCTCAGCTAGCTAAAATATATATTTGAATTCACTTGTTCAAAAAAAAGTTTGAACAATGTATGGTGCACGTGGTCACTCCTAAGCAAGTGCGGAGGTAATGGCCTTCGTTGACCATCCATCCGAAACTCATCAACATTTAATGAAACATGTTCACTTCACTCAAATCTGACGTCAGAAGTGAGTTGTGTATCAAAAACTCTATCAACCTTGTTATTAATGCCCAGACGAATTAACAACCAGGTTAGTTGAACACACGAGCTATCATTTACGATGATTGATTTTTTCAAAATGAGCACACGCATGTTTCCTATAAAATTAACAGGAGACAGCCGAGTAGGAACTAAATAAAAATATTATTTATTATTTATTAATATTACATTTTTAATCCCCATTTATTTCTCATTCACGTTATTTACACACATTTATTTACAGCAAAGGTTTGTTATTCTGTAGTAAGGTAAAAGCTTTATTCAATTAATTATTTCAAAGTTCTGGTCCAGTGAAACACAAAGCAGCTCTAGATACGCTGGCGAGGGCGCACTAGGCAGCTTTTTCTGCATAAATATGAATATCTCTTTGTTCGTTCAGGCGCAGATAAGGAGTCCCTTTTGGGAATAAATCGGGACTTGCAAACGCCTGCTCTTTATGCGCAAAGGATATTCACTTAATGAGGGGAGGTGTAGGCTTACCCACTGCTTTCATCGCTCTCGATTTCAAACGCATAGATTTAGAGGGTATATTTCATTAAGGTGGCCCAACCCGCTCATTTCCCCATACAAAAGGGGAAAGAAGATCACGCCCATATTTCTTGTCAGAGATCCTAAATTTTGCTCAAATTGCTCAAATAGCTTTATTTGATCGAACTAGATGTCTGATGACCATTGGCATTGTAAAATTGTGTTTGGTTTCTATGTTATAAGGTCCGAAAGTTCGAATTTTTCGCGCGTTTTATACAATAACTTTGGAGGTGGATTACGCAATGATAAAGTAAGAACATCGTAAAAAGATTAGTCATCAGACATAGCTTATTTAATCAAGATTTATGATCTATTTGGTTTTTGTTAGATTTTTGACTACAGCGGTCGTGGTTTACTTTTAGCTATAAGTCGTTTTGAAATTAAAATTTTCGTAAATCTTACCAAATCATACACTATGCACATTGTCTTTTTTGTGGACATGTTGCATCTTCCTCATCACGGAGCCTGTCTTATTCTTTGAAACAGAGAAGGTCCCAGAGCGCAACAGCACGGTTTTGTATCGTGCCCGCGAATGAGTTGGGTCCGCCGGGTTGGGCCACCTTAAGTTAAGATTTTACTACCGCTGCTGTCAAACCAGCAGGTCTATTCCTGGCATTCCGTAATCAGGAATCAGAAATCAGGAGTCTAGAAAACAGCTTTTGTAGCGGTATTCAAAGCGATTTTCTTGACGAAAATATTCCGAAGCGTAGTTTTTTAAGATTTTCCGTCGAAAAACTCGCATTGAAAAACGCTATAAAAGCGGTTTTCTAGAATCAGGATTTCTGATTTTTGATTACTGAATGCCAGGAATAGACCTGCTGGTCAAGTATCTTGACGGTTCTTCTTCACCAGAGGTAATAGAGCCAGCTGAGAAAAAAATTGACGAATCCGAGTGGGTAATATAACTTTTAGAAAATAAGTGACTGCCAGAATAACGCTAATTCACAAGGTAAAACAAGTATAAAAGTGTCGTTTTACATAAAGAATCGGCCAAGTGCGAGTTGGGCTCGCACGCAAAGGGCTCCAAACCATCGTAGAAGATTTAACACAAATTTCGCTCTTTTTTTTAGTTTAACCTATTTGTTGTTATAGCGGCAAAATAAACACACAGTCTGTGAAAATCTCAGCTGCCTACCTATTACGGTTAATGAGATACAGCCCTGTGACAGACGGACGGTCGGACGGACAAACGGACCGACAGCGGAACATAAACATAATTTATAAACTAGTGAAGTTTCTTTGCGGGTTCTTCTTCTCTGGTTGATCTAATCCGCGGATCAATCAAATTGTGACACGACTTAGTGTTGTTTTACTACCAGAAGTTGAATAAATAAATGAAATGAAATGAAATAAAATAGGGTTCCATTGGCACCCTTTGGTTACGGCACCCTAAAAACGACTTACAAGAGAGCAAATCCAGGGTAAATGCTGTTAGGAAGGTTCTTACAAAACAATAAAAACATTCTGTTCCTCATTTCAAAGCAACATCGTATGAAAAGATTCTCATTAAGTAACAATAAAATAAAATACATAAAAAACTGTTTACGCATACTATGAACATAACGCGCGCAAATAACTTACAGTCTTCACTGACGGAAATAGACATCATGAAATATATTGCTTTGAAAGGACATAATTGATAAATCTGATAAGGACAACTATGGTTCTAGCTATACGCCGAACTTAATTATTCCCGCCCTGTCGAAGATTCTCGAGAAACTTGTTTACAAGATTTTAATAACGAGCAATTAGCTGATTTTCTCGAATTTTCTCTTTCCGAAAAATCTCAGGAAATAGTAACAAGGGTAATTCAATAAGATGGTTTTCGTTATTAAAAAAAACTCAAATAGTTTGTGTTAATACCTATATAGGAGCGTCGCTGTCACATCTGGAGTTCCACAGGGATCAATTCTTGGGCCCTTTATATTTATCCTCTTACTGAATTATGTCATCTCCCGTTTTTCCAGTCCTCCGAATCTTGTGTTCGCAGACGATATCAAAATATATAAAACTATTCGCAACATAAATTATTGTTTGGAAAGATATTCCAATCTTGCTTTGATGATAAAAAGATATCAACTAAAATATATTTTAGACATACTTTTAGTACGCTATTTGTAGAAATGTCCTTGCAAGGTCCTTTGCGTGTCCTTGGAGATATTTTAGATTCTATGCTGCTCATGGATGTGCATATAAACCATAGAATTTGTAAAGCTTACCCCATCACAGGTTTCGTGCCACGATCCTTTTTAATTTTACGGAAGCAAAAAAAAAGGTTTTACGCACTGGCTTAGAAAGTTCACAGCTGGAATACGCAGTGGTCATCATTTACGATTAACCTGTACAAGCCGTAAAATCGTTATGGAATAAGATTTTGCCCATCTTATGATGACCTGTTGTGTGAAAAAAAAAATTATAAATACATGTGTGTAACAAATAGCAATTATTTTAAATTAAGAATTCGTTATCAATGCAATCAAATTCATAAGTGTATCTACTTAATAAAAGATTAGAACATATTCTAAAACGACGACAAGATCAAAAATAAATAAAAAAATATTATCCAAAGATAAATTAATTATTCAAAAATATAATGCAAAAATATATTAGCTTACACTTAGGAAGTAAGCTTTTTTGTTTTGTTTTTATTTTTATAATTACTTCGTTTGTTATTGAATTATAAACGTGTTTTAAATTCAAAACATTATGAATCGTATTTTACTGTTTAATAAATTATGTATTCTTTATGTTTTCAAAATTGTAAGGTTAGTACCCTGTAAATATATCATTTAAGTATTACCGTATTGTTTGTACTCCGTTTTTTTATTTTAGCTTAAAATATCATTGTGTTTTAAAATTTGCCTCAATCCCTGATGTTTATTTGTGGCTGTCTGTCCTAATGTGCACTTGTTTCTTTTGTTGTAATTCTATATTTTTATAATCAAGTAATTATGGGTCTTTGTTATCCGTCTTGGAGAATCGAGAACATAACTCAATACAACATTTATCACAAGTCTTGACTCCGATTTATCAATCTATACACAAATATTTTACTGTGTCATAAACACTGTATATTATGTGCTCGAGGGTGCAGGTCCCACGAGACATTTTGTTAAAGGTTACGGATACGAGACGATGAGCTTGTCGACCTTTCTAGAGCCGTAAAGCGATTCAGATCTGTTGAGAGAATTGTCTGAAAATTTCCCGCCTTCTGTTGTCACTTGCCAGAATAAAGAACTATCGGTTGCTTAAGGTAAAGCTCTGCTCATATACATTTCGTGACACAGAGACAAAAATTAAAATTCAAAGAGTTTTTATGTAACCATTTTGTTTGTGTCAAGACACTAGACAAACACATCTCATAGGAACTAGCTGCCATGCCAGGACCCTCGTAATGTTAGACGGCAATATTGATCGAGATCGAAATCACAAAACATTCAGAGCAGCAGTGAAATTTGTTCATTTGTCGCAATGGAACCAACCTGGACGGGATTGATGCAGTGCTTATATGTAGGTGCTGAATTAACAAAAAATAACATTACAGATTAACATAGAATTTAATAAATCCCTAATTGCTTCTGACCATGCACAGGAAGAAATTTAGTAGGACCACTTATATTCCTTTTAAGTGCCCAAACCTGCACAGCACACTTGAAAACAAATAAATACGAAAAGTGGTAGGTAGATATGAAGGTAATGTCGAAATATAAGATTTACTTTGAAACCTTGAATAATATCATGAATACTTTATTATCTGAATAAGCCGATCCTAATTTTATAGTGCCATTGAATATTTGAGATTTATTTCAAACTCTGTCTGGTAATGTTTCTATTTAAAGTGTAACATTAATTAAATTAATAGGTTGTTATAATCTTCCATCTGAACATATTCATGATTTTTTTTATTGAAAATCTAAAACAAAGTTCATATTCATTTACATCTTCAGCCTACTGAAGTATTTTTTTTTGCGCTACATAAATTTAAATTTTATTAGTTATTTTACGTAATGTATAGATAATTTTACCGATAGATCTGGTTTTTTCAAACATGTTTCAAGTTAATTTTTAATTACTTTAACTCTCCGATCTTGAGGCCAAGTAGATTTTTAGTGATAAATACTAATAGTAAATCTGTAAAAGGTGTTCATGGAGTAAGTTGCTTTGTTTTCTAAGATACTTCGTTTGTAGACTTTATGTATGATACTAAAACAAAATTGATGATTTTTAGAAATCTTTTCTGTATGTATATATGTATGTATGTTCCTCTATAACTCTTAAACCAATCATCCGAATCAGATGAGACTTAGAACACATATATTTAACTAACTAATTTATGATACTGATCAAATAATAGGGAGAGCGATCAAAGAGGAAGTTTTGTGTATATAATTTGTAAATATTTTATAAAAACCTTAAGAGAACAATGAAGACTAAATACTCGAAAATTTTAGGTGTTAGGAGTGAGTAGTGAGTATTAAATTCTTGTAACTTGCGAATTACTCACCGGATTTATATGCGTATTTTATCAACGTATAGCATTTCTGGGAGCAGTCAGAGTCGGGATGTGTTTTTGATGTTGAGGTTGGCTGTGTTTTGGATTCCACGTAAAACTTAAATTCCGCTTCGTTACTTACTTACTAGGTATGCAATGTAGGAGTGCAAGTGCAGGAAGGTTCTGGCGGCACATACTTTAAAATATTTGTGGCTATTTAACAAATGTTTAGGAAGCTCTTAATAGGAATGATTGGATGTTTGTCATTAAATCATGTCATATCGACTCCAACGATTTTGGTAGATGGTTACATAGTCCTGGACCAGCCTTTTGGACCAGCCCTTTGGGCTACTTTTCATCCATGAAATAATTCAGCCCGATATTAACCCGAGGGGAGCCGGGTACCGCAGCTAGTACTATATAGTTACTATTTAATATTTTAATGGTATTTATTTATTTATTTATTTATATAAGTTTATTGCACTCAAAAAAAACTCGGGCAAAAGGTACAACTTAATGCCGGAGGCATTTTCTACCAGTCTACCTTTGGGTATCGTGAGCAGTAGTGCGAGTAGTAACTATGGAGAAATAGCTTTAGAGGAAACATAATTCCTACACAATATTCAACAAATACACACTATACTTAAACCTAAATATATAACAGTACATAAATATAACTACATAGATATCATTAAATAAATACTTAATACTACATATATATATATATATATATTATACAAACAAATAAAAGATGATACTTAATACAATATAATTAAAAGGAAAAAAAAATATTGGCAAAAGAAATAAAAAATAAAAATAAATTCTGACAAACTAAAAGAAGTATGAGGGAGAAAATTAAAGAAATCATAAAGACAGAAAATAAGCTTTAAGATCTTTTTTAAAAACATTAATAGATAGGGAATTTCGTAAATAGGGAGGTAGCTGATTCCACTGCCTCGCCGCGTGCACTGTAAAGGAGTCTGAATACGTGGAGGATGTGTGCGAGGGAATGGCCAGTACCGAAAAGCTGGTCGATCTAAGCGATCCATGTGAGCAAAGATATGAAAACCGATTTCGAAGGTACGAGGGAGCATTGGGATCATTAAGGATGTTGTAGAGAAGTGAAAGGACATGAGTATTCCTTCGGTGACGAATATCGAGACATTGAAGACGAGTTCGAAATTCAGAGATGTGATCAAATTTACGAAGCCCAAAAACGTAGCGGATACACAAGTTGAGGAGGCGGTCTAGTTTGTTAAGGAGCTCTTGATTGAGGTCAAGATAGCACACGTCACCAAAATCAAGCAAAGGGAGAAGCAAGGATTGTGCAAGCGTAATTTTGGTAGCGAAAGGAATAAAGTTCTTTAAGAGTTTCAGAGTATGCATGCTAGCAAACATTTTGCGGCTTCCTACAGTTTTACATGGATTCCGAACCATGGAGCAGCTCGCATTCGTGACGAAATGCACTTGTCGAACTCTGAAAGAGAAAGACAGTGGTGCAAGTTGGTATTGAACCCGGGCCTCTGGTATGCTAGGCCAGTCCTCGCGCCACTAGGCTACGAGCCGCTCATCTCGATTCAGCTTAGCTAGAAGTTTGGGAGTACCAATTATGATTGCCTGCGACTTAGAAGGATTGACTAGAAGGCCAAACCTCGAAGCCCAATTTAGTACCAAATCGAGATCTACATTCATAAGACTAATATCAGTAGCAAGGTCATCAATACGAAAGTGTCTATATAGCTGCAAGTCGTCGGCGTAGAGATGGTAGTGAGAAACGAGAATTGAAACAATTTTATTAATAAAAACTGAGAAAAGTAAGGGTGAGAGAACACCGCCTTGAGGTACACCAGCAGTTATGTCACACCAAGGTGAGTAAACATTGTCTATATTGTAAACATTGTAAATAGTTTAGTAATAGTTCAGGTGTAATTCAGTAGCTACTACTTTGCCATAGGAACATTTTTAGTCCTGATCTCTTAAAGTCAATGATTTATTTGAATTTCTACACCATAAACATATGAGAGAACATTTGTTGAACCTACCCACTTCCAGTCACCCTGAACGCTTGCTCTCTGCCAGTCCGCCCCGCATTAGCGTCACCCGCTTGCCCTCCGTCATTCCAACAGAGTTCTTTTAAATGTGTTTTAATATTTATGGAGGCTAATATCACACAAGTAGCGTCATGATATTAGCCCAATATACCACGTTATATAAGTAAAAAGGTGCCATGCCCTTGATGAGCACGGCTACACTGAACTGAATGGAGAACACGGACAAACAAATATTGATTTTGTGAATCAGTTTGTTTAATTATTGCATAAAATACAGTAAATGGCATCTATGTAAATAATAAGATTCTTGTAGTAACTAAAATAATCAGATCAGCCAAAATTCGGGGCAAGCTCTCGCTCGCTTTCGGAAGAGCTCAATCTCAGTAAGATTTCAAATATCAGTTACTTTCTTTCTTTTCTTTCTTAGTTTACTTTCTTTTCTTTTCATGTACTATGGCTTATTATTTACGTTTTGTGTTTAACGCCTATATTTTGTTAATATTCCAATGTGTTTCAGTGAGAATTAGTAGTGCAGGCAAGTTTTGTGTTTTTTTTTTGCAATAGTTGTATTGACCTGTCTCTGTGATTTCTCCTAATAAATAACTAAATAAATAAGTAAAAATTTCAAAATTGCATCGAAAACCAAAAGTCAGTTCTATTGCGTAGGTGAGCGTGGGCGTCTCGTCAATGACCCCGAGGTAGCCCAGAATTTAGGGACCCTCGAACTCAGAACAGGGGGTCCATTCAGAGTAAGAGTGAGTTCGAATTCGCAACTAAATATCAACTCACTTTTTTAAATAGTTAATGTTTCCACACTTCTAGAACATCATTACAGTTAGGTAAAAATCTGGTTTGTCCATATATTTATATTTCCCAGCTATTTTTAGGTTAACTCACTCCCGAACTCGAACTCACTCTTGCTCTGAATGGACCCCGAGATGTATTTATGTATCTCACTATATTTTATCGTCTGTACTAAATGCTCTTCGGGGAAGCCGCCATCGCTTCGTGATTTTAATACTATCGCTCAACGTGCAAAAGGCGGTTCATCCACCTACTTACCGTCGATATATCTCGAATAAGAACCAACCGATCCTGTAAATGCTTTATTAATGTGGTCTTTAAAGTGGCCATATCTCGAATTAGAACCAACCGATCCTGTAAATCTCTTATTACTGTGGTCGGTAAAGTCGACATACCTCGAATTAGAACCAACCGAGCCTGTAAATCCTTTATTTATGTGGTCGGTAAACTGTGGAATGCATTCTCTGTGAAGTCGTCACCTCTCGAATATAACACTTGGTCGGAAGTACCAAAACTTATCTACCCAGAGGAACGATATATCAAAATCAATATATCGACTCAATGGCCAAATAAAATCGTGTTGTAAGTCCGGGTGAAGCTCTTCACTTAAAGTTTCGTTCGTCATCGTGTAGGGACATTCTCTGTCTGCACCTGGGAATCACTTCGGAACTTGAGATCAGGGGAGCGCTAGGAGGGATAGCGACCGGCGTCGGCGGCGACAATGTAGTTATACAGATACCGAGGGATAGGAAATAAACACTATATCCCACTGGGAGCAGACGACATGCTACCTTCCACGACTCGTAGGTTAATCCGTTAGGTGACATATATTGATATACAGTTTATATCACTGATGTCGTTGAAAACTGATGATAAAGCCCAATGAGATTTCTAATTGAAAAATGTTGGTAAACCACTAGGTGGAAAATACAAACAAACCTACCACCCAGTAGCAAGTAAGGAAGGGGACCTACAGTTTTATGTGGAATCGGAACCGCCAACGATGTATCCCTCAGTCGTCTCTTACGGCATGCACGGAAAGAAATGCTGTGGGCCCGATCGTATTATTAATAAGTTTTTTTAGGGTTCCGTACCCAAAGGGTGAAAACGGAACCCTATTACTAAGCCTCCGCTCTCCGTCAGTCCGTCTGTCACAGGGCTGTATCTCATAAATCGTAATAGGTAGGCAGCTGAAATTTTCGCAGAGTGTGTATTCGTTTTGCCGCTATAACAACAAATGGGTAAAATTAAAAAATAATAAAAATGAAAGGGTAAAATAATCACAACTTGTTTTTATTTTGCTATATACTGAAATTATATGAACTGATATGAACTGGATGGAAAACATGGACAATTTTTCATTGCCGCTTCGACAATCTTTTCATCCAATGAGATGGCGTGCCGGAACCCACACGGGACGCCTGGTCCATACCCACGTTCCTTTCAAATCCGGGTCTCTTCCACCAAGTACCGATTTGCATAATCTTCACATTAAAGGGCCTTTATTACTAAAGTGCTGATTATCTTGTACTGGTATTGATGGCAAGCTGCTAAGAAAGGCCCTTTTTTGTCAGCCTCAGTGGCCCAGTGGCGCGACACTTCGGCGATCGCTCTCCGAAGTTAAGCAACGCTGGGTCCGGTCTGGTCTTGGATGGGTGTCCATTCGACCGTTGAGAGAGGCTGGCCGTGGTTCGGATTCCACGTTAAGCTGTAGGTCCCCTTCCTTACTTACTAGGTGGTAGGGTTTATCCCGCCCGGGTTGGTGCCATCGCATTGGATGAACGATGGTCGAAGCGGCAATGAAAATTGTCCGTGTTTTCCATCCAGTTCAATGTAGCCGTGCAATATAAGGAAGGTCCTGGCATGGCACCTAGTTCCCATGTGGTGTGTTGGGCTAATACCATGACAGAACTTGTGGTATTAGCCATCCATGTCCAGTCACATAAAAAAAAAAATGTGGCGATTAAGCAAATTAGCAGCAGGTGACAAAGGCCCTCAAAGTATACCTAATAATGATCAACATAGTTGATACCGTAGCATGTTTACAGATGAACGAAGGTCAAAAGGGGCCCTATCCAGTTGGATCGATCTTACGGGACCGAGGAGGGCAATCGAGGTTAATGAATAAGATAACTTTGTAGTGTTTACGTTTCATCCTGGCACGGCACGATGAGGCCGTACACAGGGTGAGGCGCGACACAGTGAGATTCCAATTATGTGCGTACGGATCTTGTAATGGTAACATAAATAAAAAATGATTTTCATTTCTTGCGTCAATACTTTAATTGCTCTTTGCCATATTGTCATTTGCCTTTTCATCGTGGCGTCATTTTGATAATTGTGTGTCGGCATTTCAATTTCAACCTCGAGACATTATTCGCATCATTTTTTCGGTCACTTAGTGAGTTGCCAGAAAGTGAAATTGACATTTGGTGATGACACCCCATCTCGTAGCGTGTAAGCGTGGTTTAGTGAGTTTTAACGTGGGCGTTATCATCTCCATGACGATGTAAGTCAAAATTCGACAAGCGTGCGGTTACCAAAACTTATATTGATTCTGTACGACACTTAGGTTTTATTATCTTTTTTTAATGTTACAATTTTTTAAGAAGACGGGCAAGGCAAAATAGATAGTAGTTTTTTCCGCTTACGCTGCTGGCTGTACTCCCTCACCGCTGCGCCGCAGGGCCGGGCACGTAGTTTACTTCACGAGTTTCCCTCTCATTTTCTTCTAACGAGCGACGGCGAACAGGATTATTATCATGAGCTCTGAGGTACGGCCTGATAATCGTCGAATACGACCAACCATATACCGCGATGCAATTGTCTAGGGAACTAAATACTTGGGTTACGTATCACATTTACTATGAATTCCATTTATATCTAAGGCTGAGATAAATGTCGTAACAGTACTAAGACTAACGAAAAGTGGTACTTTGTGACGTCACTTTGACACATTTTGTATGGACGAAATCTCAAAGTAATGCAAAGTGACTTCACAAAGTACTACTTTTCGTTAATCTCAGTTTCTTTTACGACTATTTATTTCAGCCTAAGTGTGTATGTCATTATTGTGAATTGAACAATGTATTATGTAACCCAGTGAAGTTTCTTTGCGTGTCTTTCTTTACTGGGTTGATCGAATCCGCGGATCAGTTTGTGACGTAACTTGGTGTAGTTTTAATACCAAAAGTTTAAATAAATGAAATGAAATGTACATAGGTAGAATGTTAGAAACCATGTTAGTGTCGCTACCATTTATGGCACAATGGCAAAGAATATAGTTAAGTAAGGTTTATTTTATGTAAGATGTTCTGTCTTAACGAGGATAATGAGGTGATTCCTCACTCAAATTAACAAATATGTTTCTGATATTTTTCACATTAAATAAATCACCTAAGAGCTAAGTCTGTACGTTTTTAATTTTTTTGATAACTTATCTTAAATCCATGATATACGCCCTTAAGGTGGCCCAACCCGCTCATCTCCCCATACAAAAGGGGAAAGAAGATCACGCCTATATTTCTTGTCAGAGATCCAAAATTTTGCTCAAATAAGCTTTATTTGATTAATGTAGATGTCTGATGACAATTGGCATTGTAAAATTGTGTTTGGTTTCCAAGTTATGACGGCCGAAAGTTCGGATTTTTCGCGCGTTTTATACAATAACTTTGGAGGTGGATTACGCAATGATAAAGTAAGAACATCTTAAAAAGATTAGTCATCAGACATAGCTTATTTAATCAAGATTTATAATCTATTTGGTTTTTGTTAGATTTTTGACTACAGTGGTCGTGGTTTACTTTTAGCTATAAGTCGTTTTAAAATTAAAATTTTCGTAAATCTTACCAAATCATACACTATACACATTGTCTTTTTTGTGGACAGGTGGCATCTTCCTCATCACGGAGCCTGTCTTATTCTTAGAAACAGAGAAGGTCCCAGAGCGCAACAGCACAGTTTTGTACCGTGCCCGCAAATGAGTTGAGGCCGCCGGGTTGGGCCACCTTAAACATTTTCATACTATATCAGTATACTGTATACTGTACAGTATATACATATATGTATACTGATACCCAATGAAATTAGGTATTAAGCGTTTCTGTAGCCATTTATGAGCAAGTAAATTATGCATCCATTTTTCACTTTCATAAAGCACCAACGATTGTATATCAAAACATAACAAAGCTAAAGCTAGTTTTATATAAGTGAGTACATAACACTGCGTATAAGCTGGCAACACGAGTAAATAACCCACCGCGTTAATGAATTACTAATGCGACTAAGTTCGCTGCCTCGCATCTCTGAAGATAGGTCTGCATGTTATATTTCACGTAAATTAATCACTACGAAAGGACAAGGAATACGATTATAATCCACCCGCGAAATATGTGGAGATTGGACTGACTAGTGGATATTTTAACCATATTAATTTTATTATTTTATTTTAACCAAGTTAATATTGAAGGCATAATTTTATCACAGGAAACATCAAATCTTGCGAGGTTAATTAGAACCACCTAACCACATCCAAATTAAGCTGAAATTCGTGTACATCATGATGCATATTATGGTATTTACCATGGAGCTGATGTAACTATGGAAGTAGGTAATTATAGGAACTAAGCATTTTCGTGATGAATGGTATTCAGACTCCGATGATGGAGCAAAAAGATAAGTAGTCAGAGAAACTAAGCAACTTACTGACGAAACTGCCTCGAATTCGAGCTCTTTTTGAGCCGAAGATACATACCTGTTAAATGTCAATCACTAATGCATCCATGACATTGATCAGTATATAAAATAAACTAGCAGCCGTCCCGGCTTTGCACGGGCATAATATCATTAAATAAAAATATTATTTTGACACAATGATGCACAAATAAACCCTTTTTACGTAGAGTTCCTACATTGAAATAAAAAAAAAACTTAGATATTAGAATGCTCCGATAATAAACGCGTCTCCGACGCACTATTTATAAGCAGGCTCTCGCCGCCCCGGCCGGCCGGTACCGCCGCAAACGCTAGGTCCCGCAATTTTTAAATTTGTAATATTCTCGAAAATATTCATTTAAATCACATGCTTTAAAAGGCCATATAGATCTATATTAAATCAATAATGTATTTAAGGTATTTAATTGAATGAGGATTAATGCTGTATTGCTTAAAAGCGCTTCGAAAATTTGCCATTATTTGTCGTAAAAAGTAAATGACAAAACAATGTTATTGTGGGATATCCATAAGAGATAGAAATATACCATCGCGGAATTTTCTGTAGACCTTTTCAATTTGTACAATACTGCCTGTGTTTGCAATGTAAGCGGAAAAAATGAATTTTTTTACGACATCACATTAGAAACCTCAAAAATAACAGTATTTCTCCACTATTTAATGGATGTTATTATGCATATAAACCTTCCTTTTCAATCACTCTATCTATTAAAAAAAAACCGCATCAAAATCCGTTGCGTAGTTTTAAAGATTTAAGCGTACATGGGGATATAGGGATATAGGGACAGAGAAAGCGACTTTGTTTTATACTATGTAGTGATGAGCCATAATGCCCTTGTAATATGTACATGTATTTTTTTCTCTAAAACTGAATACTGACTGCCCAATAAGCGTTTTCGCGGAAAAAGTTTGCGTGTCGCGCGATGGAATAAGGATACGTCCTATTAGGTATCCGAACCTCTTAAAGATATGAAAATAAACGTGTCTGTTTGACATGAAAATGGTTTACATGTCCGAGATTAATGTCCTCTCAGCAAACTGAAGAAGCAAACAAAGAAACATATTTAGATAGTCTAGTAGGTATGTAGATAGATGTGAATATATCTACATGATCATCCCGTGGCCGACCAGCGAGATAACAAGGGTTTGTGTTTCCCTCGGGCGCACTCATAACTGTAATGGCCGGAGGCTAAATGAATTGCCTCTTCACCGGTGTTTTGCCAGACTATAGTGAGGTCGCAACTATATAGCGTGTAGCGGGAGTCGTAATCGGTTAGGCCTCGTTCACACGTCGCTTTTTCGTAGGTTTTATTAGCGGCATAATCCGTAGTAAAATGGCAAAATGCATTCTCATACATATATATCGTCCTGTCCGTATTTCTGTCCATTTCCGAAACGAGAGATTTATTTTTTATCCTATATACAGATGGGCCCGAGTGTTTCCAATGCTATTTGGATAAAATAAAAATTCTTCTTCATTATAACAACACGTTAGAACGACTAGACGAATGGCGGAGTCAGGAACTGTAGAAGTTGACGGTAAGTAAGTGGCGGCAAATGTATCTACACAAGTTGCAACTTGTGTAGATACATTAGATTCGATTCAATTAAATAAATAAATAATGAAGACAAAAAGTCTTTTCTAAGAACAGCTATGCGTTGAATCTCTTTAAGGTGGCCCAACCCGGCGGGCCTAACTCATTCGCGGGCACGGTACAAAATCGTGCTGTTGCGCTCTGGGACCTGCTCTGTTTCAGGTTCCGTGATGAAAAAGATGCAACATGTCCACAAAAAAGACAATGTGCATAATGTATGATTTGGTAAGATTTACGATAATTTTAATTTCAAAACGACTTATAGCTAAAAGTAAACCACGACCGCTGTAGTAAAAAATCTAACAAAAACCAAATAGATTATAAATCTTGATTAAATAAGCTATGTCTGATGACTAATCTTTTTAAGATTTTCATACTTTATCATTGAGTAGTCCACCTCCAAAGTTATTGTATAAAACGCGCAAAAAATTCAAACTTTCGGTTCTTATAATTTAGAAACCAAACACAATTTTACAATGCCAATGGTCATCAGACATCTAGTTCGATCAAATAAAGCTATTTTGAGCAAAATTTTGGATCTCTGACAAGAAATATAGGCGTGATCTTCTTTCCCCTTTTGCATGGGGAGATGAGCGGAATGAGCCACCTTAATAGCCTATGAGAGCTACTTGAACTGGCATGTGAAGTCTTTCTTTCTCTTTCTCTTTAAAGAAGCGGGCGACGCAATGTATGACACCACCATTTTTCTATTTGGCACACATAATCCGTGTCACAAACATAATTGTCGTGCAATTAAAAGTCTTTGGTAATTTTTTTGCTCGGGTACAGGCATACATTTAGTTCGATTTTGATGAGACATTTTAAGGTAGAACCATTCCAAGTACATCTACCATCAGATGTGGGTGATGTGCTTAGACATCTACCGAGACGCGAAATCTGCAAACTCTGACTGGCGGGTCAGGACAACGCGTCGATGAAGTCTGCCGACGAACCCACAAAAACTGAAACTTGCTACTATAAAAGTGATTCGTGATTGAACTTTATAGTTTCACGTTAACCGAAACTGGTTACTATACAAATCAGTGATTCGTGACTACACACATTATAGTTTGCTTATAAGCTACATTTCAAAAACCGGCCAAGTGCGAGTCTGACTCGCACGCGAAGGGTTCCGTACCATCGTACAGGATTTAACACAAATAAATCACGTTTTTTGTATGGGTCCCCCTTCAACTTTTATATATTTTTTATTTTACCACCATCGCCGTGCGAAACACGGAAACGGGACTTGTACTAAACGTGTCGGGTGATTGTGGCTGCGTCGCAATTAGTAACGACAAATTCCTGTTTGACTTCTGGGAAGGCTATGTTTTGAACACAGAGCACGAGGTCTCGCCTTCGTTTGTGGCTTAACACAATGTACATATTGTTCCGAAGTTAGAGCGCACGCGAAGAGCAAAGTAGGATAAACGTATTACGTGCAGACTGGATTTAATTTTATTTATTGAAACTTCTGGTTGTCAAACTACACTACGTTACGAATGTGATATGAACGTAGAATCGACCGTGAAGCAAGGACCAATTAATAACAGAAAGAAAGCTGTAAAATCTCAATTAAAAGAGGTTTGATCGCTGCTTTCGTCCACCCATGCCCACTGATCGCAGCAGCAAGTCTATTTCTGGCATTCAGTAAGCAGCAATCAGGAATCCTGAGTTTAGAAAACCCCTTTTTATAGCGATTTTCAAAGATAGTTTTTCAACGGAAAACCTTGATGGATTAAAAAAAAAACTATGCTCCGGAATATTTTCGTCAAGAAAATCTCGTTGAAAACCGCAACACAAGCGGTTTTCTAGACTCAGGATTCCTGATTCCTGATTACTGAATGCCAGTAATAGACCTGCTGATGTGTACTTTGAAAGCGACTGATGCGATATTGCTAGCATTATTATTAGAATCTAGACGGTTGAAAAAAAAAATACTGAAACACAAATTGTTATTTACCTTTTTTAGATTGACCTATAAGTCGGTTACCACTCCGTATAATGTGTGTCGTTACAATAATATGCTGTATCCACTCTTTGTTCGGATAATTTGAAGATGACCATTAACGTGCCTCCAAATATTATTAACCCATTACCTTCCATTTGAATAATGTACCGATTGTTGTTACAGGCACTAGCAAGTCCAACAGTTCTAGCAGTTTTTCAGGTAAGTCACCTGCATATATGTACCTAGAGTTATTTCCCAAGGACGACAACCGTTAAAGCAGTGGAAGCACAAACGCAACGATGCGGTTGTATCGATCGATAACTGTATTTTTAACCGACTTCAAAAAAGCAGGAGGTTATCAATTCGTCTGTATGTTTTTTTTTATGTTTGTTACCTCATAACTTTTGCCTGGGTGAGCCGATTTTGATGATATTTTTTTTAAATGAAAGCTAGTGCTTCCCAAGTGGTCCCATTTTAATTTGGTTAAGTTCTGACAATGATATCCATGAAAAAATCATATAAGTCTTAAATTTGTATTAAGACTGCGCGACAAATGGACGAATAACTCAATATAACGCCAACCGATTTCGGTGATTCTTTTTTTATTAGAAAGGACGTGTACAAATTAGTAAGTATACTTCAGATTCACTAAAAAAAAACAAATAAAAAAAAAACCGACTTCAAAGAAAAAGCACTAAAAAGTAAAAAATAATTGCCATTTTTGTAGTTACGATTTTTGTTATTTTTTGAGTCGGTGTCAGCCAAGGTAGCCAAGGTTCTCTTGATTGGCGCAGCGCGTGCCCGGCTGACGCCTACTCTAAAAATAACAAAAATCGTAACTACAAAAATGGCAATTATTTTTTACTTTTTAGTGTTTTTTCTTTGAAGTCGGTTATTTTTGCTTCGCTTTTCGTGCGAGCGAAAACGAGAAAGATGGACGTTTATCGGTCGGTATAGCTGTATCGTCCGTTTGTGCTCCCGCTGCAGTTTCGGTCTTCGAACTCACCCCCCTGGCCTTGCTTTAGGCCTCGTGCACAGTTTTTTTATGTTTTTTTTAATACCACACAACTACCGTTATGATATTAGCCCAATACACCAAATTCCCGAAGGAATTAGGTGCCACGCCAGGACCTTCCCTTTATGAGCACGGCTAAATTGAACTGGATGGTAAACACGGACAATTTTTAATTGCCGCTTCGATCATATTTTCATCCAATGCGATGGTACCAACCCGGGCGGGCGGGTTTAAGCCCCTAGTAGGGGAAGGGGACATACAGTTTTACATGGATTCAGAACCATGGAGCAGCTCGCATTCGTGTAGAAATGCACTTATCGAACTCGAAAACAGAAAGACAGTGGTGCATGTCGGAATTGAACAAAAACAAACAAAGCCACTAGGCTTCGAGCTGCTCATATGTAACATGGATGACCAATACCACACCCACCGGATTAATATTAGCACAACACACCGCACCGACTATTACTTATTCTGTTATACTGATTGCCATGCCAGAATATTTTTTTTATGTAAACACGGACATTTTTTCCCCTGAGGACCTGCAGGGGCTCCGAATCATGGAACAGCTTGCACTCGTGACGTAATGTTCTTATCCATCTCAGAAACAGAAATAAAGTGGTGCATGAATGGGGAGGAGCGCCTACATGTAATTTTAAAGTTGGACTGAAAAAAAATTGCATTTAGTTAGTAATTATATATGTAAGCTAATTATATTAAGTATGTCCATTTATTGGTCATTATTAAAATCTTAAATTTCTCTCCAAGATTTTCTTCCAAGATCATCTACCTAAATAGAAATATTATTAGAAAACAATTTATTGAAAATAAAGCTTAAAAAATAAACGATAAATTTAAATTGCTAAGACTGGACCAAAATCCCGCACATAAATTAAGGCGGAGTACAAGCCAAATGATGGCACTTGTTTTCCAGCTTTTTAGGGTTCCGTACCCAAAGGGTGAAAACGGAACCCTATTACTAAGCCTCCGCTGTCCGTCCGTCCGTCCGTCCGTCTGTCCGTCTGTCACAGGGCTGTATCTCAGTAACCGTAACAGGTAGACAGCTGAAATTTTCACAGAGTGTGTATTTATTTTGCCGCTACAACAACAAATAGGTAAGATTAAAAAATAATATAAATTAAAGGGGGCTCCCATACAAAAAAACGTGTTTTTTTTGTTTTTTTTACGATGGTACGGAACCCTTCGTGTGCGAGTCCGACTCGCACTTGGCCGGTTTTTTTTTATGCAACCTGACATGGATGGCTAATACCACACAACTACCGTTATGATATTAGCCCAACACACCACATTCCCGAAGGAATTAGGTGCCATGCCAGGACCTTCCCTTTATTAGCACGGCTACATTGAACTGTATGGAAAACACGGAAAATTTTTCATTGCCGTTTCGACAATATTTTCATCCAATGCGATGGTACCAACCCGGGCGGGCTTAAACCCTACCACCTAGTAGGGGAAGGGGACCTACAGTTTTACATGGATTCCGAACCATGGAGCAGCTCGCATTCGTGACGAAATGCACTTATCGAACCCAGAAAGAGAAAGAAAGTGGTGCATGTCGGGGCGAGGAATTGAACGCTCTGGTACGCTAGGCCAGTCCCCGCGCCACTAGACTACGAGCCACTTGAGCATTACAAATGCAGCCTACATTTCGATTGGGGATCAAAAAATAATCCTTTTTTTTTTAATCCATGGGCTCGGTACTAAATTAAAAAATTGAGGAAATTTAATTCACATTGACCAAATCATTTAGAATGTTTTGATTTCTGCGTAATCGCTACCAAAAGAAAGGATCTCTATTAGTTTTTGTCCATCAAGCGAAGTTCTACTTGTGTTTTTACCTATCATCAAAAAACAAGTACTAATAACTCGCGGTAAGCAGTGGTAAACGCTTTTTTATACTTAGACTAAGTGGACGTTTAATAAATTATCAGCGAATTTTCTTGCCAGTAATAACACATACATATAGTTGGTTGATGCGTACGGGCGTAGCAGCTGCCTCCTCGACATCGGGCTGAATGATCCATAGATTAGTATGTACAGTATAATTTTTTCAATTGGGCATTCAGGGCCAAATCCTAAACTACAAGAAATAGCGAAAAACACTCAAAAGAGTCAAGAAGCCAATTTTGATAAAAACGAAAACTGCATTATTCGATTTTTGAAAAATGTGTAAATTGTACAAATGAAATTTAATAAATAAATAACCAAAAAAATTAAATAAAAATAAGGATTTTAAAATCGTCTGTTGAACCGGTGTATGTATATTTATTAAGTACATGACAATTTGTTAATTTATGCGACATTTAGACTTAGAAATATAAAATTTTTCGCTACAAAGCAATTTGGTAGAGGCCATTACGCTGTTGAACCTAAATATGTATGTCTCTTACATAATTTTTCATAGCAATGTTTTTTGGCACTCCGCCTTAAGTGGGAATTGATTGGTGGTCTGCACGCTGCACGACGAGTTATTATAAATTTACAGTTTCAGCTTAACCTAATTTGATGGAAAATTGGTTTTGCTTTCGGATCAAGCGGGATTGCAGGTTTAATTGAGTTAAGTAATTTTTAATTTGTTAAAGTGGATTGAAGCACCTAGAGCGAGAGAGAGAGAGAGAAGCGAGAGGGAGATTCAAATGTAAGCTCTTAAAAATGTATTTTGTTAGTTAATATAAATATGAAATACAGGTAAATTGATGAGAGAAATAAAATGTGGAGGCAACGAGATCATAAACAATAATTAATTGGGCCGACCTCGTTTCTACCAATGAATTTTTCAGGCACACCAATAGTGGTTAACCCATTACTGTGTCATCTAGATATTAGTAGAAAACCTAACTACCAAAGTAATGGGTTTTAGGGCTCTGTACCCAAATGGTTGCAACGGAACCCTATTACTAAGATTTCGCTGTCCGTCCGTCCGTCCGTCTGTAACAGGGCTGTATCTCATGAACCGTATAGGTGGGCATCGGAAAATTTCACAGAGTGTGTATTTATTTACAAATAGGTAAGATTAAAAAATACTAAAAATGAAAGGGTGCCCCATACAAAAAACGTGAGTTTTTTGTTAAATCTTGTATTATGGCACGGACCCCTCCGTGTGCAAGTCCGACTCTCACTTGGCCGGTTTTTTTGGCGATGTTTTTCTTCACGGTAAAGCATTGATGTTACAAAACATGAGCCGGTCCAAGCACGGCCCAAACTGCTAAGCCAAGAAACGCTTGTCAATAATATTCTAGGTAACCCACAAAAACATAAAATCAATAAGAGAAAAAACCAGAAGGAAAGCTTATCATTTCATTTCCCGCGCAGGAATTTATTCAGTCACAGAAAATAAAATCATAATATTTTGTCGAAGGTTGAGCAAACACATTTTCGTAGAAACGGAACACCAAGGGCAAGGTAAACTTTGCAAGATTTTATGTAAATAGAAAAGCCACGGGCAGGATTGAAGGCTGGAAGTTTTTCAAATAACCGATATAGTGCAAATTAGAAACCTACCTAAATGTATCTAGTAAGCACTTATGAATAAGTAGTTACAGAAAAATATTATCTTCGCCAACATATATCTGTATAATTTGTAACCTTAAGGCTGTTCCGACCCATATAAAGTTGTTTGCACACATAACGCAAAAAGTATTGCACTTTAAGCCACGAATTAATAATAAAAGTTTAATATAGTCATATTACTTGCAGCGAAAACAATTTCACAATTTCAGGATTATTGGTTTTGTTACAATTTATTTAAATACGATTTTTATTTAACAGCGCCATCTAACGGTGTAAAACTTCTAATCGGCAATTATATTGGATACCAAATATCAAACAAATCGGAATAGTGTTTTTAAGATGATTAGTAAACTACGTTTGTATATGGAACATAGCTTACGGCCGTTCTTAAGGGCCTTTCTTACCAGCTTGCAATCAATACCTGTACAAGATAATCAGCACTTTAGCAATAAAAGTCCTTTAAGGTCGATTAAAATAAATCAGCACTTGGTGAAAACCAGGCTAAATCTAGCACCAATCTTCACCTAATCCCGATGAGAAAAACCTCAACAACCCAAATAAAGTATTTATAATAAAACTAACAGCCCGTCTCGGCTTCGCACGGGCATAATATAATTAAAAAATATATTATTTTGGCACAATGATACACAAATAAACCATTTTTACGTAGAGTTCCTACATTGAAATATTTGAAATAAAAAAAACTTACATATTATTATTACTTGATTATTAGATGTTAGAGAGCTCCGATAATAAATGCGTCCGATCGCTGCTAAATTCAGAGTGCTATAGGGAGGGAGGGAGAACCGCGGCCTCCCACGCTTTATATAAAGGCACGCTCCCGTCGCCCCGGCGCGCGGCCGGCCGGTACCCGTAGCAAACGCTACGTCCCGAAATTTTTTAATCTGTAATTTCTTCTAAAATATTCATTTAAATCATATGCTGTACGGGCCATATAGATCTATATTAAATCAACAATGTATTTAAGGTGGCCCATCCCGCTCATCTCCCCATACAAAAGGGGAAAGAAGATCACGCCCATATTTCTTGTCAGAGATCCAAA
This sequence comes from Incurvaria masculella, assembly GCA_946894095.1. Classification (NCBI taxonomy): domain Eukaryota; kingdom Metazoa; phylum Arthropoda; class Insecta; order Lepidoptera; family Incurvariidae; genus Incurvaria; species Incurvaria masculella. The sequence continues at coordinate 19,123,722 of OX335653.1, read as the reverse complement.
ATTTTGCTCAAAATAGCTTTATTTGATCGAACTAGATGTCTGATGACCATTGACATTGTAAAATTGTGTTTGGTTTCTAAGTTATAGGGTCCGAAAGTTCGAATTTTTCGCGCGTTTTATACAATAACTTTGGAGGTGGATTACGCAAAGATAAAGTAAGAACATCGTAAAAAGATTAGTCATCAGACATAGCTTATTTATTCAAAATGTATGATCTATTTGGTTTTTGTTAGATTTTTTACTACAACGGTCGTGGTATACTTTTAGCTATAAGTCGTTTTGAAATTAAAATGTTCGTAAATCTTACCAAATCATACACTATGCACATTGTCTTTTTTGTGGACATGTTCCATCTTCCTCATCACAGAGCCTGTCTTATTCTTTGAAACAGAGAAGGTCCCAGAGCGCAACAGCACGGTTTTGTACCGTGTCCGCGAATGAGTTAGGCCCGCCGGGTTGGGCCACCTTAAGGTATTTAATTGGATAAGGAGTAATTCTGTATTGGTTATAATCGCTTCGAAAATTAGCCATTATTTGTCGTAAAAAGAAAATGACAAAATTTTTTTATTGTGGGATATCCATAAGAGATAGACATATACCATCGCGAAATTTTCTGTAGACCTTTTCAATGTATACAATACTTAGTACATTATTTTGATAAATCTTGTAGGGTTCAGCCTGCGTTTTCAATGTAAACGGAAACATTTGAATTTTTTACGACATCACATTGGAAACCTCAAAAATAACAGTATTTCTCCGGTATTTAATGGATCTTATGATACATATAAACCTTTCTCTTCAATCACTCTATCTATTAAAAAAAACCGAATCAAAATCCGTTGCGTAGTTTTAAAGATTTAAGCATACATAGGGATATAGGGATACAGGGACAGAGAAAGCGACTTTGTTTTATACTATTTAGTGAAGGTAACCGGCCAAGTGCGAGTCTGACTCGCACACGAAAGGTTCCGTGTCATCGTACAAGATTTAACACAAAAAACACGTTTTTAGTGTGGGCCCCCTTTAATTTTTATTATTTGCAAATTTTTATTAGTTCTTATAGCGGCAAAATAAATACATACTCTGTGAAAATTTCAGCTGCCTAACTATTACGGTTCATGAGGTACAGCCCTGTCACAGACGGACGGACGGATGGACAGACGGACAGGCTTATAATAGGGTTACGTTGGCACCCTTTGGGTTCCGTACCCAAAGTAGCAAAACAAGCATTATTTAAGAATTTTATCAGACTCGTTCACTTGTAGAAAATTAACTACCGTAAGAATATTAATCAACAACTATACTACTACAAACAATAAACAATCATCGCGATTGTTTACTAAAAATAACCTTTCTAAAAACGTAATTTAAATACTGAAAGGAATTTCCAGCCCACGTGCCGCCGAGGCTCGCTGAAAAACAGATTGGGCGCACAATGGAATTAGACGGTCGCTAAAGAGTTTTCCTTTGGATGGAAAAAGTTCTATTTACTTGTTGCAAATTATCAGGTTGGCACGAGCGGAATTCGGAAGAATATTTCATAAGCTTTGGTATACAGGAAAAGGACATGGCGCTCACGAGCAAACAGCGGTGCCAATTATAACACTCAATGCACAAGGTTACAACCAATACCCCGTCGTTGTGGTATTCCGAGTCTTCTGGAGCCACCAGGAATTATCCGCTCCAAAGAAAAAAGACCCAGGCGGACTAACTTTAGTACTGTGGTGTCGAGGCAAAGCACTGGTTTCGGACGTCACGCTGGCTCCTAGCCACGTTTTAGCCTCCTCAAGTCACCGGGGCTGCCGCTAATACGGCCGCAGCAAACACAATTAAGAAATAATGCTACTGTGCGTGACCTACGTTGATTTCTTTGCGTTCGCTGTGGAAACGCCTGGCGCACGGACGTCAGATGCGCAAAATTATTTTCGACTGCATTGCAAAACTACTCATTGAGAAATCCTCCATCGCACTTAAGCATTTTTCATAGGGCATCAGCATGGAAATTCCGAGGGGAAATGTACAGAGAATTTTAGGTATATGCACTGAGAAAAAAGTAGGCTGACAAAGTGACAAAAATCACGTTGTCAGAAAAAAAATTGTTGAAGCATCAAAATAAGTTGTTACTATAACGAATCGAGCTTATTTCTCAGGAAAGCTTTTATTTTGTCAATTGCTTTTTGTCATTGAAACAAAGTCGTATTTGTTACTGTAACAACTTTGGACACTGTTTGTTAGTGTAACAAAGTGGAAGTTGCGAGCGCAACAATGTCTAGATGTTTTGCTAGAATTACTTTGTTAGATTGTATATATGGTCGACAAAATAAAGGTTGTCGTTGCAACCAATTCACTTTGACGGCTCTCCAGGGTTAAAGCTTCTTTGTTCGGCCAACAATAATTTTTTTCTCAGTGTGGGCAGCTCGGCTGGCATGGAAAATTTACATGTAGCTTGTATAGGTTTAGTCTGCGATAAGCGGTTTAAGAAAATATGTGTTCCAATGAAGTATGTAAAAAATGGTTAATCCTTGTTGCTCTAGTAAATTAAAGCAGTTCGGTAGTGACATAGGCTTAGAATGTAAAGATACACAGAGTTGACGTATGAGACAAAAATGATTTTATATAAAATTTACTGAAAGTGAACATGAACTAAAGCTTCAAAATAATAATCAAGAGTTTTTCTTGAAATAATATTTAATTTCATTTATTTAAACTTTTTTGGTAGTCAAACTACACTAGACTATCTTAAGTCAAAAACTGAACGATCCGCAGATTCGATAAAGAAGAAGGTTCTTTTAAGAAATATGACTAACACAGGATGAGTGGATGACCTCTTAATATTTTAAAACTTACGCGGGACATAACTACAATATTTAGTTTGACGGCTTACCGCGCGTGTGAGGAGCAGGACGTGCTGCTCGACGTTTCGGAGCCTCACATGGGCTGCTCCTCACACGCGCGATAAGCCGTCAAACTAAATATTGTGGATGACCTCTTATTCACCAAAAGATAAGAAATATGTTTATTGCAAAAGAAAGTTTTGTTGCCCAGGTTGTTTTTGTGTGGCTTAAAGATATGATTTCTTTAAAAATCTTGAGAAATAATAAATAGTTTGCGAAAATGCATTTCATATTTCATAGTGACATTGTGTATGTTCATATTGAAGGCTTAAAGGGATTTTTCTGTTTAACTCATCAGTTGGTTATACATACTCTTCCGAAATCGTAAAAAGTGTGTCCCTGTCCTAAACACATTTAACTATGCGTTTTAGAAACAAAAAAAAGTAATTTGAGTTTCAGCGACATCTACATTTGAAGATGAGATGAGATGATCTACATAAAATCTGATTACAATGCTTCAAATGTAGATGTCGCGGAAACTCAACGGTGTTGTCGTATCCATTCAATACATATAATTATAAAAAAAAGTTAGTAGAACTTAAAAATAATTTTAAGGAGAACTGGTTTGATGCTTAGATGAAAAAGGAATGGATAGGGGACTAAACAAATTTTACGGTCCGTCAAAAGTAAGCTCAGTCAGCCGATATGCTCTCAGTCGGTGTCAGACGTCAGTGATGAATTCAGTTGGGCGAGATTTCAAAGTATCAACAAAATGTCGTCTTGTGTTGTTGAAAAATATGGAAATAACGCCATAAAGGACAACAAGAGCAATGGAATCACATTCCACGTATAAGTGCAAGCATATTCAGTATATTTTTAGTTTAGTTGACCTGAAACCTTTTATGTGTTGTAAAGGCGCAAACAGGGTTGGCACAAGCAAACTTAAATTGTCAGTTCGATTTTTATTTTTGTTTTCATTTCAGTATTATATATTGAACTAAATTTTATTTTAAAAACAAGTAGGGCTGCCAAAAAACAATAGTCTACGTACTGTTTATTATTTTTTATAATGTCGTTTAGGATGTTTGTATAATATGTCTTAGTTCTGAGGCTGTGATAAAAAGGTACATCCTTGAAAATGGTCAAAATTTTACATGTGACAGACAGCTCGTTTCCATAAAGATTAAAATTCTCAAGTCGTTTCTTGGCTCAAATGTCCTTTTGTCATTGAATGAGTATTCATTCCTTCAACCTGCTACATTTAATCATAGACTCCATCTTCTTAGGGCTATTATCGAAAAATATGTAAATGTAAAACTTTATCATATACATAAAACCAATCCGGGGATTAAAGCCGCCACAAAAGGACAAAAGCGTAATAAACTGAACCTATTTGAAGAAAAAAAAAAAAAAAAAAAAGAAAGAACTTAGTGGTTTATCAAAATACCATCACACATTTACGGCGAACGGCAATAATCATCAACAGGTTTTACATCGGCACTGACTATTATTTGGACTATTTTTAGCATCTAAAACGCATTGAACGAAATTTTTAAATGCATAAAATGCAAACATGGACAATTCAAGAATAATCAATATTATTTGTTTTGCAATGTTTGACCCATACTTGCAATACATTAATGATTCCCTCTTTGTGTTTATTTTATTTTATGATTTCAATATTTACAAATTGTGTATATTCGACTTTATTAATTGATCCTTAATATCGATGATTTTTACTCAGAATAACGATGGTTTAATGAATGATTCCATTAATATTTTTTTCATTTTCCCGCTTGCAAATTCGCGAAAAGATTATTTGATGCCTTGTTAACTATACAATCATGGTACTACTTGTTCTGACCACTATCACTAAATAGGAACCTTAATATTTTAATGCACAATACAATATATTGTTATTTATTTCCGTGATCATTTTTGGCAACCCTGCCGTTTTCACTTTCAATTTTATTTAGTTTTGACGCGCCATTCTGCTCAAAGGGCTTAGGATGCGCGCATCGTTGATGTGTCATGATGGATTAGGATGAATTTTGCACTATATCTACGACCAGATGTCACAAATGTCACCATCTCTTTTTCTCACGCTATAACTAATTCAATTTAAGGAAATTGTTGTCTCATTTCAGATTAGATGAATCTATTTGTCACTTTTTCGCATGATGCATTTCCTTATACCTTTGTCCTGCTCTTTTACCCTTTACGTATTAGAGTTTGGTGTGCATGTAAAAGTATAGGTGTGTGAGTTTTTTTTAAAAATAGGAACGCTTTTGAACTATCATCAGTATGGAGGTACCGTATCCATTCTTTTTCATCTAAGGTTTGATGAAGATATATCTTGTAGATTTTGAGATGTGCGATATTTTCTGTAACGTGGTTCCACATGCATTTGGCAGCTTTTTATAAGCTTTTTTTTTGTCTGCAACCGTTAATTATCTCCATAATATAACAGAAAACCATGTGTGTATGTAGGTATACAGTAAGAATGAAATCATGTTGTTCCAAATAAGTGAATGTTGGCAACATGCTTCGAAATATCTATAGCACGATTTATGGAAATATGTGAAGCCTTTATTTGTTTATTCCTTCCCGTTTTAAATCCTACATCAATTAATACTTGTACACATATCAGCATCCCACCAATTTGGCGAAACACGAAATTAAATGATCTTTTTTGTCTCCACAAACCTGTACGCCGAACATAAACCGCGTTGCTAATAAGGGAAAATGTAAACGAATATCAGATATCAAAGGGCTTTGCTGTGTGTCACGCTCCCGATCGCACTCGCGTGCCAGGACATTTCAGGACAATGCCGGCCGCTCGGGTTCTCATCGATTCGAGTTCATTTAAAATTCAAAACGAGAGAGGAATTTTATTGAAGCTTTGATGTTTTTTCGCTTCAATTTATTTTGATAATAGCGATTGTTTAAAATGTTTGTATTTTGTTTGGAATCAGCGACGGCTGAAAGAAACATCGCATTGATTGAAATTTTGCAAACTTATTTCAGTCTGCTCACGGTGCAATCGGGTAAGAAGTTTTGCTTGCTTGCATAGGTACACTCTCGTTGTTTCCTGCCTTACACCTCCTTTGACCAAATAGGCTCCTGATCATAACTATCGGTTAGATTCAAAGCGGAAAAGCAATTTTAATTCAGCTTAATGCCTCTCAAATAGATAAGTTTTTTTATGCAACCTGACATGGATGGATGGCCAATACTACACAACTACCGTTATGATATTAGCCCAATACACCACATTCCCAGAGGAGTAAAGTGCCATGTAAATGTAAGGTTACACGGCTAAATGGAAAATACAAGATAAGTTATAACAAAACTAGTACGTACGGCTAGTTAGTTGGACATTTTCTTCATTAAGTCTTATGAAATATACACACTCGGATCAAAAAAGGATGGAAATGTGCCATGAGACCCGCTGTCTCAAATTTTCCAAAACTACTAACCCAACCATAGTCGCAGACGTATTGGAGTGTTCGCGTGGGGGGGGAAAATACTTGGCGTACCCATGTCTGGAGCACATTCGCGCGCAGTGGCGATGCTTGGACTGTGTGGCATAGGACGCATGGCCGGCTTCCCTTACGATTATACGGCGGGGTCACGAGTAACACCCACATGACAGTTCTTTTTCCTATTCTTTTCTGTGGTTTGGCGTCTGTTTGAGTGTCTTTTTTTTTGACAGAAACTGACGACGCCCATAGCTTTTGACCTTAGGCTATGAAAACCATGCCGTCCGGTCAGGTGGTTTTTTAAATTGTTGGAACACCAGGTTGTAATTTGGGGGAAGTCTATGTATATGTTAGCTCTGTCTACCTATTCTTTTGTCTCTCTGGCCGCGTATAACTTAAGAACTACTCACCCAAATTTTAGCTCGATTGTTCGATCAGTTAACGGCTACCTAACACTACGCTAAATTACTCGAGGGGTGAGCAGTGCGGTCGAGCATGGCCAAACACTGACGCCAAGACTAAAATACAAAAGCTGTTTCTCGAAATGGTCTGATGAAATTATTTCGAAATATTCAGGACAACTTTTTCATTTCCAAACCAAAAAGCGCTGAAATGTTATATTGTTTCGCCGAGCGATTGTATTTATAAATGCGCAGAGTTAGCAAAACCATCCCTTAAGGTGGCCCAACCCGGCGGGACGAACTCATTCGTGGGCACGGTACAAAACCGTGCTGTGGCGCTCTGGGACCTTCACTGTTTCAAAGAAAAAGACAGGCTCCGTAATGAGCAAGATGCAACATGTCTACAAAAAAGACAATGTGCATAGTGTATGTTTTGATAAGATTTACGAAAATTTTTATTACAAAACGACTTATAGTTACAAGAAACCACGACTGCTGTAGTCAAAAATCTAACAAAAACCAAATATATTATAAATCTTGATTAAATAAGCTATGTCTGATGACTAATCTTTTTAAGATGTTCTTACTTTATCATTACGTAATCCACCTCCAAAGTTATTGTATAAAACACGCGAAAAATTCGAACTTTCGGACCTTATAACTTAGAAACCAAACACAATTTTCAATTTTCAAATTTAATTCATCAGACATCTAGTTTGATCAAATAAAGCTATTTTGAGCAAAACTTGGGATCTCTGACAAGAAATATGGGCGTGATCTTCTTTCCCCGTTTGTATGGGAAGATGAGCGGGATGGGCCACCTTAAAATGACACAAAATTGATAAATAGCATTTGATATAATACGCCGAGAGGTTCAGAATCTATAATGCCCAAGCGTGCCCAAGGCTAACGGTGAATCGAAGTGCCCTTTGTTTATGCGCGTCGCTGCAAGATTAGAGCCCCTTTGGACTAATGAAAGGGCCGAGATAGCCCGCCCTGGGGAAATATCGCCAGATATCGCACTCATAAATCTTCGGAGCAATTTTCCTTCAGTCAGCACGAATGGCCTTTGTTGAGGCCGTAACAATGTGTCGGATGCGCGAGCGAAACGATACCTATAAAAGTGTACGACCCGTATTACTTTTACTCGACACGACGTCACCTCGGGTCGAACGGTGTTCCAGTCAGCGGGTCCATTATCAACTCGAACGTACTCTCTGTGCAAAGTTATAGCCTCAGCTCAAAAAAGGAAGGAGATGTGCCACCTAGCGCATCTACTATGGGACCAGCTTTCTCCAATCTTCTGAAACTACCGGCCCCATTTAAGGTGGGCCATCCCGCTCAATTCCCCATACAAACGGGGAAAGAAGATCACGCCCATATTTTTTGTCACGGATCCAAAATTTTGCTCAAAATAGCTTTATTTAATCGAGATACATGTCTGATGACCGTTGGCATTGTAAAATTGTATTTGGTTTCTAAGTTATAAGGTCCGAAAGTTCGATTTTTTCGCGAATTTTATACAATAACTTTGGAGGTGGATTACGCCATCAGCCATAGCTTATTTAATCAAGATTTATAATCTATTTGGTTTTTGTTAGATTTTTTACTACAGCGGTCGTGGTTTACTTTTAGCTTTAAGTCGTTTTGTAATTATTTTTTTCGTAAATCTTACCAAATCATACACTATGCACATTGTCTTTTTTGTGGACATGTTGCATCTTCCTCATCACGGAGCCTGTCTTTTTCTTTGAAACAGAGAAGGCCCCAGAGCGCAACAGCACTGTTTTGTACCGTGCCCGCGAATGAGTTAGTCCCGCCGGGTGGGGCCACCTTAAACGTATATTTGGCATGCAAACATAGTCGCAGAAGTGTTCGTCTTCCTTTTCTTTTCTGTGGCTAGAGTAAAGATAATGTTAAATACTTAAACTGATCATGAAGGGACATTTTTGTTTTAAGAGGATAATGAGGTGATCGAGTTCCATACAATGGCTCGTGCCTGTTTCCTCACTTTACCTTAAAATTGTGCGGACGTCCGCACAATCTTCCGGCCCGCATAAGCGTGCGTTCTGTCAAGCTTGTGCCCGCACAATACTTGACACGCGAACGCACCCTCACACACACACACACACACACACCCTCTCTCTCTCTCTCACACACACAAACACACACATACACATGTCCATCCTTACACTAACATTTCTGTACAGTAACTTGATTAAGCGATAGAATTCTGTAATTGGCTAGTTTTTCAATAATTTTCGTAGATTAATGTGATGCTAATAATAAGCTGTTGAATTCTTAATAAATAAATATATAGATAAAATTTAGAAATATGTTTCTGATATTTTGCACATTAAATATATCAACTGAGAGCTACGTCTGTACGTTTTGATTTTTTCGATAACTTATCTTATATCCATCATATAAGCCTCTAAAGATTGGTATGAAAATGTTTAAGGGCGTATATCACAAATATATCAATCTATCAGCCTTGGCAGGCCAGTGGCGCACCGCCTTGCACTTCGATAATCAAGGTGAAGAAACTTGTGGCGCTGTCGGTTTTTGAATGGGGCACCGCAGAGGCTGGCCGTGATTAGGACTTCACGTAAAACTCCACTCCTTGGCATGGCACCTAGTTCCCATGTTGTGTGTTAGACCAATATCACGACAGTAGCTTTGTCGAAGCCATTGGTGATTGATCATCTATAAAAAAATTAAACTTGTATGAACTTTATGTGCTCAACAGAAAAATATTCATTCAGTAAGAATAGCGTCACAAATTTGACAACCATATCAGATTAAATAAATGCAAAATTCACTATAGCAAGTAGCGTGTAATACGCTACTCGCTATCGCAAATTAAATTTGACTGATATCCGGTTACTTGTCACAAATACTGCTTGTCAACTCGTCGGTGTGTAACGAGCCCCGACACGAACACGAATCCTTGCAGGAGGAACGCGCCCGTTCATTTAATTTAAGGACGCAAATTTAATAATAATACCGCCGGTTTTTTATAGCGAACTCCAAATTGGCTTCATTTGCTCTGTTTATTATGAGACAACCGTAGGGGAGTAGCTACTTTACGGCACGTATTCATTTTCATTCGTCGTATTCAAATTGGCCACCCATAATTAAATACATTTTTTTTTATGTGCGGCATATAGCATACGCTAGGACCTCACTTAAGTGGTGCCCGACAATGCCCATGGGCTTTTGGACTTTCACAAGGGCTGCGAAACCCATGCCGACCGGCTAGATCCTTCTTCACACCGTGTTAGAAGGGTCCCAGGTTTTTCTTTTAGGGAAATGCCTCGACGGGGAGTTGATTTCGACACTTTACCGACGATATATATAAAAGATCTAGAGGATTGGTTGGTTCTTTTTTCAGAAATGTCGACGATGAATAAGTACATATCTTCTCTGTTCTGCGTTGAGCGATGGTAGAAACGGGACGGAGGGATAGCGTTTTGCAGCTCCGATGAGTATTCTCCATGGTAGAGACGATAGAACACAGAGAAGGCACTCTACATCACTTCGGAGTTGGAGGGTCTCTAAATTCTGAGATACATCGAGTTGATCGCTGAGACGGCTTGATTCTGTATCGACTCCAGGGAGCCAATCAGATGCTTAGCTGAGCCGTCCCACAGATAGGAATAATAATCCCACAAAATACCTTGATTGCGCCTTGTAGAGGATATTATATATATATTGTTATACGTTTACGGATAAACAGTGTTCAGCTTTCTTACTTAGCTCGAGGTTTCGTCCACCACGCTGTGGACATCATCAGGATTCGCGACGCGACCTGGAGGACCTCTGACGCTTCGTCCAGTCAGATGTCAACTGCAGGTCGTCGGCTGCGCAGATTGTAGCTGTGGGTAGGTTCAGCCGCCGATGAGGGTAGTGACGAAGAATTCCATTCGGCAATGAAGTCATCCGTGCAAACTATGCTAACGGTGTCACTTTGCATCAGGGTTGGCAGCTGAACTCTTGTGTTGCCATACTTCGCCAGTAACGGAGACCAAGACGCTGACAGCTTCATACTATGGTCTCGGTTAAAATTGGGATGCCTTGTAATTTCTATCGATTCTCGAACCAAGCGTGGCATGTATTTGTATTTGTATTATATATGCTATTATTGGTAGTAGCATTTAACCAATCATGTTTTTTTCTATATTAGCATGATTTACCATGGTTTTATGCTATCCTTTACGGTTGCAGCGTAAAATGTCGTTGGCCTAGTAGATGTTTCGTTCCTGACCGGACCTGCAATAGCGTATTTCGCGCAAGGGATGTTCACGAAGCGCACGCCGACATCGATTAAAACAATACAATGACATATTACAACACCCTATTGTGTACCACTTATAGTGTGTGTGGTATTGACTTCGTCAAAATTGCAAATTGATTCAACATGTGTTTAACTTAAATTTCGTCACGTTGTAAGTAACAGTTTTAAAAAACATTGAAACATTGACTCCAAGCAACAAAAGCGCAGAAGGGGTCCATCACACATTTTCAGGTGCGCTTTTGTACCGCCTTCCACTCCAGGGTGCTTGGACCCTTTTTAGGGTTCCGTACCCAAAGGGTGAAAACGGAACCCTATTACTAAGCCTCCGCTGTCCGTCCGTCCGTCCGTCCGTCCGTCCGTCTGTCCGTCTGTCACAGGGCTGTATCTCATTTACCGTAACAGGTAGGAAGCTGAAATTTTCACAGATTATGTATGTATTTTGCCGCTATAACAACAAATAGGTAACATTATAAAATAATAATGATTAAAGGGGGCCCCATACAAAAACGTATTTTATTTTGTAAATCTTGTGCGATGGTACGGAACCCTTCGTGTGCGAGTCCAACTCGCACTTGGCCGGTTTTTAGCATTTCCCGCCTCGAGGAGTGGTATTCTATTAAAAAAAATATGAAAGAACCAACCCTGAGATTTACATTACTGATGAGAAAAATAATTATTCAAATCGGTTGATAGTTGGCGGAGATATTGAGGAGCGATAAAAAAATAAAAAATATACGGACGAATTGAGAACCTCGTCCTTTTTTGAAGTCGTTTGAAAATCGAACCTTTACTAATCAGTTATAATGGCGACAATGACAGCGATACTGATAAAGAAACTGATATTGAATAAATGAGCTCTTTAAAAAGATTGTATATCAGTAAAATAATCTATACTAATAATAAATTTTTAAGGGGGTTTTCATGGAGTAAGTTGCTTTGTTATCTAAGATACTTCGTTTGTAGACTTTATGTATGTATGTATGTATGTATGTTCCTCCATAACTCTTAAACCGATCATCCGAATTCGATGAAACTTACTACACTTATATGTAAATACACGGGACACAGGATAGGCTATATATAATTCAGTTTCAAGATGTAGCTGTCATACAAACCGAAATGCCCCGAGGCGGCGGCTTGGGGGGGGGGGGGGGGCAATCGCTACCTGCCTTTGTTTCTCCGTTTACTTCTTCTAAGCCACGCAACGGATTTTTAGATACCGTTTTTATTAATATGAGGAGTGATGGGGATCAATCAACGAGCAACGATTGTGCATGTATTTTTGTATATTTAATACAAACTTTAAGAGAAAAATGAAAACTATGAACTTGAAAAATGTAGGTGTTAAAAAGGCCAACAGAAAGTTCCACGATATTATGTAGAGCGATAACTTCGAACCACTCGCGCGATTTATTTGCGTATTTTATCAAAGTATAAAAACTCAAGGCGCAGTCAGATTCCGGATGGGTTAAGGTTTTCGATGTTGAAGGTGGTTCGTGTTCCTCATAAAACTTTGTAAAAGTAAGGAAGGTGGTAGAGTTAATCCCGTTTTGTTGGTTTTGTATCAATTTCTATGTAGCAGTGCCAGTGTAGCACGGGTCTTGCGGCACATGCTTTTAAAATTCGCTTCAAAATGTTTACGAAGCTTTAAATGAGAATATCTCGATGTTTATCATTAAACCATGCCATATCGGTTCAAACGATCTTGATTAAATTTGGTAGATGGATACATGGTCCTGGACCAGCATTTTGGTGGGTTACTTTTTATCCAGGAAATAATTCAGACCGAAATCAATCCAACACGACATTGACCCGAGCGGAGCCGGGTACCGCAGCTAGTATGTAAATAAATTAACTTACATACTTAATTGATTTACATCTATTGTTCAATTTTTACTTAGTCGGTATTGGCATGTATTAGTATTTGACTCTGTCTCTTCACTAGCTGCTACCTAGTCTTGTACTCAATGCGTAATTTATTTCTGGCCCGGCCATGAAAAAAATATATCAATATAGTTATTTAACGGAGGCTAGAGGCGCTGTTTAGTTTACATGGCATAGCTGTATGGAAAGATCCTTTGCCTTTCTACACACTGACAAAGACTATAGAAGAAGTCTCTAGTTATTCGTGTCTGTGCTTCCATATACTGGCTTTTTTGACAGTTGTCAGTGCTATTCCTGGTCTGTACATGACAGATTACAGGTTACAGAGTAACCTTTCCTCAAATAATTTTATCTGGCCGACAAACTTACGTACATAGTCTTTATCTTGTGTGCGCGACACTTGTCGCCAACTGATAGCATAAACAATGTTATGTCGAGTGAGGTTGTCAAAAATAAACCCACACCATAGACAAATCTCGACAAAGAATAAATTTTGTCCATTTGTGGAAGCTCAAATAAATTTAATCCTACTAATTTGACGTTTGTTGAGGATAATTTTGTCACCACCACCGGGAGGGTGTGTTAAATCCTAGAAGGAGGTGTTTGTTCGTGTTACGAATATGTGCGTATGTATTGGCGATGGCACAGGCGTTTCTTAACGTTTTTATGGTTCAAAGACATGGGAAAAGCGGTAATAAGAGCGAAAGATGGATGGGTTTGTTTGGGCAAAGACGTTTCCATTCCATCCTTTACTTTCCGTTGTAGGAAGTAATCAGGCGGAACGGCTTAGAGCAACGCTCCAGTTTAACGGGAAAAGGAAAAAAGTGCAGAGATTAACGTCACATTGACATTAGATAAACTACAATCCTTCTAATCTAACAAGGCAAATGCGCTAAACCAACCAATTTTTATCTAAATTCATTAAAACGTACTTAATTGTGCATCTATACGAAATTCAATTCGAAATAACTTAGGTGTAGGCGATTTGTAGGAAATGGCATTTTGTTCGCCGCTATTCTGTAAAACGCTTTTTCTTGCTCCTTGCACTGAATATCATGGAGCAGTCTGCGCGAACACAGCCAGGGTCGGGAGGTTTAAAGTGACAGTTCTTATGTGCTCCCGCTGCTGGCCGATTAGGGGTGTGTTTTGTGAGTCCAATTTGGGATCCAACGCAACCTAAATGCTGCCACGAGTAGCTTCTTACCTCGGCAGTGCCGGCCGTGCAGGCGTGAGTGTAGTTCTACGCATGGAGCGTTGGCGATTGGGCATGAACAGGGAGCAGCCAGCACCCGACTACCATCGGAATAGAGTCGTGCGAAACTCATCACATAATTAGTTAGGGTTTTCTTCCGATGTGTCGGCGTCATACGGCCGCTTTCATTGACCAATGGGTATATCTTAAAAGTAGAAAAAATAGTAATGGTACATGCTTAGCGGGCATTCTCACGGTCGATGCGATGCGCTGCTGTGACGCCGGCGCGTCGTAAAGAAATCCTAACCTTTCACTGGTACCAGATAGAAGGGTTGGGTTACTCACGAATCGACGCTCGACGACAAATTTTTAAGGACTACTGTAAACTTGTTGTATAGTCAATGAATAAGGCTATAACAATTTTAAAGATAATTGCAACAAAGATTAAGAGAAACTTTATATTTAGGATTCGTCCTCGTCCTTCTGTAACACAATTTATGCAGATCCGCGCATCGACTGCGGGCCGCGCTATTTTCACAATATCGTCGAGTTGAGTCTCGTAGCCAAATGAGATTTGAAGGCAACGAGCGCACCCCGACCCCCTCGTACCTCCGCAGCCCGCAGCGCCGCCGCAGTCCCCCCCACCTCCCCCCCGCCGCCGCCCTGCACCGCGCACACCAAGCCACCATGCTCCGCGCAGACCACTCTAACAGCAAGACTTAGTCATTCTTAAAACTCGTTATTAACCAATAATATTTCAGGCTGCAGGATAATATCTATAATATATGTATATTATATAAACAGGGACAGCTTAACTGATTCGTGCTGAGATTCATAAAGATTACTCTTACTTGGCTCAGCCAAGGTATGCCATCCGACTGTCAGTTTAGACATTATACTTTGGCTAAGCCATATGACATATGGCGTACGCCAGGACATCACGGAAAAAGACCCCCGCCGACGCCCTCGTGCTTTCGGACTTTCACAGGGGTTGCGAAAACCATGCCGGCCGGCCAGGTGCTTCTTCACACCATGTTTAAAGGACCTCAGGTTGTACTTTTGAGGGAAAAACTTCGGCAGGGAATTGATTTGATACTTTACCGACCCTATAGGTAAAATATCTAGAGGATGGGTGCGTTCTTATCGGGGCAATGGCGACAGTGAATGGGTGCATTCCCTGCATGCTTCGCGTTGTGCGGTTATAGAAAGAAGACGGTTTACTTATTAAATAAAATGATTGCGTCTTAATTATTTAATTCGTTTATATGGCAACTTTAAGAAAGAAGTTCTAAAAATAATTATTTTATCATTGAATCTAAAAAAACCGGCCAAGTGCGAGTCGGACTCGCACACGAAGGGTTCCATACCGTCGTACAAAATTTAACGCAAACAATTTTTTGTTGTATGGGGGCCCCCTTTAATGTTTTATTTTATTTTAGATTTTTACCTATTTGTTGTTATGGCGGCAAAATGAATATTTACTCTTTGAAAATTTCAGCTGCCTACCTATTACGGTTCATGAGATACAGCCCTGTGACACAGACGGACGGACGGACGGACAGCGGAGGATTAGTAATAGGGTTCCGTTGGCACCCTTTGGGTACGGAACCCTAAAAACAGGGAGGGGCCAAGTGCTTGTACGTTAGTCTAAGAGAAGATTCAATTTACATGAACGTAAGCATACGTGACTCTCCTAAACATCTTCTTTATGGTACATCCGAATCTCGCGACTCACTGCTTTGAAACCATATCTTGCATATTAATATTGTAGCAAACATTATTATTTGCTTCCCTTGCATGACAAAAGTAGCTTTGTGGTTTTTGATGGGCTTTTGACTGTACAGGTGCAATGTCAATGCATTAAAACGCTTCAACCAGTTTCAAATAATGTTCACCACCAGCTTGCTCTGCGTGTCGCCACAGAACCACGCTCGGAATAAACGCTGATTTATGCTGCCCCAAGCTCGGAGGAATATGTCGATGGGTCCGTGTGGGAGTGGTGCCATCCCCCCTCCCCCGCCCCGCCTGGCCATCCCTGCGAAGCGCGCCTCTGCCATCCCCCTTAAAAACGTTACTTTTTTACTCCTACAACGTAGGTAGGATTCGTAGATGTGCTTTAAAAGAATGAACGAAACGGTTGATTCCACTAGGTCCTTTTTCGTAATTAATATAGAATAATTTGAGGTTAAATAGTTCGGTCGAAAACTGCTTAGTTACCATACCATCAGTCAGTCAGTCAGCGTGTTTGCGTCCACTGCTGGACATACGCCTCTCCAATTTATCTCCAATACTATACATCACTACATCACTATCACTACATAGTATAAAACAAAGTCGCTTTCTCTGTCCCTATATCTTTATATCCCTATGTATTCCTGAATCTTTAAAACTACGCAACAGATTTTGATGCGGTTTTTTTAATAGATAGAGTGATTGAAGAGGAAGGTTTATATGTATAAAAACATCCATTAAATAGTGGAGAAATACTGTTTTTTTAGGTTTCCAATGTGATGTCGTAAAAAAAGATTTTTTTTCCGCTTACATTGCAAACGCAGGCTGAACCCTACGAGATTTATCAAAATAATGTACTAAGTATTGTACACAATGAAAAGGTCTACAGAAAACTCCGCGATGGTATATGTCTATCTCTTATGGATATCCCACAATAACATTTTTTTGTCATTTACTTTTTACAACAAATAATGGCTAATTTTCGAAACGATTTTAACCAATAAAGCATTAATCCTTATCCAATTAAATACCTTAAATACACTGTTGATTTAATATAGATCTATGTGGCCCTGTACAGCATATGATTTAAATGAATATTTTCGAAGATATTACAGATTTAAAAATTGCGGGACGTAACGTTTGCGGCGGTACCGTCCGGCCGGGGCGGCGGGACCGTGCCTATAAATAGTGCGTCGAAGGAGAACCCTATAGCACTTTGAATTTATTATGTCGCTAATATCTAATAATCATCTAATAATAATATCTAAGTTTTTTTTTTATTTCAAATATTTCAATGTAGGAATTCTACGTAAAAAGGGTTTAATGGTGTATCATTGTGTGAAAATATTTTTTTTAAAATGATATAATGCCCGTGCAAAGCTGGGACGGGCTGCTAGTATCGTATAATGCAAAAAAAACATTAGATAAGCGCACTAAGCGTAATAGATTTAAAGTATATAATTGCGCGCGATTTTTTATGGTCTCAATTCAACAAAAAGCATTACTGTAAGTTTAGGTTAGGTTGGGCTAGTTTAGGTTAGGTTATATTAGGGCAAATTAGGTTAAGTTTGTGGCGGTATTTTACTCTGTAACGAATAAGGCTTTGTAGCAATTTAAGCTTTATGCATGGTTTTGATGATTTGCAATAATTACATTTATATGTTGTGAATTTTATACGTAATGAATACGACTCCAGAAAACGACATTACTTTAAGCAAGTTTAAACATGTCTATTAATAACCAATTGGTTCAATGATCCTGCCAAGGATCACAGGGAAGACCAATGATGCGATTTCCTTCGTAAGCCGCCCGTTCTTCTGATGGTTGTAAGCGGGAGAGACAGATACTAATCTAATTGCGCACAGCTAACGAATTCGGCGCCCTCAACCGCTGCGTCTGGATAGTAATTTGTTAAAAAAGTAATTGTTGAAATCTATTTAGGAGCCATTCAAGCCAGCGCCCCTTTGACTTCTGAAAAGAAAATCTGAATTTGGTTTTACGCAGTAGATTCGGAGTGACTGCGAAAACTGATTTAACGAAATTTGAATTGTCTGTATTCTGTGGTGGCATTATCTGTATGTGCACGATTACTTTGTGCCTTGTATATAAAATACCCCACTACGTTTATTCCCGTTTAATGTCGTATATATTTTTTTTAATTAAGGCGCGGCACATGGCGTACCCTCGGACCTCACATACGAGGCTCCCGACGAGGCCAATAGACTTTCGAACTTTCAAGGGGGGTGCAAAAATCATGCTGACCGCACAAATGCTTGAATGAATAATGAATGAATACATTCTTTATTGTGCATAAACAAAAATACAATTACAGAGAAAACATACAGCAAAACAACAACACTGCACAAAGGCGGACTTATCACTAAGAGTGATTTATTCCAGTCAACCTTTGGGGTGATGAGGAAAGGCAATAGAAATATCTGTAGGTAGGTGACACACCAGAATTTGAAAAGAAAAAAAAATAACCCCATAAACATACATATACCATAATATATACATATTTATACATATCATTGAATATACTAATATATATGATACAATACACTAATACATATTATTATATCCACAAACCAGGATAAAAAAATAAAAAAAAACCTAAAATACCTATTACCATTGATTCTAAAATCAGTACTATTAGAAGGATAATAAAATTAAATATATATATACATTGTGAGAACATTTTATCATCTTTACATTTCATTTAAGTAAAACTCCTTGACTTTAAGTTTGAAAGAGCTGATAGTTTGACAGGAGCGGACTGCTTCTGCTTCTTCTCATCATGTTTGAAGGACCCCAGTATGTAACGTGCGGGAAATACTTCGGCAGGAAGTCGATTCGATTGTTTACAGACACTATAGAGAAAGGATCTAGAGGATCGGTTGGCTCTTATTTTGGGACTCTCGACAGTGAAGGGGTGCATTTTGTGCCCGTTCCGCGTTGAACGATGGTAGAAGGGGAAATAGGGATAGCGGCTCCGACGAAAGTTCTAAGCGGTAAAGACGATAGATAACAGAGAGAGACCCTACATCCCTTCGGAGTTGGAGGGTCTCTGAATTCAGGGTTACCTCGTAAAAGGTGACTGGGATTCGTCGTTCGTGTGTTGAACAAATAGATGGTGACATATACATTTTTTCAGACATAGATGTCTATTTGATCTATTTTGTCGCGCGATTGCCTATCGAGCTGATGGAAAATACATCCTATCGCAATATTATTCAATTCAATTCACAATGTATTAGCTGTATTTAGCGTGTGGTTAACATCTTATCGGACATGACGGAAATGACTATGACCATCAGCAAAATCGTTGCAAAACGTAGGCACCTTTTTCTAGGTTGCGTTACCTAGATAAGGCGCCCGGAAAAGTAGTTATCGTGACAAAAAATAATAAGGTCAAATAATGAAACATTAAAGTTTCAGTACATACTTGCTTAGTAATATCAAAACTGAACAAATATTTGGTTGCATTTCTTAGTTACAGTCGATTTAGGTTACAGATATAATTTTAGGTATATTTAAGTATTAAATAAAAAAACCACTACGATTTTTGTCTAATTAACAGGTATCAATATTTCCTGAAAATTAGTATATTCTTTATCAGGTACATACCAACATCTATTTTGTATAGCCAATCTAGCTAACGTAGCCACTTAGCGCAGACAGACCGACATATTTAGCATCAGAGGGTTGGTCTCTAACCTGTGAATCCAGATTCAGCCATTTACCTTTTCGTGACCAAAAATGTCGTGACCTCCCGGAATACTATACCCATATAATTAG
This sequence comes from Incurvaria masculella, assembly GCA_946894095.1. Lineage (NCBI taxonomy): Eukaryota > Metazoa > Arthropoda > Insecta > Lepidoptera > Incurvariidae > Incurvaria > Incurvaria masculella. The sequence goes on along the minus strand of OX335653.1, from coordinate 19,104,103 downwards.
TGTTTATGAAACCAAAATCTCGAATGCTTTATCGTATTTAAAAAAGATACTCTGTTCTTGTACAAATGTGTGTATACAGAAAAAAAATACATTATTTACAACGAGTTCACTCTGCAATAACTTTTATTGAAATATACATCAGTTATATCTTTCAAAAATGTTATCTAGGAATCGTATGAAATTACCATTTTAGTAAACACATTTTCCATCAGGCAATCATAATAAATTTGCATGATTTCCTTGAACAGTAAATTAATCAATTTGCTGGACACGTCAAAGCAGTTCGGTAACAATTAACAGTGTTTAGGGAAGCACTTCCCGGAATGCTTGGCTTCACATACATATGGTGAGAGGGTTCGCGTAAACGACGTGATGTAAACTCACTACACCTGATTTTACATTGAACTATGTTACTTACTCGTAGATGTGAAAGTTTTATTTAAGTGAATTGATGTCGAATAGCGTTTATGACCGCTCATAAATTACCATCGATTCCAAACCTTCTTGATTCTAAAACCAGCTTAGGGGCGAATGCGCGGATGACCCCAAGTTCTGTAGAAAATATAATTATATTGTCTTAAATGGGTTATATCTACTTCGCAAGAATGAATGTTTGTTTAATCTGGATGTAAGCAACTTTACTTCAATAGAACTTTCAGTGAAACACTACATATTAAGCACAACATCATGCTTGTCAATTTTTCTCTTGGCTGGCAAACAAACTATATCAATCCACATTTATAATCAAAGTTTCTCCTACATACGGTAGGAAGGTTCATGTTAAACGACGTGATGTAAATTCATTACACCTGATTTTACATTAAACTATGTTACAGAGATGTGAAGTTTTAATTAAGTGAATTAATGACGAATAGCGTTTATGACCGCTTAAAATTTACCACCGATTTCCAAAACCAGCTTAGGGGCGAACCCGCGGAAGTTCTGTAGAAAATTTGATTATATTGTCTTATATTGGTTTTATCCACTACGTAAGAAGGTATGTTTGTTTGATCTGGATATCTGCAACTTTGCTTCAACAGAACTTTCAGTTAAACACCACATATTAAGTACAGCATCATGCTTGTCAATTTTAAGGGGTTCCGTACCCAAAGGGTGAAAACGGAACCCTATTACTAAGCCTCCGATGTCCGTCCGTCCGTCCGTCCGTCTGTCACAGGGCTGTATCCCATTAACCGTAATAGGTAGGCAGCTAAAATTTTCACAGATTGTGTATTTATTTTGCCGCTATAACAACAAATAGATAAAATAAAAAAATATATAAATTAAAGGGGGGCCCCATACAAAAAACGTGTTAACTGTGTTAAATCTTGTACGATGGAACCCTTCTTGTGCGAGTCCGACTCGCACTTGGCCGGTTTTTGTTTTTGCAGACAAACATACTAAATCAATCCACGTTTATCTAATCAAAGTTTCTCCTATCCGAGGTGAGAGCCGTAACTCACTCCGGAAGCGGAAGTAACGCACGAACTCGGTGGCGATTATGATGTTTCTTAATTTACTTTTTGGAACCATCTGAGGGTATTCTATTGTCCCGATTGCTTACGATTTTTTTTATGTAACTGCACATCTATATGTATACCAAGCCGACACTTATGACGTTAGCCTAACACACCACATGGGAACTAGGTGCCCTGCCAGGACCTTCCTTACTTCCTTAAAAACACGGACGATTTCCATCGTTCATTTAATTGTTTATTGTTGTTGTTTATTGTTTATTCATCATCCATAGACAGTACACTGCACTCGGATTTGTCATATTTTATCATTAGCCAGTTCGGGGAAATCCCAGCGAAGAAGAACTGGAAAGAAACTCCGCTGGTTTTTTTTTTTCAACGTCCACTTAGTCTAAATTTACAAAAGTATTTAGACTCACAGATAAACACGCTAAATCGAGAATCAGCAATTCATGTCATATGCAACAGTTCATGACAAATATCAGTTTATTAGTAAAGACCATGCCCGCCATTTAGAATGTTGCCAATTGGAGCAAGCCAGTCCCCACAAACAGCACCCGTTCACGAGCATCACGCCAGGCACAGCCATCGCCTCTATCAACCATATTTTAGGGATTATGGGATAATGCGATGGTACCAACCCGGGCGGGATAAAACCTCCCACCTAGTAAGTAAGGAAAGGGACATAGAGTTTCACGTGGAATCCGAACCACGGCCAGTCTCAATGGTTGAATACGGTCATCCGTATAAAACCCAACAGCGCTCAGAGTCGCTTCACCCAGTTTGTCTATTCGCAAGGCGTCACGCCACTGAGCCACAGAATAAGTAATAGTGACTGGGCTACCAAGGCTGACACATTATATGAGGGTTGCACAGGCTGTTTTAACGAGTTAATGCATTAGATACATTAGAAGATTATTCTTTCTGCTATTCTTTTATGTGGTAAAACATGTGTATGTTGCCTTTCAACACTTAAATTTATTTTTATTTATAGTCCAATAAGTTAATAACTATCCTAATTCTGGTCCAATAAGTAAATTGTTACATACCTGTGAATGTTGTGTGTGCCGAGTAAAGGTTTTTCAAACCAGGCATTTCTGTTTAGTTACATTTCTTTGTAATTGTCTTCGTGTGAAAACTGGTGGCATGCCTCGAAATAAATAATTAAATCACTTCTAGTATAACATGTTGATTAGTCCTATAACGCTATTCCCTAAAGATCTATGTAGGTCCCAAGCCAGAACTTCCAATTACTTAGTGGCTAAATTGAATTGGAGTAAAAATACCCATATTCTCCAACACAGTTTCGACAATCTTCAATGCGGAGATTATATAGATAATCGCGAATGTATCAAAATTAAAATTGGCGCTGCACATCAGAGAGTTTTGCTTGATGTTTGCATTTCATATTGCACTATACTACACATATTATTGTAAAATACAGCACGATTCATGTGATATTACCAGACATTATAGACAGTGCTACCGCAAGTGTTTTAATAAAGGTACCAGATTGGCGGAAATATTGTGGTAGACGTTGCGATTAACTTATTATTTGCTGGGACTATACTGATTTCATCTATGGTATTTATATCAAAATTTATCTGGCACATTAAAAAATCGAAAATTTTGTGTCACCTTCGCGAAACACGTTTATATAAACCGTGCAAGGAAAAATGTTATGAAGCAAAGAAAACGTATACCGTCAAAGAAAATCCAAGGTCGGGCTTTCCCTATTCACGTGCCTTAGCAGGAATCTGATCACGTGGCCACGTGAACGATTTCGACGAGAAATTTCAGTTACGATTGAGTGACATTAATTTTTTAAAGAAAAGGCAGGAAATATTAAAAAAAAATACTTCGAATGCGACCTGTAGCCGAACGGTAGGTCTCGGGGTTTATCGTCGGCGTCTCCGGTTTGATTATATTGGGCATTCCACTTTGAGATTTAAATTTCAGATAAGTATTAAAAATAAGTAAAGAAGCTGAGCTTTTCTGTAAGATGTCTTTCCTACCTACTTACTGCTATTGAGATCACCGCATTACTTATTGATCGCTTGGAACAACGATAGAAATTACTCTTATTTGGCGCCTTGTTTCCCTAGGAATGACTCGCCAGCCATCTATGTAGATCTTTGACTCTCTTGTCCAACTCCCTGAAAAAATGGCACGGTCATTATGCGATAGCATGCCGAGAAATCTCTTACCAAGACGCGACACACAATATAAAAAAACCGGCCAAGTGCGAGTTGGACTCGCATACGAAGAGTTCCGTACCATCGTACAAGAAATCAGGGACTTTGGCAAACTGCACGTTGCATTTCGGGGGTTGTTGATTTTATTGAAAATTACCAATACACTTAACGAGTTACTACTAAAGAATACTTTTACACGCGGATTATGTCCACACTAAGTCGCATTTTGTATGGATAGTCTGGTGATACTTCCGTATACATTTGACAGTTCACTCTGAATACGGCTGTAAGTGAACACAAATACGACCACTGAATGTCGCATATTTCGCCACTTACGGATAAATGAAAGCCTATAGGGTGCTTGCCGTGCGCCTTTAATGATGTAATGTACCAAGAAGCAAGTTCTTACAGCACAAGTGCATTGAACAATCCGAGAGTCGATAACTTGTAGTATTATCAATAAAAAAATCCCGCGATGGACGAACGACAGCGAGCATGGAGGGACAGGAGTAGCAACCGAAAATCGTATGCATGGGGCGCGGCGCGCGTAGCCACTTCTGAATATAATGGTAGCAGCGCTGGCTAGAGCGTTCGCTTACGAATTCGCTTACTGATTCTCTCGAGTTCCAACGACATATAAATACACAAAATACCTTCACGTGGCGCTATTTAGTGCTACGAACGTTGAATGTCACGCGTCTCGAATTCTAAAGCGAACTAACTACAGTTAGACGGTTTCCAGTAACTCGTGACTACGCTGCAGCCATACGGATTCATCGCTACTGCCGTTATTTCATGCTCACTGACGACATATATCAAAAGTACGCGCGTCAGACCGGCACTTGTCCGATTTTTACTAATGCAATTACTGAGCCTCTATCACAGAATAAGTCTAGAAATCATTCTCTCGATAAATCACTAAGATCATCGATTTCACAGGATAACACCATTGAATAGACTAAATGAGGGATATACTAAATCGTCCGTCCATTGATTTTTATATTTATGTAGAAGTGTGGAATAATGTAAATGTGATGAAAATATGTACTTGCATACATATAAAAATCCAAGGTCATGTGGTTAAGGTGGCCCATCCCGCTCAACTCCCCATACAAACGGGGAAAGAAGATCACGCCCATATTTCTTGTCGGAGATCCCAATTTTTTTAACAAAATAGCTGTATTTGATCGCACTAGATGTCTGATGACCGTTGGCATTGTAAAATTGTGTTTTGTTTCTAAGTTATAAGGTCCGAAAGTTCGAATGTTTTGCGCGTTTTATACAATAACTTTGGAGGTGGATTACGCAATTATAAAGTAAGAACATCTTAAAAAGATTAGTCATCAGACATAGCTTAATTAATCAAGATTTATAATCTATTTGGTTTTTGTTAGATTTTTTACTACAGCGGTCGTGGTTTACTTTTAGCTATAAGTCGTTTTGTAATTAAAATTTTCGTAAATCTTACCAAATCATACACTATGCACATTGTCTTGTTTGTGGATATGTTGCATCTTCCTCATCATGGAGCCTGTCTTTTTCTTTGAAACAGAGAAGGTCCCAGAGCGCAACAGCACGGTTTTGTATCGTGCCCGCGAATGAGTTAGTCCCGCCGGGTTGGACCACCTTAAGTGTATACCTGAAATGCTCTATTCAATAGGAAAGAAAACTGAACTGAAAATGAGCGACCTCACCTTAGAAACGTCAAGACTGTAGAGTTTTATTTAAGAGTTTTTAGATTCAATACGTACTCCACGATGCAGTTAGAATAAGGTTTGGAGGGAAAGAAGAGATTTTGTTTTTCTTCAAACTAATTTTAATGCTACTACATTAAAATTAGTTTGAAGACACTAGTTGAAGCAGCACAAAGTGTGATATGAAATATTATAGGTTTTGTTATTTCAATATTTAGTTTCCTACGACATCATTGGATTAGCATAATTTGTAACAAATAATTTTCAGATGAACAACGAGAAAATTAAGTCATTTTACTAGCTTTTATTTAACTTGCCAAGTATATTTGTATTTAATGTAGGTGTTTTTAATTACGAATAGAATACAATTTTTTATATGGTATCTGACAGCTTTGATAGATCTTGTAGGTGAGCTCGCTTGGACGCCACCTGTCGTGATAAATAAGCAGTTTTCTTCCCCCGAAAACGATGACCTTGGCGATTTATCGATCAGTGATTTGTAACTCGTAATGGAGGCTCTGCTTGGTGTCCTCGAGGGCCCCTCGAGAATCGATGTTGACTCGTCACAGGTTTGTGAAAACGAACAGCATGATTCTGTAATAACGAGTTCATTGAATATATACGGTTCAGTGATTGGAAACGTCGCTCGGGGGTAAACGAGGAGTTTCATAAAGAAAGGGGTCGAGTTGGCAATGTTCCACGATACATCGAATGTGTCCTGGGATCATATGATCTGATTATTTACTTACTTATTTAACTATACAGATATATCATGAACAGGTAGCATAATTTTTTTTTCCTAGTCAGTCTTTAAATTTATACAAATTTGCACTGCGCAACCTACAAAATAATTTCAATTCTATGTAATAAGGTGCAACTGACGGTATATATTTTTTTATTTAATTAAATTTTAACTTTAATTATGTTTAAATGATTTGGACATGTGGAGCGAATATGTGCCGATACAGATTAACAGAGTGCAGCTGTATGGAACGGATACCCGGGCAATTTCCCATGACATTGGCCCCACTGCATTTCTTCCCGTGCAGGTTGTGAGAAACGACTTAAGGATTTGTCGTAAAGATTCCATGTAATTCGCGTAAACGTGAACGGTTTATGATACTTTTGAGGTTACCGCGGTCGTTAGACATGTTTGAAAAATGTTACGACTTTGCGGCGGATGCCTCCTTGACAACGGGCTGAATGATTAGCTCGAAACGTCGGAGAATATCTCTACCTGCCGCGTGAAAAGCCGTAACATTTTTCAAACATGTGAACGGTTTAATCTAGACCAGGGTGGTACCATCGCGTTGAATGAACGATGGTCAAAATGGCAATGAAAATGAAAAGGTGAAATGAATGAAATGAGTTAATGAAATGGCACCTAATTTCCGTGTGGTATGCTTGGCTATTATCATAAATATAAGTGTGGTATAAGCCATCTATATCCACCAGACCTGTCTAGGCTAGTGAAGTAGCAAGGTACGAGTACATAACACCCGTAATCGTAGAGCATTTTGAAGAGATGTAGACATAGTTACAAATATATCCTGTGATCGTACTGTATGGCGCTCTATCATACTGCCTACCCGAAGCAGAATAATGGTATGTACATATGTTCATCTTAAATGCTAGTTTCTGTGAAGGCATTATGACTGCTATGTGGCTCGCTGAAAAAAAATCTACAAAATATTTAAACCAAATTAGAGACCTTTCAGGAATCACGTTTTCAGCAATTAATTGACCATAATGACCTAGGTATAACCACAGACCTAGCATGAGCGCGCTGTGCTATTTCTAAGTCAATGGGCATAACATTCTCGACTGCGAAAGTTTAATTAAAAGAGTAACTAAACTTGCACGGTGGAGAGAAACATTCAGCCAATCCACGTTTATTTTTAATTTTGATAACCTAAAAAAAATAAGATTTATTAAAAATGCCCTTTTTTATTTTATTTCATAACCGCCTATAAAAAACTAATTTGAATTACTAACGCAAATATATTACAATCGCGCAGACAGAGACCTATGTGTAGATAACTGCCCGCCCCGCTACTCTTAAGACGATGACAAAAAACCCAAGGAAATATATGTATCTTCACAAAGGAATGAAGTAATAATCAATTTCCAAACTTTACCGCCTACATCGTATTCTTCGAACGATAAAAGTTTCAATCGCTATTTCTTTTCAATTTATTTTCCTAAAAGAAAACTCATATTATGAATGTTTCGATAAAAGTTTTTGTTGCGCAGGTAAAATGTAAAAAAGCAGAGTGTGTAATGCCGGAAATGGAGCGCAGAGCTGTCCAGAAAGGTCTCATACATTTGACTTTATCATTCATTCAATTCGATGGTAAAGTCCAAACCAACTCGGGCGGTATTAACCCTACCATAGAGTGAGTAAGGAAGGGGACTTACAGTTTAACGTGGAACCCGAACCACGAATAAATCCTTAGGCTCTTACGACATGCACGGGAAGAGATGCAGTGGGCCCAATGGTATTATTTTAGGTGCCGAAACCTACATAGCAATTTGCGACTCGCAACTTAAGTTTTTATTACTTGTATTACTACAAATCAGTAGGAGTATAAACATCACAAATTCTGTTGTTGTATCGAATTGTGTATTCTCAATTCCCCCAAAAATCGATATTTTATTATTACTAACTCTACATAAACAAAAAAATGGAGCTGTACCCCACTCGTGGAACTTACATGGACAAGTTTTTTTTATGCGACCTGACATGGATGGTTAATAACACACAACTACTGTTATGATATTAGCCCAATACACCACATTCCCGAAGGAATTTGGTGCCATGCCAGAACCTTCCCTTTATGAGCACGGCTACATTGAACTGGATGGAAAACACGGACAATTTTTCATTGCCGCTTCGACCATCTTTTCATCCAATGCGACGGTACCAACCCGGGCAGCTTAAACCCTACCACCTAGAAGGGGAAGCGGACCTACAGTTTTTCATGGATTCCAAACCATGGAGCAGCTCGCATTCGTGACGAAATGCACTTATCGAACTCGGAAAGAGAAAGACAGTGGTGCATGTCGGTCTTGAACCTAGGCCTCTGGTACGCTAGGCCAGTCCCCACGCCACTAGGCTACGAGCGGCTGTAAGTGAATGTAAGTAACTTTCTTTTCGTTTTCCAGTGACGTCATCGTTGTGATTTAATATTGTCTCATCGCACTATGATTAGAATAATTTGAAAGGGAGAAAACAAGAATGACTCGTGTGCGATGGGTTCACGCAAGTAGCTGTCATTCCATGAGTAATAAAGTCTAAGGCTGAGATAAATAGTCGTAACAGAAACTAAGACTAACGAAAAGTAGTACTTTGTGACGTCACTTGGACACATTTTCTATGGACGAAATCTCAAAGTAATGCAAACTGACGTCACAAAGTACTACTTTTCGTTAGCATTAGTTTTTGTTACGACTATTTATCTATTCTGATTTTAAGTATCTATTTAAGTATTCACTGGTGGGTCATAGTTGACTGTGTATTTCAAGATAACCCCCACAAATCATCGAGTGCAAAGCTCCCGTACTATCAAATGCACATGTAAAACCTTGTGCACTTGACTCATTCCAATATCTCGTATAGTACGAACTTGCTGACAGGTATTTTTTGTCAGTCTCAAAAACGTGTCCTACAGAATCGATACAAGATTCGGTAACCTCAGTTACCAGATGAGATTAAGTCCATGTTTTAACTCACTGAACCACGCATACTCAGAGCTACTTGATGGGGTTTCATCACCAAATGTCAATTGAAGTCTTTGGCAACTCGCTAATTGACGCCACAACTCAAATCGTAAAAAAATCATAGAGAGCGAAAATATTCTCGACTTATATCCATTCAAATGCCGATACACAATATTCAAAATGACGCCACGATGAAAAGACAAATGACAATCTGAAAAATTGGAAAAAGAAAATGTTCTCACTGAGTTTTCTTTTCAAATTTCGTAAATTGTTTCTTATGCCTTTTGCCTAAGTATAGTCTAGACACTTTTAGTATGGTTCACGTACTTACTGTCAGTTGGGTTTTCACATTTTTACCCAATATTTTTTTTATCACTTTTTTTAAATATTTTTGGGACTGTTTCTTGGGTACTGATTCAATCGCTGAAAGGCTGGACCATAATTAAATTTAACTCAGTATAGTGTAAAATTATTTCTATATACTATGAAATAGAAATCGAAATAGGCTACACAAATACCAAATACAGTTACGCATAATTAAACAAAAAATATATAATAATACATTAAAAGAATCATGTTGACTATTTCCAAACTCAATCAGCCTCATTTAAATCACTGGTGGATAAATAACTTTATAAGAATAAATATATATGAGGTAATCACAACAAAACCTTACTGCGAATTGTATAGTATTTCACGGAACAGTAACGGTACAGACGTATCTAATATCAACCCTAACCGATTTAAAAGGATTGTAATAAAATGAATTGTTAGGATGTTTCATCTGGAAATAAAGACGAAGGTAAACCAATGCGACAGGCAGGACGTAAGACGGACATGTACGAAGCAGGCTGTCCGCAACGACAAACCAACCTGACAATCTGATTACGTAGGGCATGTCTCTGAACAAAAGAAAATACAAATAGTTACCGACATCCGACTAGCTATTTATGCCAAGACGAGAAAACTTTGGAAATTTTCTAATTTCACTTTGAGATCCTTCCATCCCGATGTTTGCGCGCCAGTCGCCGTCGCGCCGTGGCGGTAGGGGCTATGCGCGAGTGGGCTGCTGAAATTGAGTTTGCTTAGGACCGAGGACATATATAAAATCAAAGCCTTTGGAAGTATAAGTTTAATGTGGTATTTTGTTTTGTTAATGCTGTTTTATCGTGACAGTAGCAGCCTTTTACGCCTCTGGTGAATAGTTTCGTGGGCGTTTTTGAAATAAGCATGTACATTTGGGGCTTAAGGATGTTCCGACCCATACAATTGTTTTTTTTACACAGAACGCAAAAAGTATTGCACTTTAAGGCACGAATTCGTCAAAAATATTAAATATAGCCATAGTAGTTGCAGCGAAAACATGTTCACAATTTCAGGTTTAATGGTTTCGTTGTAATTGCCGATTAGAAGTTTTACACCGTTGGATGGCGCTGTTAAATAAAAATCGTATTTAAATAAATTGTAACAAAACCAATAATCCTGAAATTGTGAAATTGTTTTCGCTGCAAGTAATATGACTATATTAAACTTGTATTATTAATTCGTGGCGTAAAGTGCAATACTTTTTGCGTTATGTGTGCAAAGAACTTTATATGGGTCGGAACAGCCGCAGTCTTCACACATTTGTATAGCGCATGAATTGGTGAGAAAAATCTCGTTGTGGTCATTTTAAGTCAGTAAATAAGTACGTGATATACTAGAAAGTTTGGTTGTTTTTAGGGTACTGTACCCAAAGGGTGCCAACGGAACCATTAACTAAGCCTCCGCTGTCCGTCCGTTCGTCCATCCGGCCGTTCGTCCATCCGTCCGTCCGTACGTCCGTCTGTCACAGGGTCTGTATCTCATTAACCGTAATAGATAGGGAGCTGAAATTTTCACAAAGTGTGCATTTATTTTGCCACTATACATAACAGCAGATGGTTAAATTTAAAAATAATCAAAAAAAAAAGTTATTTTTTTGTGTTAAATCTTGTACGATGGGGCGGAACCCTTCGTGTGCGAGTTCGACTCGCACTTGGCCGGTTTTTTTTTAACCTTTAGGTTAGTAATCTGTTTTAAATTAAGACCAGAATAAATAGAGCAAGCGACCTGGAGATTTTTATTTTGCTGTAACGATACTGCCGACAAAATAATATGTTCCTAATACACGCACAAGAACTCAGTGGCACCTCGTCGATATGAATGTGTAGTGGTGAACGAAACACATAAAACTTTTTAATAAACACGGTTGGGAGCGTCCCGTGTCGTGAAGCCGAAACGACTATCGTTATGATTCAATTTCAAGCTGAGCCGTGACGTCGTCTACATTGTCTGTTGCCGAAAGTATCCTGTTTAATAAGGCAATGTAGCCTTCAGAAGACACACGGCGTGTGTGTGTGAAAAAATAGTCCAATTAAGGTCTTGTCTATAATTGACAGAGTCTATTGATGATGTTAAGAACGGCCCGTAAGCTATGCTCCCCATATCAGGCAACAAATATCTGTGTCCGTACGCTATTGTTTTTTTTAATCAAAACAGAATTAAATGAAAGCAAAAAGAAAATCTTCATACTAATTTTGTTTTCTCTGTGGTTTGACCCAGGATACATTTACCGAAAAATCAAAGACATGCAGACACAGATATTTGTAGCCTAATTTTAGATACCAAATTTCAAGTAAAATGGAACAGTGGTTTCCAAATTATCAGTTAACTACGTTTGTATAGGAGGCGAAATTAGGGCTAACGGGCCCACATTAATGAATACATGTATGGTAACTTATTTTTGTACAGTGCGACTTATTGAGGATCCCGAGATATCCCAGAATGGTTGATAAAAACAGGCAAAGTGCGAGTCAGACTCGCAAACTAAGTGTTCCGTACCATCAACACCAAAAAATCACGTTTTTTGTATGGGATCCCCCTTCAAATTTTAATTAATTTTTTTTTGTTGTTATAGCGGCAAAATATATACACACTGTGAAAATTTCAGCTGCCTACCTATTACGGTTTATGAGATACTGCCCTGTGACAGACGGACGGACGGATGGACAGCGGAGACTTAGTAATATGGTTCCGTTTTCACCCTTTGGGTACGGAACCCTTAAAACGATGAAATAATAAATATGAGGATTAAATTGTAGGAGCCAGCTGAGGCTGAGAGGAGGCCTGGACAGGACAGATCCAAGATAGTAGGGAAAAGACTAAAATAATCCATTGTAACTTCAAGGTAAAAACGTGAAATTGAAAGTGACATTAAATTGGCTTCAACAAAATTAAATTTCAATAAAAATATTAATTTTTCTCAATGTTTTACTGCAATCTGTATGTTGTTAGATTTTTTTTATGTAACTGGACATGGATGGCTAATACCGAAATGATTGTCAGATATTAACGTAACATATTCATATTTACCGGTCGCTACAAAAGCCATAAAAATAAAAACGTTTGCTTTATTTATATATTGTATGTACATAAATAAAGGCCTTTATTAATTTGATGGCTTTTTCAGCATCATGGAGAATATTTATCATCAGTCCACGACCCTCCGATGTCAGGTGTATTCGTTTTTATACCGAAACTAGCTGCGGTACCCGGCTCCGCTCGGGTTAGTGTCGGCTAAATTATCTCATGGATAAAAAGTAGCCCACATGACTGGTCCAAAATAGGGTCAAACTGGTCCAGGACAATGTATCCATGTACCAAATTTAATCAAGATCGTTCGAGCCGAAATAGCATGATTTAATGAGAAACATCCAATAATTCCCATTTAGAGCTTCGTTGACGTTTGGTGGCTATTTAAAAAAAACATTTTCCGCGAGAACCTTTCTGCACTTTCACTGCTACATTGCTTACCTAGTAAGTAACGTGTAACGTAGGTAAGTTTTGCGTGGACTCCAACCCACAGCCAGCCTCAACATCGAAAACAGTAACCCATCTCGAACCTGACTGCTCCCAGAGATGCTATACATTGATAAAATACGCATATAAATCAGGTAAGTGGTTCGCATGTTATAAGACTTTAAGACTCACTACTTACCCTTCTGGTAATGAAGCGTTATATTATGTAATCTGTAAGTTTTTAGTAGAATCAGGCTAGACGTAGATACAATGCATATCTAAATCGAGTAATTGGTTCTCAAGGATTTTATTCTGTTGGTCGCTCCTCCGGCGATTTAGCGTGATGCCAAGTAGTCCTAAAGTTGCAGGAAATACCAAGCCGTACTTCAGTAAAAGTAAGCGCTGCCGCCGCAAAGCCGAGCCGTGCATAGCATTGCAGTTTGTATGACAGCCCCATCTTAGCGTAAGCGGAACTGAATTCTATTTAGCCAATCCTAATTCCCGGGTAGTTAAATGTACATGTACTAAGTTTTACAAATCGCTAGTGCCTTGAAAATTCGCCAAACGGACACCAAACAGTCACGACGTCTGCCCTCCCCCCGCCGCCGCTCCCCGCCACCGCCCCCGGCTCCTCTCCCCCTAGTGTGAAGTATCGCTACCGGCATCGTTTTCGCAGCCCCGTGAAAGTTCTAAAGCCCATGGGCACATAAATTGTAGCCTATGTGTTATTCTGATGTATAAGCTATATTATTGTAAAGTTTCATTAGAATCCATTCAGTAGTTTTTACGTGAAAGAGTAACAAACATCCATCCATCCATCCATCCATCCATCCATCCATCCATCCATCCATCCATTATTACAAACTTTCCCCTTTATATTATTTACTAGCTGCGGTACCCGGCTCCGCTCGGTTTAGTGTCGGCTAAATTATCTCATGGATAAAAAGTAGCCCACATGACTGGTCCAAAATAGGGTCAAACTGGTCCAGGACAATGTATCCATGTACCAAATTGAATCAAGATCGTTCGAGCCGAAATAGCATGATTTAATGAGAAACATCCAATAATTCCCATTTAGAGCTTCGTTGACGTTTGGTGGCTATTTAAAAAAAAAAACATTTGCCGCGAGAACCTTTCTGCACTTTCACTGCTACATTGCTTACCTAGTAAGTAACGTGTAACGTAGGTAAGTTTTGCGTGGACTCCAACCCACAGCCAGCCTCAACATCGAAAACAGTAACCCATCTCGAACCTGACTGCTCCCAGAGATGCTATACATTGATAAAATACGCATATAAATCAGGTAAGCGGTTCGCATGTTATAAGACTTTAAGACTCACTACTTACCCTTCTGGTAATGAAGCGTTATATTATGTAATCTATAAGTTTTTAGTAGAATCAGGCTAGACGTAGATACAATGCACATCTAAATCGAGTAATTGGTTCTCAAGGATTTTATTCTGTTGGTCGCTCCTCCGGCGATTCAGCGTGATGCCAAGTAGTCCTAAAGTTGCAAGAAATACCAAGCCGTACTTCAGTAAAAGTAAGCGCTGCCGCCGCAAAGCCGAGCCGTTGCAGTTTGTATGACAGCCCCATCTTAGCGTAAGCGGAACTGAATTCAATTTAGCCAATCCTAATTCCCGGGTAGTTAAATGTACATGTACTAAGTTTTACAAATCGCTAGTGCCTTGAAAATTCGCCAAACGGACACCAAACAGTCACGACGTCTGCCCTCCCCCCGCCGCCGCTCCCCGCCACCGCCCCCGGCTCCTCTCCCCCTAGTGTGAAGTATCGCTACCGGCATCGTTTTCGCAGCCCCGTGAAAGTTCTAAAGCCCATGGGCACGTAAATTGTAGCCTATGTGTTATTCTGATGTATAAGCTATATTATTGTAAAGTTTCATTAGAATCCATTCAGTAGTTTTTACGTGAAAGAGTAACAAACATCCATCCATCCATCCATCCATCCATCCATCCATCCATCCATTATTACAAACTTTCCCCTTTATATTATTTATTAGATTAGATTAGATTATTAGATGTTGGGGCGTTTTGTGTTCCTTTTACGTGATTTTATCTATTTCTCTATCTCTTGTTTGACAGTTGGCTGGCACATTCAGGTCACAGATGCTTGGTCATTTGGTGCAAATCAGACGAAGCATTCGTTTCGAAAATGTCCGTCAATTTCTATTTTGGTGTGTGAGCAGCTGTCCTCCACAACTGAATATTCAAATTAAAATTTATTTTATTATATTTTTCCCAAGAAACACAAAGAAAAAACATACTTATACATAGAACATCAACACATTACGCAAAAAGAAGTATAATGAATACCAACAATGTATACTGGTTTTAAAGAGTCTTTATAGCATAATATCTTCTCAATACCAGCGTTCAAATATTTAATTAGCTCTGCTCGTAGCTCGGTAGCGCGGGGAGTGACCTTGTGAATAGGTCCCCACCCCATTTAAGCACCGCACCACATTCGTTCTTTGTCTGAGTTGGATAAGTGAATTTCATCAAGAATGCGAGCGGCTCCATGATTCTGAATCGATGAAAAACTGTAGGCCCACTTCACCTACTAGGTGGCAAGGTAAAACCCGTCCGGAATAGACCATCGGATTGGATGAAGAGATGGTTGAAGCGGCAATGAAAAATTATCCGGGTTTTCCATCCAGTTCAATGTAGCCGTGTTCATAAAGAGAAGGTCCTGGCATGGCACTTAATTCCATCGGGAATGTGGTGTATTGGACTAATATCATAACGGTAGTTGTGTGAGGTTGCATGAAAAAAAATGTTAAATAAAAAAAATAGCTAACCGGATTTTGTACGAACTATTAAAATATTAGATTGACGTTGAAACTTGAAAATAAAAGTGGGTTATCAGGCGCCGAACTCACTTCGCAATGTCCCCTGTTCTCTCAACAAACAAACCCTGTCACATTAAACCAAGTTGGAAATGAACGTGAATTGTTTCAGCAGTTATGGAAAATTCAGCAACGAATGATCGCAGCTGGCACCACAAAACTTTACCGCGGAGTTATCGAAAACGTCGTCGCGGTATGTTTTCGTCGCTGAATCCAACCTGTATACATTGCGGGTTTCATAGAATCAACGGGGTGCGGAGAGGGGAAGCAATGTACATGATCAAGAAAGTAACGTCTTATATTCTCATTAAGGTGACCCAACCCGGCGGGCCTAACTCATTCGCGGGCACTGTACAAAACCGTGCTGTTGCGCTCTGGGACCTTCTCTGTTTCAAAGAAAAAGACAGGCTCAGTGATGAGGAAAATGCAACATGTCCACAAAAAAGATAATGTGCATAGTGTATGATTTGTTAAGATTTACGAAAATTTTGATTTCAAAACGACTTATAGCTAAAAGTAAACCACGACCGCTGTAGTCAAAACTCTAACAAAAACCAAATATATTATAAATCTTGATTAAATTAGCTATGTCTGATGACTAATCTTTTTAAGATTTTCTTACTTTATCATTGCGTAATAAACCACCAAAGTTATTTCATAAACCGGGCGAAAAAATTCAACTTTCTGACCTTATAACTTAGAAACCAAACACAATTTTACAATGCCAACGGTCATCAGACATCTAGTTCGATGAAATAAAGCTGTTTTGAGCAAAATTGTGGATCTCTCATAAGAAATATGGGCGTGATCTTCTTTCCCCGTTTGTATGGGTAGTTTAGCGGGTTGGGCCACCTTAAGTATAGTTGTCGAATTAAAACGTTTTATAAATCTTAGATATATATTAAAAACAAAATAGTAAGTGACGGAAATGGGGAATTTTGTTGACATTTAACAAAAGAGGTGTCACCACGGTAATTATCTCGCCTGGTGAACAGACTAGTGAGTAATTAAATCTGAGCCGGTAGTCTCAGTTCTCACCAATATTGGCGTTTACGTAACTTCGAAGTTCCGTAAAAACGTCAAACTCCATACAAGTTTATACTAGATATTCTGTGGTTTTACTTCTTCAAGCTGTCACAGTCAAATTCGGACTTCCGATGTTTATGAAAACGCGGAGTCGACGTTAACGGCAACGTCGACGTATTTACGGCAACGTTGAGTAAGTTGTCAAATCAAACTCGGACTCGCAAATGGTAGTTCGCTTAACGCCCACTGCGCAGGCTCTTCAATTTCTCCATAGAGTTGAAAACGCCAGTCGATCGGTTTGCCGTAAACGCCAATTTAGGTGAGAACTCAGACTGACCACTCAGATGTTTAGCATGCTACGAAATGCAACTAAACATCATATTTAATCACTTTATTGCCCGTTCACCCGGTACATTAATTTAGCATGGTAGAGCCCTAGGGATGGACCATGGTAACTTTACTCGCCGGGTGAACAATGAAGTAAGCGATGAAATGTGACGTTTGAACCTTTACAGCCCCCCACCGGTCATAGAAGCATTTAGATAGCATTTATGTTTTTTATGTAACTGGAAATGAATGGCTAATATCAAAATGATCGGTAGATATTAGCCTAACACACCATATGGGGACTAGGTGCCATGCCAGGACCTTCCTCATGTTTATGATAACTTCAATCACAATGGTTCATTATAAATACTGAATTTATTGAAACATTCATAAATGATAATATAGTATCATGAAAATTATTAATATATTCAATCAATTTGCATTTGCACAATGGTTCAATTTATTAATTTATTCATCTTCTCGTATTCAAACCTAGTGTAGTTTATCACAACGTGATTGATGATTGACATACTTGAAATATTAACAATTTAAAATATCAATCGGCATTACTTTTCGTTTCCCAATTCATTCTCGTTAAATTTAATTTCACAACGAAACTAACAGAATGCGATTTACTGCTATGCTACTACTGTATGCTAAATCCAGTCCATTTACTCAGCAAATAGTGAAATTCGCGAGGAGACTGGCATGTATTTTCGTATTTACAGTTCCTCCAAAAAACACTCGTCTTCCTACTAGTCATATTTTTTTACGTTTCAGCTAGCTGCCTGTTCGAATTTGAAATGTTGTTTGCATGTTGAATTTTCTTGAATGCTTGTATGAACATACATATAAACAGGATCACGAATTTAGCTCTAGTGGGATGCTGTGGGTTTGTAAAATCCATGCAAAGTCCGACGATAAACAGTCAATTTTTCTACAGCATGTTTCACTTTCCGTTTCACACTTCTCTCATTTTCAACTGCACTGCCCACTAATTCGGTAATCTTTCTCAATGGTTAACTCCTAGTAATTGATGGACAGAATCAAGCCACATATACAAGATGTTAACGACCGCCCACGTAGTGCCACCATTTGAACACAGTAGAAGGGTTACGTATAATAAAAAAAACGGCCAAGTGCAAGTCGGACTCACACACGAAGGGTTCCGTAGCATAGTAGAAAAAAACACGTTTTTTGTATGGTGATCCCCTTAATTTATTATATATTTTGTTGGTTGTTATAGCGGTAAAATAAATACAGAATTTGTGAAAATTGCAGCTGCCTACCTATTACGGTTCATGAGATAAAGCCCTGTGACAGACGGACGGACGGACGGACGGACGGACGGACGGACGAACGGATCGACGGACGGCGGAGGCTTAGTTATAGGGAACCCTAAAAACGGGGAAAATTTGTTTTCGTGCGGGATACGGGCGGAGCTTTATTTAGTTCTTCATTTAAAGGTAAGAATTTTTACTTACAACCAAACAATATAAATGCAGATTTTAAACTCTTTAAACGCCAACAGAAGCAAGAACGGCGCTAAAGCTGCCCAGACTACTTTTGAGGGTTCCGTACCCAAAGGATGCCAACTGAACTCTATTACTTAGCCTCCATTGTCCGTCCATCCATCCGTTCGACCATCCGTCAGTCCGTCCGACCGTCTGTCCTTCTATATCTCATGAACCGTAATAGGTAGGCAGCTGAAATTTCCACATAGTTTGTATTTATTTTGCCGCCACAACAACAAATAGGTGAAATAAAAAACAATTAAGGGGCCCCATACAAAAAACGTGATTTTGTTGTCTTAAATTTTGTATGATGGTGCGGAACCCTTCGTGTGGCAGTCCGACTCGCACTTGGCTAGTTTTTTTTCGCATAAGTACGATCGCCACCGTTGCATCGCGGCCATCCAGGGGCGGATTGCTAGAAATAAATTGCCTATTAGGCCTTTTTAACCAGACCATTAACCTGATTATTAAAATAGATTAAGCAAACAGTTGTATTCGGGAATTTAAAACAAAAATACTCTTTTTTTAAATACGAGAACAACAAACGCCCGAACTTCAAGGAATTCTGGTATCGAAACTAAGGTTGAGATAAATAGTCGTAACAGAAACTAAGACTAACGAAAAGTAGTACTTTGTGACGTCAATTTGCATCACTTTGAGATTTCGTCCATACAAAATGGGTGGACAAAATTAAAGCATGGTGACTGATGGTCATTTCATGGATAAATACTTCACAAATATTTGAGGTCGAATTCTAGTCTCGAAACTAAGGTTGAGATAAATAGTCGTAACAGAAACTAAGACTAACGAAAAGTAGTACTTTGTGACGTCAATTTGCATCACTTTGAGATTTCGTCCATACAAAATGGGTGGACAAAATTAAAGCATGGTGACTGATGGTCATTTTATGGATAAATACGTCACAAATATTTGAGGTCGAATTCTAGTCTCGAAACTAAGGTTGAGATAAATAGTCGTAACAGAAACTAAGACTAACGAATAGTAGTACTTTGTGACGTCAATTTGCATCACTTTGAGATTTCGTCCATACAAAAGAGGTGGACAAAACTAAAGCATGGTGACTGATGGTCATTTTATGGATAAATACTTCACAAATATTTGAGGTCGTTATCATAGTTTCGGATGCCAACTTTATGGAGCTGTTCAAATGCCTGAAAACAATAATTGAATGTATTTTTTATTGATTCATAGTAATTGAACCGGAATGATAAAAATAATATGTTTATAAGGTAAAATCGACTCCTCCTATAGTTTAAGTCGGGTAAAATGTAACTATTTTCCCCGGGCCTTAGTAACTAATCGATTGACACTTTTTTCATCAAAATCGGATGAATAGTTAAGGCGCTACGGAGGAACATACGTTTATACAAACATATATACATTCGTACATAGGCTACTAAAATCATAAACCTTCGTTTTGGCTTCTCCGTAGTCGGGTAAAAATTACGAATGCGCAGATATTCATAAAGGACGAAATTGAATACTTATTATGAATATACGGTACTTAGATCAGTGCAGAATTGACACGGCGCAAGACTATGTTCGAGGGTCGATATCTGAGTTTTCAGATAAATGAAATGTTAATGCAAAACGAATTTAAATTAAATGAAAACACGCTTTCAAGATTGTTGGGTTTGTTAACTCTCGAGTCAAGAGCTATTAGTGCTAGAATAATTTTAACCTCGCGAAAGTGGATTGAAAAAAGCGTTGGAAAAATACGGCGCCCAAAACGAATTTAAATTTCAATGGAGTATGAAACAAATTTACTTTTTCGCCTTAAGCCGCGGAGACTAGCAAAGTTCGCGCCAAACCTGAGCTCGAAAGTCGTGTCCAACTTTTGCGATGTATTCCGATTCTCGAAAGAAATGCAAATGTTCTCAAATACCGTTTGGGGCCTAAATTATTCATGAGAATTACTCCGTTCTTTGGCAATATTCATAGCGGTCTGCATATTTCGTCATAGTGAGATTAATATTAATGTATGTTAATGCTTGAAACGGACTGCAATGTCGTTTACGTTCATTGCAGCGGCGCAGTTTTGTAACATTGATGTTTTTCTCCCAAACAAGGCCTATTTTATTTATTTATTATTTTTCCTCATCATCCAAGAGAAAGTTAAAATAAATGACTTTAATATTTGAGTGCTCTTTTTTTATGCGGCTTTTTTCCAAAATTTTGTTTGCGGCTAGTTTATGCCACTATTATTAATTAACTCAATAGAAACGACAAACCTTTTGTAACCATATTGGGGGCTTGTTCTATGGATTGAATTTATGTAGTTTAAGCTAGGTATCCAGCAACGTCGTTAGATTTAAACATATAAATACTATATGAAAAAAACGGTTTGCGTTTTGCATATGGATTGCATTTAACATATTCAAGGTCTTTTTCGTTGTAAAAATAAACGTCCACAAGAGATTTCAAGCGTGATTTTTATTTTTTCCGTCGGATTGCGAATAATTTCTACTTTAATTCCTCGTGAAGGACATGTCCGCGATATGAATTGTCGCCGCACGGATTTTATTTCGCAGTGATTTGCAGCGCCATAATGTAATAAATCGCTCGCAAAAAATATTTTCTGGGCAAACTTAAAAAGCCGTAAAATCTTTCATACGATTCCATGTATTTCAGAATATTGTTATAATTTGTGCGGGTACAATGCGGAGTGTGGACTTATTCAATTCGTTCTCATGCATCCAATTAAGCTTCCATGTGGCGTTCTATTCCACTATTTAATTTTAAAATACCCGTAATAATACACTCTATACGTCATTGCCGTTTGCTATCTACTTTTATCTCTTATTCCATGCGCTCATTCTCCGAAGGATACCTACACTCCTGACCCTGTATTTTAACGTAAACTGAAGACTCGTAGATGTGCTTGAAACATGCCTCTGTTTTTTAATAATTTAACACTCGATGTATGGACTTCTATGTTCGCTCAACGCGGAATAGGCAGGGAATGCACCCATTCACAGTCAACCTTCCAAAAATAAGAACCAAACTATCTTCTAGATTCTTTATCTATAGGTTCGGTAAACAATGGAACTCCCTGCCGAGGTATTTTCCCCAAAGTACAACCTGGGGTCCTTCAAATATCGTGTGAAGAAGCACCTGGGCGGCCGGCATGGTTTTCTTAATCTCCCCGAAAGTTGGAAAGTCCATGGAGGTCGTCGGGTACGTTTAGAGGTCCTGACGACGCCATATTCCGCGCTTAATATAAAACAACGAATGTCTTGGTAATGCATTGTTTTATATTTAAATATTGGATTCTGAGTACATGGACGTTCCTTAAGAAAGAAGCGAAATTTAACCCACTCAAAAGCGCAAATCAGTGCATCAGCATAATAAATGTTTTTATAAAGTACCGTATTGTATCGTTATTTGAGCGCACATTTGTAAATAGAGAATGACTACGCTGCTATCGCTGTAAGTAGAGACATAAGCCACATAACTGTCAACGCCACTTCTAATGCTAAAACTAATTTTAAATACATATTGTGCCAAGATTATTTTAATCTATTTTTTTTGCAAAGACCAACACCAACAAAAGTTAAGTAGGGTGTACCGGGAAGGCAACCAAAGTGGGGTACGTGTTACCTCCGCGGAAATTGCGGAAATGACGTAGTATGTAGGTAAGTAGAACGACGCCCCTTGTTTGTTGTTTCGGCTCTCACCCCACTTGGACCGTACGTTCTTCGAAGTTGTTAAAGTTTCTGATCCAAAGATACGAGTGAAGTATTCCTGGGAACTTTATCGACGTTTGAAATTACTTCCGTTTTACGTAATGCGTGTCATGTTACACACACTCGGTGACATGATTCCAGTCCATCGTATTTTAGTAAGAGTCATTTTAAAAAAGATTACACGATGAAAAGGACGGTATCTGCAAGATTTGATTAAAAGGTTTCTGCAAGAGTAAGAGTGCCTGTATTTTTTAAAGTAAAATTTAATGTAACCGTGCTTAAATAAGCATAGTATATATTAGTGTATATGGTGCTGTCAATACCCAAAACGAAAATTTGATTAATATTGCCGTTGTCTACAAAATTAACTAAATTTCTCTAAATTCGGTATCACAACATGAAAATACGTGACTTTACATCACTTAGGGCCTTTCTCACCTTTAGCTTAATTTAATTAGCTTAATCCCCACATATGAAATGCCTTTGTTAGCAGCTTGCAATCAATACCAGTACTAGATAATCAGCACTTTAGAAAACTAGGCTTAGGGTCTTTTCCACCAAGTACTGATTAGGTTAATCCGTACATTAAGGGGCCTTTCTTACCAACTTGCAATTGATACCATTACAAGATAATCAGCGATTTAGTAATAAAGGCCATTTCAGTGTCAATTAAAATAAATCAGCACTTAGTGAAAACCAAGCTTAGTTATTATAATATCGGGATCGTAATGTGAATCGCGTAGATTGACATATCTATAAAGATGTTCTCAGCGATATCGTGGCGGACCAAATGAAGCGATTCTTAGCTCCGATAGGAAATGGAATATTGATTTTGGAATTGGCAATCAGAAAGTATTTGGAGCGAACATGACACGCTTAAGTGTCTCTATAATTTGTTTTAACATTGTGTCATTTCGTCGCATTGTCTCCGAAAAAAAAACCTGATGGTAGGGTAGGTACATCATTTCGAGGGGTGATTTTGGAGGTAAAAATATATCAAATTTTCAATTTATTTAATATACTTTTTATACACATATTGACTATTACATCCATAGTCTCAGCTCAGAAAAAGAAGTGGTCTCCATATAACATATAAAGCGTGAATACATTAAAGTACAAGTTACTAATACAATATAAGCGAAACGTAGCGAGCGGCTAGTAACTTAGGGGTGTGCGGATTTGCCTTCCATGCCAGAGTCTATGGGTTCAAATCCTGGCTCCGTTCGTGCGCCACTTTATTTCTCTTTCTGAGTTAGATAAGTGCATTTGGTTACGAATGCGGGCTGTTCCATGTTTCGAAATCCATGTAAAAGTATAGCTCCCCTTCTCCCAATAAGTAGGCATCATCTCATTGGATGGAAACGGCAATTACAAATTCTCCTTGTTTTCCATCCAGTTCAATGTAGACGTGCTCATAAAGGAATGATCACAGCATGACACATAATTCCTTCTAAATATTGGGAATGTTCAGTTATTTTGGGCTATATGTGGCATTAGCCATCCATGTCAGCCTCAATGGCCCAGTGGCGCGACACTTCGGCGATCGCTCTCCGAAGTTAAGCAACGCTGGGTCCGGTCTGGTCTTGGATTTGTGACCATTCGACCGTTGAGAGAGGCTGGCCGTGGTTCGGATTCCACGTTAAGCTGTAGGTCCCCTTCCTTACTTACTAGGTGGTAGGGTTTATCCCGCCCGGGTTGGTACCATCGCATTGGATGAACGATGGTCGAAGCGGCAATGAAAATTGTCCGTGTTTTCCATCCAGTTCAATGTAGCCGTGCAATATAAGGAAGGTCCTGGCAAGGCACCTAGTTCCCATGTGGTGTGTTGGGCTAATACCATGACAGGTGTGGTATTAGCCATCCATGTCCAGTCACATAAAAAAAATGTCTAGTTAAATAAAAACACAATGGCAACACAAACCCCATGTAAAACTAACGAATTCGATTGCGCAAGTAAGTACCCATCCATGCTTCTTCTCACCAGCATATTTTTTCTATTAAACTAAAGACAACAGAAAATGTAAATCAATGTAAAGTATAGTTAACGTATTCATACAATGGGAAAGAAAACTCAAAGCTTATTGCAGATATCGCATGAGCAACCTCACCTTAAAACCGCAAATCTTTAATTCCTATCAAGTTAGATTTATGAATTTTTAGATGAAACATGTATTCCATGATGCAGTTAGAATAAGGTTTAGAGGAAAGAAGAACTTTTGTTTATCTTCAAACAAATTCAAATGTCATTGACCAACCCATAGTGTGAAACGAAATTGTAGGTTATTTTTTGTTATATTTTCTTTCCCAAGACTTCTTTTGATTAGCGAAATGAACATCAATTTATGTTCGGAAAAATATGGAGAAAATAGAGTTATTTTCATTACATACATTACACGGTAATACAATTTTCAAACCTATTCTATAGCATTAAGTGCTTACAATGTAATATTGTATACTTGAAAAAAAATGCTCCACTGAATAAAGAATTTGAAATATGAAATATTCTGTTTGATTTTGTATGGTATCTGACAGATTTGACAGATCTTCTAGGTGAGCTCGCTTGGACGCCACCTGTCGTGATAAATAGGCAGTTTTATTTTTTTATTTATTTATTGTGGTTCCACAACAGAGTTACACACGTATGAGACAAAATAATATGCACACTTATAGAATTTAAAGTTTGTGTACACTCCACTGAAGCATAACACTACTTGCGTATAGTTAAGCAGATATAATAATATGGAAATATGAAAAGCACATAAAGTAAGTGTAATTTAAACAAAAAACTGTATACCTAAAAAGTGAACAAAAATAAACACAAGAATATACGTTTTCTACTAATCTATACAAAAAAAAGTATTCTTAAATCCTTAACTCAGTTTACAGTATTTCAGTAATCAGTTTTCTTCCACATTCAATTTAATAATTTTTATTTCCATTCCAAGCCCGTGCTCGAGCATAATTAAAACATATATTTAAATTACTCAATTTAATTCCCCGAAGGATAAGGGTAGGCGCTCGACAAACAAACTTAATAATCAACTAAGGCAACAATGTCACACGTATACCTACTATCTTAAGCTAGAAACTTGAGGGCTGGAAGATTGGATGGAATGTGGAGGCGGCTGAATAATATCGAGCTCCTAGATGTTACTATTATAACCATGGAATATTATGAAGGTCCTGCTGATGTTTTTTGCCGATATCTATTGTCTTGATTACAAAAATAAAGATTTTTAATATGTTTCTTAAGAATATAACATGTTGGCTTTTAAGAAATCTGAAAAGTAAATTTGTTTTATTCGTTTTATTTTCGAGATTATGCTAAGGAAATTGGCAGGTGTTTGAAACAAAAATTAAAATACGTACTTTCCTTTGAATTAAATGACTATTGTAATATAGATTTGAAGCACCAGAGTAACATGGGTTTCATAATGGAAAAATACTCGGTATTTGTTTCTTTACTTGTTCTAACATTTAATCACCTTCGACGGAGTTGTAGGCATTTCGAACATGAATATTGTTATGCAATTCTTGGGGGCGAAGCTCCGGCGGAATGGAACCTGGATCTCTTGACTGAATTTATATTCAATGAATAAAGAAGCGAATATAATAATAAATTAAGGAAAAAGTCCTCGTGAAGAAAAAAACCTTTTTTTTTCTAGATGTCGCGAGTGACAGACTCAAATAAGCTCTATTTATGAAATAGACGTTTTTAACAATAATTATGAATCGCCAGGAATATCTGGCGACAATATTCATAATTACCTCGACGTTAATTCTACTTTGGGACATAAATTAACGTGTGGCATGCACTGAACCTTGAGGTGTGGATCCTAGTGCTGAAACCCATCTGTACTGGACGGAGCATGTTCCCAAGGGCCTCCGAGATACTCCGGCACGCTGTTTTTGAGCATAGCCTACGTAGGCTACATCCGATGGCGATCGGACGAATTCCTCCGCCCGTCTTATTGAGTGCTATATGAATGCGCCATACAAATATTTTTTAAACTACTTGTTTACCTTTCCCGCTACCTTTATTCGATTTATTCTAAGACAAATCTAAATTATTAGATTGTTGCACAGCGCTACAGCGCATGCTAAGACTACAATATAGGGAGCGCGACCAAAGAATACGAGAAAAAAATAGTTTTTGGTCTCTGCAAAATACTGTAATTTGTGATTTAACATCTTTAACATCAAAGTAAATTCCTTTATCAAACTTCTTTATCAAAAAACTTGTTCTAGAGATATCAAATCGAAATCATTAACAAATACTCAAATATACAGCCGCATAGTTTACTAAATACAGTTGTTAAGGTGGCCCAACCCGGCGGGACTAACTCATTCGCGGGCACTGCACAAAACCGTGCTGTTGCGCTCTGGGACGTTTTCTGTTTCAAAGAAAAAGACAGGCTCCGTGATGAGGAAGATGCAACATGTCCACAAAAAAGACAATGTGCATAGTGTATGATTTGGTAAGATTTACGAAAATTTTGATTTCAAAACGACTTATAGCTAAAAACCACGACCGCTGTAGTCAAAAATCTAACAAAAACCAAATAGATTATAAATCTTGATTAAATAAGCTATGTCTGATGACAAATCTTTTTAAGATTTTCTTACTTTATCATTGCGTAATAAACCACCAAAGTTATTGTATAAAACGCGCGAAAAATTCAAACTTTCGGACCTTATAACTTAGAAACCAAACACAATTTTGCAATGCCAACGGTTATCAGACATCTAGTTCGATCAAATAAAGCTATTTTGAGAAAAATTTGGGGTCTCTGATAATAAATATGGGCGTGATCTTCTTTCCCCGTTTGTATGGGGAGTTGAGCGGGTTGGGCCACCTTAAATCAATAAAATAAAATAAAATCTGCCTGTCATGTAGACACTAACTTTCGGTAAGTTTACTCGTCAAACTAAAAGGAACATCCCCGTTGATGTAGAATCTTGAAATTTAGCCCGAGGAAAGGTCTCGAAGCAAGAAAAAAGTAATCACTTAAAAATAATATTAATTTTTCGCAAAATTTCAGATCTTTGTCTACGAAAGTTTTTTTTTTTATGTGACTGGACATGATGGCTAATACCACACCTTCTGTCATGGTATTAGCCCAACACACCACATGGGAACTAGGTGCCATGCCAGGAACTTCCTTATATTGCACGGCTACATTGAACTGGATGGAAAACACGGACAATTTTCATTGCCGCTTCGAGTTGTTTCGATTCCGATACCGAGATACCTTATACAAATCTTAAACCCCATTTAGATGTCAACATCTTAAGATATTGGCCTCATAATGCGCGCTCGACACTCGACGGTCTAGGACGTAAAACTTTTCTATTCTGAAGGTTTTTGTTGTGTTTAAGGTGGGCCTTCCCGCTCAACTCCCCATGCAAACGTGGAAAGAAGATCATGTGCTTATTTCTTGTCATGGATCCAAAGTTATACTCTAAACAGTTTTATTTGATCGAACTAGTTTTCTGATGACCAGTTTTATATAATAATTTTGGAGGTGGATTACTCAACTATAAAATAAAAACATCTCCAAAAGATTAGTCATCAGATTTAGTTTCATAAAGATTTATAATCAATATGGTTTTGGTTTGATTTTTGACTACAGCGGTCGTGATTTACTTTTAGCTATAAGTCATTTTGTAATTAAAATTTTCAAGATAATAATGTACAAGATAATCAGCACTTTAGTTAAAGTAAATCAGTGGTGTAAGGCAGGTTTAGATTAACCGATTTACTTAGTTGACTCTATTTTACCGTTGCAAGACGGTCGTTATTATTGGAATTACAGTTTGATTCACTAATTATTTTTTTTCAGCGTAGGGCAGCATGTAATCACTATTCGTTACAAAAAACAGCCAGGGTAAAAAAATGGGCATGGACAATGGCTAATGCGAGTGAGGTGTTTTACTTGCGCGCCCAATTTCCTACTCATTGCCACGGGAGTGCGTAGACTCACAAGCTTTTATGGACCTAATTTTGTGTGCTCCCTATGGCTGCTGCCGATCCCACGCGGACTTAGTCTCCTGCCCTTCCCGAACTGGGGCCGCTCTAAATGGGGTTCCGTTTAGGCACGTACATCGCCGTCGTCACTAACACGCCACGTGACGAGCCATGAGACGACATCATTATAGGGTGCGCCACAAAACGTGCGGCTGCTGTGTGTACCCACTGACCGTCACTTTGTCAAGCCCGGCACGCGCTAACTTTGGCTTCGACGTTATACTGAGCAGGCGGTAGATATCGTTCAAAATATCTTACGTAATCCAATGAGTCTTCCACCAAGTACTGATTCACTTAATCCGTATATCAAAGGGCCTTTCTTACCATCATGCAATCGATACCAGCACGAGATAATCAGAACTTTAGTAACAAAGGCCCTTTAAGTGTAAATTAAAATAAATCAGGTGAAAACCAAGCTAAGCCCGCAAAATGATGGCTCGATTATAAAGTTTAGTGATTGGAAATGTTAGCGTTGCGTATAAAATGGCGTGTAAAAGGAATTTAAATTATAATATTTGTGTTAATTCATAAATATGAAGTTGTCATTAATTTGAATTATTTAAAAATATTTTTTTTGGAAATAGTGTTGTTTCTTTGGTTTTCGTAACATTTACATGTGTAAATTATACCGCTCGGGTAAATGTCGTTTTGAACTAATGTCGGCCTAAATGATTTCTTGGATATTATATGAGTTCTCCATACCAAATTTCATCTCCTATTTCACCCTCTTCCAGTTTAATTTTGCACGCAAAAGTTAGCCCATGTTCTTTTCCAAGGTTCAGACTATCTCTATAGCGAAATTCATCAAAATTGGTTCAGCGGTTTAGGCGTGAAAACGCTACATGCAGACAGAGTTACTTTCGCATTTATAATATTAAGTATGGATAGTATGGATATTAGTATACACGGTGTTAATTTTTTTCACGACATTTATATTTTAATATCGATTATTTAACTATTTCGTATACCGATCATTTTGTGGTATTTAAAAATTAAATCTAAAATAGTAAATAAAATTGCAGATTTAATCCAAACTTTAACCTCAGCGACAATTTCCCCTTGGAATGGTGTAAGCACGCCATGTGTTCGCGCCACTGCCAAGGTCACGCGTTTGCTGTCTCGCAGCTGACTGCGCGCCGCCGCCAATTTTTTTATTTAAAAATATGTTCTACTTTAAAACTTTTTGTTAATGCAGTGCGATTCCTATTACGAAATACTGTTTTCATACGAGTATTAGAAATCCAAAATTTTAAAACAAAAGGTCAAAACAAAACAAAAAACTACTTTTTCGGCATCAGTATGCGACCCAAAACAACCCCCTTTCGGGAATGTCGCCTACTTGGGTTAACACCGTGTATAGCTGTTTGCGAGGTGCAAGTAGCGTAAGCTTGGTGGGGCGTCGTGATAAATGCGTACACAAAATGTTTTGGCATCACAATCATACAAATGGTGAAGTTTGGAGTTCGTGGTCTCCGTTATTGGCGCAACATAGCACTACGAGGCTTCAGTTGCCGATACCATAGAGTAGGAACACCGTAAGCATCGTTTGCACGGACAAATTCATCGCTGAGCAACGTGCTGTGGAACTACCCTCATCGGCGGCTGGAGCTACCCACAGCTACAATCTTCGCAGCCGGCGTCCTGCAGTTGACTCCTGACTGGACGACGTGTCGGAAGTCCTCCAGGTCGCGCCGCGAGTCCTGAAGGACGAAACGTCGACTGAAACAAGTAAGCGATTTATAACACTGTCTATCTGAAAACATTTTAATAATAACGTGTAAAAACAGTGAAAGTAGTAAAGTAAAGGAACAACCACAGTAAAGAAATAAACATAAACATTGTACTTTCTAAGCTGAGTGTGCAGATATGGATTGGAAATAAAAGTGGTTATGAAAGTATCGAAAGGTGACAGCTCAAAATGTAAGAACCCGGAATTAATGCTACACAATATTGTTTTTAATTTCATTTCATAACATTTTCATTTCTATTTTTGTTAGTTTTTTTTAAAATTGTTATTTAGAAAACGCAAAAGGTACAAATAAAACATTTGGAAATTTAATAATGACCTTCGGCAAGATAAATATTATCTAGTGGGGAGGCAATAATGTAAAACGTATGTATATAATTTATATGAAATACGTTTCTATTTTTTTATGGCATTCAACAATTTAGAAATCTACCTATCACTTTTATTTATATAAACATTTAATATAAAGAGCCCACTTGTGAACAATATGTCTATATTATCAAGCTTTGAAAGACTGGATTAGTGATATATCCCGCTCTCTCCAGATGAACAGCTTGAATATTGATTAGCTGTTCGCTTTCACGTGGTCACGGAGCACTGAGCTTGCTTTTCTATTTATTGGCATTTCTAAGAACAGGAATCTCACAATATACTACAATTCCGTAAATTATTTATGTCCGCCACATATGCCAAATAAACGTCCCAATGCCACGAAAACAAAATCCGACTTGATAAAAGAAAATAATTAAATCTTGGGAAAGATGAGTAGAAACATTCGAACGGACTATTAAATATGAAAATTAAGAAGAATCTAATTTTGTTACATTTTCATTAGATGCGTTACAAATCAAATGACCTTACGACCTCTACAAAAAACTTGAATGGTCCCAAAACAAACACGGCTATAACCGAAAATAATAATAATACATAATACGGAAACACAAGAAAAAATTAACACCTAGAAGTTCTGTTTTCAGAACTCCGCAGTTTATTCTACAGAGTCCAAGAGACCGTTAGTTAGTCGACTTTGATCACCAATTTTTTTTTAAATACCCACAAGTGCCACACTATTTATCAAAACTAAAAAAGAAGAAAACACAATGTTTCGAAAACTTACGGTTTCCCGGCGTGCAATGTCGTGCTTGGCCAACATGTTGGCTCACCCTCTTACACTTCCGCGATGGTATATGTCTATCTCTTATGGATATCCCACAATAAATTTTTTTTGTCGTTTACTTTTTACGACAAATAATGGCAAATTTTCGAAGGGATTTTAACCAATACAGCATTAATCCTTATCCTATTAAATATCCTCTAATATCTAATCCTTTAATACATTGTTGATTTAATATAGATTTATATGGCCTTTACAGCATATGATTTAAATGAATATTTTCGAAGATATTACAGATTTAAAAATTGCGGGACGTAGCGTTTGCGGCGGTACCGGCCGGCCGCGCCGGGGCGGCGGGAGCATGCCTGTAATAGTTCAAAAACATTTTTTATGATATTATGCCTGTGCAAAGCCGTGACGGGCTGCTAGTATACTTATAAACTCGTATATTTCAATACAACAAACTTATAAACTAACTTAGGTATTTGCATATTAATCACTGGATGTTATTTTTGCTGTTCCATTATACTGTCCTATTGTTTCTCCTTTTTCTATCAAGATAATTTCAATACCTCGTGATACGGTGGCGGTTGAAAACACGTTGTACAAGTTTACTTCAGAAAATTTGCTGTAGTGACCGCAGGCATAAAGGGTGAGCCACATTACCGTTTCCCTACAGTTTTACATACACATTTTTCTTCTTCTTTCTTCAGAATTCTCTTTCCAGTTCTTCTTCGCTGTGATTGCTGAACGGCCAAATGATAAAATATGGCAAATCTGAGTGCAGTGTACTGATTATGGATGATGAATAAACAATATAAATTGATCTACATGCGGACGATGCAGCGGGAAACTATGCCTCCGTAACGGAACAATGTCAACAGTCCCCTTGGAGGAATATTTTAATTTATAATTATGGTATCTCCATTTCATAATTACCTAAATTAAATAAGCTTCATTCTACCATAAACATTTATATATGTTAATCGTAATATTTTAAAACGTTCTATTTTTTGATGTACCGCTTAGGGGAATACATTGCTACTACTTACATATTTCTATTTTTATATTAAATGTAGGTAAAAAACTATACCTCTGACTGATTGGCACAACAATGAAGAATATTAATAAATTAAATAATATTTTGAAATTGAAAGGAGCGGTTGGTATAGGAGGTTTCTTTGTTAACGATACAGGCGCAGGGGGTGTTTGTCGAATCCCTGTTTGAAGGCAGATTAAAAAAAATGCCTTGCCGGACGAATAATAATGCACTACTTATCAAATCAAAAATCAAATCAAATATATTTATTCTTTACCAAAAAAGCTTAGCCTAATATTACATAATTCATATATATGTATATATTTATTTCTTTTAATAACTAGGCTGCTATATACAGTAGTAACCCTGCTTCTCATGCTAGGATTCCCTGTGTTATGAGAAGCAGGGTCTTTCATCGAGCTGTCGGGTTGAAGTAGACGTGTAAATTAAAAACAATTGCACTCAACATAGAAATTAGTACAAAATATACAATATTAATAAATGCAAAACAGAAGCATCGATACGTGAATTAATACAAGAGCAAAGAAATACACATAAGTTAATGCTACACAATATTTAATATTAATTTAAAATAAGTAAATAAACAAATAAATAAATAATAATAATTGCAGTCGGCCCGCACGGTACAAATCGCGCAGGCTATAAAACATTATGTTCCGTTTATTCCTAGGGGTGTAAATTCCCCAACAGCCGACCGGCCGCGATAGAAAAGGGTACAATTTCGACACATTTTACGGCACTTCGGGGTACAGCAGTAAGGCCCGACGAACTTTACTGTCGGATCGTATCGCTGCCTGTTAGAATATGCTATGTACGTGGCGACGGAATTGCAGAACAATACGAGAATTCGATATCACGGGAGGGGACCGCAATCTTCGTATGCTAGTTTTTCACAACGAAATCACGTGTTTTTTTTTATGCGACCTGACATGGATGGCTAATAACACACAACTACGTTATGATATTAGCCCAATACACTACATTACCGAAGGAATTAGGTGCCATGCCAGGACCTTCCCTTTATGAGCACGGCTACATTGAACTGGATGGAAAACACGGACAATTTTTCATTGCCGCTTCGACCATCGTTCTTTTAATGCGATGGTACCAACGCGGGCGAGTTAAGTTTATCTTTTTTGGCGTACAAGATTACATATTTATCTAGTGAATAAACGTGAAACGTATTTAAAAAGTAGAGTTTACAGACCAAAAACATAAATTTCGCTTGCCTGAAAACGCGCATACAACAATGTACCCTAACTGCTTCCGGAATTCGCCATTATCGTTTGTTTCATAGACTCAGTTGGAGCGTTAAACCCAACCACCTAGTAAGTAAGGAAGCAGTGAACGCGGAAATTATGACAGTAGTTGTGGTATTAGCCATCCATTTCAAGTAACAAAAAAACGATGTCGTCCAAGTGCCCGTAAGCGATCTTTCATACGTCTTATTTATACTTTCCTTCGAGCCAGTAGTCTCAGTTCTCACCCAAATTGGCGTTTACGTAACTTCGAAGTTCCGTAAAAACGTCAAACTCCATACAAGTTTTTACTAGATATTCTGTGGTCTTTTCTTCTCAAAGTCAAACTCGGACTTCCGATTTGTATGAAAACGCGGAGTCGACGTAAACGGCAACGTCGACGTATTGACGGCAACGTTGAGTAAGCTGTCATATCAAACTCGGACTCGCAAATGGTAGTTCGCTTAACGCCCACTGCGCGCGCTTTTCAATTTCTCCATACATTTGAAAACGCCAGTCGATCGGTTTGCCGTAAACGCCAATTTAGGTGACAACTGGGACTTCGGGTACTGAGCAGTCCACGAACCAGCCCTACGATTTCCCGCTCTATATAACTACCTCCAGCTATCTCACCATGCGCTACCCGTATTCACTTCACAATATTCACCGACATGTATGGACAAATCCACGTATAGGGTGAGAGGTTCGGGTGCTCGGAGGCTGTGAATAGATATCGTGCCGTCATCTCGACCTTTCACACCCGAGTCGCTCGGGTTCGCGTCTATTCTTAATTCGCGCTTATCAGAGGCATCTGCCTCGTCACGCCGCGTAATGTGATCGTAAAACCGGCGAGATTGATACGCGGCGGCTATGAGATACGGCCCGGCGCGCGGGTTCTTGATGAGCGCGCGCTAGGAGTTGGCGGCATGAGAGCGGCGAGCAACGCGCATTGGTGCTGCGTCGTTCAGCGGGCCTAATCCTGGAATTCCGCAATCAGGAATCCAAAGCGATTTTTAGACGGAAATCTTTATTAAATTGAAATACTATGATCCGGAATCTTTTCGGCAAGGAAATCGTTCGTAAAACCGACGTAAAAGCGGTTTTCTAGGAATAGGCCTGCTGAGCAGCTAACATCGCGACTAAATTAGTTATGAAAAAAAAAAAACGAATTCGTTTGTCATTAATTTATCAACATAATATTTGTTTTCATTACATTTGACTAAAGCTCGGATAACTAATGCTCGACGAATCGACCTATTTAAACCAACATTTTAAGGTTTATTTGGAAGATAGGTTATAATTCAAACAAGCCCGATAGCTCTGCAATCGTTCGCATATTCGCTGGTATGGTGCCTCGCAGAGCGCGGTTTCGCGAACTGGGGTGAATTTATCTTTTCTGAACACATTTGGTCTCTCGGCACAGCCATTCGAGCTGGTTTTTCATAAAGCAATACCAAAGAATGAAAGCAAAACTCACCTACCGTTAACATTAATGATTACCGTTAATGATTAACATTTCTTCTATCTTCCTACGCAACATTTCTCTTTGAAATATGAAAATCTACACAAGGCTTATTACTTATAAGTATTTACTGTACTCAATGTGAGATATTTTTTTGTAAATTTGATCTTACGCTATGACTTAGCTGACGAGCCGTAGTTCGATGTCATCTACGGCTGCACGGCTCGCTGGCTATGAACTACCGTGGTGCGAACTACTTCGATGCACACACTATACAGGAGGCGGACGGTGTTAAGTCATTAAGAATTTCCTGTAGGCCTGTAGGTGAGTCAAGATGAATACAGATTGTGCGCATGTTTCCAATTAGCCTATCGAATATCTAATCTGCCCGGACGTAAGCCTGTTGTATCAAAGATGGCGTTAATTACGCGTATCCATCATACGCAAGGCATCTTGACGTAAATGATTGACTTATCCAAGTCAGTATTCTGATTTAAAAAAGTTAAAGTGCTAAACAATTCCAAAGATGCGTCCCTATAAGACGAAATAGTGGAGAGAGCTTTGTAGTGGTGTTGTTAATATTCAAGGCGTTGTCGAGTATTCTCCTTTTTAGGGTTCCGTACCCAAAGGGTGAAAACGGAACCCTATTACTAAGCCTCCGCTGTCCGTCCGTCCGTCCGTCCGTCCGTCCGTCCGTCCGTCCGTCTGTCCGTCTGTCACAGGGCTGTATCTCAGTAACCGTAACAGGTAGACAGCTGAAATTTTCACAGAGTGTGTATTTATTTTGCCGCTATAACAACAAATAGGTAAGATTAAAAAATAATTAAAATTAAAGGGGGCTCCCATACAAAAAACGTGATTCTTTTGTTTTATTTTTTACGATGGTACGGAACCCTTCGTGTACGAGTCCGACTCGCACTTGGCCGGTTTTTTCATTTCTTTGTTGGCGCTACAGTACGTGGTAACTGCATCCCTGATTTCCCAGGTGCACAAACGAACACACGAAGTCTTTGATTCCCACGCGACCATAGTTATTTTTATCTGTGTCAATAAAATTGTGTTTATAAATAATTTCAGTTGCATGCCATAACATGTTCACACTTGTGCGCTGTCTCGTCACGTCATATTTTTCAATTTGCAGGAGTAAATCGCTTTCCACATGTATGCTGCTTCCCGACGCTGCCTCCGCTGTTCCGCCGGGGATAATACCCCCGAAATAGCACATGCAATTTTAATGAAGACAGATCGAGCGCCGCTGTTATGTGCCGTATTATCGTCAAAAAGCCATGAAACATGGATATTGCATTAGCGGAAATTTACGCCTGTTTCCTTGCTTCTATTAGCGAACAATATGTGAAGGAGTAGCCCGTTGAACTGTACTTTCGTCCCTTCTATAACGTAAGTATAGGGAACGAACTTAAACCCACGTTATCAGAAACCGCAGTATAAGCGCTACCCAAAAAGCCAACGTTCGCAATGAACGTGGGTGAAGTGAAGTTAGAGGCGAAAAACACCAAAGTCAACGAATAATCCTTTTATTCAATCACATCACAAGCACAAAATTAGATTACACCATGCAACGTGGTCCAACTCTACCATCTTAAAGTAGAAAAGCTGACCATGAGTGGGTTCCAAATGACTGAGTGACCAACATTCTCAACAAAAATGTAGGTTGAACTATGGAGGTATCATAATAATATTATTAATTTACATTTCACTAACAGTTTGACTGATTTAGTGGAAAATGTGACTGAATTCCACAAGTTGTCATAAATTTCACAGCCAGTTGAACAAAATGTTCGCATTACTCATTCGTATTTCTCTCAAGGGAAATCTAAGTTGTGAGAAAGGTTAGTTGACAGTACGGACAGGAGGTCTTCGTATTCCTTTTGGTTCTCTCGGTCGATTAAACTTTATATACTAGAGGTGCCCACGTTGCCGTGGCGATTTGTCGATCAAATCCAGTTAATAAAATATTTGGATTTTCGTATCGTTAAGCGAACTTGTTTATTAATAACGTTTTTACTTTGCTACCTAATATGCTTTCATGATATCCCTGGTATACTGGTAGAGTATGCCATAGGGTATCAAGTATTCCTTTTTGCCATTTTTTTCTTTAAAACGAGAAAATACATTTTTATTTGATTTCATATTCGTTTTTTATTTTTAAAAAACATATCAAGTCAAATTATATTACTAGTACCTACTTATTATATCAAATAGCACACAAAATGAGCATTGCAAATATTTTCAAAATTGTTTACAGAATTAGTACTAATAACCCGCTTCTCCTAGTTTATTCCGTACTTCCATACTTATTTGTTAAACAATATTTTAAATATTAATTTCATAATCTGCTAAATTATGTTTTAGTTCATGTCTTAGAAAGTCTGCATTCTTTGCTTATAAATATTTTAATGATTCGAGAACCGTTGTATCTTCCTCGGACTACAATATAAAATACTCTAATTGGATTCCCCCTTCGTCTGCGACTTGTTAGTGTTGGTAA
This sequence comes from Incurvaria masculella, assembly GCA_946894095.1. Lineage (NCBI taxonomy): Eukaryota > Metazoa > Arthropoda > Insecta > Lepidoptera > Incurvariidae > Incurvaria > Incurvaria masculella. The sequence goes on along the minus strand of OX335653.1, from coordinate 19,066,602 downwards.
CTTCAAAACTTTCAGTATCTCGACATATGCTAGGTTGCATAGTAGTCGTGGGATCATTGTAAAGCTTCGTAGTACTCTTTCCAACAGTTCAATATCCGTTTTGATGTTTGGTTGTCAGATTTGAAAACCATATGTAACAAGAAGTTGGCTCGTGTAAGTATTCAATATTTTAACGTGACATGTGGTCCTAGCACATGGAGCGCTTTTCGGATTAAGAACACTAATTGATTTGCGGTTCCTGAATGAAGGACTGTTTTTTTCGGCATTAAGATTTAGAAGCGAGCTTAGTAATGTTATAATATTTAGAAATTCCTGGGGTTTACGGTGATAGACAACTGGATTGTCGAAGTTATGAAGGAATACGATGGAATATGGGAACAGTTTTTCATTTTCGCTTTGCTGTTGGTTTCAGCACCTTAAAAGCACTCTTCCACGATCTGAGCATCAAACCAGTGGTCTTAGGTACACAAGACCTAAAGCATTACCTCTATTATATTTCAATTATATTAATCGACGTAAGGTAGGAATTCCGTAACGTTTTTATCGATATCGATAAACCGCCGCGCGCAACGAGCTTCACTAAATCGTAAAACTTAATTACCCAAAAGGAGTAATATGCCGCGACCCGTATAGCTCATGTGACTTAGAAAGCTAGAAATCGCAAGTCCCTGAGCTTGGTAGATAAGACGGAGTGTGGTCGGGTCATGCGATATATAATTCCTGGCACTGGTTTATTATTGGTCTTTATAAACCACTATCTCAGAAACGTGGGCCATTTGTTGGATGTACAATTTATTGCAGAAGATCAACCAAGGATTAATTGACTCCTAGCTTTATTGTAAAGTTTCTTTTAGGATTCTTTTTTACTGAGTAGATCGAATCCGCGGATCTATCAGTCTTTGACGTAATTAGGGTAGTTTGATTTCCAAAAAAGTTTACATTGATGAAATTAAATTAAATTGGCATATTGGGCTAAAACTACCGGGTATTTTGGTTCTTAAGCCTTCAAAATATATCCTAAAGTCGTGCCTCTTCCGCCGTATTCAATACATTTTGCTTACGACGCGACGGCTATTTTTTTTAACTTTCAGATGTCAGTTAATGACTGCAACTTAGTTACACCATTAAAAATACAGTACGTATGTATATTGAATCTTACGCAATTCACTAAGCTTCCTAAGCTTTAATCGCGGGCGTAAATACGTTCTTGGTTTTAGCAAATAGAGCAGTTTTCTTGCTAGTTCGAATTTTGACCAAACTTGCATACAACTTTTGTGGAAGATATTTATTTTTGGAGCTTGTTTTAAAATGAATTAGCTCTTCGTTTACTGCCGATTATGGATACATCACACGCATTAAAAAAAATTACAAGCGCGAGACTGACCGCAACCAGGTGACGGTTTCGTACAAACGTATATGTAGATAGTCCATCACGTGATTTTGTTTACGTGAATTGACGAATTTTCTTTCATCTCCGACGTCTTTCATCGTTTTTAATCTGACGATTTTATCTTTCATAATTTATTATTATTTAAATTACGACAATGTAATAAATATTCTGACAAGAGCTCTTTACACCTGGTATATTTAATCTACCTTCTTTATTATTTGATTTTATTTGTCCATTATTCTTGACAATTCGGATACAATATCGTATCAAATAATATATTTTAGTGACATATATTTCTTAAAATATCTTAACCTATTGTTTTTTAAATTTTAATATTGTCCTACTTAATATTATATTAAGGCCCTTATCACATATTATATCATTACTATATCGTTTCGCACTACAAGTCCGCATGAGTGAATACCCCTTCGATACCTGCGTTAGTAAAAATATCGTATCGCTTTTTTTTCTGTGCCAAAAATTACCCATTTATTGGAGATAACCGGACAATTACATGTCCCAGTGAACATAGCACGCTTGTCTAACAACTCACAGTGGGGCATTAATATCGAGAAGCGATTTCCTTCCCCAATTCCGAAATGAAATTACGCGAGTTCTAACGTAGTGAGATCATTTCCGTTAATGGAACGAGGCCCCGTTGCTAAAGATCGCTGATATTGGGTATTTTTCCTACGAAATACGCTAGGTTATTAAGGCGAAAATAAGGATATAACGTTCAGCACCTCAGTAAGAACGAATACCGTATTCTGCTGCAATTTACAAACATTATTAATTCATCCATATTTTGGTATATAGGCTCTGTAATTTATTTTCTTCATTTTCCAGTTTATTTTTATTTTTATGTAAAGCGCGGCATATGACCTGTTAAGGTGCCCGACGACGCCCATGAGCTTTCAAACATTTAAGGGGATGAGAAAACTACGCCGGCCGGCCAGGCGCTTCTTCCCACCACGATTGAAGGATCCCAGGTTGTACTTTGGAGGAAAGGCCTTGGCTATCCACTACCATTCCATAGTTAACCGATCCAATAGATTAAGCACCTAGAGGATCGGTTGGTTCTGATTGTTTGGAATGGTTACAGTGAACCGGTGCTCTCCTGTCTGTTCCGCGTTGTGCGATGGTAGAAAGAGGACGGAGAGACAGCGTTATGTTTAAGGTGGCCCAACCCGGCGGGACTAACTCATTCGCGGGCACTGTACAAAAACGTGCTGTTGCGCTCTGGAACTTTCTCTGTTTCAAAGAAAAAGACAGGCTCCGTGATGAGGAAGATGCAACATGTCCACAAAAAAGACAATGTGCATAGTGTATGATTTGGTAAGATTTACGAAAATTTTGATTTCAAAACGACTTATAGCTAAAAGTAAACCACGACCGATGTAGTCAAAAATCAAACAAAAACCAAATTGATTATAAATCTTCATGAAACAAGCTAGGTCTTATGATCATTTTTGAGGTTACCGCGGTCGTTAGACATGTTTGAAAAATGTTACGGCTTTTCACGCGGCAGGTAGAGATATTCTCCGACGTTTCGAGCTCAATGACGAACGGGCTGAATGATTAGCTCGAAACGTCGGAGAATATCTCTACCTGCCGCGTGAAAAGCCATAACATTTTTCAAAGAGGTCTAATGATCAATCTTTTTAAGATATTTTTATTTTATCGTTGAATAATCCAACTTTAAAGTTATTGTATAAAACACGCGAAAAATTCAAACTTTCGGACCTTATAACTTGGAAAACAAACATTATTTTACAATGCCAACGGTCATCCGACATCTTGTTCGATCAAACAAAGCTGTTTTCAGAGTAATTTAGAATCTTTGACAAGAAATATGCGCATGATCTTCTTTCCCCGTTTGTATGGGGAGTTGAGCGGGTTGGGCCGCCTTAAGTCGACGTTTCATTCCTTTTAATTCACGTTGTAAAAATGGGACAAACTGTATACAAAAATATGTATATAAATAAATCGATACAAGTAAAGACATCAGAAAAACAAAAACGTTCAGCTCTCTCAGTTGTTTTATTTAATGCTCAAAATTTCAGAAAAATATTTTTTTATCTGACTGAGGAAACAGGCACGCACCGTTATACGAAACTTGATCACGTCATTATCCTCTTAACAATTAACACCATACATGTATCGAAGGAAGGGTGACGTATGACGACGTTCTGAAGCAAAATTAAAACCATCTCATAAGGTTATTAGAAGTTTTGGCACGCTGACGACATGCTCTTTGTTTGAAGTAATATTTTGATACAAAGTTGCCAGAATAAAATTAGTTTTGGTAAATTTATTCTGTTTCGCATTTGTTGTGAAAATATTTGTGTGGAAGTGTAACTCTCAAGGAATGGATGTTGTTTATAAAATAAAAGTTATATAGCATAAAATCAAAATCAAAATCAAAATCAAAATCAAATCTTTATTGCCGTTTTTTGCTTAGGGATATGTATTGGCTCACTCTTAAGAGGTACGTTAGTCAAGCTAAAACTGCCTGGGTAGGCGTGCAATATGCCATAGCATGTCAAATAAAAGCATACAGTTTTAAATTCACATTAAAAATATAAAATAATCGAACAAATTGTAAAATAATTGAGTCAATATAAAGTAATAAATTACATTTCCATTAAATTGTTTAGGCAGATAAATTAACTAAACATATATAATAACCGTTGAAAACATTTAAAGATTATATATTCATATTTAAAAATTCGCTCACATTATAAAAACATTTTTCGATTAACCAATTATTTAATTCCTTTTTAAATCGATGAATGTCAAGTTTTTTAAAATCTGTCGGAATTTCATTAAACAACCTTGCAGCCATGTAGTATAAACTATCTCTATACAAAGAAGTGCGTGGTTGAGTACAATATAGTTTTCCCTTCGATCGAGTATTGTATGAGTGAATGGAGCTGGTTTCCCTAAAATATTGGGAATTTTTCTTGACAAAAACACAAGTTTCATAAATATAGAAGCTAGGAACCGTTAATAATTTCAACCTTTTGAAAAGTGGTCTACAACTATCCATGGAGCGAGACTGACACATTGCTCTTACACATTTTTTTTGTATTTTAAAAACTGCCTCTATATTTGTGGAGTTGCCCCAAAATAGTAGACCGTATCTTAGATTAGAGGTCACATATGCATGATAGGCAATTAGTACTGTTTTTAGACATGATACCCGTCTCAGCCGTTTAAGCGCAAATACGAATCTACTAATCTTTTTTATTAATCCATTGATATGAGGTTTCCAGTTGCAATGACAGTCCAGTATCACCCCTAAAAATTTCATTTCTTTAACCCCTATGATCTTGGCTCCCTTAAGTTCAATGTTAAGCTCGCAAGGTGTACTTTGCGGAGCATGGAACTGCATTAGTTTAGTTTTTTCAATATTTAATATTAAGTTATTATTTTTTAGCCATGTTTCAATCTGTTCTATGGCTGAATTTATATTATTTTCGTAGTCTTTAAGCCCATTTTCAGTCCTTGATCCCTTTATTATAACTGTGCTGTCATCAGCAAATAACACCATACGGTGTTTTATTGAGTTTGGTAAATCGTTTATATACATTAGAAATAGAAGAGGTCCTAAAATACTACCTTGAGGTACACCGTGCGTTACCAACATGTATTTAGACCTATACTTCAATACAGTTTTTGATTTTAAACAAATCCTGGTTATTTCTGTACACTGCTTTCGTTCAGAGAGGTAAGAAGTTAACCACTGGAATGCATTACCACGGAATCCATATCTCTCCATCTTTTGTAAAAGAGTCTCATGACAGACATAGTCGAAGGCTTTTGTCATATCCATAAACACAGCAGTAACTGGTATTGAGTGATTCATACATTCAGTAATTTCTTTCATAAGGTCATATATAGCTAAGCTTGTTGATCTGTCTTTTCTAAAACCATTTTGTTCATTCACTAATATTGAATTATTATCTATAAATTTGATCATTCGCAGAATCATTACTTTTTCAAAGAGTTTTGATAAAATTGGTATCAGGGTAATAGGCCTATAGTTTTTCATTTCTTTTTTATCTCCTTTTTTGAATAATGGTTTTACAATTGATATCTTTAATTTTTCAGGAAATATACCACTGCTTAATGATAAATTTATCAGGTATGAAATCGGGTAACAAAGTAAGTGTGCACTTGATTTTATAATATTAGTTGATATTTCATCATATCCTACCGAATTCGTATTTTTGAGTTCGTAAATAATTTTTAATATTTCAAGAGGTGTGGTTGGTTTTAGAAATATTGAATGTAATGTTCTGTCGATATTTATAGTAGTTTTACCGTTTGTGTTAGGTCTGCTTTTTTCTCTTAACTTTTAATTAGCTGTGTATCTATATGGTAATTTATACAGGCTAAAGGTAAGAGTAAACGCTATTTTTGATCGGATTGGGCCAGGCGCCAGATGTCATGGGTTCAATCCTCGCCCGTCATGCTTAACTTTATTTCAGTTTCCGATACGATACGTGAAATGGTTCGGAATTCATAGTGGTGGTAGGGTTAAGCGTAAGTTCGTACTATCTTATTTAATGAAAAGATGGTCGAAGCGGCAATGAAAAATTGTCCGTGCTCAAAATGGGAAAGCCCTGTGCATTGCGCCTAATTCCTTCGGAAAGGCGGTGTGTTGAGCGAATGTCATGACTGTGGGTGTGGTATTAGCCTCCCATGTCCAGTTACATATAAAGAACCTATTCCGTTTCGTGATTCTGCTTACTGTGATTTAGAGCTCTCCACTTCAATTCGGTAATAAGTCAGATATTGCACCAAATCTATACTGAAAAAATTGCGAACTTCGATTGCACTGATAAACTTACTGTGGAATACATTTCTCCATACATAGGGGTTTTAAAAGGGACGTATACCGGTATGCTGTTCGCAGCCCTAGCTGCCTGCACACTAGCAGGTTCCCGAATGTTCATGGGTCTTAACACAACCCTTTCCGGACGCGACGGCGTCACATAACGTGCGATCCACGAGCAGAGCCTCTATTACGAGTTACACATCACTTATCGACAAATCGCTAAGCTTATCGATTTGGCTGGTGTGTATCATTGAATAGGTCCCTCAAATCTTGAGGGATACACTAAATCGAATGTTCGTGGATTTTTATATTTGAGTATAAATATTGAAATTATATAAATATGTTGAGAATATGTATCAACACAAATATAAATATTCATGAATGGGCGATTTAGTGTAGGCCTGTATGTATGAATGGTGTAAGCGAGCGATTTTATTTATTGTTTTATTGTTTATTCATTATCCACAGACAGTAAACTGTACTCGAATATGCCATATTGTATCATTAGCTAGTTCAATAATGCCAGCAAAGAAGAACTCGCTAGAAACTCCGTTAGATTTTTTTTCAACGTCCACTCAGTCTAAGGGTCTCTTCCACCAAGTATTGACTAGCCTAATATTCACATTAAAGGTCTTTATTACCACCTCGTTACACCATACCAGTACAATATAATCAGCGCATTAATAATAAAGGCCGTTAAGTCTGTATTGAAATAAATCAGCTGTTCGTGAAAAGCAGGCTTAGTTTACTAAAGTATTTACCACTGCTTACAATCACAGCGATGACATACATCCTACACATTACTTAACATTCAATTGATCGCTAAGTGATGTATTAACACGTGATAGAGGCTCAGATCTAAAATAAAGTGGGGCCATTCCTGTCCCCTAAGTGTGATAACCTACTTTCGACCTTGACAATGAATCACAGTGCAAAGTATAATATCCGCAGTCGGCGAGCGCCCCCGGCAGTAATTAAGAGATAGGCCGGAGATCGTGGTACGTGACTCAACTACCAAATAGAACAAAACAGACTCACGTGGCCTTTAGAAACCACCAGAGTCGGCATCATTGCGCTGGTCGGTCTATACTATCTATACTATAATAATATAAATGCGAAAGTAACTGCCTGTAGCGTTTTGACGCCTAAACCGTTGAACAAATTTGGATGAATTTCGGTATAGAGATAGTCTGAACCAGTAGGACATAGGCTACTTTATGTGGCGAAAATTAAACTATGGAACTGTCTGCCACTGGGTGGGTGCCTTTCGTCATGCCAATAACCTGGAAGTCTTCAAGCGTAATTTGAACAAACAAGATAGCTCAGCGATAGTCCGCAAATCTGCTGGTATGATGCCTCGCCGACGGTGGTTTCGGGAGGCGAGGTGTATTTGGCTTTTCTGAGCACATTTGGTCCTCAGCACAGCCACCCATACCGGTTTTTCATAAAAAAGAATTGATTCTAGATATTGAATTGACTTATACATCACTTATCACTGAGATATTGTTCAGAATCTCTTACAGAAATCAAATCTATGTATATTTTATTGTTGAGGCTGCTCTCAAACCATTATACTCTTATTTTTTCTGTAGGCTGTTATATCTATTCTTTTAGCTATATTAATAAAATGTATTTTTATTTTGGCCCCCGGCAAATGACGGTTTTTCTTAATCCATTGGACAGTCTTTAAGAAAATGACAAATGCAAAAGGGTGTGTGTACTAACACCCAATCAAGGAAAATAAAGCTCATATATCGATTTAAATCTTTGAACGTATACTTGTAATAGTTATTGTATTAGGGGAACAGGTTGGACTAGGTTATATTGGGTTGGGTTATTTTAGTCTGCAGATGCATGAAAACAAAATTAAAATTAGTAAATATCTCATTGCATATGACATGAATTGTTTGTACTTTATACTTTTGTAAACTTAGACTAAGTGGACCTTGAAAAAAAAACCAGCGGAGTTTCTTGCCAGTTCTTCTTCGCTGGGATATACCGAAGTGTGAACTAATGATAAAATATGACAAATCCGAGTGCAGTGTACTGTCTATGGATGATGAATAAACAATAAACAATAAACAATTAAATACGTACGAAAAGCAAACGTCAAGGTTTTTGATATCTAATGGTTTACCGACATAGGGCTCTAGTTTTTGGTGACAGCTGTTACATTTAGATGAAGTGGCTTTTTGTTTGTTTGTGACCTCTTCCCGTCACGCTGCCTAGAATGAAGAACAATGCACTTTTAAGTTTGGATAACGTTATTTTTCCTTTGGTTGTGCCAGCCCATGGAGTTTAGCTCGTGATGCCGACTCTAGTGACATCGGCAAGACTTTTCCGACGAGTTTGCTCCCTTCGTTTGTGCTGGCGCCGATTGTTCGTCTCGTTTAAAAATACAATAGTATGAGTGGGTGAAAGGAATTCAATGAGAACAATGAATTCATTGCAAGCCTTATTCTAACACTATTAAAATAGTGCTTAGACCTTTGTGCCTTTCGTAATTGCTTTAATTGCTACTGTTTGACTTATAAGCAGGCAGTTTGCGTAACTCTCCTACCAATTTTCTTAATTAATTTATCTAAACATAATGCGTACTTTAGTTTATTTATATTTTGACATGACTCCACTGAATGTGTGCTCCAATGCCGTTTAAATTTGTATCAAAATGCAAACCCATCACTCTTTTAAGTGATTCGGATTTGGCCATGAAGGCTACATTTCAAAAAATCTCTTGCATAGCGTTAATTAAGGACGTAAGTGAAAGCATATTTATTTAATGGTGCACGAATATTTGCCTAAGTTTACAACAAAAAGCACCACAGACGTACAAACTTATCTTTAAAATATAGCTAGACGATCAATCTAGAAATTTTATATATTGATTATAGATATTTTATTATATTTATTTATCGAAATTACTTATAGTTATTTTTAAATATAATTAAATGTGATTAAACTTAACCTTACAAGCGTGAAAAAAGCTTTTTACTTTTTCTCAAATTGATTCACATGCATAATTTACCATAGAAAGAAACTATCCCAAGAAATTATATGATATATTAATCGAGATATTTATTTAAGGGCCAATTTTTCAATCAGCAGATAGTACTTATCGGACTGATTAACGTTTGTCAAAAGAGAGATATTCTTTACCGGAGGATTATATCTTCTGTCGCAATTATCTGAATGTAATTTTACTAGTAATAATATGGATTTACTATAATATATGAGATAAACAGAGGCGTAAATAGATCCGTCGAATAGTTATCCGGTTGTTTATCAGATTATTCAAAAATCACCCCCAAAGGAAACAATATTTACTGAAGGCGAGCTCGCCGTGGCCGACACAGCGCCGCCCAGCGGCGCATGCGAGCAATAACTTATTAGAAAAGTTTTCAGTTCCTTCCTCGTCTTGGGATAACTCAATCGTTTCGCGCCCGCTTCGGGGCCGAAAACTATTGCGGTGTGGACTTACTACTTTGCGGAGCAGCCGCCAGGCTGTTACGGCATTCCGACATCGCTATCCAATATGAGGAAAATGCTTTTATACAGGGTGTAATTGAATTAGTCTATAGCCTAAGGGGGTGTATCAGTATCGAGAACTGAATTGATTAAGTATGATAAGAGCGGCTCGTAGCCTAGTGGCGCGGGGACTGGCCTGGCGTACCAGAGGCCCGGGTTCAATACCAACTTGCACCACTGTCTTTCTCTTTCAGAGTTCGATAAGTGCATTTCGTCACGAATGCGAGCTGCTCCATGGTTCGGAATCCATGTAAAACTGTAGGTCTCCTTCCCCTACTAGGTGGTAGGGTTTAAGCCCGCCCGGGTTGGTACCATCGCATTGGATGAAAAGATGGTCGAAGCGGCAATGAAAAATTCTCCGTGTTTTCCATCCAGTTCAATGTAGCCGTGCTCATAAAGGGAAGGTCCTGGCATGGCACCTAATTCCTTTGGGAATGTGGTGTATTGGGCTAATATCATAACGGTAGTTGTGTTGTATTAGCCATACATGTCAGGTCGCATAAAAAAAAAGTATTGAAATGGGTAGTATTGAATGAAATAAATGAACTGAACTAAACGTCACTCTTCTGCCTGTTCACGTGCTGTTCAACCGGTGAGTTATTTACTCCCCATGAAGGTGTCAACTAACTATTACAGTTTACATAGGGGTTTGTTCACACCTTTTCATTAAAAGATACATACCTACTTTTATTGCCATGAAAAAACCCCTCAACTTCAGAAAAAAAAACGAATGTTACGCCTGCAAAAAATCTTTATCCACTCACTTTAATGTGGGCACGCTGCAGCTAGCGAGTGTCGTCGGTGGTGGGAAAACCCCGCCACATTTGCATTCCCCTTAGTTAATAGTGAAGGGGCACGGCTGAGCTTACATACACTCATGAAAAAAATTCTTAAGGCCTCATTTAAGGGCGTGATAGGAATATATTGCGTTCAGTTTGATAAGGACGTATGTAAAACCAAATTTAATATCATTTAAAAATAACGATGACGAATTTCGATAATAAAAAAAGTTAATATGTAGATTGATGCTGAGCTATAATTTACAGTTAAAACTGTCAGTATTAAGTGCTTTTTTGTTCTCCAATTAAAAAAATATTCATAAAGTTATATATAAAAAGTTTCATCATGTTTTTGGGATTTTTTTTATATTTTTTTTGAGTTAGAGCAGTAGACGAAACCGATTTATATATAACGATTCTCTATAATTAAGAAAATACAATATCTCATAGTCTTTTTGACTTTAGCATCTTTTTAGGGCAAATAAAAAAAGGAGCTCTTACAGGATCTCTTTGTCCGAGGTATGAAGAATCCAGCATCTGAGTCAACGCGATCTCATCAGCGGCTCTCAACTAAATCAAAACCTATTGTGTACTTACCTTATGGTACTAACCGTTGATCTAGAATCATGAAATGTTGCAAGAAGCAAAGACTCCCAGTACGAGTAAAAGAACAAATTCTAAAATCGCTAATTTTTAGTTTATAGAAAAAAAAGAACTATCTACGTAAACGTTTACCTACGGAAGTCACTGTGTGCAGCTCAGACTCGCACTTATCCGTACTTTTTAATTACGGCACATATTTTAATGCTTCTACTAGTACCCAAGTTGAACGTTGATAACTTCGGTGGCAGAGTGTACCGCACAAAGTACAGGGTGTTACATATTGAGGCCAAGCACGGATGTGACGCGGCGAGACGGCTGCGGCGGCGCCTGGCACCACATCGCCTGCGTCCTTGCTCACTGCTTCACTATATTATAAATTCAGCGCAAATTCTCGGAAATATTTGAACGGATCCGTGCACTAATTCCAATTTTCCTGGCTTGTTACGTAATGAGAGTGCATTCAAGCAGCTGTAGTGTGAATTGCATATAGCATGTTTTTAAATGTTCATGGTTATGGGACAACGTTTTGATTGCGTTAGTCGATTTTTTGTAAAATACATATTTTATTAACAAAATACAATACAATTTTGGAACTATTCAGGGCCTCTACGAAAGAAACAATACATATTGATATTTTATATTAATCTAATGGATGTTTACACTATCCACATACATAATTGATTAAATATTAGGAGCTAATCCTGCTGGTTTTTCCATTAGGAATACTAGATAAAAATTAATGTGAACAGCCAAAACGATGCCAACGGAGAATTCGTAGCGAGTGATACGTGAATATATTATTATTTTTTTTAACAAAATATCACTGTCCGTAGCAAGTACTACGGAGCAAGTGATTCTTTGAAATATATTTCGTACCAAGTGCTACGAGGATAGAATTATTTATCGTACCAAGTGCTACGAGGATTGAAATAATATATATTTCGTAGCAAATGCTGCTAGGATAGAAATATATTTCGTAGCAAGTGCTACGAGGATAGAAATGTGTTTACGTAGCCAAAGCTACGATCTTATTAATATTGCAACCACTCCGACCACGCTACAAAGCGGAGGACTGTATAGTAGAGAGTTATGGCAGATGCAGAGTAAACACACACATAGCCGCCACCGCCGCCCCCTACCTAGTTGGAATGGTTCCGAAGCCGGCAACTTTCTTTAATATACTGCCCTCATTATTGATAAGGCGGGAACACGGAGGAGGGAGGGAGAGAGGAGGTGTTATTATGTACTTCATATTACTAAGCACGCAGCGTGACACTGCGCGGGGAAGCGGGGAGAAAAAACATTTCATGGTGGGGGTTCAAGCTCCGCCTTTGTGCTAAATCCATCTACCGGAAGAACCGGTATTCGTTTATCAGCTATTCCTAAAGCTATTCTTAGTGGTTACAAGACTACAACTAGATGGCGCCTTTTGCATTTTATGTTAGTTTTTCTACAAAAAAACCTTCGAAATTTAAATCTATGCATTCGCGCGGATTCAAATAATATTGATTTAAAAGTGTCATAAAAATATGCATCATGAGATCAACATTTCTCATCGCACAAATAAAATTATTGCGCGTCATCTATCGACAAGACCGATACATCGATACAATGTTGAATATTCACTCAAATTATAAAATATGAGGTGTTTTACTGACAAATAAAGCTTAATTCCACCTACAGGCTTTAAATATTTTTTTCTTGGGTAATTTTTGCAACATTTTATACAAAATCTCATCGTGTAATCGACTGCTCGCCGAAAATTGCGCCTCAGATCACAATATTGTCCCACAACCGAACACCGCCAGCGCCATGTCGCGAATGACGCTAAGCCACGCCTTCTTATCACGTGGGCTGTGACGTAGCGACCCACTTGGTGGACACAGACCCAGTTTGCTTAGACCACCTCCTCTCTACCTCTATCCTCCGTGCTTTAGAATGATGTGCGCCCTAAGGTTCATAAAACAAGGGGCCGTAAACTATTATTTGATCCGCTGATCGCATTAATTGCGCTACTATTCATAAATCGTTGCAATAAAAACATTAAGTTAATTAAACCGTTTAAATTAAAACCCCCAGATAAGGTTGGTCACCCAGCGAGGAAAATGACCACAACCTCAAAACCTGTAAGGTTGAGAGAAGCCTAAGCCCTGCAGTGGGTGGCACTAGAGCTATATAAGAAGAATAACCGTAGGTCAAATAGTAATGTGTGTGCTAGGAAGGCTTAAATAATAATAATAATAATAATTAAACCGTTTAGTTTACGGCAAAAAAAATGTTTTTAGAGCAGGGTGGAGGAGATTATAGGGCGGATGCGAGGCCGAGGGTGCAAGAAGTTTTAAAATATGTTTGCGGTATTTCAACTCTACTTTATTGGCGCAATTGTTGTTGTTGCTTTGAGCTTTGCAACGGTTAAAATATTCACGTGAAGACATAATTTTCATTGAACTCTGTAATCCCTACTTTTAAATATTTACTATAACTTGCGTGTGCTATAAATCCTTAATTGTTCAACCTATACATGAGAATATGCCTGCCTTAGCTGAAATAAATCTATTTGGTGGATGGACACAAATTATGACTGTTGGGAATAAAAACCGCTCGCATGGAAATGTATAGCAGTGCCAAGCTATGGAAGTGAGACGTGGGTATGAAAAGAAGCAGGAGTATAGTATAAAACGCAGTAGACATGCCTACCTTAAGAAAACCTTCTGGAGCGGGGTTGGCAGACATAAATGCAATTGTAAATTTCCAAGAACATTTGTAAAAAATAAAAGTTACAAATTTATCCTTGCACTCTTGATGCTAAAATAATGATGTTTGTAGAGTTTTTATGCTGGTTTTCAGTTAAAAAGATATTCTCATGTTATATTTAGTAGTTTTACCGTTTCTCAACTGTATTTTTCTCAATGCTACGACTAATATAACACAAGCATGGTGAAAATGTATGCCCTTCTACACAATTTCATCAAGTTACTTGTGTGAAACGAGAGTGTGAGCGACAAAGGACGTCTTTTGAAACTTTGATTATTAGCAGGGCCTGATAAATACTTCTGCTAATTTTGTCGCTGTGCCGAGGAATTATGGCTTAATGACTTTGTCTAAAACATACAGCTTTATAGAGATTATGAACGGCGCTCAAAGTAAAATCTGCAGCGCAAATATTCATAATGATTATGAATATGATTTATTTTAACATAAACTATTTTTTGCAGAATTATCAACTTTTGCTGAGATAGGTTGTAGTAAGAAAAAAATTGTCAAGTGTAATTAATTCTGACTGTAACAGTTACATTTTATTAGCCCAACACCTCATGGGAATTAGGTGTTATGGCGGGAACTTCTTTGTATTATATCGCTACGCCAAACTGGGTAGAAAACATGGACAATTTTCATTGCCGCTTCGACCAGGTTGCATAGAACTCGGGCAGCGATATTTGCGGAGTGATTGTGCCACAGAACTGAGAATTCCCCGCGTGCAAAGTTTCTTAAATCCGTGGGATTTTCCCGAAAAGTTACGAGCCACACCGCACCTCTTCTACGTCTCTAAGGTTAAATTTTATAGAATGCCTCATGGCATTAATTCCGCCTTTTTGTAAACCATATTGGATTGCAAATAAAGATTTTTTTCATTTCCTTTCATTTCATATATTTATGAATTTTAGGGTTCCGTATCCAAAGGGTGCCAACGGAACCCTATTACTAAGCCTCCGCTGTCCGTCCATCCCTCTGTCACATACTTGTATCTCATGAACCGTAATGGGTAGGCAGCTGAATTTTTCACAGAGTGTGTATTTATTTTGCACCTTAACAACAAACAGGTAAAATTGAAAACATAAAAGGTAACGTTTCCATCATGGCTGCCTAGGCAAAATTTGGAATTAAGCTTAGTTTAATAACGGTGGAACTCGTTCTGGCAGTGACGCGAGATGGCGCTGTTTAGAAATTTTGTACATTGTATGACGTTAGTAGTCTACCCCTACTATGCTTTGTCTATGCCACTAGTTATATAGATTGATAATATTTTTTCCATAATCGCATTGTTATTTATGCAGGTATTAATTACAGGCGAAACATTAATATTATCTTCGTACTAACGATCGCGACCGTCGAGAATCTCCAACAAAGGTTTCGAGAACAATGCCTTAATCCCTTCTCGGAGCGCTTTGTATTCACTAACTCTGTGGCGTCAAGGCTCGCCCTCGACGTAGAACTTTGAATGTATTCATGATGTGCAGTGATGACAGCTTTGCATGAAGACTGCGATGTTATCTACTAGTTTTGGGATTATAATACATACGCAATGATTGAATGGATAAGTTAATTTTAATAGTCAAATTCTCCTTACAATTTCATTTAATTAATTTAAACATTTTTGGTAGTCAAATTACACTAATTTACGTCAAAAACTTATAGATCCGCGGAATCTATCAACCAGTAAAGAAGAATCCGCAAATAAACTTTACTGGTTTCCCGTCCACAGTAATGAAATACATACTTAAATATAAATGCTACTGCCAAACAATTCTTGGTAGAACAACTAAGGCAAAGAACAATAACAACAGAAACAGCAACCCTCAGTGCAAAATGGATTGCGAATAGAACTTGTATTATTTAAAATGCATTATTTAGTTTCAGTTTAAAAATAATATAAAAAATAAATTATAGATTACGAAGGTTACAATAGGCGAAGGTTTTCAATCTCTGTTCAAATTACGTTTTCCACCGTAAAACGGGAGATAAAACTTGTGTTTATTTAAATTGGCAACTTGGAATAAAACTATTCACGTTTTACGAGGCTCCGTGGCTCAAAATTTTTAAAAGATCTGTCGGTGCGCCTTCAGCGCGTGTCTGTCTGCATGTCCGTCTGCTGATCACGACTTAAATAGAGCCGTAACTACTGAAACATCGAAAGAAGTGAGATTTCCTGCACAATAATATGTGCACAGTTTTGGTTCCTGCAGATAATCCATTATTTAAATATGAATTAAGCTAAACT
Source organism: Incurvaria masculella (assembly GCA_946894095.1). Classification (NCBI taxonomy): domain Eukaryota; kingdom Metazoa; phylum Arthropoda; class Insecta; order Lepidoptera; family Incurvariidae; genus Incurvaria; species Incurvaria masculella. The sequence continues at coordinate 19,050,463 of OX335653.1, read as the reverse complement.
TGACACAATTGTATGTGATTGTATTCTTATTGTTCCATACAAAAAGGAACCCAGTATCAGTAGCTCAATGCAGGCTCACGTATTTTCCATATTGCTACTTACCTTTTACTGAAAGGCAGACATCAAAATGAGAGAAAAGGATATCGAATTTCCGGTGTAATGGCATGACAAGACGTTAGTGGACTTAGGCAACCAGTAGTTACAGTACACGTACGAGTAAACGCCTCTTGCCTTGTCGGCGACAGCCGTATGTGCGAGTATGTAGATTTAACTTTGTAACTACAGTTCAGGGGGCCAAGAGTCAACACATCCGCAGCTCAACAAGATGGCGAGTCAACAACTTGTCTCCTACGCGGTGAGACGGCTAGCGCTTAAGGGCGCTCCTTGAGTCATGTTACCACTTAAATTCGCAGTTGGAAATACCTGGAATTCAGTAATCAGGAATCAGGAATACTGAGTCCAGAGTCTAGAAGGAGTCCGCTTTTATAGTGGTTTTTTAGCCTTTTTTTGACGGAAAACCTTGATTAATTTACTATATTCCTAAAACTTTTCGTCAAGAAAATCGCTTTGAAAACCGCTAAAAAGCGTCTTTCGAGACTCAAGATTCCTGATTCCTGATTACGGTGTTCCAGGAATAGGCCTGCAGAGGGCGATTTAATGAAAAGGTTGAATGACCCGGGGTTGCATTATGTACACTCAAATGCTCACGGTATGGCTCGATTGATTTAAGTTAAGGTGACGCACACCTCTATTTTTTTTTTTGCCGGTTTATAGCAAGCATGGTCCAGTATGGTGACAACGACGACATGTGGCTATCAAGTGATAGCGTCGTGGATACCGAGTACGCTATAATCTCCGTGTGTTGACTAGGTGAGGTGCAATAATATATTTTTTTACGACCATGAACATACCATAGATAACGGAAGCACGAAACTACCACATTCGTTTGTGTACCTAGGCAATAGACAAATAAGCGTTGTACAAAAGTCTTTTTAGTGCCAATTTTAATCCATAGAGCGCAAAATACGTGTCTGATTTTGTAGCGGTTAGTCATGAGAGTTGCCATTATGTAAATACAATTATTTCATTTAATAGGTGGTTTTCTATTTTAAGATTTATTTAAATAATAGGTCGGGGAAAAAGTCTTTTCGCATTATAGTATGTATGAACTTGTAATAAAATCTCTTTGGCTATACTATTTGTATCTGGCTGGTTTTGGTATCATGGAAAGTTTAAATTTTAAAGAACATAATTCCAAATTCAAATTAGGAAAATGTGTGATTCTCATTTGTTTTTCGTACTGTCAAAATGAGTGAATCTAATGAAGAAATTCGATACATTTTAAAATTTTACTACAAAAAAGGTAAAAATGCAACGCAAGCCGCGAAAAAAATTTGCGATGTTTATGGACCTAGTGCAGTGTCTGTGAGAGTAGCACAAATTTGGTTTAAGCGTTTTCAATCCGGAAATTTTGATGTCAAAGATGCACGTCGCTCTGGTCGCCCTATTACGGATAAAATGGATGCCATTTTTGAAAAAGTGGAGCAAGATCGGCATATCAGTAGTTACGACGTAGCTGAAGAACTAGGAATTGACCACAAAACAGTTTTGGCGCATTTGAAAAAAACTGGGTACACAAAAAAGCTCGATATTTGGGTACCTCACGAGCTCACTGAAAGAAACCTAATGAACCGTGTACCCATTTGTGATTCTTTATTACGACGTAATGAAACCGAACCATTTTTGAAGAAGCTGATAACTGGTGATGAAAAGTGGATCACGTACGACAAGAACGTGCGAAAAAGGTCGTGGTCAAAGGCCGGTCAAGCTTCACAGACTATGGCGAAACCCGGGTTAACTCGCAACAAGGTGATGCTGTGTGTGTGGTGGGATTGGAAGGGCATTATTCATTATGAGCTGTTACCACCAGGCAGGACCATCGATTCTGAACTCTACTGCGAACAACTGATGAGATTAAAGCAAGAAGTTGAGAGAAAGCGGCCGGAATTAATCAACAGAAGGGGTGTGGTTTTTCATCATGATAACGCTAGACCTCACACATCTTTAGTCACTCAGCAAAAACTAAGAGAGTTTGGCTGGGAGGTGTTAATGCATCCGCCGTATAGTCCTGACCTTGCACCTTCAGATTTCCACCTGTTTAGGTCTCTTCAGAATTCTTTAGGCAGTGTCAGGTTAACATCACGAGAGGACTGCCAAAACCACTTGTCGCGGTATATTGATCAGAAGTCCCAATATTTCTATAGCAATGGGATCATGTCCCTACCTACAAGATGGCAAAAAGTTATCGAACAAAATGGTACCTACATACTTTAGTTAAATGTAAATAAACCATATTAAAAAATGTTTTGAATTTTCTTAAAAAATGCGAAGAAACTTTTTCCCCAACCAATATTACTTTTTGAGGCCATCCATTGAGGCATATTAATTACCTCCAATCGTTATTCTCAAGTTATGTACATTCTAGTTTCTATTCTAAAATCATAAATTGCTAAGTTTATTAAGTGTACTTAATTGTAAGTATATTATTTCGTTCTCATTAATATTTCGATAACGAATTTTTGTTCAAGATATGTCCATGTATTCTTTCCATTTACATGTGAGCAATAATACGGGTAGTGGGCTCATATTATTGCTAGTTTTACTACGAACAGATTGACTACGGTTTTAAATAGTTTCTTTTGCAATAGATTTAATAATAAAATACCTAAGGATAAGCAAGACAAGAAAAACTGATATCTCTGAGTGTAGCTTGTCTACCAATTTTATTAAATTAATAAATACAATACAAGGGTAAGGGCCCTTATAGTATGATTTTTTTACATCATTTTATATTTAAATATTTTCTACGTTATCGTTGCCATGGCCATGGCTTATTCAGTAGTTTCATAGTAAATAATACCTCTTTAAAAAATGTTTTTTTCACAGTTAATCACCATTAAACCAACATGTGTTATGAAATTAAACTTTAATTTTGGCCCCGATTGGTGTTTCTGACGAGTAATGTTAATAAAGTAAGTAGGAAATGTAATAATAGGAAATGTGTAGACATAATATGATCGCAATCAAGATTGTTTGGTTTATTAGCCTAGCATCTATGGCTTGATTTGAAATGAGATAGAATCCGTAGGAAAACATTGCTTTTTGGATTGGGCCAGAGAAAATGATTGTTTTGTCTGCCGTTACAACGAAGATGTAGTACAGAAGTAGATCATCATTGTTCAAAGTAATAACGTAAATTAATAATCCTTGGACCTTTTCTGAAAATACTGATTGGTTATTGTGTAGAAAGACAAAAGTTGCGATTTACTTGTTCTTTGCTGTGACAATTTTGATTGCTTTCAAAGCGTGATCAGTCAAAGTAGGCGTGACTTTGGAGGAGGAGATTATCTATGTAATCCGCACCTACACTCACGTAAAATTTAGTTTTTGGTTAAGTCTCTCATAATATAAACCCACAGATCAACTCTCAGTTGTTAAGCTTTTAAAAAAATGGCTAGGTCAAACCTATCCATTTTTTAGCTTTTTTTGGGACTTGCATTTTTTGCGGTTACGAAAATGATGCATGTAATTTTGGATGCAGGAACTTTGGACTCATAGGGCAGCAGAAATTTTAATCATGAATCCCTTGACCAATTGAACATAATCGAAGAAGTTACCACGATAGTCTCTGATAGCAGCGTGTATGTTTTCTTTTTATTGATTTTAAATGTATATTTTTAATATTTGTTACATTATTACTCCGATATAGTATTTTTTTGCAATATTTTATAAACGGAAAGCTACAAAACAATTAAAAACAATTTAAGCAATGGATAATCCACCGGCGGTGAGAGGATCTCCTCTGAGCACGCCTGTGGGTGAAGGTCGGGGTGGAACAGGTGGAATAGGATTATCTATTCCAATATACGACAGAGAGATATTTGGTGGTGTAGCAGTACACATACTGCATTGTATTGTATTGTTTTATTGCATTCACAGATAAGTAACCTACACTTTTAAATGTCAAAAATATTAAAGTCGCTAGAACTTGTGAACACGCGCGAATTATTCCGTATTTGACGAAACTTAGTGTAGTTTGACCACTAAAAAGCTTGAACAGAAAAATGAAATACTTTGCCAGTCACAAAATAAGTTGAAAACATAATTCAAATTTAAGTATTTATTTATTTATTGGAAGGAAAACTTATAGCTAACAAAACATCAAATACACAAATTACAATAAAACAAGAAAGTAGCCTAACAAGTTTTCGCAAATAAAAAGTATATAAATTTAATTGAAAAAGTAGTTAATTAATTATAACCGCTCACAAGAAATTTAGCGCAAGATATTTACAAGTTTTTAGATGAAAGATGTACTCCATGATGTAGTTAGAATAAGAGTTTTTGTTTGTCTTCAATCTAATTTTAATGTATTAGACCAATGTTTGAAATAAAATATTGCAGGTTATGTTATCGCGATATTTTAATTACTACGAATTTTATAATAAACATAATTAGGAACAAACTATTTTCAGAATAATAACGAGAATATTGGGTCATTTTAATGTCGTAGGTTGAGTAAATAAAGTTTTAAAATCTATTCTGTTTAATTTTGTATGGTATCTGACAGCTTTGACAGATTTTGGGTGAGCTCGCTGTCGTGAAAAATAAGCAGTTTTCTTTCCAATTAAAAGGTTTTTCTGTTCACCAGACCCAACGCGTAAACCTAAAAAGAGAAAAAAAAAATAAAGATTCCGACGAATTGAGAACCTCCTCCTTTTCTTTGAAGTCGATTAAAAAGTTCTGAATAGTCGAGGATATTTGTGTGAGAGGGTGCCCGCAGACTAGATGTGTACGTGTGGAAGTAATAACCAAACGGGTGTAAAAGAGATGGATCGGCTATGTTGAGAAGTTAAAAAGGGAAGAAAAGGATTGGTATCATTATACATTGTATGTTTTTTTTTTTTTATGCGACCTGACATGGATGGCTAATACCACACAACTACCGTTATGATATTAGCCCAATACACCACATTCCCGAAGGAATTAGGTGCCATGCCAGGACCTTCCCTTTATGAGGCACGGCTACTGGTGTTTTCCATCCAGTTCAATGGAACTGGATGGAAAACACGGACAATTTTTCATTGCCGCTTCGACCATCTTTTCATCCAATGCGATGGTACCAACCCGGGCGGGCTTAAACCCTACCACCTAGTAGGGGAAGGGGACCTACAGTTTTACATGGATTCCGAACCATGGAGCAGCTCGCATTCGTGACGAAATGCACTTATCGAACTCTGAAAGAGAAAGACAGTGGTGCAAGTTGGTATCGAACCCGGGCCTCTGGCACGCTAGGCCAGTCCCCGCGCCACTAGGCTACGAGCCGCTCAAATGTTAATCAATGTCAATGTTAGCCCCTTTTACACGTAACGGAACGTGAATGGCTTACATGGACGGAGTTTTAAAATATACAATTGGTGCAACGCCAGGGCTTCCCTATACGGAGCCACTTTTCGCGGTGTCGGATACAATGTTCAACTTATTATGGCTCATTTTATTTTTATGAATCTAGAAATTGATGGCTAATACCACACCCCCTATTATGATATAAGCCAAACACATCGCCTTCCGCAAGGAATCAGGTGTCATGCAGGTCCTTACCTTTATGAGCACGGCTACATTGGACTTAATGAAAAACACGTTATTGCCGTTTTGATAATATTTTCATCCAAACCGAAGGTACCAACCTACGGAACCTACAGTTTTACATGGATTCCGAATCATAAAACAGTTCGCACTCGTAACGAGGCCTCGAGGGGCCAGGATTGGAACCCATGACCTCTGGCACGGAAGACAACTCCACAGCTCCCTGAGCTAAGAGCCGCTCGACATTATCTCAACGTTGTGAACAGACTGGCAACTCAAAGGACGGGGTGAGTCTCGGTAGTATCCTAAAGGCGCCCGCCCAGTGTTTTCAATTCACAAAGTTGCCTGCAGCGAACACTTCGGGTGTCTTAAGGTGGCCCAACCCGCTCGTTTCCCTATACAAAAGGGGAAAGAAGATCACGCCTATATTTCTTGTCAGAGATCCAAAATTTTGCTCAATATAGCTTTATTTGATTGAACTAGATGTCTGATGACCATTGGCATTGTAAAATTGTGTTTGGTTTCCAAGTTATAACGTCCGAAAGTTCGGATTTTTTGCGCGTTTTATACAATTACTTTGGAGGTGGATTACGCAATGATAAAGTAAGAACATCTTAGAAAGATTAGTCATCAGACATAGCTTGTTTAATCAAGATTTATAATCTATTTGGTTTTTGTTAGATTTTTGACTACAGCGGTCGTGGTTTACTTTTAGCTATAAGTCGTTTTGAAATTAAAATTTTCGTAAATCTTACCAAATCATACACTATGCACATTGTCTTTTTTGTGGACAGGTTGCATCTTCCTCATAACAGAGCCTGTCTTATTCTTAGAAACAGAGAAGGTCCCAGAGCGCAACAGCACGGTTTTGTACCGTGCCCGCAAATGAGTTGAGGCCGCCGGGTTGGGCCACCTTAAGTAGTTAGGTTCGCTTCTGACAAGGGCTAATTGGCCTTACATACAATACGCCTATTCTTGGTATTCCCTCATCCGGAAACACAAATATTTAAGTCGAGAAAACGACTTTTGTCTAATAAATAGCTTAAATCATTGAAAAATCGATTGAATCGTGCTGCGTCGAGAAAATCGGTTTGAAATCGCTATAAAAGCTGTTTTCTTGACTGAAAGCTTGCTGATTTCTGAGCACGGAATTACAAGAATGAGCAGAATCAAAACACAATCCGACAAGACAAGCTTTGTCGTTTTGCCAGATCCATACAAAGAGGGGAGTTGATGGTAATCGCAGACTCGAAAATGAATGTGAACCAGATTATGCTACCATATTATACCATAGTTAGGATAAAAATACAAAAGCCGCTATAACAACAAATAGGTGACTTTAAAAAATAAAATAATTGAAAAGGGGACCCTATACAAAAAACGTAATATTTTGGTGTTAAATCTTGTAAACGGAACCTGTCGTGTGTAAGTCCGACTCGCACTTAACGGAACCCTAAAAAAGATGTCGGCCGCTACGGTTCGCTTTTAAATACTTACTTCTTAATACAATACTCTCACGAAAAGGCTTCAAAATTGGCACGGGCCATGTTCACGGATCGTTAGCGATTACTTTGAGCAAATTTGAGCATTCAGCTGATAAAACATTGTTCATCGAATTTAAGCTCCTTTAATTATGTTTGAGAGGCCCGCACTGCTTACTACAAGGTCGAGTCAACCTACTTGTAAAAACATCTGAGGCTATTATAAGTTTGTACCCTCATCTGTACTGAGGGTTGAAATATTCTGTAAACATCCATTTCAATTGAATGACGTCTTTGAGCGGTTTATTTACGTAGTTTGACCTCCGAACCCGAGGAGAATAACGCCCTCTATATCCAAACCTTCACAGCTAGCAGCCGACGAGAGTTTACATAATGTACAATATAAGTATGTTTTTATAGTATCCTACACCCACTATTCTGTTTGATGATGACCTTTGCCCTCATGTATGTGTGCGCAACGAATACAACGCACGGTCAGTGTTAACTAATACTTGCGTCTTTGTGTACCCCTTCCTACGACCAAAAAGTTATGTAACCAAAGCACATCTGCTTAATTTTATTTTATTGTCAATAGAAAAAAATATGATCAAAAAAAATAACACCACAAGAAGCTAACAAAATAATTTATGAGTGTAGGACGCGAGATCAAGAAATGGACTGCAGATAAAAAAATACTTTTGTGTCCCATACCTTTTTACTTTTAAGTATTGTTTTAACAAGGTATTCGTTTTTTATTTTCATTTGACCCTGTTTGGTGACAATACTGTAGACTATATGATTTTTTTATATGCGTGGCATATGGAGGACACTAGGACCTCACATAAGAGATTTTAATGATATATAATAATATATATAAACTTATAGATTTAATATTTATTAACATCTAAAAGTAAAATTTAAAAATTAAAACTAAAACTAAAGAAAAATGTGGATCGGAGAGCGATCCAATGAAATATGTTGGGTTAAAGATAAAATATTTCATTGAAGGCAGCCGATGTTTGCCCCAAAGTGCCCAGAACACTCGCCGCGTTACATCTTTGAATTTCAAGAGCGATTCTTCGGACAAAAAAGGCTTTTGCACGACAATCGCCAGACTTCTCCACTAGGAGTTTTCCGATGTCATCTGCAAAAGCCTTAGCATCCGGTGACCACGGTCCAAAGGTCTCGACGGCGAAAGGCTGAAATTCAAAACGGTCAAGCAGCGATGTGTACTTCAAGAATGGCTGCCTTTGTCGCGGCCGCTCCGGCCACTCGGGATGTGTCGCGCACATGGGACGGTGCCAAGGTATCGACGCATGTCGCATCCCATACCAAAGGTCTGCCTCGACTCCATGGTACCAAGGTCATTCCATCCGGTCTCTTCCCGTCATTACGGCTTATGCCGGGTGGCTCAGTAATACATGGTATTACTAAAGGCTTATAGATAATTTGTAAGAGTTTAATAGAAACCGTGATCTCAACAACAGCACCATCTATCGGGTACAAAACTACCCCATGTTTTAAGCTGGAACCAACCATACACATTTACAAAATTTCATTAAAATCGGTTAAGTGGTTTCGGAGATTAGCGTGTACGGATATAGTGACACCTCATTTTAATGTATAAAGATTAGTAAAAATTCGTATAATTTATAAACAGTAATTCATCCTAGATTGCAAGAAAAAAAACCATTTTAGTGAATCTTTTATTAGGGTTCCATACCCAAAGGGTACCAACGGAAACCCTACTAATAAGCCTCCGCTGTCCGTCCGTCCATCTGTCACAGGCCTGTATCTCATAAACGATAATAGGTAGGGAGCTGAAATTTTCACAGAGATTTTTTTGTGTTAAATCCTTTACGATAGCACGGAACCCTCGGTGTGCGAGTCCGACTCGCACTTAACCGGTTTTTTAATCTTATATCGCGTAAAATGCGTTATCGCACTTCGTTATCCCAATATATTTCAAGCAGGTGGTGACAGAATCGTCCTGGCCTCAGCCCTCAACAACCCTCAACTGCTTCCCATATTATTAGGATTCGCGCACGACTCCGGCGACCTGGAAGCTGGAGGGTTCCCAGATAGCCCAATTTATATGCAAAATAGGCCAACCGCTCGGGGACGAGCGACGGTTTTTTGAACAAATTTGTACAACGCTCGGGCCGGCCAATCCTGAACGTAAATATTACAGGACGAGGTCCCATCGCTTTAATTAAATCTTGAGAGTACATTGCAATGCATTTGACTTAAGGGGTGTTAGCACCTAACAGCATTCAGTTCCATAAGGGCTTAAGTAAAATTACATTTAATTATATTTCAAAATAAATACAACGAATTTTCGTAATAAAAAAATAAATTTGTGGATTGATGGCCTAGCTAAAATTTAAAGACAAAACTGTAAGATCCGGATGCTTCGAATGCTCAAATGAGCCAAAATGCATTAAAATTCATAAAAAAAGTTTGAACAAAGAATTAGAGTCTCAGATATTATATAATTTATGTGTTCGAAATACGGCTAATCAATGAACTTATTTTATTTCATTTTTTTATTTCAAAATCAATTGTAGTTATTTAAAAAAAAGTGGTTTAACTTATGCCAGTTTTATTATTTCTAAATAAAGTTAGGGTTTTGAAGTTTTGGCACTGACGAATTCTGAAAAAAACTTAAAAAATATGTGGGCCGTAGATCAGATTTTTGGGGCTGAACACGTAGCAGATATCCCTCCCATTTAAGTATATAAGAGTCTGCCAAACATCCTTAAGCAAAACCATAGACTTAGCTTGCCAACATCCTATTTCTATGAACAAAACAGAGTCAAATGACAGCAAATAGAAAACTTTCGCACTCATTTTATTTTTTTTGTATGCAAGAAGATAATTGATACAAAAAAATCGGCCTTCACAGATATTTTTTGTTTCATATCAGGCTAGCCCACCAAAAAGTAGTATGTTACAGTTTCTATTTACTTACTTTTAATTAATACATAGTTATACATAACAGAGCTAAATAATGACATCTTCATCCCTAGACTATCATGAACAACAGTCGTATTATATTCCCAACAGTATCGTAAGCAAACGCAAGATAAGCCTCGAAACTGAATCCTAATCGTATTTGGTATTCATAAACGATGACTATGTAGTTTAGTATAATAATACCAGTTTACTTCACAGCAAAAAACCAGAGTTTAGCTAAAATCAGTAGTGATATCATAAAAGTAACAAAACAAACATTAGGATAGGTTTTTCGGGATAAGTTACAGAAACTTCAGGAATAGAAAAATAAAAAGCTTATTAAACGAATTGAAATTCCGATGTTCTATTTTCGGAATCTCCATACAAACCTCGTTTGCGGCTTGTGGGGTCCAAAGATTTCTATACATGTATAAAATGTACCTTGCACACACACACAGAACAAAAGGTGTGCTATAAACGCGTTAATAAAACTACAAATAGATAATTACGATAACAATAATTTGGCATTGGAAATCAACAACCCGCTCATCTCCCCATACAAAAGGGGAAAGAAGATCACGCCCATATTTCTTGTCAAAGATCCAAAATTTTGCTCAAAATAGCTTTATTCGATCGAACTAGATGTCTGATGACCATTGGCATTGTAAAATTGTGTTTGGTTTCCAAGTTATGAGGTCCGAAAGTTCGAATTTTTTGCGCGTTTTATACAATAACTTTGGAGGTAGATTACGCAATGATAAAGTAAGAACATCGTAAAAAGATTAGTCATCAGACATAGCTTATTTAATCAAGATTTATGATCTATTTGGTTTTTGTTAGATTTTTGACTACAGCGGTCGTGGTTTACTTTTAGCTATAAGTCGTTTTGAAATTAAAATTTTCGTAAATCTTACCAAATCATACACTATGCACATTGTCTTTTTTGTGGACATGTTGCATCTTCCTCATCACGGAGCCTGTCTTATTCTTTGAAACAGAGAAGGTCCCAGAGCGCAACAGCACGGTTTTGTACCGTGTCCGCGAATGAGTTAGGCCCGCCGGGTTGGGCCGCCTTAACGAAATAATTCCCTTCCTGCAGCGGTATAACCCCTATACATAGTTTTTTTAGTTGATAGATATTTAAGACCTGTATAGCTTTACACTGAATAAATGTTCACCGCGCGCCTTAAAATAAAATCCTATTTTTTTCTTGTATTTTTCACGCTTGAGGTCTTGTAACAAAACGATTTTTTTGTGACATTTTTGAAACATTTAAAAAAACTGGCTCGACACAGAAATCAATATAATTATCGAACTTGCCAGCAAAAAATCACGAGAATCGGTTGAGAGGACAAAAACCGGACAGACAAACGAAAGCATTTTTGCGCAAGCTGAAACGGAGAAACGCTCACGTTTCGCGCTCGCTCGGTCAATAAGTCACACAGAACTAGCCATGTGATGTGAAGCATGTGGGCATGAGATCAGCAGGTCTATTCCTGGCATTCAGTAATCAGGAATCAGGAATCATGAGTCCAGAAAACCGCTTCTGTAGCGGTTTTCAAAGCGATTTTCTCGACGAAAATATTTCGGAGCATAGTTTTTTTAATCAATCAAGGTTTTACGTCGAAAAACTCGCTTTGAAAATCGCTATAAAAGCGGTTTACTTGACTCAGGATTCCTGATTCCTGATTACTGAATGCCAGGAATATACCTGCTTGTTTCGAATAATGAAGCTTCGGAATTCGTAGTAAAACAAAATCCAATACTATTGGGTGAGTAAAATCTTACAGTTTTACTCACTATTTCATTATATTTTTAGTTTAACTATATGACAAAGCCCCTTTGCAGCCGATTGTTATAGTTACTATATTTAATTATTTAAGCTTATTCCAGCTATTTTTTTTTGATAATGCTATTATTTTCATATTTATAAAATTTTATTGAAATTTGAAATGTTATGTGTTTCTGATACTTTAACTCCAATAAATTCAGTGAATTTGTATTGTTTTTATTATGATTTTAATCTTGAACCTGAATTGTTTATTTTGATAATTTATTGAACACTTTTGAATTCTATTGATTAATTATTATTTTTATCTTGATTTTAATATGTACCTTTTTTGACGTGACTAAGTGTATAATTGAATACCAAAAATACCTAATAAAATTAAATGAAATAATATGTTTTATTTGTAGAAATTAATAACCCACATAATGTTCGTTGACTGCTTTCCTATAATTAATATTAGATTGGTAGAAAGCAAATATCTGGAGCGGGCATCTAGATCGAATCACTGGATGTAGCAAGTTTCCTATTCACTCCGAATGCCCGGCTAATATTGCAGCCTAGAGGGATTTCCTCTAACATGAAGCAGGCGGGCGTGAGACGGTCACATCAAAGGGAAGCGGTGCGGACCTTTGAAATCCGGCTAGAGCTACCCTGCTCTTAACACCAAAGGAAAATTACCTCAGAGGTGTGGACGATTTTCTATTTTCTCAGTGACTATTATGAAGTCAGCTGTCGCAGAACTTCGCTCACAAATCAATGCATTATTTATTGGAAACGATGATCAAAGAAAATGTATTTTCCTCTTTCTAACTAAGTATGTCAATTGAAATCCCGTACGTTTCAGAAAAATGGTTGCGGTTTTCAGAGTTTGAACTAAGATAAAGTAGAATTACCATTACAAAATATGTTTTTTGAACAGAAACACTTAATTTAGCAACAATTATTGCTAAACTACTAGCACTCTGTCACCATCATTAGAACGACCATGCAGCCTTTGGTAACCATTTTCTTTTTATAAGCGATGCATTTAATAATGTTTATTATTATTATTTCCCCATTCAAAACCATTTACCGCCATTAGGCCTGCGACATAAATTCGAAATAAAAGCTTAATTGCCAGCTTTCATTTCCTTTTGACGCGAAGTAAGCGGGGTCTCCTCGCCTTATCCAATTTGAGGGGCCATGTTTTTTAAAAGCACCGTTCCGTAAATTATAGCGATCGCTTGTGATTCTCCACTCACCGAAACTTTGAACATCAAAGAATCGTTCATAATGATTTGTTACGTCGGTTTGGATATGCATTTACTAACCAAATATCAGAATAAGTTTGAAAGAATAACCCAAACGAATGATTCTATGCTGAAATAAAACAGATCAGTGAGGTTTTTTAACGGGACACATGACCTTAGAAGGACCGTATGCGATAAGCTATCGCTTTTAACCGAATTAATTTTTTTTTAATGACCGGCTCATGACTGATCACCGATGCGTCGATTGTCGAGTGTCGCGCTTGGAATATTTTTTTAATTTTAGTCTTATATTAATTAAAATTAATAAAAACATGAGCGATTCTGAGCGAAGCGAGGGTAAACTTCTCCAGAATCGCTCATGTTTTAATTTGACGTAAATAATGTATTTAGACTTTACAAAAAAAAAAACAAAACGAGCGCGATACTGGAAAGTGGATTACGTAGTAAATGTGATGAAATTTAAAATAAAACACTATCACCGCTTATGTTGAAGGAGTTTTCAGGTTTCAAAGATTTTCAAATTAGTTTAAGGCATGAATTTTAATGGTAGGGACCAACTTTTATTAGTCTACTTTGATTGAAGTTTTTCGATAACTATTTTTGCATAGAAGTATTTATTAAAAAAACTTACCGCATTAAGTCCATGAAGGTGAAGAAACCTCCATGATTAAGTCGCTCTAAGTTCTGAAAATGGCTTATACTAAGCCCACCGTCATGATATTAGCCCAACACACCGCATTCCCGAAAGAATTATGTGCTATGCCAGGACCTCCCTTATGTCATGAGCACGGTTACATAGAACTGCACGGAAAACACAGACAACTTTTCACTGCCACTTCGACCAACTTTTCATCCAATGTGATCGTACCAACCCTGGCGAACTTAATCCTTCCATCTAGTAGGGGGAGAGACCTACAATTTTACATTGATTCCAAGCCATGGAACAAGCTTTAATTCGTGACAAAAATGCATCTATCCAACTCAGAAATAGAAAGTGGGGCATGAACATGGCCGAAATTTTAACTCATGACCTCTGGCATGGAAGGCAAGACCACACGCCCCCGAGTTGGGTTACTGGACGTGGAAAAAAAACCATCGAATCTTTTGTCAGTTCTTCTCTGTGATTGCTGAACTGGGAAATGACAAAATATGACAAATCCGAGTGCAGTGAGGATGATGAATAAACAATTAACTGGATACTAAGGTAGGATTTTTTTGTGGAGGTTTCAATCACGGTCAGCCTTAACGGTCGAAGGGTCATTCATCCAGAAACCAACCGCGCCTAGTGTTGCTTAAACTCCAACGTTGAGGTGTAGCTTCACTGTCACTGTTAACAATCACAAAATATTGTTGTTTTCTTTTTAACCTAGTGGCCTGTGGAAAAATCGATTAGATTAATACGATTTTAAAAAAACATTCCCTTGAAAGTTTTGTAATTTTAATTACCATATTCTTCAAAGCCAGCGCCGAAGACCTTTTCATAATTGTCCTTAAAAATACTTTCTATCATATTCCCGAGCGAAGGCTTAGGAACTTTCAGCACTTCGTGGCTGAATAGCAAAGTTAGCTCGTTTATTTCCGCTGTATCGTGGGGGAGGGTATTGCTGAAAACGCCTAGAGACACTCCTCTCGTCTGCGTGTGGCAGACAATCCCCAGTCAGGTTGTTCTATTCCGGGAGTTCACGACATTTTTGGTCACGATAATGTAAATGAATCTGGATTCAAGTGCTAGAGACCAACCCTATGATGCTAAATATGTCGGTATGCCTGCGCCAAGTGGTTGCGTTATCTAGATTGGCTATATAAAATACATTAATACCGATTAATAGTACAACAATAACCAGTTTTTTTTTATTAAAAATATAAATATACCTAAATTTATATCTGTAGCCTAAATCGCCAATAACCACGAAATGTAACCAAATATTTGTCCAGTTTTGGTATAGCTAAGCAAGTATGTCCTGACACTTTCATGCTTCGTTATTTGCAGCCATCTACCTTATCATACATATTTTTTTTACCATAACTAGTTTTTCAGGCGCCTTATCTACGTAACGCAACCACTTGGCACAGGCAGACTGACACATTTAGCCTCAAAGGGTTTGTCTTCATCCCGTGAAACCAGTTTCAGCCATTTACGTTATCTTTACCATTTTTGTCGCGACCTCCTAGTCTATTCTATTGAAAGCGCTGTTATTGTTTTCATGGCGGCCACAAAATCATACTCATGCACGACCAAAGATTCTTCGGAAGAATCTGTTTGAAATCGCGCTCCAAATTTTGCCCACACGTTACCTCAATATCTCGAGAGATCGGCCACCTGTTGTGGAAGGTCGGATTACTTATAATCTTAAAAAATATTTGCAAAAGTCCGACAAAATTACGAGTAACTGAATGCTAAGTTCACACGTCCGTGACGTTTTTGCTCGAATTTGACCAAATTCGAACGCCCCAACAACATCTTCGAGCAAATGCGTAACGTCGAACATATTGCTCGAAGAGAAAAACATTCAACATGCGTATTTTTTGCACGGGGTTTGAAACCATACCATATGCCCCCGCCATCTAATATGTGGCCGATCGGAGAAGGCCAGTTTCACAAACAGGACCCATTTACGAGCATAACGCCGGGTACAGCCGTCACCTTTCTGAGCGATATTTTAGGGAAAGAAGTGACCCGAACCAGGCATCACCGACCTGCAAATGGAGACGATCTGAACCCAGACCGGAATGACGAGGCGCTCAAAATATAGATACGCATTGAATGAAAGATGTCTAATCGGCAATAAAAAAATCTCCGTAGTTTACATCCACTTCAATCAAGCCAAGGTCCTGATGTGCTGTGTTAAGAACGGCCCGTAAGCTATGCTCCCCATACAAACGTAGTTTACTAATCATTTGGAAACCGCTATTCCAATTGAATTGATATTTAATATATAATATCAGGTAACAAATATCTGTGTCTGCATGCTTTTGTTTTTTTTGAAAAATCCAAACCGAATGAAATGAATGCAAAAAGAAAATCTTCATACGAATTTTGTTTTCTCTGTGGTTTGACCCAGAATACATTTACCGAAAAAACAAAGGCATGCAGACACAGATATTTGTAGCCTAATATTAGATACCAAATATCAAGTAAGTTGGAACAGTGGTTTTCAAATCATTAGTAAACTAAGTTTGTATGGGAGGCGACATTTTCAGGTGCTTACGGGCCGACCTTAAGCTGGTATTATGACAGAGTAGGTGTGATATTGGTCTTACATGGGGAGTTCTTTTAAAAAAACTGCCAATACAATCGAATATGAACCTCCACTGGAAAGTCAAGGACAGGTCCGGAATAAAATTGACTGGATAAAGGCTGATGCGATATCGTTGTCAGGTTGATAAAGTAAGACATTTATTAAGCTAAGTAAGAGGCTTCTCCAAATAGGCTGTCCAAACTTCAGCCGCCCGCTCCCTTGAGAAGTTTGTGAGTCGAATCCGATTCGACCACCTCCCTGATTGTGTAAGTGGTTTATCCCAGCTTTAGACCTACCATCCTAGCCTTCGCTCGCAGTCGGCTGAGAGTTGGTAAATAAGACTTAAGGGCAGCTTTAAATATTTCTCCACCCTAGTGTAATGTATAGATTTCGAATGCAAAATAATCCATGAAACAAAAAAATCACGTTTTGCCAGGCTACCGCAATTATTACTCTTTAAACTGGATGTAAGGTTTTGTCTTAAACATCATCTTATTATTTATACGAATTCAATTTACATCACAATATTAACCCTACCTTACCTCTTCCGTATGATGATTGTCCCGGGCGATTTTTTTATAGATTCAAATACACTTGTTCTTACAAGATTAACGGATCCGAATAATTTCATTTGTAAGAAAAATTATGAAACTGTCGTTGGATTTTTTTAATTTCAATTCTTCTCCTTTTGAGGGCCTAAGATGGGTCAGCAGAATTTTCCGGGGGGTAGCACCGGGTACTCCTAGGGGAGCTGTACCCCCCCCCTGCCCCTACCTGGCTACGCCGATGGGATTATGTAAACTGAACATCTCGTCTTTTACGACTAAATGTATTTTTTAAGCTGTTGTAAAAACATTTTTGGGGATCATGACATTTCTTAGTCTTTAAAACCAAAGTGCTAAGTGCCTACACTTATGCATGGAAGCGAGACTTGGGTATGGCAGTAGAGGCACGAATGTAGAATAAATGCAGTACATAGAAATGCGTTCCTTGAGGAACGTTTTGCGGAGTCAACCTAAGGGACAAATTTCGAAACGACTTGGTTAGAGAGCAATATCAATTGAAAAATTATGTGACTAGAATCGAGAAAGGAGTACTAAGTTTGGACATATGTGCTGTATCCTTAGTTTGTGGGTTGCTTGCTGGTGAAGCGTAATGAGATTTATTTACCTTGGGTATAGGAAAACACGGCTGATTAATTAACAGCGTTTTAATTGCTTGCACACAGTACACCTCTATGACGACCCAACCGGAAGTGAGTCTCCCGTGTTCAGTGTTACCACACTCTTCTCCCCTTAAAGTAAATTATAAACTAGGTAAAAGTACTTAAAATATTTAAAATAAAGTTGCCTTATCTTCCTTGGCCAGATTTTTTTTTTTTTAATAATAATGAGCTAGAAACTGAAAAAAAATTTTACAGCACAGTAAAAAAAATTAAAGAAATAACAATTGCTTTACTTTGCAAACGATAAAAATAAATAAAAAAAAATATATATATATTTTAGGATCTTATCTTGTAATATTAATATCTTGTAATCGCGGTTGATAAGTTAAACCATGTTCACAGTCTGACCTACAGTCAGATATCCTGCGAGCAGGATAACATTTAGTTCACGTGCCTCTTCCAAATAGCTCCTTCCACTTCAACCTTATATGTAACCCCCTTGACCGACTCTTCGGTAATTTTCCCTAAAATCCATTTCTTTTTATTTTTTCGGTAGTCACGGACCATTACTTTGTCACCTAAGTGAAATGAAAGCTTACGAGTTCCTTTGCAATTTTGTACTTGGGTCTGTAATTCTCTCTCAATATTTTCACTTATAGGGGAAGGCCTTAATAATGAAAAACGAGAACGCAGCTCGCGGCCAAAAATGATTTTTGACGGGGTAACGCCTGTAGCCCTGTTAACTGTAGTTCTGAAATCGAATAAGAACAAATTCATGGCATAGTCTACAGAGTGCCCACTTTCCACAATTTTTGTTACATGTGACTTAAATGTTTCCACGAATCTTTCTGCTGCTCCATTTGTAGCTGGGTAGTAAGGTGGCGTGAAACTTTGTTTAATCCCAGTTAGTTTACAGAATTTCCGAAATTCATCGCTGGACCAGGTTGTCCCGTTGTCAGTCACGAGATGGAGTGGAAAACCAAAACGAACATATACACTTTTAAAAATTGTTATTGTTTTTGTGGCCGTTATGTTAGCCATTACAAATGCTTCTGGCCATTTTGAGTAACTGTCTACTATGACCAGAAACATTTTTCCAAACATCGGACCAAGGAAATCGGCATGGATCCTGTGCCATACTGTTGGTGGTTGATTCCATGTTGTTAGTGGTATTTTTTCGGGTGCCTTACGATTTTGTAGGCACACCATGCAATTTTGAGTTATTTCTTCTATTTCTATATCCAACCCCTTCCACCAAAAGTATGACCGTCCGATCTCCTTCATTCGTGTGGTACCAAAATGGCTAGCATGCAATTCTTTTAAAACCTTTGGTTGCAAACATTTTGGTATCACTATCCTGTAACCCCACAGAATACATCCCCTATCTACACTCAGCTCATTTTTGCGCTTAAAATAACAATCATATTCAGTCCCATACATATTTTCGTTAGGCCATCCGTCCATACATAATCTTAACAATGTTGAAAGAACTTTGTCTTTTTTTGTTTCAGAGCGTATTGTTTGCCAATCCAAGTATTCTACATCAGTTGTTATAAAATTTACCATGCTTATTTCGCCCATTAAACACATTCGGTTTTTTATTTCATCTTTATTTTCTCCAGGAACTCGAGACAAATAATCTGCTGGGTTTATTGTTGTTTTAATATGACGTATTTTGTACTGAAATCCTGAGAGGAATATAGCCCAATGTTGCAATCTTTTTGCCGCCATTTTTGGTATACTTTTATTGGGGGCGAATATTAAGAATGAACACGGGAGACTCACTTCCGGTTTTAATTTTAGATGTATTGGTGAACCTTTAAAATCTCCCCAACCTGGCTCAAACAAGGATGCAAATTCGGTTTTTAATTTATTAGTTTGACTTTCATTGATCATTTCCACCTGATTTACCTCCACATTTTGTATGAATTTAGGCGGCCATACCTTTAATGCTTTTAGCCAGTCTTTGCCTATAATCTGTGGTAGAGCGTCTTTAACAATATATATTTCCATATTTTTTGTAAGCACAGATCCATAACTCGCCCAGATAGACATAACTCTACCAATCGGTTTTGACATAGTTTGATCAAAGTTAGTGAACACGACCTTAGCAGGAGTGATTTTCAAAGTCGGAAGCAATCTATTTTTATTTCCGATGTTTAGTGTAGTAATGTCCGATCCGGTATCAACATCGAACTCAACTAACACACCGTTAACATTGACCTTCAATACCACTGGATCAATCCGTGGCTTACATAATGAGCTACTAGTTGTAAATAACGAATACCTTTCATCGTCGCTTTCACTGCTGTCCTCATTTTCTTGTTTTAAGCCCTTTAAATTCACTTTCGGGTTTTCTTCACCCTCTTTAGGCACTTCGCTGTCCACCGACAAGTTCCTAATCGACAGTTTTTTTCCTTTAGGTGATCGCTTGCACACTCTAAAAATGTGCCCCTTTACTCCGCACTCACTACAGTATTTGTACCTCAATGAACATTCCTTTTTTAAATGACCTTTCCTCCCGCAACAAAAACACGCATTTTCACTATTCGTATTTGGCGGGCCGTTGTAGCCGCTGGTAGTGTGGTTCGGCCCGGCGCCGCTGCTCGCTCGCTCACGCGCTGCTCCATCGCCACTGCTCCACTCCCGCTTCGAACTGCCCCATCCACTCGTCCCACCTTTTCTCGGGCGATCCAGCGTTGTATGGAATATCTTGGTTTCGACTTCGTTAGTATGTGGTGAGCTTCCCTTGTACGCGGTTTCTGCTATTCGAGCGACCTCTTTGAGTTTATTGAGGGGTCGATCTGCTATTTTCATGAGTTCATATTTTATTATTTCACTGCGGACACCGTTTAGCAGGCATTCCTTAATTTCTTCGTCGATATCCGTAAATTCACATTTTGCGGAGAGCCTGCGGAGTTCAAGCACATACTGCTCGACTGTTTCCTCTGTACGTTGCACTCGCCTTCGAAATTGTGCCCTGTACGTAGCTTTGTTAGATACCGGATGGTAGTGCTGCTGTAGTTTTGTGCAAAGTTCGTCGAACGTAAACAACGTCGGCTGCTTAGGTAAACATATATTTGATAGCGTTTCATACACGCTAGGTGATAGCTTTGTGATGAGAAGTGGGACCTTTTTTTCATTTGGCACATCGTGAAGAAGGATAAAACAGTTGAACTGCTCCACATACTTCTCCCAACTGCAGTTTCCTCCATTAAATGTTTCAAAGTTCGAAAAGAACGTACTCATGTTAACTTGGGTGTCGGTTTTTGGTGGATCTAAGGTCTGACCCTTTACCGCACGCCTCACCGCTACCCTTAGTTCCTCTGCCGTCGTACTCGGGGCGACTTCGATCCCCAACTCTTCCGCGATCCTGCTCAACTCTTCTTTCGTTTTCTCCTTGATCCACGCAGTTTTTCCATCAGCTATAGCTTGTCTGTAATTCTCCATTTGACATTTGGCTGACTAATGACATCCAGCTGTCAGCAAAGAGTATTTAATGTTTTTTTTTTTTTTTTTGTTTAGTTGGTACGCCTACTGGCTGTTCTGCTGCCAACGCTGCGATGTTGACGATTGAAAACACGCGCCCGGTATCTCACGGCAAATAGTCGAAACAAGATGGTGGCTTCCAAAAATACCGAAGTAGAAAAAAGCACACGTAGCATCCCATCCTCGTCGCCAGTTGCTGTATCCTTAGTTTGTGGGTTGCTTGCTGGTGAAGCGTAATGAGATTTATTTACCTTGGGTATAGGAAAACACGGCTGATTAATTAACAGCGTTTTAATTGCTTGCACACAGTACACCTCTATGACGACCCAACCGGAAGTGAGTCTCCCGTGTTCAGTGTTACCACAATATGGAACGAATGGATGACGAAGAAATGACGAAACAAATTTACAGATCAGAAGTGAGCGGAAGTGTCGTGCCCGGGCGGCTTATAGGAACGTACCACGACCAAATCAATGTAGTTCTTCGTAGAGGTCCGGTGCGTAGCATCCGTAATCGTAAAGCACGTATGAAAAGATGTATGGCTGTAGATGAAACGAAAAAGGTGTGCTGTGATCGTACCGTATGGCGCTCTATCATCTCTGCCTACCCCTCCGGGAAAGCGGCGTGATGGTATGAATGTTAAAACAAAAGTAGAAAAAAAGTAATCGTTTCTGTCAGCGACACAAAACACCTTTTGGCTCTTACTGCTAGTGGCTGTGCACTGTGTATAAATAAAAACATTTTAAATCAATGTGTTAAGACAATCTTAAAGACAAGTGCGAGTTGGACTCGCACACGAAGGTTTCCGTACCATCGTACAAGATTTAACAAAAAACAATCACGTTTTTTGTATGGGGCCCCCCTTTAATTTCTATATTTTTTTTATTTTACCTATTTGTTGTTATAGCGGCAAAATAAATACACACTCCGTGAAAATTTCAGCTGCCTACCTATTACGGTTCACGAGATACAGCCCTGTGACAGACGGACGGACGGACGGACGGACGGACAGTGGAGGCTTAGCAATAGGGTTCCGTTTTCACCCTTTGGGTACGGAACCCTAAAAAACTATCTGACGCAAAGAAGTTTTAGGGTCGAAAATGTTTTGCAAAATGTGTCACTGTTGTGAGTGCGCCATCGGTATTACGCGGCCCAAATAACAAGATAATCAGATTCTATCGAGCCGTCACCAGAGGGGATGTTTGCTTAGTGGAAGTAAGAAAAGTGACTTTACGCTTTGTTTACACTGAACTTGTCACGTAGGCACTGTTGACCTCCGGATCACTGAGTCCTACGAAAGTAAGGCACTAATTACGATTTAGAGCTAGAAATATCTCAGATCGAAAAGAAAGGAGATGTGCTTTCTAGCAATAGCGAGTATCTAGTATCAAGCTAGTATTAATGAAAAGAATTTATGACACAATGACAAACCTGGCGAAGTTTCTTGTCGGATCTTTATTGTCAGAAGTAATCGAACAGACACGACGACAGGAAACAAGTCCGAGTCGGAATCGAACACGAAGGGTTCCGTACTATCGTACAAGATTTAATAAAAAAAATCAGGATTTTTGTATGGGGCCCGCCTTTAATTTCTGTTATTTTTTAATTTTACCTATTTGTTGTTATAGCGGCAAAGTAAATACACACTCTGTGAAATTTTTAGCTGCCTACCTATTACGGTTCATGAGATACAGCCCTGTGACAGACGGACGGACAGACGGACAGCGGAGGTTTATTAATAGGGTTCCGTTTTCATTCTTTGGGTACGGAATCCTAAGAAAGAAAGACTGTCCAAATATCACGCATTTAAAATAGAAATTAAAAGACTTTGGAACACAACCAGCAAAATTATACCTATAGTTATTGGAAACACTGCCATTAAATGCAAGACCGCTCATAATTATGTACGAGATTTGGAAGCAGGAATTAAAAATTATCTCTTCCATTTCCAAGTCGCTTTTCTTCCAATAAGAGTCCATGACAAACACTTCTGATTGATGGCAGTTTTTGCGTGTCTAGCCCTTTATTTTGTGAGAGTTGAGCCGGGAACCCTTCTGCCACATTTCAGCCACAGAATAAGTAATAGTGATTCGTGTAAAAGGTGAAAAATGCCTTAAGGCTGTTCCGACCCATATAAAGTTGTTTGCACACATAACGCAAAAAGTATTGAACTTTAAGTAACGAATTAATAATAAAAGTTTAATATAGTCATATTACTTGCAGCGAAAACAATTTCACAATTTCAGGATTATTGGTTTTGTTATAATTTATTTAAATACGATTTTTATTTAACAGCTCCATCTAACTGTGTAAAACTTCTAATCGGCAATTACAACGAAACCATTAAACCTGAAATTGTGAATATGTTTTCGCTGCAACTACTATGGCTATATTTAATATTTTTGACGAATTCGTGCCTTAAAGTGCAATACTTTTTGCGTTCTGTGTAAAAAAAACATTGTATGGGTCGGAACATCCTTAAGTGATTTAAGTTAAACACATAGACACATAACTATTCTCTTCCTTTTACGACGCTATGGGAACGGACTTTAGGAAAAAAATAGATTAAAACAATATATTCAGATTCATCCATCGCCATAGACGAGAATGCGACATATATCTAGGTGATCTAGACGACCACTACACCAATGTTTTTACTCTTATTCTATTCTACAGCTCCTTCCAATAATTCAATAATTACAGCTGCGACTATTTTTAACCGACTTCAAAAAAGGAGGAGGTTATCAATTCGTCTGTATGTTTTTTTTTTATGTTTGTTACCTCATAACTTTTGCCTGGGTGAACCGATTTTGATGATTATTTTTTTAAATGATAGCTAGTGCTTTCCAAGTGGTCCCATTTTAATTTGGTTAAGTTCTGATAATGACATCCACGAGAAAATCATATAAGTCTTGAATTTGTATTAAGATGTGCGCGACAAACGGACGAATAACTCAATATAACGCCAACCGATTTCGGTGATTCTTTTTTTATTGGAAAGGACGTGTACAAATTAGTAAGTGTACTTCAGATTCACTATAAATAAACAAATTTAAAAAAATAACAAAAAAAAATAACCGACTTCAAAGAAAAAACACTAAAAAGTAAAAAATAATTTCCATTTTTGTAGTTACGATTTTTGTTCTTTTTTGAGTCGGTGTCAGCCAAGGTAGCCAAGGTTCTCTTGATTGGCGCAGCGCGTGCCCGGCTGACACCGACTCAAAAAATAACGAAAATCGTATAAAACGAAAATGGAAATAATTTTTTACTTTTTAGTGCTTTTTCTTTGAAGGCGGTTATTTTTTTGTTAATTTTTTTGCATGTGATGTGTTTGTAATTTCTGTTCTCATAGAAAATTGGCCACAGCGAGTCTTATAAGAGCCTATCCTTGCTGATTTGATCTGTGGCTACAGCAGATAGCGCCAACTTTTCTCCTTTCACTCGCAATTCATTCATTAACTTTTAACTTATTTTACAGCCTTGATGAACTTATTAAAACTTCCTTTTCAGCACTTCCTCATCGAAAGGAGTCTCTTTCAATTAGTTCCGTCTTGGAAAATGTTTTTCATGACACCTTGTTTTTCGTTTAAAATACAGAAATAAATCAACGGCTTTGAAATTTCGTCGTTGGTAATCGTAGTTATTTAACGATACTGTGGGCGAGGTAATTCCCACCACCCGCAATTGTGGTGTCGGATGACAGTGTGTCAGACCGCCACAGTTATATAAACTGGCAAACAATATGTCAAATATTTTTTTGTAAGAAATAAATACGTAAACAAATCGCAGTTATTTACTGGGGTAAATTTAATGGGCTCTAAACATAGATGACTACACCACACCTACTGTCACGAAATAAAGTAGGTGCTATGCCAGGAAACATAACCTAAACCAATATACTTTTTCGTACTAAGCATGCACGTCAGTTTTTCTAAGGGATGTGATTATTGTGTCCTTGCTTCACGATCGATTATACATACATGCATATCGCAAACATAACCTGAATCTAACCTTAACTTAACTTTGCCAAGCATTTTCTCTACCATTCAAAGACCTAAAGATACTCTCAAGCATACAGGTATTATGTTTACACCATTAAAGGGAATCCTGTCGCGGAGTAATTACATCATGGCCCATCAGGTTCCCGATGGGCAGGTGTATCATATATGTATACCTGCACATCCTAAAGACTATTTTCAGACACATAAACGAACATAAACAAAGTGAAAACTCATGTTCTCCTGGCCAATCCTTGCTGCACCGTGCCAGTAGGTGGCACACCTAGCTCCATCAACATAATGACACAGTTTTGAGTGCTCTCGCTAAGTGCACAGAGGATTATGGCGAAATACTTCAGCGAGGCTGCGGAGGGGATGAGGGGGACTGCGGGTAGATAAAAACTCGCTAATCCCACTTCTGATGGGGATTGCTACGCGCCGTACATCCGATCAACTCGAACGGACTTAAGTACATTTCTCCTATCTACATACGTTCGAAGATGTATACCTATTAACAATGGAATCTACAAAGCGCACGCATGACCTATTACGATAAAATTTAGCTCAGTTTCGGTTGTAAAATTAAAAGTCACTTTCGAGGCTACTTTAACCTCATATTGGTTCGGACAACTGACAGATCTTATGAAAATAATTTGGTAATTTCATCCAGTCAAATCGGATAGTGAAAGAGTTTTTTTAACCGACTTCAAAAAAGGAGGAGGTTATCAATTCGTCTGTATGTTTTTTTTGTTTTTTTTTTATGTTTGTTACCTCATAACTTTTGCCTGGGTGAACCGTTTTTTATGATTATTTTTTTAAATGATAGTTAGTGCTTCCCAAGTGGTCCCATTTTAATTTGGTTAAGTTCTGACAATGATATCCATGAGAAAATCATAAAATTCTTTAATTTGTATTAAGATGTGCGCGACAAATGGACGAATAACTCAATATAACGCCAACCGATTTCGATGATTCTTTTTTTATTGGTAAGTGTACTTCAGATTCACTAAAAATAAACAAATAAAAAAAATTAACAAAAAAAATAACCGACTTCAAAGAAAAAGCACTAAAAAGTAAAAAATAATTTCCATTTTTGTAGTTACGATTTCTGTTCTTTTTTGAGTCGGTGTCAGCCAAGGTTAGGTAAGGTTAGGTTAGGTTAGGTTAGGTTAGGTTAGGTTAGGTTAGGTTAGGTTAGGTTCTCTTGATTGGCGCAGCGCGTGCCCGGCTGACGCCGACTCAAAAAATAACAGAAATCGTAACTACAAAAATGGAAATTATTTTTTACTTTTTAGTGCTTTTTCTTTGAAGTCGGTTATTTTTTTTGTTAAATTTTTTTATGTAACTGGACATGGATGGCTAATACCGAACTGACCGTCAGATATTAGTCTAACACCCCACATTGGAACTAGGTGCCATGCCAGAACCTTCCTTATATTGCTCGGCTACATTGAACTGGATGAAAAACACGGACAATTTTTATTGCCGCTCCGACCATCGTTTATTGGGATTAACCCGACCTCCTAGTAAGTAAGGAAGGGGACCTACAATTTTACGTGGAATCCGAACCACGGCCAGCCTCAACGGTTGAAAATAGTTACCCATCCAGAACCTAATCGCGCTTAGAGGTGCTTCCCCAGCTTATCGATTCGCAAGGTGTCGAACACAGAGCTACCGAGGCTAATAACAATTTAAACTACTACACCAGCATACACGCCCATGGGCGATTCAAGTAGATATAGGTCAATATATCTTAGACGCGCAGTGCGATTACGCAAAATTTGAGGATGGTGCCGCGGTACGTGTAGGTCCGCCCCCGTCATTTCTAGAGCGCGATTACGAAGCCGTTTTTTATCCACCTACATCCAGCACGTAGCACGTAGGCTCTCTAGTTGCGATGAAGCCACTGCGCAGTAGAATCAATTTTGACAGCTGCGAGTTCATTCACGCAGCGACCTCCCCGCATTTGACAGTTCTTTGGCGTTTCGTAATACCTATTCGACGCGAAATGTATGGAGTTGACCTAATTGCTGCGGGTAGCGCTGAGTGCCGCACCATTTGTGAATGCATCCATTTCGTAATCGCAAAAGCTGTCATATTGCTGTAAGAACAGCAACCTACACCCAATTTTGTGCTTCGTAATTGCACTCCGGTAGAAAGGGATGTCAACGATAACATTAGGATAACGTTTGATCCAAAACGTCACTTTTCGGTAATAAATGGAATCAATAAAGCTTCCTTTATTCCTTATTATCGTGACATGTTTTTTGTCGAACTGTCAACCCTCTGTTTGTTTCCCTCGTTCTTTTTGTCTAAATTGGCAGTTTATTTAACACAATAAAAACAAATATTATCTTTCCACCTTCGCAGACTACGAATGGCACATGCCACCAAAAATACGGGGATTCCCAGAGTGGTAATTTATGATTAAATTTGGCAAGGGTTTGGAAAGGAAAACGTTAAGTATATCGTTAGTTAACCCTGCGTTTGGAGGACATAAAATTGGAAAGGTTTACTGCTGCAAACAAGTTTAGGCAGGCACACATAGTTAAATTAAGTTGTCGGTGGGGTTATCACAGTGAAAACAAGCCAGACCGAAGTAAGGGTATTTTTATAGGCCAATATGTTTTAGGAAAACAAAAGCAACACGTTTAGTGCATGTTCCGCTAAGAAAAAAAATATTTTCTTCACTAATAGTAAGTTTTAACTTCCTGCCACACGTCACGCTACGCCTTATGAAACTCAACATTAAAATTATACATAATTCGATAATTAATTAATTAATTTGAGTTTCAGCGACATCTACATTTGAAGCATTGTAATCAAATTTTAAAAAATAATCTGCTCTAAGCCAGCGTTCACCAGCTAAACCTGGCTTAGAGCAGTGGACATGTGTCCAAAAGTCGCAGGTTCAAGTCGTGCTTCCGACGAATTTCACGACCAATACTTTTTCAGATTATTTTCAAAATCTGATTACAATTCTTCAAATGTAGATGTCGCTGAAACTCAAATTAATGAGATAACGTTAATGTCGTATCCATTAAATACATAAAATTATCAAATTAATTAATTGTTCAATAAAACCTGTATTTTCGGCGTTTTTTTTTAATCTGAGGTCAACTTTTGCTCGCGTAAACTGCCTTCCATTACCGTTGCAGAAGGTTCTCCCTGGTTCAACTACTGCTATACAAATGACATATAAAGCCGGTGATATAATACTGTAGCTAAATATGGGAACGTAGTCCCCAGTGCCTGTTGGCGTCCTTGGACTCAATGGAACGGCAAGCCGTCCATCTTGTCCGCACAAATACTATTGTTCCTATAAGTATCTGAAAAAAGATCTTTACCAAAGTAATCTTGCTTATAATATGCTTATAACGTTCTTAGTCTTTATTTTCAAGTACATTTTATAAAACGGAAAAACATTTGTCCTGGTGGTGGTCTTGGTTTGCTTAATTAAAATAAACTAGTGGCTCTCTGAGCTGTAGAATTTGCGAGTCTGTCTTTCCTATTATGTTTCTTATATTTTTATCACTGCATTAAGTACCTAAAGCTTTAAGGTCTTTTTTCCAAAAACTGAATCGACAAAAAAAATCATATAATTTTCGACACTGCTAACAAAACTCACGAGAATCGTTTTATATATTTTTGTCCAAACTAAAATGGAGACGCTCCGCTAGCTCTTCGCGCCTCGGTCGGTCAATTATCCAGGGGCTAGATTTCGTCATTAAATATTGAACATCCCCTTTGTTGTTGTAGTGAGTGACCATGCGGTTAATACATGTTACTGTAAAAGTGTACCATTCCTTAATTTCAGTACGCCCCTCTGGAATTTGATCGTGTAGACAATTTCGATGAAAATGTCTGAACACATATTCCAAAGATTTTAATTATAATTGTACGCTGAATTATGAAAACCTGTGTGGGTTGAACTAACCTCGTTGATCTATACACACAGCGAGCATGGAATGATAGGAGTGGCGATCCAAGCTCATTCGTGTGGCGGTAGCATAGCCACTAGTCAGTGAGTGGAAAAGCACTGGTTTTAGTTTATTTACGAATGTGCGTCCTGTGCAGTTATTATAGACTAGGAGAACGCGACAAAAATGTTAACGATGTCGTGTATAAATGGCTGAAACTGGGTTCATAGGAAGACTAATCCTTTGAAGCTAAATGTGTCGGTCTGCCTGCGCCAAGTGGTTACCTTACCTAGATAAGGCCCCTGAAAAAATTGGAATTGTGACAAAAACAAAAGTGATAATGGCGAATAAAACTGATTATTTATCACGACAGTTGGCGTCTAAGCGAGCTCACCTAAAAGATCTGTCAAAGCTGTCACTTTGTATGGTATGTAAAATAGAACCGAATATATTAAAAAAATATTTACTCAATCTATAATTATTGTAAGGCTCAATTGTTTGCATGTTAGTACGAAAATAAATTGTTATTAATCGTGCTAATCAAAAGTATTGGGAAAGAAAATATCACACAAACATAACCTATAATAACTCGTTTCATACTTTGTTCAGGTAAATGACAATTACATTTGTTTGAAGACAAACAAAATCTCTTTCTTCTTTTCCTCTAAATCTTATTCTGACTGCATCATGGAGTACATATTTCATCTAATATCTAAAAAAATCTAATTTGACACGAATTTCAGTTTTGACATTTTTAAGGTGACGTCGCTCATGCGACATCTACGATAAGCTTCAAGTTATCTTCCCCATTGGATATGTAATTCCTGTGACCTATGCTCAGCGGAGTCACGCTTCATCTCTGCGAGTCCCACGATCGGGAAGCTAAACAGCTGAACGAGGGGTGATAAAGAGCAAAATAGACACACAGCGACAGTTACCCCTTCGCTTGTTGGTTGTTGGAAAGCGCTGAGTCGCGGTCGTCTATCACTCGCGTCGCGCGCCGCGGACAAGGCGTGCCGTGACTTGTCGTTTGCGGCGGACCCTTGTGGGACAAATCGGTTAGGGTTCCGTTGATAAAATGATTAATCTCGGTGCTATGCGTGTTTGCCTTCCATCCAAGCGATGTAAGTAATTTATAAATAAAAACAATTATATGGGCAGGAAAGGAGAATGCCCAAATCCAGACGCCTTAGAAATCAGTCGTGCCTTTTATTGAAACATACGCGATATTTTTTTTTCGTTTAAACACATTTTTAACCATCTGAATCCCCATTTTTCACGGCCGTTTATTCGTTACAGTTTTGTTAAAAGGAATAATTGACCTTTACATCCTTTCCTGCTGACAATATAAATAAGACAAGGACAAAACATCGCATTAGTACTGCCGTTGTCCTGCACCTGATCCGTGCAATTCCGTCCGGTAAGAGAGAAATGAAGACGTAAATACGTATTTAAAATAATCCCTAGGATTCATGTGAAGAGAGAAATATCAGAGAAATATTAAGCTCGGTCCTTCTTATTTCGTTTCCGCTGGAGCTCTACGCGTGTCTCTAAAACATTCATAACCTTAAAACCGCATTCGTCAATAACTTAAAAATGTCAATGAATTCTGTCTTCAAAATTCATATGTCGAACATTTGTATTACTTATATTATAATTTGTATTACACTGGTTTTAGGCATTAACATTTTTGAGAGGCTGTATTGTGCAATGGGCATTCTCCTTTGTCAGTAATTTCATAAATAATTTCTGTATTCCTGGAATTGATGCTACGATTTTGTTTCGAAGTGCACTCAGACGTAAGTAGAAGGCATTGGTAGAAGGCGATTTTATTTTACTGTCTTAATTTTCATTTAGTTCCATCCACATAAAATAATTTCACACATTACAGTACTTACCCATTTTTTGCCTAATATCGAAACTATCTATAATTATGAACACCATACACAATAAGTTACGCTGTTTATCATTAGCTCGTAGCGCAGGGGCGCGGGGACTTCTCTTCTATGCCAGAGTTAATGGGTTCGATCCCCACCCCTTTCGTGGACCACTTTTTTCTCTTTCTGAGTTGGATACGTGCGTCAATAATTCGTCACGAACGAGAACTCATGGTTCTGAATCGATGTACCACTGGAGGTCCTCTTAACCTACTAGGCGGTAGGATTAGGCGCATTGGATAAAATATGGTCGAAACGGCAACGAGAAATGTCCAGGTTTTCCATCCGTACAATGTAGAAAAACCTGCCATGTCACCAAAGTACTTAAAAAATACGTTGTGTTGGGTAAACATCATGACGGATGGTGTGGTAATACCACAGACATGTGCAGTTACATAAAAATATTAATAACTTTGAACCTTATAAAACAATGAATTGCAATAGTATTTATAAAAACATAAGAAATAAAAATTAAAAACTAAGAAGTACGAATTTGGGCATTTATCAATACATACACTGACAGAAGCGCTTGCCAGTCAGTTTGCTTACGAATTGGTTCACTCCTGATGTTCTCGATGTTGCTATCACTCTGTGTTTGCAGCACTGTAAACAACGAGAAAAAACGAGGTTATTTTCTCGTTGTTTGTAAACGTTGATTCTCTGGTTTTTTTCTGGAACGTTTAGTTCCAGATATGTAAAACATTCACGACATGGATTTTTTTTACATACGCTACTTTTAAATTTATTCTATGCCTTTGTCACAAAGCAACGCCGCGTTGAAATTATTCAATTGTGCTATAGTAATAACAAATCTGTGCCAACTGTGCTTTGAATTTTCCGGGAAAAGTATGATCAATTTAATCGCTCTGCCGAGCGAATTCGAAACCTAATGAATAATTTAGAAGTCACTGGGAACGTTGGAAATGGTACATAATTAAGTTCTGTGCATCCTCCTGGCATCCGTTTATCTAATACTATTTCTGCTGTAAGTGAAAGATTGGGAGAAGATCCGAAACATTAATCCGTCACTGTTTGGAGTAGCATCACGTCATCCCACCGTCCCCTTTCTACTATAATTCAACCCGCGAACCATTCACCGTCGGCATGCTTTGATCAAGAACCAACCGATCCTGTAAATCGTTATATGGACTGTAAACTGCGGAATGCGCTCCTTGTCGAGGCATTATCTTTCAGAGTACAACAAGTTCTTCAAACCTAGTGTGAAGAAGCACCTGGCCGGCCGGCATGATTTTAGCCACAGACCTGCTGCTAAAACCATGCCGGCCGGCCGTGCTGCGCGCTGTGCTCATAAGAGGAACAAAGCGTGGGAGTGAGATGTCAACTCAACGTACCACTACCGCTAGTTAGAGGGAGATGGAACACATTTGCCCGATGATACGACTTCTGAAATCGTTATCACTACATTGGAGTCGCACTCATGGAATGTGAAATGATTTTTTGTGATATCTGTATGATTTCTCTAGTTTTCCTTTAAGAAGCATGGTCACCTGTGCATTTACAGATTGTTTAGCGAACGGGAGTAAAAAATCCGGACAAAACCCCTTTTTTGATAGTAAAAAAGACTCTTCGTCGATCAAATTTCTTAACATTCCCTTATATTTCAAAGTAAAACTGAAAACATAACTTGAGATCATTATTTTGAAGCCATATAGCGACTTAGAATTTATTTTTAAGTAAAAAAGAAATTTCAGTACATTTTGTATGAAACGATTTTGGTCTCATCCGTCAGTTGACATTCTAAGCCTATGGTTTTAGCAGCCCCAGTTAAAGTTCGCAATCCCATGGGCGTATGGCCTGACGTATCGAATAAAATGGGCATCTAAAATTGGATTGCCTACCTGTCTAATGCAACCAATCATCATTTCAGGATTAAAACATTTTTCGTAACATTTTCACATGGCAATAAACTGAAGTCGGCGCGTGTATGTAATGCAAACAAGAACGTATTCCGGAGTTATTTCAATGATTCCAGGATTTTTGTCGAGAAAATTGCCTTGACAACCACTATTAAATCTGATTCCTGAGCACGGAATACCAAGAATAGGTCTCCAGCTCCTTTCTCCGCATGACGCGACCAACCGAGGCGAGTCGGTCGGTTCTTGGTGATTCAAAGCGTACTAGTGTAAAGATATGTATGTACGCGATAGCACAGATGAATTAATTAAATACATAGTGCAGTCATAGTCGGCGTGACGGCGAGGCGTGCGGGAGTGCTTGCCCGGCGAGCGAACGGGGCGGTCGAGTTGAACGGTCGAGTGGAATAGTCAAGTGATAAAGCAAAGCAGCTACGAAACTTTCCGAGACTGGTCAGACAAGATATTCCAACAATCTAAACGATTACGCAAGTGTCCATATATGTTTTTCCATCGGCAAGTGCGTAATCATATTGGCTCGCTTTAGGATGTATTTATAATCTTCCCAGTGAGTATCTCTTCTAGTCAAGATGAAAATATTATACCTACTATTTAGTTATTGCCACTCTGCTCTCATAATCATTTGTCGTAAATGTAGATAATGTGGCGCTGCTTGTACAAAAATAACATAACCTCTCTCCACCGACGTTGCAATGTAAACAATGTATGTGCATACCTGCAACCTGCATTCCTATGCACTCACAATTTTATTAGAGCAACATTAGATTTACAAGAAAATTCATTAAATGTATCCTGTAGCTGTTGTTAGTACTAGTTAGCACCTCATTTTATAAATTATTTTTATTTAAAATGGATTTCGAATAAAAAATCTTCGGAAGGAGTATAATCATCCATCGCGATGTGCGCTTAGCGAAATTGGAACCATTATTTTTTTATTGATAATTCGGCTCTTCGAATAACCGCTACGAACGCGAAAATTCAAACAACGTTCACACTATACTATTACTGCCACGGCCAACGAAGAACCTCACATTTTGTAATACCGTACAAAAAGTGAGATTCTCCCTCACGTAAACCCCTGAAGAACCACCATGCATCCACCATGTCACTGTCCTTGAAAACAAAAATACATTCACGAGGGTCCGAACGAAGAAAAGACAATGACCAAAATAATACCGGGGTGAAGTTGTGAGTTGGCAGTAATGTTAAAGTGTGAACGTGGTTGGAATTTTAAATTAATACAATACATTTTCGTGTTAGTAGCGAGTTTTCGAAGAAGATGGATGAATGATTGCATTTTATATTCAATTTTATCTTCTCTTTTGCGCAGCATCTTTATGATAGATACGGAAGTTTAATGGTTGTGTTTTCTCCTGAAAAAATGCTTTTTAGGGTTCCGTACCCAGAGGGTGAAAACGGAACCCTATTACTAAGCCTCCGCTGTCCGTCCGTCCGTACGTCCGTACGTCCGTCCGTCCGTCTGTCACAGGGCTGTATCTCGTGAACCGTAATAGGTAGGCAGCTGAAATTTTCACAGAGTGCGTATTTATTTTGCCGCTATAACAACAAATAGGTAAAATAAAAAAAATACAAAAATTAAAGGGGGCTCGCATACAAAAAACGTGATTTTTTTGTGTTACATTTTGTACGATGGTACGGAACCCTTCGTGTGCGAGTCCGACTCGCACTTGGCCGGTTGTTCCGCTTCAGTTCAGTTCACCTGTTTCAAGAAAAGAGCGACCGCTTCTCATTATAAAAATAGAGAAATAAACATGTTATCAAAATATGCGGTAACAAAGATACTAAATTCTATACAAATGTTTTGTGAAATGTTTATATATTTTCTGTAATTCAACATAAACGCCAATTTTTTACCGTTTCTTTTAGGACTTTTTTCGAAGAATCTTAAACTTCTCAACAACGAAAAAATATATCCAAAATAAAATTATTATGGACAATTTCATGATTATACCATTCTGGTTACGATAGGTCTATAATTAAGGGTAGATGTTTACCTCTTTCGAACACACCTTTTCGATAATTTCACATAGCTCAGAAGTGACCTGAGTTATTTGTTAAATTGAGACGACTGTCGAAGATATCGTTCCCGGTCCAAACTTTTAAACCACTATTATTTATTCTGTGGTTGTACTAGCGATCGATTTATGCGCACAACAAATTATAAAAATTAACAAACGAATGTAAAAAAATAAGAATCTATATATTTTATCATTTATTGCAAAATCAATGTGAAAGTAACTCTGTCTCTCTGTTGCGTTTTCACGCCTAAACGAATTTTGATGAATTCGGTATAGCGATAGCGTGGAACTTAAATTTTCTATGCGCCGGAAGATCACGAGGTCATGAGTTCTGT
This sequence comes from Incurvaria masculella, assembly GCA_946894095.1. Lineage (NCBI taxonomy): Eukaryota > Metazoa > Arthropoda > Insecta > Lepidoptera > Incurvariidae > Incurvaria > Incurvaria masculella. The sequence continues at coordinate 19,015,325 of OX335653.1, read as the reverse complement.
GGTTTTTTTTTAAATTATGACCTGAAAATTACAGTCTGCCCACATTTATTAAAATGAATTATCTTACTTGTACTATATTTAATAGATTTTATTGAATTATATTGTGGTCGAATGTACTTTGGGGTCAAGTCGATTAGGAGGTTGAGATAAAGCATGGAAAAGTAGACCCCTAATATGAACAGGCACTACGACATACCTACCTATATCTCATAATATGCAAAATAGGTACCTACGTCTTCCATAATCATTCTTAATTGCTTATATTTATTTGTCCCCATCGACGGTTGTCCCACATTTTACATTTAGCCGTAGTTGTCAGCAAGCACACATTCTGAAATCCTATCTGTATACAAATGTAAATATTTGTGTATACATAATTATATGCAATAAAAAAAATTTTGGTTACAGGATCATTGAAAATTATGGACAAATCAACACCAAACATCGTAGTGGTGGGAGCAGGAGTTGTCGGTATTACTGTGGCAACAATTCTTCAAGATGAGCTACGTAATGCCAAGGTCACGGTTCTAGCCGACAAATACAATGTGGAGACCACCAGCAGCGTAGCCGCTGGCATCTTTACGCCCAGAGGAAGCTTCAAAGCGAAGACCGATGACATTACTAAGAAATGGGTCAAAGACTCCTGGGATTACTGGCACAACATCTTAAGAACCCCTGAAGCGGCCAACGCAGGAGTTGGGCAACTATCCAGCTACATATTTTCCAAATCCTTCCCCAGTGTTGTCAAAAACCATATGCTGGAAGAACTGGTTCCATTGTACAGAGCTGCCACATCACAAGAACTGAACCTGTGTGGCGGAGGATGGAAGTACGGATCCTTCTATACGACCATGCTCATTGATTGCCGTTTTTATCAACCTTGGGCAGAGAAGAAGTTCACCCAACGAGGAGGCCGTCTCGTCACCGGGACGGTGAACAGCTTCTCTGAATTAGGGGAATACGATTTGGTGTTCAATTGCACGGGACTTGGTGCGAAATTCCTATGCAACGATCACGACTTAATTCCGCTACGAGGACAAGTAATAAAGGTAAAAGCTCCTTGGGTCAAGACGGCTTTTTATGGAGAATTTGACACGTATATCATTCCCGGAATGGACGGGACGGTGACCCTGGGCGGCACGCGTCAATATGACAGTTATAACCTTAAAGTTTGCAAGCATGACGCAGCCGCCATCTTGGAGCGTTGCTGCGAGTTGTTGCCAGCGTTGAAGGATGCCGAAGTAATGGCACATAAGGTGGGTCTGCGCCCCCACCGGTCGCCGGTCCGTGTGGAGCCCGAGTTAGTGGTTACTGGCGGAAAAAGGCTCAGAATGGTTCACTGCTACGGCCATGGCGGCTACGGAGTGACGTGCGCACCGGGCACTGCGATCGACGCAGTGCGGATCGGGGTGGAACTGCTGAGGAGTGACGTTAGGCATAAGTTGTGAATATGATTTGAGTGAAGTTGTGAATACTAAAGAATATTTTACTAGAAGCACAGTAGTCATTCGGCCAAACTCCAAAACTCTAACAGATTTATTAAGAGAGGACCCGTCAAAACTTAGTACGAGATTAGCACCTGACTGAGCATACAAAAACCGGTTTAGTCTGGCGTATTAAAGTTAGTCTGCCCACTCTGAATACAACAGTAAAATTTTTTTTTAACTGTTTGCCTACATATTCTAAACAGGATAGTCGATGAAACGCGATTTCCGTTTGAGCTCCTTTTTTATGATTTTTAAAAATGTATTCATGTTCTAGTATTAAGTAAGCAGACTGTCATTTTGTCTTAGAATTTATAAAATGGGCTGATATATACCAATAGATCCTTTGTTATCTTTACGTTCCTTTACACGTAAGAGGTAAAATATAGTGAGATATACACACAGATATTAAGTAATTCTTTAATAAGAACAAAATAAATTTAGCAAATAACTTTGAATATTTTGTAAATGCCGGAAAATGACTTTATATTGCAGCAACAAACATTTAAAATATGTACGCAGCGCATCACCCTCAACGCCACATTAGGCATTGGTATTTGCAAAGGGAAAAGTATGTGGGTCAAAGTTTAATTAGTCCATTAATAATTAGAGATAATAAGCTCTAAACTCGTATAATAGCTTTTCACTGGCATTCTTTAAGTTTACTCATGAGTCTCATAAAATCTCGTGTCCGTCAAAGTTCCCAAAAATCGATTATTTTCTTCTTGCACCCAAAGATCGAATGAAATCTTATCTCACATTGAAAATCATCTTCTAATTCGTTTTGACTCATATGTTGTCAGTTTTAGCGTTCCGTACCCAAAGGTTGCTAAATTTGTGTGGCATTTTAATGTAAAATCTTGTACGATGGTACCGAACCCCTCGTCGCACTATTCGTGTTTATTCATTGTTTTATTTGTATTAAGTCATTATGAACTTTATGAATTAGTGTTTCATGTTTCTTACGTCTGTGGTCTGCGAATTGTGTTGATAATACGACACACCTAGCCTATTTGACTGCCTGCTTGCATTATGTTTTGTGTGAAATCCATTGGTGAACCTGAAATAAATAAATAGGTAATTCTGCCTTTGTATAGTTATTCCTAGATCATCGCATGCACATCAGAGCCCGTAGTCCCAGTTGTCACCTAAATTGTTGTTTACGGCAAACCGATCGACTGGCGTTATCAAATGTATGGAGAAATTAGGAGCGCGCGCAGTGGGCGTTAAGCGAACTAACATTTGCGAGTCCGAGTTTGATTTGACAGCTTCCTTACCGTCGGCGTAAATACGTCGACGTTGCCGTATTTTCATACAAATCGGAAGTCCGAGTTTGATATTGACAGCTTGAAGAAGTAAAACGTAGTCAACATTTGTATGGTGTTTGAAGTTTTTACGTAACTTCGAAGTTCCGTAAACGCCAATTTAGGTGAGAACTCAGACTGACCACTCTGAAGCTTCTAGATTGCCAACTGTCTGAGTACTATTAGAGGAGTGAATTATCCCATAACAAGCATTCTAAGAACGTGAAGGGTGATCCGAACACCCCTGCGTTGCGGTGAAAGTGGAATTCCTGGGAAAACCGAGGAATGTTTATTGAATAATTTGGGACTGTGCATTTATTACCAGCTCCCTCGGATGCGGACCAGTCCGTGATTAAAATTAATAGCGAGCAATATCGGTCGCTATATCGCGCCCGCCGTCTGTAAACATCTGGGACAGTAATTTCGAATAAACAGCTACGACTAGCGGCGAGCCAAATATTAAGAAAGTTTCAATTAAAGATCAAAGACGAAATTCTTCAAAGGGAAGTTTCGAAGCACGGAGCTGCTTGTTATTGAAGATAACGCTTTTCATTGAGATGTGGTCGATTTTGCACGAAAACACTAAGTTTTTTTATATAATGGGTGGCTGGAAACACTCTCACCGTCATGATGGCTGACTGGGTACCAAACGTATCCTACTATAACATTGACTTTTCTTTTTTTTTTTTTATTTGATTTTGTATTTTGACTCTTTGTTTACAGGTCACTGTAGTAGTTCATGACATAAATAATCGTATTAAAACTAAATCGTACAGAGCTTTCACAACTTTTTCATGTTGCCAATGGAGTAGTGCATTGCTTTAAGGTCCCTACTTGCGGCGACGCTGGGTTCGGGTCTCCTCTTTCCCTAAAATATGGTTGATAGAGGCGATGGCTGTGCCTGGCGTGATGCTCGTGAACGGGTGCTGTTTGTGGGGACTGGCTTGCTCCAATTGGCAACATTCTAGATGGCGGGCATGGTCTTTACTAATAAACTGATATTTGTCATGAACTGTTGCATATGACATGAATTGCTGATTCTCGTCAATTCATATTAATTTAGCGTGTTTATCTGTGAGTCTAAATACTTTTGTAAATTTAGACTAAGTGGACGTTGAAAAAAAAAAAACCAGCGGAGTTTCTTTCCAGTTCTTCTTCGCTGGGATTTCCCCGAACTGGCTAATGACAAAATATGACAAATCCGAGTGCAGTGTACTGTCTATGGATGATGAATAAACAATAAACAATAAACAATAAACAACAATATTAGCCATCGTATTTCCGAAGGAATTAGGTGCCATGCCAGGACCTTCCCTTTGTGAGCACGGCTTCATTAATGGATGGAAAACACGGACATTGCCGTTTCGAGCATCTTATCATCCAATGCAACGGTACTAGCTCCATTAACCATACTAAGTAGCAAAGGAAGAGTACCTAAATTTTTTTAATTATTATATTTTATTATTTATGTAACTTAATTATTTATATTTATTATTTATAGTTATATATAATGAATTATATTAATTATATATAACTATAAATCTTATTCGAAACGAAATTCACTAATTCAGCTTAGAAATAGAAAGAAAGTGGTTCATAAACGGTACCGGGATTTGAACCCATGACCTCTGGTATGGAAGGCAAGACCACCCGCCCCTTGGCTATGACCTGACTCTCAAGTAAGTACATATTTTTTTTTCCACAGGCTTTATGGAACAAGCTACATAGTTTGATAAGAAAATAAATGTGTATTAAAAACACATCAAATTCATGAATAGTTCATTTCCTTCATTTTGAATAAATACTAATTATTTTTCTGACATATTTATTGCTGCATTTATGTTTTTTTTTCCAAATATATTCCAAATAGAACCACGGAGGTGAAGAAATAATAAACAATGAGGTGAAGTTGTTTCTTCAACTCCATGAATAGAACACAGTAAATCTCAAATAAGTTTCACGGTTTTATTTGCACTGAGAACTGGAGAGATAATAATATTTTTTGTTACTTACATTTGAAAGATTAAGGCGCTAGGACTAGCCAACTACTCGCGCCATACAAATGCACTTTTTAACAAATGTAATAATATGTAGTGAGACGCTTCAGCAAATCCAAATAGAACTCCAGACTGATAATGGATTGTTAATATTTTTTGATTCCATCATTTATTTAAATAATAATAAAAATTAAAAAGTTGATTTTTCTCATTAGAAATCTGAAAGTAATTCGATTTCTAGATATAAGCAAAAACACCATATCTGCATAAACAAAAAATTCAATTTGCTTTTAGATTTCTACATTTAGTCAAAAAAGTTCGGAAATGGACACCGTTTCCGCAATGTATTTTGTATAGAAAAAGGAAACATACATTAACGAAAATAGGTTGATTCCTAGACAAGGAATCATTTATTGTAAGAATGACACTCATAATCGTCAGACTTAGTTAGTTAATTTGGGGTGCCTCGTCTAACTTTGCGATTTGGCTTGTACCAGGGCCTAAACAACTACGTATACGCGACAAAAAAAATTTAAGGCCGATTTAATCATGGAGGTGCGTAATTTCCTCACCTCCATGGATTTAATGTTGTTTTTATTGTAGAGGGTACTAAAATATAAAAATAAACCAATTTTTTTATTCAAATTTTATTTTATGTGTGTATGTGTTTATTCATTTATTTACTTGGGAAATCCACAGATTTTATTCAATAACAATAATGTAAAATATAAGCCAATAACAGATTTACACTTCTTACTCGTATTCAATATTATATGGTCTTCTGTTACAATTACAACGGAAAAAATAAATATAAATATTAATTATAAATAAGCTAAATAGACCTCGCTCCATCTGTGTTACATAGCGTATGGTGGTGAGGTTATGTGAGGTGTGCGAGAGGGTGGCTAGGCATGTATAAGCATTAGTGTAAAGCATACTTACGTAAATATATAAAATGTATTGTATTGTATTGTTTTATTGGATTCATAGGTAGGAAACCTACAGTTAAACATGTCAAGAATCGTTATGCTAGGTCTATGTCAAAAATATAAATGTTGCATATTCTATTTCCATGCATATATAAGAACTGGCAAACATATTTTGCCAGTCACAAAATAAGTTTAAAACTTAAGTAGTTGATTAATCAATGCCACCGCTCGCAAGAAAAACATAAGGAGAAACCTAAAAAATAAATATAAAAAACAAAAGATTAAAGAATGCGGGTGGAGAATGAAAACCAAATCAATGAATGGAAAAATTAATTCGTAGATATTGATTTTTCTTCATGTCAAAACACATCATGAAAATGTCTCTACATTTCTACATACATACAGATATACATAATCTAACATTTTGTTAATTAATCGATTTGTCACTGAATTGCACAAAAAAAAACAATTTGATTAAAATTGCATAGGTACCTTTTCCAAAAATATATCACACAACTATGTATTTATCATGCAAGATATCCCGAAATTTCCATATTTTGCCGTCAAATGTTGCCACTTGAAAGGTCTATATGTAGTTTATCTACTCGTAAGGGTCCTAAAATATTTATTTAGTGAATATGTCGATTTGAGCATGGAATATGGCGATATCGCAGCGAGTTTAATTTCTTTAACATTACTCAAACTTGCTACGCAAATTTCTAATTGCACTGAAGCCCGTAATCTGAAGCCACTAATGCGGAACATATATATACAAATGTTTTTGGGTCGAAAGTGGCTCGATATTCCTTGCAAGGAAACCCGTTTAGTGCAAAAATACCCCAGTGACAAGCCACTTAACTAAATCGTTCATTGTAGTACCAATACTGAAAAGATAGCCTTTAGGTATCACTAAAAAAACTCAGGCATTAAATAGACGTTTCTCATTGCCCCCAGAGCCCCGGCCACCGCGCAAAAACTACAACCAGCTCTCGTCGAGCGAGCAGCTTGATAACCGGCGGGAAGAGGCGGAGGCTGGAGGTGAATCCGACGCCAGCAGCATCGAGTTGGAAGAGCGCGACACGGCAACCGTGTGCCCTCCGTGCGTCGACCGCGACCACCATCGCCATGACCACTACAACAACAACGTTCGCCACCATGATGACTATAGCGACGATACTGACTACGGTAAGCGTCTAGTCGCTGCGGTAGGCAACATTTCAAAAGTCGCAACATAAAAACGGGCGAGGTTTCACAGTAGCTAATATCATCCTAAGATATCATCCATATAAAAAAATTTAGACAGTCATTTTTTTATGTATGATAAATAGACATATGAGAACTTCTCGTGTTTGAATGAGTACCAAGGCAGATCGATAAGTATCACCGATCGCAGCGATCTAATTTATTGCATCATGAGCATACATTTATTGCATCATGTTATCATCTGTAGTCTGTCAAGGCAGTCCTAGATATTGAAGAGGATAATTTATTTTGATGGCAACAAAACCAGCTGTCAAAAACTGTCAATGTCAAAAGTGTTAAGGTGGTTCTAGGTTATGACCGTATCAGTTTCGAATTAAAATGTCCAAAACCACCGAAAGCTCTGCCCGAAAATTGAAGTATAGCCTAATATCCAAATGTTTCATGGACAAATGTCTTGGCATAAAAATAAACCGGGACAATATTTAAATTTATTTTTGATACAAACTGCTGTTTGACCAACTAAAAATATTATTTAAAATATTTCTTAAAGTATTTAAAATAACATGAAATCTTGCCACGTTTGGAGGGATACGAAATCGAACGCAGCGAAAAGTTGTATGGCGAAAAATAAATGCCTTTCCTTTGTGAAAAGATACAAAAAAAAACAAAAGCTGTCAGACTAGTACGCTGTCAATCTGCATTCCCCATTCATCCATCTCGCACGTAATCTTTCTTTTCATTTCGTGTTTTCCATTTCATTCGTGACTGCTGCGAACAAGTTAAGCGTCCTAATTATTTCGATAGATTTCAGAAAATCCAATTAAATTTTAGTGTGGAAGAAAAATCAACATCACCCGAAGAGAACTCAGCCGTAATCGTATTGGTTTCGTGCCTGTCTCCTTGGCGAAGAAAACCCATCTGTGTGCGCTAAAACTGTCGTACAGCTTCGTTACGCAGAGGAAGAGATACCTTATAAAATTATCTACCAATAAGAAGCCACAATGGCCAACTTGAAGTCAGAATTGGACGAATATCTCTTAGGAAGTGAGAGTCGTCGCTCCAAGTTCTCCTTAGGGTTTTCGCGGCCTAGTTTCTTCTCGCGCAGCTCAGAAGATACTCCGAGCAGCTCGGGAGGCAGCAGCTGGTTCAGTAAGGAACCTCAGAATGAATATTGCAGTTTGGTGAGTCACTCTATTCTATAACAGCCTATTTAGGATCTTGATAATAGAAAAAAGTATTGAAGATGAATCTAAACAATAAATAGCATCATTCTCATGAATGGGTATGTCTTAATTTATTAGATAATAATTTGAAATGAAATGAAACGTCTTCCAAGAATACATGAAAAGCATTCCTATTAAATTTATGGTGACAGGGATGAAATTGAACAACAATTTGTGAAATTTCAGAGTCGAACGCAGCGCTATGTGGGGTTCGCGGCTTGTCTGTTCTTCGGCATCCTGTGCTTTGTGCTGTCGATGCTGTACATCCCGTTCCTGCTGTTGAAGGCACGCAAGTTTGCGCTGCTCTTCTCGCTCGGCAGCTTGTTCTTTATACTCAGGTAAGGAATAATGTGAATCTTCTTGCTAATATTAATTATATTAAAAAAAAGGTGGTTAAAATACATTACAGCCTTTTGTAAATATTTTTGCTATGTCTTGATAACAGCAAAGTTATTGTTGTATCAACAACTATCTCAATGACTGCAATTTTTCTTAGGTCATTTAGTCTCATATCATTGCACACATATCTATATATTGTTCATCTAAAATATCGTTCATATCTATATTGTTCATGTAATGGCTTTAGCTAACTTTAACAATAAGTTATATAATAATAATTTTGTTATCTATGCGACTGCTTTTCACACTACCGCATTTCCCAAAGTTATATGGTAAACATTTTCTTTTTGCCTAATTTTTTGAGTGCAATGAAATTAAAAATATATTCATTCTATTAAATTTATTTAATAAAAATAAAACACTACCATTACTGACAGATAACGCACAACCCAAACCGATGGACAGAGATTTAACATTTGGAGAATATGTTGCTGAAGTAATCTTCAGGGAAGATTTTTTTATATTCCATCCCTAAAGTGGTGACGTATGGTGGCAAAGTTTGTATGGAGAAATGTTTCGTTTCCTAAATCATTTTTCCGATTGTAGTGAAATTGTTTTGAGGTTTCTGAGCTTTCCTGGTGTCACTCGGGTGAATGACCAAAATAACATTGACCGAAGCAAAGCCGGGAACCTACGCTATTAAACAAATAAAGATTTTTAGTGTTGACACACCAATTCATTCACATCAGTTAATTTATGAACTCACCCAAATTGAAACTATGTCTCGCCCAGCTCACACGACATCCCATGGTAATATGTTTTCCAAGCGCTATGTTTGTAGATCAGCAATAATCACCGCTCACGCTCACCATTCAATACCAACTTCATGTCCTCTGTTGAGATTGAAAGGTCATTTAATTATCTCAATGAGTCACCAATAACGGCAAAATTAAATTGACAGTGCGTTTACCTTGGACAGTGTTACTTCGGCTTGGACATCTATTCGTATGTTGCACATTGTCACGATGCGGAATGCGGTGGCAACCCGCCCTCGTTTGAAGTGACTGGCCGCCTGTTTTTGGAGGAGACCCAAGACAAAAGGAAGAAGTGGACATTGGCACTTTTGTTTGAACGATTGGAAAATTTTCTTTTAGAAAAGATATTTTATGAAAAATCCTAAATTTTTAAGGCGGTTGTGATGCGCCCTGCATATTAAAGGTTGAGACGGCCGACAGGAGGTCTGCCGCTGGCCCTTGACATAAGGGCGTTTGGGACGGGCGGAGTTTTGTGGAAGAGTTACGTGAGATCTGGTGGGAGCACGGGACTGCTGTGAGAGCTGGCCCGAGAGAGAGTGCTCTAGCTGAGGAACCCATCATCTTGGCCTCGCGCCTTGACCAGCATCGTCGGTTGCGGGGGCGTGAGAGGATTCCGCCCGCCTCGAACCCGGTCATACCAGTTATATATAGGATAAAATATATTATAAATAACTAGGAATAAATATTGTGTAACTCTCAACTCTCGTTTCCTTCAACGCGGAACCATCCGCTCCTGACCCTTCTGCCCGCTTCACGGGAGCTCCGTGATAGTGGCTTATCCGCTGGTGGGGATTTAGCACGGAACGTATAGGCTGACAGAAGGGTTTGGTTCGTTTGGTTCTGCGTTGTAGGAACCTGCATAAGGGAAAAGATTCTCAGGTATTCGAAACTGGTTTTAAAAAAATATATATATTTTCATTTTCATGTCGGCAATTGTTTCGAACATTTTGCGTTTGAACTAGTCCGGGTTCCAGCAGACATCTTGTCGTCCACGGTTACCGTAGCGACGAAGAGAACTTGACGCATGCGCGAACGGATGATAGAAACTTTGACCTGAATGTTTAATAAAAAAATAAAAAAACTTTTTTTCCTACATTATGTTCCCTGTCCCAATGTTCCATGTGCCACATTGCCACCTTGTCCTTAATGTGTGTTGTTTTGTGCAAGATGCTCAATGACGGTATGCGTTGTGAGTGAGAGTGACTCATTTTTTTTTGTTTTTAAAAGATTTTGATTTATTTTACATGTCGTTCTGTGTTAGCTACTTCCCGACGGCGAACGCTCATCTGAGCGTATGAGTGTACTGTCTTGACTCGCTGGCACTGCGGGCCTACTATGGTAACTCACCGAGTAAGTAAACTCGATTGCAAATTGGTGTTGTTTTGTGAGCAGGAACGCTTATAGGGGTTAGAGGTTGGTTTCGCGGCTTAGTACTAGATAACAGTCTAAGGCCGGCGTCACAATGGGGCTCCGTAAGTTGAACTTTAACCTGCTGCGCAAGGAAGCCCTGCAATACGAGGTAAGGATTAGGGGTGAGACACCTAGTGATAAGGTAACTCTGCTCAGGAAGCAGATGACGGTCTTGGGTAAGGCGTTCCCAAGTCAGGACCTACTGTCTACGGATGAGGACCCGCAGACGGAGCTGGAGATAGCCAGGCAGGAATTGCTTGCAATACATGAGGAGTCACCGGCCGATTGCCCCAGCGTGCGCGCGACCCTCGATTATTTATATAATCGCATCGAGCGGGTTGAAGCGGATACCGAGGAGCTGCGCAGGGATAAAGAAGCCGCTATCGCCCTCATTTCTGAGATCGAGGCGATCTACGAGTTGGAAGAAGAAACCTTCTCCCAAGCTGAGGAGACGCATGTGGAAGAACACATCGACGCTGCAGCACCGGCACTGCCAGCATCTCCTGCACACCATGTTATGGCCATGAACCCTTTTGCCAAGCACGGGCAAGCAGTGGCCAAGCTCGGTCTGACTTTTGATGGAACGTCCAGCGTTCGCGATTTCTTAGTACGCTTGGAGGAGCTGTGCACTTCACGTTCCATTCCGTACACCCAGCTCTGCACGTCAGCCCCGGAGCTCTTTAAGGGAAAGGCGCTCGTTTGGTACCGAAGCGTCCGAGACTCCATTACCACCTGGGAGGAGCTGCGCGCCTTGCTGTTGCGCGACTTTGGAGGAGTGCATTACGATTACGATCTCGTAGGCGCCATGCGCGCGCGTACCCAAGGCAAGGATGAGAGCGTCGCCATGTACTTCGCGGTCATGCAAGGCCTGAGCAAGCGGTTGCAGAACCCCCTACCAGATCCAGAGTTGTTGCAGATCCTCCGGCGCAACCTGCGGCCAACATACTCCGGATTGTTGACACTTGTGGACATCTCAACTGTGGACCAGCTGCGGATGAACTGCGCCCGCATTGAGGCTGGACGGGCTATGAGTCGGCAGTTTAAGGAGCCTGGAACTTCAGGAACGGACGTTCTGGAGCCCGACTACCAATACCAGGGCCAAGCCAAGCCAAAAGTCAGCACGGCCCAGGCTGTCCCCGAGAAGGGTAAGACATGGTGCGCGCGCTGCAGAACCAACAAGCACCGATTCTCCGAGTGCTCGGCACCACGGAACTTGCAGTGCTTCGGATGCCAGCAGCCCGGAGTCAAATTATCGGAGTGTACCACATGTCAAGCGAAGCTTGCAAAAAACGAATAGCTCCGCGCTGTAGGCAGAAGGTGGCGCCTCAGAGTACGGAAGATTGGGAGGGATGGCTTGCGTACTTGCGCACCTTCTTCACTTCGTACCGCAGCGCGGCTATGGTCGCTGGCAGGACAAGCCAGCAGGACACACGACCTTATGTGGCCCTTACGGTGGGAACGCTTCAGCTCCGTGGTTTACTGGATTCCGGAGCTACTGATTCTTTCGTAAATCGGGTTTGCGAGCGACACCTACGTGACCATGGGCATATATTACATACAGACTTCACAACCGGAATTGTGGTAGCGAACGACGAGAGCATCCGAACGGTTGGTTACTTCCGGGTACCGGTGACCTACAATGGAATTGAGAAGCAGCTTACCCTGCATTCCGCACCGGCCCTGAATACAGAACTACTCTTAGGAACTGACTTTTGGAGAGCCTTTAAATTATTCCCGAGTGGAGTTCCACTCATTGATTGGGAGGGAGCACCCATCGCTACATGCTCACTTTTGGATTCGGACAAGCTGGTCGACTATGACGGATTGACGGAGGCCCAAAGAGGACTGGCCTCGGTAGTTATAGCGCTCTACGACACCGTTACTTCGGAGGCACTCGGCTTGGGAGAGACTACGTTGGCGACTCACACGATCGACACAGGCGATGCGTTGGCGGTCAAACAACGCTGTTACCGCCTTTCACCGCACAAGCAGATGATCGTCAATGCAGAGATTGACCGATTGTTGGAGCTGGGGGTAGTAGAGCCCGCCGTAAGTCCATGGAACTCACCGGTTTTGCTCACGAAGAAGAAGGACGGGTCGTTCCGGTTTTGCTTGGACTGCCGAGAGCTCAATCGGGTGACCAAGAAGGACACGTACCGAGTACCCTTCGTGGCAGACATCCTGGATAGCCTGCGGGACGCTAAGTATTTGTCGTCGATCGATCTTAGCTCCGCCTTCTGGCAAATACCCTTGGACAAAGCATCTAGAGAAAAGACGGCTTTTAGTGTCCCGGGCAGAGGTACATTTTGCTATAGGAGGATGAGCATGGGACTGACAAATGCGCCCGCTACTCTCCAGCGACTGATGGATCGCCTGTTTGGGTCGGTTTTCAACGGGAAGGTGTTCGTTTACCTGGACGATATCATCGTAGTCAGTTCCACCTTTGACGAACACTTAGACTTACTACTGCGCGTGTTCGAGCTACTCAAAAAGGCTAACCTCACCATAAACAAGAAGAAGTCAATCTTCTTTCGCAGTAGCCTTACGTATTTAGGTTACCTCGTGGATCGCCACGGGCTTAGACCAGACCCAGGAAAGATCAAGGCTATAATCGAGTGGCCGCAGCCAGCAGATGCTAAGGAGGTGCGCCGCTTTCTGGCAACCGCATCGTGGAACCGCCGGTTTATACAGAACTTCGCGACACGTGCGGCTCCTCTGAATAAGCTTACGAGCACTAAGCGTGGCACACCACCCTTCCGCTGGACTGAAGAAGCCGAGCGAGCATTCACAGACTTGAAGCAGGCTCTCACCAGTGCTCCGGTGCTGTCATGCCCGGACTGGACATTACCATTTGAGGTGCATAGCGATGCTAGCGGTTACGGCGTCGGTGCCCGGTTAGTGCAACGTACGCTAGAGGGCGCTGAGAAAACGATCGCATACGCTAGTCGCTCCCTTAACTCGTGTGAGGTCAACTATTCGGCTACGGAGCGCGAGGCCCTTGCTGTCATCTTTGCCGTCGAGCACTGGCGATGCTACTTGGAGTACGGGCCGCGATTTACTATTTACACTGACCATTCGTCCCTGAAATGGTTTTTGTCGCTCGAGAACGCGACGGGGCGACTGGCCCGATGGGGAATACGTTTATCGTTGTTCGACTTCGACATTCGGCATAGAAAAGGTACAGAGAACGTGATACCAGACGCGTTGAGTCGCATACCGGTAGTATCGGCCGTTACCATCATCGCCACGGGCGACGAATGGTACAATAAGATGGTTGCAAGATGCACCAACACACCGCTCTCTGTCCCCAATTACCAGTTGCAGAATGGAGCCCTCTATCGATTCACCCAGAGCAAATTCAACCTAGCTCGAGACTTCGAGTGGAAGAAAGTGGTTCCGAAATTGCAACGACCCGTCACCATACAGTCATGCCATGATGAGCCTAATTCCGGACACTTTGGAGTTTTTAAAACCTACAGGAGCCTACTTCTTTGTTATTATTGGCCTGGCATGTACAAGGATGTCGTGCAGTACGTAGCGAAATGTGACGTTTGCTCCGCTTATAAGCATGCGCAGCATGCTACCCTAGGAAAGATGGGTTCGCCGAAACAATGTACGAGACCGTTCGAGTACGTGGCCCTCGACATCAACGGACCATTTCCTACTTCGAGAGCTGGGCATGCTTACATTCTAGTGATCACCTGCGTGTTCAGTAAGTACTGCCTCTTTTACCCATTGCGTCGGGCTACAGCTAGAGCGATAGCCGACAAACTGGAAAATGGCGTGTTCTTGGTGCACGGGATACCGAAGACCGTATTGTCAGACAACGGCACCGAGTTCACTGGGGCGGACATGCGTAACCTCCTACGGAAATTTAGTGTTCCGCAGCCGTTTTATACGCCAAAGTATACTCCGGAAATCAACATCGTCGAGCGATACAACCGAACCCTGAACACCATGCTGGCTATATTCGTTCGTGACGATCACCGAACTTGGGATACGCTTCTCACCAAGTTACAGTTCGCCGTCAATACCGGAGTTAATGAGAGCACAGGATTTTCTCCAAATTTCTTGGTATTTGGAAGAGAAACGGTCACGGATGGTAAATACTTCGAGGTGCCCCGCGATGAGCTACCCGGCGACGAGCTGTTGACGCCGGCAGAGAACCGTGCGGAAAACCTTGCTGAGCTTCATGCAATCTTCGACAGAGTTAGGTTGGCCCTGGACAAGGCGCACCGCAACAACAAGGCGCGGTACGACCTGAGAAGACGCCCAGAGGACTTTGCGGTCGGACAGACTGTCTGGAAGAAGGTCTTCACTAGAAGCGACGCGTCCAAGCAGTTTTCTGCAAAGCTGGCTCCTCGTTACCAGAAATGCGTGATTTTGAGCAAGAAGAGCCCAACAGTCTATGAACTTGCGGATGATAAGGGCAAGAACATAGGCTCTTGGAGCGTCAAAGATTTTAAGAGATCTTGCTACTAGAACAGCAGACAAGAATTTAATTAGATTAGATTAGATATATTTTCACATTCGATTTTTTTAGGTAGCTGAGTTTTCACATTCTTATTTTTGGTTTGCTTATTATTCGCGATCGTGTGGAATAAATAGCCTTGGAGGAATGGTACTGTTGGGACCACAGATGGATTGGTTCAGTGAGTTCCGCGGGTGCGTACATCCATAAATACAACTCTGGATAGACCGATTGGAAGGGGTCGATGTTATTAGTTTTTCTGTGTACTTCAGTGCACCAGCGGACGGTTCTAAGTAATTCGCTGTTTTTTGTTTACGAAAAGAATCAAGGCCATATACTTAGCGAGGTTCGCGAGGCGTCAGGCTGTCGCGCACCGATGGGTGCACGTTATGCAGATGGCGTCTCCAATGCGTTCCTCATTTTTATTTGTTTCCATCGCCCCTTGGAAATCCGGTTGCGGAAGATGATGTACTCGCTCTAGCCGGAGAACCCTAGTCAGACCCTAGGTGGAGTTTACCTTGTCTAATCATTTGGTTCCAACTTTGTCCATGGCTGACCGCATGGCGTTAAGTATCTTCTGAGTTTGTTAAGTATCGTCTGTTTTTTTTTATGCGTATCGGAACCGGTAGGTAGGTTTGACCGGTGTCCGCCCCTGTGTCATTCGGGCAGGCACTTGGTCGCTTCTGTTTTACTTCCGGGCGGCGCCAGCGGAAGAACGCGCGCTCCGCCACATGAAAAGTGACTGTGATCTCGAAAAGGAGACTCAGTTAGTATGTATGAGATGGATGAAAGAAAGGTATAATAGACAGTGTGGAATGAGGAAGTGCACAGAGCAACCCGAGTTGGGATTGTAAATATTTTTTTTTTTTGTATTATTGAATTCGATCTCTCCTCTCCTAAGTCGGTTAGAGTTTGTTGGCGTACGTTCAGGTTGCTCGTAACTTTACCGAGAGTCTATTGCCGACGGAACTTGAGGATTGAGGTTCTTGTAATGTGTAGAAGCGCAGTATTATTGTGTACTGTATGAAGAGTCGTGCTTCTTGTCTTAGCCATCCACGTCAGAGAAGACTGGAACTTCGGCTTGAGTTAGCGCGCCAGTGGACGGATGGACAATCCACTGAGTAAACGCCAAAGCCATTAGGTCTACGGGAGGGAGCTCCACAGGTTCAGGCTGTGCCATGGTGTCACCCTTGGCACTGAGAGTCAGAATCGGGGCATACGTTGTATTATACGCTTTGTAGATAGTAACTATCGCCGCTCCGATATGCGGTTCAATTATTTTCATTACGACTGAGCTTGTATTTGTTAATTTCTTTTCTATATTAGTTGATAAGTTATCTATACATTTCGCGCAGGGCTTACAGGTTTGTAACCTGGATTTTAGTTTTGTCTTTCGCCAGCACAAACAGTTGAGTTTACTGATGAAAAGTCGGATGCAGTGCTATGGCACTAGCAATTATGAGTAAGAGGCTCAGTTGGAGGTTGGCTCCTTATTTTTTTGTTTCAAATTGTATGAAGTTCTTATGATCTCATAGTTTATGGGTTGTGATCTTCCCATTTGAATATCATTTTGGAATCCTATGTTATATTTTCCGTGCAAAGCGTTTATTCCAGAGAGATGGATGAGAGAGACTTTATCCTGGAGGAATGGTAACAAGTCCGGCATGAGCTGGTTGGAACTCCTCCAGGAGCAGGCGGAATTGTTGCAGTTCATCGTTGCTGAGCGGCGGGTTGGCACGGGGTTATCGCCTCGGGTGCCTCGGTCTGTCGAGGACGACAGTCGGGCAGGTATTGCCCTCTTCAGTGAGAGGAGGGGCACAGGCGACCGTGTCACGATGCGGAATGCGGTGGCAACCCGCCCTCGTTTGAAGTGACTGGCCGCCTGTTTTTGGAGGAGACCCAAGACAAAAGGAAGAAGTGGACATTGGCACTTTTGTTTGAACGATTGGAAAATTTTCTTTTAGAAAAGATATTTTATGAAAAATCCTAAATTTTTAAGGCGGTTGTGATGCGCCCTGCATATTAAAGGTTGAGACGGCCGACAGGAGGTCTGCCGCTGGCCCTTGACATAAGGGCGTTTGGGACGGGCGGAGTTTTGTGGAAGAGTTACGTGAGATCTGGTGGGAGCACGGGACTGCTGTGAGAGCTGGCCCGAGAGAGAGTGCTCTAGCTGAGGAACCCATCATCTTGGCCTCGCGCCTTGACCAGCATCGTCGGTTGCGGGGGCGTGAGAGGATTCCGCCCGCCTCGAACCCGGTCATACCAGTTATATATAGGATAAAATATATTATAAATAACTAGGAATAAATATTGTGTAACTCTCAACTCTCGTTTCCTTCAACGCGGAACCATCCGCTCCTGACCCTTCTGCCCGCTTCACGGGAGCTCCGTGATAACATCCTAATGACAACAATTTCTGTTTACAGTTTCGCATTCCTCAATGGGCCGTGGACCCACGTGAAGTCGCTGTTCTCCAAAGAGAAATGGCTATCCACCACAGTGTACTTCTCGACGCTGTTCGCCACGCTT
This sequence comes from Incurvaria masculella, assembly GCA_946894095.1. Classification (NCBI taxonomy): domain Eukaryota; kingdom Metazoa; phylum Arthropoda; class Insecta; order Lepidoptera; family Incurvariidae; genus Incurvaria; species Incurvaria masculella. The sequence goes on along the minus strand of OX335653.1, from coordinate 18,997,621 downwards.
TACTGCGCCCTGCACATGCAGAGTACGCCGTTGACCATCGTGTTCGCCGTACTGCAAGTGTTCGCCTTGTGCTGGAGCTTCCTGGGCTCATTCCCCGGCGGCGCTAGTGGAATGAGGTTCTTTGGATCGATGTTCAAGTCCACAGCCTCTAGCACATTACCTATTTAGCATTACTTTTTCAGTAATGGCTATAAGACTGAGTTTTGATAGTGAGCATTTTGTGACGAATTATTTTGGTGGTTCTTGCCTCTGGAATGTGTCATCGGTGAGCCATGTGGCAGGTTTATAGTGAGATAGCGTTGCGAACAATACTAATTTAAGGTGCTATCGGAGTTATACTATCACTACGCAGGTTGTTTATAACACAATAAAAAAGTGGCCAAGTGCGAGTCGGACTCGCACACGAAGGGTTCCGTACCATCGTACAAGAGTTAACACAAAAAAATCACGTTTTTTGTATGGGAACCCCCTTCAATTTTTATTTTATTTTTATTTTACCAATACACACTCTGAAAATTTCAGCTGCCTACCTATGACGATTCATGAGATACAGCCCTGTGACAGACGGACGGACGGACAGCAGAGGCTTAGTAATAGAGTTCCGTTTTCACCCTTTGGGTACGGAACCCTAAAAATATATGAGAGGGGAAAAAATGTAATTGAAGGCTAGTGATAAAAGTTCCAGGAAAATTTAAGATCATATAGAAAGTGCAAAGAAAGACGTCCTACTGACAGGCTTTCCTACTATTCCCACTTGTATACATGTCCTGACCAAACTTAATTTCATTAAATTCATTACAAAGTTCTGGTTTCCACTGTTGTAAATGTAAATTTTGTAAATGTTTACAAAATTATGTACTTTTTGGAATGAGGAACAGAACATTTGGCTTAGTATGTTTTGAATGTTTTATAAACAACCTGCAAGTCTGGTATGTTAATTAGGAATGTTTATTTTATTTCTTTAGGTTTGATTAAGAATGTACATATTCATAAGGTTTTACGAAAAATATTTTTTTTTAACTTTAAGCAGTTACATTATTTTTGTGAGATGAAAATGTTTCGTCAGTTCCATGATGTTGGTCTTGTATGATGAATTTTTTTAAATTGCTTGCTCATGCGCTTTTAGTGCTGACAAAAGTGTTGCTAATAAATAAATTAATGCCCTGTGAATTTCTGTCAATAGTTACTCAATCAAACTAAATGACTTGAGTTTTATTTAAGGTGGGCCATCCCGCACAACTCCCCATACAAACGGGGAAAGAAGATCACGCCCATATTTCTTGTCAAAGATCTCAAATTTTTCTCAAAATAGCTTTATTTGATCGAACTAGATGTCTGATGACCGATGGCATGTAAAATTTTGATTGGTTTCTAAGTTATAAGGTCCGAAAGTTCGAATTTTTCGCGCGTTTTATACAATAACTTTGGAGGTGGATTACGCAATGATAAAGTAAGAACATCTTAAAAGATTAGTCATCAGACATAGCTTATTTAATCAAGAGTTATAATGTATTTGGTTTTTGTTAGATTTTTTACTAGAACGGTCGTGGTTTACTTTGAGCTATAAGTCGTTATGTAATTAAAATTTTCGTAATTCTTACCAAATCATACACTATGCACATTGTCTTTTTTGTGGACATATTCCATCTTCCTCATCAGGGAGCCTGTCTTATTCTTTGAAACAGAGAAGGTCCCAGAGCGCAATATCACGGTTTTTTACTGTGCCCGCGAATGAGTAAGTCCCGCTGAGGAAATAGAAATTTTGAATGTATTTTTGTATCATTAAACATCTTGTTGATTAAATCAATGTTTATCAATCTCTTGAAGTGTATGACACGTAACATGTCCTGATTCGAATTGTTTGGTTTTCACAAATCTGAAATTCACAGGGCTATGTTATACTACCATCTACATATATGCAAGCATTTATTTGATTGCCATTCAGTGGCCTTCACGTAGGCAACCTTTACCCTAGACAAAGGATATTAAGGCTAGACTGCTGATGTCATACAATGTACAAAACTGGCCGAGCACTTCTTATTTTGGCTGGTACTATGACATTTCTAACCAGCGCCATCTCCCGTCACTGAATCAAAACTAGTTACACCGTCATTAAACTAAGCTTGTTTCCAATTTTGTCTAAGTTATTAATTAAACTAGATTAAAATCAACCTAGATTGAAATGTTACATTTACTAACTATAAATTCAGTAATGTCATTGTAAAAAAAAAATATTATTGATATTCATTGGTTTGTATTGAATGTACTCTCAAATGTGAATTGCAACGCCATCTTTGAACTTTTATTGTCCTTGTTTTACGCTTGTGTTTATGTGACATTAGCAATCATTGCCTGCTATCATTTGTCTATGCCTATACACAGGTTTACGTAATTAATTTGCATCTACATATAACACCATAAGAAGAGGACACAAAGAAAATTGCCAACTTTTCTTTACTCTATATTAAACTACGACACTTTAATTTATTAAAATTTAGCCTTTTATTGTACGAATGGCATCAACCTAGAACATTGGATTTTGACCTACAAACGTTTTCCTTGCCAAAGGCCAATGCCTACTGTGGCGCTGAGGGTGATGCGCTCTGTACACAGCATATCATACAATTATTTGAGAAGAACAAAGTGATCAAATAAAAAGTAATTGACATCAGTTTGTCAATTTTATGTCCGTAATTGCATGCATACCATCCTGCCATTTCCGTGCATGGGTAGGCAGAGATAGAGCATTCTTCTTTCGCTTCATCTACAGACATGTACGTGCATGCATGCTATACCTTACCTTACGAGGTACTTTGTAAAACTGGTCGTGGTATGTTGTCCTCAGGCAGGACAATTCCACTCATTGCCGCTCTGTAAATTGGTTTTGTCATTCTTTCGTGACCCGTTCACTTTACATTTTCAAACCATATAAACATACAGCTGCATATATCGTTTAATTGTTTGTATGAAAACATAAAACACTGGAAAGTAACTTTATGAGTTTTACAGCATTTTAATACAGATATCAATATAGTGAAATAAAACTGTATTGAGTCATCAGCCTCGATTGTGTATACTTTTCGGAGATGGGATGTAGGGAAACACAAGGAGTGTTAAGTAAATATACTTTTTCGTACTACGCAGGTACGTAGCTTATTCCAAGGGATGTGATATGTATGTATGTAACGCAGATGAAGCGTTAAATAAATTTATGTACGTATAATATTAAACACTGTGTTAGTAGGAGGCATTCATTACGGGAGGAGGAACTGTAGAATTCCAAATGATGGGTATACAGCAGGTGGCGAAATTGGTAGACGCAATACCCGCGAAAGATATGTTTTGCTGGTTCGGGTCCAGCCTTGCAGTATATTCGTAAAGTAGTTCTTTGTACTGGGGTGTTTCTTTAATTAATGTGTCTTTGCTTCACGTCGATACATACATACATACATATCACAAGGAGTGTTTCTTGTTATTTTTTGTTTATTTTTGCTCGCATATTGTACCATTACTATCTTCACATATATTTTTGTTATGTCTTATTATCGTGACTCTGGGTAAATTTAAATCATCATCTTATGTAAAATCGGCGACTGACATTTGATAAGATAACTTAAATGTAAAAATTTTCCTTTTAGAGAATGTTCCAAATTGTGCATAGTAGTCATGTTTTCTTTAAGGACCTGTACAATTATTGTAATGTATAAATTTGTACTTTTGAGAATATTTATATAATTACGGAAAATATTTGTCTTTTATTACCAGAAATAAACCTAAGTACTTAATTAACGAACTAAAGAAAAAATATGATTGTTATAATTTTATTCTATAGTCAAATAATGAGTTGGTTATGCATTACAAGTTATTTCAGTCTTGAGATTCTTTTGGCCTGTTATGACATTTTCCAAGTGCAGTGTAAGAAAGAGGGGTGCTATACTCCACCCTCGGGCGACATCTACGAGCAAATTGATGTTTTGTCGATCTTCAGCTTCTCAGGACACACTAATTTAAATAATTAATTTACCCCTATTTTCACCACCTCCAGTTACCTGGAATCCGATAAGCACCTTTAACGCATAGCGACTAAGGAAGGACCGAGTGGTGACCGAAACTCATGGCGGCAGCGTGGCCACGTATTAATAATATTGCACTAATGGTAGTCACCGAGATCGTCGTACTGCGTGTAGCCAGTTTGATTACGCATTCGGGACGCACAACACCGAATGTTCGTTGCACTAAATGGCGTCCTATGCAGTTCTAAGTGTTCTGAGTGTAGTTGGAACTAGAGAACATCAGTTGTGAGCGAACTCGTAAGCGGCTGGCCGGCGCTGCTGTCGGTGTATGTCTTTCACTAAAAAGTAACTATGCTGCCGCTATACGGAGTAGTTTCGGTCGCTCATTCGCTGTTCATTAAGCAAGTCAGCCCGTGGGATGCTCGTATGGACAATGAGGAAAAATGCTGTCCGCAGATGAGGCGTTGACGTGCAACGTGTGCGACCGCTCCTTCCCGAGTCGCCGCCAGCTCGCTGACCATCAGCAGAAAAAGAGGCATTTTGGGTAATTATTCACCTTTTGTACCGAATCATTTGAATGCCCCAGCAATAACATTATTTAGATTCAGTGAAGAGGGAGCGAAAGCCATGACTGTTAAAAATAAAGGACTAGAGACCCGCTCTGCAACCGCTTCGCCAAATGTTTCGCTCAAATGTTCCTCAAGAATGGAAGAAGTCTTTCGTAGTGCCCATATTTAAGAAAGGGGATAAGCATGATATAGCCAACTACCGTCCGATTTCAAAACTTTCTGTTTTGCCCAAATTATTTGAGAAAATCATCTATGATAATGTATTTCCTCTGCTTCGCCCGCATTTTATTCAAAATCAGCATGGCTTTTTAAGTAAGAAATCCACAGAGACTAATTTGTGCGAATTCGTGGATATGGCACTAAAAGCCATGGATCAACACCGTCAGGTGGATGTAGTTTATACAGACTACTCCAAATGTTTTGATAAAATACCACATGGACTCTTAATTCGAAAAATTGAACTGTTCGGTATTCACGGCGATCTGCTTCGTTGGCTGACGTCATATTTGGAAAATCGCTCTCAAGCAGTGACAGTTAGTGGATTCTGTTCTTCTTTTGTACCCGTCACATCTGGGGTCCCTCAGGGGTCCCATTTGGGCCCCCTAATGTTTAATATATTTATTAATGACGTCATTTACTTTATACATACCTCTAAATTTCTTCTATACGCTGACGATGCAAAAATCTTTAAAGTAATTACTGATAACCAAGATTGCCATGAACTCCAACATGATCTAAATCGGCTGGGTAAGTACTGTAAAGATAATTTCCTACAACTAAATGTCGATAAATGCTGCGTTATATCATTTACCCGTAAGAAACATTTATTGAACTATAACTACAATATATACAATAAATCACTTAAAAGGGTTGACGAGATCCGCGATTTAGGAGTATTTCTAGATAATAAATTAACTTTTAAAACTCATGTCGAGTATATAACTAGCAAAGCATTGAGAATGCTAGGTTTTATTTTTCGTACGTGTTCTGTGTTCAAAAATCCTTCCACATTCAATCTACTTTATTTTGCTCACGTCAGACCTCATCTCGAATATGCATCAGTAGTCTGGAATCCACATTATTCAATATATATCAATGAAATCGAAAAAGTGCAAAATAAATTTAGGAAATATGTACGCTACCGAACTCACTATGATGAATCGACTAACGATCAGGTGATCGTTTCTCTTCACTCCTTAGCAAAACGACGAGAGGTAAAAGACATCGTATTCTTACATAAAATTATTAATGGTTTTGTCGAATCTCCCTACTTATTAGGTTCAATAAATTTCAGGTGTCCTATGCAAAACACTCGCTCACGAGACTTATTTTTAATTCCAAAATCTCGATGCAATTATTGTAGGAACGCATTATTAAAACGTAGTTGTAAAATTTATAATGATAAATATGCAGATATAGATATTTTACAATGTTCTTTACATCAATTTAAAAAACTATGTTTAAAGATGTTGTGAAATATATTAAGCACTAAGGATTTTTTTTTTCTTCTTTGTTTATATATATATATATTTTCATATTTGATGCATAATTTAGGGTTTTGTTTCTATTTAACTAGGTTTAGCTTTGAATATGTATAAGCTTCTGTTATGAATATAATGTTTTGTGTTTCCTTACTGTGTAATCTGTTTTGAAAATTGTTTTATTTTGAACTTTTGTTAATTTCGATTATTATTATTTTTTACTGTCTTATGTTGAACGCCATCTTTATATGATATTATTTTTATGTGGAAATTTCATTGGTTCTATGTCATTTTCTTTATGCTCTTTTCTATGTTTATTTGTAAAACTGTATATTTCCCGAATAAAATAAAATAAAATAAAATAAAAAAAATAAAAAATAAGAGGCAATAACCGTACAATGAGCCCAGTAAAATGGAAGTTTGTGGTGTATATTCACACAAATGTGAAGCATTACAAAACTTCCTTACTAACTATTCATATTTCAATCTAAATTTTCGATATTTCTTTGTAAAACCCATGTTGGTATGACAATGACGTTGGTACTGATAGCGAACTATGAAAATAATGCATCCATTTAATTTTTAACTGTGCTGGCAAAGGGTATGTTGAAGTGGTGTGTACATGTTGAGCGAATGAGTGATGAAAGAACGACTAAACATATAACGGTGTACTTTTGGTATTAAGGTGGCCCATCCCGCTCAACTCCCCATACAAACGGGGAAAGATCACGCCCATATTTCTTGTCAGAGATCCCAAGTTTTGCTCAAAATAGCTTTATTTGATCGAACTAGATGTCTGATGACCGTTAGCATTGTAAAATTGTGTTTGGTTTCTAAGTTATAAGGTCCGAAAGTTCGAATTTTTCGCGCGTTTTATACAATAACTTTGGAGGTGAATTATGCAATGATAAAGTAAGAACATCTTAAAAAGATTAGTCATCAGACATAGCTTATTTAATCAAGATTTATAATCTATTTGGTTTTTGTTAGATTTTTGACTAAAGCGGTCGTGGTTTACTTTTAGCTATAAGTCGTTTTATAATTAAAATTTTCGTAAATCTTATCAAATCATACACTATGCACATTGTCTTTTTTGTGGACAAGTTGCATCTTCCTAATCACGGAGCCTGTCTTTTTTTTTAAACAGAAGGTCCCAGAGCGCAACAGCACGGTTTTGTACAGTGCCCGCGAATGAGTTCGTCCCGCTGGGTTGGGCCACCTTAAGCGTTTCCTTTGCAAAAAAAGTTCAATTTTCATTACATTTCATTACTTTTGCCCTTGTCCCCGTCGTTTATGGGTTGGGTTCCACCACTGGACCACCAAGGACTCTCAATTCAGCAAGGACTATGAGCGACTGAATTGAGCACTGTAGCATTCCAGGCGCAGCGCATTGCTAGTGACACTAGAGCACAAGGAGTTCTAGCATGGGACCAAAGACGAGTACTTCAGTGGAAGTGAAGCTGGGTTTCAGCTTCACTTCCTTTGAAGGACTCTCAATCCAACAGTCTATATGTGAACATTGTAAACATTGCAGGTGCAGTGCGTGCGACAGTCTTTTCTTGTCGCTTATGGCACTGGAGCACCACAAGGAGTTCCAGCACTGGAGTCATGAGGACAACTACTGCAGCGATAGCGATGCTGGGTTTGAGGTCTCTCAATTCAACAATGTCTACATGTGTACACTGTACGATTGCAGGTGCAGCGCGTGCGACAGTCTGTTCCCGTCGCTGATGGCACTCGAGCACCACAAGGAGGAGTTCCAGCACTGGAGTGAGGAGGACGAGTACTGCAGCGATAGCGACGCTGGCTCCGAAGACTCGCAGCCCAGCGAGGACTGCGAGCGACTACTCTAACTTGAGCACTTTATTATTGCCGGGAAGAAACCCCTAGCCGCGCGCCTTGGGACTTTTGTATAGTTAAATCTAAGGCAACTCACTAAAACTGACAAATCCACTGAAACGAATGCTTTAATCAGTGGTGGAATTAATCATTTCTGCTCAAACCTTGGAAAACATATCTAGTGAAAAATATTGTTCCTTATAATCCTTGGAATAACCAAATTTTTTTTGTTAGTGAATTATCTTATCATGAGAGTAATGGCTGCTTGAAAATCACATAAATACACATGTGTTTGCATAAAACACAAAGGTACATAACACAATTGTATTTTAAGCTAGCATGCGCGAAAGGCAAGCAGAGTACGGGTTAATAGAAGACTTGAAGTAAATCAGCAGTAGGTGAAAAAGGCCCTTAACAAACAACTACATAGTTTTTGTAAAACAATCAAAAGCAGAATTTGTAACAGGTTTCCAGCCTCTACGACATATACTCGTACATATATTTTTTTCATATTGTTTTTGTTATAATAGTGAATTTAAGTTTTAAAGCTTTACTTCACATACATAATTATTGTAATGCTTTATTTATCCTGGTAGACAGGCTGGATAACTCCAGGCAGGCCACAATCTTTAAATTACAGAAATGTGCAATATTCACGATATTTTTCTTAAAGTAAGGTTCACGTGGATTTACGTAAAATTTCAGATTGCCGAAATTATTTGGTGAGCAATTATTTTGAAACCTGTCGCTTTTAGGGTCTTTTCCACCGAGTACTGATTAACTTAATCCTCACATTAAAGGGCCTTTCTTGCCATATCGCAATCGATACCAGTACAAGATAATCAGCAGTTAGTAATAAAGGCCCTTTAAGCGTCAATTCAAATAAATCAGCTCTTCGTGAAAACCAGGCTTAGACCCATTGGGCGACCTAACTCGTAGACATGATTTTCTACAAAATTTAATTATATCACATGTTTTGTGATGTTGGCAATATTGTAATAATAAAAAAACGAATTCCCTCCTTGATGTGTATATGTACCGACATGTATTGACCTGAATCAACTTGTTTAAATATTAGTAATGTTAGCCATATCCCGGCAATAATGCATATCACCTATACTCATAAGTACCTTTACCCATGTATGTTAGAAACATCCTTTTTAGGACTCGCTTAAAGGATATAGAAGGACTGAGTATTCTAAATATGTAAATATATTCACAAAATGAGTCTTAAAAAAATGTAAATATCGATAAAAGTATTATTTATGTAAGCATAGAGCACATGTTACAATAAGATATGTAATATATACCATAACAAAATTATTAAGTCATAGAAAGAGCGCATTGTGAATACTTGAGCAGTTGATTTGAAAATCAAAGGCTGTTACTGCTCCGGTTAACAGAGTGAATGCATGTTTCCATTGAGTACATATCGGTGTTAGTTAGGCGATTAGGTACTCTCTTCGAGCGCTATTTCAGAGTGTCAAGAGAGTTCGTGGCTTCTGAAGATTTCGGCCTAATAGAAGTGGTCCAAAAAGCCAAAAGATAACTCTTATTGTTATGTCCCTGTATGACTAAAAACTTTTAAATTGGACCATGCAATTCTCGAAATGTTGTGTGGCCAACTCTTCGTCTAGTAAATAGTATTTTTTTATGAAACACTCCTGTATATCTGTATATTTGTACAAATAAAACAAGCATTTGAAAATATGTACAGAAATGTTTATTTTATAGGAAATTACATAACCCATAGAGTACAAGCTACAACGGGGCGTCGTAAGTGACTGAGCTATGTCTGATCTCCCATAAATGTACCAAAAGGCCGTAAGTTCGGTGGATGCGCCGTGCGCTCGTAAGGTCCAGGGAGTGATGTACACATCTTTTAATTTTCCAATAGTTATCATATTCAGGAATACAAATCACGAATCTCTTATAAAAGCATACAATGAGTAAAGTCTAGTATTATGTAATAACCCTTTATCGTGTGCAATATGTTCTAACGAGCCGCTCGCGAGCTCGCTTCGCCTAGCGCGACACTTAAATAAATACAGAATACAACTTATTCTTACTCTTCATGCAAGCTAAGTAAAAAGCGAGTATGTTAGACGTTAATAAAATATATATAGCACTATAAAAACGGAAAGCCGTGCGCTCTGCACTCGGGGGCCACGCCACATATTTCACAGATAAGAGGGTTTCCTTCGCCGTTTAAATATTCACGTAATATCGCTCTCTCGACTGATGGACGGGCCGCGTCGCCGGGGAGGCGGCCTCGAGTGGTTCGTCAGGGCGGTTCGTCACAGCCGGGTGTTCCCGCGCTCTTCCACCGAAGAGGGCGCGCGCGGGGCCGCGGCCCTTTCACAAGCCGCGGCCCGTGTCGACGCTACTAACTAACGGCCGCCGAGGGCCCTAATGAAACGAGTCATCCACGACGAAAGGTTAAGTTAACAAAACGCAAGGAAACTGTGGGACGGTCTCGCGGCCGTCCCGCGACGCTATCTCGACGTCGCCGCGCGCAAAAAACAAATCAAAAAATCAAATGATAAAGTAAGAAGTTTAGAGGAGACTGGAGCCCAGAGTGGGGTCGTCGCTCGCTCGGGAACACAAGTTAAGTTGCTGAGTGGTGGGTGCTGGCAGCGCGACGTCTAGGCCGTGCCGTTCACCAGTTCCTTGGGCTCTTTGGGCTTGACGGGCGTGTCGCGCCGCTTGCCCACCGGCGGCCGCTGACCTGCCACACACAACCACTTTCAATATCCCTTCACGCTCGCGCCTACGAGCGGCTTGTAGCCTAGTGGCATACCAGAGGTCTGAGTTCAAATCCTTGCCCCGTTCATGCACAACTTTCTATCTCTTTCTGAGTTGGATAAGTGCATTTCGTCACGAATGCATGCTTCGGAATCCATGTAAAACTGTAGGTGAAAAATTGTATTTCCATTCAGTTGTGTAGCCGTGCTCATAAATGGTGTTGCGCCACTTGGCTACCGACGCCTGATTGTAAATTTTCAAATAAATAAAAATAACATTTCTCTTTTTACGTGACATCCCGAGATAATCTAACAAACAATAGGTGACTTCGAAAATGGAGGGCAATGTACCTTGCGGCTTGATGTGTTCGCGTTGTGGCTTGGCCGCCTCAGCTGCCGCGTCGGCCGGCGCGTCGCTGACGCCCGCCACCGCCGCCGCCACGCTCACGCTGCCACCGTTCTTCCACCCACCGCCTGCGCAGCACACGTCGTCACGACATCGGTCACCTCCCCACTCCTCAATATTGTTAGCAATCATCGGTTATGTGTTGTTAGTGTTTCTGATGCGCCCACCATGAAAAGTATTGTGAAAGCGCCATGCATGGCGGCAGTAAGGCATGCATCCCGATTTCAAATTCGTTGGCCACCCATCTGTTTTTTAAGCATCTATATCAATAAAGCAAATTCCTTTTAAGGGTGGTATGTATGTTTACATTTTCTCAATTCAAATTATTTTGTGTTCAAACTCATTCAAAGCAAACCTATAGTAAGTTCCGCCCATGAAGTCGTGTAAGCAAGTTATAAGGCGGACTACATTTAAATCTAGGAATATATAAAACAGAAATGAACTAGTATACATTCCACATGCATGATAAATATTTTACAAACTATATGGTATAGGAATATTATTATAAATATAGAATATTTTAAAATAGATACATAAAATAATACACACTCCTTGTGTAGTAGTAACGGATTAAGATTCAATATCAAATATACTTGCCACAGAATTAGAAGGATTGAGAATAAATTGGACGATTCAATTAGTCAACAGCGTAAAAGAAAGCAGAATTGGTGGTTTTTTTTAATTTAATTTTTTTTTGGAGCACTGTGTGTGGGTACATTTAGTGACCATGTCAGCTAAGTTGGGTATGTCTTACTTTACTATGTCCTTCTACTTAATATAGTTTTTACAAAAAAAATATAATTGTATTGCTTTCTCGGAGCCTGGCTGCCTCAACATGGTCTGTACGTTTCCAGTGTCCAAGGTAACAAAGAATTGGTGATGTATTGTATTGTTTATTCACCATCCATAGACAGTACACTGCACTCGGATTGGACGTATCTTATTTTTTGCCAGTTTAGCAATCACAGCAAAGAACTGGCGTGAAACTTTGCTGAACATTTTTTTTTCATGATGATGGAAGCGATATGACACGGAAAACATTAATTTCTGTGCATGCAAAATTTGTATTGGAATTAGATGGGAGAATGAAAATGGAAATTAGGTAAAGAAGCAACAGGATTGGCGTATTATTATACGGGCTGACTTTTTCAAGTATGCCTTAATGACAAAATGCGAAGCGATAAGAAATAACGAAAAGCACTCAAAGTAGTCATGAGTCTGGATTTTTATAAACACTAAAACAGCATTAAAAAAAAAATCTACTGGGGAATTGACTCATTAATTTTGGGAAAAACACAAACTGTTTTATTGCACTGTACTGTGTAATGTATGAATACTTCAAAATATGAATCTGTTATCAAGTTTCCTTTAGTTTGACATATAACTTTCCATGTGGTCTTTATAAGCGACACAATGGACCGATGCAATAATCTAGCGTGCATTTTCTCTTTCAAAACAAATTCCCTTTCCAGCTAGATGCTATTTTCGAAAATAGAATAATGCAGTTTTAGTTTTTATAAAAATCGGCCTCGTGACTCTTTTGAGTATATTTGTTATTTATTGGTTTTGGATTTGGAAACAAAGGCACACTTGAAAAATTCACATACATCACGTAATAGCAGTCACTGTTGTAACTTTCCCCATTAAAATATTTTGAGTGTCCTGATGTGGTCAAGTATGAGAGCACTCTTAAATAGGATTGCTGCTTATCCACCATCTGCTCGAGGAGGGGAGGGAGTAGCGACAGAAACTGATCCGTATAGTGGCAGCGGGTCGCCTTCATAAAGTCCAAAAAGCATAAGGTCCAAAACCCAGAACATCCAAAAGTATGTATTTTTGCATATATTTATAAATGCAAATATTATAATCTAACCTAACCTAATTGAAAAAGTTCCGTATTCATTAGTGTTTTGGACGGTATGGGTTTTGGACCTTGTGCTTTTTGGACTTTATGATGCGTCCCCGTGGCAGCATAGCCACTTATTAGTGACAATAGACTGTTGGTAGCGCAGGCCAGTCAGTTCGCTTACGAATGTAGGATGTTAACAGTGAATGTTCATTGTTCTAAATGGTATCATGTACAGGAAATACTACATGTCGTTGGAACTCGAAAACATCACAATTGAGCGAATACTAGGAGAACTGACTGGCTAGCGCTACCATCAATAATTCACTAAAAAGTGTCAGCGCTGCCGCTATACGGATGCGTATCTGTCGCCTCTCCCGTCCTTTCCATTTCAATGTTGGCCAACCGTCAGCCTAAACGGTGTTCTTTTACATTAATTTCACGAATAAATTAGTACGAAAACGTTTTTATACATTAACTGAAAAAAAAAAACCACATCAAAGTCTATTGCCTCGAGGACAATACCTCGAGTGGTCAAAGTTACGGCAGAGACGGCTGTTACGCCCTGTACAATACGGGAGTGGCAGGTGTATAGGCATGAGGGCGGGTGTACCGTTCTTGCGGCGCCGCCTCCTCCGCGCGCCGCCCGCCTCGCCCCCGCGCTCCTCCGACGACGCCGACTCTACGCACCCATCGCTACGTCACTACCGCGACCCCGCACCCCGCACCACGCAACCCCGCACCGCTACCGAGCTCCATTCAACAAGACTTTTTTTTTTCAGTGTGAATTTTAAGTAGTTCCCTAATCACGATTTAAACTCGGATATGAAAGAATGATGTGAACACCCGGGCTTTTTGACACGAGAAACGGCTTAGGCTGCGGTACGGGTACTTGCCAGGGATCATGGATTCAAATACCCGTGCCGTTAATACCCCACTTTCTTTCTCTTTCCGAGTTGGATGAGTGATTGATGAGAGATCACAGATGCGAGCTGTTCTATAGTTCAGAATCCATATATAATAGTAGTGGTAGCGTTAAACCCACCCGGGTTGGAAGCATTGCAAAGATGGAAAACAAACAAATGGCACCGTAGTCCTTTAAGAATGCGGTGTATTGGGCTAATCATCATGACGGTGGGTACGGTATTAGCCATTCATATACACGGTGTTAAACAAGTTCGCGACATTCCTGAAAGGGGGTTATTTTGGGTCGCATACTGGTTCCGAAAACAAAGGATTTTTCTTGTTTTCAGCTTTTGTTTTTAAATTTTCGATTTGTAATACTTGTATGAAAGCGTAGTATGGCATCGTAATGGGAATCGCACTGCTTTCTAAAGTAGGATTTTTTTTTAAATAAATGTGAAAATTTACATTCGGATCAACGCGATACAATTGGCGGCGGCCCCTAGTCACCTGCGAGACAGCAAACGCGTGACCTTGGCAGTGGCGTGTACACATGGCGTGCTTACACCATTCCAAAGGGAAATTGTCGCTGAGGTAAAAGTTTGGATTAAATCTGCAATTTTTTTGACTATTTTAGATTTAATTTTTAAATACCACAAAATTATCAGTATACGAAATAGTTAAATAATCGGTATTAAAATAGTAATGTCGCGAAAAAAATGAACACCGTGTATAGTGGCATATAAAAAAAATAAAGGTAAAGATTACGAGTATATCGAAATTAATAATTCTGAAATGAATCAAGTCAATCATTCAAGAAACCATTTTAGTTCATCAAAACTAAAAAAAAACATGTTTAAGAGTCAGACCTCTGCTGTTAAAGCAATATCTTTTAAATAAACTTGAGAACAGAGCTGGGTAGCATCAGACATATGCAAGTACATTGTCCAATGATGACAATAACAACGAACTTTTACGGTACTAATTAAAATGTAATAGGAGTGTGCAAATACAGAGTAAATAAACGTACATAATAAGGGAATACATATAAATATAACCCATACTTATAATTAAGAAAGCATCAACTACTACATTTTAACTAGCACTTCCACACATATTGCATTTACATTTTGTGGGACTAAAGGCCATGTGGCCTTACCACATTTACAATGTTCAAATTGATGAAAAAAATCAAATTGCTCAAATTAGTCGGGATTACATTATTAAAACTGGCTTAGACTTGATCAATTGCATTACCTTCATTTTATTTTTTGGTTCTCACAAAACATTTATTTTCCCAAAATTTTCTGATTCATGCTTCAGCTATAGGAAATAGGTTACATTTAAATCATATTTTTAAACACAGGAAATTTTATGTAAACACTGAGAGAGAAATTCTCTGAAATCCTTAAAGCCCTCCATGTTTTGATCATG
This sequence comes from Incurvaria masculella, assembly GCA_946894095.1. NCBI lineage: Eukaryota > Metazoa > Arthropoda > Insecta > Lepidoptera > Incurvariidae > Incurvaria > Incurvaria masculella. The sequence goes on along the minus strand of OX335653.1, from coordinate 18,982,386 downwards.
ATGAAAACACCATAGTATTAGCTCCTTGACCCATCTCTATAAACAAATACCCCACATGCCAGTTACAATGATTTTTCTATATTTTATTACTTCAATCATAATGATAGAGCACCTCAAAACTACAATATCAATACAGACCTATGGTTTTCAATATTATTGTGTAATTCAGGTAACATAATAATATTAATAATTTCAGCTCTGGATAAAATAAAAAAAAATTGGTTATTCTAAGTGGAAATTAAAATTACAAAATGAACTGGACAACTAGAAAATTTATTATATCGATGTTTTATTGTATAAAGTATTGTTTACTGTTACTATTGAATGGTTTTGTAATACTAACAATGTAATAAATATAAAAAAAAGCATTTCAACAGTCTGCGTTCTACTGTATACAAATCACTTAACAGGCATGCAGTAATTTACTTTGCTCTACATTATGAATCATTCCACGATATAACTTCACTATCCGTGTCTTCTAGGAAAGGTTGTAAACAACACTAAAAATATTTGAACAGATAAACATTGTCTTGCTTGCCTACTAAGAGTCCAATTTTCTGGATGATAATAATCTTGTCAAATGAGTGGATAAATATGTGCAAATATATTTACAATGATACTTTGTCTTTTATGGTTACCGGCAGCTCACTAGAAACCAAGAGCAGCATTGACTTTTTGTTTGTATCGGTGAGGGCGATTGAGACGCTCAGAGCATCGGTTTTCTGTCGTTACCTATCATAATGATTACAAGCAGGGCTCATTCTGTAGTGTCCTTATTGTTTTTTTTTTCCTGGGCATGTAGCATGCAATCAGTCTCTAGACTATGAGCAGATGTGTTGCGTGTGTTTTTGTCGTGTAGTGTTAGTTCCCCATTGGGAGCTTCTCATGCTACGGGGACGTTGTTTACGCCATCTAGGTCTAGTATGTTACGCCTCTTCAAGCGTCGTAAGCAGTCGGGGACAGTAAGCTGCACTGCCAGCTGGTTTGGATGCTTCATAAGTCGCTTCTTGTATTTTTTTTTATTTTTTTTTTATTCAAAGTGTTGATAGGACTTTAGCCGCATTGCGGTTATGCCAGTCCCATAGTAACTATTGTACACAGTTTTAAGGTCTCTCTAACCTCTTAAAGCTAAAGAGGCCTTAAAAAAATGTATTAATGTTTTACAATTTTTAGATAGTGGTTGCGATAATGCATAATGAATTCCGAAAAAATAGTTGTATGCATCTAACTTCAATTTGTCCATTAATTTTCGCCTCAGTGGTTCGTTCTGCACACACTCCATCAAAATGTGAAATTGGTCTTCAGTCTTATTACATACATTACAATTAGGTGAATCCACTTTTCGCATCAAATAGGCACTTTTATTTAGTGGAGTGTGTCCTGATCGGAGTCTCAAAGCAATTACAATGTCAGTGCGGGAGAGACCTGAGCTTTCGAACCATGGTCTTCGTAGCGGCTCATTTTGGAGAGTCTTGTACCAAATGCCCTTCTCTACCGATCTCCTGTCGAAGTGCTCTTTCCATTGAGTGCTACAGAATTCCTTAGCATCCGTCAAAAGATCACTAAAGAAAGGCTTACATGTCCAAGTATTGTCACAATTCACTGCACTTTTCGCTAACTTGTCGGCCCGCTCGTTGCCTTCTATACCAATGTGAGATGGAATCCATTGCAAACTCACTTCCTTGCCCATAGACTGTAAATGTAAAAACAGATTTAAGATTTTATATGCGATGGGTCTTCCCCGTGACCCTCCCGTGCAATTCACTAGGTGTTGAAGAGCGCTTTTAGAATCTGTTAAAATGATTATTTCTTTTGATATTACACTAGAGCTGTACGAGAGTGCTTCGAGTATTGCTACGAGTTCGGCTGCCATGATTGGGATGCGTGCCTCAATTTTGAATTCCATCCCACAACGGACTTGCGGATCCCAGAAGGCCGCACCGATACCATTACTATCAATAGATCCATCAGTGTATAATTGGTAATGTGATTTGTAATTGGTTTTCAACATTTTCTCTGACGCTGTCCGGAGTTCTTCAGTATTGTAGCACCTTTTTCCTTTATTTTTGGACGGGATGGTGAGGCTTACATTGGGTGCGATCGGTATATTTGCTATCCAGGTACACAATGAAAACATGGGTAGCACCTCACTATTTTCAATTTTACAGTGCTTATATCTTTTGTAAATAATAGCTAAAATCGGAATACTATGGTTATGCCAATAGTTGTTGTCACTAGTTTCTGCGAGTTTCTGTATCACCAAAATGATGGGGTTGTTTTCATGTGACATTGCTTTTAGTACATACTTGCTAGCTAAATAGTAAGTTCTTATTTGTAGGGGTTGTATACATAAATCACTTTCCATCACGTGTATAGGTGTGGTCCTGCTGTACCCTCCAATTATTCTCAAAGCTCTATTTTGTAGCACACTAAGTTTGTTGAGATTAGATTGACAACTATTTCCATAGAGAAAGCACCCATAATCCAATCGGCTGCGTATTAAACTTATGTATAGACGTCTCAAGTGAACTGGGTGTATACCCCAAGAACTTCCTGCAAGTGCTTTAAGTATGTCTATATATTTTGATGTTTTTGAAAAATTTTGGATTACTTGTTTTCTCCATTTTAGACCTTCATCCAACCATAATCCCAGCGATTTGACAAATGATGATCTCTTAATATTTCTATCATCGAGTTGAATGTTTACATTATTTCTCCTGTGACCCCTGGCAAAAATACATATGTCTGTCTTTGATACCGAAATGTCTAAACCAATTTCATTTAACTTTTTTACAATAGCTTTAATGTTGCTTTCTAATATATTTTTTGCATCATGCAATTTTGAAGACGTAATAAATACAACAAAGTCATCAGCATACTGAGAAATTAATACGTTGGTAACAGATTTACAAATATTGGCAGTAATTAGGTTAAACAAGAGTGGTGACATTGGATCTCCTTGAGCAAGCCCTTTGTCACATTTCCTGATTATTAATGAACCTTCCTCAGTAGGTGTCTCTAACAGTCTTTCCCTCAAAAAATTCCAAATGTAGTGTATAATTTGCTTGCCAAAGTTATAGTTTCTCAATGTTGTTATAAGTACTGTAGTATTAACATTATTGTAAGCATTGTCTATATCTAAGAAGCAGGCGAGAGTGGGCTGGTTCTGGACCTGTCCGAGTTGTATTGAGGTCACAAGTCGAGCTAAATTGTCCAGACAGGACTGTCCACGCCTGAAGCCAATCGTGGACTGAGATAGCAATTTATTCCTTTCTGTCCACCACTCTAGCCTCCTTGTTAGTATGACATGAAATATTTTACATAAACAGGAAATCAGAGATATTGGGCGCAGAGAAGAGACAAGTGTTGGGTCACGACCTAGCTTAGGTATTGCTATTATCCGAATTATTTTCCATTGAGTTGGCACAAAACCTGTTTGTAATATCCTATTATATAAATGGAGCAATACAACCTTACCAGCTTGAGGAAGATGAAATACCATAGAGTAGGTGATACCATCAACTCCCGGAGCAGTATCCTTGTGTTTGAGTGCATTGCTAAACTCCACTGGTGAAATGTTGTCATCTAGCATCCCGCTACGATCCTCTTCAAATGACATCGGGGGCGCCTCGACCGAGTCAGGTGCAAGTGTGCAGAGAAGTTGTTCTATCTTGTCCTTGGCAACTGGTGTATGTGCTTTCTTAACTCCCTTCATCCATCTCATCTTCCTCCACATTTCTGATGATGTAGTTTGGGAATTAATGTTATCGCAGAAATCATTCCAGCTCTTTGTTTTTGCAGTTCGGGTTGGTCTGCGTGTTTCTGTGATTCTCTTTTGTAGGTGAATGAGGTCTCTAGGGCAACCGTTTCTTCTGAAGTTAGCTAGGGCCAGACGTCTTAGAGCTACAAGTCTCGAAAGGTTGGGTCGCCACCACGGTTTTGGTTGAAAATTAAACTGAGGGTTTTTATTCAATTTAATACATGGAATGCTTTGGTCGGCGGCTTCATTAATTTTTTCCAGTAGTGAACTATATATTTTTTCCATGTTTTCTGATAGATTAATGTTATGTAATGAGTCTTCAAGGTGCTTTTGATATTTTTTCCAGTCAGCTGCCTTCATATTTTTTCTTTTGTTTTGCTGAGGACTATACTGGAATCCTATGGTGAAATGTATAATGATATGATCGCTACCGAGGGATTCGTTAGTTGTTTTCCAGTCCATCATGACTGCAAGATCTGAAGTGGAAAAAGTGATATCGGGGGATGTTTTCTGCAGGGTTCCGTTAACAAGTTTGATGCGTGTTTCTCTACCATCGTTCATTGTAACATAGTTGTTATCGAAGCAAGCATTGTTTATAAGAGTGCCTCGAGTATCAATCTTGCGATCCCAGTTAAGGTGATGGCCATTAAAATCTCCTGCTAATACTGTTCCACTACCGAATTGCGAAAAGAGGGTATCCCAGTCACTTTGTGTCGTTCGTACACATGGGGGACAATATATCAAAAGTATCCTCTTGATTGGATTACAGTTCATTAGTTCAGCACCGAGAACTTCTATACCAGGGTTATTATTATTCACTATTATTTCCTTAAATTTTACAGACTTATGTGACGCGATTAGCACTCCACCATATCCATCGGGTCGATCTTTACGTAAGATATTGTATCCATTGAGTTTAAATGTTGTTGAATTGTCTAACCATGTCTCTGACACTAAAGCTATGTGAATTTTTTCGTTATTTAAAAGGAGTTCAAGGTCGTGTCGCTTTGGGTTCACACTGTTAGCGTTCCATTGTAAAATTTTAATATTCGGTTCTGATCTAAGCTCTGTTAACAAAATTGAAAATTGACCCATTAGAGATTAAGGTCATCAAATAGCTGAGTGCTTCCTTTACTATTGTGTCCACCATTGCAGTAATTTTCTCACCCCAGCTCAGTGTATGACTTATTGCTAATTGTTGTATTTTTTCCAGCAAGCGCTTCCACACTGAAGGGCTCTCGTCTGGTCTAGTGCTCTCTCCAGGGGGTTGGGTGTCATTACAGTTTACCTCGAGATGGACTGGAGTCGGTGCACCTTCCTGTGCACTGGATGGTAGGTCCCTCTGCATTGCTGGCCTCTTCGTGAAGCTCTCACTTCTCCGTGGTCGTGGTGGTGGACGTATGGAGGCGCTCGAGTGGCCCGGCGAGGCAAGCCCCTGGGATATGTCCGCTTCCGGCCTCTGCCCAGCACATACAGAACTGTATGTGCATGTCGGAGAAGGGGAAGCAGCACCCCCAGGGGGGCTCTGCACAGCAATGGTCACGCCAAGGGTATTTGTAGCTGGAGCCCGTAATTGCTTTTCTCTTTTCTGTAGTGCCATTTTGTAGGTGATGTTATCATTAGACATCATTTGCCGAACATCTTTTTCTTTAATATAAATGGGGCATGATTTGGTCCAGAGCCATATGCGCTCCTTTGCAATTAATACATTTGAATGTAGTTGTTTCGCAGTTATCGTGGTTTTCACCACATTTTGGGCATTTTTTCTTCGATCCATTCGGGCATACCTTGTAAGTGTGACCAAAGTGCCAGCAGCCCGAGCATTGCGTCACCGGGAACACGTAGGGCTCTACACTTAACCTAACCCCATACGCATAAACGTACGGAGGCAAGCGCGGCCCTCGAAAGCACACTCGCACCGCCTCAGACTTTGTCCACTCACCAAAAGTAATTTTTCTCTGGAGACGCATAAGTGAAACTATTTCGACGTCACACGTTATTATTTTTGTTATGTCTTCCACTTCCAAATCCAGGTCAATCTCACGTATGACTCCGAATGAGTATTGAACATCTGTAGTTTTAGTACATTTTATTTCATTTTTTATTAGCTCCTCATTCTCAAGCACTTTTTTCATACCATATTCCGTTTCGCATCTAACAAGAGCCTTGTATGGGGTGAGGTATTTGATTTTGGCAATATCGTTATTACCTTGAAGCAGTTTAGCTAGCGCAAGTTGTTTGGGCAGCTTCTGCTTTCTAGTGATGTATATCTCAAAATATTCTAATCTAGTCACAGCTTGGTTTGGGCCTTCGTCTCTTTTCTTTTTAGTACGGCGAACCTCGCAGAAACCCGTGGTGTCTTCTTCAGACGACTCCCTGCGTCTTTTACTAGAGGAAGTATTGGCATCTAACACAGTCGGATGGTCTATCAGCTCGGACTGATCCCACTCCAATTCTTCCGTAATAATCTGGTCTGTAGGTATATCCTCCACTGAAATAAGGTCCTGTTCATCATCGGAAGACCCGCCGGGGTCTCCAGGGTCAGGATCAGACACACTCATAATAAAGTTTTTGTGGGTAGAAACTAAAGATCTATAGATTCATTATTTGCACTTTCCCTGGTTAATGTTCTAGTATTTGATAAAACCACAGTAAATTCACTTAATTAACATTATTAGCTTTATTTTAAGCTATAACACATAACAAAACACTCGGTATTTGTATTTGTTTAGGCTAGTTAAAGTTGGAGCAGGCAAAAACGGAACTTGCCAAACATTTGCACGAACTGTGAAAAAGTTCTTGTATTTTGCGGCAAATGTTTTTATTTCTTCCTTTATTGTCTTGATTTGAAGATAGTAATGGACCTCACAGTTTCTTATAAACCATGGGGTATTTCCTAGCTGTTTCAGTATTGAGTCATCAGCTCGTTGCATAATTCTTACGTTGTAGTCACAGGCAGAACCCCATAGCTGCATGCCATAGGTCCAGATAGGCTTGAGTACTGTCCTATAAATAAGGTGCTTGTTGTCAATCGACAGCTTACTATTCCTGTCCAGCAACAACTACAGTCCCCAGTACCTGATGTTGAGTTCATCTCTCTTAGTTTGGATATGTTTTTTCCATGTTAGCCCACGGTCCAGATGCATCCCTAGGTATTTGACTGAGTTGCTTTGCGGAAGTGTTTGGTCACCTAACTTCACAGGTGGGCAATCTCCTCTTTTCAGAGTAAAGGTAACGTGGACAGACTTTGAGGCACTTGCCTTGATTCTCCATTTCTTCAGCCATAGTCCTTATGGTATAAATATATTCACAATTTTTTTCGTGCCCTATGCATAGCTCTCTAAAGTGATGCATGTGTTTGGGAGAGGGTGAGTGGGTGTGTGAGTGCGTGTGTACACCAACCTCGGTCCGCGCTGGAGACGTCCTGGCTGTCCAGCACAGAGCTCTCGTCATCAGTCTGCCGGCGTCGATCGTCGCGTCGGCGCGCGTTCTGAACAAACCACACACAACACAAATAGAATGGAATATATGTATATCTAGCAAATGCGATGCGTAAACGTTGCAAATATCAATTGTATATGTTCTGAAGGGACCTGAAACTATGATGATTCTCTTAAGAATTGAACTAGAAGTTCCAGAGATATGACACAATTAAAATTGAACATGATAGGAATTTACATAGATCCTGATGAGATCTTTTATTGAGTAGCAAGTGCTTTAGATTAATTGCTTTCTTTTTAATTATCCAATTTAACTTATGTGACGTACATATTCTAAAATGTACTTGTGTGTCTTTTGCTAGTTGCATACGCAGTTAATTTTTTTATAACGATTTCTGTTAATTATATGTATGTACAACCGTTTTGGCGCCTTATAAATAAAATAAAACAAAAAATCAAAGTTCTAGAGATATCACACAATACAATAAATTGCAACAATATGATAGGAAACTAGATCCCTCAGTACCGTGTTTTTCCAGATCGCCCTGACATCTGCGACTCTCTTGGTCGCAGCTAGGGCTCCACAGGGAGCCTGTAGAGTATCTACAACTGCTGCACTTGGCAAGTCCACCTTACCGCCTGAGTGACAGCTGACCTGAAGTGCAGCAAGCTTCATCCTGGATGACATGGCTGAGGACCTACCACGTAATGGCTGTTGGTTTAGCACTACGCAGGAGACACGTACTGGATTATGAAGTACATTTTGGCAGCCGTAGACGCGAACATAATTGGAATCCCGGATGCACTTACAGTGTGAGTGCGTCCGTTCTCAAGTGGCGCCCGTCGGTCTTCACCGCCGCCGCCGCCGCCGCGCCGCGTGCCGCCCTCGCCCCGCTCCACCCGCTCCCCGCGCTCTCCGCGCTCACCGCCTCTGTCCCGCGACCTGCAACATTACAATTACATATTGCTCCAGAAAACTAACATGCACACAGCTCCGGTACCTATCTTAATAATATAATGTGGATATTATCCATGAGGTTTTTTTTTTATGCAACCTGACATAGATGGCTAATACCACACAACTACTGTTATGATATTAGCCCAATACACCACATTCCCGAAAGAATTAGATGCCATATCAGGACTTTCCCTTTATGAGCACGGCTAAATTTAACTGCATGGAAATCACGCGACAATTTTTCATTGCCGCTTCGACCATCATCCAATGCGATGGTACCAACCCGGGCGGGCTTAAGCCCTACCACCTACGACCTACAGTTTTTCATGGATTCCGAACCATGGAGCAGCTCGCATTCGTGACAAAATGCACTTATCCAACTCAGAAAGAGAAAGAAAGTGGTGCACGGGGCGAGGATTTGAACCCAGACCTCTGGTATTCTAGGCAAGTCCCCGCGCCACGAGGCTACTCGCCTTCTAGAGTAGAATTGTCGGGATGGATGTTGACCAGTCCCCTCCACTCAAATACACAGAACCAAATTTTGTGTCTGCGTAGCCACCGGCGCTTGGAGGAAATAGGACAACAACCGACCCGGCCAGTCTACCTGGGCTATTGTCTTGGCGGCAATACATCATAGTTGGATATTTGTTTCCTTCACTAAGTCTCGTAGATTATGCTTAAGAGATGACAACATGAATATTACAAACTGCTTTTGAGGGAGTAATGAGGAGTCACAGCTCGCACTGACCGGTTGGTGGGGCGCCCGCCGCGGCCGCCGCGCCCTCCGCGGTACGAAGGGTAGTGCGAGGGCTCCCCGCGCTCCCCGCGCGGCGCCCCGCCGCCGCCGCCCACGCGCTCCTCGCTCATGTCGGGCGTCGTGCGTCGCCCGCCGCCTGCACACCGTCACACATAGTATCGTCGCTTTAGTCACAGGCTTAGAGGGTAAGGCAAGAGTTCTTTCAAAAAGCACATATCCCCCATTAAAAAAAACCGGGTTGTGGTTCTCAGATTGTTGAAGGAAAAAAAAATTATTTTCGAGCGTCATTTCATCTTGTTTGAATACTGGTTTTTTTATGAGTACTCAGATTATTTATTACCTTAATCTAAATTTGAATCAATTATCTGCGTGTATTTTATTATTTTTTATTCATTATCCATAGACATTGAAATCGGATTTGTCATATTATGTCATTAGTATTTCTTTTGTTAAACTCTTATTTTGAGTTGTAAGGATCAATGAAAAAAGGTGACAGGTGGTGCAAAATTCAAATCAATGGGATCAAATCTCCTGGCGCTCGGCAAGGCAAGCGGTCAGGTGAGGGGAGGTGCGGCGGTACTCACTCTGCGGGTAGCGGTGGTGCGGGAGCGGCGGGCGCGGGCGCGGGCGGCGCGAGGAGGGCGCGCCGCGCGCCGACGGGTACACGGCGCCGCCCGGCCCGCCCATCATCACGCGCAGCTGCTGGTCGATCTCCTGCTTCTCGGCGCGGAGCTGCTCCACCTCCTGACCACAAAACGCGTCATGTGAACTTGTTGGACTGTTAATAAAATGATAAAACTTGCGGATCTGGGCATCCTCCAGTTCCCCCGCTACCAGATGCGCTCCCGCCTTCTTAGGTCGTGCCCTACATGAAAAGGGAAGGAGATCCCGCTGTCTCAATTTTTTTAAAAACTACCATTCTCACTCAAAAGTAGATGACACATGAAAACAAAGTCGCAGACATATTGGAGAGTTTGTTTGAGGGGAACTGACTTGGCATGCATTTTGGGAGTATAATCGCCGCAGTAGTAGGACCAGCCGGTTTCCCATACGTTTATATGCACAGTTTATCCATACGGTGAAGTCACAATATTGGCCACGTGCAACTTCTTCCTTTTCTCTTTTCTGGCAGTTAATATTTATTTGTTTATTATTAATTATTATCAATGGTTTTTTTTTCAATTAACTATTTTTGCACTTTTTATTATGACAAGCTTATGGAAAGGATATATGAACTACCTTAAAAGTATTTGGAAGCTAAAATAGGACACGGTGTACATGTAACAATGTTATGCACTTTGGACTGTTTGTTAAGGTTACAAAAACCTTCAGTTCATCTGGTGATTGCACACAATGTTTGCAGGTACAGATACAATATTTAAACATATTGTATTTGTATTTTGTATTTGTATTTTATTCATCATCCATAGACAGCTTGCTGCACTTGGAATCGTCAAATTTCTATATTTAACATCGTTAATCATAATCATAATTTTACATTCGTCAGTTTGTGAAAACTATTTACATTGTAATAAGTAAATTAATAATATAATTTCTAAAGCAATGTAGCATTAAATGTCAAAGTACAAAGATACACAGAGTAATAAAATAGAATATTTTTTTTAAATTGTAAAGAAAAAAAAAAGAAGTTAAAGTTATTTCCGTTTTTAAAAGTAAATCAGTGGTCAGACTCTAGAACGAACATATTTTTGTCCTCCAACGCATCCTTAACAGAGTATCTATACAAAAACAATACTTCTAAAACATGTGGTGCTAATTAACACACTCAAATGGGTTACCATTTGACAGCTCGCTGGTTATACGTTAAAAAGTGCCAGGTGCGGGGGGGTGGGGGTCATTACCTTGAGATGCGCCACGTGGTACTCGACCAGCACCTTGGCGTTGGCGATGTTCTCCTTGGTGCCCACGAACACGAACGGCACGAGGCCCTCCTCGCGCGGGATCGTCGGCTGCGGCTCGTTGTCGCCCTCCACCTTCACCTGCCGACCGACGCACGGACACGTGTCACAGCATAGCAAAATTTTACTCATACCTATAAACCGGGAGTCTTCAAGGATAAATTTGAACTAGCTCAGCAGCAATAGTCCGCAAATCTGCTGGTATGGTGCCTTGCTGAGCGTGGTTTTGCGAGGCGAGGTGTATTTGGCTTTTCCGAGCACCTTTGGTCCTCAGCACAGCCAACCATACCGGTTTTTCATTTAAAAAAACACAGTTTTAATGGGGAAGAATACACAAAGCTTATTGTAGGTGTCGTATGAGCGACTTCACTTCTGAAGCGCGAAAACTGTCATTCTTGTCTAGTTTTTTTTTGTAGTATTAGATGAAAGATGTACTCAATGATGCAGATAGATAAAGGTTTGGAAGAAAAGAAGGGCTTTTGTTTGTTTGTCTTCAAGCTAATTTTAATTTAATTAAAATGACGGTACAAAGTTTGAAATGAATATTATAGGTTATTTTCTTGAGATTTCGATATTCATAATATCCATAATGTATAATATTTCAATTACATACATTGAGTAAAATACATTATTTAAATCCATTACTGTTTATTTTGTAGGGTCTCAGGCAACTTTGCCAGATCTTTTAGGGTAGGTCGCCTAGACGTCACCTGTTGTGATAAATAAGCAGTTTTCTTCCTCATTCCAAATATACGTTAGTTCCTGAACGGAGGCTAGATGGCGCCACACTCTCAATGAACTGATCGTGAGACGATGGGCGATAATATCACTAAGCTTTTCGGGACTGGAAGAATTTGCTAAGCATTTAGGTAGCACTTGAGCAGTATGGGGGATCAGTGGATTTCTACTTCAACGTAAGAGGGATATATAAGTCAGCCACAGTTAGTCAATAATTCTGAATCTGATCGTCTTTGACTTAAGGCCCTATTTCAAAAGCTTGCTTCATGTCCTGAGCAAAACCTTTGAATATTTCTTTGTAGGAATTTGCCATATCCATTATTGTCCGGATCTAATAGTCTGTAATAATTTGTGGATGATGGGTGTTGACGAGAGACACAACAGGTACCAATATCACGTATGGCTGCAGGTACTTTTGTAAACTTAGAGTGAGTAGATGCTAAAAAAGATAACAACAAAGTTTCTATCTTACCAGTTATTCTTTGCTGTGATTGTTAAACTGACTAACAATAAGTTATATCAGATCCGGGTGCAGGATTCTGCGTATGGATGATAAAGAAAAAATATACAAGAAACAGGAGTCTCACCCGGACGACACCACTCTTGTCGACAATCTCCTGGATGACCTTGCCGTTCTTGCCGATGACTTTGCCCACGAGGATGCGCGGCACGCGGATCGATTCCTCACCGTACTCCAGCAGCGAGCGTGCCATCCTCACGCTCTCCGAACTCTGCAAAACGCATCAGAATTATTACTCGATGACACCTATACTAGCGATGGGTCATTCCGGGTGCACCCCATTCCGAGAACCCGCTTCCTCTGCTTTAGTTACTAATTTTGACACTTCTCATTATCCTTACAGACTCCTATTCCCATTACCACTCCCCCATTAAGTTATATCCATTCAGTCTTATTTCCAAGCGGCTATGAAAAGTAATTCCACCCCACATAATAGTAATTCTAGAATCAGCCGCACAATTCTTTTATTTTTTTGCTAATTAGAAATTTTCAATGAAAACTTAGATCCGATTGAAGACTTTTGCGGTTTCTCGGATTACCCGAATTTCCAGACTAAAATTATAGCCACTCCGGGTTGGAAATATACTCATTCCGAAGTGGACATTTTAACCATTCCAATTTTGTGGTTTCTCGACGGGTTCTTGAAGTAACATTGGACCTTCATTCAGGAGGTCATTCTGGACGTGTGGAGTTAGAATGGGTTTTGTTTTAAAGGATCTACATCGATGACTATATTACTAACAACCATGTAAGTTTGGACCCCACCCGAGTGCACTCTGAAACGTTGGTGGGTAAGTCTTGTAGAGATCTTTAATAATTTGAATTGCTTCTATAATGTATCAAAGCTACAGGAAATGTACGTGGCCCTTCATCCTATACCGCCACCAAGCTAAACCCTCGCAAGCACTTCATCGCAAAGACGAGTTGTGGACTCTTGGAACAAGCTACCTAGCTTACGTTATTTGTTCGAATTCAGTGAATTCGTTTAAAAATAGATTCGAGCAGTATGTAATACAAAATAAACTTTAAGTGTTGGGATATAGATGCATCTGCGAAAGCTGCTAGTCTATCAAAAACAAAATAATAATAAAAAGTTTGATAAATAATAAATAAATAAATGTAGCCTACCTCGCCGCAGATCTTGAAGGTGCAGCTCATCTCCTCGAGGTCGATGTTGGTGATGCCCTCAACCTTGCGCGCCTGCTGGATGTTGGCGCCGTGCGTGCCGATGGCGAGCCCCATCAGGTCCTCGCGCACCGAGAACTCGTCCGTGTATCTGGGGGCATAGACACTACAATCACACTATCTGCCTGCGTGAGCGTTTTCATTGAATTTGCCCGCATCGCTCAGCATACATGTGAGTTTCGTTCGAGCATTGCTCGGGTTGTTAGGAAGTTCAGTGCGCATAATAAAATTAAATAATAATTTTTTTGCTAGTAACAATATCTCCTGTTGACAATACATAGATATTATTAAGAAAAAAAACCTATTACATCTATATAGCATAACATTTATATACTTTAAATTTACTAAAATAGTTTTGTTAGTGGATCAAAAATGGACAACTCTTTTTGTGGTGGTGCTAATATTTTGTATCGAAATGTTAAATTTATATTATGTCCCTATATTTTAAACATAATATTAGGTAAACTTAATAATGCACGGTACACAAGACAACAATTACCAATCATAATAGATATAGAAAAAGGCAGTAAATTGCTTATTCAGAAATAATCGCAACATAAAACTGTTCCCTGAACCCGTTTCCCACTTGCTAGGTGCCAATGGTTAGGCAGGCTTGCATTCCATAGCATTGCATAAGAGCATGAAGCGAAAATAAAAAATGTCAACGTTTTCCATCCAGTTCGATGTAGCCATGCCAATGGTTATTTTTTCATGTGTTATATGCAAATATATATACTTACCCCCCTTGGGTGTGAATTTTAGTGGATTCCAGCTGCCGTGCCGCTTCCTCAGTTCTTTTTAACAGCAGCAATTTCTGTGTGAGGTTTCTGAAAAATAAAATCAACAAATTCTTTGTATGAACAATATATTATCCTTTGATGACAGTTTAGTTAATCAATGGTTATTATAATATTCTTATTTCATGTTTAAAATACACAAATGTGGCAGAATTGTGTCTAAGAATAATGAAAAAAAATATCGGTGTTTCTTTTTTTTTTTTCGTTCATACTCTATTATCAAAAAGTGCCGGACTCGCACACGAAGGGTTCCGTACCATCGTAGAAAAAAAAAACAAAAAAATCACGTTTTTTGTATGGGAGCCCCCTTTAATTTTAATTATTTTTTAATCTTATTTGTTGTTATAGCGGCAAAATAAATACACACTCTGTGAAAATTTCAGCTGTCTACCTGTTACGGTTACTGAGATACAGCCCGGACAGTGGAGGCTTAGTAATAGGGTTCCATTTTCACCCTTTGGGTACGGAACCCTAAAAAGCGAAAATAACTAAGAACAAGTATCTATCAACAAAAATGTGTTGGAAGCTTTATACTACCATATGATCGATTCTCATGACTAAATGGCCCTGTAGCTTCCGTTTATCTAAGCACAGTTTCGACTCTCACTCAAATGAAGCAAGCGTCACCGATAATATCCAGTTTAGATGTTGTCGAAACAACACAATCTAAGCAGGAAATAATTCATGTGCTATCAATCGTATTACTAGCAGAAATATGCATTAAAAAACTGGTCAAGTGCGTGTCGGACTCGCACACGAAGGGTTCCGTACTATCGTACAAGATTTATCACAAAAATTACGTTTTTTATATACCCTTTTTATTATTTTTTTTATTTTACCTATTTGTTGTTATAGCGGCAAAATAAATACACACTCTGTGAACATTTCAGCTACCTACCTATTACAGTTCACGAGATACAGCCCTGTGACCGACGGATGGACGGACGGACATCGGAGGCTTAGTAATAGGGTGCCGCTGGCACTCTTTGGTTACGGAACCCTAATAAGTCGAAAATAAATTTAGCAGCTGATAAAATAATTATGCAGGCTGTAATAGTTTTTTTTTTATGTGACTGGTCATGGATGGCTAATACCACACCTTCTGTCATGGTATTAGCCCAACACACCACATGGGAACTAGGTGCCATGCCAGGACCTTCCTTATATTGCACGGCTACATTGAACTGGATGGAAAACATGGACAATTTTCATTGCCGCTTCGACCATCGTTCATCCAATGCGATGGTACCAACCCGGGCGGGATAAACCCTACCACCTAGTAAGTAAGGAAGGGGACCTACAGTTTAACGTGGAATCCGAACCACGGCCAGCCTCTCTCAACCAGACCGTACCCAGCGTTGCTTAACTTCGGAGAGCGATCGCCGAAGTGTCGCGCCACTGGGCCATTGAGGCTGACAGTCTAGTCAGGCTAGTCACTGACCATAACTTTTGGATCGATATGTAGTAAAGACAACTAATTGCTTCCGGAATGTGGTGTATCGGTTTATCCATGTCAGGTTGCATAAAAATAAAGGATCCTCACCTAAAATGCATCTCGTGCAGCATCTGCGCTCGCTTCTCGGAGGTCTCGCAGCGCGAGATGACGGACAGCACGCCGCGGTCCGCCACGTACCACACCAGCACCGCGCCGATCGCCTTCTGGAACTCCTTGTGAGCGTTCTCCACCTTCGCACTGCGCGCAAAAAAAATTCGAATAAGACATCAAACATAGGAATATTAAGTAAATACACTTTTTCGTACTAAACAAGTACGTCGCTTATTTCAAGGAATGTGACATGTATGTATGTATAATCGACCGTGAATTTGACCGTTTCAATGTTCAATCTTTGCAGTCGAATGTCCACAATACAGATGAAGCTAAATAAATGTATGTAGGTATAATCTTAAACACTGTGTTAGTAGGAGGCATTGATTACGGGAGAAGGGACTGTGGAAGAATTCCAAATTATGGGTATACAGCCGGTGGCGAAATTGGTAGACGCAATACCCGCGAATGGTATGTTTTGCTGGTTCGGGGCCAGCCTTGCAGTATATTCATAAAGCAGCTCTTTTTACTAGGCTCTTTCTTCAATTAATGTGTCCTTGCTTCAAGGTCGATTATGAATAATACATATCACATTCATATGAATATTACCCCTAGCACTCGTATGTTCACATTGGGAGCAGTGAAGAAGTAGTCCTTTGCTTATTTTTAGTTTTCTAAAATCCCTTAGAAGACAGGAATTACCAGAAAACTCTTACAAGATAGGTCAGGCATTGTTACTTTATAAGTCAGTTTTGGGTGACGTCACATAAGAACACTATATTTCTGTCTGCAACACTTACATTCTCCGGTTGAGCCTTCCCTTCAAGTGAAGATAAAAATGGCACGAAATAATTTCAAATTCTTAAACAGATTTTCAGATAGTATATTTAAGGTGGCCCAACCCGCTCATCTCCCCATACAAAAGGGGAAAGAAGATCACGCCCATATTTCTTGTCAGAGATCCAAAATTTTGCTCAAAATAGCTTTATTTGATCGAACTAGATGTCTGATGACCATTTCTAAGTTATAAGGTCCGAAAGTTCGCATTTTTCGCGCGTTTTATACTACAACTTTGGAGGTGGATTACGCAATGATAAAGTAAGAACATCTTAAAAAGATTAGTCATCAGACATAGCTTATTTAATCAAGATTTATAATCTATTTGGGTTTTGCTCGATTTTTTACTACAGCGGTCGTGGTTTACTTTTAGCTATAAGTCGTTTTGAAATTAAAATTTTCGTAAATCTTACCAAATCGTACACTATGCACATTGTATTTTTTGTGGACATGTTGCATCTTCCTCATCACGGGGCCTGTCTTATTCTTTGAAACAGAGAAGGTCCCATAGCGCAACAGCACGGTTTTATACCGTGCCCGCGAATGAGTTAGGGCCGCCGGGTTGGGCCACCTTAATGCACTTTCCATTGATACATCAGTATACATGTCATTTATATTGGACCATGATTTATATCTAAATTCGTGTATTCACTCCATTTTTTCTAACTTGCAAGCGGCAATGAAAATTGTCCTACTTTTCCATCCAGTTTAACGAGCCGAGCAATATAAGGTAGGTCCCGGCATGGCACCTAGTTCCCATGTTGTGTGTTAGGCTAATATCTGATGGTCAGTTCGGTATGAGCGATCCATATCCAGTTACAATACAAAAAAAAATTTAAAATTTTAAAATTTTTTTTATAAATGATCTACTACCATAATTATCATGCAGTGTTATTTTTTCTTGCACATCATTGACCAAGCAAAGCGCGAGCGAAGTTTACCGTTTCAGATTGGGAAAAAATGCTTTAGCATGTCTGTCCAGCGTCCAGCTGTTCTCCTCTACAGCTTGCATTTCATGCGCAATGTTAAAAAATCTCACAAAAAAAATTTTTTTTTGACGAGTCACAAAGCGTTACTTATAAATATTACAGTGAGAAAAACACAAGAAAAACAATAGGATTTTGTCTCAATAGGTCGACAGCTACGACAGCCACTAGTTTGTTTATTCAAGTGTTATCACAGTGAATCAAGCTTTATGCAAATTGTATTGTCAGTCTCGAAGTAACTGGTTGTCTGATCTGCCTGTTCAGAACATTATAACTCCCATTAGTCGCACCTAACAGCTTGTGCCTCAGATGCATATTGAGGGAGAATTAGATGACCTATCTAACCTGCCCGAAGTCTGCTAAACAATTCCATTCAGAAAATTCCATGTTTGAGTAACATCTTAGTTCTTTCCTGCAGCCAGTTTTTGAGTTGGCTAAGGTAGGAACGATTGGTTCTCGACCGTCAGTGCTGTGGTGAATCCTTTCTTGGCCAGTTCATCTGCAGTACCATTTGCCTAAACAACTATTATATCCTTTTATCCGCCGTAGAGTTATGTTTTGGTCTTTGGAAATCGAATAAATTCCTCTAAGCTGAACTTGAATGTTCACTTAGGAGACATTCAACGGTTTGTGAAACAACATAGTCGACAGACGACAGACAATATAAATGTCAAAATATGAGACTGAAAGATGTAACACAGTGCCCTACCTCCCAAGGAGTGAGCTGTCTGCTGATAATTATTATACCAAAATCGATTAGGCAATTTTTTTTATATTGACATTTGATAATCAACATTCATCGTCTTAACACCACCAACCGATTTTGTGTACATAAAATTCATGCCTACTCACACAAAATCCACAAAGTTCGACTGCTGGCAGTTGACTTAATACACCATCATATGTAAATATGTAGAATAGACAGTGTGGAAGTACTATTTGGTAATTTTCTGGTTCGATTCCAATCTAACGTTTTTATTTTTACACTTACTTTATTGATGTGTTTGAAGTACAATAACAACCTCAAACTTCATTATATTAGATCCCCATTACATCAGTATTATTTCAATCTTTCTTACTTTCATACTTTGGTTATTGCAACCACCCTTAGGACAATATTCAATACACGACATCACACTCATCCTCCCTTCACTTATAGAAAAAAATCTAATATAAGATTGGACCTAAATGGCGTGAACAACGCCACCGAAGCATGAGAAGCAAGACATCTGCTCATAATCCAGAGACTGATTGGATGATAAAATAAAACTAAATTGTTTCGCACGAAAAAGTACATATTCCTCCCAAATGGTGGTAATGAGAAAAGTAATCATAAAATCTGTCATTAAGGTGGCCCATTCCGCTCATCTCCCCATACAAAAGGGGAAAGAAGATCACGCCCATATTTCTTGTCAGAGATCCAAAATTTTGCTCAAAATAGCTTTATTTGATCGAACTAGATGTCTGATGACCAGTGGCATTGTAAAATTGTGTTTGGTTTCTAAGTTATAAGGTCCGAAAGTTCGAATTTTTCGCGCGTTTTATACAATAACTTTGGAGGTGGATTACGCAATGATAAAGTAAGACCATCGTAAAAAGATTAGTCATCAGACATCGCTTATTTAATCAAGATTTATGATCTATTTGGTTTTTGTTCAATTTTTTACTACAGCCGTCGTGGTTTACTTTTAGCTATAAGTCGTTTTGAAATTAAAATTTTCGTAAATCTTACCAAATCATACACTATGCACATTGTCTTTTTTGTGGACATGTTGCATCTTCCTCATCACGGAGCCTGTCCGATTCTTTGAAACAGAGAAGGTCCCAGAGCGCAACATCACGGTTTTGTACCGTGCCCGCGAATGAGTTAGGCCCGCCGGGTTGGGCCACCTTAAGACGGAGCATCAGAGACGGTATGCTACACATATTTTCCAGACATTGAATAATAAATGTGAACAGAGCGGTGCAGCATTTGCCCATTTATCTCATACATTCAAACTATCTTCCCACAACAGGTACCACTTATTTTCGATTACCCTGCCGTAGATCTAAGTATGATAGTGACAACATCTCTACAGAAATTGCACGGGACTTACTATTCCTTCAGCTCTTCCGGCACGGGAATCTCGAACTTGTGGAAGGTGTTCTTGTCGATGGGCTGCTTAGGAGTCTTGACACGCAGTCGGTCTTTGGGGACGATCTCAGTGTAGCAGTTGTCCCATTCCAGATACTCGATCACCAGGAATTCACCGCGTATCATCTGTAAGGGAGCCAACGATGCGTTGACATGGCTAGCGATGCCGGCGTCTATTCAATTTCCAAAATTTTAAGCTTTACAAAGTGCAGTATTTTTAGGGTTCCGTACCCAAAGGGTGCCAATGGAACCCTATTACTAAGTCTCCGCTGTCTGTCCGTCCGTCCATCTGTCCGTCTGTCACAGGGCTGTATCTCAGTAACCGTAACAGATAGACAGCTGAAATTCACAGATTGTGTAATTATTTTGCCGCTATAACAACAAATAGGTAAAATTGAAAAATAATTAAAATTAGAGGAGGCCCCCATACAAAATACTAGATTTTTTGTGTTCAATCTTTTACGATGGTACGGAACCCTTTGTGTGCGAGTCCAACTCGCACTTGGCCGGTTTTTTTATATATTTTTTATGTTTACCACGACATATGGCGTACGCCAGGACCATGGGAATCCGAACTTACAGGGGGGCTGCGAAAACCATGCCAGCTGGTCAGGTGCTCATTCGCACCATGTTTGAAGGACCCCAGGTACAACCTGGGGTTTGGGGGAAATACCTCGGAAAGGAAGTTCAATCCATTGTTTTCTGATCAGTGGGTTCTTATTTTTGGAACGACGTGTAATTTCTCACTGTTACGCATTGAGCGAAGGTAGAAAAAGGACGGAGCGATAGCTTTATGCAGCTCCGACAAGGATTCTCCATGGTAAAGACAATAATTTTCCTCAACAGGCTAGGCTGCATCAGTGTTACACGCTAGACCAAAAACTACTTCTCTACAAGGGGCTGCTAAAGTCTTGGGTGGAGTATTGTTCGCATCAGTGGGACGGTTCAGCTAAGTACCTGCATGGGTCCTTTGGACTACAAACACCACCATGTTGTGCCTTGTGTCCTTTTTGTGATATATAAAGTATGGCTACATACGAGCTCAGTACATACAACTTAAATGCAGGCCGCGGGTTGACTACCGATGATATACATTGGTTCTTAACCGGTGGTCCACGGACCATAACCAAGGATAGCATAAAAGTAAAACGCAGCATTAGATAAACACATCTATACACAAGCAGGATTGAGCAGTCTACAGTATGACTATATAATATGTTTTCACAGTGTGTGTCTGTGTGTGTGCTTTCTTAGAATACATCAATTAAACTTCTCAAACACCCAAAGGTCGGCTGGAAGAAATCTCTTCGAGGGATAAGCCCGCCTTTGCGCCCCACTTATGTTGTTTTTGCACTATACTTTCTTTTGTAAATTGTTTTTTTTTTTTGTGGCGTAATAAAGAATTTTCAATCAATCAATCAATTACCTTGATGTTGGCAGTCCACCACCCGCAAGCCTCCTTCTCGTTGGAGCGTGCAAAGACCTCCACTTCCTGGTTCTCCACGAACTCTGGGTGCTTGCCCGAGTCCTTGGGTGGCAGGAACACTTGCGAGAAGGGGAACTTGGACTCTGGCTGCCAGCTGTCGAGACCAATCGGTCAGTGTCGGCAGGAACATGGCGCATTCTTATTTTCACGTTAAATAATGGAGATTGGGGGCTTATCGATACAAGCAAGCACAGTTTTAAATGGTTTTCCAGCATGATTTTGGGTGAATAACGAAGTTAACTCTTATTCCTAGAAAACCGTTCGGGTACACTAATTCATTGAGATTAGAGATAGACGTATTTGCATATTACAGAGGCATGGTCGATTCCATTACCATGGAGGGAAGTTTTTTTACTAGAGGTCTAACATTAGAACTAAATTGAAGTTATACAGCTTAGATAGAAAAAGAATGTTTAAAATGATTAGTCCAAGCGGGCAGGAGATACTCACTCATTCTCGAATGTGACCAGCACTTCATTGTCGAGAACGTCTGTAACGATCGCCTGCAAACAATAGGTGAACTTTAGACACATCGGCCGATTCATGTGTATAGCTTGCTGTAGGAAGTTTGGTCGTTGGGCTACTTGTGTCGAAGCACATCCTGCACTCTCGGAGAAATGCATACAACGAGCATGGCTGCAAGTAACAAGTGCGAGCAGACGCGCAAAGCAAGCCAGAAACTTCCCACCAACATGCCGTACACGATGTTTGTTAGATAATGTGGAAGTCCCAAAAAAAGTAGTCTAATAGTGATGATTTTTGGGAAAGTGTTTCATGACAGCCACCAAAAAAAAATTAATACATTACATTTATTTCAAGATACATTCAAAGCATTTCCACAAACAGTACGGCGCTTAGAAAAAAGCCTGAAAATATTTTTTTAAGTGGTCTACAAGAAAAAAACAACCACGGTTAAGCTAACCAGCGTATGTATGGGGGCGCATGTTGGTTTGATCAGCTCAAAATTAAAATAATGATATTCAAACTTTGATTAATTTATCAATATCTTAATATCCTTCCCATGTACTATAGTTAAGAGTAATTAATAGTTTTATTTATATTTGTGAAAACTTGTTAAGCTTATTTTTTTTATTTCTAGTGTATTTTGTTAGCTGTAAGTTTTCCTTTTAATAAATTAATAAATAAACAATAATGACTTCTCTGCTTGGTTCTTACAACTTTCTCCATATCCACACAGCTAGTTGCTAGAAACCCTATCCGATTGCTGAATAGATAAATAATATTTTCAATAGAAACTTTTATGTCTATAAAATTCAAAACTATACAATAGGAAGCCTAGTATTTTCAAGCAAAGTAATTTCGAGGGTTTGCAATTTATTACATTTTCTGATCGAAAATGACATTCAAACATAAGAAATGATTGTATTATATTCATTTAATTGTATTTAATTTGAAATGTGTAACATTCTTCAAGGTCGGTACTGGGGTGTAATATCTTCGATTATTCTATGCGAGGAACCCCCGAAAATGGAAGGAACCCCAAAATGCAGTACGTGCGACTGAGTGAGACAAAACACGGGCAAGGCGTGCGTTAACCCCACAACACGAGCGTTTGACCGGCTGCGTTTTTCTTTATCTCTATAAATAAACAGTCAGCGTATTCCGTCAAGCGGTGAGCAATGCGATGGGCAATGGATGCCGCAACCCGGCGCTGTCATAACCACACCGACGCCGGCGCCGGATTCCAGGTAAACAGAACCTGGCGATCGGTGCGCATATCAGCGGGGCCAACGGTGGAGCCGGGCGGCGAAGCACATGGGAATAACGCCCTGTCAAGTGTAGCCGCCGGTACCGGCACAAAACGTCCAGCGCCCTTGACTTGCACCACATAACTTTACTTTTTGGCCGGCAACCCCCGCAACAACACCGCACCTACCTTATAATAGGCGCCGTTTTCGCCGTACACCTCTACAGAGAGCTCCTCCATTTTGGTTTGAAGCGTTTTTGGCGTTTGGTGGTGAGCAAGAGAAGCGCTTGCATTCCACTACCAGCCAGCTGCCGACCATAGACAAGCAGCTTTCTCCGGACAGTGTGTCCCGCTCACCCACAAAGAAACAAGTGAAATGTCCCTATGATGAATGTAAACTTTTCCCAACGTTACTAGAAAGCTAAATGGAGTTACGAAGAATAATCCCCCTATCTTATTTCCATTGTGCGCATTTTCCGTGCATCCGTGTGTTTTTATCAAAAGGCTCCCTAATAATAAAAGCAAAGAATGATGTAAACCCATTTTGCATGGAATGTGAACTGAATTGCGTTTCCAATTCCAAACTATATTTGATGGGTCGATAAATACTTAAGTTTGTTCTGAAACTGGCTGTGTTTGGGCAAACTGCTCCATGCCATTCGATGCACGAAGTAGCAAGAAATAACGTTTTGGCCAACATAATGACAGTTCCGTGAACCTACCATGACCGTTTTCGCCATAGAAATAGTATATACCGCTGCGCGCGCATGCTAGGTCTATGGTTTTCGCCATAGAAATAGTATGTCGTTTTCGCTGTGTCTACTCATGAAATTCTCACCTGTGAATCACTGAATACTCATTGGTGATTCAACTGGTGACTTATTGGTGAGTAACAGAACTTTCTTCGTGGCAGTCATTTCATGAATACAATAGTTTTGTGACTCACTTACCCCTGTCACAGAATAACTAATAGTGCTACGCACAGAAGTTGCACTCCCTGACAGTATTTTTTAAATTTTCATCCTACATATCCTTATTATAAAGTATTTATTACGTCGATCATTGCCGGCGCGGCGGCGAGATGAAACGCGTCGTCGCTCACCCGCCCCATATCGCTGGAATGCGGCTTGTGCTAGGGTTATCACACACTGCCGCCGCCAAACAGTATTGTTTGGTATTGTCCGGGTTATTGTTGTTATTGGCCGGGTTGATAATACCACATTTGATAAAAAGGTGATCGAAACAGTAATAAAACATTGTCCGTATTTTCCATTCAGTTCAATATCGCCGTGCTCATGAAAGGAAGGTCCTGGTATGGCGAAAACCGGCCAAGTGCGAGTCGGGCTCGCACAAGAAGAGTTCCGTACCATCGTACAAGATCAAACAAAACATCTTTTTTTTTGTATGCCCCCCTTTAACTTTATAATTTTTTTATTTTACCTATTTGTTGTTCTAGCGGCAAAATAATTACACACTCTGTGAAAATTTCAGCTGCCTACCTATTACGGTTCCTGAGATACGGACGGACAGCGGAGGCTTAGCAATAGGGTTCAGTTTTCACCCTTTGGGTACGGAACCCTAAAAACCAACTACATGCAGCAAAGGAGAATAGGCAATAAGTACCTGGAGCTGCCATCAATGATTGCCCATTATTGTTTCACTAGGCGAAACCAATTTATGTTGTTTTTCCTTGTAATACATGGATAAATACTACCTAATGTTTAAAAATGTGCTGATACCAGTTAAATACGTGTCAATTCAATAGGCCCCTCATAACACTATACAACATACCTACCTACATGAAGGCAAAACGTCAATAAACAAAAACTAAAAAAACCGGCCAAGTGCGAGTCGGACTCGCACACGAAGGGTTCCGTACCATCGTAAAAAAATGTATACAAAAAAATCACGTTTTTTGTATGGGGACCCCCTTTAATTTTAATTATTTCTTAATCTTACCTGTTTGTTGTTATAGCGGCAAAATAAATACACACTCTGTGAAAATTTCAGCTGTCTATCTGTTACGGTTACTGAGATACAGCCCTGTGACAGACGGACAGACGGACGGACGGACGGACGGACAGCGGAGGCTTAGTAATAGGGTTCCGTTTTCACCCTTTGGGCCCTAAAAAACAAAATCTCCTTTCAGAATATTTCGGAAGCGTAAAGAAAGGTAACTTCAAATTCTTCCGTTCACGCAACAGTTATTATATTTAATTCTATGATGATTGGACATTATTACGAATAAAAACGGCGAAAGTGCGCTTTCGAAACGACTGATCGACTGGACGTAGTGGACGTGCGAGCGTGTGCGCGCGGCGGCCCTGACTGAATTTGGAACCTCGGGTTCCCGAGCGCCGTAGGTGAAGATCTCAGTAGGTATTTAGGAGTGACGGATGCCTGCCCCTGTTTTCACCACCGCCGAAATTCTGAAATCCGAAAGTAACTTTCGGTTACATGCCATATTTGTATGGTGTACCCGAAAAGTAACTTTGGGATTTTGTAGTCGGAGGATGGTGGCAACGGGAGTTAAACTAGCGATGGGTGGTTCACCAGATTTTTGCGACCCGGGTCTGACCGACCGACCCGGAAATTGAACAGGTCGTGAAGACCCGTTCGGTCACATTTAGCAAAAAAAATATTGAGCAAAAAAAAGGTTATGCGGTCCTCCCTCCTCCGTGGGTCCACGAGTCCTAAGTTCATCATTATTCTGAAATGTTGAGTTGAGATTGAATCGCAGACGCGGATCTTTCCAGACAAAGGACCCGCTCGTTCGCGAACGACCCATCGCTAACGTAAACATTAAATTACGTTATTTCGAGTTCAATCTCATATCGAATTTTTCATCAATTTAGATAGAAATTACTTGGTTTTGCGCGTTTGTCTAATGTGATCAAAGGATTTTAGTTTATAATATGTATTGTGAGACGTTTCACCTGATTTCGTTCTGTAACGGACAGAATTGCTCATATACCTAGCATGCGCGCGCACATCCTATTTCTATGGAATTGCTGCTCACTTGAGTCACAGAAAGTTTGAGTGACAAATAACTAATTCAGGCTGATGTTACAGCTTTTACTATCTGTGTTTACTATTTCAGTATGCTACTTTTATAAATGTTTTAAATGAAGAATACATTAGTTTTTAAATGATTTATTAGAAATTACCGCATTGTTATTTTTTAAAAAATTGATTTTAACAATAAATTATTTGACGATGACATGTCTACCGACTCAAGTGTTTAAATGTTGAATGAGGACAACATTTTTACATTTTACAAACAGCTGACAACTGTCAGGGTCTGGCATGCAGGGGATATTTGTCAAAAAATTTGGCCAAAATGTCTGGTTCTCTGTTGCATGGTGAGCGTCGCGAACGAAATGGAAAATGGGAACATGCTCTGGGTTTGTCTAAGAATGTAGTGTTGTGAATTCGGAGACGAGCATAATGTGGGGACGGCCGCTACTCGCGTGTGCCCACGTGCTTCGGTCGACTCGCGCTGCATTCGCTTCGTTGCCTGACCTCTCGGGGCTCTCGCTAGTGCGCTCGGTCGACCGATCAATCGAGCGCCACACCAGCATTTTTGTCGAGAGCCCCATTCACGTTCTAGTCATGCCCGTCGACTCCGCTGACACGTTATCTCACGACAAACTCTCGGTGCAGCTGTTCAGCCGGAGCACCGCGCCCGGCGACTTCAACGTCAAGCAGACCTCAAAGCGACTCGAGCTGGTGAACACGGCGAGCGCTGCGGATCACTCCGACGTGTGCCTGCTCAAGGTGCCTCTCCAGCTGAAGGTGAACGTGTCCGCGACCAACGAAGCCTGCGTCGACGTTCGCAGGCTCCACGCCGAGGAGGTCGCCATCAAAACGAGGAAGGGAAGTGTCCACCTCGGAGACCTTCAGGCTCAGAGCATCACGGTGGAGAGCGAGGAGGGCTCGGTGACCGGCGCAGGCCGACTCCAAGCCGCCTCCATTGATCTAAAGACGGGCGCCGACAAGGGCATATCTTGCAGCAATATTTTATCTAACGAGATCAAGGTGACGACACACGCGGGCTCCATTACTGTAGAGTCGTGCTACAGCGACGTGTCGCACTTCACGACTGCGCTCGGGAACATCCGGCTTGATCACATGCACCGATCGTGCCTAATCGACATCATCCAAAATGGCAATCTGCACGTGACAGGGCTCGATGGCCAGCTGCAGGCCTCGTTGAAGAGTGGAAATGTGTTTGTGCACGCGTCCAAGCTCACCGACAAGAGTAGCGTGTTTATTCACGAGAAGGGCCGCGTGGAGCTGAGGATATCGGATCTTATAAAGCAGTTGACGACGATTAACTTGATCGCGGACAAGATCGACGTGGATGAAGAAGTGAAGAAGTTGGGGCGCTACATGGATGATTCGCACCCGCAGCGCTTCCGCTACCCGCTCGTGGAGGCCGACAGTGCGAGCGAGCTGCACGTCGAGTGCCGGAACGGTTTTATCGAGCTCAAGAGAAGTGATTTTCCCTTTATGCTGAAGGTTATGTAGGTGGTCAAGCATCTGCTGCTGTATCAATCTTACAGTGAATCAGCATACAGTAGAATTATCTCCTTAAATAGTATTTTAATAGTCTTCAATCAATTGCAGTGATAGATTATAACTTAAAGTAGTTAAACATTCTGTTACTCAAAAGGTATATTGTCGATTGACCGGCAACCCATGCCATGAATATTAAAAAGTTTAGATGTTATTAGGTAGGTAATTAAATCATTGATTATAGCATGTACGTCTCTAAGACACTGCTCTAGGCTTTAACTGTCTAAAGTCCTCAACGCGGCCATCGATTTCTTATGTATGAACTTCTTTTCTACTTCATTTATCGGTCAGCGGTAATACCAAATGCATTTGCCTATCATATTTGATTATGTGTATAAACATTACATATTATGGTCACATATTCTCATTTTGTTATAGCGGAAGTTGAAACAATTCAGTCATTATCATGGAGTAAAAAGAATTTAGGATTTCTCTTTTCATAGTATATAATAGCATAAAAATATGTGGTTGTTTACGGTTCACTACGTCAAATTGGAATGTTAAAATTGTATTTAGAAATAAATTCTTATGGAACTTTTCATGTTGCCCAGATTTAAATTTTATGATTACATTTTTTCAGGTAGACCAAACATTCATCTTAGGGGCGAACTAAAATCACGTATTTAATACTTTTTGACGTACCTACCTACCTCATATTTAACTATGACTGGCATTCCTTTTCAAGTCTAACAGTATGCATTCAGATTATTATGGTAATTTGTGATCTATATTTTTCATTGATTTTTAGGTACATTTAGACTATGCAACATTCATACATAACTGAGTTGTAAAATTTAAATCAAACCCGCTATTGTTAACATTCTGCATCTGATTCTTTCCAAAGAAAAGGAATGCAAAACATTAATTTAAGCAGTACATTATTGCAAATACATGAGAAACATTTCAAATTAATTTTCCCTATATTGCTGTGCTTCCGACCTGCATACAACATTAGATCTGTTTCAGTGAACTGATATAGAAATATGACATGTATTTATGTATAATCAACGTGAAGCAAGGACACATTAATTGAAGCAAGAGCCCTGTAAAAAGAATTACTTTAAGAATATACCGCAAGGCTAAAGTAAAGGTTCTTTTTACAGGGCTCTTCAAAGAATGTGCCCTTGCTTCAAGGTCGATTTTACATACATACATGTCACATTCCTTGGAATAAGCGACGTATCTGCATTGTACGTAAAAGTATATTTACTTTATATAGAAATACTTGAAAACTGAAATTTTAATGTAATTTTTTATTTGTTTTCCTTCTTGGTTAGGCTCTTTTTCCATTGTTCCTGAAAGTTGAGTAGCATAACAAACACTTGACAGTTCCTATAAAATATAGTTTTATTTTATATTAAACGGTTTTTTGTTAGAATTGTGTGATGCATTTAACATTTAGAATAAAAATAACTAATTATCCTCATATTGTCGTTTTCAGAGTGGGCAGACTAACTTTATTGCACGGATTATTGCCGAACTAAACCAATTTTTGTATGATTAGTCCGAGGCTAATCCTGTACTAAGTTTTGACAGCTTCACTCTGAATACAACTGATGGTGTTTTAATTACAAATTAAATATCATATTAAGTAGCACTAATTTAACAATGCAAGTGGAATTGTATTGAATGCAGTATTCAAGTATCTCTAGTCTTAAAGAATAGATATTTTTTTTGTTGTTTACTATTTCATGTTTGTTAAAAAAATATTCTCTGTAAGTAGTTGCCAATATAAAATTTTACATCTGTAAATTGTTAATTATTTTAATGCTGTGGTTAACTAAAACTCATACAGCTGTGTGCAGAGTGGGCGGACTAACTTTAATCCGCTGGACTAAAGCGGTTTTTGTATGGTTAGTCCGGTGTTAATCTCGTACTAAGTTTTGGCAGGTGCACTCTGAATACGACTGTATCAATTGTATTCAGAGTGAACTGTCAAAATTTAGTATGCGGATTATCACCGAACTATCAACTAGTTCGGTGATAATCCGCAAAAATAATAATAATCATGCAAAATGTAATTTAGTACAGTGATAATTCGCGTATTAATGTTAAGGTGGCCCAACCCGCTCAACTCACCATACAAACGAGGAAAGAAGATCACGCCCATATTGCTTATCAGAGATCCCAAATTTTGCTTAAAAGAGCTTTATTTCATCGAACTAGATGTCTGATGACCGTTGGCATTGCCAAATTAGGTTTGGTTTCTAAGTTATAAGGTCCGAAAGTTTCGAGCGTTTTATACAATAACTTTGGTGGTTTATTACGCAATGATAAAGTAAGAAAATCTTAAAAAGATTAGTTATCAGACATAGCTTATTTAAGGTGGCCCAACCCGGCGGCCTCAACTCATTTGCGGGCACGGTACAAAACCGTGTTGTTGCGCTCTGGGACCTCTGTTTCTAAGAATAAGACAGGCTCCGTGATGAGGAAGATGCAACATGTCCACAAAAAAGACAATGTGCATAGCTTATGATTTGGTAAGATTTACGAAAATTTTAATTTCAAAACGCCTTATAGCTAAAAGTAAACCACGACCGCTGCAGTCAAAAATCTAACAAAGACCAAACAGATTATAAATATTGATTAAATAAGCTATGTCTGATGACTAATCTTCTGAAGATGTTCTTACTTATCATTGCGTTATCCACCTCCAAAGTTATTGTGTAAAACGCGCGAAAAATCCGAACTTTTGGACCTTATAACTTGGAAACCAAACACAATTTTACAATGCCAATGGTCATCAGACATCTACTTCAATCAAATAAAGCTATTTTGAGTAAAATTTTGGATCTCTGACAAGAAATATAGGCGTGATCTTCTTTCCCCTTTTGTATGGGGAGATGAGCGGGTTGGGCCACCTTAATCAAGATTTATAATCTATTTGGTTTTTGTTAGATTTTTGACTACAGCGGTCGTGGTTTACTTTTAGCTATAAGTCGTTTTGAAATCAACATTTTCGTAAATCTTACCAAATCATACACTATGCACATTGTCTTTTTTGTGGACATGTTGCATCTTCCTCATCACGTAGCCTGTCTTTTTCTTTGAAACAGAAGGTCCCAGAGCGCAAGAGCACGGTTTTGTACAGTGCCCGCAAATGAGTTAGTCCCGCCGGATTGGGCCGCCTTAATAAGCCCACTCTGAATTCTATTGTTATACGATTGGTTGAGAAATCCATTTTTAAGAGTTAGTTAACACATTGTTAAGTGTTGTCATTGCTGACGATTTCAAGATCTAAAGAATGTTATGTTCATTCTTGTCAATGATTCAATTCATGTCAAATTCTTGCAGTAAGAATTTCCAAAATGGCAAGAGACTCAAAGCAACCCGAATAGTCTCTAAAACACTATTACCTCATGTTAAGGAAAATGTAAATGAGCTTAAAAAAAAGAGGTCAATGTTTGCGATCAAGGTATCAGTGCAGATATTGAACTTAAGGTCGGCCCGTAAGCACCTGAAAATTTCGCCTCTCGTACAAACGTAGTTTACTAATGATTTGAAAACCACTGTTCCAACTTACTTGATATTTGGTATCTAATATTAGGCTACAAACATCTGTGTCTGCATGCCTTTGTTTTTTCGGTAAATGTGTTCTGGGTCAAACCACAGAGAAAACAAAATTCGTATGAAGATTTTCTTTTTGCATTCATTTCATTCGGTTTGGATTTTTCAAAAAAACAAAAGCATGCAGACACAGATATTTGTTACCTGATATTAGATATTAAATATCAATTTAATTGGAATAGCGGTATCCAAATGATTTGTAAACTACGTTTGTATGGGGAGCATAGCTTACGGGCCGTTCTTAAGGCTGTCGTGAAATCACAGGAAATCTAAGATTTTAAAATTTAAAGAACTGCATTCTTTTTCCATTCGCCCAAGGTACAATTTTGCACGGCGACTGCCATTAAAATAGTGAAATCGTCTTCCAGGCCCTAACGTTTCCCTTACATTGTCAGAATGATCACTCGAGAAAGCTTCATTCTATGTTCGTATGTTTTGATTGTTTTTGTAAATATCTGTATTTTTCAGTCAAAAAAACGACAACTGCGGCGACGTAACGATCATGTTAAAAAGACCACTTTTTAAAAGGTATATTGAAAAATTAAAAACATACAGACATAGATTTCTACAGTATATTTTATAATCCAAAATTTATAAAACATAGTAAAACATTATGAGCATGGAAACAGTTATTGCCCGTAGTATTAAGAATTGATAGGGTACCGACTCTATTAAAAATGGCTCGTTCTATGCAATGTTCTCTACAAACGTAGTTTACTAACCATTTGAAAACCAGGGTTGCCAACAACTTGATATATGATATCTAATATCAGGCTACACATCTGTGTGCTGCAGGTTTTTTTTAAATCAAAAAAATATGTCAAATGACAGCAAAAAGAAAATGTTTGTTCAAATTTTCTTTTCTCAGTGGTTCGACGCATGAAACATTATTCGTAAAAACCAATATGCAATGAACAGCTTGCATCTCGTTACGAATGCGAGCTGCTCTATGATTCTGAACCCATGTTAAACTTTAGGTCC
This sequence comes from Incurvaria masculella, assembly GCA_946894095.1. Taxonomy (NCBI): domain Eukaryota; kingdom Metazoa; phylum Arthropoda; class Insecta; order Lepidoptera; family Incurvariidae; genus Incurvaria; species Incurvaria masculella. The sequence continues at coordinate 18,950,489 of OX335653.1, read as the reverse complement.
CCTTCCCTTGTTAGGGTTAAGCCAGCCCGGGTTGGTACCACCATATTGGATAAAACTATGGTTGAATCGACAATGAAAAATTGTCCGTGTTTTCCATCCAGTTCAATGTAGCCGTGCTCATAAAGGGAAGGTCCTGGCATGGCACAATTAAGGAAAAAAAAAGGAAGGGGCTGGCTCTTACGACAAGCACGGGAAGAAATGCAGTGGACCCGTTTGAAAAATGTTACGGCTTTTCACGCGGCAGGTAGAGATATTCTCCGACGTTTCGAGCTAATCATTCAGAGTCGTCTGCTGCGCACGAGCGCGGCGGATGCCTCCTTGACAACGGGCTGAATGATTAGCTCGAAACGTCGGAGAAAATCTCTACCTGCCGCGTGAAAAGCCGTAACATTTTTCAAACATGTCTAACGACCGCGGTAACCTCAAAAGTGGACCCACTTGTATTGTTTCTGCGTGCCAGAACCCAAACAGCATGAACTGATGGCCTTATATCCTTTATTCAAAAGTTATGAGACCTTAAAATGCTGTATGCAATATTTTCAAGTATTGGTAGTCGACGCAGTGGTGCGACGCTTTGCCATTCGATAAGCTGGGTGAAGCACCTCTGAGCGCGGTTGGGTTCTGGATGGGTGTCCATTTTCAACAGTTGAGGCTGGCCGTGGTTCGGATTCCACGTAAAACTGTAGGTTCCTCTTCCTTACTAGGTGGTAGGGTTAATCCCGCCCGGGTTGGTACCATCACTTTTAATTAACGATGACGGCGGAAATGAAAATTGTCCGTGTTTTACATCCAGTTCAATGGATGTCACCTTCCTGATCCTGATCCTGGCATGGCACCTTGTTCCTATGTGGTGTGTTAGGCTAATATCTGAGGGCCAGTTTGGTATTAGCCATCCATGTCCCGTTAAAAAGTTAAAAAGGCTGGGACGTACCGATCATCAAGTCCGTGCACAGGCTACTCTCACTGAATGGCAGCGACGTTGACAGAGCGCGCCTCCTGGCGGCGTCAGAGGCGGATTCCGGAGCGTGGCTGAACGTCTACCCCTCGCCCCATCTCGGTACGCTTCTAGACCGGGTTACGCTGCGCACCGCATTCTGCCTCCGATTTGGCGTTAGGATTTGCGAGTCTCACATGTGTGTGCGGTCAATCGGTGGCAACGCTCGGGCACCACTGCCTTTCATTCTCCAGGAGTGCCGGGATGTTTTCCCGCCACGCTGACATCAACCGTATACTCAAGCGTTCCCTTACTTCCGCACGCATTCCCAGCGTTCTCGAGCCGGTTGGCCTGGTCCGAGACGATGGAAAGCGGGCAGACGGCATGTCGTTGCTGCCATGGAAGTAAGGGAGGGCTCTTGTCTGGGATGTCACTTGCGCGGATACCTTTTATATCCCTTTTTTATATGGCCATGCTACTTGTATGTTGTTATTTTTTTATACTATCTTGTATTCTATATAGGAATCTATTATTACTTTATTGATAGGGCTGCTCTCAAACCATTATACTCTTAATTTTCTGTAGGTGGTAGCATTTAAAGGGATATGTAACTATGTGATCAGCTGACAGTAGTAGTTTATGACAAAACTTATAGTATTAAAACCTAATGTGCAAGTGTTTCACAGTGTTGTGTTGCCACTGGAGCAGTGCATCGCTTAAAGGTCCTTGCTTACGGTGACGCTTGGCACGGGTTATCTCTTTCCCTAAAATATGGTTGAAAGAGGTAATGGCCGTGCCCGGCGTGATGCTCGTGAACGGGTGCTGTTTGTGGGGACTGGCCTGCTCCAATTGGCAACATTTTAGTTGGAGGGGATTGTCTTTGCAAATAAAATGATATTTGTCATGAACTGTTGCATACGGCATGGATTGTAAATTTTGTGTATTCATGTGAATTTAGTGTTTTACCTATGTTTTTGTTAAAATAATTGACAAACGCTTTTGTAACCTTAGACTAAGTGGACGTTGAAAAAAAAACAGCGGAGTTTCTTTCCAGTTCTTCTTCGCTGTGTTTTGTTTTGCTGAACTGGCCAATGCTAAAATATGACAAATCCGAGTGCAGTGTACTGTCTATGGATGATGAATAAACAATAAACAATATTGTGTATTAATCTGTTCGCGAACCAAAATTTTTTTTTTTTAACTGGTAATGATTTATTTCAAAGATACAGGTATGATATAATCGGAATAATAAAGAAAAAGGAATGAAATATAACTAATGATTAAAATATTCCTCCATCTTCGGCGCAATTGGCAACGTGCCGATGACGGAGGCCGCATTCCCCCGATGAATGACCAATAAATAAATAAATAATTTTGCAAAGCGCTACCTGATCTACTAATACTAATACTATTTTTAACCGACTTCAAAAAAGGAGGACGTTCTCAATTCGTCTGTATGTTTTTTTTAAAGTTTTTTTTTATGTTTGTTACCTCATAACTTTTGCCTGGGTGAACCGATTTTGATGATTACTTTTTTAAATGAAAGCTAGTGCTTCCCAAGTGGTCCCATTTTAATTTGGTCAAGTTCTGACAATGATATCTATGAGAAAATCATATAAGTCTTAATATAATATAAATAAGTCTTAAATTAAGATGTGCACGACAAATGGGCGAATAACTCAATATAACGCCAACCGATTTCGGTGATTCTTTTTTTATTGGAAAGGACGTGTACAAATTAGTAAGTGTACTTCAGATTCACTAAAAATAAACAAATAAAAAAATAACCGAGTTCAAAGAAAAAGCACTAAAAAGTAAAAACATATTGCCATTTTTGTAGTTACGATTATTGTTATTTTTTGAGTCGGTCTTGATTGGCGCAGCGCGTGCCCGGCTGACGCCGACTCAAAAAATTACAATAATCGTAACTATAAAAATGGCAATTATTTTTTAATTTTTAGTGCTTTTTCTTTGAAGTCGGTTATTTTTTTGTTATTTTTTTTTGTGGATGGCGTCTATTTCTCAGCAGAGGGCAAAATTTGTACCCTGGTTCTTACTCTGTACTGTACTCTGTACTCTTACTTGTACTCTGGAACTTTATGGTTCGCAGGCCTTGTTTACTGAAAGAAATGCATATATGATTATTTACGAGTAGGCAATAAAGAAATGAGATAGGTGGGCCGCGGGCCGGGCACCTCCGGGAGGGCGGCGCGCGGCGGAGGGGCGAGATGGGACAGCGCGGGGAGGGTTATCTGCGGCCGATAAGGTGCGAGTTTATATAGCAGGGCCGGCGGGCCGGCGCGCGCCAGTCTCTCGCCTCCCCCGCGTCCGCACCGCCGCCGCCATGCCGGCCTGCGCCACCGAGAGCCTGCCGCGCTTCGTGCGCTCCAACAGCGACCTGTGCTACTCGCCGCGCGCCAAGCGCTGCGTGCAGCACGCGCCCCCCGCCCCGCCGCCCTTCACCGCGCTCCGCCGCTCCTTCTCCTCCACCTTCACGCTCATCCCCGAGGAGCGCTCCGTGTCGCCGGAGCGCGCGCCCGCGCCGCCGCGCCTCCTCCGCCTGCTGCTCTGGGGGCCGCGCCTCGCCCTCGCCCCGCTGCGCCTCCTCCTCTCGATACTCTTCCACCCGGCCTGGCGGCAGATCCTCATCGTGCTGCCGACGCTCTGGATCGCCGCCTGCCTCTTCGTCTTCTGGAAGTGCGTCCAGTGCCCGCTCGGCGTGCTGCGCGCGCTCGGCCGCGCGCTCCGCGCCGGCGAGCCGCCGGGCCGCCGCCGCACGGTGCTCGTCAGCGGCGGCAGCAGCGTGCAGGCGCTGCACCTCGCGCGCAACTTCCACTCGGCGGGCGCGCGCGTCGTCGCCTTCGAGATCGAGGGCCAGTTCGCGCTGCTCAACTACTCGGCGGCGGTCGACCGCTTCTATACGGTGCCGCGCCCGAACCCGGCGGACCCGCTCGCGTACGCGCGCGCGCTCGCCGACATCGTCGAGCGCGAGGGCTGCGTGTTCTACGTGCCGGTGAGCGCGACGACGGCCGCCTACTACGACGCGCTCGCCAAGCCGCACCTCGAGCTGATCGGCTGCCAGTGCTTCGTGCCGTGCGCGCACGACGTGATCGCGCTCGACGACCCGCTCGAGGTGATGCGCACGTGCCGCGCCGGCGGGCTGCCCGTGCCGCACTTCACCGTCGTCGCGAGCGAGGAGGACGTGCGCGCCTGGTACGAGAGCGGCGCGCCGCGCGAGGGCCGCCACTCGATCGCGAGCGGTGGCGCGCGCGGCGCCCGCGACCGCCTGCGCTTCGCGATGCCGGAGCGGCGGCGCGACTTCCGGCTGCCGCGCGAGATCAGCGCCGACCGGCCGTGGGTGATCGTGCGCGAGCCGCGCGGCGAGCGCTTCCTGACGTGCACGACGCTCAAGGAGTCGCGGGCGGCGTCGAACGTGACGTGCCGGCTGGACGCGGCGCGGCGCGGGCTCGTGCCGCAGCGCGACGACGAGGTGGACGCGCTCGTGGCGCGGTTCGTGGCGCGGCTCGAGCCGCGGAGGCCGATGACGGGGCACGCGAGCTTCCGGCTCGTGCGCGAGGCGGATAGCGGGCGACTCGTGCTGGTGGGCGCGCGCGTGGGCGTCTCGCTGCCGTACCTGTGCCAGGCGGGCGCGGGCGGCCGCTGCGCCGCGGTCGGCAAGCTGCTCGACACGGTGCTGGACACGCGCGAGGCGCTGTTCGCCTACTGGGACCCGCTGCCGTACTGCGCGTACTACCGCTCGCGGCTGCCGGACGAGCGCGCGCCGCAGCCGCCGCCGCCGTGCAAGTCCCCGCCGAACGTGCCGCTGTGAAGCTCTACTTAAGGACGCCGGAGTCGTCGGATATTATTTATGAAGTAGTCCCTAGTACCTGATCGTGCGTGTGTGCGTGGCGCGGAGCGGGCGCCGACCCGGAAGAATTTAGAGAATGGGGCCGGCGTTTCTGCATCCGAAGTCTGTTTCTGCTCTCTTAACCTCGAATTAAAGAAATAGCAGTTTCTTCGATTGCGAGACTCTAGTTGGTTGGTGGTTGTTGTTAGTCTGAACATTGTTAACTAGTTGTTAAATAGATTTAAGGACATTTTTGAACCATAGGAAAAGGTTCAATAGACTATAGGAATATGTTTCTCTAGCATAACATTTAACAATAAGATTAAATAACGTGATGTCGATGAAAATTGTTCCCGCTTTTAATTAATGAGCCCATTCTCAACAGCCCGATGAAATGCTCCCTCATACTATATCACAGAATAAGAACACTATATCCACTAAAAATATCACCTGAAAATTCAACCAAGAAGGATATCATCAATTGGATTTTAATAAAAAACATTGGAATGAAAACAATCTAAACAAATGGGCTAACTACATCAGCAAATGATGCCCATTTTTGGGAGGATAACTCGTGAGGAAAACTCATAGAACTCGGCGGGCGCATGCTAGGTCTGTAGAGAAATTATACATAGTTAGACAGAGCAGTATGAATTCCTGGAATTGCGTGCTCAAGGTTTAGGAATCTTTCAATCGAAAAACCATTCGACGGAATACTTTGAATCATGAAAATAACGTGTTGAATCTTTCCGGCGCGTTTTCTCTGCTTACTGAAAGATATCTAAGTAAAATAAACTTTTTCATACTAATCAAGTACGCCGCTTTAAGAGTGTGATATAAATGAATGTTAAAGCTTTGCAGTCAGTGTCTGCAACGCAGATAAAACGTTAAATCAATGATTTGTATAATCTTAAACACTGTTAGTAGCAGGCATTGATTACGGTGGCGAAATTGAGAGACGCATTCACCCGCGAAAGGCATGTTTTGCAGCCTTGCAGTATATTCATAAATTATTAATTTTTACAGCTCCCTTTCTATAATTAGTGTGTCCTTGCTCCACGGTCGATTACATACGACACACATTGCATTCGTTGAAATACTCCCGATTCCTGAGCACGGATTCCCAAGAATAGGCCTCCTGGGCGCAATACTGAATGAAGACGGACAGGGCGGGAGAATGGGCGTCGGCGGAAATTTATCAGGGCGACTTCTCGGGTCAGCCGCGGCGGCGGGCGTTCGTCCAAGGTTCATCTCGCCGGAGATGCGAGCGCAGCGGCGGCCGACGAAAACAACTGCGAACATTTGCATCGGTCGGCGCTGCCTTATCGGGGTTTGATGCATTTTTACCCGACTGCGCAAGAAGTATGTAGGTATGTATGTATGTATATTTTATTTATGTGTTTGCCCGATGGATATATTGTCACGTGGCCGTCTATTCCTGGTCCTATTCTTATTAATTTCCTATTCTTGCGCTGAATCCTCACTGAATTATTAAGTAACTTCCGATCTATTCTGGTGGACTTAAGGATCGCTTAAGGATTTTTTCTTAGTTCTGATTTTGGAAACACATTGAAATGATTGATTTCGTGTCACTCATTCCATGTGGCGCTGCGATTGATTATCAGAATACCAAAGTCAAAGTGAATTTCTCTCCTGAGAACATCGGAATTCACGGAATTGGCCCCCAGGTGTTCGGTGAACTTAGGAACGGTATACTTCACGAAGACTTAAATGTTTTTAATTATTTTCTATGATTTTTTGGGCTCCGTTCCTCTAAAACAAAAAACACACAGGATCACTTTCTTGTCTGTATGTAGATATGTCTGTCAGCCAATTAATGACTTCGTCAATAAATATGAACATAAAAATTTAAAAAACTACCTCCACAAAATGCACAAAATCAGGTAGCTGTTTCAAATTTAAAATTATAATTTCTTCATGTTTTTCTCCATACCTCTCTCTTGATATTAGCCTGACACACCCCATTAGAACTAGTTGCCCTTCCTTTTATTGCTGTATGGAAAATACGGATAATTTTCATTGCCGCTTTGACCAACGTCAAATGAAACCAAGGAGATACCGCTCTAACTAGTGTGTCTGTAGTAAAATTCCTTGGTTTGCACGTGGCCATGGGTATGTTCCAGCACCCATTGTCTATTGGCCTGTTTGGCCTCTACCACGAGACGGCATTGGCGGGTGAACCGTGGCTTGTGATTACCACTTAATGGTACAACATAGCACAGAATAAAGGAATCCATACCCTGTTGTATCAGCTCGGCGCTGATGGATCCGAACTGGTAAAGCCAAGGGAAGATTCCAAGGAAAGAACTTTTTCTGATCGATTCCAGCCGGAAACTTCAGTTCGACATGGATTCCGAACCATGAAACAGCTCGCATTCGTGACGAGCGGCACTTATCCAATGCACAAAAGTTTGCAGTGCATGAACGGCTGACATATAAAGCAAGTCCCTGCGCCCCTGAGCTACGAGCCGCCACAAACTAATATTGCAAATTGTGAATACATTAAACAGGCATGTGCAAGAACGTTATCAAAATTTACATTGAAAGTGGTACGGTAAACAGAATATATTTAATTAAGAATGTAACCATGTTTTGTAGCGATAATATAATCTGAGTAAACATTTAATTAAAAATACCATCATATATAAGCAAAAATACCAATACAAAGTACATAATAAAAGTTTAAATAAAAACATAAAGCAGTTTTTGCTACCCTCCAGTTTTAGCCAATACACAGAGAGCGTGAAAGGACGGAAGTAATAAGCTAAATTCGTTTGTATGGGGGCGGTGTAGCCACTTCAACATACAATGGCGGCACTCTTAACAATTCGCTTCCTACTGATTTTCTCCAGTTCCAACGACACGTAATAACTTCACAGGACGCTATTAAGAGCAATGAACATTTGAAGTAAGTACAGTTCACACGTTTTCCACTCGTGGCCACGATGCCGCGAGTTTCTACCGCTACCCCCGTCCTTCCATTCTCGTTGTATGTTGGCGACGACCTGGCGTAATTCATTGGTCGCTCTAAGCCTGGTTTTCGCCAAGTGCTGATTTAATAATCTACACTTGAAGGGCCTTTATTACTAAAGTGCTGATTATCTTGTACTGGCACTGACTGCAAGCTGCTAAGAAAGGTCATCAGCATGTGGCGATTAAGCTAATCAGCAGTAGGTGAAAAAGGCTCTAGTTTAACAAAACATTCCTACGACAAAACATTTTCCTCTGAAGCTCATTATCAATACGTAGGCAGTAGTACAATTAAATGACTTACTGAATTTCTATAAGTAATTTTCGTTTAAATTGCATATTTACATGGTGTAACCGAAAGGTAACTTTGGGATTTTTGTAGCACACCGCATTCCCGAAGGAATTAGGTGCCATGCCAGGACCGTCCCTTTGTCAGCACGGCTACATTGAACTAGATGGAAAACACGGACAATTTTTCATTCCAACTACGAACATCATTTCATCGAATGCTGGTACTAATTTCAATAAATGTACCAACCGGACTTAACCCTCTATTACTAGTAGGGAAAGAGGGCCTACAGTTTTACACGGATTCTGAACCACAAAACAGCTGGCAGTAGAATTGAAATGCACTTATCCAACTCAGAAAGAGAAAGAAAGTGATGCCTGAATTGGGCGGTGATTTGAACCGAGATCTCTTGCATGGAAAGTAAGTTCACCCGCCCCTGAGCCACGAAAGTTGCACGCATCGTGGCAGATATAAGTAATCTTTGATCGTGATTACATAACAGTAAATCACAATTCCATCGAACCATGGGTATATTGGCGATTAAATTAAATGCAAGGTTAGGCAAGCAGTTGGTAGCTAATTCAAACACTCGGCGTCGACTTTGACATAAGAAGCGTCCAATACAATGGATCATTCAAACCTCCACGGTTCATTAAGGTGGCCCATCCCGCTCATCTCCCCATACAAAAGGGGAAAGAAGATCACGCCCATATTTCTTGTCAGAGATCCAAAATTTTGCTCAAAATAGCTTTATTTGATCGAACTAGATGTCTGATGACCATTGGCAGTGTAATATTGTGTTTGGTTTCTAAGTTATAAGGTCCGAAAGTTCGAATTTTTCGCGCGTTTTATACAATAACTTTGGAGGTGGATTACGCCATGATAAAGTAAGAACATCTTAAAAAGATTAGTCATCAGACATAGCTTATTTAATCAAGATTTATAATCTATTTGATTTTTGTTAGATTTTTGACTACAGCGGTCGTGGTTTACTTTTAGCTATAAGTCGTTTTGAAATTAAAATTTTCGTTAACCTTACCAAATCATACGCTATGCACATTGTCTTTTTTGTGGACATGTTGCATCTTTCTCATCAAGGAGCCTGTCTTATTCTTTGAAACAGAGAAGGTCCCAGAGCGCAACAGCACGGTTTTGTACCGTGCCCGCTAATGAGTTAGGCCCGCCGGGTTGGGCCACCTTAATGTATTATCAGAGTGATAAAACTAAAGCTAGTGACGCCTTGGACTTGAAAAACATTGTGACATTGGCTATCTACTCACTTATATGTTGCTAACCGCGAGCCAAGGACATATTCATCGAATCGAATATATTCAACAGAAAGATGAATTATTTTCCATTTTATGTATTACTAGCAGCCCGTCCCAGCTTTGCACGGGCATAATATCGTTTAAAAAATATTATTTTGACACAATGATGCACAAATAAACCCTTTTTACGTAGAGTTCCTACACTGAAATATTTGAATTAAAAAAAAACTTAGATTATTTTTTTTATGTGACTGGACATGGATGGCTAATACCACACCTTCTGTCATGGTATTAGCCAAACACCACATGGGAACTAGGTGCCATGCCAGGACCTTCTTTATATTGCACGGCTACATTGAACTGGATGGAAAACACGGACAATTTTCATTGCCGCTTCGACCATTGTTCATCCAATGCGATGGTACCAACCCGGGCGGGATAAACCCTACCACCTAGTAAGTAAGGAAGGGGACCTACAGTTTAACGTGGAATCCGAACCACGGCCAGCCTCTCTCAACGGTCGAATGGTCACCCATCCAAGACCAGAACGGACCCAGCGTTGCTTAACTTCGGAGAGCGATCGCCGAAGTGTCGCGCCACTGGGCCAATGAGGCTGACAAAATTATTGTTATATATTATTATTATTAGACTAGCAGCCCGTCCCAGCTTTGCACGGGCATAATATCGTTTAAAAAATATTATTTTGACACAATAATGCACAAATAAACCCTTTTTACGTAGAGTTCCTACACGGAAATATTTAATATAAAAAAAACTTAGATATTATTATTAGATGATTATTAGATATTAGAGAGCTCCGATAATAAACGCGTCCGATCGCTGCTAAATTCAAAGTGCTAGAACAGCGGCCTCCGACGCACTATTTATAGGCACGCTCCCGCCGCCCCGGCCGGCCGGTACTACCGCAAACGCTACGTCCCGCAATTTTTAAATCTGTAATATCTTCGAAAATATTAATTTAAATCATATGCTGTAAACGGCCATATAAATCTATATTAAATCAACAATGTATTTAAGGTATTTAATTGGATAAGGATTAATGCTGTATTGGTTAAACTCGCTTCGAAAATTAGCCATTATTTGTCGTAAAAAGTCAATGACAAAACAATGTTATTGTGGTATATCCATAAGAGATAGACATATACCATCCCGGAGTTTTCTGTAGACTTTTTCAATGTGTACAATACTTAGTACATTATTTTGATAAATCTCGTAGGATTCAGCCTGCGTTTGCAATGTAAGCGGAAAAAATGTAATTTATTACGACATCACATTGGAAGCCTCAAAAATAACAGTATTTCTCCACTATTTAATGGATGTTATTATACATATAAACCTTCCTCTTTAATCACTCTATCTATTAAAAAAAACCGCATCAAAATCCGTTGCGTAGTTTTAAAGATTTAAGCGCACATGGGGATATAGGTATATAGGGACAGAGAAAGCGACTTTGTTTTATACTATGTAGTGATGATGATGTTACAGTAATGTTGGGCAGCACTTACCTATTCACAGGTGTGTCCTATATGTAACGAATGGAGAGACAGGTGTGACATTTTCGCCGACACCCTGTTCCTAATTAAAAATATCAAAAAAATATTCATTTTAATCAAACGTCACCCGAAAATATTAGAAATATTTATTTTTCTTTAGGCGTTTCGTAATTGACTACTGTCAATGTTTAATTAAGAATTTACTTCTAACTGTTAACATGTATTTTCTTTTTCATTTTGTTTTTGTTCTCAGTTAATTTTAGGTTTAGTTAAAACCTTTTAGATGTGTACTTTCTGCAGATTATTATAATTCATGTCGTGTTCTCTGCTTAAGGATGTTCCGACCTATACAATGTTTTTTCTACACAGAACGCAAAAAGTATTGCACTTTAAGGCACGAATTCGTCAAAAATATTTAATAAAGCCATAGTAGTTGCAGCGAAAACATATTCACAATTTCAGGTTTAATGGTTTCGTTGTAGGTAATTGCCGATTAGAAGTTTTACACCGTTAGATGGCGCTGTTACATAAAAATCGTATTTAAATAAATTGTAACAAATACAATAATCCTGAAATTGTGAAATTGTTTTCGCTGAAAGTAATATGACTATATTAAACTTTTATTATTAATTCGTGGCTTAAAGTGCAATACTTTTTGCGTTATGTGTGCAAACAACTTTATATGGGTCGGAACAGCCTTAAGGTAGGCCCGTAAGCATCAGAAAATTACGCTCCCCATACAAACGTAGTTTAGTAATCATTTGAAAACCTGTGTTCCAATTTTCTTGATATTTGGAATTTAATATCAGGCAAGAAATATCTATGTCTGCACGTGTTTGTTTATTCGAAAAATGCATCCTGTGTCACACAACAGAGAAAAGAAAATATGTATAAACATTTTCTTTTGCCTGTTATTTGACTTTCTTTAGATTTTTCAGCAAAAAAAAATCGTGCAGACACAGATATATATTTTAGAATATTATGTACCAAATATCAAGCAAATCGGAATAGTTTATTTCAAATGATTAGTAAACTACGTTTGAATGGGGAACATAGCTTACGGGGCGTTTTTAAGCGTATTAGTTTGACTATTTTTATCAATGTGTCATGTGTAACATATCACTCTGTTTGTGGACCATATAAATAATTGAATTAATAACGAGGCTTGTTGTTTTTTTGAAAATATTTTATTTAATTATAACCCCATTGCAGAGTGACAGTACTGTAATCCTCCACTTATTTGCACCGCGAAAAAGGCTGGGAGTCTTCAAGAGATGCGTTTGTCGGACCAAAAACTCTACAAGGCCCAAGTAAGGTATTGCGAGGAGCATTTTCGCATCTGTGGTACTCTGGGTTGGTCGTGAGTGCCACGGAGAGTCATGTACCACATGCTGGGTATGCACTCAGTCACTGCTGAAATTCCTCGAATTAGCTCTGTTTTAGTGGGTACGTACCATTACACAATAACCTTCCTGAAAGTAGGACATGGGCTCGAATGAGCACTTGCTTCGCACGTGACTGTTGACACATCGTGCAACCGTCTCTACTATATGGCCCTAATTAATGTTATTTTTAATTTATCGTAGCGCAATAACCGCGGGTGCTCACCGTCTGTATATTTCTTATTCTAGGTCAAATGTTAAGCTTATTATAGTCAAATATCTACCAACATAATTTAATTCTAAAGGAGACATTTTCTTTTCGTTTCGTGGATGCCTTTCCTACCTGGGAGTCTTCAAGCGTAATTTGAATAAGGGATGCGAAGGATTTCTCTCTCGGATTTCGGACCGAAAATCCGCAAGTCCGCAAATCCGCTGGCATGGCGCCTCGCTGAGGCGAGAGGTTTTTGGTTTTTCTGAGCATCTGTGGTCCTCAGCAAAGCCACCCATACCGGTTTTCAAAAAAAATATCATATTCCGGTTGAAGGACAAATACGTTGATTTTTAATATGTGTTGGGAAGGTTATCCAAGGAACCATCTTTGAGAAAGTCAATAAATCAAACCATATGCGGATCAAATTAAACAAATACGGACCTTACCATGTGTTAAATGAAATAAAAATAATAAAAAATATTCTCCCCTACATTTTCGAAGAACGTGTTATGGATTTTTTTTGTGGTCACAAAACTTATAAAACACAAGTAGAATGCTTGGTTCAAAGTAATAGCTGTATTAACACAATTCATGTTTACTAAAAATCAGACTTTTTAAAGTATTTTATAATCCAATTTAATTTAAATTGGATTACAAATTACTTAAAAAATTGCGGAAAAATCGTCTCCAAAAGAACATAAAAATAGAAATATGTATGCACAGCGCTTAGTTATGCGATGTTTAATTACCCGTGAACATACATACTGTGATTAACATCTACCTACCTAATGTGATTATCGAATGTTTATGTGATTCAATCCGGTCTGTAAGGCCATATTAATAAGTAAATAATCATTACACATCCATCGCTTTTTCATTAAATGAAACTTTTACAATTCCCATACATTTAATATGTGTTTATTTTTTGTTAACTAAATCGTCATAGTTTATATAAAGATCCTTATAATCAGTATGATATAGTGGAATTAAACCTAGCTTAAAATTGTAGTGTCTATAAACTGTAGAAATAACCTCCCCCAAAATATGTAATGCACCTGTCCACGATGCACTCCTTACCAATATGGTTTCACTGAAAAAGTAAAATTAATGGTATAAAATTAAAATCTGTAAACACCATGAAAACTATTCCAGACCCCTTCATAGACATTGCGTTTACTTTTTTTTTTACATCGACACTAATATAAATAGGTGGAAAATCAGAGCTACGCATTTCTAACAAACGGTAATTATTGATACAAACACAGACAATTGGTCCTGACATGACACCTCATGAGAGGGTTATTAATAAAATATCATTTTTTTTATGCGACCTGACATGGATGGCTAATACCACACAACTACCGTTATGATATTAGCCCAATACACCACATTCCCGAAGGAATTAGGTGCCATGCCAGGACCTTCCCTTTATGAGCACGGCTACATTGAACTGGATGGAAAACACGGACAATTTTTCATTGCCGCTTCGACCATCTTTTCATCCAATGCGATGGTACCAACCCGGGCGGGCTTAAACCCTACCACCTAGTAGGGGAAGGGGACCTACAGTTTTACATGGATTCCGAACCATGGAGCAGCTCGCATTCGTGACGAAATGCACTTATCGAACTCTGAAAGAGAAAGACAGTGGTGCAAGTTGGTATTGAACCCGGGCCTCTGGTACGCTAGGCCGGTCCCCGCGCCACTTGGCTACGAGCCGCTCAAAAAGCATTTTGGTGTGGTATTAATTTATGTCCAATAGCGACTCGTGGCTTAGGGGGGGATGGACTCGCCATTCAAGCGGTCTGGGTTCAAATGCCCGCCTCGTTCATTCGCCACTTTCTTTCTCTTTCTGAGTTGGTTTTTAGTAACGAATGCGAGCTGTTGCATGGTTGGGAATCCATATAAAACTTTAGCTCTCCTTCACCTACTATGTGGCAGGGTTTTAAGCCTGCTCGGGCAATAAAAAAATTTTCGTGTTTTCCATTCACTTTATGTAGCCGTGCTCATCAAGGAAAGCTCCTGGCATGGAATCTAATTCCTTCGGTAATGCGGAGTTTTGGGCTTATATCACGACGGTAGGTGTTATTAGCCAGTCCAGTCACATAAAAAATACTGACAAAAGGAAACTGAAATGAGTAGTTCTCGCTTCACAAGTCGCCCGGCACGACCGGCCGGCGTGGCCACCGCCGCGGATGTGACCTGACCTGGCCAAGTGCTGAAGTCCGCCAGACGTCTGGAAGATAAACGTCCACGCCTGTCACCTATAACCCACCGACGAATTAGTGTCAGACATATTTACGACGTCGTCGGTAATTGTTCGCAAGAAACTTTCCTTGCGACCCGCGATAGGTGGGTTCGCCTCTCTCGTGCGAGCTCATACAAAGTAACGCAGCAATTGACCTCGGGTGGGTCACATATCATAATGAAGCATTTACAAAGTATCTGGAATGGGAGACAGGGTGCTAGGAAAGGGTGGGCAGAGCAGAAAAGGTTTAATTACATACACGTATGGTACACCAATGAAATCTTCGATTATCGCATTGCTGCAACTTCTTCAAAGTCCTCAAAAAATTTATTGTAATTACTGCAATATGTGAAGTCAATGTTTGGTCAATTATAAATAATAATGTAAGCAAAAAGCTGGTATTTTGTTATGATTAAGAATAATTCTGGTATATTGCATACCTGCAAAAAATGTGTATGCATATATATATATGATGTCTTAAAACAAAAGGCCGAAAATGACGCCCCATACAAACAAATATCATGAATTTCGAGTGGCTCAAGAGCGCGTGGAGGCGGTTTCCATGCCAGAGGTCATACGCCGTCTCCGTCCCGTTAATACATCACTCTTATTTCACTATCTTAATTGGATAAGTGCATTTATCCCCGAATGCGATGACCGATGTTCCACGGGTCGGAATCCATTTAAAACTGTAGGGCCCTACTAGGTTGTAGGGCCCTCCCGGGTTCGTTTGTACCATCACACTGGATGAAAAAATGGTCGAAACGGCAGTAAAAATTGTCCATGTTTTCCATCTAGTCCAATTTTTTTAGGCAGCCTTTTATGATTGCGTCCTTAAGTAATTAGGAATTTATTCAGAAAAGACTTCAACGCACGGACTCAACATCAAGTTTAGACCAATGCATAGGTGACAGTGACTCGTTTTTATTAGGGTTCCGTACCCAAAGGGTGAAAACGGAACCCTATTACTAAGTCTCCGCTGTCCGTCCATCCGTACGTCCGTCTGTCACAGGGCTGTATCTTATGAACCCTAATAGGTAGGCAGCTGAAATATTTACTGAGTGTGTATTTATTTTGCTGCTACAAGAACAAAATAGGGGAAATTAAAAAAATAATAAACTTTAAAGAGGGGCACCATACAAAAAACGTGATTTTTTGTGTTAAATCTTTTATGATGGTACGGAACCCTTCGTGTGCGAGTCCGACTCGCACTTGGCCGGTTTTAAAGAAATAACCGCGCTCATAAAGGGAAAACCCTGGCATTGGGTGGTGTATTTGACTAATAACATCAATGTGGTTGTGGTATTAGCCATCCAGCGCCTCACCAGAAGGGACGGTTCGGTTCCAAGGAATGTGATATGTATGTATGTATAATCGACCGTGAAGCAAGTACACATTAATTGAAGAAAGAGCCCAGTAAAAAGAACTACTTTACGAATATTCGGTATACAAGTATTCGGTTTATTTATACCATATGGCTCGGCAGCAACATTGATTTACAACAAATGCTTACATAAACGTGTCTGCATGTGTTTATTTTTTCAAAAAAAAAGATAATCCTATGTTACTGTTTATGCCTAACATCACATCTATTGGTACAATTTCAGTTCAAAATACCTCATGGGAAATAGGCCTGTCGAACTTAGCCATGTCGAAGACCACCGATTCCCCGTGATATGGGTCCGTGTGAATCATACCCACGTGGTAAGAATTTATGCTAAGCTGCAGCGCTCTTCCAACCTCGGTGCCAACGAAACCGATTGGGCGATTTTAACGCCCGATTTTCGCAGTTGTTTTCGGAATATACCCGCATTCCCAGCAACCCTATGGCTGAGATAAATAGTCGTAACAAAAACTATTGCTAACGAAAAGTAGTACTTTGTGCCGTCACTTTGCATTACTTTGAGATTTCGTCCGTACAAAATGTGTCCAAGCGACGTCACAAAGAACTACTTTTCGTTAGTCTTAGTTTCTGTTACGACTATTTATCTCAGCCTAAGAGTATTACCCAAGCTTGCTGTACCTTGTGCTGACCTCTGAACCTTCAGGATATACGGCAAGTGTGAAGCGGTATCCTGTGCCTCTCCCGACTTGACGTGAGCGCAGTACACGTAAAGAATGGCACCACACGTCGGCAGGATGGAAAGTATTCATCTCTTTCCTTGAAATATTCCAATGGTAGGAGGTATCCATCGAGGTGCGCCGAGTCTATTGCTAAGCTGATACAACAGGGTATGGATTACTTTATTCCATCACCTGTTGTACCAGTGGGTGGCAATCCCACCCCTGGTTCTACCGCCAATGCCGTCCAGGCCTGCTGGGCGAACTCTGACTATGGTTTAGTTCAAGCACGATCACAACATTACCAGAACACTAGTGCGCTGCCCGTCGGGCAGCCGTGCATTCTGGTCTCTCGCCAATTCGATTCGTCGTAACTTTTTTCGCTCTGTTTCACCTCCCCTGGAAAGGTCTGATCGATCACTCGCGATCCTCTCATCTCTTGATGCGTGAATCAGCGGCTTTCGCTTACATAGGATGTTACCGGAGTTATGGTCCAAATATTAACCAGGTATTCCTAGGCACATTTGGAACAAAAATGGTAGATAACATTTTGTTGTACGACTTAAAAAAGTGGATGCTCTTCTTACATTTTTGTAAATACCTTCACACAAAACGTGTGGGGAGAACGATTTTTAGTTTAACGATGGTTCTAATAAAAAGTACTTATCTAGTTATTGTGGGTTATCGCATTATCGATTTTTCGAGATACCTAGATCCTGGTTTCCATTTGTATCGTAGTCAGCACGGCGTGGCCACGTGAGCCCGTGGTGATGATAGCGGTCCGCCCAAATGGAGCAAATGAGTAAAGGTCAAGGTTCCGATAGCGACAAACAAACAAACATTGTGACGACGTGACAATTCGCAAGAGGTGATTACAGCTCGGAGGTAATTATACAAGACAAGCTGCGGTACCCGGCCCCGCTCGGGTCGATGTCGTCTTGGACTGATGTCGGGCCGAAATATTTACTGGATATTATATGAGTTCTTCTATACAATAATAGGGGATTCCACCACCTTGGAGTTTAATTTTTGCCAAGGGGTTTGAGTTCCACACTATCTCTATACCGAAATTCATCAAAATAGGTTAGGTAGCCGTGCCATATAAGGCATGGCACCTAGTTCCCATGTGGTGTGTTGGGCTAATACCATCACAGAAGGTGTAGTATTAGCCAATGTATTATTAGTGAAAAGGCAACAGACAGAGTAACTTTCGCATTTATAATATTAGTATGGAAATGGCGCTAGGTCTGATTTCACAGCAACAGCGCGTGTCGTCTTCGATTGAATTCCCAGATGTAACGTGTATGTTCATTGCGCTGTGTGGGTTCCGGAACGTAAAATAATAAAATTCGGCCCTGGCATTTCCTCCTTGACATGCAGTCATAAAAGTCGACAATGGGTCGTCGTTCGTGGTTTGAATTCCACGTTAGACTGTACGTCTACTTCCTTACTTACCAGGGTACCATCGCATTGAATTATCGATGGTCGAGACGGCAATTAAAATTGTCCGTGTTTTCAATCCAGTTCAATGTGTCTGTGCAATAAAAGGAACGTCCTGGCATGTTACCCAGTTCCCATGCGGTGTGTTGGGCTAATGTCATTACAGTGTATGGTATTGGCCATTGATGTCCAGACACATAAAAAAATTAAATAAATAAGATTTTTTAAAAGAAAAACTACGATTCGTGGTTTCAAAATAAAAACGATTTTTTTCGCCTGTATGTTCTGTAATTAAATAATTTAATTCACGAACGACACCCATATTTCATGCCAGAAAACTTTTATTTAAAATTGGAAACCTTGTAGTATAATACATTTATTTTAAAAAAATAAACATTCTTACCTTATGGCTCTTTTCATTAAAATTATGTTAAAATAATTAAAAGAGGTAACCAGAAGTGACCAAAAAAAACCGTAAAAACCACAATATATTTTGCAACAAAATATTTTGTTTTCAGAATTAGAGAGGATTTAGTATTTATTATTATTCAAATCAGTAACGGAGGGTTTGTATGATTCACACGCGTAAATTCCTTGCGTACTTACACATGAATAGCTGTAACTAAAATACATCATTTGTGTAGATAAATACTTGTAAACTGGACTTTGGAGGCTATCTTGGACTCTATAGTTCGACTTTGGATGTCTGA
Source organism: Incurvaria masculella (assembly GCA_946894095.1). NCBI lineage: Eukaryota > Metazoa > Arthropoda > Insecta > Lepidoptera > Incurvariidae > Incurvaria > Incurvaria masculella. Next base: position 18,931,594 of record OX335653.1, on the reverse strand, counting down.
CCGGAATCTCTGACCATCGGTGTACACTCAATGTAAGTGTACACTCTAATGTGATAAGAAAAAAAAAATATGTTTGTAATAGTATGAAGATCCACAGCACATTTGGTTTGTATGTATGAATACTCTATTAAAATAAATATATAAAAAACCGGCCAAATGCGAGTCGGACTCGCACACGAAGGGTTCCGTACCATCATACAAGATTTAACAAAACAATCACGTTTTTTGTATGGGGCCCCCGTTATTTTTTTTTGTATTCCTAATTTTACCTATTTGTTGTTATAGCGGCAAGATAAATACACACTCTGTGAAAAAATCAGCTGCCTACCTATTACAGTTCATGAGATATAGCACTGTGACAGACGGACGGACGGACGGATGGACGGACGGACGGACGGACAGCGGAGGCTCAGTAACAGGGTTCCGTTTTCACCCTTTGGGTACGGAACCCTAAAAACCGGCCGCTATTGGCCGGACTCGCACACGAAGAGTTACCATCGTACAAGATTTAACACATAAAATCACATTTTCCCTATATTTTTTTACCTATTTGTTGTTATAGCGTCAAAATATATTACATACTATGTGAATATTTCAGCTTCATAACTAATAAGGTTCATGAGATACAGCCTTGTGACAGACAGCGCAGGCTTGGTAATAGGGTTGCGTTGGCACCCTTTGGGTACGGAACCCAAAAAGGATTAAGCTTGCATACAGGTGGCGCGTGAGACTTCTCCATTTCATGACGTTTTTTTTGTAACTAGGCATGAAATACAGCTATTGTCATGATACTAACCCAACACTCCGCAATGACTTTCCCTTTATGAGCACCGCTGCATTGAAGTGGATGGAAACACGGACATTTTTTTCCCCGCTTCGACCATCTTTTCCTCCATTACTTTGTTTCCAACCCTTAAGGTGGCCCAACCCGGCGGGCCTAACTGATTCGCGGGCACGGTACAAAACCGTGCTGTTGCGCTCTGGGACCTTCTCTGTTTCAAAGAATAAGACAGTCTCCGTGATGAGGAAGATGCAACATGTCCACAAAAAAAAAGACAATGTGCATAGTGTATGATTTGGTAAGATTTACGAAAATTTTAATTTTAAAACGACTTTTAGCTAAAAGTAATCCACGACCGCTGTAGTCAAAAATCTAACAAAAACCAAATAGATCATAAATCTTGATTAAATAAGCTATGTCTGATGACTAATTTTTTTACGATGTTCTTACTTTATCATTGCGTAATCCACCTCCAAAGTTATTGTATAAAACGCGCGAAAAATTCGAACTTTCGGACCTTATAACTTAGAAACCAAATTCAATTTTACAATGCCAGTGGTCATCAGACATCTAGTTCTATCAAATAAAGCTATTTTGAGCAAAATTTTGGATCTCTGACAAGAAATATGGGCGTGATCTTCTTTCCCCTTTTGTATGGGGAGATGAGCGGGATGGGCCACCTTAACTCTACTAACTACTCAAAGTCGGAGCTGGAATATATTTTCGGCTAGCAAATAATCGACAACTCAAACTTAGCTCCGCTGGTGTCTCGAGGCGTATATGATACAAATTTACTTTACCGAAAGGGAAGTGGTATCTGAAAACGTAATCTGGACATTTTACGTACTTATGGACTTATCGTAACTGTCAGAAAAATAATTGCATTGATGTTACGTGACTAGCGAAAAGTAAATATTTAAAAATCATATAGACAAAAAAATAACCACACGTAATAAGCATTTTTAAAAGTATATAGAAAATGTTAAGGACAGAATATTAATTTATTTATGTATTGAATGTTGAATGAAGAAGCAAAGTTTAATTTAAGCATGCGACAGTCAGATAAGCACTAACTACTTGTAATGGTCCGAACTACCATGTTTCAAATAAAAACCACGTTTGTATGTGGACGAGATACAAACGTAGTTGTATTGGAATCACCGTCCTATTTGTGGACTCATTTCTTGGAAATTAGACGATTGGAAAATTTGGACTCGCCTGACGCGGGTGTCCTAATTTATCAGTTTAAGGTGGCCCAACCCGCTCATCTCCCAATACAAAAGGGGAAAGAAGATCGCGCCCATATTTATTGTCAGAGATCCAAAATTTTGCTCAAAATAGCTTTATTTGATCGAACTAGATGTCTGATGACCATTGGCATTGTAAAATTGTGTTTGGTTTCTTAGTTATAAGGTCCGAAAGTTCGAATTTTTTGCGCGTTTTATACAATAACTTTGGAGGTGGATTACGCAATGATAAAGTAAGAACATCGCAAAAAGATTAGTCATCAGACATAGCTTATTTAATCAAGATTTATGATCTATTTGGTTTTTGTTAGATTTTTTACTACAGCGGTCGTGGTTTACTTTTAGCTATAAGTCATCTTCAAATTATAATTTTCATAAATCTTACCATATCATACACTATGCACATTGTCTTTTTTGTGGACATGTTGCATCTTCCTCATCACGGAGCCTGTCTTATTCTTTGAAACAGAGAAGGTCCCAGAGCGCAACAACACGGTTTTGTACCGTGCCCGCGAATGAGTTGGGCCCGCCGGGTTGGGCCACCTTAAGTACCTATCAAGAGGAATCAAGATTTGTAATCACAGTTGCGGAGAATTGTGACGTACCAACCAGGGGCTGGCTTAAGCAGCTGTGGTAAGTTAGGAGCAGATATTGAAGGGATTTAACTTCAGCATTCGAAATCCCCTTGTGAAAAATTTGACAATAATCCATTTCCATGAGGTTCCTTTGAGTTTTATTTAATGACCAGCAGGCCATTTCGTAATGGGGAATCAGGAATCCTGAGTTTCGAAAACCGCTCTAGTAGCGGTTTTCAAACGATTCTCTTGATGAAAAGATTCCGGAGCATAGTTTTTTAATTAATCAAGGTTTTCCGTCGAAAAAATCGCTTTTAAAACCGCCATAAAAGCAGTTTTCTAGACTCGGGATTCCTGATTCCTGATTACGTAATTCCAGGAATAGGCCTGCTGGTCTGTAAAATTGATCCGAGTGTGCGCGACGTGACAACGATCACACCGAAAGCGACAGCAGCGGCGGATCTTCTTTCCCGACAGGAAACATATAATAATAGGTCGGAGATATGGCATGCATTGTCGGATGTGTGATTTGGCTGGCGACTGCACAGTCCCGTCCGCAAGTTGGGGTGAACGCTCTGATAACCACCCGGGAGTACTCCTTCCTGTACTTCAGTTCATTTCACTTCACTGGACCTGTCCTGTACAGCTATGGGTTGTACATATGTGCGAAAGCGGACTGACTGCAAACACCACCGGCCATGTTCTTCTTCAAACCAGGTTTGAAGGACATTTCCATGTCATGACATGACATGAAGCGACATTTTACAGGCCGGTTGTTTCTAATACGAGGAATAGCGATAGTGAATGTGTGTATTTCCTGCCTTTTGCAATAGTAGGCGGACAATTCTCTTACCAAGACTTTATCTGCACTTACGCTACCTCTAAATCATTTAAATAAAAATAAAAAGAAATATTTTAAGGGTAAGCTTTAAAATTTAAATTATATATTTTTTTCATTTTTAACCGACTTCGAAAAAAAGGAGGAGGTTCTCAATTCGTCGGAATCTTTTTTTTTTTTCTCTTTTTTTTTATGTATGTTCACCGGTTACTCGAAGACCCCTGAACCGATTTGAAAAATTCTTTTTTTGTTCAAAAGGGTATACTTTTTTAGTTGGTCCCATTTTTTTTTATCAAAATCGGTTTAGTAGTTTGGTACTTAAATACAACAAACTTCAAATTTCTTAAGCCCGCGAACCCAGAAATGTGATTTTTTAGTTACAGTAGCTTTCTTTAAGGGTGATATTGCTCAGTATGAGAGGTTTTTTTTTAATTCAACTGTTGGGGGTATTGAAGGGGGTAAAAGAGGGCAAATTGTACACATTTCTATCTCTAGAGCCGCTGAACCCAGAAATGTCAGAGAGGTTTTGTTTGAGATGGGAATGTTTACGAAGAGAATATTTTTGAAAATTCTACTATTAGGGGGGTAAATCAGGTCAAAATGAACACATTTAGGCGAAAACCACTCATGTTGAGAACTCCGAAACCGATTATTCTAGAAACTTAAAATTTTCAGTGACTTCTTTTTACGACAAAAAGGCTCGCTTGTGATTTTACAAAATTCAACTGTTAAGGGGATGAGTATACACGAGACCGATATGTACAAATTTTCATACAACACTTACGCAAGAAACAGACTCTCCGGAACAATGGAAGGATGAGAAATTCAGAAGCTCGGCGGTTCTGGACATTCGTTGTTTTGCCTTGTTAGGGTTCCATACCCAAAGGGTACCAACGGATACTATATTGCTAAGCTTCCGCTGTCCGTCCGTCCGTCCGTCTGTCCCAGCGCTCTATCTCATGAACCGTGAACTCATGAATCCAGATAGGTACCGGTCTACCTTTCGTCAGAAATGAGATTTCTCAATGGTTTCATATCTCATAATGCTCGTTCATTGTAGGGTTTAGTAACAGTTTAGATGGTTCGCATGAGATAGTGAGTTGCGCATAATCTTCTTTCCACTTTGTATGTGAAGATGAGCAGGATGGCTCGCCCACCTTGAGTCAAAAAGTTACGCCACCACTAAAAAGCAAAAAATAAAATATTTTTAAATAAAAAAAGAACCGCCTTCAAAAAAACCGGAACTAAAAAGCAAAAAATAATTGATTTCTTTTAATTAATGTACGACAAGCTATTTTAATACTAACTAATTATGTACAATTTCTTAATTTTTAATCATCTTTTGAAGTCGGTGCCTTGGGTAGACGTTCTATAAGGGCTGTAAGTAATTAGATTAATATTACCTATGGCTAAGAAAGAAATATAAGTAGGTAGCTACTTACATTAACCTACTTAAAGAAAAAACACAAAATCTAAAATTAAATAAACAAACAGGTCGGAAAAACGTATGTAAGTAGGTATTTCGGCAAGTACTTTGTAATTTAAATATTCCTTATAACTTAAACTAAATACTGTTAAATCTGTTAATTAAATACTTGTAGTAATGATTGGATAAAATATAAACTGTCTTAATTTAAAATATTGAATTTAATTCGCATCGTAAAGCAGTTTTTTTCGGTTCATCTTAAAATACTGAGGCGCCCTATTGAGGACTCCCAACTTTTTTGAGGCGTGCATTGAAGTAGATGGAAAACACATTTTCCGTGTTTTCCATCTGCTTTCACGGCCGCTTCGCCTATCTAACAGGCGGTATTGACCCTACAACCTAGTAAGTAAGATTTTACGTGGAATCCACGGTCAACGGTCCAGAACGTTCACTCATCTTGAACCCGACCGCGCCCAGAGTTGCTTCACCTCAATTATCGAAGGGTGAATGTGCCGTAAGGAAATGCATTGCACGGCGTCAGCTCTCATCTCCGAGTGCGCTCCGATCACAACTCCAATCACGTGTCATTTATTTTTCTCCCGCATCGAAGTGGACCAATTAAGTGGCAGACGATAGTGCGGCCGCGGACCCGGATGAGCCATATCGGGCACGAGCGCATCACGCCGCACCCCCTCCCGCCGCCGACACCCGCCGGCCCCCACCCGCCGCCGGCGCCGGCTGCGTATGCGCAGACTGTCAGGTTGCCGGGCGAGGTCAGGGTTCCGGCCGCGCTATCTGTGTACAAGCCAGAGGTGTCACGCGAATTAGAACCAACAACGTTTCATAACACCGCGTCCACGTCACATGATTCATCTATGTACGTGATCGCATATCAGTAATTGTGAGGACACTGCGTATACTTATGCCTTTTACGAAGCCTCCGCTGACCGATAGGCCGTCAATCCGTCCGTCAATCCGTTTGTCAGAGAGCTGTGTCTCTTAAACTTTCATTGGTGCACAGCATCGATCAGCCTCAATGGCCCAGTGGCGCGACACTTCGGCGATCGCTCTCCGAAGTTAAGCAACGCTGGGTCCGGTCTGGTCTTGGATGGGTGACCATTCGACCGTTGAAAGAGGCTGGCCGTGGTTGGAATCCGAACGTTAAACTGTAGGTCCCCTTCCTCACTTACTAGGTGGTCGGGTTAATCCCGCCCGGGTTGGTACCATCGCATTGGATGAACGATGGTCGAAGCGGCAATGAAAATTTGTCCGTGTTTTCCATCCAGTACAATGTAGCCGTGCAATATAAGGAGGGTCCTGGCATGGCACCTAGCTCCCATGTGGTGTGTTGGGCTAATACCATGACAGAATGGTGTGGTATTAGCCATCCATGTCCAGTCACATAAAAAAAACGATATAATATGCAATTAGGGAGTTAACACCCCCTTAAGCTAATTAGCAGTAGGCGAAAAGGACGTAGCGTTAAAAGACATGCTTATATTTTTTTCTAAAAAGCTATAATTTCTTGAGTGCAGAGCCTCTAAATAACTGTTCTGTCAGAAGTTTCACAGTGATTAGTTGTTTTTTTTTCCATTCGGCTTTAATTTGGAAGTAGGTCAGCCAAAGGCAGGCGTGGAGGTTGCTGTACCTTCCGCTATTATTACAGAATGATTTGCGCTTTCCATGTCAGCGGCGCCGTTTCAGACGTGTAAGTTTCAGTTTCGTTTCGTGAATAATTATCTTGTGGGTGTGAAAGAAACGCCATTAAGGAGAAATTTCGATTGGGGACTTGTGTTACCTTTTCACGGTAATATGTATCGGTAGGTATCAGGTCAATAACACCTGCCTCTGGGCTTACAGGACTATTAGTCAGTGCGAAGGTGTGATGCCAGTCGGAGTGTTTAAATCTTACCTTACCTAATATATAATTACCGGAATATTAATAAAAAAGAACCTGATCATTTCTGTGAATTGTGTGCTAAAATGATTCTGTGATTACAATTAAAGCTGGAATCAGCAAACTTTCTCAGGCAGTTTTTCTCGAGTGACCTCCATTTTTCACCACATTTGAATGTTTGTTTGTTGTGATATTTTTTGTGCTTTTATTTGTGGGAAATTATTTAAAAAGTTCTTCTGTAATTTAAAAAGTGATATAAAATGTATCGTTTGTTTTTGTATTTACATTCAATACAAGCAACATATTATATGTAATATGTGTTTACTAGAAAACACGCACGCAGATGTTTTTTCCTTATCGCGCTACATTAATGGCTCAGTGATTCGTATTCGTGTCGTAGGCTCAGGGGCCCGGGTTCGAATTCCTTTTAGGTAATATCCGATAAATGCAATACACTGTGATGCACCTTTAAACTTAAGATATTTCCAAAGTTCGTCAACGATAATTGGAGACATTGCCTCATTGCGTATGATAACTTGTTATGCGATCAACCTGCCTCAATTATTCAGTCTCGGCAGTTCAGTATGCGGTCCAGTGATACGATGCCTTGCCATTCAACAATCGAGGTTAAGAAACTATGGATTTTATGACCGATGTTTTATGACTGTTTTACGACCGTTGAGACTGAACACCGGAATCCATGGAACAGTTGGTTAATTACGAGGTAGTAGTGTTAATCCCGTCCGGGTTGAATACAATAATGAGCATCGAATGAAAGGTGGTCGAAGCGGCGATGCACAAAATCAAATCAAATCAAATTAAAATAATTTATTGCATTATCACTTACACACACAAAATGGTGAACAAGCGGTACTAAAAATATAAGTTTAGTTATTAAATAAAAATAGGTGTAGCAATAGTTTCGCATTTTCGCGAACACTCAAATCTGTGGACACATATTAAACATGTTATGCAATAGAATTATGCAGAAAAGATAATAAAATAAAAACGTTAAAAAGAAACCATGTTGAACTTACATATAACCACAAAATATGTTTCTAACCGTGGTTATCTTTATGAAACTCTCTTTCATTATAGTAAGCTTTGGTGTGAAGCCAGTATTTTAATTGTTTTTTAAATATACATACCAGCATTATAGCACTCTTTCAAACGTTGGGGAAAGTTTATTAAATATAGTAATGGCTGACTGTATTGTGCTCTTTAACACTAGTGTAGTTCGTACAGGACGTGTATTCTTGGCATTCAGTCATTGCGGATTCAGTAGAGTTAACAGAAGAAGAATTTACTTTGACATTACTGTTAACTCCACTGAATCCGCAATGACTGAATGCTAAGAATACACGCCCAGGAGACTTGTATAAGGTGCCAGCTTCACATTGACGGGTCCTGTATTTTGTTATATCGGCAGCTGAATTAAAATATTGTGGATGCTCTTTAACAAAACTACACAATTCTAATATATATAATGATGTTAAGGTTAGTCCATATTCCCTTCGTCCATATTGCTCCATGTACGGAAGGAACTGTGTCCATGTGGTGTGACAGGATAACAGTACCATTTCGGTATTCCTTCGGTACTGTGTGTTATATTAGGTTAGCGCCAGGCTAGACAGAATTCTCACTGCATCTAAATCGTTAAAAATGTTGATATTTGATCACTGCTCACAAATAACTTTATAACTTCGTGATGATATCATCAATGACATCCTATTCTAAACTATTTAGGTCAGGTTGCCAGCTTCACTCTTATACATTTTGTTTTGGAAATTCACCCGAGCGGAGCCTGGTAAAATGTAGTCAGTAAACTCGAAGTATGCAGGATTTCTCCATAAAACTTTGCCACCCTCGTACCGTAAGGATGGGATTTAAAAACAATCCCCCCTTACCCTTAGTTTCCTAGAATCCTATAGTTAGTTAGCTTTCGGTTACATTGCAAATTAGTGTGACCGAAAGATATCTTTTTAATTATTGAAGCTAGAGGTGGTGAAAACGGGCATTCGTGCAGGTCTAGAGTACTCAGTGAATATTTCTCCCAATTAACAAATCTCTACATAGGTAGGGACAGTGGTTTAGTCCCTGTAAAATTAGAAGGACGCATCTATAATATATGCATAAGGTATTACTATTTTAAAGTAGGTTGCTATATGCTTGCTGCGCTTTTGCGAAACGTCATCGCGTGTGAGGCGAGCGTGCAAGTTTGTGATCGATAAGTCATTTCACGTTTTGTCTTCACCCTTCCGGCTCAAATAAAACTACTTTTCAGTAGAAACTTTTGGGGAGACCGCTTTTGAAAATTTAAGTTAACTTCTTGATGCTTTGTTAAATGGAAATTCGTTCGAATGGAAATTAACGCTTGCCTTGGAATGGAAAATTAAGTCATTTTATGTGTTTCAAGATATATATTATTGCATAATTGTTCAACTAAAATTAGTTAGAAATAAAAACCCAAGCTTAGATAGATAGCATTGCATAAATATGCATTTAATTTGGTCTTAGCGATGGTGAAAAAGTGCCCATATTTTATATACACTGAAGTTAAATACTTTGAAATATATTTCCTGCTTGTAGCGCGACGAACTTTAATATCGATGATTTGTCGGAGTTCAGTGCTATGGTTCAGTGCACTTAATACTTTATTTTTAACACAGGAACGGGTTAGTTCCAAAGTCCATTTGAAACAAACAAAAATATATCATCTAAATGAGTAATCAGTTCAATTGAAATGGTATGGATAGATGGAATGGTCATATTTAATTCATCTTAATACTTTGTTTATTTTTATTTATTTGGTTTGTCAACAGTGACTCATTTCGCAAATTACAAAAAACATTTTACAAAAAATGGGAAAAATACTGAGACTATCACGAATAAGAGACAATCACAACATAATATACATTTCTTTTTTAAGGGTCTACGTCTAACGGTGTAACAGAGTTAAGTACATTTCGAAACGAAACGTAAAAACGCTAACGAATGTATAAGTAAGCTAAATATGAAATATAGTTACATCTAAGGAAACACAAAAATGTGAAAAGGCTATTGAAACTTACTTATATAATATAATACTGATACTTAAGAAAATACGTACAAATAAAAGTAAAAAATCTTCGGCAGTTCCACAATTTCTACAATTTGTATAGTTTCTAGATCATAGCGCTCTGTTTCACAGCTTTTTCAGAATTTAGTGATTTTCCTCCAACCATTTACAATTTGGCCATGCATAAACTGGTTAGTTATATCTGAAAGGTGTCATCATGCTCACACCATGCCACTCACGGTCAGCCCAAACTTTATATTTTATGTGACTGAACATGGACGGCTAATACCACACCTTCTGTCATGGTATTAGCCCAACACACCACATGGGAACTAAGTGCCATGCCAGGACCTTCCTTTTATTGCACGGCTACATTGAACTGGATGGAAAACACGGACAATTTTCATTGCCGCTTCGACCATCGTTCATCCAATGCGATGTTACCAACCCGGGCGGGATAAACCCTACCACCTAGTATTAAGGAAGGGGACCTACAGTTTAACGTGGAATCCGAACGCTCTATGTGTTGGTAGAGAAAGAATTATTGTTGCAAACATAAACTTTAGTGAACCATTAGGCATCAAATGGCCACTATTCGTAATTATGTTTTTATTTTTTTCCCCAAAATATTAGCACAGACGATGGAAGTAACATGAGATTACATTATTTCAACTGGATAACAGTGACTCGACAGGCGTATCGGTTTTATTTTCAATAACTTAAGTACTCAATAACTATGCTGCGACTTTGGAATGTAAGAAGAAGCCTGTATATCTATCTTATAAAACGTATATGCGTCTCGTATGGGCCGCTGGGGCGGCACTAGCGTGCTGTAGGGCGGGCGGGCGGAGCTACGCACTCGATGCGTTGCCGAAGGGTTTTACTACCCTATTACATGATAACATCGCCGTTGTAAGGTTGGTTGTGAACCGAACAACATGTCAGGTGATGCAATGTCTGATAAGATTAAATTAGGTTTTTTTTCAGCTTTTTTACACCTGAATAATTTAGATCATAATTCCTATTAATTTAGAATAAGATGTCATTATAGTAGTCAAGAGTTTGCTCCTCACCAATGAATACAATGTTCTTATAATAATGTTCTTTGTGAGCAGTAGTAATCAATCAATCACTGTAAACTAGTTTGTAAGTATCACTGGAAAAAATAATAATACAATGACCAACCTGACGAAGTTTCTTGTCGGCTCTTCTTCGCCAGAAGCAATCGAACCGACAGGAAAAAAAAAAGACGAATCCGAGTGTGTAATATACATCTAATGGAGGAAATAAAGAAACTGAAACTGAAACTGAAACTGAATACTTTGCGGGACACAACAGTGCAGACATGCCTACGCGATCATACAACGCCCATAGACGGCTGCCGGTTAACCTTAATTATTGCCGCAACGTTTGCCATTGACCAAAATGTAGGAGTGTGACTTATTTGCGTCGCATTCGAAGGTATTTTAGTCGCGAAGTGTTACATAGGAAAAATGTTTACGCACACAAAGTAATCTTCTCGCACACATGCAAGCGCACAGTGTGTTGAGACGGAACGTGTGTACGGAGTTCTGGGCGGGCACGTCGAGTGACGTTGTTATCGTATCACACAGCGTATATAGCGTATCATCGAACAAATCGTCGTTAGGCAGGATGATTGTATCGTATTGTATTGTTTTATTGTATTCATAGAATAGAATAGAATAGAATAGAATAGAAAATAATTTATTCGATAGAGTACAATTATACATAGCCAAGAGAACTTATTTTTTATAAAACAAAAGGTACCCTAGGGAAAAGGCTTATGACTCAGCGATGGTTCGCACTTACGAGAGCTGCAGCAAGCTGCAGCAGTCTGGCGACGCTGGTTTTCAGTCATAACCTGTGATGGGGATGTATGAGGGTGTGTGCGCATGTGATAGGGTGTGTGTGTTAATGTAAGTTGTACATGTGTACTGTTGTTAAGTGATTCTATGTATGATTATGAGTAAGTGTATATTTGTGTGGATGTAATTTCATTGTTTGTGCAAGACGAATGTGACCCTGTGTATGTATATAATTGTATTAAAAAAAAAAATTAAATTAAGTTTAGTAATTAAAAAGTAAGTAAGTAAAAATTATGGCAACAATATGTAATATGTAAAGATAACCACGTGAAGTGTTAATTACGTACAGTTATGAATAAATAAATGCAAGCGTTATTATTAATTTTTTTCTTAGAAATTACGTTCGCAGTATTTCCTACCATTTGGGGTTTTGACAGATTTTGTATCAGTATTAATTAGTATTAATAAGTATTAATAATTTACTCAGCCGGGTTCGGTTTGCCTAGATAGTAGCCAGTCCATGCAGGCTTATTTAAATGGGTTAAGCTTAACTTTTGTACGGATCGGTGGCGGCAGGTCGTTCCAGCATTTGCTGGCGGCATATTTGAAACTTCTCCTAAACGCGGCTCTCCTGTGTTTTGGAATCATAAGTAGTGTCGGACTTGCTCTAGTTTTGTATTTGTGTGTGTTTTGGGACCATAGGTAGTTAACCTACACTTAAACATGTCAAGAATCGTTATGCTAGGTCTATGTCAAAAATATAAATGTCGCATGCTCTATTTCCATGCATATAAGAACTGGCAAACATACACATCACACAAGTCACAAAATAAGTTTAAAATGTAAGTAGTTAATTAATCAATACCACCGCTCACAAGAAATACAAGTTAGAGAAATACATTTGTGAAATACAAATACAAGGGATACCAGTGACGGGAAATACGAGAGATGTTTCGTCGTGTCCCGCCTATTAACGTTGTGTCCCAGAACGTGTTGAGAACCTATTTATGTTATTTGATAAAGGAGGCAGATATAGACAAATAATAATATTGTACAGCAATATTCCATAGTCGTTAGAGATTCTGTGTGAGATGTCAGCACAAACAAAGTCTCCTCACTCGGCGCGATCTCGTGCACCTCTGGACATTGTTGGAGCACGCTGGTGGGAGATTTATGAAGGGGCTAATGATGCACTGAAACTCAACTATCCTCAAAGCAGCAACACATTGAAAATTAAAACCGACGCTGACGTTATCCCGGGGACCAAACCACTATGCCATGGTAACATAAAACCGAAATTGTCTAAAAATATCGATAACCAGAGAAGAAATCCAGATGAATTAAATTTAACCAATAGTAACCATGCAAAACTAATTCAAGAGTTGAAATTTTTTTTCGCCAGAGATAATGATGTTCCAAAATGTTATTCACAATTCGAGGATTTGAAAATTGCCAATGCAATCCAAGAAAAAAATGGACTAGAAGAGTTTAATAGAATCGGAAATCTACCAAAGGAACGCAAGGACCAAATCCTACCGATGAGCGCTTCCAAACCTCCGAAAGGTCCCAAAGTCACCAGCACGCACATCTTCAGTCAACCCATAAACCGATCAAAGTTGCCCGAAAATCCGCCCAATATCCTTACAGTTACGGAAGAATTATTGTCGGAATTAAGGCGGTGCCGTTACCCCAGTGACACGGGGATAGGGCTCGCATGTCGAGGCGCAATTTGCCTGTGCGGGAAGGGCGGCGGTCGTCTCGACTGTTCCCCGACGGCCGCCAGTTGGGCGGGAGGAGCTGGTCGGAGAGCTCGCGCGGGGAACAGCCTCCAGAGGGGATCGGGGACCGCTGACACCATGCCACTGGTGAGTGAATCTTTCTATTTTATCTTCCTAGCAATTTTACTTTTCATCTGTATCTGTAGGTGTGAATTCACGAAGTTTGAGCTGCGCGCCTTTTTTCAAAATTGCCATACGTAAAGTTGCGCCAGAGTTTGTAATTGGAATATTTAAAATGTTAGATAATAACGAACTTCTACTTTGATGTTTTGTTGTAGGAGAATGCTTTGTACTTGTACAAATTTTGTACTTGATATGTTTTGTAATTTGTGTACTTGAATACAGTGTGTAAAAATTAACTGATGAACTCACAATAAAAAATGTATGTAAATAAATAAATAAAAAAAATTATAAAGACAACACATTTTTTTTAAGTAATCTCATAATCACAAAAAGGACAACTTGACCTGAAACAGCGGAAACAACAAAGCTAAACATAAAAAAGTTGTAACTTACAAATGTTTTTCTATTCGCTGGTTTTATGACTATTTGTGACATGTTTTTTCTTTCACGAAAATGTAAATGGATTATTTGGAAATTTGAAAACTGATATTCATATTTTGAAAACTTTAATATTACTATTGCAAGATACCACCTCATAACTGAGGTTATGAGGGTTTTACACACCAATAAAATATTACAAAGAGGCAAAATTCAAAAACCTGTTAGTTCTGATGTTTAGACAAGTTTTGCTGGAAGTAAAAAAAAAATTCGCTTCGTCCGCATCGTCAGGGTGGATTGTCAAAAAAACCCTCCAAAATATCTCCTCAGCAGCAGCAAGTTAAAAAAGATTTTACAAAACCGGCCAAGTGCGAGTCGGACTCGCACACGAAGGGTTCCGTACCATCGTTCAAGATTTAACATAAAAAAATCATGTTTTTGTATGGGGCTCCCTCTTAATCTTTATTATTTTTTAATTTTACCTATTTGTTGTTATAGCGGCAAAATAAATACACACTCTCTGAAAATTTCAGCTGCCTACCTGTTACGGTTCATGAGATACAGCCCTGTGACAGACGGACGGACGGACGGACGGACGGACGGACGGACGGACGGACGGACGGACAGCGGAGGCTTAGTAATAGGGTTCCGTTTTCACCCTTTGGGTACGGAACCCTAAAAAGGAAATACTTAGTTGCAAGCAGAAGTAACAACGTTTTTTTTCCACTTACAAAAGAGTCTCACTTTTGAACTCAACGCCAATTACGCTTGGCGAAACATTTCGCAAACAATAAAAATCCCGATTTCTTGCCGTGTCTGGCGACGATGTGAAAATAAATATGGATCCATTGCAGGCATCCGTTCAGTAGCAAGCCTCTAATGTTCCTTCGACACGACAACGAATGTGATATGAGAACGTGCATAGCCTCTGTCATGATTGCACACTACTGAAATCTTCCAGCCCATAGCGTAGACTAGAGGTAATGCCTGTCGCACGAGTTACGCATCGCCCACTGAAACGAAAGGAAGAAGTGGCATGGTCGATATCGCGGCCGCGCCGCATGGTCAAAGTGACCATTTAATTATATGGAAATCCAGTGACGCGTAGTATGTCACACAGTCGAAACATCGCCACCGCGCGTGAATGTCTCGTACGTCAAGTCAGTTCCCGCTCACACATCTGAGATGTGTAGTAGTATTGTAGTGATCTGAGTAGTGTAGTGTAAAATTTGTATGTTACTTCTTGCAACCATCTGACGTATCTGAGTGTACCTAAAGAATGAATAAAAATGAAATTAAAAAAAAAAAAAACTCTCCAATACGTCGCCGACTATGTTTGCATGTGGCATGTAGTCTCCGTAAGCTATGCTCCCCATACAAACGTAGTTTACTAATCATTTGGAAACCGCTATTCCAATTAAATTGATATTTAATATCTAATATCAGGTAACAAATATCTGTGTCTGCATGCTTTTGTTTTTTTGAAAAATCCAAACCGAATGAAATGAAAGCGAAAAGAAAATCTTTATAAGAATTTTGTTTTCCCTGTGGTTTGACCCAGAATACATTTACCGAAAAAACAAAGACATGCAGACACATATATTTGTAGCCTAATATTAGATACCAAATATCAAATAAGTTGGAACAGGGGTTTTGAAATTATTAGTAAACTACGTTTGTATGGGAGGCGAAATTTTCTGATGCTTACGTTCCGACCTTAAGTTGGGTTGGTAGTTTTTAGGGTTCCGTACCCAAAGGGTGAAAACGGAACCCTATTACTAAGCCTCCGCTGTCCGTCCGTCCGTCCGTCCGTCCGTCTGCCACAGGGCTGTATCTCAGTAACCGTAACAGGTAGACAGCTGAAATTTTCACAGAGTGTGTATTTATTTTGCCGTTATAACAACAAATAGGTAAGATTAGAAAATAATTAAAATTAAAGGGGGCTCCCATTCAACAAACGTGATTTTTTGTATTTATTTGTTACGATGGTACGGAACCCTTCTTGTGCGAGTCCGACTCGCACTTGGCCGATTTTTTACCGCCTTCTATTCCAGCTTGCTTGTAATCTGTTCAATGTTTTTTAAACTGTTATTTTTAACTAGTTAGTAAGGCATTCCTTATTGACCATCCTCGTGAGTCATCCTTCTATCGATTGAAAAGTACAACGCAATACATATCAGCAATTACGTGATCTCACAGAAACGGCGACCCGCAACGATAAGAGAACGCCCACGCTGAGTTGGCGTGGCGAATATAAATAAAGACAACGTTAATTGGGCATATTTATTTGTGTCATTATGTAAAGAGGCAATGATTACCGTTTTTGTGGCGGGTCAAGGTGTGACATGTCTAGCACGCCAGGACTTTGGACACTGAAGCTGTTGCGAACGAGTTGGCGGCGCCATGCCGATAGCTTATCACCGGATCAAGTGCGAGTAGATATGTTAATAATAGGGATAATTATGTTCATTTGATTGCACTTCTATTTTGGTGCCTATTAGCCGTGGCGTGAGACTTGGCTCTAGTCAAAACATGCTGGAGTATGCTGCCAGTAAAATTATGTGTGAATCTAACTGGTCATAGAATTAGAAAATGTATATCGAGATAATTTCAAATTATTAAGAATCGTGACAGATACTTTAGTAAAATTTCTTACAATAAATAAAATAAAAATACAATTATAAATAAGTTGAAAAACAGCACAGTGCAGAGATGCGCTCTACCAATTTCCCTATATAGCGGAACAACAGAAGTCAAAACACCAGAATTAATGCATCAGAAATTTGGGAGGCTCGTGGCGTGGGAGTATGCTCTCTATGACAGAGGACATGGTTCCATACCTCCTCTTTCTCGTTGCGAGTTGGATAAGTGCATTTCGGAACGATTGCCAGCTGCTAATATGGTACCGAATCCATATAAAACTGTAGGCACCGCACCATGGCGCTAGATGAAAAAATTTCGTCCGTGTTGTCCGTTATGGACACGTGTTCTTATATAAAAGTAAAAAAAAAACTAAAATGTATGTGACTTTCTTTGACTCGTGACCTTGAAGTAATAAAAGGTACGATTACGCTATGCAATTTAGTGCCTATTGTTCTATGCCTAGATATTGTTTCATTACTTCGACGTGCGCGTGGATAAGTGCGTCAGAACGAGCGGCGAATGCACGCGAAAAGTGTTGTCTCTCCTCGGTTGTGAACAGAAAATTGTACCGCAGCGATGCCGCCCAAAATATACGCTATTTAACTAGACGATTTCGGCACTTCCTAGATTAAATACCACTATCGGTGCGCTAGCAGCAATAAATTCGTGTAAATATGGTCGACCGTCGTCAAAATAACTACACACTCTGTGAAAATTTCAACTGCCTACCTATTACGGTTCATGAGATTCAGCCCTGTGATAGACGGACGGACGGACGGATAACGGAGACTTAGGGCACCATTTAGGTATAATAATTGTTAGCTAATTAAACCAAGGGTTAATACTGCAGATGATGGTAATATCAGGATATACTCTAATGAGCCTAAAACAGATGAGACTCAATTCCACGTGGAGAGCTCGTCCTTTCAGTCTTCACTCTGAACAACATGGCGGTCAACCCCCTTCCGCCGCCTCCGTCTTCCGGTACAACTTCACTCCGCTCCGCGTCACTGGAGTGTTGCCTACGCTTGAGTGTTGCCAACATAATATAATTAAAAAAAATAAGCCTTTATTTCCATATCCACGTTTAGTTAGTAGTTTTAGTCATACTTTTTAGTGTGGTTAATCATTTATTTAATGTGTTGGTATAGACCCCTTCTTGGGTGAAGGCCTCCTCCAATTTCTTCCACGACTCCCGGCCTCTGCCCAGGGTCAACCAATCTTTCCCAGCTATGTCGATGATATCATCAGTATGGAATTTGGTTTATTTAATGTGCAACATTTCCTGAGGAAACAGGCACGAGATCACCTCATATACTTCGAAGATTTTAATTGTGTTAAGATTTTCCTCTTAAGATTTTGTTCAAATTTCATCTCATACTAAACCATTTTTGAAGGCCAAATAAAGAGACCCCTTATGATGAGATTAACTTCGTCTCGTCAACGACTTCGACGTATCCCATAGAGATCCTCCAACTTTATAGGGATGCCTCCCTCTGTGTTCCTTTGTCTTTACCATGGAAAATACTCTGCGGAGCTGCATAAATCGATTCTCTGTCCCCTTTTCTACCATCGCTCAACGCCCAACAGGCAGGGAATGAATCCATTCACACCCATAAAAATAAGGACCAACCGATCCTCTAGATCTAGATCAATTTATCTATAGGGTCGGTAAACAATGGAATCGACTCCCTGCCGAGGTATTTCCCCCAAAGTATAACCTGTGGTCTTCCGAAAATGGTGTGAAAAAGCTGGTATTAATTCCGGCCGCTGCGCCGGAATTAATACCATGGCCGCCCTAGGCCTATGGAAGATTGTCGCCCCGCTATTTCAATGAAAATTTGGAATGACCAAAAAAAAAAACTCGTGCGGCCGCGTTTGAGTAGGCTTTTGCAGCCCTAGGTTCGAGCCTACTCGACCTAAAAGAAAAGTAACCGTTAAGCTTAACCGCTTTTGCAGCCAAATTTCATACAAAATTAGCGCTAGAAAAAGCTAGATTTCTGAATCTTTTTTTTTTTGGCCCAACCCGGCGGGCCTAACTCATTCGCGGGCACGATACAAGCCCGTGCTGTTGCGCTCTGGGACCTTCTCTGTTTCAAAGAATAAGACAGGTTCCGTGATGAGGAACATGCAAAAAGACAATGTGCATAGTTTATGATTTGGTAAGAATTACGAAAATTTTAATTTCAAAACGACTTATAGCTAAAAGTAAACCACGACCGCTGTAGTAAAAAATCTAACAAAAACCAAATAGATTATAAATCTTGATTAAATTAGCTATGTCTGATGACTAATCTTTTTAAGATTTTCTTACTTTATCATTGCGTAATCCACCTCCAAAGTTATTGTATAAAACGCACAAAAAATTCAAACTTTCGGACTTTATAATTTAGAAACCAAACACAATTTTACAATGCCAATGGTCATCAGACATCTAGTTCGACCAAATAAAGCTATTTTGAGCATAATTTTGGATCTCTGACCAGAAATATGGGCGTGATCTTCTTTCCCCTTTTGTATGGGGAGATGAGCGGGATGGGCCACCTTAAGATGATTTTTTTTTTCAGAATTTTCAAACAACCGTCACTGACACCAGAGCAAGACCAGACATTTTTTCGCTTTTTACGATGGGCGTTGAAAATAGTGTGTGTGTACTTTCTAACCCATGATTTATTTCAAAGATACAGGTATGATATAATCGGAATAATAGAGAAAAGGGAATGAAATATAAATAAAGATTAAAATATTCCTCCATCATCGGCGCAATTGGGAACGTGCCGGTGACGGAGGCCGTGTTCCCCCGCTGAATGGCCAGGCTGATCTTCTGCCTAAAATAACTGGGCGCACGTTTGTCCCCAGACGCCTCAATGAGCAATCTACCAAGCGCTTTTACTAGATTTTTGGCGTCTGGTCTCCAAACTCCTAGAGTCTCCACAGCAAAGGCGACGAACTCGTAGTTTGATTTTGCTGAACTGTACTTAATTTTGGTTCCCAATCCATTATTTCATTCAACCGCTCACCGGAGCCCGGGTAGAGCTTATATTTCCATTGAAATTTTAGCAAGTTGCCGATGGATTCCAATTGTCTTTCTAAATCCTTTCGTGCGTGAGCTTGCGTGCCTTACGCAAACTAAGAATCGAATTTCTATAGTAAACGTACCATAAAATGAAGAATATTGCGATACAAAAAAGTCGACGGAACGCGTAACTGAACTCAAAACCATGGAGACGATATTGTAGCGAGACTATTACCTCTGTATTCTGCTAACTCAGGTTCTTTTTTTCATCCATAACATAACGTCGTTTCCCTGGAGGGGTAGGCACGAACACAGCATACTTCCCTTGCTTCTTCAGCAGTCATATACGCATGCGAATCTATTACGGCTGCTACGAATTCGTCCTTCACGAAAGGTATCTTATCAGCGGGGTCACCAAAGTATTTAACTCGCCGGGTGAACGGGCCAGTGAGTGATTAAAACTGACGTTTAGTTGCATTTCCTGTCCGAACTGGTAAGTATCCTGAGCCGGTAGTCTAAGTTGTCACCTAAATTGGCGTTTACGCCAAACCGATCGACTGGCGTTTTCAAATGTATGGAGAAATTAAGGAGCGCGCGCAATGGGCGTTAAGGTGGCCCAACCCGGCGGGACGAACTCATTCGCGGGCAGTGTACAAAACCGTGCTGTTGCGCTCTGGGACCTTCTCTGTTTCAAAGAAAAAGACAGGCTCCGTAATGAGGAAGATGCAACATGTCCACAAAAAAGACAATGTGTATTGTGTATGATTTGGTAAGATTTACGAAAATTTTTATTTCAAAACGACTTATAGCTAAAAGTAAACCACGACCGCTGTAGTCAAAAATCTAACAAAAATCAAATAGATTATAAATCTTGATTAAATAATCTATGACTCATGACTAATATTTTTAAGATTTTCTTACTTTATCAATGCGTAATAAACCACCAAAGTTATGGTATAAAACGCGCGAATAATTCGAACTTTCGGACCTTATAACTTAGAAACCAAACACAACTTTACAATGCCAACGGTCATCAGACATCTAGTTCGATCAAATAAAGCTCTTTTGAGTAAAATTTGGGATCTCTGATAAGAAATATGGGCGTGATCTTATTTCCCCGTTTGTATGGGGAGTTGAGCGGGTTGGGCCACCTTAAGCGAACTATTATTTGCGAGTCCGAGTTGGATTTGACAGCTTACTCAACGTTGCCGTAAATACCGTTGCCATTTACGGCGACTCCGCGTTTTCATACAAATCGGAAGTCCGAGTTTGACTTTGACAGCTTAAAGAAGTAAAACCACAGAATATCTTTTGAATTTGACGTTTTTACGGAACTTCGAAGTTACGTAAACACCAATTTAGGTGAGAACTGAGACTCAGATCACTTCACCAAGTTGTTACTGTCGTTTGACAGAATGGTACGAAATGCAACTAAACGTCGGATTTAATCAGTCACTCGCCTGTTCACCCGGCGAGTTAATTTGCCATGGTAGCCCCCACCAGGGCATGGTTAGATTTTCTCAGTGTTCCGGGCATGCCAGCTCCACCTTCCGTTTATGCATAGTTACAGCAACTTTTGAGTCTGAAGAATTTATCAGTTTATTATGATTTATGATTATGATACAAATACATGAGGTATTTCACACTTACGGAAATCGTTCGATTTATTGAGATATCCAAATTCCAGGGTCAATCATGCAATTAATCAGAACAATTTAATGCATATACAAACGTGGTTAGAAAATACTCTTACTTAATTCGGGCTCTTTTTTTATTTTTTATGCGACTTGACATGGATGGCTAATACCACACAACTACCGTTATGATATTAGCCCAATACACCACATTCCCGAAGGAATTAGGTGCCATGCCAGGACCTTCTCTTAATGAGCACGGCTACATTGAATTGGATGGTAAACACGGACCATTTTTCATTGCCGCTTCGACCATCTTTTCATCCAATGCCATGGTACCAACCCGGGCGGGCTTAAACCCTACCACATAGTAGAGGAAGGGGACCTACAGTTTTACATGGATTCCGAACCATGGAGCAGCTCGCATTCGTGACGAAATGCACTTATCGAACTCGGAAAGAGAAAGACAGTGGTGCATGTCGGAATTGAACCCAGGCCTCTGGCCAGTCCCCGCGCCACTAGGCTACGAGCCGCACAAAATGTATTTAACATATTACAGCGATATCATAATCTCGTTCTGATATTCTGCATTGGATGAGTGCAAGCCATTTTTTCGCTTACATTAAAAATCTTAAATTGCAAGTAATTTATTATATTTCAGTTTCTTATTTCCTCAAGTCGATGTAACAACAAAGGACGTTTATTTTTTCTTGATACTTACAAACTAGTTTAAAATGGTTGGTGTTCACAATGAACCACATACAATGCAGGTGGAGATCAAACTCTTGACTACCCTAGTAACATCCAAATATGTATATCTAATCTTAATTATGCTGGTGCAAAAATACCATTACTGAAGCTATAACGGACAAAACTCTTTTCCATGATGTCGCTGATTAGACTTATTCATAAGATATGCATATTTAAAAATAAAAATTTAAAATTGTAATTATTATTTATATTGTTTTAAAAATATGACTAATGTAGATTATAATAGATATTCTGACGAGGGCTCTGTACACCTGAATAGTATTAATGTATTTTATCTATTTTTGTGTTAATAATCTTACATTGTATTTAATATTATGACAAGGGCTTTTTACACCTACACTTACATTTAAATTTCAATTACCTTTAACTTTGGCAATTTATATTTATGTTGTTAAAATTAATTAATTAAGATTATTTATTACGATTTTAAACCTCGGTTTACTACTTTGTTCTTTGTATTGTTAGACGCAATGTATTTTAACGATGAATATTGTATGACAATTTCAAGTGTAGTTTACTACCAGATGACTGCTTAATAAATAACAATAACAATAACAATAACAATAACTATTTGTTGATAAAAAGTATTATCAGCTCAATTATAAGCATAAACATTTTCTGATTTTTTTAGCCTCTTTCTTTAGTTTTTGAGGCGTAGTTTTATTCAAGTGCTGTAAACACAGTATGTAAAGTTATTTTCGTACATCTGTACATTTCTCAAACAAGTAAATGAACTTCTTTTGCCAACTCTCTCGTGTCAAAACAAGTGAATACCTCCAAATATACCAGCCGATCGGTTCGCGGATGCTCCATCGGCGGCGACAAATCGTGCGACGCGTCGCGCGATCGGTCCGGAGCCGGCGCCGGTTGGCACGATCGACACGGGGCATTTCGAATTTAGTGTCCCGACAGCGAAGGATACGCTGACGTTTGACATGAAACGTTATTTATTACGGGGAAGTTGCGAGGACTATAAACAAAAGACGCTGGGCTGATGACACGCGCGGGTGGAATGTTAAATTTTTCGGGTTGGAGGAATATTTGTTTATGTATATCTATTGTCATGTAGAAACCCTGCATTATGGAAGCATTATGAGCGGCTCGTGGCCTAGTGGCGCGGGGACTGGCCTAGCGTACCAGAGACCTGGGTTCAATACCGACTTGCACCACTGTCTTTCTCTTTCCGAGTTCGATAAGTGCATTTTCATCACGAATGCGAGCTGCTCAATGGTTCGGAATCCATGTAAAACTGTAGGTCCCCTTCCCCTACTAGGTGGTAGGGTTTAAGCCCGCCCGGGTTGGTACCATCGCATTGGATGAAAAGATGGTCGAAGCGGCAATGAAAAATTGTCCGTGTTTTCCATCCAGTTCAATGTAGCCGTGCTCATAAAGGGAAGGTCCTGGCATGGCACCAAATTCCTTCGGGAATGTGGTGTGTTGGGCTAATATCATAACGGTAGTTGTGTGGTATTAGTGATCCATGTCGGGTCGCATAAAAAAACAAAAAGGAAATTATGCCCGGACTTTCCTTTTATGAGCACGGCTACTTGATAAAAAATTGGACCAGGTTCCATTTTCACTTCGACCATCGTTTCATCCAATGGGAAGATGCCGACCTGCAGGCCTATTCCTGGAATCAAGCAATCAGCGATCAGGATTTCTGAGTATCTGAGCGAAACACGTTTTTATAGCTATTTTCAAAGCGATTTTCTTGACGAAAATATTCCCAACAATAGATTTTTTAATCAAGGTTTTACGACCGTTTTTGTAGACTCAGTATTCCAGGTTTCTGATTACGGAATTCCAGGAAAAGGCCCGCTGAGCTCCGGTTGCACAATTTTTAATCGAATTAATCAATGATCAAAATTAATTGAAGTTAATCAATGATCAAAAACGTCACTTTTAGTGATCCGTATGGAGCTCCTTCCATACTGTCCACACAAAGTGATGTGTTTGATCATGCTTTGACGTTGATTTTGATTTTTTTCCCTTTCGTGCACTCGGCCCTGAGCCTGCCTAACCCTACCACCAAGAAGGAGAACCTAGACTCGTACATAGATTCGTAATAGTGGAGCAGCTTGCATTCTCGATGAATTCAGCCAAATAAGAGCGAAAAAAGAAAATTCAAAAAAACAATCAAGTGTAACCTCAAATTAATTAGATAACTATAATATCGTATACATAAAGTTATCACAATAACCTTAGACATATATTTTTTTACGCAACCTGACATGGATCGCTAATACCACACAACTACCGTTATGATATTAGCCCAATACACCACATTCCCGAAGGAATTTGGTGACATGCCAGGACCTTCTCTTTTTGAGCACAGCTACATTGAACTGGATATAAACCACTGACAATTTTACATTGCCTCTTCGACCATCTTTTCATCCAATGCGATGGTACCAAACCGGGCGGGCTTAAACCCTACCACCTAGTAGGGGAAGGGGACCGATAGTTGTACATGGATTCCGAACCATGGAGCAAATTGCATTCGTGACGAAATGCACTTATCGAACTCGGAAGAGAAATAAAGTGGGGCATGTCGGGGCGAGGAATTGAACCCAGACCTCTGCTACGCTAGGCCAGTCCTCGCGCCACTAGGCTACGAGCCGCTCAAAAAAAGATACAATCTAAGCAGAGTTCGACGACTGAAATCAATCAGGTTGTGGTTTGAGTTTGTCGCGCGTCGCGCCCCTAGCCCCCGCCCGCCCCGCCCGCCCTCCACGGCTAGGGCGGAAAAGTTTTACTTAATACACCCGACCGATAGCAACTATCTACCCGCTTCTAACGTTTTGTCAATGTTGCTTGGCTTACAGCATTGTTTCAGAATTTACACATTATATTTATCGTTGACATGTTTCAATAATTTGGGAATTTGGTAGCATGTATTATTGTTTTAATTATTTTAAACGTTTAAAACAATGAATGTTTATAGTTTGTTCTAACAATGGGAAAGATATATTTTTTTAAACAAAGTTTTTCATATAATGGATGGTTCATACTAAACCAGTTGGAGAAGTGCCTTTCTTGACGAACGCTTGCTGCTGCATGGTTCGGAATCCATGTACAGCTCTACCCTTCCCTGTCCAAAGGATTAGGCAGGCCCAGGTTGGCACTCTCGCATTGGAATAAAGCACGTTCGAAGTGGTAACCAAAAATCGTCCGGTATTTCTATACAGTTCAATGTAGCCGTGCTCATAAAGGGAAGGTCCTGGCTTGGCACTGTTTGAATGTGCAATCATTACAGTCAATGTCTACAATTCACTGTGTTAGTCAGCGCCGGATTTACACATTTGCCGCCCATAGGCTATTCAAATTTTGCCGCCCCTTCCGACCTCTACAATTCGATAGCCTAGTTCACAATCAAATTAATTACTATTTATTTGTTAATGAACTTGTAACTTTATTTTTGTACCTAATTAAACAACTTTTTCCCGTAATTAATATTGTATTGTGAACAATATTCACATAAATAGATATTTACAAAAAAATACGCTTTTCTCGTGCAGTCAATTCAACCCGAAGGATTTTCTAAATGTATGACATGTAGAATTGCTTGAATAATAATACAGGCGCTCTGTGGCTCTAACAGGCTGCAAAAGTCGCTCTCTCCGGCCTCAAATGCGGTCAGCATGGGCCGTATTTACTTTTGGTATGGGTAGCATGAAAAAAAATCTGCCCCAAATTTGCCGCCCCTAAAATCAGCCGCTCTAGGATCCTGCCTACTCAGCCTGCTGGCAAATGCGGCACTGTTGTTAGTAGGGTGCATTGAATACGGGAGGAGGGAATGAAAATAATCAAATTTCTAAGTATGCAGCAGTTGGCGAAATTGGTAGAAACGTAACTGTTTGTTTGTCACTTCATGGTGTAATTCACTGCAGCTTCCTCAGATCTGCTGGTCTATTCCTGGCATTCAGTAATCAGGAATCCTGAGTTGAGAATACCGCTTTTATAGCTATTTTCAAAGCGAGTTTTTCGGCGGAGAACCTTGATTGATGAAAAAACTATGCTCCGGAATATTTTGGTCAAAGAAAATCACTTTAAAAACCGCTACAAAAGGAATAGACCTGCTGGTCGAACAATAACATCAGATGTCCACTGTGCAGAATTTCGAACAATGATAACGAAAATCGCAGAAAAACAACACCAACTCATCAATCAATCTTCTCCATTATTGATCCATTACAACGCAAGACCTCACAATGCACGAGAAACCCTTACAACACTAAAAGACCGGCAGATCTATTCCTGGAATTCAGTAATCAGGAATCAGGAATCCTGAGTTTAGAAAACCGCTTCAAAAGCAAAATACGGTTTTCCGTCGAAAAACTCGCTTTGAAAATCGCTTTAAAAGCGGTTTTCTAAACACAGGATTCATGATTCCTGATTACTGAATGCCAGGAATAGACCTGCTGTAGTTAGGAACCGTCCGTCATCATCCGTACTCGCCGGACCTCGCCCGAACCATACAAAAACCGGTTTAGTCCGACCTTAAAACGCGAATTAAAGTCACTCACTCTGAATACTGCTGTTAATCTTTAACTCAATTGTAATTTCGAAACGATGACAAGTCTGAATGCCTTGCTTATTGTTAACCTTCTCCGTATCATCTCTACGAGTACCCGAGTCTGATATAGAGTATTTCACAAACATGTTTGACAAAACATCTTTCGAGCAAATCATAATATGCGCATTGATAGCAAAAACAAAGATATCCAACGGCGCGAGATCTTCGAGTTCGTTGACCCCGCGGTTGGCACACGTGCTGTTGGTCTGCAGGCCTATTCCTGGTATTCCGTAATCAAGAATCCTAAGACTAGAACCACTTTTATAGCGGTGTACAAAGGGATTTTTTCGACGCAAAACCTCGATATCGTCTAGAAAATCGCTTTAAAAACCACTTTAAAAGCGGTTTACTAGCGGTTGGATGAGATATAACCTAAAGGAAATGTAGTGGCAAAGGAGAGATTTGAGCGACTTCTAG
The DNA here is from genome assembly GCA_946894095.1 of Incurvaria masculella. Lineage (NCBI taxonomy): Eukaryota > Metazoa > Arthropoda > Insecta > Lepidoptera > Incurvariidae > Incurvaria > Incurvaria masculella. The sequence goes on along the minus strand of OX335653.1, from coordinate 18,904,610 downwards.
CTTTGGGGGCACAGGGAGTTCCCTTCTATGCCAGAGGTCATGGGTTCCATCCCCGATCCGTTCCTGCACAAATTTATTTCTCTTGATTGAGATGGATATGTGCATTTTTTTACGAATGTTAGCTGCTCCTTGGTTCGGAATCTAAATGCACTTAACCAACTTAGAAAGAGAAAGAAAGTGGTGCATGATCGGGACGAGGACTTGAACTCAGACCTCTGGTATCCTAGGCAAGTCCCCACGCCACTAGGCTACGAACTGGCATACGCGGACAAACGAGAAGAATTTTGTTACTATCATATAATATAACGTTATCGGAAGCCCACACAAATCAATAGATTTTTGGTAACGTTCTTCTGTTACCTAAGTTCATAAGCAGTGACTTTCATTGTAACCTTTCTTGCCAAGCCCTTTTCAAAAGAATTATCAGGCTAAGGCATTATAGCATATGAAAAATATGTTTTTATAATTGTGGATGATCGTCACTTCTGAAGAAAAATACAGAATATTTGGAAACGTATTTATGAAACCATTTTCGCGAGTATTAACATAGGTAATTACTAACAATAAGCAAATCAGTATTTTCAGTTTTTATCTTCCTAAGATACAAAATAATTTCATTATTAAAAAATATTTTAAACATTGGAGAGATAGGCCTTCGCTTGATTACACAAACTGCATGACGCAGGCTTATGATGATATCAGACTTTACATGAAAATACCTAGGCAGTTGACGAAAAATCCTACCTTTACCTTACGAAAGCTAACCTAATATAACCGTTTCGGAATTTGATCGTAAGCAATTTTACAGATGGCTAGTCTTTTGATAAAAAGTTGGAATGATCACAAGGCTGCGACATTATATGTTAGGTCAAAGCGTATGTCGTATAATCATTTATCTGAACAATATTAAGAAAATATCCGGAATTAACCAAATAAAATGTAGTTGTTTATTTGACAGGCCAGAATATTGACTGGTAGGCCAGTGGTGTTGCGACATGCCTCATGGAGGCCTATTCTTGCGCTAATTAAGTCACAGGAAATATTAGATTTGAAAATTTTAAGAAATGCAAATCAAATGAAATGAAATCAAAATAATTTGATTCGCTGTGATTACATTATAATGTTCAAAATTTAAGATACTTTTGAGATTACCGCGGTCGTTAATCATGTTTGAAAAATGTTATGGATTTTAACGCAGCGCGGCGGGAAGAGACATTCCCCGACGTTTCGAACAATTTAACTTCGTATAAGATATTATAATATTGATACAAATCATGTGAGTTCCTCGTTTTACAAAATAACATTAAAATCGTAAAATGTTGTTGTATAATATTAAAAACTTAAAATGTAAAACTTTTTTTGAACTTGTTTTTAAATTTTATTTTAGTTTCTTCTCGCAAGTATCTTGGTAGCTTATTATACATGTTAATACTATTTAAGTGCACACTCTTCATGCAATTTGATGTAAAGTGTGCAGCTTGCTGAATCACATTTTAATTTTTCGTCGAATATCCGTGTTCAAGATGATTATTATATAATTCCTTCTAATTTCTCCCCAAAAAGAATTGTTCTCTGTACATAGACAACATAGGTAGTTTGAAATTTTAGGCTTTTTAAAAAGTGGTTTACAGTGTGCGTCCCATTTATATTGGTTTCCCATTTAGTGCAAGCATTTGTCGTCCATTGGCCAAAGCACAATTTTGCATGGCGACTAGAGAAATCGTCTTCTAGGCCTTAACGTTTCCCTACCACCAAAAGGTGTCAGAATTCCCTTCATGAGCACCTTAAGAATGTATATACAAATGCAAAAAGTCATATATGGATGTCATAGTCATATATATATGGATACAAAAAACAAAACAAAAAAACCAAAACATAAGACGTAGCTCTCTGTTAGTTTATCCAATATGAAAAAGAAATCTTAATTTAAATTGTAATTAATTTAATTTAAAATTGAATATTGGGAAAACAGGGACGAGCTATTTCATTGAACTTGATCACCTTATTATCCTATTACAATATATAACGAATATAAGTGATATAGGTGGTAGGGTTTAAGCCCGCCCGGGTTGGTAACATCGCATTGGATGAAAAGATGGTCGAAGCGGCAATGAAAAATTGTCCGTGTTTTCCATCCAGTTCAATGTGTCCGTGCTCATAAAGGGAAGGTCCTGGCATGGCACCTAATTCCTTCGGGAATGTGGGGTTTTGGGCTAATATCATAACGGTAGTTGTGTGGTATTAGCCATCCATGTCAGGTCGCATAAAAAAAAAAGTTGTACTTTGAACCGGCGAATTCAGGCTTGTTATCTTCAACTACTCGACCTACTAATAGTGGCCCGCTAATTAATTGATCTCCCGATCTCTGCAATGCCAACAAGCTACAATAAAAACAACAACATAGTTTGTTTATGAGTGTCTCCCATCCAGCAGGCCTATTCCTGGAATTCCGTAATCAGCAATCAGGAATCTGGAAAATAGCTTTTGAAGCGGTTTTCAAAGCAAATAGGTAAAATAAAGAGAATAGGTTTTTTAACCAAGGTTTTACGTCGAAAAATTGTACGTGTTTTCCATCCAGTTCAATGCAGCCGTGCTCATAAAGGGAAGGTCCTGGCATGGCACGTAATTCCTTCGGGAATGCGGTGTGTTGCGTGAGAGAGTACGGTGAGCCCAGGAAGAGGCCCAATATCCCTTCAGTGCCCGTAAATATTGATTTTGGTGAGTGCAAGCAAATATTGTATTGTACATACAGTGTGCGCGTTGCAACTGCGTTTTCATTAACAAACGAGTAACTAACAGGGTGGCTGCAATAAAAGTGAATATTTTTAAAACCGATTTTTCTTAAACCATCAAATTTCAAATATATGTACGTATTTAAGATTATCTTATAGTAGTCGCGCTGTGGTAAGGACCTTTGAGAAATTGTCTTCTTCACATGGATGTAAGTAAACTCGCAGTGGTTCACACAATAAAGGACAATCATGATGAACTAATCCATAGTCGATGAAAATAATAATGCACCTGTGAAAAATGCCGACAATAAATTAATTTCATTGCTACAACAGGAACTATTGATGGGTCTAAGGTCTCTGGGCCCGTAGTCCCAGTTGACACCTAAATTGGCCTTTACGCCAAACCGTTCGACTGGCGTTTTCAAATGTATGGAGAAATTGAGGAGCGTGCGCAGATTTGCGAGTCCGATTTTGATTTGACTCACCGTCGGCGTTAATACGTCGACATTGCCGTTTACGTCGATTCCGCGTTTTCATACAAATCGGAAGTTCGAGTTTGACTTTGACAGCAACGTTATGGGGTTTGACGTTTTTGTGTAAATTCGTAGTTCCGTAAACGCCAATTAAGGTGAGAACTCAGACTGTTCTCTCTGATCACATTTTATTTACATTTATATTGAATAGAATGCTTTCTGAATAAAACACGATTAATTATGTAGCACCCTAGTTATAATAAATGCATACATAAGTTATGTATACAATGGTAAACACCTATTTATGTTTATATAAAGCAATTACATATGTAAACTGGGCCGTCGAGTGCACGAGATAATGCTCTGTTCTCTCCTGTTTTATTAATGACATTTAAAGGTCACAGATACTGCAGTCTTCGAACAATATTTTGCTTTGCGGACGACTAAAAGGTCGCGATGATATATTTTTAAGATAATTTAAAGTATAAATACATGCGAACACTTAAGTACTTACTTTATACGCTCTATGAAGACGCGCCGCGCCGCGCAGTAAGGACACGAAGAGCTACATAGGTCCAACTCAACATCTCGTTAGCTCCTCTGTACCCGAAGTCCCAGTTGTCACCTAAATTGGCGTTTACGGCAAACCGATCGACTGGCGTTTTCAAATGTATGGAGAAATTGAAGAGCGCGCGCAGTGGGCGTTAAGCGAATTAACATTTGCGAGTCCGAGTGTGATTTGACAGCTTACTCAACGTTGCCGTCAATACGTCGACGTTGCCGTTTAAGTCGACTCCGCGTTTTCATACAAATCGGATATCCGAGTTTGACTTTGACAGCTTGAAGAAGTAAAACCACAGAATATCTAGTAAAAACTTGTATGGAGTTTGACGTTTTTGGAGCCTCCGCATTCCGTCCTTCCGTCCGCCCGTCCGTCCGTCCGTCCGTCTGCCACAGGGCTGTATCTCATGAACCGTAATAGCAAGGCAGCTGAAATTGTTTACAGAGTGTGTATTTATTTTGCCGCTATAACAACAAATAAGTAAAATTACAAAATATTAAAAATTAAAGGGGGCCCCATACAAAAAAACAAATTTGTTTGTGTTAAATCTTGTACGATGGTACGGAACCCTTCGTGTGCGAGTCTGACTCGCACTTGGCCGTTTTTTATGTTGAGAGCAGGACAGAAGTATTTAAGACACAACAAACGATAACGCTGCCATCTCTATCGGAGTAGCTATATTAGGAAGATTAACAAATCAAAAACAAGTTGGTTGTATTTAAAGAAATATATTCGATGGTTTTGTTATTTATTGTAATCATAATGATTTATATTGTGCTTTCATAACACTTTCAAGAAACTCATTCTCTCAAAATCTCATGTTTTTATGAATCTTGAAATGACGGCTCGGTCAATATTTTAGTTTGCTTGATTTGATATTGAATTTTGTTTTCATTTTATTTAAAAAAAAATACTAACATTGTACTCTGTTTGTTTGAAATCGTTTTTTTTTTCAATTTGATTTACAAAAATAATAACATTTTACTTTGTTTGATTTAATATTGCATTTTGTTGGATTTAGGGCCTTTTTCACCTACTGCTGATTAGCTTAATCGCCATATGCTAAGGGCCTTTCTTAGCAGCAAGCAATCCATAACAGTACAGTGTCTGAGTTTCTTATTAACCATTTGTCTGAAATGTATGCCTTTTATAATTCATTATTCCTAATTTGTTAGGTAATTATTGCTATTAATAAAGTTAGTTAATTAAGATGCATATTGTAAAGTTTTTTCGTTATGTTTTCTATTTTTTTTTCTACATTTATAGTATTGTTTTCTTTGTTTTTTTCAGTATTTGTAAATTGTTTATACATTCAAAGAACAACTCTGTACTGAATGCTGTGTACACCTATAATAGGTGCTCACACCATGTGAGAGTAGTACGCAACCTTTGGAGTATATTGAATTATATGTTATTGTTAACTTTGTGTGTGTACTGTTGGTGTGCCTTGTTATAAATAAATAAATAAATAAATAAATAAAGATAGAAGACGAGAGAATAGAGAAGAAATGGTGCTCGTTGGAGGAGATTTAAGTTCAACCTTGAACGGCAAGAGGCTAATAATGATAAACGATATAGGAAAAGACAAAATCGCTTTACAAAGAATAGAGAGTGTATATTTGAGACGTATTATCAAGGTCGTCCCGGCAAAATCAAAAACAAAATTATATAAGCTTGTGGTAAGAGATATATATATATATATTTATGCATCCTGACACGGATGGCTATTACCACAAAACTACCGTTACGAAATTAGTCCAATACACCACAATCTCGTAGGAATTGGGTGCCATGCCAGGACCTTCCCTTTACGAGCACGGCTACATTGAACTGGATGCAAAACACGGACAATTTTTCATTGCCGCTTCGACTATCTTTTCATACAATGTGGTACCAACCCGGGCGGGCTTAAACGATACCACCTTGTAGGAGAAGGGGATCTACAGTTTTACATGGATTCCGAACAACGGAGTAGCTCGTATTAGTGACGAAATGCACTTAGAGAACTCAGAAAGAGAAAGAAAGTGGTGCATGTCGGGGCGAGGATTTGAACCCAGACCTCTGGTACGCGAACAGGAATCGTCATAAAAATGGAAATGCCAAGTCATGGAACAACTAAGTCGAAACAGCTAATATGAATATGGCCAGTCATTAACCATTTCTTCCTCTTTCTGAGTTAGATAAGCCTTTTTTCAGTGAAAAGGTACCAACCCCCAATTTCACATGAAATCCGAACGAAGTGATTAGGCAAACAAAGTACATGACGTACGTCATGTACTTTGATTCAACATGATTCACGTGATTGACAAAGATTCAGTCCTTACTCGGATCGTATGCTCATACAATGATCGATTCAATACAGTTGACATATTTCATTTATCGATAGCAGATTTTCGTAATAAAATCATCGACAGCATTACCCGGAGTGAATGACTTACCACTCTTTTTACCCTCTAGGGTCACATCACATGCACACTTAAACACCCTCCTACAAACAACCATCTACCCCACACACACACACCTTACTTACACACATCACAACCCACCTATCACAGTTTTTTAATTTATATATACAACAATACTAAAAAAATGCTCAACGTCCGAGCTCACAATTCCAGACTGAACACTGGAATTCTATTATTGGCCACAATCCTTAGACTAAGAACCATTGTAAAACTGACTTTATTTAACGCTGTTGAATTCCTTAATACTAAATATATTAAATAAATAAAATAAATAAAAAGTATGTATGTCAGGAATCGTCATAAAAATGGAAATGCCAAGTCATGGAACAACTAAGTCGAAACAGCTAATATGAATATGGCCAGTCATAAACCACTTTCTTCCTCTTTCTGAGTTAGATAAGCCATTTTTCAGTGAAAAGGTACCAACCCCCAATTTCACATGAAATCCGAACGAAGTGATTAGGCAAACAAAGTACATGACGTACGTATGTATGTCAGGAATCGTCATAAAAATGGAAATGCCAAGTCATGGAACAACTAAGTCGAAACAGCTAATATGAATATGGCCAGTCATTAACCACTTTCTTCCTCTTTCTGAGTTAGATAAGCCATTTTTCGCCAACATTGAAAGCCATCCCACCATGTCAAGTTACCTTGGGCACAACGCCGAACGTCATTTTCGATACAAGGTAATATCAAATTTAATATAAGTTATTAAGGTAGCCCAACCCGGCGGGACTAACTCATTCGCGGGCATGCTACAAAACCGTGCTGTTACGCTCTGGGACCTTCTCTGTTTCAAAGAATAAGGCAGGCTCTGCGTTGACGAAGATGCAACATGTCCACAAAAAAGACAACGTGCATAGTGTATGAATTGGTAAGATTTACGATTTTTTTTAAAACAAAACGACTTATAGCTAAAAGCAAACCACGACCGCTGTAGTCAGAAATCTAACAAAAAAAAACCGGCCAAGTGCGAGTCGGACTCGCACACGAAGGGTTCCGTACCATCGTAGAAAAAAAAAACAAAAAAATCACGTTTTTTGTATGGGAGCCCCCTTTAATTTTAATTATTTTTTAATCTTACCTATTTGTTGTTATAGCGGCAAAATAAATACACACTCTGTGAAAATTTCAGCTGTCTACCAGTTACGGTTACTGAGATACAGCCCTGTGACAGACGGACAGACGGACGGACGGACGGACGGACGGACCGACGGACAGCGGAGGCTTAGTAATAGGGTTCCGTTTTCACCCTTTGGGTACGGAACCCTAAAAACCAAATAGATTATAAATCTTGATTAAATAAGCTATGTCTGATCACTAATCTTTTTAAGATGTTCTTACTTTATCATTGCGTAATCCACCTCCAAAGTTATTGTAGCCGTAAACGAGCCAAAAATTCGAACTTTCGGACCTTATAATTTAGTAACCAAACACAATTTTACAATGCCAACGGTCATCAGACATCTAGTTCGATTAAATAAAGCTATTTTGAGCAAAATCTGGGATCTTTGGCAAGAAATATGGGCGTGATCTTCTTTCCCCTTTTGTATGGGGAGTTGAGCGGGTTGGGCCACCTTAAATATACAAATTCATACTACAATGGGAGTAAAAGGGACTTTTCTCTTTTCATCGTTAACATCCGTACGAAAGATATGCGTCACGCATTCGGCGGAGAACTCCTGCAGTGATCCTTGAGCAGACGTCTTTATCTGCCCCAGACGGATACGTAGGTGCCTGTTTATTTCGTCGCAGAAGCACTCGCCGGCCGTACTGGCGGAGGGCTATGTTGCAATATCTCAACAAGGTTAGTGCTGTTTACAGGAATGTTCAAGATAAGGCCGAGACTTTTACGATATCGGATTAAGGATGTCGCGTCGATAACCTCGTTCCGGTGATAACGACTCGCTGGCTTCACACTTGACCAAGTGGAAATAGCCGAATTCATTGCGTGATTAGGCAAACAAATGAATAAAAACCGGCCAAGTTCGAGTCGGACTCGCACAGGAAGGTTTCCGTACCACCGTAAAAGATTTAACACAAAAAATCACCCCTTTAACTTTTATAATTTTTTTAATTTTACCTTTTATAGCGGCAAAATTAATACACACTCTGTGAAAATTTCAGCTTTCTATCTATTACGGTTATATATGAATTGAAAAGTCAAGCATTTTTTTTGGTTAGCTGAAAGTGATGCCAATTTTATACGCTTTTTTTTAACGGCTTGTAGCTCAGGGACGCAGAGACATTGCTTCGATACCAGAGGTCATGGATTCTCTTTCCGAGTTTGATAATACTATTTCGTCACGAATGCGAGCTGTTCCATGGTTCGAAATCCATGTAAAACTGTAGGTACCATTCCCCTACTAGGTGAGTTCAGCCTGCCTCTGGATTGGTACGATCGCTTTGAATGAGAGTATGGTCGAAACGGTAATTCAAAATTTACCGGTTTTTCATACAGTTCTACGTGCCCGCACTCATAAAATTAAGGTCCTGGCATGGAACCTAATTCTTTGGGGAATGCGATGTGATATGCCAATATTACAGTTACATAAAAAGAAGATTAGGATAATATTTTCGTTCATGGCTTTTGGGCCGGTCAACCAGTCATCCCCCTTTCGTGCGCGGCACCCGGTGGCTGCCCACTGCCTTTCTCGTGCTTAATTGTGCGAGTCATATGCAAGTGCAAGTTTTACAAGTGCATAACACCAGCAATCATAGCGCATGTAACGCGAATGTTTTGCGGTGCAGGAAAAACATCGCATCACGGTAACTCAACACTTCTGTGGTAGGCGTTCTTGTATTTTTTTTATGCAAACTATTTGCAATACAACTATTAGTTGTATATTGAGGTAAATACCTTGCATTGCATACCACAGTTTATCAAGCCTATGGCAAAATGATCTAGAGGCTCGGTTGTTTCTTATTTTGGAACTGTCTAAAGTGAATGAGTGAATTTCTAAAGTAAAAAACCGGCCAAGTGCGAGTCGGACTCGCACACGAAGGGTTCCGTATCAACAACACCAAAAAATCAAGTTTTTTGCATGGGAACCCCCTTTAATGTTTATTATTTTTTTATTTCACTAATTTGTTGTTATAGCGGCAGAATAAAAACACACTCTGTGAAAATTTCAGTTGCCTACCTATTACGGTTCATGAGATACAGCCCTGTGACAGACGGACGGACGGACGGACGGGCGGACGGACGGACGGACAGCGGAGGCTTAGTAATAGGGTTCCGTTTTCACCCTTTGGGTACGGAACCCTAAAGAAGGTTGGATCGACGGCGTTTTGCCGCTCAGAAGAACGTTATCCACTGTAGACACGATATAACACTAAACTCTTATTGATGGGATGTAGGGTGTCTCTACCCCCTATATCTAAGGCCTCAACATTCTGGTATACCTCGGGGTCGTCGACGAGATGCATGACACGACGCTGCAGTATCGAGTCCAAGGAGCCAATTACACAGCCAATCGGTTTGTCTTTCAAAACAGTTTCAGCGAAATGTTTCACTTTTGGTGAAAAGTTGAGTATATCTAATCCACCTGTAGGCTTATTCTTGCAATTCCGTGCTCAGGAATTCACAATATTGCAGTCGGGAGAACAGCTTTTACAGCAGTTTTCAAAGCGATTTTCTTGACGTAAAGATAATATTTTTATATTTCAATGATTGGAGGTTTTCCGTCGATAAACGTCGCTTTGACCACCGATATGAAACTGGTTTTCTCGACTGAATGATTTCTGATTCCTGAGCACGGCATTTTTCCATTTTTCCAAAAAACGAAAAATGAAAGTGTTGTCATGCAATTATTTTAGAAAGGTTCTCTGCACTGATTGGTTTGACGCCAACCTACCTAAGAAAATCCTCCTCATTTTGTAATTTAGGGCCGAGTGCACGAAAGGACAAAATATGAAAATCAACGTTAACGTATGATTAAACACGTCACTTCATATGGACAGTATGGAAGGAACTCCGTGGGGTTCACTAAAAGTGACGTGTTTGAACATTGTTTAACTCAGCCCGCCAGACTTTTATGCTATTTCTAGTTTTTGCATAATAATTTTCGTGTCAGATAAAACTCAACAATAGCTGCGGACACGGTTCTCTACTCATGTTATCAATACACATAGATAACGAACAGTAGCCTTTGCGTACGAGGATCGGTGCATACTATCGTACATTGACCCGTCGTCTCTTGCGTATACATTACGCACTTAGACACTCTATACTTCCGGTCACAACAAATTGCTCGGCTCAAAGTGTTGCGAAGACCGCGTTTGAGCGGCGCGAACCAGTCACCGCTGGTATATTTCTTATCGGTGTTAGGACTTCAACTTTACACTCCTACATCCAGTGATTGTCACAGCTTGGTATTGAAGAACTTATCGGCATGGAGATGGCGATATTTTTCTAACGAAAAACATCGTTTCCTAGCATGTTTACATTATAACGTTTTGTAATGATAAGATTAAATTCACTTTGATAAGGTATTGCCAGCGTGACCCGTATCTACCTGGAAATTTTGTTGAAATAACAAAATCGATTAAGTATGCATACCACAATCATAACGACCATTTCCCGGCATTCAACTTATTGTAATGATATAAATGCCTTTGCACCAATAACGAAGGGCACCTTGGAAAAATAAATGCTCTCGGACGGTTTTAGATATTCTTGTGCTGGTGTATTTTACAGGGTAGAATAATAGTTTTCTTTTAAGTACGATACATTTGTACAGTGGCGGATTTACCAGCAGGCTGAGTAGGCTGGAGCCTAGGGCGGCAAATTTTAGGGGCGGCAAATTCAGGGATAACATTATTTTCTTACACCCCAATCCGAAACTTTCAGCATAATACAGCTAACCAATACATAATAAAATGCGTATAGTGCAGTATATCTTCCTCCGCCTTCTTAAAACGATATTTTGTGCAACATGAACTAAATCGTTTGTTTGCAAAAATAATCTAGGAACTGAACATAGATCTCCTAGTTTACAATCATACTAATTACGGGAAAGAGGTTATGAAATCAGGACGATAGTGCAAAAATCATAAAGTTACAAGTTTATTTAGAAATAAATGGTAATTTTTTTTTTATGTGACTGGACACGATGGCTAATACCACACCTTCTGTCATGGTATTAGCCTTAACACACCACATGGGTACTAGGTGCCATGCCAGGACCTTCCTTATATTGCTCGGCTACATTGAACTGGATGGAAAACACGGACAATTTTCATTGCCGCTTCATTGACCATCGTTCATTCAATGCGATGGTACCAACCCGGGCGGGATTAACCCTACCACCTAGTAAGTAAGGAAGGGGACCTACAGTTTAACGTGGAATCCGAACCACGGCCAGCCTCTCTCAACGGTCTAATGGTCACCCATCCAAGACCAGACCGGACCCAGCGTTGCTTAACTTCGGAGAGCGATCGCCGAAGTGTCGCGCCACTGGGCCACTGAGGCTGACAAACTGGGCCACTGAGGCTGATTATCAAATTACCTTATATGATTGTAAACTAGGGTATCGAATTGTTGAATTCGGTAGGGGCGGCAAAATCTGGATAGCCTACTGGCGGCAAATGTGTAAATCCGCTGCTGCATTTGTATCTATAACTCCCGGAGAAGTTTCTTTTTCGTTCTTCTTTGTTCGCGGTAGTAAATCATTGTCCATAAATGTGTGCACACCTAAAAATAAAATAAACATTTAAACGAATCCGTTTCTTAAAAGAAGATTCGGGAAAATCATCTAAGTTTTTTAGATTCTTGAAATAACCTCGATTAACAGTACCGAAAACAGGAATATAGCAGGGCAGCGGGGAATCATTAGATTTGCAGCTGTTGTGGAGGGAAAAAGCCTTAGACACTGGGGTCTTCAGTAAGTCCAGTAGGATCCTAAGTGTGGCCATGACGGACGATCTGAACTTCAAGAACGTTAGGCCAAGCTGGCCTAAAAAAAGTTGGGAGTCCTCGACAGGTTGCGTCATTATTTCACGCTGGACCAAAATCTGCTGTCTGCAAGCCGCTGACATCGTATTGCGGTTCAGCTAAGTAGGTAGGTACCTGCTTGGTTTCTTGGACTCAATACAGCGTCGTGCCGTGCGTCTCGCTAAAGATGTCGAGAAATTAGAGACACTCTAACTCCGTATTTTATCGTCTGTATCACGGAGCTGCATGATTCCTTCACTGTTTTTTTGTATGATTTTTATGCTACCAGGGGGTCCTTTCAGGGAAAGAGTGAGTTCGAATTCGTCACTAAATATCAACTCACTTTTTTAAATAGTAATGTTTCCACACTTCTTGAACATCATTACAGTTAGATCAAAATCTGATCCGTCCCGTAAATACGTCAGAAGTATAAATAACGGTTCCGTTATTTAAATAATAATATATTTCCCAGCTATTTTTAAGTTAACTCACTCCCGAACTCGAACTCACTCTTACCGGAATGGGCCCCCTGACATGGATGGCTAATTCAACACAACAACCGTTATGACATTAGCCTAATACAACACAATCCCGAAGTAATTATAAGCCAAAACTTTACTTTTATCAACAAGACTGTATTGAACTAGATGGAAAACACGGTAAATTTTTCATTGCCGCTTCGACCATATTTTCATCTATTTCGATGGTACCAACCGGGGCGGGCATAAATCCTACCACCTAGTAGGGGAAGGGGACCTACAGTTTTACGTGTATTCCGAACCATCGAGTTGGTCGCAGTCGTTATCCGACTCGGAAAGAGAAAGAAAGTGGTGCACGAACGGCGCGAGGACTTGAACACAGACTTCTGGTGTGCCAGGCAAATCCCCGCGCCACTAGGCTACGGGCCGCTTGAATTAAAGGTGTCTTCGTTTTACTATCGCTCAACGCGCAACAGACCCATCGACTGTCGCCATTCCTCGAATTAGAACCTACCGTACAGTATCCTTTATTTATAGATAGGGTCTTACAAACATGGTGTCAAAAAGCACCTTTTTTTTATGTGACTGGACATGGATGGCTAATACCACAAGTTCTGTCATGGTATTAGCCCAACACACCACATGGGAACTAGGTGCCATGCCAGGACCTTCCTTATATTGCACGGCTACATTGAACTGGATGGAAAACACGGACAATTTTCATTGCCGCTTCGACCATCGTTCATCCAATGCGATGGTACCAACCCGGGCGGGATTAACCCTACCACCTAGTAAGTAAGGAAGGGTACCTACAGTTTAACGTGGAATCCGAACCACGGCCAGCCTCTCTCAACGGTCACATTTAGTTTTTAGAGTTCCGTACCCAAAGGGTGAAAACGAAACCCTATTACTAAGCCTCCGCTGTCCGTCCGTCCGTCCGTCCGTCCGTCCGTCTGCCACAGGGCTGTATCTCATGAACCGTAATAGGTAGGCAGCTGAAATTTTCATAGAGAGTGTATTTATTTTGCCGGTATAACAACAAATAGGCAAAATAAAAAAATAATAAAAATTAAAAGGGGGGTCCCATACAAAAAACCTGATTATTTTGTGTTAAATCTTGTACGATGGTACGGAACCCTTCGTGTGCGAGTCCGACTCGCACTTGGCCGGTTTTATCCTTTTGCAAAAATAATTCGGATGGAAAAGCAGTAAAGGAAAGTTCATTGAGTTATAATGCTTACAGAGAAATTTTATTTGTACATAAAGTTCAGGTTAAAGAATATTTTATTTCCCAAAAGAACATTACATTCACTTATATGAGAAACATTAAATTTAGTATAAGTACATTACATAAGCTTAAGCTGGTAAAATAAAATTAATCTTCCTGTTCTGAATGTTTGTGAATTTCATTCGTCAGGTTTTGAATTACTACAAAACGCTTTGATTTTGTTGTAATAAAAATTTTGTATTCGTTTGAAAGCCTACTTTTAGTATCTTATAAATAAAACCGTACAATGATAAATAAAAAACTTATAAATTCCAGTTGTATATTATTTATTTTTCAAGAAAATAATTGAGACGTAACCCTATCCAACATTTGTTTTTTTCCCGTAGGTAGATCAGTATATAATAGAAATACAGAACAATCTGTTATTTAAGAGTTTATCAGCGTGTTGTAACGTGCTATTATAATATTACAGATTACAGCTATACACTATCTTCTCTGGATTTTTTCATTCATTACTAAATAATAAATGAAATTCGACTTCAATGATTCATCGCCAGTGGAAAATCAATGATTTTATCACCCACATCAAAAATGCACCGTTATCTGTATCGCTCACGTGGGTTCTGCTTGGGGTCGCCAGCCAACCGAGACCACCCCATACTAATCCACCAGTCCCGTCCCTCCCTCTGAGATTGTTATACCAGGCAGTGCGTATGTATGGTCAGTAGTAACTGTATGCTAACGCACACACTCCCGATATTTAAAATTATCTAGACGCTATTTTATTTTTAACTTATATACACTACGATGGTATTAATAAGAGTTGCCATGTGTACAATTAGAGAAGTTGCCAAAAAATTAGTGTTGGTGTTTGGAATGCGATAAGCGTGGTTGCCGTGGAAACCGCCATGTGACTGTTGCCATGTAGCTTGTTTGCCTTGTCTGGGACTTTCATTTGGTTTTGGTGTGTTTGGCGTAAACCAGAAGTGATGTGATGAGTCAACATAAAGAATAATTTGACAGGTCAGTATGCACGAAAAGAAATTACTTTTTCACTAATTAATATAACTTGACGATCGCATTGCTATGTACACTACTTCGTTACATACGGAATTTAGTATTATTTTATTTGAGAATAAATTGTATACCTAGCTTTGTACTTACACATATTGCTCACTTTTTATATAAGTTTGAATTATACTGGACAACAAAATTTCCTACCTTTATAGGGGTTAACCAACGTAATGCCTACGTATTTTATTTTGAAGACAATTAAGAATTATACCGACTATTGTTATATGTTAACTAAAACAATAAAAATACTTAACTCTATTCTCTAATTATTTATTAATACAGCAAAATAAATCTTCTTTTAATCTTTTTTATTAATACAGCAAAAAAGGGTCCCGTCGCAAATGCAAAAAAAAGAACTCTTATTGGTCTGGCTCTGGTGTCTGTTGGTTACACTCATTTTGTCAGGAAGTATTCTCCTAAAATTTAGGAAATAATTGTCAATGATCCCAAATTTTGCTCAAAATAGCTTTATTTGATCGAACTAGATGTCTGATGACCGTTGGCATTGTAAAATTGTGTTTGGTTCCTAAGTTAAAAGGTCCGAAAGTTCGAATTTTTTGCGCGTTTTAGACAATAACTTTGGAGGTGGATTACGCAATGATAAAGTAAGAACATCTTAAAAAGATTTGTCATCAGACATAGCCTTTTTAATCAAGATTTATAATCTATTTGGTTTTTGTTAGATTTTTGAATACAGCGGTCGTGGTTTACTTTTAGCTATAAGTCGTTTTGAAATTAAAATTTTCATAAATCTTACAAATTCATACACTATGCACATTGTCTTTTTTGTGGACATGTTGCATGTTCCTTATAACGGAGCCTGTCTTATTCTTTGAAACAGAGAAGGTCCCAGAGCGCAACAGCACCGTTTTGTACCGTGCCCGCGAACGAGTTAGTCCCGCCGGGTTAGGCCACCTTAACGGTTCTTTGAAAATTCTTAAAACAAGAAATACCAATATAGGTACATAGGTACACTTATGGTATATTTTTTATAAATAGATATACTTTTTAAAACAAGCTAGATTTCTGAAGCGCAAATTTTTCTAGTTGGTTCCAGGGGGGCGTTTATCCAGCTAGAATATTTACACGTTTACATATATAAGTTTACAAGCTGTAATGGTTTTGTGAAAACCCTATGGGAGACCATATTTCAACCAGAAGAACCATCCTTTGACGTCCATAGTATCTAAGGATACCACGCTATGTTTGGTCGATACCCGATCAAATATTTATATCGAAAACACAAATTATGAATGTATATGTCCTGTGTGGGTTCCGGAAAGCAAAGGAATACAAAAGGAGCCGACATTTTCCGTTAGTTTCTGTTTCTTTATTTCTTCCATTACCTGTACCTATATTACACACTCGGATTCGTAATTTTTTCCCTGTTTTTAAACTTCTTTTATGCAACCTGACATGGATGGCTAGTACCATACAACTACCGTTATGATATTAGACCAATAAACCACATTCCCCAAGAAATATGGTGCCATGCCAGGACCTTCCCTTTATGCGCATGGCTACATTGAACTTGTTGGAAAACACGGGCAATTTTTCACTGCCGCTTCGTCACGAATGCGAGCTGCTCCATGGTTCGTAATCGATGTAAAACTGTAGGTGCCCTTCACCTACTAGGTGGTAGTGTTTAAGCCCGCCCGGGTGGTACCATCGCATTGGATGAAAAGATGGTCGAAACGACGATGAAAAATTGTCATTCTTCCCATCCAGTTCAGTGTAGCCGTGCTTATAAAGGGAAGGTCCTGGCATGGCACCTAATTCCTTCGCGAATGTGGTGTATTGGGCTAATATCATAACGGTATTAGCTATCCATGTCAGGTTTCATAAAAAAAGCCTCTAAAAAGCTCCTTTGCTAAATCGACTGTAATATTTGATTGTATTTTTTTGTAGGTAGGTTCATCACACGTTTGAGAGCACAAAAATCAATAATAAAGAAAAAAATAGGAAGGACCAAAGAGATATGCCATCTAACGTGCCCACTATGAGACCCGCTGTCTTACTTAGGCACAAGTAAACATAGTCGCAGACGTATTGGAGGGTTTGTGTGGTTGGGAATTGACTTGACGAAAGCGTTTTTAGAACAAATTCGCGCGCGGTGGCGTACGGTGCTTATGTGGCATACGACGCGCCGCTTGCTGATTACTATACAATTATAAGGCCACTTTGGCCATACGGCGAAGACGCGATATCGACCGCATGCCACTTCGCCTTCTTGTCTCTTCAGTGGTTCACAACTATTCGAATCCCACGAAACAAACGGCAAAGCGGTGGGCGTACTTGGAATTGTTTTCTCGTAATGTTTACATTTATTCACTTGCAACCTGACAAATGGAGAAGGCTTTCTCGGGAAATAAAAGCCAAGCACTTTGGAGGCATTAGAGGAAACATATTGTCCCTCTTAGTTGAGTATAATCTGCGATTCGGATGTCAGCGAGGAAAGGAATAGTCAATATTCACTATCAGAACTCTAATTTTATTATGAGCCACAAATATAATAAAAACAATTGTGCAAAAAATTAAAATCTTACAAACTCCTTGTAACCAAATTTCATGCAATTATATATTTACCTTATAAGTGCACTAACCAATAAAAAGACAATATTGGGGTAGGCAAGGACCCCAATTTCGAAATTTGAATATTTCTGACATTTCCGAAAAAAGTCGGATATCGAAAGTGGATAATGATTGTCTTTTATTTTATGTTTAAAAAATAAGTTAGGTAAATGTTTTGTGTCTGAAATTTCACATTTTAATGCTTAACTACCTTATTGACTTCAAAATGAATTTAAGACCACTCTATTATACTGCTTATTCTTGTCAAAGTTCCGGAAAAAAGGCGGATACTTGCAGACCGTTCCGAACCTAGGTAGGTCAGAATAAATATATTCAATCGTTCTGGCTGAAAAATGGGCAACCGAGCTGGCTTAGTTAATATGAAAAAGGATTTAAAGGATATCATAAAATATTAAAAAGTCGGCCTTCTTTTACACAGGCAAACATTAATTATACATTTTCATTCGAATTGGTCAATGGAGAATACGTTTAAACCAATAGTTTTTTTAATTGATGTTAAAGTGACTAGTCAAATAACAGGACAATGCGCCATGGGTCGTTAAATAAAAACGTAAAACGTTCACGGACATTGACTGTACTAGCATTTCCCGCCTTGTACCTGCAGAATGGAAAATAGGGCGCGTTAACTCCATATTTACTTAACCGCGAGCGTGGCGGGCGCTGCAGTGGGTGGCAATTAGATGCCCTGTGGCGATACCAGCCAGCGTCTACACTGGGGCCGATAGCGGGTCCTAGTCTTCGTGCAGGCCTTCCAGCGTGCACAGCCGCTAATCCGCTATTTGCGACATACGGTCCTAGGGCCGCCATTTTGGCAAAAGGCGGCAGCGATTTTGCGCGCCAAATTCATATTGAATACGTGTGATAGTTTCCCGCACTTTGCGCGACCGTACAATGCCGGTCGACATAAAATTGGACAAGCAAGAGATAAGGCATAAGAGGAAGGTGAAGAAGAAAGTGGAATTTCAGGTAAAAGAAAATAGCTTGTAGTAAACGTAACAAACATTATTATGGCATAAGTTAATAAATAGCAGATGTATGGTGGATACTGTCTTATGCTAAGATTCATAGACGTTACTCGTACTTGGCTGAGCCCTAGTTTGCCTTTCGACTGTCAGTTTTGACGTAAATGTATGCACCAAATGTCAAATTTTACAGTCGGAAGCCATATTTTGGCTCAGCCAAGCACGAGTAACGTCTATGAATCTCAGCATCAGTTCGAGCTTACGTATACTAAGGCTTAGATAAATAGTCGTAACAAAAACTAAGACTAATG
The DNA here is from genome assembly GCA_946894095.1 of Incurvaria masculella. Taxonomy (NCBI): domain Eukaryota; kingdom Metazoa; phylum Arthropoda; class Insecta; order Lepidoptera; family Incurvariidae; genus Incurvaria; species Incurvaria masculella. The sequence continues at coordinate 18,885,794 of OX335653.1, read as the reverse complement.
AAAAGTAGTACTTTGTGACGTCATTTTGACACATTTCGTGCGGACGAAATCTCAAATAAATGCAAATTGACGTCACAAAGTACTACTTTTCGTTAATCTTGGTTTCTGTTACGACTATTTATCTCAGCCTAAGACATATCTATGACGCAAGCATCCGTCTTGCCAAATAGCACAATATTGTTTGTGGTCGTTGCAGTTGCCGGCGAGAGAGAGTGTAGCGACTCCGCGGAGCGCCCGCGCGCCGAGCAGCGCGCGCCGCACGCAGCCCGCCTCCTTCGCGTCGCACTCGCTGCCGCACCACAGGCAGAAAGTAGAGGTCAGGAATAACACGATATACCTACTATCCTTTCATTTCGATAATGCCGTGACCTCCCGTCTCGCACCCCATCCCATCGCCCCGTTAGTACCGATAACAACGCTGCCCCTCTAAGCGCCAGCGGCTGCGCAGAACTCAAACTATATCGGATTTGGATTCTGAGCAGCCACTGCCGGCGCTTGGAGTGGGTAGGACTCGATTTATCCCGGGCAGTATATTTCTGGGGGTACTCAGGAAGCGGACACGAGAAGTTCTCGCATGAAAAACTGTCCAACTCTATATGGAAAAATATTCCTATTTTTTTCTATATACCGGATGCCAGTGCCCAATCGGTTCATCGACAGAAGTGAGATTCAAGAGTACGTACACTTAGCGGCGCGGCCAAATCAAACTCGGACTTGCGAGTTTGATTTGACAGATTACTCAAGGTTGCTGTAAATACGTCGACGTTGCCGCTTACGCCGACTCCTCGTTTTAATACAAATTGGGAATCAGAGTTTGACTTTGACGGTTTTGATTTTTACGGAACTTCGAAGTTCCGTACACGCCAGTTTAGGTGACAACTGGGACTAGCAGCTCTGAGCTGTAGACCTCGCGAGTCCGTTTTTTGAACATTGGCAAATTTAAAAATGTAAATTAAAAAACCGGTTCGATTTACAAAATTACATTGAACCTGATCACAAAATTGAACGAGAATCGGTTGACAAATGCGACTGTAGAGAACAGCCAGACATACGAAAGCATTTTTGGCCATTCTGAAACGGATACGGTAAACTCGAGCTTCGCTCTTCGCTCAGTCAATGAACCAGCGGTACTGTAGGTACGAGTAATGTATGAATTCTTGAACATTTTAATCACAACAGTAACGGAACATGGATGGCTAATACCAAACTGACTACCAGATATTAGCCTAACACACCACAATGGTAACTAGGTGCCACGTCAGGACCTTCCTTATATTGCGCATACAGAAATTATTTATTAGGCAACTGAATTTCACAGCGATTAAACCAAACGACAACTACATTAATAGCTGCAGGTGTTTCAAACTTTTAACTTTAGAAGAAAGGAGGCTATTAGCTGACATAACTCTTCTATTTGATGTGGTTCGAGGACGCTTAGAAAGCATGGATCTACTGGGCGAGGTGGCACTCAATGTACCACGCCGCCGCACACGTCACACTGCGCTCTTTCACGTGTCCACGCACCACACAAACTATGCCAAAGATTCAGTCCTTACTCGAATCGTATGCTCATACAATGATCGATTCAATACAGTTGACATATTTCATTTATCGAGAGCAGATTTTCGGAATAAAATCATCGACAGCATTACCCGGAGTGAATGACTTACCACTCTTTTTACCCTCTAGGGTCACATCACATGCACACTTAAACATCCACCTACACACAACCATCTACCCCACACACACACACACCTTACTTACACACATCACAACCCACCTATCACAGCTTTTTAATTTATCTTTTAATTTATATACACAACAATACTAAAAAAATGCTCAACGTCCGAGCTCACAATTCCAGACTGAATAATGGAATTCTATTATTGGCCACAATCCTTAGACTAAGAACCATTGTAAAACTGACTTTATGTAACGCTGTTGAATTCCTTAATACTAAATAAATAAAAAATAAAAAATTAAAAAAATTGCTCGGCTACATTGAACTGGATGGAAAACACGGACAATTTTCATTGCCGATTCGACCATCGTTCATTCAATGCGATGTCACCAAACCGGGCGGGATTAACCCTACCACCTAGTAAGTAAGAAAGGGGGCCTACAGTTTTACATGGAATCCGAACCACGGGCAGCCTCAACGGTTAAAAATGGTATCCCATCCAGAACCTAACCGCGCTCAGAGGTGGAGGTGGAGGAGGAGAGTCCATCCCGCCACTGGGCTACCGAGGCTGACAAAGGGAGTACTTGACTTGTGCAATAAGACAGGATGCTTTGTATTTCTCAAAATCAACGAGTTCGATTCCCGGATTGGAAAACATTTTTTGAAATATATTAATGCAGTATTACTTTTATCAAAATCGGCCTCATGACTCCTTTAAGTGTTTTTCTATATTTCTTATAGTTTCAGATTTAACACAATCTAGAAATTCAGGTGCTTACCTAGGTTGGAATGGTATCTTTTGGATACTCGAGATTACAACACGTTTTTCTTTGTGCTCATGCCTACAACATGAGTTATCTAAGCCTGATGTGAATGTCCAGAAAGCGCCCGAAAACCCCCCGCCGATGGATTCCCCAGTGGGCGGCAGCGAGCTGCGGCGCCAGAACGAAGAGTTGCGAGCGAGACTCGCGGGCGAGTCAGCGGATCACCGGAGGCGGCTGGACGCGTATCGGCGTGCACAGCAGGGGCAGGCGGCTTTAGTTTCCAGGCTGCAATCGAAGGTATTTCCTATTAAGGCTAATTCATCACGAATTCAGTACCACGGCTAATACTAAATCAGTTCTATCAAATGATGACCTGCAATAGTAGGTATTTTTAACGCTAATTCAAGATGAATTAATTCCTTTCAAGTGTATGTGGGGAGAATATAGTTTTAATAGTAACCATAGACCAAAAAGCTTGATACACAGTAACACCGTGTTGTCTTGACGATTTTTGTTTAATGCTCGAATCTGCCGATTCCGCTACAATAAAAAAATATCGAGTGTACTGTGTTACTTCGTGGAATTATATTATGCGCACTTTAGAATAATCAAAAAAGGTCAAAAATGGAATGATTTTTTACGTTCTTACTTTAGAAAGTGTAAGAATAATTGACGGTGAGTCACGGTTATAAATGTTGAATTTTTTAAAGATTAATAATCAAAATCAAATCTTCACACGTGTTGTTGTCATTCTTTTTAGGGAAAAAAAAAATCGGTGTAGAATTACAGTGAGAACTTCTCATGTTCGTTCCATGAGTACAAGATTTCCATAATTTGTGTAAAGTTGATGCTCTCATTTTCCAGAATAATGTATTCTGTGGCTTTGCCAACGTGATCGATTTAGGGCCGAGTGCACGAAAAGACAAAAAATCAAAATCAACGTCAAATTATGATTAAACACGTCACTTTGTGTGGGCAGTATGGAATGAACTCTATGCGGTTCACTAAAAGTGACCTGTTTGAACATTGATTAACTCAGCCGTTTCTTCGTGCAACCGGGGCTTAGTGCTCATTTTTAAACTGCTTTAAAATAAAATAAAACGTTTTAGGTACTGCCTTGTGAGAAATGTTTTAATAAATTGACATCGATATCTAGGAAAATATGAACATAATATATTGATACTGTCTCAAGCTCTAAGCACTGATTAATAATATGGAAGTTAACTTTCTTTATAAGATTGCGTCAGCTTTACTACATAGAGGTATGGCAGCACTGAACTTTTTGCAACTCTTCTGTTTTAGTTTGTAATTTTTGAAATTGACTTCCCGCGAGCTCGAATTTGAAAGGAATTTATTTAATTAATTCGCGGAGAAAATGTTTTTTTATTAAAAGATAATGACGCTGCCAAGGTAATCGTTCCTTTTTCATCAGAAGTACCTATTTACATTTCTCTGCATCCCATAGTCCTGTTTCCAATAGATATTCTGCACGGTTTAGAAGAAGTCATCAAATTTGAGAAAGGTCGTAATTTTTTATTGTCTTCTCGACCAAGGTCCTGCAATACAAGCAGCGATGCGCCGAGTTGGAAAACAATTTGGCGCAGTCGCCGCGCGCGGAGCTCTACCGGCCGCCGGCAGCCCCCATCGCGCTCCCACCACCGCCGCACGCCACCGCTGCCGCTCCCTCCAGCTCTCTCTCGCCGAGCTCCGCGTACGAGCGCGTGCACGATCTGGAGACAGCGCTGCGACGGCTCGACGAAGAAAAAAGGAAGTAAGTGGCCGTTTACGTAGTAAAGTTGGTGTTGATGATTCCGAACATGACTGTAGACAGGCGACACCACTGGTTTGTATGATTTTTTATGAAATATATTCCCAGTGTGGTGACAGAGTCGCCTGGGCCTGCTATTGCAGCACCACTCTTGAAACAGCAGTGTCGCTGACAGAAGAGCGTCAGCACGCGTTTTTGATATTTAAAAAAGGGTTTTTCGGAACTAGTAGAATGCTAGACTAGATATTAATATAACTTTTCACTTTTGATTTATCACAATCTATCACCCCCATATTATTTTTCAGCATATATGACATTTCTTAAAACTCTGGGATTTAAATCTTTTCTAATGAAGCTGAGCATACGACAAAAGTAAAAATGTATTGCTTCAAGACAGAACCGTGGAGTTTATAATGTGCCAACGACAGCATGTCCAACGCAGATGCGAGAAACTGGTGGAACAGAACACGATGCTTCGAGAGCAACTCGAGGAGTCCCACCAGATGAACGAGGCTCTCACCAACGACCTGCAGAAGCTGACCAACGACTGGGAGACGCTGCGCGAAGAGATGCTCTACAAGGAAGACGAGTGGAAGGATGAGGAACAGGTTATTGAGTCAGCCTTTAATGTGATTGTTTTGTTGCACACTGCCCAACTCCAGAAGAAAAGTGCGAGTATGTCTCGCACACAAGAGTTCGCACATCACGTTGACTTAGTACCTACCTTGATTTTTGAACTAACTTTTTAATGAAATTTTCATCAACATTCCTAATAAATAATAAACCTGCGTTTATAATAAAAAAACATACTTAATGACACTGAAATAGCGTATAGAAATGTTTTGTATCTTTTAAATTGATTGTGTATTCAACAACAAATTTATGTTTAATGCTTAGATTTTAATCAGGATAGTCAATAAAAACAAAAAATCTGGAAGCTGCAGCTAAAAATCTGTGCCTACAAGTTGGGATTTTGGTGCCAAAAACTCTGATCGATGTAGACCGAATGGTAGCCAAGGGGTTAAGATGATTTTCTAGATTATTATTAAATGATTATATATCTAGTATGTAGTTTATTATAATATATACAGCAAAGCCTCCTTAATCTGGACCCCCAAAAATATAGGCAGATCCAGATAAACAGGGTGTGCGAGCAATAATGTCGGAGTCTGTATTGTTGTAATATCAGCCTACTGCACCTCTTTTCCGATTTTTTTTATTGCTCTCTTTGTTTCTCTTGTAGGCATTCAACGACTACTACACGACGGAGCACAACCGCCTGCTGACGGTGTGGCGCGAGGTGGTCGGTGTGAAGCGCGGCTTCAGTGAGCTGCAGGCCAGCACCGAGCGCGAGCTGTACCGCGCGCGCAGCGAGCTCGACTCGACCGCGCGCGACCTCATCGGCACGCTCGGCGGCTTCTCCATCAATGCGTTCGCCGCCTCGCAGGGATATAAGGTATCCAAGCCTGAAAGTTTGTTAAATCGTTGTTTGCTTTCTTGGTATAGCAAAGTATGGTATTATCAAATATCATTGAATCCTAAGAACACCCTAGCATCAGACTCAGCATATTATGAAATGAATGTAATAAAAAGGTATTTTCAGCCTGAGGCAGCACAGCAGGCATCGGCAGCCGCCGCCGCGGATCAACTGCATCACGAGGCGCGCGAGGCGGCGGCGCAGCGCGACCGTGCTCTCGCGGACCTGCGCGAGAGGGACGCGCGCATCCAGCGGCTGCTGGCGGAGCTGCAGGGGCTGGTGGGTGGCACCAAATAAAGCTTTAGCTTACATTTAAGTTAGTTTTGAAGTGGGTCGTTACTCCCTGGCCGATGCAGGCGCCCCAAGACGACACCGGCGCGTCGGAAGCTAGCCCTACATATTGGTTTCAGCTAGATCTAGGGCTTCTAACTACTCTGGACGCTCCTTGGTGCTTGTGGCTGCTGAGTTCCTCTGCTTGCACCTCGCAATCGCCGACACTTAACTACGCACTAAACACACTCCTATGAGGAATTCCTGGATTTAGGAAGGCTTCAAAATGTCCACTCTTTCTCCTGATAGCCGGAAATTACAATTCCATCTGTCACCACACTGACAGACCCAGCCAAAGAAAACTTAGTTCTTTAACAAAATGTTTTGATCTGTAAATCTGTAAAAATCTTCAAGTCATATCACTGCCTAAGTCCCCTTTACTCTAAGGTAGTTGTCGATATCACAGAATTTCAAATTGATCTCTATTTCTGATGTATCCACATGAATTTGAGTGACTGTGGCTTATGATTAGGTACATTTTTTTACCAACCATAGTTTCACGAACCATGGCCTCCGTGGAACCTTTAAACCTCCCATTCCAAAGCACATCTATGACACTCCAAAATGTCATATGAAAAACTGAATGTGCGTGCAAAAACAATTTACGCACGCAAGATGTATTTATGCAGCGCGTATGTACGTGCAGTGTTGGAAATCTTCGTTAACAATATTGGCGCAGTGGCTGCGCGAAAGGGCATAACACACCGACCAGTTACTTTATGCCAAACAACGGGAGCGACGCGAGGGGTGCGTGGCGACGCATTTTCATGGACAAGCGAAACAACGCTTCTTGTACCCATATTTATTGTATGACCGCAGTTTGTTTCGGCTAAACAATATTATATGCCCTGCACAGGAGGAGCGGTGCGAGCAGGCGGAGGCTGGGTGCGGGGAGGCGGGCCTGATGCGCGCCGCGCTAGAGGAGGTGGCGCGTGCGCTCATACTCGACAGCGAGGCGGACGCCGGCGGCGCGTCGCTCACGCCTCACCTACACCCGGACAGGTAGCCGTGTTGTTCCGTCGCATGCTGTTCATAGGCATAAAGAAATTTTCTTAAAATCATCGGAATGCCTGTAAAAAAATCCACTGATTGCAGGTCTCCAAAGCGTGGCGTTCCTCAGTCGGCAAACTCCACTGCGTTCGCCGAGAGCACTATATCAGCTGTGCAGGCCGCGCTGCATAAATATCAGTTGCATATACACGAGCTGCAGGTATACTCCAAAGTTTAAGTATTTTTTGTTGTTTCCTTTCTCATTGCAATTTGTATTTTTTTTAGATATCGAGGGATAGGTTAGACATGGAAATGGTATTGGGAGTCACATATCCACTGATATATGCCCATTCTATATCTCCATAGAATATCTTGTGGAGCCCTTCTCTTAACCCTTGAAAATGTTACTTTTGAAGTCATTATTTTCGAAGGTTAATCGTAATCTGACATTGATAGCTAATGCCACATCCATTGTCCTTCCACTCCGTATTTCTGCAGGAATTTGGTGCCGTGCCGGGACCTTCTCTGTATAAGCACGGCTACATTGAGCTGGATCCAAAAACACAGACAATTTCTCATTGACGTTTCAATCATTTTTTCGTTCAACGCATTGGTACCAACCCTGACGGGCTTAGGGGAAGGGGCCCTACAGTTTTACATGGACTCGAATCGGAACCATGGGACAGCTCTCATTCGTAACGAAATGCATTTATCCAACTCAGAGAGAGAAAGAAAGTGGTGCACAAATAGGACGGGGATCGAAACCCATGACCTCTGGCATGGAAGGCAAGTCCCCGCGGCCCTAAGCTACGAGTCGCTGAAAAAAAATTTGTAACGATTATGAGTTAAATATATCTTATATACTTACACTTTCTACTTATTATTTCTAAAAGCCTTGCATTGCCTGTCCGAGTGAATTAAGCGCACAATTCATGATTGATCTAGGTGAAGCTACAAAATACAAGGGAGCAGCTCGCTACCAACAGGAAGTATTGTGAGGCGGCTGACGCCAACATCAGTTCGCTCGAGAACAAAGTCCGCGACCTGCAAGGTAATTTCATACTCAACGATACTTTAAAATGCTAAGAATTAACATTGTCTACGAGCGGATCCGTGCGCAATTAATTTGCCCGCTACTTTTGCTAAATCTCGGTCGATATTGATTCTTGCGCTCTCTGCAATAAAGGGGATTTTCATTGATATAGAAAAATGCAGACAGTTGGTCAGACAATATACAGGCTGTTATGAAGGTCTTTTATGAGTCGATAGAAGACATAATTTCGAACCTATTTAGCCCAACTTACCTTGGTTCAAAGTTTTACGGTTATCAACGATATTCAACGTTTTCTTATTATAATACCAAAAACTTGTCATCCATTTTTTTTCTCGTGCGTAAGGTAAGTAGAGATGTGGTATGGTAGATATTATATATAAAAAAAAAAAACAAACAATGTGTAATAATTTCAGTCAAGTTGGACCAGACCACGGGAGATTTGAACCAACTGCTCCAAGAGAAGGAGTCCATGCAGAAGACCATCGAGAGCCTCAGGTCTGACAAGAACAACTTGGAGAGGAACCGCGTCGAGATTAACGCCATGGTAACTGTTGCCAGTATCCTTAAGGGGGCCCAACCCGGCGGGCCTAACTCATTCGCGGGCACGGTACAAAACCGTGCTGTTGCGCTCTGGGACCTTCTCTGTTTCAAAGAATAAGACAGGCTCCGTGATGAGGAAGATGCAACATGTCCACAAAAAAGACAATGTGCATAGTGTATGATTTGGTAAGATTTACGAAAATTTTAATTTCAAAACAACTTATAGCTAAAAGTAAACCACGACCGCTGTAGTCAAAAATCTAACAAAAACCAAATAGATCATAAATCTTGATTAAATAAGCTATGTCTGATGACTAATCTTTTTACGATGTTCTTACTTTATCATTGCGTAATCCACCTCCAAAGTTATCGTATAAAACGCGCGAAAAATTCGAACTTTCGGACCTTATAACTTAGTAACTAAACACAATTTTACAATGCCAATGGTCATCAGACATCTAGTTCGATCAAATAAAGCAATTTTGAGCAAAATTTTGGATCTCTGACAAGAAATATGGGCGTGATCTTCTTTCCCCTTTTGTATGGGGAGATGAGCGGGTTGGGCCACCTTAAGGGGAACTTCTGAATGCATGAGTTCTTTTTTTAAATTGATGCCATGGGCTTAAGCATCGCCGATCATTCCGTAGCAATTACAACTCTGAACTAATATTGTTCTATTTTTTTATGAAACAAAAACATAGATTCATCACAATTACAATTTTAGTCACAAGTTACCAAAATGTTAAACACCAGCGGATCCAGCATCCAGGGCCTCTTTTCAAGTTTTGCAGATTAAGCAGCAAAGCAGAAAAAAAAATCCGATTAATACTCAACAAAAAAAAAAAAAAACTATACAAACCATCGCTCGACTAACGCTATAAATCGGATGAAAAGGATGGACAATTAGATTACATTTCACAAATTAGTCATCAAAGCCACCATTGCTACTTTTCTGACTTGCGAGATCTGGCCTACACTAAAAACTAGCGAGTGTTTCGAATCAACTCAGCATAAAGAGCTCGCCAATCGTCTCTCATTTCGCAGGTGGAGTCTCTCACGTCGGACTACGAGAAGCTGCAGAAGGCGAACTCACGGCTGGAAAAGGTGACGGAGGCGTTGGAGGGTGAGAAGCGCTCGCTGCAGGCCGAGGTGGACCGACTGCAGCGGGAGGCCGCCAACCGGGAGTCCGTGCTCAGGTGACACTCAGCGGGTCTCCATGCACAAATGCAGAGTGTATTCTTATCAACTGCGTACCATGAAACCCCTAAATGCCGGCATAATTATTTGTATCATAAATATTAGTGAATGTTGTGTTCGTCTAAAAATTAAGAATGCGCTCAGTCTGTTATCCTCTATCTGTATTTTCTATGGATGTTTGAGTGTTGTTCTTGTTGATGAACCTAAAAAAAAATAAAATAATAATAATATGAAGTTACATTCTGCAGAAAAAAGAAGAAAATTCTTTCAGAATCCTGGAATTATTTTTTTTAATTTCGACGAAATTGTACAATACTTTAATATGCTTACCGACAATACGGTGGATGTGCGCAGAGTGGGCAGCGCAATACCAAAACACCGACCCCCTTCCTCCAACTGACACAGCTGAAATGGGACAACCTTTAAAAGCTTAGAATAGCCTGAGAAGCAAGTTGTAATTGTCGCATTACAACAAAGTATATGTTCTTAGATTTACACCATCGCTGTACATAATGTTTTGAAAACGCACGGTTTTCCGGTGTGCAATGCCCTACTTGGCTGACATGTTTCGCCTCCAACGACGGAAGCATCGTCAGGGCCACTTCGTTGCCTTGGAGTTACGTCTGACAGCCCAGCTCGTCAAACGGTAATGCTTCCGTCGTTGGAGGCGAAACATGTCGGCCAAGCACAGCATTGCACACCGGAAAACCGTAAGTTTTCAAAACAATACAACAAAGTATGTTTGTAAATATTTTGGTTTATTTGCTCATGCTCGATTTACAAACTAATATGATTGAATAATACGTTGATAATTGAGGCATAAAATTGATTTATTTATGTATTTATTTACATAAGTACTTAAAGCTGATGAGTGTATATTAGTTATTAGTCCGAGCGCACAGAAACGTGGCATGTTTATCTCATTCTGACAAAATGTCCTTCATGGAGTTAATTGTTGGATGTACGGGCAGGTCTGAGGAGGAGCGCGCCTCGCGGCTGCGCGGCGAGCTGGTTGCGGCGCGCGAGGAGCTGCACAAGACGGCGCTCGCGCGGGACCTCCTCGACCAGCAGAAGCTCGAGTCGGACGCGCTGCTCTCGCAGATGGAGAAGCACCGCAGTGAGTCCATTGGCACTTCTACGGCACTCACCGAGTTTCTTATGAAAAATTAACTCAAAAAAACTCACGCGCGCGGCATGTTTTGTAGCGCATGTGTGCGGTAGGGTTGACAGTGTTCGTCTTAAAAATAATGACACAGCGGCTGCACGAACGAGCACAATGCGGGGTCGAGTTGACTGCATTTTCAAAGACAAGTGGAGTGTCGCTTCTTATGCTTTATCTATTCTATGAACAAGCAGCGTCCTTTGGACTGTATTTGTTGTATACTCTACAGGAAAATCAAAGAGACGGAAGAAAGATAATTTTGAAAGCATTGAATGAATGAATAAATCCTCGGAACCGCATAAAGCTGTCTCTCCATCCCCTTTCTACCATCGCTCAACGTGGAACAACCAAACGATCCTCGAGTTCCTTTATCAATAGGGTCGGTAAAATATGGAATGTGCTACCAGGCGAGGGATCTCCCCTAAAGTACAACCTGGGGTCCTTCACGCATGATGTAAATGAGTAGCTGGCCGGCTAGGACCGTAAAAGTTTGAAAACAATGCGAGGGCCTACCATGCCATATAGCGCATAACATAAAGATGTTTGTTCACAGGTGCCCTAGAAATCGACCTCGAGAGGACGATCCTGGAGAGGGGAGACCTGCAGGACCTGGCGGACAAGCTGGAAGCCACCATCCGGGCACTCGAGTTCGACAAGAAGAAACTGCAGGAAGATAACAAACAGGTTAACTCTTACTATTAACGAAAGTATTGTAATGAGACTAGTCCTTGTAAAAGTACCGCAAAAGTTAACGGGCCTGGGTCATATGGACCGAGGCTCCGTTCGTCTCCGTTAAATGTGCTCATCCCTCCAGCGTTAAGATGAATAAACCCTATTAGCCCAATACGCCCCATTCCCGAAGAAATTAGATGCTATGCCAGGACTTTAGAGCACAGCTACATTTAACTGGATGGAAAACACAGATAATGTTTAATTGTGCATTGCATCTTTTCGTCTAATGCGATAGTACCAACGGGCGGGCTTAAACCCTACCACTTAGTAGGGGAAGAGGCCCTACAGCTTTACATGAATTCCGAACCATGGAGCAGTTCGAGCTGCTCATGACGAAATGCACTTATCCAACTCAGAAAGAGAAAGAAAGTGGTGCATGAATGGGGCGAGGATTTGAACCCAGACCTCTGTTATGTTAGGCAAGTCCCCACGCCACTAGGCTACGAGCCGCACAGTGGTGAGTAAAATAACTAGGTATGTTACCAGTGAATATTGCGGTGTGTGATGCGGACCAGATGGTGGCTAGCATGTAAGTGGCCGAGGCATTGTCATGTTTTGATGTGGGTGGTGATGAAGACAGTCTGAATCTTGCACCGTATCAGCAAATGTCGGGTAGGAAAATCTCCAAGCCGAGCTGTTCACACCGTTTCTCTTTCCCCAGCTCGAGGACGAGAAGTCGGCCATCTCGAGCCAGAGCTCCGACCAGCTCGGCGATCTGAACTCGCTGCGGAAGGAGCTGCTCGCGGCGGAGCAGCACCGCCTCGAGCTGGAGTCGGACAAGGCGTCCCTGCACGAGAAGATCAAGTTCCTCGAGGGCGAGCGGGAGAAGGTGGAGCTGGACCTGCGGCAGGTCATGAGGTGAGTTGCGAGGCTGCGAGTAAGCAAGGGCGGGAGCGAAACTTATTCGTACGGCAGCAGTGTGGCCTCGTTTTAGTGTAAATACACTGATATCATTCGCTTACGAATTCGGGACGTGCAACATAGAATATTTGCTGGACTAAATAGCGTCCTGTGAGGTTCTTAAGGTGGGCCTTCCCGCTCAACTGCCCATACAAACGTGGAAATACGACTATGGGCATATTTCTTGTTAGAGATAAAAAATTGTACTGAAAACAGCTTTATTTGATCGAATAAGATGTCTGATGACTGTTGGCTTTTTAAAATTTTGTTAGTTTTCTAAGTTATAAGGTCCGAAAGTTAGAATTTTTCGCGCGTTTTATACAATGACTTTGGAGGTGGATTACTTATATATGACTAGAAATATGCGTATGATGTTCTTTCCACGTTTTTCCGAGGAGTAAAGCGGGAAGGCCCACCTTAACAACTATCTACATTTTTGGGGTAAAGGGAGCGCGGAGAGCTGAGCTCGCAGCTCACGGCGGTGTCTCGCAAGCGCGACGCGCTCAACGAGGAGCTGATACGGCTGCAGCAGCGGCTGGAGCAGGCCGGCGAGACGAACGCGCGCCTCAACCGCAGCCTCGAGCAGCTCGTCAAGGAGGGCGAGGAGAAGCAGGTGGGTCGAGACAACTCTGACATTTGTGGCTCTCAAGGCTGTCGTGAAGTCACAGAAAATCTAAGTTTTGAATATTTTAAGAAATGAATTCTTTGTCCATCGGCCAAGGTATAATTTTGCAAGGCCATTGCAACAGCGAAATCGTCTTCCAGGCAGATTTTACTAAAATTTTAGAAATGTGTGAAGTTTCTCAAGTTAGCAGTGAACGGCAATGTGCATTTGTTTCTAGTAATTTATTGGTTCATTAGAATTATTTTAATAACATTTTCAAAACTTGCATTATAAGTCAAACTACCGTAACGGTTTCCATAAATACGGTCGATTAATTCAATGATCACAGATGGTCATCGACACGCTGGACAAGGAGAAGTCGCACTTGCACGAGCAGCTGAGCGCGCTGCGCAGCGAGAAGGACGCGCTGGAGGCCGTGCTGTTCGACACGAGCAACCTGCTGGAGGACGCCGACGGCAAGCGCTGCCAGCTGGAGCGGGAGCTGCAGGAGACGCTCGTGGCGCAGGAGCAACTCAAGGGTAACTTGTCATCGAACACTCACACACATCACCATCGCACAATCACATCACCTCATGGTTCGGGTAAACATTGAAACTCACTAATAAATCAATTCTTTTAAAGACGCTTGCTATAAATTCATTCTACAGAGTCAAACACGCCCAAGCTATAATCAACCATGGATCAACTCATTTTACTCACTCACCCACACTTGCCTAAACTCTTTCACAACAAAAAACAAACAAATCCCTCATGATCCTACAGTTTCACATGTTTTAAATACACCTATTGTTATGTATATCACTGGCCGTTAATTCTGTTGTTCATTTATGCTGTTTTATTGCTTCTCCTGTTTCTGTTTTAAATGAATCACAATACCTTGAGATCCGGTGGTGGCTGAAAACCAGCGGCACAAGTCTACTTTAGCAAACTTGCTGAAGTATACGAGGGCATAAACGCTGAGCCACATTACATTTTGCCCTACAGTTTTACATACACATTGATCTAGCCCAATCATAAAAAGTTGTAAGATATGATTGTATGTACCGCTTTTGAGGGAATAAAATGCTTCTATTTCTATTTCTATTTACCTACAAATGACCTTTATAAATAAGGTAATAGAAGAAAAGAAAAACGAGGAAGTAGCCCTTACCGATACTACAGATAATGTGAGAAGAATGATGCATCATGATAGCATGGACACGAGAACATAGGATACTTGCACTTCTAGAACACACATAATAGATAACCATCCGAAGAGTGGCACTGTCGATCTAGTCTCCATAGTACTTGAAATAGAAAGAAGAACTCTGCATGCACTCATTGCATGTTTTCCATCCAGTTCATTGTAGCCATGCTCATAAAGGAAGGTCCTGACATGGCAACTTATTCCTTTAGGAATGTGGTGTATTGGGCTAATATCATAACGGTAGTTGTGTGGAATTAGCTATGCTTTTTGACGCGAGCAACCAGCTCTTTCTTTCAGTATTGAGACTTATTTAGCATTTATCAGATATCAGAAGTCTGCTCTCTGTTTAGGCCAAGTTGCGCGTCTCAACAAGGATCTGGAGACGAGCGAGCGCAAGATGAGGGAGACGCGGAACTCGCTCTCACAGCAGTCGGGCAAGAAGGAGGCCGAGTATCAGCAGGTGATCGGTAACCTCACTCGCACCAGCACCGAGAACATACGCAAGCTCAGCGAGGAGAAGGTACGTCGATTCTTCCGCTTCCTTGGTGCAGTTCCTCCTCATATTTGAATTGGGAAGAAAACTGCTTATTTATCACGACAGGTGGCGTCGAAGCGAGCGTACCTAAACGAGCTGTCTGATACCATGCAAAAACAAAGTAAATAGATTTGAAAATTGTATTTACTCAATCTGTGTAATTGAATGACTACGATTTCTCCATGTTATTCCAAAATAAATTGTTCTTAATTATGCTAATCAAAAGAAGTCTTGGGAAAGAAATTATCACAAAAACATAACCTATAATATTTATTTTTATACTTGTGCTGGTCAATGACATTTTTTTTTGTTCTTTCATTTACTACGATCTGTCTCCTTTCTGGGACATTCAATAGTAGGTTTGTTGGTTTTGTTTAATTGGCATGCTCGGTATGTGACCTTTGTCACATCCTACTTTATTATTATAGCTCTTTGAGTATGTCTTGAGGTATTTTCCGTTTTAGCCGCTGTACCCCAGAGTGGGATTCCATAGCTCCAGATAGGTATAAGTTTCGCCTTGTACACCAGAAGTTTGCTGTTGAGTGATAGTTGAGAATGCGTTTGCTTGCTTGCTTGTTTGCGCTTTGTAAATATATGTGTTTGCCAAGTAAGTCGCTTGTCCAGGTGTAATCCTAGGTATCTCACGTGATCTGCTTGTGGAATTTCAAGGTTGTTGAGCTTCACTGGTGGGCAGGTACCTCTTGACATTTAAATTTGTTTGAAGACAAAGAAAAGCTCTTCTTTTCCTCTAAACCTTATTCTAACTGCATCATGGAGCACATCTAACCTAAAATCATGTAAATCAAACTTGACAGGAATGACAGTTTTGACGTTTTTAAGTTTGCTCATGCGACATCTACAATAAACTTTGAGTTTTCTTCCCCATTTTTTGGCTCCAATTTGGAATAATTATATCCACTTATCAAACAGACATGCATGGTAAAAGGATTTCTTCAAGTTTCGTGGAAGGATTCAACTGATGTAACGTGTCAGTTTTGCAAAAGCCACTAAAAAGTACTGAAAGGAGCTTATCAAAGAGGAGAAGAGGATAAAGAGTTTCATCCCGACTAGATTAGTGGTCCATAAACAATAAGCACTAGTGTCCATTTGTAGGAGAGCCTGCGTCAGAGCCTCGAACAGAAGCTGCAGCAGACCGTCGCGAGCCTGACGAGCGAGAAGGACGCGAGCGAGGCGGCGGCACGCGAGCGCGAGAGGAAGCTGCGCGCGAGCAGGGAGGCGCTCGCGCTGCAGCACGACGAGGCCATGCTGCGGGCGGAGAACGAGAAGCAGCAGGCGCTACTCATGGGTGAGGGGACTAGCCGTTGCGTGGGAGGCGATTCAAGGTGACAGTTTCGGTCCGGCGGGTTGTAGTATAGCTCACTCGAAGGCTCGATCGTATGCTTCTAATCGTAATCAGCTCAACGTAAAGCAATTCAGCATTTCCGACTTTTGAACTCGGCACTGAACAAGTACGGACATGCCCTATTGGCAGTAAAGCAAGGTTTCAACAGCTATCCTGCGGAGAAGACGTGGACACTACCTAGTCACGCTTTCGGCCTTTCCTCTCTCTACCTATCCATATTTTCTAGCAGGCCTCCAGTGATGATTTTGTAGCTCTTTAAATAATCTTCTTGGCAGGCATAGATTCTTCACGAAACTGCAGAGATAATTCAGCCTTTAACCTATTTCTAACAATTCGGTCCCAAAAAATTGCAGTACAGTAAGAACTCTTTAAACCGAACTCCAAAAACCACGTACGCGTGACACTTACACGACATTCGGTAAAGATGCTAGACTGAGAGTGAAAAATCGTGGGCGGGGGTGGGAGTTCGGATTACAGATGTGTTCGGATAAGAAGGTTTTCGGATTAAAAGGGGTTCGGATTAAAGAGGTCTTGCTGTATTTGTTTACTTTAAAATAATTGTAAGCTTAAGACAAATACTAAAATGTTTTGTGACTTTCGAGAATACAAGTATGTCCGGTCTGTATGCTGTAGCACACATTTCTGTAGGCATCCGGTAGTGTTTCCCGTGTGGGTTTTGCCATGTATATTACATGG
The DNA here is from genome assembly GCA_946894095.1 of Incurvaria masculella. Taxonomy (NCBI): domain Eukaryota; kingdom Metazoa; phylum Arthropoda; class Insecta; order Lepidoptera; family Incurvariidae; genus Incurvaria; species Incurvaria masculella. Next base: position 18,868,794 of record OX335653.1, on the reverse strand, counting down.
CCGTTGAGATTGCCACTTTAACTTATTGTTTGCGATGGCAGCGCACCACGAGCAGCAGGCGCTAATGGAGCGGCTGGAGGAGGCGCGGCGCGCGCTCGACGCCGAACAGAGCAGCCTGGAGCGGCTGAAGCGCGAGGCGCAGGCGCGAGCCGACCACGACCGCGCCGCCGCCAATCAGCTCAAGGAGGAGCTCGCCACGCTGCGCACGCGGCTCGAGGAGGCCAAGTATGTTATTGGGTGCAACCCTCACGTACCACGAGCGACCTAACGCAACAACTGCACGACTCGTGGCTTTCGCTTTCTTTCACTTTCTAAGTTGGATAAGTGCACTTCGTTACGAATGCGAGCGGTCCATGGTTCTGTAAGTCAGGGTTAAGCCAACCTGGGTGGGTACCAACTGGCATTGGATAAAAGATGGCCAAAGCGGCAATGAAAAATTGTTCATGACTTCCATTCAGTGCAATGTAGTCATGCTTATAAAGGAGAGGTCCTGGCATGGCACCTAATTCCCTCGGGAAAGTGGAGAATTGGGCTATTATCATGATAGTAAGTGTGGTATTAGCCATCCATGTCTAGTCACATAAATAAAATAAAAATCCTAACATTTTTGAAGAACCGATATTATTCGTAGGTTTGCAATCAGCTAAGTTTCTGGCCGTTTCTGACTTAAGCATTCATTTCAAATTTTAGGTTCTTAGCTCTGCAATAGTTACAAAAGTTTTCAAAAATTCAGGGCATCAGCAGAAGACGATTGCGCCCGTTTCGAGACCCGCATAAAGGAACTGACACTGGAGCGGGAGGCGTGCGCGCGCGAGTGTCAGGACATCAGAGCGCATTTGCAGGTATAGTTCTTTTTGTGGAGTTCCACAAGGCTCCATATTTGCACCACAACTATACATTGCTTACATTGATGACCAGTATTAATCATTTTGAAGGTTTTCTTTAATTATCGAAGCACATCTTTGATTTACTAAATACTTTTAAACTTAGTCATGGTGTGTCGATGTATTTTTTTATAAGTAATACAATAACATGAAAATTTCAAATATTATTTTCACCATGTTCTCTTCCTCACTTAAAAAAAAATTAATTAAGTTTCATTTTGTGTTTTAAAAGGTTGCTGAAGATAAGCAAGACAACCTTACCAGCCAGCTCAACGATACACTGCGAAAATTGAAAGAGTGTAAGTCTAAATATTTAAAATTTTCTTAGAGTCAAACTGCAGTCAAATCTTCTGAAAAAACACTATTTCCTTAATAGTCTTAGAATTTTCTCATATTTTTATTGTTTGAATACAACAATACTATAATTTCTTACTAAACTTTAGACAAGTGTTCTCCTTTATTGTATCTCAATGATAACCAAAATTTTGAAGATATCTTATAATTTTACAAAATTTTTGAGGACTACATCAGTTTTAACTAAAAGTTGTAGCATTTAAAAACACTATTTAGATCGAGCATGATCAAATATTTAGTGAAATATCATATTTTTAGGTCCTCAAGATTGCTGAATAGTATGAGCGAAATTTTTGGTTTTTTTTATTTTAGGACCGTTAAGGGTATGCGACACACTTATCTCAATTGTATAGGTAATTTTGTGTTTTAGCAGGGTTGGCTTGCCCGGCCAATGTAGGCGCCCGGTGACACCGATTCCTAATGACTAATGACAGCTAGCTAATAACTCCCGAAAACTCAAATGTTTTTGCCAGGTGTTAGACAAAGGACCCTTCCCTACAGTCGTCCTGCAAACTAAACGCCCAGCATTGAATGTCCAGTGGAGAACGAGTCGGAGAGCCTCCGCAAGGAGTTGACGGACACGCGGCGGCAACTGACGACGTGCACCGCCGAGCGCGACAAGTACAGCGCATCGTGTCGCGACCTGCGCGAGCACGTCAAGCGCGCCGAGCACGAGCGGCGCGAGACGGCGCGCGCGCTCGACGAGGCCTACCACAAGATCGCAGGTGCGCTCCGCGCGAACGCGGCTCGCTTCGTCCTATGTTTATTTAGATTTTCACTGTTGTTCGACATTATACTTAATGTTTACGGATGTACAGTGTTGTAAAGCTTACTTCTTCCGACGTTTTGTCTACCACATTGCGGACATCATCAGGATCGCGGCGCGACCTCCAGGACCAGTCAGAAGTCAACTTGAATTAATGTCAAGTCAAGTTGACTTCTGACTGGACGACGCGCCAGAGGTACGCTTTACTTAACACTGTACATCCGTAAACATTAAGTATTATCGTTTTGTCCTCACTGCATTCTCATCGGAATGTTGTTGTTGTTTGGGGGTGGTCGCTGCTTGCACTTGGTCCCACGTTGAGTTGTCCTTTGTACAGCTCCCCCTCAATTCTTGCCACCCTAGCCAGCCAATGTCGTCTCTGAAGGTGACGAGGCGGCCCGGGTGTCCTGACCTGCGCAAACGATGTGGGCGAAAGCAGCAGGACCCTCTGTCGTTAGCTGAGCGCGTTCTCATGGGGATACCGATCTTGATAATTTGCATTTAAGTACAAATTAAATTTATTACAGAGTTTGCGAGCAGGGTAAATATTGGGTTGGCTAGGTTTATTTACCAATACGGTTTTCTTTTTCAGCGATAGTCAATAAGATAGTCAGTCAAGATCACCGATAGAAGGAAAATAAAAAAATATTTAAAGTTGAAGTGAATTCCAAACGTTTTAAGGTCCCCGACTGACAACAAGTATTTAATAACTAGATGTGTCGATCCACCATAAAGACAACTGTTTCGGCAGTGCAATTGCAAAACACAAAACAGGGGAAGATGGTTGCATCTGACAGATATTGCGATTACGAAATGGAAGCACCGGCAACCGCATTGCGATTACGAAGCGCGAAATGAGGTATAGGTGCGGTTAGTACCCCAAACTGACAGATTTTGTACTCGAAAGCCGTCAGTTTGCTGTCAATTTGGGGTAGGTTGAGTTAGGTTAGGTTAGTTTAGGTTAGGTTAGGTTAGGTTAGGTTAGGTTAGGTTAGGTAAAGTTAGGTTAGGTGAGATTAGATTAGGTAAAGTTAGGTTAGGTTAGGTTAGGTTAGGTTATTTTAGTAACCTACATCTCATGTCACGTTTCGTGATCGCACTACCGGCCCGCTTGACACGTCGCGTGCGCAGGCCTGGAGGAGGTGCGATCGTCGCTCGACGCGGAGCGCTCGCGGCTGCAGGGGCTGCTGAAGGAGTCGGAGACGGGCGCGGAGCACGTCGCGCGGGAGGCGCGCGCAGCCGAGGCGCAGCTGAAGCGGGAGCGTGCGGCGCTCGAGCACATGCAGGCCGAGGTCAAGGAGATGCAGGCCAAGTGGGTGTTTGTTAGATCCGAGAATAGAATGGGACTCAAATAAGAGCCTTGCGGTACTCTAGAAGTTGCATAAATGGTGTTCCAGCGAGCAACCACATTTTGACATCTTCTTTTAAAATACTCAAAAGTTTCCGTGTATGCCATAATAATTTAATTTACGTAACATCCTTTAATGATCAACCCTGTCAAATCTATTACTTATATCATTGCAAATGGAGTCAAATTGCTTGCAAATATGATTGAAGTTAGGGAAGAGGACTCTAAAACATAATTTTGATGTGTGTAAATATAAGCTGTTGATTTCCTAAATAAATGAATAAAAAAATAAGCTTATTGGCATGATATCGTAGGGAAAAGAGCAAATTAGAAAATAGCCATGGTGCAAGCATAAAGTGCCTTTCGGCTCGGCGTAATCGGTGGAACAAATCAGATCTGAGCGCTCTTACCAGAATTATCTGCTTGCTCGTTTTACATCTCCCGCCCCCAGAGACAAATTGTGTCGTTTGGCCGCAGGCTGCAGAACGAGAGCGAGGAGCGCGAGCGGTGCGGCGGCGAGGCGGGCGCGGCGCGCCGGCACGCCGCCGAGCTGGAGGCGCTGCTGGCGGCGGCGCGCGCCGACCTGCAGGCCGCCCGCCAGCGCGGCGCCGAACTCGAGGAGGGCTGCCGCGCCAGGGACCAGGTGAACGCTCCCCCCACTCCCGCACTGTCTCACCTGACCTTGCAGTGACTAGTTTTTCGTAACCCTTTCGTGTGGCAGTAACTTCGCTTATTTACCAGATCCCTAGTCCGACTGTTCATCTAAAGCCGCGTTTTGACGATAACCGTTGACTCTGACGTAGTGTACTATGGCGGTCACTCTGATGTCACTTGTATCGTGGAAACCGTGCATCCGAGTTCACTCGAATGAGTGTGTGCAATCATAGGGGACTAGGACCGTGCTCAACTTTTTCGAGTGGAATATTATAAGAGTGACATAATCTTAATCTTAAATCACTTTTTATTGCACGTGTTTATTGGAGGCATGTGTTTTTTTTTCTGAAAAAAATATTGTATTTTTATTGCTTGTGTAAAAGTGTGATGTTTCCATATTGAATTTGTCTTTGACCTTACTTTTTAGGGTTCCGTACCCAAAGGGTGAAAACGGAACCCTATTACTAAGCCTCCGCTGTCCGTTCGTCCGTCCGTCCGTCCGTCCGTCTGTCCGTCTGTCACAGGGCTGTCTCTCAGTAACCGTAACAGATAGACAGCTGAAATTTTTACAGAGTGTGTATTTATTTTGCCGCTATAACAACAAATAGGTAAGATTAAAAAATTATTAAAATTACGTGATTTTTTGTACGATGGTACGGAACCCTTCGTGTGCGAGTCCGACTCGCACTTGGCCGGTTTTTTCAGTACTACATAGTTTGAAATAGTTGTGTTATTTTTTTAATATTTCATAATCTTGTGTGTTTATGTAGCAAAACAGTGTTAAAGATTGCTGTTAGTCAAAAAAGTAAGACTAGAAAATGTTCTGAGCGCGAGACTATTCGTTTTGTCGAACTATATATCAGCCTGAAGATTAAAAAATAACAAAAACAAAAATGCGCCAGAGTCAGTTTTACAGAAAAAAGCTTTTTGCCTGTCAATTCATAAAACTCATAAAACTAAAATTCATAAAACACATTACTACACACGTATACCTAACAAATACAACCACACTCTCACAAATAACCTAACACCCTTACACACAAAACACACTCTTATTCTATCTTCTATTCTTGTAATGAAACACGACGCCTAGGTACCTGCTATTTTTGCTATTTTTGTTGTAGTTTTATAGTTTATCTTATGTTGTTTGTTTGGACTTTATAGTATTAACAGATAGTAGAAAATAAATATAATGTACCTAATAACAATGTAACTGAACTAGTGCATTAAAATCTGCTCTAACTTTACCCGTGTAAAAATCATCAGTCCACTGCTCTCTGCAGCACAGTCTACCGACTAGTGCAGGGGACAGTATTCACTATGTATGTACATTATTACTCAATAAATGTTTTTTACTTTACTTTACTTTTAATTAATTTAGATTACATAAGAGTGAAATATAAAACGTGTAAAGCATTATCATATTACACTAGGATGGAGGCTACTCTGTCTGTCATAGAGGGCGTTAAGCGAACTAACATTTGCGAGTCTGAGTTTGATTTGACAGCTTACTCATTGTCGCGATAAACACGTTGACGTTGCCGTTAACGCCGACTCTGCGTTTTCATACAAATTTGGTAGTCTGAGTTTCATTTTGACAGGTTGAAGAAGTTAAAACCTCAGAATAAGTAGTATAAAGTTCCGTAAACGCCAATTCTGGTGAGAAGTCTGACTATAAGGGGCTCTGATTTAAAATCGATGTTCTCATAATGTCTGTTTGGTTTAAATTGTTTCTGCTATAGACCGTGATATGGATGACTGAAGAAACGTGTCATGGTTTTTTGCAGGAACTAGTGCTGAGATTGGAGGACTGCCGTTCAAAGGAGAGGCGATTGGAAGAACTGAAGCACAACCTAGAAGTTTGTTTGGCGGATGCGACCCAGCAGATACAGGAACTGAAGGTAAAATCTGTGGTAAACAGTGAAACTGTAAGGCCTCGTCCACATTGCAGGAGGCACGCTCAACAGCTGGGATGCATGATTGCCACACTGGAAGTGGATGGCTAGCTTAGTGTTTAGATGTAATATGCTACCTGTACATTACTCAAAGTTTGACATGTATATGTTACGGCTAAAGCCCGATATCGGCTAAAGTACACAATTAGAAATCTTTTTTCCTCAAAGATTGCAACAATTTTCCATGCGTACCCGTGTCGAGTGTACTCATTGCGAGTTTGGGTGACACTGAGGGTGGCTGTTTTTTTTTTTTTTTGTAGCGTTTAGAATTATGTATGGATTGAATTATTGTGGATGGAAAACCATTGATGTTTCTTTGCGGAAAGAAAGAAGGTTTGAAAGATTTTTAGTATCTTTGGAACAACAAATAACATTTTAAAAAAATTACTGAATATTATCAGCAACAAATTAATAAGATTCAGATCCATCAGCCACGGCTGCCTGTCTAAAATAAATAAATAAATTCTTCTTCACTGAGTTCATCGAATCTGCCGATCTATGATTTAAGTAACTTAGGGCCGATTTTTCAATCCTCAGATAGTACTTATCAGACTGATACAATTTCACGTTTGTTAAAAGACAGATAGTCATTGCCAGAGAATTATAACTTCTATCACACTTATCTGACTATACTTTTAATAATAAACATATGGACTTACTATATCGGATGGATAAGCAGAAGCGTAAATAAATCCGCCGAATAGTTATCTGGCTGTTTATCGGACCATTGAAAAATCAGCCCTTAGTGTAGTTTGACTACCAAGCGTTTAAGGGGAATAAATACCTAAATATGAACGTTTTTCTGGAGACGATTACAGTGAAGCCTTTGGTTGTTAAACATTGAAAAAATATTGAGCTTATAGAACGTACGATTGCAAACGTACACATCCCCATTTCGTCCAAAACACTTGTATACTCATCGAAATAAATAATATTTCTAAAAGGACCTTTTTTACCTTTCAAAGCCATTTTTAGGGTTCCGTACCCAAAGGGTGAAAACGGAACCCTATTACTAAGCCTCCGCTGTCCGTCCGTCCGTCCATCCGTCCGTCCGTCCATCCGTCCGTCCGTCCATCCGTCCGTCCGTCCGTCCGTCTGTCCGTCTGTCACAGGGCTGTATCTCAGTAACCGTAACAGGTAGACAGCTGAAATTTTCACAGAGTGTGTATTTATTTTGCCGCTATAACAACAAATAGGTAAGATTAAAAAATAATTAAAATTAAAGGGGGCTCCCATACAAAAATCGTGATTTTTTTGTTTTTTTTTCTACGATGGTACGGAACCCTTCGTGTGCGAGTCCGACTCGCACTTGGCCGGTTTTTTCTGTTATCTTTCTATTTAGAAGAATGAAAAAAAAAATTATACTTTTCAGCAATAACGAGGTACACATCCCCCTTGCTGTGAAAAATCGTATTTTTTTTTTTTTTGACAAAATCAGACCTTGCCAGGCGGGGACGGAGCGCGCGAAACGTGCGTACCCTCCCGCTGACATGATGGCACTGGCTAGATTCCGCCGCGCGCATTCTTGACTTTACGCTATGGGATATAGGCGCCTTAAATGTAACGAAATAGCTTTGAAATAGCGCCGATGCGTCGATGAGCGTCGTGTGTCGCGCGGCAGGCGCGGCTCGGCGGGTGCGAGGGCCGCGGGCGCGCGCTGGAGGCGTCGCTGGCGTCGTGCGAGGCGGGCCGGCGCGACGCGGAGGCGCGGCTCAGCTCGGTGGCGCACGCGCTGCGCCGCGTCGCCGGCGTGCAGCCCGACGGCACGGTGCAGGGGCAGGCGCGCCAGCGTCGGCTCACGAGCCCCGCGCGCCGCTACAGCCCGCACAGGGGTACCGCTCGCCGCTCACTTTGGAATTGTTCATCCTACACTGTTGCACTCGTTGCTATCGAGTCCTCGATAAAAAAATAAACAAAAAAAGTTTCTTAAGAACGGCCTGTAAGCTGAGCTCCCCCATACAAACGTGATCGAAAGTAAATATCTGTGTCTGCACGCTTTTGTTTTGCTGAAAAATCTAAAGCAAGTCAAATAACAGGCAAAAGAAAATCTTCATACAACTTTTATTTTCTCCGTTGTGTGACACAGGATAATTTATTCGAAAAGCCAAACACGTGCAGACATGGATATTTGTTGAATGAAATTAAGGGCTGATTTTTCAATCCTCAGATAGTACTTATCGGACTGATAATAAAAATTCACGTTTGTCAAAAGACGTATATTCATTGCCGGAGAATTATATCTTCTATCACATTTATCTGACTATAATTTTACTAATAGACATATGGATTTACTATATCGGTTGGATAAGCATAAGCGTAAATAAATCCGTCAAATAGTTATCTGGCTGTTTATTCGACCATTGGAAAATTTGCCCTAAATCCCAAATATCAAGCAAATGATTAGTCGTAGTAGTTATCGCTTCTTCTTCCCTGTCATTGTTGAAGTTGCGAATAGGAAGATATGATATATCCGAGTTCAGTGAGATGCCTACTGGTGATAAATAAACAATAAGCAATATGGTGCCACTATTTCGCACCAAAACAAATACTGCTGCTCTACACGGCGCAGATATGGTCCTGTGCATACGTTGTATTTCTTTTTCGTAGTTCGCAAAAACATTTTGGGTGTACGTAGATCGGAGGATTGCTTCAATTGTGTGGCTTCGAGCTCCCTTTTATACGGAACTTCAAACAACAAGCCTTCATGATGAAGCCGCATCAATCCAACAACTTTACGCAAAGAAGTCAGAAGTTATTGTTGGAATTAAAAGGTTAACATTAATAAAGTTTCCAGTCTACAGAAGTTAATTACGTTTTGAAATTGAAAGTGATGAAGCATTAGATATTCTGCAATTATTCATTTTCTCTTTAACCCGGGCGAAAAGCGTGCGCACTGTAAACATTGCCTGCTTTAAATTAGGTGATTTACATTAAACTCGTGCCCCTCCATGCATGATAAGTCTTCATGTTTTAATTTAATGTGATGTTACCAACCCGGGTGGGATAAACAAATCCAAATTACATCGAAAATAACCAAAATATTGGTTGCATGACGGAATTGTCTGGACAGCTCAGCGGTATAACAGTGGGCATGTAATCCATAGGGCGCAGGTTCGAATCATGTTTCAGACGAATGTCAACACATGTGTCAATTAAAACGTGTCTTTACAAAATATATGAATGACAGGTCGCGAGCACTCGGAAGAGCGCGGCGAGCTTATCGACGTGGATCCCGAGCTCATCAAGAAAGGGATACGCAGCCTGATGCACGATGTCGCTCAGATTGAACGAGAAAAGGTTTGTTTTGGTCACTTTGCATTCTTTATACAGGCTCTTTTGGGATAAGCTGTAGAAACTTTGAAAATAGGAAGTGGACTTACTTTACGTAGTATTACGTAAATTCGATTTTCATGAGAACTGTCGTATGAGCACCAACTCAACATGTCTAGAGCGATAGGTCCAATATTACAAGATCCAGTTTACTTTGTGTCACGTATAGCGTTTGTGATTTTCCGGACCTAGTTTGGGAAACGGTTCTGACAACAAGGAAACCACAGTCTTCGGGATAATAAGGTTTATTTATCTTTTCTGACGATCTGGGTTGGTACCGTACAACCTGAGGGGTTGGGCTCCACTTTTGTCCTGAGCCAGCGCTCTACTCCAACCGATGGAGGACCCGCTGGACTCTCCGTACAATAGCGAAGTTGGCTCAGGTTCCAGGTTCCACCCAGGCTTGACTCCATCCAGGCGTGACTCCAATTTAGGCTTGACTCAAATCCAGGCTTGGCTCTATCCTGGATCCCCTTTCGGGGATTCAATTTGGAGCACGTATGGCCGATGGCCAGACCATTTGTCTCTCCTGGGGCTCTATTAACGTGCAAAAATATAAATTATAAAATTTGTATTTCCTGGTCCATGAACTTTTCCCCGTAAAAACAAAATCACCTGTCAAAATTGACATAAATAAGAAAAAAAAAACCTAAAATGATTGTTTCGTGCCAGGTTCAATTATCATTCATCCGACAGTATGTAGGTCTCGTTTCACTCCGTGACATTTGACAGGAAAGTTACTTTTAAGTTGATGGTCAGTTCGTCACTTCTTCAGTAGTCAATCACAAGTAACTAGTCACTTACCCCACATCTCCCAATCTATATGTGTGAATGCTGTTTCTGGGATAGCGCGGCTATCGTAGAAACAGTACCATACTTACCGGCCAGTCACCTGTTGTGAAGGAGGACAAGTCGGATACGCTTAAAAGGATCTACTTCAGGATAATCCACGCACAAGAAAAAAAAATCAGAACGCATACAGTTTCCATAGAACTGCAATTGAATTTTTCTAATGACAGGAGTCACGAATCAAAATGCGAAATTTCAATTCATCGCAGTGAAGTGGCCAGTTTGAATAGAGAGGTACGGGGAAAAACTTAAGATTATTGATTTAAATGATGCATTTTTTTCGTCTGATATTGAGTTCTTTCTCTTCCTGAAGTTTCTGCAGTCTACCCCAAATATCCCGTATAAGTAAGAAAAAACAGAGATCTTCTTTCACATTATTTTGGAAAAATAATTCAAAGTTGATGATTCGTCTTCTGCAGGAGGAGTACAAGGCGCAGGTTTGCTCAATGCGAAAGCAGTTGAAGCAATGCACGGAGCAGCAGGGCAAGGGCGAGGGTCGCCTGCAAGCGGCGGCGAGCAGCCTCCGCGGCGTGCAGGAGGAGAAGGCGCGCGTGCAGGCTGCGCTCGCGCAGAAGGAGGCGCAGCTCCACCAGCAGGTGAGCTCTGTCCGCAAGCAGCTGACGCCATGCACGGAGCAGCAGGGCAAGGGCGAGGGTCGCCTGCAAGCGGCGGCGAGCAGCCTCCGCGGCGTGCAGGAGGAGAAGGCGCGCGTGCAGGCTGCGCTCGCGCAGAAGGAGGCGTAGCTCCACCAGCAGGTGAGCTCTGTCCGCAAGCAGCTGACGCCATGCACGGAGCAGCAGGGCAAGGGCGAGGGTCGCCTGCAAGCGGCGGCGAGCAGCCTCCGCGGCGTGCAGGAGGAGAAGACGCGCGTGCAGGCTGCGCTCGCGCAGAAGGAGGCGCAGCTTCACCAGCAGGTGAGCTCTGTCCGCAAGCAGCTGACGCCATGCACGGAGCAGCAGGGCAAGGGCGAGGGTCGCCTGCAAGCGGCGGCGAGCAGCCTCCGCGGCGTGCAGGAGGAGAAGGCGCGCGTGCAGGCTGGGCTCGCGCAGAAGGAGGCGCAGCTCCACCAGCAGGTGAGCTCTGTCCGCAAGCAGCTGACGCCATGCACGGAGCAGCAGGGCAAGGGCGAGGGTCGCCTGCAAGCGGCGGCGAGCAGCCTCCGCGGCGTGCAGGAGGAGAAGGCGCGCGTGCAGGCTGCGCTCGCGCAGAAGGAGGCGCAGCTCCACCAGCAGGTGAGCTCTGTCCGCAAGCAGCTGACGCCATGCACGGAGCAGCAGGGCAAGGGCGAGGGTCGCCTGCAAGCGGCGGCGAGCAGCCTCCGCGGCGTGCAGGAGGAGAAGGCGCGCGTGCAGGCTGCGCTCGCGCAGAAGGAGGCGCAGCTCCACCAGCAGGTGAGCTCTGTCCGCAAGCAGCTGACGCCATGCACGGAGCAGCAGGGCAAGGGCGAGGGTCGCCTGCAAGCGGCGGCGTGCAGCCTCCGCGGCGTGCAGGAGGAGAAGGCGCGCGTGCAGGCTGCGCTCGCGCAGAAGGAGGCGCAGCTCCACCAGCAGGTGAGCTCTGTCCGCAAGCAGCTGACGCCATGCACGGAGCAGCAGGGCAAGGGCGAGGATCGCCTGCAAGCGGCGGCGAGCAGCCTCCGCGGCGTGCAGGAGGAGAAGGCGCGCGTGCAGGCTGCGCTAGCACAAAAGGAGGCGCAGCTCCACCAGCAGGTGAGCTCTGTCCGCAAGCAGCTGACGCCATGCACGGAGCAGCAGGGCAAGGGCGAGGGTCGCCTGCAAGCGGCGGCGAGCAGCCTCCGCGGCGTGCAGGAGGAGAAGGTGCGTGTGCAGGCTGCGCTAGCACAAAAGGAGGCGCAGCTCCACCAGCAGGTGAGCTCTGTCCGCAAGCAGCTGACGCGATGCACAAAGCAGAAGGGCCTTTCAAAATTTTTTCAAAAATATAATGTGAACCATCTCGCATACACTGCATACCAAAACACGTATATTGCAGAGAAAGCGGGAATGTACCCGTACACATTTTTTGACATAAGGGACGTGACTCTAGACTCTAGATCGTACAAAGCGCTCACGCTTGAGAGCATGTGCGCCGTGTACGCTTTCAAATGGCTGTCAGCGAGCTGTCATTAAGCGTGTTTATCTGTATTTCTCTGATCGTATGCACTTGTGTTATGAAATACGAAGGCCTTTCGCCGTTTCTTAGTCTAGTTAGACAATTCTTGGCCTGAAATACCCACTCTCGAGACTTACAAGGCATTTTCGAGGTAGTTAGGTTAGGTTAGGTTAGGCACATATGTGTCAGAGCCTAACTCGTTCCGATTTGATATCGTGCGATTGTTGCTATGAGCAGTGAAATCAATTCGGAACACAAGTATTCACTGTATTCGCTTTCTCTGCGATATTTGCAATGTACGAATTTCGGAAAATAGGGATAATATGTGTTGTGTTTCGCAGAACGAGGTGGTGCAGATCAAGACGGTCGAGATCAATAACCTTCGCGATAAGATCACCAGTCTGGAGGCGGCGCTGAGCTCCGTGACCGATGAGAAGGGACAAAACGAGGTATGCTGTTTGTCCAGACAACTCATCATAATAAACTCATAATAAATCTTTTGGGATTCTGCGTCTCCGTTGTTAGTTTTTTACGTTCATTGGGTGACGAGCCAGGATGATGAGGTGATTGGCCAGTTTACAGCTTATATTTTTGGGCAGTATTGGTTATCTCTTATTGCACCATTTAAATTCGAAGCAACAGTGTAGTATTATATTAGTCATGTACCGAGGAGCATCAGTATTTGTGCTTGGTATCTTTTAATGGTTTTTTTCCCTACATTTTTTACCCCACAACTGGATACCGTATTTCATTTTGAAGAACTGTTCTAGAATCAGTTTAAAGTATATTTGGTTCATTGACGACTGTAGTTGATGTGATGTCGTCGACTGATTGTTGATAATGCAAGAGAACTTTAATACCAAATTGTGAAATATAATTCATTGCCAAATAGTAAACCTTGTTGCCCTTCAGTATGTATTAGTAGTAATGAAAATGAACGGCTTAACTTATAAATAGATGACTTATTGTGCAACGATTATGTTGCACACTCAAAGAAACAGACTCATGCTGACCTTTATGGTAGGACAAGTGCGGCAAGCTGCTCGCGCTACTGTCAGAGCGGGAGGGCGAGGTGTGCTCCCTGCGCGAGGCGCTGGGCGCGTCGGAGGCGCGCGCCGCTCGCCTCGACGTGCGCAGGGCGCAGCTCGAGGGAGACCTGCAGCGGGCCTCCGTCGCCGCGCGCGAGAGGGACTCCGCCCTGCAGGTTCGTACTCGAGCGGCGAACTAGGACAATTGAATCGATAGGGAAACAGTAGAAATTTTAGCTCGAATTGTGCTAGGTTAGGTAAATATTAGTGAATGTTGTGTTCGTCTATAATTAAGAATGCGCTTAGTTTATTATCCTCTATCTGTGTTTTCTATGTATGTTTGAGTGATGTTCTTGTTGATGAACCTTAATTTAAAAAAAATGGTTTCACCCAACATGTACGGGCTCCTTTTTGGGTGGCTCGTTTTTGTGATTCGGGCTTGTATCTTTTCTGAGATGAGAATCCTTATATTGTATGTGTTTAGAAACTCGTATGTTACTAAACAAATTTTTTTTGAGTGGCTTTTTCTTCCTCTGCCATACATGCTCTATGGAAGGGGCTGTCAGTGAAAGCTTCCAGCAGGGAATCGGCAGGAGGAGACTATATTATTCTAACTGCACTTCTGAGCGAGCACGACCTATTAATAGGAACCAACGTTTCACAACGCCTCACCATTTCAGTATTTATACCACAGTAAAGTGCATCAATCATCCATGTTATGTGGAACTTGCAACCCTTTTTCCTCCCCTTCCATCTTATATCCGGAACACTCGTCCCAGTGAATCTCTTTTATATGGGACATGATTTAATTCATCCGCTGACCACCAGGGCATGGATTGTCTGTAGTGTCTTTTTTCGTCCCTTTCACCTGGCTGCTTTCAAACAGGTTTCATTTAGGTATGAAATCATAATTGTGTTATATCATTTATGTGGACGAAAAAAAAGAAGACCAAAAAAAAAAAACATAATTTATAGACCAGTGAAGTTTCTTTGCGGGTTCTTCTTCACTGGTTGATCGAATCCGCGGATCAATCAAATTGTGACATGACTTAGTGTAGTTTTACTACCAGAAGTTGAATAAATAAATGAAATGAAATGAAATGAAACGTCGAATAAATAAGCTGAATAGTATTACAAGATTCTCTTATACACGGTGTTAACCCAAGTAGGCGATATTCCCGAAAGGGGGTTATTTCGGGTCACATACTAATGCCGAAAAAGTAGTTTTTATTTTGTTTTGACGTTTTGTTTTAAAATTTTCGATTTCTAATACTAGTATAAAAACATAGCATTTCGTAATATTAGTTGCACTGCATTAACAAAAAGTTCTAAAGTAGAACATTTTTTAAAATAAATGTGAAAATTTACATTCGGATCGACACAATAAAATTGGCGGCGGTGCGCAGTCAGCTGCGAGACAGCAAACCCGTGACCTTGGCAGTGGCGCGAACACGTGGTGTGCTTACACCATTCCAAAGGAAAATTGTCGCTGAGGTTAAAGTTTGGATTAAATCTGCATTTTTTTGACCATTTTAGATTTACTTTTTAAATAGCACAAAATTATCATTATACGAAATAGTTAAATAATCGGTATGAAAATAGGAATGTCGCGAAAAAAATTAACACCGTGTATAGGTGGATTCGACACTTCCTTTGGCACCTTTTACCCTGCTAGCTTTTGATTAAAAGATACGTGTTCTCCCGCACAGAAGCTGCAGGAGCGGTGCGACGCGTACGCGCGCGCCGCCGCCTCGCTCGAGGACCGCTGCACCTCGCTCAAGGGCACGGTGGAGCAGCTCTCGGCGTCGCTGCAGAAGGCCGCCGCCGCCGAGAGCGAGCTGCGCGCCGAGCTGTCGCGGCTGCAGCGCCACCTCGCGGAGGCGAAGCAGAGCGAGGGCGGCGCGCACGACAAGCTGCGCCAGCTGCAGAAGTCGCTCGCCGGCTGCGAGAGCGAGAGGCGCGTCGTCGCCGAGAAGCTGGAGAGTGCGAGGCAGGCGGCCGCCGAGTACAAGCGGCTCAACGCCTCGCTCGAGGATCAGGTGCACCGCCTCAACAATCAGCTGGCGAACGTTGAAGTACAGAGGTTTGTGTCTTGATCTTGACTGCAGCAACGCGTCAGAATTATTCAGTGGCGTAGCATGGGGGGGGGGGGGGTAAAAAGGCATATTTTATGATCAATTACAAAAATAACAGGGCGGCAAATTTGGGATCCGCACCGGGTGCTAGTGACCTACTGCACTACTCGAAAACACAAAAATCCTGTAAGGACTCTTTGTTAAAAAGAATTGATAGGGGTTTTGTGCTGCTTCTGCAGCAGGCTTCTTCTCAAAAATCTTTTCGGAAACGTTAGCCAATATGCCATTTTGATTTTTACCCTGTGATTACAAAACCGACACTGTCACTTGTTCATTGTCAATGGGAAACTGACGATGAACAAGACAAAACAATTGCCAACCGCAGCTCTATTTTTCGTCATGTCAAAGTCGAGCATCATTTACCATTCTATCCGTATATTTTACAGTTCCCCATCCTACCTATGTATCTGGAGCGTTCGCCGAAAGAATCGGAGCAACCCCTTGTGGTTGACATTAGGCTTTTGAGAATCAACCGTTTCTCAAACTCATTTCTCTGCTGCACCACCAGGATATGAAACAATCTGTCGACGGGTGCCTTTTCTCATACCTATAATCTGGGAGTCAAGCGTAATATGAACAAGCTCGATACTCAGTGATTATCCGCAAATGCGGTGGTATTGTGCCTCGCTGAGCGTGGTTTCGCGAGGCGAGGTGTATTTAGCTTTCCTGATCACCTTTGGTCCTCGGCACAGCCACACATACAGGTTTTTTATAAAAAAAAGTCGATTGTAACGCGACAGATCGGGCCTGGAGTCCCAGCTGCGGCTGACGGCGTGGGACGGCAAGGAGAGCGTCGACAGCGACATCGAGCGCGAGCTGCACGCCGTGCAGCGCGAGCGCTCCGAGCTCAAGGCGAAGGTGGACTCGCTGCAGGACGCGGTGCGCCGGCTCGAGGCCGAGAAGCGCACGCGGCCCGCGCTCCGCAGCAAGAGCCACGAGCGCAGCGAGAAGTCCGTCTACTACTCCGAGGTGGACTCGGGACCAGACTCCAGCAAGGAGCGCTTCCGGGACTCGAACCTGGGCAGCGCCAGGGAGAGGGGCTTCTCCGCCGAGATGAGCCTACTCGAGGTGGAGAACCGCGAGCTGAGGATGAAGATCAGGAGGATGGAGAAGGAGCTGGCTGACAAGGTAGGATTGCTAGGACTATTTTGGTTGTACTAGGTATGTACGGGATATGGTGCGTAACGAGGCAATCCGCCGACGTACCAGAGTAGTCGATATTGGACACCGGGTGGCTAAGCTCAAGTGGCAGTGGGCTGGCCACGTCAGACGAAGATCGTTGGAGTAACCGCGTCCTACACTGGCGGCCGTGGACAGGATAACGGGAAGACCACCCGCGAGGTGGGACGACGACATTAAGTGCGTCGGCGGAAAGCAGTGGTTCCGTACCGCCGAGGGCTGGGAGGACTGGAGAAAAATTGGAGAGGCATACGTCCAGCATTGGACGCAACCCCGCTGACTGACTGACTGACTGACAGGTATGATCTAGGCTTATCCACCATCGTCTGGTCCCGGGTTATAAGACAATGGTGACTAAGGATCTAAAGGGACTAAGGTGGATCCGCCTTCATCAAGAGTCGCATAGTATGTGCTTTTTTTCCTCGTCAGTTATTTTGACATTCCATCGACGACATGCCATCACACCTTTCCTCGTATTAGCAGGCAGACATTTCATACAATCGCAGTATACTTCTTTTGGTTCTTCAGCATATTATACGAAGTACATAACCATAGATAATAAGGAAGCCGTGCGTGCCTATGTATGAGACCCGCTGTCTCCAATTTTTAAAAACTTAAATGTACATGCCACATCCAAACATAGGCTCAGACGGATTAGAGGGTTTGTTTGGGTGAAAATTGTCTTTGAAGAACGCATTTTCAGAGCTTATTCGGGGGCGGTGGTGATGTTTTGACTGTGTGGCATACGACGCTCTGCAGATTCCCATATAATTATGTGGTCTCTTTGACCATACGGCGAAGGCGCGATAACGACCGCATGCCACTTCTCCTTCCTTTTTCTTCAGTGTTCATACATAACCTACCTACACATAGTACGTTCCTCTTGGTCGCCGGGCTCTTTCATCAAACAATCATACTACATAAATGTCTTCGTCCCTTTTGAGAGATTCCTTTCAACTCTTAAGCTTTAGCCAGTTGTACCAGTCGTTCGTCTGACAGTCATCCGAGCTTATCCACGCTGTGCAGGACCCTCGATAGCTGCTTCCTCAGCTTGCAGTTTCCTTATTATCGCAAGGAATTAGTGCCGGTGTCGTGACCCTCTGGGGCAGAACGTGACAAGTACCCTCTGCAGAGTGGTCTGCAGTAACACCTTTTTTCAGGCGGAGCACTTCATAGAGATGCGTGAGGCATCGTGCTGCCAATATTTTGTCACTTGCTCTCGCTGACACGGAGCCGCTGCATGAAGGAGCTCAACTCGAAGGCGAGCGGCACGCTACCTACAGGCAGCCCTGCAGTGGGAGTGCTACAGACTGGCGGCGCTGCAGTGGGAGTGCTAAGACTGGCTATGCTGAAGTCGGAGCGGCTTATAAAGGAGTGCGAGGCGTCGTAAGCCAGCAGCTTGTAATTAATCGGGAGGTGCAGAACCGCTTTACAAGGAGCTGAGCTCGACGGCGGTGGCAACAGGCGGCGCTGCGGTCGCAGCGCTATGGAGCGCTCCCTACTGGCCGCATGCAGTTGCAGCTACTGATGGTAACGTGTCGGGAGGTGCACAGGAGGCGGAGCTCTCGCTGGCGCGGAGCCGCTTCACGCAGGAGCTGAGCTCGACGGCGGGCGGCCGGGACGAGGCGGATCGCTACCGGCAGGCGGCGCTGCAGTCGGAGAGGCTCCTGGAGGCGCGCGAGGCGTCCCATCGCCAGCAGTTGCTTAGGCTGGAGAATCAGGTTTGTTCAGTCTGCAATGAGTTATGCGTTTTCTCCTCAGTGATATTTAGAGACAGATTTAAGAAGCAAACATTTCTGATAATGCATTCCATTTTTTTTTTTCAAATCGCAAAATAATAATTTGTATTAAGGCGGTTTTATTAAAAGTCATGAAGGACGAGGAATAAAAACTATGATGAAACTATATCGTCCTAGATGGTAATCGATTCTCCTAAGTCAACAAGAGAGTTCGTCAGAACATTCCAACAAGAAGATACTCTCAAAGAAGATACCATTGATACATTGACATGCACATCTTTAATATTTTTCAAGCATGTGACCTTATTAGTGGTGGAACTAGGCATAAGTGGCTGGGAATGACAATGAATCAATATTTATTTTACAGAAACCAGATATGCATTTATTTATTTTATGACTACAGCATTACAGGCGCTGCATAATCTCAAATCAATTTGATTGACTGCAAAATGCAAGTGTGTCAATTTACCAATCAAGTCACTCCAATTACTCAATCAATTCGTGACCTAATTTAAATTTTTCCCGGTCAGTGTTCTGAATTCAGATTTTGTTTCCTTTGTATAAGTGCATACTCGAAAATGTATATACTGATGTTTGGGCGGACGGACATGTAAATGGTATTAGAATTATGAAAATTAGATTTTTGAAAAAGGCTGTTTATTTTATTTTGTTTTTTATCCTAAAATAAATGGAAAATGTCTTTTATGACCATTTTGGTGATGACAGGCAAGAGAGAAAATTACTATATTTTAAATTTTAGATATTCTTTTCCTGGTGGTAACAATCTCGCAGTGCATATGGGACAAGTCTGGCTTTTCACTGATGTCAGCTAAAAAAAAAACATAATGAATAAACCAATACAAATGAGTAATTTTCGTTCCCTACACACACAATTGAAATGAATGTGTGTGGGCGGTATATGCATATATTGCCCTCCTTATTAAAAAGGTAGTAACTACATATATATGATCCTCATAGGTCGCCTTTTTAATGAGGAGGGCAGTATAGGAGTTGTATGGATAATAGTATAGTGGTAGGGTTTACTTTTAGCACTGAGTGCAGGAAGAAACGTCTGGGTTATTCAATGCTTAAACACGTCCTTTTTAGTGAACTGCATGGAGTTGACTCCGCTCCCTTCCATACTGTCTATAAAAGTGACATGTTTAATCATATGTTGATGTTGTGTCCTTTCGTGCACTCGGCCCTTAAGTTACGATCTCCGTTGATAAGATCATTGCTCATTAGATGTTTTCCTCGTTTATTTCGTACAGTCCGGCCATGTGAGCATGAAATAGTCGCACAAGCTCTATGGAAATTATCTCGCTAAAACATCCGACTCTCCAGAATTGGAGTCAAGCCCTTTGTCTGAGTGTAACATTATTGCGGTGCACTCACTTTCTGAAAACTCAAATGTGCCACTCCCAGTTTACTTTCCTCATGTTGAAGCACAAAAACTTCTATGTCAATTCTATACCATTTAGTTGGCTGACGCCTCTTCATATTGACAAAATTTAGCAAAAGTACAACGCGATTCAAATAAGAATAGGACGAGGCTCGTGACTAAATTCACTCGAATTCGCGAGGGAAAGTACGCGGCAACACCACCGCAAAGTACTGAAGTTTGTGAAGTGAGGGTTTTAGCAGTTTGACATTCAAAATGGCGGTGATCCTTTCCTATTCTTATTTGAATCGCATTGTAAACCTTTTAATCCATTCCTTCAGTAATTTTTTGACAAGTCGCAAGTAGCACTATATCGCTGATCGCTCCGCCTGTGCCGTTGGGACGGCGGAGCGCCACGTGACCGTCGTGTGACCGGCAGGCGGCGCAGCTGCGCGCGCAGCTCGCGGCGGAGATCCGGCGGCGGCAGACGTACGTCGCGCGCAGCGGGCGCGCCGCGCGCGACGTGCAGCGGCTGCGCAGCGCGCTCGGCGACTCCCTGCGCACCGTCTCGCAGGTACGGCTCACGCGGCGGGGGCACCTCTCGGTGGACGCCGGGCGCTATGCTCGAGTGTCTGTTTCATTTTATGGCTGCTTGTACGGCAGTGCAACGATAATAACGATTTCCATTGCATCATTAAATTAAAATTTTAAAAAAATTGCCCTAGAAATATAGATGATAGTTCCCGATATGAGATAGATTGACCCCTAAACATGTAAGTTTGATAAGTGCATTTCGTCACGAATGCGAGCTGTTCCATTAAAAACTGTAGGTCCCTTTCCCTATGGGTAGTAGAGTTTAAGCCCGCCCGAGTTGGTACCATCTCATTGGACCAAAAGATGGTCGAAACGGCAATGAAAAATTGTCCGTGTTTTCCATCCAGTTAAATGTAGCCGTGCTCATAAAGGGAAGGTCTTGGCATGTCATCTAATTCCTTTGGGAATGCGGTGTATTGGGCTTATATCATAACGGTAGTTGTGTGGTATTAGCCGTCCATGTCAGGTTGCATAAAAAAGAGCTTTCAAATTATGTAGTGTAAATCCAGCTGTATTTCAAAAGCTGATAGATCGTGCTCATTTACAAACACATCAGTATATCTAAACGTTGCTTAGATATACTAGGTGTTTAAGGGTGAACCCTACCCTTATTTCATCTAATAAATTGATTGTTTGCACCAGCGAATTGAGCAGGGACGGGACTGGCGATCGAAACTCAATCGTATGCCGCCAGCGTAGCGACGTGTTAGTGTAAATGCACTGATTGTACTTAGTTCGCTTACGAATGTAATGTTTAGTGACTTACCTGTACTACCTACAGGTACCTGTAGTACCTGTCACTAAATAGCATTCTTAGGTATCATTGGAACTCGAGATTGAGCCAATTCGTAAGCGAACTGTCTGGCCAGCGCTGCTGTCATTGTGTGTAAATTATTCTACACTGCCCCATTGAATCAAATTTAGGTGGCCTCTCCTGTCAACCCTATCTCGCTGATTGGCACATTCCGAAGTGTTGCATTCTGTCAACCCTAATTCCCTACTTGAGCGGCGAGTGTAATGCTTTGCCGTTTTTGTCCGTCAGGAGCCAGCGCTCGACTCGTACATGCTGGAGCACGAGGCGCGCAAGCTGGACAGCACCCTCGCGCACAGCCTGCCGCCCCTCAACGACAGCTACGACTCGTCCAAGTGAGCGGCGTCGCAGGCTCGCCGCTCGCTGACACCGTGTCACCGCGGACACGACGTCGCTCCACTGCGCCACGGAGCTGATTGGATTCATTGACAATTTGGAACTAGGGCAGCAGAGTTACGCGTCTCTCTCTAGAAATATTACATGCCGAATTTATAGTATTGGGCAGTTATAGATACTTTGGAACAGTATCTATTGGAACTTCTTTTCGGGAATTGAAGAACTTCAGTTCGGGAGTAGCGATCAAATCTCATGTATGTATAGCGACAGCGTAACCAGTAGTTAGTGGAAAATGTCCAACTTTAGTTGTTCGCTTACGAATTCGGAAAACGCATCGTCGAATCTTCGTTGCACTAAATAGCATACCGTGAAGTTCTTACATGTCTTTGGAACGCGGAAAAATCGATAATATGCGAGCGAACCCACACCCAAGAGTTTTGGTTGCTACTCCTGTCCTTTCATGCTCACTGTTTACGACCTTTCTCAATAAGTATTGGTGAATATATAAAAAATACGTGACATATTGTTAACACCAGAGCTTTCTGGTAGGCCAGCCCACATACAAACAACATGAGAAACGTCTCAAAGGTATGACAGTGGAGCTGGTCATTAGCAAACATATCCAGCTCAAGTTGAGTTGTTCTCGCTGGACAGAATCTTATCACAACCACACTCACACAACTCACCTACTTATTGTCAGGAGACTGATTGCAGTAGCGAAAGGAGAAAAAAAAATTAAGCAAAAAGCATGGAATGAATCTAAAACCATGACAATTTTTTTTTTTTTTTTTTTTTCTCTGTGTATTTATCATGCAATCAGTCTCTAGACTATGAGCAGATGTGTTGCGTGTGGTTTTGTCGTGTAGAGTTAGTTCCCCATTGGGAGCTTCTCATGCTTCGGGGACGTTGTTTACGCCATCTAGGTCCAGTATGTTACGCCTCTTCAAGCGTCGTAAGCAGTCGGGGACAGTAAGCTGCACTGCCAGCTGGTTTGGATGCTTCATAAGTCGCTTCTTGTATTTTGCAGCAACTGTTTTTATTTCTTCCTTTATTGTCTTGATTTGAAGATAGTAATGGACCTCACAGTTTCTTATGAACCATGGGGTATTTGCTAGCTGTTTCAGTATTGAGTCTTCAGCTCGTTGCATAATTTTGACGTTGGAGTCACAGGCAGAACCCCATAGCTGCATGCCATAGGTCCAGATAGGTTTGAGTACTGTCTTATAAATAAGGAGCTTGTTGTCAATCGACAGCTTACTATTCCTGTCTAGCAACCAATACAGTCCCCGGTACCTGATGTTGAGTTCATCTCTCTTAGTTTGGATATGTTTTTTCCATGTTAGCCTGCGGTCCAGATGCATCCCTAGGTATTTAACCGAGTTGGTTTGCGGAAGTGTTTGATCACCTAACTTCACAGGTGGGCAATCTCCTCTTTTCAGTGTAAAGGTAACATGGACAGACTTTGAGGCACTTGCCTTGATTCTCCATTTCTTCAGCCATAGTTGGATACTTGATAGACTTCTTTGCAGAGACTCTGAGGCGGCTGCAGGGTTTTTGCTAGATGCAAGTATTGCAGTGTCATCGGCGAAGGTAGCCATGGTCACCCCTGGGATCTGCGGCAAGTCCGCGGTGAATATCGTGTACAAGACTGGGCCCAAAACGGAGCCCTGGGGTACCCCTGCATGTATTGTATAGAATGGAGATGTAGCATCGCCTTCTCGAACTTGAAATATTCTTTCCATTAAGTAGGAGTTTAGGATGCTATAGAATGAGTGCAGTAGAAGTGATTTTATTTTAAATAGCAATCCTTTGTGCCATACTTTGTCGAATGCCTGCTGTATGTCCAGGAAGGCGGAGGAGCAATATTCTCTGTGTTCAAATGATGTCCTAATAGCTTTGCACACTCTATGTATCTGTTCGATCGTGGCATGTTCCCGTCGAAAGCCAAACTGGTGATCTGGTATAATGGATAGTTCCGAGAGAGCACTTAACAGCCTTTTCAGCAGGATCTTCTCGAATAGTTTCGATAAGATCGGCAACAGACTGATTGGTCTGTAAGAGGTAAGCTCCTGGCTGGGTTTTCCTGGTTTCTGTACCATTATAATTTGTGACACTTTCCACAGGGCTGGGAAGCATCCTGTTCTGAGCATGCCGTTAAAAAGGGATGTTATAAATACTAAGGCTTTTCGAGGGAGTTCTTTTAGTACCTTTTTGTCGATCAGATCGAAGCCTGGAGCCTTTTTGTTTACTAGGTTATTAATTGTTCTAATTAGTTCTTGTGGAGTTGTGGGCTTTATGGGAACATCTAGCTGAAAGTCTTGGTTGATAACTTCATCAATATCTGATTCATCTACGTCAATTTCTGGTTCATTTGGGATAAAAATCTTTGCTAGGTGATTTGCAAAGATGTTCGCTTTATCCTGATGTGTTCTAGCCCATTTTCCTTCCTGAGTCATTATTGGAGGTTTGGGTATGACAGGTCGAGTTGTGTTTTTGCATGCCTTCCACAAGGAGTAGTTAGTGTCTTTTGAGGCGGTTAGTGATTCTACGTAGGCTGCGGTTGCTTCGTTTTCAGCCAGCTGGATCATTTCCTTTAGCTCGCGTATAGCTTTGTTGAACGCCCGTTTGTCTTCTTGATGCCTGCTATTTTGCCAGACTCTTCGTAGTCGTCGCTTTTCGAGAATTTTCGCTCTGATGTTTTCGGGCACCACATTATGTCTTGATTGGAAGTCTTGTATTTCAGGTGTACATCTCCAGCAGCTCTCTTGGATTATTGTCGTGAGTTCTTTAACTGCTAATTCAATGTCATTATTTGTTTTTAAAGCTATTTTAAGCTGTAGATTTTCTTGCACTAGTTCTCGAAATGATTCCCAATCTGTGTATTTGTTGTATAGGGTCGGCCTTGTTTCATAATGTGTAACTATGGTACTTACAGTCAAGACTACAGGAATATGGTTGGTTGAGCTATCAAGAGAGCCCTTTATTGAGTGGAAGAGACGGGATAGACCCTTAGTGATGAAGAAGTCTAGCACATCCGGTAGCCTCTTGCGATCAGTTGGCCAATGTGTTGGTTCAGACGTTGATAAAGGCTTAAGAAAATGACTGTCCATACATTTTTTGAGTTCTCTGCCCCTTGTTGTTATTAATCTGGATCCCCAATGAGTATGTTTAGCGTTCCAGTCGCCGCCAGCTATGAACCTCCCTCCAAGTGTACCAAAATATTGGGTAAGTAGGTCTTCCGTTATTTTATATCTAGGGGGGCAGTATACTGAGGAGACATTGAAGTGGCCATGCCTGTCTTCAACCTGTACAGTGGTTGCCTGAATATGGTTGGTTCTGAACTCAGGGAGAAGATGGTGTTTTAAAGAAGATTTTATTATAACGGCGGATCCTCCGTGAGCAGTTCCGTCCGGGTGGTTTGTATTGTAAATATTGAAGTTCCTAATTTTTATCAGGCTATTGGCTGTAAAGTGGGTTTCTGATACGAGTAGGATATCAAGCTTGTGGAGGTTAATCAAGGTCTCGACTTCACACTTATTTGGAGCCAGCCCATCAATGTTCCATGTCGCTATTTTGAGTGTATCTATTTCGTCATTGTGCTGACAAGTGTTGTTATGAGACTCATTAAGGTACCCATTTGTTGTAGGAGGATATCAAACTTTTCCGATTGTTTTATAAGCATATCTTCTAGAGAGTGTATGTTTGTGGGTGTTTCTGTGCTACATGTTTCAGTCTTCTTGTTATGGTTTTTCTTTGTTGCTTCGGCATATGATGCCCTACTCGGTTTGTGTTCTGTGTTGTTCTCCTTTTCGCCCATCATTGTATTTCTGGGAGAGTCTTTTTTAAAGTTATTTTGGTTAGATAACCTATCTATTCCTTTTGGCCGCGGCTGTTTGGAGGTTTTTCTGGTAAGTATTTCTCTATATACTTGACATCCCTTGTAGTTAGCCGGGTGGGGGCCAAGACATAGAGCGCACTGGGCTGGAGTGTTGCGGTCCTTTTTTGTGCATTCAGAGGTTTTATGTGGTTCTGTACATTTGACACAACGGTAAGGCTTTAGGCAGTAGTTTTTAGAATGGCCATACTGCTGGCATCGCTGGCATTGAACCACCGCTTTTCGCTTCTTAGGATCTTCTATCACTATTGATTGATGATATATTATCTTTATTTCCTTGACCGCCTTATTATTGGGTCCAGGTTGTAGGTTCACAAAGAATGTTGAGGTAGGAATTTTTTCTGGTCCATATTTAGCATTGATAATTTCCCCAGTTACAGTGTTACCGGAGCTTTCAATTGCTTCTATTATGGAGGAGTGGGGTGTTGTATGGTGCAGATTCCTTATGACAATCCTATAACACCTTTGGTCTTTTCTATTAAATGTATGTCCTATTAGGCCATTTTCTCTTACTATTGTAATTAGTTTTTTGTAGGTTTCTACATCAGAGCTATTTATTCTCAGTTGATGTCTGTTTATAATTTTATATGTGAATTCAGTTTTTTCTGCAACCGTTTCTAGCAGCTCAGTGAGTTTATTAACATCTTCGATGCCATAGAGGATTATGGGAGGGGGCTTGCTAGGTTTTCTTTCTTTGGGTTGGGTTACTCCTTCGTCAGTCAGATCTACTGGTAGTTGGCTATATCGATTGGAGATTGAAATGCTTTCTAGCGGGGGTGAGGTAGACATTTTTCTCTTCTTGGACTGTCTCACTTTTGGTACTCTTTGCCATGTGGGTGGACTAACAGTTGCATCACTTGTTGGGGTGTGTGTATCAATATGCATGAATGGGCTTTGTTGATCTTTATCTGGTGGTGTGTTCAGCATGATACCAGTTAGCTGGTTCGGTTTATTGCCTATAGATAAGCTCCTTGGTCTTGTAATGAAGAGGCTGGGATGGAATACCTGTTGTACGCTCTTTGTAACTGGTGTGGTCTGGTAAGTAACATCGGTTTTGTTTGTGTTGAGGGTTTTGTCCATGTAAAACTATTGTCATGACCATGACAATAGTTTTATTTTCTGTCCAGTACAATGTTACCTTGCTCAGTTACTTCTTTAGGTTCTAGTTCCTTCCACAATTAATATCCTTCAGTGCCTGGTATCATATAAATTTCTCCAGCTATGTTACATAAAGGTGTCAGTGACACTGAAGCAATGTCTGCCTGTGACGTCACTCCTGTTGTCGTCCGACCATCTGGCAAATTGTTCGATTATTTTCTATATGTTTGTGACTTGTATTATTTTCTAATGAAGTTCTGTCTTGTGCCTATTACAGTTCAACTGTAAATCTTATGTAAATGTAAAATTTGAATTTTTTATTTTGAATTTTCCATTACATGGATTGATGATTTCCTCAAATTGTTTTAGCAATCTCGGCAGTTACATATAATATGTAGAAACATTCACAGAATGTTTTCCAATGACATTGCTATTTTATTTGTTAATGCAATTCACTTGAACCATTTTTTATTGTTTACATAAGCATTGGAGTATTTGATCTCTCCATTTTGTCGAATATTTACTATTGATTAATCTTACACAACTATTTGACAGCTTTGGAAATGTGATTAAATTTCTAAACACAGCATAAGCACTACATGCCTAAAATGGTATGAGCGAGCATATAATTAAACTAATTTCCTATTCTAAGCTAGAGTTTGCATTCAAGGTTGCTGTAGCCTATTTCCAGAGTAATATAATAATTACTTAACATGATAATGTCTATCGCGACAGGTGACAAGTCGGGTGATAACGAAAAATTTAACTTTTGTCAGCAAATTGGTACGAGCTGGTACTTCTGTGTATAATTTATAGTCAGTTCAAATGGTAGAATGATGTCACTCAATTTAGAGTCAACTTGTATTATCTATATTAGTAGGAGCATGTTTGGAGACCAGCTGTTTTAATCATGCATGGACGTTTTAATCATGTCATATGAACTCTATACCTATATTTTTTTATTAAATAGGTTTGGCGAATGGGCGTGAATGGATGATGAGATCTGTGCGTCTTTCCCATGATTAAGTTTATCTAGTTTTGTATCCATTATAGTCTACAGAAATCCTAGTTAATGCTACATCATTTCTTTATGGTTTAATTTGTCCTAAAATTTTACGTGTTCATGAAATTTTTTTCACATGTCTGTTACATGGTCAATCAGACAATGAACTATAAAAAAAATTATTAAAAAAAAAACTACAACATCTAGTCATCAAAAATGTTTTCTAGTCCGTTTATAGTGATAATATATTAAAACATAATTAAAAAAATGTATTGTTCTCGTTTTAGTGAGTATCTTATGTAAGCGTATTTTATCAATTAGTTTTAATAAATCAAAGTATTTCACGATAGTTCGGAAAATGGCAGATTAGCTGTACAACACACTCTCAATATCGGTGCACCTAACATCGTTCTTGTATGTTATTCTAATTCCTATTACGTACTTGTATATGTAGATTAATAAATTAAAATAAAAAAATGGGTAAAAAATTTACCTGTTGTGTTCAAATTAAATTGCTCCGTCCAAATTGTGCTGTGTGAAAATGTAATGGAAAAATAGTTCCTAGTTTTGCTATAAACCCTAGTTGTAACAGATTATGCTCGCAACAAAAGTAAGACAGAAATGGAAGTTAACTGTGATGAATGGAATTAATGTATTCATATTACGGCCTTTCATACCACTCACTACAAAATGTTGGTCCGAAAGTCATCTGTCTCACATGTTGTTAACTGAAAGTATCTCAAAAATTTATGTAGCCAATTCAAGAAATTTAGAAGATGGCGATCACTTTTTTGAATTCTGACAGCAGATTAATATTGTATTTTATTTATTATATTCATATTCAGGTCATACATATTGAGAACCTAAATGTGCGCTGGAGAACTCATCGTGCATGATCAAAGAATCGTGCTATGTGAAGACAAATATATTGCATGCGCAGCAACAATCGCATTTAGTTAAAGGACGACAGAATGCTGAAACAAATAAGATGAAATTATTGACTATAGAGACACAGCCTTATGATGTAAATATTTCAGATGGGATTTTTTTTAATGTTGGAGTTGTATTATGAGATCAGTTGTTCAATGGACGCCATTTTGTACACTTAAGGTGGCCCAACCCGCTCATTTCCCCATACAAAAGGGGAAAGAAGATCACGCCTATATTTCTTGTCAGAGATCCAAAATTTTGCTCAATATAGCTTTATTTGATTGAACTAGATGTCTGATGATCATTGGCATTGTAAAATTGTGTTTGGTTTCCAAGTTATAACGTCCGAAAGTTCGGATTTTTCGCGCGTTTTATACAATTACTTTGGAGGTGGATTACGCAATGATAAAGTAAGAACATCTTAAAAAGATTAGTCATCAGACATAGCTTGTTTAATCAAGATTTATAATCTATATGGTTTTTGTTTGATTTTTGACTACAGCGGTCGTGGTTTACTTTTAGCTATAAGTCGTTTTGAAATAAAAATTTTCGTAAATCTTACCAAATCATACACTATGCACATTGTCTTTTTTGTGGACAGGTTGCATCTTCCTCATAACGGAGCCTGTCTTATTCTTAGAAACAGAGAAGGTCCCAGAGTGCAACAGCACGGTTTTGTACCGTGTCCGCAAATGAGTTGAGGCCGCCGGGTTGGGCCACCTTAATATTCTACCAAGTTGCATCTTCCTAGCCGGCGCAAGATACTTCTGTTGCAAGAACTCCTAACTCCCAAGATATAGCTAGCCGACCGATGACAAAATAAAATTAGCAATATAAACTGACGGTTGACCATCGATCCCACTAACTGAAATGTAGCTATTAGTGGTGAAAACGGCTGCTTCAGTCTTACATGGCTTCTGTACCATGAAGTGACCGGTATTCTCAATGAATAAATTATAGCCATGGAGAATACAGGTCACTATTATAATTATACTAGGTGAGGTACCCGGCTCTGCTCGGGTCAATGTCGTTTTGGACTGATGCCGGGCTGGATTATTTCCTGGATATTATATGAGTTCCCCATACAACATCCCTTCTTTCACCCCCTTTTGAGTTTAATCTCGCTACAAAAGGTAGACTATGTTCTTCTCTGAGATCCAAACTATCTCTGTACCCAAATTCATTAAAATTGGTTCAGGGATTACGGTGTGAAAACACAACAGACTGACAGAGTTTCTTTCGCATTTATAATATTAGGTATGTTTTGACAATACACATTTGAATCCCTTCTAAGAAATAAGGTTTAAATTCATGGTCTTTGACACAAGAAACCCCTTCAGCTCCTGACCAATGACTTGACATTTAGGCGAAAGTGGTGTAAACGGCCATTACTTTAGGAGTAATTACTAGATCATGTGCAGAAAATGTATGAAAAGCAAGTATTGCAGCATCTTCTAAAGTTAAAAATACCATCCATAACCAGGCTACGTTGTCACATTGCTGTGTTATTGTTGATGCGAGTGTAGGAATAGGCTTTCATGCACAATAATGCAATTTTTTTAGGTGCCTTGGTCTAAGCCTTAGCCCCGATTGCACGAAGAGACGGCTGAGTTAATCAATGTTCAAACACGTCACGTTTAGTGAACCGCATGGAGTTGCTTCCATGCTGTCCATACAAAGTGACGTGTTTAATCATACGTTGACGTTGATTTTGATTTTCTGTCCTTTCGTGCACTCGGCCCTTAAACTGCAATCAAAGATTGTCCACACGCAAAAAGATTGGATTTTTAAATTGACCGAGTTGTAAGTGCTTCATGGTCGAAAAACTAAGTAAATGGTACAATGTGTTACAAGAAAGCCCAAAAGTTGCATTGATACCAATTTTAAAATAACATAGCATGACAGGACACAATTTTTGCTGAGTTTCTGTCTGTATTTTCCCTATGGGTTAGTATGCTATGCAATTTAATGAAATGTGTCTCAAGGCAAGAGTAACAAATGTTGACCTCGTGTCATTTCCTTGTTGGGGAATTTTCTTTGTAGGCTCTGCTATGAAAATCAGTCGCATACCGTAATGTAACTGGAACAATATTTACATATTTTTCCACAATTTGTTAAAAATGGCTAGCTGCAAATAACACAACTTATTAACAAATTATAAATCCTACATCATTTTAGCCATTTTGGTGTTCAAATTAAAAAAAAACTGTATTCAGTGGAATTGTTTTAGCTTTCTTTTGCATGGCAACTAGACCTAAGATTAGAGTAGGTGGTATGCATTTTGTATTGTGGACTTTAGTTTATGATTTGACTATCAGTAATTTCACAGATGAGTCGGCACACATTCCTTGCAAGCTAGTTAGGTGAACCCATAGATAGTAAACAACAAACATAATTTGGTCATTTTGTACCGTTGAATTATCAGCCAGAACATTTCCTGTTTGAATAAGTACCTACCAAGAGTAATCTCATTTTTTCAATATAAAGCGTTGATGAGGTCCCAATGTACTTCCTACGTACGTAGTACGGTGGGTGGTGATTCAAAACCACAAGTTACATTTGCCCATGAGTAATTCTACTATGGTAATGAATATGTTATGTCACTCCTTCTCTGTTCAATGTCTCCGACTCTGTATCATTTACTTGTGCAATAAAATTATTGATTGAATGTTATATGATTTATTATGGTTGTGTCAATATTTCAACCATCATATCAGTGGGCCCCTATGTTGAGCTCGATCTAACAAATTAGATCTTGTTTCACGTGAGGGGTCTGCCCAATAAAACATGTTATCAATTTCAACTAAATAGTTAATTTTAACCAGCAATTGTAGATTTAGATTGCGGTAGGCATTGTACTCCTTAGTTTGGCTAATTTAACTGAATCTTATTGGACTGCGTCAATTCTTGTACCACTAGAATGTTGACATATGCAGCCCACACACTGCCATTGTATGAATTTTATTTAGTAAGGTACTTTTGATTTATGAATAAATTTACAATTTTACAAAGTGCATGTAAACTTTATAGTGAGAATTAAACAAGTAGAGAAAAAATGTGTTTGATTGTTGCACTGAGTCGTAACCCAATTACCTATGTTGAATGTGCTGAGAAGAATGAGTCGAGTACTCTGGGCGGGTGAGTGAGTCACCGCGTGGGAGGAGGGTCAGCAGATCGACTCGGTCATAACGTTGAGCTTAATAGATCTCCGCTTCACATGAAGTGAGTCGCAAGAAAATATTTTGTGTTTTGAGGTTTAAAACTGATTTTATTGATAAATTTGCAAAAAAATTAAATTAAATATATTGTACACGTCGATTACTCAATGACGAGATAAAAATATACATGATTGTTCTTACGTTTTGCACATATTCATAAAAAATATAATCCAACTCAGATCGTAGTTGTCACCAAATCCTTGTGCCATACTTAATCTTAAAAAAATGCAAGAAATATCTAATTTCGTAACAATAGTCGAACACCTATATTACTTTTAACAAAGTTGTAGAAGCAAAACATCGATAATTACATTAAAATGAGCCAGTAATCATAAAATTTTCTTTATTTTATATATAATAACGATAAAAGTCACAGCTGTTTCCAACTCTAACTATTCCGTGGGTGCGTTAAGGGTCCCTCGGTCACGGGGCGAGGGCGCGGATCGAGCGCTACACTGGAGCGGGGGGGCGGCCCGCGGGAACTGCAGGCTCTCAGTCGACACCGCTCGTTCAATACATTGAATTATTTAACAAGGTAATATATCTGAAAAAATTTAATAATGTATTCTTACGTTACGAATGTTACACTGGGGAGCGTCTCGGTCCCGCGCGGCGGCCGCCCCGCACGACCCTCCGAGGGGCCGAGACGGAGTACAAGAAGTCTCTCGAGTTAAATTCAATAGTATATTACACCTAGGGCCGAAGACTCGGCTTACAGCAGCACGCACTTCTTCACTTTCTTGTTGGATCCTATCTTTACAGGAGATTTTTTGTTGATCTGTCGCACTAGGTCGTAGAAAGTGTCGTTGACGTTGATCTTGGCCTTGGCGGAGGTCTCCATGAACGCGCACCCGTAGTGCCGCGCCAGGTTGGCGCCCTGCTCCTTGCCCACGACGCGCTCCGCCTCCAGGTCGCACTTGTTGCCGACGAGCACCATGGGCACGTCGTCCGCGTCCTTCACGCGGAGGATCTGCTCGCGCAGGTCCTGCAGGTCATTGAACGTCGACTGCGCCGTGATCGAGTACACGAGCACGAAGCCCTGGCCGTTTTTCATGTACAGGTCTCGCATCGCGGTGAACTGCTCGGTTCCCGCCGTGTCCAGGATCTCCAGCATGCACTGCTGCCCATCCACCTCCACCTGCTTGCGATACGAGTCCTCGATTGTCGGGTCGTACTTTTCCACGAATATGCCCTGCACGAACTGCACGGTGAGAGCGGATTTGCCCACGCCGCCCGAGCCGAGCACGACGATCTTGTATTCGCGCATCGTGTCGCGACCGCACTCTGCTCGTCTCCTATTCTAAACGACACACACACAGCGCACGCCCGCGCCGCCCTCGCTCTCTGAACTGCCGTGCTTCCGCGACTCACAACCCGCACCTCTGTAATCGACACAGCGACATCAGTCAACCGCCATGACACGGCTCGCGGGGCGATGGCTGTCTAGTGTTGCTATGATGCACCGTCAGCGCACCGTGAGGATGTACCCGATGATTCACACAAAGCTCGTCATTCAGGTTTTATTATACGGTTCATACAAAGTAAATGTCCTATCAAAAATGTTTGTTTCACTTTTTTTATCTCCACCATAAAATATTGTAACACCTCCTTGTTCTTGCTTCCAACAAATCAAGATTAAATCTTTCATGATTTAGGTTTCGGTTTTGTGTAATCTACCAATTTCATTGGAAACATCTCAAGAATAAACGACATAATGCTTGGTAAAATATTATGATTCACTTACTAAACTCATGTACAAGAACCGTTTTATGAAAACTTTGGTCTGATCTACACGAACATAAAATTCTCATTTATTCAGACCAGTTTAATTTTGAGTATGAAGGATGTTCTTTGTAGCCCGCCTAAAACTAGTTCAGCCAGGCGGCTGAAACGACCGTGATGATAGACTATAGTCAGCATCCTCAAATAAGGATGCATCAATACGTCTGAGGGAGAAAATTCTAGCAGCAACACAACATTCGCCCAAGAATAAAACAGGAAATAAATGTTCGAATTAGGCTCCAGACAACCAATAAAAATATCTAAAAGTCTAATATTGTATTGGACAAACAAATGTTTCTTAAAAAAAATACAAAAACTAGCCCTGAAGAAAAAATACGAATAATAAAATATACTCTTTTTACTTAGATATTTTTTAATGCAACTGGTTAAGGATGGCGAATTGACGTGTGCCCTATTATGGGATCGTAGAAGGGCTTCGCGCCTAAATTGGCGTTAACGCCAAACCGATCGACTGGCGATTTCAAATATATGGAGAATTTGAAAAGCGCGCACAGTGCGCGTTAAGCAAACTAAAATTAAAAATGAGTTCGATTTGACAGCTTACTCAACGTCGCCGTAAATGCGTTGACGTTGCCGTTAACGCCGTCTTCGCGTTTTCATACAAATCGGAAGTCCAAGTTTGACTTTGACAGCTTGAAGAAGTAAAACCACAGAATGTCTAGCAAAAACTTGCAAGGAGTTTTACGTTTTTACGTCACTTCTAAGTTCCGTAAACGCCAATTTAGGTGAGAGCTCGGACTAACCACTCAGATGTGTTAATTAATTATTATTATTATATATATTATGTCTGCCTACAGAACCAATACGGTGAAAACAACTAAATAAGTAAATGAATAAATAAATGAGAAAAGAAAAAAGAGAAATTTACTTATTTACATAGTTGTTTTCACCGTATTGGTTCTGTAGGCAGACATAATATTAATAACAACGATTGTTGTTTTTATGTTTGTTGTAGAGACAGCACCATAACCACTATTATTATATATATTATACATATTATTAATAAAAAATATATAAAAAAAAATAGATTATGTTAAGTAAAAAAAATTAAGTTCTATTTTAATTCAGGACTGCCTGAGTAGTATGAACGAAATGATAATTTTGACACTAGTTATTATTACTTTCGGATAATATTTAGATAAGATAAAGTTATTCCAGTTGGGATTATTGATTTCTGCCTAATATTCGAGCTAATTAAGCAAGCTCAAAAGTGTTAGTAATTTTCAGAGTGAGTGTACTAACTTTAATATGCATATTCTCTCCGGACTGAATCGCATTTTGTATGGTAAGTCCAGAGATAATCCGCGTATTAAATTCGGACAGTTCACTCCGTCAATATAGTCTATATAGTAATATGTCGAACAACAGCGGATATCTAAACAAACGTATTTTTAAGTGCATAACAACTTATGTACCATATGTTTAAATGCATAGCAAAACTCCTAATAGCGGTCTTCACTTAGTACTCGGAAAAAGGTAAATTATTTAAGCAGTATTAAATGTAAAACTTTTTTCCCCAGAAAGTAGAGTTGGAAGTGATAGCTACCAATATTGCTCGAGCGTGTGTGTACGTTTTACAAAATATCTAACTTTAATTTATGGCAACACTGATCGGGTGAACTCTAAATTAGTTAGCAGCACTTGAAGTAGAGTCTGCACAAACCGTTGAACACCACCGCTCTGAACCTGAGGCATTAACTAAAAATGCTCCGGATTTTGCATAGATGGCGGCAGTTTCTTTGTGGAATATTCTGTCAGATTATGATCAGTTAGGTTGGTGCTTGCATACCCTACCATAGACAACCATACTAAAAACAGGTGTAAACCGTAGAAAGAGAATCTCTGTAAGAGCGCAGCGACTTCTCCGAACTCTTTGGTGTAAACAGGGCATACTTAAATACCAACGAGAAAAAATCCACTTATTTTGGCTAACAGTAGGTACATGATTGCATTAATAAATAATGAATAAATTAAAATACTTAAATTTAAAAACCATTTAATAACAAATACAGTTAAATGATTAATTATGAATATTTATTCATATTTATAATTATAATTAATACTCCTCCAGCCGAAGGCCCAGGATGGTTCCGGGCCATCGAGTGGAGGAACCAATTTTTTAATGTATATGAACAGATTTATTAGCCAAACACACCACTCGGCTACATTGAACTGGATGGAAAACACGGATAATTTTCATTGCCGCTTCGACCATCATTCATTCAATGTGATGGTACAAACACGGGCGGGATTGACCCTACCACTTAGGAAGTAAGAAAGGTGACCTGTTTTACGTGGGATGCGAACCACGGCCAGCCTCAAAGTTTGAATATGGTCACCCATCTAGAACCCAACAGCGCTCAGAGTTGCTTCACCAATCTTATCGAACCGCAAGGCGTCGCGCCATTGGACAGGATGGAAAAGGTAGGAATTGATCGTCGAACTCATGATAGCTGTTCTTAGGTAAAGTTTAATGTTTAATAACATATATTTCTGATAAAAAAATATAACTTTCACGCTGTTAGCACATATAAATTGTTGAGCAAAGAAATGTTATTATTTCCTTTTTAATCTAGCGTTCAGTGTAGGTGACTTGTGTTGCCTTAACTTTATCCAATAAAAGTTAATAATGATATGTGAATAATCTTAAAAATTTGCTCTCTTTTCTTTTCGAAATTTTTTTTGGGATTTGTTATTTTACTTACCTGTGCCTCGTGTTGCTGGATATGTCTATACATAGGGCCTTTTTCACCTAGTGTTGATTAGCTTAATCGCCACACAGCAGCTTTGAATCAATACCAGTGCAAGATAATAAGCACTTTAGTAATAAAAGCTCTTAAAGTATTGATTAAAATCAATCAGTTAAAATAAGGCTTAGCTTGGTTTTCACCAAGTGCTGATCTATTTCAATTGACACGTAAAGGGCCTTTATTACTAAAGTGCTGATTATATTGTACTGACATCGATTGCAAACCGCTAAGAAAGGCCCTTAATTTGTGGCGATTAAGCTAATCTGCAGTTGGTGAAAAAGTCCCTTAGGGTCTGTTCCACCAAGTACTGATAAGCTTAATCCTCACATTAAAGGGCATTTATTACCATCTCCCAATCGATACCAGCACAATATAATCAGCACTTTAGTAATAATTGCACTTTAAGTGACGATTAAAATTAATCAGCACTTGGTGAAAATCAGTCTCCAAAAAGACAACTTTTTTCCAATGTTTTTAGGCGACATTTTCTTATCAAAAAGGTACATTAAGACAATTAAAACATACATACATATGTAGATTTCTAGAATACATTTTTGAATCCAAAATTTCAAAAACCTAATAAATCATTAAGAGCATGGAAACAGTTATCACCCGTAGTATGGGGAATTAATAGGGTAACGACCCTCTTAAGTCGATTCATGAAACCCATCTTCTCCCATGCTTCTATTCACCTTCAAAACGATCCCCGAAAATTAGCAATGCTGGCAGCAAGCTAGGCACGGCGCGAACAAACTTAGCAAGTTTCGTGCCAGGGGTAAAATGTTGGCAACAATGTTGATTTGTCGCTGCCCAACAGTTGCGAACACCTGACACTACTTCCTCAACTTAGTTCGCTTGCCTGTCGCCATATTTGATATAATTGAACCCACCGTCCCGTCGATGAATTGATTTTATGATAATGTTACTCTGCAGTGGTATCTGTAAAGGTCGAATAACCATCAACCAAAAAGGCTATATTCAGATCTGCGAACCGAGGATTTATAGCAAACGTCAAATGTGACATGTTTTTTTTTATGCGACCCGAGATGGATGGCTAATACCACACAACTACCGTTATGATATTAGCCCAATACACCACATTCCCGAAGGAATTTGGTGCCATGCCAGGACCTTCCCTTTATGAGCACGGCTACATTGAACTGGATGGAAAACACGGAGAATTTTTCATTGCCGCTTCAACCATCTTTTCATCCAATGCGATGGTACCAACCCGGGCGGGCTTAAACCCTACCACCTAGTAGGGGAAGGGGACCTACAGTTTTACATGGATTCCGAAGCATGGAGCAGCTCGCATTCGTGATGAAAATGCACTTATCGAACTCGGAAAGAGAAAGACAGTGGTGCATGTCGGTATTGAACCCAGGTCTCTGGTACGATAGGCCAGTCCCCGCGCCACTAGGCTACGAGCGTATGTATGTACAATCGACCGTGAAGCAAGGATCGATTGTACATACATACATGTCACATTCCTTGGAATAAGCGCCGTACATGCTTAGTAAGAAAAAGTATATTTACAAACGTCAAATGTTTACGAACATAATTGCTTATAGGGCTAAAGATGATTTCGTAGCATTCAAAGTGTTTTAGTTTTGACAAAGCTCCCTGATTGATCGTATAGTTCCATTATAGATCTATATGTATGCAAGGTGTTTGATGGATGCGGAGGTTTTAGACTAGGAGGTCGTGACAAAAATGGTAACGATAACGTAAATGGCTGAAACTGGGTTCACAGGATAAATACCAACCCTCTGAAGCTAAATGTGTCCGTCTGCCTGTGCCAAGTGGTTACGTTACGTAGATAAGGCGCCTGAAAAATTAGTTATGGTGACAAAAAATATAAATGATAAGGCAAATGGCTGCAAATAACGAATCACGAAAGAATCAGTACATACTTGTTTAGCAATACCAAAACTGAACAAATCTTTGATTGCATTTCGTAGTTATAGGTGATTTATGTTACAGATATAACTTTAGGTATATTTAAGTATTTAACTAAACATCCGACTGGTTATTGTTGTATAATTAATAGGTATCAATGTTTTTTCAATCAGTATATTCAACATGCCAACTTTTATTTATCTCTAGATCTATAGATATCGCAACCAATTGGCGCAGGCAGACCGACATAATTAGGTTCAGAGGGTTGGCCTCTGACATGTAAACCAGATTCAGTCATTTACCTTATCGTGATCAAAAATGTCGTGACCTCCCGGAATATTTGGTCCAAACGTTAACACCGTGTTTCTTGGCCTATTTAGAGCAATAAAGGTAGATAGATACAATTTTGATAAATGCTTAAAAAAAATTCGCCGTCCCTAAATATTGTTCAAACCTACTCATTAAAGTACTTAAAAAATCTATGTAGCAACTTCCACTTTTTTTTTCATTTCATTTTTATACACTGCGTGTTAACGTATGGTCCAAACTTTAACCAGCATACTAGGTACATTTGATACAAAAAAGGTAGAAACATTTTGTTGTATGACATAGAAAAAAAAATCGTTTCATTGGAGAACCTCTTAAAATACTACGACCTTGGTTTGTGGAAAATCAGTACTTGCCTCTGATCTATTATCTTTGGCAGATGGACAGCCATCTGAGCAAGACTAAAACGGTTCCTACTAAAGCCTTATGCACCGGAACAATCCATCCAGTCGATCCAATACTGGGCGGTTGTTTCAGCGTTTATTTTCTGCTAGCAATATAACTAATATTTTAGCTGTATGGTGTAAGATTTTAGGAAATGTATAAGTTGCAGCAAAAAAAGCGTAGCGCCTACACTAGCAGAGTGATGTTACTCTACGCTTTTAAATCTTAAATGTATTATTAGAAAAATCTGGATATTAAAATCAACTTTTGGGTGTGATCACGTGTGAGATAATTCCCCGAATAAAAAATATCATTACGGCTCCGCTCTAACGTCAACTGTCAATCCTATTTTATCTATTCTTTTTTGTATCTGGACATGGAGGCTACTTTAATTATACTATCCCAACAAACCACATAGGAACTACATGCCATTCCAGGACCTACCTTATAAAGCTCGGCTGCATTCAACCGGATGGAGAAGGACAACTATTATTCCCGCCTCGGGTATCGTTCATTCAATGCGATGGTAACAGCCCGGGCGGGACTAACCCTACCACCTAGTACTCGTAAGTAAGGAAGGTGACCTCAGTTGTTAAATCCAAACCAAGAACAGCTACTTCCTTAGTCGCCTCTTGCTCGGGAAGAAGTTCAGTGGACGCAATTTTACCATTTTTTTGCGCGTTCCGTTAAACAAATAAAAAATGCCGGTTAAGTTATTTGACTCCCTCTGCCACCGCGGCGTTTCAAGCAAGTGGCCCAGCAGAGGGACTCGGGGCCAGGTCGTAGGGCCCAGCGATATCGTTATCGGCCATAATTACCGCACGAGTGCCTCCGAGTGAACCTCCCAAATGATACGACGAAAAATTACCCTCATCCGAGCAACCGTTCTTGATACTTTTCAAGACTAAAATGACAGGAAGATCGAAACTTAACGATTGCGTAAAACTCAAATTACGTCACAAAGTGATGGCCACGGATTCAATTAACGTAGTAAATAAGAGCCCGCAAATAAACTTCACTTTTGTAAATGTGTTTTTTTTTGTTCCATACTAATAAAATAATATAATATAATAAAACATAGCCCTGAATGCCGAACTGAAAATTTTGTTATAACAGATTAAAACAAAGAATGAAAGACACATCTATTAATTAAATACCATTTCAAATAATAAAAGAAACGGCAAAATCGGTGAATAGATAAAAAAATACATACAGCCGAACACAGAATGTCCTCCTTTTGTAAAGTCGGTAAATATACAAATTTATAATTAACAACATTTATAATAAAATATAACATATTATAAGCATAAAAAGTATTTACAGTAAAGTCGTCGTAGACAACCTATGTCGCCTCGAAGGGGCAGCTAAGGGATTTTTCGCTCTGTACATAAACTGTAGGTTCCTTACTTACAAGGTGGTATTAATCCAGCCCGGTTAGTACAATCGAATTGAATGAACAATGGTCGAAGCGACAATGCAAAATGTTCAATGTAAGCGTGCAATACAAGGAATTTTTGGAATGGCTCCTAATAAGTCCTCATGTGGCGTGACGAACTAAAATCATGAAAGTAGTGTTGGTATTAGCCGACAATGTGCATACAAGATGATTTCTAACCCGGGAACATTGCTATCCAGTGTGAAGTAATACTACAACGCTGCCTACGAGTGTCAGTCGCAATGCACCGTCAGGATATGGAACTGTCTGCTGGCGGGTGCCTTCCCTCAAACCTATAACATGGGAGTCTTCAAACGCTCAGAGATATTACAAAAATACGCAAAAATTCTCACCTGCGTGTCACCGGTGACTCACCGGTGAGTCACAACGCTTTCATACTCATGAAATGACAGCCACGAGTCACCCTACTATTGTCCCTTTTTTAATTATTCTAATTGAGTGCAACTACTTTAACATAACATTTGATGTTTGATGATTTCAGGCGAAAGCGTCTCACTTTCATCTGTGACTTACTCGTTTTGCCTTACCTGAGTAGATAGGCTGGTATGGTGGCTTGCTGAGCGGGGTGAGGTGTATTTGGATTTCTAAGTACCTTTGGTCTCTCAACATAGCCAACCATACCGATTTAAAAAAAAAACCTTACTTACTCCATGCAATAAAGCTTTCGATATACATGTGCAATGGGTTTGCTACGAATACCAATCACTTAAATCGTGTAAGTACTTACCTACTCAATTGAAGCATCGCACAAACTATTTTAATTGTACCATCCATTAGGCAGTACGACTAATGCCTCAATCACCCGTAAGCCGAGGCTGGATACCGGCTGGAATCGTCGACCTATTTTGACTGTTGGATTTGCGACAGTTTATGCTCGAATTTATTTTCACCGATAGATTAATTCAAATACCTCTCACTTTCAGTTATGTCGTTATATGCGTAAAATAATTTATAGAAATGAACGCAATGTAGGGACCTTAAATTAGGATAAAAGCGTGAATCAAATACTTACCTACTGATCTATAGCATTGGATGAAAAACGATCGAAGCGGCAATGAAAAAAGAGCCCGTGTTTTCGTTTAGCGTTGAAAGTACGCCACACCTTTAAAAAAGGACAACGGCCATGGGCTTTCGAACTTTCACAGGGACTAGCCACACAGGTGCTTCACAATCTACAGACGTAGATGTTGGCAATATATTTTAGAACCCGAAATTTCAAAAACATAGCAAAACATTAAGAGCGCGTAAACAGTTATCAGCCGTATGGGGAATTGATAGGGTAACGACTAGACTAGGAGGTCGCGACCAAAATGGTAACGATAACGTAAATGGCTGAAACTGGGTGCACGGGATAAAGACCAACTCTCTGAATCTAAATGTGTCAATCTGCCTGTTCCAAGTGGTTGCGTTACGTAGATAAGGCGACTGAAAAAGTAGTTATGGTGACAAAAAATATACATGATAATGTAAATGGATGCAAATGATGAAGCATGAAAGCATCAGTACAGACTTGCTTAGCAATACAAAAACTGAACAAATCTTTGGTTGCATTTCTTAGTTATAGTCGATTTAGGTTACAGATATAACTTATGGGATTTTTAAGTATTTAATAAAAAAAAATACTGGTTATTTTTGTATAATTAATAGGTATCAATGTTTCGAGACAATCAGTATATTCATCAGCAGGTACATACCAGCATCTATTTTATATAGCCATTCTAGATAACGCAACCACTTGGCGCAGGCAGACCGTCATATTTAGGATCAGAGGGTTGGTCTCTAACATGTGAACCCAGATTCAGTCATTTACCTTATCGTGACCAAAAATGTCGTGACCTCCCGGAATAGACTCTCTTAATACTTAGAAGTGGGTTTTGTGGACAATAGGCGCGACTTTTTAGTTCGGTGCTTTCAATGTTCAAGATCGTGTGTCCCAACTGAACGCCCAGCAGACTCACCTGCCCCCACCGGCTCAATAACTCTCGTCTCGGCTTTACGACAATCGTAAGTCTG
Source organism: Incurvaria masculella (assembly GCA_946894095.1). Taxonomy (NCBI): domain Eukaryota; kingdom Metazoa; phylum Arthropoda; class Insecta; order Lepidoptera; family Incurvariidae; genus Incurvaria; species Incurvaria masculella. The sequence continues at coordinate 18,826,566 of OX335653.1, read as the reverse complement.
CTCCCAATGACGCTATTCTCATAACATTTCCAGGATTTATGACGATTTTATTGTCAGCTTACAATCTGTACTTAAAATGGGAAGTGCCTTACGGACAATTTTGGCTGATGTTTTGGTTTTTTTTTCATAATAATTATTTTTTGACATAATATTAAGTAATTAAGTATATTCGCCCTAGGGTAGGAAATTACCTCTGAATGGTGGTCACTATAACTACATAGGTACAGTCGTTTCCTCTCAATTGTATACACTGGAAAGAGAAGGAATTCCTAAGTCCCTTTTACTCTATGGTTAAAAGCGTGACAAAAAGAGATCTCAAAGTCTCTACTTACGGTGCATACAAGACGAAACGACTGCGAATGTGAAACGAAGCATTAAATAATACTAAGACAAACATTTTTCAAACACGTAACATTTTAAAAACTAAGTCAAAAAAATGTACTGGAATAATAAAAAAAAAACTGGACATGAATGGCTTGTACCACACCCATATTAGACGAACATAAGAAAATAGGTGCCATGCCAAGACCTTTCTTACATTGCAAGCTACATCGAACTGGATGCAAAACACGGAGATTTCGATTGCCGTTTCGACCATCGCTTATTCAGTGCGACGGTACAAACCTGAGCAAGCAAGCAGTTTTACGTGGAATACGATCCACGAACGACGAATGCCTTAGCCGCCTCTTACGGCATTTACGGGCAGAAATTCAGTGGGCAGCATTGTGTATTTTAACGTACCGGAACCCAGACAGTACATGTACATGTACACGCCAGGCCATTGCGAAGCCATTATAGGATTGTGGAAGCTTTACGTGTTGCTATATCCCGAAGGAAATGCGCGATTCCCTTAGCGCTGTATCCATTTAATTGTTTGTAATTTTCCCTTCTGACCGCCCGCTTTCCAACCAGCAACAGTCGCCCGTACAAATGGCGTCGCATTAGTTCAGGCTGGGGTCGCAAGATGGCGAGCGACGGAGCGGCGCTGCTAACGCCATAGAATTGTTAATGCATTCTCGAATAGAGTATTTTTCGACGAGGAAAATAAGATATCCGCCGAAAAGATTCCATCGAAATGTTAACGTCACCACGATGTTATCAATTTAGGAGAAAGGGATGGTGTCACGACGCTCCGTGCTCGTGGGTAGCGTAGCTCAGTTGATTGAAAGAATAAATGGGGAACCAGAACTTTATTGGGATTATCTAAACATCTAATTATATAAAACGACCGACTCAGCAGAGTTCTTCTAGTCTCTTGAAAGAATCCTCTGAAAAATTCCCGTGGAACACGGAATTATCATTTTCAAAATACTTATTATATAATTTTATTTTCCTGTGCATGGCCTGGCATGACAGGTGGTAAGTAGACGGTCGCAGATGGTGTAATTCTGACATATTTGAAGGGCCGATAAGTATTTTATCTCTCTTTGTTGATGTTTGTGTCGTAGGCTTAGAAGAATAAGAAAGTAATAAAACAAGTCATCGCTCACCATCAAACGAAACAGTGCTCTCTTTGACATTGTGCAACGGGTGTTATGGTATAATGACCACAAAATGTAGTTTGACAAAATAAAGATAATACACAAAATTATAATCCTTGCCCTTCCAAAAATCACATGCAGGCTCGCTCAAACATCCCTAACTCAGTCAACAGAACATTGAATTCAGGTGCTCCCCAGAGCATTGCGTTGAAAAGTCTTCGGACGAGGCAGATAGGTGACCAGAGCGTGTAGTCCCAGCTGTCATCTAAATTGGCGTTTATGGCAAACCGATCGACTGGCGTTTTCAAATGTATGGAGAAATTGAAGAGCGCGCGCAGTGGGCGTTAAGCGAACTAACATTTGTGAGTCCGAGTTTGATTTGATTTGACAGCTTACTCAACGTTGCCGTTTACGCCGACTCCGCTTTTTCATACAAATCGGTAGTCCGAGTATGACTTTGACAGCTTGAAGAAGTAGAACAATAGAATATCTAGTTAAAACTTGTATGGAGTTTGACGTTTTTTCGGAACTTCGAAGTTCCGTAAACGCCAGTTTAGGTGACAACTGGGACTAGCAGGGGTCATATTATTAATAGACGCGGTCGCCGCAATCTATTTAAATTGCCAGGCACATTTAGAGCTGATATCAGTTCCAGAAGCGGTGGAAAGTCTACGTTTCCCATCAGAACCTTCTTAGAAAAAAGCATCAGTGCTCCAGTGCATCAGTTACCGTTACCGGCACGTTTGAGGCAAGAAAACAGCGAGTCCCCACAGCCTTCTCTAATATGCGAGGAGGCTGGTTCTGTGAGCCGGCGGCGGAGGCGGCGCCTCGCAGGACTCCGGACAATTAGTCAGATGCGGACCGAGAAGGGCTGAGCGATGGTCGGATTTCCCGCAGCTGGAAGTCTACTTTCTCTGAAGTTGCTTCAATGAGTAAGCGTCTAAGTAAGCCAAATTATAAAACAGGCTCTAATGGTTTGATGATGACAGCGCTTTCGACTTCAACGCTCGTTGGTCTCAATCGCTAATCACTAACTTTTATAAAAAAATATTTTTTTTTATGCAACACACATGGATGGCTAAACCACACAACTACCGTTATGATATTAACCCGCGAAGCGGCAATAAAAAAATGTCCGCGTTTTCCATCCAGTTAAATGAAGCCGTGCTCATCGAGTGAAGGTCCTGGCATACCACCTACATAATTCCTTCAGGAGTGTGGTGTATTGGGCTAATATCATGTCAGGTTGCAAAAAATTTTATACAGAGTGTGTATTTATATTCACATTATAACAAAAACAACAAAAATAAAAAACAATTAAAGAGACGTGATTTGTTTTGTGTTAAATCTGATATTATGGTACGGAACCCTTCGTGAGCCGGTTTAGGTTATTCGCAAGAAAATCACATTCCAATCGCAGGGCGAGCAGGAACGAATTTCTCTGAGCCCCGTGAAAGAATACTTAAATCTGAACTGCCATCCCATATTTTTTGGCACTTCGCTTCGTGCACTACTATGGGAAGACGAAATTAATTTAATTATTCTGTGGATATACCACTGAATACCGCAATTAATCATCAGTTTCAAAATTCTGTGTCAAAAATACTGTGTGAAGCCAGGGCGCGTTCCTAGTACTATATTTATACATACTACACGACTTACTCCATACGATTTTTAGGGTTCCGTACCCAAGACTCCGCTGTCCGTCCGTTCGTCCCTCCGGCCGTCCGTCTGTAAGTATGTCACGGGGCTGTATCTAATGAACCGTAATGAGTAGTCTGCTGAAATGTTCACAGAGTGTGTGTTAACTTTGCCGCTATAACAACAAATAGGTAAAATCAAAGGGGGGCCCATACGAAAAACCTGATTTTTTTGTGTTAAATCTTGTACGATGGTACGGAACTATTCGTGTCCGAGTCCGACTCGCACTTGGCCGGTTTTTGATGATATCGGACATACAAATAATTAAATCAGCCGACCCCTACATGAAAGCAGCTTAAGGATATGTAAGCAGCATAGAGCAGCTTGTCTGGTCTGTGGCAGGCAGTGACAAACACTTTTCTAAACCTATACTTAGGGACAACTGCGACGCTTCAGTTCATTAATGTTTAAACTCGTCACTTTTAGTGAACCCCTTGAAGCTAACTTAGTTCCCTTTTTAAATAGTTAATGTTTCCACACTTTTAGAACATAATTACAGTTAGGTAAAAATCTGGCTTGTCCCGTAAATCCGTTGGAAGTATAAATAACGGTTCCGTTATTTAAATAATAATATATTTCCCAGCTATTTGTAGGTTAACTCACTCCCGAACTCGAACTCACTTTTGCTCTGAATGGACCCCCTGTACTTTGCTGCAATTGTTGATCCAGCTAATAATAATAATAAAATAGTAAATCTAGGTGCAGTGTACTGCGATACAAATTTACATATGTATGTAACTACAAAGCGTATGAAATTATAGTTTCGTTGAACATAACCAATCTTCAATAATTATGTATAGCAAATCGAATTAGAAAATAATTTTCTTAAAATGTGAGTGTTTGAAACACTCAAATCTAATATGATTCACACAACTAAGTCACAATAGTAAAGTATTTGAAAGCATCGGAACCTAATATATGTATATACAAAGGGAACATAACATTTACATGAAACAACAATAAAGATGGAATGAATTGAGACTAGGTTCCATTTCCGAAAGTTTCCGAACAATGTATGTAAATAAGAAAATACGTACGGAGATATAACTTTTGAAAGGCGTTATCAGCCCACTTAATATTCATGACGCACTTACAAAGTTATCTAATTAGTTTTGGCCCGAAGTCGAGGTAACGCAGGGGCGAGGCCGAATTCGGCTACGTGCAAGCTCGAGACTGTAGACTTCAGCGTTTTCAGGACTGTGCACCGAGTCCTTGATTCAATCGTGGCGAATGCCGAACGTCGAAGGCAACAACTTAAAAAAATCGGCCAAGTTCGAGTCGGACTTGCACACGAAGGGTTCTTTAACAAGAAAATGTACGTTTTTTATTAACTTACCCCTAATGTTTTATCAGTTTTAAATTATACCAATTTGTTGTTATGGCGGCAAAATAAATATACACTCTATAAACATTTCAGCTGCCTATTTATTACGGTTCATGAGATACAGCCCTGTGAAAGACGAATGGACGGACGGACTGACGGACGGACCTGTTGGCACTCTTTGGGTACGGAACCCTAAAAATGTACAAGAGACACGCCCAGCAGTCTACGTGGGTTTCCGTATTCAGAAGCCTAAGTCCGCTAATAGATAACTCCACTTTCGAGCGTTACCGTTATGAGAGCGCGATGCAATTGTAGTGGATCGGTACAATTTTGTGTGACTCCGGGGTTATCTCATAACAACGCTCTTAAGTGGAGTTATCTATAAGGGGACTTAGGCTTCAGTATGTTCCTCAAAAAGAGATGAATTAGGTACGCTTTTCTCGGGAGCTTTTTCAAACAATTTAATGGCAAGGATCAAATTTTGTTAATCTAAATTATAAAATGGTTACGCGCCAAGTTTTTCCAATAATCATGTTTGCATAAAAGTGCTTATTAAGAAAACTAAAAATATCAAACTACAGCATATTGGATACGGTCGTTTAAGATGGTTATACTAGCCAATTCGAATGGTTTGATTGCGTTTAGTTCCTGATTTCTATGGAATGAGAACATGAAAAAAAAACATGTATAATTCCAGCTAACGTTCTACCAAAACAGAAAGAAAAATGTTACAAAAATTGATATTTTATGCATGGAAAAATTTTTTGAAGTTAGGTCTTAAATATATTATTTTTCAACTTTGCGCTTTATATTGATATTAACTAATATTTATTTTAATACTATTTCAAAGACCTTAACATTATCTACCCATTCAGCGAAGAACATGTTAAACTTTTCCCAATTTCTTTAACGAAACAATAAAAAAAACCGGTCTCGGGCGTTATGTGGGTTGGTCAAATTTAGAAAGAATTATTTCGAGCTGCTCTAACTAAGCTACGTCGGGCTCTGGCTATCTCGTTTTAATCGCAAAATTAGTCCAAAATGTGTAGGTATGAGGATGCTCTTAAGGGGTATATATCCAGTTAAGTAAAAGTGAACCATGAATATCTCGCGTCCAATAATTTACGTGCTTGTTCAAAGGTATATCAACACTCACGCTCAAGTGAATATTCTGTATAGTATGCGAAACTCGTGCATGGGAATTATGCATCGCATAATATCTGACTGTCAGATATTATGCATCGCATAATATCTGACTGTCAGAACCAAATACATAAGTTATAATAATAATAATAGGTCGAAAGTTCATGGGCGGCGTCGGGCACCTTAAAAGGTACTGGCGTACGCCATATGCCGCTATTAACATATACAATAATTATTATTATAATAAAATAATAATCTTGAATTATTAATAACTTAGTTCCGAGTCGAAGAAAACATAGTCAAGTTGTAAATTTCCGACTTAGGCTGAGATAAATAGTCGTAACAGAAACTAAGACTAACGAAAAGTAGTACTTTGTGACGTCAATAGGCATTACTTTGAGATTTCGTCCATACAAAATGTGTCAAAGTGACGTCACAAAGTACTACTTTTCGTTAGTCTTAGTTTGAGTTACGACTATTTATCTCGGCCTTAGACCTAGACTTAGACTAGATGTAGTACTTGTACACATATCGCAAAAAATATCCAGCAGTATCCTAGGAAAGTTAAAGCGTAATTTAAAAAAAAAAATGTAAATAGTCTAACCGAGACACATGCATAATTTAACCATCGCAGCCTGACCCAATTTTACCTAACATAACCTAACCCACTCTTGAGTAAATGAGGAGGTTGTTTTCATGTTTCCTAGGTTACTTGTAAATTAACGGAAAACACGGTTCTCCTACGGCGGATTAAACATTTAAATAAGTAGTGACATTCATAATTTCTCATCAAACCGTTTAGCCCTCCCATATGATTCCTTTGAAGCTGCTTACCCAGTTAGGATATAGAATTTAACATCTACGTAACTGTGTGTCGACTCATCATAACGAAGTTGTCTTGTTTTGCTTTCAAAATGGCGGCGAAATTGAAACATTAGGTGGCACATTAAAACGTAGATACCGGGAGCGAATAAAATTATGATGTTAACAAGCTTCCAAAACACGCTTTGAAATCAAATCGAGGCCATTTCCGTGTTTCTGTTTTGCAATAATTGTACATAGAAGGTAACATGTAAGGTGTAATTTTGAATGACAATAAAGTTCTTCGAAGTATTCTGCAATTTATAGACGTCAAAGAAATCAGAATAGTAATATAAGGATTATTGAAATATTTTAATAAAAGTGCCTGCGCGTATATTTATATTCTGTGATTCTTTCAATGTTGTTTTGAGCATTTCATTCAACGTGGGCGCCGGGCGGCACGAAATATACCACCTTGTAGGAAATTAAGGTGGCCCAACCCGGCGGCCTCAACTCATTTGCGGGCACGGTACAAAACATAAAGGTACAATAAAGTTCTTCGAAGTATTCTGCAATTTATAGACGTCAAAGAAATCAGAATAGTAATATAAGGATTATTGAAATATTTTAATAAAAGTGCCTGCGCGTATATTTATATTCTGTGATTCTTTCAATGTTGTTTTGAGCATTTCATTCAACGTGGGCGCCGGGCGGCACGAAATATACCACCTTGTAGGAAATTAAGGTGGCCCAACCCGGCGGCCTCAACTCATTTGCGGGCACGGTACAAAACCGTGCTGTTGCGCTCTGGGACCTTCTCTGTTTCTAAGAATAAGACACGCTCCGTGATGAGGAAGATGCAACCTGTCCACAAAAAAGACAATGTGCATAATGAATGATTTGGTAAGATTTACGAAAATTTTAATTTCAAAACAACATTTAGCTAAAAGTAAACCACGACCGCTGTAGTCAAAAATCTAACAAAAACCAAATAGATTCTAAATCTTGATTAAATAAGCTATGTCTGATGACTAATCTTTTTAAGATGTTCTTACTTTATCATGGCGTAATCCACCTCCAAAGTTATTGTATAAAACGAGCGAAAAATCCGAACTTTCGGACGTTATAACTTGGAAACCAAACACAATTTTACAATGCCAATGGTCATCAGACATCTAGTTCAATCAAATAAAGCTATTTTGAGCAAAATTTTGGATCTCTGACAAGAAATATGGGCGTGATCTTCTTTCCCCTTTTGTATGGGGAGATGAGCGGGATGGGCCACCTTAAGGGATTATCCCATCTCCAATGGTGTTATATAGGTTTAAAGACATCAAATTACCCTAATTAAATATAACATGCACATTTAAACTACTAAAATAAGGAATATGTATGCCAATAGGTATCAAACCTATGAGCTATTAGTTAAAAAAAACAAATAAAACATGCAGACGAATTGAGAATCTCCTCCTTTTTTGAAGTCGGTTAAAAAAGAGGACGTTTTCAATTCGACTGTATTTTTTTTGTTTGTTACCTCAGAACTTTCGTCTGGGTGAACCAATTTTGATAATTATTTTTTCTTTGAAAGCACGTACTTCCCGTACGGTCCCGTTTCATAGTTTAGTTCTGACAATGATATCTATGAGAAAATCATAAAAATCTTAAATTTGCATTAAGTATGTGCGCGACAGATGGACGAATAACTCAATATCACGCCAACCGATTTCTTATTGGAAAGGACTTGTACAAATCAGTAAGTGTACTTCAGATTCACTAATAATAGTTAATTAACAAAAAAAAAAACCGACTTCAAAGAAAAAGTATTCCAAAACCAATTAACATGCACTAAAATGTAAAAAATAATAGCCATTTTCATAGTTACGATTATTGTAATTTTTGACTGGCACAGATCGTGCCCGGCTGACGCCGTCTTAAAAAATTACAATTATCGTAACTATGAACATAGCTATTATTTTTTTACTTTTAAGTGCATGTTAATTGGTTTTGAAATACTTTTTCTTTGCAGTCGGTTTTGATTTCTCTTTCCCGCAGAACATAATCGCTATATATATATATAATATATATAATATAAACAATAGTGGCATGACCCAGTTGGCGAACTGGACTAAAACTCGATGTGAAGCGACCTGCCAATACAGATTTCTTGGTGCGTGCACGTTCCATGGTAATGTATGTTTACTGCTCATTCATCATCCAGACAGTACAGACAGTACATTAGCCAGTCCTACAATCACAGCGAAAAAGGACTGACAAGAAAGTTCGCATTTTTTTTATTCCGCGTTTACTTAGAAAGTTTACAATTATAGGGTCTCTTCCACCAAGTACTGATTATCTTCATCCTCACATTAAAGGGCCTTTCTTACCATCTCGCAATCGATACCAGTACAAGAAAATGAGCACTTTAGTAGTAAAGGCCCTTTAAGTCTCAATTAAAATAAATGAGCACTTGCGGAGTTATTGGTACCTGTTTGTGCAAATTTATCATTTTAATTCTTTGTAACATTCAAAGTTAGCGTTTACTATTGATATAGGAAAAAACACAGGTAAATAAATTAAACAAATGTATACATGAATTCAGCACACGAACATTCATGATGTATATAATTTTAATAACTAATCATGTCATTTAACTACGGTACCTTTTGATCATTATATCTGTTATATTTTACTTACACATAATGACGCTATAATACCTAAATAATAAGCAGTGGGATTAAATATTGGAGAGGTGTGGAAAAAGAGAAAATATTTCGTCTTGGTTAAAGCTAGCCAGTAAATTAAATGGAAATAGTTTCATATTTTTCCAGCGATTTACTACATCACCAGACGCAATTATTATTTAACTTACTTAATATTACTTTAATCGTCACAACCTCACTTCAGATAAATATTTCAGAAAATTACTAGAATTCTAAGATTCCAGCAAGCAGCGAGGCAGTAAATATATATCAAAGGTCACGCAGCTGTTGCGTAAAATCGTTTGCAAACTACCTGCCATTACTTTTTATATATTTTGGAAGAGGAAAAAATGTAGGCCAAGAACGATGTCACACGCCGGGAAAATCATCTTCAAAAATAGCCTAGTTCGTTTTAATGAATATATGACTGTTTTTCTCGTATTTTAGTATTCTTTACTAGACATGGATGGCTAATATCATACACGCTGGCATTATATCAGTTCATCACCAACATTCCCGAAGGAATTAAGGGGGCCCTTCCCCACGGGACTAACTCATTCGGGGGCAAAGCACTAAATCGTTCCGTTGCGCTCTGGCACTGTCTCTGTTTTAAAGAAAACGACAGTCTTCGTGATAAGGAAGATGTAACACATCCACAAAGCTAAGCAAACTGTTAGGTTAATATCTTAACAGAATATATTAGATAATATTTGAACATGGTAAAATCTACGTCATGAAATAAATGGATCGCGTACGTTAGTCCAACGTACATTTCGGTTATAGGCCTGTGACGTTTCCATTTTATGACCATTTAATATTAAATACATTTATATACATTGCGCCGATGATGGAGGAATATTTTAATCTTTAGTTATATTTCATTCCTTTTTCTTTATTATTCTGATTATTCCATATATTATGTTAATAAAAGTACTTTTATATTAAATAAAGTAGATGTTATCACATTTCATTAAATATTAAAATTGAACCCTTGCCTTCGCGTTTGAATAGAATCGAAATTAATTCATCTTTGCCAGAAATAATCGGGTAGAATGATAACACAAAGGTACCGTGGGCTTACGTACTATCTTTATTTAGCCGTAACCCGACGCAGAACTCTTCATCCAGAGGGAGGAATAATTTTTTTGATTAAATAGCAAAAGGCCCCTGGAATGCGAAATACAGAGGTAGAAATAAAATTCTTTAATTAAAGGAGAGGAAACAAGACAATAAGCGCCATTGTGGTGAGGTGTGATTACACGAAATAGCCATTGTCTTCACTGGAAAAGTTAAATTAGGAACCGTGCTACGAAAAATTGAACAAAATTTTTATCTTCTCTCAAATAATTTATTTGCGTTACCTGAAAGCACTACTTCAAATTATGGGCATTGCAAACTTTGTGCAAAGAGAAACACATAGAAATTGTTAACACTTATAGCCTTCGCAGGTAAATGTGGAAGAGAATAAGTTTGTACTGCCGTTAAAATGTCTCCATTCTCACAAACATATCGGTCACCTTAAGGAGTATTACACCTAAGGAATTTATAAATGATGTTGACTAATTTTTTTTCTTTTATGATTGTTTTGTGATTTGCCCATGTTTGTTTTGATAGTAAAAAGTAGCATCATGCGCAGACAAACCCTAAGGTTTCGCGTGTACAGTACATACATAAAACAATATTTTAAATAAAGGCCACTACAATTCATATAATTTGTGTATTGAAGAACATTGAAGATAGAAGTATCTTAACTTAAAGTATTGTAATTGTCATGGATTATTTTGTATTACAAATTGTAACCTGTACAAATTTTATATAAATAAATGAGTATTGAGTATTAAGTGTTACTGAACTGGAACGTGCTCCAACTATATATTAATTAATTCCCATCTTTACATGCTCATGCACAGTCGAAATTAGGTGTTTAGCAAAGGTTAGCTAGTTAATTTATATGCTCTTTAATTTGAAGAAAACGACAATCATATTCAATCATAAAGTCATACATTTTCTAGTCGTTAAAAATGCGAACAAAACATTAAATCTGCACGATCTCGATCGCGACGTGAGACCGCTTACAAGGAAAACAGATTTCGCATTGCAACTGTCATTCGGAGTTAGAGTTAAGAAACCAGGCAACACGTTGAACATTTAGATATATTCATTTATTCAACGAGAAGCCTAGACATTTAATTCAAAGGCCGGTGTTTCATGAACATGCAGCTCGTAGCCTAGTAGCGCGGGGTCCGGCCTAGCGTACCAGAGGCCTAGGTTCAATTCCGACATGCACCACTGTCTTTCGCTTTCAGAGTTCGAAAAGTGCATTTCGTGACGAATGCAAGCTGCTCCATGGTTCGGAATCCATGTAAAACTGTAGGTCCCCTTCCCCTATTAGGTGGTAGAGTTTAAGCCCGCCCGGGTTGGTACCATCGCATTGAATAAAAATATGGTCGAAGCGGAAATCAAAATTTTTCCGTGTTTCCATCCAGTTCAATGTAGCCGTGCTCATAAAGGGAAGGTCTTGGCATGGCGCCTAATTTCTTCGGAAACGTGCTGTATTGGGCTAGTATCATAACGGTAGTTGTGTGGTATTAGTCATCCATGTCAGGTCGCATAAAAAAAATTAACGGCCCAGGCGTGCAATTGAGCTACTCGACCGCCTGGCGCTGGCATATGTGTTCGTAGGTATGCCTAAATATACAAATTCGTTTCCATTTTTTTAGGGTCAGAGAATTCTGGGAATTGTGTGTTATTTTCGCCGCCGAGTACTAACCTTTCGGTGTGGAGGACCAGGGAGGGAAGTGGGAGGTCCAATTAGCTTTCCCAGTAGCAATTAGAGTGGCCCGGGAAAGCTATAAATTGTGATAAGTCGCCGGCGCACAGGATAATGAGTGTGATAACACTCAACACATGTTTCTGGATAAGCTTAGCAATAACTTCTCTTTTTTTTCCAAGGCGTTTTAGTTCTAGTATGTTATTGCTTCACAAGCTAAGCTTAAGATACTAGAGTTAGGGACGATTTCAAAATAAACAAAAAAGGATCACCGCTGATTTACGTCAGGTAACGAATTTCTCGATTATTTTCTAATCGAGATATTATTCTAATACAACATGTCGTGGACTTCGCTTATTAATCTCACGCTAAGGCATTTTGATTGAAATGATTGAAATATAAGCCAAATTGATGTCGTCACCAATGTCGATTTTGGTTCAGCATGGCTTTAATTTGATATTTTGGATGTATTAAATGGACACGTTACCGGATACGGACGAATAACAATATTGCAATATTATTAGATGTCGTTGTTTGATTAGATAACGGTAATATCGTACATCAAGAAGAGGGATGACAGAGATAAGGAATACATTTAATTGATACAGTAAGCTCCTTCGCACAAAATCAATACGTAGAACATGATAATATTCTATACATAAGTACATAGAATACGCTAGAATCGATACATTAAGGTGGCCCAACCCGCTCATCTCCCCATACAAAAGGGGAAAGAAGATCACGCCCATGTTTCTTGTCAGAGATCCAAAATTTTGCTCAAAATAGCTTTATTTGATCGAACTAGATGTCTGATGACCATTGGCATTGTAAAATTGTGTTTGGTTTCTAAGTTATAAGGTCCGAAAGTTCGAATGTTTCGCGCGTTTTATGCAATATCTTTGAATATCTTTAAAAGATTAGTCATCAGACATAGCTTCTTTAATTAAGATTTATGATCTATTTGGTTTTGTTAGATTTTTTTCTACAGCGGTCGTTGTTTACTTTTAGCTATAAGTCGTTTTGAAATTAAAATTTTCGTAAATCTTACCAAATCATACACTATGCACATTGCCTTTTTTGTGGACAGGTTGCATCTTCCTCATCACGGAGCCTGTCTTATTCTCTAAAACAGAGAAGGTCCCAGAGCGCAACAGCACGGTTTTGTACTGTGCCCGCGAATGAGTTGGGCCCGCCGGGTTAGGCCACCTTAATCGCAGAAAAGTACACTGCGGAAAGAATCCATTGGTCACCAGTTTGGGTTCTTCCTGATTTTTGTTCATGTAACTGGATATGGCTTTTTTTTATGCGACCTGACATGAATGGCTAATACCACACAACTTCCGTTATGATATTAGCCCAATACACCACATTCCCGAAGGAATTAGGTGCCATGGAAGGACCTTCCCTTTTATGAACACGGCTACATTGAACTGGCTGGAAAACACGGACAATTTTTCATTGCCGCTTCGACCATCTTTTCCTCCCATGCGATGGTACCAACCCGGGCGGGCTTAAACCCTACCACCTAGTAGGGGAAGGGGACCTACAGTTTTACATGTATTCCGAACTATGGAGCAGCTCTCATTCGTGACGAAATGCACTTATCGAACTCGGAAAGAGAAAGACAGCGGTGCATGTCGGTATTGAACCCAGGCCTCTGGTACGCTAGGCCAGTCCCCGCGCCACTAGGCTACGAGCAGCTCGAAGTCTGTTGTCATGATATTAGTCCGATACACCTAAGGTAAACTAGGTGCAATGCAATTACCTAATATTTAATTAAGATTATTTTCGTACATTGTTCGCTCGTTTGCAATTTAATTTAAAAAATAACGGTAACTAAACAAATACGCATAAAAAGTGTGAGCAAAACATAAGATTCTCAGATTTGTACAGCTATATTTTTAAAACAGGATATAGTTCAGCCAAACATCAGTCCTAAACGACATTGGCCCAAGCGGAGCCGGGTACCTCAGTTAGTTTACATTAAATAATAATAACTTCAAAGGTCAGATAAAGCTGTGATGATTTTTTTATTACGAATAGTAATGTAATTGAACAAATCTGCCTAATACCACACCCACCGTATGGCCGTAGGAATTAATTGCTATTCCAGAACCTAATCCTTCATCTTTTGTTTTATAATCTCCGATATTTGTCGAATAATGATCTGCAGGTCTATTCTTGGCATTCAGTAATCAGGAATCAGGAATACTGAGTCTAGAAAACCGCTTTTATAGGGATTTTCAAAGCGAGTTTTTCGACGAAAAATCTTGATTAATTAAATAAACTATGCTCCGGAATATTTTCGTCACGAAAATCGCTTTGAAAACCACTTCAAAAGCGGATTTCTATACTCAGGATTCCTGATTCCTGATTACGGAATGCCAGGAATATACCTGCTGGTAATGACAAATTGTCCGCGTTTTCCATTCAGTTCAATGCAATCGTGCTTATAAGAACTTAATTTATTCGGGAGTGCGGTGTATTGAGCTTATATCATGCCGTTGGGTGTGGTATTAGCTGTCCATGTCCAGTTACTAAAAAAACGTAAATGTGGCAGACGTGTTTTCTGGAGGAAGGAGAAGCTGGTATTTATTTAAGTATTTTCAATGTCCTATTTATAAAAGAATTTATATCACCGATAGGCACGACGAAAAGACTACATTCTTACACATATATGTAACAAACTTATATAAATTATGTGTGTAACCTACAGGTTGTGGGCACGGCGGCATGAGTACCAATGTAATGCGTGTCCGCCACGCACTTGTCAGATTTTCCAGTCGTTCCGTATCACGCCTGCCTCACCACGGCGAGCCTTCCTCACGCACATCGTCATTTTATGCACGCCATAAAAAAACATGTTGTTAAAGTTTTTTTATTGTATCTGAAAAAACCCATTAGAATATTTTAATCATTAAAAGAAAAATATATTTAATCTATTCAGTTTCAGTTTCAGTTCCTTTATTTCCTCCATTACATACTCGGATTCGTTTATTGAATACATACAGTTTATTCATAATCATGATCTAACTTGAATGGTTTTATATTAGTTAGGGTATTTTTTTAAAGCATGAGGTTTTTCTCGAGAAGTCCGCAAACTTTATCCTAACACCCAATTAATTGAATGCAAGCGTTTAATGACAGTGTTAGTTAAGTGGATACGAAGTGTGTCGAATGGAATAACATTAAGCATGTATACAAGTTATCCCATCAAAAACTTTATTGTGAAAATGGTAGCCAAGTTCAATATCAAAAATATTGTTTGTTGGTACACTTCACCGACAAAAGAAATGAGATCTAAATGGGTGCCAAGTTCTGGAGATAACCCGGAAAGGTATTAAAAATTTGCTCATAAGAATAATTTAGGATAAATTGAAGCTCAAGATTTGGGGGCTCAGTTAACCTAAGGGGTTTCAATAAATTACCTAATATACTTAATTTCATCTGCTAATGTTTAATAGATTTTAAGTTAGTAAGGGGTCAAAACTGACTCCAAATGGTTCGTGTAAAATACACACGGCTGCTGCGCGCCAGTTCATTTTCTTGAACTTGGCTTGACACGCTGCCGCATGTCTAGATATCAATTTTGAAGTCAACAAAATGGTTACGTAAAAATATGAGAAGTATGTAAGCGACGCGGTGTTCCGAGTTCGATGTATTTGTGTTAGCGACATCTACCGCTATAAATTGCAGTTATAAAATTATTTACGATCAATGAATTCCGAAGCGAAAACACAATATATATGCAAATAAAGATTTGTGCAAAAATAACAACGTAACGAGATCGCAAATGGGAAAGGGGAGATTTTATTTGGTCATCCATTCGTATATTAATGCTTGCGAAGCTAAAGTGGGCCAAAGTAATGGCGTTTTAATTAACACAACGTATACATAGTACATGTTCAAAACCTTTATTTTAAATTAACATTATAGATTATTCGGATATGGGAAATCTTATTCGGCACGTAGCTTAGTGGCATGACATGCCTTGCAAGCCAGAGTTCTGGGTTTAAATCCCGGCCCGTCATACACTACATTCTTTCTCTTTCCGAGTTGGATATGTGAATTTAGTCGATGCGAGCTGTTCCATGGTTCCGAATCCATGTAAAATGTAGGTAGGTGGTAGGGTTAAACCCGCCTACTGCCATCGCATTGGATGAAAGATGGTTGAAGAATCAATTAAATGTTTAAAATACAGTTCAAAGTAGCGTGCTAATAAAGCGTGCCTTGGTATGGCAACTACGATACGTGATACGATACGTGATACGATGATACTACGATAGTGACGATGGCACTATACACCAGATTTAGATTAAGTTCGTAAAATAATTTTGACTAGTATTACATTGACGATGGCACGTGCATGGAAGTATGCGACATTTATATTTTTGACATAGACCTAGCATAACGATTCTTGACATGTTTAAGTGTAGGTTACCTACCTATGAATGCAATAAAACAATACAATACAATACAATAATTGCTTCGGAAATGTTAGGCTTATCTTGATTTTCACCAAGTGGTCAGCACTGCTTTAATTGCCACTTAAAGGGCCTTTTTTACTAAAGTGCTGAATATCTTGCACAGGTATCGATTACAAGAAGAAGTAGGAAAGGCCACTTAATGTACGGATTAACCTAATCAGTACTTGGTGGAAGATAACCTGGATAGTATCATGACGATAGCGGTGGTATTAACCACCCATGTCTAGTTTTAAAATGAATATTTTCGGCTCATGCAACTGCTGTAAAATAAGATAATTTTGTTTGACGAGCTTTTCATCCACACTTTACCGACTGAAATAAAAATCTTTTTTTTAATACCTTAATTTTGAGTAATAAAGTTATTGTATAAATACCTGTTATATGCACTTAAGGTTGCCTCAGTGAGAACGTGAATTTTTAAAATATACATGCCAACAGAGCAATGATGGTCATTTAACCGATATTTTGTTTCAGTAATTACGACCTCCATACATATATGTGTAGGCAACTACATGTGACATGACTTAGTGTAGTTTGACTACCAGAAGTAAATAAATAAATGAAATGAATTGAATGTTGAAAATTAATGTAAATGTAGGAAAAAAAAATATGTTTTTTAATTCGAGTTCTTTCCGAAACACTCTTAACTACATGCAAAAAATATTTAAAAACATTAAAATAATTTTCTCAATTCGAGTACATCAAACATTATTTATGTTGTATGTGGTGTTTTCGTTATAATATTAAAACATGATTTTCTATGTGGATTCAGTGTACTACAGTGCATTATATTCACATGGGAAGATACTTGTTTGTGTCTTTGGATTTAATACAGGAGGATTACGATTGTTAATTATCTTGCCAGGTGAATAGACAAGTGAGTGATCAAATCTGACACTTAGCATATGGCTAGCATTGTACGAAAACGACAGATTTGATCACTCACTTGCCTGTTCACCCAGCGAGTTAATATACTTTACTAACCCCCAAACGCCTTGTTGCCCGAAACTTACCGATTGCTTGGAGTTTCTGCATGACCCAGACAGCTTACAGCCACTCAGTCTGTTCACAGGTACGAATATTGACGCTGCTCTCGTAACTTTCATCTCTTCTCACTATCCTACCACTATCTGGAGCACTCGTCGTAAAGAATCAGAGCATCAATGTTTACTAGATATTAGAATAGAATAGAAAAATTATTTGCGTTCGTGAATTCACCTGTTCTCAAAATAGTTTCTGTGTCGCACCGCCAGGGTATGGATGCGCCTACTGTCGAGTACCTTTCTGAAGGTATTAACATCAGCTGATATGCTGCCTTGCTATGGTGTGGATTTGGCTGTTCCAAGTACCATTGATCGCTCGGCACAACAACATATTCTAGTTTTTCATAAATAAAAAAAGTGCCCAACAAAAAATATTCCCAACTCTTGCTTTTATGACGCTAGGACTAGTCGACTACTCGCGCCATACAAATGCACCTTTAAACAAATGTAATAATATGTAGTGAAACGCCTTAGCAAATCCAAATAGAACTCCAGACTGATAATGGATTGTTAATAATGTTTTATTCCATCACTTATTTAAATAATAATAAAGTAGATTTTTCACATTAGAAATCTGAGAGTAATATGACTTCTAGATATAAGCAATAAACGAATAATTCCATTAGCTTTCAGATTTCTACATTTAGCCCCGGTTGCACGAAGAAACGGTTGAGTTAATCAATGTTAAAACACGTCACTTTTAGTGAACCGCATAGAGTTCGTTCCATACTGTCCACACAGAGTGACGTGTTTAATCATACTGTGACGTTAATTTTGATTTTTTGTTCTTTCGTGCACTCGGCCCTTAGTCAAAAAAGTTCGGAAATGGACACCGTTTCCGCAATCTATTTTGTATAGAAAAAGGAAACATACATTAACAAAAATAGATTGAACAAGGAATCATTTATTTATTTATTTATATAAGTTTATTGCACTCAAAAAAACTCGGGCAAAGGTACAACTTAATGCCGGAGGCATTTTCTACCAGTCTACCTTTGGGTATCGTGAGCAGTAGTGCGAGTAGCAACTATGGAGAAATAGCTTTAGAGGAAACATAATTCCTTCACAATATACAACAAATACACACTATACTTAACCCTA
Organism: Incurvaria masculella; assembly: GCA_946894095.1. Lineage (NCBI taxonomy): Eukaryota > Metazoa > Arthropoda > Insecta > Lepidoptera > Incurvariidae > Incurvaria > Incurvaria masculella. The sequence goes on along the minus strand of OX335653.1, from coordinate 18,808,016 downwards.
AATATCTAACTTATGTAACTGTACATAAATATAACTACATAGATATATCAATAAATAAATACTAAATACTACAATTTATAGTAAGAATGATAATCGTCAGACTTAGTAAGTTAACTTGGGGTGCCTCGTCTAACTTTGCGATTTGGCTAGTGTCGGCCCGTAAGCACCTGAAAATTTCGCCTCCCATACAAACGTAGTTAACTAATAATTTGAAAACCACTGTTCCAACTTACTTGATATTTGGTATCTAATATTAGGCTACAAATATCTGTGTCTGCATGCCTTTATTTTTCGGTAAATGTATTCTGGGTCAAACCACAGAGAAAATAAAATTCGTATGAAGATTTTCTTTTTGCATTCATTTCATTCGGTTTGGATTTAAAAAAAAACAAAAGCATGCAGACACAGATATTTGTTACCTGATATTAGATATTACTCTATTAGTTCTTAAGAACGGCCCGTAAGCTATGCTCCCCATACAAACGTAGTTTACTTATCATTTAAAAACAGCTTTTCCAATTAAATTTATATTTAATATCTTTTGTTTTTTTGAAAAATCCAAACCGAATCAGATGAAAGCAAAAACAAAATCTTCATACTAATTTTGTTTTCTCTGTGGTTTGACTCAGTATACATTTATCGTAAAAACAAAGGCATGCAGACACAGATATTTGTTGCCAAATATCAAGTAAATTGCTACAGTGGTTTTCAAATGATTAGTAAACTACGTTTGTATGGGAGGCAAAAGTTTCTGATCCTTACGGGGGCACCTTAAGGTGGCCCATCCCGCTCATCTCCCCATACAAAAGGGGAAAGAAGATCACGCCCATATTTCTTGTCAGAGATCCAAAATTTTGCTCGAAATAGCTTCATTTGATCAAACTAGATGTCTGATGACCATTGGCATTGTAAAATTGTGTTTGGTTTCTAAGTTATAAGGTCCGAAAGTTCGAATTTTTCGCGCGTTTTATACAATAACTTTGGAAGTGGATTACGCAATGATAAAGTAAGAACATCGTAAAAAGATTAGTCATCAGACATTCGTCAGCCTCGGTGGCCCAGTGGCGCGACACTTCGGCGATCGCTCTCCGAAGTTAAGCAACGCTGGGTCCGGTCTGGTCTTGGATGGGTGACCATTCGACCGTTGAGAGAGGCTGGCCGTGGTTCTGATTCCACGTTAAGCTGTAGGTCCCCTTCCTTACTTACTACTAGGTGGTAGGGTTTATCCCGCCCGGGTTGGTACCATCGCATTGGATGAACGATGGTCGAAGCGGCAATGAAAATTGTCCGTGTTTTCTATCCAGTTCAATGTAGCCGTTGCAATATAAGGAAGGTCCTGGCATGGCACCTAGTTCCCATGTGGTGTGTTGGGCTAATACCATGACAGAACTTGTGGTATTAGCCATCCATGTCCAGTCACATAAAAAAAAAAAAACATAGCTTATTTAATCAAGATTTATTATCTATTTGGTTTTTGTTAGATTTTTGACTACAGCGGTCGTGGTTTACTTTTAGCTATAAGTCGTTTTGAAATTAAAATTTTCGTAAATCTTACCAAATCATACACTATGCACATTGTCTTTTTTGTGGACATGTTGCATCTTCCTCATCACGGAGCCTGTCTTATTCTTTGAAACCGAGAAGGTCCCAGAGCGCAACAGCACGGTTTTGTACCGTGCCCGCGAATGAGTTAGGCCCGCCGGGTTGGGCCACCTTAATAACGATTTTTGTATGCGACATAAAGACAACAATCAATTTGGAGAATAATCTCTATGAAAAGGTTTCGCCATTCCGTCAGGTCAGCATACACGAGATTACCAGGGAGGAAGTAACTTCTAAATCTTCCCGAAAGCAAACGAAACTTTTATATTTCTCTTCCAGAGGTCCGATCTGTATTTATCTAGATCTATTTCCTTCGTATCTCGAGAACAATGTCGGTGTTATAATAGGAGAGTTCTTTTGTTACGCGGGTAGGTCCCATGGTGAAGTATTTTTTTCATTTTTAGGGCTCCGATCCTCAAAAGTAAAAAGGAATCCTTCATAGGATAATTTCTGTCTGTCTGTCTGTCTGTCTGTCTCTGAGGACCCTATTTCTCAGGAACGTGTGGAGGTATTAAGTTGACAAGGTCTATGATCCCTTGTAGATGAAAGATTCAAGCTTCTAAGGGGCTGAGTGCACGAAAGCACAAAAAATCTAAATCAACGTCAACGTATGATTAAACACGTCACTTTGTATAGACAGTATGGAAGCAACTCCGTGCGGTTCACTAAAAGTGACGTATTTTAATATTGATTAACTCGGCCGTCGCTTCGTGCAATCGGGGCTAAGTCAACGCGATGAAAAAAATGGCCATTTATGCTGCATACTTGGCACTGGCAAATAAATCAAAACCTTTGAGGTATTGCCGGTTTACATGGAATTTGGCAAGAAGAAAGTTACGAGGGACGTTCAATCATTTATCTACCTAGTAGTTGATTGGTAGTTTTATCGGATTAAAAAAATATGATAAACAAGTACAAAATTACACTTGCAATTTAATTTTATACGGAACTCTCACGGCTCACGAATCAGGCTCGCACTGGTCCGGTTTTTACGTAACATTTGTCATTCTCTGAAGATTGTCAACGTTTCAGCTTCCTCCTTGAGATGACTTGCATTTTGAAAAAGACATAATTGTATTATATTATTACATAATATAAATTCAACTTACATTCGTTTTTAGGTGAACATTACTGGTGAACAGAGACCGATACGAAAAAAATATACATTCATACTTTCACGCCGCTTTCCCGGAGGGGTGGGCAGAGATGATAGAGCGTCATACAGTACGATCAAAGCACGCCTCTTTCGCTACATCTATACACATACATCTTGCATGCATTAGTTTATAGTATATTGTATATTTCAAATATTTTATTACAAGAAAAAAATATTAATTACACTAAAAATAATAAAAGTATTACATGAAATCGTTTAGATGTATTTTTTATTTTGTTAATGGACATGGATGGCTACGACCACAACAGCGAAACGTGCATATGTTGGTGACAAATTATTAAATGCGGCAAATTATGTGGAAGGAGTCAACTCCCAAGCTTGAATTAATTAAGATAAAAAAAACTGAGTTTTTAGCATAAAAACATAATTATGTACTTTTTTTTTTGACGTTTATAAATGATAATTCCAATGAAGCGCCTAGAAGTGTAATAAGACGTCCAGATTCAACCATTTGGTGATGAAATAAAGTACGAAGCGCGCGCAAGTACAATCGTCTCTTTATAACTGATTACACTGATTACAAAACTAAATATTCTACACAACACATTGACATATATATTTCTACGATACAAAAGCAATTCACACCTGAAATCATTTACATAGTTCACGTCTTTATATGCGCAGACCTGAAAGTTCTTAATGGCTTTAAGCTCTATTTAAAATGTAATTTCAGGGCTCTATTAACGAAGGCTTTTATTTGATGAGATTAGAGTTACGTGCCCCTTCCATTAGCGCTGTTTGGTCAGGTGTGTGGACTTAAGCTTAATATATGGCGAGATTCTACCAACTAAAATCGGAAAATAACGTCTGCTACATTTTCTCTTCTCTCCTGCGTCAGTGCATTCACCTGAGTGAAGAGCGACAAATAATTATTTTATTTTATGCTATAAAATGCGCGTTTTTAATGAAAATTAAATTGTTTACGTTTAAACTATAAAGTTCAAAGGTAAAACTAGAGGGTTTATTATAAGAGTTTGAACTCATTATCGATTAAGATGTTCAATAAATTGCCAAATGAAATGAAGACAATTGAAAATACCAAGTTTTTTGAGCGTGAGCTGAAGGATTTTTTGATAAAAAAATAATTTTATACGCTTAATGATTTCTTTAACAGTGGCTAGTAAATGAACAGTTTTTCAAACCTAATTAAGTTAAAATCTTTAAATTAAGTTTTATTGAATACTTATATTTTACCTATATTATTAATTGAACTATACGTAGTTACGGTGATTTTCTTATATTTTTTATAATTGTTTCCAATTGAAATTATAATGGAAAAGTTAATAATTTTATGTATTTTTTTATTTTTTACAAATTTCATTTCTAATATTTTAGCTATACTTATGATGATTTTAACTTCCATATGTTTTATACGAAATGTTTAATGTATTTATAATATATCTGTTGTGTTGAATTATTTTATTGTTTAATGAATTGTTTGAAATTTAATTGTGATTGAAATGTTCTCATACTAAACGGTGTTAATTAACGATTAAATAAATAAATTATTTCAGTAGTCTAAAGGTCGATTTTTGCTTCCTATGCTGTGTTACACGAAACATAGATCGATCCGTCAAATAATAAGCAAATAAAAAATCAAGTATACATTCTTAAAAGTTATGAATATAGAAAAAAATAACATTTCAATTGTATACCCTGGCAGTACTTGAAAACATAAACATTTTACGTATATTATGACGCAAGTTTATGATGAAATCCGTTTTTATCAGCTCCGAGCATTCTCCATGGTAAAGACCATAGAATACAGAGAGGACCCTACATACTTTCGGAGTTGGAGGTTCTACAAATTCAGGGACACTTCGGAATCTTCGACGAGACGTACGGCCCGACGCTGCATCGAGTCCAGGGAGCCATGCTTAGCTGAGCCGGTTATTGAATAGTCTCTATAAAATTACAAATCCAAGTGTGTCACACCGAAGACACTAAGTTCCATTACAATATCTGAATGTGTTCATGTCGTGACTGATACGCTCTGACTGGGGAGCGTGACGAGCGGTCACATTAGGGGCAATCATCAAATGGACAGAGAAACGTTTTATTGTTACGTAGTGGCCGAATGCGGCGCTTTGGGTGGCGCTGGAGGATTGTGTCCCCGCTTCATACTTCTATCTACGTGACCGTGATTCACATATGAGTCGCTTAGAGAGTTTACCTTGATAACTGTGTTTTTTCAGACTGCATTAGAAAACTGCTCATTGAGAAATCCGGTGACCATCGCGCTAAGACATTTTTCATACGGCGAATTAGCATGGAAATTTAAAGAGGAGACGCACAGAGCATTTTAGGTACTATGGGCAGCTCGGCGGGCATGGAGGAAATTTTCTGTTTAGTTTAGGATAGTATTAGTTGTAAGTTTATTTTAGTAAGTTGCTAGTTTAATTTTGTTTAGGGATTATGTTGTTTTTGTTCAAATATGTATTATTTGATTAAATAAAGAATAACTGTGTTGGTGGGAAATTGTAACGTTTATTTCGCATATTATTTTCTCTTGGGCTGACGGGTTATAGCTTCAGAACGTTTCGAAAATTACGATGCCAAAATTACAGCTTAGACTGAAGTTACGACCTGTATACGTACAAATATTCCGCAAGTACTGACAATTGTTATAGAACGCTAGAGTGAAAAATTGGGATGCAGAATTTTTACGGATAGTAAAGAGAATCATGTAACTTCACTTATGCTTATCTTTTTCCTCTTAGTCAGTCAGCGTGTTTGCGTCCACTGCTGGACATACGCCTCTCCAATTTTTCTCCAATCCTCAACTTAGCACTTTAAAATTCGTTGTTACTGCGAATTATATGTAAACTCGTCATCGGTAGCGAATAACGTGTGACTCACATTTCCATGAGTAGCCCACCAGGAATCGATTGGTCCCATTTTCGAAGCTAAATTTTGTACTCAACGCTAATTATCAGGCAGCTAATAAGCTAATTCCGAGATTGTCACCAACTTTAAGCTGTAGATTCCTGCTAAGAAGGGATTCTTTAAATTTCTGAACCATATTATTATATCTGAATCATATATATGAAGCGTTAAATCAATGTATGTAGGTATAATCTAAACACTGTGTTAGTAGGAGGCATTCATTACGGGAAGAGGGACTGTAGGAGAATTCCAAATTATGGGTATACAGCCGGTGTCGAAATTTAGTCGTATTCACTACGTATAATATTCACAACGTATAATAGTATTTTTTTCCAAAAAATTAAAACCATGCATATCGTATAATATTCACAACGTATAATGTTATACGTTGTGCATGAGTTTAAAAATAAAATCAACTCTTTGCATCATGCAGAACGTCTAATAGTCACAACGTATAATATTCCTAACATGAATTCACAAAAAAAGAAAACCATGCAGAACGTATAATATGCCAAGAAGCACTGCATAAAGCGCCCTAATAACGATACATTTAAGGCTGAAATTGCTACGAATCGATATTTGTTGAAGAGTAACAATTTGCTACAACGCTAATTGAGACGGTTGAAAAGTCGCGTGCGAGTATACGCTTTAAAAGTATATTCATAAGGGCGCTTATCGTATGAAAAGTTTTTGGATTATATGATATGCATGGTTTTCTTTTTTTGTTAAATAAAGATCATAATATTATACGTTGTGACTATTATACGTTATGCATGGAGAAATAAGTAATTTTATTTTTTAAACTTTTTCATGCAATACGTATAAGATTATACGATCTGCCGATTATACGTTGTGCATGGTTTTAAAATTTTGTTAAAATATGACATTATACGATCTGCATATTAGACGTTCTGCCGTTCCCCCGCGAAATTGGTAGACGCAATACCCGCGAATGGTATGTTTTGCTGGTTCGGGTCCAGCCTTGCAGTATATTCGTAAAGTAGTTATTTTTACTGGGCTCTTTCTTTAATTAATGTGTCCTTGCTTCACGGTCGATTATACATACATACAGGTCACATTCCTTGGAATAAGCGACGTACCTGCTTAGTACGAAAAAGTATATTTACTCATATAACGACTCTCATTCTCAATGAAAATCTCGGGTAAAAAAGAAACGGTGGTATGCGTGGCAGACAGTGATACTGATTATGTTACCGTGACAAAAGCTGATTGGATTCACTTCTATAAGTGCGAAGTGAAATGAAATTTGATATTTTTAATCATAACTGACGGGACTAACATTTCTAAAAGATTCATTGATGGCCTAATATTTAAATATCTGATGCTCGTATTTTTTGTTCAAACTTTTTTAGGGTTCCGCACCCAAAGGGTGAAAACGGAAACCTATTACTAAGCCTCCGCTGTCCGTCCGTCCGTCCGTCCGCCCGTCCGTCTGTCACAGGGCTGTATCTCAGTAACCGTAACAGATAGACGGCTGAAATTTTCACAGAGTGTGTATTTATTTTGCCGCTATAACAACAAATAGGTAAGATTAAAAAATAATTAAAATTAAAGGGGGCTCCCATACAAAAAAGTGATTTTTTTGTATTAAATATTTTACGATGGTACGGAACCCTTCGTGTGCGAGTCCGACTCGCACTTGGCCGGTTTTTTACAAATGTTCGTGCATATTTACCCAATTTGAGAAATACAAACAAATAGAGAGTTAGAGTTTTATCTTTAAAAATAGCAAGAAAATCTACCAATTAACTTCTTAACTATCAAAATTTTGAATTTATTTTTTAATAAAAATAAATGTTGTTTTACTTACGTCCTCATAAAACCGAAGGCTCTCATCAGGCCGGCAGTAATATTTTTCAAGAAGCGGCTAAACGTCCAGAAATATCCCCGCGCTTAGGAAGCTGGATTTCATTTACAGATATTCAGTTCAATAGCAGCTCGCCGCTCGAACCTGAAATTTGTTAGTAATTCTGCTTTGCGGAACGCTAATGGATTTGAGTTATTTACGCTTAAAACAAGTTCGAGCTAATTAGAGTTCCGTGGCTAGAGTGGCCCGCGTAATGTCGGCGTCGATCAACGACTTGTGGTTGCGAATAACCGGGAACACTCGGGGAGTTTTAACGAAAGTGTCGGTTTTTTTCTTTTTAATGACACTTTCTATAGTATTAGTAGCTACTTGTGAGTCACTAAACTATCTTCGTTGTTGTCATTTCATGAGTACGAAAGTTGTGTGATGAGATAAACCCAACAGCCCATTGTACATGTTCTGTGAAATATAATATAGGCCCTGGCATGGCACTTAGTTCCCATGTAGTGTGTTTTCTTGTTGATATAAAAATTGTATGTGGTATAAGCAGTTCAAATGTTTTTAGAATTACACCATCGCTGTAATTAATATTTTGAAAATGTACGGTTTCCCGATGTGCGATGCCGTACTTTGCCGACATGGTTCGTCTCCAACGATCAGTGGGCCTATATTCCGTGTTCAGGAATCAGGAATCTTTCAGTCGAGAAAACCGCCTTGATAGCGGTTGCAAAAATATTTTCTTGACGGAGAACCGCTTGGTCAACCGCTGTAAAATGGGGTTTTTCGACTGCCGTATTCCTGATTCCTGAGCACGGAATTCCAAGGATTGGCCCACTGATCGCTGGAGACGAACCCTGTTGGTCAAGCACGGCATTGAACACCGGCAAACCGAAAGTTTTAAAAATATTATTAGCAGTTAATGTTCAGTTCCATCGAAAATACCGGCCAAGCGTGAACGTGTTCACGTGCCGTGGGTCACGCCACTTCTGGACATGTTTCATTTCATTTCATTTCATTTATTTAAACTTTTTGGTAGTCAAACTACACCAAGTTACGTCACAAAGATCCGCGGATTCGATCAACCCAGTAAAGAATAACCCGCAAAGAAACTTCACGGGTTTACATAACATATTTTTCCGTCCACAATTATGAAATACATACTTAGATCTAAATGCTACTGCCAAACAATTCCTTGGCAGAACAGATTAAGGCAAAGAACAAAGAACAACATGGACGTGGGGCATTAAAACGTAGAATTATTATGTTTCATACAAAATGAGTGCTTCAGAAATCTTACAGATTTTTAAAATTGTAATGTTTGAGCAAAATGTATTAGTGATATTGTTATACTTATATTTTTCTGAATTTTCAAACAACCGTGATGGAAGAACAACCGTTTTGAATTTTTAATCCTTAATTTTCTTTTTAAAACATTTTCTCACCGCTGACCCCACGCTCACAAAATTATGTCCCACAAAAAAAGTTGAGAGAGCCCTCAAATACGTACAAGTTCAGAGATACAACTAACCCTAGTTAAACGCTTCGATGTTTTAACATTCCGTTGGTCAACTCATGTTAATAGATTTCAAAACGTGGTTGCTCCTTGTGCATGGATCGGAACGCCGCATAAGGATCCTAATCGGGTGCAAATCCAATGACTTCTCCTACAGAGTTCGATTAGCACTAATAACATACAAAATGGCCGACTCGTAGCCTCTGTCGCCTCTCCTCGCATCACACGACGCGTTTGCATTGCCACGAATAGAACAACCGACCAACGAAAGTAGGCGGAGAATTGCTTGTTATATTCAAACTTAATAAAAAAGCACTAAACAGTAAAAATTAATTTCAATTTTTGTTGTTACGATTTCTGTTATTTTTTGAGTCGGCGTCAGCCGGGCACGCGCTGCGCCAATCAAAAGAACCTAACCTAACCTAACCTAACCTAACCTAACCTTGGCTGACACCGACTCAAAAAATAACAGAAATCGTAACTACAAAAATGGAAATTATTTTTTACTTATTAGTGCTTTTTCTTTGAAGTCGGTTATTTTTTTTGTAAATTTTTTTTATTTGTTTATTTTTAGTGAATCTGCAGTATACTTACTAATTAGTACACTTCCTTTCCAATAAAAAAAGAATCACCGAAATCGGTTGGCGTTATATTGAGTTATTCGTCCATTTGTCGCGCACATATTAATACAAATTTAAGACTTTTATGATTTTCTCATGGAAATCATTGTCAGAACTTAACCAAATTAAAATGGGACCATTTAGGAAGCACTAGCTATCATTTAAAAAAAATATCATCAAAATCGGTTCACCCAGGAAAAAGTTATGAGGTAACAAACATTAAAAAAAAAAACAAAAAAAACATACAGACGAATTGATAACCTTTTTTTGAAGTCGGTTAAAACCCGGCCAAGTGCGAGTCGGACTCGCACACGAAGGGTTCCGTACCATCTTACAAGATTTAATACAAAAAAATGACGTTTTTGTATGGGGCCCCATTTCATTTTAATTATTATTTTATTTTACCTATTTTATAGCGGCAAAATAAATACACACTATATAAAAAAGTTCAGCCGCCTACCTATTACGGTTCATGAGATACAGCCCTGTGACAGACGGACGGACGGACAGCAGAGGCTTAGTAATAGGGTTCCGTTTTCACCCTTTGGGTACGGAACCCTAAAAACGCCTGACTTATCAACAGTGGACAAGTAGCAACATTACGGGGGTCGCCCTGCTTTCTAATATGAACTGAAGCGAGGCAAGGCGCAGGAGTCATTCATGGGCTGCGGATTGCGGGTGGTGCCGTGTAGTCGTGCGACGAGAAATGAGAAATGGGTTTGTAAACTGTTACTAGTGTAAAAACGAAGTATTCATTTTACACCGAGCAGTATGGCCGCTACAAGTTTCTTGTAGCGCACTGGATCGCGCACGCGGCGCGCCAACGAAAGCCCGTAGGTTGCGAGACGTCTAGACGCAACGACCCGCCAGCCGCGACTGTCTCGCTCGCGCAACGTAGCTGTAACCGGCTTGAAGCCGGCGAAGGGAGAGGGAGTTTTCTTTCATTTCTTTTTGAAACCGTTTCCGCTAACGGCTATCGGCATCAGCATTAACAGTTACTAACGTTTTCGAAAACCAGTGGAAACGCCCACGACTAGTGCCCTGCCGTTGTTCTAGCTACCTGCGGGTGCCTGTACAGTTTACGCAATCTCGCAATGTGAATGGCACTGCCAGCTCCTCTTCTCGCCCCAGGGAGAACGTCTCGGTGGCCACACACTCCTCTGTCATCCGGCAAATTGCTGCTTTACGATACAAATTGATCTGCTCTACAAGGTGCCAATTGTACTGACAAGGCCCATACACACTACATAGAATATGTATGTCACCAAGTTAGTAAGATTATTGAAACCGGTTTGGTTGAAAGAATCAATTAACATTTTTCTAAATGTTGGATCCATTTAAAAAAACAATCGAAAATTGGCTTCAAAAAAAAGATCTCAATAATTTTTGAATCTGCTCACAACATTTTAAGGTGGCCAAACCCGGCGGGACTAACTCGTACGCGGGCACGGCACAAAACTGTGCTGTTGCGCTCTGGGACCTTCTTTGTTTCAAAGAAAAAGACAGGATCCGTGATGAGGCAGATGCAACATGTCCACAAAAAAGACAATGTGCATAGTGTATGATTTGGTAAGATTTACGAAAATTTTAATTACAAAACGACTTATAGCTAAATAAACCACGCCTGCTGTAGTTAAAAATCTAACAAAAACCAAATAGATTATAAATATTAATTAAATAAGCTATGTCTGATGACTAATCTTTTTAAAATGTTATTACTTTATCATTGCGTAATACACCTCCAAAGTTATTGTATAAAACGCGCGAAAAATTCGAACTTACGGACCTTATAACTTAGAAACCAAACAAAATTGTACAATGCCAACGGTCATCAGATATCTATTTCCATCAAAAAAAGCTATTTCGAGCAAAATTTGGGATCTCTGACAAAAAATATGGGCGTGATCTTCTTTCCCCGTTTGTATGGGGAATTGAGCGGGATGGGCCACCTTAAGAGAGTCCCTTGAGAAATGCGACTTATATATAGAAGAGTTCAGCCGGTCGGACATGACATTTTTCTAAATTTGAACCTGCTTACAAAATTTTACCTATATTTTATATATTAATATAAGATAATAGTTATTACAATATAGATAATATTTTTTAGAATCGGTTTAGAAATGCGACCTGTAGAGGAAAACAGCCGAAAATGCGAAAGCATTATTGCCCAATATTGAAACGGAGCGAACTCATTGCTCGGTCAACAAAATAACCAAACATTTATTTTCTAGGTCAAATTACCTTGCCCTGAAAAGGGCGTAATTTGTCTCGCAAGAGTAATATAGAAAAGGATTACCTACTTATTACATATTCCTGGAAAAGCAAGGCCAAAATCGTTCTAAATATAATATTATTTTACTAAAGCTGAAAGACTCGCTCCACTCGGTAAGCAAACACGGGGATAATTTCAAGTCTTCCGATGCGTAAGTGCTTTTCCCTCCCTCTGGGAAATTCCACCGTATGATTGAGGGATTTGGCAGTACCGATGCGAAGTTCGAAGCATTACAGAAATACTACACCAAACTGCTATGTTCCTGCTTGATCTGGATAATCTCGAGATGAATTACAATCCAGTCTGTCGGCATTAGCTCGGTAAACTTGAAAGCAGTTCGAATGAATTGTAGCTATCAAATTGTTCATTATATATTTTTTTTAAAGAATGTTTTGCGCAGTTAATTTCTGACTGGACGACAAGTCCGGAGTCCTCACATTGACAATGTTAATATTGATTCGTAAACTATTAGTAGCTAGTATCTGTACCAATCTCTACTTAAAATATATGTGATACCAATATTATGCGATAGTAACTCTGTCTGTCTGTTGCCATTTCCCGCCTAAACCGCTGAACCAATTTTGATGAATTTGGGTACAGAGATAGTATAGACCTTGGAAAATGACATTGGCTATTTTTTAGCAAAATTTAAACTCGTATGGTTCACCCCATTATAGTACGGGGAATTCGTATAATATCCATATAATAATTCAGCCCGACATCAGTCAAAAACGACATTGAGCCGAACGGAGCCAGATACCTCAGCTAGTTATTTCTATATCCTGTATATAAAGTCTACATATTATGAACCTATATTTGAATTTCCATAATCCGATTCTGGTGCGAAAATTTCCTAATATCAATGGGAGAATTAAGACCAATCAGCATGCCGGAAAAACACCGACTCAAAAAATAACAGAAATCGTAACTACAAAAATGGAAATATTTTTTTACTTTTTAGTGCTTTTTCTTTGAAGTCGGTTATATTTTTGTTAATTTTTTTTTATTTGTTTATTTTTAGTGAATCTGAAGTACACTTACTAATTTTTACACGTCCTTTCCAATAAAAAAAAATCACCGAAATCGGTTGGCGTTATATTGAGTTATTCGTCCATTTGTCGCGCACATCTTAATACAAATTTAAGACTTTTATGATTTTCTCATGGATATCATTGTCAGAACTTATCCAAATTAAAATGGGACCACTTGGGAAGCACTAGCTATCATTTAAAAAAATAATCATCAAAATCGGTTCACCCAGGCAAAAGTTATGAGGTCAGCCTCGGTGGCCCAGTGGCGCGACACTTCGGCGATCGCTCTCCGAAATTAAGCAACGCTGGGTCCGGTCTGGTCTTGGATGGGTGACCATTCGACCGTTGAGAGAGGCTGGCCGTGGTTCGGATTCCACGTTAAGCTGTAGGTCCCCTTCCTTACTTACTAGGTGGTAGGGTTTATCCCGCCCGGGTTGGTACCATCGTATTGGATGAACGATGGTCGAAGCGGCAATGAAAATTGTCCGTGTTTTCCATCCAGTTCAATGTAGCCGTGCAATATAAGGAAGGTCCTGGCATGGCACCTAGTTCCCATGTGGTGTGTTGGGCTAATACCATGACAGAACTTGTGGTATTAGCCATCCATGTCCAGTCACATAAAAAAAAAAAAAGGTAACAAACATAAAAAAAAACATACAGACGAATTAATAACCTCCTCCTTTTTTTGAAGTCGGTTAAAAAGTATTAGATAAAGTTGAAATACTCGTATACCTAAACTAATCAATTAAGTTTACTATATAACTCTCCTTTACGTTTCAGCTGTACAGCTAGTTTAGGGGAGAGAGATCGCATGATTTGTGTATATATGTTCCATCTAATAAACATGTCATTTCAGTTTAAAACTAATCCGTTAATTTTAAATCTTGTAATCAATAATGTCGATAATGTTTCGTAATATTCTCGAAAATCCTTCTGAACTTCCCTTATAATCAGGTTCATACTAAATGGAGTCAATATGAGTACATTCCAGCGAAACTCAAGTCCCGAGAAACTTGTGACTTCCCGGTTGAAGCCGCAACCGTTCTCTCTTCAAGTTAAATGAATCAATTAAAAGTTATACAATAAGCCAGAGGAAAATGTTCAGTCGCTTTTGCTCCACCGGAGGCAACGTACATGTAAGATGTGTCACTTTGCGGTTTTAATCACAGCTTGAAGGTGCATCTGACGCATTTCTGGGGAAAACCTGAAGAAAATGTGGGAACATGAAACTTGAACACAACGTGGAATTTGTTTTTTATCGAAAGCAGAAAAAAGTCAATTTAATTTATATGTTACTTTAACAGCAAAGTGATAATGTTTTCGTGGAAATATTATACTGATAATATGTCACTAATACGACTCGGGAAAGGATTTTTAGATATGAAAGGAGATATTCAACCGGAGTATTGTTGAGCCAGTTTCCGTCGCAAACAATTACGCGAAAGTGTAAAAAGGCGGACTTATCACTGGCATTGGATACATTTGTTCGCTGACGTAATTGTCAGAGTAGCTCCGAGGTTAGAGCAATGGTCATGTAACCTGCAGTACGGGCATGAAATTTTCTTCTCAACTAAGGTAGATGATTTAAAATTCAAGGCTACTATTGATAGAAGCATTACTCAGGGCTATATTGCAAAATTCAAACCGAGCAAAAGTTCTAATCTGCAGCAGCAAGGTTGGAGTGATCGTCACAGTGTGTTGATTTCTTAGTTTTTTCGTTAAAAATCTATAGTATAGTATAGGGTCTAGAATTTTTGTTTTATTTTTCTGATAGCTGTGATGACTTGCTCTATCAATTGACTCCGTTTTATCGTCACGTACTGGGATATCCTGTATAGTTTAATTGATTTTATTTTAAGCACGTGGATATGTTTAAATAAAAGATTTTTATTTTTTTTCAGGCAGGAAAAATACTCAAAAATTGTCTACCAGAATGAATCTTTATTGAGTGTATCTTTAATACTATAAGTTGAGTAATTAAAACGTAATTTAAATGGATGATCACTTTATTCCTGCTCGGAAAAATATGTTTCCACGAGTTCGAAATGAAAATAATAAAAAAGTCATCAAACGAAATATTGAATATAATAAATTAATCAGAATTTGACTGAAAACTGAAACATGAAACGGAACCTCCATTAAGCTTCGAACGGCGCACGTAACTAGTTGGATCCTAGTCCAGTATAACTTACAAGAGCTTTTTAATTATCCTCCAGGGGCCCCTTTACCACACCATGTGATTATTAAGTTTTATCAAAGTGATAGAATGAGTAAGTTTAACATTATTATATCATAGGAAAGTAATACGGATAGTTACATCAATTAAGGTGGGCCATCCCGCTCAACTCCCCATAAATACGGGGAAAAAAGATCACGCCCATATTTCTGGTCAGAGATCCAAAATTTTGCTCAAAATAACTTTATTTGATCGAAATAACAACAACACACCCTGACACACCAACACACCAACACACCCTCACACACCAACACATCCCCAACAACTAGGTGGTGACTGAAAACCAGTGTCGCCTGATTGCTGTAGCATGCTGCAGCTTTTGTAAGTACGAACCATCGCTGAGTCACAGTCCTTTTCCTTAGGGTACTATTTTAGTTAATTTCTTCTATTTTTTTATATTAAGATTTTCTATTTAAGTGTAATTTAATTTATTTTTCTCTGTTTAACCATGTACCTTAATCGAATAAATGTTTTTCTATTCTATTCTATTCTATTCTAAAATAGATGTCTGATGACCGTTGGCATTGTACAGTTATGTTTGGTTTCTAAGTTATAAGGTCTGAAAGTTCGAATTTTACGCGTGTTTTATATAATAACTTTGGAGGTGGATTACTCAAAGATAAAATCTATTCATCTTAAAAAGATTAGTCATTAGCTTATTTAATCAATATGTCTAATCTATTTGGTTTTTGTTAAATTTTTGACTACCGCGGTCGTGGTTTACTTTTAACTATAAGTCGTTTTGTTATTAAAATTTTCGTAAATCTTACCAAATCAAACACTATGCGCATTGTCTGCTTTGTGGACATGTTGCATCCGCCTCATAACGGAGCCAGTCTTTTTCTTTGAAACATATAAGGTCCCAGAGCGCAATAGCACGGTTTTGTACGGTGCCCGCGAATGAGTTAGCCCGCCTAAGGGCCACCTTAAAAAAAAAAAAACTGCAAAACTAACGACGATGCAAAGCAATCATTTTGACGACAGTGTGTATGTGACGTGACCATAATTTTGAATCCTCCTTCATTTTATCTATCATCCATCAAAATATCTTATATTCAGAACAGTTCAAATAACTTGGTTGCCATTGAAACTTAATAACTCAATTTACCTCATTCTATTTATGACTAAAACCCTTTATAGAACTCTAGGTTTTCCCGCGGCATGCATCGGAAATTAATTCGAAGAACTTCTTTTTTTGTTAAAATTCTTTGAACGCAGTTTTGACTGCCTCATTGAAATCGATTTAGCTTTGCAAGAATAGGAAACTTTTCGAATAGAGTGAAAATTAGTTGCAGCAATTGCTGGAGAGTATGGTGAGTGAGTGACTAAAAGTTTACACGCGCGGATCTTCTAACTTGGCGACCGCCTATCGTGCAGAGCTGTCAAGCGTTGTCCTGAAGGAACAACAGGCTACAGCAACTAACCAGTCGCTTATTCCAAGGAATGTGACATGTATGTATGTATAATCGACCGTAAAGCAAGGATACATTAATTGAAGAAAGAGCCCAGTAAAAAGAACTACTTTAAGAATATACTGCAAAGCTGGATCCGAACCAGCAAAACATACAATTCGCGGGTATTGCGTCTACCAATTTCGCCACCGGCTGTATACCCATAATTTGGAATTCTCCTACAGTCCCTCCTCCCGTAATGAATGTCTCCTACTAACACAGTGTTTAAGATTATACCTACATACATTTATTTAACGCTTCATCTGCGTTGCGGACATTGACTGCAAAGATTGAATATTCAAACATATGTAGGAGAATTCCAAATTATGGGTATACAGCCGGTGGCGAAATTGGTAGACGCAATACCCGCGAATTGTATGTTTTGCTGGTTCGGGTCCAGCCTTGCAGTATATTCGTAGAGTAGTTATTTTTACCAGTCTTGTTTATTGAATGGCAAAATGGAATGATGGAATCGTTTGCAATTTGCAATTGCATATCTTAAGAAGCTGTAGTCGATAAAACCAGCAATGGTCCACCAAACACATTTTCTTTTTAAATCCTGAAAACATTTACGTGCAATTGTCTATTTAATATATCATAATATATTTATTTATTGTGGGGCTGTGAAAATCATGCAGGCCGGGTATGAATTACATTATTGTTTATGCTAGGATAATTTTATTTTCTTAATAGAGCGATGTGAGCTTCGAGATAAAACGTTATGGAAAATCTTTAACATCACATCACTACTAAGGTCCGCCCGTAAGCACCTGAAAATTTCGCCTCCCATACAAACGTAGTTAACTAATGATTTGAAAACCACTGTTCCAACTGACTTGATATTTGGTATCTAATATTAGGCTACAAATATCTGTGTCTGCATGCCTTTGTTTTTTATTCGGTAAATGTATTCTGGGTCAAACCACAGAGAAAACAAAATTCGTATGAAGATTTTCTTTTTGCATTCATTTCATTCGGTTTGGATTTTTCAAAAAAAACAAAAGCATGCAGACACAGATATTTGTCACCTGATATTAAATATTAAATATCAATTCAATTGGAATAGCGGTTTCCAAATGATTAGTCAACTACGTTTGTATGGGGAGCATAGCTTACGGGCCGTTCTTAATTCTAGCCTTAGATGAAGAAGAAGCTTTTTTCATCTAAGAGTCTAGCCACACCATCTAATATCTAAAATCCTGGAACTCTAGAAATACATATATTTATTTACTGCTTATACTTACTACTTGCTTTCATTTGATTTATATTTGATTACTAGTTATCGTGATTAAGAATATATTTCGGTCCCTTTAAAGCCTAATACAATGTAAATAAAACAAATTGTAAAATGTTTCACGTACCGCACATTTCAGTTCCTTTTTACCCCGAAAACCCCGTCATATAGCTGATATAAATGAATTCAAGGAATCTTTTAGTGGAAAACGATACGTTGATGCCATTAATTATGAGATATCGTCTAAATACTGTGTTCATGTCTTTTATTCTCTAAAGGGTTGAATTTACTTGATTTACGTATTTTTATATATAACTTAAATTTTTTTAAGCCAAAATACGGAGATATCTCATAAAAATAAAAGTTCATTAACATCACAGTTTTTTTTTGCCTCATGAAGTATTCAAACGCATCTATCTACAAACTGTCTCTAATTATGTTAAAATTTTTGGAAAAAAAACGCCATAACATACCGACAGTATTAAGAGTTATGCAAATTCATCCAAACCCCCTTTCGCATCATTCAATCCCCTTAAAAACTGTTTCGAATAAACAGAAAGTCACTCTGGAATTTTAGTTTCCACATTTTTGTTGCGCGTCGATGATTCAGTCGGTCAGTCAATTCGTTCGTAAGTCAGTACCCGAAGTCCTAGTTGTCACCTAGCTCGCTTTTGCATGCTATGTAATAGTTGTAAGCAATAAAGAATATTTTCATTTTCATTTCATTAAATTTTTTTCACCTAATCTGGCGTTTACGGCAAACCGATCAACTGGCGTTTTCGCGAGCAGTGGGCGTTAATCGAACTAACATTTGCGAGACCGAGTTTGATTTGACAGCTTTCTCAACGTTGCCGTAAATACGTCGACGTTGCCGTTTACGTCGACTCCGCGTTTTCATACAAATCGGAAGTCCGAGTTTGACTTTGACAGCTTGAAGAAGTAAAACCACAGGATATCTATTAAAAATGTGTATGGAGTTTGACGTTTTTACGGAAAACGCCAGTCGATCAGTTTGCCGTAAACGCCAATTTAGATGACAACTCAGACTCAGGATATGTTTTTATTGTATAGATAAATTAGTGTTAACCATCGATTGCTGTAACTGCCCGCCTTCTAATTGGAACTTTAATATCTCTATTGAACGTAATCGCACCCCCACATCAACGATCCGGCCGATATAAAACATTTTTATGGGCTGTGCGACGGGTTTATATTGCGCAAGTTTTTAATTATTATCACTTCTGTAAATTGCCTGGCTCTAATCCCCGGATGGGGCTTGCCGTTGTTACTCACAAAACATCCATCACAATTTCATTACGAATAGACTGGGAGTTCGATTATGCCGAGAAGTGTGTGGGAATTATTAGCAGGCCGTTAAAATAATTTCGGTTTAACAGTGTTAAAATCGCTCATTTGCAAAAGTCGAATTTTCATTGTGGGAATGTTCTGCGGTAAAACTCTAAGGGCTTCTCTGAAAGTGACTCTGGCTGTTCGAGTTGCCAAAACATTAATGAATGAAATGAAACACAATACTGGTTTGTACATTGCGAAAAATTTTGCACGGAGTGATTTAAAATTTCTCACCACAAGGATATCTTTTTTTGATCATTAGTTAAAAAAAGATGAAACTTGAAAACTATCTTTGGATTCTAGTAAAAAAAAAAAGTTATATTAATTCATAAATGGCGCTGACAAAGGAGATTGGAAATCAAAACCGCAACCAACAAATAACCTTCAAAGAGATAAAGAAGTAATATGCGTAAATTATAATCGCTGTCTTTATGCCGAGCCATTGGAGAGATAATTGGAAGTCAACGTGATCGTCGTTTACTGTATATTTAATTTAAAATTTAGTCAAACAAGAATACCCACGCAATAATATTTTAAATCAATTTAAATATCTAACAATTTCAGCTCTTTTAAACCGACTTCAAAAAAAAGGAGTAGGTTCTCGATTCGTCGGAATCTTTTTTTTTTTATTAAAACAAGCTCGCTTATTCGGTGTAACTAGATTGCATTCGCTTGGTTTTGGCCATTTAGAGATGGTATTATTAGAGATGGTAATGTTTCAATGTTACTGGGACTGGTCGGCTAAAAAAACACCCACCCTCATGATATTAGGCTAACAAACATACCGCATTCCCAAAGGAATGATGTGCCATGCCGAACGCTTCCCTTTATGAGAACGGCTTTAACTGGATAGAAAACATGGATCATTCTTCATTGCCGCTTCGACCACCTTTTCACTCAATACGATGGCATCAACCCGGTCGGGCTTTATTAGTAAGGGAAGTAGATTCCCTACAGTTATACAAGGACTCCGAACCATGGAACCGCTCTCATTCGTAACGAAGTGCACTTATCCAATTCAGTGTGCCACTGCGCTACAAGCCACTTTTCCATCGTATTTTGTGCGCCGATTTTTTTAATAAGAAGCTCAGCATATGGCGCACGCCAGGACCTCACAGAAGAAGCGCCTGACGGTGCCCACGCGCTTTTGGACTTTCACAGGGGCTGCTAAAACCATGCTGTCCGGTCAGGGTCTTTATCACACCATGGAAAAACCACGGTAGGGAGTCAATTCCATAGTTTGCCGACCCTATGGATAAAAGATATTTAAATCATATTTTATGGACAATTTAACATTTAATCACATTTGATGGCTGTATACACCTGAACATAGTAATTAAATGATTATAATTTTCAATGTATCTTTATGTTGACGTGATATGTGATATCCAAAATGACGATTGCTGTGTACACCCGAACATAGTAATTAGGATAATTTAGTATGACTATAAATCTTTTTTTATAACTTTGTAAGAGTAATGTAAACTACTCAAAATTGTGGTGCTAGTACTGAAAATGGGCAGCTAAAGCAATTTTTAATCAATTTATTAATGAAATTTGTATGTCGGCTCTCCTCGAACCGACAGATTGATAACGTGTCCAAGTGTAGGTATAGGTAGGATCTATGCATAACCAATGAAATGAAAATGAAATGAAAGTAAATGTAGCCATTTTCACCGGCACACTATAGTGAACAATTCCTTCGGCGAATGTGGAACGGGAACCACGAACAAAAACATGCAAGGCCTAGTGACCATAGAGAATGTCTCACACGCGCGATGTCACAGACGGGTGTCTCACCGGAAGTCCGGTCGGGCCCGGCCGGCACTTCCGGTCCCGCGCCACACTTCCCGGGAGCCGGAGACGTCTCTCATTGGGCTTGTTTTGGGCCAACATTATCTTTATATTTTCACCAACATTTTTTGTTTCACACCATTGCTGATTTGTTCTCACATGACTTCGTCCCTCTCTTATTATTTTAAAGAATAATGCCATGGCATTACATAAAATGACAGCGATGGCGACATCCGAAAGCGAATTGAAAATGACGTACAGTGGAATACATACCAAATTTACCACTTCCGGTTAAAAGTAAAATTAACGATTTTTTTTGTTAAATCAGTCTAGGTTTTTTCGTACATGTACATGTACAACAATGATTATATGTATGCCCTTAAAATTGTTGCCAGAAGTCAACCTATTCTCTCCGTTCATCTTTTGCTCGATTCCTTTCCGGTAACTGCGGTCTGTTGCCCATTGTACATTTACGTACAATCCATTTCAATTTTATGAGTAAAGAGGCTGTTCGATAAGTGTATTTCGTTTTGAATAATAGTTGTTCCATGGATCGGAGTACATATTAAACTGTAGGGCCCCTTCTTCTAATAGGTGATAGATTCAAACCCGACCAGGTTGCAGTGGCACTGGATGAAAATATGGTCGAAGCGGCAAGAAAAAAATCTGTTATCCATCCAGTTCAACTTTGCCGTCCTCATAAAGGTAGGTCGTGGCATGGCACCTTATTTCTATGGGACTGTGGTGTGTCGGACTTATGTCTCAATGGAGTTTGTAATATTACCAATATATGCTCAGTAACACAAAAAAAAAATTTAACAAAAAAAATAACCGACTTCAAAGAAAAAGCACTAAAAAGTAAAAAAATTATTTCCATTTTACGATTTTACGATTTCTGTTATTTTTTGAGTCGGCGTCAGCCGGGCACGCGCTGCGTCAATCAAGAGAACCTAACCTAACCTAACCTAACCTAACCTGGCTGACACCGACTCAAAAAATAACAGAAATCGTAAAATCGTAAAATGGAAATTATTTTTTACTTTTTAGTGCTTTTTCTTTGAAGTCGGTTATTTTTTTTGTTAATTTTTTTTATTTGTTTATTTTTAGTGAATCTGAAGTACACTTACTAATCAGTACACGTCCTTTCCAATAAAAAAAGAATCACCGAAATCGGTTGGCGTTATATTGAGTTATTCTTCCATTTGTCGCGCACATCTTAATACAAATTTAAGACTTTTATGATTTTCTCATGGAAATCATTGTCAGAACTTAACCAAATTAAAATGGGAATGGGAAATTAAAATAATCATCAAAATCGGTTCACCCAGGCAAAAGTTATGAGGTAACAAACATTAAAAAAAAATAAAAAAAAACAAAAAAAAAACATACAGACGAATTGATAACCTCCTCCTTTTTTTTGAAGTCGGTTAAAAAAAAGAAAGGGAATCGATACAGCCAATAAACGTACCCATTGTTGTTTTGTGTAACCGTGCTCATAAAGGGATGGTCCTGGCATAAATCCTCTTCCTTCCATAAACGGTGTGTTGGGCTAATATCATGACGGTGGATATGGTATAAGCTATTCAATACCAGTCATGTAAAAAAAACCGGCCATGTGCGGGTCGAACTCGCACACGAAGGGTTCCTACCATTTACAATAGTTGACCTAAAGAAATCACGTTTCTTAGGGGCCACCCATTTAATTTTATTTGTTTTATATTTTTACTATTTGTCGTTAAAGCGGTGTGGAGAGATGAAAAGGTGGGTCAGGTCTTGAGACCCACGGCTGCGCAGCTGCTCTCCTCTAGTCGTGATTTGAATGTTGTATATGTTTTATCTCGCTGGGAAACTTCGTTAGTTATAGACTTCATGTCTAGCTGGTAGCGCCATCTAGCGCCCGCCATGTTAACTAGCTTATATGCATCTGTTTGTTGCATTTGTGGCATGTGAAACTAGCAGCTCTCAGTAGAGGGCGCTAGGCCGCTACACCGGTAACAGAAATACACACTCTGTGAAAATTTCAGCTGTCTACTTGTTATGAGATGAGATACAGCCACGGAGGAGGCATTACCGAGATTTGCCATAAAGAAAACCAATTTTTTGTTTTCGTTGTTTTCAGTGAAAACTGGTGTTCGGACGCCTGGAAATCTAACTTTGATAAACATATGTTTTGTGCAACTCGATTCAGATGACTGACATAGGGCCGAGTGCACGAAAGGACAAAAAATCAAAATCAACGTCAAAGTATGATCTAACACGTCACTTTGTCTGGACAGTATGGGAGGAACTCTATGCGGATCACTAAAAGTGACGTGTTTGAACATTGATTAACTCAGCCGTCTCTTCGTACAACCAGTGCGATTACGCAAAATTTGAGGATGGTGCCGCGGTACGTGTAGGTGCGCCCCCGTCATTTCTAAAGCGCGATTACGAAGCCGTTTTTTATCCACCTACATCCAGCACGGACCAACCTGTGTCGTCACGATAGGCCAACTTCAGAATCAAGTTTGACAGCTGCGGGTTCATTCACGCAGCGGCCTGCCCGCATTTGACAGTTCTTTTGCGTTTCGTAATACCTATTCGACGCGAAATGTATGGAGTTGATCTAATGGCTGCGGGTAGCGCTGAGTGCCGCACCATTTTGAATGCATCGATTTCGTAATCGCAAAAGCTGTCATATTGCTGTAAGTACAGCAACCTACACCCAATTGTGTGCTTCGTAATTGCACTGCGGGGCATAGTGTCATAAACAATTGTTAAATGTAACATTTTAAGAGTCATCCTCCATTCGGGCCTAAATCACGTCCAGCCGTATATTATGATATGACCTCGACAATTGAAGAGCGTTGACAATGTTGTGTTTACGAGTACCGTGGGACACATTCAGGGATGCCTTGCATAAGCACGAGCTCTGCCCCCGCCCGGCTGGGCGGTGGGACGGTGGGGCGGTGGGGCGGTGGGGCGGCACGGCGGCGGCGGTTATGCGCCCGACGAGCCCATTCTACCCCCAAGAATGGCACAAAAAATACGACCTCTTTCACTTACGAAGAAAAACACTCCTTTATTGGGAAAGTTTTCGGGCGGGCACATTTTTAAATGTCGCCGAGTCTAAGGCTTATTGAATTCGCGTAACTCGCAACTTTGACATTTGAAGAAGGAAGTTTCTCGTAATTTAGGGTTGTCAAACTCTAATCAGGCTCTTACTAACAAATATGGTTAATTTATTTTCGTTCCATTAATCATCTTTATTGATATAATCCTTCTCCTCCTAAACGGTATACCCGATGTCACAATGGAATTAGCTATAGATAGGATCCAGTAGATAGCGGTTTTGCTAAGTTCCAATGTGTTGTCCCATTTCTTACTATACTGAGCGCGAAGCGAAGAGCGCGATCACATTTAACCAGGCTTCGTTCAGGTGAATATCGTAGACAAAACCAACCCGAGTAGAGCTGGAAACGTGGACTAGTCCACTAAAAAATTTGCGCACTTATATACAGAGAAGTAAAACTTTCTGTGCCGTTATTTGCACGTTAGTGTCCAGTTTCTAGTTTATCAAATGAAATAACTCGTAATGTTTGTAGAAAGAATTAAATGAACTTCAGAGAATTCATTTCCAGCCTACACACCGGTTTTGTACCCGGTGTAAATAGATGTTTACTGCGGTCTTTTAAACTCTTGTTTATATTTAATTTAAAAGAACAATTTGTTTCCTTCGCACATTATTCGTTTGTACATACAAAAGTTGTTTGAAATTTTATTAATTTTACAGTTACCGGAATAAACAATTGTTGTTTTACCAGACAAGTTACCTGGTTGAAGTAGGCCAAAACTTAGTTCATTATTGGTTCTTAATTTTTTACAAATTTTAAGATTTTTTACATTCAAATTAAAATTATAGTGAGGAAAAGCAGAGGTAGATAGCGAATAGCTTATTAGCAGTTACATTGATTGTTCTGTATTATAAAGTACAAAACATGCAAAGAACATGTGAATGGAAAAGCAAAAACTTATGCAATTTATTGTTATCACATTTTGGAAATTACCTGTAATGATAAATAACAAATGCATTTCTCTAATATTTAATTCAATTGCCCACCCTTCTGGCTTAAGGTGGCCCATCCCGCTCATCTCCCCATACAAAAGGGGAAAGAAGATCACGCCCATATTTCTTGTCAGAGATCCAAAATTTTGCTCAAAATAGCTTTATTTGATCGAACTAGATGTCTGATGACCATTGGCATTGTAAAATTGTGTTTGGTTTCTAAGTTATAAGGTCCGAAAGTTCGAATTTTTCGCGCGTTTTATACAATAACTTTGGAGGTGGATTACGCAATGATAAAGTAAGAACATCGTAAAAAGATTAGTCATCAGACATAGCTTATTTAATCAAGATTTATGATATATTTGGTTTTTGTTAGATTTCTGACTACAGCGGTCGTGGTTTACTTTTAGCTATAAGTCGTTTTGAAATTAAAATTTTCGTAAATTTTACCAAATCATACACTATGCAAATTGTCTTTTTTGTGGACATGTTGCATCTTCCTCATCACGGAGCCTGTCTTATTCTTTGAAACAGAGAAGGTCCCAGAGCGCAACAGCACGGTTTTGTACCGTGCCCGCGAATGAGTTAGGCACGCCGGGTTGGGCCACCTTAAGTAGCCTAGAAGTTTATATAAAGAACAGAAGCCAAACATCGGATTGAACAAGAATTAGTGATACGTGAAGGTATATAGAAAGATTTTTTTTTTATAGATTAGGTTTCCCAATATTTAATGTTGTGTTACCCAAAAAATATAAAAATGGTCCTAATGCATTTACCCCCGTGCATGTCGTAAGAGGTGACTAATGAATTTAGTTGTTGTAGATCGTCCATACTTACTAGGAGGTAGGGTTAATTCCGTTAAGGAACTCATTCAACGGTTATGACAATTGTCCATGTTTTGCATCCATTTCAATGTAGCCGTGCAACATAAGGAAGTATATGATTTGAGATTACCGTGATCAACACTCATTTTAGGGTTTGTGGAAAACGGCTTACTCACGGTGTGTCGATGATATTGCACGACATTTCGGACCAACCGTTTGGTCCATCATCAGGCGAGCAATCGTGCCGGCGGCGGTCAACAGTTGAACAGTCTCCGTCGATCTACACTGAGAAAAAAATATTGTTGGCCCAACAAAGAAACTTTAACCCTGGAGAACCGTCATAGTGAATTGGTTGCAACGACAACCTTTATTTTGTCGACCATATACAGGGTGTCCCGTAAGTAGTGGATCAAACGAATAGTGGGGATAGAAGAGGTCAGTGCCTATCAGAAACACCTACTTTAGATTCTAAGTCATTCCTAGTTTAGAAGTAATTAATTTATTTCTGATTATTTTTAAATTTTCAGAATGTTAAATAAAAAAAATATGTTTAAAAAAAGTTCATAACTTTTTCTAATTTTTATTTAAATTTATTGTTGCCGAATATCTTACCTTTTTAATAAAAATACATTTGCATCTAACTAATATATTATTTTAAATTTTAAATATGTTTTACGTAAAAAGTTTCAAATTTCAATAAATTCAACGCTAATTCCAACATTCCTGGTGCAAAAAAAATGTACTACCAAAAGTTTGCCCATAATATCAAAAACTTGTACACTTTATTGCGCTTCTAAAAAAGTATAATACCATTTTACTTTCATTTAAAAAAGTATTTTTTTCAAGTGAAGAACCGAAATGAGTGGTAATTTTCGAAATATCTGACTGCACAATATTCTAAGAAATATTAATATTGTTTATCAGACACTTATTGTATGCTTGATGATAGTTCTGAAAATATTTAAAATACTGGTATTTGTGTAAAAAAAAAATTTTACATGACAATCGACCATTATTTTGCCTGCAATTAAAATTAAATAGATTTTGTTAGTTCAAAATTTCAAATGGATTTTATTATGAATAAAAACAAAAATGCCTGTTCTCTAATCCATTTATTCATCGACTACAACAAGTGCTCAAAATTTCTCCCACCAAACCGAATGCACAACCGACATCTTCTAATAAAATTTATTCTCAATCTTCTCAGCGCACGATGGTTATTTTTTACGATACCAGCTGTTGCTTGTAATTTTTGTCGTAACTCTAGCTCATTCAAATTTTCCTTTTCATACACTGCTTCTTTAAAATATCCCCACAGGAAATAATCTAATGGGTTCAGATCCGGTGAGCGCGGTGGCCAGCGTCGAAAATTACCGCTCATTTCGGATCTTCACTTGAAAAAAATACTTTTTTAAATGAAAGTAAAATTGTATTATACTTTATTAGAAGCGCAATAAAGTGTACAAGTTTTTGATATTATGGGCAAACTTATGGTAGTACATTTTTTTTGCACCAGGAATGTTGGAATTAGCGTTGAATTTATTGAAATTTGAAACTTTTTACGTAAAACATATTTAAAATTTAAAATAATGTATTAGTTAGATGCAAATGTATTTTTATTAAAAAGTTAAGATATTCGGCAACAATAAATTTAAATAAAAATTAGAAAAAGTTATGAACTTTTTTTAAACATATTTTTTTTATTTTACATTCTGAAAATTTAAAAATAATCAGAAATAAATTAATTACTTCTAAACTAGGAATGACTTAGAATCTAAAGTAGGTGTTTCTGATAGGCACTGACCTCTTCTATCCCCACTATTCGTTTGATCCACTACTTACGGGACACCCTGTATACAATCTAACAAAGTAATTCTAGCAAAACATACTAGACATTGTTGCGCTCGCAACTTCCACTTTGTTACACTAACAAACAGTGACCAAAGTTGTTACAGTAACAAATACGACTTGTTTCAATGACAAAAAGCAATTGACAAAATAAAAGCTGTCCTGAGAAATAAGCTCGATTCGTTATAGTAAAAACTTATTTTGATGCTTCAACAATTTTTTTCTGACAACGTGATTTTTGTCACTGTCAGCCTCCTTTTTTCTCAGTGCAGTAAGCCATTTTCCACAAACCCTATAATGAACATAAGGAAGGTTCTGGCATGACACCTGGTTCCCATGTGATGTATTGAGCTAATATTGTTACATAAATTTGAGTGTATTTAACCATCCATGTTCTGTTGCAAAAACATATATTAATTTGTATTTTAATTATTGATGATGGACTGAAGATGAACTGACCGATTACGCCTTCATGTAATTAAGTTATTAAATACTTCCAAAATAATTATTCAACCCTACTGAATGGCTCACTTTACCCTCCAAATCTTTACTCTAGCTGCCATGACCACCCCTTCCTCTACAGCCGCCGCCCCGACGTATGAATGGTTGATTGATTATTGAATGGGTTTCCGTGAAAATAGCTTTTCAGCAAAGTTTCGGGTGCGGGAATCGGTCCCTGAAATAATGTGAAAATTCAATTCAAATTACTCTTTAATTCGATTAATTCTTCTTTGTTATAATGACCGATGACAGGCACCTGAATATATTTTGTGGGTACTTTGAATGAAAATTCAGCTTATTGTAAACGCAAATGATCCTCTTTAGCTTATTATATTTTGAAACTTAAATTAGAAAGTTTGAGGTTAAAAAAGATGTATTTTTAATTTTTAAGGCTGCTTATGACGCAAGGTGACATTCAGTTATTGGATAATTTCTCAGATAGTTCTTAACTTATTAAGCTCAAATTTATTATTATTATATAAGCTAAAAACCGGCCAAGTGTGAGTCGGACTCGCACACGAAGGGTTCCGTGCCATCAACACAAAAAAATCACGTTTTTATTATTATTTTTATAGCGGCAAAATAAATACACACTCTGTGAAAATTTCAGCTGCCTACCTATTACGGTTCATGAGATACAGCCCTGTGACAGACTGACGGACGGACAGACGGACGGACGGACAGCAGAGGCTTAGTAATAGGGTTCCGTTTTCAACCTTTGGGTACGGAACCCTAAAAAGTAATGCATGCGCAGAGTACTATTAAATATTTAAACAGAAAATGGTTCCATGCGAAAAAAACATTTTTATTTAAAACATCTAAAAAAATCCATTTGAACTTACAAAAATTATCTTTAGATTTTTTTTGTTTTTTATGCAGACACACCTGAAGTTATACAATAGGGTCGAATATCTAAAAAGCAAAGGGTCCGAAACAGATTTAAAGGTTTGTTGGACAGAGCGAATAATTCGTTTCTAAAACGTTATCTATGCTTTTTAGCTTGGACGATACCCTTTGAAGACTTTATGAAACATCAAATTATTATATCAATTACATAAAAGTATTCGTATTGATAAGATCTAAAAAGCACACAGTTCAATTGGATCTTATGAATAAAATTGAATATTTTGTTATTAATAGGAGTTTTGGATTCTTTGGGTTTTAAACCTTGTGCTTTTTGGACTATATGATGCCCTTTAATATTAAATTTGAGCTGGATAAGTTAAGTACTCTGTTAGATATTAACGAATAATTTAGTGTCACCTGGCGGCATACGCAGCGTTAAGAGTAATCTATTAAATATGTCAAACCTTTAGGGATTGCTATAATTTTGCGCCAAAATGTACACGGTGTCTCAGAGGATTTACTGTAAAAAAAAGAGTTATAAATGTTGGTAAAAATTTACCTACCAAAAACAATATGTTCAAAATAACTTAATTATGTTTTCGACATAATATTAAAGTGTATAATATAAGTTTATAATTAAATTGTTTTTATTAGTAATCGACGTTTCTGAATTTAACTTCTGCAAACAATGTAATCGTAGGGTTGCTTATTTTGTTAAAACTGTTTTCCTGCTTAGAAAATGTAGTTTTTTTTAAACTGGAGATGTATGACTACTGTCATAATATTCACCCAACAGACTGGATGGAAGACACAGACATGAGCAGGATTATCACCTAATAAGTAAGCTAAGCTATCCCCTATAGTTTTACGTGGAATCTGAACCAAGGCCAGCCTAAACGGTCAAAAATGGTCAACCATCCAGACCTCAACCGCGCTCAGAGTTGCTTCACCTCGATTACCGAACGGAAAGGCGTTGCAACACTGGAGTCGAGACCAACCTGGTTGTTACCTCTTGTTTATTGATATTGCCAATACTTGAGCAGAATATCAGAGACAAAGGTTTTTAGTCGATTTATGAATGAAATGAAAAAAAAATGTTTTACTCACACAGTTTGGGTTTTCCATGATATATCATTTTAAACCCTAAGTTTATTTAGCGTGATTATAAGCAGCCTTAACCCATGAAATTTATCAAGATCTTCGTAAATGAACACCGCAAGAAAAAAGGGACAGACAAAGCTTTATATATATTATATAATTATTTTTTTTAAATTGGTGACTACAAAGCCATTACACTAAGAAATGAACTCAATATCTTCCTCTCACCAAAACCAACACAGCAAACTGCTGAGAAAATCAAGTACACAACTCTTTATTTTTTTAATTGGTGACTATAAACCCACTGGCCAATAAGAAATGAACCCAAAATCTTACTCTCACCAAAGCCAACACAGCAAACTGCTGAGAAAATCAAATACACAACTCTTTATTTTTTTAATTGGTAACTTTAAACCCATTGGCCACTAAGAAATCAACCCAATATCTCCATCACGCCAAATCTAACACAACAAACTTCTGAGCAAATCAATTACACAATTCTTTATTTTTTGTAATTGGTAACTATAAACCCATTGGCCACTAAGAAATCAACCCAATATCTCCATCACGCCAAAACCGACACAACAAACTGCTGAGCAAATCAATTACACAACTCTTTATTTTTTTAATTGGTAACTATAAACCCATTGGTCACTAAGAAATCAACCCAATATCTCCATCACGCCAAAACCGACACAACAAACTGCTGAGCAAATCAATTACACAATTCTTTATTTTTTTAATTGGTAACTATAAACCCATTGGTCACTAAGAAATCAACCCAATATCTCCATCACGCCAAAACCGACACAACAAACTGCTGAGCAAATCAATTACACAACTCTTTATTTTTTTAATTGGTAACTATAAACCCATTGGCCACTAAGAAATCAACCCAATATCTCCATCACGCCAAAACCGACACAACAAACTGCTGAGCAAATCAATTACACAACTCTTTATTTTTTTAATTGGTAACTATGAACCCATTGGCCACTAAGAAATCAACCCAATATCCCCATCACGGCAAAACCAACACAACAAACTTCTGAGCAAATCAATTACACAACTCTTTATTTTTTTATTGGTAACTATAAACCCATTGGCCACTAAGAAATCAACCCAATATCTCCATCACGCCAAAACCAACACAACAAACTTCTGAGCAAATCAATTACACAACTCTTTATTTTTTTACTTGGTAACTATGAACCCATTGGCCACTAAGAAATCAACCCAATATCCCCATCACGGCAAAACCAACACAACAAACTTCTGAGCAAATCAATTACACAACTCTTTATTTTTTTATTGGTAACTATAAACCCATTGGCCACTAAGAAATCAACCCAATATCTCCATCACGCCAAAACCAACACAACAAACTTCTGAGCAAATCAATTACACAACTCTTTATTTTTTTACTTGGTAACTATAAACCCATTGGCCACTAAGAAATCCACCCAATATCTCCATCACGCGAAAACCAACACAACAAACCTCTGAGCAAATCAATTACACAACTCTTTATTTTTGTAATTGGTAACTATAAACCCATTGGCCACTAAGAAATCAACCCAATATCTCCATCACGCCAAAACCGACACAACAAACTGTTGAGCAAATCAAGTACACATTTCAGTGAAATGGAGAAACACCTTCGGCAAAGTACGTGCTGAATCGGCCTCCGGGGATGGAAACCGGAGCACCCTCTAAAGCGCATGCATTAGGCAGGCACTCGGGGAGATCGATCATTTGAGGAACGGAGAGAGATCCATTAAAATTTGTATAAAATATGCCGGGATGCCTTGAACCCGAGAGAGCATTATGAGTTATTCAAGAAATACACTGGGCCAAGCCAACTCCACGTCGTCATTGGGCTTTCTCTGAAGAAGGATTTAATGACAGATGAAGTTGAATGAAAGCTTGCACAAATAGAACTTCTTGTTATACTTTATTGAATAAACAAAGTGGGCCTATTTATCGTATTGGATAGAATATTTATTATGTTTGCTACATTAATTATTATTTTTATGTTCCGTGGTCAAATCGTTTTTTTTTATGCAACCTGACATGGATGGCTAATACCACACAACTACCGTGATGATTGCCATGCCAGGACCTTCCCTTTACGAGCACGGCTACATTGAATTGGACGGAAAACACGGACAATTTGTAATTGCCGCTTCGACCATCTTTTCATCCAATGCGATGGTACCTTAATGGCTTAAACTCTACCACCTAGCAGGGGAACGGGACCTACAATTTTACATGGATTCCGAACCATGGAGCAGCTCGCATTCGTGACGAAATGCAGATATCCAACTCAGAAAGAGAAAGAAAGTGGCGCATGCGAGGATTTGAACCCAGACCTCTGGTATGCTAGGCAAGTCCCCGCGCTACTAGGCCACTAGCCGCTCAGAACTGTTTCTCATATATAACTTCTTTGTTACACAAACGCTACCTACTAGTGTAAATTTCTTATTTTGTTTAAGCTGGGCTAGAACCGGTAATATATCATTTGTGTGCGAGTCTAAATTAGCCTTCTCTTTCCAGCAGTGTAAGAATTAGGCTGAGATAAATAGTCGTAACAGAAACTAAGACTAACGAAAAGTAGTACTTTGTGACGTCGATTCGCATTACTTTGATATTTCGTCCATACAAAATGTATCAAAGTGACGTCACAAAGTACCACTTTTCGTTAGTCTTAGTTTCTGTTACGACTATTTATCTCAGCCTTAGACTTCACAGCATTTTTCCCCTTCAAAGTGTACTGAAGGCGGCGAAACACATAAGATTGCTTATTGCCGGCGGCGGCTGAAAGCGTCGGATACTATTTCGCGGCGAGAGAGACGCCGCTAGACGCCTCTTATGAGAAAAATGCGCTCGCCTCGAGGAAATGATTGGATTAGGCAGCGACACTGTGCAAAATGTTCGCCCTCGAGCATCGGAGGAGGTGATAATAACTTTAACCGACTACACGAGTGGAAACCACCTCTATTTGTTAGCGTTATACATTTATTTTTATATTACAATAATGCACTTCAAATCTTGAATTGAAATGCGGGTTTAAGAATTTCTTAGTTCTGTAGTAAATATACTTTTTCGTACTAAGCAGGTACGTCGCTTATTCTAAGAAATGAGACATGCATGTACGTATAATCGACCGTGAAGCATTCATTACGGGAGGAGGGACTGTAGGAGAATTCCAAATTATGGGTGTACAGCCGGTGGCGAAATTGGTAGACGCAATACCCGCGAATGGTATGTTTTGCTGGTTCGGGTCCAGTCTTGCAGTATATTCGTAAAGTAGTTCTTTTTACGGGCTTTTTCTTCAATTGATGTGTCCTTGCTTCACGGTCGATTAAACGTACATACATGTCACATTCCTTCTTAGTTCTGTGTTTACAAATAAAGGACATTGGGAAATGTATGAACCGCTTGTTGCTTCTTGTTTATTTTTCGTTCTTTTTTTAACCGACTTCAAAAAAGGAGGAGTTTCTCAATTCGTCTGTTTTATTCTTGTTTCTTTTTTATATTTTTTGTTACCTCATTATTAATTTTTTTTTTCGTTTCGTTCGTTCTCGTTCTATCAGATGTGTTAATACAATTTTATTTCTTTACATTTAGTTAAATAAAATACGGCTGGATGGATTTAAGTCTATAATAATAAAACTAGGCTGTTTATTTCATTTTATCTTGAACCAATAAATCATAGCAACAACAAATTATGATAAGTTCCTGACTTTAGTTTGAAATTTTGTGCATTTCAATTATTACTTCATTTGCAAAAACATATGACTATAAATAAATGTATACAGTGAATTTGTGGAAATTTCGGAGTTCATTTTACAAAATAAGATACATTATTTATTAGATGGTGTGATCAAAAATATGTGATATATCAGATTTATAAGCACCATATTTGGAGGAATCAGTTCGATGGGATCACCAAAATAAACGTTACGCAAACGGTGGATACGTACCACAAATGTTTGTTATATTTGCAGCGGGAATGAAGCATACCGGCCTAAACCCTGAAAACAAGTGAATTCTCTTGATGATAGTTTGCAGATACCGTCTAAGATATTTTTTTTTATAAAAAAACTTCATATAACCTGAAGTGAATAAGATTGCAATATGGAAAAAATATATAAATAGGTATGTATCGTTTTTTTAATCTGCCAGTTTCATTTATTAAAACGAATATGCAAAAATCTGTGTCCGCAGTTCCCTGTGGTAAAAAAACATAACCCTGCTTCTGGCGCAGTCGAGTGAAAAGGATATTATTGATTAAAATACGTCTCAATAACATGAAAGAGAACTTCGTTTTTATGGTTCCGTACCCAAAGGGTGAAAACGGAACCCTATTACTAAGCCTCCGCTGTCCGTCTGTCCGTCCGTCACAGGGCTCTATCTCATGAACCGGCAGCTGAAATTTTCAGAGATTGTGTATTTATTTTTCCGCTATAACAACAAATAGGTAATATTAAAAAAAAACTACTACTAGTAACTAAAGAGAGACCCCATACAAAAAAACGTGTTTTTTTGTTTTAAATCTTGTACGATGGTACGGAACCCTTCGTGTGCGAGTCCAACTCGCACTTGGCCGGTTTTTTGGTTTTGTATTAGAGTTGGCCTTTTTATGCCTTTTAAAAGGCATAAATATAAAAGACACTTATCTCAGCAATCTTAGGTTTGCTGACGATGTTATACTGTTTTCCGAGTCACCAGCACAATTAGAAGAAATGCTAAATGAATTAAGCAATGCGAGCCGTGGAATAGGACTGCAATTAAATAAAACAAAAACAAAAATTTGCATAAATAGCACTAAAGATCCTATCATGGTAGACACGATCCTCATGGAATACGTGGATAATTATACGTACCTGGGAAAAACATCTCTTTCAAAAACACCAGAAATGAAGATGAAATTCAACATGACATGGAATAAATTCTGGAGCAATAAAGAAGTACTTAAATCAAATTTACCCTTGAATATTAAAAATAAAGTTATGGACTCTTGCATGCTACCCTGCTTGACATACGCCTCTCAAACGTGGATTATTAATAAAGCCACTTGAAACAAAATTCAAAAATGTCAACGGGCAATGGAACGCAGTATCCTAAGCATTAAACTTAAAGACAAAAAAAGAAATACGGATATCAGGAAAAAAAACTAAAATTATAGATGCTTTGGAACACTCTCAACGTCTCAAATGGAAATGGGCTGGTCACGTGGCCCGATATTCAGACGAAAGATAGACAAAAAAAGTCACACAATGGCTAGGCCCAGGCGGAAAAAGAGGAAGAGGACGTCCTAAAGAAAGATGGGTCGATGATGTAATAAAAAATGCAGGGAAAGACTGGACAAAGATAGCGAAAGAGAAAGGAGAATGGAAAAAAATGGAGGAGGCCTTTACCCGAAGAGGGGTCCTTAATTTTTAATTTAGTTCTAGCTAGTTTTAATTTTCTTTAACATGTATTTTAATTGAGGAATTAAAAAGGCTTAATTATTATTTATTATTATTATTATTATTAGAGTTGGCATTTGTATATATATCATGTATATG
This sequence comes from Incurvaria masculella, assembly GCA_946894095.1. Lineage (NCBI taxonomy): Eukaryota > Metazoa > Arthropoda > Insecta > Lepidoptera > Incurvariidae > Incurvaria > Incurvaria masculella. Next base: position 18,772,287 of record OX335653.1, on the reverse strand, counting down.
TATCGAACGAACCGCTCTAGGCAACGAAATATAGAAGATTCATTAATCATGTGAAGTTTTCTCCTTTATTTCATCGAGATTTTCTCGAAAGACACGTTCGAGTCACGCCGGTGAGCCACAGCTAGCGGTGTATGCGAGGCAGCACCCGCCGTTCCCTAGATGCGGGCACGCTTAGGAGCTTGTTGAGGGTTTGTTGTTCTCCACGCTTTGTCTTTGCAACTGCATTATGGTGTTCAGAGCGACTGTCTTGCTTACAATCTTCACCGAATACGAAAGTGCTGCTTTCTGCTGATGATAACAAGCTTTGTTACTTTTAGTCTAGTCGGGCGCACTATCTGCCTGGGAAATCCGATCCGTTTGTGAGCATCTTCCATACTTTTGTTTGGAATCATTGTGGAGAGTAAAGAGATGATCTGAGCGGTTCGTAGCCTAGTGGCGCGGGGACTGGATTAAACTTTCGCATTTTGAAAACATTCAAGTTAACGTTGAATTGGCATTGAGTAAGTATAGTCTGATGTGTAGGAATATTAATTGCAGAAGCGGCTCATAGCTTAGGAGCGCGGGTAATTGATTTCCATGCCAGAGGTCATGGTTTTGATGCCTGTCCCGTTCATGAATCACTTTATTCTTCTTCGTGTTAAAAATGGTCAATGTTTTCCACCCCGTTCAATGTAACTGTGCACATAAAAGGAGGTCCTGGCATGGTACCTAATTACTTCACGAATGCGATGTGGTGGGCTAATATCATGATGGTGGTGATGTCCAGTTCCATAAAAAAAATGGTGACCGAAGACTTTTTATGTGAAAACAGTATCTTTTCTTGCAGTGATATAGTGTTGTAGATCGGTCGTCACTCATAATGTGCGCCTAAAAGCTGCTGGGTATCCTGAGTCCGTACATCGGTGCTCGGTTAGGTATTTATTTCTAAATTTATATGTACCCAATTTTGCCAGTTATTAACAAGGTACTCGTTTTTTTCAAGTACAAGACAATGCGAATAGAAGTTTCAACGTGAAGCTGTGACTAGTTCTCCCTGCGGTACATCTTCATACCCCACAGCACACTTGGCACTCTCTCCACCCTACTGCCTCCCATCCTTTGAACGCATCCACTTGCAATGAGCGAAGCAACTCTCGGCACATATGATAGCCAGACAAGGTGCTTAATATCCACTAGAGACCTATTAGTCTACACACCGAGAAATATCACAAACGGTATAAGGTATAGTAATCGGTCAAAACGACATATAAAAATTTATGTTTTCGGAGCTTGAAGCATAAAGGGATACATAATTTTATTTTATAAACTACATGAAGTCAATTATAAAAAAAATCACTGCAACTACTGCTATTCAACCGCTTTTTGTAAGTGTTTAGTTTGATATTCAATTGTGAGAATTTATACCGATTTTAAATCAATTTGTTTAAAATCAAGCAAGAATAAAATTAAAATAGGAAAATTGATACTGAAATCATGAATTTTATTTCATTTATTTAAAACTTTTTGGTAGTTAAACTACACCAAGTTACGTCACAAAGATCCTCGGATTCGATCAACCCAGTAAAGAAGAACCCGCAAAGAAACTTCACGGGTTTATTTATTTATTTATTTCATAGGAAAATCAACAGTTTACATAGTGAAACTTACATAACATATTTTTCCATCCACAATTATTAAATACATACTTAGATCTAAATGCTACTGCCAAAAAATTCCTTGGTAGAACAGATTGGAACAAAAAAAAACTAATTGAAGCATGAAAATTAGAATTCATTTGTTGACTAATGGGGTAAAAAAGAAGTGGTGCATTTTCCCGAATCTCCAATAAGTGCTCTGTCATAGTGCACTCATGCAATTTTTGCATTCACTTATTGAAAACAATTATAAAATAGACATATAATAATTATAATTTAACATGCTCAAAAGTATCCAAGCATCCAATATTAAAATCGAAGCCAGCATAAACCGTTTATTAAAATAAAAAGTAATCATAATAATTTGTTTGGTTACATAAATCATTTGAATAAAGGTAATATATGTAAATTGAATATGCATTATATTATATTACTAAATTCATCAGGATAATAAAAATAAAATATATGGATGGAAAACACAGAGCGGTATTGAAAAGTATTCATCCAGTTCAATGTAGATGTGTAATAAAAGGGACGTTCTGGCATGGCACCTAGTTTCCATGAAGTAAGTTGGGCTAACATCATGATATTAGGTATTGTATTGGCGTTTATGTCTAGTCACACGAAAACATAAACCTCTGGACAAAGATATAAAATTTACTAATGATTTGCATGAAATATATAAAAAAAAACTTGGGAGGGAAATAGGGAAAAACATTTGGAAGGAGGGAGGTAAATTTATTTTGTCATATATTTCACTAATGTTTCTAAAATCACCGGCTTTGGTTGAGTCTGTGGATTGCGTAGAGATCCCGCGAGCCGCATACATTACTCTCGAGAGCGGCGACGTGGCAGCGTCACCGAGGTAATATTTTTAACACGTAACTTGACTTCAGCTGCAGCGCTCTGTACTTCGCGGTTTTTAATCTTCAGCACAATGTTATTAGTCTCCAGCTGCTAATGTGCACGACGACAGGATCCATGTAGAGAAAGGGATGGCTATTTTGTAGAGGTAACATGATGTAGGTGACGTATTTAGGAACCCTATCACTAAGCTTTCGCTGTCCGTCCGTCCGTCCGTCCGTCCGTCCGTCCTTCCGTCCGTCCGTCCGTCCGTCTGTCAGAGGACTGTATCTCATGAACCGTAATAGGTAGGCAGCTGAAATTTTCACAGAGTGTGTATTTATTTTGCCGCTATAACAACAAATGGATAAAATAAAAAAATATAAAAATTCAAGGGGGGGGGGGGCACACAACAAAACGTGATTTTTTTGTGTTAAATTTTAAACGATGGTACGGAACCTTTCGTATGCGAGTCCGAGTCGCACTTGGCCGGTTTTTTGTAATTCCGATGCATCCGTTAACATTTGTACTTTCCAGTATATTTACATATTATAGGGTCACTCAGAAGCTTAAGGCGGAATCAAGATCCAGGAAGTTTCCAAGAATCATATTTCTCTTCCACCCTAAGCCAACATTGAGGCCAACAATGTTTGTAAAACTGTATAGGTATGCTTCGGATCGTTGATATTTGCTACATTGGGGTGTTTAACCCACCAACATTTGTACTGTGTATATATAGATTGCAGCCTCAGATTACATGATGCACATACTACAAAGCTTCGATGATGTTAGTGTTTAGAGGCCTTTGACGTAGAAACTCAATTCATAGTTTGATTGCCCTTAACTTAACTAATTTGATGTATCGAGAAACATTATTTCTATTACAACAACAACGATTACGACTCATCTGAACAACTACTACCAACGTTTGCTGTCCGTCTGTCTGTTTAATCAGAACTGGAGAACCACTCATCCGATTTCGATGCTATTTGTATCGACGGATATATATTTTTTTAATAATATAAATTATACTACCCACTCTAACTTTTTTTTGTTTTTTTTTTTTGCTTTATACTAATACTCTAGAAATCATCACAATGTAACGATTACCACATTTGCTCATAAAATTATTAGCTTTATTATTATTATTATTATTACTATTACCCACTGAGATAACTTAACTGAAATGTATGGTTTTGGATAGGAATATCTTTCTTCAAATATTTATCTAAAACATTTCTAGAAAATATTTTTTTTTTCAAAATGTTCTGTAGTCTATTTTTTATTGACCGAACCGCAGCAAACGTTAATAAAAAAACGAAAACGTGTACGGGATTCACACAACTCGAATACAACAATTATAGAATAAAAAAACACGAGAAAAAATACAAATCTACAAACCTTTAAGATGTCGATATTGCTAAAGGCATCCTTATACACGCATAAATAATTCAATATCCTTTTATCAAGGTAATTCATAAAGTGTAAAAGTTGGATACTTTTTAGGGTTCCGTAGCCAAAGGGTGCAAACGGAACCCTATTACTAAGCCTCCGCTGTCCGTCCGTCCATCCGTCCGTCCGTCCATCTGTCACAGGGCTGTATCTCAGTAACCGTAACAGATAGACAGCTGAATTTTTCACAGATTGAGTATTGTAGTATTTATTTATTTGTGCTATAACAACAAATAGGTAAGATAAAAAAAATATTAAAATTAAAGATACAAAAAAATACAAAAAACGTGATTTTTTTGTATTAATTCTTTTACGATGGTACGGAACCCTCCGTGGGTGAGTCCGACTCGCACTTGACCGGTTTAATTATATGTATTTAATGGATACGACATTACCGTTATCCCATTAATTTGAGTTTCAGCGACATCTACATTTGAAGCACTGTAATCAGATTTTTAAAATGATCTCAACAAGTTTTTGATGTCGGAAACTTTTTCAGATTATTTTCAAAAATATAAAATGTTTGTTTAAAATACGACTGAATTAACAAAAAATATTGCTTACTTAAAAAATGCTCTAAAGAACAATCATTTTGAAAAATTAAATATGACTACAAGAGATTGAAACACGTTTGCGATTGCACCACTAACTGGTATGTCCCCGGGGAGAACAATATTGCACTGCTATTTAGTTTGCAAGCAATCATTAGTTTCTGACTACGTGGGTTCATATTCAGTTTATATATTTGTATTTTAAGTCATACAAGGAGGTTATATGGATATTGAGATAGTGTAGAATGAGTTATGTATTTGCATCGAGTGTCTGCCTATAACGATAATTAAAAATAAATGTTCTTACACTTTTTAATGAAAGCTTGTTTAATACCCGCTGTTTCATTTAAATCACCCATATGGTATGCATAGCTAGTCGACATTTAGCAATATTTATCAATTAAGTACATAATAACCCACAACTAATGTTTAAAAGTGATACTGTTAATAAAATCTGTAATTTTAAATAATATTACAGTGGAAAAATACACAATTAGAAATGAGAAAACAGTGTTTCTTGAATTTCAATTTCATTTATTTGAGAAAACATTCTTTAAGAAAAATTACATTTTTCTTTATTCTCACGTTTTCTCATAATTATATACTCGTGTTAAGAAAATACCTTCTTCCAAATATTTAAAACAATATTTTCTTAAACCAAATGGTTTTTTTGTCGTGTAGATATAACAGGATAAATCTATTTCACAACAGATCAATTCATTTACAAAAATAATTATTTGATTATTTTTTAATTATTTATTCATTATATGCCCCTAGGTTAATCAAGGAATATTTCCTCCAAATTTAAAATCTCCAGGTCAAAATAATTTCATTTCATTAAATTTATTTATTCAACTTCTGGTAGTCAAAAAGTACACTAAAGTCATGTCACGATTTGATCAACTCAGTGAAGAAGAACCCGCAAAGAAACTTCACTGGTCTATAAGTTATGATTTTTTTTCCTCTTTTAGGCTGGCTTTAGGCTGGAGGCTTTCAATTGTTTAGACTGTGCCAATAGTGGTACTGTTTGAAAAGAAATATTTATTAATTAACTAGCTTGTTCAATTGGTATACCTGCTACTAAAAAATTAAATGAAGAAATACATATGGATATTGAAATAATAACTTCCAAACCGGACTAGACACGGGGCCATATTAACAGCTTGGAAATGTAGTCTCTGATATTACCGGGTACAAAACGCGACAGAATATAGCGGGAAATTTGTACAAATTGCCTATGCGCACTACGTTAGTATCAAAGAGCACGACCCAGTCAGCTATATTGTTATATAATAGATTATCAGAAAAGCTCAAAAAAACTGTTAATGTTAAAAAAATTCAACTAAATCTAAAGGAATGGCTTTTACTAAAATCATATTATAGCTTAGAAGAATTCTTAAAAGAAAGTAAGGGTTAATTTAGGGTAATTTTATTTTCAATATGCTTCGTTCGTACACCTTATTATGTATATGTTCATTTTTTTTCTTGTGTTTGATTGATTTTAAGTGCTAATATGCTAAAATTATTAGCATTTGCAAAAATTGCCACACCTATGTTTAGGTAGCATTTTTATAAACTGAGTAAGTCATTGTACCATATTTTCCTACTTTAAGACTACAATGCATAAGTAATGTCTTGCAATAAAGATTTTTGAATTTTTATTTTGAATTTGAATTTCAGCATTAAAATTTAGAAAATATTTTTGGTGTAAAACAGATGGTTTTTTTAGAAACCGAGGCCCGCGAATTTAAAAGATATATTCAGTATTCTTAAAATTATTGAAAACTTAGTTAATAACGAAAATATTTATATTTTTCAAAAACCCACTTTGCCTCTTTTGTTAGACTCTTTTGCACACTCAAAGGAACAATGCCCTTACGAGTTAGATACGCATTATTTTCAAGTAAGCACTTTGTATAGGCACTCTTTTCAACGTAACACAGACATATTATGCTAGAACAAAGATATCATGCCCGCGGTAATAAAGCAAAGCCATTCTGAAATCCGGGCGCGGCAGGTCCGCGCCGGCACGAATGTGTCCACATTTTAATTATAATATATATAAAAAAAAGTGTAAAATATTTCGAGATTTACTGTCCGCCTGCGTACGAGAATGACGCGAACGCACGAACTCGTATCCATTACAGTAATTAAAGGAGATCTTTTTGATAAGCTGAGCACATGCAACACTAATAGGCCGAATGTGGTTGGAATATTTTGCAGGGTAAAATTCGTGCATATCGGCAATCGGAAATTGGTCATTAATAATAGTAAACGTTGTATAATCTTTTCATTACTGTAAGGTCAAAGGTCGCCTTTGTGAAGTCCAAAAAGCATAAGGTCCAAAACCCAGAACAACAATCGTGTGTATTATAATCTAATCTAACCTAATTGAAAATATCCGCATTCATAAGAGATTTGGACGGTATAGGTTTTTTTTTATGCGACCTGACATGGATGGCTAATACCAGACAACTACCGTTATGATATTAGCCCAATACAACACATTCTCGAAGGAATTTGGTGCCATGCCAGGACCTTCCCTTTATGATTTTAGACCTTCTGTTTTTAGACCTTCTGATTTTTGGACTTTTTGATGTTTCCCCAGTTCAGGAAAGTGAAACCAAAGATATTCACGATGAACTTAGGATATTACTATAGATATTACTTAGTTACTTCTTTCGTTTCAATGTTTCTTACTTTACGGTCGATTCTTCATACATATTCTGATCGTTTATAGCACACATTACCCAAAAAGTAATGGACTTTGACGCAACAACAATGGCGATACTAACATTTTCTTTAAATTTTCTTTTCATTTACAGATTGAATTATGTATTTTCGATTTTGCTTCGATACTCAAAACTGTAGGTACCCCTTTATACACACTAAGCCAGTGTAGCGGCAAGCTGCATTGTGTAACCTGACTGCTGCGTCGTCAGGTTACACAATGCAGCTTGCATTGTGTGCGCCTCACGCGCCTGTCTATATTTTAGTGAATATACGATCTTCAACCGAAGCACACGTGTTTCACTCGGGCCTAGCGAGTCGACATTTCATCTTCGCTAAATTGGTGACCCCGACGTGATCGTTAGAGTGTACAGTGAAAAGTAGTGGATGCGCAAAACATCCCCGGCCCGCCGACACCGGCCGCAGCGCCGCCCTCGGCTCAGCCGGCGCAACCCTCAGCGCCCCTGTACAGCAGCGAGATGACTGCAATCAGTCTTCATGCAAAGGTTCCGGAGTTCTGGCGTGAACAACCCAGGCTTTGGTTCCACCAGTTCGAAGCCGTCATCGCTGATCAGAACGGCGCTTCGCACTGGCAACTTCGTCATTACATCGCCCAGTACCATCGACCGACCACGTCAAATTGAATAACCGACAAGGACTAAGCTTCATCTGCAGCACCCTATCACTACACCAATCGTATCTTTACAACACAATCGTAGATCAAGGTCTCATCTGCTAACTTCACCATCGTTCTATGTGAGCCTAAAAACGCCAGTAGAATGTTGAACGCCTTCCGTCACCCAGTGTTTGACCGACTCACCGCGTCCCGCTGGGCACTCGACCGACTCACTGTGTCAAGGCGGAAGGGCAAGCCTGCAGCACTCGTCCCCCAGACTGTACGACCGACTCACCGCGTCTCACTGGGCACCTGGACCGACCCAACGCGTCGGTTGAGACGAACCTGCAGGAAGCATATAGCAACAAACAGACAAAACGACAAGAAACCACATGAAACAAGCCAATACCAATTATTCAAGTATCAAGAAGTTGCAGACAATGCTCTCCATGGACTTGCATTCGGTATTGCAACAACACGACGCAACGTGTAAAATTACAAAATGTATTTTTCATATTGACACATCATTTCGCCACTGAGCGATTTTTGCCATTCAGCGAAATTCCAATGCCTGCACATCACCGCCGCCGCCGACGCCGTCGACGTTCATCGCATTCAACAACACGATCGACCGACTCATCAAAATACTCTGACAGAAATGTTTTAAAACTAAGCGTGCAATATAAGTGAAGTGAACGATACGGTAGTGAGCTGGCGCTCAAGGTTACTCACGCAATAGTTCAGCTTATGTTTTTTTTAAATATTGTATTTCCTTTTCATCCCTTGCCCTACTCTAAGAGGGGAGGTATGTAGCGGCAAGCTACATTGTGTAACCTGACTGCTGCGTCGTCAGCTATCTTTATGTGCGCCTCACACGCCTGTCTATATTTTAGTGAATATACGATCTTCAACCGAAGCACACGTGTTTCACTCCGGCCAAGCGAGTCGACATTTCATCTTCGCTAAACCAGGTTGAACCACCTTAGGTCACGACGCACGCCATCGCCTGTAGGTATTCCCCGAGGTATCCTATAATTTAGAGAGTCCCCAATTCCGAAGAGATCTAGAGTCTCTTTCTAGGCTCTATCGTATATATCACAGAGAACCTTTTTCTGAGCTACATAAGGCCATCCGTTGATTCTCTTTCTACCATTGGTCAACGCGCAGCTGGCCAGAAATGCACCCATTCATTGTCTTAATTCCTGCAAGTACACAGTATCGATCCTCTAGACCTTTTGCCTACGGGCTCGTCAAACTGTGGTGGTATTTGCCCCAAAGTATAACCTAGGGTTTTTGAAACATGACGTAAAGAAGCACCTTGCCGGCAGGAAACCTTAGAGAAAATACGACTGCCATGGGCACCTCTTAACTGAGGGTCCGCTGTACGCCATATGCCACGGTCAACATAAAACAACGAATATCAAGTCATTAGGTGTGATTATTAACTAAAAATTCATTAGAGTGTGATAAAGCCACTTTTTTTTAAGTGAATCGATTACTGGATGCAAAAAGCTAAATAATAAACGTTATTCGATATGTCTATCCACAGAAGAGAAAAGGAAGGAGGCTTGTCATGTGGTCGTAACTCGCGACGTCTGCGTATCGACAAATTGTTTATATGATCGTATGGAAAGCCGACCGTGTTTCGTACTCCCGAAATGCATTCGTCAAGTTAGTTCCCACAGTGCCCACCCTCACAAAACAATACGTCTGCGACTATGTTTGCTGGTTGGTAGTTTTAGAAAATTGGAGATAGCGTGTCTTATGGTACGCACGCCAAATGCCACTATCTCCTTCCCTTATTGATTCGAGATATATCCTCTTTTGATATTCTTGCGAGGCCCTGGAAGCATGAAAACGTCGTGTCGCGATTAATTACGAGCCATTCGTCCCGCTAAAAGCCGGAGAGCGCATCAAAGCTTGAGTAACGGCTAAATAAGTTAGAACGGGTCCACCGCTGACGTTCGCTCCTTCGCAACCGACAGTGACCCGACTTCCTTCGCCTCTCACAAACTTCATTTCGCCAGTAATTTGTTGCGTAACTCGATCCAGCAGAGCCTCGCTACTAAGGCTCCCTCTAAATTTGGATCTCGCTAATTTTTCCCGCAAACATTTATTTTTGTCTGTCTTCGCTAGTCGCTGCAGCTATGTCATTGTGGTGCGGGAATTCGGCCCTTTGGCAAAATCACCGGGCGCGTGCTATGAATTGAAATAATATTGTGTAAGCTTTTTTATTTATTTTTTGTCTAAAATTTCAATGTCCTCATACATAATACATCATCATACATAAATGAATGGGCCTAAGAAATGCATACTTCGATGCATAATTCGAGCGGCTCGTAGCCTAGTGGCGCGGGGACTGGCCTAGCGTACCAGAGACCTGGGTACAATACCGACATGCACCACTGTCTTTCTCTTTCCGAGTTCGATAAGTGCATTTTCATCACGAATGCGAGCTGCTCCATGGTTCGGAATCATTGTAAAACTGTAGGTCTCCTTCCCCTACTAGGTGGTAGGGTTTGAGCCCGCCCGGGTTGCTACCATCGCATTGGATGAAAAGATGGTCGAAGCGGCAATGAAAAATTGTCCGTGTTTTCCGTCCAGTTCAATGTAGCCGTGCTAATAAAGGGAAGGTCCTGGCATGGCACCAAATTCCTTCGAGAATGTTGTGAATTGGGCTAATATCATAACGGTAGTTGTGTGGTATTAGCCATCTATGTCGGGTCGCATAAAAAAATATACTTTTTCATTGTCCATAAATTATATATAATTTATCAGCCATAGTGATTTCCATGAGAATTTATTATCGGACTTCGCAGCATATTTTGATGATTTATTTGGAAATGTGTGAGTACGGGAAGGTAATTACGAAAAAAGGAAAACTGCGTAATTTTGATTTTTAATGCAAGAGAAAAATTAAACACGTATATTTCTGCGTTTATGCTTGGGAAAAAATGCTTTCGTGTGTCTGTCCGGCATCCGGTCGTATTTTTCATAACCAATTCTCGTGAAATATTGTTAGCAGGTTCGATAATTACATGCATTTTTTTAAGTAGTCTCGGGTTGTAAAAATAGACGGGGCAAAGGAAAGAATAATATTTTCTGGTTAACCTTATAAACATCCAATTTGTTCAATTGAAAGTGACATTTCAACACTTTAACACACAACTTGTGGTGCTTACTTTGCGTTTTTGTTGCGAGGTTTTTAAAAACATCGAGAATCGTCATTCTATCTATGGTTTTAAGAGCTAACTGCATTTTCTAAGCTGTATTCCCACAGTTTCCCTTAACGAATATTTCATGATGATCTTCATATTATATTTGAGTGCATCTTTGTTCATGCACGTTTTGCGTCACTCACTTAGCAAAATGAATCGTGAGGCATATACATACTATGATCAAAACGTTCCGGGAATTAATTAATAAAAAAATGTGTGTTAATTTACGGATACATTTATTTCATCACCTTCAAAATAACAACCGTCTGAAGCGATGCACATACGCCAACGCTTAACCCATTCTTCCATACACTTTTGATAGTCCGGTGAAGGAATGGCTTTCAATGCCTTCGTCGCATTTTCTTTTATTTCATCGATGCTCGAAAATCTCTTTCCGCGAAGGGGTAATTTAAGTTTTGAGAACAGGAAAAAGTCACATGGTGCCATATCCGGAGAATACGGTGCCTGTTGGATTGTATTTACAGCATGTTTGGTCAAATAATCGGTCACGATGCGCGCTTTGTGAGACGGAGCATTGTCATGGTGCAAAATCCAAGAGTTGTTTTGCCACAATTCCGATCGTTTTCTATGCACAGCATCTCTCAAACGCTTAATTACGGCCAGATAGTACTCCTTATTGACTGTTTGACGATTTTTAAGTACGATTTCTTGAACTTTTTCGACGTTATCATCGGTAGTTGATGTTGAAGGGCGTCCACGACGAGGTGCATCGCCAACTTCTTTGAGACCATTTTTGAACGACGAATACCACTCGTATACTCTTGTTTCTGAGAGAGCAGAGTCCCCGTAGACTTTTTGTAGCATTTTGAATGCATCAGCACAAGAGATTTCGTTGGAAACACAAAACTTCAAACAAATTCTTTGTTCAATAATTTTTTCCATTTTGAAATGCGACGAACTTCAAAAACTTGATTGATATAAACAGACGCCAAACAATTACTAATGACGTTTAATATTTGACATTTGGCAGGAGTGTCAGGGAAAGGTGTACCAACCTGAGAAAAAAAAATTCGAATCGGTAAAGCGTTTTAAATTCAAACTACAAATTCCCGGAACTTATTGATCATAGTGTATGTAGAAGATATGATTTGAAGTAAAAAAAGGTTTGATTTATTTCTGCATTTTTTCGCCTTTTACTTGCGAGGGCCAACACTGGAAAAAATAATCAGTGAATGTGTCTGTAATTCCAATAATAACAACCGTCTTGCTACGTTAAAATTGAGCCAACTAAGTAGATTGGTTACTCTAACTGAGTGAAAACAGCGTAAAACATTAAATGTTACTGTACATTTTTGTTTTTGTTTTAACTGTGTGCAGTAACTGTTTTCTCTTACTGTTTCCCTAACTGTGTGAAAATTGTTTCTAGCTTTAGTATTTTTTTCATTCTTACTTACGTCTTATATTCAGTGAAAAAGTACTGTTAATGAATCTGTTAAATATCCTGTACCTCTTTAAACTGGACAGTTTATTTGTAGTCAGCTGTATTGTTCAATCTGTCAAGATTATGTCTGCCTACATAACCAATACGGTAAAAATAACTAAATAAGTAAATACATAAATAAATAAGTAAATAAATAAATAAATAAGTAAATAAATAAGTGAATAAATAAGAAAAACAGCCGGGTGGCCACCCGATCCGCATAGAGACGGCGGCGCGGGACACAAGAGGGGGCGTTCAGCTACATACAACCAGATTAGCTGTTTTTCTTATTTATTCACTTATTTATTTACTTATTTATTTATTTATTAATTTATTTAGTTATTTTTACCGTATTGGTTCTGTAGGCAGACATAATATTAATAACAACGATTGTTGTTTTTTGTGTTTGTTGTAGAGACAGCACCATAACCATCAATCTGTCAAGGTAACTGTTTAAAAATAATCTGATCCGTGACACGTGTAACTTACACCAAGCTGTATTGTTCAATCGGTTAAAATAACCGTTTAATTCTAACTGTTTTGTCGGCTCATTGATAGATACTTACCGTAATCCATTAATAGTAATGAGAAATATTTTATCATAAATGACTGATTTTTACCGTGCGCATTTGGATCTAATTTTTTTCAGCATAACATCACAAGAAACTTTTCATAAAGCCCTCTAGATTTTACAGTAACTGAAAACTTATCAAACGAAAAAAAAACCCGTAAGAAATGTAAAATGTACTTTACTAACCCAACATGGGTTTTTTACAAATAAAATGTTTAATACAGGAGAACTATTTATTATGAAAAGATAAAAACATATTTTTTATTTTTATTACTTGGTCGTAAACGCTGAACCTCCACCAAAGACTATGCGACGCAGCCACAAATCCAATTACTTTCTCGTGCTGAATAAAATGACAAATATTTCCACAGATCCTCTCCGCTTCTCCCTGTGGCTTTCCAATCGTATTCCGTTTTTATAAGATTACAAACGACGTTATAAGTGATGTTAGTCTTTTACTAGACGTAAAAGACTAACATTTCCTTTCAAAAAAAATAAACAAAACAAACTTTGTGTTGCAAAACATGTTGGCCACCCTTACTTTAGTCAGAGATAGTTTTAGTAATTTTGATTTAAATTTGGTTTCAAGCTTGAAAGGGAAAAATGATAAAAACTAGGTTAGCCTCAACTTTTTCACTGAATAAGATATTAACCTACCTATTTATATAATTAATCAAATTGAATGACTTATTGAGCTCAACGGTGATGTGTACCGATTTAGATAAAATGATAAACTGTTTTTAAAAAACCTAAATTTAAAAGATAACTTAGGTTTCATAAAGCAGTTACTGCTACATGATACCTAAGTTATCTTTAATATATATTTTTTTAATAGAAATTATTATTTTAATTTAATGGATTTAATTTAATTTAATACAATTTAAGAGAAATTATTTTTTTATTAATAAAATGATTATTTTAACATCGACAACTTGGCCTACTGTTTGCCAAGTTGGCCATTTTAAAATATTACTTTCTAAAATAGCATTAAAATGTATCGACAATTTAAAGATAATCACTGCACATTAATAAGTAAAATAATTATTATAAGTTCAGTTTAAGAACTTGTGTCAGTTATAAATATTATTAGATACCATAAGCAAGTAATAAAAAACAATATAATGCTGCGAATTTTAGTAGTGGCTTTCACACATTTTTTATGGGTTTTTAAGTAACGTGACAACTTTACACACTCCCACACTTAACACATAATGTGGGGACCATGCCAGGGCTTTCCCTATATTGGACAGCTACATTCCTCATGAACACAGACATGGACGTGTATTCTTGGAATTCAGTCATTGCGGATTCAGTAGAGTTAACAGAAGAAGAATTTACTTTGACATTACTGTTAACTCTACTGAATCCGCAATGACTGAATTCCAAGAATACACGTCTTGTTATGCCAGTGCCTGGCGTACGCCTCTAGTGGCCTCGTAGCGTGTCTCTCCAAACTTAAAACAAAAGATTATTGCAGCTTTTGATCTTTAATTGTAGTGCTGTTGCGATTGGTCGATTCTACGTTCATAAAAAAATAAATTTGTCACCTTTTTGTTTAGAGACGAATGATTGCATTGCGACGCGCAGTGAGAGAGAAACGGAATAGCGCTCGAGTTCCATATTCCGAGTGAAGGACTGCTGAGTGACAACATTCCCGCTAAAGTTCAATTTATCCAGACGCACCTTGTTGAGTTAGAGCGTACGCGAGTGGGAAATTCAAGTTTTTTTTTTCGGGACTCAAACATGTTGTCACACACCGAGCATGATCGTACGTAGCGTACATCGAAAGTACGAGCTTAGTACGTCAGATGTTTTGGCTCAATGGAGGAGCTTTTAATGGGTAAGGTAGCATTTCGTATTTAACGGTAAACTTCCTTTTTTAAAATTTTACACACCCAGGGATGTAAAACATTAATATCACATTTGGGGAATACGTGTGGGGGGAACCGGAAGTACAGTAGAGTGCCTCGGCAGCGGTCTCACTTCTAACGAATACAATAATTGTGAAGGGGAAGATGGCTGGTAGGAAACGGAGTAGAAGGGATAGGTTCAAACGTAGCATACTGTATGCTAGTCATAACGTTCGGAAGGGGTGACAGTAGGGGAGAGGTAGAAGCAGTCGTGCTACGGATTACTCGTAACGCTGCTTTTGCTTGTTGTTATTGATTTGAGATGATAGTTGCGTCCTTAATTTTCTTAAAAAATATATCTTAGTCAGTAAAAGAAATTAATAATTTATGTCTACCAACACACGATAAGAAATAAGTTTTTCTTATCTATCACCATGTGTTAGTCAAAAGTTCTAATTTTTTTTTACGTAACCAGATATGAACTAATATATATGAGCCCAAAACAACACCCACCGTATATTGCACGGCTGCATACTAGATGGAAAACGCAGACAATTTTCAATGCCGCTTTGAAAAGCGCCAATTCAATGTGATTGAATCGAATACCTAACACGGTACTACCAATTTATTAAATTATTTTTTTAAGCTAACAACTTGACAATCGATACAATTCTGTATCGTGTTTTTTTTTATTTTTTTTATTATTATTATTTTCTATTATAATTATTTTCTCTGACATGGGTACTACATTGTAGTATGAATTTGTTTATTTACTAACTTATATTTAATTTGATATTAACTTGTATCAAAAATGACGATGGCTTTTTACACCTGAATAATTTAGATCATAATTCCTATTAATTTAGAATAAGATGTCATTATAGTAGTCAAGAGTTTGCTCCTCACCAATGTATATAATGTTCTTATAATAATGTTCTTTGTGAGCAGTAGTAATCAATCAATCACTGTAAACTAGTTTGTAAGTATCACTGGAAAAAATAATAATACAATGACCAACCTGACGAAGTTTCTTGTCGGCTCTTCTTCGCCAGAAGTAATCGAACCGACAGGAAAAAAAAAATGACGAATCCGAGAGTGTAATATACATCTCATGGAGGAAATAAAGAAACTGAAACTGAAACTGAAATTGTACGAACCCGGGCCGGATTAACCCTACCGTCTAGTAAATCTATCTAAAAGCTTTCATGTCCACCTGTCCATGCATCCCTACTTATAATTTCACTAGCCACCCGGCCCGGCTTCACGCGGCTGCAAGTAATGTGTGGTTTAAATGTCATTTGCACAAAAACAAAAAAAAACTTGATTCGATCGCTACAAACTCTACCGAAAAACCCGCTGATTTGATCCGGGGATTGCCTTAAAATTGCATCAAAATCGGCCACGACGCGACGACTGGACATTTACCCGGACGGAGATTCTAAACTTCCAAACATCCACCCGACAGAGTGACAGCTTCTAAACTTCCGAACTACACGGGAGCACCGCTAGCTAGCTAGTCTGAAGATTGCATCAATTTCGGCCAAGACCATAGACAACACAGAGTCAACGGGCGAAGGTGAGACCAAAATTATTTCATACAAAATGTACGGAAATAAATGTTTCAACAATTTTTTTTTTCATAAATCGCCTTGTAGTTTAAAAATAATTACCAGAAGTTATATTTAAATTTTTTATTCGAAATAATGAGAAAAAGTTAAGAAATATGAACGACGAAGAATCAGTGGGTCACCTCTTTATTACTTAAGCCCATTTTCATTTTCAATTTTAGGGTTCCGTACCCAAAGGATGCCAACAGAACCCTATTACGAAACCTCCGCTGTGCGTCCGTCTGTTCGTCTGTCACAGGGCCTCATCTCAAGAACGTAGTATAATAGGTAGGCAATATAATAGGTAGGTATAATAGGTAGACAGGTGAAATTTTCACGGAGTTTGTTTATTTTGCCGCTATAACAAAAAATCGGTAAACTAAAAAAATAAAAAATTTAAGGGGGCCCCCTTACAAACTTTGACATTTGGACAAAAACCGTGATTTTGCGAGTCCGACTCGCTCTTGGCCGGTTTTTCTTTAATTTATTTATTCAAACTTTTGTCCTAGTCAAACCTACTACACGTTAAGTCAAAAACGGATAGATCCGCGCATACGATCAAAGCAACTACTGGTTTACCGGCTCAGTCAAAAAAACCTACATATGTAAATGGCGACCCATCAACCTAAAATGATTTTTAATTCCGGCACAGTTTAAGTAAATACATTTGATCACCTCTACCCTTTTAACCGGTCCCGTAAACATGCAATTTTGTCCAATTTTCAGGGTCAACATCCGCCTCGGCGTGCCACGGGGTCGGGCATGTGCCACGCCTCGCCCCGTGAATGCCCACTGCTTTTAATTACCGGCACACCCACCCATTACCAACCTGTCACGCTGGGTCATACCGGCCCTGTTTCTCAGACTACAGCAGTCAAAAACGATGAAAAAAATATCGAGTTAGGCACGTATCTGTTTTTTATCTTTTGTATTCTATTGTTTTGTTTCATTCATTTCAGGTAGGTAAATGACACTTAAACATGTCAAATAGATACAATCCGCCTGGGTGATCTATTTTCAAGCAAATTGGAATGGACAATAATATTTTACAAGTGACAAAAATATTTTACAAGTGACAAAATAAGGTTAACGCATAATTAAAATGTAAATAAGTTTATTAACCTTTACACAGAATGTTATAATTACATACTTTTTGAGCAAAAGCATTCGGTTTAAGCAAATTTCCGAAGCGCTTATTTTGTATCCAAATTGTATAAAATAATCCAGCAGTGACGGAACCCTCGCCACGTGAACATGTTCACGTTTAACTGGTTTTTTTATAACTTGGTTGTAAACGCTGGATCTCAACCGGAGACTTAGCGACGTAGTAATTACTTTCTAGTGCTGAATAAAATAAAATATATTTACACAGTTCCTGTTATTATTCATAAAGAATAGTCTTAAATTTTTTTGCATGGTTTATATGCCGCTATCTTGGCATTAGCCCAACGCAATGCCTTTCCGTAGAAATTAGGTGCCATGTCAGGCCCATCCCTTTATTAGCAAGGCAACATTGAACTGGATGGAAATTCGGCTCGCTCACGAAGGGGAATCATGCAAGATTTAACACAAAAAATCACTGTCTTTGTATGCGGACCCCATTTTTTTTTTTATTTATTATTTTAACCTATTTGTTGTCATAGCGGCAAAATAAATACACTGCGAAAATTTCAGCTTCCTACCTATTACGGTTCATGAGATACAGTCCTGTGACAGACGTATGGACGGATAGACGTACGGACGAACGGACGGACGGACGGACAGCGGAGGCTTAGTAATAGGTTTCCGTTGGCATCCTTTGGGTACGGAACCCTAAATTTTATTCCGGTCAATTTTATTCGTCGCTTCGACCACCTACATACCTAGTCAACCTTTACGATGCAGCGATGGTACCAACCAATACGGGATTATCTTACCACCTGGTAAGGGTGACGGAATATATTCAAACACATATTACCCGGATATAAACAAACATAAAACACAGACATATACAGATTGCAGACTTAAAATACACACATAATTCACACACAATCACACACCTTCACACCCTTCATTCATACACAAGCAGTACATACCCTCACACCTCACCAAACTCACACACACTCACACGGCAGCGGCTGAAAACCAGCGCCAGGCAGGGCAATTTACGTACCTCCCTGGCATGCTGAGCCATGGCCATTTTTGCACACTATTGTTATTATAATCACTATTTCAACTTAAACTGTTTAGTAGTAATTTCTTTACGATAACGACTATATAACACTGTAAAAATGTGCAAAATAAACTGTATTTTTCTTTCTTTCTTTCTTTTAAGGGAAGAGGGCCTACCGTTAAACACTATCAGGTCTATTCAGAGTGGTCCGACTAACTTTAATCCGCAGGACTAAGCCGGTTTTTGTATGGTTAGTCCGGTGCTAATCTCGTACGAAGTTTTGACAGGTGCTCTCTGAATACGACTGTATGTTTTTACATGGATTCGAAACCACGAAACGGCTCGGAATCGTGAGGTAATGCATGGATCTTGCTAAAACTATGAGCCAGGGGGAAAATATAGGAAGCAAGGACCCGCGCTCATGAGATAGATGAAAAACTGAAACATCCGCTAAAAATACTGAAACCATAATTTCTCAAATTATTTACATGATAAATTGTTAAAATGATTAAAAGGAAAGTGAACATGTTTTAAACATACATTCCTAAATAATTTTGTTGGTAAATAAATATTTCTAAATATTTTTTGCAACTATCGCGATAAAGCGCCGTAACATACGATCACAGCACACGTATATCACTTTTTTTCATTTTCAAGATCTCTTCATGCACGATGTTGTAAAACCCGATTTGAATGCTCTATAAAAACATTCTGGAGCGATCAATTCTTTTCGGTGCTCAAATAAAGCGAAAGTATGACACCCAATTACTTATGGACTGAGTCTTGATAGGCTAATATCATGATAGCACGCGTGAAATGTCCGGTTTAATTTGTACCGTATACTGATTAAATTGAATTGAGTTTGCCTTCTCTCCTGGGGATGCAGCGTACGATGATGAGCCATCGATAACAAAGCGGCCCGAAAGCGGCGGTTTCGTACATGATTGTCCGTCATAGATTAAAGAGGATGGGAGAGAGTGCTAACGTCATATCAGTGTTGAATACACTGGAAAAAAATCTCATTACTATTAGGGCCGTTTTCAACTACTGGTGATTAGCTTATTCGCCACAAATGAAGGACCTTTATTAACAGCTTGCGATCAATACCAGTGATCAATGAGTGATAATCAGTACTTTAGTAATAAAGGCCCTTTAATTGTCGATTAAATTACGTTAAGTATTTATTAATGAGCCAATACAGTTAGTATTAAACGGTTATTTTAACCGCTACCGCTTGTGCCGCTTGTTACAAATAATACGTGTGACAAATCAGATGATTTTGAAATGCTTATTTTAACGGATTAAACATTACGGGTGACTACAAATAAGGCTTGCAACTGTCCAGTTTCAAAAGATACAGGAATTTGAACAGATTGGGCAGGACCTTTCACTGAATATAAGACGTAAGTAAGAATGAAAAAAAAAACGAAAGCTTGAAACAGTTTTCACAGTACAGTTACAGTTAGGGAAACGGTAAGAGAAAACAGTTACTGCACAAAGTGAAAAAACAATTAAAACATACAGTAATATTGAATGTTTAAGACTGTTTTCACTCAGTTAGAGTAACCGGCTCTATTTTAATGTTATAAAACGGTTGTTATTATTGGCATTACAGTTAGATTCTCTGATTGTTTTGTGTAGGAACAATAAAACTCCACAGGTGGTATTAAAATTCACATGTCAGAATACAATATTTCATATTTCATTTTTCAAATTCTTTATTCAGTGGAGCATATTTTTTCAAGTATACAATATTACATTGTAAGCACTTAATGCTATAGAATACGTCATGTTAAGTGTTTCATACATATCAATTGATTACATCAGTACAATACAATAAAAAGAAAAAGCCTTTAAAGTTGTCCAAAAAATAAAAAAATAATTATACTAATTAAATTAACTTAAAAATAATAATAAATAGAAACCAAAGAATATAAACTATATTTTGATGTACAATGATTTTACTTAATTTATAGTTAAATTTGGAATCAGGCTTAGTTTAATAATGGTGCAACTAGTTCTGGCAGTGACGGGAGATGGCGCCGGTTAGCTTGTCTTAGTACTTTAACGTTTATAGTTCTCGTCAAACTGTAATCTATTATACTGCGTGTAGTGAAAAGGAAGTAGCCCGTAAGAATATTTACTTACTTAATTTATGTTTAAGTTACGTTACATTTAATTACATTTAACTTTGAATTTGTTCTACGTACACACGTGTTATTATGGAAAACAAATGGAGCCACAAAAATGAGGTCTCAAAGACAGCTCACGACGTAGGTGCATGCGCACCGTCTAGGTGTATGTTTCAGGAAGACTGAAGAATATGTTCTGTGAATATGCCTTGCCGGGCCGCACTGCCACGGTACTTCGCGCGCGCGGGGGGAGGAAGTTCCCAACGCTCGCAACTGAGGTGTCGGATGACAGTGTGTCATACCGCCACAGTGCCAACGAAAGCAAGCCCTCCTCGACAAGTTTTGTACATTACATGACGTTACCTATCTATACGTTCTTCTTCAATCTATGTCGTCCGTGCACCTCGCGGGCGGGACACACCGGAACGCGCGCTTATCTCCGGCCCCGCCCGCGTCGGGAAATGCGAGTTTTTCCGCTAAACTAACTCACCGCTAATGATGACAACGCGCCGGAGATAGCGCGGCGATGGGCCGCGCCGCCTCGTGTGACGCCTCGTTACTATGAATACGCATGGGCTGGGGGCGTTGGATCTTCCTCGGTGCGCTGAGAGCGGTGATTTAGTTTCTTGTACAAGTCTAGTATCGCGGTTTATGCGGAACGCATAACAATAATACCACCCAAGAATCGGATGCAATAATAGATGTGTTATACAGAGTGACTCACTCCTGATTTCAATCTATAAAAATAATTGAATAATGTCAGTTGTACTTAAAATAATGTTAATAGTATCATCTATCATACAAAATTGTATCCGACCCCCTTTTTATTATTATTATTTTTGTTGATTTTTATTATTTTTTTATTTTACTTATTTGTTGTTATGTATAGTGGCAAAAAATACACACTCTGAGAAAATTTCAGCTGCCTACCAATTCAGGTACCGGTTCAGGAGATACAGCCCTGTGACAGACGGGCGGACGGCCAGCGGAGGCTTAGTAATGGAGTTCAGTTTTTACCCTTTGGGTACGGAACCCTAAAAAGGAAAGTGTACAAATTGGGGTTTTATTTAGGAAAAGTAACATCATCAAGATGCTGTCTTTCTCGCCTTACTTACTGCTTAAGGCGGACGCGTGTATTTGTTATAACACGCTGCAATAAGTCGTTTGGGATAGAGTTGACTTCTTCAATTATTTTTATCTTCAAGTCTTCGAGACTGGCAAGCGGGTAGGTAAAGTCCGTTCGTTTAAATCGCTCCATCCACGTCTTTATTAATTGTAAACTTGTTGCATCACGGAAACACCGGATATTATAATGTATGAAAACTATGCGTCGCCCTCATCATTACGAATGACGTTGAGCGGGAACGTCCACCTTAAGGATGTTCCGACCCATACAATGTTTTTTTTACACAGAACGCAACAAGTATTGCACTTTAAGGCACGAATTCGTCAAAAATATTAAATATAGCCATAGTAGTTGCAGCGAAAACACATTCACAAATTCAGGTTTAATGGTTTCGTTGTAATTGCCGATTAGAAGTTTTACACCGTTAGATGGCGCTGTTAAATAAATTGTAACAAAACCAATAATCCTGTTAAATAAATAATCAAATTGTGAAATTGTTTTCGCTGCAAGTAATATGACTATATTAAACTTTTATTATGAATTTGTGGCTTAAAGTGCAATACTTTTTGCGTTATGTGTGCAAACAACTTTATATGGGTCGGAACAGCCTTAATGCAAACAATAAAGGTCAAAGAAATTCTGTCACATTTCGGTATTGGCCGTCCTACAAATTATTAGTTCAATAAAGTACTCCAGGTTACGCAAAAATATATTCTGGACATATAATAGAAATATGATAATATCCTAGTTAGAACATTTTGAAAAAATTAATGTTTTAAAATACTAATTTGACTTGCTAACTGATAATATCGCTCAAGAAGGTCATCCTCGCAGGATTCAAATAAACCATTGTTTTTGTCGAAGTTTCTCCATCTCACTCTTTCAAGCTAGTAACGCTCAATATGGAAGGAATAAGTTTTTCAAGCGAACTTTTCATTCGCTTTGTCCCTGCAGCTTTCAAAGGGAAATCTCTGCGGAAAGTCCTCGCTTTTATCTCATCTTGACATCCGCTGCAGTCCTTCGAAATCTATGTTTATTATTTCTCTTTTCTGTGTCCGTCCTTCTACCGGGCATGCTGGTGCCAAGTGTAACATTATCCTGGTTTGACGTAGGAAAGCATGGCTCTATTACGACTATCAAATCACTTATCGGAAATCGTTAAATAAATAAATAATTAAAAAATAAAAAATCTTTGCGCAAATATGGGTAAATCTTTGAAGGTTTAAATAGTTGTTAGAACTTGTGACGATTTTTATGGAGTGATCGGAATTTGTCAACTACATATATTTTTCAATCTCGTCGTGCATTCGAACCCGCGGTATTCGACACAGGACACCCTTAACAACTGACCATACTCCGGCCAATAGCCATAACGATATTATCAGCTAAAATGCAGCGACTATGCAAGCAGCCTCAGTGGCCCAGTGGCGCGACACTTCGGCGATCGCTCTCCGAAGTTAAGCAACGCTGGGTCCGGTCTGGTCTTGGATGGGTGACCATTCGACCGTTGAGAGAGGCTAGCCGTGCTTCGGATTCCACGTTAAGCTGTAGGTCCCCTTCCTTACTTACTAGGTGGTAGGGTTTATCCCGCCCGGGTTGGTACCACCGCATTGGATGAACGATGGTCGAAGCGGCAATGAAAATTGTCCGTGTTTTCCATCCAGTTCAATGTAGCCGTGCAATATAAGGAAGGTCCTGGCATGGCACCTAGTTCCCATGTGGTGTGTTGGGCTAATACCATGACAGAAGGTGTGGTATTAGCCATCCAAGTCCAGTCACATAAAAAAAAACAAACATGCAGCAGCAACTAAGTAATGGAATGACAGGCATAACATGGTGAACTTACTAATGACAATTTCGGATGCCAAGGAACGAAGGATAAAACCAAGCTCGCCTCAGAAAAGCTTAGAGTCCTTAACACGTCAACCCCGAGGTATTCCGGTATTCTGAGAATCTTCAACTTCGAAGATATGTGTGTAGGGTCTCTGTCTGTGTTATATCTTTTGAGAATGGAGAATGTTCATCGGAACTGCATAGAGCTGTTCCATCGTCACTTTTATATTACATCTCGACGCGGAGGAGGCAAGCAATGTATGGAAAATATACTCTGATCCCAAACGTACCGTTTTCAAGAATCTACTTATTTATAAATTTCTGAGTGGGATTTTGGGCATTGCTTGATTATTTCATGTAAATATGCAATTTTTTTTACAAATTAAGAGAATGTAAAATTGTCTACAGATTTCCTTCAAACAGCATTCAAAATTATGCATTTTGCTCACATTTGAATTCCCAAAAATATCTTTTTGTCGCCAGAACAGCTTCGAATTACAATCCCACACCTGAAAATTTTACTGAGTAGATCTTCCAGTGCAAATAATTTGGCAACAATTGTCAATAAATAATATTTATATTTAACTAATATTAATTACTTTAGAGGTTTTAATATTAAAGAAGGTTACCACCGAAAGATATATTTAAAAGACGTAACACGTCCATTTTATATTCAAGCATATGCTAACAATTAAGACCAATATTCATAGTACGTTCGACTAAAAGTTAATATCGCAGAGTACTCGTTAATCTAAAACGGTTAAGCATTGAAACTCATCTAAAATACCGCCCCGCAGGCACGCTCGCGTACCTACACCGCTAGATAGGGGCTGAAACCAGAACGAGGCATCGTTCCTTCAGTTAAGTGACTAGAGCTTTTGGGAACGGTCGCCCGCGCGCTCGCTCTTCGGTGACTGTCGCGTCGCGTCGGAACGAAAAATGGACTAAACTTGCTGGAACGTAGATTAAATATCGCCGGATGACTCTATCGCATGGATTAGGGGATGGAAGCAATGTTAGATGAGCGGCAGTTTGGGCACACGTGTAGAGCTGTTGGTTGTGGGGTTATTAAGATGCTTTGAGGTGTTCTAGGGTATCCGAGAAGATGATGCGAGTAGAAGTTGTCGGGCTGACTCTGATGCTACTGCTTTTTGGGGGTAAGTTATATTGTAATATCAGAATAAGACTAAACTTTTTTAAGTTTAGAATTACACAAATTAAACTGTTATAAATGTGTGTCATAATTTCGTCGGTGTTGACTTGAAAGTTGGTACTTGAACAACATGTCAGTAAAATGAGTCCACTGGAAATTTAATGTATGGTTATAAGCGTTTTAAGAATATTTTAAATAAAACTAAAATATTTAGTTAATTGAAAATATCTCTGGGTATGGAAATTACTTTTGAAAAATGTGAAAATTTAAAGTTCAATTCTCATTGATAATTTTATGTATTTAATGGATACGACATTACCGTTATCTCATTAATTTGAGTTTCAGCGACATCTACATGCAGGACCCTGCTTCCGACGAATGTCACGACCAATAAATTTTTCAGATTATTTTCAAAAAATCTGATTACAATGCTTCAAATGTAGATGTCGCTGAAACTCAAATTAATAAATTCTCATTACTTTTGGGAACACAGGTTTCACTGTATATATTTTTTCGTGACTGTATTACTTACTAAAATGACTTTATATCTAACTGGATGGATTGCTAATATTATGGTCATGATAGGAACTTCCATTTTTGAGCACGGCTACATTGAACTGAATGGAAAATACCGACAATGTTTCATTGCCGCTTCGACCATCTTTTCATTCCATGCGATGGTACCAACTCACGCGGGCTTTACCCTACCATCAAGTAGGGGAGGGGGTGCTACAGTTTTACATGGATTCCGAAACAAGGAATAGCTTGTCTTCGTGACGAAATGCACTTTTCTAACTCAAAAAGAGAGAGTAAGTGGTGTCAGAAATCAGAGTTCCGCAGTGCGATTACGCAAAATTTGAGGATGGTGCCGCGGTACGTGTAGGTGCGCCCCCGTCATTTCTAAAGCGCGATTACGAAGCCGTTTTTTATCCACCTACATCCAGCACGTAGCACGTAGGCTCTCTAGTTGCGATGAAGCTACTGCGCAGTAGAATCAATTTTGACAGCTGCGGGTTCATTCACGCAGCGACCTGCCCGCATTTGACAGTTCTTTTGCGTTTCGTAATACCTATTCGACGCGAAATGTATGGAGTTGATCTAATTGCTGCGGGTAGCGCTGAGTGCCGCACCATTTGTGAATGCATCGATTTCGTAATCGCAAAAGCTGTCATATTGCTCTAAGTACAGCAACCTACACCCAATTTTGTGCTTCGTAATTGCACTGCCGGTATGCAAGGCAAGTCTCTGTCTTGCGCTGATGACCATAGGTTCAAAATAAAAGATATGCATCACTTTTGTTCTTGTTTGAGATTTCATGGTACAGTTTTATGGACATTGAGTTTTTTTAGAGAACTGAACATGTATGGCTAATACCACACCTACGATATTATTTTACCAGCTCACCACAAAGGAACCTGGGGCCATGCCAGAACCTTTTTTAGGGTTCCGTACCCAAAGGGTGAAAACGGAACCCTATTACTAAGCCTCCGCTGTCCGTCCGTCCGTCCGTCCGTCCGTCCGTCCGTCCGTCTGTCCGTCTGTCAAAGGGCTGTATCTCATGAACCGTAACAGGTAGGAAGTTGAAATTTTCACAGATTATGTATTTATTTTGCCGCTATAACAACAAATAGGTAACATAATAAAATAACAATAATTAAAGGGGGGCCCCATACAAAAAACGTGTTTTTTTTTGTTAATATTGTGCGATGGTACGGAACCCTTCGTGTGCGAGTCCGACTCGCACTTGGCCGGTTTTTATGCTACACGAGACTTCATGGCTCGGAACTGATGGAAAACTGCAGATTACTTTACGGATTAGGACAGTTTATGTTCATGAATTAAAAATAGTCGAAGTTATTTTAGGCTGTATCGGGAAGGATAGGTGTATGTACTTTGGAGATAGAAAGTACTCCATATTAGAAGTAAAACAATCCTTATCAGTCAAATCAAAAATCCTTTACAGACCAAGTTTTTACTTGGTCCCATTTATTCCTCCTTCTAACATTGAGTACTTTCCGAAACAACCTTTATAGTTACAGATACTCTATAACCCTTCATTTATATCAGCTGTATTGTTGCGTCGAGTGCTAGAAATGCAGTCGAAATTTAACAGACTTTTAAAACATCTGCGTTATCAATGCGATGCAAATATTTTAATTTTGATTTGTCTTTCATCCATCGTTTTGCCTTGACTGATATGGATAGTTTAAAAATAGATCGTAAGCAGCCAAAATTAGAGTATTGCATATACTATACTAGCTGAGGTACCCGGCTCCGCTCGGGTCAATGTCGTTTTTGACTGATTTCGGGCTGGTCAAATTCAGCCTGCGTTTGCAATGTAAGCGGGAAAAATGTAATTATTTACGACATCACATTAGGAACCTCAAAAATAACAGTATTTCTCCACTATTTAATCGATGTTATTATACACATAAACGTTCCTCTTCAATCACTCTATCTATTCAAGAAAACCGCATCAAAATCCGTCGCGTTGTTTTAAAGATGTAAGCATACATAGGGTGGAGGGACAGAGAAAGCGACTTTGTTGTATACTATGTAGTGATTTACGTACCCTGTTCAAGTTTATTGAAAATGTTAGTGCTTTAAATTGAAGTCGGTTTGACCTTAAATGAAAATTATTAAATCACCCTTTTTACTTATTTTTCATCTCCGTATGTTTTAAAGGGCTGGAAGTATATTTTGAAGATCAGTAGATTTATTATGGTTTTTCCAGACGTTTTGCATATTTTCGCAAAATTAATACATTTCGCTACAAAATGGTGCTTTTTAAGTTACAAATTATTGTATCTAATGACAATATGACAGTATTCAATCTGAAATTTTGCCCTTAGTAATTAATCTCTCTGTCTGCTAGATTTGGTTTTCTAAGGCTGCGCTAGCTGGATATCAATTGTTATAGAACGCTAGAACTGCAGCACATTTTGCCCCAGAAGCGAACTATCAGGTTTATGGGCATGCCCAGGGCTGCGAGCATAACCCGGCGTATCGGCCACGCGAGCAGTCCGCGCGTCGATTGACCGGCCAAATGTGCCGGAAAATGGAATTCCCCCCGCCCGCTCCCGGCCCCCCGACCCCCTGATAGGTCGCAACTTGCCCGCGCAAGCCACCTACATGACCGAGCAGCCGGTTGAACCTGTACAGTCGCAGGCGGTCCAAAGTGTGCACTCGATGTTGAAGGAAAAAAATTAAGCCATTATAGTCAGCAAAAAAGTCTGCCTACCTGACTTTTTACTGTAAGAGTGCTAACACCACACCAACTGTCATCAAACTAGGTCAACTCATCACATAGAAAATAGGTGAAATAGTTACCAATCGAGGTCACATGAATTAGTAAGGAGGGATACTGATCGTGGAATCCGAACCACGTAAGAAATATCCTCAACAACTCCTTTGTACACAAGGCTCGAGCAAAATTTAAAGAGACTTGCAGAATAAAATCACTCAAAATCCTTACAAAATCATCACTATATATATATTTGAAGTAATAATGCATGTACGAATTCATATCACAAGCTACGAGAAAAACGGTTCGCAGCATGAGTACAATACTCGCCACGGTACCAGCCTAAGACCCGTATTGCACCATTGTGCAATTGCAGAAAAGAACCCGTGAGTAATAAATAGGGCCCAAAGTGTATGAAAAGTTGCCTTAGTCGTTAAAAGCAATTGAAAACAATTATATTTTTAGGAGCCGGTTAAAGGACCTGTTAACGAACAGACCTTATTGCAACGAATATCTTGATGACCATTTGACAGAATAATATCCGTACAATTTGTATATCTGTTGACTTGAATGATTTTTCGATAGTTTGTTTTATTTGCTTTGATTATTGTGACCAACTTGACTGTTGATATTTAAATTTGTATTTAATATTATTGTTAGAATGTTCAATGTTTGATTTTTTTTTTTATTTTGACAAGTAATATAAAGGACCACCATGCACCTGACAATGTTTTGTTATATGTGTGTAACTTTGTTTAATGCGTAATAAATACAATACAATTCACAAGACTACGATAATCTCCGATAACCGACAAAGTATCTATAGGCGACTACCGCAATTCAGAGGTTCGCAGAGAGCCACGTGTCGTCGACCGAATTTGTATTGCGACGATCGCCTAGATACTTAAGTCGTGGGTATCGAAGATTTACGTAGCCTTGTGAATAAAGGTCGCCTCTTAAGACATTCACAGTGGGACGACTTGAATTATTTTTTAGTGTTAGAATCTACAAATTGCATAGGCGTATAGCAGACACAGAAGAGACCAGTGAAATTTATTGGGTTCTTCTTCATTGAGTTAATCGGATTCGTGGAACACCACTTTGTGATATGATGAAGTATAGTATGACTACCAAAAGTCGAAATATATGAAACATTATTCAACCGTGAACCATTTTTTAAGTTCTTTATATTTCTAAATAAGTCAGTATTACCAAGGAAGGTTATATATTCAAATGAATTTAATTTAACTTTAAAACGGAACTCTAATCTTCGGACTGTCTCTAAGTGTACATACCGACCGTAGTGCTTAAGGTGGGAGTTATGGCTGGAAAGATTTTATTACCACCAATTATTATGTTTTCAGTAACCTAAGTCAATTATAAGTTGTCTCCTTTCTATCATGGTTTAGATGATCTTCACATTGGGCGAAATACCTCAGCATTCCGTAGTTTACATGGGCTAGCAAGCGGTCACGAGTGTTTAAGGATATATTGATTAGGACTGGTATTTGCTTACGTAACGGGCTCGGAATAATGTCGGGTAGAGTTTTCATCGGGAATAAAAGAACAGACACACATATTTACCATCACGCCGCTTCCCAGAGGGGTAAGCAGAAATAATAAAGTTGAAACAAAAAATACGCGTTTTGAATGTGGTACATCTGAGTTGATGTTGGGTCCTTAGAGTGTATTCGCTTAAGGCGCTAGGACTAGCCAACTACTCGCGCCATACAAATGCACTTTTTAACAAATGTAATAATATGTAGTGAAACGCTTCAGCAAATCCAAATAGAACTCCAGACTGATAATGGATTGTTAATATTTTTTTATTCCATCATTTATTTAAATAATAATAAAAATAAAAAAAGTTTATTTTTCTCATTAGAAATCTGAAAGTCATTCGATTTCTAGATATAAGCAAAAACAGCATATATGCATAAACAAAAAATTCCATTTGCTTTTAGATTTCTACATTTAGTCAAAATAGTTCGGAAATGGACACCGTTTCCGCAATGTATTTTGTATAGAAAAAGGAAACATCCATTAACGAAAATCATTTGATTCCTAGACAAGGAATCATATATTGTAAGGATGACACTTATAATCGTCAGACTTAGTTAGTTTACTTGGGGTGCCTCGTCTTACTTTGCGATTTGGCTAGTACCAGGCCCTTAATTGAAATAGCTAAGCACAAGTGTCTTGACAAGTCGCACATAGATTTCGAAAGATATTTCCCTGTTTGGCTTCTTCTGAACGTGTTCTTTGAATTGAAGTTCCTGGTCCATCCAGATAATGCAATCCTTGGAAATTCAAATCCGAAATTTTTATCTTTTTAATCTGGATGCGTAAAAACGCCCAACTCCATACAAATGTTAACTACTTAATTTGTGGTTTTGCTTGTTCAAGCTGTCAAAGTCAAACTCGGACTTCCGATTTGTATGAAAACGCGGAGTCGGCATAAACGGCAACGTCGACGTATTTATTTACGGCGACGTTTAGTAAGCTATCAAATCAAACTCGGACTCGCAAATTTTATTTCGCTTAACGCCCACTGCGCGCGATCTTCAATTTCTCCATACATTTGCCTTCTGTGTATTTTGAATTGAAATTTGTATGCGTATTTTTTTAAATGGTGTTTCAGCGCTACCTCAAGCTATTGTTACCTTATTGTATTTCTTGTTTTGTTTGACTTGTGCAAAATGACAGGCCGCACTTTTGCAGGAGTTGCGAATCATCTGCGTGTCTAACCAAACGCATGACCATAATACTTGTAAAATAAATAATTTACAACATCGAATAGTGCCTAGGTTAGAAGTTGTAAATCATGGCAAAGCTTAAGCTGTTTAATGCCCTCCCCGTTGATCTGAAGAATAAAGTTAAAACAAAATTATTTACGAAACAGTTTTAATCTAGTCGGTTGAAGAAGGCTTTTTATTGATTGGACGAATTTTTTTTAATATTTTTTTTCCTTTGGTGTTCTATATATGTTAATCTGTATATGTTGATTATTTTTCATAAAATAATTACATTTTGAGTACTGTGTTTGTTCTAATTTAAATCAGTTGACTTACTTGTAAATTAAAGTACTTATTTTAATCATGGCACATTACCTTAAAACATATATTCATATTTTAGGAATAACTTATTATACATTTTGTATTGGCTGTAAATGATTATTGGATATAATTGGATGGTTATTTTAAAGGTTTTTGTATAAAAATTTATGTGTACTTGTATATTTTAATTGATTGTGTAAAAGTGCTCATTTGTTGTTGCAATTTTGCGTGAAATAAATACGTTGACTTTGACCGTATGCATTTTCAGGTATAGGTTGCATTTATTTTATTTATGTATTTATTTATTTATGTATGTATTTATTAGTATTGGTTAAATAATATCAAATTTATAAGCATCGTAAAGAATATCAGACAAAATTGACACGTGACCAACGGGTAATAATTTTACGGGCTCCTAAAATGTATTTCTCTCCCGTGCATTCAACCATTCAACGACCTATTGTCTGTCCAATAATTGCTGAACTAGTCGCCAGTATTTTCTCACACCCTGAATAATAATTGTAACGTGATTGTATCGAATGCACGGAAAAATCCATAATGACTTCACTTAAATCCGTTGCAACCACGATATCATGTACCACCACCATGTAACAAGGCCGCTGTAGCGCTCTGATTTATACAAAAACCTGAAAATTTTAATGATATGAATTCATAATTTAGAAGGAAACCAGTGTGTAATCTAAGTATTTACAAGACTTGCTTGCGAAAACCAACTTATTCGATACAGACAGTTGGAAGGATTATATACATACTAGTTGAGGTACCCGGCTCCGCTCGGCTATCAGCCGTTTTGGACTGACTTTGGGCTGAACCTAACATGTTTTTGGGATAAAATTATCCTATGTGTTAATCCAGGTCATAAACAACCTATGTGCCAAATTTGATCTATATCAGTTTTTGAGTGATTGAGTAACAAACATCCAAACATTCGGATTCATAATATTAGTAGGACTAGTGGATGAAAAAATAAAAAGAGTACGTTTCAAATTTAACTTCATTGCTTAAGGAAATTAAGATAAGTCTTTTTAATTTTATTTATTTAT
The DNA here is from genome assembly GCA_946894095.1 of Incurvaria masculella. Classification (NCBI taxonomy): domain Eukaryota; kingdom Metazoa; phylum Arthropoda; class Insecta; order Lepidoptera; family Incurvariidae; genus Incurvaria; species Incurvaria masculella. The sequence goes on along the minus strand of OX335653.1, from coordinate 18,740,014 downwards.
TTACTACATTATAATATATAATGTATTAGTACAGCATTTAAGTGGGTTCTGAAAGCAACGAGATATGTCTTGTGATGTGTCCATTTTTAGCTCCTAGACAAGGCTGCTGCCCGTTTTCCAGGAACACTATTTTTGTGTTTAGTAACAGTGGTTGATATATTATTAAGGGTAAGGCTAGACGTAAAAATACAAAATGTGTGTATGGTGTATAAATTTTGTATTTATATTTGAATAGCTATGGTAAAAAAAAGTATTAAATGCGTTTTCATATTATGCAGCTAAGTAACTGTATTGGATTAAAAGTAGTAAGTAGTTAATAATTAAAATGATTCATCATAAAGCTATTAGTACTTTTTACCTGCATCATAATCAGAACCACTGGTCATGAATGCGAGCTGTTCCATTGTTCGGAATCCATGTAAAACTACGAGGTCGAAGGGTTGGTCCACCGCCTTGGATGATACTATGGCTGAAGCGACATTGAAAAATGGTTTCTTCTGTGTTCTTAAAGGGAAGTTCCTAACATGGCACCTAATTCCTTCGACAATGTGGTGTATTGGGCTAATATCATTTAGTTGTATGGTATAAGCCCCCTAAGGTCAGGTTACATCAAAAGTCAATAGTTCCCAAGTCATAAGACAGACGAATAGACGGCAGACATTAATTATATTTTAACTCGTACCCTTTACTTTTTCTAATTATATGGAAAATCAAGGAAATTATATGCCATCTAACCTACAATGTATTTTTAAAACCATATTTCATCAAATGCCTTTATAAATATTAAAAAAGGCATGAGACCCTAAACTTTGTCTCCATTTAACGAGCTCATCAACGTTCCGTAAGTGCCGCTTCAGCCGAACTTGGCCGGCGCTATTCTAGTTAAAAATTAAGCATTTTTCCATACTTAACACTTTTCAGTTTCATTCCATTGTTTCAGCATTTTTAATTACGCCGCATTGTGGCCGGGGGAGATGCACTTTTAATTTTTGTAGCGCCTCCTGGCGGCAACTTTCTTTGCGGAGGGTAAATGAAAGAATAGCTAGTGTAGTGTTCCCATAATTAGTTCGTGTACGGGTGCATGAAATCGTTTAGCACTGTGCAAATTTAAAGTAAGCAGAGTGAGTGACCAGTTCAGCAATATTTTGGTTAATCTAAAAAAATAATTTTTGGAATATATAAATCAGTTGTAGTTAATAAAATATAGTTTTTGTACGCCCTTATCAAATATATTGAATTTAGTTTTATTACGTCCACTCCTATTGAATTATTGAATGTTTAATTGAAACAGACGCAAAAAATAATTCAACGAGCTAAGAAAAAGTCTCTTTGTTCGTAGTTTTATGGGTACACTATTTCGTCCTACAACCTTTGTGCAAGGGTAATTTATTGACTCGTATCTTCCATGTGTTCCTGGCATGGCTTCCCCGTCACCCTCCCGCCCACCCCCTGCCGGTCGACCGAAAAATTAATCAGCCAGTGTAGCGACGGCACACTGCTACGATTTCAGAAACATTTCCACCTAAATCCCGATGAATCCAGCAACGTTTCGGTAATTCGATAACCTATTTATCCCGTAGTGTTGGAATCGTAAAGAGAATTAGCAAATATCGTTCCAAATTTAACGGGAATTGAGGTGATCATTTTAATTATGTTTTCTGATGAATCCGTTATTTTACGCCGAGTTTTTTATATGTGAATGTGTAATAATCAAATTGAACGTGAGATGTGTGTTTTATTTTACTGGGAAAGAAACTGCTTATTTACCAGGATAGGCGGCGTCTAGTTAACCTACCCTAAAATATCTGTCAAAGCTGTCAGAGATTACACAAAATAAACAGAATATCTTGAAAAAACGTATAACTTCATCTATGGAATTATTTTCAACGTAAACTTAGACTTAGTGGGCATTTCGTGCGATGAAGCGGCAATGAAAGTTGTTCGTGTGCTCCATCCAGTTAAATGTAAACGTTTAATATAAGCAAGGCCTTAATATGATGATAGGTCTGGTATTCGGTCAAGCGTGAACTTGTTCACGTGCCGAGGGTCTCGTCAATGCTGGTCATGGACATGCCCATGTATACTACTATACTACTAGACAGAGTGCGAAACGAAGAAATTTGCCCTAGCCTGATATGTTGCAATTTCATACACACTTGCGCTTCGGAAATCTGGCTTTTTCTCAAAAGGTATGACTTTATGAACACAAGTAATTCGTTGGTGTACAATTACATGAATGTAATTATATTGGTATTTTGTTCCGTTAATAGGCAAACAATTCGGGTCAAAATGCGTGTGACCGACAGACGCCAGAGCAAGACTCTAAATACAAAAACATACAACAATGTCAAAACTTTAAACGTACAACTGCCTACGCTTAGTCAATTAACTTATCACAAGGCGGTTTCCATGAGAAAAGGAATGACGTGGGCCCCCGAGCCGACGTATTTGTGTAGCTCGTTACGTGGAGTCGGCCCAACGCAATATTTTCTCAAAGAAGAAACTCCCCAAGGAGCCGTGGCCTCGCAACGGAATATAATGTGGGACAGCCTCATTTTCAATATACCGCCCTATTCGTTACAGCGCCCGCATAAATATTGGCGAGGTCCAGCCTCCGCATTCCGACACTCGAGTGATACCTCACCGATTGGTTACGTTTTTAAATTTCCGCGTATACAAAGACTACATTTATAGTTTATCGCATAGATTTTATTCATAGTTTTCAATTCAAATTATGTACTCAAATTGTAAATTAGGTGCATTCGTGTTTGTATTGTTGTTATACTTAGTTTAAAATGCTCTGCTCAATGAATAATTTTAAATGTGAATTATTATGTGGGAAAACTTTCTGCTGTACACACATTTTGGTCATAAGAAATCAAGCATCAAGATAATATAAAAACTCTTTATGGTATTGTCTCTTTAAAAAATAAAAAAAATGTGCTTAATATATTTAGCTAATATCTACTCGTACTACTTCAAATATTTAATGGTGTAATTGGTGTAGTTTTGTTACGTTGCTTGCATCAATCTTGATATAAAAAATGGACGCCGGCAGATGTGAAGCTTTTATGTATAAGTAGTGCGATGCCAGAGGCGGGTGGAGTTTTTCGTCAAAATACAAACCGTGCATACAAGACGCCGTTTGCAGTCACGCCATGCGCCGATTGTACTACCAAGTAGGCATCCTGATACCTAAAAATTTCGACCACGTTTTGTGCTGGAAACGATATAGCCAGATCCCGACGTCTCGCTTAGAGCAGCTCGGAATAAATCTTTCGTAATGTGACCAACCCACGTAACGCGTGAAACCGGTTTTCTAATTGTTTCGTTAAATAAATTTCAAAAAGTTTAACATGACATTGACTCAATTGGTAGATAATGTTACGTTCTTTATAATTATATTCAAATCATAATCGGGTACTGTCAAAATCAGAAGCAAACTTGAAAAAGAATACATTTGAGGCCTGAATTCAGCATATTGACCACACTAAAAATATCATTTTCTAAAATATTTTTTTTTACTGTAATCGTTCTACCATTATGATCTATAATTTTATCATATTCTCATTCCATAAGGTTCAGGAACTTAAGGTCGACCCGTAAGCACCTGAAAATTTCGCCTCCCATACAAACGTAGTTTACTAATGATTTGAAAACCACTGTTCCAACTTACTTGATATTTGGTATCTAATATTAGGCTACAAATATCTGTGTCTGCATGCCTTTGTTTGTCCAGTAAATGTATTCTGGGTCACACCACAGAGAAAACAAAATTCGTATGAAGATTTTCTTTTTGCATTCATTTCATTCGGTTTGAATTTTTCAAAAAAAACAAAAGCATGCAGACACAGATATTTGTTACCTGATATTAGATATTAAACATGAATTTAATTGGAATAGCGGTTTCCAAATGATTAGTAAACTACGTTTGTTTGGGGAGCATAGCTTACGGGCCGTTCTTAACGCAAACAAACCATACGCACTGGATATTATGTTATTCTTAATATCAAAAATATATAGGCAAAACAAATATCAAAACCGAAGAATTTCGTGATGACGGGCGTAATCAAAAGCGACGACAAAATGTCCGCCACGAGAAGAAGCGGAACAGCGCCAGCGGAAAACAATCTCATGTGATAATCCTGAGCTCGCTCGCGTTATTCACATGTAATTTAACAGGCCGCCTCCCTCGCGGCTGTCTGCTCGCTCGCGCCAACCCGCCGGCTCCTGCGGGCTGTTTGGACAACTTTTCCGCGGAGATAAGGCAGGGGTAATTTTAATCACACGGGAAGACGATGGAGGGAGAGGAAACAATGGAGATCTCGGATAAATCATATTTATTTGGATAGAGCAACTCTGGCGTTGCGTAAAAAGAAGCGATGTATTATTGAGACAATAAAACGAATTCCCGAACCTAACTTTATTTATCAGAATGATGCTGGCAAGAACATGTTTGGTTAGGTAAAAATATACTTTTACGTGCTGAACAAGTACGACGCTACTTTTCACGAATATGAATTGTACATATATTCAGATGTAAGTGTAATCTTTATCACTGTGTTACTAGAAACACTTATGTAAGGGAGGAAGGACTGCAGAATTCCAAATTATGTGTATAGATCCAGTGGTGGAATTGATGCATGCACTGACTGCGGAAGCGTTGCTTGCAATTTTTTGTCCAGCCTTGCGGTTTATTCATGAACTACTTCTTTTTCCAGCTTTATTTCTTACTCGATGTTTCCTTGCTTCACGGTCGATTCTGCATCATGTTTATTTTTAAGAATATTTAATATTCACGCACACGTGTGGTTTATGTTTACGATGTTACACGACCCCTTTTTTGGACAGCACCTTTACCGACCAACCGGGAACTAAGACCCCAATACGCACGATAAAATGTAGTCCGTGCGCCTATCCTATATAATTAGACGAGGTGTTTTTCCTATGAATCGAATGAACCACTATGGTGATATTCAATGTCAAATATGCAAAAATGTTAATCTCTTGAATACTACTTTAAATACCTACGCTTTTTTTATAGGTCGATGTCACGATAAATACAATAATGTATAATATTGGACAACTCCGAGCATGACACATGTTTATAGCCTCGGTCAAAAGCGAAGGAATTCGATAACCAGTGGATACGAAGCCATGCCACCATGCCAAATGTTAACATCGCACTGAATGAAAATATGGCCAAAGCGGTAATTAAAATTGTCCGTTTTTCCATTCAGTTTAATGTAGCTCGGCTCGTAGCTCAAGGGCGTGTAGTCTTGGCTTCTTTTCCAGAGGTCATGGATTGGAACGCCGCTTCATTATAGCGGCAAGAGAAATACACATTCTGTGAAAATTTCAGCTTTCTACCTATTACGGTTCATTAGATGCAGCCCTATGACAGACGATGGACGGAGAGCGGAGGCTTAGTATAATAGGGTTTTCTTTTTAAGAGTTCTGTTTTTGAACCCTTTGGGTACGGAACCCTAAAAATGTCGCCGTTCAATATAAGCCTTGGAATAGCCCTTCGTTCTCATGTGCTGTGTTTGGCTAATACAAGAGTAGGTGTGTTAGGCGCCCAAGCTCCAGTTACATAAAATAAATATAAATTCAGTGGTCCATACACAGCCTCGGACCTGCCTCGGGGCGTGCCCCCTCCGCCCCGCCGCCGCTCCGGTGTCCGTGCCCGTCCTTTCCTGCCGGCTAGACCTTTTCCTGTCCGGAAATTCCATCATATTTTCCGTTCAGCTTTGCTATTGAGCGTATTCACACATTTATGGACGTCCCTGTTTGCACGTCCAATGCTCTCTTTGTTATTTTCTTTACATACATACTTTACGCACATAAATAGTGTTTTTTTTTTTAAGGGGAGAACGTTAATCGTTATTTCTCCTTGCTATGAGTATCGTAATTCAGCGTGATGACTTCTGTTAAATATATAGATACAAACTATATTTATCAATAGTTATTGTATGTTAATTGGTTTGACAAAAAACAAATATTTGATTAGGCACATTGACAACAAGAGCGTTTGGACATCTACAGTTTTAAAATGGAAGGATATTTAAAAAAAACCTTCATACATTTATATGCGATAAAGACGTATGCGAATCGATTAGGAGCTTTTGAATTATTGCCGTTTTGTAGATATAACGCTACTGCTTACCTTTCTTATTATGTGATGTGTTGCTAAATTTTCTCAAATATATGGGAACAATCAAAATACGTAAACAAACCGCACGTATGTGGTTATCAGTTTATAAGTTCCTACTGTCCACCCCATAACTTAACGTGATAATTTCTATCGATATAAACCGCATCTAAATCGAGTAAGTGTTTTTAATATCATAAGCATTTAACCCTTCTGCTGCCTCGTCAGCTAATTCAGCGCGATGCTATGTAGTCCATATGTTGCGGATAAAATCGAGCCATACGTAGATATGAGCCGCATCGAAATCGGATAAGTGGTTCTTCGTTGCTTTTTCGGATCAGTTGGTAGACACAAAACCAGAAGTTCGCTGGTTTAAGTGCTATGCTATAGGTAAATCTGTTTGGGATCATATTTCAAATCGAATTGGCTTAAAAATCTTTAGCGGTGAAGATTGAATGACTTTTAGCACTAGGTATTTTTCATCACTATATTCTCGTATCTTGAACCAATCCCAGATTAATCTTATCAATGAGTGCAATCAACGAGAATTTCCGTTAACTCTTTCGATGTAGCTGTAATAAGCTCGTTTGTCTATTCCGTACATGCGTGGAATAAATAATGATCTCAAATGCCGTGCGACATTCCTTCTGACAAAAGGTACTAGCGGTAGCTAATCCTCTGTCCTATATGTACTTACCGTCACTATTTAGTATCTATGATTGGGAAAGGCCTATCCAACGAGCGATATTCCAAGATTTAGCTCGGAGGGGCGGGGAGGGGGCTAAATCACAATAAAAGGCTCACCTTATAATATACCGTGTTTTGGAATTTGTTGAAAAAAGGTTTAAGTCATGGCCAAGGGGTGGGGGGTATTGCACTGCATACATTTAGTGACACTAAGGCTGAGATAAATAGTCGTAACAGAAACTAAGACTAACGAAAAGTAGTACTTTGTGACGTCAAATTGAACTACTTTGAGATTTCGTCCATACAAGATGTAAGTGACGTCACAAAGTACTACTTTGCGTTAGCATTAGTTTCGGTGACGAATATTTATCTCAGCCAGTTAACTTGATAAGTTGATATTAAAAAAAATTAAAGCTAAGAATTGGCTCGCTCAAAATATTAACTTAAAAATAAAAACCTAAGGCCATTTCCCGAATCAAATTAAAACCTTGAATATACCATAGCAAAGATAGATTAATGCTAAAATGGCAGCTTTTATAAAATTAGGAAAGAGATAAATAGAGGTCATCTTTTTTGGAGCAGATTTTTTTCTAAGCTTCCTTCTGGGAGGGATATGTTGTATTATAACGTCATATGTACATTGTAACGTTTTATGCTGGTGGAGACGCGGTCACAAGCTAATGAGCCAGTTAAGTAAATATGTCGCGCTATGCTAGGTCTATGGTACCAACTATAATTACCCTACGGTTAGTTTCCGAATGCCACATCTGGCTCCCCGCTAGTTCCACTGCCCGCCAATTTATTAGAAATTTAAATTGAAAAAGTTTAGTAATAAAACCATAGAAACAGGATATAAAAAAACAAACTGAGCTGGCTAGGAGCCCCTTCACCCCTGACAGTCGTGGTGTCCGCAGTGGAGTATCCGAGAGGTGCGGCTGAGCGTGGAGCCGGCGGTGGTGGTGCGCGGCGGCACGGAGACGCTCAAGTGCGAGCGCGAGCTTCAGGGGCTGCCGCTGTACGTGGTCAAGTGGTACCTGATCGCGGTGGTGTCCGCAGACGCTTGGAGTATCCGAGAGGTGCGGCTGAGCGTGGAGCCGGCGGCGGTGGTGCGCGGCGGCACGTCGACGCTCAAGTGCTAGCGCGAGCTGCAGGGGCTGCCGCTGTACGTGGTCAAATAGTACCTGATCGCGGTGGTGTCCGCAGACGCTTGGAGTATCCGAGAGGTGCGGCTAAGCGTGGAGCCGGCGGTGGTGGTGCGCGGCGGCACGGCGACGCTCAAGTGCGAGCGCGAGCTGCAGGGGCTGCCGCTGTACGTGGTCAAGTGGTACCTGATCGCGGTGGTGTCCGCAGACGCGTGGAGTATCCGAGAGGTGCGGCTGAGCGTGGAGCCGGCGGCAGTGGTGCGCGGCGCCACGACGACGCTCAAGTGCTAGCGCGAGCTGCAGGGGCTGCCGCTGTACGTGGTCAAATAGTACCTGATCGCGGTGGTGTCCGCAGACGCGTGGAGTATCCGAGAGGTGCGGCTGAGCGTGGAGCCGGCTGTGGTGGTGCGCGGCGGCACGGCGACGCTGAAGTGCGAGCGCGAGCTGCAGGGGCTGCCGCTGTACGTGGTCAAGTGGTACCTGATCGCGGTGGTGTCCGCAGACGTGTGGAGTATCCGAGAGGTGCGGCTGAGCGTGGAGCCGGCGGCGGTGGTGCGCGGCGGCACGACGACGCTCAAGTGCGAGCGCGAGCTGCAGGGGCTGCCGCTGTACGTGGTCAAGTGGTACCTGATCGCGGTGGTGTCCGCAGACGTGTGGAGTATCCGAGAGGTGCGGCTGAGCGTGGAGCCGGCGGCGGTGGTGCGCGGCGGCACGACGACGCTCAAGTGCGAGCGCGAGCTGCAGGGGCTGCCGCTGTACGTGGTCAAGTGGTACCTGATCGCGGTGGTGTCCGCAGACGTGTGGAGTATCCGCGAGGTGCGGCTGAGCGTGGAACCGGCGGTGGTGGTGCGCGGCGGCACGGCGACGCTCAAGTGCGAGCGCGAGCTGCAGGGGCTGATGCTGTACGTGGTCAAGTGGTATCTGATCGCTGTGGTGTCCGCAGACGCGTGGAGTATCCGCGAGGTGCGGCTGAGCGTGGAGTCGGCGGTGGTGGTGCGCGGCGGCACGGCGACGCTCAAGTGCGAGCGCGAGCTGCAGGGGCTGATGCTGTACGTGGTCAAGTGGTATCTGATCGCTGTGGTGTCCGCAGACGCGTGGAGTATCCGAGAGGTGCGGCTGAGCGTGGAGCCGGCGGCAGTGGTGCGCGGCGCCACGACGACGCTCAAGTGCTAGCGCGAGCTGCAGGGGCCGCCGCTGTACGTGGTCAAATAGTACCTGATCGCGGTGGTGTCCGCAGACGCGTGGAGTATCCGAGAGGTGTGGCTGAGCGTGGAGCCGGCGGCGGTGGTGCGCGGCGGCACGACGACGCTCAAGTGCGAGCGCGAGCTGCAGGGGCTGCCGCTGTACGTGGTCAAATGGTACCTGATCGCGGTGGTGTCCGCAGACGCGTGGAGTATCCGCTAGGTGGGGTTGAGCGTGGAACCGGAGGTGGTGGTGCGCGGTAGCACGGCGATGCTCAAGAGCGAGCGCGAGCTGCAGGGGCTGATGCTGTACGTGGTCAAGTGGTACCTGATCGCTGTGGTGTCCGCAGACGCGTGGAGTATCCGCGAGGTGCGGCTGAGCGTGGAGTCGGCGGTGGTGGTGCGCGGCGGCACGGCGACGCTCAAGTGCGAGCGCGAGCTGCAGGGGCTGATGCTGTACGTGGTCAAGTGGTACCTGATCGCTGTGGTGTCCGCAGACGCGTGGAGTATCCGCGAGGTGCGGCTGAGCGTGGAGTCGGCGGTGGTGGTGCGCGGCGGCACGGCGACGCTCAAGTGCGAGCGCGAGCTGCAGGGGCTGATGCTGTACGTGGTCAAGTGGTATCTGATCGCTGTGGTGTCCGCAGACGCGTGGAGTATCCGCGAGGTGCGGCTGAGCGTGGAACCGGCGGTGGTGGTGCGCGGCGGCACGGCGACGCTCAAGTGCGAGCGCGAGCTGCAGGGGCTGCCGCTGTACGTGGTCAAGTGGTACCGCGGCAACTTCGAGTTCTACCGCTACAGCCCGTCGGAGGAGCCCCGGACGAGGATCTTCGAGATGCCCGGCATTTTCGTCGATGTGAGTGGCGTGGAAGTTTCTGTTTTTTTAGGGTTCCGTACCCAAAGGGTGCCAGCGGAACACTGTTACTAAGCCTCAAATATCCGTTCGTCCGTCCGTCCATGCGTCCTTCCGTCCATCCGTTCGTTCGTTCTTTCGTTCGTCTGCCACAGAGATGTATCTCATGAACCGTAATAGGCAGATAATCAAAATTATACCCCCATACAAAATACGTGATTTTTTTGTGTTAAATCTTGTAAGATGGTACGAAACCCTTCGTGTGCAAGTATGACTCGCACTTGGTCGGTTTTTAGTTCGGTTGCTCGGAAGGATAATGGAGCCATGCGTTGTCCGTCCGCCGTCTTTCTCTCTGACCCATTTTATTAGGAACTTGTAGAGGTGTTAAGTTAAAATTTATATCAAACTAGCTGCGCTACCCGGCTCCGCTCGGGTCCAAGTCGTTTTGGACTGATGTTGAGCTGAATTATTTCCTAGATAAAAAGTAGCCCAAAGGGCTGGTCGAAATGGCTGGTCAATATCGATGTAACTTATCTGCGACTTTCAAATCATAACGGGTGGATCCGATCTGGCTTAATTAAATAAGAAATATTCTAACATTCTCATTTATAATACATAGGGCGCACTATAAGTTTTCGGAACTGGCCACTTCGCTAAATACTATCGAAAAAGTAATTATGTAAGTAATTTGGAATTATAACTCATAGGGTCGAGTGCACGAAAGGGCAAACAATCAAAATCATCGTCAACTTAAACACGTCGCTTTATATGGACAATATGGAAGGAAATCTATGCGGTTCACTAAAAAAGTGACGTGTTTGAACATTGTTTAACACATCCCTCTCTTCTGAACAACTAAATTGAAAAGTGGTTTTGTTTAGTGATAGCAATCTAATCAATGTTAACTGTGCCGACAGATAGCATCACAATCGGCGTCAGCGTATGATTAAACACGTCACTTTGTATGGACAGTATTGAAGGAACTCCATGCGGTTCGCTAAAAGTGACGTGTTTGAACATTGATTAATTCACCCGTACTTCGTATCAAATGACCGACTCGGGAACAAAATTTATCGCACTGACTACCATGACTTAAAATTGTTCCTGAAGAAAATGGTTTTGCCATTAAACGTAAAAAAAACATAAAAATTATATGCGAGATAAAAAAAACAGAAAAACAAATTGAGTTTTCAGGATTCGAACCTGAACCCTCCCTCGAACAAAACATATTTGAAACAGTCGGTTTTACGCGCTACGCCAACTGGCTTCTTACTTTTATTGCGAAAATTGTTAATCCTTTCTATATTTGGAGAGCGAGCAAAATGACGCCGCACGTAGGGCCGTCATTCGCCATGGGATGGTACTAATTTTGTTTGAGAGTAATTTCATTGATATTGCTCAGCCTTTAGGATATTAAGCGTGATGGTCCGTATCCTAAAGCAAGCCCCGAGATCGAATCTGTAAATCGGAATAAACGGCATCTTGATCTGTTCTGTGGTTACGGAGATTACCCTTCGCATGTGGACATACGTTCCCTTTTATACAAGTAGAGAGATATTGCTCAGCCTTTAGGATATTTAGCGTGATGGTATGTATCCCAAACCAAGCCCCGCGATCGAAACTATAAATCGGTAAAAACGGCATCTTGATCTGTTCTGTGGTTACGGAGATTACCCTTCGCATGTGGATTTCGTTTAGAGCTCACTTTTCTCAGATCTGATGTGGAATGAACGTTAAACCAGATGCAACATTCGGACGAGCACCAGGTGACGCTGCACCGGATGGACCTCGCGCTCGCTGGGGACTTCAGCTGCGAGGTCACCGCCGATTCGCCCTACTTCTCCACCTCCACTGTCCACAAGCACATTGACATCGTAGGTGAGGTTTCACAGCCATACATCCTCAGAACAGATAACAAGCCTGTCTCTTTTATCAGACTTCAATTATAGGTGTTGTGAGGTTATGCCTTCACAGATTGGTTTAGTTCCCTAAATACATACCAATTTTTTTAACCTTTAAACTCGGACATTGATATACCATGATGAAAATACCAGGTGCAGAGTTTGTTTCAACAGATCGTTTACATAAAAGTAATAAAAGTATTACATTAGGCTGTTACATTACATATTATAGGCTGGATTGATTCCATCTCTGGTTAGTCAAGCGAAGAATAAAATATATGTGTCCTGTAAGGACAGATATATTTAAATTTTAAAATTATCACTTACCAGAGATGGTGCACTCCATTTTGTTTTTTTTTTTATGAAATTTAGTAAAATAATGAAAACCTTACCTTTTTCATCAAATTGGTCATCTTTTGGAATAGAAGTAGAAGATCAGTAAAATAAATGATAGTATAGTATTAATATAGCTTTATATTTTAAGAGGCGGTGCTCACTTCGTTTAAGTAGTGGCGCTGCCATAGAAATAGGATGTACCGCGCATGCTAGGTCTATGGGCGCTGCAGAGATCATGAGCATATGGGTCTGGGATAGAAGGCTAAGGAGCTCACTGAATCCTCGGCGTGACACGATCGGCATCGCGGATTGGTGTTGGCTGGCTGAAGCATGCAACCTCACGGCACTACAGCACTCACTAAAAGACCTCCACGACTCGTAGCCCGCACCGTAACACTCACTCGAAACCGCATCCTGCACAAATACAAACAAAATCACACCTCACTTAAGTTCATGCAACAACTTATGACAGTTCCATAGTTACAGACAAAACAGACCATACTACGGTCGCGCGAACTCGGCAATGCGTGATTCTAGTATTTTATATCGATGATCAGAGGGCAAAAAACTAAGCACCTTATTTTCTGTCAGTCTTTTTTTAAAGTTAGCTACATCAAAAAATCAAGTGAATTATATAAGACTTTACGAAAACAGCACGTTTCCTTCGCGTGCTTTAAAAACGTCTGCTAACAGTTTTTGCATTACGTTGACAAGTCGATTGTGTATTTTTCCAGCACTCCCAGAGGCAGCACCCGTTCTGGTTACGGAGCGGTCACAATACCAGCCCGGTGAGATGCTGCGTGCCAACTGTACGTCTTCAGCATCGCGGCCAGCGGCTAACATCACCATTTCGGTCAACAATCAATCGGTACCTATACATTTTCTAGCACTCTCAGACGAAGCTGCCATGCTGGTGAAGAAGCGAATGGACAAACAGTCCGGTGAGTCGCTGCGTGCCAACTGAATGCTCTCAACATCGCGGCCTGCGGCCAACATCACCATTTCTGTCAAAATCATAAATTTTAGCACTCTCAGAGCCAGCCGCCATGCTGGTGATGGAACAATTTCCCAAGCAATCCATCGAGATGCTACGTGCCCACTGCACATACTCAGCATCGCAGCCAGCAGTCAATATGCATATTTCTGTCAACAAGCAGTCGGTAAGTATACATTTACCAGTTCTCTCAGACGGAGGAGCCGTGCTGGGTATGCGACGATCGTACAAGCAGTCCGGCAAGATGCTGCGTACCAACTGCACGTGCTCAGAATTGCGATTAGCGGTCGATATTACCATTTATGTACACTTCTTTTTGGTAAATTGTATAGCACTGCCAGAGGGAGTAACCATGCTGCTACGAGTAATAGAGCGGATGCACAAGCAGATCGGAGGGCTGTTGCATGCCAGCGGCCAACCCCAATAACTCTGTCAATGCCCAGTAGGTAACTACACTATTGCTTCCCAACGGGAGCATCCGTCCTTGTGACGGAGTAGTCGCAGTAGCAGCGGCAAGTTGCTGGACGCCAATTGATCATCCTTAATATCACGGCTAGTGGAAAACCCCACAATTTATTCCAGCGACCAGTAGCTAAATATACATTTTTAAGAACTCCCAGATAGCACACATGCTGGTGACGGAATGCTCGTACTGCTCGGCCAGCGAACTGATCATTGCAAGATACACATTCTCGGCGTCTCATCTCATTATATAAGAAAGATTTTATAAATGTCACGGACCTATGGACGGCCGATTCTTGTAAGCAGGTTGCTTGATCACTTAAAGTACTGTCTCAACATATTATTTTTTCCCTATATCCGTATTCCGTCGCTGCAGGTGACGTCGTCGGAGACGCAGCTGTTCCAGCGGGACGACGGGTTCCAGTGGACGGTGGCGCACGCGCAGCTGCGCCTCACGCCGGAGCTGTTCCCCGGCGGGCGGCTGCGGCTCGGCTGCAACGCGACGTTGCACCGCCTCTACTCGAGCGACGCCGCCCTCGATCTGTTTGCGCGCGACGCTGGTCCGAGACCTGAGAAGAGTAAGTGTCTTGTTCTAATGTATTGAATAATAAAATTAGCCAGGTTTGAGTAGGACTCCCCTAGCATAGATTTTACAGGAAGGTATAGATAGCTAACGTCACACAACGCTCATTTTCGCTGTTATGTTACGGTTAAAGCCCGATGTTAGACTTTAGTCCGAAATATTTTTTTCCTTGAAGATAACTTATATTTTTAAGATATATCTTTGTCGAGGGCACTAATTTGGAATTTTTGGTAAGACAAAAATAACCCTAAAATATTTTTTTTTCTTCATATTAAATCTTAATTTGTCCACTCAACATGGACATAAAGGCAGAAACCCAAAAAAACTGCAAGGAAAAATAATTTCGGACTGGAGATTTCCTACGTTCGCTCGACGCGGATCAGGCATAAAGTGTACAAATTCACAGTCGACTTTCCGAAAATAATAACCCACCGATCCTCTGGATCTTTAGGTTCGGTAAATAATGGAATGCACGAGGTATTTCTCCTGAAGTACAACCTGGGGTCCTTCAAACGCGGTGTGAGGAAACACTGGGCCGGCCGGCATGGTTTTCGCAGGCCCCTCGAAAGTTCGAAATCCCATGGGCGCCATCGGGTAACGAAAGAGGTCCTGGCGTACGCCATATGCCGCTTTTAACATTAATAAAAAAAATAAAAAGCTATATTGAAACTACATATGTTCCTTATCGCTTATAAGGCGGATGGGAGTAACACGGGAATAAATGTCCGAGCGACACTTTGTAAAATAAGCGTAATCTCGTGTTTAACCAGATGTCTGGCTCTTGTGAAATGTTATTCCATCCGACTATGAAGTTAATTTGAGTTTCAGCGACATCTATGTACATTTGAAGCATTGCAATCAGATTTTGAAAATAATCTGAAAAAGTATTGGTCGTGACATTCGTCGGAAGCAGAATTCGAGCCTGCGACCTTTGGATTACGTGTCCACTGCTCTAACCAACTGAGCTATGGCGACAATTACGTCAGCCAACGAATTTGGTCGGGCTGCTTCCGACGAATGTCACGACCAATACTTTTTCAGATTATTTTCAAAATCTGATTGCAATGCTTCAAATGTAGATGTCGCTGAAACTCAAATATTAGAGATAACAGTAATGTCGTATCCATTAAATACATAAAACTATCGACTTTCAAGTGTTCCTACCGGCAGTGCAATTACGAAGCACAAAATTGGGTGTAGGTTGCTGTACTTACAGCAATATGACAGCTTTTGCGATTACGAAATCGATGCATTCACAAATGGTGCGGCACTCAGCGCTACCCGCAGCAATTAGGTCAACTCCATACATTTCACGTCGAATCGGTATTACGAAACGGCAAAGAACTGTCAAATGCGGGGAGGTAAACGCCTATTTCGTCTGCTCGTCTAGTCAAGTACCTAAAAGTTGACCTATTGTCGACACAGATTGGTCCGTGCTGGATGTAGGTGGCTTCGTAATCGCGCTTTAGAAATGACGGGGGCGCACCTACACGTACCGCGGCACCATCCTCAAATTTTGCGTAATCGCACTGCGGCTGTCCCATCTCTCCTAATTGTTTGCCTCCAGGTTCGCCTTTTGACTACCCTGTCGAGGTGACTATTATATTCGAAGCCTGCTCACACAGTAAATATGATCCTATGTGCAACATCATTATTTTCTTTGCAGTAACTTATCCCAACAACAGTTCGAGTGGCGCGAGTCGCTTGGTCCAGCTGGGCTGGCCTGTGCTCTCGCTTGGGCTGATCGTCAGCTTCCACTCCAGGCCGCACAGGTTCTTCAAGAAGGAAAATTAGCTTAGTTCGATAATTCGAAGCTCTGAAAATGCTTCGAGACAAAACTTAAGCTGAAAACCTTAAAATAAATTTCATACCTATTTGAAACATTGTGTTTATAGGTCTGATGTTTTGTTAAATGTAAAAATGCTACAATGAATAGAATAGGCCTAGATAATATATAAAGAAATAGGACCTAAATTTATTGAATTTGACATTCAAATTGTAAAAGGAACCGCCATTTAGTTGTGATATTTTATGATTTATATATTCTAGAAGAAAATTATTGACTTTATTCTATGTTAATGTTTTAACAACCTTACGTAAAAGTAGGTGTAATTTAACACCTACTTTTAAATATCATTCATGCAATAAATAAAATATGAATGTACCAACGAGCACAAGACGTTCTTGAATTTCTCCAGATTTATGTAAACAGTCAAGAGAACCTACAAAAACTGACTAGTATTAGATATCTACAAGTAATGATGAGACGCCAAGCAGGAGATTCTATGCGATCGCAAAAGTACTCCATGAGGGAAGGGGGAAACCCCTTCCCCCCTCTGCCCCCCTTCCTTTAAGGGCGCCCCCCCCGCCGTTTGATTTTAGGGGGGAATTTGGCCCCCTCTGCCCCCCATTTCGCCGCTTGCGATTATACGCAGTGGATGTTCATTAGGAGTGTGTATGCGGTTGACAGAGATAGAGTGACATATTTGGAACACATCCGGAAATTAGGGAGCAGAGGCCTACGGCGGAAATGTGTTTTGATTTATCCAGAATTTTGTTGCTATTTTGTAAACAAAACTATTGCAATTTCATTTTCTATATTACAGATATTATTAAAATATAGAAGAACGTAAAAAGTTAAGTAATCAGACCGCAAATGTAAATTCCTAAATGAGAAAAAAGATAAACCCTCCGACAATTTTGTGTAAAAATTTCAAAATCTGCGATTCCTTCTATTAAATGTGAAATACATTTTAATACAAGTTCTCAATTAATTATGTAAGTAAGACTTACGCGCCACAGGCGCACAAGAAAGTTTAAGTAAGAAGTTAGTTTGTATACTTATTCACTACGAATATAAAGGTGTTCAGCTCAGGCCCTTAATTTGGTCCATTTGTTAATTAGTTTACAAGACTAGGCTTTTAATGAGAAAGAATATTAGTAGAAATGTTTATAAAAAAAAACCGGCCAAGTGCGTGCGCACACGAAGGGTTCCGTACCATTGGACAAGATTTAACACAAAAAAGCACGTTTCTTGTATAGGGCCCCTCTTTTAATCTCATTTGTTATTATAGCGGCAAACTAAATACACACTCTGTGAAAATTTCAGCTGCCTACCTATTACCGCTCATGAGATACAGCCCTGTGACAGACGGAAGGACGGACGCAGACTGCCGGACGGCCGGACAGCGGAGGCTTAGTAATAGGATTCCGTTTTCACCCTTTGGGACCAGAACCCTAAAAACACTAAAGGGTCATAAGTATTACAAATAGTAAGTATATCATTATGTTTTTGATGAATTTTGGTTAGGGCTTTGACATCCTGATCCGGCCGCGGATCCCGTGAGACGTGCTGGGGTCCGCGTACCCTTGGTTGGACATCCCTTATCTAGGTACTTCCCTAAGGGAAGAGAAGAAATGCGGTCTATAGGCCAATGTTATGACAGTGGATGTAAAATTATATTTCGACAACACACAAGTACAGTTGTGAACATGTATTTGTAAACATTATCACACTAGTTTACAACGTATCTGTTGCCGGTAAAATGTTTGTTGTTGTTGGCTACACATAGCATGCTTAGTTCAAATATATAATGAGAATTTTTCGACCAGCTCAAGTTTTTGAGTTTCAGATATTTATGAACAAAAAATAAATAAATTCAATGAATATTCAAATCTTAATATAAGATCAAATGAATTCCAAATCAATATAAGATTTACAAACACAATCAGGTGCCCAAGACTTCTCACTTTTATTCAAGAACATCCCAAAATACAGAAAATAATTATTTTTAACGAACTTTGATACAGATCTTCTACGATTATGGAGTATATATTCTCCACATATGTAGAAAAATTGATTTGGATCGCTTACGCAAAATTTTCTTGAAGTTCTCATATTGCAGAAACTTCAGATATTTATCTTAACAAAGTGAAACACACACACATTATCGTCAAACAAAAACACTAATGAAAGTAACTTGAGCTGCACAAACATTTTTAAGGTTAGATCTCAAAATAACACGTCATAAGCATACAACAACCACTATAAAATTCGCGGCAATAGACAAAAAATAAAATTTTGTAAACTAGTGTTATCAATTAATTTTAAAATATTTTCATGTTTTTAAATTGAGTGATATTTAGAAGTTTAACATACTATTGCTTCACACCTAATTAAAATATCAGCATATAATTTTGAACTGGTAGTTTTTTTAAATCCATGGCACTCTTACTTCTAAAAAGCACTAACGTCATATTTCATTCTTTCCATTTTGAAATTAATTATTACCTGGCGTACATATTTAAAATGAATCGTTGACCGTCTCAAAGAGAGCGTGTTGTATTTAGATATATTTTAGAAGAGACATTTATGCAATGTACTATTAAATTAAGTATTAATGTTCAGTTTAAGTTACGGGTTACTAATGAACACAATTTTAAAACTGAATTTTTTAAAGACAGGTTGTAAAATATACAATGATATTACGACACTAACTCATAACTGTCGAGATGACCATTTGTATTAGATGCTAAGTACCTACTTCTGTAAATAAAACTGGAACTAAACAAACATGCATTTCATTTCAAAACTTGAACTCAAGTATCCTAGGTTTTTCCTATTTTATTGCAGGAGGAAAAACCTCATTTGATTGTTCGTGTGCACGGAGAGCCGTGTGTGTCAATGTAGGAAGTTTGCGATGAAAGTAGCTAAACGTCAGACGCATGCTGGTGTAACTAGCACAGAAGCCTCATTCTGCTAATTGATAACTGCGCACTTTATGTTTGCGTTTTGCCAAAACCGCATGTTTCGGCGAAATGGCATTCTACTAGCGCAGTTTTCAAAACGCATGCGTTATGTTTGGGATTTGTTCCCAAACTCGTAACGCGCGCTCCGTTTTCTCATGGGTCGTGTGTTTTGCCGAAAACTTGCGGTTTTGAGAATTGTATTTGTCAAATTAAATGGTATCGGTATCTATAAATCAATGTTTCCTTCAAAAATTTAATGAATTTGTGTTATTACATTAAAATAATCTTTTTACGTGCATGTTTTCACAAAGTAGGTAATTAGTTTTCTGACTCTTAATGCAAATTGAGCATATACTACGTAAATCTATACTTGATCTATACGAAGGAAAACAATGATATCACTATTTTAATCACAATATTGGCATTATCTAAAAACCCACGGGTAAATAAATCACATCGATATATTTTGTACTACATATGTATGTTGTCGGAAAGGAGTCGAGCGCCTCTCTCGCAGGTTTATACTTGTTTCGAAGCATCCCGTCGCTGAAATTCGAATATCACTTTCCTACATTACGTTGGTATTTCGCTGTCTCTTTTTTTTCGTATGTCATATTTGAGAGGGAAATGAACTGTCAAAATCATGACAGGTTATTTTACCCTTTAGGCGGCGCGCAAGACAAACCACTCCATAGACAATAAAAGCTGTATAGCGAAAGCTTTTGCCTGTCCATGGGATAAACAAACAAAAAAAAACCATAGACAATAACAAAACGCGTGCGTGAATTAGCTGAACACCGATTTTTGGAAACCGCATTCAAAACTTATCGTGTTATGTTTGACCGAAACAACTCATACGGAATGGTTTGAAATTGTCATTTTTGTCAGTCTCAATGGCCCAGTGGCGCGACACTTCGGCGATCGCTCTCCGATGTTAAGCAACGCTGGGTCCGGTCTGATCTTGGATGGGTGACCATTCGACCGTTGAGAGAGGCTGGCCGTGGTTTGGATTCCACGTTAAACTTTAGGTCCCCTTCCTTACTTACTAGGTGGTAGGGTGTATCCCGCCCGGGTTGGTACCATCGCACTGGATGAACGATGGTCGAAGCGGCAATGAAAATTGTCCGTGTTTTCCATCCAGTTCAATGTAGCCGTGCAATATAAGGAAGTTCCTGGCATGGCACCTAGTTCCCATGTGGTGTTTTGGGCTAATACCATGACAGAAGGTGTGGTATTAGCCATCCATGTCCAGTCACATAAAAAAAAAATTGGAAAAATAGCAGAATCGGTCTTCAGGAAGCGAGTTCTCGGAATGGGGTTGACCCGGTATTACGCATCGCTAGTTTGAACTTGTTTAAATGTTTAGTTAGTTTTAATTGCATAAGAATAACCTAGTGATTCCTGATCTAACACCCACCTAGCATTATTTATCAGTCATCAAATCCCTCATTACTAGAGTTGTATTGTATTTATTTTTTTCCTTTGGGACGCAGGAAACACTGGAATGCGCAAGAATATACATTTTATAAAATGTATGCATATAAAGGTTAATAATCTCATTAGCATGGCCACAGGCTCACTAAGTCTACATTTTTAAATAATTTACACACTTAATATTACAAAATCGGCAAGGAAAGCATGAAAAAAATGTCAAAAAAATTAAAACAAAACAAAATGTATAAAACTTCATAAAGTGGTGTTTTATTGCTGAATTTTATTCTGCTACAGCATATTTTTTTTTTGGATTGTTAATTCATCATCCATAGATAGTTATAGATAGTAGAATTTTAACATTGGCCAGTTCAGCAAAAAAAAAACACAGCGAAGAAGAACTGGAAAGAAACTCCGCTGTTTTTTTTTTCAACGTCCACTTAGTCTAAATTTACAAAAGTGTTTGTCAATTATTTTAACAAAAACAAAGGTAAAACACTAAATTAACATGAATTCACAAAATTTACAATCCATGCCGTATGCAACAGATCATGACAAATATCATTTTATTTGCAAAGACTATCCCCACCAACTAATATGTTGCCAATTGGAGCAGGCCAGTCCCCACAAACAGCACCCGTTCACGAGCATCACGCCGGGCACAGCCATTACCTCTCTCGACCATATCTTAGGGAAAGAGAAAACCCGAGCCAATCGTCACCGTAAGCAAGGACCTTAAAGCGATGCACTGCCCCAGTGGTAACACAACACTGTAAAAGACTTGCACATTACGTTTTAATACTATAAGTTTTGTCATAAACTTCTACAGTGAGCTGATCACATAGTTACATTTCCTTTTAAAATGCTACCACCTACAGAAAATTAAGAGTATAATGGTTTGAGAGCAGCCCTATCGATAACGTAAGAATAGATTCCCGTATGAGATTTGGACCAATACCGAGAAACTAATAATACTTAACTAAAAATACTTAACAAAAATAAAATTCGGGTGCATAGGAGCCCTCGTCATTATTGATACGAAATTGTATCAAATCAAAATTGTTCGGGAGACATACATAGAATGATTCACCATAATCAACCATGAGACGCTTGTAGGTTAGGTTCGTCATCATACGCAAACGAAGACAGTATATACAGCGACGTATACCAGTGGAAGACGCAAGAGACTTATGCTGTATCAGAACCCATGTCACTCGATCTCTTCCCAACCCACATGGAAAACGGCATGATAGTATTCACACGTATTATTATTCAGTTTCTAAACTTTTCGTCTTTATTCAGACTTTATTCATGTGTCTGTGCGTTCATAATGTACTTAAGCTCACGAACAGGACGAAATTATTGAGTATCTGCCTTGAGACTGAGAATCGAAGCAAATAAGAAACAACTTCTTCAATGTCCTAGTACTTTCAGAGTATTTAAGTTCGGAAGTGATTAAAAAAATTGTTATTAAAAATTAATTTTGTAACTTGAAGTAAAAAAAAACGGCCAAGTGCGAGTCGGACTTCCGTACCAACGCACACAATTTAACACAAAAATACGTTTTTTGTATGGGGATTTAATTTTTAATATTTTTAAATTTTACCTATTCGTTATTATAGCGGCAAAATAAATACGTACTCTGTAAAAACTGCAGCTGCCTATCTAACCTATTACGGTTCATGAGATACAGCTCTGTGACAGACGGACGGACGAACAGCGGAGGCTTATTAACAGGGTTCTGTTGGCACCCTTGGGCACGGAACCCTAAAAATTTACTTTTCTATTCTACGTTCTAGCCTTCACCATTACTTGTAATACAACTTCGCCAGAGATTGTCATTCATGCATCGTAAGCTATCAGCTCCTTAACCGATTCTTCTTTTATGACCTTAATAAACTCCAAACGCCTTTCTGGATATGTTGACTTTGTTGTTATACTCGTAAACATATGTCTCATCGCCAGTTATGCGTTTTAAGACGAACGAACTTGTTCGTTCGCTAAGAAAACGTGTCTTCAGTGATTTCAATTATATAAATAAAAAAAATAAAAAAATAACCTTGAGTTCTGAATCAATAACCAGTCATGTTTGTCGCGTTTGATACCCAATATATTGAAGAAAAATGCTATTAATAGACACATTACATATGTTCACCCCTTTGCCAACACTCTTAAGCCTCAAACGACGATTTTAGAGCCACACGTTCTTTGTTTTGGGGTGATTTCGTCGTTTATAGCCGTAGAAAGTCGATCAGAATGAGACAAACCAACTAAGCAGACTTTATCAAGTAATACATTCAGTACACATTTTACCCAGAACAAGATAAATTCGTAGCAAAGCCAGCGGTTTAATATGCTCAGATGTTTACGTACTTTATTAAACTGCCAAAATCTTAGGATTTGATTTGGGAAAGTCTAGGTCTACATAATTATTCAGCCCACTCTACCGTAGACAGCTTTGGTTAGCTTTAAGTCTGTACGCTAACCGAAATTGCCAAGGTCTCATTTATATGACCTGGCACCTCATAAAGAACTAATAGTCCAGCGCAAGGTAATGTGGTCGTGTCTACGATATGAGCACCCAAATTCATTTGATTCTAAGTTTTAATTTTGTAGCACGAGGAGCTTTAAGCGAGACGGCGTAGCACCTACGTTATCCTAACGTAAAATGGGTATTCATGGGTAACATAACTTTTAAGAAACCTTGACCGGAAGACAATACTCTGAACAACCAAGCCCTTTGCCAAAGTTACTAGGATCTGCCAAAAAGGCCGCTTAAACAATAAGTTCCATTGCTTTACCAGTTTCGAATTAGTTTGTCTTACCATTCCTAGGCGGTCAAAATTACCTCCTGCCTTCATTGAGTGCCTTAGTAATCCAAAAATTACTTACATGTATACACATATGTATGTATATACAGCTATCAAAATGTGTGCGATACGTACGAAAAGTAATAATAGGTTAGGACTAAGCAATTTAGCTGTGACTGTTTTAAAACATAGGGACCCCTCAATTTAAGCATGTAGCTGTGGTAACATAATACGCGGGATTGCTAGAATTCTTGGTGCAACCCATGTGACAAACGTAGTTAGAATAGCAGTGAGTACAGTAGCGTCACACCAAGAAGTAAGAAGTCTAAAGTAAAGCAAGTCAACATCACCGCAGGGTGCGGCAGGGTGCGGCAGGGTGCGGCGGCGCGGCGGCAGACGCCATGCGCTCGCTATTTGAGTTTTTATTAGCGCTGCATATATTTCGCATTGCCGCATAAATGGGATGGATTTATTTATCAGAACGGATGTTTTTAAATTTAAAATCACAGAGTAAATGTAAATATATTATGCAAATAACAAAGTTATTGAATATGTTTTGTTATAAAAATGCCTGTTACATAAATTATTTCCCGTATTTAAAGTAAGTTTCAGATATTTATTCATTAACCAATAGTGTAAAGGAATTCGAGAATATGCTGATACAATGATCACCTGTTCTGTAAAACTTGCCAAGAGAGGATACATTTTTATGCAATACATTTACGCGTTTGCAGCAATACCAAGTCCCAGAAAAGGCAGTCTTTTCAAGCGCCATCGAGATTGTTAAATTGATGATCACGTTTATTAATGAAAGGTCTATTTATTTTTACTATTTATTCTCATACAACACTGAATATGATTTATATTAAACACAATTTAGATTACAACTTTTTTCGAGGGAAAATTGCCAAGTTGGGATATATTTTTAAGCAATACATACAAAACGTATGCAGCGATGCTAAGGGTCAAGTGCACGAAAGGACAAAAAATCAAAATCAGCGTCAACGTATGATTAACTACGTCACTTTGTATGGGCAGTATAAAAGGAAATCCATGCGGTTCACTGAAATTGACGTGTTTGAACATTGATTAACTCAGCCGTCTCTTCTTGCAATCGGGGCTTAGTCTCAGAAAAGGTAATGTATTTCTAAATGAAGATTTTAATTTTACAATGGCTTTTATACGAGAAAATACTTGTAATACTTACATGTAGGTATATTATTATCATATCAACTTTATTTAGTTAAATATTTTCGTCGAATTGAAATTTCATCTCTAAAAAAATGGTTGATCCTTGGTCCTAAGTGTGTTAAAAATTGTATATCTGATTTATTAACAAATGAAGTTTTTGGAATTGAATTCGCGGATCAATCAGTTTGTGACGTGACCTTGTGTAGTTTGACTTCCAGAAATTTAAATTAATGTAATGATAAGTCCTGATATTTACTTCAGTTTTTAGGGAATTGTTCGGAATCGTTGCACGTCTGCGCACTAATCCAGTCGCCCTCGCTAAGTCCTCGAGCATAATGCATTCTCTAACAAAACTTGGGCCCGCCGCTATCGCGAAGCGCAAAGTAGATCAGGACTGCGGCGAAGTAAAGTCTCGCAATCCTTCCGTTCGTTCGGGAGCCGACTTCATTTCGCCAGCCTCCACTTTTCCCCGCCGAACTCCACAATTAACAATGCAAATTTTGGCGGCGCGGCGCAGCGGTCGGGCGCGGGGCAGGGGACCAGTTCTAGCCTTTGGTGGCTGGCATGCTACGGGAGGGGGTCTTAGCGTTTGTCCAAAAAACCGGTCAAGTGCTAGTCGGACTTGCACACGAAGGGTGAACCATCCTAGAAGGATAAACACAAAAAAATCACGTTTTTAATATTTTTTTAATGATGCCTATTTCTTGCTATAGTGGCAAAACAAATACATACTTTGCGAAATTTTCAGCTGCCTACCTATTACGGTTTATGAGATACAGCCCTGTGACAGACGAACGGACGGACGGACGGACGGATGGAGGCTTAGTAATAGGGTTCCGTTGGCACTCTTTGGGTACGGAACCCTAAAAATAATCCGTGAATCTAACTGTAATTCCAATAATGACAACCGTCTTGCAACATTAAAACAGAGCCAACTAAGTAAATTTATTACAACAACTAAGTACTCTGAGTTATAATAATAATAATAATAATAATATTCTTTATTGCTTCCATACACAATGGTACATGCAAGGGCGGACTTATTGCCTAAAGTCAATATCTTCCAATCAACCCGATAATGGGACAAAATATACAGGTAGCAACAAAAAGAAAAGTAACCTAAGATTTGATATTGTGCACTATTTATTGATATAACAGTTAGCCCTAAACATCAAATCTTACTGTATCTTTTAATAATTTGCAATAACTGTGTGCAATAACTGTTTTCTCCTACTGTTTTCGTAACTGTTTCTAACTTTAGTATTTTTTCTATTCTTACTTACGTCTCATATTCAGTAAATTGACTGTCTAGTTTCAGTTTCTTTTTTTCCTCCATGCTATGTATATTACACACTCGAATTTGTCATATATTAGTACAATAACGATAAGTCTCTGACAATTCTAAAGATAGTATTGCATACAATCACTTTTAGAAAACAACATTGAAGGAAAACCATAGACGAAAGGGACTCAAAAGTTGTACGCACACACGTAGGCATCCCCGCGCCGAGAAGCCGCACAGGGTGCGTCTGTTTTGAATTTCATACTCGCGAATACATATGGTAATTGCGTTTTAGGAGTACCCAGAAAAACGTCGAGGCGGTTAATGCTGGAAACTCGTTAAGATTTTCGGTAATATATCGCGACCTCATATAACTTCGTCTGGAGGCTAAGCGTCTCTGTCATTGCTTGTGTACAGCTAGACATGTACCCAAGTGATTTCGCTTCGCAATTTATATTTATGTTAGCGAGCATGAATGCGTCAGGGTTGTTTGCGTCAATGTAGATGGCGCCACAGTCGTTCGCTGAAATGCTTGCTATAACTTTGAAAAAATAATGCTTTCTAAAATACGGATTTCGAATTTGATTAGAAAAAACATTTATGTTCTTAGATTTACACCGTCGCTGTACATAATGTTTTGAAAACTTACGGTTTTCCTGTGTGCAATGCCGTGCTTGGCCGACACGTTTCGTGGAAGGCGAAACATGTCGGCCAAGCACGGCATTGCACACCGGAAAACCGTAAGTTAAAAAAAACACATTTATATTTACAAAAATAAATATCTCTCCTGTTGACCCAAAAATGGTGTAGACGCACTGTTGGCAAGCGTGCTCATCCTTGTCGTAGTGCCAGCGCCTCTAATGCACCGAAACAGTAGCCGTAGTCGTACGAGAGCTGGCAGTAGTCCGGGCGATGCTCTGAGAACAATACGTCATTATCAGAACAGTAGCCTCTGTTAGAAAAGGCAGTCAGACTCGCATATATCTTTGCTATCAAAGTCGTTGGAGTACTCTGGAACGAACACGAGAAGTTCTTTCATTTCATTTCATTTCATTTATTTATTCAACTTCTGGTAGTAAAACTACACTAAGTCATGTCACAATTTGATTGATCCGCGGATTCGATCAACCAGTGAAGAAGAACCCGCAAAGAAACTTCACTGGTCTATAAATTATGTTTTTTTTTGGTCTTTTTTTTTTTCGTCCACATAAATGATATAACACAATTATGATTTCATACCTAAATGCTACTGCCAAACTTACATTGGTAGAACGGTCTGGAGCAAAGAACTAAGGACTATCAGGAAACAATAACCCACAATGTGAAACGTCTTAATTAATCAATAAATTACTTAACTTAATAACCTAATCATTATACATATTGAGTATTTATTTCGGGTGTAAATGCCTTCGTCAACTTAACAGCTATGTCGGGTGTACAGAGCCCTCGTCAATTTTGATACAGATAAAGTGTATCAAGTCAATATAATAGTATAATCACGACTCTCAGATTTCTCTTTATTAAAAAAATAAACGTCTATTTAGTCCAAGTTTACATTAGTGGCTATTTGTGTGTTATTACCCCCACAGTACTTAAAAGTATCACATAAGTTTTAATTAAATAATTTATATATAATAATAAGCATCAAAAATGTCGTTTTTTATGCTTGGCGTAATAATATGTGACTGCAAGATTAGTCAACGCAGATTTTCACCACTCTGTCCCTATTGACAAATGAGAGCAATCACATTTCACGAATTCGCAGTTTTGTAGATATTATAAGCCGGGTCACTAGTTAAGTGTAAAAAATAATACTAATTCACCTTTTGGTTCCGAAGAAGTTACTCTTTTTACCAAGTGACTGTATAAGATGCTCGTCTTTTCATGGTTGCATTCATTTTGCACCATCAGAAAAACCACCCATAGAGAAGCAGACTTTAAAATGCCTACTCGATACATTTCAGCGTTACTGGAATATTCCCTGGCAAACCATAAAAATACATTTCTATTTGAGCCGTTATCGATAGTGGGAGAACAGGTTGCGAGGCAGTTTATTTGATATTTATTTGCTACATAAACCGACGACATATTGGACCATTCAATCAGACGATAAAACATTGAAATACTGTATACAGGGTGTCAAATATTTATTCGACTGTTATTTTACTGCTTTCCGACCGTTCGATGCACGCATCGGTACGCGCGTAGAGAATTATATCGTTACGAGCATGGTGCCAAATACCGGAGATCTGAAATCTGAATAAGATTTTATTTTATTTCATAAAAAGCTTTTGTTATTGTGTTGAGCATTTAATTCCAAATTAATGCTTTTTTTTTCAAAATATGTTTGCATATCTGGCTTATGAGATTTAATTATTAAAATCTGCGTGAGAAAACATTTCGATGAGGTATATTTGATTCTTTCTGCAAAAAAATGTTTGCGGAAAGTTATCAAAGTTTTGAAATATTATGCTAACAATGGTTCCACGATTTCATGATTGCTATCACAGGTGGCAGAAAACTTTCGATTTAAAGCCGACTCTAACAAAGGAAGCTAAAATTTCTCGATAGTCGCAAAATTCATTAAGGATTTTAACATTATTGATTTCTCATCTTCTACCCTGAGACCCGAAATTAGAGTTTCCTCCGGTTACTTTTCATACCGTTTTTTTTCGTTTTAAAGTTACGTTAGTAAAAATATTCGAATTTAGATACATCCCTATCAGTCTCCTTTATATATTAATTGAAGCTGCCTAAAGTACTCGGACGATTTTTTTTATTGATTTTTTTGCTGTTAAAGCGGCTTGCAACCTCAACAAAATATTTTACTGTAAACAAGTTTTTATTGTTCATCAAACGTTAAAAAATACAATTTAATATATTTTTTAAAGTATTGGTAACACCACCAAATTTGTTCGCTATCACTTCGGCGAAGTCAAGATGACGCATTTTTTTATTAATGCGGTACCGTCTAAAATATAATAAATTAAAATAAAGCCTTATCTGCGTACATTATTTAAGGGGATAATGATGTGATCGAATCCCATAATATAGCTCGTGTCTGCTTCCTCAGTAAAATTAAGAAATATATCTGAAATTTTGTTTTTTCTTAATAATAACTGTACTTGAAGAATTCAATAAGATGATTAAAATAACATGATTTTTTTGGGTTTGTTTTAAAGACAGACATAAATTCGGTCGGAATAGAACTCGCACACAAAGGGTTCCGTACCGTCGTACAAGATTTAACACAAAAAATACATTTTTGTATGAGCAGCCTTTAATTTTGATATTTTTTTAATGTTACGAGTACCTATTTATTTTTATATCGGGAAAATAAATACGGACTCTGTGAAAAATACAGACTCTGAAATTTTCAGCTGCCAGAGATACAGCCCTGTGACAGAACGATGGACGGCGGACGGACGGACAGCGGGGGCTTAGTAATAGGGTTCCGTTGGCATCCTTTGGGAACGGAACCCTAAAAAGGGATATACGTTTAACTGACTATATTAAAAAAATTCATACTAAAATGATCTCGATTTAGGTCGATTTTTGGCATGTCGCCGTGTCTAGCATCGCCTGATATGTAAGTCCATGTGATAGGCTTTAATCTACATGTGATAGTTTTTAGTGTTCAATTCAATTTCAAAATTTCGCGATTATTGGTTTTGTTACAATTTATTTAAATACGATTTTTTTAACAGCGCCATCTAACGGTGTAAAACTTCTAATCGGCTAAATTGTGAATATGTTTTCGCTGCAACTACTATGGCTATATTTAATATTTTTGACGAATAAGTGCCTTAAAGTGCAATATTTTTTGCGTTCTGTGTAAAAAAAACATTGTATGGGTCGGAACATCCTTAAGGTGATTTAAAACACTCGCGCTAAAATTCAAGAGGAACTTGCGTTTTATATACGTTTTAGCGGTCTGCATCAGATCCGTGAAATATAATCGCCTCAAAACCTGCTTTAAGGTGGCCCATCCCGCTCAACTCCCCATACAAACGGGGAAAGAAGATCACGCCCATATTTCTTGTCAGAGATCCCAAATTATGTTTAAAATAGCTTTATTTGATCGAGCTAGATATCTGATGACCGTTGGCATTGTAAAATTGTTTTTGGTTTCTAAGTTATAAGGTCCGAAAGTTCGAATTTTTCGCGCGTTTTATACAATAACTTTGAAGGTGGATTACGCAATGATAAAGTAAGAACATCTTCAAAAGATTAGTCATCAGACATAGATTATTTAATCAAGATTTATAATCTATTTGGATTTGTTACTACAGCGGTCGTGGTTTACTTTTAGCTATAAGTCGTTTTGAAATAAAAATTTTAGTAAATCTTACCAAATCATACGCTATGCACATTTTCTTTTTTGTGGACATGTTACATCTTCCTCATCACGGAGCCTGTCTTTTTCTTTGAAACAGAGAAGGTCACAGAGCGCAACAGCACGGTTTTGTACTATCCCCGCGAATGAGTTAGTCCCGCCGGGTTGGGCCGTCTATAATTTTGAGACGTAGAATCGAAAAACATCCATTTATTAGTTTTTAAAATCATACATTTGTTGTTGCACTGAAAACAATACTAAAATCCGCCTCGCTTTACCAGGCGTTACAAATTCGCTCACGCGCGTGATAATGCAAGTATCGTCGATATTGGTCCCCTCCACTCTCTGCCGCTGCAGCGGCGGCAAGTCGGCGAATCGTTCAATCTCGCGAAGTTAGAAGCGCTTACTAATTGGTGTAAAGGGCGGATCACGTTCCAATAACGCCGCCCTCGCAGGGGCGGGCGGGAAAGCTCTGATAAGTTTTGCTTTAATTTATGAGATACCTGAATAATTGAAAGCGAATCTGCGGCGGCGTGATGAACGAGGTACAGATTACGGCTCAGGGCTGGCGAGTGTTTACGGGTTGATAACTAATTGCTCCGGTAGTTTTGCGGAGTGGATTCGACCCAGGCTTTCTGTTGATTTTCTAGTTATGGAATAACGCATGCATATGTATATAGAAACACAGCCTTTATAATAAAAGTACTGTTGTCACGAGTTAAACGTACTGCACATATCTGACTGGTTCCCACCAGATGAAGCCGACTTCTATGAAAACATTTTTCATCACAAATACATGCAATGTTTCTCATTTTATGATTTTTCATTTTAAAATCAAGAAAAACTCTGCATCGAAAATACTTCTACCAGATGTCGAATTCTGCAATCTATTTGATCTACCAATCATTTTTATTTATTGAATAATGGTTATCAATTTAGGCTTTGTTGGTTAAACTCTCCTCTCTAAATCTAACTTCTTAGCCGTGTGTGCGCTGTGTGGATTCCGGCCCGTAAAAATAGTACGATTGGGCCCACAGTATTTTTTCGCGTGCGACAAGCCGACTAAAGGGATTCGTCGTTCGTTGTTCGGATTCAACGTTAAACTATAGGTTTTCTTCCTTATTTAAAAAGTGGTAGGGTGAA
The DNA here is from genome assembly GCA_946894095.1 of Incurvaria masculella. Classification (NCBI taxonomy): domain Eukaryota; kingdom Metazoa; phylum Arthropoda; class Insecta; order Lepidoptera; family Incurvariidae; genus Incurvaria; species Incurvaria masculella. The sequence goes on along the minus strand of OX335653.1, from coordinate 18,708,785 downwards.
TCCCGCCCAGTTTGGTAGCATCGCATTTAATAAACGATGTTCGAAGTGATAATAAAAAAATTTCGTGTTTTCCATCCAGTCCAATATCCTGGTATGTCCAAATAACCAAATGAAGGACGTGGCATGGCACCTAATACCCATAAGGTGTGTTGGGCTAATATAATTACCGTAGGTGTGGTATAGCCATCCATGTTCTAACATAAAAAAGTATGTTTGTCCTTCTGTCCGTTTATTTTTCGGTCATTTTTTATATATAACTGGACATGGATAGCACACCGCATGGGAACTAGGTGCCATGGCAGAGCTTTCCATGTAACGCTTTAGGTGTTTACCACAGTTTTAGGTGGAATCCGAACAATGGGCACCCTCATAACGGTTTAAAATGGTAATTATATTAGATTATAACAATTTAAATGTATAGCGTGAAGTATGCCGTTAGCCAGGCCCTCAAAGAGGTGCGCTCAGTCTGTTCTACAGGTACTACCATGGACGTAGCTCTGCGGAACTTGCATCCCTTATTCCTCCCCATCTTACCTATATTCGGAGCACCCGCCCCAGAGAATCAGAGCACGCTCTTGTGGTTGACATGAGGCTTTTGAGAACGAACCGTTTTCAAAGTTATTTCTCTGCCACACCGCCAGTTGACCTTTAAGTTGTGAGTCTACAAACGTAATTTGAACAAGCTTGATTGCCAGAACGTCCGCCATGCGCAGGTATGCTGCCTCACCGATCGTGGTTTTGCGATACACATTTAGCTTTTAAGAGCACTTTTGGTATCTCAGCACAGCCACCCATAGCTGTATTTCATAAAAAAGAGAAGTGATACAGACGACAAATCACAGAGAGTCTCTTTATCGCGGGATACTTCGGGATCGTCGACGAGTTGCACTGCACGGCGCTGTATCGAGTCCAAGAATTCAAACTGGTACTTAGCTGAACCGTGTTCTGCAGATACGAACTGTTCCATGGAAGTCCTTATCGGACCCTGAGCAGTTGGCGAAACACGCAATTTTTATTCAGTCTGTATAGTATATGGATACAAATTGAGAAAAGATCGACTGTTTTTCGCCGGATTTACTGGCATGACTTCTCAAAACACAAAACACAGATATAGTATTGCAAATTAAATGCTTTGACAAGTGAAAAACACAAAGATATTAAAATGCCCAGTGATAAATCATAAGCACACTTTTAAGTATGGCTGTATCCGGGACGCTGCCACGAGAAGAGACCGACAAAAAACCTCTTCTAAATTTGAACATTACTTAGTAAGTAAATTTCCCAACCGCGTGAGTACAAACTGCATATAGACGGAATAACTTTCATTCCTTGCACTTCTGTAACATTTCGCAAGCGAACAGGGTAATCTTAGATTACAGCAATCTGTAATTTCTATTGTCGGGATGGCTCTGTCAGGATAGCTCAGCGGTAAAGCAATGGACATGTACTCCAAAGGTCGCAGATTCGAATGCTGCTTACGAAGAACGTTCATTTGTTTCTGATAATTCTCAAAATCTGGTAATTATCCTTCAATGTAGTTGTCGCTGCAAAACGGATTAAATACATAACATTATCAAAACTTTTTTTAGCTAATTCAGGTCGACGAATTTGGCAACCCTAACGCCTGTGCAGTGGAGACGCGACAATTCCGCGGATTCTACTAATTCGCAGTCACAGGAGGCGAAGAAATTCATTAAAACTTGGGTAATTGCATTCAATGTTATTCTCTTATTTGGGCCAAAGACGGTAAATGCGATGCTAGGGACCATTTAATCGTCCGATTAGTGCCTAGTGCCAAATGAGACCTACTTCTGATTAAAAATTTAACACTTTATGCCCGGAACGTGTGCTTTCTAGGGTTCCGTAAAAAAAGGGTGCCAACGGAACCCTATTACTAAGTCTGCGATGTCCGTCCATCCGTCCGTCCGTCCGTCCGCCCGTCCGATCGTCCGCCAGCCCGTCCGTCCGTCAGTCCGCCTGTCACAGGCCTGTATCTCATGAACCGTAATAGGCAGGCAGCTGAAATTTCACAGAGTGTGTATTAATTTTGCCGCTATATCCAAAATTAGGTAACATTTAAAAATTATAATAATTAAAGGGGCTCCCCTTACAAAAAACGTGATTTTTTAATCTTGTACGATGGTACGGAACACTTCGGTTGCGAGTCCGGCTCGCACAGGGCCGGTTTTGTATTGTATGCGCGGCAAATGGCGTACGCCAGGACCTCACATAATACGATTCTCGACGACACGACGGCCACGGTCTTTTGCGAAACGGGGGTTGCGAAAACCGTGCCGGCCGACCAGGTGCTTCTTCACACCATGTTTGAAGGACCTCACGACTGAGAGAATCACAGCACCCGTTCGTGTTTGACATTCGATTTTAGAGAACGAATCGTCTCTGCAGCAACGCCTGGATATGGAACTGTCTGTCGGCGGGTGCCTTTCTTAAAACATACAACTTGGGGCTCTTCAAATGTTTATTGAGCAAGCTCGATAGCACTGCGGTAGTCTGCAAATCTGCTGGTATGGTGCCTTTTTAAGCGTGGTTTCGCGACTATCTTGATAACACACAAAGACATGTCTTATATTTCCGATAAAACCGGGCATCGAACCGAAATAGAGCAACCGGCCGATGTTTCTTCTTTCAATCTTTTTATTTTTTCATCTTTTTACAATTGATAATAAAAAAATATACTCTAATTAATTAATTTAAAACAAATCCGCTGGTATGGTGCCTTTCTAATCGTGGTTTCGCGACTATCTTGATAACACACACATACCGGTATATATGTGTCTTCTATTTCCGATAAAAGCGGGCATCGAACCGAGATAGAGCAACCGGCCGATGTTTCCTATCAGCTATATATCTTTTTACAATTGATAATAAAAAAATATACTCTAATTAATTAATTTAAAACAAGTCCGCTGGTATGGTGCCTTTCTAAGGTGGTTTCGCGACTATCTTGATAACACACACATACCGGTATATATGTGTCTTCTATTTCCGATAAAAGCGGGCATCGAACCGAGATAGAGCAACCGGCCGATGTTTCTTATCAGCTATATATCTTTTTACAATTGATTATAAAAAAATATAATCTAATTAATTAATTTAAAAGCTCTGTAAATGGCGACGTTTACGCGACCTTTCTAAAGAAAAACGTTTTATTGTATGGATTCTTCAGACTTCAATCAATGTTAGCAATATTACGATTTTTTTAAACAGCTTCATACATTACTTACAGTCTCAACCAAGAAAACGTTATTTTTGGGATACTTTTAGGATTAATGTTCAAACTCAGTATGAATTATTATTATTACAATTATAATCAAATATTCCCGCGGCTATGCCCGCGTTAAGGTTCGACGAAACTTAATCGTTTTTTAGGGTTCCGTACCCAAAGGGTAAAAACGGAACCCTATACTAAGCCTCCGCTGTCCGTCCGTCCGTCCATCGGAGGCTGAAATCTTCACAGATTATTTATTTATTTTGCCGCTATAACAACAAATAGGTAAAATTATAAAATAATAAAAATTAAAAATTAATTTTTTTTGTGTTAAATCTTGTACGATCGTACGGAGCCCTTGAAATGAAAATGAAAATGAAAAAATACTTTATTTGCAGCCATACGGTACAAAAAGGCGGAAATTAATGCCATAAGGCATTCTCTACCATTCAACCTTAGAGATGTAGGAGAGGTGCAGTGAGGCGGGCAAAAAAATAAATGTAAAACAAAATGAATTAGCGAAAATATTAACTAACCCTTCGTGTGCGAGTCCGACTCGCACTTGGCCGGTGTTTTAAACCACTGAATGACTTTCATAGAATATTCAAAGAGTGGCCCGTAGTTCAGGGGCGCAGCCTGCCTTGCATGTCAGTGATCATGGGTTCAAATCCTCGCCCCATTCATGAACCACCTTCTTACTCTTTCTGAGTTGGATCAGTGGATTTGTCACGAATGTGATCTGCTTCATGATTCGGAATGATAAAGTGCTCATTAAGCGAAGGTTCTGGCATGGCACCTTATTCCTCCAGGAGTACGGAGTGTTGGGATAATATCATGACGGTGACTGTGGTATAAGCCATGCCTGTCGAGTTGCGAAAAAAACTATACATAAATGAAAAGAGACATCAAAATTATGCGTGTTATAATTTGGAGATTTTAGCTACAAAAGGCTAGGGGCATACATAAAGTACATGCGGTGTTTTTGGCGAAACCTAATTAATTTGTTAAAATAAAAAAAAAACCGTGTAATCGAAAAATGAGAGCACAAGTGTTTACCTAAATTTTTAAATATACTTATGGCCACCAATTTTCTCTTTATAATTCATAATAAATACTGTTCTCATTGTATTATATTTTAATAGTACTGATTTTTAACCGACTTCAAAAAAGGAGGAGGTTATCAATTCGTCGGAATCTTTTTTTTTTTTTTTTTTTTTTTATGTATGTTCACCGATTACTCGAAGACCCCTGGACCGATTTGAAAAATTCTTTTTTTGTTCGAAAGGGTATACTTTCTAGTTGGTCCCATTTTTTTTTTATCAAAATCGGTTCAGTAGTTTGGTACTTAACTATACCAACATCGAATTTCTTAACCCTGCGAACCCAGAAATGTGATTTTTTAGATACAGTAGCTTTCTTTTCGGGTGAGATTGCTCAGTATGAGAGGTTTTTTTTTACTTCAACTGTTGGGGGTATTCAAGGGGGTAAAAGAGGGCAAATTGTACACATTTCTATCTCTAGAGCCGCTGAACCCAGAAATGTCAGAGTATGTTTGTTTTAGATGGGAATGCTTAAGAAGAAAATATTTTTGGAAATTATACTATTAGGGGGGTAAAACAGGTCAAAATGAACACATTTAGGCGAAAACCACTCATGTTGAGATCTCTGAAACCAATTGTCCTCGAAACTTAAAATTTTCAGTGACTTCTTGTTAAGACGAAAATGCTCAGTCACAACGGATTTTACAAAATTCAACTGTTAAGGGGGGATAAACGAGGCCGATATGTACACATTTTCATACAACCTCAACTTACGCAAGAAACAGACTATCCGGAACGATGTAAGGATGAGAAATTCAGAAGCTCAGCGGTTCCGGTCATTCGTTGTTTTGTCTTTTTAGGGTTCCGTTCCCAAAGGACACCAACGGAACCTTATTACTAAGCTTCCGCTATCCGTCCGTCCGTCCGTCCGTCACAGCACTCTATCTCACGTGATCTCATCGTATCAATTATCGTACGTATCAACCGTGAACCAATGAATCCAGATAGTTACCGGTCTACCTTTCGTCAGAAATGAGATTTCTCAATGGTTTCATTTCTGCTAATGCTCGTTCATTGTATTGTATTGTATTGTATATGTATGTATATCTTCTTTCCACTTTGTATGTGAAGTTGAGCAGGAGGGCTCGCCCACCTTGAGTCAAAAGTTACGCCACCACTAAAAAGCAAAAAATAAAATATTTTTAAATAAAAAAAGGACCGCCTTCAAAAAAACCGGAACTAAAAAGCAAAAAATAATTGGTTACTTTTAATTCATGTACGAAAAGCTATTTTAATTCTAACTAATTATGTACAATTTCTTAATTTTTAATCATCTTTTGAAGTCGGTGCCTTGGGTAGACGTTCTTTAAGGGCTGCAAGTAGTTAGATTAATATCACCTATGGCTAAGAAAGAAATATAAGTAGGTAGCTACTTACATTTACCTACTTGAACAAAACACAAAAACAAAAATTAAATAAACAAACAGGTCGGAAAAACGTATGTAAGTAGGTATTTAGGCAAGTACTTTGTAATTTAAATATGCCTTATACTTAAACTAAATACCTAACACAGTAAAAACAAAATATTTACAAGAAAACCCTACGAACAAACCAATATAAAAACAACGACCACTTATATGACAAATATTTAGGTAGGTGTAGCTTGTACTTTTTATTCTACCTAAATACCTACACAACACAAAACAAAAAAAAACAAATATAAAAAAGAACAGAAAACAATAGGTAGCGACTTTGAGGTGTCTGCTCTCAACTACGTGTCAAAACGAGTGTGCGGTTAGTACATATCTCACCAATTTCGGCAGAAATCGTCTCGTTAAGACAACGATGTTGCAGGGAAGTACCAATCAACACAGAGCAGCGAATTAACGTACTCCTTCACCAGTGCGCGCCTTCATAAAGCCGAAAGTACTAATAATCGTTGAAACCCAATTGCAGTACGCTGCGCTGTATCGATATCAGCTTGCACGTAAACCAACGCTAAGGGCATCTCCAGTTAGACGAACGGTTGCTTAAAATGCTCTGTGGAATGACGATGTCTGTGGACCAATCATTGCTGACTCAGGTTGTTTACGCTCTCGTAGACTTCGGGTGTGTTCGGCTGAAATAGTGTCTGTTCGGTCAGCAGCGTGCGAAGCGAACTCTACCCAAGGCACCGACTTCAAAAGATGATTAAAAATTAAGAAATTGTACATAATTAGTTAGAATTAAAATAGCTTTTCGTACATGAATTAAAAGTAACCAATTATTTTTTGCTTTTTAGTTCCGGTTTTTTTGAAGGCGGTCCTTTTTTAGAATCAATGGTAATAGGTAGCGTAGGTTTTTTTTATTTTCATCCTGGTTTGTGGATTAGAAAATATATAATATTGTTTTGTATCAGTACAGATACTCGTATTTCTATTTTATTTTCTCATCACCCGAAGGGTTGACTGGAAGAAATCACCCTTAGTGATAGGTCCGCCTTTATGCAGTATTGTTGTTTTGCTGTTTGTTTTCTCTGTAACTGTACTTTTCTTTGTGCACAATAAATAATGAATTAATTCAGACATTCAATTCTCGTAACAAGTAATTAATTTTTTTACTTAAATTTACAATTTGAGATTTAAAGAAATCGACACTTAATGAGATGATGGATTTCAGGATTTCAGGCGGTTAATTCAAAATGACATCAACTCGTTACGGTCAGCTTAAACTTTAGCATAATGATCCATATAAATAAAAACGTAGACTTTATTAAATTCTCAAAATGTGAAGGTATTATTTTGTAGTATTGTTCTATAAGCAATGCGGAATATATAATCTGAATGAAAGGAAAGCCAAAAACATGAACGTGAGCAATATTTTAATTTGTTAAAAGTATTTTAAAGGATACTATACAAAATTTCATATAAGTTAAAATAGCACAGTCTTACCTCAACCAGAAACATTTTCCGAGCTCCTAACAAATTGTTCTACGTAAATTCTAGGGTTATTGCGTGCGCTGTAGACCTTCCATCATTTTCCCGTATATCAGTTCAGTGCTGAAAAAGTAAACAAAATTCAGGTGAGCAAAATGTATGTACCCCTATTTCAGATTGGGTACATAAATAATATTGATTGTTTTCCGAGCGGACGATAAAATTGAATAAAATAACACAAACAATATTAATATATGTAGATTACATTTTAGTGTAATCACTTTTAGATAACGTTACTGAAATTCACTGCGTGGTAGATTATAAGAATATTACAATACACGTTGAGTTGCATCGACTACCTTAATTTCCGGAGGTTATTCTCAGATTCAAAGTTGGTTACACTTTTGCTGAATTCGGCCTATTTCTCATGTAAAGTAATTAATCAGGTACCCTAAATTACCACCATAATAAGGCTGGAATCGCCTAAGTCGCAGAAAGCTCTTTGGCCATTGGACAACATTTGAAATAGTAAAATGTAATAGCAGCAATGCAGGATACACTGCAAGGATTATCCTTTCAGAAATTAATAAAACTAAGGCAAATTAATCAGTTTTTTATTTTTTTAAGATAGCGTCTGTGCAAGCGGATTTTTGGGGAAATATTCAGAAATCTTCTGCAATGTATATTCATTGAGGCAACCGTAAAATCAGTCTTATTATTTCAAATTATCTGTCTAGAGCGAGTTCTATCCTAAATATTTTCTTAATTTCACATCAAGGAAGAAAAATAAATAGTCATATTGAACGCACGAATTTTAGTTATTAGATATATCTGCTTGATATCGTGTCGTCAGATTCTTGTACTTAAAACGTTCTCAATATTACGTTGATTAAAATATTGAATTGCTTAATTATTTTATTAAATGTTGAGATGCTCGCAAAACATTAATATCTTGTTATTTTCATTGCTGGTAAGATTTTAAGGGATAATGTTTTTTTATAGATATTGTACACAAGTATCCCCGAAGTATCCTATGGGTAGTTTCTCGACCGCGGTAATCGAGCGGTCTCAAAAATTGACACATGCAAGAAATCCAAGATTTTTTTTTACGAATACATACATTTACATTTACGAAAATCGAAAATCGAAAAATCCAGAATTGTATATGAAACAAGGGTTAACTAAGACAGGGTATTATCTTACCGTCCGCTTGAGACTGTACTCATCAGATTGAAGATGTACTTGGGACACACGTCGGGGTGCATGTAGCGGGCGTGGTACAGGATTCCCTGGCAGATGCAGAACAGCATCTCGGGAAGGGGTACTCTCTCCGTGATCATCTTCCTCTCGTACATGATTGTGGTCAGCAGCTGAAATAATCCATACTAATATTACAAATGCGAAACTAACTTTGATGTCTATTCCAAGGAATGTGACATGTATGTATGTATAATCGACCGTGAAGCTAGGACACATTTGAGCGGCTCGTAGCCCAGTGGCGCGGGGACTGGCCTAGAGTACCAGAAGCCTGGGTTCAATTCCAACTCGCACCACTGTCTTTCTCTTTCCGGGTTCGACAAGTGCATTTCGTCACGAATGCGAGCTGGTTCGGAATCCATGTAAAACTGTAGGTCCCCTTCCCCTACTAGGTGGTAGGGTTTAAGCCCGCCCGGGTTGGTACCATCGCATTGGATGAAAAGGTGGTCGGAGCGGCAATAATAAATTGTCCGTGTTTTCCACCCAGTCCAGTGTAGCCGTGCTCATAAAGGGAAGGTCCTGGCATGGCACCTAATTCCTTCGGGAATGTGGTGTATTGGGCTAATATCATAACGGTAGTTGTGTGGTATTAGCCATCCATGTCAGGTCGCATAAAAAAAATAATAAGGAAAGATCCCTGTAAAAAGAACTACTTTATAAAAATACTGCAAGGCTGGACCGGAACCAGCAAAACATACCATGTACCATAACATACGCGGGTATTGCGTTTAACTAAATCCTTGGAAATAATAATAAATAATTCCTTGGAATAAGCCACGTACATGCTTAGTACGAAAAAGTATATTTACTTCTGTTGTCTATTGTTAACCAACTTTCATTTAATGCGATGGAACCAACCCGGATGGGAAAAACCCTTCCACCGGGTAAAGAAGGAAGACGACCTACAGTTTTAGCTGGAAATTGAACCTCGAACGACGAATTTAGTCCGCTCTTAAGACACGCACGGGAAGAAATTCAGCAGGCTTTATTATATTCTCTTCACGTGCCTGTTACCCACACAGCACAGACGACATTATTGTACAAACGACAAATTAATGTGTAAACGGCTAAATCTAATCGTAAGTATAAAACAGTTATTAGCAATACAGATTGCATCCAGAACAACAGACAAACAAACACATTAATGAACGACCCCTTGTGTTCATTAAAAACCTTACCTAATCTCGTCTTACGTCAAATGGTACGAACAATTAGCTTATCATGTAACAGTTAATGATACCAACAAATAGTTATACCGATATAATAAAACTTGAAATGTTTCAAACCTTGAATGCGCCAGTAACCGCGGCAATAGAGAAACCGAGGCTGGGGTTCCAACGGAACGCAGAACCGGCGAGGAATCCGGCAGGGAGCGCGTACGCAGCCGAGTCTCTGCCGTAGTGTCGGCACAGCAGACACACCACCGCCTGCAAAGCACGGCATCACATTCGACATAGTTCCACTGGGTCATCTGTCCATTTACTCATTTAAGACTCATTTAAGTTATCTCCCATGTGGAATCCAGTACTTGCTCCCCTAAAAATCCGGAAGGCAAAGGCTTGCAGTGAAAGTCAAGACACAGTTAGCGCCTTATGCCTTTCCCTGGATATCCGGAACGCATCCGCTCAAGACGTACTACCCACAACTACCCACAACTACAATCTTCGCCGACGGCGGAACACGTCAAATTGACAGTTCCCCGTTGGCCGCCGCTGGACACGGGAGCTCACCTGAAGACGAGCCAATCGTTTGGCTCGAAACGTCGTGCTCCGCACAAATCATGCCGTGAGTAGAAAGCCGTTTAATCTTTTAAAATGTTTTTATGTAATTGATTATTTTTCTATATTGAACAATATACAATTTGAGCAGGAATATTAATAATACGAATAACTGTATGAGACACTCCAGCATTGGTAATCACAATCACTTGGAATGCAATTACAACAATCGTAATTTTCTTAAACATCAAGATTATGAATCAATGAAATCGTCACATACATTCTTATATATATTTATTATTTACATGGAAATGGAAGCCTAATAACTCGCCTACTCTCATAATATTAGTCCAACATACCGCATGCCATGAACCCTTCCTTGTATGGACACGGCTACATCTGAACTGGATGGAAAACACGGGCATTTCGTATTGCAACTTTTACCATCTTTTCATCCCAGGCAATAGTACTAGTATACCTCTGAATGGGTAGTGATTTTCGAAGGGATTTCCAAAGGACGTTTGAATATGAAGTGTTTGTTGAGGTAGGTTATCTGATGTTTACGGGCCCACCTTAAATGGTCGCTTATAAGGTAAGGTATATCCCGAGATATGGTATACGAGTGATAAGATAAGTGTGATAAGTCACAATTATTGGATAAGTAACAATGTAACAATACCTACTTTTGATGTCGAAAATTAAGCATCTGTGATTAAGATTCCCTGGGTACATCACTAGTCACATTGAGGAAATGGCCACATATGAAATAAATGAATGTCTAAAAAATAGAAAACTTTATTATGTATGCATCTATCTATGTCTTGAAGATAACATTTATGATTAGATTTTAACGATGCAGAGAAGGGTACAATCGCAAAGAACTAGCTAGTGGAAGAAAAATGCCGGCGAAATAGTAATCACTGGCGGTTGGTGGGTAGCTCGTAAATGGTCTTGCTAATTTTTGGCAGGAAGCGACCAGCTGGTATGTACATGGCATTATACCACATCAAGTTTGATTTGAAAAAAAGAAAAACGTGAGGTGTCGTGGGCCACTCGCGGTAGAAACGAAGTTCCTTTCGCTATATATTGTGTATTACCTCATGAAACACTTCAAAGTTGGAATCTTAATAACATTTCACGAGCGCCAGTCGTTAAATAAAACACGACGCTACGCTTTAAGTGCTAGACACTTATTTTAAAGAAATAGAGGCTCACTGTTGCAGAGCGGTTCGTTTGTATTTCGGTTCCAACGCATTGTTGCCAACCAGCGCCGAAACGATAACGCCGTTACCTGTCTCTTTCTTCACTTGTCTTTTTCTTCGTGATAAAGAAGACAGGCATTGATGTCAACCTACCGGCCATAAAGTAATATAGGTTGACGGGAGGACTGAATGTAGTGACTGCAAAAGTGTTGCATTTTCCCTCGTGTATGGACCTCGTGTACCCTTTTTTAGGGTTCCGTACCCAATTCCGTACCCAAAGGGTAAAAACGGAACCCTATTACCAAGCCTCCGCTGTCCTTCCGCCCGCCCGTCCGTCCGTCCGTCCGTCCGTCTGTCACAGGGCTGTATCTCATGAACCGTAATAGGTAGGCAGCTGAAATCACACAGAGTGTGTATTTATTTTGCCGCTACAACAGCAAATAGGCCAAACACAATTTATAAAAATTAAAGGGGGGGCCCATACAAAAAGCGTGATATATTTGTGTTAAAATCTTGGACGACGGTACGGAACCTAACGTGTGCGAATCCGACTCGCACTTGGCCGGTTTTATTGGCCAGGAGATACTTATCGATAATAGTATGGACGCAGGTATGATCTGAAATGAAAAAAAAAACCACAAGCACAGCAGCGTTCCAAGAAATCCGCAGCACTACTGCTTCTTCCTCTCCCCTGCTGTCACCCTGCGGCCCTCACGCCGTTTGTCCTTTCTCCACTTGTGTATTCGCAAGACGGGAGATGCTGCTGACGCTCTCTCCTCAACTGCCGGATCCACGGACTCAACTGTTCCTCTCAAGCTCAAGCGATCTAAATGTTTATCCCCTTCGTACCCTGTAGATTCCGATGTATCCTCCAAAGAACAGCGCCAGCCGCAGGTGCCTTGCCCGGAGGGAGCCGAGCGCTCTGACCGGACTGGTGATCTTGGGCAGGAGTACACGCGCCGCCGTGATGGCGCAGCCTGCGCCGAATAGTTTCCCTGTACCCTGAAAATGTATCAATTTACTATTAAAATACATCTTGTAATAATTCCTAATGCTGTATGTTTAATTTAGTGACTGGCTACTTGTTCTTTTTATTAGAAGAAAAACCTATGTACTTTGACCGAGAGGCAAGACCCTAATGTAAGTAACCATTCATATTATGGAAAGAACTAGGTAGTTTGCAAGGTACTAGATGACCCGGTAAGCAGACGTTGTCCTGCCACAGGACTCGAGAACAGCGCCTACCTACCAGGTCCAACTATAGGTAAAAATCATTAAGGTAAAAAAAAACATCAAAATCAGTCAAGTCATTAAGGAGGAGAAGAATTAGGAACACGCAAACCGGAAGATTCTATTAGACTGGCGGACTAATAGTAACTTCCGGATTGATAATACTTTCCTGGACTGAACTTCTATTAGTAAGGTTGTTAAAAATAATATGAAAAAATATATATCATAATATGTCACGTCAAAAGACGTGACATATTACGAAATGATTTCATGAATCTATTGTGTTTCTTACCTTAAGTACGTGCTTCCAGCAAGGACCTCTGTGGGGACACACTTGATCTGCGCTTTCTTTAATGCCTATTTCGTTATTATTTATTGGTCTTCTTTTCACTTTTTCTGGAGTGAAAAACCTAAGACAAGAAACATACGTAAGTTTAATATACAGTTTCGTGCATATTAAAAGTATTATCGTCTTTGGTAGTAGAATACTACCTACCGTCATGATATTAGCTTTTCACACAAATTACACTCCATGGATTATTTAATTATGATTTGTTTCGTTTTATAACTCTATTTTAAACTTATGTGATTTATCTATTATCTGGTCGTATACGTTTGCAGTTAATGTTGATGTAACATTTTTTCTAAATAATGTCATAAATCATAAAGCACTATAAATAAATTAAAATAAATTCCCGAATATACTGGAAGAGATACCATATCTTCATAAACTCACGTTTCATGAAAAAATTACCAATATTTTTGGTTTTCATAAACAATTACAAATCCAAGAGTGTGTGTGCAACGATTAAACTAAATGAAGTATTCAAGTATTAGTTATCTCAGATAAGAATGTTAAAAACAAACCACAGTAAATTTGTCCTTTTCTTCTTGTCTCCCTCTAATCGCATGAGGTAGAACAGGAACGCACTTCCAACCATGAATAGGAGTGTCTGCTTCCCGGGAGTGACTGTGAGGTGGCCCGCCTTCTCCAATGAATTTATCCAGTACTCTATGACCTGGAAACGTTGTAGCATTGAGATTGGGCAGACAATGAAACATGGGGAGATCAAGCTGTTTCTTCCTTAGTCGTACTGCTGACGGTTAGATTGAGGTTTCACGCTTTTGCGAAGTTCATGCAGTGGTTAAATGCCGTCAAGCCGATATGAGTTGAGCCTTTTACTTTCGCATTACAACCAGCTCTTCTATAAATAAAACTAACTAGACCAGTGTTTGACTTATGTCAGGGATTCCGAAACGTTTTAAGGAAAACTTTTATTTTAAATTACGACCAAACGAATAATTTCAAACAATTTTAGAGTATAATTTCATTTATGGAGCTTATAAACTAATTCAAATTATTTTAAAAGCTAATTGAAAAATCCTTTCCTCAGACATTAAAGCCCACTTTTCTATGTGACGACATGTGACGTGAAGACATCTTCATTAAGTAGACGAACATGTTTACCAGATTAGCGAACAGGTTGACAACGAGTCCGCGGCGACCAGGCGGCTCGAGGAAAATCGCCAGGCCATTCAACGTATTGGGCACCAACAGGAAAGTGTAGTATGTGAATTTGCCGACCAGGAGGTTCCTGAAGTCATTTCAAACTCTACGTTACGCACCATATCCCGTCGCGATATTCCCAGCATTGCTCGCTCCATTGCTCGCTGGGCAACTTTCAACCTTTGGACAACGGCGACCGTCAGAGTGCTGGGGGTCCATTCAGGGCAAGAGTGAGTTCGAATTCGTCACTAAATATAAACTCACTTTTTTAAATAGTCAATGTTTCCACACTTCTTGAACATCATTACAGTTGGGTAAAAATCTAGTCTGTCCCGTAAATACGTTGGAAGTATAAAAAACGGTTCCGTTATTTTATTAATAATATATTTCCCAGCTATTTTTAGGTTAAATCACTCCCGAACTCGAAATCACTTTTGCCCTGAATGGACCCCCAGGTTTAACCGCAAGGACGCACTGGTCATATATTCGGGTCTTTAAATTTTGCGGAAGGTCTGTATTCTACATTATTGGTTACCAAGTCTACAATCACTACATATTATAAAACAAAGTCGCTTTCTCTGTCCCTATATCCCAATATCCCTATATGCCTATATCCCTATGTATGTTTAAATCTTTAAAACTACGCAACGGATTTTGATGCGGTTTTTTTAATAGATAGAGTGATTGAAGAGGAAGGTTTATATGGATAATAACACCCATTAAATAGTGGAGAAATACTTTTATTTTTGAGATTTCCAATGTGATGTCGTAAAAATATACATTTTTTCCGCTTACATTGCAAACGCAGGCTGAACCCTTCGAGATTTATCAAAATAATGTACTAAGTATTGCACACATTGAAAAGGTCTACAGAAAATTCCGCAATGGTATATGCCTATCTCTTATGGATATCCCACAATAATATATTTTTGTCATTTACTTTTTACGACAAATTATAGCTAATTTTCAAAGCGATTTTAACAAATACAGCATAAACCCCTTTTCCATTAAATACCTTAAATACATGGCCCTGTACAGCATATGATTTAAATGAATATTTTCGAAGATATTACAGATTTAAAAATTACGGGACGTAGCGTTTGCGGCGGTACCGGCCGGCCGGCCGGGGAGGCGGGAGCGTGCCTATAAATAGTGCGTCGGAGGCCGCGGTTCTCCCTATAGCACTTTGAATTTAGCAGCGATCGGACGCGTTTATTATCGGAGTTCTCTAGTATCTAAAACAAAATTTTATTTCAAATATTTCCATGTAGGAATTCTACGTAAAGAGGGTTCATTTGTGTATCATTGTGTCAAAATAATATTTTATTAAATGATATTATGCCCGTGCAAAGCCGGGACGGGCTGCTAGTATATTAATAAGCAGTAGTTGACCTTTGCTCCCAAGCCCGACAGCCGCATGTGGGTACATCATTGACAAACATATACATGTCAATGAGTTACTTGTATCAAAGTGCGTTGCTTATATCACTATAAATGCCATGATAACTACTTATTAAATTCCTTACATTTGATTACAAAGTTGGTAGGTCCAAGTAGGGTGCATACCTAATGATACAAAATGAATCAAGTTGCTACCCCGGACGGGTAGGCAGAGATAGTGGAGTGCCACATGATTTCATAGTGCCATAAGGTCTTGCGTGGAGTACTGTTCTTTCGCCCCTTTTTTATTATTTTTTTTGTTGTTATAGCGGCAAAATAAATACACACTCTGAAAATGACATGAGATAAAGGCCTGTGATAGACGGGCGGACAGCGAAGGCTTAGTAATAGGGTTCCGTTGGAACCTTCTAGTTACGAAACCCTAAAAAGGGACCTCGCTGCCTATACAAATAGGTACAAAATAGCAGATATTACCTCATATTACATCACCTCGTGTCAATTTACATAACCTGCATCTGTTCCATCTTCTTCTTCGCCAGTGTAGTCTTTACGCATGTAGTAAAGACCAACCCGTAGGCCTTCCGTACCCTCCAGAACCGCTTTACGTGACAAGCGACTGGTGCATGTACGTGCGGAATATCTTTTTTTATTTTATAGACTAGGAGGTCGCGACAAAAATGGTAACGATATCGTAAATGGCTGAAACTGGGTTCACAAGATAAAGACCAACCCTCTGAAGCTAAATGTATTGGTCTGCCTGCGCCAAGTGGTTGCGTTACCTAGATAAGGCGCCTGAAATAGTAGTTATCGTTACAATAAAAATATATAATAATGCAAATGTCTGCAAATAACGGAACATGAAAGTATAAGTACTAACTTACTTGTAGTACCAAAACTGAAAAAAAGTTTGGTTGCATTTCGTAGTTATAGGCAATTTAAGTTACCGTTATAACTTTAGGTATATTTAAGTATTACATTATAAAACCGACTGGTTATTGTTGTATAATGAATAGGTGTCAATATTTCCAGACAATCAGTATATTCATTAGCAGGTACATACCAACATATATTTTGTATAGGCAATCTAGCTAATGCAACCACTTGGCGCAGGCAGACCGACATATTTAGCATCATAGGGTTGGTCTCTAACATGTGAACCCAGATTCAGCCATTTACATTATCGTGACCAAAAATGTCGTGAACTCCCGGAATATTAGTGGGCATGGATAGCTAATACCACACCCACCGTCATGATATTGTCCTAACATACTGCATTCACGAAGAAATTAGATACTATGACAAGCCCTTTTATTGGTGGCCCAACCCGGCGGGACGAACTCATTCGCGGGCACGGTACAAAACCGTGCTGTTCCGCTCTGGGACCTTCTCCGTTTAAAAAAAAAAGACAGGCTCCGTGATGAGCAAGATGCAACATGTCCACAAAAAAGACAATGTGCATAGTGCATGATTTGATAAGATTTACGAAAATTTTAGTTACAAAACGACTTATAGCTAAAAGTAAACCACGACCGCTGTAGTCAAAAATCTAACAAAAACCAAATAGATTATAAATCTTGATTAAATAAGCTATGTCTGATGACTAATCTTTTTAAGATGTTCTTACTTTATCATTGCGTAATCCACCTCCAAAGTTATTGTATAAAACGCGCAAAAAATTCAAACTTTCGGACCTTATAATTTAGAAACCAAACACAATTTTACAATGCCAATGGTCATCAGACATCTAGTTCGATCAAATAAAGCTATTCTGAGCAACATTTTGGATCTCTGGCCAGAAATATGGGCGTGATCTTCTTTCACCGTTTGTATGGGGAGATGAGCGGGATGGGCCACCTTAAGAGCCCTTTCCTTTTATGAGATTTTCATTGTCGCTTCGACTATTAATCCAATGCGATGGGGGATCTACAGTTTTACATCCAAAACATGCTGGCATTCGTAACTAAATGCACTTATCCCAATCGGAAAGAGAAATAAACGGGTGCATAAACGGGTCGGTGATTTGAACCCGGCCTCTGGGATGGAGGGAATAACCAATCCGCCTCTGAGCTACGAGCCATCATTGAGTGCATTTTAATGCAAAGCTAATTTATCAAAGTTTTCGTGAAATAAAAAAAACCGGCCAAGTGCGAGTCGGAATCGCACATGAAGGGTTCCGTACCATCGTACTAGATTACACACAAACAAAATAAGTGTTTTGTATGGGAGCCCCCTTTAATTATTATTATTTATTTTACCTATTTGTTTTTTTTTTATGTGACTGGACATGGATGGCTAATACCACAAGTTCTGTCATGGGAACTAGGTGCCATGCCAGGACCTTCCTTATATTGCACGGCTACATTGAACTGGATGGAAAACACGGACAATTTTCATTGCCGCTTCGACCATCGTTCATCCAATGCGATGGTACCAACCCGGGCGGGATAAACCCTACCACCTAGTAAGTAAGGAAGGGGACCTACAGCTTAACGTGGAATCCGAACCACGGCCAGCCTCTCTCAACGGTCGAATGGTCACCCATCCAAGACCAGACCGGACCCAGCGTTGCTTAACTTCGGAGAGCGATCGCCGAAGTGTCGCGCCACTGGGCCACTGAGGCTGACTTATACTGTTGTTGACTTAGACTGTTGTTATAGCGGCTAAATAAATACACATCCTGTGAAAATTTCAGCTGCCTACCTATTACGGTTCATGAGATAAAGCCCTGTGAAGGACGGACGGACGGACGGACGGACGGACCGACAGCGGAGGCTTGGTAATAGGGTTCCGTTCGCACCCATTGGTTACGGAAACTTAAAAAGAAATGTCGTAAGGTAAATCGCGCAAATATTACTACGTCAAAATGGGTTAAAAGCAGGAAACATTCGTTCATGTGACACCTCTACAATGACACCTCACCTGACAAATATTACCTCATTATACAGTTCATAGTGCAAGCTGATCCGCTGATCAAGAACCCAAGGACTCCAGACATGACGTACTGCTTAGCGAACATCTTTACGTCTTCTGCGGACATCTTCTTGCCTCGCATGGCTATTTGGAGCTGAAACATTTAAAGTCGTATTCAGAGAGCACCTATCAAAACTGAATACCGGAGCACCGGACTAACAAAAAAAAACCGGTTTAGTCCGGAGGGTTCAAGTTGTCCGCCCACTCTGAATACAAAAGTTACAGAATAATCTTTGCCCTAAATGTTGTACAGCTTAAAAAAATGTGTTCCCATGTATTTTGTGTGTAGGTTTTTGTTAGCTTGGGTCATTTGGTCATTGTTTTTGATCCCATTATGCCAAGGAATACCGGGTTACCGACCATAAGTCCGTTAAGACTCCGTGTAATATTGAAGTTTATTGATTAGTTACAAAATAATACTATAACTTTCTGTTAATAATTACTTTAAATGGACCAAAGAAATACCTATAATTTTAGAACAAGAAGATGAAAATTTTATTTTATTAATTCGAATGCCTAAAATATTGTAAGTAAGAATAATTTCGATGAAAAAACATGAAATGAAAGGCTGAATATTTTGTATTATTTACTGAATTAAATTCAATTGTAAAATATATTAAATCCTAAAATTAATTCTGCAAATAAATATATAGTTTCTATTTATTATTATCAAAATATTGTGTTAACATTTATAACCGCAACGTTAAAAATAAATTAACATTAAGTATACAATATTTATTTTCGAAATTTAACACACAAAAATGTATATCTTTCTTATCACGCTAACCATTGTCGTAGATAATAAATAAAATTAAGAATAAGAAAAATCAACTAACCATATAGACGTAGGCATAGAACTGGTAGCTCCCTCTAATGGAATACACGTAAGTCCAAAAGTTGCCCTCCCAGCAGCCCTTGGACCAGGGGTGCAGCAGTTCGCAGCATTCCAGGCTAGAGCAGGTGCCATCGAACCAGTGCTTGCTCACTTCCACCATGTTTATTTTATTTTGATTACTATTACTATTATCCTCAATCCGATTATTTGTATCGAAACATATCTCTTATCGCGAGAGAGCGATGGGAACCTCCGGGCGTGGTGCCGGATCGTGAGGCAATGGCAGGTAGATAAGCCTTTTATCTATTTTTCCTTTATCGTTTGCCTGAAACATAAATACGATTAAATCGAGCGATACATTTCGCATACATACACGTTTAGAATGTTGCCTACATTTGATGGAATACGAACAGAATATCTTGGAGAATTTCAAGATGGCGGCCTTTTTAGGGTTCCGTACCCAAAGGGTGAAAACGGTACCCTATTACTAAGCCTCCGCTGTCCGTCCGTCCGTCCGTCCGTCTGTCACAGGGCTGTATCTCATGAACCGTAATTGGTAGACAGCTGAAATGTTCACAGAGTGTATATTTATTTTGCCGCTATAACCACAAATAAGTAACTTAAAAAATAATAAAAAACTAAAGGTAAAAAAATACAAAAAACGCGTTTGTTTTGTGTTAATATCTTGTACGATGGTACGAAACCCTTCGTGTGCGAGTCCGACTCGCACTTGGCCGGTTTTTTTTTAAACCGGTAGTTGTGATTTTAATACATTTTAGGAAATTCGTTTTGGGAATCCCTCACACTGAAACTTTATCTGTTTCTAGTACGGTATTCCCATGCTCGCTGCAGCAAATAAACACGTGAAAAGACCAGGAACCAGACTACAGCCCTGAAGGTCGAGCTTGTAAAAAAAGTTTTTTGCCATATCTATTTTGCTAACTTGGCACACGAATTCGCAAGAAGGCTTTTGTCCTAGCATATATATCTACCATGAAACTGCTCTGCACAAACGATTCCAATTAAAGTCCGAAATAACTAGTAGAGGAAACAGTTCACTGAATATTCAGTCAATACAAAACCGCCTAAAATTATGCGCAATCCGATTTGCATATTTTAATTTGAATGTGAAAAGAGACGTAATTGTGTAACATTATAGAATGACCCGGCGTGTTTTTGTTTGGTTAAGAACCGAGCTTACTGCTAATGGCTTTTCGTCGTAAGCCCGTGAATTCACTGCAGGTTTGGAATAAAACTAATTTTAATCATATAACTATATGTTAAATCAGTTCAAGTAATATCATATTCAATTTTCGGGTGATAAATTTAGAGGTAAGTATTAAAAATCAGGGAAACAAATTGACAAGAACATATCTACTTCTAGTATTATATTATTTATATGTTTGCATTTAAAGTTAATGTTTCTCTTGTTCTGTGTTTTAAACTGTTAGAAAAACTGCATTTTAGATCTAAGTGTTTATTTCATAAATTTGGACGGAGAAGCCTACACGCCCCCGTTTTGAATAATATAATCAAATTTTAGGATCTATCAGTGTGTGAGGTAACTTGAAAAAAAAATTAAATAAAATATTGAGGGAATGTATATTTTTAACCGAATTGATTAAAAAATAATTTTAAAAAAACTTTATATTTGGAACAGTGAAATAAAGGGTTTTTCAGTCTGGCGTTTTTATTGACCGAGTGTAGCGAAGGTGTCCGTTTCAAGATTGGGCAAAAATGCTTTCGAATGTCCGGGTGTTCGCCTCCATAGGTCCCATTTCTCAATCGGTTCGTGTGCAATTTTGTACGCAGGTTCGATATTGTAATAGATTTTTTAGGGGAGCCAGTTTATGAATGTTTTTCAAAATAGCGTAGTAATTTAAAAAAAAAAAACTGTTTTCGTCTGCAGGTCGCATTTCCCAACCTATTCTCTTTAAATTAGGCAAGCAGGTTCGATGTCTTAGTCGAGCTAGTTTAAAAAAAAGATTTCAATTGTACAAAAAGACCATTTCAATTTTTAAAAAATATTTATTAGAACTAAATAATACCTACTCGATTTGCATTCTTAGGCCCTTTCCCTAGATCAAATCTGAATTGCTGATGTCATTATTTAGTTTTGAAAGTTCCTTAAAATATTTAATTAAATTAATCCAAAATTAAAAATAATGATTTCAATAATCATAATAACTAATATGAATATGCAAAGAATTGTGTGTTAATTGTTTGTTTATTTGAGTAGATAGATTAGAGCAGAGAGATATGTATAGATATATAATAAAATAATAATTCTTACCCCACATGTTTCATTAATTCAAATGTAAGCCTTGATATACCGCGAAACAATGATATCACAACAACAATGCTCTCACTGTGAACACGAAAGAGGTCCGATGTACCGGGGCGGGCGTCCGTTCCGAGTCACGGAAACATCGCTTATCATACTGACGTGTTAATTCCTCGGTGCGTGCGTACTGGCTAGTGGTGAGTGCACGGCGGCCCATAGACCTACGCAATGTAAAGACAGATATTTTTCTACTTCTAAACTTGCGTTGCATAACATACTTTTACAGTTTTACGCTGTCATATATCAGATACATAAACAAATATGGAACTAGTATTTATGTTATTTTAATTAATATCGTAACGGCCTAACAGAAAACAAAACAATCGTTAATGGCTTCTACTTACAGCCATCGATCATGCCGCCTATCACAGATTGTATATTACTAATGTAGATATTAAATAATCAAAAGATTAATAATTGTTTATGTATCAAGATAAGACACACATTTCTTAAGCAGGTGGACTATTAGCCTAACTCGTGTTGTCAACGATTATTATGAAGTGTCTAATAATATTATAATAATCAGAAAAAACTTATAATGCATCCCAGTTTCCCGACTCTATAAATGAAGGATAGATCGACGAATTAATAATTACCTGTCTGTTTCACGTTGAGTAATCATAGAAAAGAGCAGAGGAATAGCAATATGTGACTAAGAACGGCATTCTTCGAGCTAGAGACGATAAAATACAAAAAGAGACACATCTCCCATCGTAGTTGGTCTTCGAATTTCGAGAAGATTCGGATTTTTGTATGGGTTTTAAATATTCTGTGGTTATATCATTTATGTTTAGGTAAAGGCAGGTAAGTCTAGACGCAAATACAAAGTCTGTTTTGTGTGCAATTAGCAACTGAGAAAAGTCTAACGTTATATGCTAACTCTGTTCATGAGCCTCTAATTGTCAGAAATAATGAATGTTTGCATACAGTATGTTTGGATAAACGCAAGCAATCATGGATTTTTAGGGTTCCGTACCCAAAGGGTGAAAACGGAACCCTATTACTAAGCCTCCGTTCTCCGTCCGTCCGTCCGTCCGTCCGTCCGTCCGTCCGTCTGTCACAGGGCTGTATCTCAGTAACCGTAACAGATAGACAGCTGAAATTTTCACAGAGTGTGTATTTATTTTGCCGCTATAACAACAAATAGGTAAGATTAAAAAATAATTATAATTAAAGGGGGTCCCCATACAAAAAACGCGATTTATTTGTATTATTTTTTTGTACGATGGTACGGAGCCCTTCGTGTGCGAGTCCGACTCGCACTTGGCCGGTTTTTCGTTATGATATTAGCCAAGGGCGTAGCCAGGTTTTAGTCGTCTTCAACATAAAGACGTCACATGTCGGAATTGGGTTAAAGAATATAAAACAACAAAGTGTATGTGAAAATATATAAAAAAATTGAATTGTGAAGGGGGAGGGGGGGGGGTTATAACTAAACTACCCACCCTCCCTCGCTATGCCCGTGATATAAACTGGTTGTTGAGGATCTAATTTGTTTATGAAACTGTCCATTAGTGGCTAATAAGAAATGGACAAATTTCGGCCACCTTTTTATCCATCGTATCAAACCGGGCAGTTAAAACCCTACGTAGGTAATATAGAAGGGACTACAGTTGTACGTGGGTTCCAAACCATAAAGTGCCATGCATTCGCGATGATTACACATTTCAGGCTCCTCGGGGAGACTTAAGAGAGAAAAAAACGATCAGTCCTCCGATTGACGATTCGGAGGTGCATAGCTGAGCTGTGATCGAGACAGAAGATAAGACAATTCCCATTATAGTGGCTAAACACATGTGGAATGTTGGAAATATCCACTTTTAAATAACGATGTCTAACTATAACATATATAACTATAGGATTTTAAAAAACTGGACAAGTGCGAGTGCATTCGTGCACCGAGGGATTTGTATTTTTTTATATAGATGGTTCGTCCCATTCAGAGTTTGAAAAAAAAGTTTAATTAATTGACAAGCGTGTTAAAATATACGCCCAAACATAGATATATGTAACTGTCAGGTCTCTAAATATTACGTCACCAACTAGATCAATCCGCGAATTCGATTCACTAAAGAAGAATCCGCAAAAAAAAACCGAAGACTTCTTCCTTCCTAAATATTTAAACAAATACTTGCGTATGTAATCACATTGTTTAAGAGATATAACGTCAATTAGACGTATTTGCAGCAGTGTCGTCCACTGCTGGATATTCGCCTCTGCAATGTTCAATTTTTTTTAAATAAAACATTTTACGTTACTTTCTGGGATTTTTCGAGCGTATAGGTAATTTGTATGTTTTCTGTTCTGTTGTTTGATTTCATATATAATTTTAATTGCTTTACTGTTTCAATATTCTACAATATTTTGATTTGAAAAGTATTTAAAATTAAACCGATTTTCACTCAGTATTTTACAACAAAAACTTGAAATCAAAAAATTTATGAAAACATAGGTAGAGGATTTATGCATACATAAATACATACATATGTATGTATGAACATAGGATTTATAGATATATTCAGGAAAACATGTTTAAGGGCTTATTTTGATATATATATTATTTATTATAACTATTCGTCGGATTTATTTACGCTTCTGCTTTTCCATCTGATATAGTAAGTCCATATGTTTATTAGTAAAATCATAATCAGATACTTGTGGTAGAAGATATAATTCTCCGGCAAAGACTATCCGTCTTTTGACAAACGTGAATTTGTACTATCAGTCCGAAAGATACTATCTATCTGAGGAATGGAAAATCGGCTCTAAATCGGACATATAATGTGCACAATTTTTGGGCGATTCAATTTGAATATCAAGGCATTGGAAAAGTTTTCAAATAAACAATAAATTTTATATCGCAAAATCACAATGCAAGAATTGTCAAAGAATGTATTATGTCTGCCTACAGAACCAATACGGTAAAAACAACTAAATAAGTAAATGAATAAATCAATAATGAAATAAATAAGAAAAACAGCTAATCTGGTTGTATGTAGCTGAACGCCCCCTCTTGTGTCCCGCGCCGCCGTCTCTATGCGGATCGGATGGCGCGAGCCGCGCCCCTGGAGCTGCAATGGGGTGCAGGGAGTGCAGGATCGGGAATCGGGAGCCGATCCTGAAACATAACATATATATCGTAAAAAGCAGTAATATTTCGGCATTCGCCGTTATCAAACAGTTTGATAACAGTTGGTTCTGTAGGCAGACATAATATTAATAACAACTATTGTTGTTTTTGTGTTTGTTGTAGAGACAGCACCATAACCAAAGAATGTATTCTTTGAGAGAGCTAATTCCTTCCAATTCCTATCTTCCAATTCGATAAGATGGCAGACGTTTAACATTCTGTTGTTACTACACTGATTGGCAATTAACCTCGTAAAAAAATATAAGAACAAGGTCACATGCTTGTATCGCTCGCTTTGTTAAACTCGTTAAGGTTCATTTACAGTGATTTCTTCAATACACAAGACTAGTGTTCAATGGAATTAGTAAGTAATGTAAGAAATTGTGCCATGTCGTATTTTTGATAGACATTTTAAATTGTTCAGTGTATTATTACATTTGCTTAATGTGGTAGTTCCTGAACTAATATTAAAAACGAATATTCATTTCATTTATTTAAACTTTTCGTAGTCAAATTAGATTACATCGCAAATATTATTTCTACCTACAGAATTAATGCAATAAATAAATGAGGGAAACAGATTAGCTGTTTCACTTATTTATTTATCATATTAATTCTGTAGGTAGAATTCATATTAATAACAACGATTGTTATTTTGTGTTTGTTATAGAGACAGCACCATATCCAAATACATCGCAAACCCCGCTAAGAAAACAACTGGTTTATAATTGTTTTACAT
Source organism: Incurvaria masculella (assembly GCA_946894095.1). Lineage (NCBI taxonomy): Eukaryota > Metazoa > Arthropoda > Insecta > Lepidoptera > Incurvariidae > Incurvaria > Incurvaria masculella. The sequence goes on along the minus strand of OX335653.1, from coordinate 18,683,268 downwards.
CCACAATAATGAAAAAATAAATGATGGAAAGTGTGATATGGACATTGAAAGAAGAGCGAGTGCTGGAAATGGAGTAAACGGCGCAATTAATTCAGTAAAGCCGAGCGAACACGCCTACAGCTAGGATGGCGATTCATAGCTGTGTACCGGTTCCTACACTTATGTATGGAAGCGAGACTTGGGTATGGAAGAAGAGGCACGAATGTGGTATAAATGAAGTGCAAATGCGTTCTTTGAGGAAAGTATGCGGAGTTAACATAACTGACAAATTTCGAAATGACTGGTTTTGAGAGCTGTGTCGGACATATGAACGAATTGACGAAGAAATAATGATAAAACAAATTTATTGAGCCCGGGCAGCCTAGGATAACGTACCGCACCCAAGTCGATTTAATACTTTGTAAAAGTCAGGTATTTAGAACCCGTATGAAATGTATGCATATATGAAAATATGTATGTCCGTAGATGAAGCGAAAGAGGTGTGCTGCGATCGTACCGTATGGCACTCTGTCATCTCTGCCTACCCCTTGTCAGCCACATGTCAGCCTCAGTGGCCCAGTGGCGCGACACTTCGGCGATCGCTCTCCGAAGTTAAGCAACGCTGGGTCCGGTCTGGTCTTGGATGGGTGACCATTCGACCGTTGAGAGAGGCTGGCCGTGGTGCGGATTCCACGTTAAGCTGTAGGTCCCCTTCCTTACTTTCTAGGTGGTAGGGTTAATCTCGCCCGGGGTGGTACCATCGCATTGGATGAACGATGTTCGAAGCGGCAATAAAAAATTGACCGTGTTTTCCATCCAGTTCAATGTAGCCGTGCAATACAAGGAAGGTCCTGGCATGGCACCTAGTTCCCATGTGGTGTGTTGGGCTAATACCATGACAGAAGGTGTGGTATTAGCCATCCATGGCCAGTCACGGCTCTATGATATAAGGCAAAGAAAAAAAAAACAAAATAAACAACGACCCCAGTGCAGATGGATTTAAAGTAGAATTTACTTTACTAACCAAGTTACATTACAATAAATTGGTGTCGGTTGAACGAGATATTTTTGGTATTCGAGAAAAAAAAAATACCTAGCCGTGCTAGGGGCGGCAGAGCGTTTTTTAATGTAGCTGGACGTGAAAGGCTAATACCACACCATATTCCAACCATTGGCACACACAATTCTCAAAGGAATTAGGTGCCATTCTCTTTATGAGCATGTCTGCATTGAATTTAAGGTGGCCCATCCCGCTCATCTCCCCATACAAAAGCGGAAAGAAGATCACGCCCATATTTCTTGTCAGAGATTCCAAGTTTTGCTCAAAATAGCTTTATTTAATCGAACTAGATGTCTGATGACCGTAGGCATTGTAAAATTGTGTTTGGTTTCTAAGTTATAAGGTCCGAAAGTTCTAATTATTCGCGCGTTTTATACAACAACTTTGGAGGTAGATTACGCAATGATAAAGTAAGAACATCTTAAAAAGATTAGTCATTAGACATAGCTTATTTAATCAAGATTTATAATCTGTTTGGTTTTGGTTAGATTTTTAGGTGGAGAGAAGGTCCCAGAGCGCAACAGCACGGTTTTGTACCGTGCCCGAGAATGAGTTCGTCCCGCCGGGTTGGGCCACCTTAATGGGAAACATAGACAATTTCCTTCATTCTTTTCATGAAATTCGCCATCGCATCTCAATTCGGGCGGACCCAACCCTAACACCCAGTAGGGGGAGGGGAATTACACTTTTTCATGGAACAGCTAGCATTGGAAAAAAAAACGCACTTATTCATCTCAGATAGAGAAAGGAAGTGGTACATAAGGCAAGGCTGGTAAGGAAGGCAAGTCCCTGCGCCACTTACTTGACCGCTCATGGGTATTTCTTTTCTAAAGTAAAAGTGCATTAAGAGAAAAGAAACAAAAAGGATTTAAGGATGTTCCGACCCATACAATGTTTTTTTACACAGAACGCAAAAAGTATTACACTTTAAGGTGGCCCATCCCGCTCATCTCCCCATACAAAAGGGGAAAGAAGATCACGCCCATATTTCTTGTCAGTGATCCAAAATTTTGCTCAAAATTGCTTTATTTGATCGAACTAGATGTCTGATGACCATTAGCATTGTAAAATTGTGTTAGGTTTCTAAGTTCTAAGGTCCGAAAGTTCGAATTTTTCGCGCGTTTTATACAATAACTTTGGAGGTGGATTACGCAATGATAAAGTAAGAACATCGTAAAAAGATTAGTCATCAGACATAGATTATTTAATCAAGATTTATGATCTATTTGGTTTTTGTTAGATTTTTGACTACAGCGGTCGTGGTTTACTTTTAGCTATAAGTAGTTTTGAAATTAAAATTTTCGTAAATTTTACCAAATCAAACACTATGCACATCGTCTTTTTTGTGGATATGTTGCATCTTCCTCATCACGGAGCCTGTCTTATTTTTTGAAACAGAGAAGGTCCCAGAGCGCAACAGCACGGTTTTGTACCGAGCCCGCGAATGAGTTAGGCCCGCCGGGTTGGGCCACCTTAAGGCACGAATTCGTCAAAAATATTAAATACAGCCATAGTAGTTGCAGCGAAAACATATTCACAATTTCAGGTTTAAGAACGGCCCGTAAGCTATGCTCCCCATACAAACGTAGTTTACTAATCATTTGGAAACCGCTATTCCAATTAAATTGATATTTAATATCTAATATCAGGTAACAAATATCTGTGTCTGCATGCTTTTGTTTGTTTGAAAAATCCAAACCGAATGAAATGAATGCAAAAAGAAAATCTTCATACGAATTTTGTTTTCTCTATGGTTTGACCCAGAATACATTTACCGAAAAAACAAAGGCATGCAGACACAGATATTTGTAGCCTAATATCAAGTAAGTTGGAACAGTGGTTTTCAAATCATTAGTAAACTACGTTTGTATGGGATGCGAAATTTTCAGGTGCTTACGGGCCGACCTTAATGGTTTCGTTGTAATTGCCGATTAGAAGTTTTGCACCGTTAGATGGCGCTGTTAAATAAAAATCGTATTTAAATAAAATTGTAGCAAAACCAATAATCCTGAAATTGTGAAATTGTTTTCGCTGCAAGTAATATGACTATATTAAACTTTTATTATTAATTCATGGCTTAAAGTGCAATACTTTTTGCGTTATGTGTACGCAACGCAATGTGTACAACTTTATATGGTTCGGAACAGCCTTAAGTCCACTCGCAATGTATAGGGTTGAGAAATCACATTTTTATAAGCTTTTTATTTAACTTGCCATGTATGTATGTATGTATGTACGTATGTATGCAATGTAGTTGTTTAGGTCAAATTTGGGAAATGAATTAGAGCCACTTCCGCTCATCCTACGGAGGCGAATTTTTAGACGTTGGTTGAGTTCCGATGACAATGCATTATTATATTTTTTTTTTTATGCGACCTGACATGGATGGCTAATACCACACAACTACCGTTATGATATTAGCCCAATACACCACATTTCCGAAGGAATTAAGTGCCATGCCAGGACCTTCTATTTATGAACACGGCTACATTGAACTGGAGGGAAAACACGGACAATTTTTCATTGCCGCTTCGACCACCTTTTCATCCAATGCGATGGTACCGACCCGGGCGGGCTTAAACCCTACTACCTAGTAGGGGAAGGGGACCTACAGTTTTACATGGGTTCCGAACCATGGAGCAGCTCGCATTCGTGACGAAATGCACGTATCAAACTCGGAAAGAGAAAGACAGTGGTGCAAGTCGGAATTGAACCCAGGCCTCTGGTATGCTAGTCCAGTCCCCGCGCCACTAGGTTACGAGCCGCTCATAATATAGTAAACATGACCTGAATCGACATCGAGGTTTAGCTCCGGACAAAGGAGCTCTTCAACGGTAAACAGCACTGACACGGAAATTTATTTTCTTCTTTTTAGAGCATTTAAATAAAAGGTTGTTTTTAAAAAGGTTACTTTTATTTCGAAAATTATCGTGACTTGCAACGCGCCCCGCCGCCGAGGCGGTCGAAAACCGTAAAGGCACTGCTGCGGAGAGCGCACTAGAGACTGCAGCTGGTACGTACGTGGAGGCTCTACGATCGATATGGAGGCATTATTTGTTGGTTGCCATGGCGTCACCAGCTTCAGCTGCATACTAATTAAACCTGATTGATCCCTGCATAGGTTTAGTGGAGTTATTAATATCTTGGGAGCTTTTACATCGTAAGGGAATACATATTGTATTCAGATAACCCTTCCCGGCGGGACTAACTCATTCTCGGGCACGGTACAAAACCGTGCCTTTGCGCTCTGGGACCTTCTCTGTTTCAAAGACAAAGACAGGCTCCCGTGATGAGGAGAATGCAACATGTCCACAAAGCAGACAATGCGCATAGTGTTTGATCTGGTGAGATTTACGAAAATTTGAATAAACACTACAACTAGCTAAAAGTAAACGACCGCTGTAGTCAAAATAACCTTAATAAAGTAAACTTTTTTGTGTTAAACGCGGCATACGGCGTACGTCAAGACCTATTAAGCTGCCCGACGACGCTCATGGGTTTTAGACTTTCAGGCTGCGAAAACAATGCCGGCCGGACAGGTGCATCTGCACACCACGTTTGAAGGACCCCAGGTTGTACATTGGGGGAAATACTTCGGAAGGAAATTAATTCCGTTGTTTACTGACCCTATAGATAAAGGATCTAGAGGATCGGCGGGTTCTATTTTTTTGAAAAATTGCGAAGATCTCACATAACACTTCCAAACCTTACCTTACATAAACAACCCAACAGAACCATGTAGAATATACTCTAGAATGAATAGTATTTATTTAGTTTTCTGCTTTGAAGACAAATAAAACCAATAAATATAAAAATATAAGCAGACGGAACATTTAAGTTGTAACTCCTTTCATTTTCCATAAAACAACTATTGAGAGGTTGGTCGTAGTTGGGTTTCCAAGTAAAACTTTCCTTACTTACGATGTGGTTGGATTAATCCTAGCCGGGTTGGTATGAGCCATGGTCGAGATGGCAGTAAAACATTTCTGTGTTTTCCATCTAGTTCTGACATGGCTTCGAGTTCCTATATGGTATGTTAGACTAGTATCATGACAGCAGGTGTGGCAGAAGCTGCTCGTAAATTAGTGGTGCGCGGACTTGCGCTGCATGGCGAAGTCCGGGTTCAAATTCCCGCCCGTTGCTGCACTACTTTATTTATATCTTTCTGAGTTGGATAAGTGCACTTCGTAACGAATGAAAGCTGTTCCGTGGTTTTAAATCCAAATATGTAAGTCCTCTCCTCAAATAGGTAGTAGGGTTAAGCCCGCCTGGGTTGGTACCATCGCATTGGATGAAAATTTGGTGGAAGCGGCATTGAACAATTGCCCGTGTTTTCTATCCACTTCAATGTAGCCGTGCTCATACAGGGAAGGTCCTGGCAGGAAAGTACGTTGGGGATGCGTTGTGATGGGCTGATATCATGACTGTGGGCTTGCCAAAGAAATATATATAGATACATACATACATACATACACTCGAAAAACATAACCCTCCTAATGCAGTCGGGTAAAAATAAGAGTCGCCACAGCGAGAGCGGGTAACGAACCTGGCAGCGTCGCGGGAACATTGACTAATGCGCGAGTGGCGACATTGAATAACTCGCTGCCCCGCGCCTCGTCTCGCACCCCGCACCGCCGCACCGCCGGCAGAGGGCGCTTCGCTCTGTCCATTTGCGATAATGCACTTTGTGAACAACACGGCTCGGCAGTGTCGCAGGCTGCACCCAGTCTGCTCACGGCTTTGTTGTATGCAGGGTGTTAACGGAGGTATGGTCTAAACTGTAACCACGTATTCCTTGGCATATTTGGAGCAAAAAATGTGGGTACAATTATTTTGTAAGACTGAAAAAAAAAATCTTCCCCATACATTTTGTGTGTAGGTATTTACAAAAATGTTACGGGTGACATTTTTTTTTAAGTTGGACAACAAAATGTCTTCTACCTTTTTAGGGTTCCGTACCCAAAGGGTGAAAACGGAACCCTATTACTAAGCCTCCGCTGTCCGTCCTTCCGTCCGTCCGTCCGCCTGTCACAGAGCTGTATCTCAGTAACCGTAACAGATAGACAGCTGAAATTTTCACAGAGTGTGTATTTATTTTGCCGCTATAACAACAAATAGGTAAGATTAAAAAATAGTTAATATTAAAGGGGGGGCCATACAAAAAACGCGATTATTTTTTTGTACGATGGTACGGAACCCTTCGTGTGCGAGTCCGACTCGCACTTGGCCGGTTTTTTTTGCTCCAAATATGTCAAGGAATACGTGGTTAGCTTTTGGACCATACCTCCGTTCACACCCTGTATTACTAGAAATTAACGGTTTGTTATAGCCTGTATCGTTTAATTGTTCTAAAACAGCATGCAATAACTGTTTTCTCTTCCTGTTTCCCTAACTGTGTGAAAACTGTTTCTAGCGGGACAGTTCCTGTGTTCCTGACTTACCGTCGTAATATTAACCATGAAGGCATGACAACTAAACTAATAAGATCGCAAAAAGGAACAAAAAAAGGAGATATCAGAAATACATAAGTTAGAGGGAACCAACTGAAGGTAACACAAATGTATTTTCTGGAAAGACCGCCTTTACGGAGTAAGGCGAATGGAATTAGAGGAATAACAAGGTTCGTTATTTGTGTATCTGGTAATGTACGTGAAGATGTTGTATAGATATTGAACATGATATTGAATGTAATTACGGATTGAATTTTTTTTTATGGAAATCCGCTATGGGTCGCTGTGCTGAGAGACCTTAGGCACTAAAAATAGCCAGATCTATCTCACCTCGCGAAACCATGCTCAGCGAGGCACCACACCAGCGGATTTTCGGACTATCGCTGAGCTATCAACCTTGTTTAATTTCGTTTAAGTTATGTTAATGTTTTTTGTTTAACATTACAGTGTTATCGCTGTCGATGGGGTAGTTTCACCTTCAAAGCATGATTGTTTTTATTTGAGGTTTTAAAACGATATCTATATTGAAGCAATCTACATCACATTGTTTATTGTGTCGATTCGGATGTATCGAATCGACACAATATCGAGAAATTAGTCGACTGACGTAATTGACGTCCGTAGCCCGCAAATCCGCTGGTATGGTGCCTCGTTGAGTGTGGTTTCGCGAGGCGAGGTGTGCTTTGCTTTTCTGAGAAACTTTGGTCTTCAGCACAGCCAACTATACCGGTTTTTCGTAAAAAAAAACCATCTGAATAGATCAATCAGCGGTAGAATAGAGGACATGTTATCCGAAAGTGGCAGGTTCGATTCCTCCATCTCACGAATGTCTAGACCAAGAAATGTTCCTGATTATTTTAAAAATCTAATTTATACTCCTCGATATATATATGTAGTCAAATACCTCAAGTTTATGAGCTAAATACTTAAAAAATAAATGAATGCTATCAGCTGTGTGTACGGTGTGAAAAATGACGTCATTTTATACTTTATCATGGTATTAAACGTTCCGCGTCTAATGGGTACCAACGAAACCATATTGCTAAGCTCGTCCATCCGCCCATATGTCAGCGAGTTGCATCTCATGAACCGTAATAGGGAGCTAGCAGATTTTTTCAGAGTGTGTACATCTGTTGGCGCTTAAACAACAAATTGTAAACTTAAAATAAATTCAGTAAGCAACGTGATTTTTTTGTGTAAAATATTGTGTGATGGTGCGGAACTCTTCATGTGCGAGTTCGACTCACACTTGGCCGTTTTTTTAAGTAAAACAAAGGGAAATTTTGACTTACTACACATAATACCAAATATTAATTACATGATAATACACAGAATGTAAGAGCATTCCCTGAAACTGCTGAAAGAATTCTGTATGTCGTGTAGAACAAAAATGCTTTCTTACAAGCTCATTTATGAAACCAATTCAAAACAATGCTCCCCAGTTAATACCTTTTTCAAAAAACTCTCATTCTTATGGACATCTTTGAAGAATTACCTCTCAAGACTGATAGGTAGAAAAAAATATCAATTTACCACATTTTCTCCGAAATGAAATACGTAGGTAACAGAACAGTTACTCTGAATGCTACGTCCTACTAATATCACAAATGTTAATTATATAGCACGTAGGTTGATTTTATGTGTTTTCAGTTCATTGTCATCCAACCACATCGGGCATGGAAGGACGAAGGCATCGTTGGCACGAGTTAGTGGAACTATACTATAATGCCCTCCTTATTAAAACCACCAACCGACCTTAAACATACAAGCCACACGCACCATAGCTGCAGACGCATTGGAGGGCTTGTGTGGTTGGGAAAAGAGCTGGAGAACGCATTTCGGGAGCATCTTCCAGCATGGCGGTGTTGAACTAAGTGGCACACGACAGATTCCCATATGATATACTGTACAGCTCGTGGTTTAGGGCCTAGAGGACATGATTTTTCATGCAAGAGGTCTCAGAGTAAAAAACCTCAGAGAGGGTTCAAATTCTCGCCACGGCCTTGCTTTGAAACCAAGTAGGAACCCTTCTCCTCGGTAAGTAGTTGTGTGTTCCCCTCTAGTTTTGCGGTATTAGCCGTCCGTATCGGGTTTCATAAAATAAATACTCGTACGCACAATTTGTCCATACGGCGGCATCGCGAGTAACGATCACATGTCACTTCTTCCTTTTCTCTTCTGTGCCTAGAAAAGTGTACAAGCTCATCGTGAAATCATCAAAAGGAAATCTCATATCTTGTGGATGATTAACCAGCTCTATTTCTTATCTATGAGATAAATCCTCTCCAACGACCATATAGGTCGTTTACCTTGTTCTTACATGTTTTATCGTTCAACCAGCGATGATTCCACTAAATCCCGAGCCGTGTCCGGCTCTGCCTGAAGCAGCGAGGGAGGAAGGACGTCAGTGGCGACCAATTCTTATTCGTATGGGTGCAGACCCACGTGTTTCACCTTTCAGTAGTTTTCACCTTTCAGGAGTTCTCCACGAATTCGCTCACTACTGTGATCACGAGTTACAAGCTGCACGGAGCCCTTAGCCCGACTAGTCATTTACATTGGCGTGTACGCCAAACAGAACGATTAGCGTTTTGAAATGTATGCAAAATGATAGATCGCTCGGAGTGGGCGTTAAACTATACATAAGCTCGTGCCTGTGTCCTCAGTCCAATAAAAAAATATTTGATAATCTCATTATCCTCTTAAGCGATTTAACATTTGCGAGTCCGAGTTTTGATTTGACAGCTGACACATCGTCGCCTTAATACGCTTGTCTTTTTGCCGATTCCACGTTTCCCTACAAATCGGTAGTCCGAGTTTAATTTTGACGGGTTGGAGAGTTAAAACCACAGAATAAGTAGTAAATAACGTCAAAACGTTGATTGTTTACGTAACTTCGAAGTTCCGTTAACGCTAATTTAGGTCAGAACGCCGACTAGCAATACATGACGCCATTAGAGCAACTAAAACTCCCGTATTCGTTAGCGAACTGACTACCATAAGTGCATTCGCCAATTCGTGGCTACGCTGCCGCCATAATATAGTTTCAGTCGCCACTCCGTCCTTCCTTGCTCGATGGTGCGAAGGCGGCTCCGCATTATGGCGACGTATGCCCTGACTCGTCCCACACTAGGCGCTATCTGGGGATGGATCACGATTGGGCCTCCCTGGGAATTGTGTCATTAGGCCGCATCGACGTTCGGAAAATAGGCTGGAGTGAAACTGATACGTATCTAGGAAGAAAGTAACATCGATCGGCCGATATACATGTATCCTAAATGTGCCGCTCGGCCTCGCTACACGATCCCAGACAAGATTTGGACTTTGGACTAGATATATTATTTTTTTCTATCCTGTGCGAGTGAGAGTCCTTGAAACATTTACCTTTTCAATATTTCATTAATATAATATATTTGTTTTAGGGCCAATTCTTCAATAGTTTGATAATCATTCAGAGCCCGTAGTCCCAGCTGTCACCTGAATTGGCGTTTACGGCAAACCGATCGACTGGCGTTTTCAAATGTATGGAGAAATTGAAGAGAGTGCGCAGTGGGGTTTAAGCAAACTAACATTTGCGAGTTTCAGTTTCAGTTTCTGTTTCAGTTTCTTTATTTCCTCCATTAGATGTATATTACACACTCGGATTCGTCATTTTTTTTTTTTCCTGTCGGTTCGATTACTTCTGGCGAAGAAGAGCCGACAAGAAACTTCGTCAGGTTGGTCATTGTATTATTATTTTTTCCAGTGATACTTACAAACTAGTTAACAGTGATTGATTGATTACTACTGCTCACAAAGAACATTATTATAAGAACATTATATACATTGGTGAGGAGCAAACTCTTGACTACTATAATGACATCTTATTCTAAATTAATAGGAATTATGATCTAAATTATTCAGGTGTAAAAAGCCATCGTCATTTTTGATACAAGGTAATATCAAATTAAATATAAGTTAGTAAATAAACAAATTCATACTACAATGTAGTACCCATGTCAGAAAAAATAATAATAATAGAAAATAATAATAATAATAAAAAAAAAATTATTGGTAGTACCGTGTTAGGTACCCGGTCAAGTATGTAGTCATGAGCTTTAATTTAAACAAGTTTTCTATCTAATAAGGCTTCCTGGATAGTGTAGTAGCTTTTTTTTATTAATACTGATTTCAATTTGCTCTTAAAACATTTATCTCCTAATTTCCTGATCTCCTCTGGAATTTTGTTGTATAACCTAATACTATTGCATATATATATTGCATATATTGTTTGAGTCCGAGTTTGATTTGACAGCTTACTTAACGTTGCCGGAAATACGTCGATTCCGCGTTTTCATGGTTTCATAGTGATAGGAGATATAATTATCCGATAGCGACCGTCCGTCTTTCTGAAGATTCAAAAAACGGCCCTTAATCGTATGAGAAAGTCCCAGATTTTGTTTATGTTAAGCGCGGCTTATAGCGTATGCCAGGATCTCTTAAGAACGGCCCGTAAGCTATGCTCCCCATACAAACGTAGTTTACTAATAATTTAGAAACCGCTTTTCAAATTAAATTGATATTTAATATCTAATATCAGGTAACAAATATCTGTGTCTGCATGCTTTTGTTTTTTTGAAAAATTCAAACCGAATGAAATGAAAGCAAAAAGAAAATCTTCATACGAATTTTGTTTTCTCTATGGTTTGACCCAGAATACATTTACCGAAAAAACAAAGGCATGCAAGCACAGATATTTGTAGCCTAATATTAGATACCAAATATCAAGTAAGTTGGAAAATTGGTTTTCAAATGATTAGTAAACTACGTTTGTATGGGAGGCGAAATTTTCAGGTGCTTACGGGCCGACCTTAAGGTGCCCGACGACACCCATGGAATTTCAACCTTTCAGGGGGGCAGCGAAAACCAAGTTGGCCGGCCATGTGCGTCTCCACACTCCAGTTTGAATATTTGAGGGGGTAGTTTATTTAAATCGAATGTTACTTATTTTTCGTATTTTTTTATCCACGGAATATTTCTCAAACGCCGTGAAGAAAAACCAAAAACTGTCTCGCATTTTTTTTAATGTAACTGGACATGGCTGACTAATTTCACAAGAACCGTATTTTTATCACCCGAGCACACAATATCCAGAAGGAATCAGTCATACCAGGACCATCCCTATGTAAGCACGGCTACATTGAACTGGATGGAAAACACGGATAATTCTTCATCGCCGCTTAGAGCATATTTTAATCCGATGCGATAGTACCAAACCGGCCAGGTTTTACAATACCATCTAGTTGTGAATGGCCCCATAGGATCATCTATAGTATACATTTAGAACTATAGAGTAGCTCACATTCGTGATGAAATGCAACTATCAATGTCCCGTTTATCTCACGGCGTTTACACCAAAAAAACCTCGCAGTAAATATATATAATTATGTTTATATTAATTATTAGGTTATTAGGTTAAGTAATTTATAATTCAAGACAATTCACATTGTGGGTTGTTGTTTCCTAGTAGTTCTTTGCTTTAGACCGTTCTACAAAATATATAAGTTTGGCAGCAGCATTTAGTTATGAAATCGTAATTGTATTGTATCATTAATGTGGACAAAAAAAGACAAAAAAAAAACATAACTTAACCAGTGAAGTTTATTTGCGGGTTCCTCTTCACTGAGTTGATCGAATCCGCGGATCAATCGAATTGTGACGTGACTTAGTGTAGTTTAACTGCCAGAAGTTGAATAAATAAATGAAATTAAATAAATGGAAAGAGAGTGGTGCATGAACTGGGTGGGGACCTCTCCATGACCTCTGGCATGCAAGAAAAGTTCCGGCATTTCTGTGCTAATAGCCGACATATATTTAAATGCAAGCAATAAATGAAATAGTTTGTTTGGCGTTTGGTAGAAGACAAAATATAAGGAATATTTAGTGTGGACGTAACTAACATTTTCGCAAAATTATCAGATATTTGGTAAGCAAAGGAATACGATAAATACTCACTAATCAATACACTTTAGTAACTATCCTCATGTTTATCTTCATACCAAATTCATTTATGCTGTTCATTGGAACAACAGATAACCTATCGCTAATCTGAACCCCTTGTGTTATCAATAATATGCTATAGATATACATTTTGCCCCCGTGTAAAATGGGCTCGCCTTTCGTTGGAGCCGGGTTTACTTGGTTAGGTGCTTGATTTAGATAGGAGTGAGGCGCTCGCGATATAATTACATTGGAGTTTGGCCAAATTCTCAAGTTTCATTTCAAAATGGCCACGTATATTATTTTTATGATACCGATTATGTCATGTGTTGAATACGCAGTGATATCAACAGTAAGAGCGAGGGAAATTAACTGGTAGGGAAGAAAGAATAAGACTTTGGTATTTGTACAATACTGTTTAATGTAACTCTATCAATAATAACATACAATAAAATACTTATTTTTGCATCGTAATAAGATTTGAGATAGATTTAAGAATCAGTAGGCCTATTCCTGGAATTCAGTAATCAGTAATCAGGAATCCTGAGTTCAATAAAATCGCTTTTAAAGCGGTTTTAAAAGCGATTTTTTTGACGAAATGATCCCGGAGCATAGTATTTCAATTAAATCAAGGTTTTCCGTCGAAAAAATCGCTTTGGTTATAAAAAGTGTTTCTCGAGTCAGGATTCCTGATTCCTGGGTACGAAATACCAGGAATAAGCCTGCCGAGCCCGTAGTCCCAGCTGTCACCTAAATTGGAGTTTACGGCAAAACGATCGACTAGCGTTCTCAAATGTATGGAGAAATTGAAGAGCGCGATTTGCGAGTCCGAGTGTGATTTGACAGTTTACTCAACGTTGCCGTAAATACGTCGCCTCTGCGTTCGGACAAATCGGAAGTTCGAGTTTGACATTGACAGCTTGAAGAAGTAAAACCACAGAATACCTAGTAAAAACTTGTATGGGGTTTGACGTTTTTACGGAACGTCGAAGTTCCGTAAACGCCAGCTTAGGTGACAACTGGAACTAGTAGCTGTGAAGGTAAAAATTTGACGCGAACATGAAAACATACATATAAATATTTCAGCGGCTCAGGAACTTTTCAGACAGTTTTATTTAGCCTTGCCCATGAAGAAACCGCCCTGGCAAGGTACACACCCTACAGATATACATGTTTTCATACTCTACATTTACTACATCGTACTTCACTTTAATTATGACCAGGTTGATAAGGTATCAACCTGGTCACGTTAGGTTATTCTAGGTTTAGTTGTAACCGCTACTAAATCCACGGATTATTCACGAGTTACATAACTTAAAACAGGACGCACGGAGAGCACCAGATGCCAGTAAACAGCCAGTAAACGCCGACCAGCGAGCGCGCGAGAGTACATTCGTATGAAGCCCTAGACAAAGAATATATAATGAATACTGGCCTCTCTGCTTCTTCAGCCTTTTCCTGTGAACTGCTGGACATAGCCCTCCCCCAGACTTCGCCAGATTGTGCAGTCTCCTGTTTTCGTTTGCCAGTTGTCACCTGCTGTCGGACGCATATCGTCTGACCAACGAGCTGGCGGTTTGCCGACGCTTCTTTTCCCTGTGTAGGGTCTCTACATCAAACGATCACATCACTGGCGTCTAGGTATAGCTTAATCTAGTAGGTTACGGTTTCTTTCGAACGCTTCGGCATTAGTACCACCTGCACACCTATATTCTGTGATAATTATTATATTTTCTTGGTTTTTTACTTTTTACTATTCTCACTTACGCAACTATTATGCGAACTCAGTGTTCAAAGCGAGTATTGCATGAATTGTTCGTACTTTTGTAAAAATATTTCAATCGTTTCCTAATAAAAAGTATATTCATTAAAGCATAGGTAAAGAGAATCCTTCGAATTGTTGCGCCGTGATAAATAACTATGTGAATCATGAAGGCTATTCTCGTAAAATGAAAAGGCCATCTCGCCCAGAAGTCAAAGGGAATTTCGTAACAAACCGTAAAAACTCTTTTGGGAAGCTTCATTAATCACGACGGGAATAAGAAAATGAGCCAATTTTTCCCAGTTTCAATTCGCGACGATATAATAATGTACATTTTAAATTTGGCGTCTTGTCAACGTTATCATCGGACGCCCTTGGCAGAATTCACGATAGCTTGAGGAATAACAGAGTTGTCGAGAAATGTATAGCGCGGGTAGATCGACAAAGCGAACATCGAAACATATTGAGGGCTGAGGTTGACGGATTTGAAACATAAAACTGGATCCTGATTCGTGCGCTAATTCGTTCAAGGATTGCTTATCGAAATGGATACGTAATTTTTCGATAGCGCTGATTCCAGAAATACGTGCCATCATTTCTTGCCATCGTGCCGTGTGGCGCTGTGCTGTAGAATACCGGAGTATTGTCGAAGTGAATTCCTCTCCTGAGAACACTTCCACTGAATTCCAAGAGCTGACCTCCTGAACGCCCGACAATTGAAACAATCGCAACGAGTTTGATTGAAGTAGCATTCAATGAGAAACGTTGGACTGAAGCATACGTCGAACACCATGTTGGTGTGTTTCGTTGTATTTCTTTCACGCAGCAATGAAGCATGGATCGACGTGAACTTCAACGAGATACATGAAATTTCTTCCTTCAATCACAAAGCAAATTTACAAAGTGGACTTGGGTGGAACTGACATTCCCGGATGACCGGAAAGAACTTACTATGAATAGATAGGTGATTAGAATTGTATAGGTTAAAATTCGATACACCCATAATCGAAGAGCATGTATGAAGAGATGTGTGCCTGTGGAAGAAGTGAAAGAATCATGCTGTGATATTACTGAATGGCGCTCTCTCATCTCTGCTTACCCCTGCGGAGTAACTGTGTAATATTATGCTTGCATAAAATCGAAGTATAGGTTGGTGTTTTCTGTACCTTCTTCAAACTACACAAACTGTGGCGGCGCCAATCATTTAAAAAAAATGAGTCACGTTTGAATAATATTAAAACGTATTTATGAAGTTAAGTTTTTATTTAAATAATTTAATTTTAATATTTTTCGTTTTGCGATCTATTGCATAAACAATGAAAAATATAGAAGGCAGTGGAGCAGAGAGTGGTAATAATTGTTATTATTTTGCTTTTTGCGATCCATTGCATAAACAATGAAACAAAATAGAAGCCAGTGGAGCAGAGTATGGTAATCATTGTTATTATTTTGCGTTTTGCGATCCATTGCATAAACAATGAAACAAAATAGAAGGCAGTGGAGCAGAGTGTGGTAATAATTGTTATTATTTTGCGTTTTGCGATCCATTGCATAAACAATGAAACAAAATAGAAGGCAGTGGAGCAGAGTGTGGTAATAATTGTTATTATTTTGCGTTTTGCGATCTATTGCATAAACAATTCAACAAAATTGAAGGCAGCGGAGCACAGTGTGGTAATAATTGTTATTATTTTGCGTTTTGCGATCTATTGCATAAACAATGAAACAAAATAGAAGGCAGTGGAGCAGAGTGTGGTAATAATTGTTATTATTTTCCGTTTTACGATCTATTGCATGAACATTGGAACAAAATAGAAGGCAGCGGAGCAGAGTGTGGTAATAATTGTTATTATTTTCGTTTCGTTGTAAGGGAAGGTCCTTCCTAAGCGACTTGTTACTTTACACAAGTTCTGACAGTTAAAGACGAGTGTTCAGAGCTAATGTGATGTTTTATTTGTTATAATGATTTTGATTAAGTTGAATTTAAGGTTGTACTGGATACTTACGGCTAATATGCTAGCTATTTTCTTGATAATACCCCATAATATTGCATTTCCGTAGGAACTATGTGTTATGTCAAAACATTCAATTTATTCGACTACGAACACTCGGAATATGCTGATCCAAATGTGTAAAACGCCGTATTCATTGAGTTATTAATTAATATGTTTGGTTTCTGCGCTGAGAAAATCTGTACAGGTAAGCTGAAAACTGTGGTTTACCCTGTTTCATCCAAAGATGTTTTTGGCACACAAGTGAGGTGGGCAAATTTTCAACAAAGTGGTGGGTTTCCTTATGATATTTTTCTTTCACCATAAATCATTCGTGTGAACTATATAATGCTTTATTCACAATAGTGTTAGATTGTACAATAAATTACCTGCAGTAATGAGAAATTTGCCCAATCAGTTCTTCTTAGTAAAGTATACTATAATATAAGCGAAGCTTCTCATAAGAAGAGAAGTACATAACTGTGTACCATACATAATTATAAGCCTTTTTTGACATGAACACTACTCTGGTAGTATTTTTTTTACATTTAAATACTTTTTTATTTATCATTTATTGTAAATTTGTTAGTTGTAAGTAATTTGAACTGAGGGTTGCTGTTTCTATTGTTCTTTGCCATAATCTATTCCACCAAGGAATTGTTTGGCAGTAGCAATTAGATCTAAGTGTATATTTCATTAATGTGGAAGGAAAAATATGTTATGTAAACCCGTAAAGTTTCTTTGCGGTTACTTTTTAACTGGGTTGATCGAATCCGCCGATGTTTGTGACGTAACTTAGTGTAGTCGGACTACCAAAAAGTTTAAATAAATGAAACGAAATGCACTCATCAAACTGTACATAGACAGACAGTGTGGCAACCCCTGGGTATCGAACACACACCAGTGAATGATGTTTATGTAACTGGACAACGATGGCTGATACCACATACAATCCCAATATTAGCCCAAAACCCCTCGCCATGTCAAGAGCTTCCCTTATGCGTTTGGCTATATTTAACTGGGTGGAAGACAGAGACAGTTTTTCGATACTGTTCGACCATCGACCGGGTGGCCTCAGCCCTTCCACCTAGTAGAGGAAGGGGACCTACAGTTTTACATTGATTCCGAACCATGGAGTAGCCCGCATTCGTGACGTAATGCATTTATTCTGTTCAGAAAAAGAACAAATTGGTGCATGAAGCTGGCAGGGATTTTGAACACAGAACTCTATACTTGTTCAGTACGAAAAGCTACGAGTAAGGAAAAGCTCACGCGAGTTGTTTGACTAGCATTATATGAAAAGATGGTCGAAGATGCAATGAATCATACTGTCCGTGTGTTCCACCTAGATTAATATAGCCGTGCTTAAAAAAGGGAAGGCATGGCACCGAATTCCTTTCGGGGGGAGATGTGCCAATATCATGACAGGGGTTGTGATTAGTCTTTAATGTCCAATTATATAATCGAAAACCCCAACAAATAAGTAAATTATTTTTGTTATATATTTAAATTTCTTACAGAGGCGCCCGCGCGACGCCAGCAGACTCTCGAAAAATTTCTCCATGACTCATTTAAAACGGGCGTCTCATCGCTTCTCCCTTCACCGGAATACACTTTTTTGCCGGGCGAATGTTTTGTTTCGCATTTCTACGTTGAAAAAACTTTATTCGGAAGGCCTTTTGTTTTCGGCGGAGAGAAAGCGATAGCGAGCTGCGAGCCGAGTTGCCTTCGACCTCGTTTCATTATCGGTGGCATTCGCAAGAAGTTTGGTAATGAAATAACGGAATGAAAAAGCGATGAAACAACTTGAGAATTCTTTAATTGGGTTTCTAAAAATGTTGCAATCTTAAGATAAGCAAGGTGCGCTTGTCTAAGCAGAATTGGATTTGCTCGTTAACATCGAAAAAAACCTCTATGACATAGATTTTAGAGCGGAAAATGCATTGATTGTCCTCAAATCAAAAAGCTAAAAACAAAAACAGTCGTTAAGCGTGTCGGTTGATCAAACAGTGATAAACACAGTTGAACTACCTGACGAAGGCTTGTATAACCGAAAATTACTTTAAGCTTAGGAAATCTAAGATAATTTGCGTGGCGTTTGAATAATGGAATTATTGATATGGTTGAATAATAATAAATAAATAGAAGAAGACCAAAATCTTTTATGTGATATCTAATCGTTTTTGACTGACACTCTACAAGAGAAGTGTATAAACCGATACGATAATAAGTGTGCCACATACGATTTTGGTGGTGATGGAACCATTTTTTAATGATCAAACTTTACAATCAATCCGTTCAATCTATGTATGTATAAACTTAAACACTGTGTTAGTAGGTGGCGTTGGTTATGGGAGGAGGGACTGTAGAAAAATTCCAAATTATGCGTATAGAGCAGGCAATGGAATTGGTAGAAACACTGCTCGCGAAATGTTGCTGGAAAAGTAGTTCAGTCACAGCTTTCTTTCCTTCTATATCTATTCTACGTACATATCACAGTCTTTGAAAACAGCGACGTACTTGCCTAGGACGAAAAGGTTAAATTTACTTGCATCCTACTTAGTGGATGGGTCACGAAACAAGAATACAGCCCTCACATAAGAGCCAGCCTCGGTAGCCTATTGGCGCGACGCCTTGCGACTCTTTAAGCTTGGTAAGCACCTCTGAGCGCAGTTAGGTTCTGGATGGGTGACCATTTTCAACCATTGAGGCTGGCCGTGATTCGGATTTCACGTAAAACTGTAGGATTCCTTCCTAACTTAGGTAGTAGGTAGGGTTAGTCCCGCCCGGGTTGGTACCATCGCGTTGAATGAACGAATCAAGTGAATTTAACTTTTTCGTGCTAAGCAAGTGCATCGGTGTTTTAAACGAATGTGATATGTCCGTAGAATAGACGTTGAAGGAAGGAAATAAAGCTGTGACTGAACTACTTTTCCAGCAACATTTCGAGAGCAGCGCTTCTATGGCCGAAGCGACAATTAAAATTGTACTTACGTTCAATGTAGCCGAGCAATATAAGGAAGGTCCTGGCATGGCACCTGGGTCCTATGTGGTGTTTAAGGCTAACATCTATAGCCATCTATGTTCAGTTACATAAAAAAAAGGTTACCCGAAGACGCCCCATTGGCCTTTCTACTCTCACGGGGGCTGCGACAACTCGTTCATTATTGAAAAATATGTTTATGATTTTAAATCTTGCCATATTTCAACGACATGTGCGCGAGTGTCGGATGTCGCTTTATGATCAGTTTTTTTCTAGCACGCTTTAGTCCAAAACTTTTCGAAAAGCCTAGGTTATCATTCACACACTACCACCCGTTTGCACATGTATGCTGAACTATGTTTAGCGAAAGAATGACGGCAAACCTTACATAGATGAAACTAAGCGGCAAACGACAAATTTACACACCAGCAGCGGGAGCACGAATAATTTTATCTGGCCGACAAACTTACGTACATAGGCTTTATCTTGTGTGCGGGACACTTGTCGCCAACTGATAGCATAAACAATGTTATGTCGAGTGGAGGTTGTCAAAATAAACCTACACCATAGACAAATCTCGACAAAGAATAAATTTTGTCCATTTGTGGAAGCACAAATAAATTTAATCCTACTAATTTGACGTTTGTTGAGGATAATTTTGTCACCACCACCGGGAGGGTGTGTTAAATCCTAGAAGGAGGTGTTTGTTCGTGTTACGAATATCTGCGTATGTAGTGGCGATGGCACAGGCGTTTCTTAACGTTTTTATGGCTCAAAGACATGGGAAAAGCTGTAATAAGAGCGAAAGATGGGTTTGTTTGGGCCAAGATGTTTCCATTCCATCCTTTACTTTCCGTGATAGGAAGTAATCAGGCGGAACGGCTTAGAGCAACGCTCCAGCTGAACGGGAAAACGAAAAAAGTGCAGAGATTAACGTCACATTGACATTAGATAAACTGCATCTATACGAAATTCAATTCGAAATAACTTAGGTTTAGGCGATTTGTAGGAAATGGATTTTTGTTCGCCGCTATTCTGTAAAACGCTATTTCTTGCTCCTTGCACTGAATATCATGGAGCAGTCTGCGCGAACACAGCCAGGGTCGGGAGGTTTAAAGTGACAGTTCTTGTGGACAAAACGGTGGGTGTTGCCAATCTCTATCGAGTTAACACTCGATCTCGATAAATTAATCGAGCTCCCCATTTGTGATATCACAGTGGATAAAAATCCTCGACAAAATTTCTTATCCCTCTAGCTCGACAAGTGCCCACTTTCATTTGTGCTCCCGCTGCAGATTGAAATTGTCAAGCCAGGAGATCGCGACAAGACCGGATAGGTAAGTTCTTCGTAAATATACGTTAGTACTCATATTTGTAGAGCATATAAAGGAAAAAAGATTGTGCCCGTTGCAGACACGGTTGTTTCGATGTGCTCTCTTACCTCCATGAGATGATCTGAAAAACGTTTTATAACGATGGATTGGTATTCAGTGTCTACTGATTATGATATATGATTAAAAAAAAACTCGAAGCAGTAAATCTCTTAGTCGATATCATAAAATGAAGTAACACAACACAAAAAAAAACAAAGACCAAAATTTTCTGTTTTTCAGGAAAAAAAAAAGATTTCACCAACAATATCCCAAGTTTGAAAAAGAGTGTGTGAAGTCCTTCGTAAGATCACAGGATGCCTAGGGCTCGCTAAATTAATACTACTGCGCTGCACAAAAGGTGTTTTTGTAAATGTTCCCAAACACTTTTTTCAATGTTATTATGAGAAATGTTTTTTTTATTGTTTTTAAGAATTAAAATGGTTTAAAAAACCGGCCAAGTGCGAGTCGGACTCGCGCACGAAGGGTTCCGTACCATCGTATATTTAAGGAAATTACGGAACCTCGGTTGTGCCTTCTGAACTTCGCCTCTACCCGCTTTTACCCTCATTCCCGAAGGAATTAGGTGACATGCCAGGATCTTCTATTTACGACCACGGCTACATTGAGCTGTATGGAAAACATGGACAATTTATTATTGCGGTTTCGACCATAGGTATTATCATCTCATGCGATGGTATCAATCCTAGGGAAAGGGCACCTATACTTTAACATGGATCCAAACATCTCCCAACAAACTCGCATTCGTAACGAAATTCATTTATCCAATTCTGAAAAAAAAAGAAAGTGATTCATAAACGGGGCGGGGATTTGAACCCGCTTAAAACATTTCCAATGCTGAATGTAACTATGAATATAAAAAAAGAATCATTAAATTGTTTTTTTCTGCACATTAGAAAAAAAAGACGTGTGGCACTCGGGGACTGCCGCGGTAAAGCTATTGCATAGCATTTTGTATCAACTTATGCAATTATAATTATTTATTTATTTTATTTATGCAGTATTTCTTTTTCTTTGATATTAATTCAAGTTACACTTTTTGAGCGTGGTGACCGATAAGAAAACAATTTTTTTTTCTTTTATTAAATAAATAAAAAGTTAATATTGTTTGAAATATTTTTATTATTTTACAATACATGTGGGTTTTATTATCTTAATATCGCTCATTTTAATATAAAAAATTAAGGTTATTTTTATAGCAGTATTATATTTTCAATACAAAATTATTACTGCATTTGTGATAATAATAAAATGTATGTATATAGAGTACTCACGCATTTTCTTTCCCTATTTTTTCGTGACTTTCTTCATTAATAATAAATGCACTTTGTTCATTCATATTCAAAACACTTTATACACAAATGTTTACAAGTACAGCTATTCACTGTTGTACATAAATACCTATACACCTATATAGGTATTTATACCCCCCCCGCCCCCGCTCCCCCCCGCATATCATGAACATAATTGTATCATTTTGAAGCCCTTAAAATATCCAGGGTGGTTTGGTTACCATGATAAATCATTCGCTAGGTGCATAGCAGGTGAATAGGCAAAGGAGGCAAAATGAGGGCCGAGTGCACGAAAGGACAAAAAATCAAAATCAACGTCAACTCCAAGGGGTTCACTAAAAGTGACGTGTTTGAACATTGATTAACTCAGCCGTCCCTTCGTGCAATCGGGGCTAAGTTTGACGTTTAGTTGAATTTCGTAGCATGCCAACTGGTAAATTTTAGACTTGACCGAATAACTCAATACCTACCAGCGAATGGTATGTTTTGCTGGTTCGGTTCCAGCCTTGCATTGTATTCGTAAAGTAGTTCTTTTTACTGGGTTCTTTCTTTAATTAAAGTGTCCTTGCTTCACGGTCGATTATACGTACATACAAATCACATTCCTTGGAAAAAGATGTGTCCTTCTTTTTTGTTTCTTATTTTTATAATCATAGTAATGATTCATTGTTTAGCCTTGAAAGTACTTTACAGTAGGTTTGTAGGTTACCAGGTTTGCTGGTTCCATAAAAAAAACTAACGTTGAAACTGAAAAAGCAATAATAAAAATATATGTATTTGAAAAATATGTTTTTTAATTTTTTTATAACTCTTTCCTTCATCGATTTTTGATTTCTCACCATAGACTTGCATGTGGATAAAAAATTGTTACACATAAGTGGATATATACGATAATATATCACTTATTGTTAATGGTCTCTAGGCCAAAAACGTCCTTTGCCTTTTTTTAAACAGAAAATGTTTATATTCCTACCGATTGAACCGATTGATAAAGCATTTTGAAAGCAAAAACACAATTTCATTCCATTTCTTTATTCTACTTCTCGTAGTCAAACACACTAGAGCCTAGTGCACGAAAGCACAAAAAACTAAATCAACATCAATGCATATTAAACACGTCACTTTGTATAGACAGTATGGAAGGAACTCTATGCGGTTCACTAAAAGTGACGTGTTTGAACATTGATTAAATCGGCCGTCTCTTCGTGCAACCGGGGCTAAGTCATGTCACAATTTGATTGATCCGCGGATTCGATCAACCAGTGAAGAAAAACCCGCAAAGAAACTTCATACTTGCAATGTCATATTTGCTATATTTATGTATGTTACTTGTTATGTTAACCCGCAAATATTGCGGCTTGTAGCCTAGTGGCGCGGGGACTGGCCTAGCGTACCAGAGGTCTGGGTTCAATTCCGACATGCACCACTGTCTTTCTCATTCCGAGTTCGATAATTGCATTTCGTCAAGAATGCGAGCTGCTCCATGGTTCGGAAGGTTGACTGGAAGAAATCACTCCTAGTGATAAGTCCGCCTTTGTGCAATTTTGTTGTTGTTTCGAATTGTTTTTTTAATTGTACTTGTTTTCTATTGCACAATAAAGAATTTATTCATTCATTATTCATTCGGAATCCATGTAAAACTGTAGGTCCCCTTCCCCTACAAGATGGTAGGGTTTAAGCCCGCCCGGGTTGGTACCATCGCATTGCATGAAAAGATGGTCGAAGCGGCAATAAAAAATTGTCCGTGTTTTCCATCCAGCTCATTGGAGCCGCGCTCATAAAAGGGAAGGTCCTGGCATGGCACCTAATTCTTTAGGGAATCAGGTGTATTAGGCTAATATCATAACGGTAGTTGTGTGGTATTAGCCATCCATGTCTGGTCGCATAAAAAAAAATAGCTTAGATATTGTTGCAATATTAGGTAGGTTCAAAATATGTAGAGAGAGATTTTTCCATCCAGTTTAACGTAGCCGTGCAGCGTAACGTCCTGGCATGGCACCTAGTTCTCATGTGGTGAGTTGGGCGAATATCATTAATAGGTGTTGTTTTGCGATCCATATACATGTACTTACTAAAAAAACCATATACTATTTGTATATTTCATAAAAGCCAATGAAAAATGTCCTGATTTGACATGTATTTGTATGTAAATATTATATAATTTTATTTACAAATTAGTTAAAGCTATGCTATACGTTTGCTTTGTATATTTTAAAAAAGTATGTTTTTAAATATATTATTATGTTCTATTATATTCAATCTTTAGTTTGCATATGGCGTTAATACCTACACACCGACTTCATGAATTATTGGCGAAGCATCGTAAATACATCGCGCGTGCATAGAAGACGCCGCGCCGAACACCGCACCGGAGAATGGTCCGCGAACAACTGCCGACACGAGGCGAACGTCCATCTATATAAAGTGTAGCACGTGTGAGCGAGAAGACTATCGAGCAGACGGGCGCGCGGGGCGGCGCGCGTCGCGGCGCGGGCGCCATACGCCGGGCTCAGCGTACTGAGTGCGAGCGGGATAGACAATATCGACGTTTGTTGTATGGGGACCCCCTTTAATTCTAAATATTTCGTAATGTCTATGATTTGTTGTTCTAGCGGCAAGGGAAATACACACTCTGTGAAAATTCCAACTGTCTAGCTATCACGGTTTCTGAGATACAGCCCTGTGACAGACGGACAGACGGACGGACGGACGGACGGACGGACGGACGGACGGACAGCGGAGGCTTAGTAATAGGGTTCCGTTTTCACCCTTTGGGTACGGAACCCTAAAAAAGGAAGTTGATTATGAAAATATTACTTTTGTTTTCGATACAGATAAACCTCCTAAAGCGGTGAAGTTTTTCTACAATCGACTTGTATATTTCCGCATACTCTTATGAATGATAAAGTACGATCGTATGAGGAGGCTGCAACTAGACGGTGTAAACGTGACGTCTGTCATAATACACGCAGTTGACCCTAAGCTCTCTCATTTCCGCCAGCCCATCAAGTCCGGGCGCTCCGTGAATTCCCACTCGAAATATTAGTTCCAACTCCCGGCGCAGATGCCAGCGATTTGCGCAAATTATGAACGCCATTTCGGCTCAATAATTCAAACAGATTCATTCGGCGGGTGGGCCCATAAAACGTTGGCCCGGGCCGCATCTCTTGTCTTTGACGGATGTCCGCGGCGGGCACGAGGTGCGGCGGGCCGGCTGCCGTCCAAGAACTCGTAAAGTATGCAAGTGAAATATGAGATAGGATACAGGGTACAAATGCCGCTGCAGATGAAATGGGACGGAAGGCGCGGCACTATAAACAACGGGAGGTGCGGCCCGCCGGCGCGGCCGGCCAGATATGTACTCTATGTAAAATATTGTTCTTTTTGGAGTAGTTTCATTCGTGCTTGGCAATTTATTTTGCGAGTCCGGATTGTGGGCGTTCTGGTCAAATTATACGTACACGCTCGTATCTCAGGGGCGAGTACCCGCTTGCTTCCCATGCAGGTCAGGTTATGACAGCCTCGGTAGCTCGGCGGCGCGACGCCTCCTTGCGTTTCGTTACCATTTTCAACCGTTGAGACTGGCCGTACTTCGGATTCCAGTCTTCACTTACTAGGTGGTAGGGTTCATCCCGCCCGGTTTGGTACCATCGAATTGAATAAACGATGGTCTAAGAGGCAATGAAAATTGTTCGTGTTTTCCATCCAGGCTAATATCTGACGATCAGTTTGGTTTAGCCACCCATGTCCAGTTACATAATAAAGGTCATAAGTTCGATTCGCGCCCCGTTCATGCATCACTTTTTTTCTCTTCCTGGGTTGTATATATACATAGTCTCTTGCTCCTTATTCCGTCACATTCTTCTATATTCCGGGAGGTCACGACATTTTTGGTCACGATAAGGAAAATGGCTGAATCTGGGTTCACGTGTTAAAGACAAGCCTCTGATGCTAAATATGTAGGTCCGCCTGCGCCAAGTGGTTGCGTTATCTAGATTGGCTACATAAAATAGATGTTGGTATGTACCTGCTGATGAATATACAGATTTTCTAGAAACATTGATACCTATTAATTATGCAACAATAACCAGTCAGTTTTTTTATTAAATACTTAAATATAGCTAAAGTTATATCTGTAACCTAAATCCCCTATAACTACGAAATGCAACCAAAAATGTGTTCAGTTTTTGTATTGTTAACCAAGTGTGTACTGATACTTTCATGCTTCGTCATTTGCATCCATCTATCTTATCATATGTTTTTTTTGTCGCCATAACTACTTTTTCAGGCGCCTTATCTACGTAACGCAACCATTTGGAACGAGCAGGCTAACACATTTAGCTTCAGAGGGTTGTTCTTTATCCTGTAAATCCAGTTTGAGCCATTTACGTTATCGTTACCATTTTTGTCGCGACCTCCTCGTCTACTACTGCTTATTCGGGGTCTTTTACAGTTAATTCAGCATTAATTGTTTGTTAATTTAATTAATTGTTGTGTTAGCTTACAGTTAATTGTGGAATCAATTGCCTCTTAATATTAGGGAAATTGCTTCTTTGTATATTTTTAAGGGTAAAATTAAAATCTTGGTAGGTACTTGACATATTATAAAAATTAAATTAATCTATTATTTTCTGTTAGCATAGTCTTAAGTTATCTAATGTTTTCTATGTGTGATTATGGTACTTAGTTTGAAGTAATTAAATGTTTCTTGCTACCTGTTAATATATTGTCTAATATTAAGGTTAGCTGTTAGAGATTGCCTTTGGCAATAAGCTTGCATCTGCATACTATGTAATAATAGTTGTAAGCAATAAAGATTATTTTTTAATTTCATTTCATTTCATATAATTACATTTCTACACGAATTTCTTCAGCTGTTCAATGGTTCGGATGAAGGATCGGTCGAACCGAAATTACGTCTGTGGATTAGTATTGTTTATAGTATTGTTTAGCCGTGCTCCTAAAGGTAAAGTATACACCTGATTGCATTGGGAATCATGTGTTTATTTTTTCTAGATCATCCATAGGCAATGGACTCGGATTTGTCATATTTTATCATTGAGCGGTGGCGATGTATGACTGTGTGGCTTACGACACGCCGCCGGATTCTCATAGATTTATATGGTCACTTTGACCATACGGCGAAGTCGAGATATCGACCGCCTATCACTGTTCATTCCATTTCTCTTCAGTGGTAGGTATTGTATTGAGCTATTCCTGTTCAGGTACATACAAAAACTATTCTAAGACTTTTCCTGCATAATATAAAAAAAAAACAATGTCGCTTTTGAACATAATTATAATTTATATTTCAATGTATGGGGTATTTCCACCCCTACATTCATTCAGTTATTTTTTAACTTTTTTGTGCGCGGTCGATTTACATTCAATAGTGTATTCAATGCAAAACAAAATACATGATATGGCATATCACATATTTTTTAATTTTTTATAAAATCTCTTTGGCTATACTATTTGTATCTGGCTGGTTTTGGTATCATTGAAAGTTTAAATTTTAAAGAACATAATTCCAAATTCAAATTAGGAAAATGTGTGATTCTCATTTGTTTTTCGTACTGTCAAAATGAGTGAATCTAATGAAGAAATTCGATACATTTTAAAATTTTACTACAAAAAAGGTAAAAATGCAACGCAAGCCGCGAAAAAAAATTGCGATGTTTATGGACCTAGTGCAGTGTCTGTGAGAGTAGCACAAATTTGGTTTAAGCGTTTTCAATCCGGAAATTTTGATGTCAAAGATGCACGTCGCTCTGGTCGCCCTATTACGGATAAAATGTATGCCATTTTTGAAAAAGTGGAGCAAGATCGGCATATCAGTAGTTACGACGTAGCTGAAGAACTAGGAATTGACCACAAAACAGTTTTGGCGCATTTGAAAAAAACTGGGTACACAAAAAAGCTCGATATTTGGGTACCTCACGAGCTCACTGAAAGAAACCTAATGAACCGTGTACTCATTTGTGATTCTTTATTACGACGTAATGAAACCGAACCATTTTTGAAGAAGCTGATAACTGGTGATGAAAAGTGGATCACGTACGACAAGAACGTGCGAAAAAGGTCGTGGTCAAAGGCCGGTCAAGCTTCACAGACTGTGGCGAAACCCGGGTTAACTCGCAACAAGGTGATGCTGTGTGTGTGGTGGGATTGGAAGGGCATTATTCATTATGAGCTGTTACCACCAGGCAGGACCATTGATTCTGAACTCTACTGCGAACAACTGATGAGATTAAAGCAAGAAGTTGAGAGCAAGCGGCCGGAATTAATCAACAGAAGGGGTGTGGTTGTTCATCATGATAACGCTAGACCTCACACATCTTTAGCCACTCAGCAAAAACTAAGAGAGTTTGGCTGGGAGGTGTTAATGCATCCGCCGTATAGTCCTGACCTTGCACCTTCAGATTTCCACCTGTTTAGGTCTCTTCAGAATTCTTTAGGCAGTGTCAGGTTAACATCACGAGAGGACTGCCAAAACCACTTGTCGCGGTATATTGATCAGAAGTCCCAATATTTCTATAGAAATGGGATCATGTCCCTACCTACAAGATGGCAAAAAGTTATCGAACAAAATGGTACCTACATACTTTAGTTAAATGTAAATAAACCATATTAAAAAATGTTTTGAATTTTCTTAAAAAATGCGAAGAAACTTTTTCCCCAACCAATATTATAAACATGCATGTTATAATAGGTCGGGGAAAAAGTCTTTTCGCATTATAGTATGTATGAACTTGTAATAAAATCTCTTTGGCTATACTATTTGTATCTGGCTGGTTTTGGTATCATTGAAAGTTTAAATTTTAAAGAACATAATTCCAAATTCAAATTTGGAAAATGTGTGATTCTCATTTCTTTTTCGTACTGTCAAAATGAGTGAATCTAATGAAGAAATTCGATAAATTTTAAAAATTTTCTACAAAAAAGGTAAAAATGCAACGCAAGCCGCGAAAAAATTTTGCGATGTTTATGGACCTAGTGCAGTGTCTGTGAGAGTAGCACAAATTTGGTTTAAGCGTTTTCAATCCGGAAATTTTCATGTCAAAGATGCACGTCGCTCTGGTCGCCCTATTACGGATAAAATGGATGCCATTTTTGAAAAAGTGGAGCAAGATCGGCATATCAGTAGTTACGACGTAGCTGAAGAACTAGGAATTGACCACAAAACAGTTTTGGCGCATTTGAAAAAAACTGGGTACACAAAAAAGCTCGATATTTGGGTACCTCACGAGCTCACTGAAAGAAACCTAATGAACCGTGTACTCATTTGTGATTCTTTATTACGACGTAATGAAACCGAACCATTTTTGAAGAAGCTGATAACTGGTGATGAAAAGTGGATCACGTACGACAAGAACGTGCGAAAAAGGTCGTGGTCAAAGGCCGGTCAAGCTTCACAGACTGTGGCGAAACCCGGGTTAACTCGCAACAAGGTAATGCTGTGTGTGTGGTGGGATTGGAAGGGCATTATTCATTATGAGCTGTTACCACCAGGCAGGACCATCGATTCTGAACTCTACTGCGAACAACTGATGAGATTAAAGCAAGAAGTTGAGAGAAAGCGGCCGGAATTAATCAACAGAAGGGGTGTGGTTTTTCATCATGATAACGCTAGACCTCACACATCTTTAGCCACTCAGCAAAAACTAAGAGAGTTTGGCTGGGAGGTGTTAATGCATCCGCCGTATAGTCCTGACCTTGCACCTTCAGATTTCCACCTGTTTAGGTCTCTTCAGAATTATTTAGGCAGTGTCAGGTTAACATCACGAGAGGACTGCCAAAACCACTTGTCGCGGTATATTGATCAGAAGTCCCAATATTTCTATAGAAATGGGATCATGTCCCTACCTACAAGATGGCAAAAAGTTATCGAACAAAATGGTACCTACATACTTTAGTTAAATGTAAATAAACCATATTAAAAAATGTTTTGAATTTTCTTATAAAATGCGAAGAAACTTTTTCCCCAACCAATATTATAAACATGCATGTTATATTTAGAAGAGTTAAGAATTCTAACTGTTTTTTATTTATTTTAATAGTATTTTCAAGTTTGGTTTTTTCTATAAAATCACTTCATAAATCTCTATCAATCATAATTTTAATGGAAGATCTTTTTTACGTAAATGGGCATGGATGACTTATACCACACACACTGTCATGACATTGACCCAACAAACCACATGGAAACTAGGTGCTATGCCAGGATCTTCCTTTTATTGTACGGCTACATTGAACTGAATCGAAAACACGGAAAAATTTCCATTGTTTAGACTAGTCCAATTGCATTGGACCATTGTTCAATCAATTCGATGGTGCCAACCCGGGAAAGACATGGTGCCTGAACGCGGAGAATATGCAGGTAAGAAAATATACATTTAATCAATCTTTTTCCTCAAGATATATTTTGAATATGCCTACACCCGACATGTGCTACGTCGCAATAATATGCTGGATAACCCTGTTCAATATATCCGAAGGTAAAGTCCCTGGAGTAGGAGTTTGTACAAGGCAGAGGGTTACCTCCCCCCCTTCCCCCACCTCCCACCTCCCACGAGCCGCCCGCCCGCCCTTGCCGAGTCGCCGCCCAGCGAGCATGGAAGGGCGGGAGAAGCGATCGGGCTCATTCGAGCGGCGGCAGCGTATTGATTGACTAACTACTTAATGCGAATGAATGCCTAAATATGAACGTTTTTTTTAAATCGATTACAGTAAAGCCTTTGGTTGTTAAACAAAAAATACTGAGCTTATAGAACTTACTTTTGCGAAGGTACACATCCCCATGTTGTGCAAAACATAATCATCGAAATAAAAAAATATTTCTAAAAGGACCTTTTTTACCTATCAACGCCGTTTTTTCTGTTATTTTTCTATTCAGAAGAACGAAATAAAAAAATCTTATACCTTTTAGCCATAACAAGGTACACATCCCCTTGCTGTTATATTTTTTTCTAAAACAGGAATTTCACAAAATCAGACTAGTCGTTCGGGAAACGAGTGTTCTTGCTGGTTTTTGGAGCGGGGACGGAGCGCGCGAAACGTGCGTACCCTCCCGCTGACATGATGGCACTGGCTAGATTCCGCCACGCGTATTCTTGACTTTACGCTATGGTATATAGGCGCCTTAAATTTGAATTAAGTTTCAAACGCATTTTGTGACTGGCAAAGTATGTTTGCCAATTCTTATATGCATGAAATAGACCTATCATAGCGCGTGATTTCTGTCATGTTCAAGTGTAGGTTACCTACCTATGAATTAAATAAAACAATAAAATACAATGCAAAAGTGTAACCATGGGTTAATCCAAAACTTTTAACTGTAATTAGTTCTCTTACGAATTTCGAGAGCGCAATTTTATTGCACTTAATAGCGCCCAGAGTGGTCAGTCTGAGTTCTCACCTAAATTGGCGTTTACGGCAAACCGATCGACTGGCGTTTTCTCCAAACTCCATACAAGTTTTTACTAGATATTCTGTGGTTTTACTTCTTCAAGCTGTCAAAGTCGAACGCGGACTTCCGATTTGTATGAAAACGCGGAGTGGACGTAAATCGCAACGTCGAAGTATTTACGGCAACGTTGAGTAAGCTGTCAAATCAAGCTCAGACTCGCAAATGTTAGTTCGCTTAAAGCCCGCTGCGCGCGCTCTTTAA
The DNA here is from genome assembly GCA_946894095.1 of Incurvaria masculella. Lineage (NCBI taxonomy): Eukaryota > Metazoa > Arthropoda > Insecta > Lepidoptera > Incurvariidae > Incurvaria > Incurvaria masculella. The sequence continues at coordinate 18,651,711 of OX335653.1, read as the reverse complement.
TTTCTCCATACATTTGAAAACGCCAGTAGATCGGTATGCCGTAACGCCAATTTAGATGACAACTGAGACTACCGGCTCTGTGATCTACTTACGCGTCGAAGGAACTAGAAAAAATCTGCCAAGTGCGAGTCGGACTCGCGCATGAAGGGTTCCGTACCATCGTACAAGATTTACCCCAAAAATAACACGTTTTTTGTATTAGGCCCCCCTTTAATTTTTATTATTTTATTATTTTACCAATGTGTTCTTATAACGGAAAAATAAATACATAATCTGTGAAAATTTCAGCTTCCTACCTGTTACGGTTCATGAGATACAGCCCTGTGACAGACGGACGGACGGACGGACGGATGGACGGTCGGACGGACGAACGGACGGACAGCGGAGGCTTAGTAATAGGGTTCCGATGGCACCCTTTGGGTACGGAACCCTAAAAATCAGCAGTGAGCGAGTTCATAACCGAAATAACTAACTAAGCCTCAGTAGCCCAGTGGCGCGACGTCTTGCGATTCGATTAGCTTTGTGAAGCACCTCTGAGCGCGGTTAAGTTCTGGATGGGTGACCATTTTCAACCGTTGAGGCTGGCCATGGTTCGGATTCCACGTAAAACTGTAGGTCCCATTCCTTACTTGCGCGGTGGTAGGGATAATGCCGCCCGGGTTGGTACCATCGCATTGAATGAACGATGGTAGAAGCGCCCGTGTTTTTCATCCAGTTCAATGAAGCCGAGCAACAAAGGGAAGGTCATAGCATTTACCTTGTTCCCATGTGGTATGTTAGGGTAATATCTGACGGACAGTTTGATAGTAGCTATTCATGTCTAGTTACATAGAAAAAAACATTGCTGGTGCTGCCGTTTTTGTATGTAAAAGTGGCTACTCCTCCCTCATACCACCGAGTTTCGGATTCTACTCCCGTCCTTCCATACTCTCTGCCACCGCCCATGTAAACTCCACATTTTACGATGTCTCGAGCTTTCATTATAACTACCAGGCAGCCTCGTTATTACCGTGCCACCAAGGCACTCATTCACTGTTCGACAGGGCTGTGAGTGATGGTGGGCATATGTACCTTACATGATTATGAATTATGTGCGATTTTTTTGCATATGGCATACGCCAAGACTTCACATAAGACTTGCCCGACAACTTCTATCGATTTGGAAACTTCACGGGGGCTGCGAAAACCACACTGAGAAAAAAATAATGACGCACGCTACTTAAATAAGGATATTCCTGGCGTAAATAATGACAAAACAGGACAAACGTACAGCACGGTGTTACACCATGCTCTGTAATGCAAGACGTATAATGCTGTTTCTACATTACTGTCATGTTAAACGTCGAATTCATGCTGATATTGCAGCAGGATGATACGCCATGCTGTTACGTTTAAAATGCACGGCCAATACTGTTGGATCATCCTGTCAGCATAGAGTAAATTATGAGCTCGTTGCATGTCGGCCGCTTGGACTGACATTACTATACCTGTGTAATACCAATGGAATTTAACACGTTGCCGCTTATTACGACATTAATAGAAAGTATGCAAGACCCTTAGTGAAATGGTGTATCACCATGCAATTCAATTCGTAGCCGCTTGGAGGCCCTTTATTGTAATCTTGTATTGTCAATATCGTAATGTTGGATCACCACGTAAGCCCCTTGGAGTACCATTATTACAAGCTTGTTGGGTCCCTATCGCATGTTGTATTACCATTCCATGCAGCATGCAGGATGCTTCGGGATAGGTTACAGAAACTTCAGGAATAGGATGTACTGATTATTAGAAGAAAATGCTTATTACACAAATCGGAATTACGATGTTTTTCTTGGTCCCCATCCATTATTGAAGTCATGTGACTTATTTGTATGGGCCAGCGAAAAAACATCACAGTTTAGATTTATGAAATAAGGATTTATTTCTTCTAATAATTAGTCAATCCTAAAACTGAAGTTTCTATAACCTATCCCGAAACACTTTGCATGCCGTAAGAAATGTGTGGATCTCATGCAGTTTAAAAAGCTTGTATCTAAACCTAGCTTTGAATGATTTGTTTACACTTTGATATAAACATATTATACAATATAGCTCTATTTTTTTAATTAATATACTATTAGTATAAAAGATTGTAAACTATGCAAAGCTAGGCTTCTATAAAAGTAAAAAATAAGCATGCATTGACAGGAAGTAGGACATAAAATATCACTTCAACTTAGTTTATTTTATCACTTTAGCTTTTGACGGGTAAGTACAAAATATTATATGTTATCATTACAAATTACGATTTATTAGGTACTATAAGTAAAATTATATTACATGTATTTTTAAAAACAAAACGAGTAGCCTATCCTAAATTAAATTTACGAATGTGATTCATGAATATGAATGAATTACTTACATACACGTTCAATCAAAAGGCTATCGGACCGTAAAGTCAAACTTTGGTTTAAAACTTTTTTCTCAGAACTCTACAATAATGAACAGAAATAATGCAGATGGAAATAAATCGTCATCAAAAACTTTTAACTACGTTAACATGTCTTATACAAGTAACATACTGAATGTACTTAACTTACTTAGCTTACCCTAAATTACAATTACACATTAATCAAATGACTTTCGGACCATATGTAATTTGCAAATACTGACTATAACAAATAATTTATACGCAGTGCATAATTTACTTTAGGAAGTTGGGCAGCTTCCAAGCTTTTGCGCCATTCTTTTAATTTTTCTCTGAACAGCGCCCTATCTCCTATTGATATCACCAGATGTTCGATGTCAGACTCACTTAGGAGAAGTAGTGTCAGCGAATTTATATTGTTCACTGAAACAAAAAAAAAAACAAAGTTACTAAGGTAATCTAATTAATTAAAAAACCTGCATATACTATATAGCTGATATACCAAGGTTCGCTTGGGTCAATCCTGTTTATAATACTGTTAAAGGTGATCAGAAAACTTTGCAGGCGTACATACGACAACTAAATTCCTCCTTAATGCACACCAAGGGCTCTCAAGTAATTTCATTTCAAATCTCTAGGTCCAGAGATTTAGGCCGTGCGTCTTCCGTCAGTCGCACTGATAAAGACTGACGACTGAAAGTTATATATTTTATAGGTAGTTGCTGTTGGAGACTTTTAATAAAATTACTTGTCACATTTAATTCATTATTTTGCTTCATTTCTATGCTAATATTCAGCAAATGAAACACGTATTGGGATAATCATCACTCGTTACTGTAACGCATAAAAGCGCTACATCATCACATTTGGCCTAGGAAGTAAAAGAGTAAGGCTGGAGTGCATAATATCTAGTTAACGTTAATGTAATTGATAAGATATATCTGTCTTCTTTCATCTTATGTAATTAACTGGATAGATATCCTAATAATAACATTAACTGTAACCAGAGATGGTGCACAAGTCTAACTGACCTTAGATTCAAACATCATAAATCACAGAAGGTAGGTAGGTACCAATCTGCATCAGAGCATGCATAATAGCAAAGGGAGAAAAACAAATCGTATTTTTAGATTATTGGTAAGTATTCCGATTTGATTAGTTTGATGATTTTCTGGCCAAAATATGCCTTTTTCCCTAGATAAAAAAAATATTACCTTTGAAACCGGGAAATAAAAAAGCACTAAAATTTAAAATGCTTTCGTAAAAATATACATAATTTAGACATGGGAAAAGTCCTGTCTACACCCATAGAAATATAAGTAAAAAAGCCCATTGGGATAATAATGTACTATCTCGAAAGCTGTCCACATATTTCTCCTCTATTGGTCCAACCATAAATGTACTTACCTTTAAAGTGGTCCACAAGAGCGGGAAGCCGCCATTCTTGTAATAATATTCGTGTTTCGTCGTCAGCCATAGCAAATGAGCACAACTATAAGAAATATCCGTGAAACAAGCACTCTTCTTCACACGAACGGAAACAGACTTGACATGACAAACTCAGACAACCAATACGCAACGCAGGCGCCGCCGTCAGTGTAGTGTTGCCAGACCCCAGGATACCACTAAATCGCCTCCTAGTCGCGTTCGGCCGGCCGCTTGTTACAAAATTATAACTATTAAGATGTCTCAGGAATATTTAATGCTACTTTTATAGGTATAATTGCTCCAAACAAAACTTTCTCGATTAGCGATAAAACTTTGTTAGCTAGAGAAGCACATATCCTTAATCGCAAATTTTAACGCGGCCTATTCGATCTCAGTGATTCGATAATTTCTCAGAGAGTACTAAACTTTTCACAAAATTTGTTATTTTTATTTCAAATATTTCAATGTAGGAACTCTACGTAAGAAGGGTTTATTTGTTTATCATTGTGTCAAAATAATATTTTTTAAATTATATTATGCCCGTGCAAAGCCGGGACGGGCTGCTAGTATAAATATAATCAAACATTAAACTACTATTTAGGTTTCGCTAGCTGGAATAAAACAGTGTTTGGATTGGAAATCCCAAAGTGGAATTGGCCAATTAAAAAAAATACTGCAGAAAAAAGTTAATAGAAAAAATGGGCGAGTCCGATATTGGAGGTCTAAAACAGCTATCATTCCTTTTACCTGGCAACACTAGTTTCTGACGAGGGGTCACTCACTCAAGGAATCTGGTGTACAATCGTTTGGGAATCTCAAGAATCTTAGGTGGGAGTCCGAGGAATCTGGTGGGAGTCCGGAGAATCTCGGAAATCTTATGTAATCCCGAGTAATCCTAAATAATCTGGAAATCCCAAGGAAATCATTGGGAATCCTATCAAATTCATGGAAATCTCGGGTAATCTTAGGCGGAGTCCGAGGAATCCGATGGGAGTCCGAGGAATCTGGAAATCTTATGTAATCCCGAGTAATCCTAAGGAATCTGAGAATACCAAGGAAATCATTGGGAATCCTTTCAAATTAATGGAAATCTCGAGTAATCCTGGGCGGGAGTCCGAGGAATAGGAAAATCTTGGGTAGTCTCGAGTACTCCCAGGGAGTGTAGGAATCCTAAGCGAATCATTGGCAATCCGATCAAAGTCTTTGTAATCTCAGATAATCTTGTCGGGGTCGGACTAAACCGGTTGTATGCTTAGTCCGGTGCAATTCTAGTACAGTACGTAAGTTTTGACAGGTTAGTTCTGAATAAGACTGTAAAGGTTTTTAAAATAAGAGTACCTTATCTCGAGTACGTGAAATATTTACTAGGTTTTTAAATATAGACTTTTATAACGGCCCAGGCAAAGAAATAATCAACTTTGACCTAATGATGGCTGAGATACTAAGGGATTTCGAAAGATCGGAGTACCTCATCGTGAAGTTGAGTATGTCAAATATGTATTATGGCTTCAAAAATGGTATTGCATAATGCATCAGGCAAAAAAAAAACAGGGCTGACCTAATGATCGCTGAGATAATACGGGATCTAATCTAACAATGATAGCGCGGCCGTGGGCGCGGCCGCCAGTTTGCGAAGAAATCACGCACACGTGTGCGCACGAGTGTGCGCAGCGCGCACCCCGCGTGTGCCCGACGACACAATTTCAAAACATATTCAGCCGTATTCAGAGTAAACCTGTCAAAATTTAGTACGGGATAAGCACCGGATTAACCAAACAAAAACCGGTTTAGTCCGACCTTAATACGCGTACTAAGCGAATAGAAGGTTATCATGCGTATACTACTTTTTAGGGTTCCGTACCGAAAGGGTGAAAACGGAACCCTATTACTAAGCCTCAGCTGTCCGTCCGTCCGTCCGTCTGTCACAAAGCTGTTACTCATGAACCGTAATAAGTACGTAGCTGAAATTTTCACAGAGTGAGTATTTAATTTGCCGCTATAACAACAAATAAGTAAAATTTAAAGATAATAAAAAAATACAAATAATATGATTTTTTGGTGTTAAATCATTTACGATGGTACGGAACCCTTTGTGTGCGAGTCCGACTCGCACTTAGCCGGTTTGTTTACTGTGTTTATTGTATGTATTTTGATTAAATAATTAGATGATTGTAGGTATGTTGTGAACCGAGCTCGGGGCGGACTAACTTTACTACGCGTATTAAGGTCGAAGTAAACCGGTTTTTGTATGGTTAGTCCGGTGCTAATCTCGTACCAAGTTTTTACAGGTTCACAGTGAATACGACTGCAAGGGATTTCGAAAAAGAAGAGTACCTACCTAATCGCGAAGTTTTCTACGTGAAATATTTGCTAAGGTTTCAAATATAGCCTTTTATAATGACCCAGGCAAAAAAAAAATCAACCCTGACCTAATGATGGCTGAGATTCTAAGAGATTTCGAAAGAGCGGAGTACCTCATCTTGAAATTTAGTATGTGAAATATGTACTGTGGATTCAAAAATGGTATTGTATAATGCCTCAGGGAAAGAAAAAATCAGCGCTGATCTAAAGATCGCTGAGATAATATGGGATCTAATTTAACCGGATTCCGCCTGGGTAAATATGTCCAAAACGAATATCGCACGGCCACGGCGCGGGGGCTCCCCGCCCGCCGCGCCGTTGCCGTCTCCTGCGGGCGCCGCTCGCCCCCGCCGCCCGTGCCCGCGCTGTTGCCGCCACGCGCGGACGCCGCGCCCGTGCCGACCCCCACCGCCGGCCGCGCCGCCCGCCTGTCTGCGATGACGTCACGGACACGTGCTGCGCGCAACGCGCAATTATAAGTCTCTGAATCGTTGGTGGTCACTAAGAATCTTTAGAAATCCCGAAATCATTGGAATGTACCAAAAATGTGTTGGTAGTCCTTAAAAATCCAGGTAATCTTTGGTAGTCTCTAGGAATCTTTGGTAGTCCTCAGAAATCTTACGAAATCCCAGTATATTTGAAATCTCCAAGAATCTTTGGTAGTCTTTGGAAATCTTTAGGAATCTCCAGGAATCTTTGGAAATCTTTAGGAATCTCTAAGAATCTTTGGTAGTCTTTGGAAATCTTTAGGAATCTCCAGGAATCTTTGGAAATCTTTAGGAATCTCTAAGAATCTTTGGTAGTCTTTGGAAATCTTTAGGAATCTAGAAATCCCAAGGAAATCTTGACTACTGGGAATCTGGTGTACACTTTTTGCTCGAGTGACTAACCCCTCGGTTTCTGAGTGTCGGCGCAGCGGCAGGCAAGGCGAATACCATTTTGGCGCGCATTTCAATTCGATAATTCGATTTGCATGAATGTGCAAACAAGCGGCAAGGCAGTCAGTTTTATCCAGTCATAATGTTGAAGCGTCTTTTTTCTGTTTGTTTATCTTGTTTTGCCGTCATTTAATAACGAATCTATAGATTGTTAACATGCACTGAATGTGCAAATAAGCGGCAAGCTGTTATTTATATCCACTCAGAATAATGCGACGTTTTTTTTCTAAGTTTGTGTTAAATGGTTTCGCCGTCAATTAATAACGAACTTTAGCTTTAGATTTTTAGCAGACACTGAAAGAATATTTACGAGTATTTACAGTAGGTAGGTAACTACCTGCTTGTGTGTGCGAATTATCAGCGTAATAGGAATCCCACCTATGGATATTCCATCATACCTGATGCAAAACGTTACTTTGATACTGTAGTATGTTTAAGAAATGTTCAATCATTTATCAAAGACTTTTATTTGTTAAGATGAGATTTTTAAAATACATAGATATTTAGGCAACCTTGTGAAATGATGTAACAGCATTAAGGCAGGACCTAACACGGGTATTGACCGGTGCAATTTGGCGTACATCTGTAATGGTGAGCAGTCCTGCTATACTGCTATTTCACGGCACAGCCTCCAAACGTACGTAGCCTGCAAAAACAAGCGTACGCATGGCCCTCCGTCCTTACTAATTGTGTTCCCGCATTACAATGTAGGAGTACCCAGTGCAATGCTATTATGCCGATAACATTACGCGCAATGACGTTCCGTCCAACCAAAAAGTCGAGCGCACGTGTATTTCATACGTAATAATGATGTGACGTATGTATTTAAGGATATATCTTACTTATAACGTTGAATACAGTTTTAACATTTCGGCAGGACTAAGTATTTTTCTCAGTGCATGCTGGCCGGCTAGGTGCTACTTCACACCATGATTGAAGAACCCAGAGGTTTACTTTGGGGGAAATATATCCATTTCATAGTTTACCGACCTTTAGTCAGTCAGCGTGTTTGCGTCCACTGCTGGACATACGCCTCTCCAATTTTTCTCCAGTCCTCCCGGCCTTCGGCGGTACGGAACCACTGCTTTCCGCCGACGCACTTGATGTCGTCGTCCCACCTGGCGGCTTTTACCGACCTTATGGATAAATAATCTAGAGGATATTTCGGTTCTTTTTTCATAAATGAATGTTTGCTACAATAATCATTATGAAAAGCAAAAAAAAATATTTTGACAAGCTAAAGCATTTTCTGGAGTTGCTTAGCTCATCATAAACTTATATAAAATGTTCTTTAAATATCCAATTTTCGCTCTATGTAAAATATAACTATATAAAGTGAATGGTTGATTTAATATTTAAGGAATTTAGGAATAGTTGACTGTTCATTTCGTTGTTGTTTTGTTTTTTTCAGAGATAATTGAGATTTTATTAACCATTTTGTAACGTATGATCTCAATCCTAAATAGTAAACAAAATAAAAAAAAAATCTAATCTGGAGTTTGCCCGAAATCTATGAAAATATTATATGCAAACCTGAACAAGTAAACAACCACTTTGAAGGATTGCTTGACATAATATATTGGATGTGTCGCTGTACGCTCATTCATAAATAGATATACCTAATATAGAAAACATATAAAGGTTCCATTACTTACGTCCTAAAGCCTTTCATGGATGCCTACAAAAGGAAATATTTTAGCAATATTTGTGATTCCGATATGCGAAGCCCAAAATGTTGCTCGCCATCAGCGATGTCCTCAAATCCATTAATGTCATAATTCCCTTTCTGGATATCTCCACCACTGTTAGGCCACAACATAAAAAAGTAATAAAATTGATTAATCATCTCCGGGTTCTCCTCTTATAAATTATCTTTCCATGAATAGTGCGCCAGCTGTGGCGCGACATGTCGAGATAAATTGTGTCAACTATATTATGGCAATGAAACATGCAATAATTCGATAATTTTACGTTTTTAATGGATACTACATTACCGTTATCTCTTTAATTTGAGTTTCAGCGACATCTACATTTGAAGCATTAATAGCATTTTGAAAATAATCTGAAAAAGTCCTGCTTCCGACGAATGTCACGACCAATACCTTTTTCAGATTATTTTCAAAATCTGATTACAATGCTTCAAATGTACATGTCACTGAAACTTAAATTAATAATGCAATCATTTATTACTATTTACACTTATTATCCTGTGTGGGTTGGGGCACGTAAAAACAAAAGCCCGGCCAAGTGCGAGTCGGACTCGCACACGAAGGGCTCCGTATGATTAAACAAGATTTGAACCAAAGAAATCACGTTTCTTCAAGGGGGCCACGCTTTAATTTTTAATTGTTTTTTATTTTCACTATTCTTTGTTACAGCGGCAACATAAATACGCAATCATTTCAGCTGTCTTCCTATTACGATTCTTGAGATACTGTGACAGACAGACGGACGGACGAACAGACGGACGGACGGATAGTGGAGGCTTAGTATTAGGGTTCAGTTTGGCACCTTTTGGGTGTGGAACCTTAAAACGTAAAAAAAAATATTGCTGTATTTGTAGTTATAATTATTGTATTTTTTTGAGTCAGTGCATGTTAGCCAAGGTTCTCTGGATTGAGGCAGTGTCAATATTTTTTTTTATTTTTTTATTTCTTTGAAATTGATTTTTTTTTGTTAAAATTTGTTTTTTGAAGTCGGTTAAAAATTTACGAGTTTTTAATTTAGTTCAATGTAGCCTAAATTAAATGAAGGAATGTTATGGCATGGCTCCTTGTTGATTTTATGTTATATTTATCTTGATTTTAATATGTACCTATTTTGAAGTGTCTAAGTGTATAATTGTATACCAAAAATACCTAATAAAATTAAATGAAAAAAAAAATATAAAGTGTGTTTAAGGCTAATGTCATGACAGTATGTCAGTTATAAGCTGTTAGCTGTTATTTTTCCCTTTAGAATACTTATAAATAATTGAATGAATGAATGAATACATATTTCAGTAATTTGCTTGCAAGTAAAAATATTTTTTTGGTTTTATTGTATTCTCATGTTTACCCGACTGCACAAAAAGGAGGGTTATGTTTTTCGAGTGTATGTATGTATGTATATTTCTTTGGCACGCCCTGCAGCCTAAACGGCTTGATGGAGTTGAGCTTGAGAGGTGTCGTTATTATTTATTTATTAAACTTCTGGTAGTCAAATAACATAAGTCACGTCAAAATTTAATTGATCCGCGGACTCGATTTGAAATGGGACCGATCGTTTTACATGAATTTTGAACCCTAGAAAATCTCGCATTCGTAATGAAATTCACTTATCCAACTCATTAATAGAAAGAAAGTGGTACATGAATGGGGTGGGGCCCTGTGTGGGCAGTCTGAGTTCTCACCGAAATTGGCGTTTACGGCAAACCGATCGACTGGCGTTTTCTCCAAACTCCATACAAGTTTTTACTAGATATTCTGTGGTTTTACTTCTTCAAGCTGTCAAAGTCAAACGCGGACTTCCGATTTGTATGAAAACGCGGAGTGGACGTAAACGGCAACGTCGACGTATTTACGGCAACGTTGAGTAAGCTGTCAAATCAAGCTCGGACTCGCAAATGTTAGTTCGCTTAACGCCCGCTGCGCGCGCTCTTCAATTTCTCCATACATTTGAAAACGCCAGTCGATCGGTTTGCCGTAACGCCAATTTAGGTGACAACTTAGACTACCGGCTCTGAATCCAGACCTCTGGCATGCAAGGTAAGGAGCTACTAGGCTAGGAGCCGCTCAGATATACGGTATATTAAGAACGGCCCGTAAGCTATGCTCCCCATAAAAACGTATTTTACTAATAATTTGAAAACCACTGTTCCAATTTAATTGATATTTGATACTTAATAACAGGCAACCATAATCTGTGTCTGCATGCTTTTGTTTTTTTGAAAAATTCAAACCGAATCGGATGAAAGCAAAAACAAAATCTTCATACTATATTAGTTTTCTCTGTGGTTTGACTCAGGATACATTTACCGAAAAAACAAAGGCATGCAGACACAGATATTTGATGCCAGATATATGATACCAAATATCAATCAATTGGAACAGTGGTTTTCAAATGATTAGTAAACTACGTTTGTATGGGAGGCGAAATTTTCTGATGCTTACGGTGCCCTTAAGTTCAAATGTCACCAACATGTCGACATTTCGTACAAAACGAGCAGCCTCGAGATATTAATGCTCCTTCTACTCTCAATAGACTTGAGATTATTATCTCAATAAAGCTTCTCCCCGCTCGACAATGACAAATCGAAATTAGTCAAAGCAAATTTGGCCTCGTTTTCTCGATTCTTTATCTTTTGACTTTTTTTGGCAAGGACGGTGTAAACAAATGTTTTTAAGGGCGTTTCACGAGCGCTTATTAGGACGGAAGGCAGGGGCATTAATATATTATTTATTCACTGTACAGTTTATGAAATTAGTAATTAATCATTGAGCGACAAAGAAATTACTTAAATGAAGCACGATTTTTTTTTTGTATTTATAGTGTAATGGTTCTTAACATAAGGGTATATTCTACCAAGTACAGATTAGCTTAATTATCACATTGAAGGGCTTTTCTTACCATCTCGCGATACCGAAAAAACCGCTTTGAAAACCGCTATAAAACTGCTAGACTCAGGATTCCTGATTCCTGATTACGCAATTCCAGAAAAAGGCCTGCTGTATTTAGTTCTCTTAGGAAATCGGGACGCGCAACATCGAATGTTCGTTGCAATAAATAGCGTCCTGTCAAGTTCGTATGTGTTCTTACGTAATGATCTGTGTCTTTAGGAAACTTACAAGTTCCCCTATAGTCATCAGGGTGAAGGAAGTGAAGAAGTCATTCAATAAGACACGCCCCCCGCGGCACAATTGTGATGTGGAATCTTTTTTAGTTCTATCCGTTCTCCTGTATATTCTGTAATTTTTTCACCTCCATGGGCATTAATAAATAAAATATTGAATTTATACTGACAGGTAGATTTATTTTTATTTGATGGTTTACAGTATTGTCCTAATAACTAGAACCTAGTTCCTAGGAACTAGTCCTACTCCCGTCCTTCCATTCTCGTTAATGTTAACAGTGTAGGATTGGTCAATTTTAATGACGTCCTATTACCACGGATGAAGAAAAACCGAAGAAACTTCGCCGGGAGTCAAAATACAAATTACTTCATATTCTTATAGCTATTAAAGTTAATCTAACATTATCCCTTCAAATGCCACCACCTACATATCAATTAAGCGTATAATCCTAAGAGTAATTTGATTTCTGTGTTATCTGTAACAACAATCTCAGGAATATAATATGTGAACATAAGCTTAGTTAGCTTTGTGCTATGACAATATTATTTTGGTCCCGTCGTCGTTTCAAAGATTCCTCTGCGGCCTATGAGGCTCAGGTGGTATGTGCGAGTCTGTATTACAGGTTCGAATCGACGCGGGACGGACACGGTCAAGCATATATCCGGTATCCAGCCGGTAATTTTATATCTTTATAATTTAGGTTGTTAGTAGAAAAACAATTTTTACATGTGTTAATATTGATGACGTCAATATACTAAGATAAAAAGCATTTTAAAAGTCAAATGAATAAAATAAAAAAAAGAAGATTGGCGATTTTAAAATTACTTGGTATAAAGATAAAACTTTTAAGAGTGGCTCATTTGAACTTCTAATTAATTACTGCTGTTTCATGAATATTTGACTAAAGTTATTTTAAAGTGAGCACTCAAAGCAAGCCATTAACGCAGACGTTATTCTTCAAACTCTATAATAAATACCTGGATAGTGAAATCGATTCAAGTTTTTGCAACTCTCTGGACAACGAGCCTATTAAAACGCAGTAGAGTTTAGTGTGCAGTAAGGATTTTGTATTTTTCATAGCGCTCGCAAGTGTAAGACTTGGCGACGGTGGCTAAAAATGTTCTCGCTCGAATACTCTCTGGTTCATGGTTCGATTAAGTGCTCGAAACAATTTTGTGTGGAGAAAAGTTCAATGAAAAATAAAAAACTTAAAAGACTGAATCAACCCCTTTGGTCAAACCCCGAGGCGCCGGAGGATGGCAGCGCTGAACTGACGAGCAGTAGCAAATATTCACCAACACTAACGTCCACATCTGCTTATTAATTGGTGATTTATTCTTCAATGTTAGTTTCCGTTTTGGCCAATAAAAATGGCCGGCCAGATCGCGAGATCTGACGGCGTCAGAATTCTTTCTTTGGGACTTTTTGTAATCTCATGTTTTCAACTCTGGAAACCAATATTTAAAAGACATTAAAACCATTCAAACCAGCTGATTCGCTAGTATTGATTCAAAGTGTAATAAAACGAGCACATATGAGCGATCAATTCAGAAGGCGGTTATTTGACCAGCATATTGTTTTCAACTTAATTAGGCTATTGAATATTTTCATTTCCATCAAAATAGCCCCACCCGTTAGTGAAATTGAATAAAGTACCACAATAGGTTAATTTGTAACCTTCAAGAAAAAATATTCGAGAACATCGAAAATGGCCTCTAGTGAAAATTGGCTATTTGTCACCTCATTTATCAGTCCAACATCGCAGCCGTAACTACGCGTTAGATTCTTGCTCTCCGCTCGCAGGCTCGCTGTTTAAATATTGAAAATTTCAATTCTTATCTCTAATGAATACGAAATTGAATTGTCTGAATCGAAAACGTGATTCCTATTATTTACCTGGGAATTCCTCGAATTTTATATTGCTCGTCTCGAGCTTTTGATATTATTTCTCTTCCTTGAATACAGTTAAGTCCTTCTACAATTAACTTCGTTTTTTTAACATGTACAAGATGAATTAACAGAACAAAGACCCTCAAAGCTCCTTACAGGGGGCTTTGTGGCCAAGAGGAATAATTTAAATGTTTTTTGGCGAAGCTGCCCTATTAACGCTTGGTTTTATATATTTAAAGCCACATATTTTTTAATTGAGTTTATCATTCTTGCTCATTACAATGATGAAGTCGGTAAGTTTATTAGGGATATTCTATACAAAAGATACTGAATTTTCAGGATAAGATATTTTGCTAGCCAAGCGAAGAGTTTTATTAGGATGATTGATTTTTTGAGAAAAACACATTCCTTATCGTTTCTTGCAAAGAAAATATCTTATAAAATTCCGAATATTTCTAGGCATTAAAAAAATGGTGGGAAAAGCATTTTGCAGGTAATAATCCTATATTGGCCGGTGTTGCACAGCAGCTGGTAAAGTTAATCCCGCCCGGCTTGAACCATCGCATTGAATGAACGATGATCGAAGCACCAGCACCATCCATCCAGCACAATTTATCCGTTCAATATGAGGGACCTAGTTCCCATATGGTGTGCTGGGCTAATTTCATGACAGTAGCCATCCGTGTCCAGTTACATAATAAAGGTATCTAAGAATACTTATTTTGTGAGCCTCGGTGGCCCAGTGGCGATGTGACACTTCGGCGATCGCTCTCCGAAGTTAAGCAACGCTGGGTCCGGTCTGGTCTTGGATGGGTGACCATTCGACCGTTGAGAGAGGCGTTGAGAACTTGTGGTATTAGCCATCCATGTCCAGTCACATAAAAAAAAAACTAAAGTTTCCGTTAATTCACTAGGACAGTCGTATACGCAGTCTAATTAATATTAGGACGGTCAAGTCAGGGACCAAACAATACTGTAAACCATCAAATAAAATAAAAATCATCCTGTCAGTATAAATTCAATATTTTATTTATTAATACCCATGGAGGTGAAGAAATTACAGAAAATAAAAGTTTCCACATCCCAATTGTGCCGCGGGGGGCGTGTCTTATTGAAAGAACCTGCGCCCATTTTAGTCTTGCGTCGCTAGCCGATGGAGGCTTCATCTCCTTCACCCTGATGACTATAGGGGAACTTGTAAGTTTCCTAAAGACACATATCATTACGCTTGTGAAGGTGTCCATTCAGCCTCACAATTTTACTGAGGAAGGTCAGTCAAATTACAATGTTCCTAAAATTAACCAGGTGAGATATTGAATGCCGCCTTACAAATATCCGAAAAGTTTTCTACAACATACATTTTTTATGCTACCTGACATGAATGGCTAATACCACACAACTACTCTTATGATATTATAAATCTTAAGCCTTCGCGTTTTTCACACATTATTAATGTTCTTAAGCGGGGCTTACGCGAACAATTTTGAAGAAAGATAAATTTTAAATACCTTTCTTAAACCACCTTTCCCGTGACCACAATTGGATGCAACTGCTTTCGAAACGTCGGGTTTAAGAAAGGTAATTAAAAGTTATCTTTCTTCAAAATTTGTTCGCGTAAGCCCCGCTTAAGAACATTAATAATCTTATGATGTTAGCCCAATTCACAACATTTCCGAAGGAATTAGGTGGCATCATGCCTATGACATACAGAGTCAACTGACGGATGAGACCAAAAACAAGTAACCAAAAAAAGCTTCAAAATAATTAAATTAAGTTATGTTTTAAGTTTTACTTTAAAATATTAAGGAAAAGTTAAGAAATTTCATCGACAAAGAATCAATGGGTCACCCCTTATTTACCATCATAAAAGGATTTTCGTCCGCGACCATAGTGTCATCCATAGCGGTCATTACTACCACCTAGTAAGGGAAGTGGGTTTATATGGGTTCCGAACCATAGAACAGATCGAATTCGTAACGAAATCTATATCCATCCGTATCCAACTCGAAAAGAGGAAGAAAGTGGTGCATGGAGGATGATTTAAACCCATAACCTCTCGCATATAAGGCAAGTCCCCTATCTACTTAAGCCACGAGCTGTACAAAATAAAGGCATCGATCTATCTTACGATCAGGTGTACATTCAAATGCCTGAGACATGGATTCAAATATTTTTCGCAGGTTAGTTTATTGTTTCATCGACATTTCCATGGGCATTTTCGATGCATTACGTCATATTATTTAAAAACACCTATATTTACTGCTTAAAAATATTTATCGTTGCAGACGCAATTTTTGTATATTTACTGGCTTGCTACGGCGGGCTCTGAAGTCCCGCGTGCGACGGCGGAGCGAGGGAAAAAATCAACGGAATATGCAAATGGGAGACCGATTCTGCATTGTTTGCCTCCGGAGAGCGGGAACAGGGCACCGCTGCTTGCAGAGACGACACCATGGACACCATTTCTTGGTCGTCGCTCGAGGTTTGACTTATTAATTAGGTTCATAAGGCGAAACTTAATCAACTTGAAACTTGTGGTACTAACCTAACCTTTTTTTTTTTTTATGTGACTGGACATGGATGGCTTATACCACACGTTCTGTCATGGTATTAGCCCAACACACCACATGGGAACTAGGTGCCATGCCAGGACCTTCCTTATATTGCACGGCTACATTGAACTGGATGGAAAACACGGACAATTTTCATTGCCGCTTCGACCATCGTTCATCCAATGCGATGGTACCAACCCGGGCGGGATAAACCCTACCACCTAGTAAGTAAGGAAGGGGACCTACAGCTTAACGTGGAATCCGAACCACGGCCAGCCTCTCTCAACGGTCGAATGGTCACCCATCCAAGACCAGACCGGACCCAGCGTTGCTTAACTTCGGAGAGCGATCGCCGAAGTGTAACCTAAGTAATGTGACATGTATTTATGTACAATCGACCGTGAATTACACATATATACATGTCACATTCCTTGGAATAAGCGACGTACAAGAATGCTTAGTACGAAAAAGTTTATTTATTTATACGTGGAATACTCGAAATTGTGCAATCACTTAGGTACTGAACCTGTACCTACAGAACAAGGCTAATGCTGGACCTCTGCCATGATTTTATAAACATATAAGAAATAAACGTTACCTTTATTACTCTGTATTCTTAGTACAATAAGAAAAAGTGTGTTTGCAATCAGTACCCTTTGTCATGTATCGAATTCTAGCATTTTTCATCGTGAAATTTTCACAATGGTTGTTTGCACCTTGAAATGTACTCGAAAGCACATTGTATTTGTATTTTTTTATTTTATATGAATTATACATTATAATATTTCGATAATATCTTATCTATTTTGCTAACTTATACATATCGATTCAACACAACAAAAAACATAAATCCGAGAACTGTATTGAGAGTGATTTCTTCTAGTAAGCTTTTGGTCGACTAGAAGAGATAATTCACGTAATTATTGTTAAGTCATACGGTATTCATTTATATCTTACTCAATCTGTACATTTAACGAATAAAAACATACACAGCAGATTCAAAGAACCGGTGGGAGCTACAAATGAGTTCTTCGCAGAACAAATACATTCCCATAGCAACGTCGTCAGAGAACAGGAAAACAGAAATCCTTTAAACCGTTTGTTTCCCCGAAATACCTCCCCCATTTCCCTCCGCCGTGCCGACTCAGGCCGGAAGTGACGTCGCGCGCACATTCGACATGTAAATAGATTCCCTCGATAAGAGTGTAATATATAAAAGTCATTTCCGGAGCAAGGACTCCATGGCGGCTCGGGAGGATTGAAAAACAAGGATAGGAAATGGGGCATTTATCGCGTCTTGTCTTAGTCGATATATTCGGAGGATCCGTTCGGCAGTCGTGTCGGGCGCATGTCGGATTTGTGCTGGGCTCGGTGGCTTTTGACGTATATTCTTGTTTTTGTTTTGCTTAACGCCGCGAAAAAATACAGGAGATAGCTGCTTGTTTATCCTGTCAGTCAACATTTGGCTGGAGTATCGTATGGAATGTTGTGGATACCGTGATACGCGTAAATCGTCCTTGTATTGTAAGTATTTGGTCCGTCGAGGAAACCTATCCTCTGTTGCCGATACTGGTATCTTTTATTATGAATACTTAATAATGACTGACAAAATAAAAAGAACGAAATATAGACTATAGACTATGTTTCGTTCTATGATCACAGAAAACTTATTTTGCTTCCTCTAAAGACACGTCCATAATTTTATACATGCTCTACATTTTTTTAAATATTATTCTCAATGAAATAATTAAATGTATTTAATTCTTGCTCTACGAATACGACTATAGACAATCTAGTTTCGTTTACCCAAAAAACCTGTATTATTTTGAATTCGATTAAAGATACATTAAGTGCTTTAAGTATTGAAAATAGTACGTATTTACACTGATTTACTTCCTTTAAAGAGATCACGGAATTTTAAAGGTTGCACGTGGGCGCGCTAGGCCTAGGGGCTGAGGGTGTGGGTGGTTTTTTACTAGTTCTGTAAATGTCACATTAATGTCATAGGAATAATATAAAAAACATGTATTCGATGAAATCCCTGATAGTGTTATTAAATTCACGGAAGATGTGCAAATGACTACACGAATTTGTCATTGTCCTAAAATTAGAGTGATTTGATCAAATTCCTCAAATCCTGAAAAAAACAACACCGAAATGTATGGGAAATTAGTAATACAGGCAATTTTTAAATCCAATGCAGTGGTATGAGACCCAGCGGGCCTAATGCCTATCTGTGGAAAGGAGAGAGAAGGACCGGCAGACGAGCAAAAATATTCGCTTTCTCATTTGCACAGATAAGTAATGCATCAGACCGTTTCAGCAATAGTAAGCTAGGATTAAGGACAGGAATGATAAAGGTATGTATAGAAAGCAACTACGAAGATCCATGGGCCATGGCCAAGTTAAGGCTCCATATGACGCTAACCTGCAAAATTTTGGGTTTATTTTTATAATATTTATTATTTATTTTTATAAGTCACGACTGCTGTTTGGTAATGAAATTTTCTGTCATCACGAGTTCGGCAGTAGAAGGGTCACCAAGAGGTTTTATTGTTAACTGAAACTTATTAACTCACGTCACTGTGTGATCTTACATTTCACAAAGTTTATCATTGTTGTTTTCCTTGCACCCTTCAAATAAAAATAATCTAAATATAATTTTAGCTAGATAAAATTGAAATATATTGAAAACAATATTATGATACAATGCTCGCATTACTGTTTGTTTAAAGTATGTGATAACAGCCGATTGCGTTCAGTTCGATAATAGCATATGTAAAACCAAATTTAATTATTATTTTATTTTTACGCATAAACAGTGTTAAGCTTAATTCTTTAACATTTACGTTTGAATATAAAACAATGTAACGAACAACGGTTAGCATAAATAAAACTAATTATGTTTAAAAACAGGTACAATAAATTTGAATATGAAAAATATTGTTGATGGTCCAGCTAAAATTCAAAGTTTTAGCCGTAATTCTTCATTGATTTCATTAATCAAATCATGCAAATATATAAAAAAAAAATATCAATAAAGTCTTAAGCGAATAGGAGTACATAGGGCACTCGTATTAACAGGTATATGTTTCAAATATAGCTAGACCATCAATTTATGTTTTCAAGTTGTATTTGCTGCCCAACCAATCACCATCAATTTTATAAATGAAAGGACATTTGGAAATACAATGTGGTTAAATCATCATTGTCTTTGACACAATGTGACCTGGCTACAAAGTCTAAAAAATGCCTAGTCATGTGAGGTCACGAGACTGTCACCAGAAAAAAAGCCAACATTTCAAAAGCGTTTGTAAATTCTGATCTATCCCTTGTTCTTCCCTCCGCAAACACAACCCTATTTCCTTTCAGGGCGGCCTAATCAATTACGTCCCTCGTCGTGACCTCTGGACCGATAATTTAAGCAAAAAATCTTTTCGTATTTTCGCTCCCCCGGCCTTCGGCTAAGCGTCAACCGTTTCATTCGCGGCAAAATGGCCGAGATAAGGTCGGACAATATACGCTCTGGACTATTGTATTGACGGGTTTTAGAGGGTGTGTAGAATTGTGTGAATATGTGACATGTTTGAAAACATTTTGTGCGGTCTCCTGTTTTTTTTCGCCGGTTGTCACCAGCTGTCTGACGTATATCGTCTGACCAACGTGCTGGCGGTATGCCGACGCTTCTTTTCCCTGTGTAGGGTCTCCACATCAAGACTTCAGTGCTCCATCTGTGGTCATCTCTGCGACATACGTTGCCTGCCCATTGATGCTTGAGTTTAGCAACGAACGTAAGAGACTAAACCTATCAAAAATGGGATTATAGATCGTTCCTGACTAGAGACGCAGGATCCGCAATGGACTAATTTCACTTGACTTTGAGGATCACAAGATGTCTGCCCGTCGTTGTGCCCTACATTGGGCAACGTGCAAAAAGTCGGTGCATATATTAAACTCAATTGATGTTCATTTCTATGGGGTTTATTATTAGTATAGTAATAAGCATTAACATTTATTATTATCGTAACCTATATCCTTTGTATTTAAAAATTCTTGAATCCAGTTATGTAGAATGTGTATTGTGTAGGTATTAAGTTCGATTTAATTGTCTCCATAACTGCTACTCGCACTACTGCTCACGATACCAAAAGAGAAAATACACCCGCCATTAAGATGTGATTTTTTCAAAAGTTTTTAGTTTAATTATCGTATTTTTTGTACCTAAATTTCCCGGGAAATAATTAGTAGGTTGATTTATGCATGGATTTTAAAAGCCACGATATTATAATATTTTTGCCTTTTGAAATGAAACTCTTTTCTCATTCAGAACAAATTCCTGCCTATCTTTCTTTATCGTCGATAGCTAGATAGATTGAGATATTGACCCTTTCTTGCAGGGCAGCCTGTTAACATAGCTACCTACCGCGCCGCACCGTTGCGCCGCGTACTACCTGAGCCCGAAGTCCCAGCTGTCACCTAAATTGGCGTTTACGGCAAACCGATCGATTGGCGTTTTCAGGTGTATGGAGAAATTTAAGAGCGCGCGCAGTGGGCATTAAGCGAACTAACATTTGCGAGAACGAGTCTGATTTGACAGCTTACTCAACGTTGCCGTAAATACGTCGACGTTGCCGTTTACGTCGAATCCGCGTTTTCATACAAATCGGAAGTTCGAGTTTGACTTGACGCTTGAAGAATTAAAACCACAGAATATATAGTAAAAACTTCTATGGAGTTTGACGTTTTTACGCAACCTCGAAGTTCCGTAAACGCCTGTTTAGGTGACATCTCTGATTCGTTCTTCGTCGTCCAATACCTTTATAGATTGGGACGAATAATGTAATGGAATTTCAGGGAGCCTCGGGTGTCCAGTGGCGTGACGCTTCGAGTATCGCACTTGAAGGTCAGCATCACTATAATACTATAATATAATCACTTATAGGCGCGGTTGGGTTCTAAATGTTGACCTTTCGCCCATTGAGGATGGCCGTGGTTTCAATTCTCGATGTATTCATGAACCATTTCCCTTAACCTGCATAATACACATTAAAAAAGTAAACACTATAAGTGTAACTACGTAAATGCATTAATACATGAATAAATACTAAATAGTTAGTTAATAAAAATAACAAAAGATTATACATAATGCAATCATAAGTATTATAAAAGACTAACAGATATTGCCAATAGAAAAAAAATGAACTAAGTTATTTTATATGTGGGACGAAATGAAACATATTACGAAGAAATAAAGTAATATTTTAAATTTATTTGGAAAAACGTATGAAAGAAACTAGTACTTGAGGACGTAACAGGTTCCGTATTTAATTTTACGCTTACGGATAAACAGTATTTTACTTATTTAACCCGACCTATGTTTATCCGTAAAGGTAAAATAAAATGTCGAACAACAGTGAAAATGTAAACAAACATATCTGATAACATTACTTTACCAAGGGAGTATAGAGAGGAGGGCGATTGCGTTCAATTTGATAAGGACGTAAGTAAAACAACATTTTAGATTTTGTTGTAAATAACCACAACTAATTTCAATATTACAAAAAAAAATAGATTGATGGTCTAGTTATAATTTTAAGATAAAACTGTCAGTCTCTGGCACTTAGTGTTCTCAAATAAGACTATCATAAAGTTTCATAAAACGCGCGTCGGGCTCGCACAGACACTGTTCCGTACCATCGTAAAAGATTGAACACAAAAATCACGTTTTTTGTGTGGGGTCCCCATTTATTTTTACTATTTTTAAAGTTTACAGCAAAATAAATACATACTCTGTAAAAATTTCAGCTTCCTACCTATTATAGTTAATGAGATACAGCCTTGTGACCGACGGACGGACGGACTGACGGACGGGCGGGCGAACGGACGGACCGACGGACGGACGGACAGCGGAGGCTTGGTATTAGTGTTCCGTTGGCACCCTTTGAGTACGGAACCCTAAAAACGTTCATCCGATATTTACCGTTAAAGGTTTTAAACCTTCTAGCTATTAAATGCATTTTTTGAAATTCTAAAATAAGTAGTATTTTTTTTAATATATTTAAATATGATTTTACTTACGCCCTTTTGCAATTGAATGCAATTAGGTGTTATCACGCCCTTAAGTCATTGTATAAACTTAAATATGTTATATTTACCAATAAATTATGACTATTTATACTGAATATTCACAGTGGGTTGGCCCCGTTACTAGGTCATATAATTTACTATAATAATGCACAGCCCTTTCAAAGCCATTCTCTGGTAAGCCAGTATACAAGCGGGAACTACGCAAGTTGTGAGTTGTTCGTACTTGGTTCATACACTGTAAACATGTCCCGTGCAGCCGCTCGAGTATTGCTGCATTGAAGTAAGACGCCACCACGGTATCACGGTACACCACCATACTTCTTTTTTGGGTAACTGAGAGGATATCAACCGTTGTTTCACACCTAATACTTTACTAGTCACTATCGAATAAGAGTGAGAAGCAGAACATCACTTAAATTTCTTACAGTCTTCGATATTTATGTAAAATAACTTCCTAATTTATCGCTCCTTCTATTAGTGAAAACTGATGGCGCGGGTAGGTCGATGGGTTTTTGTAAAGGTTTTGTAAAAGGAACGACAATATAGGATCTTAAAAATAAATGGTATATGGTCCCATGCAATGCTCAATCGTCTAGGGATTAGGATAAAAGAAGGCGGAGCGACACACCACGATGGAGACTTCCAGACGTTTGCGGGTGGCCACCACGCTACTCCTTCTCCCACAGGATGCGGTTCAGGAACGCTGCGTCCTCGACGATGAAGAGCACAAAAAGTTTTTTCGATTGTACGTAGGTTTCGAGCACACGCGGTGCTAGTGAGGTAATCCTGGGTACCTAAGGACCCGGCGGTGGCGAGATAGTTTTGGCGGTAACCGGTGCTACGATGACATGGCGTGTCCGTGCATCGCGGTATCAAACATTGCACTGAAAGCTGGGCCTTTCAGCCTTTTCAGCAGACGCTGTCAATCTTCGCTCCATCAGGTGAAAGAGAGAGAGGGACATGTGTATGCAGGGAACCAGGATAGGACTAGGGTCATGCGCAATACATAGAACCACACAGCTATAGATTAGGCGAAGACATTATGGCCTAACCAAAAACGTTTTAAAAATTCGTTGAGTGGTTTAGAATAAGTAAGCATCAAAACAAAGGCAGATAAGACTATAAGTTATGCTCGTCCTTCTTGCTTTCATGGTTAAGAATAATTTAAAACTTTAGGCACCACTACTAGGTGGTAGGGTTAAACCTACCCAATTGGTACCACCCCTATGAATCAAAAGGTCAAATGGCAATGATCATAAAGGGAAGGTCATAGGACCTAATTCGTACGAGAATGTGACATATTGGGCTATATGACGGTGGGTTATGTATTGAGGTATGTCCAGTTACATAAGTAAACATGGACTGGTTTTTTTCACCCTGTTCTTTGAAATCCCGATCCTTCGGGTCCAATAAAGGGTTAGTTTAAATGTTTAAATACTTAAATATTAAAACTCCATCGTACCACGACGGCAGATCTGGTTCGAACGAAACTTGGTGCATGGATATATATATGTTGTATAATATTTAATATTATTATTATATTTTCGATGGTATAAATAAAAGTCGGTGTTTTTTTTTTAATTTTCTTCCACAAAAAAGTGTTAGGACAAGATAAAATAACAGATTGACGTTTAAATAAATATATTTATTCATAAAGGTTGGCACAATAAAAATAAGACAAATAAATATTGCTAATAAAATGTTTAGTAAATCAGTTTAATATTACTCACTTCTATATAAAAACGAGTCACAAGTGACTATGCTGTGTAACTTAATCTCCATCCGTTTGAACGTAAAATATCCCTATAGGCAAATTGGTCTTTCTCGAATGTATCTTGTAGCTCCACTGGGACCATCGTGTTTTCGGGATTCATAGTATGAGTTTAGTATGTTAGTATAGTATGTTTCAAAGTTACAACTTATAAATAGTTGGTGTGAATTATGTCGAATTTATTAGGAATATAAAAAATAAAAATAAATAAACAGGAATTGCAGTTGTACTAAGTACAACCTCGGGTCCTTCAAACATGGTGTGAAGAACCCGGCCGGTATGGTATTCGCAGCCCCCCTGTCAGTTCGAAATCCCATGGGCGTTCTCGGGCACCTTAAGAGGTCCTGGCTAACGCCATATGCTGCGCTTAACATTATATATGCCGCGCTTAACATAATAATCCCCTGAAAAGATTTGAAAGTCCATGGGTATGTTGCGCTGTAAATACAAAAATGGTAGTGGTGGTTTCGTAGGACACCATACAGAAGCGAAGAAGATAAAGATTACTAGAGAGAGCACTATACACCAGATTTAGGTTAAGTTCAATATTCATAATTCAGATTCATAATTATTGTTTTTTTTAATCTTTTGTTTTTTTATATTTATTTTTTACGTTTATCCTTATGTTTTTCTTGCGAGCGGTGGCATTGATTAATCAACTACTTAAGTTTTAAACTTATTTTGTGACTGGCAAAGTATGTTTGCCAGTTCTTATATGCATGGAAATAGAGTATGCGACATTTATATTTTTGACATAGACCTAGCATAACGATTATTGACATGTTTACCTACCTATGAATGCAATAAAACAACACAATACAATTATTTTTCAGAAAAAAAACTTGTTTCCTTTCATTCAAATTATTCCAGGACGGTGCTGGCATGGCATATGCACAATTATAACCAAGCCAAGACAGTAAGTGTGTTATTAGCCATACATGTTCTTCCTCAAAAATATATTTTCTACATGCCTTCTTGCTAGGTCGACATTCTGCAACGTTACTTCAATCAATTTCTTTAAACCCAAAAGTTCATCGGGTTAGTGAAGCCATTTTCATAGCTTGAAGGTCACGTGGAGTGTCGATCTTTCGCAAGACTTTCCCCGAGGCAGAAGGTATGGTTGGATAGGACTATTTGCGCGAGCGCGGCCGCCTCGCACGGTGAGCTGAACTGGGCAATAAAACGAAAGAAGTGCCTCCCGGAGAGCATTTACAGCCGGCAGGCTAACCTGCGAATAGACGGAGTGAGATTGATGGTGTCGGTCCCGAACTGTGGGCCACGCACGGGTGCGTGATAGAGAAAACGATAATTTTATGAAATAAATGATCGTTAATAATTAATCATCGAAAGTAACCCATGTTAAAATATTTACCCAAGTCTATAATCATAGCGGAATGGAACTGGCAAGAAAATTCACCTAAAATTTGGTTCAACGTCTACTAAATCTATGTTTAAAGAATATATATATTTGTCCTGTCTGCATATAACTAACTAACTTCTAATCAATGATATAATGCAAATGTGATCATTCACACCATTATACACTATATAACATACCTTGGGTTCCGTAGACAGTACTGCACAATAAAAAATCATATTAAATATTGATATTATGTCTTCCTACAGAACCAATACGGTGAAAACAAATAAATAAGTTAATGAATAAATAAGAAAAACAGCTAATCTGGTTGTATGTAGCTGAACGCCCCCTCTTGTGTCCCGCGCCGCCGTCTCTATGCGGATCGGATGGCGCGAGCCGCGCCCCTGGAGCTGCAATGGGATGCAGGGAGTGCAGGATCGGGAATCGGGAGCCGATCCTGAAACATAACATAGATATCGTAAACAGCAGTAATATTTCGGCATTCGCCGTTATCAAACTGAATTTTATTTGCTATGGCAACGGTGTTTTTAATTTTTGTGTTTTAGACAAAGGTCTTTCCTTTTGTCCGACTACGGAATTTAGCAAAATTGAACTTACTAAAGATATTGTAAAATTTTGTAGAAATCTAAAATGGAAATATTTTTGGATGAATAAGCCACCCAATCATACCGCGCAAACAAACACGTTGCACGAGTCTTTAGACAAATTCAAATTACCTTCACCCCACGAACCACCCCCCTTACCTGCTAGTCATCCTTTGGAAATTTTCTCTGCCCAACTTTTGGCAAAATTTTCGAGCCAAAGTTTTCTCAAAACTTTGCAATCAAAAGGTCAAAATTTATCACCCCAAGAGCAAAAAGCTCTACAAAATTTAAAAAACGACAATGAGATTGTCATTCTACCAGCAGATAAGGGATCAACAACAGTTATACTAAACAAATCTGACTACATAACGGAAGGCTATAGGCAGCTAAACGATACCACATTTCATCAAATTTTGGACAAAGACCCATGCGATGAAATTACCAAAACCATAAGGGATTATATCAAACAATCTGGACCTGCGGAGGGTTTGTCCAAATCTGATATCCTAACAATAGTTCCACCTCATCCCACTACACCTCACTTTTACATGCTTCCAAAGGTGCACAAAACAAACAACCCCGGTAGACCTATTGTTGCCTCTTGTGGATGTCCCACCGAAAGGGTCTCTAGTTTTGTGGACTTTCACCTACAACCACTAGCAAAAAACCTACCTTCACACATTAGGGACACACAAGATTTTTTGGAAGCTCTTAAAAGAGTCAAAATTCCAGACAACACTGACATACTGATCGTCACAATTGACGCAGTCTCATTATACACTAACATTCCACACGATCAGGGACTACAAACGGTGAATCATTTCCTAGAAAGACGCCAATTTCCTCACACAATTTCTTCAAAATTCTTAATTGATTTAACAGATTTGGTCCTAAAAAACAATTTCTTCTCTTTTGAGGACACATTTTATAGGCAAATTAAGGGCACAGCCATGGGCACGCGCATGGCTCCCTCGTATGCAAACTTATTTATGGGTAAATTGGAAATCGATTTTCTAAATTCTCAATGTTTAAAACCATTGTGTTGGGTAAGATTTATTGATGACATTTTTGCAATTTGGACTCATGGCAGGGATTCACTGTCGGTATTCCTCGATGCTCTCAACTCGCTTAGCTGCCTTGACTTCACGTACACCATATCAGATTCCACAATCACCTTTCTCGATGTGGATATCACATTCATTGACAAAACATTCATAACTTCCGTTCATTTCAAACCGACAAACAAATTGCAGTACCTACACTTCGATAGCTGTCACCCATCTCACACTAAACGGAGTATTCCTAATAGTCTTGCGGCGCGCGGTAACAGAATTTGCAACAACACACATAGTTTGGAAACATACGACAAAATTATTACAGATGCCCTAGAACAACGAAATTATCCCTCTAAATTCATTAAAAAACATTTTTCTAAAAAATCCAGGCATGCTAGGTCACAAATGCACAACACTAACAACACGAACCAAATTAGACTCACTACGAAATATTTTCATGGGGTGCAAAAAATTAAAAATGCCATTCAAAATTTCTTGCCAATTTTACAAACACACAATCTGACCAAAGAACTACTTCCCAATAAAATACAGATATCATACAGACAAAATAAAAATCTTAAATCTATTCTAAATAAAAAATACACTCCAAACAACACAAACACGCCACTAGGTACACAACCTTGTCTGCGCCCCCGATGCAAAACATGCGCTATTATAAACACAAATACGACAATAAAAACACATCACATGACGCATCCATTCCGCATTTTCTGTTCCGCTAATTGCTTAACAAAAAACTGCATTTATATCCTAGAGTGTAGGTTCTGCAACGCGTTTTATATTGGAGAAACGATTACGCCACTACACATTCGCATGAATGGACACAGGCATTCGGTAAACTCATGCGCACAAACTACATTACCAATACCTACACACGCACGAACACACAACACGACATTCAATGAATGTTTCACTGTGCGGATTGTAAGAACATTTTCAAAGTCAACAACCGAAATTGACTTAAAAACTTACGAATTATCTTATATCTGGCAATTCGGAGCACATTTTAATGAGGGCCTCAACAAAATGCACTGATATCCGCACAGAAGAACATTCTAACAGTAGTATAGATTGACAATACCATGAATGCGTGGTGCTGGCAATCGACCCTACTTTTTTCACACGATGCCAAAATTAAAAACACCGTTGCCATAGCAAATAAAATTCAGTTTGATAACGGCGAATGCCGAAATATTACCGCTGTTTACGATATCTATGTTATGTTTCAGGATCGGCTCCCGATTCCCGATCCTGCACTCCCTGCACCCCATTGCAGCTCCAGGGGCGCGGCTCGCGCCATCCGATCCGCATAGAGACGGCGGCGCGGGACACAAGAGGGGGCGTTCAGCTACATACAACCAGATTAGCTGTTTTTCTTATTTATTCATTAACTTATTTATTTGTTTTCACCGTATTGGTTCTGTAGGAAGACATAATATTAATAACAACGATTGTTGTTTTTGTGTTTGTTGTAGAGACAGCACCATAACCATATTAAATATTGGCTTTTCTTGCAAATAATGTCTTCTATAACATACTATTATCTCGTAAATTCTTAAATTCTTTTTTTATTGAACAAGTTTATGTGTTAATGTCTTTATATTTGCATTTTTTATATTTATAATATTTCTATTAATATTTGATTTAATACGTCCTTAAAATAATCCTAAAAATTAAAATGTTTAATCTTTGTTTATACAGCTGAAGTGCATTTAGACGAGCCTGCTAATCTATCTCTCTAGTCAAAACAAAAATTCATGATTTACGAAGTAAAGATAGAAGCATAATATATGGTAAGAAGTCTTGACATTTGCAAAGTACATATATTAGAATATCTTATTGCAACAGTCCAAAGTAAAATATTGAAAATAGACATTATTTTTATTTTGAACAATTGAACCATGAATAAAACAGCCGTTCATAATTTTCCCTAATTTATTGTATTCAATCTAGTTTGAGATTAATATTTGTCACTTGGTTCAGGGACAGCGGCAAGGGTTGCACTGTGCGCGCTATCGCGCTAGACGGATGGGTTCGCTAAGCGTTCCGCTCCCATCACCTGCCCCGCGCACTCTCGACGTATCTCGACGTTTCTAGAAATGCTATACATTCGTTCGGATAACGATCTAGTAGCACCCACTTTGCAAGGATATGTGACGATCGAACAAATCGAAAGATCACGTTAGTACTGGTCACAGCTGCTAACTTGAACCGGAATGAATATCATGGAGTTGCGCATGGAGGTGTGGGCACCAGGATTTTAATAATGTCTCGGAATCTGTACCTTCTAGTGATACAATACTTATGTATAAACAAACTGATGGAAATCGCCACGGAGAAAGCAGATTGTTGGTTTTTTTTTGAACAATGAAGGTGACCTCAAAACTCACCCACGCACGAGATAAATGAACCATTATTGACGATAATCCATGACATCTCATAAGCAAAAAGGCGCATGCATTTTTTTTTTTAATATAAATAAAATGAGCAGTTACTTGAATCAGTAGTAATTAATCTCTACTGTAGACATCTACTAGACTAGGCTTGGTTTTCACCAAGTGCTAATTTATGTTAATTGATACTTTAAAGGCCTTTATTTCTAAAGTGCTCATTATCTTGTATATATTGCTAGATGGTAAGAAAGGCCCTTTAATGTACGGATTAAGCTAATCAGTACTTGGTGGAAGAGACCCTAAAACAATAAAACGGAAGAATACACGTGAAGTCACGAAGGTTTTTGGACTCACGTTCCTAGCTCTTAGTTGTTAAGATAATAAGACTTATGTATGTACACTTTCGTACAGAGCAACTCTGTTGCTTTGTTCAACGAATGTGATGTGTATCTAGAATCGAACGCAAAGCAAGGATATATTAATTTAAGAACGGCCCGTACGCTATGCTCCCCATACAAACGTAGTTTATTAATCATTTGGAAACCGTAATTCCAATTAAATTTATATTTAAGATCTAATATCAGGTGACAAATATATGTGTCTGCACGCTTTTGTTTTTTTTTTTAATCCAAACCGAATGAAATGAAAGCAAAAATAAAATCTTCATACGAATTCTGTTTTCTCTGTGGTTTGACCCAGAATACATTTACCGAAAAAACAAAGACATGCAGACACAGATATTTGTAGCCTAATATTAGATACCAAATATCAAGTAAGTTGGAACATTGGTTTTCAAATTATTAGTAAACTACGTTTGTATGAGAGGCGAAATTTTCTGATGCTTACGGGCCGACCATAAAGAAAGAAACCAGTTTTGCACTATATTTTTAAGTTGTTATTTTAACAGCTTTCCTTCTTTAAATTAAGGTATCCTTGCTACACGAAATTGGGCGAAAAGTAGCGCGTTCCTCCAGAAATCTTCTACCCATTCATTGAGTGAAAATATAAATTGTGCTTTCGGGAAGTAAATAGTGACCAAAATGGCGACTGCGTCCATCCGTCATAAGCCACTCAGAGCAACAAGGTCGCTCTCCCCTTAAGGTGGGCCATCCCGCTCAACTCCCCATACAAACAGGGAAAGAAGATCACGCCCATTTTTCTTGTCAAAGATCCCAAATTATGCTCAAAATAGCTTTATTTGATCGAGCTAGATGTCTGATGACCGTTGGCATTGTAAAATTGGGTTTGGTTTCTAAGTTATAAGGTCCGAAAGTTCGAATTTTTCGCGCGTTTTATACAATAACTTTGGAGGTGCATTACGCAATGATAAAGTAAGAACATCTTAAAAAGATTAGTCATCAGACACAGCTAATTTAATTAAAATTTATAATCTATTTGGTTTATGTTAGATTTTTGAATACATCGGTAGTGGTTAACTTTTAGCTATAAGTCGTTTTGTAATTAAAATTTTCGTAAATCTTACCAAATCATACACTATGCACATTATCTTTTTTGTGGACATGTTGCATCTTCCTCATCACGGAGCCTGTCTTTTTCTTTGAAACAGAGAAGGTCCCAGAGCGCAACAGCACGGTTTTGTACCGTGCCCGCGAATGAGTTAGTCCCGCCGGGTTGAGCCACCTTAATTGCCGTAATAAATCTTGGGTTTTTCATGCGCACGGAAGGGTCTCTTAATCTCATGATTTAAATAATTAATATTAGATATTAATAAATTTAATATAACTAGCCTCAATGATAATGGATACGATGATGGCAATCTATATAAAAAAAAATTACTTGTCATCCGCAGATATAACTTTCGATATAATATCTATGATTTCATTCATTTTTCTGGACTATAAACATAAATGAAAATTTCGTTGTAATATCAAAACGAGAAAAAAAAAGTTTTCAATAAGACTCTGAAACGAACCGAACACAATTTTTGCTCAGCATGCCTTCCAAAACTCTCTGAAAGCAGCAATTCAAATTTACATTCTTGCAGTACGTCGAATTCACGTCTCAAACCTGACACACTCCGCCCTTCTCCGACCGTATTCCGTTCTTGATAAAGGTAGAGAAATGTTGAGGCAATTTCTGCACCCCACGGCTTCACTTATCTGCAAAGGCGTGCAAAATCTTAACCTACGCAGGTAACACAATACATACTTAGGAAAATTACTTTTCGGGCCATCGGGAAAGGGGGAGAAAAGCTTTCCGCAGTCGTGAATGGTGAGGCCGTGCAAAATGGAAAGTATTTTATGAAGAGATTCTCGAGCTCGATATTTCATTGTAAGATCGGGCTCGGAATTCGGAGCTATTTCAATGGAATTTTAGGTTAATAACTTCCTTACATATTACCGTTACTATCGAAACTTATTATCACACGGAAATCGAATCACAAAAGACTAAATCTATCCATTTTAATTTTTTTCTAAAAAACATAAGGTCGGAGAAAGAGTTTCTTCGCATTTTATATCAAAACTATTTTTTTATCAAATCTTAATTACTTTTAACAATAGCATATATGTGCCATTTAGTAAGTGGACTTTTTGCTATCTTGTAGGCAATGACATTGCTTTAGAAATGTTGGAACTTCTGATGAAAAAAACGCGCCCAAGTAGTTTTGGCAGCCCTCTCTTGATGTTAACTTGACACTGCCTAAATAATTCTAAAGATACCGAAACAGGTATAAACCTGAAGATGCAAGGTCAGGGCTATATGGCGGATGCCTCAACACCTCCCATCCAAACAGTATTTTCTTGTCGTCTGCTGCGTACGAACGTGGCGGATGCCTCCTTGGCAACGGGCTGAATGATTAGCTCGAAACGTCGCAGAATGTCTCTTCCTGCCGCGTGAAAGCCTTAACATTTTTCAAACATGTCTAACGACCGCGGTGATCTCAAAAGTCTTAATGATTGCTGAGCGGCTAAAGATTTGTGTGGTCTAGCTTTAGCGTGATGAATAAGCACACCCTTTCTATTGATGAATTCCGGCCGCTTTTTTTCAACTTATTGCTTTAATCTCATCAATCGTTGGCAGTAGAGATCCGAATCGATATCTCTGCCCGGCGGTAAAAGCTCATAATGAACAATGACCTTCTAATCCCACCATATACACAGCATCGCCTTATTGCGAGATAACCCGGGCTTTGCTACAGTCTGTGAAGCCTGACCGACCTTTAACCACGACCTTGCTCGCACATTCTTGTCGTACGTGATCCACTTTTTATCACCAGTCATGAATCTCACATCACTCTCTTCAAAAACGGATCGGTTTCATAACGTTTCAATAAATAATCGCAAATGAGTACACAGTTAACTAGTTTCTTTTTATCGAGATTTTTTGTGTGCTGTTTCAAATGGGTCAACACTGTTTTGTGGTCAATTTCCAGTTATTCAGCTACGCCGTAACTACTGATCTTACTCAACTTTTTCACAAAACGGCGACCATTTTATCCATAACGGGGCGGCCAGGGTGAAGTGCATCTTTGACCTTAAAAAATCCCGGATTGAAAACGCTTAAGCCCACTTTATGCCACAATCTTTTTTAGGGTTCCGTACCCTAAGCGTGAAAACTGAACCCTATTACTAAGCCTCCGCTGTCCGTCCGTCCGTCCGTCTGTCACAGGGCTGTATCTCATGAACCGTAATAGGTAGACAGCTGAAATTTTCACAGAGTTTGTATTTATTTTGCCGCTATAACAACAAATAGGTGAAATAAAAAAAATATACAAATTAAAGGGGGTCCCCATACAAAAAACGAGATTTTTTGGTGTTGATGGTACGGAACCCTTCGTGTGCGAGTCGTACTCGCACTTGGCCGGTTTTTTAAAAAGGTCCAAAATTTTTTTTGCAATACAATTTTAAAATGTGTCGAAGTTTTTTATTAGATTCACTCACTTTGACAGAAAGAAAAACCAATGAAAAATAGCGAGAAACAACATTTCCATTTCAATGTCATCAAACTAGCCATTTACAAATAGTACAGCCAAGTTTATAAATACTATTTTTTTATCTAACCGATCACAGGCTGTTGTCATGGGAGGATTTAGATCTGACTTTATAGCAATACCTTCTGGGGTGCCGCAGGGTTCACACCTTGGCCCATTGTTTTTTAATGCTTACTTATTTGACATAGGCACTTGTCTTTTTTCCTCAAAATACTCTATGTATGCTGACGACAAAAAGGTCATAAAGGTAATTAAGGATTTAAATGATTGTGAACAACTCCAAGGGGATCTCAACCTTCTTCAGGAATATTATAAAATGAATAGGATCCAAGTCAACAGCAGTAAATGTCAACAAATCTCTTTCACTCGCAGCTCTAAACCTATAATTTATAACTATATTATGAATAATACCATTATTGAAAAAGTTAACACAGTGCGAGATTTAGGCGTCCTATTAGATACGAAACTGTTATTCACCAACAACCTGGAAGCTATAACAGATAAAGCATATAAAAATCTAGGATTTGTTATGCGGATTGGAAAGCCTTTTACCGACGTCGAATGCTTAAAGACATTGTTCTTTGCTTTTGTGAGAAGTATTTTGGAGTATGGCTCTTGTATCTGGTCAACTCAGTATGAAACTCATAAGGCACAAATCGAACGTTTACAATCCAAATTCGTAAAATTTTTAAATTTCAAGACTAATAGTAAATCTGACTCATATCTAAAAAATTGCAAACGGTACAATATCTTAACGTTAGAGGAGAGAAGAACACTATTGGATATGGCGTTCCTGTTTGACCTGGTAAACAGCCGAATAGACTGTCCAGAGCTAGTCGGGGAGATCAGTTTCAACGTTCCAATCCGTCGCACACGTCACACACACCTCTTTCACACACCACTGCACCGCACAAATTACGCTCAGAACTCAGTTATTGCACGACTTTCAAACACCTACAATACCAGTTTTAGTGATGTAGATATTTTTATACCAAATAAACTGAAATTTAAGAATGATATAAAAAAACAATTACTGGCTAATAGAAACATCCACATCGACCAGTAAACATCCATATTTTCAGACATCTCAAAAAACCACACCTACACACACACACACACCCTATCATACAAACATACACACCCTACCTCACACACATACATGTTAAACTTGTTTAGTAAAGCGCTTTCTAAATTGTAAAACTGGAGAAAATCTTTTATTGGCTTTATTCTAGATATTTAAGTTAGAATTTAAGTTTTACTATGTAAGCTGTTGATTTTCCTATGAAATAAATAAATAAAATAAATAAATAAATAAGCGAAAAGACTTTTTCCCTGACCTGTTATGCCGTGTGAATAATTTGATGTTTCATAAACAGTTGTAATCATGAGGTAAATATTCGTTCAATTATATGAAATAGGTTGATTGATTGAACATTATTTAATACGCCACAAAAAACAATTTACAAAAGAAAGTATAGTACAATAGCAACATAAGTGGGGCGCAAAGGCGGCCTTATCCCTCAAAGTGATTTCTTCCTGCCGACCTTTGGGTGTATGAGAAGTGTATTATAGTTTCGCATTATTTTTTGTGGTAAAAGATATTACGGTAACGGTGTTTTTTATGTAACTGGACACGGATGGCTAATACCTACTGACCGTACGATGTTAGCCTAACACACCACATGGGAACTAGGTGCCATGCCAGGACGTTCCTTACATTGCTCGGCTACATTGAACTGGATGGAAAACGTGGAAGATTTTTACTGCCGCTTCGACCATCACACATTCATTGCGATGGTACCAACCCGGGCGGGATTAACCCTACCATCTAGTAAGTAAAGAAGGGGACCTACAGTTTTAGGTGGAATCCGAATCACGGCCAGCCTCTACGATTGACAATGGTCACCCACCTAGAACCTAACCGCGCTCAGAGGTGCATCACCAAGCTCATCGACTCGCAAGGCGTCGCGCCACTGGATTACCGAGGATAAACATGGAAGGTTTATATTTAGGTATTAAGGTAAGGCTCAACATATGGACTACGCTAGGCTTTCAATAAAGAGGTACCTCGTCAGCCTCAATGGCCCAGTGGCGCGACACTTCGGCGATCGCTCTCCGAAGTTAAGCAACGCTGAGTCCGGTCTGGTCTTGAATGGGTGACCATTCGACCGTTGAGAGAGGCTGGCCGTGGTTCGGATTCCACGTTAAACTGTAGGTCCCCTTCCTTACTTACTAGGTGGTAGGGTAAATCCCGCCCGGGTTGGTACCATCGCATTGAATAAGCGATGGTCGAAGCGGCAATGAAAATTGTCCGTGTTTTCCGTCCAGTTCAATGTAGCCGTGCAATATAAGGAAGGTCCTGGCATGGCACCTAGTTCCCATGTGGTGTGTTGGGCTAATACCATGACAGAAAGTGTGGTATTAGCCATCCATGTCCAGTCACATAAAAAAAAACCTCAAGACACTGATAGGCTTGAAGCTTTTATAAGGGCTGTGAAAACCATACCGGCCGCTCAGATGCTTCCTCGCACCATTTTTAATCCCCGGTTGTACTTTTTAGGAAATACGCCCGGTTATTTCTCTTTTATCTGCCAATAACTCCAATTAAAAACATATTTAATTTCTCCACTACTCAAGTGCAATCTAGATAGAAGTTGGAATAACGCTGCATTTCACATATCACTCCATTCAGGAATGTCATGTGACGGTTGAAATTACAATTAACCGAGAGAAGATTTGATTGGATGTTTGGGTCGTGTCAAAACTTTCAGACACTGAAACTGATAGCTCTCGTCCAAATTAATTAAATTAAACATGACCTCTATTTTCCATTTATAGAAATTTTAGTAACTTTCTCAAACCATTATACATACTCTTACATATTTTTTTGTAGGTTTTATAGGGATACTATTGGTTTTCTTTTCTTGTTGAATAAATGTGTGTATTTTGACTATCGGCGAAGTTTTTTATCAGTTCCTTTTAGTTCGTCGTAATCAAACTTTCTTAAAAAACAAATCAGGCAATGAAAGGACCTCCTCGGTTTGTGAAGTCGGTAAAAAAGGTTCCTGCATTGCATTTATTACAACTGCATTTATATCCTAGAGTGTAGGTTCTGCAACGCGTTTTATATTGGAGAAACGATTACGCCACTACACATTCGCATGAATGGACACAGGCATTCGGTAAACTCATGCGCACAAACTACATTACCAATACCTACACACGCACGAACACACAACACGACATTCAATGAATGTTTCAGTGTGCGGATTGTAAGAACATTTTCAAAGTCAACAACCGAAATTGACTTAAAAACTTACGAATTATCT
Organism: Incurvaria masculella; assembly: GCA_946894095.1. NCBI lineage: Eukaryota > Metazoa > Arthropoda > Insecta > Lepidoptera > Incurvariidae > Incurvaria > Incurvaria masculella. The sequence continues at coordinate 18,614,730 of OX335653.1, read as the reverse complement.
TATATCTGGCAATTCGGAGCACATTTTAATGAGGGCCTCAACAAAATGCACTGATATCCGCACAGAAGAACATTCTAACAGTAGTATAGATTGACAATACCATGAATGCGTGGTGCTGGCAATCGACCCTACTTTTTTCACACGATGCCAAAATTAAAAACACCGTTGCCATAGCAAATAAAATTCAGTTTGATAACGGCGAATGCCGAAATATTACCGCTGTTTACGATATCTATGTTATGTTTCAGGATCGGCTCCCGATTCCCGATCCTGCACTCCCTGCACCCCATTGCAGCTCCAGGGGCGCGGCTCGCGCCATCCGATCCGCATAGAGACGGCGGCGCGGGACACAAGAGGGGGCGTTCAGCTACATACAACCAGATTAGCTGTTTTTCTTATTTATTCATTAACTTATTTATTTGTTTTCACCGTATTGGTTCTGTAGGAAGACATAATATTAATAACAACGATTGTTGTTTTTGTGTTTGTTGTAGAGACAGCACCATAACCATATTAAATATTGGCTTTTCTTGCAAATAATGTCTTCTATAACATACTATTATCTCGTAAATTCTTAAATTCTTTTTTTATTGAACAAGTTTATGTGTTAATGTCTTTATATTTGCATTTTTTATATTTATAATATTTCTATTAATATTTGATTTAATACGTCCTTAAAATAATCCTAAAAATTAAAATGTTTAATCTTTGTTTATACAGCTGAAGTGCATTTAGACGAGCCTGCTAATCTATCTCTCTAGTCAAAACAAAAATTCATGATTTACGAAGTAAAGATAGAAGCATAATATATGGTAAGAAGTCTTGACATTTGCAAAGTACATATATTAGAATATCTTATTGCAACAGTCCAAAGTAAAATATTGAAAATAGACATTATTTTTATTTTGAACAATTGAACCATGAATAAAACAGCCGTTCATAATTTTCCCTAATTTATTGTATTCAATCTAGTTTGAGATTAATATTTGTCACTTGGTTCAGGGACAGCGGCAAGGGTTGCACTGTGCGCGCTATCGCGCTAGACGGATGGGTTCGCTAAGCGTTCCGCTCCCATCACCTGCCCCGCGCACTCTCGACGTATCTCGACGTTTCTAGAAATGCTATACATTCGTTCGGATAACGATCTAGTAGCACCCACTTTGCAAGGATATGTGACGATCGAACAAATCGAAAGATCACGTTAGTACTGGTCACAGCTGCTAACTTGAACCGGAATGAATATCATGGAGTTGCGCATGGAGGTGTGGGCACCAGGATTTTAATAATGTCTCGGAATCTGTACCTTCTAGTGATACAATACTTATGTATAAACAAACTGATGGAAATCGCCACGGAGAAAGCAGATTGTTGGTTTTTTTTTGAACAATGAAGGTGACCTCAAAACTCACCCACGCACGAGATAAATGAACCATTATTGACGATAATCCATGACATCTCATAAGCAAAAAGGCGCATGCATTTTTTTTTTTAATATAAATAAAATGAGCAGTTACTTGAATCAGTAGTAATTAATCTCTACTGTAGACATCTACTAGACTAGGCTTGGTTTTCACCAAGTGCTAATTTATGTTAATTGATACTTTAAAGGCCTTTATTTCTAAAGTGCTCATTATCTTGTATATATTGCTAGATGGTAAGAAAGGCCCTTTAATGTACGGATTAAGCTAATCAGTACTTGGTGGAAGAGACCCTAAAACAATAAAACGGAAGAATACACGTGAAGTCACGAAGGTTTTTGGACTCACGTTCCTAGCTCTTAGTTGTTAAGATAATAAGACTTATGTATGTACACTTTCGTACAGAGCAACTCTGTTGCTTTGTTCAACGAATGTGATGTGTATCTAGAATCGAACGCAAAGCAAGGATATATTAATTTAAGAACGGCCCGTACGCTATGCTCCCCATACAAACGTAGTTTATTAATCATTTGGAAACCGTAATTCCAATTAAATTTATATTTAAGATCTAATATCAGGTGACAAATATATGTGTCTGCACGCTTTTGTTTTTTTTTTTAATCCAAACCGAATGAAATGAAAGCAAAAATAAAATCTTCATACGAATTCTGTTTTCTCTGTGGTTTGACCCAGAATACATTTACCGAAAAAACAAAGACATGCAGACACAGATATTTGTAGCCTAATATTAGATACCAAATATCAAGTAAGTTGGAACATTGGTTTTCAAATTATTAGTAAACTACGTTTGTATGAGAGGCGAAATTTTCTGATGCTTACGGGCCGACCATAAAGAAAGAAACCAGTTTTGCACTATATTTTTAAGTTGTTATTTTAACAGCTTTCCTTCTTTAAATTAAGGTATCCTTGCTACACGAAATTGGGCGAAAAGTAGCGCGTTCCTCCAGAAATCTTCTACCCATTCATTGAGTGAAAATATAAATTGTGCTTTCGGGAAGTAAATAGTGACCAAAATGGCGACTGCGTCCATCCGTCATAAGCCACTCAGAGCAACAAGGTCGCTCTCCCCTTAAGGTGGGCCATCCCGCTCAACTCCCCATACAAACAGGGAAAGAAGATCACGCCCATTTTTCTTGTCAAAGATCCCAAATTATGCTCAAAATAGCTTTATTTGATCGAGCTAGATGTCTGATGACCGTTGGCATTGTAAAATTGGGTTTGGTTTCTAAGTTATAAGGTCCGAAAGTTCGAATTTTTCGCGCGTTTTATACAATAACTTTGGAGGTGCATTACGCAATGATAAAGTAAGAACATCTTAAAAAGATTAGTCATCAGACACAGCTAATTTAATTAAAATTTATAATCTATTTGGTTTATGTTAGATTTTTGAATACATCGGTAGTGGTTAACTTTTAGCTATAAGTCGTTTTGTAATTAAAATTTTCGTAAATCTTACCAAATCATACACTATGCACATTATCTTTTTTGTGGACATGTTGCATCTTCCTCATCACGGAGCCTGTCTTTTTCTTTGAAACAGAGAAGGTCCCAGAGCGCAACAGCACGGTTTTGTACCGTGCCCGCGAATGAGTTAGTCCCGCCGGGTTGAGCCACCTTAATTGCCGTAATAAATCTTGGGTTTTTCATGCGCACGGAAGGGTCTCTTAATCTCATGATTTAAATAATTAATATTAGATATTAATAAATTTAATATAACTAGCCTCAATGATAATGGATACGATGATGGCAATCTATATAAAAAAAAATTGCTTGTCATCCGCAGATATAACTTTCGATATAATATCTATGATTTCATTAATTTTTCTGGACTATAAACATAAATGAAAATTTCGTTGTAATATCAAAACGAGAAAAAAAAAGTTTTCAATAAGACTCTGAAACGAACCGAACACAATTTTTGCTCAGCATGCCTTCCAAAACTCTCTGAAAGCAGCAATTCAAATTTACATTCTTGCAGTACGTCGAATTCACGTCTCAAACCTGACACACTCCGCCCTTCTCCGACCGTATTCCGTTCTTGATAAAGGTAGAGAAATGTTGAGGCAATTTCTGCACCCCACGGCTTCACTTATCTGCAAAGGCGTGCAAAATCTTAACCTACGCAGGTAACACAATACATACTTAGGAAAATTACTTTTCGGGCCATCGGGAAAGGGGGAGAAAAGCTTTCCGCAGTCGTGAATGGTGAGGCCGTGCAAAATGGAAAGTATTTTATGAAGAGATTCTCGAGCTCGATATTTCATTGTAAGATCGGGCTCGGAATTCGGAGCTATTTCAATGGAATTTTAGGTTAATAACTTCCTTACATATTACCGTTACTATCGAAACTTATTATCACACGGAAATCGAATCACAAAAGACTAAATCTATCCATTTTAATTTTTTTCTAAAAAACATAAGGTCGGAGAAAGAGTTTCTTCGCATTTTATATCAAAACTATTTTTTTATCAAATCTTAATTACTTTTAACAATAGCATATATGTGCCATTTAGTAAGTGGACTTTTTGCTATCTTGTAGGCAATGACATTGCTTTAGAAATGTTGGAACTTCTGATGAAAAAAACGCGCCCAAGTAGTTTTGGCAGCCCTCTCTTGATGTTAACTTGACACTGCCTAAATAATTCTAAAGATACCGAAACAGGTATAAACCTGAAGATGCAAGGTCAGGGCTATATGGCGGATGCCTCAACACCTCCCATCCAAACAGTATTTTCTTGTCGTCTGCTGCGTACGAACGTGGCGGATGCCTCCTTGGCAACGGGCTGAATGATTAGCTCGAAACGTCGCAGAATGTCTCTTCCTGCCGCGTGAAAGCCTTAACATTTTTCAAACATGTCTAACGACCGCGGTGATCTCAAAAGTCTTAATGATTGCTGAGCGGCTAAAGATTTGTGTGGTCTAGCTTTAGCGTGATGAATAAGCACACCCTTTCTATTGATGAATTCCGGCCGCTTTTTTTCAACTTATTGCTTTAATCTCATCAATCGTTGGCAGTAGAGATCCGAATCGATATCTCTGCCCGGCGGTAAAAGCTCATAATGAACAATGACCTTCTAATCCCACCATATACACAGCATCGCCTTATTGCGAGATAACCCGGGCTTTGCTACAGTCTGTGAAGCCTGACCGACCTTTAACCACGACCTTGCTCGCACATTCTTGTCGTACGTGATCCACTTTTTATCACCAGTCATGAATCTCACATCACTCTCTTCAAAAACGGATCGGTTTCATAACGTTTCAATAAATAATCGCAAATGAGTACACAGTTAACTAGTTTCTTTTTATCGAGATTTTTTGTGTGCTGTTTCAAATGGGTCAACACTGTTTTGTGGTCAATTTCCAGTTATTCAGCTACGCCGTAACTACTGATCTTACTCAACTTTTTCACAAAACGGCGACCATTTTATCCATAACGGGGCGGCCAGGGTGAAGTGCATCTTTGACCTTAAAAAATCCCGGATTGAAAACGCTTAAGCCCACTTTATGCCACAATCTTTTTTAGGGTTCCGTACCCTAAGCGTGAAAACTGAACCCTATTACTAAGCCTCCGCTGTCCGTCCGTCCGTCCGTCTGTCACAGGGCTGTATCTCATGAACCGTAATAGGTAGACAGCTGAAATTTTCACAGAGTTTGTATTTATTTTGCCGCTATAACAACAAATAGGTGAAATAAAAAAAATATACAAATTAAAGGGGGTCCCCATACAAAAAACGAGATTTTTTGGTGTTGATGGTACGGAACCCTTCGTGTGCGAGTCGTACTCGCACTTGGCCGGTTTTTTAAAAAGGTCCAAAATTTTTTTTGCAATACAATTTTAAAATGTGTCGAAGTTTTTTATTAGATTCACTCACTTTGACAGAAAGAAAAACCAATGAAAAATAGCGAGAAACAACATTTCCATTTCAATGTCATCAAACTAGCCATTTACAAATAGTACAGCCAAGTTTATAAATACTATTTTTTTATCTAACCGATCACAGGCTGTTGTCATGGGAGGATTTAGATCTGACTTTATAGCAATACCTTCTGGGGTGCCGCAGGGTTCACACCTTGGCCCATTGTTTTTTAATGCTTACTTATTTGACATAGGCACTTGTCTTTTTTCCTCAAAATACTCTATGTATGCTGACGACAAAAAGGTCATAAAGGTAATTAAGGATTTAAATGATTGTGAACAACTCCAAGGGGATCTCAACCTTCTTCAGGAATATTATAAAATGAATAGGATCCAAGTCAACAGCAGTAAATGTCAACAAATCTCTTTCACTCGCAGCTCTAAACCTATAATTTATAACTATATTATGAATAATACCATTATTGAAAAAGTTAACACAGTGCGAGATTTAGGCGTCCTATTAGATACGAAACTGTTATTCACCAACAACCTGGAAGCTATAACAGATAAAGCATATAAAAATCTAGGATTTGTTATGCGGATTGGAAAGCCTTTTACCGACGTCGAATGCTTAAAGACATTGTTCTTTGCTTTTGTGAGAAGTATTTTGGAGTATGGCTCTTGTATCTGGTCAACTCAGTATGAAACTCATAAGGCACAAATCGAACGTTTACAATCCAAATTCGTAAAATTTTTAAATTTCAAGACTAATAGTAAATCTGACTCATATCTAAAAAATTGCAAACGGTACAATATCTTAACGTTAGAGGAGAGAAGAACACTATTGGATATGGCGTTCCTGTTTGACCTGGTAAACAGCCGAATAGACTGTCCAGAGCTAGTCGGGGAGATCAGTTTCAACGTTCCAATCCGTCGCACACGTCACACACACCTCTTTCACACACCACTGCACCGCACAAATTACGCTCAGAACTCAGTTATTGCACGACTTTCAAACACCTACAATACCAGTTTTAGTGATGTAGATATTTTTATACCAAATAAACTGAAATTTAAGAATGATATAAAAAAACAATTACTGGCTAATAGAAACATCCACATCGACCAGTAAACATCCATATTTTCAGACATCTCAAAAAACCACACCTACACACACACACACACCCTATCATACAAACATACACACCCTACCTCACACACATACATGTTAAACTTGTTTAGTAAAGCGCTTTCTAAATTGTAAAACTGGAGAAAATCTTTTATTGGCTTTATTCTAGATATTTAAGTTAGAATTTAAGTTTTACTATGTAAGCTGTTGATTTTCCTATGAAATAAATAAATAAAATAAATAAATAAATAAGCGAAAAGACTTTTTCCCTGACCTGTTATGCCGTGTGAATAATTTGATGTTTCATAAACAGTTGTAATCATGAGGTAAATATTCGTTCAATTATATGAAATAGGTTGATTGATTGAACATTATTTAATACGCCACAAAAAACAATTTACAAAAGAAAGTATAGTACAATAGCAACATAAGTGGGGCGCAAAGGCGGCCTTATCCCTCAAAGTGATTTCTTCCTGCCGACCTTTGGGTGTATGAGAAGTGTATTATAGTTTCGCATTATTTTTTGTGGTAAAAGATATTACGGTAACGGTGTTTTTTATGTAACTGGACACGGATGGCTAATACCTACTGACCGTACGATGTTAGCCTAACACACCACATGGGAACTAGGTGCCATGCCAGGACGTTCCTTACATTGCTCGGCTACATTGAACTGGATGGAAAACGTGGAAGATTTTTACTGCCGCTTCGACCATCACACATTCATTGCGATGGTACCAACCCGGGCGGGATTAACCCTACCATCTAGTAAGTAAAGAAGGGGACCTACAGTTTTAGGTGGAATCCGAATCACGGCCAGCCTCTACGATTGACAATGGTCACCCACCTAGAACCTAACCGCGCTCAGAGGTGCATCACCAAGCTCATCGACTCGCAAGGCGTCGCGCCACTGGATTACCGAGGATAAACATGGAAGGTTTATATTTAGGTATTAAGGTAAGGCTCAACATATGGACTACGCTAGGCTTTCAATAAAGAGGTACCTCGTCAGCCTCAATGGCCCAGTGGCGCGACACTTCGGCGATCGCTCTCCGAAGTTAAGCAACGCTGAGTCCGGTCTGGTCTTGAATGGGTGACCATTCGACCGTTGAGAGAGGCTGGCCGTGGTTCGGATTCCACGTTAAACTGTAGGTCCCCTTCCTTACTTACTAGGTGGTAGGGTAAATCCCGCCCGGGTTGGTACCATCGCATTGAATAAGCGATGGTCGAAGCGGCAATGAAAATTGTCCGTGTTTTCCGTCCAGTTCAATGTAGCCGTGCAATATAAGGAAGGTCCTGGCATGGCACCTAGTTCCCATGTGGTGTGTTGGGCTAATACCATGACAGAAAGTGTGGTATTAGCCATCCATGTCCAGTCACATAAAAAAAAACCTCAAGACACTGATAGGCTTGAAGCTTTTATAAGGGCTGTGAAAACCATACCGGCCGCTCAGATGCTTCCTCGCACCATTTTTAATCCCCGGTTGTACTTTTTAGGAAATACGCCCGGTTATTTCTCTTTTATCTGCCAATAACTCCAATTAAAAACATATTTAATTTCTCCACTACTCAAGTGCAATCTAGATAGAAGTTGGAATAACGCTGCATTTCACATATCACTCCATTCAGGAATGTCATGTGACGGTTGAAATTACAATTAACCGAGAGAAGATTTGATTGGATGTTTGGGTCGTGTCAAAACTTTCAGACACTGAAACTGATAGCTCTCGTCCAAATTAATTAAATTAAACATGACCTCTATTTTCCATTTATAGAAATTTTAGTAACTTTCTCAAACCATTATACATACTCTTACATATTTTTTTGTAGGTTTTATAGGGATACTATTGGTTTTCTTTTCTTGTTGAATAAATGTGTGTATTTTGACTATCGGCGAAGTTTTTTATCAGTTCCTTTTAGTTCGTCGTAATCAAACTTTCTTAAAAAACAAATCAGGCAATGAAAGGACCTCCTCGGTTTGTGAAGTCGGTAAAAAAGGTTCCTTAATCTAAATTATCTTTGATTGAACTATTTCATTTCATCGGAGTATATTTTAGAGTAATCATCAAATTTAGTACTCGTGGCTCTTTGAGCTGTAGACAGAGTCTGTCTTTTTGAACATTTGACATTTTTAAACATTTTACAAAATTTTAAAAACTGGACTAAAAAAATCCATACAATTATCGAATCTGCCCACAAAACATCACGACAATCGGTTTAGAAACGCGACCTGTAGAGGAGACCAGCCGGATATACGAAATCATTTTCGCCCAATCTGAAACGGAGACGCTACGTTCGCTCTATCAATCAATTTAGCTCACATGTTCCTATGTGATCTATTGTAGTTCATAAAAGAAATAATAGATCGTACAGCGTCCAAATTGTCTTGAATTTGGAAGTTCAAGACAACTGAAAGTTATAATTAAATTAAATGTATTTATAATAATTATATTATATTAATTTAAAAAATCTTTCAATTAATAAAATAAAAAAAAAATCCAAACGCCGGCTTGTAAACTTAGTAAAACCCTAGTATGTAGGTGTAGAAAAACAATGTTTTTAAAGAATGTAAGCAACTCATTAAAACTATTTTACGGTCATACACAAGATAATAATAGACTGAACTTTGAAATTTCGATTTTTCTATCGGTGTTTGTTCTTAACCGACCCTGAGATACAATAAAAATAAACCCTAAGTATTGGAGATTAGCGTCATATGGAGTCTTAATGCAACGAATCCTACGTTAGACGTCCCGAATTCGTAAACCAACAAACTATAGTTAGCCGTTTTGGACTAACTCTTGGCTACGTTCCGCCATACGAATGAGTTTCGATCCCGTCCCTCCGTGCTCGCTGCGCCGAGTCCTCCTCATGGCGGGGCACACGTCGCGCCGCCAAGGTCGGCGTTAGTGGTCGAGCGCTGCCGGTGCGGCGGAGCGGACACTTTCCATTAGGGAAGGGTTCCCGGAGCCGGGAGGGGTCGCCGGGAGACAAGGGGCAGGGTGCCTCCCGGCGGCACTCGCGCCGGCGACCTGGCGTCTTGGGTTTCCTGCGTTACCAAAGGCCGCAATGGGATTTCACCACGCCGGAATGCGACATGACAGTTGGTTTCTATGTTTGAAAATTCGTTTCTATGTTGGACATTTTAAAAATTTAAAAGGAAACTATTTTACGTTCACATAATATATTTACAGATCCGTAAAATAAAAACCTGTTCGCAGTTCACACGTCGCAGAAGTAATATCTTTAATAAAACCGGCCAAGGGCGAGTCGGACTCGCACACGAAAGGTTCCGTGTCATCGTACAAGATTTAATATAAGGAAATGACTTTTTTTATATTTATTATTTTAAAATGTAACCTATTTGTTGTTACAGCGGCAAAATAAATGCATACTCTGTGAAACATTCAGCTGCCTACTTATTACGGTTCATGAGATACAACCCTGTGGCAGACGGACGGACGGACGGACAGCAGAGGCTTAGTAATAGGGTTCCGTTGGCACCCTTTGGGTACGGAACCCTAAAAAGTATATTTACTTGAGTTTCGATCGCTTCTCCCGTCCCTCCGTGCTCGCTGTGCGGAGCCCTTCTCGAGGCGGGGCACACATCGCGCCGCCAAGGTCGGCGTTAGTGGTCGAGCGCTGCCGGTGTGGCGGAGCGGACACTTTCCATTAGGGAAGGGTTCCCGGAGCCGGGAGGGGTCGCCGGGAGACAAGGGGCAGGGTGCCTCCCGGCGGCACTCGCGCCGGCGACCTGGCGTCTTGGGTTTCCTGCGTTACCGCACGCCGCGATGGGATTTCACCTCGCCAGGAGACCTCGCCAGGTAAGGTCACAACGGAAGGCATGACGATTGGTTTCTGTGTTCGGCATTTAAAAGTTTCTATGTTGGACATTTTTGGACATAAAAAATGTAAAGAAAATTTTTTTACGTTCACATATTATATTCATTGATCCTTAAAAAAAAATTCGCAGTTAACACGTCGCAGAAGTAAAATCTTTAAAAAAAACCGTCTTAGGGCGAGTCGGACTAGCACACGAAAAATACAAAAAAAGTGGTAGGGAACCCTACCACTTTTTTTGTATTTTTATTATTTTAAAATGTTACCTATTTGTTGTTATAGTGGCAAAACAATTACATACTCTGTGAACATTTCAGCTGCCTACCTATTACGCTTCATGAGATACAGCCCGCTGACAGACGGACGGACGGACAGCGGAGGCTTAGTACTAGGGTTCCGTTGGCACCTTGTGGGTACGGAACTACTAAGCCTCCGCTGTCCGTGCATCCATTAGTCCTTGGGATCCGTCCAGGGCTGTAACTCATGAACCGTATTAGATATACGGCAGCTGAAATATTCACAGGTTTGTTTCCGCTTCAACAAAAAACCGGTAAAATAAAAATAAAAGTATTTAAAGAGTGATTTTTTGTGTTAAATCTTGTACGATTGTACGGAACCCTTCGTGTGCGAGTGTGATTCGCGCTTGGCCGGTTTTTTTTATATTTGATAAACTAGTTTACAAGTGGTTGATAAATAACGACTACTCACAAAAAATATTATAGAGAAACGTCTTGACCTCCACTTTGACATCTAATTCTAAATTAATAGGTAATTTAATCTGAAAAGCAATTAACCTTTAAATTGATATAATCTGTTAGAGGTTCCAACTGGTATAAATCCTGCAAGACCACTGATCGTAGTGGTCGTAAAGGTCTGAACAATTCTCGTGTTCGACAGTATAACGATGGTTTACAAGAAGGTATGAAACAGCTATATTGAATGGACAAAGACGTTGATGTGTTTGTTTTTGTATACATTTCAGTAGCATACATACATGTATATTGTTTAAGTCATTTTCTCTTGTGCGAATAATGATGTTACCTGAATTTAAATAGAACAAACAAATTTTTATTTCTGATGTAAAATTAAGTGAGCAGACAAGAAGTAGGTACCTTAATATATGTTTAAGACCCTAATACGAACCACATTAGAAATAACCCCCCTTCTGTCGAAACAACCTGTGGCGTACAATTTGATGATTCTATAATTACATACCCATCCATAAAAGTTATGCTAACAATTATAACACGGGATTTTCATGAAGCCGAGTAACATTTTATGAGAGAAATAAAATGTAAGGACTTAAAAATAAAGTACAACATATTTCTGCTATTGAAGACACAATACAACGAGCTATAAATTAGTATTATTGTCATCGGACACCTCAATATATATAAATACCCTAGGACGAAAATATCTAACGTAGTTTCACCTCATAAAATAAAAATTCAATTTGTGTTAATGCTGTCTATTTCTGTTTTTTCTCCTGGAATAAAAAAAAAACCTCTGTGTAGGTACTGAGACCCCATGAGATATTTCTTTCGACAACTAAAACAGCAATTATCGATCGAGTGAAATTCTCAACGATAGTATTAAAATGTTCTTATTTTAGAGACAAAATTAAGTTTTGAACAAACTGCTCTAGACAGATGTTGAGTCTTGTCTAGAAACTTGTCCTGAGACATTTTCATACAAAATGATTTTAACTTTAGTCCGCGTACTATTTTCGTGGAAAATAATTCAACCTGGTCCCTTAGAAATTGGTATATATTTTTTTTATTTTCTAAATCTGAACGTTTTATTCCTTGATTTATTCACTGAACGATACGAAAGTATAGTCTTAGCAGAAATGCTTATGTGTACTTTCTGCAGTGTTTTGTTCAGTGTGGAATACTGACACACGCATGAAGGTGAAGAATGTATTTCCTCACCTCCAAGGACACGCGTAGTTGAGGATTCCCAGCTCCTTTTCAGGCGAGCTTTGTTTTGTCATTAATATGGCACCCGAAGTTCAGGTCATACGTGAGGCTAACACGGTGAATTCCGACGTGTTCATCGAAGCTAATACCATCGCCGAACTTTAAATATAATGGGGTGTGCGTGTGTTCGTAATTGTAAGTCTACGATTCAGTTATCTTAAGAGGTTTAACTGATTTTGATGTTTTTTGTTCGTATGGGGTTACATGGATCGTTCTCTGCTCGCTGTGGTCGAGATCCACATTTTTTTTTAATGTCCAAAACGAGACTAAACAAAACGTTGCCGGGAGCCTGGGCTGGTTTTAGGAGATACTTGAGATATCCCCAGTAGATAAGCGAAAAAAAAACATGCAATCACATCATGTCCAAACAAGGTATTTTTTACATACGGTGTGAACAAAAATAAAATGATCCGTAAACAAAATAAAACCAGCAACTTACTATACCAAACTAACAACTAATATGATACTAAACAAAATAGACAATATCTTCCATGCCTGCCGAGCTGACCATAGTACCTGAAATGCTCTGTGCGTTTCCTCTTTGAATTTCCATGCTAATTCGTCGCATAAAAAATGTTTTAGCGCGATGGTCACCGGATTTCTCAACGAGCAGTTTTCAAAGCAAAGAAAAACTTTTCGCATCCGATGACCATTACGTATTAATTTTTTTTTTTTTTTTATGTGACTGGACATGGATGGCTAATACCACAAGTTCTGTCATGGTATTAGCCCAACACACCACATGGGAACTAGGTGCCATGCCAGGACCTTCCTTATATTGCACGGCTACATTGAACTGGATGGAAAACACGGACAATTTTCATTGCCGCTTCGACCATCGTTCATCCAATGCGATGGTACCAACCCGGGCGGGATAAACCCTACCACCTAGTAAGTAAGGAAGGGGACCTACAGCTTAACGTGGAATCCGAACCACGGCCAGCCTCTCTCAACGGTCGAATGGTCACCCATCCAAGACCAGACCGGACCCAGCGTTGCTTAACTTTGGAGAGCGATGGCCGAAGTGTCGCGCCACTGGGCCACTGAGGTAATAACACACGTAAATGTAGACGGATGGATGGGCAATACGAAATTATAAGGGTCCTTACTAACACAGAAGTGGCCCAACCCGGCGGGCCTAACTCATTCGCGAGCACGGTACAAAACCGTGCTGTTGCGCTCTGAGACCTTCTCTGTTTCAAAGAATAAGACAGGCTCCGTGATGAGGAAGATGCAACATGTCCACAAAAAAGACAATGTGCATAGTGAATGATTTGGTAAGATTTACGAAAATTTTAATTTCAAAACGACTTATAGATAAAAGTAAACCACGACCGCTGTAGTAAAAAATGTAACAAAAACCAAATAGATTATAAGTCTTGATTAAATAAGCTATGTCTGATGACCATTTTTTTAAAGATGTTCTTACTTTATCATTGCGTAATCCACCTCCAAAGTTATTGTATACAACGCGCAAAAAATTCAAAATTTCGGACCTTATAATTTAGAAACCAAACACAATTTTACAATGCCAATGGTCATCAGACATCTAGTTCGATCAAATAAAGCTATTTTAAGCAACATTTTGGATCTCTAAGAAGAAATATGGGCGTGTCTTCTTTCCCCTTTTGTATGGGGAGATGAGCGGGATGGGCCACCTTAAGAGGGAAGCTAGCAATAGCTCGCGAACAGAATTAAACATTCTAAAAGTTCCGCGCTCTTCGCGCTGTAAAACACGAGAATTTAAGAGAAATTCGGAATAAGAGTCCTTCTAGAATTGAATGAAACTAGGCGAGTTTATCCGACAACTTACTCCGGCATAGTCATTACGTTCGTCTCTCTCCGCTTGAGAGGTAACCGTACATGTTACGTGACACAATGTTACGCAAAAAGCAGCGAGCTATATACATACGTAAAACGAGAGATTTTATGTGAACTACCCTGAGTTGAAGTGAATATACAGGCGAAAAATAATGTACATGGTATGTATCTTATGTTTACATGTATTTATTTTTAGCAATCCTTAAAATCGCGTTTTAAAAAGATTTTTAGAGATTTTCCGTTATATGCACGGAGGAAAGTTTTATGTGTGCTATAACCGGGTTTTTTTCTGAAATCTATACAAAGCTGCTGGTTACTTGAAGCAATTTAGATGTAATAATGTATTAGCTAATTCGAAAAAGCCATATTTAGTACGAAACAGTAATTTAATAAATGTAATTCTGGTTCAAATATTTCTAAGAAAATATGTGGTACCGTTGATATCGAATGGAATCTTCTTATTAAGAATGTTTTTCTTTAGATCTTGAAAGCTTCTGGTCTTGCTATCACAAGTTTTTGAGGATTAATTAATAAAGGAATAAAAACGAAATACTGATAAATCAAGAAATTATAATTAAATATTGCCCTAATTTTAAATATACTTGTAGATTCACATTAAGATATGTAGATTTATATTAATACATTTTTTGAAAAAAAAAAGAACAACAAATCCCTTACATCCATTCAAATTTATTTGATCTTCCTTGCACGAACTATTTAACTGAGGTGTTTTTAGTAAATATCCAGATCCCTGTAGCGGAAGCACTAACGCAACGATAGGGCTGTATCGATCGATAGCTGTGTTTTTGTTTCGCCGTTCGTGCAAGCGGAAACGAGAAAGATAGATGTTTATCGGTAGGTAAAGCTGTATCGTTCGTTTGTGCTCCCGCTGCCGATTACAACAAAAACATTATTACCTCACTAAGCCCAGTTGACTTCCTTTACAGACTTACATACTTTATAGGATTACCGGTGCTGCGTACCTGAGCTTTAAGAAGTCATATTTCTAATTATTAACTCTGAATAAAATCTTAATTGGGAATGATACATTAAATTAAATTCATACGTAGGTGAAAAAATGCGAAATAATAACTTACGAAAACATGCCGTTTTACCATTTTGTAAACGATTTTCTAAAATATCCTGTACCAGACAGGACACTCAAAGCGTTTTCGAAAAAAAAAACCGGGAAAATTTAAGAGGCGAACATCAAAGAAATATGAATTCAGCACATATCCAATTACTGGCACATTTTTGTAAAAGCTGACGAATAAATTCCTATTTCGCAGCCAACACGGGTAATATTCTCGCTCCTATTTTCCTGGTGAAAATGTTTCTGACACAATATTTCCTAATGTTTGGTTGTTATGTTTTTTTCGGGAACTATTTGAGATTGTCGATACTTCATTGTTGGAAAATCCTGCACATAAAGTTTTAGTTTATATAAAATCGAGGAAAGGTAAATGTTTTTTAAATTACATATTTTGCAACAAGTCAATTCTAATGTCGAAATTATTTACAACGAGTCTTCTGTCTTTCTCTTTCCGAGTTCGATAAGTGCATTTCGTCACGAATGCGAGCTGCTTCATGGTTCTGAATCCATGTAAAACTGTAGGTCCCCTTCCCCTACTATAGGTAGTAGGGTTTAAGCCCGCCCGGGTAGGTACCATCGCATTAGATGAAAAGATGGTCGAAGCGGAAAAGAAAGATTGTGTTTTCCATCCAGTTCAATGTAACCGTGCTCATAAAGGGAAGGTCCTGGCATGGCACCTAAGTCCTTCGGGATGTGGTGTATTGGGCTAATATCATAACGGTAGTTGTGTGGTATTAGCCATCCATGTCAGGTCGCATAAAAAATGACTGGAAGATAGGTATTAGCCATCCACGTCCAGTAAAATAAAAAAAAGATTACTTTTACGGCTTAAGATGAGTGACAACGTATCTTAAGCCGCAAAGTTGTCCACAGCTTCTGCGCAATACAGACACGACACTATGGGAGCCGCTACAGATGTTCCAGTCTGAAGTACGTGAGTTTTTATCCCCGCATATTCCGGGAGGTGACGACATTTTTGGTCACGATAATGTAAATGGCTGAATCTGGGTTCACGTGTTAGATACCAACCCTCTGATGCTAAATGTGTCGGTCTGCCTGTGCCAAATGGTTGCATTAGCTAGATTGGCTATACAAAATACATGTTGTTATGCACCGGCTGATGAATATACTGATTGTCTGGAAATATTGATATACATTAATTATACAACAATAACTAGTTGGCTTATGATTAAATACTTAAATATACCTACAGTTATATATGTAAATTAAATCGCATATAACTACTAAATGCAACTAGACGTTTGATCAGTTTTGGTATTAATAATTATATTCTTATTGTCACGATTAACTAGTTTTTCAGAGGCCTTATCTAGGCAACGCAACCACTTGTTGCAGGCAGACCGACACATTTAGAATCAGAGGGATGGTATTTATGCTGTGAATCCAGTTTCAGCCATTTACGTTGTCGTTACCATTTTTGTCGCGACCTCCTAGTCTAGCACAAGCCACGTAGTCCGGGTGGCGCGGGCGGGTGCGGCTGTTTGCTCTCGAGTTAGGCCCGTCCGTGCTTCGGCATGAATATGCATCGCGGATAGTTCCGCGTTACGCCGCCGCCGCCGTCACCGCGCTGCAGTCGGCCCTCTCTAGCTGCCCCGAGCTGTATACTTTCATAGAGCTGCATACATATTCCTGAATTGACCACGGCGGGTGTCAGATTTTGACAGAATTAGGAGAATTGATTAAAATGGCATTCGCTCATTATATGGCTGCCAAAGGATGTCACCGGAACCCTATTACTAAGCCTCCGCTGTCTGTATCTCATGACCCGTAATAGGCAGGCAGCTGAAATGTTCACAGAGTGTGTATTTATTTTGTCTTTATAACAACAAATACGTCAAATTAAAAAGTTCTAAGAAATAAAGGGGGGCCCAATTTTTTTTTATTAAATCTTCTACAGTAGTACAAAACCCTTCGTGTGCGAGTCGCACTCGCACTTGGCCGGTTTTTATATGAATCGCACATCTGATTCTTATTTTCTGCCTTCAAAAACTCTCATTTTTTATATCAGTTTTGTAAAAATGGGGTCCAGTAATCAGCTAAATCACCCCGTTTATCTTTGACTTCCTGTTTACTTATGTTAATCCACTATGTTATTAATTCAAATCTTGTTTTTATATATTCTTCGAAGAAATGTTGTAGAATTACAACTTTAGACATTTAAGTATTCGCTCCGCTCGGGTCATTTCGTTTTGAAATGTTTTATTCAAGAATTTAAAAAAGTACTGGTCGGCAAATAAATATGCAACTGGACAACGCGTCATCTTATGGGCCAGGTTACAAAATTAAAATTTCATTAAAAACGATCAAGAAAAAGAAGAAATATAACTACAAATAAATTAAGCCTAAATATACACATAATATAATAATAATAAAATGGTTTATTTCAGGCAATTTTGCACCTATATGGTTATAAAGTTTGCATATGTACAAATTTATAAAAAGAAAAATAAAACTATAAAACAATAAATTTTACTAGAGAAGTATACTAAAAGATTTAACGCAATACATAATTCAAAATTCACGGAAGAAAAAGCACAAACTTCCCAAAATAAATAATTAGCCGGTATTTGTCAGCTACTAGTGTATGCATGGCGAGCGTAATCAGTAAGCAGTGGAGCCTGGTGATCGTGTGTGGACGGGAATTAGGTTGGAAGCGAGCCGAGTGGTGTCCGCCCAGCGTCACCGCCGCCCAGCGCTCCCCCCCCCCCCCAACATGCCTCCACGGAACCAATAATGAGCGAAATAAATGTTTTGTGACCGCTTTTCGATGAAGATTCGATCTAGAAATCCCTTTTGGATTTTTATTTAAGTTACTTTACATGGATGGCTAATATCATGACTTTGGGCCCACACGACTTCGACCTTTTCACTTCTAAGCCTGCTTCAATAAAAACTAAATACATTCAAGCTATTCTCCGGATTTAGGCTGCTGGGGAATTTTTCTTACATTTTTTTTGTGTAACTAGCCTCTCACTTTCTGAAATTGTCATTAACTACTTTAATTCACATCGTCTACATTTTGTCTGTTTTAACTGTTTGATTGTTATTTTTTCTAACTAACCAAATATGTTCTTTTCGTGCTTCATGTTTGATCGTGCTGCTTTAATTCTCACGTTTTCACATTTATGTTTCTTCCAGCTGTGTGAGCTCGTAATTGGTGTTATTTTCATTCATTTTATTTTTATATTGTTATGTAAATGCACTGTGACTCGACTTAACGTGGCCCAATCCGGCGGGACTAACTCATTCGCGGGCACGGTACAAAACCGTGCTGTTGCGCTTTGGGACCTTTAGCCCTACCATGAGTTTTCTATCGAACGAACGAAAAATATTATCGAATGTTCACGAACGAGATCGAACAGCGTTACAGTCGCTACCATGGGTTACTTTATTCACCGACGGATCGCTTATCGAACGCTCGATGAACGTTGCGTTCGACCTAGGCCGTGATTAACAGTGTCCGTATCTTCTTTCGCATGAGATAAAATAGGACCGCACTATTATAAATTGAGTATAAATTTGCTAAGTTTACTAGTAAAAACATACCACAAACCGTCGATTGTTGGCAGCCGATATTTTGTGACGATATTTGTTGACCGATACTTTGCCGGCGGCGGGCGGCGCGAGACAATAAGCGTGACTCATAGGGCGTACCATCTGTCTGTCATCATATGCCTAGTAGTTACCCATTTCGCGCAAATGTTTTGTCAATGTTTGACTTTGGTTTTCATGGATGCTATTATCATTGTTTTATTTTTCTTATTGATTACCGATACAGGTTATGTTTTGAATGCTTTATTTTCTTTGCATAAAAAAATATGTATTGAGGAAATACACCTACATAAATTAAAATTTTTAAAATAAATTAATTCCTGAAACAGGTTTGAAGAAACGTTTATAAATAAAATAAAGCGTTAAAAAATATTTCGAATAGTATTTTTTACGTAGAGTTGTAGTGTACTCATTATTAAGTTGCTAACATAATATTGAATTCAGAAATTGACATGAAATACGCTGGGTTTTTAATCCTTGGCACTAAAATGTGTGT
Organism: Incurvaria masculella; assembly: GCA_946894095.1. Lineage (NCBI taxonomy): Eukaryota > Metazoa > Arthropoda > Insecta > Lepidoptera > Incurvariidae > Incurvaria > Incurvaria masculella. The sequence continues at coordinate 18,595,501 of OX335653.1, read as the reverse complement.
TCGATCGTCCTTTCACCCAAGATATGACTAGTGAAAAGAAATTCGAATAACGTTATCGAAGTGATCACGTTGAACTGTCAAAATGTACACTCATGGTACCGTTTTTCATACAACCGTATCGCGTCGTCGTTCGATAACGTTCGTGATGCTCGACAACGAGCGTGAATATGAACTCGTAGTGCCGTTTTTAGTAATAAGATCGTACGCTAGAGGCGCTGCAATTTTCCCCATACAAAAATTTCGTTAACGTTGATCGAAGTGAACATCACCAAAACTCATGGTAGGGCTACTTATATGTTTCAAAGAATAAGACGGGCTCCGTGATGAGGAATATGCAACAAGTCCACAAAAAAGACAATGTGCATAGTGTATGATTTGGGAAGATTTACGAAAATTTTAATTATAAAACGACTTATAGCTAAAAGTAAACGACGACCGTTGTAGTCAAAAATCTAACAAAAACCAAATAGATTATAAATCTTGATTAAATAAGCTATGTCTGATGACTGATTTTTTAAAGATGTTCTTACTTTATTATTGCGTAATCCACCTCCAAAGTTATTGTATAAAACGCGCGAAAAATTCGAACTTTCGGAACTTATAACTTAGAAAACAAACACAATTTTACAATGCCAACGGTTATCAGACATCTAGTTCAATCAAATAAAGCTATTTTGATCAACATTTGGGATCTCTGACAAGAAATATGGGCGTGATCTTCTTTCCCCGTTTGGTTGAGCGGGCTTGGCCACCTTAATAAATAAATAAATAAAACACCCAATCCAGTCCAACACACCGCGTTCCCGAAGGTTGGAACCCATGGGGTCTCATTCTTTCTGGGGGGGAACGGCATAACGTATAATATGCAGATCGTATAATGTCATATTTTAACAAAATTTTAAAACCATGCACAACGTATAATCGGCAGAACGTATAATCTTATACGTAGTGCATGAAGAAGTCCAAAAAATTAAATTACTTATTTCTCCATGCACAACGTATAATAGTCACAACGTATAATGTTATGATCTTTATTTAACAAAAAAAGAAAACCATGCATATCATATAATGCAAAAATATTTCATACGATAAGCGCCCTTATTCCTATAGATTTAAAGATTATACTCGCACGCGACTTTTCGACCGTCTCAATTTTGTGAGCGCGATATTATTCTGTCAGAGTATTGTGCGAATAGCCCATAGTGGTATGAATGAAACCATAAGTGAAAGAGTTCCTTATCAAGCATAGTAACAAGACCGAAATTGCTGCGACGATCTTATTCAATGTTGCATAATTATTGACACGTTTTGAATGCCCTTCATTTGACAGCCGAAACAAAGCAACCATCAAAGAATATAAAGAACTTAGCGGTTGTTGTTTACATCTTGAGATTGTTTGTCAAGTGCATTATTTAGAAAACGTCGGAAATATCCCTGTTAGCAATCCTTTTTTCTTTATCAGTCATGAGTGAACGGTTAAACTTGAATACGCGTCCTATCACCGGACTAACCATAAAAAATGCGATAGTATACGGACATAATCCGCGTATTAAAGGTAGGCTGCCCACTCTGAACGCTGCTGTTTCACAGCATTTTCAAGGGTATGCTGTGCTCCTCTACAATTATTTTCCTCAGGGCTTCAGGTTTAACTAAAAGCGATAACATCTCCAAAGCAAAAAGGTATGAGTTTTATTTATTATAAATACCTATAGTTACGTTCTTATCGTAGCTTCAGATTGAGTGTGAAACATTGAAACTTATTGATCTCAAACCCGGAAATCATTTTAGCATTGCTGTATTTCAAACCTCAGGTGATCTCAAGTGCCTAGCAGTTTGACTACATACCCACTCACTGGTCTGAACACCAACTGCTAGGCATTTGAAAACCTACTTTCTAGTTCATTGTTACCAAAGACTTGATTTAATTTAATAACTGCCCGGAATATAAAACAGTTTTACGTGTAGATTGGTACTTAAAATACAAATAAAAACTCCGTCCCACTCATCACGCAGGAGCGGGAACAAATAAAATAATGGTGCTGTGTGGGTTCCGCCACATAAAAATAATACCGTGGACCCGCATTTATGCTTACGGTATTCATCGTTCATGGTTCAGATCCCACATTAAACTCTATATTAAATGTTTTTCTTTACGCTTACTTTCTCCATACTTAAAGTCAAATGTGTTGGTTTCATAGCCATTTAAAAATATTGCCTTGAATAGTCTTATTTATAGAAGACGCATTCTCTGTAAATGAAACATAACCTAACAGTTTCATGTCAGGCCCGCATTTCAGTTTTCATCATTCAAAATTCCGAAATGAACTAATCACCCTCTCACTGTCCATCCAGTTAGTCGCTAGGAAGGTGATTACTAGGAAACCCTATTTAATGTAAAGTTAAATATGAGCACAGCAATTTGTATTTCCATATCGGCCAGCTCAAGGAAAACTGATATTTAGCTAGTGTTTGGGCTGCCTGCTTGGTAAGCACGAAGGTAGCAAAGAGCAATAAATTGTATTTTGGCTAATGACAGTTCTGTGCACCTTCCTGGTTCGATTTCGCTTACCAAAAAATCGGTTCACAATGAATCTTTTCTGCTAAACCCATGCTCAAGCTTGGAATCCAACATCAAATTGCTTACAAATGTAGAACTTTGTGTATATGTTGTAAGGCAATGTGTATACTCCTGCCAGGATTTCTATACAATATCTAGTTAATGAAATAAATAAAGAACGTTTGGACCATCCCTCCATTAACACCCATACTTTACCTAGGTATTGTGCAAAAAGCCTAGGGATTGTATAGAATACCTATGGAACCACCGCCAATGCATGCAATACGGTGTCAGGCAACAACCTCAGACTCCCTTAGATGTTATAAATTAGTAAAGTATCTAACCTAACTTAAAACAAAAATGCTAGCTATCTACCTATAAATTCGTTTTGTTTAGGTAACTACCAACGCGTTCACTGCCCCGCCCCGCAAGTTATTACCTTCCTTGCCCTCATCTAATATACACATTTCCTGGCGTGCATTTGGTATTGTATATCATGCCTAGGTAATGTGTTATTTAAAAAATTACCTGAATGTTTTAGGCATTGTATATAATGCTTAGGTCTTCTATAAAATACCAGATACACATTGTCGGTAACATATATTTTGGTTTTTTCTTTCTTTGCCTGATAACAGCTATTAGAAGTTTTGGTAATTGTGCAACGTCAGTGATGTTAACCATTTCTCTCTATCCTTTCTGATATTTGGGCTGTGCACCATCAGAACCGAGTGTGACCGCATTGTCTGAACAATGCCATAATAATAATAATAATGTTCTTAACCTTTTTGTAGTCATGGACCCCTTGCGGAATTAAAAAATTGTTACGAACCCCTTCCAACTCACTCAAAGGTAAAGAAAACAAGGCATTTTGAAAAAAAAAATGTTTTATTTATTAACATTGAAAAAGGAAATATACGTAAAAAAAATTTTGATCACACCAGTATTTATTTTCATCATATGAAACATGCACCCTCAGCTCAGATGCCACAGACCTCCAGCAGTGATGCCACGGACCCCCAAGGGATCCATGGACCCCAGGTTAAGAACTGCATTAAACCATGAAAAGCACCCCATAGCGCCTGAGCATGGGTTAAAGGCCTAGGCTGTGCACCTGGATTAATTGGATTAATATTCTAGTTTAATAGAAATGTGATTTTTGGTACAAACTAATTCATTCAAGGTGTTTTTGTGGTGAGGTCTATCCCGCTCAGATTAATACTTACTGAATTAGGTATCTAATGAAGGATAATGGAGCCATCCATGCACTGTATTAACATTAACTTATTCTATGGTATTAACATGAGTATTAATATGGTTGTTACAGATTCTACCAAAAAAGTTGGGATGCCAGCATTCACGAAACACTTGTCTCCATGATTTGACGAACTAAATTAGTTATGAGAGTGGTTAAATGTACTTAGGTATACCTAATAATACACCATGTAAAAAGGACGAGGCCGTGATTTACTCCTAACTGAGCATTCGAATTACATAAGAATGAGCGGCTCGTAGCCTAGTGGCGCGGGACTTGCCTAGCAAACCAAAGGTCTGGGTTCAAATCCTAGCATGCCCCACTTTCTTTCTCATTCTGAGTTGGATAAATGCATTTCGTCACGAATTCGAGCTGTTCCATGGTTCGGAACCCGTGTAAAACTGTAAGTCCCCTTCCCCTACTAGGTGGTTGGGTTTAAGCCCGCCCGGCTTGGTACCATCGCATTTGATGAAAAGATGATTGAAGCGGCAATGAAAAATTTACTGTGTTCTCCAACCAGTCCAATGTAGCCGTGCTCTTAAAGGGAAGGTCCTGGCATGGCACCTAATTCCTTGGGGAATGTGGTATATTGGGCCAATATCATAACGGTAGTTTTGTGGTATTAGCCATCCATGTCAGGTTAAAAAAATAAATGTAACACATGTACAAAGGAAAATCTGAGTAACTTGACGTACGGTTTAATCCCTCCGCTGTTCCTTCTCCTTTCTATACTTTCCTGGACATTTTTTCAGTGAAAATAACCATTTTAAAAAATGTTCGAATGCAAACCTCTAGCAGCTCTGAAAGGTTTGCAGCCAACTATAAACAGGTTGTAAAAAGCATGTGTTTATTGCAATAAACATTGTAAGCATTGAAATAAAACAATGATATTTTGCTTTTATTATTTATTATCGATGCACTGAAATATATATATGTACTAATGATATAATAAATCTAAAGAGTTTATTTTTTAAATGCGCTATTCTTGGAAATACCAATCTGATTAGAAGAAAAATGCAACGCATTAATCGGGGGTCAGGGTAACATTGAACCAGGCTCCGCAAGGGTGATTGAACAAAACTGATCCGAGCGAGCCCGAAACCTCGAATTGTTATAAATAAGAGTGGTTTAAAAGCAGTTTGTTCCATAGAGTTAGCGGCCTTTATAACGTGGTAGCACAAATTCAATTACAAAAAAAAAATACACAGCTCATCCACTTCAAAATATTACTTAAGGTCCACTAAAACTATCCCCGATACCCAGCTATTTCTTAAGAACGGAGAACTAGTACAATGAGCCACTTTAATTTTGTTGCATTTCCAGGTTTCAACTAGAAGAAACATGATACTATTTAAATTTCTACTTTTCAACCACATTGAAGTCATTAGTGCTGGAAAATTATTATGTATACTACATTAGAGATATCAGATTAATCCTACTAATATTATCAATTACAGCAAACACACCTTGTTTACTGGTTTGTCACTCTTTAGAGTAGCAATGTATCAAAGGAACAGTGATTTTTTGTAAAGATTGTTGATAGGCTGAATAGTGACATAGGCTTAATACTTTTCATAATAAAAACTTTTCGATATGGTCCCGCCGGAGCCGGTTATTGCTATGGTGTACAATCATTACATCACATCGAAACATGTAAATGTTACATTACAATGCAGGGTTTATGCTTGCCATTTGGCAACAATTTAACTAGTGGATAAACACACAAATCCATAAATATGATGGATTAATATGAAAAATAACTAATATGAATAATAAAAACAACAATATTTCAATGTTAAGCTCTTAGCAGATCCATATTTTGTTCTATCCATCCAGCAATCTTCAAAAGTTGGTCGAGTATCAATAAGCAGCCGTAACAAATATCTTTCGTGTTGGAGCAGCCTCGGTGCGGAAGAGTTCGCGTTGGCCTTCAGTGAAGCTCGCGCGCCGACACTTTACTGGAGGACGTCCGCCGTCACGAGAGCTCTCAGTCCCTAGTAATGTAATGATAGGACTAGGGACCTAGGACTGTAATGTGATGTTTTAGAGCGCAGCGCCTGCCTGGCATCTCCGCCGCCAGGTCAGCGATCACTTAAGCTTGTTACCTGCCGAGAAGCTCGGGCAACAAGGGTTAGCATAGCACGACCATATGATCCAGAATAGCTGCATCGTCGTCTCCGATCCACAAAAGACCAACAACAACAAACAAATTATTTGTGTAAAAAAACATGAAAAAGAGCTGTGAGCTGTCAGTTCAGACGGCTGTCATTATCTTGGTTTTTTATGTAACTTTTATCCATACGGAAAGGCAAAACCTCTCGCTATACAGCCTTTTCATTCGTAATATGAAGTGTAGGTACATGTTTTCTATTGGATCTTGTATGTAACTAAATATGGATTCAAATATGTTCTTCATTCTAGCGGAATTAGTTCTCCTACGTTGTCTGTCGCGTCACAGAATAACCAATGATTACATGTGTCCGGAACTGTGGCTGCGTTCGGGCAAAGTGCTCCGAGCCATTCTGTGCAAGGAGCAATAAATAGCGTTTTTGCTAACAGAATGACAGCATATCTACTCAGGAAAGAAAATTAGAATAATTAGAACGAGACAATACTAGGGTGAATAATGGCTGTCATTTCATAACTTCGAAAGCGTTGTGACTCACCGAGGACTCACAGGTGAACATCTCATGACTACAGTTCCCAGTTCCATGTACCTACCTCCTCAGCCGTTTTCGCTGACCAAGAACGGTTCAGAAACGCTCGGAATCACTCCTTTTTACTCACTTAAACTACGATTCCACAGCTCAAAATGTACAAAAAATTCGTAAAACTGACAGTTTGTATTCTAATTGCAATCGCAGCTGCAAGTTGCAAAATTTCCGTGCTTGCACTGCGGGCTGGCTTGCGGGATCACTGACTTTCAGAATGACGTCACCGTGCTATTCCCAACTCATGCGCACGTTCAAAATTACGTGCAATTTCAACTGCTTGTATTTACAAAATCACTGTGTATAACCAAACTAAATAAAAAATAATGTTTCCTTATAATTATGCCTTGGGTTTACAACGCGATTCAAATAAGAATGGGACGGAGCTCGTGACTAACTTCACTCGAATTCGCGAGGGAAAGTACGCGGCAACACCGCGGTAAAGTACTGAAGTTTGTGAAGTGAAGTGAGGGCTTTAGCAGTTTGACATTGAAAATGGTGGTGATATTTTCCTATTCTTATTTGAATCGCATTGTACAAAGGTTTTAAACAATAATCACAAACTTGTGTTCTTCTCTATTAGAACACAAACACCATATTCAGAGTGGGCGGACAAACTTTAATACGCGGATTACGTCCGGTCTAAGTCGCAATTTGGATGGTTGGTTTTTTGGATTTTTTTACAGATTACTCTATATACGACTGAAAGTCTATGGACTAGTCATTAATACACACCCTGCATTCCGAATTGCGTACATTGCAAATACCGCAGAGAAAGCGAATACAATGAATATTTGGTGTTCCGAATTGCACGTTATCAAATCGGAACGAATTTGAGCAGACATATCTGTCAGAGCTACCTCATAATGCCTTGTAAGTCTCGAGAGTGGTTATTTCAGGCCTAGAATTGTCTAACTGGACTAATAAACGGCGAAAGGCCATCGTTATTTCAGAATACAAGTGCATACTATCAGATAAACACGCTTAATGACAGCTCGATGACAACCATTTGACAGCGTACGCGGTGCACATTCTCTAAACCGTGAACACTTTGTACGATCTGTGTGCGGTCTATAGTCACGTCCCTAATGTCAAAATGACGTTCACGGGAGTGAATATATAAGCAATTCGGAACGGTCGGATACGCGTATATTGTGAATTCTCCGCAATGTACGCATTTCGGAACGCAGTGCCAGTTTCCCGAAAATGTGTATAGTTTCTTTAAGTCTGTGGTAAATGAGAACCCCGTACCACCCCTTATAGTCTGTGCCCGTACAAGGAGATGGCGTCAGATGGCGTCCATCTTTGTGAATTGCTTTCGGTTGTTCTTATTATAATGAAAATAAGTAGAAGTTTGTGTTTTGTGTCGCATTTTGTCAGCAGAGGTTTGCTAGCTTGCCTAGTGCGAGCGTTAATTCAGTTCAGTCCGGAGAATATAGTGTTTGTTCGTGCTGCGCATGGGGATTGTGAGAAAATGTCGACCAAAGGCGCTGAAGATACATAGGCCGAATACCGCGCGAGGATCGCGCCAGGACGCCCCGCCTGAAGACCGGTCAGCGGAAACAGGCACGCCACGTGCCCAAAACGAACCCGACCGTAGATGGACCCGTACTTGCATGGTTAATACCACACATCATTTTATCGTCATTATTTAGACTACAACCTACATGAACTAGGTATCATGCCAGTTCATTCCTTTTATGACAGGGCTACATTGAACTGTATGGAAAACAGACATATTTCCTTTAATGTGATGGTATCATTAACGCGAGCAGGATTTTAGCACCTATGGTCAGTCCGTAAGCATCAGAAAATTTCGCCTCCCATACAAACGTAGTTTACTAATAATTTGAAAATCACTGTTCCAACTTACTTGAAATTTGGTACCTAATATTAGGCTACAAATATCCATGTCTGCATGTCTTTGTTTTTTCGATAAATTTATTCTGGGTCAAACCAGAGAGAAATCAAAACTTGTATGAAAATTTTCTTTTTGCTTTCATTTAATTCAGTTTGCATTTTTCAAAAAAACAAAAGCATGCAGACACAGATATTTGTTACCTGATATTGGATATTAAATATAAATTTAATTGGAATAGCGGTTTCCAAATGATTAGTAAACTACGTTTGTATGGGGAGCATAGCTTACGGGCCGTTCTTAAGAAATAAGAAGTTAAGTGTGGAATCTGAACCACAAACAACTTATTCCTTTGCCGCTTCTTATGATGATATTTTCAACCTGTCGGAACCCAAATGTCACGTTTTGTGACCTTAGAAAAATAATCTTAAACTATGTAGATTCACTTAACATATGTTTAGGTAAATGACCTGAGCCGGTAGTCTCAGTTGTCACCTAAATTGGCGTTTACGCCAAACCGATCGACTGGCGTTTTCAAATGTATGGAGAAAATGAAAAGCGCGCGCGCGCAGTGGTCGTTAAGCGAACTAACATTTGCGAGTCTGAGTTGGATTTGACAGCTTACTCAACGTTGCCGTAAATACGTCGCCGTTGCCGTTTACGTAGACTCCGTGTTTTCATACAAATTGGAAGTCTGAGTTTGACTTTGACAGCTTGAATTAGTAAAACACAGAATATCTTGTATAAACTAACTTCGGAGTTACGTAAACGCCAATTTTGGTGAGAACTGAGACTACCGGCTCTGAAACCTGATATCTTAAGGTTATTGAAAGGTTGGTTTTAACTGAAATTGGGTCGGTGAATACAAATTTGTTCAAAATCACGCATTGATACATCTTGGTAGTTTTTGAACAAAAAAATATGTGGGTAGTTCTTCGGTATTTCAGTTCAGATAAGATTTTTTTTTCGCAATTTTTTTTTTAATTTAAGTGTTGATATCAATTACATGTGTTCTTAACAACAAAATGTGTATGTTCCAAAACCGGGCCAGATAGTTTGCATATTTTGCACATTTTATGGATGCCAGAGGAAAATAGTGCGCAGAGGAGTGACAAAGTGACAGAGTAGTGACAATTTGGCCAGAGGAGTGACTTTGGTCTTTAACAATAGTTTAAAATAGTTAAATTTGACAACATATTGTTTTAAAAAACGTTTACTAGCAGTGAAATTATCAATTTTCCGAAACTAAATTACAATTTTTGTTAGTTAAAATAAATAAAAAATGACAATTTCTGTCATGGAACCAAAACAATACGACAAATTCTAGCATAAAACAAAATTATAATAACAATTTATGTTATGAAACTATATCAAAATGACAAATTCTGGCAAGACACTAATCACAATCAGGAACACAAGTGGTATATTATCATTTCTGTGTTAAAATTACATTCATTGCTCGAAAATATCAACCGATTTCTTAAACTTTAGAAACACTCTCTCGCCGCTGACTACTAGACTAGGTTGAGGGAGTTTTGGAAGTAAATCTTCTATTGGTACTAATCCCTTGTCTTCGTCATTTACTTTGAACACAGTTGCATTAGCATCGCATACTTTAAGGAATTGGATAAGTATTTCTCCGTCGTCATCTTCACTTCCACAGCACATACCCACATACCGATATTCCGATTTCTTTTGTTTGAATTTGACCAAGACATAATCGCCATCTTTGTATGTAAATTTAGAAGGGCCTGGAACATCTCTGTCTGAATCAGAATAGACATCAGCCACGCTCAGACGACCGCCATGATCAAGTGGATACATCATTTTTCCAAGGTTGTAATGCGAACAATTCTCAGAACAGAAACAGCTTAAACTTTTCATTGTGATTCTATTTGGCATCAGTGTAGTGCCTTGCACTTGATGAACTTTTAAGGTACCGGAAAATGGTTTTATACATGATTTCTTGCCTTCAATGAGTGCCGCTGTTAGTTGAATATCGTTATCGGTAATTATGAACGTTTTTATGCCGTCGCAGTTGTTCTCAATTGCTTTAGCAAAATCAGTGATGGACGAAATATCTTTACCAGTTGCGACTAGTTTATCGGCAGTTCTCTTGCACACAGCCCCTACACCGTCAGGGGCTCCCTTGCCATGACCTGCCTCGTGGTAGTTCCAAGTGTAGTAACATATATTTGGATAGATGTTCTGCAACAAACAGGCCAGGAAAAAGAACATGTACTTATTACGATACTGCGTCACGGGACCATCACTTAAGAAATGTACATTTTCAATAGTGAACGGCAGCGAGTGCAGCACAGGTTGTAGGTGAGCCATTATCGCTGAAACATTGTGGTTTAGATTCGTTGATATGGTGCAGAAGCAATCTGTGGATTCTTTTGTGTACACCACGACCGTGTGCAGGCTTAGTTGCGTCCGAGACGATTTTTTTGTTTTTGGATCTTCAATTTCTTCGACAGCAGCAATCCATTTTTTGTGTTTGATTAAGGTTGAATTATCAAACTCTTTGCATGTCAGGGTATGGCGATTACAATCTGTACAATTTCTTGACAAACATTGCTCGTTGTATCGGTCACAACATAGGTTTACGAGCAGCATCTGGTGATTACTTGTGGACAAAATGTTTGCTTGGCTTAAACTTTGTAGCGTTAGGTCCATGTTTCATGGATAGTGCAAAGGCACGTGTCACACTCGTTGACATGTGGTTCCACTATCCAAAATGGTCGCAATTTACAAAAAAGTGAGTAGCTGATTTTCTTTTCTTTTGAAACAAGGAACTTTTTATGTAAATTTTTCATGTTGTCCAGTAGCAGTCTCTTCTGTTTTCTTTCTTTCTTTCTAGTTATACAATCTCTTTTACCGGGACACAATCTACTGTTACAGTCTTCTTCTAGAAAATTAACAACTTGTTGTTTTGTTTCTTCACTGGTTTTATCAATTCTTCTCTTTCGGCTTAGGTCCAACAAGCTCTCTCTACCGGGTCGCGTAGCTTTAATGTTCATATTATCAAAAACATTGAATTTTTTTGTTATTTTGCCACTCACAACTCTTCTAAACAACTTGTTTTCCTTGTCAGATTTTACACTTTTCAAGTTTTCTTTCAATTGCTCTTTAAGAACCTCCCCAAAAAGTAACCTTTTTTTTACTTGATTCGCATCCATCTTTTCGACCATTTTGTAACTTGTATTCGGTGTAAGATTTTCTTTATTTTTTTTAAACCTAAACATTTTTTTCTTATAACATCTAACTTCCTTTTTCAGTCTTTCTATTTCTTCTTGTTGTTTTAATATTAAGCGGTTTCTAGTTCTACGTTGTCTTTCGGATCGCTTTCTGGCTGCCTCAATTCTGTTATCTACTGGCTGTAGTGGCGGCATTTCTTCATCAGAGCAAGGTGGTGTAGCAGGAGCAACAGATGGATTTTGGAGATCAATACGAGCCCTTTGCTTTCTATTTTTTTCGGCCCATACCTTTCTTATCGCACGTTGTTCTCTGGGGGTCATATTTTTTATTGATTTAGCCGTTCGCTTTTTCTTCTTATTTAGGTTGCACTTCCTTTCCTTTTCCTGTAATTGAGCATGCTTAACAGGATCATTTTTAGGCGCTGATACCGCAATCGTTCAGCTATTCTCTTCTTTTCTAACCTTTCTTCACGAGTTTGTTTTTTTTTGTTTTCGCTATATTCCTTGTCTATCGTTTTACCTATAACAAAATGTTAATAGTAATAAAATGTATGCATACACAAAATAAAAACGAGTCACATTATTATAGTTGTCCCTCCCCTGGCGAAATTGTCTCTCTGGCACAAACAAAGCCACAGGAGAGACGCCAGAGGAGTGACAGATTTACACAAATCACGAAATATCACCAAACATACTACTCAAATCGTTTTAGCAATTAGTTTATGTAAATAAAGAATCCAAATGTCTTGATAGGTTATCACTGTAAAAGCGACATTTTTGTATTGATTTATTTATGCTTACCAGAAGAAAGACCACCTTCACCAAGACATAACCTCACTTCTAAGCAACATGCGGCTGACTGAGATTTACACTGTCAAACAGAACACATTTCGTAGTCTGCTGCTAACTTCACGACAAGCCAGTATTGCTAACCTGTCAAAAGCTATCGTTTTCAACGTTTTTGCGGGAGTTTTTAAATTCGGAAAAATGCCAGAGGAAGAGACGTGTAACCAAAGGACGCTTATAAAAACGAAAAAAAATCGACTAAAATGTTATTTTTCGTGTATTATTGTTTAGAAAATCAATAAGGGAATTAATAACAGTTAAAAATAATTAGGCTTAGACAGGAACAAGTTGAACGTTTTGAATTTACTGAACTTTTTCTCAAGCAATCTGATGAAAAGACGAGCCAGAGTAGTGACATAATCGTGACTTTATTTTTTTTCGGAAATAAATTTTATTATTTTTCAAGTGTATGTGTAGGTTAAACAATACATAGATTTCTACTTATATAATTTTTTTGGACATTCTAATATTTAAAACACAAACGATATGATTGAATACTCTCTTAAATCGAATACCGTAGAACGACCCATGTAAGCTTATTTTTCTACACAGGCAGTAATATTTACACTTATTTTTCATGATGCGGAAGCACCCACATTCTTTTATTTAACATGCATTATTATCAAAGCTTTTCCAGCAACTACGGCAACAAGAGTAACATCGTCCATCACCAACAAATTGCTCCACTAATGGTCAATGGTCGCCGATAACATGGGTTGCCGGAAATTGCTGGATATTGTCGTGACGTCTAAATCACCATACATACCTTGAAGTGGAGCAATCTTGCAGGGTTCCTTTAGGAAAGAATTTAGCCTTCATTTCCTTAGTTGTTAATAAATGTAAAGGTAAAAATAAATCCGTTTAGCATGTGTGGTATGTAAATAACCTTATTGCATTTTCGAAGCTTACAGATTTTTTTTAACCTAAAAATTATTTAATCATCATTTTGTCGTTAACAGTGAAGGAAAACATCCTGAGGAAATTCACCTGACCCTACATATACTAATTAGAACTGTTTCTGTTTTTAGCCATTCAGCTCACTCAAAATAACAGCAGGGTGAAATCTAACTTTTGTGATTACCGATATGTTATCAAGGTAAATGTACATTTTGATACTTACTAAATTCTGTTTTATCAAATATTCTAAGCCCTATTTTCAGAAAATATGCACATAAAGTATAAATTGCAAGTAATGCATATTTTATGGAGTTTTGGAACATATTGTGACACAAGAAGCGTGCCCAATATACTCAAATTGAAAATTCAATAAAATTTCAAAATTAAATTGATGGTTAGGAGGATAATGAGATGATCGAGGTCCATACAATGGCTCGTCATAATTCCTTAGTCAAATTAATAAATATTTTTCTGAAATTTTGCACATTAAAAAAAAACCAACTGAGAGCTACGTCTCTACATTTTGATTTTTTTGATAACTAAACTCTTATATATATATATGTATAGGCTCTTAAACATTTTTATACAAATCTTTAGAAGCTTATGTAATGGATTTAAGATAAGTTATCAAAAGAAACAAAACCTACAGACGTAACTCTCAATTGATTTATTGAATGTGCAATATTACGAAAAAAAAATCTTAATTTAACTGACAAAAGAGGTACAAGTTCATATTCGAAAGAAACTTAGGTGGTATGCAAGGATTTCTCCTTTATTGTATTGTTTTGGTGTGACAACTTTAAGTTGGACTCTAACCAATCGTTTCAGTGCAACATGACCCACACCCTCCACTCCAAAAATTTAAATGAGTTATCCTTGGGGTAGCCTAGCCAAGACTGTATGGGAAGAAGACAAGTAGAAAAATATAGAATTATAGGTTTTTTTGCCATTATGTATTTACAATAATTATTTATGTTGTTCGTGGAGTGAAAGTAAAATAGGTTTCTTATGGAATCTGTTTCATGGCCTCCTGGTTGTAGAACTGCCATCGCCGAGAGGTAACCAGCGCGGTTCGGAGGCGCTGCCGGTGCAGTTACCCGCTCAGGATGCATGATGATCGATGATGACGGTAAACCGTTTGACCGCTGCTGCGTATGGGTTCTTGCTCCACGTTTTTACAGGTTAGTACCAAATTGTACAGAGATGTTGGGCCGGGTTATGGCTGATGAAAAAGTGAGCAAGGCAAAACCACCGTACTATAAAAAAAAAAAATCTTGTTGGTAGACGCTCCACAATCACAGTGGATCAGCATCTGTTACAAGGAGTAAGGAGTTTAAATAGCATTGGCCCAGGGGCAAAGAACACTGGCAGTTAAAAAAACAGCCTTTGTGTCTTTGTGAAACCGGATGAAAGAAGGATATTTTATGTATCCGCATTAACAGGGTTAAATGGAGGTTTGAAATGGAATACTGACATCAGGATGGCTGTATTGGGAGACGCTGGGTTGGGTGCTGGTATGTGAACCTGAACTGAATTTCTGAACTCCTGTACATTTACCACTCAACCAACTCACACACTCTTTGACCATTCGATATGCTTAGTGACTATTGGATATTTAGACAATTTGTAATAGAGGTATTCATCTCCAGCTGGCAGCAGTATCAGTCATTAATATAGTGTTAATTGCATAATTTCAGATTTATCTTTACAACGTTTTATAGTACACAATTCTGCTCATAGATATACGACAACGCAAACACGGACATTATTGTCTAATTAAGGATGTCTGCATATGTTGGGAAATCAGATTTTGATATTTTTTAAACAAAGTCAAGTTTTGTGGAACTTCTGCTTGTATGTTTGATTGCATTATAACTTAGGACTTCCAGCTGGAGTTCGGGGTAAGCTTCGATTTTCAGCTAACTGAAAATCGAGAGGAAAACACATTTTTACTGGACATGGATGCCTACTACCACCCACCATCATATTAGCCCTGGACTGCCTTCTTGACGCCATTATTTTTATTTATTAGTAGGCTACATTGAACTTGATGGAAAACACGGACAATTTGTCATTGAAGTTTCGACCATCTTTACATCCAAAGCGATGGTACCAACCCGGGCCTAGTAGGGGCTAGGGTAGTACTCGGAAAATGAGAGACTCTTGTAATGCTATTGAAAAATACAATTTCTTTTTTTGGCAATTCTTTCAGCACCTTTGCAGTTATAAGGTCAAAACCTGGGGCTTTATGCGGATCTATTTGATGGATGACTCAACAGTTTCTTTGTTGTGGCTACGGTTATTAGAATACCTTCATCTAGGTTTTGCTCCGAATTGCGCTCAAACGCTGAATGTGGATACAGTTGGACTGAATTGCGCTGACAATGCTCTGAAACGCAGTATTGCATAACATTTAAAATATATTAAATTTTATAATATTATGTAATAGGTATGACATGACGATGACATCATCGTTCAAGTGCGGTGCTCATGGCTAGGCCGTGAGCGCCGTCAGCGGCAGCCATAGATCGCATGCCAAATTTGACTTTGACACTGCAACAAGAGGACACAGAATATAAAATAAACCACGTTACCCCTTTCGCTCGCCCTTTAGTTACATTAACTGTCTCCATTGACTTTCTACGATTTCACCTGTCTGCCAAATTATATGTCTAGCAACATCTCAAAATCACTTTAATCATCACTTTTGATCATCACAACAAAGTTCGAGTCATCACTTTGGTTTAGTTTGTATATGCCCCGGAAGAGAATGCATCGACTTTTTCTTTTTCTTTGTCACTTCTCGCCCATTGGCCGCCTGCTTGCTGTAGGAGGGCAGTTGCAACTTGTGGATGTTTGAGGTGCTTGGTTGCTTTCCAAAGCGAAGTAATGGTCTTTTGCTGTAGCGGTAAGAGCTTCTATGCTTTGCTGTGTTGCCTTATTTTTAACTTGGCTTAGGAAAACATTCTATCAATCCTTTTCATATGTAATAGTTTATGCGTGACGCGCTTACTGAGGGAGGGGATGACCTCTCTGGCCTGCCTGCAGTCTACCAGAACTTTTCATGCGGTATTGTATTGCATCTTTGTTCTTTCCTGAAACCAGTTTTTAATTTGGCTGAAGGGTAAAGGTACAATGGGTTCTGGACCTGTCGGTACTGTGCTGGGTCCTCTTTTGGCCAGTTCGTCTACCAGTGAACCACTGTGTCCCTATATCCATTGTAGAATTGTTCGGTTTGTTTTTTGCAACTTATTCCAGGGCATAATGATTATATTATTACTCCTACACGTTCAGTACAGCCCCTAGTTTACTTTTCTGTTTTTTAGTGCATATAGAACGCACACTCTGTTTTTAATCTGGTAGTCACACATATTTCTGTTTTTTTTGGTTCTGCCACCTTGATAATGCCCATGCATTCTGCCTGGAATATGGAGTTGAGAGCGCCTAGGGTTGTTGAGATGTTGATGTTCACATCCCGGAAGAAGGCACCTGCCCCAGTTCCTTTCTCTGTCATTGATCTATCTGTATAGATTCTAATTTCCTTCACCCCAGATTGGTCAGTGTCTCCTTCAATTAGTTGGATGTCATAGTGTTTCACAAAGATGTGGTTTATAGGAATTCTGTCACTTATTGCTGCGAGCATGGGTTGGTCCTTCAAGGCCTCTTCCATGATCCGTGTATGTGGAGTTCGATAGCTTTGTTTCCACAATCCTGCAGCTCTTAGCTTGAAAGCTGACATGGCTGCTTCCTGCTGTACGTGTAGGTGTAAGGGTTGCAGGTTGAACATGACTCCCAGTGCCTGCGTGGGGGTTGTACGCATGTAGCCTGTCGTGGCTACACATGCGAGGCGTTGGAAACTTTGTAATTTAGCCTTCACGGTGATCAGATCTGTTATTGGCCACAATGCTATTGCTCCATATGCTATAATTGCGCGGATTACAGCAGTATGCAGCAAGCGTGTTATAGGGGGTTTTAGGCCCCTGCTCTTCCCTAGCATTCTCTTGTATTGCCAGAAAGATATTCACACCTTCTATATACAAAATAAACACGTCAAAGTGTTTGTTCTAGTTCAGCTTACCCTCAAGGATTACTCCCAGGTATTTGACTTCAGTTGAGATTTCTAATTTTGTACCAAAGTACCTCGGCAGGTCCATGTCTGCTAACTTTCTCTTGTTCAGAACTAGTTCTGTCTTGTTTGGATTTAAGAGTCTGTTCTATCCACACCGGTCTTCCACGATTCTTAGGGCTGATCTCATAATATTACAAAGTAGTTTTTTCTGATTTGCCGCTGATCAAAATCGTGATGTCATCGGCGTGCACCACAGTTGTATAGCCACATTCGTTCAGGCGCTTGAGGTCCCATCCTTGTTAGTTAGTAAGTTAGTTGGGCAAAATATTTTCCGCGCTAAGTCTTCTTCACAGAGAGGCCATTCTGCGTAACAAAAGTGACTATTTGAGCCATCCAAGCTCGTCCCGGAAGCCCAGCATACCCTTTACATTCCCACACGCCTCTGTAAGGGATCCCAGTGCTCCCAGAGTCTGCGCCCGTTGGTCGGTCACACTCTTGCACTCCAACAGTACATGGGCGGTTGTTTCCGTTGTCTCCATGCAGCCACGACAAAGAGGGCTGTCCGTTACCCCCAGGTTAAGGAGGTGTTTGTTGAGTAAACCATGTCCTGTCATTGTTTCCGCCATTGTGCGTGGATCATTTCTATTCAGATGCAAAAGCTTGTGCGTGAGTCGCTTATTGAGGGATGAGATGACCTCTCTAGCCTTCCTGCAATCTACCAGGTGTTTCCATCCTGTATTGTGAAGCATCTTTTTAAATTGACTAAGTTGTATAGGCACGCACTATCGGTTCTGGGCCCGTTAGTACTGTACTGGATCCTCTTTTGGCCATTTCATCTGCAGCGTCATTCCCCACAGAGCCACTGTGTTCTCTTATCCACTGCAGAGTTACATGATTGTTTTTCGCTACTTCGTCTAGGGCGCAATGACATTCTAGAATTAAGCCCGAGATAACTTTGTTGTTTTTCAGTGCGTTTAATCAAATCAAATCAAATCAAATCAAATCCTTTATTTACTTTTTTGGCCATACAGCATAGTAAATAGTATTTAAGATAAATAAATAATTTAAGTATTTCAACATAGAAATAAAATTTTCAAACAGAAAATTTTAAACACATGAAATTAACAGTACATTTAGTACAGATGCGCTATCTGAGATAATTCTAATCTGATAGTCATGCATCTTTCTGGTTTTGATTGCCTCTGCGGCTCGAGTTATTCCCACACATTCTGCCTAAAATATGGTGTTAAAGGCGCCTAGGGTTGTTGAGATGTTAATGTTCGCATCTCGGGAGAAGACACCCGCTCCAGTTCCCGACTTTGTTTTGATCTATAGTTTAGTGCAATTTTATAGAGACCCAGCCATGAGAGCCCCAGCACCCTTCGAGAATGACCGCCAAATTGTCCGCACACAGTCGCGGACAGTTAGACCTCATATCTGAGGGCCCGTACACTATCCGCAACCTGTGGACGCGTTCGGTGACAGATGCCAATGCCACCGCCAATATCATACTCTCGTCGAATGTTGGTTGCACTTCGAGACGTCGGGAAATGCACGTAACACAGGGAGGCCATTGTGCGTAACAAAAGAGACTCTGTGAGCTATCCCAGCTGATCCCAGAAGTGCAGCATACCCTTTAAATTCTCATAGGCCTCTGTTAGGGATCCACACTCCAACAGTACATGGGAGGTTCTTTCCGTTGTGTCTATGCAGCCACCACATAGAGGGCTGTCAGTAACCCCCCAAACTGTCGAGGTGTTTGTTGAGCGAATAATGTTTTATTATCGTTCCCACCATTGTGCGTTGATCATTCCTTTTCAGATGCAATAGCTTGTGCGTGAAGTGCTTATTGAGGGATGGGACGACCTCTGGCCTGCCTGCAGCCTACCAAGCATTTCCATCCGGTAGTATGAAGCATCTTAGTTCTATCCTGTAGCCAGTTTTTGAATTGAATGAGGGGTATAGTCTCTATCGGTTCTGGATCCGTTATACAGTACTGGGTCCTTTTTAGGCCATTTCGTCTGCAGCGTTATTGCCTAAGGAGCCACTGTGTCCTCTTATTTACTGCAGAGTTACATGATTGTTTCTCGCTACTTATTCTAGGGCGCAATAACATTCTAGAATTAGGCCCGAGTTAAATTTGTTATTTAATACAGATGTGCTGTCTGAGATCATTCATATCTGTTTTTTTATTTCCTCTGTAGCTCGAGTTATTCCCACGAATTCTGCCTGAATAGATATTTATGGCTCATACCATACCTGCATTCATGACATAGCCCTCTACACCACATTAAAATTAGGTGGCATGCCAGGACATTTTTATATTGCGCTTGCATTTTTGCATTATTTATACTTAGGCTTCAGTGCAGCATCTCTGGCTACCGTTAATGTGTAAGATGTATCCGTCTTCTTTCTTCATATCTCATTAACTAAGGACAGACATATCTTAATAAAGTCATTAACGTTAACCAGCGATGGTGCACTCCAGCCTTACTGTGCTGTATGTATATTAACAATACTAATGTGTTGCAATTCACAGGTGGAGGGGACAAGATGGTTCCGGCAATTTCGGAATTATCATGCTGGGTGACGAACCTGTTTTTTTATTCTTTTAAAATTTAGCTAGTTACAAAATCACAGAAAAGAAGAACTGTTTCAAAACTTATCTGGATATTCTACTGGAATACATCACAGGCTGGCTCTACACGATTACAGGTCGACTCATTTTTTTTAATTAATCGAACAGAAATACATTGTGCCACATGTACGTGTTTCTATCCACGCTTATACTTAGCAAGGAACATGTAGCCGTGGTACATGTTTTGTTTTGCGGACTATTGCTGAGCTATCGAGATTGAACTTTCATATTTGAACAATGGAATATTATAGTGGAATCGGTTTCCAGCTACAATATATTCCAAAGATGTTATTCGAGCACAGGCTACATCTTCCTCAGCACTGAACCGCTTGGTTTGTAAACCTGACTACTCTGCCAACAAACATTGTATCCTAATAGAGCACTATATTGAACTGGATGTTCTTTGATCATTGCTACATTAAATTGTATGTTTGGGGATGGATTAGATTGAACTCCCTATTTTACGAGCTGTTAATGGAGTCCCATCTATTTTAACTGTACTATTTGAGTCCATCTATTTTCAGTGTATGTTATTTGAGAATGGCTACATTGAACTGGATTTTATTTGATCACGGCAAAATTAAAATGGGTGTTTTTTTATCATGGGTATGTTGAACTGGATATTATTAATGCACAGCTACATTGAACTAGTTTTCTTTTAAACACGGCTACGTAGAGATGGATATATTTTGAGCATAGCTGCATTGAGATGGATGTTATTTGAGCACACAGCTTCAATGACAAGGATGTTATTTGTTCACAGCTACATTGAACAGGATGTCATTAATGAACAGCTACATTGAACTGATTTTCTTTTAAGCACGGCTACATTGAGATAGATTTTATTTGAGTACGATTACATTGAGATGGATGTTATTTGAGCACACAGCTACATTGAACTGATTTTCTTTAAGGCATGGCTACATTGAGTTAGATTTTATTTGAGTACGATAACATTGAGATGGATGTTATTTGAACTCACAGCTACATTGAACTGGTTTTCTTTTAAGCACGGCTACGTTGAGATGGATTTTATTTGAGTACGATTACATTGAGATGTATGTTATTTGAGCAATTACATTGAGATAGATGTTATTTGAGCACTCAGCTACATTGAACTGATTTTCTTTAAGGCACGGCTACATTGATATAGATTGACTTGAGTACGATTACATTGAGATGGATATTAATTGAGCACACAGCTACATTGAACTGATTTTCCTTAAGGCACGGCTATATCGAGATGGATTCTGATTGAGCACACAGCTACATTGAACTGATTTTTTTAAGGCACGGTTACATTGATATGGATTCTATTTGAGTACGATTACATTGAGATGGATTCTAATTGAGCACACAGCTACATTGAACTGATTTTCTTTTAAGCACAGCCACATTGAGATGGATTTTATTTGAGTACGATTGCATTGAGATGAATGTTATTTGAGCACACAGCTACATTGAACTGATTTTCTTGAAGGCACGGCTACATTGAGATGGATATTTTTTGAGTACGACTACATTGAGATGGATGTTATTTGAGCTCACAGCTACATTGAACTGATTTTCTTTTAAGCACGGCTTTGTTGAGATGGATTTTATTTGAGTACGATTACATTGAGATGGATATTAATTGAGCACGCAGCTACATTGAACTGGATTAATTTTAAGCACGGCTACATTGAGATGGATTTTATTTCAGTACGATTACATTGAGATGTATGTTATCTGAGCAATTACATTGAGATAGATGTTATTTGAGCACTCAGCTACATTGAACTGATTTTCTTTAAGGCACGGCTACATTGAGATAGATTGACTTGAGTACGATTACATTGAGATGGATATTAATTGAGCACGCAGCTACATTGAACTGGATTTATTTTAAGCACGGCTACATTGAGATGGATTTTATTTGAGTACGATTACATTGAGATGGATGTTATTCGAGCACACAGCTACATTGAACTTATTTTCTTTAAGGCACGGCTACATGGAGATGGATTTTATTTGAGTACGATTACATTGAGATGGATATTAATTGAGCACGCAGCTACATTGAACTCGATTGATTTTAAGCACGGCTACATTGAGATGGATTTTATTTCAGTACGATTACATTGAGATGTATGTTATTTGAGCAATTACATTGGGATAGATGTTATTTGAGCACTCAGCTATATTGAACTGATTTTCTTTAAGGCACGGCTACAGTGAGATGGATCTTATTTGAGCATACAGCTACATTGAACTGATTTTTTTAAGGCACGGCTACATTGAGATGGATATTATTTGAGTACGATTACATTGAGATGGATATTAATTGAGCACGCAGCTACATTGAACTGGATTTATTTTAAGCACGGCTACATTGAGATTGATTTTATTTGAGTACGATTACATTGAGATGGATATTAATTGAGCACGCAGCTACATTGAACTGGATTGATTTTAAGCACGGCTACATTGAGATTGATTTTATTTGAGTACGATTACATTGAGATGGATATTAATTGAGCACGCAGCTACATTGAACTGGATTGATTTTAAGCACGGCTACATTGAGATGGATTTTATTTGAGTACGATTACATTGAGATGTATGTTATCTGAGCAATTACTTTGAGATAGATGTTATTTGAGCACTCAGCTACATTGAACTGATTTTCTTTAAGGCATGGCTACATTGAGATAGATTTACTTGAGTACGATTACATTGAGATGGATATTAATTGAGCACGCAGCTACATTGAACTGATTTTCTTTAAGGCACGGCTACATGAAGATGGATTTTATTTGAGTACGATTACATTGAGATGGATATTAATTGAGCACGCAGCTACATTGAACTGGATTTATTTTAAGCACGGCTACATTGAGATGGATTTTATTTGAGTACGATTACATTGAGATGGATGTTATTCGAGCACACAGCTACATTGAACTTATTTTCTTTAAGGCACGGCTACATGGAGATGGATTTTATTTGAGTACGATTACATTGAGATGTATGTTATTTGAGCACGCAGCTTCATTGAACTCGATTGATTTTAAGCACGGCTACATTGAGATGGATTTTATTTCAGTACGATTACATTGAGATGTATGTTATTTGAGCAATAACATTGGGATGGATATTAATTGAGCACGCAGCTACATTGAACTGGATTTATTTTAAGCACGGCTACATTGAGATTGATTTTATTTGAGTACGATTACATTGAGATGGATATTAATTGAGCACGCAGCTACATTGAACTGGATTGATTTTAAGCACGGCTATATTGAGATGGATTTTATTTGAGTACGATTACATTGAGATGTATGTTATCTGAGCAATTACATTGAGATAGATGTTATTTGAGCACTCAGCTACATTGAACTGATTTTCTTTAAGGCATGGCTACATTGAGATAGATTTACTTGAGTACGATTACATTGAGATGGATATTAATTGAGCACGCAGCTACATTGAACTGGATTTATTTTAAGCACGGCTACATTGAGATGGATTTTATTTGAGTACGATTACATTGAGATGGATGTTATTCGAGCACACAGCTACATTGAACTTATTTTCTTTAAGGCACGGCTACATGGAGATGGATTTTATTTGAGTACGATTACATTGAGATGTATGTTATTTGAGCACGCAGCTACATTGAACTCGATTGATTTTAAGCACGGCTACATTGAGATGGATTTTATTTCAGTACGATTACATTGAGATGTATGTTATTTGAGCAATTACATTGGGATGGATATTAATTGAGCGCGCAGCTACATTGAACTGGATTTATTTTAAGCACGGCTACATTGAGATTGATTTTATTTGAGTACGATTACATTGAGATGGATATTAATTGAGCACGCAGCTACATTGAACTGGATTGATTTTAAGCACGGCTATATTGAGATGGATTTTATTTGAGTACGATTACATTGAGATGTATGTTATCTGAGCAATTACATTGAGATAGATGTTATTTGAGCACTCAGCTACATTGAACTGATTTTCTTTAAGGCACGGCTACATTGAGATAGATTGACTTGAGTACGATTACATTGAGATGGATATTAATTGAGCACGCAGCTACATTGAACTGGATTTATTTTAAGCACGGCTACATTGAGATGGATTTTATTTGAATACGATTACATTGAGATGGATGTTATTCGAGCACACAGCTACATTGAACTTATTTTCTTTAAGGCACGGCTACATGGAGATGGATTTTATTTGAGTACGATTACATTGAGATGGATATTAATTGAGCACGCAGCTACATTGAACTCGATTGATTTTAAGCACGGCTACATTGAGATGGATTTTATTTGAGTACGATTACATTGAGATGTATGTTATCTGAGCAATTACTTTGAGATAGATGTTATTTGAGCACTCAGCTACATTGAACTGATTTTCTTTAAGGCATGGCTACATTGAGATAGATTTACTTGAGTACGATTACATTGAGATGGATATTAATTGAGCACGCAGCTACATTGAACTGATTTTCTTTAAGGCACGGCTACATGAAGATGGATTTTATTTGAGTACGATTACATTGAGATGGATATTAATTGAGCACGCAGCTACATTGAACTGGATTTATTTTAAGCACGGCTACATTGAGATGGATTTTATTTGAGTACGATTACATTGAGATGGATGTTATTCGAGCACACAGCTACATTGAACTTATTTTCTTTAAGGCACGGCTACATGGAGATGGATTTTATTTGAGTACGATTACATTGAGATGTATGTTATTTGAGCACGCAGCTACATTGAACTCGATTGATTTTAAGCACGGCTACATTGAGATGGATTTTATTTCAGTACGATTACATTGAGATGTATGTTATTTGAGCAATTACATTGGGATGGATATTAATTGAGCACGCAGCTACATTGAACTGGATTTATTTTAAGCACGGCTACATTGAGATTGATTTTATTTGAGTACGATTACATTGAGATGGATATTAATTGAGCACGCAGCTACATTGAACTGGATTGATTTTAAGCACGGCTATATTGAGATGGATTTTATTTGAGTACGATTACATTGAGATGTATGTTATCTGAGCAATTACATTG
Source organism: Incurvaria masculella (assembly GCA_946894095.1). Taxonomy (NCBI): domain Eukaryota; kingdom Metazoa; phylum Arthropoda; class Insecta; order Lepidoptera; family Incurvariidae; genus Incurvaria; species Incurvaria masculella. Next base: position 18,570,370 of record OX335653.1, on the reverse strand, counting down.
AGATAGATGTTATTTGAGCACTCAGCTACATTGAACTGATTTTCTTTAAGGCATGGCTACATTGAGATAGATTTACTTGAGTACGATTACATTGAGATGGATATTAATTGAGCACGCAGCTACATTGAACTGATTTTCTTTAAGGCACGGCTACATGAAGATGGATTTTATTTGAGTACGATTACATTGAGATGGATATTAATTGAGCATGCAGCTACATTGAACTGGATTGATTTTAAGCACGGCTACATTGAGATGGATTTTATTTCAGTGCGATTACATTGAGATGGATTTTATTGGAGTACGATTACATTGAGATGGATGTTATTCGAGCACACAGCTACATTGAACTGATTTTCTTTAAGGCACGGCTACATGGAGATGGATTTTATTTGAGTATGATTACATTGAGATGGATATTAATTGAGCACGCAGCTACATTGAACTGGATTAATTTTAAGCACGGCTACATTGAGATAGATTTTATTTGAGTACGATTGCATTGAGATGAATGTTATTTGAGCACACAGCTACATTGAACTGATTTTCTTGAAGGCACGGCTACATTGAGATGGATATTTTTTGAGTACAACTACATTGAGATGGATGTTATTTGAGCTCACAGCTACATTGAACTGATTTTCTTTAAGGCACGGCTACATTGAGATAGATTGACTTGAGTACGATTACATTGAGATGGATATTAATTGAGCACGCAGCTACATTGAACTGGATTAATTTTAAGCACGGCTACATTGAGATGGATTTTATTTGAGTACGATTACATTGAGATGGATGTTATTCGAGCACACAGCTACATTGAACTGATTTTCTTTAAGGCACGGCTACATGGAGATGGATTTTATTTGAGTACGATTACATTGAGATGGATATTAATTGAGCACGCAGCTACATTGAACTGGATTTATTTTAAGCACGGCTACATTGAGATGGATTTTATTTGAGTACGATTACATTGAGATGGATGTTATTCGAGCACACAGCTACATTGAACTTATTTTCTTTAAGGCACGGCTACATGGAGATGGATTTTATTTGAGTACGATTACATTGAGATGGATATTAATTGAGCACGCAGCTACATTGAACTCGATTGATTTTAAGCACGGCTACATTGAGATGGATTTTATTTCAGTACGATTACATTGAGATGTATGTTATTTGAGCAATTACATTGGGATAGATGTTATTTGAGCACTCAGCTATATTGAACTGATTTTCTTTAAGGCACGGCTACAGTGAGATGGATCTTATTTGAGCATACAGCTACATTGAACTGATTTTTTTAAGGCACGGCTACATTGAGATGGATATTATTTGAGTACGATTACATTGAGATGGATATTAATTGAGCACGCAGCTACATTGAACTGGATTTATTTTAAGCACGGCTACATTGAGATTGATTTTATTTGAGTACGATTACATTGAGATGGATATTAATTGAGCACGCAGCTACATTGAACTGGATTGATTTTAAGCACGGCTACATTGAGATTGATTTTATTTGAGTACGATTACATTGAGATGGATATTAATTGAGCACGCAGCTACATTGAACTGGATTGATTTTAAGCACGGCTACATTGAGATGGATTTTATTTGAGTACGATTACATTGAGATGTATGTTATCTGAGCAATTACTTTGAGATAGATGTTATTTGAGCACTCAGCTACATTGAACTGATTTTCTTTAAGGCATGGCTACATTGAGATAGATTTACTTGAGTACGATTACATTGAGATGGATATTAATTGAGCACGCAGCTACATTGAACTGATTTTCTTTAAGGCACGGCTACATGAAGATGGATTTTATTTGAGTACGATTACATTGAGATGGATATTAATTGAGCACGCAGCTACATTGAACTGGATTTATTTTAAGCACGGCTACATTGAGATGGATTTTATTTGAGTACGATTACATTGAGATGGATGTTATTCGAGCACACAGCTACATTGAACTTATTTTCTTTAAGGCACGGCTACATGGAGATGGATTTTATTTGAGTACGATTACATTGAGATGTATGTTATTTGAGCACGCAGCTTCATTGAACTCGATTGATTTTAAGCACGGCTACATTGAGATGGATTTTATTTCAGTACGATTACATTGAGATGTATGTTATTTGAGCAATAACATTGGGATGGATATTAATTGAGCACGCAGCTACATTGAACTGGATTTATTTTAAGCACGGCTACATTGAGATTGATTTTATTTGAGTACGATTACATTGAGATGGATATTAATTGAGCACGCAGCTACATTGAACTGGATTGATTTTAAGCACGGCTATATTGAGATGGATTTTATTTGAGTACGATTACATTGAGATGTATGTTATCTGAGCAATTACATTGAGATAGATGTTATTTGAGCACTCAGCTACATTGAACTGATTTTCTTTAAGGCATGGCTACATTGAGATAGATTTACTTGAGTACGATTACATTGAGATGGATATTAATTGAGCACGCAGCTACATTGAACTGGATTTATTTTAAGCACGGCTACATTGAGATGGATTTTATTTGAGTACGATTACATTGAGATGGATGTTATTCGAGCACACAGCTACATTGAACTTATTTTCTTTAAGGCACGGCTACATGGAGATGGATTTTATTTGAGTACGATTACATTGAGATGTATGTTATTTGAGCACGCAGCTACATTGAACTCGATTGATTTTAAGCACGGCTACATTGAGATGGATTTTATTTCAGTACGATTACATTGAGATGTATGTTATTTGAGCAATTACATTGGGATGGATATTAATTGAGCGCGCAGCTACATTGAACTGGATTTATTTTAAGCACGGCTACATTGAGATTGATTTTATTTGAGTACGATTACATTGAGATGGATATTAATTGAGCACGCAGCTACATTGAACTGGATTGATTTTAAGCACGGCTATATTGAGATGGATTTTATTTGAGTACGATTACATTGAGATGTATGTTATCTGAGCAATTACATTGAGATAGATGTTATTTGAGCACTCAGCTACATTAAACTGATTTTCTTTAAGGCACGGCTACATTGAGATAGATTGACTTGAGTACGATTACATTGAGATGGATATTAATTGAGCACGCAGCTACATTGAACTGGATTTATTTTAAGCACGGCTACATTGAGATGGATTTTATTTGAATACGATTACATTGAGATGGATGTTATTCGAGCACACAGCTACATTGAACTTATTTTCTTTAAGGCACGGCTACATGGAGATGGATTTTATTTGAGTACGATTACATTGAGATGGATATTAATTGAGCACGCAGCTACATTGAACTCGATTGATTTTAAGCACGGCTACATTGAGATGGATTTTATTTGAGTACGATTACATTGAGATGTATGTTATCTGAGCAATTACTTTGAGATAGATGTTATTTGAGCACTCAGCTACATTGAACTGATTTTCTTTAAGGCATGGCTACATTGAGATAGATTTACTTGAGTACGATTACATTGAGATGGATATTAATTGAGCACGCAGCTACATTGAACTGATTTTCTTTAAGGCACGGCTACATGAAGATGGATTTTATTTGAGTACGATTACATTGAGATGGATATTAATTGAGCACGCAGCTACATTGAACTGGATTTATTTTAAGCACGGCTACATTGAGATGGATTTTATTTGAGTACGATTACATTGAGATGGATGTTATTCGAGCACACAGCTACATTGAACTTATTTTCTTTAAGGCACGGCTACATGGAGATGGATTTTATTTGAGTACGATTACATTGAGATGTATGTTATTTGAGCACGCAGCTACATTGAACTCGATTGATTTTAAGCACGGCTACATTGAGATGGATTTTATTTCAGTACGATTACATTGAGATGTATGTTATTTGAGCAATTACATTGGGATGGATATTAATTGAGCACGCAGCTACATTGAACTGGATTTATTTTAAGCACGGCTACATTGAGATTGATTTTATTTGAGTACGATTACATTGAGATGGATATTAATTGAGCACGCAGCTACATTGAACTGGATTGATTTTAAGCACGGCTATATTGAGATGGATTTTATTTGAGTACGATTACATTGAGATGTATGTTATCTGAGCAATTACATTGAGATAGATGTTATTTGAGCACTCAGCTACATTGAACTGATTTTCTTTAAGGCATGGCTACATTGAGATAGATTTACTTGAGTACGATTACATTGAGATGGATATTAATTGAGCACGCAGCTACATTGAACTGATTTTCTTTAAGGCACGGCTACATGAAGATGGATTTTATTTGAGTACGATTACATTGAGATGGATATTAATTGAGCATGCAGCTACATTGAACTGGATTGATTTTAAGCACGGCTACATTGAGATGGATTTTATTTCAGTGCGATTACATTGAGATGGATTTTATTGGAGTACGATTACATTGAGATGGATGTTATTCGAGCACACAGCTACATTGAACTGATTTTCTTTAAGGCACGGCTACATGGAGATGGATTTTATTTGAGTATGATTACATTGAGATGGATATTAATTGAGCACGCAGCTACATTGAACTGGATTAATTTTAAGCACGGCTACATTGAGATAGATTTTATTTGAGTACGATTGCATTGAGATGAATGTTATTTGAGCACACAGCTACATTGAACTGATTTTCTTGAAGGCACGGCTACATTGAGATGGATATTTTTTGAGTACAACTACATTGAGATGGATGTTATTTGAGCTCACAGCTACATTGAACTGATTTTCTTTAAGGCACGGCTACATTGAGATAGATTGACTTGAGTACGATTACATTGAGATGGATATTAATTGAGCACGCAGCTACATTGAACTGGATTAATTTTAAGCACGGCTACATTGAGATGGATTTTATTTGAGTACGATTACATTGAGATGGATGTTATTCGAGCACACAGCTACATTGAACTGATTTTCTTTAAGGCACGGCTACATGGAGATGGATTTTATTTGAGTACGATTACATTGAGATGGATATTAATTGAGCACGCAGCTACATTGAACTGGATTGATTTTAAGCACGGCTACATTGAGATGGATTTTATTTCAGTACGATTACATTGAGATGTATGTTATTTGAGCAATTACATTGAGATAGATGTTATTTGAGCACTCAGCTACATTGAACTGATTTTCTTTAAGGCACGGCTACATTGAGATGGATATTTTTTGAGTACGACTACATTGAGATGGATGTTATTTGAGCTCACAGCTACATTGAACTGATTTTCTTTTAAGCACGGCTTTGTTGGGATGGATTTTATTTGAGTACGATTACATTGAGATGGATATTAATTGAGCACGCAGCTACATTGAACTGGATTTATTTTAAGCACGGCTACATTGAGATTGATTTTATTTGAGTACGATTACATTGAGATGGATATTAATTGAGCACGCAGCTACATTGAACTGGATTTATTTTAAGCACGGCTACATTGAGATGGATTTTATTTGAGTACGATTACATTGAGATGGATGTTATTCGAGCACACAGCTACATTGAACTTATTTTCTTTAAGGCACGGCTACATGGAGATGGATTTTATTTGAGTACGATTACATTGAGATGTATGTTATTTGAGCACGCAGCTACATTGAACTCGATTGATTTTAAGCACGGCTATATTGAGATGGATTTTATTTGAGTACGATTACATTGAGATGTATGTTATCTAAGCAATTACATTGAGATAGATGTTATTTGAGCACTCAGCTACATTGAACTGATTTTCTTTAAGGCATGGCTACATTGAGATAGATTTACTTGAGTACGATTACATTGAGATGGATATTAATTGAGCACGCAGCTACATTGAACTGATTTTCTTTAAGGCACGGCTACATGAAGATGGATTTTATTTGAGTACGATTACATTGAGATGGATATTAATTGAGCATACAGCTACATTGAACTGGATTGATTTTAAGCACGGCTACATTGAGATGGATTTTATTTCAGTGCGATTACATTGAGATGGATTTTATTGGAGTACGATTACATTGAGATGGATGTTATTCGAGCACACAGCTACATTGAACTGATTTTCTTTAAGGCACGGCTACATGGAGATGGATTTTATTTGAGTATGATTACATTGAGATGGATATTAATTGAGCACGCAGCTACATTGAACTGGATTAATTTTAAGCACGGCTACATTGAGATAGATTTTATTTGAGTACGATTGCATTGAGATGAATGTTATTTGAGCACACAGCTACATTGAACTGATTTTCTTGAAGGCACGGCTACATTGAGATGGATATTTTTTGAGTACAACTACATTGAGATGGATGTTATTTGAGCTCACAGCTACATTGAACTGATTTTCTTTAAGGCACGGCTACATTGAGATAGATTGACTTGAGTACGATTACATTGAGATGGATATTAATTGAGCACGCAGCTACATTGAACTGGATTAATTTTAAGCACGGCTACATTGAGATGGATTTTATTTGAGTACGATTACATTGAGATGGATGTTATTCGAGCACACAGCTACATTGAACTGATTTTCTTTAAGGCACGGCTACATGGAGATGGATTTTATTTGAGTACGATTACATTGAGATGGATATTAATTGAGCACGCAGCTACATTGAACTGGATTGATTTTAAGCACGGCTACATTGAGATGGATTTTATTTCAGTACGATTACATTGAGATGTATGTTATTTGAGCAATTACATTGGGATAGATGTTATTGGAGCATTCAGCTACATTGAACTGATTTTCTTTAAGGCACGGCTACAGTGAGATGGATCTTATTTGAGCATACAGCTACATTGAACTGATTTTTTTAAGGCACGGCTACATTGAGATGGATATTATTTTGGTACGATTACATTAAGATGGATGTTAATTGAGCACACAGCTACACATTGAACTGGATTTATTTTAAGCACGGCTACATTGAGATTGATTTTATTTGAGTACGATTACATTGAGATGGATATTAATTGAGCACGCAGCTACATTGAACTGGATTGATTTTAAGCACGGCTACATTGAGATGGATTTTATTTGAGTACGATTACATTGAGATGTATGTTATCTGAGCAATTACATTGAGATAGATGTTATTTGAGCACTCAGCTACATTGAACTGATTTTCTTTAAGGCATGGCTACATTGAGATAGATTTACTTGAGTACGATTACATTGAGATGGATATTAATTGAGCACGCAGCTACATTGAACTGGATTTATTTTAAGCACGGCTACATTGAGATGGATTTTATTGGAGTACGATTACATTGAGATGGATGTTATTCGAGCACACAGCTACATTGAACTGATTTTCTTTAACGCACGGCTACATGGAGATGGATTTTATTTGAGTACGATTACATTGAGATGGATATTAATTGAGCATGCAGCTACATTGAACTGGATTGATTTTAAGCACGGCTACATTGAGATGGATTTTATTTCAGTACGATTACATTGAGATGGATTTAATTGGAGTACGATTACATTGAGATGGATGTTATTCGAGCACACAGCTACATTGAACTGATTTTCTTTAAGGCACGGCTACATGGAGATGGATTTTATTTGAGTATGATTACATTGAGATGGATATTAATTGAGCACGCAGCTACATTGAACTGGATTAATTTTAAGCACGGCTACATTGAGATGGATTTTATTTGAGTACGATTACATTGAGATGTATGTTATTTGAGCAATTACATTGAGATAGATGTTTTTGAGCACTCAGCTACATTGAACTGATTTTCTTTAAGGCACGGCTACATTGAGATAGATTTACTTGAGTACGATTACATTGAGATGGATATTAATTGAGCACGCAGCTACATTGAACTGGATTAATTTTAAGCACGGCTACATTGAGATGGATTTTATTTGAGTACGATTACATTGAGATGGATGTTATTCGAGCACACAGCTACATTGAACTGATTTTCTTCAAGGCACGGCTACATGGAGATGGATTTTATTTGAGTACGATTACATTGAGATGGATATTAATTGAGCACGCTGCTACATTGAACTGGATTGATTTTAAGCACGGCTACATTGAGATGGATTTTATTTGAGTACGATTACATTAAGATGGATATTAATTGAGCACGCAGCTACATTGAACTGGATTGATTTTAAGCACGGCTACATTGAGATGGATTTTATTTCAGTACGATTACATTGAGATGTATGTTATTTGAGCAATTACATTGGGATAGATGTAATTTGAGCACTCAGCTACATTGAACTGATTTTCTTTAAGGCACGGCTACAGTGAGATGGATTTTATTTCAGTACGATTACATTGAGATGGATATTAATTGAGCACGCAGCTACATTGAACTGGATTGATTTTAAGCACGGCTACATTGAGATGGATTTTATTTGAGTACGATTACATTAAGATGGATATTAATTGAGCACGCAGCTACATTGAACTGGATTGATTTTAAGCACGGCTAAATTGAGATGGATTTTATTTCAGTACGATTACATTGAGATGTATGTTATTTGAGCAATTACATTGGGATAGATGTTATTGGAGCATTCAGCTACATTGAACTGATTTTCTTTAAGGCACGGCTACAGTGAGATGGATCTTATTTGAGCATACAGCTACATTGAACTGATTTTTTTAAGGCACGGCTACATTGAGATGGATATTATTTTGGTACGATTACATTAAGATGGATGTTAATTGAGCACACAGCTACACATTGAACTGGATTTATTTTAAGCACGGCTACATTGAGATTGATTTTATTTGAGTACGATTACATTGAGATGGATATTAATTGAGCACGCAGCTACATTGAACTGGATTGATTTTAAGTACGGCTACATTGAGATGGATTTTATTTGAGTACGATTACATTGAGATGTATGTTATCTGAGCAATTACATTGAGATAGATGTTATTTGAGCACTCAGCTACATTGAACTGGATTGATTTTAAGCACGGCTACATTGAGATGGATTTTATTTCAGTACGATTACATTGAGATGGATTTTATTGGAGTACGACTACATTGAGAAGGATGTTATTCGAGCACACAGCTACATTGAACTGATTTTCTTTAAGGCACGGCTACATGGAGATGGATTTTATTTGAGTATGATTACATTGAGATGGATATTAATTGAGCACGCAGCTACATTGAACTGGATTAATTTTAAGCACGGCTACATTGAGATGGATTTTATTTGAGTACGATTACATTGAGATGTATGTTATTTGAGCAATTACATTGAGATAGATGTTATTTGAGCACTCAGCTACATTGAACTGATTTTCTTTAAGGCACGGCTACATTGAGATAGATTTACTTGAGTACGATTACATTGAGATGGATATTAATTGAGCACGCAGCTACATTGAACTGGATTAATTTTAAGCACGGCTACATTGAGATGGATTTTATCTGAGTACGATTACATTGAGATGAATGTTATTCGAGCACACAGCTACATTGAACTGATTTTCTTTAAGGCACGGCTAAATGGAGATGGATTTTATTTGAGTACGATTACATTGAGATGGATATTAATTGAGCACGCAGCTACATTGAACTGGATTTATTTTAAGCACGGCTACATGGAGATGGATTTTATTTGAGTACGATTAGATTGAGATGGATATTAATTGAGCACGCAGCTACATTGAACTGGATTGATTTTTAAGCACGGCTACATTGAGATGGATTTTATTTCAGTACGATTACATTGAGATGTGTGTTATTTGAGCAATTACATTGGGATAGATGTAATTTGAGCACTCAGCTACATTGAACTGATTTTCTTTAAGGCACGGCTACAGTGAGATGGATTTTATTTCAGTACGATTACATTGAGATGGATATTAATTGAGCAGGCAGCTACATTGAACTGGATTAATTTTAAGCACGGCTACATTCAGATGGATTTACTTGAGTACGATTACATTGAGATAGATATTAATTGAGTACGCAGCTACATTGAACTGGATTTATTTTAAGCACGGCTTCATTGGGATAGATTTTATTTCAGTACAATTACATTGAGATGGATTTTATTGGAGTACGATTATATTGAGATGGATATCAATTGAGCACGCAGCTACATTGAACTGGATTAATTTTAAGCACGGCTACGTTGAGATGGATTTTATTTGAGTACGATTACATTGAGATGGATATTAATTGAGCACGCAGCTACATTGAACTGGATTAATTTTAAGCACGGCTACAGTGAGATGGATGTTATTTGAGTACAACTACATTGAGATGGATATTATTTTGGTACGATTACATTTAGATGAATGTTAATTGAGCACACAGCTACATTGAACTGGATTTATTTTAAGCACGGCTACATTGAGATTGATTTTATTTGAGTACGATTACATTGAGATGGATATTAATTGAGCACGCAGCTACATTGAACTGGATTTATTTTAAGCACGGCTACATTGAGATGGATTTTATTTGAGTACGATTACATTGAGATGGATGTTATTCGAGCACACAGCTACATTGAACTGGATTAATTTTAAGCACGGCTACATTGAGATGGATATTATTTGAGTACGATTACATTGAGATGTATGTTATCTGAGCAATTACATTGAGATAGATGTTATTTGAGCACTCAGCTACATTGAACTGATTTTCTTTAAAGCACGGCTACATTGAGATAGGTTGACTTGAGTACGATTACATTGAGATGGATATTAATTGAGCACGCAGCTACATTGAACTGGATTTATTTTAAGCACGGCTACATTGAGATGGATTTTATTTGAGTACGATAAGATTGAGATGGATGTTATTCGAGCACACAGCTACATTGAACTGATTTTCTTTAAGGCACGGCTACATTGAGATAGATTTACTTGAGTACGATTACATTGAGATGTATGTTATTTGAGCAATTACATTGAGATAGATGTTATTTGAGCACTCAGCTAAATTGAACTGATTTTCTTTAAAGCACGGCTACATTGAGATAGGTTGACTTGAGTACGATTACATTGAGATGGATATTAATTGAGCACGCAGCTACATTGAACTGGATTTATTTTAAGCACGGCTACATTGAGATGGATTTTATTTGAGTACGATTAGATTGAGATGGATGTTATTCGAGCACACAGCTACATTGAACTGATTTTCTTTAAGGCACGGCTACATGGAGATGGATTTTATTTGAATACGATTACATTGAGATGGATATTAATTGAGCACGCAGCTACATTGAACTGGATTGATTTTAAGCACGGCTACATTGAGATGGATTTTATTTCAGTACGATTACATTGAGATGTATGTTATTTGAGCAATTACATTGAGATATATGTTATTTGAGCACTCAGCTACATTGAACTGATTTTCTTTAAGGCACGGCTACAGTGAGATGGATGTTATTTGAGCATACAGCTTTCATTGAACTGATTTTTTTTAAGGGACGGCTACATTGAGATGGATATTATTTGGGTACGATTACATTTAGATGGATATTAATTGAGCACGCAGCTACATTGAACTGGATTGATTTTAAGCACGGCTACATTGAGATGGATTTTATTTCAGTACGATTACATTGAGATGTATGTTATTTGAGCAATTACATTGAGATAGATGTTATTTGAGCACTCAGCTACATTGAACTGATTTTCTTTAAGGCACGGCTACAGTGAGATGGATGTTATTTGAGCATACAGCTACATTGAACTGATTTTTTTTAAGGGACGGCTACATTGAGATGGATATTATTTGGGTACGGTTACATTTAGATGGATATTATTTGATCACAAAGCTACATTGAACTGGTTTTCTTTTGAGCACGACTACATTGAGATGGATTTTATTTGAGTACGATTACATTGAGATGAATGTTAATTGAGCACACAGCTATATTGAACTGATTTTCTTTAAGGCACGTCTACATTGAGATGGATGAGATGGGTGTTATTTGAGCACAAAGCTACATTGAACTGATTTTCATTTAAGCTCGGCTACATTGAGATGGATTTTATTTGAGTACGATTACATTGAGATGGATGTTATTTGAGCACGCAGCTACATTGAACTGATTGTCTTTTAAGCTCGGCTACATTGAGATGGATTTTATTTGAGTACGATTACATTGAGATGGATGTTACTTGAGCAATTACATTGAGATGGATGTTATTTGAGCACACAGCTACATTGAACTGATTTTCTTTAAGGCACGGCTACATTGAGATGGATATTATTTGGGTACGATTACATTTAGATAGATATTAATTGAGCACACAGCTACATTGAACTGGTTTTCTTTTAAGCACGGCTACATTGAGATGGATTTTATTTGAGTACGATTACATTGAGATGGATATTAATTGAGCACGCAGCTACATTGAACTGATTTTCTTTAAGGCACGGCTACATTGAGATAGATGTTGTTTGAGCATACAGCTACATTGAACTGATTTTCTTTTAAGCTCGGCTACATTGAGATGGATTTTATTTGAGTACGATAACATTGAGATGGATGTTATTTGAGCACACAGCTACATTGAACTGATTTTCTTTAAGGCACGGCTACATTGAGATGGATATTATTTGGGTACAATTACATTTAGATAGATGTTAATTGAGCACACATCTACATTGAACTGGTTTTCTTTTAAGCACGGCTACATTGAGATGGATTTTATTTGAGTACGATTACATTGAGACGGATGTTATTTGAGCACACAGCTACATTGAACTGATTTTCTTTAAGGCACGGCTACATTGAGATGGATATTATTTGGGTACAATTACATTTAGATAGATGTTAATTGAGCACACATCTACATTGAACTGGTTTTCTTTTAAGCACGGCTACATTGAGATAGATGTTATTTGAGCATACAGCTACATTGAACTGATTTTCTTTTAAGCTCGGCTACATTGAGATGGATTTTATTTGAGTACGATTATATTGAGATGGATGTTACTTGAGCAATTACATTGAGATGGATGTTATTTGAGCACACAGGTACATTGAACTGGTTTTCTTTTAAGCACGGCTGCATTGAGATGGATTTTATTTGAGTACGATTACATTGAGATGGATGTTAATTGAGCACACAGCTACATTGAACTGATTTTCTTTAAGGCACGGCTACATTGAGATGGATGAGATGGGTGTTATTTGAGCACAAAGCTACATTGAACTGATTTTATTTAAGGCACGGTTACATTGAGATGGATTTTATTTGAGTACGATTACTTTGAGATGGATGTTATTCGAGCACACAGCTACATTGAACTGATTTTCTTTAAGGCACGGCTACATTGAGATAGATTTTCTTTGAGTACGATTACATTGAGATGGATATTAATTGAGCACGCAGCTACATTGAAATAGATTTGATTTTAAAACGCCAATATTGAGATGGATTTTATTTGAGTACTACTACATCGAGATGCATGTGATAGTAGCATTCTTGCATTGAAATTATGTTATTTGAGCACGCCAACATTAAACTGAATATTATTTCTGCGCGGCTACATTGAACTATATGTAATTTGAAGACGGCTTAATTGAACTGGATTCTGTTGAGCTAGGGCTACGTTTAACCTCTTATTGAAACCATGGTTATTTAAGTTCATCTGCTTCTGTTAAAATAGGTGTATCTTAATAGGTACTTAGGAGTTTTTTATATAATGACAAGGATGGCGAATCCCACACCCTCTGTTATGATATTAGCCTGACACATCGCAATTCCGAAGGAATTATGTGCCCTGCCAGGACCTTCACTTTATGAACATGATCTTTCATGTTTTAAGCGGGTCATGTTGAGAGTTGTTGTTTCTTGTGTTCTTTATTCGGGTCGCCTTCATAAAGTCCAAAAGCGTAAAGTCCAAAACCCAGAGCGTCCAAAAGTATGTATTTTTCATGTGTGTTATAAAATGCATGTAATCTAACCTTACCTAACCTAAACTGACCTAACCTGAACTAACCTAACCTAACCCAATTAAAAATATCTGTATTCGTCAGTATTTTGGACGGTATGGGTTTTGGACCTTGTGCTTTTTGGACTTTATGATGCGTCCCCCTTTATTCTGATTTGGCAAACTCAGCACATCTTACCATACCATGTTTACCATTACTAGAATCTCTTTATTTTCCTTCATTACAAATAATCTCAGTAAAATATCTTCAGACATACATGTTTCATGTTATATGCTTATTATATGAATGTGCTTTTTTTATCATTGAGTTTTACTTTATTCATTTGAACCCTGTATGTGAATATGTGTATGTATTTAAGTTGTCCTATGTCTATGTATGTATGGACATCTGCAGACATGCATCCCTTAATTCATGCGTTACGATAATTCCCTTTATTTACTAAATTACAAACTTCAAAGCCCTGATATGTCCTTTCTACTTTTTTCCGGATCTCTTCAAAGCAGCTGAAGTGCTGGAGAGGAGGTGGTACCGTCCTGACCTGCAGCGCCGGGCCTGGTGAAGCGGTGCAGCAGTCTCATACAATGTGACATATAAACGTTTGCTTCATGTCACGTGGGGCACTTCGATTGTACAGCTTCGGAAAAAAAATATCTTTTGATAAATATAAACAGAATCGAATGAAAGCTAAATTATAATGTTCATACACATTTTGTTTTGTCTGTGAATAAATGTACTGTGTAGACATGCAGACAAAGATAGATATGTTTGGCCTATTAATATATATCAAATGTCAAGTAAATTGGAACAGTGGTTTTCAAATGATTAGTTAACTACATTATTAATGTTCTTAAGCGGGGCTTACGCGAACAATTTTGAAGAAAGATAACTTTTAAATACCTTTCTTAAACCCGACGTTTCGAAAGGAGTTGCATCCAATCGTGGTCACGGGAGAACTGAAGCAGCTCGCCTTCGCCACCGAGTAGTTCGTGCAGTTTCACCAACTACCCTCACATTTATATTTAAGTTATTGCTAGGGATGTCCCTACACACAACACTGATCACATCGACAGGTTTTTCAAAAGTTATCTTTCTTCAAAATTGTTCGCGTAAGCCCCGCTTAAGAAGATTTATGATTAGTTAACTACGTTTGTAGTCTCTGATGTGTACAGGCCTATTTTAAGCCACGAATTCATTATAAAACTAATGGCTCTCTGACTCGCTCTCTGACTCGCGAGTCTGTCTTTTTGAACATTTGACATTTTTAAAAAAATTTGCATGTCTTTGTTTTCCCGGTAAATGTATTCTGGGTCAAACCACAGATAAAACTAAATTCGTATGAACATTTTCTTTTTGGTTTCATTTCAATCGGTTTGAATTTTTCAAAAAAACTAATGCGTGCAGACACAGATATTTGTTGCCTGATATTAGATATTAAATATCAATTTAATTGGAATAGCGGTTTTCAAACCGGCCGTTCTTAACAGCCCGATCTTAACAGCCCGACATACAAAAGCATTTTTACCTCATCTGAAACAGAGACACTACGTTGGCTCTTTTACGATTTTCTTGTTTATAGCACTATTCATGGTTGTAAAACTTCCTAATGCTTTTCAAAAACCAACATACCATTCCTTATCAATATATGCCTCAAAGTCCATTCATTTTTGTATGTTGTAACCAAGAATATTTGCATGGGTCGGATGTGCATTTTGACATGGGGTGGCCCAGGTCAAAATGCACATCTGACCCATGCAAATAAAAGTGTAATCCCTTATTACCAATTATGACCTAAGGTCAATATTTCCATGCAAGCACCGCAGTGGCTTCCATTAGTTTACTATTACATTTTTATTTCTCTTACACAAAATAAAATCAATGATAATATTTTAAAATAAAAATATTGTTCTTCCATTTAGGAGTCATTCAAATACCTGTTTTTGTTTGCTACGGCGAGCCGTAAGCTATGCTGCTAATACAAACGTAGGTGACTTAATATTTGAAAACCGATTTGCCAATTTCATTGATATTTTATAACTTATATCAGGCAACAAAGATCTGTGTCTGCTCATTTTTGTTATTTTGAAAAGTCAACCATAGAAGTGAAAAGAAAATCTTCATAGACATCTTGTTTTCTCTGTGGTTTGTAGAATACATTTATCGAAAAAAATTAACATGCCAACACAGATTTTTGTTATCTGATATTGGATACCAAATATCAAGTAAAATTAAATAGTGGTTTTCTAATGATTAGTAAACTACCGTTTGAATTTTCTAATGCTTACGTGCCCACCTTAATTTGGGCTTATTGGGTTTAAGTAGAAATATATTATATTGAGGAACAATTTAGAATCTAAACAATTTGTAGTAGGAGACAGTCAAATCCACTTCCAGTTGAATGTTGTCTGAATTGTACGATGTTTCTTTATGCTCGTAATATTTGATAAGGTTTGAATGTATACTTTGCGTGTAAATGTACACTTTGATCTGTCTCCTACTGTACCTACACTGCCCTCCTTATTCAAAAGTCGGTAACTACATATGTGCCTCCTTTTTAATAAGGAGGGCAATACAGAACATGTATTTGCTTTGCATCCAAAATTCCTGTCAAAAACTATAATACTTATATTTTATCAAAATTAGTAAATAAACTTATTTGTTATATAATTATAGAAATGTTTCTAAAAAAAGTTTGTCTCTTTCCAAAATTGTCCTGTTGTTTTTTTTCTGTCATGTATTTATTTAATTTAGATTACGAGGAACATCTATTTCTCTAAAAATAATTTCAATTATTGTATGAATTATCTTTTATGGCAATATCTCAGATAACAAAATATGATTAATTTCTCAATTTTTGTTTGTTTTTATTCTTATACCTAATTGTTTTTTTTTATATTTTACCATATTGATATTATACAGGTGAATTTTTCAAGTGTGCTTTCATGGCCAAATCCAAAACTATAAGAAATAACGAAAAATACTGAAAGTAGTTACTAGGCCGATTTTGATAAAAACTATAACTGTATTATTAAATTTCCTACATCCTGCAAAAGAATACGATTCTGCACAACGTTCCGTTGAACTTAGCAGACGGTAGCAAAGCACTATGTTATGTAATAGGCGTGGGTGTGTGGGTGTACAAAGGTAAGAGTGTATGTGAGTGTGTGTGTAATCAGTTAATTAAAAGTCAACACTTTCATTCACTTTGCCGTACTTATAAGATTACTTCACGGAATTTATTCCTTATAGGCGACACTATAGGCTAAGGCTGCATTTTTCCGGCTAGAAAAAATGTGATTTCAAGAATCTAAAAATGCAATTATAGGTTTTATCAAAATCGGCCTCGTGCCTCCTTAAAGTGTTTTCGCTATTTCTTCTAGTTTCAGATTTGGCTATGACGACACACTTGTAAAATTAACCTGTACAGTAAAAAATACATACAGATTCTTATGTTCAATAAAATATTGAAATTATAAAAAATATATCATTTAAATGTGTCGCCTTCATGAAGTCCAAAAAGCATAAGGTCCAAAACCCAGAACGTCCAAAAGTATATATTTTTCGTGTGTATTATAAAATGCATATAATCTAACCTAACCCAATTAAAAATATCCGTATTCGTAAGTATTTTGGACGGTGTGGGTTTTTGACCTTGTGCTTTTTGGACTTAATGATGCGTCCCCATTTAAATAAATATATGTACCTGTATAAATCCAAAGATCAAATGAAAGGTTAATTGAGTAATGGTTATCCTAAAATTTCGCCGAACTAGGACGAAAGATCGAGATACGTTCCAGCGGAGGCTGTCTTCACATGATTTCCAGATACAACTGCTTGTAAGTATTGAACCACTTCCAGTGGAGTATATGTAGCATTTCCGAAGGTATTTAGATGCCATATCAAGAGTTAACCTTTTGGCGTGCAACCGATTAGTCAAATCTGTTCACTAATGCCCGTTTGCAACACTTCCAGCTATAAAAATACCAAAGTTATCTTTCAGGTACACCATGTAAATACGCAATGTAACCGAAAGTTAACCATCGGATTTCAGGTAGCTGGAGGTCATAAAATCAGGCTAGATAGGGCTTAAGTAGAACAAAATGCCTTAGTAGTTTTAATCCGCATTTTCAATAAAAAAATGCGTTTACTTGTGAAAGGGACAAACGGTTTTACATGGGTGCCGACGGTAGCCGCATTAAATTGGAAAAAATCCGCACTTTGCCTGGTTAAGGTATTTTGTACACGAAAATTATTAGTTGCACCATTCGACACGTTTGTTACCTTAAACCACTCGATCTGTGTTTTTTTATAATAAACCGCAAACAACAGGCTGAAATGCCGAATAGTTCGGTAAAAAGGAATACCTGGCAACACTGCTTTAAAAATCTGAAATAGATTAATTTATAAGAAATGTCTCGCATCGAGCCTATAGTCTTAGGGCCGAGTGCACGAAATAATAAAAAATCAACGTCAAAGTATGATCAGACACGTCACTTTGTGTGGACAGTATGGAAGGAACTCTATGCGGATCACTAAAAGTGACGTGTTTGAACATTGATTTAATCGGCCGTCTCTTCGTGTAACCGGGGCTTAGTCACCAGACATCACAGCCTGTGTTAAGCACGCACACTAGGCTTACTAGGCTGCCTGCCTCTCGGCTAGATAGCGGTAGATGGAATTGTGGAAATTCATTTCGTAGGTACATACTTCATTCATGCATTAAAATAATATCAGCAACATAGTTACCGTAACAATAATGTCGCCAACCATATTACGATATTATGAAGTGGACTACGACATGCTGAAATGCAGTTGTCCAAACGTTTTGAGAATAAATAAATTTATTTGAGGCAATTACAGACTTAAAATCATCACAGTAAGGTGGCCTTTCGAAATTGTAGTCAATTGTTACTCTTTGACAAATGTCGATTCGTAGCAATTTCAGCCTTAAATGTATCGTTATTAGGGCGCTTTATGCAGTGCTTCTTGGCATATTATACGTTCTGCATGGTTTTCTTTTTTTGTGAATTCATGTTAGGAATATTATACGTTGTGACTATTATACGTTATGCATGATGCAAAGAGTTGATTTTATTTTTAAACTTTATTCATGCACAACGTATAACATTATACGTTGTGACTATTATACGTTATGCATGGTTTTAATTTTTTGGAAAAAAATAAGATTATACGTTGTGAATATTATACGTAGTGAATACGACTCCTTTCTGGAAAGCAGTGAGCTGGGCTAATATCACATGGTAACCGCCCATGTCCAGTGATGTTTAAAAGGTTCGTGTCAGTTGTTAAATTGTTTATTATTAAACGGATTTGTGTAGCTTGCTTTGCCTGTGTAGGTCAAATATAGAAATCGCTAATTTCTCATAATTAGCTAACTGCCTGCATCTTTATCATGTTTATTTATAATAAAAACCGGCCAAGTGCGAGTTAGACTCGCAAACGAAGGGTTCCGTACCATCAACACCAAAACATCACGTTTTTTGTATGGGGCCCCTGTTTATTTTTTATTATTTTTTATTTTACCTATTTTTTGTTATAGTGGCAAAATAAATACACACTCTGTGAAAATTTCAGCTGCCTACCTATTACGGTTTATGAGATACATCCCTATGACAGACGGTCGCACGGACGGACAGCGGAGGCTTAGTGATAGGGTTCCGTTTTCAACCTTTGGGTACGGAACCCTAAAAAACGGCTTAACTTAAAATACATGTTTACTTATATTTTTTTTACACACATTTAATAGAGACCTATGAACTTAGTTTTTACGTGCAAAAAAAGTAATGGACTCCGTCCATGAATGTTTCTTTCATATTCCAATTAAATTGAGAGATCGGTACTTGAAATGTTAAACGCGTCCAAAGTGACTGAGGCATATTTAATATCAATTCAACGTAACCGACTATAGCAATCTCAAGTCGCAGATATGAATATTCTGTCAGACATGTCTTCTAGCGCCGGAGGCATGTAACTTGACGCTTTGTGAAGTTAGAAACTTACCACTGTTACGTAAGGCACAAACATCCCCTGTACACCCCTTATGTCTTAGTACAGAAATTGTATTTTATTTTCGCCAGTTTTAATATAGAAGCTGATATAACGAGCATCCGGAAACGAAAGCTTTCGGTTTTAAAGAAAATCGTGGTATTTTATTCAATTAAGCTTTCGAAATATTTCGTCATATAGTCATAATATCTAGCTTGAATTATCAGGCCACTTTTATATTATTTGTTTCCATCCATGGGTCTATCATCCATAGTGTACTCAGATTTATCACATTTTCTTATAAGCCAATAAAAACGCCAAAATCATAGCGAAGAAAATCTGTCAAGAAATATTTCTGGTTTTACGTTTTTATACATATAAATTATTTTAATCGCTTGTAATATTGAATTTACTTTTTATGGTAGCAGAAAAACACAGGTAAAACCAATGATATTATTTTACGAAAATCAACTATTTATGCCGTGTGCAAAATTGTATGACAAATATCAGCTTTTTTGAAAATATCAAACCTCAAACCGATAAATTGGGAGTCTTTAAACAAGCTCGATAGCTCATCGATAGGCCGCAAATCCGCTGGTATGGTGCCTCGTTGAGCGTGGTTTCGTTAAGGTGAGATAGATTTGGCTTTTCTGAGTACCTTTGATCTCTTAGCACAGCCACTCATATCGGGTTTTAATAAAAAAAAGTATATGCCACCATCTAGCCTGTTGCCATTGGACCAATCCCACCCATGATCCACCGTTCCGACGCTTTGGAGTTCACAATAAATTTTTAAAAAAATAAGTAAATATACTTTTTCGTACTAAGCAAGAAAGTCGGGTTTTCCGAGGAATTAAATCATGAAATTAATATAGTTTATATTTATATATTATTGATAAAGACTAACACCGCTTTCCCGCAGGAATAAGATGACACGCCAGCACGTCAAGATTGAATTGGATGGAAAACATGGACAAATTTTCACCGTCACTTAGACTATCATTTCATAGATTTCACCGAAATGCAGAGAAAAAGTAAGAAAGTGATGCGTGAACGGGGCGGATTTCTCCGCCTCCGAGCCGTTTTAATAAGCAAACTAATTGATGCCGTCTTTCGTCATCGAAAGTCCAGCAAGACTAACAATGTTATTAGTTATGTATTTTTTTAAATTTTAAAACAAGTACATCCGCCGCCACAGTCGTGATAGAGGCTGTATAAGGCAGCTTTTAACTCATATTTGAAAAGAAAATATCTCAAATGTGTGAAACGAAACATGCGTCGGGGAGATGATTATTTATTTAGGCTGAATAGGGTCTGCGGTGGCGGCGTGCGGGCACTAGATACGACGCAGGACAAACCTAGCGGACACCTGCACCTTTTATATCAGAAACAATAAGTGACCCGCCGTCCGGCCAGCCGGCGATAGCAAAACAATACAAAGCAAACTCAGTTAGTATTAAGGCACTAGTAAATTGGACGTGACAAAACGAAGAAAATGACCAACCACCGCACTAAAACAATGGAAAATATGCCTTCTCCCTCAGAACGAAAGGGTCAAAATCCATCGGAATCACCCAAACAAGAACGCCCTTTCGCGTTTCAGAAGACAATTGTCACAGGACACTTGATAAGGGTTGGCAACCTTCTTAGCCTTTCCCCTGCAGCTCCGACAGAAATATCGCCTTCACACGATGAGCATCTATATTCAGTCACCATGGTACGCCATAGGGTCCATTTTGATTTGCGTGACGGCCGAACGCCGAGATAGAGTAATCGACATAGGGTCGGCTCGGCCAGACGTTTTGTGGAGCAAATTTAAATGCCAGATCCGTGCTTTGAGAAATAGTAATTAATTTTGTGTAAAACAGGGCCGGCCCTCAGGATTGCAAGGGCGAGGGTGCTGAGTTGTTAATGATAAGGAATCATTTAAAATTTATAGCAAACCTTGAACTTAGAAGTTAAAGTTTACTCGAGTCGAACCTGAAAATCTGCTGTTCAAAGTGAGAATTCGATCAAATAAGACTTTTGTTCCGTTAATTGGTGGGCCCGTGTTAAGTTTTCTTGTACATGTAAATATGCTCTTTTCGTAGTAAGCTGGTACGTCGGTTATTCCAAGGAATGTGATGTGAATGTATGTATAATCGACCGTGAAGCAAGGATACATCAATTGAAGAAAGAGCCCAGTAAAAAGAACAACTTTACGAATATATACAGTCAATTTCCGCAACGCAGATGAAGCGTTAAATAAATAGTTGTAGGTATAATCTTAAACACAGGGTTAGTAGGAGACAATCATTTTCGCGCTCGTCCACAGGTAAATTTGTCACTAAGCTTCTCAAATAATCTTCTAATACCACAAAAATATATTTTGCTTATTTTTGCTTCAACACGTCGGTTAGAATAATAGGTAGGTGTCGTATCTTGAATCGAAGTGCATTACGTCGAGATAGAAGGAAAAAAACCGGCCAAGTGCGAGTCGGACTCGCACACGAAGGGTTCCGTACCAACGCACAAGATTAAAAAAAAAACACGTTTTTTGTATTGGGCCCCCTTTAATTATTATTATTCTATAATATTACCTACTTGTTGTCATAGCGGCAAAATAAATACATAATCTGTGAAAATTTCAGCTTCCTACCTGTTACGGTTCATGAGATACAGCCCTGTGACGGACGGACGGACGGACGGACGGACGGACAGCGGAGGCTTAGTAACAGGGTTCCGTTTTCACCCTTTGGGTACGGAACCCTAAAAACCGGCCAAGTTCAAGTTCGTTCGCCCACGTAGGGTTCCGTACTATCGTACAGGATTTACCACATAATACAAATGAAAGGGGGCCTTTAATTTCTATTTTTTTATAATTTTACCTACTTGTTGTTGTAGCGGCAAAATAAATCTGTGAAAATTTCACCTTCCTACATGTTACGGTTCATGAGATACAGCACTGTGACAGACGGACGGACGGACGGATGGACGGACAGTGCAGGCTTAGTAATAGGGTTCCGTTTTCACCTTTTGGTACGGAACCCTAAAAACTAAAAGGGTTGATGGAGCAGCGATATAAAGCAGCGTGTACCTGCACTCCATCGAGCAAATTAGTAGTGATGAATGAAGTAGTAAGCGATATTTTTTTGGTTGTGTAACTGGACTATATCTTCTTTTATTTCTCGGCTACATTGACCTGGTTGTAAAACACGGACGAACTTTTATTGCCGCTTCGACAATCGTTCATTCAATGCGATGGTACATAAAACATATTTTCCTTTTGTTATGAGAATTAAGCATTTTAAATTAAAAATTTAGTAAGAACGAACACTTTGCTAAAATTAAGTTTCTGAAACCAGAAACTCTCACTAATACTAATCTAGCATAAATTCAAGAAATTGTCAGCTTGCTTGAAGAAATTGTTTCGTCATTAATATATGTAGTGTATTACTTAGAGATTTTCAATGTAAAAGTAACAATCACTCCGTAAATACGAGTGTTCTCACCAGAGCGTGTTCTCAAAATCAGAAGTTGCATCTCTCAATTGATTCATCAAGGACAAACAAGGTCTCGTAAAGATCAAATCGGAAGAGACACGCGAATTCCCCGCGCACGCAAGCGAGGTCCTTGGCAACTCGCGGCGCCCACTTCACAAAATACTGCCTACTATTTGTCAACGTCGCCAGGGCTATTTGTCACCGGCACTACATCCTGATATCCAACATATGGCTTATAATGTCGGACAGATTTGTAAACACGGCAAAAACATTCCCGCTCTCCACTGGATGGGCCTATGGAGTACATTTGCGGTGGTAGGAATCCGTAAGGGGACTTTTTTAGAGTTTTATTAATAGTAGTGTCGTCTATAGAAGTGAAGTCTATACAACATAAAGACGCGTTTTGTCTTAGTGCTGCAGCACTGACGCGCGGTCAACGGGAGATTTTCCAACGTACGTTATGCATATATGGGCCGAAAGTCTGGACAACTTTGGGGAGTCGCTTGCAGTGGCATTGGACATCTCCAAAGCCTTTGACCGTGTTTGGCACCGGGGCCTATTAGGTAACCTCCCGTCCTTCGGCATTCCTCCCAAGCTTTGCTCTTGGATCGCCAGCTATTGTCGGGCCGCTCCTTGTACGTTGCCGTTGATGGTGCGAATTCGGACGACTTCCCGATTGGGGCTGATGTGCCACAGCGCTCAGTGCTGTCACCAACGCTATTTTTAATCTTCATTAACGATTTACTGTCCCTCGGCGTGATACACGATTAAGCTGATGACAGCACGGAGCATGAGGCGTACGTCAGGGATTGGAGGAGCAGAGGTGCACAGCCCATCGATGCGCAACGTTCTGTGGTAAATAAGGTGGACATTGTTCTCGAGAAAGTAGCCAACTGGGGCCAGGAGAACCTTGTCGCCTTCAACTTTCACAAGACACAATGCTGTGTTTTCTCTGCCAAGGTAGAACTCTATTCGCTCCTAACAAGTTTCCAAGGCAACATCGTACCTGTCTCGGATCACCTGGACCTACTGGACTGCAAGATCTCCAACGACGTGGGTTTTCGGCGTTTTATGAAGCCAAGGCCAAAATTGCATCGCAGAAACTTGCGTTGCAGAAGGTTATTTTCAGGTACCACTACTTCTTCTTTATAAATCACAGATAAAGTCGGTTATAGAACACTGTAGCCACATATGGGAAGGTAGTCCTCAGTACCTGTTGGCGTCCTTGGACTCAATTTAGCGCCGAGCGGTCCGTCTTGTTGGGGACGCACAAATCACCGCTGGCTTGGAGTCACTAAGCCAAGGTTTGTGAGGTCGCTCAGTATGTACTACAGGTAATACTATGGACGTTGCTCAGTGGAACTTGCATCACTCCCGATCCTAATTATATCCGGAGCACCCGCCGCAGAGAATCAGAGCACCTTGTGTTTGACATTAGGCTTTTGAGAACGAACTGTTTCTAAAACTCATTTCTCCGCCGCACCGCCGGGATATGGAACTGTCTACCGGAGGATGCCTTTCCTCATTCCCATAACCTGGGAGTCTTCAAGCGTAATTTGAATAAGCTCGATAGCTCAGCCATAGTCCGCAAATTCACTGGCATAGTTTTGTCTTTTCTGAGCACCTTTGGTCCTCAGCACAGCCACCCATACTGTCTACCTGTTACGGTTACTGAGATACAGCCCTGTGACAGACGGACAGACGGACGGACGGACGGACGGACGGACGGACGGACAGCGGAGGTTTAGTAATAGGGTTCTGTTTTCACCCTTTAGGTACGGAACCCTAAAAAGGAGTCAACCTTGAGTCGAGTAGCCATGTCATGGTGACACTACCAATGGGTTTTTGCGATTAAATGCGTATGCAATATTTCGTGAGTGTGCTGTTAACCATTGAGGAGTTCCCTCGTTAGGGCCTTGAGTGCACTAGCCATGTCATGATGAAACTTACATAGAATGGATTATCAAAATTGAATGCGTTTACAATGATTCGAGTCTATGCAGTTAACTGTTGAGGAGGTCCCTCGTTAGAAGCCATCCTTAAGTGCAGAAGCTATATCATGGTGATACTTAGAATATGTTATCATAATTGAATCCGTTTACAAAACATGTCGTGTCTGTGTTATTAACCGTTGAAGAGCTAACCCTCGATTTCGATCCAGGTCATGCTTACCATAAAAATGCGTTGTCATCGGAACTGAAACAACATGTAAAAAATCAACTCCCTAGGATAATAGGATAGATTTTACCTTAACACCTACATTATATAGATATAAACATACACACAAACATTGCAAATTAAATAAAAGCTTGCAACATAAAAGTTGGATGGTAATGTGAGGTGCATGTGGTGTTTGTACGTATCCTTACGCCTCTGTCGAAGCAATTCAAATACATTCATAAAGACTAACAATACGACATCACACTACGTTTACAAAGTGCGCAATTGACCAATTTGTATGCCTATTTATTTAGCTCACTCATCGCTTTTCTGCGAGTTTATTTTTTGCGAAACTTTTTTCGCTTTTCACGCGCGCTCGTCCGAAATTTTCAGCGTTGGACGTGTATAGAGTCACGTTGTGCCTTCCGGTGTCGCCTCCGAGTGAAGTATGCGCGGTGGGCGGAGTTGACTGATTTATCTGTTTGTGTACAACCTTATTTGGTCCATTCGTCAAAATGATAAACATTACTAGACATAAATTTTCGTGGACAAAAAATTGCGCCACTGAGATATTTTCACTTTTAACAAACTAGATTTGTTTTTATGTAACCGGATATGGATGGCTAACAGCACACTTAGGGCCGAGTGCACGAACGTACAAAAAATCAAAATCAACGTCAAAGTTTGATCAAACACGTCTCTTTGTGTGGACAGTATGGAAGGAACTCCATGCGGATCACCAAAAGTGACGTGTTTGAACATTGATTAACTCGGCTGTCTCTTTGTGCAACCGGGGCTTAATATTCCGGGAGGTCACGACATTTTTGGTCACGATAAGGTAAATGGCTGAATCTGGGTTCACATGTTAGAGACCAACCCTCTGATGCTAAATATGTCGGTCTGCCGGCGCCAAGTGGTTGCGTTATCTAGATTAGCTATATAAAATAGATGTTGGTATGTAACTGCTGATTAATATACTGATTGTCTAACAACATTGATACCTATTAATTATGGAACAATAACCGGTAGATTTTTAAATTAAATACTTAAATATACCTAAAGTTATATCTGTAACCTAAATCGCCAATATCTACGAAATGCAAGCAAAGATTTGATCAGTTTTTGTATTTCTAACCAAGTATGTACTGATAATTTCATGCTTCGTCATTTGCATACATTTACTTAACATATATATTTTTTTTGTCACCATAACTATTTTTAAGGCGCCTTATATACGTAACGCAACCACTTGGAACACGCAGACTAACACATTTAGCTTCATAGGGTTGGTCTTTATTCTGTGAACCCAGTTTCAGCCATTTACGTTATCGTTCCCATTTTTGTCGCGACCTCCTAGTCTATAATGTCATGATATTAGTCCAACACCGTAGGACCTTCTCTTTATGGGCATTATTGAACTGGATGGAAAAAAAAACAAATGGTTTTCATTGCTGCTTTAGACCATCTTTTCATCCATGTATAAAATCCATATTATAAAATATTAGACTCCATTTTTGTTCTCTGAATCTGTCTCCCTTTTAGACTTCCCTCCGCGCGGCCGAAGTATGGTTGATTTG
This sequence comes from Incurvaria masculella, assembly GCA_946894095.1. Classification (NCBI taxonomy): domain Eukaryota; kingdom Metazoa; phylum Arthropoda; class Insecta; order Lepidoptera; family Incurvariidae; genus Incurvaria; species Incurvaria masculella. The sequence goes on along the minus strand of OX335653.1, from coordinate 18,543,164 downwards.
TATTGATCTTGGCGGGGTAAGCCTTTCTCTTGATAGGCATTTGGGCAATAAACTGTAACAGAATATATTCGTGCTGTCTGTTGTGCAAATTTAGAAAGATCAAATTGAGGTAACTCAAAAAACATTGAATAAAGCTCTGTGAGGTACGATGCCGGTCAACGAAATGTTAAATCTTCTAATGTATGTAGAAATAATTTCCATACAACGAGCGCGCAAAAAATGACGCGACGCGACTTACAACATTATATCGCCGTACACATTGATGACGCAGTGATGAAAACGGAGAAAAATACAAATTGGAGTCTCCCAATTGGTAGGTAATCTGACAAAGATAAGAAATTTTTTTCAATAAACCAGATGGTCGTTACGTCATTCTTCAATCGTAATGATGTATTCAGCGAGTGCCTAAACCAAAGAATATATGCCGAAACAAAGGCCAAATTCCTCCGGCGGCACAATTGAGGTGTCGACACTTCTTTAGTTCCATCCGTTCTCCTGTTATTTCTACACCTCCATGCCTGGGAGTCGATATTAGCACAGCTGTTGTGTATAATATTTAAAATAAACTTATTATTGAAGAGAGTATTTACAAACTTCATTTCATTGAGGCTGTGGTGAAAGCTGCGAAGATTCTAAAATTTTAAGAAACGCATTCTTTGTCCATTGGCTAAGGCACAATTTTGCACTGCCACTAAATTATCGAAATAGTTTCCCAGGACCTAACAGTTCCCTACCTCTAAAAGTTGTCAGATTTTAATTAACATTTTTAATCACTTGAGAAAGCTTTATTATGCGTCGGTTTTTTTTTATCGAATATCTGTATTTTTCAGAAAAAAAAAAACGAAAATAACATTCGAAAAAATTCCTATATATGCCTATATTTTCCAATTTTAAAGTTGTATTAAAAAATTTTTAGCTTACTCACGTAGATTTTAATAATATATTTTAGAATGCAAAATAAAAAAAAACAGTAAAGCATTAAGAGCACGTAAACAGTTATCATCCATAGCATGGGGAATTGATAGGTTAACGACTCCCTTCATTAGTCGTAAGGAGTCCCTAAAAACCGCTGTAGTCTTTGCAGGGAATGTCGCAGGCAACCCAAAACGATAGGGTATTTATAACGATATTTTCGTAACCTGTTCAACGTTAAGGTGGCCCAACCCGGCGGGCCTAACTCATTCGCGGGCACGGTACAAAACCGTGCTGTTGCGCTCTGGGACCTTCTCTGTTTCAAAGAATCAGACAGGCTCCGTGATGAGGAAGATGCAACATGTCCACAAAAAAGACAATGTGCATAGTGTATGATTTGGTAAGATTTACGAAAATTTTAATTTCAAAACGACTTATAGCTAAAAGTAAACCACGACCGCTTTAGTAAAAAATCGAACAAAAACCAAATAGATTATAAATCTTGATTAAATAAGCTATGTCTGATGACTAAACTTTTTAAGGTGTTCTTACTTTATCATTGCGTAATCCACCTCCAAAGTTATTGTATAAAACGCGCGAAAAATGCGAAATTTCGGACCTTATAACTTAGAAACCAAACACAATTTTACAATGCCAATGGTCATCAGACATCTAGTTCGATAAAATAAAGCTATTTTGAGCAAAATTTTGGATCTCTGACAACAAATATGGGCGTGGTCTTCTTTCCCCTTTTGTATGGAGAGATGAGCGGGTTTGAGAGAGTTGGAGCGCCAAAGCCCTGTGTGCGACTTCGCAGACCTCGTGCGGGCAAACAGGTCGCCGCGAAGGCCGCGGGAGGGAGAGCGGCGGCGCCAGGTCGAACAATAGAAGGTTGACACCGATTTTTCCTTTGACCTCAACCGGGAAAGCTGGTTTTTAGGGTTCCGTACCCAAAGGGTGAAAACGGAACCCTATTACTAAGCCTCCGCTGTCAGTCCGTCCGTCCGTCCGTCCGTCCGTCCGTCCGTCTGTCCGTCTGTCACAGGGCTGTATCTCAGTAACCGTAACAGGTAGACAGCTGAAATTTTCACAGAGTGTGTATTTATTTTGCCGCTATAACAACAAATAGGTAAGATTAAAAAAATATTAAAATTAAAGGGGGCTCCCATACAAAAAACGTGATTTTTTGTTTTTTTTTTCTACGACATGGATGGCTAATACCACACAACTACCGTTATGATGTGAGCCCGATACACCACATTCCCGAAGGAATTAGATGCCATGCCAGGACCTTCCCTTTATGAGCACGGCTCCATTGAACTGGATGGAAAACACGGAAGTTTTTTTCATTGCCGCTTCGACCATCTTTTCATCCAATGCGATGGCACCAACCCGGGCGGGCTTAAACCCTACCACCTAGTAGGGGAAGGGGACCTACAGTTTTACATGGATTCCGAACCATGGAGCAGCTCGCATTCGTGACGAAATGCACTTATCGAACTCAGAAAGAGAAATACAGTGGTGCATGTCGCTATTGAACCCAGGCCTCTGGTACGCTAGGCCAGTCCCCGCGTTACTAGTCTACGAGCCGCTCATAGGTTTCTTAATGAACGAGGGGGGCTGGGAACCACGCGGCTGTAGGCTCCATAGTGAAATTAAAATGAAAAAATACTTTTTTGCAGCCATACGGTAAAAAAAGGTGGAAATTAATGCTATAAGCCTTTCTCTACCATTAAACCTTAGAGATGTAGGAGAGCTGCAGTGAGACAGGCAAACAAATAAACGTTAACAAACGTGGTTTGTTTATCGCGTCAAAATGTTGTTCGCGTAGGTACCAATTTTATGTAAATGGACATATGTTTTATGGATATGTGTGGCTAATATCACACAACTGTCAAGATATTAACTAGCTAGCTCAATCAAGCTAGCTGCCATGCCAGTACCTTACTTTTATTACAAAGCTACATTGAACAATTTGTATTGCCGCTTAGACCATCGTTCATTCAAAGCGTGGGACCAGCCTGGGCGGTACTATCCCACCACCTAGCAAGTATAATGAGGAATCCGAACCACGAACAACGAATCCCTTAGTTGACTCTTACGACATGCACGGGAACAAATTCAGTGAACTAGATTGTATTATTGTAGTGTCGGAACCCACACAGCACATTATCTTGTTGTGTAATTTTGGGGCCATATGGGAACATGTTTATTAAGTTTTTTACGTTAAGAACGGCCTGTAAGCTATGCTCCCCATACAAACGTAGTTTACTAATAATTTGAAAACCACTGTTCCAATTTAATTGATATTTGATACTTAATATCAGACAACAATAATCTGTGTCTGCATGCTTTTGTTTTTTTGAAAAATCCAAACCGAATCAGATGAAAGCAAAAACAAAATCTTCATACTAATTTTGTTTTCTCTGTGGTTTGACTCAGGATACATTTACCGAAAATACAAAGGCATGCAGACACAGATATTTGTTGCCAGATATATGATACCAAATATCAAGTAAATTGGAACAGTGGTTTTCAAATGATTCGTAAACTACGTTTGTATGGGAGGCGAAATTTTCTGATGCTTACGGGGGCACCTTAAGCGTGGCATTTGGCGCACGCCAGGCTCTAGCGTAAAATGTGCCTGACGACGCCCACGGGTTTAAAAAAAATATAACGGCTACGAAAGCCATGCCAGCCGGCCAGGTGCTTTATCAGACCATATTTTATGGGCTCCAGGTTGTACTTTGGGGGAAATACTTCCATAGTTAACCGACCGATACCGGTTGGTTCTTATTTTGGTAATGTCGACGATTTTGGCTCCCTGTTCCGCGGTGATGCTAGGGACAGTGTTATGCAGCTCCGACGACCATTCCCTCCTCTATGTGAATTAAGGTTTATGTTTTTCCAGGTTTCTGAAAACAAAATACAGATAATCTTGCAGTGGGCACCTATTACATCGGGACCCTGGACGACTGACTTTTGCTTTCATTTCATTTATTTAAATTGTTTTGGTAGTCAAACTACACTAAGTTGAGTCGAAAACTGATAGATCCGCGATTTTTTTTATTAACTTTATCAATTTAAGGTGGGCCGCTCATCTCCCCATACAAAAGGGGAAAGAAGATCACGCCCATATTTCTTATCAGAGATCCAAAATTTTGCTCAAAATAGCTCTATTTGATCGAACTAGATGTCTGATGACCATTGGCATTGTAAAATTGTGTTTAGTTTCTAAATTATAAGGTCCGAAAGTTTGAATTTTTTGCGCGTTTTATACAATAACTTTGGAGGTGGATTACGCAATGATAAAGTAAGAGCATCTTGAAAAGATTAGTCATCAGACATAGCTTATTTAATCAAAAATTATAATCTATTTGGTTTTTGTTAGATTTTTGACTACAGCGGTCGTGGTTTACTTTTAGCTATAAGTCGTTTTGAAATTAAAATTTTCGTAAATCTTACCAAATCATACACTATGCACATTGTCTTTTTTGTGGACATGTTGCATCTTCCTCATCACGGAGCCTGTCTTATTCTTTGAAACAGAGAAGGTCCCAGAGCGCAACTGCACGGTTTTGTACCGTGCCCGCGAATGAGTTAGGCCCGCCGGGTTGGGCCACCTTAAGGGTGACACATCCCCAGATCGTACACACCATTAGAAGTGCGGAATAATTTCTAGGTTCTAGATTTTTATTTATTTTATTTATTATATTTGTTATTATATTGTAACAGGATATTCAAAAGACTAAGTATATACATATCCAGCAGCATGACACACATGTAAGTAATAGGACAATTCACAACAAAAAAACGATTTTCTTAGAATATTCACCTATCTTTTTAAGAAAGAGTAAAAGAGGCAACACGAGTAAACTACAATAGATACAGCTGTTCATAAATACTTCACCTCAAACAACAAAATGAAATAGGAAAATATAAACTAATTTGTCGATCTTTCGACTCGGCAACCTATCGACATTTCCAGCGCAGGAGCAGAGTTAACCGACCGTGTCTACAAACATGTTCCGAACTTCTTCATCAAACTTGAGCTAATATTATTATGTTGTTGGATCTAATCAAGTTCCTTGTTTGTGCCGACGAGAGGACGGGGCAACACGAGGCTTTCTCTCGTCAAGTTTACAGGAATTTACTTACGCCATTTATCTTCTAGACTCAACTGCGAAGGCTGACGAATTTGAAGGGTACAGGGAGATGTGCGATGTAAATTTGTCTTCGCAGGTTGCGACTAGAGTCCCGTGCGCGTTTTCACTTATTCTCATTCCAAAGCTTATCCTAGGACCGATTATACCAGACGTAATGATTGTCAGAATAATTTAACTTACGCTCACTATTCTTCATACGAAATTGAAGGTGCTACGAATACCGCCTCATGCAACTGACTGCGTAGACCAAACCAACCGCAGACATGCTGTACAGAATACTCCATCCTGGGTCAAAGAAAGTCTCCATACTGGGGAAAGAGGAGACCCGAACCTAGCGTCGCGTCGCCGCAAGCAAAGACCTTAAAGCGAGGCACTATTCCAGTGGAAACATAAAAAAGTTGTGAAAACTTTGTACGATTTAGTTTTCAAATTCAAATTCAAATTCAATTTATTTTCCAAAAACACACGTATATACATAATTAACTAAAAAAAAAAAACATTATGTTATAATACATTTTACAAAAATCTACTAGTAGTTAATAAAATTATACGTTGCAGCCTACAGAAGAACTAAATTCTGTGTAGTAGGCCACATTAGGTATAGCACATAAAAGTTTTATACTACTATTTCTGTCATGAACTACTACGGTGACCTCAAACATTATTATTTTATTTATTATTATTAAAGAGTCAAACATTATTATTCTTACAGCTAAAAAAATATTTAATATTAACCCTTTAAATGCTGCGTTTACGTCGTCATTTTATTCAATTTCTCTTGTACTGGAGTAACTTTTTATAGCCTATATATGTAGTATGTTTGACCGCTACAAATACCGGAATAATAATGATGGTATATATGTTTATTAGTAAAGCAGATATCTTTTAATTCCAAATTATTTGGTCTTCGATCTCAGATATTCTTTCACCTGAACAAAACGTTAAGTGCACAATTAACGTGAGTGACATAAGGGCCGTATAAATATAGATATCGAAACATAATCGCAAACAGGAACGGGTGTAGTATTGCCTGCTGCAAGTAAATATCTTGGCAGTGCGGATTGCGGGGAACTATAAAACGGGGCCAATACAATCGTAAATAACTCCGCAATAGACGTGGCTACGCCTGCGGTGTATACCGCATTAGGTGTACCTACCTACGTGTTCATACACCGCCACAGAATAACTAATAGTGCTACGCACAGAAGTTGCACTCCCCGACAGTATTTTTTCAATTTTTAACCTAATTGTCGTCATGCTAAAGTATTTATTACGTCGCTCATTGCCTGCGCGGCGGCGAGATGAAACGCGTCGTCGCTTACCCGCCCCACTACACTATAATGTCGCTGGAATGAGGTTTGCGCTAGGGTTATCACGCACGGCCGCCGCCTATCGTTTTAACTTCGAATAAAATACTAACAAAACTTTGAAATATTTTTTTATAATGTGTCTACAATTATTATTATTTTAAAATTTTTCGCCATAAATATGTTTATTGTTTTTCGGCGTTGTTTGATATTGTTTCGTGTTGATTGGCTTTAACGGTGTAGTTTGATGTTTTCTGTGTATTTCGGTGTTTTCGATGTACTTTGGTCTAGTATTGTTTGGCATTGTTGATTAAGGCCGTGTTGATTATGGTCGAAACGGTAATTATTCATTGTTCTAGTTTTCCACTCAGTTCCATATCGCCGTGCTCATGAAAGGAAGGTCCTGGTACGGCAAAAAACAAACTACATGCAGCAAAGGATAATAGGCAATAAGTACCTGGAGCTGCCACGAATGATTGCCCATTATTCTTTCACTAGACGAAACCAATTTACATTGTTTTTCCTTGTAATACATGGATAAATACTACCTAAAGTTCTGTGCTGATACCAGTTAAATACGTGTCACTTCAATAGGCCCCTCATAACAGTGTACCACATACCTACCTACATAAAGGCGAAACGTCAATAAACCTATACTAAAAAAAAAAAACTTACCTTTCAGAATATTTCGGGAGCGTAAAGAAAGGTAACTTCAAATTCTTCTGTTTACTATTACAACCGTTCACGCAACAGTTATCATATTTAATTCTATGATGATTAGACATTATTACGAAGAAAAACGGCGAAAGTGCGCTTTCCGAAGCGACTGATCGACTGGACGTAGCGGACGTGCGAGCGTGTGCGCGCGGCGGCCCTGACTGAATTTGGAACCTCGGGTTCCCTAGAGCCGTAGGTGAAGATCTCAGTAGGTATTTAGGAGTGACGGATGCCTGACACCGCGCTAGGTCATACATCTGCACACCATAGTGCGCTCGTAGAGACGTGTGTAGATGCTGCAGAAGGCATTCGTACCTCTCTTTTATTGCAGGGCTTCATTGAAATGTATGGAAGACACGGACAATTTTATTTCCGCTTCGACTATCGTTCATTCAATCAGTTTCAGTATCTTTATTTCCTTCATTAGATGTATATTACACACTTCTCGGTTCGATTACTTCTGGCGAAGAAGAGCCGACAAGAAACTTCGATGCGATGATGGTACCAACCCGGGAGGGATCTTCCTAAAAGGATAATTCACCTAAAATGTAAGGAAGTGTACCCACATTTTTACATAAAATCCGAACACAAACTACAAACCGTTCACTAGCCTCTACGACATGCACGGTACGAAAAGACGGACTCACCACGGTAATTAGTAAAGATGTGTTTCACCCGATACATACATACTCTTTATGTATCTTTATGTACTCTTTATGTAAGAGTCTTTATGGTTTTTGTGAATGTAAAGGCAAAGTGACAGTGTACACATGGTGCGATGTGTAGTTAGCATCAAACTACATATCGGGTCATGATCTTTAAAGCGAGGACCTATGTACACTATTAAATTGTAAAAATAATGATCGTGTGGGGCTGGACGAACCAGCAAGAAACTTACACGAGCAGTGCGTCTCCCGATTCCGCCACCTCCCGAATGAGATTTCACCTACACAGTCCGTCCGCATTAACGTTTAGGATTCTACATACTTCATTTTTTACGCTTTATCGCGTTGCGGATGTTGACTGCAAATATTGTTGTCCTAGGTGCTCGTTCGTTTGTAGCTGTGGCGGTCAGCAACCTGCCGACGCGACATTTCCTATCCCGCGCCGCCGCCTCAGCGCCGCGGCAGTGGGTCCGAGGCAGCCGCCCCGCGCACATGCATTCCACCTCGTTTGCACAATATAAATGTATCAATATATAGTCAAATCGTATGAACGAGTTTCCGTTGCATCCCCGTATAACCCTACCGCATAGAGGCATAAACATTACCCCACAACTGGTGACCCCGTTGGAACACGTAAACTGAAAGTGAAGAAGAAGTGAACAGTAAAACAGAAAGGATGTATCAAGCGCCGCAGCAGCAGATGAATCAAGGTCCGTCGCCGGAAGCTCCAGTCACGGCGATTGCCAGCCTGTTCTTGCAGGCAAGAATCCCAACCTTTTGGCGCGAGGACACGCGTCTATGGTTCGCACAATACGAGTCAGTGGTAGCAGCGCACAAGCTAGGAGACAAGCAGAAGTATGACCTAGTCATAGGGGTTCTGCAGCGAGAGGACGTCAAACAAGTGAGTGACATCGTGATCAGCCCACCAGAGGACGGCAAGTACGAGGCTCTGAAGGAGAGGCTAATCTCCGTCTACGAGGAGTCCACCACGCAGCAGTTTCATAGGCTGCTCAGCGGACTAGAGCTAGGAGACCAACGTCCCTCACAGTTACTGCGGAAAATGAGGGAACTCGCGTCACAGAATGTACCCGACGACGCCTTAAAAATATTGTGGATGGGCCACCTGCCACCATCAGCGCTGGCGGTGCTAGCGGTATCTAAGGAGACGGAATTGAACGATCTAGCCATCATGGCCGATAAAATGCTCGAACATATGGGCAGAAGCCACGTCAACACGGTATCCGCGCCATCGGACGGAAGTCAACGACATGACCCAGTTTCGAGTGTCGACGCGCTGGCGGGCGAAATTGCCGATTTGCGAAATCAAATAGCACGAATGAGCTGCCGCCAGCCGAGCAGGGCTAGCGGGCGGTATCAACGCGGTAGGTCGGCTTCTCGGAACGGCCGCCGGACACCGGAAAATGCAGACTGGCTATGTTTTTATCATTTTCGATTCGGAGACAAAGCAAGCAGATGCGAGCAGCCATGTAACTATAAAAATCAGGGAAACGGCAACTAGTGTGCACCGCGGCGGATGTGCACACGACAGTCGATAATAACCGCCTTAGCGTCTACGATCGCGACAGCCTAATAGATACCGGGGCAAACGTGTCGGTGTTACCAAAGTCAATCCTAGCACCGAGAGATAGGACTACTAGTGATTATAAGTTATACGCGGCAAACGGTAGCGTAATAGAGACGTACGGAGTGAAAACCATGGTGCTTAATTTAAATTTGCGTAGACCTTATAAGTGGATATTCGTAATCGCAGACATTGCGCAAGCCACAATTGGGGCAGACTTGTTAAAACATTATAAGTTACTAGTGGATTTAAGTGGTAAAAGACTAATAGACAAGGTGACAAGTTTAGACACAATATGTACGGTTAAAAATTTGCAAGTGTGTTCGCTGACGTCGATTGGGGAGCAGCACGCGTTTCGTGATCTTTTGGAAAAGTATCCGGACATCACGAAACCAGCATCTTTCAAGGAAACCCCGCAACATGGCGTCGTGCACCACATCGAGACGGTAGGAGCACCAATGTTCGCACGGGCTAGACCTTTGGCCCCAGACAGGTACATTAAAGTTAAGAGAGAATTTGAACTAATGATAGAAATGGGAATATGCAGACCATCCAAATCTCCGTGGTCATCTCCTCTACATTGTGTCCCAAAATCTAATGGTGATATCCGTCCGTGCGGGGACTACCGAGCACTCAATGCAGTTACGAAACCAGACCGGTATCAGATTCCTAGACTTGGAGAATTTCAGTATCTTTTAGCAGGCAAACGATATTTTTCTAAGATTGACATCACGAGAGCCTATCATTGCATACCGGTGGCCCCAGGTGATATTGAGAAGACAGCCATCGCGACTCCGTTTGGTCTTTATGAGTTCACGCGAATTACTTTCGGGCTTAGAAACGCGGCCCAGTCGTTCCAGAGGTTTATGGATCATAGCGTCCTGCAAGGATTCGATTTTCTGTTTACATACATTGATTACGTAATCATAGCAAGCTCGACTATTGAAGAACACAGATTGCACCTAGAAAAGGTTTTTCAACGCTTCAACGAGTTCGGCATAGCAATCAATCTGAGTAAATGCAGTTTTGGGAAATCGGAAATAGATTTTTTGGGTTTTCACGTTACCCAGGATGGAGTTAAGCCCTTGGAGGGAAAAGTTAAGGCAATTGAGGATTTTCCAAAACCGAGTAATATCGAGGAATTAAGAAGGTTTTTGGGAATGTTAAATTTTTATAGAAGCCACATTCCAAACGCAGCCGGTGCCCAAGCAGAACTGCATAAGTACTTGCACAATACAAAAAAAAGAGATAAAACCGAAATACAATGGACACAACAATCGGAAACCGCATTCGAAGAATGTAAACGCAGCCTAAAGAGCGCGCTCACGTTATCGCACCCGTTACCCGACACCCCTTTGGCTATATTTGCTGACGCGTCCGAATACTCTGCGGGCGCTGTTTTACAACAACGAGTCAGCAATTCATGGAGACCGCTAGGTTTTTTTTCAACCAAGTTCAGCGATGCGCAAAAGAAATATAGTGCATACGACAGAGAATTGGCGGCAATTTATTTAGCAGTAAAACATTTCAGATATTTTATAGAAGGGAGAGACGTCATTGTGTACACAGATCACAAGCCGCTGACACACGCACTCAGTAAGAACGTGGCCAGCGGATGTGACACCCCGAGACGAATAAGACACTTAAGTTTTATAAGCGAATTTTGCACGGATATCAGACATATTAGCGGATCAGAAAATGTAGTCGCAGACGCACAATCGAGAATAGCTGAAATTTATACCTCGACGACCATAGATTACAATGAATTAGCAAGCGACCAGGAAAGAGACCTAGAATTAATGGAACTAATGAAAAAAGATAATCTTTGTTTCAAACTGATCATGTTGCCCAATGTTGGCAAACCGGTATACTGTGAGATGTCAAAGGGGAACGCACGACCATACCTGACCGAGAGACAACGTTACAAAGCTTTCACAGCAGTACACGGGGTAAGTCACCCAGGTGTACGGGCCACAAGAAAACTGATGACAGACAGATATTTTTGGAAGTCCATTAATAGTGAGGTAAATAAATGGAACAAGGCATGCGTATCTTGTCAGAGATCCAAAGTACAGCGACATACGGTCGCGCCGCTAGGTGAATTCGCGAGTGTTGGACGATTCAGTCATCTACACATCGACATAATTGGCCCTTTTCCGCCCTGTGAAGATAAAAGATACTGCGTCACATACATCTGCAGAACAACCAAGTGGATAGAAGCAGTACCGATACGCGACATTACGGCGGAAACCATCGCGAGAGCAACGGTAGATCACTGGATTAGTAGATTTGGATGTCCGGAGAAGATTACTACGGATCAAGGTACCCAGTTCGAGTCGCAGCTATTTCGTCAGCTGACAAATAAATTTGGAATCGAAAAAACTCGAACGGTCAGCTGGCACCCGGCATGCAATGGCCAAATCGAGCGAGTCCATCGGGGCATAAAAGCAGCCTTAATGGCAAAATGCACGAGCGCCGAGTGGGCCCGCGAATTGCCACTAATTTTGCTAGGATTGAGATCGGCCGTTAAAGAGGATATCGGGTTTAGTCCAGCACAAATGACCTACGGAGCGTCTCTGAGGCTGCCAGGAGATTTTTTTGTACCGAGCAGGCCACAAAGTTTAGACGCCGACTATGTACAACGCCTAACCACCACACTCGAATCGCTGAACCCATCTCCCAGAACGGCCCACGGTGAAAGGAAAACGTTCGTTCACAGCGACCTGCGTACGTGCTCGCACGTGTTCATCAGAAACGAAATAAAGCGTTCCCTCACGGCTCCCTACCAAGGTCCGTACAGGGTATTGAAGAGGCAAGACAAATATTTCGACATTGAGCTACCGAACAGGAACACGCGAGTGACAATAGATCGATTAAAACCAGCGTACCTACTCAACGAGGACACCATCGAGCCAGAAAGGCGACCCCCCTACCCAGTCCTCCAACGGACAAGTCCCGACCACGAGGAGACACCGCAATCGAGAGTTGACACCCTGCCGGTACAAACCATGACGAAAACGGGGGACCGCGAGGCGAGCACACAAGCACCGACGTCAGCTAGAACCACACGGGCAGGGCGACTAATCAAACCACCAGTGCGTTTCGCTTAACGTAGGGCGGGACGTCCGTGGGCGCCCAAACAGTGGCGGCTGATACCGCGATAAATAAGTGATATAGGAAGTGATATCAGTGGTGCGGGCTGGCGTGAACGACGTTACTCTGCGCAGCTCGCACATTAGATTAAGAACAGTGGTGACAGTAGGAGAGCCCGAACTGTTAGCAAGCATAGTTTTTTTTTTTTAAAAAAGGAAGGGGTTGATGTGGCGGTCAGCAACCTGCCGACGCGACATTTCCTATCCCGCGCCGCCGCCTCAGCGCCGCGGCAGTGGGTCCGAGGCAGCCGCGCCGCGCACATGCATTCCACCTCGTTTGCACAATATAAATGTATCAATATATAGTCAAATCGTATGAACGAGTTTCCGTTGCATCCCCGTATAACCCTACCGCATAGAGGCATAAACATTACCCCACAGTAGCATTTCTGCTTTTTTTTATGCGACCTGACATGGATGGCTAATACAACACAACTAACGTTATGGTATTAGCCCAATACACCACATTCTCGAATGAATTAGGTGCCATGCCAGGACCTTCCCTTTATGAGCACGGCTACATTGAACTGGATGGAAAACACGGACAATTTTTCATTGCCGCTTCGACCATCTTTTCATCCAATGCGAAACCCCGGCGGGCTTAAACCCTACCACCTAGTAGGGGAAGGGGACCTACAGTGTTACATGGGTTTCGAACCATGAAGCAGCTCGCATTCGTGACGAAACGCAAGTATCAAACTCGGAAAGAGAAAGACAGTGGTGCAAGTCGGAATAGAACCCAGGCCTCTGGTACGCTAGTCCAGTCCCCGCGCCACTGGGCTACGAGCCGCTCACAACTCCTACAACTTCTTGAAACTGCGAAGTTTAAAACTGAAACTGTAGAGGAACATCAATCAGCTGTGTATTTAATCTCAACCATTTAAAAAATCACCTAGAATTTATTTAATGAATGGGAGGATGTGTGCAAAAAGTAGCGTTTTTTATTCACACCTCCAATATAGCGAATAATAATCTTACACATTCTAGCAATTTTTATAAATTGGTTTTAGTAATCAGATATATAACTGATTAGTATGCTTGCCAACAGAGGATGAATGACTATTTTTGGAAAGTTGTAGCAGAAATAGCGACTTAAAACTGTAGCGTCATCTATGCACTTGGATACACACACCTCCTTAAGGTGGCCCATCCCGCTCATCTTCCCATACAAAAGGGGAAAGAAGATCACGCCCATATTTTTCGTCAGAGATCCAAAATTTTGCTCAAAATAGCTTTATTTGATCGAACTAAATGTCTGATGACCATTGGCATTGTAAAATTGTCTTTGGTTTCTAAGTTATAAGGTTCGAAAGTTCGAATTTTTCGCGCGTTTTATAACTTTGGAGGTGGATTACGCTATGATAAAGTAAAAACATCTTAAAAAGATTAGTCATCAGACATAGCATATTTAATCAAGATTTAAAATCTATTTGGTTCCTGTTAGATTTTGAACAACAGGGGTCGTGGTTTACTTTTAGCTATAAGTCCTTTTGTAATTAAAATTTTCGTAAATCATACACCATGCACATTGTCTTTTTTGTGGACATATAGCATCTTCCTCATCATGGAGCCTGTCGTTTTCTTAGAAATATAGAAGGTTCCAGAGCGCGACAGCACGGTTTTGTACCGTGCCCGCGAATGAGTTAGTCCCGCCGGGATGGGCCACCTTAAGTACGCAAGTACAAACGAATGTAATTATGTGCATGTATCTTAAAAAAAAATTGTTGACTATTTTAGACTAATATCCAATTTTTGTTTCAGTTTTAATTTTTAACATATTAATAAGTAGGTATAATTTTTAAAGTAATTGATCGCATCGGAAAGCTACCGAAATGAATGTAGCAAAAAAAAATTTTTAAAAGACAAATATTGCCGGGGGGTCCATTCAGGGAAAGAGTGAGTTCGAATTCGTCACTAAATATCAACTCACTTTTTTAAATAGTAATGTTTCTACACTTCTTGAACCCCACGCTCGTACGACGAGCGTGGGGTGAAAATCGGAATCTGGAATATTATGACATGTCGCATCAGTGGCTTTGTTAGGGAATCGTGCTCCGAGCCATTCGGTGCAAGAAGGAGCAAGAAATAGCTCTTTGACAAACAGAGTGACAGTTCCGTGTACCTAACTCGGCCGTTTTCGCTGACTATAAAACGTTTCGGAATCGCTCGGAATCAATCATGTTTGCTGCAGGTGGAACGCGGAACCGGAGCAAGATCTGTCAACTGTCACTAAAACGTCAAACATCAAATCGCCTACAACTACGTTATATCGAGTTGAGTTTTGTATCGGTTGGAAATTAAGTGATTTTATAATTAATTTAGATAGAACATTCTTGGTTTTGCGAGTTTGCCTTGTGAGATTAGAAGGATTTATGTTTGTGTAACGTAAAAGTGACGTTCATCTCTGAACCTATTCGTTTTGGCGTTCGGGCTGGAGGGTGGCTCTGAGCCGTTACGCCCGATTCCGTTCTGTAACGGATAGTGCGCGGAGTGGAACCATCTTTGCCCGAACAAGCCTAGTTACTACGGTGTCTTTAAACATCAACAATTATCTTATGTAACTGAACATTGGGGCTTATACCAGGTATACTGTCATACTATTATCATACGAGTACATTTTGGGGCAACTCCACAAATATAGAAGCAGGTTTAAAAATACAAAAAAAAATGTGTAAGAGCAATGTGTCAGTCTCGCTTCATGGATAGTTGTAGACTACTTTTCAAAAGGTTGAAATTATTAACGGTTCCTAGCTTCTATAATTATGAAACTTGTGTTTTTGTCAAGAATATTTTAGGGAAACCAGCTCCATTCATTCATACAATACTCGATCGAAGGGAAAACTATATTGTGCTCAATCACGCATTACTTTGTATAGAGAAAGTTTATACTACATGGCTGCAAGGTTGTTTAATGAAATTCCGACAGATTTTAAAAAACCTGACTTTCATCGATTTAAAAAGGAATTAAATAATTGGTTAATCGAAAAATGTTTTTATAATGTGAGATATTCATTTATGATGTTTGAATGTTTTTAATGCTTATTATATACGTCCAATTAATTAATATGTCTAAATATTATAATAGAAATGTAATTTATTATTTTATATTGACTCAATTTTTTTACAATGCGTTCGATTATTTAATATTTTTAATGTGAATTTAAAACTGTATGATTTTATTTGACATGCTATGTCATATTGCACGCCTACCCAGGCAGTTTTAGCTTGACTTACGTACCTCTTAAGAGTGAGCCAATACATATACATAAGCAAAAAAGGGCAATAAAGATTTGATTTTCTTTTATCCCAACACACCACTTGGGAACTAGATGCCTACCACCTCGTAAATTATTAAAAGAACTTACTCTATTTAGGACACACACGTGAATAAATGCATTGGGACCATTAAGTGTCGGAACCCAAACGGTACAGAATCTGAGGAGTGTCAATAGTACACGAGAGGACTACAGGCGAACAAATAAGCGGGTTACATTCGTGTTGCGCACGGATTCTCTGAGCGCTTACAAAAGTGTTTACGACTAATAAAACTTATAAATGGCTATTGAAATAAGTGCGTCGAGTTTTGCGCTTTTGTAAGTATGAAAATGGCTCTCGCATTCGCCAAAGAGTATTTAGACAAGGAAATGTAATTCGGTCTATAAATAAAAGTGAGTGTGTATCTGTCCGTTTATGGTTGTTTTTATGTTCTACTTAAGAGCCCTTCAGTAACAAACTCCAACACAACTTCATCCTTTTCAGTCCCTCCATTCATAATTTTAAGGTAGTATATTAATGTTTTTTAGGGTTCCTTACCCAAGGGGTGAAAACGGAACCCTATTACTAAGCCTCCGCTGTCCGTCCGTCCGTCCGTCCGTCCGTCCGTCCGTCTGTTCGTCCGTCCGGGCTGTATCTCATGAACCGTAATAGGTAGGCAGCTGGAACGTTCACAGAGTATGTATTAATTTTGCCGCTTTAACAACAAATAGTTGAAGTTAAAAAATAATAAAAATTAAAGGAAGCCCCATATAAAAACCGTGATTTGTTTGTGTGAATCTTGCACGATGGTACGGAACCCTTCGTGTGCGAGTCCGACTCGCACTTGGCCGGTTTTTTATTTAACTGGACAATACTACTCACACCGTCATTATGTACATTAGCCTAACCCACCGCATTTCCGAAATAATGAGGTGCCATGCCGGTGCCATTGCAGTTATACTTCGTAAAGGTCAGCATGTACGTAGCACCCATAATCGCAGAGCATGAATGAAAAGATATGTCTGTAGAGATAACGAACGAAGTATCCAGTAAACGGACCGTCTTTCATCCCATGCGTCTCGGCGTGATGGTATACATCTTGACTTCGCGCGAAGACTTGCTTTCCATGCCAGAGAATAATACCCCTTTGTTAGATTTCCACCCCGCTAATGCACAACCTTATTTATCGTCATGAATGCGAGCTGTTACATGGATCAGAATGTATGTAAAACTGTAGAACATTTTCCCTACATATACCCTAGCCTAGGTTGGTACCTGTGCATTCGATGAAATAATGGACGAAGTGGCAATGAAAAATTGCCCGCGTTTTCCATCCAATCTGTACTGGCATGGTACCTAACTCTTTTGGGAAAATGGTGTATCGTGACGGTGGGTGCGGTATGAGCCATCCATGTCTAGTTATATAAAAAAACTATTTCTCTCCACATAAAATAAATTAATTTAAACTTGTATGTCACTGTATCAGAAGGAGCCTTCGCAAACGTTTGTTTTTCCATCTCTCCTTCCTTATCCGGGTTTTCTCGAGAGTGCGTCTTCCCATCCGTTTGTATTTCATAATCCGCTCGTTTGTGAAGCTCTCATAAACCTGAATCTGGGATCACTTGAAAACCTCTGCGGAGAACGTGACTCGATACACAGGTGAATTCAATTTCGTTATGTTTCTTTTCCAAGAAATATAACGAACGCTCTGCCGGGTAGAACAAAGTGTATTGTGTAACCAGAGAGTATATAAAATGAATAGCTCCATACGTCCGTATTTCGTATGGAAATTCGCACTTCCTGGGCGGGATACAACTGATACAAGCGGTTTTTTTATGTAACCTGACATGGGTGGCTGTTTCCACACAACTATCTTTATGATATAAGCCCAATATACCACATTCCTGAAGGAATTAGGTGCCATGCCAGGAACTTCCTGTTTATGAGCACGGCTACATTGAACTGGATGGAAAACACGGACAATTTTTCATTGCCGCTTCGACCATGCGATGATACCAGCCCGGGCGGGCATAAAACCTACCACCAGTACCAGTCCCCGCGGCACTAGGCTACAAATATGAAAATATGAAAATGCGGTTCGTCGTAAACGACAACGTCAACGTATTTACGGCACGTAACATATACATAAGAAGTATCATCTTAAAAGTCTATGGGTTTGATTTAATTTTAAAGTTTATTTCCTCTATTTAGAGCAATTAAATAAAAGCTTGTTTTTAATAAGGTTTATTTTTTATTTTTATTTATTTATAATAATATTAAGATCAACGGCCAAAGGGCATAAGCATAATTGTTAAAAGTATTAGCAGAGAATTCATACTAATATTACCTTCGTTAGTATGGAACCACTGGCTCTATTTGGAAAATTAGGGTGCGATATGAAATTAGCATACGGCAGTGTCGTCTACCCCGCGCCACTCCGGAACGTCTCGCCTCTGCACTTAAAATATCAAATTGCTCAGGTCCTGTATAGTGCCCGTGGCGACGGACGCGGGCGGAGCGGAGGGTAGAATGGGATATCTTAATAGAAAATCTGTAGCGGGCTTTCCACTCATTTAACTAAACACTATTCAGATGTTAAATGCTGTTTTAATTTAGGATAAGTCGTTGGTCACCAAAACACGACAAATTTACTCAGAATCGAGCAGGGAATCAAAAGTTTTACTGGAATCTTAATTCAGTACCCGAAGTCTCAGTTGTCACCTAAATTGGCGTTACGGCAAACCGATCGACTGGCGTTTTCAAATGTATGGAGAAATTGAAGAGCGCGCGCAGTGAGCGTTAAGCGAACTAACATTTGCTAGTCCGAGCTTGATTTGTCAGCTTACTCAACGTTGCCGTAAATACGTCGACGTTGCCGTTTACGTCCACTCCGCGTTTTCATACAAATCGGAAGTCCGCGTTTGACTTTGACAGCTTGAAGAAGTAAAACCACAGAATATCTAGTAAAAACTTGTATGGAGTTTGACGTTTTTACGGATCTTCGAAGTTACGTAAACGCCAATTTAGGTGAGAACTGAGACTACCGGCTCAGAAACAGACTAGGAGGTCGCGACAAAAATGGTAATATAACATAAATGGCTGAAACTGGGTTCACAACCACTTGGCGCTGGCAGACCGAAATATTTAGCATCAGAAGGTTGGTCTCTAACACGTGAACCCAGATTCAACAATTTACCTCATCGTGACCAAAATTTTTGTCAACCTAAACATTTCCTGAACGAATGAGAAAAAAATATTATGGATAGTCAAAAATAATGTTTTATTAAATTTTCTCTCTTAACGACTTTTACCATCTCTTTTTCATACGATTAAACACATTTTGAAAACGATTGGCTTCCTCCGTGGTGACCCGGGAAATATATTTTTCATCCTCTTTGACTGGCGTTGAGGCTGGCCGGCCTGGCATGACGGAGTTTGGCTCATGCCGAAATATTATTGCTTTTACCACCTACATGTTTTGCTTCAGGATCGGTTCCCGATCCGATTCTATGCTCCCTGCACCCCATTGCAGCTCCAGGGGCGCGGCTCGCTCCACCCGATCTTCATAGAGTGGAGAGACGGCTGCGCGGGACAAGATCCCGGGAGTGCGCAGCTACACAAAACCAGGTTAGCTGTTTTCTCTTATTTCTTACTTTCTGTCGGCAGAAATAATATTACTAACAACGATTCACTCAAAGGGTGCCAACGGAACTCTATTACTAAGCCTCCACTGTTCGTCCGTCCATCCGACCGACCGTCAGTCCGACCGACCGTCCGTCCGTCCGCCCGTCCGTTAGCGTCCGTCTTTCACAGGGCTGTATCTCATGAACCGTAACAGGTAGGCAGCTGAGCGTGTATTTATTTTGCCGCTGTAAAAAAAATAGGTTAAATAAAAAAAATATAAAAAATGAAGGAGTTGGTGAAAGGTGGTGAAAAAAGTGTTTTTTGTGTTAAATCTTGTGCGATGATACGAAACCCTTCGTGTGCGAGTCCGAATCGCACTTGGCCGGTTTTTTGGGTTCGTTTTAAAGACTACACCATAACCAATTCTTATTAACGATACACGAGCTCGACATATTTAATAAATTTATATAAGCGGCAGCATATTAATATTAAACATCGGGATCGTAAAGTTCATAAGTCATACACGTATTCGTTTTATTTCATTAGTTTAACTTTATCTTTTGTTGCACAGCTTTTGGTAAATAATTACCAAAATTCTTAATACGTTTTCATAAAGAAAAAAAGAAGGTTAGAAAATATACTTATCTAATCGATTTGTAATCAGATTAATTATTGTAATCAGCTGTAAATAAATTATGTATAATTAGTTTAATATTTCTGCACTCACAACTCGCTGCAGTGGGTGCACTTTGTTGATTTCTCACTCCCATACTGTATTGGTCTTGTAAGGGCAGCATTTATGCTAGGTTTGTGGTTGACACCGACATCAATCCAAAACGACTTACGAGCCGAGCCTGGTACCTCAGCTAGTTTTAAAAACGCTATCTCTGTTTCAAGGGCATTCAACAAAGGAAAGGGTCACACGATTTCTTCGACATCCAGCAGCCGTGCAAGCAAATCGTTCGCGAGGTCCTTAGAGCATTATGCTCTAAGGCGAGGTCACGTTTAGCTTGCGATCGCGGCGCCGCGTCACCGGCGCGCCGGGTTAGGTGTTTGTAAACAGCAGCCACACTCGCGATTAAAATTCAATCCTGCCCACTGACCGCATAATGTGGCCATAATGAGCGTGGAGCAGCGTTCGAGTGCGGTCTGATTAATTAAAATTTTAATCAACTTAGCGCTCGGTCTTCGGGCGTTAACTGGCAAGGAGGGGGCGGAATTTGGATTTATGGAAGGCAGGAGGTTCTTCGAACATTTGATAAGTAATTAAATTTGGTAGCGGGAAATGTAAATTTTCTTGAAAATAAGGGTCTGAAATTGTGTGAAAGCCTTCATGTGCGTTGTATTGGAATTTTAACACCAAAGAGTGCTAAAAATGACACATCAATTCTCACAAGTGGGAATTAGCAGATTTTATCAAATGGAATCTGTGTTTCATTAAAAAAATAATTATGGTTTTGAGGTAAGGAAGCAATTTTGTAATAACCCTAAGCCCTTGCATTGTATGTAAACATATATTAAACAAAATACATCAATATTTTTTTTTAGTCTTGTGTCCGATCTAACTATATATTATTTTTTACAACATACCTAATAATAACTAGACGTATATGAAAATAAAAAAAATAAGTAGTATACACATAAATATATACCCCAATATAGCGGTGTGGTAGACAGAGGGGTAGACAGAAATGATTCACGGTATTATAGTTCACAGCATACTTCTTTCGTAGACATACATACATGCATACATACGGACATACATGCTCTACGATTACGGGTGGTATGTTCACCCACTGGGACCCGGAGACCCTGATTGTGTTCACGGGAGCCAGAAATGGTACCCGTAAAGCTATATATGTGAACTTGGCTGAACATTGGCGCTTCAATTTATAGAAAAAATAAAGGTTATTTCAGTGCATTTGAATAAAGCTTATAGGTTTCACTTATATCTTGAGATCTTTTGATAGAACAGTCTAGTTCTTAATCTTAAGGTCATCAATTTCCAATAATAAGGTCATCAATTTCCATACAACAAAAACGTTTTTAATATCACCTCTCATATCACCGCTTGAATTACGGTTACAAAGATTTGATTTCTACTTATGGCGTCGTTAATAGAGACTTTAAGAAAATCTAATCCCAGATTCAAGACGAGCAGGCCTATTCCTGGAATTCCGTAATCCGGAATCCTAAGTCTAGAAACCGCTCTTTATCGCGTTTTCAAAACGATTTTCTTGACAAAAATATTTCGAATTATTTAAATTAATTAAGGTTTTCCGTCGAAAATTTTGCTGTGAAAACCGCTATAAAAGCTGTTTTCTAAACTCAAGATTCCTGATTCCTGATTACGGAATTCCAGGAATAGGCCTGCTGAGTTCTTTCACTGCTGAAGCCGGGGCGTGCAACGCTCCTTTCTGTTTACAGTAACTAACTATATCCCATTGTTCTAATCGATGGAGATCTGACCGAGAAAATGGGGGGAACGGCATAACGTATAATATGCAGATCGTATAATGTCATATTTTAACAAAATTTTAAAACCATGCACAACGTATAATCGGCAGAACGTATAATCTTATACGTAGTGCATGAAGAAGTCCAAAAAATTAAATTACTTATTTCTCCATGCATAACGTATAATAGTCACAACGTATAATGTTATGATCTTTATTTAACAAAAAAAGAAAACCATGCATATCATATAATGCAAAAATATTTCATACGATAAGCGCCCTTATTCATATAGATTTAAAGATTATACTCGCACGCGACTTTTCGACCGTCTCAATTTTGTGAGCGCGATATTATTCTGTCAGAGTATTGTGCGAATAGCCCATAGTGGTATGAATGAAACCATAAGTGAAAGAGTTCCTTATTGAGCATAGTAACAAGACCGAAATTGCTGCGACGATCTTATTCAATGTTGCATAATTATTGACACGTTTTGAATGCCCTTCATTTGACAGCCGAAACAAAGCAACCATCAAAGAATATAAAGAACTTAGCGGTTGTTGTTTACATCTTGAGATTGTTTGTCAAGTGCATTATTTAGAAAACGTCGGAAATATCCCTGTTAGCAATCCTTTTTTCTTTATCAGTCATGAGTGAACGGTTAAACTTGAATACGCGTCCTATCACCGGACTAACCATAAAAAATGCGATAGTATACGGACATAATCCGCGTATTAAAGGTAGGCTGCCCACTCTGAACGCTGCTGTTTCACAGCATTTTCAAGGGTATGCTGTGCTCCTCTACAATTATTTTCCTCAGGGCTTCAGGTTTAACTAAAAGCGATAACATCTCCAAAGCAAAAAGGTATGAGTTTTATTTATTATAAATACCTATAGTTACGTTCTTATCGTAGCTTCAGATTGAGTGTGAAACATTGAAACTTATTGATCTCAAACCCGGAAATCATTTTAGCATTGCTGTATTTCAAACCTCAGGTGATCTCAAGTGCCTAGCAGTTTGACTACATACCCACTCACTGGTCTGAACACCAACTGCTAGGCATTTGAAAACCTACTTTCTAGTTCATTGTTACCAAAGACTTGATTTAATTTAATAACTGCCCGGAATATAAAACAGTTTTACGTGTAGATTGGTACTTAAAATACAAATAAAAACTCCGTCCCACTCATCACGCAGGAGCGGGAACAAATAAAATAATGGTGCTGTGTGGGTTCCGCCACATAAAAATAATACCGTGGACCCGCATTTATGCTTACGGTATTCATCGTTCATGGTTCAGATCCCACATTAAACTCTATATTAAATGTTTTTCTTTACGCTTACTTTCTCCATACTTAAAGTCAAATGTGTTGGTTTCATAGCCATTTAAAAATATTGCCTTGAATAGTCTTATTTATAGAAGACGCATTCTCTGTAAATGAAACATAACCTAACAGTTTCATGTCAGGCCCGCATTTCAGTTTTCATCATTCAAAATTCCGAAATGAACTAATCACCCTCTCACTGTCCATCCAGTTAGTCGCTAGGAAGGTGATTACTAGGAAACCCTATTTAATGTAAAGTTAAATATGAGCACAGCAATTTGTATTTCCATATCGGCCAGCTCAAGGAAAACTGATATTTAGCTAGTGTTTGGGCTGCCTGCTTGGTAAGCACGAAGGTAGCAAAGAGCAATAAATTGTATTTTGGCTAATGACAGTTCTGTGCACCTTCCTGGTTCGATTTCGCTTACCAAAAAATCGGTTCACAATGAATCTTTTCTGCTAAACCCATGCTCAAGCTTGGAATCCAACATCAAATTGCTTACAAATGTAGAACTTTGTGTATATGTTGTAAGGCAATGTGTATACTCCTGCCAGGATTTCTATACAATATCTAGTTAATGAAATAAATAAAGAACGTTTGGACCATCCCTCCATTAACACCCATACTTTACCTAGGTATTGTGCAAAAAGCCTAGGGATTGTATAGAATACCTATGGAACCACCGCCAATGCATGCAATACGGTGTCAGGCAACAACCTCAGACTCCCTTAGATGTTATAAATTAGTAAAGTATCTAACCTAACTTAAAACAAAAATGCTAGCTATCTACCTATAAATTCGTTTTGTTTAGGTAACTACCAACGCGTTCACTGCCCCGCCCCGCAAGTTATTACCTTCCTTGCCCTCATCTAATATACACATTTCCTGGCGTGCATTTGGTATTGTATATCATGCCTAGGTAATGTGTTATTTAAAAAATTACCTGAATGTTTTAGGCATTGTATATAATGCTTAGGTCTTCTATAAAATACCAGATACACATTGTCGGTAACATATATTTTGGTTTTTTCTTTCTTTGCCTGATAACAGCTATTAGAAGTTTTGGTAATTGTGCAACGTCAGTGATGTTAACCATTTCTCTCTATCCTTTCTGATATTTGGGCTGTGCACCATCAGAACCGAGTGTGACCGCATTGTCTGAACAATGCCATAATAATAATAATAATGTTCTTAACCTTTTTGTAGTCATGGACCCCTTGCGGAATTAAAAAATTGTTACGAACCCCTTCCAACTCACTCAAAGGTAAAGAAAACAAGGCATTTTGAAAAAAAAAATGTTTTATTTATTAACATTGAAAAAGGAAATATACGTAAAAAAAATTTTGATCACACCAGTATTTATTTTCATCATATGAAACATGCACCCTCAGCTCAGATGCCACAGACCTCCAGCAGTGATGCCACGGACCCCCAAGGGATCCATGGACCCCAGGTTAAGAACTGCATTAAACCATGAAAAGCACCCCATAGCGCCTGAGCATGGGTTAAAGGCCTAGGCTGTGCACCTGGATTAATTGGATTAATATTCTAGTTTAATAGAAATGTGATTTTTGGTACAAACTAATTCATTCAAGGTGTTTTTGTGGTGAGGTCTATCCCGCTCAGATTAATACTTACTGAATTAGGTATCTAATGAAGGATAATGGAGCCATCCATGCACTGTATTAACATTAACTTATTCTATGGTATTAACATGAGTATTAATATGGTTGTTACAGATTCTACCAAAAAAGTTGGGATGCCAGCATTCACGAAACACTTGTCTCCATGATTTGACGAACTAAATTAGTTATGAGAGTGGTTAAATGTACTTAGGTATACCTAATAATACACCATGTAAAAAGGACGAGGCCGTGATTTACTCCTAACTGAGCATTCGAATTACATAAGAATGAGCGGCTCGTAGCCTAGTGGCGCGGGACTTGCCTAGCAAACCAAAGGTCTGGGTTCAAATCCTAGCATGCCCCACTTTCTTTCTCATTCTGAGTTGGATAAATGCATTTCGTCACGAATTCGAGCTGTTCCATGGTTCGGAACCCGTGTAAAACTGTAAGTCCCCTTCCCCTACTAGGTGGTTGGGTTTAAGCCCGCCCGGCTTGGTACCATCGCATTTGATGAAAAGATGATTGAAGCGGCAATGAAAAATTTACTGTGTTCTCCAACCAGTCCAATGTAGCCGTGCTCTTAAAGGGAAGGTCCTGGCATGGCACCTAATTCCTTGGGGAATGTGGTATATTGGGCCAATATCATAACGGTAGTTTTGTGGTATTAGCCATCCATGTCAGGTTAAAAAAATAAATGTAACACATGTACAAAGGAAAATCTGAGTAACTTGACGTACGGTTTAATCCCTCCGCTGTTCCTTCTCCTTTCTATACTTTCCTGGACATTTTTTCAGTGAAAATAACCATTTTAAAAAATGTTCGAATGCAAACCTCTAGCAGCTCTGAAAGGTTTGCAGCCAACTATAAACAGGTTGTAAAAAGCATGTGTTTATTGCAATAAACATTGTAAGCATTGAAATAAAACAATGATATTTTGCTTTTATTATTTATTATCGATGCACTGAAATATATATATGTACTAATGATATAATAAATCTAAAGAGTTTATTTTTTAAATGCGCTATTCTTGGAAATACCAATCTGATTAGAAGAAAAATGCAACGCATTAATCGGGGGTCAGGGTAACATTGAACCAGGCTCCGCAAGGGTGATTGAACAAAACTGATCCGAGCGAGCCCGAAACCTCGAATTGTTATAAATAAGAGTGGTTTAAAAGCAGTTTGTTCCATAGAGTTAGCGGCCTTTATAACGTGGTAGCACAAATTCAATTACAAAAAAAAAATACACAGCTCATCCACTTCAAAATATTACTTAAGGTCCACTAAAACTATCCCCGATACCCAGCTATTTCTTAAGAACGGAGAACTAGTACAATGAGCCACTTTAATTTTGTTGCATTTCCAGGTTTCAACTAGAAGAAACATGATACTATTTAAATTTCTACTTTTCAACCACATTGAAGTCATTAGTGCTGGAAAATTATTATGTATACTACATTAGAGATATCAGATTAATCCTACTAATATTATCAATTACAGCAAACACACCTTGTTTACTGGTTTGTCACTCTTTAGAGTAGCAATGTATCAAAGGAACAGTGATTTTTTGTAAAGATTGTTGATAGGCTGAATAGTGACATAGGCTTAATACTTTTCATAATAAAAACTTTTCGATATGGTCCCGCCGGAGCCGGTTATTGCTATGGTGTACAATCATTACATCACATCGAAACATGTAAATGTTACATTACAATGCAGGGTTTATGCTTGCCATTTGGCAACAATTTAACTAGTGGATAAACACACAAATCCATAAATATGATGGATTAATATGAAAAATAACTAATATGAATAATAAAAACAACAATATTTCAATGTTAAGCTCTTAGCAGATCCATATTTTGTTCTATCCATCCAGCAATCTTCAAAAGTTGGTCGAGTATCAATAAGCAGCCGTAACAAATATCTTTCGTGTTGGAGCAGCCTCGGTGCGGAAGAGTTCGCGTTGGCCTTCAGTGAAGCTCGCGCGCCGACACTTTACTGGAGGACGTCCGCCGTCACGAGAGCTCTCAGTCCCTAGTAATGTAATGATAGGACTAGGGACCTAGGACTGTAATGTGATGTTTTAGAGCGCAGCGCCTGCCTGGCATCTCCGCCGCCAGGTCAGCGATCACTTAAGCTTGTTACCTGCCGAGAAGCTCGGGCAACAAGGGTTAGCATAGCACGACCATATGATCCAGAATAGCTGCATCGTCGTCTCCGATCCACAAAAGACCAACAACAACAAACAAATTATTTGTGTAAAAAAACATGAAAAAGAGCTGTGAGCTGTCAGTTCAGACGGCTGTCATTATCTTGGTTTTTTATGTAACTTTTATCCATACGGAAAGGCAAAACCTCTCGCTATACAGCCTTTTCATTCGTAATATGAAGTGTAGGTACATGTTTTCTATTGGATCTTGTATGTAACTAAATATGGATTCAAATATGTTCTTCATTCTAGCGGAATTAGTTCTCCTACGTTGTCTGTCGCGTCACAGAATAACCAATGATTACATGTGTCCGGAACTGTGGCTGCGTTCGGGCAAAGTGCTCCGAGCCATTCTGTGCAAGGAGCAATAAATAGCGTTTTTGCTAACAGAATGACAGCATATCTACTCAGGAAAGAAAATTAGAATAATTAGAACGAGACAATACTAGGGTGAATAATGGCTGTCATTTCATAACTTCGAAAGCGTTGTGACTCACCGAGGACTCACAGGTGAACATCTCATGACTACAGTTCCCAGTTCCATGTACCTACCTCCTCAGCCGTTTTCGCTGACCAAGAACGGTTCAGAAACGCTCGGAATCACTCCTTTTTACTCACTTAAACTACGATTCCACAGCTCAAAATGTACAAAAAATTCGTAAAACTGACAGTTTGTATTCTAATTGCAATCGCAGCTGCAAGTTGCAAAATTTCCGTGCTTGCACTGCGGGCTGGCTTGCGGGATCACTGACTTTCAGAATGACGTCACCGTGCTATTCCCAACTCATGCGCACGTTCAAAATTACGTGCAATTT
Organism: Incurvaria masculella; assembly: GCA_946894095.1. Classification (NCBI taxonomy): domain Eukaryota; kingdom Metazoa; phylum Arthropoda; class Insecta; order Lepidoptera; family Incurvariidae; genus Incurvaria; species Incurvaria masculella. The sequence continues at coordinate 18,515,352 of OX335653.1, read as the reverse complement.
CAACTGCTTGTATTTACAAAATCACTGTGTATAACCAAACTAAATAAAAAATAATGTTTCCTTATAATTATGCCTTGGGTTTACAACGCGATTCAAATAAGAATGGGACGGAGCTCGTGACTAACTTCACTCGAATTCGCGAGGGAAAGTACGCGGCAACACCGCGGTAAAGTACTGAAGTTTGTGAAGTGAAGTGAGGGCTTTAGCAGTTTGACATTGAAAATGGTGGTGATATTTTCCTATTCTTATTTGAATCGCATTGTACAAAGGTTTTAAACAATAATCACAAACTTGTGTTCTTCTCTATTAGAACACAAACACCATATTCAGAGTGGGCGGACAAACTTTAATACGCGGATTACGTCCGGTCTAAGTCGCAATTTGGATGGTTGGTTTTTTGGATTTTTTTACAGATTACTCTATATACGACTGAAAGTCTATGGACTAGTCATTAATACACACCCTGCATTCCGAATTGCGTACATTGCAAATACCGCAGAGAAAGCGAATACAATGAATATTTGGTGTTCCGAATTGCACGTTATCAAATCGGAACGAATTTGAGCAGACATATCTGTCAGAGCTACCTCATAATGCCTTGTAAGTCTCGAGAGTGGTTATTTCAGGCCTAGAATTGTCTAACTGGACTAATAAACGGCGAAAGGCCATCGTTATTTCAGAATACAAGTGTATACTATCAGATAAACACGCTTAATGACAGCTCGATGACAACCATTTGACAGCGTACGCGGTGCACATTCTCTAAACCGTGAACACTTTGTACGATCTGTGTGCGGTCTATAGTCACGTCCCTAATGTCAAAATGACGTTCACGGGAGTGAATATATAAGCAATTCGGAACGGTCGGATACGCGTACATTGTGAATTCTCCGCAATGTACGCATTTCGGAACGCAGTGCCAGTTTCCCGAAAATGTGTACAGTTTCTTTAAGTCTGTGGTAAATGAGAACCCCGTACCACCCCTTATAGTCTGTGCCCGTACAAGGAGATGGCGTCATGATGGCGTCAGATGGCGTCCATCTTTGTGAATTGATTTCGGTTGTTCTTATTATAATGAAAATAACCGAAATCAATTCACAAAGATGGACGCCATCTGACGCCATCATGACGCCATCTCCTTGTACGGGCACAGACTATAAGGGGTGGTACGGGGTTCTCATTTACCACAGACTTAAAGAAACTGTACACATTTTCGGGAAACTGGCACTGCGTTCCGAAATGCGTACATTGCGGAGAATTCACAATGTACGCGTATCCGACCGTTCCGAATTGCTTATATATTCACTCCCGTGAACGTCATTTTGACATTAGGGACGTGACTATAGACCGCACACAGATCGTACAAAGTGTTCACGGTTTAGAGAATGTGCACCGCGTACGCTGTCAAATGGTTGTCATCGAGCTGTCATTAAGCGTGTTTATCTGATAGTATACACTTGTATTCTGAAATAACGATGGCCTTTCGCCGTTTATTAGTCCAGTTAGACAATTCTAGGCCTGAAATAACCACTCTCGAGACTTACAAGGCATTATGAGGTAGCTCTGACAGATATGTCTGCTCAAATTCGTTCCGATTTGATAACGTGCAATTCGGAACACCAAATATTCATTGTATTCGCTTTCTCTGCGGTATTTGCAATGTACGCAATTCGGAATGCAGGGTGTGTATTAATGACTAGTCCATAGACTTTCAGTCGTATATAGAGTAATCTGTAAAAAAATCCAAAAAACCAACCATCCAAATTGCGACTTAGACCGGACGTAATCCGCGTATTAAAGTTTGTCCGCCCACTCTGAATATGGTGTTTGTGTTCTAATAGAGAAGAACACAAGTTTGTGATTATTGTTTAAAACCTTTGTACAATGCGATTCAAATAAGAATAGGAAAATATCACCACCATTTTCAATGTCAAACTGCTAAAGCCCTCACTTCACTTCACAAACTTCAGTACTTTACCGCGGTGTTGCCGCGTACTTTCCCTCGCGAATTCGAGTGAAGTTAGTCACGAGCTCCGTCCCATTCTTATTTGAATCGCGTTGTAAACCCAAGGCATAATTATAAGGAAACATTATTTTTTATTTAGTTTGGTTATACACAGTGATTTTGTAAATACAAGCAGTTGAAATTGCACGTAATTTTGAACGTGCGCATGAGTTGGGAATAGCACGGTGACGTCATTCTGAAAGTCAGTGATCCCGCAAGCCAGCCCGCAGTGCAAGCACGGAAATTTTGCAACTTGCAGCTGCGATTGCAATTAGAATACAAACTGTCAGTTTTACGAATTTTTTGTACATTTTGAGCTGTGGAATCGTAGTTTAAGTGAGTAAAAAGGAGTGATTCCGAGCGTTTCTGAACCGTTCTTGGTCAGCGAAAACGGCTGAGGAGGTAGGTACATGGAACTGGGAACTGTAGTCATGAGATGTTCACCTGTGAGTCCTCGGTGAGTCACAACGCTTTCGAAGTTATGAAATGACAGCCATTATTCACCCTAGTATTGTCTCGTTCTAATTATTCTAATTTTCTTTCCTGAGTAGATATGCTGTCATTCTGTTAGCAAAAACGCTATTTATTGCTCCTTGCACAGAATGGCTCGGAGCACTTTGCCCGAACGCAGCCACAGTTCCGGACACATGTAATCATTGGTTATTCTGTGACGCGACAGACAACGTAGGAGAACTAATTCCGCTAGAATGAAGAACATATTTGAATCCATATTTAGTTACATACAAGATCCAATAGAAAACATGTACCTACACTTCATATTACGAATGAAAAGGCTGTATAGCGAGAGGTTTTGCCTTTCCGTATGGATAAAAGTTACATAAAAAACCAAGATAATGACAGCCGTCTGAACTGACAGCTCACAGCTCTTTTTCATGTTTTTTTACACAAATAATTTGTTTGTTGTTGTTGGTCTTTTGTGGATCGGAGACGACGATGCAGCTATTCTGGATCATATGGTCGTGCTATGCTAACCCTTGTTGCCCGAGCTTCTCGGCAGGTAACAAGCTTAAGTGATCGCTGACCTGGCGGCGGAGATGCCAGGCAGGCGCTGCGCTCTAAAACATCACATTACAGTCCTAGGTCCCTAGTCCTATCATTACATTACTAGGGACTGAGAGCTCTCGTGACGGCGGACGTCCTCCAGTAAAGTGTCGGCGCGCGAGCTTCACTGAAGGCCAACGCGAACTCTTCCGCACCGAGGCTGCTCCAACACGAAAGATATTTGTTACGGCTGCTTATTGATACTCGACCAACTTTTGAAGATTGCTGGATGGATAGAACAAAATATGGATCTGCTAAGAGCTTAACATTGAAATATTGTTGTTTTTATTATTCATATTAGTTATTTTTCATATTAATCCATCATATTTATGGATTTGTGTGTTTATCCACTAGTTAAATTGTTGCCAAATGGCAAGCATAAACCCTGCATTGTAATGTAACATTTACATGTTTCGATGTGATGTAATGATTGTACACCATAGCAATAACCGGCTCCGGCGGGACCATATCGAAAAGTTTTTATTATGAAAAGTATTAAGCCTATGTCACTATTCAGCCTATCAACAATCTTTACAAAAAATCACTGTTCCTTTGATACATTGCTACTCTAAAGAGTGACAAACCAGTAAACAAGGTGTGTTTGCTGTAATTGATAATATTAGTAGGATTAATCTGATATCTCTAATGTAGTATACATAATAATTAACCGACTTCGAAAAAAAGGAGGAGGTTCTCAATTCGTCGGAATCTTTTTTTTTTTTTTTTTTTTTTTATGTATGTTCACCGATTACTCGAAGACCCCTGAACCGATTTGAAAAATTCTTTTTTTGTTCGAATGGGTATACTTTCTAGTTGGTCCCATTTTTTTTTTATCAAAATCGGTTCAGTAGTTTGGTACTTATGTACAATAAACAACGAATTTTCGGAACCAATGTACCCAGAAATGTGTTTTTTTCTTTACAGTAGCTTTCTTTTAGGGTGAGATTGCGCGGTAAGAGCGGTTCTTTAAATTTCACTGTTAAGGGGGATAAAGGAGGGCAAATTGTACAAATTTTAAATGTATGGAACTGCTGAAACCATAAATGTAGGTACCATGTTAGGTTTTCTTCAGATGTGAATGCTTACGAAGTAAATATTTTTGGAAACCTCACTATTAGGGGGGTAAAAAAGGCCAAATTTAACACATTTAGATAAAAACTACTCATGTTAAGATCTCCAAAACCAATTATCCTAGAAGCTTAAAATTTTTAGTGACTTCTCTTTACGACGAAAAGGCTCGCTCACAACGAATTTTACGTTCAACTATCAAGGGGATGAACGAGGCCGATATGTGCACATTTTCATGCAACACTTACGCAAGAAACAGACTCTCCGGAACCGCTGTACCCAGAAATATTAAATATTCACAGTAGCTTTCTTTTAACAATCAATGACAAATTCAGAAGTTCAGCGGTTCCGGATATTCGTTGTTTTGCGTTATTATGGTTCCGTACCCAAAGGGTGCCAACGGAACCCTATTACTAAGCATCCGCTGTCCTTCCGTCCGTCCGTCCGTCCGTCCGTCCGTCCGTCCGTCTGTCCGTCTGTCACAGGACTCTATCTCATGAACAGAAATAGGTACAGAGGCAGCTGAAATTTTCACAAAGTGTGTATTTATTTTGCCGCTATAACAACAAATATGTAAAATAAATAAATAATAAGAAAATAAGGGATTACAAACCCTACAAAAAACGTGATTTTGTGGTTTTAAATCTTGTACGATAGTACGGTGCCATCTTTTTACAATGCCAATGGTCTCCAAACATCTAGTTTGATCAAATAAAGCTCTTTTGAGTGTAATTTTGGATTGTGACAAGAAATGTGCGCATGATCTTCTTTTCCACTTTGTATGGGGCATTGAGCGGGAAGGCCCGCCCACCTTAAGTACACCACTAAAAAGCAAAAAATAAAATATTTTTAAATAAAAAAAGGACCGCCTTCAAAAAAACACACCGGAACTAAAAAGCAAAAAATAATTGGTTGCTTTGAATTTTTGTACGATAAGCTATTTTGATACCTAACTAATTATATACAATTTCTTAATTTTAATCATCTTTTGAAGTCGGTGCCTTGGGTAGACGTTCTGTAAGGGCTGTAACATTAATATCACCTATGAGTAACAAAAAAAAATTGCGTAGGTAGATATTTATATTTACCTATGATACTTTTAAGATTACATGTTTGAAAAATGTTACGACTTTTCACGCGGCGGGAGGAGTCGTCTGCTGCGTACGAACATGGCGGATGCCTCCTTGACAACGGGCTGAACGATCAGAACGTCGGAGAATGTCTCCTCCTGCCGTGTAAAAAGCCGTAACATTTTTCAAACTTATATTTACCCACTTAAGCAGAACAGAAAACCAAAAAAGAAATAAATAAACAGGTCGGAAAAACGTATGTAAGTAGGTATTCAGGCAAGTACTTTGTAATTTTAATATGCCGTAGACTTACACTGAATACTTAACACAGTAAAAACTAAATATTTATAAGAAAACCCTACAAAATAAACAAATAAACCAATATAAAAACAACGACCACTTATATGGTCAATATTGAGGTACGTGTAGCTTGTCCTTTACTAAATACCTACATCGCTCATCGCACATCGCATCAAAACGAGAATACCTAGGTACGTCATCGCATCGGCTTGCCCGCGCTCTAACCAACTTCGGCAGAAATCGTCTCGTTCAGACAACGGCGTCGAAGGAAGCACCAATCCATAGAGCAGCGAATGAACGTGCCCAGCGCGTAGTAACCAGCGCGCGCCTTTATAAAGCCGAAAGTACTATTAATCGTTAAAACCCAATTTCAGTACGCTACGCTGTATCAATATCAGTCATCGTCTACGCCTACCGGTTTAAGCCGCTTGCACGTAAACCAACGCTTAGGGTATCTCTAGTTAGACGAGCGGTCGCTTAAAATGCTCTAGGACCAATCATTGCTGACCCAGGTCGCTTACGCTCTCGTAGACTCCGGGGCGTTCGGCTGAAATAGTGTCTGTTCGATCAGCGTGCATAGCGAACTCTACCCAAGGCACCGACTTCAAAAGATGATTAAAATTAAGAAATTGTATATAATTAGTTAGGTATCAAAATAGCTTATCGTACAAAAATTCAAAGCAACCAATTATTTTTTGCTTTTTAGTTCCGGTGTGTTTTTTTGAAGGCGGTCCTTTTTTTATTTAAAAATATTTTTTTTCCAGCACTAATGACTTCAATGTGGTTGAAAAGTAGAAATTTAAATAGTATCATGTTTCTTCTAGTTGAAACCTGGAAATGCAACAAAATTAAAGTGGCTCATTGTACTAGTTCTCCGTTCTTAAGAAATAGCTGGGTATCGGGGATAGTTTTAGTGGACCTTAAGTAATATTTTGAAGTGGATGAGCTGTGTATTTTTTTTTTGTAATTGAATTTGTGCTACCACGTTATAAAGGCCGCTAACTCTATGGAACAAACTGCTTTTAAACCACTCTTATTTATAACAATTCGAGGTTTCGGGCTCGCTCGGATCAGTTTTGTTCAATCACCCTTGCGGAGCCTGGTTCAATGTTACCCTGACCCCCGATTAATGCGTTGCATTTTTCTTCTAATCAGATTGGTATTTCCAAGAATAGCGCATTTAAAAAATAAACTCTTTAGATTTATTATATCATTAGTACATATATATATTTCAGTGCATCGATAATAAATAATAAAAGCAAAATATCATTGTTTTATTTCAATGCTTACAATGTTTATTGCAATAAACACATGCTTTTTACAACCTGTTTATAGTTGGCTGCAAACCTTTCAGAGCTGCTAGAGGTTTGCAGTTTCTGTGTACAGTTTCTTTAAGTCTGTGGTAAATGAGAACCCCGTACCACCCCTTATAGTCTGTGCCCGTACAAGGAGATGGCGTCATGATGGCGTCAGATGGCGTCCATCTTTGTGAATTGATTTCGGTTGTTCTTATTATAATGAAAATAAGTAGAAGTTTGTGTTTTGTGTCGCATTTTGTCAGCAGAGGTTTGCTAGCTTGCCTAGTGCGAGCGTTAATTCAGTTCAGTCCGGAGAATATAGTGTTTGTTCGTGCTGCGCATGGGGATTGCGAGAAAATGTCGACCAAAGGCGCTGAAGATACATAGGCCGAATATCGCGCGAGGATCGCGCCAGGACGCCCCGCCTGAAGACCGGTCAGCGGAAACAGGCACGCCACGTGCCCAAAACGAACCCGACCGTAGAATGCTACTGGATGGACCCGTACTTGCATGGTTAATACCACACATCATTTTATCGTCATTATTTAGACTACAACCTACATGAACTAGGTATCATGCCAGTTCATTCCTTTTATGACAGGGCTACATTGAACTGTATGGAAAACAGACATATTTCCTTTAATGTGATGGTATCATTAACGCGAGCAGGATTTTAGCACCTATGGTCAGTCCGTAAGCATCAGAAAATTTCGCCTCCCATACAAACGTAGTTTACTAATAATTTGAAAATCACTGTTCCAACTTACTTGAAATTTGGTACCTAATATTAGGCTACAAATATCCATGTCTGCATGTCTTTGTATTTTCGATAAATTTATTCTGGGTCAAACCAGAGAGAAATCAAAACTTGTATGAAAATTTTCTTTTTGCTTTCATTTAATTCAGTTTGCATCTTTCAAAAAAACAAAACCATGCAGACACAGATATTTGTTACCTGATATTGGATATTAAATATAAATTTAATTGGAATAGCGGTTTCCAAATGATTAGTAAACTACGTTTGTATGGGGAGCATAGCTTACCGGCCGTTCTTAAGAAATAAGAAGTTAAGTGTGGAATCTGAACCACAAACAACTTATTCCTTTGCCGCTTCTTATGATGATATTTTCAACCTGTCGGAACCCAAATGTCACGTTTTGTGACCTTAGAAAAATAATCTTAAACTATGTAGATTCACTTAACATATGTTTAGGTAAATGACCTGAGCCGGTAGTCTCAGTTGTCACCTAAATTGGCGTTTACGCCAAACCGATCGACTGGCGTTTTCAAATGTATGGAGAAAATGAAAAGCGCGCGCGCGCAGTGGGCGTTAAGCGAACTAACATTTGCGAGTCTGAGTTGGATTTGACAGCTTACTCAACGTTGCCGTAAATACGTCGCCGTTGCCGTTTACGTAGACTCCGTGTTTTCGTACAAATTGGAAGTCTGAGTTTGACTTTGACAGCTTGAATTAGTAAAACACAGAATATCTTGTATAAACTAACTTCGGAGTTACGTAAACGCCAATTTTGGTGAGAACTGAGACTACCGGCTCTGAAACCTGATATCTTAAGGTTATTGAAAGGTTGGTTATAACTGAAATTGGGTCGGTGAATACAAATTTGTTCAAAATCACGCATTGATACATCTTGGTAGTTTTTGAACAAAAAAATATGTGGGTCGTTCTTCGGTATTTCAGTTCAGATAAGATTTTTTTTTCGCAATTTTTTTTTAAATTTAAGTGTTGATATCAATTACATGTGTTCTTAACAACAAAATGTGTATGTTTCAAAACCGGGCCAGATAGTTTGCATATTTTGCACATTTTATGGATGCCAGAGGAAAATAGTGCGCAGAGGAGTGACAAAGTGACAGAGTAGTGACAATTTGGCCAGAGGAGTGACTTTGGTCTTTAATAATAGTTTAAAATAGTTAAATTTGACAACATATTGTTTTAAAAAACGTTTACTAGCAGTGAAATTATCAATTTTCCGAAACTAAATTACAATTTTTGTTAGTTAAAATAAATAAAAAACCGGCCAAGTGCGAGTTGGACTCGCACACGAAGGGTTCCGTACCATCGCATAAGATTTACGAAATAAAACACGTTTTTTGTATGGGGCCCCCCTTTAATTATAATTATTTTATAATGTTACCTATTTGTTGTTATAGCGGCAAAATACATACATCATCTGTGAACATTTCAGCTTCCTACCTGTTGCGGTTCATGAGATACAGCCCTGTGACAGACGGACGGACAGACGGACGGACGGACGGACAGCGGAGGCTTAGCAATAGGGTTCCGTTTTCAACCTTTGGGTACGGAACCCTAAAAATGACAATTTCTGTCATGGAACCAAAACAATACGACAAATTCTAGCATAAAACAAAATTATAATATGTTATGAAACTAAATCAAAATGACAAATTCTGGCAAGACACTAATCACAATCAGGAACACAAGTGGTATATTATCATTTCTGTGTTAAAATTACATTCATTGCTCGAAAATATCAACCGATTTCTTAAACTTTAGAAACACTCTCTCGCCGCTGACTACTAGACTAGCCCTTAATTTATCCCGTGACTTAAAATCACACATTTTATCTATATGGGTCCATTGGACCCATACATTTACAAATTACTGTAAAATAAAACCAATACATTTTGAAAGAGAAATTTTAATGTAGTAATTATAATAACATTACGCTTTACAAGAACGAAAATAATTACAAAGTTATCAAAAACAGTAACAACTCTATTTGGGTCACAACAAAACATTACGAAAAATGTACTCCTCTGCATAGCCTTTTCTTCAAGACTGAATTTAACATACAAAAAACTAAGATATCGTACTTATCTCAAAAATCTAAAAAGAGGACGAACATTCCAATATAAAACTAAAACAATAATAAGAAAATCTTCTCCGGGTAAAATTCATGCAGGAGGTGAAGATTCCTAATTATTTTACTCCATAAAGCACATCTTGCAAACGTTTTTAGGGTTCCGTACCCAAAGGGTGAAAACGGAACACTATTACTAAGCCTCCGCAGTCCGTCCGTCCGTCCGTTCGTACTCCCGTCTGTCCGTCTGTCCGTCCGTCAATCCGTTCGTCCGTTCGTCACAGGACTGTATCTCATCAACCGTAATAGGTAGGCAGCTGAAATTTTCACAGAGTATGTATTTGTTTTGCTGCTATAATAATAAATATTACAATAAAATTTAAAAAAATATAAAAAGTAATTAAAAAAACGTGACTTTTTGAGCCTTCGTGTGCGAGTCCGACTCGCACTTGGCCGGTTTTTGAACAATTCAAGCACACTGGCTACCTGCATTTAGAGCAAAGGGTTGATGATGAATCGTGAGAGTCACCCGAACATCCTGATTCAGTATCGTTATAACTTGGTATGTAGTCACTGTCATCTAAATCAGAAAATCGTCGTCTCGAAATGTGTTCGTTACTTCTTGTTCGGGCAGTGTGTGGTTTTCTTCAGGAACGTCCAATTTCTCAATTTCTTCAAGCCACTTATCGATTACACTTGGTACATTCGAATCATACACCCTTACTATACTAGTTCCAGGTAGGTTGGCGTCCATTGTGGACCCTGAAATTAATAAAAGTACATTTAAAATTATTACCACTAAAAACAAAATGTTACGTAATTTATCTATATGGGTCCAGTGGACCCATACGCTATATATACCTACCAAACTGAGCGTCGCACGCAGGCGCCCTCTCGTCACCGCATCGGGGACACTACAGGAGGAAGGTATCGCGGAGGGCAGCCACTACACTCTGCGCACTGCAAAAACACTAGCTAAAAATTTTTTGATGTGGGTCCATTGGACCCATAAGATAAATTAAGGGCTAGGTTGAGGGAGTTTTTGAAGTAAATCTTCTATTGGTACTAATCCCTTGTCTTCGTCATTTACTTTGAACACAGTTGCATTAGCATCGCATACTTTAAGGAATTGGATAAGTATTTCTCCGTCGTCATCTTCACTTCCACAGCACATACCCACATACCGATATTCCGATTTCTTTTGTTTGAATTTGACCAAGACATAATCGCCATCTTTGTATGTAAATTTAGAAGGGCCTGGAACATCTCTGTCTGAATCAGAATAGACATCAGCCACGCTCAGACGACCGCCATGATCAAGTGGATACATCATTTTTCCAAGGTTGTAATGCGAACAATTCTCAGAACAGAAACAGCTTAAACTTTTCATTGTGATTCTATTTGGCATCAGTGTAGTGCCTTGCACTTGATGAACTTTTAAGGTACCGGAAAATGGTTTTATACATGATTTCTTGCCTTCAATGAGTGCCGCTGTTAGTTGAATATCGTTATCGGTAATTATGAACGTTTTTATGCCGTCGCAGTTGTTCTCAATTGCTTTAGCAAAATCAGTGATGGACGAAATATCTTTACCAGTTGCGACTAGTTTATCGGCAGTTCTCTTGCACACAGCCCCTACACCGTCAGGGGCTCCCTTGCCATGACCTGCCTCGTGGTAGTTCCAAGTGTAGTAACATATATTTGGATAGATGTTCTGCAACAAACAGGCCAGGAAAAAGAACATGTACTTATTACGATACTGCGTCACGGGACCATCACTTAAGAAATGTACATTTTCAATAGTGAACGGCAGCGAGTGCAGCACAGGTTGTAGGTGAGCCATTATCGCTGAAACATTGTGGTTTAGATTCGTTGATATGGTGCAGAAGCAATCTGTGGATTCTTTTGTGTACACCACGACCGTGTGCAGGCTTAGTTGCGTCCGAGACGATTTTTTTGTTTTAGGATCTTCAATTTCTTCGACAATCACTGCTCAATCCATTTTTTGTGTTTGATTAAGGTTGAATTATCAAACTCTTTGCATGTCAGGGTATGGCGATTACAATCTGTACAATTTCTTGACAAACATTGCTCGTTGTATCGGTCACAACATAGGTTTACGAGCAGCATCTGGTGATTACTTGTGGACAAAATGTTTGCTTGGCTTAAACTTTGTAGCGTTAGGTCCATGTTTCATGGATAGTGCAAAGGCACGTGTCACACTCGTTGACATGTGGTTCCACTATCCAAAATGGTCGCAATTTACAAAAAAGTGAGTAGCTGATTTTCTTTTCTTTTGAAACAAGGAACTTTTTATGTAAATTTTTCATGTTGTCCAGGAGCAGTCTCTTCTGTTTTCTTTCTTTCTTTCTAGTTATACAATCTCTTTTACCGGGACACAATCTGCTGTTACAGTCTTCTTCTAGAAAATTAACAACTTGTTGTTTTGTTTCTTCACTGGTTTTATCAATTCTTCTCTTTCGGCTTAGGTCCAACAAGCTCTCTCTACCGGGTCGCATAGCTTTAATGTTCATATTATCAAAAACATTGAATTTTTTTGTTATTTTGCCACTCACAACTCTTCTAAACAACTTGTTTTCCTTGTCAGATTTTACACTTTTCAAGTTTTCTTTCAATTGCTCTTTAAGAACCTCCCCAAAAAGTAACCTTTTTTTTACTTGATTCGCATCCATCTTTTCGACCATTTTGTAACTTGTATTCGGTGTAAGATTTTCTTTAATTTTTTTAAACCTAAACATTTTTTTCTTATAACATCTAACTTCCTTTTTCAGTCTTTCTATTGCTTCTTGTTGTTTTAATATTAAGCGGTTTCTAGTTCTACGTTGTCTTTCGGATCGCTTTCTGGCTGCCTCAATTCTGTTATCTACTGGCTGTAGTGGCGGCATTTCTTCATCAGAGCAAGGTGGTGTAGCAGGAGCAACAGATGGATTTTGGAGATCAATACGAGCCCTTCGCTTTCTAGTTTTTTCGGCTCATACCTTTCTTATCGCACGTTGTTCTCTGGGGGTCATATTTTTTATTGATTTAGCCGTTCGCTTTTTCTTCTTATTTAGGTAGCACTTCCTTTCCTTTTCCTGTAATTGAGCATGCTTAACAGGATAATTTTTAGGCGCTGATACTGCAATCGTTCAGCTATTCTCTTCTTTTCTAACCTTTCTTCACGAGTTTGTTTTTTTTTTGTTTTCGCCATATTCCTTGTCTATCGTTTTACCTATAACAAAATGTTAATAGTAATAAAATGTATGCATACACAAAATAAAAACGAGTTACATTATTATAGTTGTCCCTCCCCTGGCGAAATTGTCTCTCCTCTGGCACAAACGAAGCCACAGGAGAGACGCCAGAGGAGTGACAGATTTACACAAATCACGAAATATCACCAAACATACTACTCAAATCGTTTTAGCAATTAGTTTATGTAAATAAAGCATCCAAATGTCTTGATAGGTTATCACTGTAAAAGCGACATTTTTGTATTGATTTATTTATGCTTACCAGAAGAAAGACCACCTTCACCAAGACATAACCTCACTTCTAAGCAACATGCGGCTGACTGAGATTTACACTGTCAAACAGAACACATTTCGTAGTCTGCTGCTAACTTCACGACAAGCCAGTATTGCTAACCTGTCAAAAGCTATCGTTTTCAACGTTTTTGCGGGAGTTTTTAAATTCGGAAAAATGCCAGAGGAAGAGACGTGTAACCAAAGGACGCTTATAAAAACGAAAAAAAATCGACTAAAATGTTATTTTTCGTGTATTATTGTTTAGAAAATCAATAAGGGAATTAATAACAGTTAAAAATAATTAGGCTTAGACAGGAACAAGTTGAACGTTTTGAATTTACTGAACTTTTTCTCAAGCAATCTGATGAAAAGACGAGCCAGAGTAGTGACATAATCGTGACTTTATTTTTTTTCGGAAATAAATTTTATTATTTTTCAAGTGTATGTGTAGGTTAAACAATACATAGATATCTACTTATATAATTTTTTTGGACATTCTAATATTTAAAACACAAACGATATGATTGAATACTCTCTGAAATCAAATACCGTAGAACGACCCATGTAAGCTTATTTTTCTACACAGGCAGTAATATTTACACTTATTTTTCATGATACGGAAGCACCCACATTCTTTTATTTAACATGCATTATTATCAAAGCTTTTCCAGCAACTACGGCAACAAGAGTAACATCGTCCATCACCAACAAATTGCTCCACTAATGGTCAATGGTTGCCGATAACATGGGTTGCCGGAAATTGCTGGATATTGTCGTGACGTCTAAATCACCATACATACCTTGAAGTGGAGCAATCTTGCAGGGTTCCTTTAGGAAAGAATTTAGCCTTCATTTCCTTAGTTGTTAATAAATGTAAAGGTAAAAATAAATCCGTTTAGCATGTGTGGTATGTAAATAACCTTATTGCATTTTCGAAGCTTACAGATTTTTTTTAACCTAAAAATTATTTAATCATCATTTTGTCGTTAACAGTGAAGGAAAACATCCTGAGGAAATTCACCTGACCCTACATATACTAATTAGAACTGTTTCTGTTTTTAGCCATTCAGCTCACTCAAAATAACAGCAGGGTGAAATCTAACTTTTGTGATTACCGATATGTTATCAAGGTAAATGTACATTTTGATACTTACTAAATTCTGTTTTATCAAATATTCTAAGCCCTATTTTCAGAAAATATGCACATAAAGTATAAATTGCAAGTAATGCATATTTTATGGAGTTTTGGAACATATTGTGACACAAGAAGCGTGCCCAATATACTCAAATTGAAAATTCAATAAAATTTCAAAATTAAATTGATGGTTAGGAGGATAATGAGATGATCGAGGTCCATACAATGGCTCGTCATAATTCCTTAGTCAAATTAATAAATATTTTTCTGAAATTTTGCACATTAAAAAAAAACCAACTGAGAGCTACGTCTCTACATTTTGATTTTTTTGATAACTAAACTCTTATATATATATGTATAGGCTCTTAAACATTTTTATACAAATCTTTAGAAGCTTATGTAATGGATTTAAGATAAGTTATCAAAAGAAACAAAACCTACAGACGTAACTCTCAATTGATTTATTGAATGTGCAATATTACGAAAAAAAAATCTTAATTTAACTGACAAAAGAGGTACAAGCCATTGTATGGAACTCAATCACCTCATTGTCCTCTTAATGCCTTTTGTACTGCCTACTGTCATATTTACTAGAACTAGGATTAATCCATAACACCATATTCGAAAGAAACTTAGGTGGTATGCAAGGATTTCTCCTTTATTGTATTGTTTTGGTGTGACAACTTTAAGTTGGACTCTAACCAATAGTTTCAGTGCAACATGACCCACACCCTCCACTCCAAAAATTTAAATGAGTTATCCTTGGGGTAGCCTAGCCAAGACTGTATGGGAAGAAGACAAGTAGAAAAATATAGAATTATAGGTTTTTTTGCCATTATGTATTTACAATAATTATTTATGTTGTTCGTGGAGTGAAAGTAAAATAGGTTTCTTATGGAATCTGTTTCATGGCCTCCTGGTTGTAGAACTGCCATCGCTGAGAGGTAACCAGCGCGGTTCGGAGGCGCTGCCGGTGCAGTTACCCGCTCAGGATGCATGATGATCGATGATGACGGTAAACCGTTTGACCGCTGCTGCGTATGGGTTCTTGCTCCACGTTTTTACAGGTTAGTACCAAATTGTACAGAGATGTTGGGCCGGGTTATGGCTGATGAAAAAGTGAGCAAGGCAAAACCACCGTACTATAAAAAAAAAAAATCTTGTTGGTAGACGCTCCACAATCACAGTGGATCAGCATCTGTTACAAGGAGTAAGGAGTTTAAATAGCATTGGCCCAGGGGCAAAGAACACTGGCAGTTAAAAAAACAGCCTTTGTGTCTTTGTGAAACCGGATGAAAGAAGGATATTTTATGTATCATTAACAGGGTTAAATGGAGGTTTGAAATGGAATACTGACATCAGGATGGCTGTATTGGGAGACGCTGGGTTGGGTGCTGGTATGTGAACCTGAACTGAATTTCTGAACTCCTGTACATTTACCACTCAACCAACTCACACACTCTTTGACCATTCGATATGCTTAGTGACTATTGGATATTTAGACAATTTGTAATAGAGGTATTCATCTCCAGCTGGCAGCAGTATCAGTCATTAATATAGTGTTAATTGCATAATTTCAGATTTATCTTTACGTTTTATAGTACACAATTCTGCTCATAGATATACGACAACGCAAACACGGACATTATTGTCTAATTAAGGATGTCTGCATATGTTGGGAAATCAGATTTTGATATTTTTTAAACAAAGTCAAGTTTTGTGGAACTTCTGCTTGTATGTTTGATTGCATTATAACTTAGGACTTCCAGCTGGAGTTCGGGGACAGTTTTCATTCAGCTTACTGAAAATCGAGAGGAAAACACATTTTTACTGGACATGGATGCCTACTACCACCCACCATCATATTAGCCCTGGACTGCCTTCTTGACGCCATTATTTTTCTTTATTAGTAGGCTACATTGAACTTGATGGAAAACACGGACAATTTGTCATTGAAGTTTCGACCATCTTTACATCCAAAGCGATGGTACCAACCCGGGCCTAGTAGGGGCTAGGGTAGTACTCGGAAAATGAGAGACTCTTGTAATGCTATTGAAAAATACAATTTCTTTTTTTGGCAATTCTTTCAGCACCTTTGCAGTTATAAGGTCAAAACCTGGGGCTTTATGCGGATCTATTTGATGGATGACTCAACAGTTTCTTTGTTGTGGCTACGGTTATTAGAATACCTTCATCTAGGTTTTGCTCCGAATTGCGCTCAAACGCTGAATGTGGATACAGTTGGACTGAATTGTGCTGACAATGCTCTGAAACGCAGTATTGTATAACATTTAAAATATATTAAATTTTATAATATTATGTAATAGGTATGACATGACGATGACATCATCGTTCAAGTGCGGTGCTCATGGCTAGGCCGTGAGCGCCGTCAGCGGCAGCCATAGATCGCATGCCAAATTTGACTTTGACACTGCAACAAGAGGACACAGAATATAAAATAAACCACGTCACCCCTTTCGCTCGCCCTTTAGTTACATTAACTGTCTCCATTGACTTTCTACGATTTCACCTGTCTGCCAAATTATATGTCTAGCAACATCTCAAAATCACTTTAATCATCACTTTTGATCATCACAACAAAGTTCGAGTCATCATTTTGGTTTAGTTTGTATATGC
Organism: Incurvaria masculella; assembly: GCA_946894095.1. Classification (NCBI taxonomy): domain Eukaryota; kingdom Metazoa; phylum Arthropoda; class Insecta; order Lepidoptera; family Incurvariidae; genus Incurvaria; species Incurvaria masculella. The sequence goes on along the minus strand of OX335653.1, from coordinate 18,498,407 downwards.
CCCGGAAGAGAATGCATCGACTTTTTCTTTTTCTTTGTCACTTCTCGCCCATTGGCCTCCTGCTTGCTGTAGGAGGGCAGTTGCAACTTGTGGATGTTTGAGGTGCTTGGTTGCTTTCCAAAGCGAAGTAATGGTCTTTTGCTGTAGCGGTAAGAGCTTCTATGCTTTGCTGTGTTGCCTTATTTTTAACTTGGCTTAGGAAAACATTCTATCAATCCTTTTCATATGTAATAGTTTATGCGTGACGCGCTTACTGAGGGAGGGGATGACCTCTCTGGCCTGCCTGCAGTCTACCAGAACTTTTCATGCGGTATTGTATTGCATCTTTGTTCTTTCCTGAAACCAGTTTTCAATTTGGCTGAAGGGTAAAGGTACAATGGGTTCTGGACCTGTCGGTACTGTGCTGGGTCCTCTTTTGGCCAGTTCGTCTACCAGTGAACCACTGTGTCCCTATATCCATTGTAGAATTGTTCGGTTGTTTTTTGCAACTTATTCCAGGGCATAATGATTATATTATTACTCCTACACGTTCAGTACAGCCCCTAGTTTACTTTTCTGTTTTTTAGTGCATATAGAACGCACACTCTGTTTTTAATCTGGTAGTCACACATATTTCTGTTTTTTTTGGTTCTGCCACCTTGATAATGCCCATGCATTCTGCCTGGAATATGGAGTTGAGAGCGCCTAGGGTTGTTGAGATGTTGATGTTCACATCCCGGAAGAAGGCACCTGCCCCAGTTCCTTTCTCTGTCATTGATCTATCTGTATAGATTCTAATTTCCTTCACCCCAGATTGGTCAGTGTCTCCTTCAATTAGTTGGATGTCATAGTGTTTCACAAAGATGTGGTTTATAGGAATTCTGTCACTTATTGCTGCGAGCATGGGTTGGTCCTTCAAGGCCTCTTCCATGATCCGTGTATGTGGAGTTCGATAGCTTTGTTTCCACAATCCTGCAGCTCTTAGCTTGAAAGCTGACATGGCTGCTTCCTGCTGTACGTGTAGGTGTAAGGGTTGCAGGTTGAACATGACTCCCAGTGCCTGCGTGGGGGTTGTACGCATGTAGCCTGTCGTGGCTACACATGCGAGGCGTTGGAAACTTTGTAATTTAGCCTTCACGGTGATCAGATCTGTTATTGGCCACAATGCTATTGCTCCATATGCTATAATTGCGCGGATTACAGCAGTATGCAGCAAGCGTGTTATAGGGGGTTTTAGGCCCCAGCTCTTCCCTAGCATTCTCTTGTATTGCCAGAAAGATATCCACACCTTCTATATACAAAATAAACACGTCAAAGTGTTTGTTCTAGTTCAGCTTACCCCCAAGGATTACTCCCAGGTATTTGACTTCAGTTGAGATTTCTAATTTTGTACCAAAGTACCTCGGCAGGTCCATGTCTGCTAACTTTCTCTTGTTCAGAACTAGTTCTGTCTTGTTTGGATTTACTAAGAGTCTGTTCTATCCACACCGGTCTTCCACGATTCTTAGGGCTGATCTCATAATATTACAAAGTAGTTTTTTCTGATTTGCCGCTGATCAAAATCGTGATGTCATCGGCCTGCACCACAGTTGTATAGCCACATTCGTTCAGGCGCTTGAGGTCCCATCCTTGTTAGTTAGTAAGTTAGTTGGGCAAAATATTTTCCGCGCTAAGTCTTCTTCACAGAGAGGCCATTCTGCGTAACAAAAGTGACTATGTGAGCCATCCAAGCTCGTCCCGGAAGCCCAGCATACCCTTTACATTCCCACACGCCTCTGTAAGGGATCCCAGTGCTCCCAGAGTCTGCGCCCGTTGGTCGGTCACACTCTTGCACTCCAACAGTACATGGGCGGTTGTTTCCGTTGTCTCCATGCAGCCACGACATAGAGGGCTGTCCGTTACCCCCAGGTTAAGGAGGTGTTTGTTGAGTAAACCATGTCCTGTCATTGTTTCCGCCATTGTGCGTGGATCATTTCTATTCAGATGCAAAAGCTTGTGCGTGAGTCGCTTATTGAGGGATGAGATGACCTCTCTAGCCTTCCTGCAATCTACCAGGTGTTTCCATCCTGTATTGTGAAGCATCTTTCTATCCTCTAGCCAGTTTTTAAATTGACTAAGTTGTATAGGCACGCACTATCGGTTCTGGGCCCGTTAGTACTGTACTGGATCCTCTTTTGGCCATTTCATCTGCAGCGTCATTCCCCACAGAGCCACTGTGTTCTCTTATCCACTGCAGAGTTACATGATTGTTTTTCGCTACTTCGTCTAGGGCGCAATGACATTCTAGAATTAAGCCCGAGATAACTTTGTTGTTTTTCAGTGCGTTTAATCAAATCAAATCAAATCAAATCAAATCCTTTATTTACTTTTTTGGCCATACAGCATAGTAAATAGTATTTAAGATAAATAAATAATTTAAGTATTTCAACATAGAAATAAAATTTTCAAACAGAAAATTTTAAACACATGAAATTAACAGTACATTTAGTACAGATGCGCTATCTGAGATAATTCTAATCTGATAGTCATGCATCTTTCTGGTTTTGATTGCCTCTGCGGCTCGAGTTATTCCCACACATTCTGCCTAAAATATGGTGTTAAAGGCGCCTAGGGTTGTTGAGATGTTAATGTTCGCATCTCGGGAGAAGACACCCGCTCCAGTTCCCGACTTTGTTTTGATCTATAGTTTAGTGCAATCCCTTCGAGAATGACCGCCAAATTGTCCGCACACAGTCGCGGACGGTTAGACCTCATATCTGAGGGCCCGTACACTATCCGCAACCTGTGGACGCGTTCGGTGACAGATGCCAATGCCACCGCCAATATCATACTCTCGTCGAATGCTGGTTGCACTTCGAGACGTCGGGAAATGCACGTAACACAGGGAGGCCATTGTGCGTAACAAAAGAGACTCTGTGAGCTATCCCAGCTGATCCCAGAAGTGCAGCATACCCTTTAAATTCTCATAGGCCTCTGTTAGGGATCCACACTTCAACAGTACATGGGAGGTTCTTTCCGTTGTGTCTATGCAGCCACCACATAGAGGGCTGTCAGTAACCCCCCAAACTGTCGAGGTGTTTGTTGAGCGAATAATGTTTTATTATCGTTCCCACCATTGTGCGTTGATCATTCCTTTTCAGATGCAATAGCTTGTGCGTGAAGTGCTTATTGAGGGATGGGACGACCTCTGGCCTGCCTGCAGCCTACCAAGCATTTCCATCCGGTAGTATGAAGCATCTTAGTTCTATCCTGTAGCCAGTTTTTGAATTGAATGAGGGGTATAGTCTCTATCGGTTCTGGATCCGTTATACAGTACTGGGTCCTTTTTAGGCCATTTCGTCTGCAGCGTTATTGCCTAAGGAGCCACTGTGTCCTCTTATTTACTGCAGAGTTACATGATTGTTTCTCGCTACTTATTCTAGGGCGCAATAACATTCTAGAATTAGGCCCGAGTTAAATTTGTTATTTAATACAGATGTGCTGTCTGAGATCATTCATATCTGTTTTTTGATTTCCTCTGTAGCTCGAGTTATTCCCACGAATTCTGCCTGAATAGATATTTATGGCTCATACCATACCTGCATTCATGACATAGCCCTCTACACCACATTAAAATTAGGTGGCATGCCAGGACATTTTTATATTGCGCTTGCATTTTTGCATTATTTATACTTAGGCTTCAGTGCAGCATCTCTGGCTACCGTTAATGTTATTACTAAAGATGTATCCGTCTTCTTTCTTCATATCTCATTAACTAAGGACAGACATATCTTAATAAAGTCATTAACGTTAACCAGCGATGGTGCACTCCAGCCTTACTGTGCTGTATGTATATTAACATTACTAATGTGTTGCAATTCACAGGTGGAGGGGACAAGATGGTTCCGGCAATTTCGGAATTATCATGCTGGGTGACGAACCTGTTTTTTTATTCTTTTAAAATTTAGCTAGTTACAAAATCACAGAAAAGAAGAACTGTTTCAAAACTTATCTGGATATTCTACTGGAATACATCACAGGCTGGCTCTACACGATTACAGGTCGACTCATTTTTTTTAATTAATCGAACAGAAATACATTGTGCCACATGTACGTGTTTCTATCCACGCTTATACTTAGCAAGGAACATGTAGCCGTGGTACATTTATTTATACATACTATACAATTATGGGTTTTCTTCACTGTTTTGCGGACTATTGCTGAGCTATCGAGATTGAACTTTCATATTTGAACAATGGAATATTATAGTGGAATCGGTTTCCAGCTACAATATATTCCAAAGATGTTATTCGACATCTTCCTCATCTTCCTCAGCACTGAACCGCTTGGTTTGTAAACCTGACTACTCTGCCAACAAACATTGTATCCTAATAGAGCACTATATTGAACTGGATGTTCTTTGATCATTGCTACATTAAATTGAATGTTTGGGGATGGATTAGATTGAACTCCCTATTTTACGAGCTGTTAATGGAGTCCCATCTATTTTAACTGTACTATTTGAGTCCATCTATTTTCAGTGTATGTTATTTGAGAATGGCTACATTGAACTGGATTTTATTTGATCACGGCAAAATTAAAATGGGTGTTTTTTTATCATGGGTATGTTGAACTGGATATTATTAATGCACAGCTACATTGAACTAGTTTTCTTTTAAACACGGCTACGTAGAGATGGATGTATTTTGAGCATAGCTGCATTGAGATGGATGTTATTTGAGCACACAGCTTCATTGACATGGATGTTATTTGTTCACAGCTACATTGAACAGGATGTCATTAATGAACAGCTACATTGAACTGATTTTCTTTTAAGCACGGCTACATTGAGATAGATTTTATTTGAGTACGATTACATTGAGATGGATGTTATTTGAGCACACAGCTACATTGAACTGATTTTCTTTAAGGCATGGCTACATTGAGTTAGATTTTATTTGAGTACGATAACATTGAGATGGATGTTATTTGAACTCACAGCTACATTGAACTGGTTTTCTTTTAAGCACGGCTACGTTGAGATGGATTTTATTTGAGTACGATTACATTGAGATGTATGTTATTTGAGCAATTACATTGAGATAGATGTTATTTGAGCACTCAGCTACATTGAACTGATTTTCTTTAAGGCACGGCTACATTGATATAGATTGACTTGAGTACGATTACATTGAGATGGATATTAATTGAGCACACAGCTACATTGAACTGATTTTCCTTAAGGCACGGCTATATCGAGATGGATTCTGATTGAGCACACAGCTACATTGAACTGATTTTTTAAGGCACGGTTACATTGATATGGATTCTATTTGAGTACGATTACATTGAGATGGATTCTAATTGAGCACACAGCTACATTGAACTGATTTTCTTTTAAGCACAGCCACATTGAGATGGATTTTATTTGAGTACGATTGCATTGAGATGAATGTTATTTGAGCACACAGCTACATTGAACTGATTTTCTTGAAGGCACGGCTACATTGAGATGGATAATTTTTGAGTACGACTACATTGAGATGGATGTTATTTGAGCTCACAGCTACATTGAACTGATTTTCTTTTAAGCACGGCTTTGTTGAGATGGATTTTATTTGAGTACGATTACATTGAGATGGATATTAATTGAGCACGCAGCTACATTGAACTGGATTAATTTTAAGCACGGCTACATTGAGATGGACTTTATTTCAGTACGATTACATTGAGATGTATGTTATCTGAGCAATTACATTGAGATAGATGTTATTTGAGCACTCAGCTACATTGAACTGATTTTCTTTAAGGCACGGCTACATTGAGATAGATTGACTTGAGTACGATTACATTGAGATGGATATTAATTGAGCACGCAGCTACATTGAACTGGATTTATTTTAAGCACGGCTACATTGAGATGGATTTTATTTGAGTGCGATTACATTGAGATGGATGTTATTCGAGCACACAGCTACATTGAGCTTATTTTCTTTAAGGCACGGCTACATGGAGATGGATTTTATTTGAGTACGATAACATTGAGATGGATATTAATTGAGCACGCAGCTACATTGAACTCGATTGATTTTAAGCACGGCTACATTGAGATGGATTTTATTTCAGTACGATTACATTGAGATGTATGTTATTTGAGCAATTACATTGGGATAGATGTTATTTGAGCACTCAGCTATATTGAACTGATTTTCTTTAAGGCACGGCTACAGTGAGATGGATCTTATTTGAGCATACAGCTACATTGAACTGATTTTTTTAAGGCACGGCTACATTGAGATGGATATTATTTGAGTACGATTACATTGAGATGGATATTAATTGAGCACGCAGCTACATTGAACTGGATTTATTTTAAGCACGGCTACATTGAGATTGATTTTATTTGAGTACGATTACATTGAGATGGATATTAATTGAGCACGCAGCTACATTGAACTGGATTGATTTTAAGCACGGCTACATTGAGATGGATTTTATTTGAGTACGATTACATTGAGATGTATGTTATCTGAGCAATTACATTGAGATATATGTTATTTGAGCACTCAGCTACATTGAACTGATTTTCTTTAAGGCATGGCTACATTGAGATAGTTTTACTTGAGTACGATTACGTTGAGATGGATATTAATTGAGCACGCAGCTACATTGAACTGATTTTCTTTAAGGCACGGCTACATGAAGATGGATTTTATTTGAGTACGATTACATTGAGATGGATAATAATTGAGCATGCAGCTACATTGAACTGGATTGATTTTAAGCACGGCTACATTGAGATGGATTTTATTTCAGTACGATTACATTGAGATGTATGTTATTTGAGCAATTACATTGGGATAGATGTAATTTGAGCACTCAGCTACATTGAACTGATTTTCTTTAAGGCACGGCTACATTGAGATAGATTGACTTGAGTACGATTACATTGAGATGGATATTAATTGAGCACGCAGCTACATTGAACTGGATTTATTTTAAGCACGGCTACATTGAGATGGATTTTATTTGAGTACGATTACATTGAGATGGATGTTATTCGAGCACACAGCTACATTGAACTGATTTTCTTTAAGGCACGGCTACATGGAGATGGATTTAATTTGAGTACGATTACATTGAGATGGATATTAATTGAGCATGCAGCTACATTGAACTGGATTGATTTTAAGCACGGCTACATTGAGATGGATTTTATTGGAGTACGATTACATTGAAATGGATGTTACTCGAGCACACAGCTACATTGAACTGATTTTCTTTAAGGCACGGCTACATGGAGATGGATTTTATTTGAGTATGATTACATTGAGATGGATATTAATTGAGCACGCAGCTACATTGAACTGGATTAATTTTAAGCACGGCTACATTGAGATGGATTTTATTTGAGTACGATTACATTGAGATGTATGTTATTTGAGCAATTACATTGAGATAGATGTTATTTGAGCACTCAGCTACATTGAACTGATTTTCTTTAAGGCACGGCTACATTGAGATAGATTTACTTGAGTACGATTACATTGAGATGGATATTAATTGAGCACGCAGCTACATTGAACTGGATTAATTTTAAGCACGGCTACATTGAGATGGATTTTATTTGAGTACGATTACATTGAGATGGATGTTATTCGAGCACACAGCTACATTGAACTGATTTTCTTTAAGGCACGGCTACATGGAGATGGATTTTATTTGAGAACGATTACATTGAGATGGATATTAATTGAGCACGCAGCTACATTGAACTGGATTAATTTTAAGCACGGCTACATTGAGATGGATTTTATTTGAGTACGATTACATTGAGATGGATGTTATTCGAGCACACAGCTACATTGAACTGATTTTCTTTAAGGCACGGCTACAGTGAGATGGATCTTATTTGAGCATACAGCTACATTGAACTGATTTTTTTAAGGCACGGCTACATTGAGATGGATATTATTTTGGTACGATAACATTAAGATGGATGTTAATTGAGCACACAGCTACACATTGAACTGGATTTATTTTAAGCACGGCTACATTGAGATTGATTTTATTTGAGTACGATTACATTGAGATGGATATTAATTGAGCACGCAGCTACATTGAACTGGATTGATTTTAAGCACGGCTACATTGAGATGGATTTTATTTGAGTACGATTACATTGAGATGTATGTTATCTGAGCAATTACATTGAGATAGATGTTATTTGAGCACTCAGCTACATTGAACTGGATTGATTTTAAGCACGGCTACATTGAGATGGATTTTATTTCAGTACGATTACATTGAGATGGATTTTATTGGAGTACGATTACATTGAGATGGATGTTATTCGAGCACACAGCTACATTGAACTGATTTTCTTTAAGGCACGGCTACATGGAGATGGATTTTATTTGAGTATGATTACATTGAGATGGATATTAATTGAGCACGCAGCTACATTGAACTGGATTAATTTTAAGCACGGCTACATTGAGATGGATTTTATTTGAGTACGATTACATTGAGATGTATGTTATTTGAGCAATTACATTGAGATAGATGTTATTTGAGCACTCAGCTACATTGAACTGATTTTCTTTAAGGCACGGCTACATTGAGATAGATTTACTTGAGTACGATTACATTGAGATGGATATTAATTGAGCACGCAGCTACATTGAACTGGATTAATTTTAAGCACGGCTACATTGAGATGGATTTTATTTGAGTACGATTACATTGAGATGGATGTTATTCGAGCACACAGCTACATTGAACTGATTTTCTTTAAGGCACGGCTACATGGAGATGGATTTTATTTGAGTACGATTACATTGAGATGGATATTAATTGAGCACGCAGCTACATTGAACTGGATTGATTTTAAGCACGGCTACATTGAGATGGATTTTATTTGAGTACGATTACATTAAGATGGATATTAATTGAGCATGCAGCTACATTGAACTGGATTGATTTTAAGCACGGCTACATTGAGATGGATTTTATTTCAGTACGATTACATTGAGATGTATGTTATTTGAGCAATTACATTGGGATAGATGTAATTTGAGCACTCAGCTACATTGAACTGATTTTCTTTAAGGCACGGCTACATTGAACTGGATTGATTTTAAGCACGGCTACATTGAGATGGATTTTATTTGAGTACGATTACATTAAGATGGATATTAATTGAGCACGCAGCTACATTGAACTGGATTGATTTTAAGCACGGCTACATTGAGATGGATTTTATTTCAGTACGATTACATTGAGATGTATGTTATTTGAGCAATTACATTGGGATAGATGTTATTGGAGCATTCAGCTACATTGAACTGATTTTCTTTAAGGCACGGCTACAGTGAGATGGATCTTATTTGAGCATACAGCTACATTGAACTGATTTTTTTTAAGGCACGGCTACATTGAGATGGATATTATTTTGGTACGATTACATTAAGATGGATGTTAATTGAGCACACAGCTACACATTGAACTGGATTTATTTTAAGCACGGCTACATTGAGATTGATTTTATTTGAGTACGATTACATTGAAATGGATATTAATTGAGCACGCAGCTACATTGAACTGGATTGATTTTAAGCACGGCTACATTGAGATGGATTTTATTTGAGTACGATTACATTGAGATGTATGTTATCTGAGCAATTACATTGAGATAGATGTTATTTGAGCACTCAGCTACATTGAACTGGATTGATTTTAAGCACGGCTACATTGAGATGGATTTTATTTCAGTACGATTACATTAAGATGGATATTAATTGAGCATGCAGCTACATTGAACTGGATTGATTTTAAGCACGGCTACATTGAGATGGATTTTATTTCAGTACGATTACATTGAGATGTATGTTATTTGAGCAATTACATTGGGATAGATGTAATTTGAGCACTCAGCTACATTGAACTGATTTTCTTTAAGGCACGGCTACAGTGAGATGGATTTTATTTCAGTACGATTACATTGAGATGGATATTAATTGAGCAGGCAGCTACATTGAACTGGATTAATTTTAAGCACGGCTACATTCAGATGGATTTACTTGAGTACGATTACATTGAGATAGATATTAATTGAGTACGCAGCTACATTGAACTGGATTTATATTAAGCACGGCTTCATTGGGATAGATTTTATTTCAGTACAATTACATTGAGATGGATTTTATTGGAGTACGATTACATTGAGATGGATATCAATTGAGCACGCAGCTACATTGAACTGGATTAATTTTAAGCACGGCTACATTGAGATGGATTTTATTTGAGTACGATTACATTGAGATGTATGTTATCTGAGCAATTACGTTGAGATAGATGTTATTTGAGCACACAGCTACATTGAACTGATTTTCTTTAAGGCACGGCTACATTGAGATGGATATTATTTGGGTACGATTACATTGAGATTTATGTTATCTGAGCAATTACATTGAGATAGATGTTATTTAAGCACTCAGCTACATTGAACTGATTTTCTTTAAGGCACGGCTACATTGAGATAGATTTAGTTGAGAACGATTACATTGAGATGGATATTAATTGAGTACGCAGCTACATTGAACTGGATTTATTTTAAGCACGGTTACATTGGGATGGATTTTATTTCAATACGATTACATTTTGATGGATTTTATTGGAGTACGAATACATTGAGATGGATGTTATTCGAGCACACAGCTACATTGAACTGATTTTCTTTAAGGCACGGCTACATGGAGATGGATTTTATTTGAGTACGATTACATTGAGATGGATATTAATTGAGCACGCAGCTACATTGAACTGGATTAATTTTAAGAACGGCTACATTGAGATGGATTTTATTTGAGTACGATTACATTGAGATGGATGTTATTCGAGCACACAGCTACATTGAACTGATTTTCTTTAAGGCACGGCTACATGGAGATGGATTTTATTTGAGTACGATTACATTGAGATGGATATTAATTGAGCATGCAGCTACATTGAACTGGATTGATTTTAAGCACGGCTGCATTGAGATGGATTTTATTTCAGTACGATTACATTGAGATGTATGTTATTTGAGCAATTACATTGAGGTAGATGTTATTTGAGCACTCAGCTACATTGAACTGATTTACTTTAAGGCACGGCTACAGTGAGATGGATGTTATTTGAGTACAACTACATTGAGATGGATATTATTTTGGTACGATTACATTTAGATGAATGTTAATTGAGCACACAGCTACATTGAACTGGATTTATTTTAAGCACGGCTACATTGAGATTGATTTTATTTGAGTACGATTACATTGAGATGGATATTAATTGAGCACGCAGCTACATTGAACTGGATTTATTTTAAGCACGGCTACATTGAGATGGATTTTATTTGAGTACGATTACATTGAGATGGATGTTATTCGAGCACACAGCTACATTGAACTGGTTTTCTTTAAGGCACGGCTACATTGAGATGGATTTTATTTGAGTACGATTACATTGAGATGGATATCAATTGAGCACGCAGCTACATTGAACTGGATTAATTTTAAGCACGGCTACATTGAGATGGATTTTATTTGAGTACGATTACATTGAGATGTATGTTATCTGAGCAATTACATTGAGATAGATGTTATTTGAGCACTCAGCTACATTGAACTGATTTTCTTTAAAGCACGGCTACATTGAGATAGGTTGACTTGAGTACGATTACATTGAGATGGATATTAATTGAGCACGCAGCTACATTGAACTGGATTTATTTTAAGCACGGCTACATTGAGATAGATTTACTTGAGTACGATTACATTGAGATGTATGTTATTTGAGCAATTACATTGAGATAGATGTTATTTGAGCACTCAGCTAAATTGAACTGATTTTCTTTAAAGCACGGCTACATTGAGATAGGTTGACTTGAGTACGATTACATTGAGATGGCTATTAATTGAGCACGCAGCTACATTGAACTGGATTTATTTTAAGCACGGCTACATTGAGATGGATTTTATTTGAGTACGATTAGATTGAGATGGATGTTATTCGAGCACACAGCTACATTGAACTGATTTTCTTTAAGGCACGGCTACATGGAGATGGATTTTATTTGAATACGATTACATTGAGATGGATATTAATTGAGCACGCAGCTACATTGAACTGGATTGATTTTAAGCACGGCTACATTGAGATGAATTTTATTTCAGTACGATTACATTGAGATGTATGTTATTTGAGCAATTACATTGAGATAGATGTTATTTGAGCACTCAGCTACATTGAACTGATTTTCTTTAAGGCACGGCTACAGTAAGATGGATGTTATTTGAGCATACAGCTACATTGAACTGATTTTTTTAAGGCACGGCTACATTGAGATGGATATTATTTGAGTACGATTACATTGAGATGGATGTTAATTGAGCACACAGCTATATTGAACTGATTTTCTTTAAGGCACGTCTACATTGAGATGGATGAGATGGGTGTTATTTGAGCACAAAGCTACATTGAACTGATTTAATTTAAGGCACGGCTACATTGAGATGGACTTTATTTGAGTACGATGACATTGAGATGTATGTTATCTGAGCAATTACATTGAGATAGATGTTATTTGAGCACGCAGCTACATTGAACTGGATTTATTTTAAGCACGGCTACATTGAGATGGATTTTATTTGAGTACGATTAGATTGAGATGGATGTTATTCGAGCACACAGCTACATTGAACTGATTTTCTTTAAGGCACGGCTACATTGAGATAGATTTACTTGAGTACGATTACATTGAGATGTATGTTATTTGAGCAATTACATTGAGATAGATGTTATTTGAGCACTCAGCTAAATTGAACTGATTTTCTTTAAAGCACGGCTACATTGAGATAGGTTGACTTGAGTACGATTAAATTGAGATGGCTATTAATTGAGCACGCAGCTACATTGAACTGGATTTATTTTAAGCACGGCTACATTGAGATGGATTTTATTTGAGTACGATTAGATTGAGATGGATGTTATTCGAGCACACAGCTACATTGAACTGATTTTCTTTAAGGCACGGCTACATGGAGATGGATTTTATTTGAATACGATTACATTGAGATGGATATTAATTGAGCACGCAGCTACATTGAACTGGATTGATTTTAAGCACGGCTACATTGAGATGGATTTTATTTCAGTACGATTACATTGAGATGTATGTTATTTGAGCAATTACATTGAGATAGATGTTATTTGAGCACTCAGCTACATTGAACTGATTTTCTTTAAGGCACGGCTACAGTTAGATGGATGTTATTTGAGCATACAGCTACATTGAACTGATTTTTTTAAGGCACGGCTACATTGAGATGGATATTATTTGAGTACGATTACATTGAGATGGATATTAATTGAGCACGCAGCTACATTGAACTGGATTAATTTTAAGCACGGCTACATTGAGATGGATTTTATTTGAGTACGATTACATTGAGATGTATGTTATTTGAGCAATTACATTGAGATAGATGTTATTTGAGCACTCGGCTTCATTGAACTGATTTTATTTAAGGCACGGCTACATTGAGATAGATTTACTTGAGTACGATTACATTGAGATGGATATTAATTGAGCACGCAGCTACATTGAACTGGATTTATTTTAAGCACGGCTACATTGAGCTGGATTTTATTTGAGTACGATTACATTGAGATGGATGTTATTCGAGCACACAGCTACCTTGAACTGATTTTCTTTAAGGCACGGCTACATGGAGATGGATTTTATTTGAGTACGATTACATTGAGATGGATATTAATTGAGCACGCAGCTACATTGAACTGGATTGATTTTAAGCACGGCTACATTGAGATGGATTTTATTTCAGTACGATTACATTGAGATGTATGTTATTTGAGCAATTACATTGAGATAGATGTTATTTGAGCACTCAGCTACATTGAACTGATTTTCTTTAAGGCACGGCTACAGTGAGATGGATGTTATTTGAGCATACAGCTTTCATTGAACTGATTTTTTTTAAGGGACGGCTACATTGAGATGGATATTATTTGGGTACGATTACATTTAGATGGATATTAATTGAGCACGCAGCTACATTGAACTGGATTGATTATAAGCTCGGCTACATTGAGATGGATTTTATTTCAGTACGATTACATTGAGATGTATGTTATTTGAGCAATTACATTGAGATAGATGTTATTTGAGCACTCAGCTACATTGAACTGATTTTCTTTAAGGCACGGCTACAGTGAGATGGATGTTATTTGAGCATACAGCTACATTGAACTGATTTTTTTTAAGGGACGGCTACATTGAGATGGATATTATTTGGGTACGGTTACATTTAGATGGATATTATTTGATCACAAAGCTACATTGAACTGGTTTTCTTTTGAGCACGACTACATTGAGATGGATTTTATTTGAGTACGATTACATTGAGATGGATGTTAATTGAGCACACAGCTATATTGAACTGATTTTCTTTAAGGCACGTCTACATTGAGATGGATGAGATGGGTGTTATTTGAGCACAAAGCTACATTGAACTGATTTTATTTAAGGCACGGCTACATTGAGATGGACTTTATTTGAGTACGATGACATTGAGATGGATGTTATTTGAGCACGCAGCTACATTGAACTGATTGTCTTTTAAGCTCGGCTACATTGAGATGGATTTTATTTGAGTACGATTACATTGAGATGGATGTTACTTGAGCAATTACATTGAGATGGATGTTATTTGAGCACACAGCTACATTGAACTGATTTTCTTTAAGGCACGGCTATATTGAGATGGATATTATTTGGGTACGATTACATTTAGATAGATATTAATTGAGCACACAGCTACATTGAACTGGTTTTCTTTTAAGCACGGCTACATTGAGATGGATTTTATTTGAGTACGATTACATTGAGATGGATATTAATTGAGCACGCAGCTACATTGAACTGATTATCTTTAAGGCACGGCTACATTGAGATAGATGTTGTTTGAGCATACAGCTACATTGAACTGATTTTCTTTTAAGCTCGGCTACATTGAGATGGATTTTATTTGAGTACGATAACATTGAGATGGATGTTACTTGAGCAATTACATTGAGATGGATGTTATTTGAGCACACAGCTACATTGAACTGATTTTCTTTAAGGCACGGCTACATTGAGATGGATATTATTTGGGTACAATTACATTTAGATAGATGTTAATTGAGCACACATCTACATTGAACTGGTTTTCTTTTAAGCACGGCTACATTGAGATGGATTTTATTTGAGTACGATTACATTGAGATGGATGTTTTTTGAGCACACAGCTACATTGAACTGATTTTCTTTAAGGCACGGCTACATTGAGATAGATGTTATTTGAGCATACAGCTACATTGAACTGATTTTCTTTTAAGCTCGGCTACATTGAGATGGATTTTATTTGAGTACGATTATATTGAGATGGATGTTACTTGAGCAATTACATTGAGATGAATGTTATTTGAGCACACAGGTACATTGAACTGGTTTTCTTTTAAGCACGGCTGCATTGAGATGGATTTTATTTGAGTACGATTACATTGAGATGGATGTTAATTGAGCACACAGCTACATTGAACTGATTTTCTTTAAGGCACGGCTACATTGAGATGGATGAGATGGGTGTTATTTGAGCACAAAGCTACATTGAACTGATTTTATTTAAGGCACGGCTACATTGAGATGGATTTTATTTGAGTACGATTACATTGAGATGGATGTTATTCGAGCACACAGCTACATTGAACTGATTTTCTTTAAGGCACGGCTACATTGAGATAGATTTTATTTGAGTACGATTACATTGAGATGGATATTAATTGAGCACGCAGCTACATTGAACTGGATTAATTTTAAGCACGGCTACATTGAGATTGATTTTATTTGAGTACGATTACATTGAGATGGATGTTAATTGAGCACGCAGCTACATTGAACTGGATTTATTTTAAGCATGGCTACATTGAGATGGATTTTATTTGAGTACGATTACATTGAGATGGATGTTAATTGAGCACACAGCTACATTGAACTGGATTTATTTTTAATACGGCTACATTGAGATGGATTTTATTTGAGCACACAGCTTCATTGAAATAGATTTGATTTTAAAACGCCAATATTGAGATGGATTTTATTTGAGTACTACTACATCGAGATGCATGTGATATTAGCATTCTTGCATTGAAATTATGTTATTTGAGCACGCCAACATTAAACTGAATATTATTTCTGCGCGGCTACATTGAACTATATGTAATTTGAAGACGGCTTAATTGAACTGGATTCTGTTGAGCTAGGGCTACGTTTAACCTCTTATTGAAACCATGGTTATTTAAGTTCATCTGCTTCTGTTAAAATAGGTGTATCTTAATAGGTACTTAGGAGTTTTTTATATAATGACAAGGATGGCGAATTCCACACCCTCTGTTATGATATTAGCCTGACACATCGCAATTCCGAAGGAATTATGTGCCCTGCCAGGACCTTCACTTTATGAACATGATCTTTCATGTTTTAAGCGGGTCATGTTGAGAGTTGTTGTTTCTTGTGTTCTTTATTCGGGTCGCCTTCATAAAGTCCAAAAGCGTAAAGTCCAAAACCCAGAGCGTCCAAAAGTATGTATTTTTCATGTGTGTTATAAAATGCATGTAATCTAACCTAACCTAACCTAAACTGACCTAACCTGAACTAACCTAACCTAACCCAATTAAAAATATCTGTATTCGTCAGTATTTTGGACGGTATGGGTTTTGGACCTTGTGCTTTTTGGACTTTATGATGCGTCCCCCTTTATTCTGATTTGCCAAACTCAGCACATCTTACCATACCATGTTTACCATTACTAGAATCTCTTTATTTTCCTTCATCACAAATAATCTCAGTAAAATATCTTCAGACATACATGTTTCATGTTATATGCTTATTATATGAATGTGCTTTTTTTATCATTGAGTTTTACTTTATTCATTTGAACCCTGTATGTGAATATGTGTATGTATTTAAGTTGTCCTATGTCTATGTATGTATGGACATCTGCAGACATGCATCCCTTAATTCATTCGTTACGATAATTCCCTTTATTTACTAAATTACAAACTTCAAAGCCCTGATATGTCCTTTCTACTTTTTTCCGGATCTCTTCAAAGCAGCTGAAGTGCTGGAGAGGAGGTGGTACTGTCCTGACCTGCAGCGCCGGGCCTGGTGAAGCGGTGCAGCAGTCTCATACAATGTGACATATAAACGTTTGCTTCATGTCACGTGGGGCACTTCGAATGTACAGCTTCGGAAAAAAAATATCTTTTGATAAATATAAACAGAATCGAATGAAAGCTAAATTATAATGTTCATACACATTTTGTTTTGTCTGTGAATAAATGTACTGTGTAGACATGCAGACAAAGATAGATACGTTTGGCCTATTAATATATATCAAATGTCAAGTAAATTGGAACAGTGGTTTTCAAATGATTAGTTAACTACATTATTAATGTTCTTAAGCGGGGCTTACGCGAACAATTTTGAAGAAAGATAACTTTTAAATACCTTTCTTAAACCCGACGTTTCGAAAGGAGTTGCATCCAATCGTGGTCACGGGAGAACTGAAGCAGCTCGCCTTCGCCACCGAGTAGTTCGTGCAGTTTCACCAACTACCCTCACATTTATATTTAAGTAATTGCTAGGGATGTCCCTACACACAACACTGATCACATCGACAGGTTTTTCAAAAGTTATCTTTCTTCAAAATTGTTCGCGTAAGCCCCGCTTAAGAAGATTTATGATTAGTTAACTACGTTTGTAGTCTCTGATGTGTACAGGCCTATTTTAAGCCACGAATTCATTATAAAACTAATGGCTCTCTGACTCGCTCTCTGACTCGCGAGTCTGTCTTTTTGAACATTTGACATTTTTAAAAAATTTTGCATGTCTTTGTTTTCCCGGTAAATGTATTCTGGGTCAAACCACAGATAAAACTAAATTCGTATGAACATTTTCTTTTTGGTTTCATTTCAATCGGTTTGAATTTTTCAAAAAAACTAATGCGTGCAGACACAGATATTTGTTGCCTGATATTAGATATTAAATATCAATTTAATTGGAATAGCGGTTTTCAAACCGGCCGTTCTTAACAGCCCGATCTTAACAGCCCGACATACAAAAGCATTTTTACCTCATCTGAAACAGAGACACTACGTTGGCTCTTTTACGATTTTCTTGTTTATAGCACTATTCATGGTTGTAAAACTTCCTAATGCTTTTCAAAAACCAACATACCATTCCTTATCAATATATGCCTCAAAGTCCATTCATTTTTGTATGTTGTAACCAAGAATATTTGCATGGGTCGGATGTGCATTTTGACATGGGGTGGCCCAGGTCAAAATGCACATCCGACCCATGCAAATAAAAGTGTAATCCCTTATTACCAATTATGACCTAAGGTCAATATTTCCATGCAAGCACCGCAGTGGCTTCCATTAGTTTACTATTACATTTTTATTTCTCTTACACAAAATAAAATCAATGATAATATTTTAAAATAAAAATATTGTTCTTCCATTTAGGAGTCATTCAAATACCTGTTTTTGTTTGCTACGGCGAGCCGTAAGCTATGCTGCTAATACAAACGTAGGTGACTTAATATTTGAAAACCGATTTGCCAATTTCATTGATATTTTATAACTTATATCAGGCAACAAAGATCTGTGTCTGCTCATTTTTGTTATTTTGAAAAGTCAACCATAGAAGTGAAAAGAAAATCTTCATAGACATCTTGTTTTCTCTGTGGTTTGTAGAATACATTTATCGAAAAAAATTAACATGCCAACACAGATTTTTGTTATCTGATATTGGATACCAAATATCAAGTAAAATTAAATAGTGGTTTTCTAATGATTAGTAAACTACCGTTTGAATTTTCTAATGCTTACGTGCCCACCTTAATTTGGGTTTATTGGGTTTAAGTAGAAATATATTATATTGAGGAACAATTTAGAATCTAAACAATTTGTAGTAGGAGACAGTCAAATCCACTTCCAGTTGAATGTTGTCTGAATTGTACGATGTTTCTTTATGCTCGTAATATTTGATAAGGTTTGAATGTATACTTTGCGTGTAAATGTACACTTTGATCTGTCTCCTACTGTACCTACACTGCCCTCCTTATTCAAAAGTCGGTAACTACATATGTGCCTCCTTTTTAATAAGGAGGGCAATACAGAACATGTATTTGCTTTGCATCCAAAATTCCTGTCAAAAACTATAATACTTATATTTTATCAAAATTAGTAAATAAACTTATTTGTTATATAATTATAGAAATGTTTCTAAAAAAAGGTTGTCTCTTTCCAAAATTGTCCTGTTGTTTTTTTTCTGTCATGTATTTATTTAATTTAGATTACGAGGAACATCTATTTCTCTAAAAATAATTTCAATTATTGTATGAATTATCTTTTATGGCAATATCTCAGATAACCAAATATGATTAATTTCTCAATTTTTGTTTGTTTTTATTCTTATACCTAATTGTTTTTTTTTATATTTTACCATATTGATATTATACAGGTGAATTTTTCAAGTGTGCTTTCATGGCCAAATCCAAAACTATAAGAAATAACGAAAAATACTGAAAGTAGTTACTAGGCCGATTTTGATAAAAACTATAACTGTATTATTAAATTTCCTACATCCTGCAAAAGAATACGATTCTGCACAACGTTCCGTTGAACTTAGCAGACGGTAGCAAAGCACTATGTTATGTAATAGGCGTGGGTGTGTGGGTGTACAAAGGTAAGAGTGTATGTAAGTGTGTGTGTAATCAGTTAATTAAAAGTCAACACTTTCATTCACTTTGCCGTACTTATAAGATTACTTCACGGAATTTATTCCTTATAGGCGACACTATTGGCTAAGGCTGCATTTTTTCCGGCTAGAAAAAATGTGATTTCAAGAATCTAAAAATGCAATTATAGGTTTTATCAAAATCGGCCTTGTGCCTCCTTAAAGTGTTTTCGCTGTTTCAGATTTGGCTATGACGACACACTTGTAAAATTAACCTGTACAGTAAAAAATACATACAGATTCTTATGTTCAATAAAATATTGAAATTATAAAAAATATATCATTTAAATGTGTCGCCTTCATGAAGTCCAAAAAGCATAAGGTCCAAAACCCAGAACGTCCAAAAGTATATATTTTTCGCGTGTATTATAAAATGCATATAATCTAACCTAACCCAATTAAAAATATCCGTATTCGTAAGTATTTTGGACGGTGTGGGTTTTTGACCTTGTGCTTTTTGGACTTAATGATGCGTCCCCATTTAAATAAATATATGTACCTGTATAAATCCAAAGATCAAATGAAAGGTTAATTGAGTAATGGTTATCCTAAAATTTCGCCGAACTAGGACGAAAGATAGAGATACGTTCCAGCGGAGGCTGTCTTCACATGATTTCCAGATACAACTGCTTGTAAGTATTGAACCACTTCCAGTGGAGTATATGTAGCATTTCCGAAGGTATTTAGATGCCATATCAAGAGTTAACCTTTTGGCGTGCAACCGATTAGTCAAATCTGTTCACTAATGCCCGTTTGCAACACTTCCAGCTATAAAAATACCAAAGTTATCTTTCAGGTACACCATGTAAATACGCAATGTAACCGAAAGTTAACCATCGGATTTCAGGTAGCTGGAGGTCATAAAATCAGGCTAGATAGGGCTTAAGTAGAACAAAAGGCCTTAGTAGTTTTAATCCGCATTTTCAATAAAAAAATGCGTTTACTTGTGAAAGGGACAAACGGTTTTACATGGGTGCCGACGGTAGCCGCATTAAATTGGAAAAAATCCGCACTTTGCCTGGTTAAGGTATTTTGTACACGAAAATTATTAGTTGCACCATTCGACACGTTTGTTACCTTAAACCACTCGATCTGTGTTTTTTTATAATAAACCGCAAACAACAGGCTGAAATGCCGAATAGTTCGGTAAAAAGGAATACCTGGCAACACTGCTTTAAAAATCTGAAATAGATTAATTTATAAGAAATGTCTCGCATCGAGCCTATAGTCTTAGGGCCGAGTGCATGAAATAATAAAAAATCAACGTCAAAGTATGATCAGACACGTCACTTTGTGTGGACAGTATGGAAGGAACTCTATGCGGATCACTAAAAGTGACGTGTTTGAACATTGATTGAATCGGCCGTCTCTTCGTGTAACCGGGGCTTAGTCACCAGACATCACAGCCTGTGTTACGCACGCACACTAGGCTTACTAGGCTGCCTGCCTCTCGGCTAGATAGCGGTAGATGGAATTGTGGAAATTCTTTTCGTAGGTACATACATACATACATACTTCATTCATGCATTAAAATAATATCAGCAACATAGTTACCGTAACAATAATGTCGCCAACCATATTACGATATTATGAAGTGGACTACGACATGCTGAAATGCAGTTGTCCAAACGTTTTGAGAATAAATAAATTTATTTGAGGCAATTACAGACTTAAAATCATCACAGTAAGGTGGCCTTTCGAAATTGTAGTCATTTGTTACTCTTTGACAAATGTCGATTCGTAGCAATTTCAGCCTTAAATGTATCGTTATTAGGGCGCTTTATCCAGTGCTTCTTGGCATATTATACGTTCTGCATGGTTTTCTTTTTTTGTGAATTCATGTTAGGAATATTATACGTTGTGACTATTATACGTTATGCATGATGCAAAGAGTTGATTTTATTTTTAAACTTTATTCATGCACAACGTATAACATTATACGTTGTGACTATTATACGTTATGCATGGTTTTAATTTTTTGGAAAAAAATAAGATTATACGTTGTGAATATTATACGTAGTGAATACGACTCAGAAAATGTTGGGTTCATTTTCCTTGATGTTGCTCCGTGGGCCGGTGGTAAATGTGTCAAACAATTGGTAGAGAGATAAATCTTGATTTGCGGTTTTGGACGTTTTGGTTTGATATTAGTTGCAATCACTGCCGCACAAGTTGCCGTGCCTGGAAATTAAATTGGAAAAAAACCCGACAGCGTAAAAAATTGTAACTTAAAATTGACTTAGTAAAGGAACTGAAAAGATAGAAACAAGTTGAAAAATTAAATATTTGTTGTGTTTGAATGATCATGGTTGACAGTGTTTACAAACGCAGTCGGAGGCATCAAATAGCCCCAGTACGTTCCATAGTAAATGACTAGCGATTTTATGGATTCTTTCGGTGGAGCAAGAAAATACGTGGTGGGGGAAGTTCCAATATCCTACCTTTTATTTTTATGTATAAAGTGGGGTTTTTTTTCTCGTTCTCGGTGTCACCAATCATAATGAAATTTACATAGGTACACTTTCAATTAATTTGATAAGAAAAAAATGTAAAACATAGTTAATGCACAATATGAATTATATAATGATATATTATATATTTCCCAATACATTCCATTATTAATGACAAGCGATTTCTTAGTGATATGGGTATAGCAAAAATATACTTATTGAGACAAATTATAATCTCCTAACTGTCATATAATAAATACGAAAGTAAGTTTGTCTGTTTCGCGAACTCAACCGACCATCGTGAAATTTGCATAGGCACACCATTAAAAATATAAATCGTAGTTAATGTATCTTATGCCTCCGACTGCGTTTGTAAACACTGTCAACCATGATCATTCAAACACAACAAATATTTAATTTTTCAACTTGTTTCTATCTTTTCAGTTCCTTTACTAAGTCAATTTTAAGTTACAATTTTTTACGCTGTCGGGTTTTTTATATTTTTAAATAATTTGTTTTATTTTAATTATTTTTAGTTTTCGTAGAGCATGCATTTATCATTTAAATATCTGCACGTTAATAAATTCCAACGAAAGTAAGGTTAGGTATTATTATGAAACCTGACATGGATGGCTAATGTAACACAACTACCGTCATGATATAAGCCTAATTCAACAAATTCCAGAAGGAATTAGGTGACAGGCCAGGACCTTCCTTTACACAGAATCACGGCTGCACACGGATACCATGGGTGGAAAATACAGACAATGATCTATTGCCACTTCGTCCATAGTTTTTCCTAATGCGGTGATACCAACCCAGGCAGGCTTAACCCTGTCACCTAGTAGGGTAAGGTGACCTGCAGTTTTACATGGGTTCCGAACCATGAACCACTCGCAAGATAAAGTGGTGTATAACAGATGCGAGGATTTTAACCCATAACCTCTTGCATGAAAGGCAATATTTTAGTCCCTACACTACGAGGTGTAACAAATAGAGTTTTTTGATTGATATTAAAACAAAACTACATTTTCTAAAAGTTTCTTCATGTTATCTTTAAGGCTTTAATGAAGTCATCAGTTCATAGAATGAGATTCCCTCATTCAACGAATTTTGATCATATGCCGATATATACAAGGTTTTAGTGGAGGTATGGTCCAAACGTTAACGTATTCCTTGGCATATTTGAAACAAAAAGGATATACATTTTATTTGTAGGTATTTGAAATGTATGGGGAGGATCTTTTTCAATTCGTACAACAAAATATCTTCTACCTTTTTAGCTCCAAATATTCCGAGGAATACGTGGTTAGCTTTTGGACCATATCTCCGTTAACACCCTATATATGGTTTTTTTAGAATCTCCCTCTCATCATCGTTGATTACAGTTACACTAAATTTATAAGCGAACAGTTCGACACTCAAATCCTGTGGTTATATACAGGGTCCGTCACTCGAAGTGTTACCAATTGAAAATGATGTTATTTAGTTAATTGAAGTACGGTTCGTTAAAAATTATATCACAATAAAACATTTAATTTTAAGACAATAATTGTTATTGTTCGATATAGCCTCCTTTGATCCATGGATAAGAGCTTTCTGAGACGATGCTGAGTGTTGTTGGAACGTCCAGCGTTTCATACTGCATTGTTTACACGTGCACATGGTATGAGCGCCTCATTTAACACATTTTGCACACACTTGCTGGTTGACTTTGACGCCCTTCTCGATAAACACGAGTGAATAGCGACCATTTGCGGTCACTGCAGCCAAAACCATAACAGAAGCGGGCGCTTGCTTACGAACGGGAACTCCATCGTCGAAATTCTCGTTGGATTTGCCCTGTAGCCAAACGCGAAAATGTTGTTTGTTTATATACTGTTAGACAGAAAACATTTTTTCATCAGAAAAAACTATGTTTTCCAGATCGCCACGCAAGACTTTCATTGCTTGAGCTCTTTGTAGTCGAACTGCCTTCTGCGCTGAACTAAGATGCTGTAATTTTTGTATCTTGTTGGTAGGGCTTCAGTTGCATTTCTTTTTATTTCAGTATGCGCCGAAGTCAGACAATACCCGACTCAAGTAGTCGGGTATTGTCTGACTTTTCGCAAATTTTGCAGAACACTGGTGAGGATTTCCTTGAATTTGAGCCTTTACCTTTCGAACCATATCATGTGATATTGCTATTTTCGGATGATCGCCTCTATGCCGTTTAGCAATGCTAGGTTATAACGCTTAATGGTTCGATGCACTAACATTTCGTTTACATGTAAATGTCAGAGCTCCCGAACGATGACTGGTTGTGATTTTCCGATCAAATACAAAACGTTCACAATGTTAGGTTAAATATCCATTGCGAAAATTTATTATACAATTCAAATTTGTTCCCGCTCTTTTCGCCCACTTAAAAACAATGAAACAAATTGACGTGTCCCCAAAATTTTGCGTGCTGTCATTATTATTTTGAAAATAGAAGTAACAGTTCAAGTGACGGACCCTGTAGTAATCGCTTTGATCACAGGATTTCATCCATGTATAAACTAACTGCTAGTTAAAATTCAATAATCTCCATAATAACCATGAATATAATATTTATATCCACTACTTCATAAGACTGGAAGTTTCTCTTGACTGACAGCTTTGAATGTGAGTCAAAAGCATTGTTAAAGCCATTTTTATTTAATTATTGTGCTAGTTAAGTTCCAGTTTCACAGATTAGAACTTTAACTGGATGCGGCGAAAGAGACCTGGATTCATCGTTTGCAAATATATGTGGGCCCGAGGTCCTCAATCGCCCGATCGAATGTGTTACCTTGGAGCTTATAAACTGTTACATCCCAACTGAGCGTTTATTGTTTTTCTTGCCTCCAAAGCCCATCAAAATATAACGTTCATGATTTAATACGTACATGAACTCCTGGTTTATTATTTTCAATAATATAACGTGTTAATAATATGTGATATATGATGATAAACCCAACTTTGGCAAAGCCGTGCTTTTCCTTCCCACTGCTCCCAAGGACGCACGGTTAAAGATCAGCGATATTATGATGACGATCATATCTAATGTACCCTATGTAACATAAGTCCTCATCAGGGGGCTGACGACATCTTCATGAAAAGTTTTCTTATCTTTGGTAAAGCTTTTAGATATTATCAGATTGGTACCGATTTTGGGCACCACAGTATCTCGGCACTGTAGAGTCGCCCTCTTGTGGAACAAGCGGACCTTCCCCAGCGTGACACCCATTGACAACGGAAGTATGGATTTATGAGCTGTGCAGGTGCAGAATGCTGATAATAATGCAATGATGGTGATATCGGTCTATGCGGCGACCGAGAATGTCGAAAATCTATCTGACTATCGCCCGGATCCACCACTTCCAGTTACAGACATCCCAAAGTTATCTTTCGGCTACACCATATAAATATGCAATGTAACCGAAACTACATTCCATATAGCTGGAGGTAGTGAAAAGAGGAGTATATGACCTGAGTTGGTGTGACAAGCGCGCTTGCGTAAACAAAAATCACTTGAATTAATTTTTAACGTTGAATATTTTGATGTTTTTGGAATTTCTTATTCCAAATTACATTTAAACATATAAGTTGCATACCTTTTTTTAAACTATTCAGAAAACCCTTTAGTTTGATACCCCACTTGATAGGTTTCTAGAAAAAATATATTTGAAAACACATAATTTGGCGCCAAAAATCAGCCATGATTTTTTTTTATGATTTTGATATACCCAGTGTCACTCTCACAATTAAGACGAATCCAACGACACCTCTCAAGCTAAAATCCATCAAGCCGTTTAGGCTGCAGGGGGCGACAAAGAAATATACATACATACATACACTCGAAAAACAACCCTCCTTCTTTCGCAGTCGGGTAAAAAAGTATTTTGTTGGTGCTAAGATCTATGGTTGTCTTTTTATCATCTTTTCTCTAAATCTACAGAAATATCGTTGAAATTTTAATAAGAAATACTGAAGGCACGTACCTCAATTTTTTTTTTATGTAACTGGATATAAATGGCTTACATCACACCTGATATCATGAGATTAGCTCAACACGCCATATGGGAACTAGCTGCCATGCCAAGAACTTCTTTATATTGCAAGAATACATTAAACTGGATGAAAAACACCGTCAATTTTATCCCATCAATATATTCAATGTCATATGGTACTAACTCGGGTCACCTAGTAAGTAAAGACACATTATGCTGATGTTAAGCTGAAGACAAATCCTATGCACACATTTATGGTCCATAGAAAAGGGTTTATGATAATATTATGACTAAGCCATGCAAGGGTAAGAAACCCTTTATATTGAAATTGAAATTTGCATTTCTAACAGATTCCATATGAGCTGTGTCTTGATTCATTGTTCTCAATATAGTTTCAGATCCTGAGGGTTATAAGAATCATACTTTAAGAAAGGGGCATTACGATATTGAGTTTCCAAACACTCGCAGAAATACTCTAACGAACCTGACAAGAGAGGAGATGTAACAGAAGTTAAGATATATTATCACCAAGCAGATTAATCAGAACGCTGCTCTGAATGGTTACAAAATTGACTACAGGTTTAAATTACTAAAAAAACAAATATAAAGCTGTATTTTATGCGAAAGTTGCATTACAAAGGTATACACATTTAAAGCAAGGTGATATATTTCGGGTTATCATAGGTTAGATTAGATAGTGTAACTGGTAAGGTAATTTGCAGTATCATCTACTCCTTCGTTCAGGATGAGTCTACCTCAAACTTTGGAGATGTCTGATGAGGTCAATAAAACAATTTGCGCTGGTACCGCCTGCGTCGCCTAACAAGCAATTGATTGTGAATACGGAGGTAGACAGACTTCTCGAGCTGGGGGCGTGGACCCTGCCGTGAGTGCGTGGAC
The DNA here is from genome assembly GCA_946894095.1 of Incurvaria masculella. NCBI lineage: Eukaryota > Metazoa > Arthropoda > Insecta > Lepidoptera > Incurvariidae > Incurvaria > Incurvaria masculella. Next base: position 18,471,174 of record OX335653.1, on the reverse strand, counting down.
CTTTCCAGTTTTGATCACTAAAAAGAAAACTGACTTTCCGTTTCTGCTTAGATTGTGGGGAAGATGTTTATCGAGTACCATTTGAAGCGGACATTCTCGACACTCTCAAATGCCAAGTATCTGTCATCCATCGAGCTCAGCTCAGCATTCTGGTTGGACCAAGCATCCAAGGAAAAAATAGAAGGAAGGGAGAAGATGGGTTTAACAAATGCGCCAGCTACACTGCAGCGGCCAATGGACCGCCATTTTCATGCCAAAGTTTTTGTCTATCTGGACGACCATGAACTCGGAGACAATTTTGCATATAAATAGTTTTAATTTTCATAGAAACCATTGCTAGAAATTCATGTGCAAGAACACAAGCTCACTTTGACTGATGGTGGGCAAGGGAACGGCATTGATATAGCAGTCTTGCAGTGAGTTGGGTGTCTAGGATGGCGGAACGGAAGAAGGTGGGTTGAAGGAAGAGGGTGAGCTAGTAGCTAAGCAAGACAACAAGATCATGTCGCAACAAGTCGCTACCTCTAAACTAGTGGCTCTCTGATCTGTAGACTTCGTGAGTCTGTCTTTTTGAACACTTGAGTTTTTCAATAAAATATCAAAAGTAGCTCGACTAAAAAAAAGAATAAGCTGAATAATTACATAATGTATTTAAAGTGTCTGTAATAATCTTTAAAAAAAAACCTCTCGAAATTAAGTTTCCTTAAATAACAAGACGCTTCCATTACACAATAAAACTACAACCGACCGATTAAAAATAACCAATGAATTAAAATAACAATAAATATTCTAGCCAAACTGGCGAACAGACCCTCTTCGAAAGTCGGTTATTAAAAAAGACGTATCAATACTAGGTAACATAATATGGAACCCCACATCGACAGTTGCTCCCCCACCCCCACCCAGCGCCGAAGAGGCACTAAACTCGGCGAAAATGATTGTTGTTATTTGAGGACGCTCCGGTGGCGCCATCTGCGGCCGTTCGCCGAACGCCCGCCAATAAGTCTGCGCGTTATACCGAGGAATAACATTGCAAGTGGCACTTGGTGCTGGCAGGGGCTGCGGCTGGCGGGAGGGCGGGGAGGATCGGCGTGGGGAGGGGGAGGGTTAGTGCTATCGCTCATTGGTTTTACAGACAATGAGCTATTCCTACGGTTGGGTGAGCTTAACTGGGCGAAGATACATTTGAGGGTTTTTATATCACGGATAGGGAATGCAATCCCGACTCGAGATTGCAAATTCGAGATCCCGCGGGAATAGAAATATCAATCCCGCGGGATCCCGGAATTTTTGGTATCCCGTCTAGTTTTAAAAAAATGTTACATTCGGATGACTGAAAAAGATAATAACTGCTTGTTTGTGATAGTGAGGTTAACTAAAATAACTAAAAACCTTTATTCTTTAATCTTACCAACAAATAATTATCAGGTTTTAAGAAAATTAACATAGGTAAATTAGGTAATCAAAACAATAAGCATATTTCAAGGGAATTAGGAAGTAGTTACCTACGAGTGATTTTGAAATTGAAAAAATAATCGTTATAACTGCACAACTAAAACAATGACGAACGTAAACAAACAAATGACTGCCTCTCCGCGCGCATATACTTCTTTCTCACTTACTCGACACAGTTCTATATTATGTGTCCCACTCGTCACCTGTCGCTAATATTCGGAAATAGTCGGAATAGTTTTCAAACGCTGTTTGGCGTTCCTGCCGCTCGCGGCCGTCAGTCAGGGGCGCTCGGGGCCCGAGTGGAGGTGTGTAGCGGCGTTGACCACTGGCGCCCAATCCCGTCAATCTCGAACGGGATCTCGTCATATGATGCGTCGGGATTGATCCCGAAAAATTACACGGGATCCCGCGGGATCGGGATTGCATTCCCTAATCACGGATGAGGGATTTTTTAATGTACTGAACGCATCATCTTCAATGCCACAGTAGGCATTGACATTTGCAATAAAAACGTGTTTGGGTCAAAGTCCAATGTGTGGCTTCTAGGGTGATGCCGTTTGTACAGTGAACCAAAGGTTAAAGGATACACTTGCGGTTAAACGGATACAACCTCTGATACAATAATGTTAGGGTTTTGTTTACTCAGTAGCTAGTAGACATCCTCAACTATGTTTGAATCTATACTCAACACTATAATTGTTTCCAAAACTCAAAGTATTTCGACTGTTCATACTACATTCAACCAGATGTGTATCCTAAACTCTTTGTTCGACTGTACATACATTCATAGCTTTTTCCCGTAACAAGTTTGACTGCTGCAGAAGTTTTCTCTTTCCCAAAGGTAAATTCAAATCAAAATGTTTCGTTTTTTATATCAAAATGTACAATAATTTATGTTCATTATTTAATTACTAGTGGCTCTCTAAGCTGTAGACCTCGTTAGTCTGTCATTCCCACAGATTACACTATAGACAGAAATACATCTTGAAGAAACCATTCCAACAGAGTAGATATTAAAAATCTACGACCGTTGTATTGTTAAGATAAAATCGGGTGAGGCATCCAGAAATGATCCGATCACCCTGGAAGCAGTGCCCGCGGATGCGACCGGTGTGGACTCAGACAAGACACACAAACATACGAACATTTGTGAACACAGAAACAAACATTATGCGTCCGTGACTCACGCTCGATCATCCGGGATTTCCACGCAACGCCGGAACATGATGATCCGAAGTGAAAACATATACTATCCATGAATTTACAAACTCTGGATTATAGTGTTATAGGCCTGTTGCCTGAACTGGTTAATCAAATTTGCTATACTAGCTGCAGTACCCGGCTCCGCTCGGGTTAATTTCGGGCTGAATTGTTTCATGGATAAAAAGTTGACCAAAGGGCTAGTCCAAAAGGCTGGTCCAGGACAATGTGTCCATCTACCAAATGTTATAAATATCTTAAGATTTAATGAGAAACTTAAATCATTTCCATTTAGAGCTTAGGAAACATTTGGCGGCTATTCAAAAAGCAGCACAAACTTTCTGCACTTGCACTGCAATATTACATACCTAGTCACATACAAAAAAAAAAAAAAAAGTAAGTAACGAAGAGATCTTAAGTTTTGCGTGGACTCCAAACCACAGCCAGCCTCAACATCGACAACGGTAACCTATCCCGAACTTGACTGCTCCCAGAGATGTTATACGTTGATAAAATACGCGTATAAATAGGGTGAGTGGTTCACAAGTCTAAAATAATAAAGTGTATGCCCTTACACCTCTTTGCTATCACTGCTGGCTATGCAGCAAGTTTTTGTGTGCTAAAGACCATGTGAGAGCCCGTTAGTTTCCTCTGCTCGAAAGCCCCAATGGAGACGTCAAATACTACAAAACATTGTTTTATGACCTTTAGTTAAATTAGTGCTAGCTAGAGTCAATAGGAGATTTGTTTTCATCCTTGCGTGTGTACTGCACGCTCTCCGCCATATTTACCGACAACAGCGGGTTGACTTTAGTCTCCGGGGGCGTATGAGACTCGAGAGATGTGATTCGGAGGCAAACTGCATTCAACGCCTGTCCGTATTGAGTTGTGCTTCAGTACAATATAATAAAATGCCTTTGAGCTTTAGGCACAGGACCGTTTATTTGCGCATTTAAGTCGAACTATTCATTTAATTGTTTATTGTTTATTCATCGTCCATAGACAGTTACACCGCACTCGGATTTGTCGTAGTTTATTATAAGCCAGTTCATCATTCACAGCGCAGAAGAACTGTCAAGAAACTTCCCCGGGTTTTTTTTTTCAACGTTCACTTAGTATAAGTTTACAAAAGTGTTTGCCACTATTTACAGAAATCACCAATAACCTGGTACCCATGATACTTTTGAGATTACCGCGGTCGTTAGACATGTTTGAAAAATGTTACGGCTTTTCACGTGGCAGGAAGAGACATTCTCCGTTGTTTCGAGCTAATCATTCAGCCCGTTGTCATGGAGGCATCCGCCACGTTCGTACGCAGCAGTCGTCTGAAAATGTCAGGTCGAAATGTAGGAGAATGTCTCTTCCTGCCGCGTGAAAAGCCGTAAAATTTTTCAAACCTGGTACCCGTTTGCATGAATACATTCTTTACTTTATTGTTACATACATAAATAGTAATCATTTATTTTTGATGATTTGAGAAAAACACAGGAAAATACACTAAATGAATATGAATTCACAAAAATCTACAGTTCATACCGTATGCGTTCATTTTGCGTATGCAGTTTATTTTGCTAAGACAATGCCCGCCGTGATGCCCGCTACTTGTGGGGTGTGCACGAACGCTATATTTTTGTAACACTCCATTTGTAAATTGTACGTGTAATACCCTGTCGGCGGACCTTAATAAACAAATAAAAAAATAAATAAAAAAAACAGCACAGCTACACTGAACTGGTCGAAAAATTCGGACAATTTTTCATTGCTGCTTTGAGAATGTTTTCACCGAATGGGACGAGAACCAATCCGGGCAAGTTTGATCCTACCACCTAGTAAGTAGGAAGGTGGAACCTTCAGCTTTACATTGGTTCCGAACCATGGCCTGAACTCTCTCAAAGAAAATTCACATTATAATCGCGAATATGAATGAAAGCGCCATTTCAAAAAAATGTTCGAAAATATTTTAAAACTTGTGTTTTGTGACAAGACCTGAAGCTTTAGGTACTTAACACAGTGAGAAAATAATAGAATATTTATTCAGTTTAGAGGTCTAAAGCTCACTAATCATAGAAATTCACTAATTATATTGATGTTTACAAGTGTAATATAATTGTGTGTCACGAGAAATTATAATATCCTTAAATTATGTTCCGTGAAAAAAAATGTAAGAAAGAAAGACGATTGACAACCATCCGGGATTCTGTAATATCACTTGTGAATTTATAAAATAATGGTTTTGACAGCTACACAGTGACAGATAGACAAATATCAATAGATGCCTCTGCAATTTCGTTTACGTTTTGCAACACTGTTTATAAGAGAATGAAGAGCATCAAATGTTAACATTGACTCAATACTCACTGTTCCCTAAAGACATATCGTTATTGGAAATAGATGGGGTGAATCCGTTGACTTGCTTCATAAATAAATTGTGAAGTGACGGCGCTGGGTGCGCCCGTCTCTCTCGCACTCGCACTGTAACAACAAACAGATCGCTTCGGTAAGAAAACAGGGAACATGTGTTAACATCTGTTGTTGCCGGCACGCGTCACCGTGACGTACACTCGCCGCAAAAATCTGGAAAGCGCGTCGATTGAAATGTGAGAGCTTTTTTTGGGCAACGTTTTTTCACCTGTGAACTTCTTAAATGGAAATTAAATGAAAATATTATTTATTGCTCATAACTATTATTACATAGAATGCATAGGTGAGTTTATTTTCAAAGGCAATGTCTAACAGCTAACGGTAATTTTAGACGAAATATTAATTACTAGCAAGAAACATTAAATTACTTAAAACTAATCACCATAATCAAACTAAGACGCCGCGAGTCCTGAAGAAGTCCACAATGCGGTGGACGAAACGTCGACTTAAACAAGTAAGCGATTCATAACACTGTCCATCAGAAAACATCTTAATAATAACAGTTTTAAGTAATTGGCCCCTCATTTCGCACTTTTACAATACCTTCTAAGTTTTGACTTTCCGGAATTACAGAGACAAGTGTGAAGAATTACTTTTTATCGTCATTTGACTTGGTTTTGCTTTCTTGAGGTTACTTCATGTTCATGTTAAGATGCCACGCTTCGCATTAAAGTGATTCAAATTAATTCACATCTACTTCACAAAACGTCATCTGCATATAATGGTAACTAACGAGGACGACAGCAGCGTCACGTCTGATGAATATTTACACACACAAAGGTACAGTCTCCGTTATGGTAAACGCCATATTCAGGAGGATAAAGCCAAAAAATCACGTTTTTCATATTAATGTTTCGTGATTTAATAAAAATACGGACCATTTAATTTTATTTACATTACATATCCAGTAAAATGTATGAAACCTTATTTTAGAGATATATTATAAATTTTTAAAATCGGCATTAATATTAATCAATCAAAAAATACTTATTCTAGTAGTTAGAAAGAGAAAGAGTAAATACTGCTGCTTACCACCGCCGCCGTCGGCATACTCAAGTTGCTTACCAATAAATGCATTTCGCGCGCTGCTCTCGGCTGCATCTTCAAATGGACGAAATGTCTCATGTGTCATGCCGTCGACGTAACAAAACCGAGCATAGCAGTGGGACTTACTTTAATTCATTCCGCGTTAAATAAAATACTAGGCATCAATAATACAATTCTGTTATAAATTAAATACACTAAATTTGTGACTATTTTTTTTATTGTTAAGTCCTCTGGTATGACAGCGTGATCTAAACTATCAAAAGCTTCAGTGAAGACTGTTGCCTGTCGTGATGGAGGTAGGCACGTTCTCCTGAAGATGGAGCCCATGTGAGGCTCCGAAACGTCGAGCAGCACGTCCTCCGGTAAGCCGTCAAACTAAATATTATAAAATAGTTATGAACCGCGTAAGTTTTAAAATAGGGATATTCTCATGTTATTATTAAATGTAATCATTTAAGCTTATTCCTTACCGCCTCAACTACCGAAGGAAATGGAGTTTTTTATGTGCTAGATATTATTTCTGCCTACGGAATGAATATCATAAATAAATAAGAGAAAAAGCTAATCTGGTTTTCTGTAGCTGCACGCCCCCGCTTGTGTCCCGCGCCGCCGCCGTCTCTCCACTCTATATGGATCGGGTGACGAAAGCCAAGCCCCTGGAGCTTCAATATTCTAGATACAATATATAAAACATAAGACAATTATTGATAACAAAATCAAGAGTTTTAAGATAATTCAAAAATATTGTTTGCGACTGTACACAATGCTCGAAATTCAATACGGCAAAGCTGATTGCAACTAATTATAAACGCGTCCCCTCTTTTGTCTTACTATTTGTACTCTTTTCCGTTTTAGCTCTTTCGGAAGAGTCCATGTCATCTCGAAAATGCCGTTCGAATTTGAACTCTTTCGTTGAAAACAGAAAAGCTTTTTTACTTTGAATTTGATTTAAAATTGACGAACATTTTTGCTGTGCGTACATACAATCAAAACGATTATTTCGGCTTTGTTCTGAAGGAGATTTCGCTTTTTATAGAGGAATTGCTTCCTCTAATAAATCTTATAATGCTCCGTTTCCTGCCTAGCGCCGAGCGCATTTATAGCTACGTATTTTCAAAATGCTCTTGAAAACTATTTCCTTGCAGTATTATGAAAAATAAATATTTGTAGCATAAAATTAAGTTTAACAACGAGTGGTCTGAACCACAGAAATTATCTGCTTTGTTCTTTGCCTTAAACTGTTCTGCCAAGGAATTGTTTGGCAGTAGCATTTAGATCTAAGTATGTATTTCATAATTGTGGACGGAAAAATATGTTATGTAAACCCGTGAAGTTTCTTTGCGGGTTCTTCTTTACTGGGTTGATCGAATCCGCGGATCTTTGTGACGTAACTTGGTGTAGTTTGACTACCAAAAAGTTTAAATAAATGAAATGAAATGAAAATGCGCATATTATAATCTCAATATTTTTTTTATTTATAATAAAATTCTTCGGGTCCAAAAATGGTTTGACCGATTTTGATGCGATTTTGTTTATAATTTTACAAAACTAGTTTTACTCCTGCACAGTTTCTTTATCTGATATTTCTCTGAGTTTATTAAATCCATGGAATAATCAATGAGTTTAATACTTTATTTACCCCTGATTTCACCACCTCCAGCTACCTTTAATCCGATAGTTAACTTTCAGTTACATTGCATTTTTGTATGATGTAACCGAAAGATAACTTTGGGATTTTTGTAACTGGAGGTGGTGGAACCGGGCGTTAGTAAAATTCAACTAACCGAAGTTTAAATAAATGATATGAATTTGAATTAAACTTGAAATATTGCCATGCTATAGTGAATTTGCGTCATAGTCATAGACGCAACTTTTCCGTAAGCTCACTGTCACAATACAGACAACCAAACAAACAAATGATAACCTTTCCTGCAAAGTCACGAATCCCCAATCTATCAAGCCGTGACGTCCGCGGAACATGGAACAGTAACCAGGCAGACGGTAGAGTTATCACGTCATCCGATTGTCGTCTAGCTGTCAAAGAGCTTTCCGTGGAAGGCTTTCGTGAGCTTACGGCTTTGGGTGCTCTTCGAAAATACTCTCTCTGTTTTGTCGGTGTTACAGAAATATTTGTTCAATATCAAGCTCCGGGTGGATTATGTCTGGTATTTCAAATTGTTCTCGCTTCAAAACTTACATTCCATTCTCAATTTGATAGTTGTTGGAGGTCACGAAGAATTGAAAACAATTCTACGTATTTTTGTAGACTGGCTTCCCGTAACGACGCCCAGTGCACCCTGTGCGAAAGGTCGGGAGAAAATACGTAAATGTGATACTTTTGAGATTACCGCGGTCGTTAGCCCGTTGTCAAGGAGGCATCCGGCACGTTCGTACGCAGCAGACGACTGAGGTGACAGCTAGGCTCGCCGTGGTCGCAAATCGTAGCTGTGGGTGGGGGCGGAAGCGGAAATGTGTTTGGATATTATCGTCTCCTTCGACCTTCCTAAGTGGCTGAAATACGGGGTTCCACATTGCAGAGAGCTTAAAGCCTAGCTGTCACCTCAGTCGTCTGCTGCGTACGAACGTGGCGGAAGCCTCTTTGATAACGGGCTGAATGATTAGCTCTAAACGTCGGAGAATGTCTCTTCCTGCCGTGTGAAAAGCCGTAAAAATTTTTTCAAACAATACGTAAATATGTCGAGCACAAAAAACCATTTTCAATATCAATATAACCATGGAAGTCTGGAAAGTTACGTCACAAATAATGTTTAACAGATGGTATTGTATTTACAAAAAAGGTAAGTAAAACCTTTGTACAGGAATAACATAATTTTTTTATTTTCATCTTTATTGCATTGTATTGTGAAAATATTAAATCTTTTCATGCAGAAAGGTGGCATATTTTTCACAAAGGGTACCGAGGGGATGCTTTCATATATGAGATTGAAATGTAAGGCACATTTCAATCTGACGTATTAATTGTTTCGGAACCCATGTAAAAAGATCCCATTTACTAAGCTTAATCCTACAAGCCCGCCCAGGTTGGTATCTTCGCTGTAAAATTAATAATTTACCAAGCGTATCAAGCGTCTCCGTTTCAAGATTGAATTTCTCAACGGATTCGCGTGTGTGCTAGAAAGGCTTAAATAATAAATAATAATAATCTAGTTCAATGTAGCCGCAATTAAAAGAATAGAATGTCCGGACAAGACACCTAGTTTCTACGGGAACGCGGTGTGATGGACTAATCACGATAGTATTTGTTACGACAGCCTCTATGTTGAGTACTCTGCAATAAAAATTAACGATTTATTAATACTATCGGCTCGTAGCTTAGTGGCGCGGAGACTTGCCTTGAATACCGGAAGTCTGGGTTGAAATCCCCGCCCTGTCCATGCACCACTTTCTATCTCTTTCTGAGTTGGATAAGTGCATTTCGTCAAGATTGCAAGCTTGGTTCGGGATACATACAAAACGGTTAGTCCCCCCGGGTTGGTACTATTGAATTGGATAAAAATATGGTCGAAACAGCAATAAAACTGTAGTGTAGTGTGTTGTCCATCCAGTTCAATGTAGCCTTGCTCAAAGAGAGAAAGTCCTGGGATGGCACTTAATTCCTTCGGGAATGCGATGTGAGGCTTACTATCATGACTGTGTTTGTAGTATTAGATATACATGTCCAGTTACATGAAAAAAAACAAAAAGGATCATCTTGAAGTCACTTGAGATCGTGTAGTGTATCCTGATATTGCATATGCTCGAAGCATATGGCAACTCACAGTCGATTGTCAGCATTCGGAAGGTACGTCGCCGATATTTCCCGCCAACAAAGACAAGTCGGGCGGCGTTTGGCGAAATTCCAAGGCGCAAACTTCAACCGCTCTGTACAATGAGATGGCAATTTCATCACAAAGAAGCACTTTATTAGTTTTCCGATGCGGGGAAAACAAAAGTTGAATAGTTTTTCATTGAAAAACTTAATATAAAGAGTAACTTATTTTTTTAGGCTGGCCTAATCGAAACAAAAGTCTAAATATCATAAGTTATTACGAATTTATAGATTTACTAGGTGTATGATAGAACAATACTAAGATCTTATAATATTGAAGTAATTGAATGTTTAGTCTTTGAAAACGTCGTTTGTCCAAAGCTGAAAAAGCAAGCATCACTTCTTTGGCTGGTATCAATATCACTCCAAATTTTCAGAAACATTAGTGCTCCAAGACAATAAATGTTCCTTCCTACATAGGGACACTCAATTACTTTCGACTGCAGAACTATGCAGACTAAAACGGATTATATTATTTAGCTAAAAGAAAGAATAAATCAATCGTCGGTATCTAGGACAACGGTGACAAACATAATTTAAAAAAATACCTTGTTTGATATGTAATAATTATGACATGTAAGAATTCAAAATACAAAAATTTAAAATATTTATTTGTCATGACATTAATATTAAAGCAGGACCCGAATTATTGTACAGTAGGTATAGATGTCGTAGCATCGTAGGAATTGGAAATAATATTGTTGCGGATGTTCTAACAATTGATTTATTTAGACGATTACGTCACCTAACGAAGTGGGTAGACACTGTCAATAGAAAAACCAATGTCTGACTACTAGATGAAAATCTGTTCCTGTTGTAACTTAATTTTATTATGATATCATACAATACCATTTTTTTACTTATTCTGTCCTTCAGACAACCTTGTGAGCTAAAATTAGCTTCAAACTGTTTTGATGCCAGTAAATCCTGAATTTTTCGCCCCTTTTTGGACGTCGACACGCATTAACCAACAGCAATCACATTAGCGCAATACACCGCCTTCCCGAAGATAACAGGTGCCATGCCAGAACCTTCTATTTACAAGCACGGCTACATTTAACTGGACGGAACGGTTCATTTCTCATTGCCAGTTTGATCAATGCGAACGTAAGATTTCATCCAATGCGATGGTACCAACGAGCCTAACAACGGCTTCCTAATTATCTAACAGCTCGCATTCGTGAAGAAATCCATTTATCCTGCAACTCGGCAAAATAAATAAGGCGATGCATGAAAGGGGCGAGGATTTGAACCCTTGATCTCTGGCATGCAAGGCTAGTCGCCGCACTCTTGAGCTACGAGCCGCTACTTGTCATTCTTATATTCTCAGCATATTTCAATTAAAAAAAATCGGGAATTGCCGTTTTATGGACTTTGAATGTTTTTTAATTGTACATATTACGCCATAATGTATTTTCATTTATGTACATAGATCCGATACATACGTATACGTACTTACACAAAGGGTTGAATTTATGTATGTGTGTATTTTAATCAATTATTTAATACGTAAGGTAAATACAAAAGCATTATTCATGTATAATTTTCAAATTTAAACCGGAAATTAAATTTTCACGAATCCTAAAATAATATACATTTCGGTATCCATTTAGACAATGTAGAACTTACGGTCAGAATTGGGTACCTGATCCATTCTGAAGCCGTTGATGAAAACCAAACAATTTATATTGTAACACATTCAGCAGCCCCAAAGTTATTCGTTGAGCTGTATGCGGAGCTTCTTTGAAACATTTTCCCAAAGAAAATATTTGAAATGCTCTAAAGTTGAAGCGAAAATTATGAATATTAAATTTACATAAATGTTAATACCAAGCTGAAGAAATATTTCATTCATCACCGTGAAATCAAGCACCTATAGTTAACCGCTATCATAATAAAAGTTTTGATGGATAATTTATTGCAATTTTTAAATGCATGGAAACTGAACATTTTGATAAATTCAACCATTCTGAAAATCGCAGAATGATTTTTTTCAGATTCATATTAAGTTGTCTTCCTGTGAGATGCAAAAATTAAAATCGATATTTTGCACACTTGCTGACTACTTAGAGCTTCCAGAGAGTTTTGCAAATATGGGGTGGGATCGGGGGTGGAATCATGCATTCAACTTTCAACATTTTCTAATAAATGTTATGCGTGAATCGACGTTTGGGACTAAGATGTGGCCGACGTCGCCCATGCGAGTTCGAACTTTACGGGGGTGCAAAAACCATGCCGGCAGGCCAGGATTCAGGTTGTACTTTGAGGACAACACGCCTGCAGATAAATGATCTAGCTAGAGGATCTGTTGGTTCTAATTTTGGTACTGTCAATTGGGTGCTCTCGCCACGTTGAGCGGTTGTAGAAAGTAGAAGTAGGGCTTGGCGTTATTCAGCTGCGAAGATCATTCTCCCTGGCAGAGAAGGCAGAACACAGATAGGTGCTTTCGGGTATCTTTTTTAGGGTTCCGTACCCAAAGGGTGAAAACGGAACCCTATTACTAAGCCTCCGCTGTCCGTCCGTCCGTCCGTCCGTCCGTCCGTCCGTCCGTCAGTCCGTCCGTCTGTCACAGGGCTGTATCTCATGAACCGTAATAGGTAGGCAGCTAAAATTTTCACAGAGTGTGTATTTATTTTGCCGCAATGACAACAAATAGGTAAAATAAAATATGTAATGCCATGTCATGGGAGGCAGTGTGTATAGGCTGCCCTTCTGCCCTCGTCCCCGCACAAAAAATCCAGTATGGCGCCGATTGCGAAGTCGGCTGGTTGCGCGCGCGTTACCTCGATCTGAGGCGTTTTAAGGTGGCCCAACCCGGCGGTACGAACTCATTCGCAGGCACGGTACAAAACCGTGCTGTTGCGCTCTGGAACCTTCTTTGTTTCAAAGAATAAGACAGGCTCCGTGATGAGGAAGATGCAACATGTCCACAAAAAGACAATGTGCATAGTGTATGATTTGGTAAGATTTAAGAAAATTTTAATTTAAAAACGACTTATAGCTAAAAGTAAACCACGACCGCTGTAGTAAAAAATTGAACAAAAACCAAATAGATTATAAATCTTTATTAAATAAGTTATGTCTGATGACTAATCTTTTTAAGATGTTCTTACTTTATCATTGCGTAATCCACCTCCAAAGTTATTGTATAAAACGCGCGAAAAATGAGAACTTTCGGACCTTATAACTTAGAAACCAAACACAATTTTACAATGCCAATGGTCATCAGACATCTAGTTCGATCAAATAAAGCTATTTTGAGCAAAATTTTGGATCTCTGACAAGAAATATGGGCGTGATCTTCTTTCCCCTTTTGTATGGGGAGATGAGCGGGATGGGCCACCTTAAGGCTTGAAGTGCAAGCTAGAGCGCGGAACGAGCGACAAAGAGGCACAATCGGCGGCGTTCGGCAGCGTTCGACATCTGTCTCTCTCCTACTTGAGTGAGCGATGCGTCCGCGTGGACAGCTGCTATACAATAATACATTTTCATGTTTTCGTCAAGTATGAAGTGCAGTAAAAAGTGAATGTGGTGTCAATTGTTTATAGCAACGATAATTGCGGCGATAAAGGTAATGATTCTTTCAATATTAATTATATGTTCAATGATATATTTTTCAGTGATATATAACCATTCGATCAGTATTTTCTTATGACGTTGTGACGTTCAACTATCGTCAGTAAACCGACTTTACAGACAACCGATTTTTTTAGAAAAGAATCAGACTTCCATGATCCGGGAAGAACTTTTTGTAGCTCGAACAAGAGCAAACATTTACCAGAAAATCCGATTACGCCACATTGTCGGATAGAAACAGACATTATTGTTGACTGTGCTGATAATCACGCGCCGAATTTTCGACAAACTTTCACGCTGATAATTAAATTCCAGCAAACAGAAGAACAGACAGCGAAGGAGGCCCATCCGCTGTATTTTCATTAGCATCTCAATTAATTCATTACGACGATATTAAGGGCCTTGCAATTTAATTTGTCGCGAAACAGCGCGGGACTGGAGCGCCGCCGTCCCGCGCCAGCAGTGGCCGAGGTAGGCTGTCACCGCCGTAAGCCGCTTCCAAACGCCTCCAATTTACTATTCAATATAGGGTAGAATTAATTTCCACAGAGGTAAGGAATTTTTCAAGGCTTTTTTTCCTTAAGTAGTGAAGCATATATGTACATATTTAAAAGTAGTATCAGTCAAGAGGTGGCTCATCCCGACGGAACTAACTCATTTGCGGGCACAGCACAAAATCGTTATGTTGCGCTCTGGCACTGTTTTTGTTTTAAATTAAAGACAATTCTCGTGACGACGATGATGCAATTCGTCAGCCTCGGTGGCCCAGTGGCGCGACGCTTCGGCGATCGCTCTCCGAAGTTAAGCAACGCTGGGTCCGGTCTGGTCTTGGATGGGTGACCATTCGACCGTTGAGAGAGGCTGGCCGTGGTTCGGATTCCACGTTAAGCTGTAGGTCCCCTTCCTTACTTACTAGGTGGTAGGGTTTATCCAGCCCGGGTTGGTACCATCGCATTGGATGAACGATGGTCGAAGCGGCAATGAAAATTGTCCGTGTTTTCCATCCAGTTCAATGTAGCCGTGCAATATAAGGAAGGTCCTGGCATGGCACCTAGTTCCCATGTGGTGTGTTGGGCTAATACCATGACAGAACTTGTGGTATTAGCCATCCATGTCCAGTCACATAAAAAAAAAGTCCTCAAAGCAAACAATGCGCATAGAGTTTGTACTTGGTTGGAAATTATTACAAAACCACTTATATGTAAAAGTAAATCACGGACGCTGTAATAAAAAATCAAACAAAAATTAAATTGATTTTGAATTTTCATGGAACAAGCTAGGTTTGATGATTTAAGATTTATAAAAAAATGTTTTATCATTTAGTAATACACGATCAAGTTTATTGCATAAAACGCGCCATCATTTCCAACTTTTGGACCTTATAACTTAGAAACCATATACAATTTAACAAGTGTGTTCAAATAAAGCGGTTTTAAGTATAATGACAGAACTTGTGGTATTAGCCATCCATGTCCAGTCACATAAAAAAAAGTCCTCAAAGCAAACAATGCGCATAGAGTTTGTACTTGGTTGGAAATTATTACAAAACCACTTATATGTAAAAGTAAATCACGGACGCTGTAATAAAAAATCAAACAAAAATTAAATTGATTTTGAATTTTCATGGAACAAGCTAGGTTTGATGATTTAAGATTTATAAAAAAATGTTTTATCATTTAGTAATACACGATCAAGTTTATTGCATAAAACGCGCCATCATTTCCAACTTTTGGACCTTATAACTTAGAAACCATATACAATTTAACAAGTGTGTTCAAAAAGCGATTTTAAGTATAATGACCGAACTTGTGGTATTAGCCATCCATGTCCAGTCACATAAAAAAAAAAAAGTATAATTTTGGATTTCCGACAAGAAATGTGCGTATGATCTTCCACGTTTGTATGGGGAGTTGAGCGGGAAGGCATACCTTAACTATTTTCTTAGTTCGATGAACGAAAGTGAAAACAATGTTTTTATTTGAGTTACCTGGTTTTTTTTTTATATGTGACTTGACATGGATGGCTAATACCACAAGTTCTGTCATGGTATTAGCCCAACACACCACATGGGAACTAGGTGCCATGCCAGGACCTTCCTTATATTGCACAGCTTAACGTGGAATCCGAACCACGGCCAGCCTCTCTCAACGGTTGAATGGTCACCCATCCAAGACCAGACCGGACCCAGCGTTGCTTAACTTCGGAGAGCGATCGCCGAAGTGTCGCGCCACTGGGCCACCGAGGCTGACCAGATATTAGCAGTCAAAGCCAAACTTCATATATTGTTTTGGCTATATACGTATTAAAACATGTATAGGAAGGATGATATGTTTAATCTTTAAAATGGAAATCGTGGCATAAAATATGTTCATAAAAGCCCATATGCTTACTCACTCCATTTCTCCTCCTGTCTTCGAATTGCATTGGACATCTCCAAAGCCTTTGACCATCTTTGGCACCGGGTCCTGCTAAGCTAGCCCCCATCCGTCGCCATTCAACCCAAGCCTTGCTCATTGATTCCCAGCTTCTAGTCGGGCCTCTCATTGTACATTGGTGGTGCGAATTGGTTCTAATTGGGGCGGGAATCCGTTGGCTTCGTTCTATCACCTACGCTTTTTATTCACTAACTAATGACATTAACGCTGATTTACAGTAACGCTAAAGACAGCACAGAGCATGAATGCCCCTCATAGATTGGACGAGCAGAGATGCACAGCCCGGCGAGGCGTTGTGGTTGCGTAGAAACATTTCTCAAAAAGTGGCCAACCAGGGCCTGAAGATCCTTGTTACTTTCAACGTTATCAAGAAGCAATGTTGTGTTTTCTCAGCCAAGGTAGATTGCTTTCCGTTCCTCGCATGTTTCCAAGACAATTTCGTACCTGTGTCGACGGCCATCTGACGGTCTATATGGTATAAAAATCTAAAACGATTTTGATGAATTTTTCAGGCATTCATCAAATTAGCCCAGACGGTGATCATATGAAGTTTGGTAGCAATCGGATTAACAGATTTGTTTATATAAGTTATTTGTTATTCGCAAGCAAATCACTATTCCAACCGGAGGGCGAGCACGGACCGACTTTCTCTGACTCCCTTCAAAGAATACTAAAATCCGAACTGTCAACCCATACTTAGACAGCGTACACTACTATGGAATAACAGAACGGATTGCTTTATTCTGTGGCGTAAATCAGTTTTAAAATTCGTCTTATAACCATCCCCTTCAGTATAATCTGTATAAAATGTGTACCTTCGTGTGCGAGTCCGACTCGCACTTGGTAGGTTTTACTATGAAAATTGTTGAATTGAGCAATAAAAATAAGTAGAGTTATCTATTCCTTTATGATCATCTATTCAAATCTAAAAGCATTACTCAAAATTAATCAGACGACTACGTACGTAATTAAAAGGTTCGTATTCAATTGGTTCAACCGCTCTCATTCGGCCACTAGTACAATTCCAAACTTAACCACACAATCAGCGAAATCCATAAACCCTTTCAAGATGGAATGCCTTAGTGTTCTTGGCTCGATCGCATCATTTTGATTACTTAGGCACAGGTGGCGTAGTCTTCATAATATGAAACGGGCAGCCGTAAATAGTCAAGTCCCTTTGACCCTTTGGGTCCACCATGAGAAGGGCCCATCTCTGATTCAGCAGGTGTAGGTATTCATTAGGTGCTCAACATAAGCGGTTTAATGCTTTGAATGCTGGCTAGGGCTATACCTTTTCGGCGGTAGAGTGGATTGGTAGCAATTACACGGTGCTTCAGAATAGATCCATTTACAAGCTTACTTATTGATTGTATCGTACTAATAGAACTGTTCGAATTGGTGATTCAGAAAGTTCGCTAACCACAAATGCAACGAACTCTGGTTGCGCCCTATCCGAAATGTTGAAATAAAATTGTAGCTACAAATCAAACCAATTTTACAAATTCACATACGCAGAATTGTCACATCTGTCTGCCCATGTGTCGGTTAGTTGGTCAGTATCTCATGCAGGAATATTATCCATAAAATATTGTTGAGGTTGCTCTCAAATCACCCTATTTAAGGTGGTAACATTAAAAATTATAATGTAATGTTATGATCTTTTTAGACTTGTGTTTAGACTCCCGGCGGAGTTTTGTTGTCGGTTCTTCTTCGTCGTAAAATAAACAAATAAACGAACTCTGTGAAACATAATATTAAGTGCATGACGAGTCCTAAAATTAAAATAGGGGGGGAAGGGTAGGTATGGTGCATAGTTCTTATAACAAGCAATTTAAAAATTAATGTTCTGGATACAAATCTTTTTGTAAATAAATAAATCCAAATAGGCCTTTTCAAAACTCGGAGAAATAGTAAGACAGAAAAAAAAAATTTGATGTAAAAAAAAAAAAACTTTAGGGATAAAGTGCTTGTCTGATTTTACTTAAATTTTAATAACATTTTGGAAACATTAAATGCAACGCTACCTGGCCATCAGAACCTGAAGAAAACAGGACGTTAAAACACAATAAAATAAAAAAAGACCATATATAAATACTGATTTCTTCTTATAAATAAAGAAGCACACATTTTCATTCATAATAAAATACTTTAGTTAAATACTGACTTAACTTAAAATTAAACATAAATGAATAAAAAAATATGTTACGTCTCCCAGCATAGAAAGTTTGCAGAAGTCAAGTAGCTTAGTGGCGCGACGTTTTGCGGTTCGATAACTTTGGTGAAGCAACTCTGAGCGCGGTTGGGTCCTATATGGGTGACAGTTTTCAACTGTTGAGGCTGGCATTTCCGCTTCGAACATAGTTCATTCAATGCGTTGGTACATACACAGCTCGCATTCGGGACGAAATGCACTTATCCAACTCAGAAAAGAAAGAAAGTGGTGCATAAACGGGGCGGGGATTTCAACGCAGACCTCTGACATGCAAGGCAAGTCCCCGCGCCACTAAGCTGCGAGCTTTATTGAGAGAGCACAGGCCAGGGCACAAATACTTAGCTGCGCACGGAGTTAAA
This sequence comes from Incurvaria masculella, assembly GCA_946894095.1. Classification (NCBI taxonomy): domain Eukaryota; kingdom Metazoa; phylum Arthropoda; class Insecta; order Lepidoptera; family Incurvariidae; genus Incurvaria; species Incurvaria masculella. Next base: position 18,452,640 of record OX335653.1, on the reverse strand, counting down.
TGCAGAATTATCTCAATTCATATGAAATGGCACCCTTCAAGTCGGCGATATCGTTATTCCCGCTCTGACATGCAAGGCAAGTCCTTGCGCCACTAAGCTATGAACTTAGTTGAGAAAGCACAGGCCATGGGCACAAATACTTAACTGCGCACGGAGTTAAATGCAGAATAATCTCAATTCATATGAAATCGCACCCTTCAAGTCGGCGATATCGTTATTCCCGCTCTAACATGCAAGGCAAGTCCCCGCGCCACTAAACTACGAGCTTAGTTGATAAAGCATAGGCCATGGGCATAAATACTTAACTGCGCACGGAGTTAAATGCAGAGTAATCTCAATCCATATGAAATAGCACCCTTCAAGTCGGCGATATCGTTATTCCCGCTATGACATGCAAGGCAAGTCCTTGCGCCACTAAGTTATGAACTTAGTCGAGAAAGCACAGGCCATGGGCACAAATACTTAACTGCGCACGGAGTTAAATGCAGAATAATCCCAATTCATATGAAATAGCACCCTTCAAGTCGGCGATATCGTTATTCCCGCGTATATCCTTGAGTAGGGTTCTCTTAATATTCAGTGAGTAGAGGACCAGCCAGCGCGATCCGGAGACGGGCACCGTGTCAGCCTTGACACTGCTCCGCTATTCATAAACATTGTTCGGCTGTGTCTCCTACATCCCTTTTGTGACGCCCACAGTACGCTATGCTATGCTCGAGTTAAATACCATCTGAGTGCTCAGATCGATTTTGACGTTGAGAATTGTAGCAAAGTAAAGATAAATAATCTGCATGGTTATGGGTTTTTGTTTTGTATGTGACACTAATGCATTGATTCTAAGGGCAACTCAGTTATAGGCCAGTTCATTTAAGAAACGATTTAGAAATGGCGACTTGTACTTGTCCAACGGACGGTACGGTCAGCATAATATTGTTACAAAGTATACATTTATATTTTAAGATTTTTGTAATATTTCACGATAGATTAAACGTTAATACATATCACATTCCTTGGAATAAGCGACGTACTTGTTTAGTACGAAAGAGTATATTTACTTTTAATGTATTAGTTCAAGAGGTAGAAAAAGGTTAATAAAACTGTGGGTCGCTTAAACGCATTTATTTATGTATTAAAAGGTATTATTGAATGCATCCGAACCAAGTAATTAACTTTAGGCTGTCGAGAAGTCACAGAAAATGTATGATTTGGTACAACCTTTTTAATGCTTATTAGCCAATCAATATTTTCCAATCTATAAGATATACAGGGTAAACTTTTCCAGTGGGCCTTCAGGACTAGATCCGAAACAATAATAAATAGCAAAAAAACACTCAAAGGATCACTCCTCTCACGGATTTTGTTAAAAACAAAAAATGCGTTTTTAGATTTTAGATTTTTTGTTTCCCTAGCCGCGAATCGAGCTCAACGAGCTCGATTCGCTCGATTAAAAAAAAATAACGCAACCTGCATTATTGCGCCAGTCAAAAGTGTCGCTTCCAAGGAACAAATCCTGTGAAGTAATGTTATAAAACAAACTAAAGGAAAGTGTTGATTTTTTATAAACTGATTAAAATGTTCCAGACGTAGATTTTGACAAAATATTTTAGAATCCAAAATTTTATAAACATAGCATGTAAACAGTTATCGCCCGTAGTTATTTGATAGGATAATGACTCTCTTTAACACAATTTCACGGGCGACACTCCAAAGATCACATCTTCCCGCGGTTTTTAGAAGTCATAGTTCTGTTCAGTTCAACCAGTGAAACACTATACCGACCTAACAACGCAACTGAGTACATATCACTGCGCGCTCTGATTTTATATTGTGTTTTGCAGTCGGTACCGCACTGTGTGAGTATAGATAGCGATATAGTGGAAGCGAGATAGCATGAGATTCGCAAGTACAAGCCGCCATTTCTATATAGATTCTTTATTGAACCAGGTTATACTGAGAAAGATTATTGGAGTCGATTAACCAAATAATATTGCAATTTTTTTGCCTTCATTTCATTTATTTATTCAACTTCTGGTAGTCAAACTAGACTATGCCCCGATTGCACGATGAGACGGCTGAGTTAATCAATGTTCAAACAAGTCACTTTTAGTGAACCGCATGGAGTTCCTTCCGTACTGTCCATACAAAGTGACGTGTTTAATCGTAAGTTGACGTTGATTTCGATTTTTTGTCCTTTCGTGCACTCGGCCCTAAGTCATGTCACAATTTAATTGATCCTCGGACTCGATTAACCAGTGAAGAAGAACCCGCAAATAAACTTCACTGGTCTAGAAGCTATGATTTTTTTTCGTCTTTTTTTTCCTAATGATAAAATACAATTTTGATTTCATATCTAAATGCTACTGTCAAAACTCGCATTTTTGGTAGAACAGTCTAAGGCAAAGAACTAAGAACTACGACTAAACAACAACCGGCCATGCTAAAAGTCTTAAATTATAAATAACTTAACCTAATAACCTTAATTATAAATATTGATAATTGATAGCAAGGTTTTTCGGGTGTAAACGCCTTCGTCAACTTAACAGCTGTGTCAGGTGAACAGAACCCTCGTCAATTTTGATGCAGATAAAGTGTATCAAGTGCGGCATTCGAAAACGCACTCGATATAAGCTAAATAAATACCTCTTAAGGTGGCCCAACCCGGCGGGACGAACTCATTCGCGGGCACTGTACAAAACCGTGCTGTTGCGCTCTGGGACCTTCTCTGTTTCAATAGAAAAGACAGGCTCCGTGATGAGGAAGATGCAACATGTCCACAAAAAAGACAATGTGCATAGTGTATGATTTGGTAAGATTTACGAAAATTTTGATTTCAAAACGACTTATAGCCAAAAGTAAACCACGACCGCTGTAGTCAAAAATCTTACAAAAACCAAAGAGATTATTAATCTTGATTAAAAAAGCTATATCTGATGACTAATCTTTTTAAGATTTTCTTAATTTATCATTGCGTAATCCACCTCCAGAGTTATTTTAAAAAACGCGCGAAAAATTCGAACTTTCGGACCTTATAACTTAGAAACCAAACACAATTTTACAAAGCCAATGGTCATCGGAATCTAGTTCGATCAAATAAAGCTATTTTGAGCAAAATTTTGGATCTTTGACAAGAAATATGGGCGTGATCTTTTTTCCCCTTTTGTATGGGGAGATGAGCGGGATGGGCCACCTTAAAAGTAAATATTTTCATGGTAACCTAATATTATAAGTCATCTTTACGAATCAACTTAAACCGGTAACAGTAAATTGCCGTCGAGTACATATCTTGGAATAATTTAAATTTAGGACTAATTAAGCTTAAATTATTGTTATCTGCAACAATAAACAGTTTTGAGCTATTAAAACGTGACCTTATAATGCCATTGTTTCTCGCAGGAATTCCTCCCGGGCGCGGATGTTTTAATTGCAAGCTTATCTCACCCTTTCATTGCTTTCAAGAATGATACTATTTATCGGATTCTCGCTTCTCTCAAGAAACCTTTCTGCCATTCGAAACGGACGCGAGAACTCGGCTTCTCACTTTCGCTCCCGTGCGTTCGGTCATCGGGGAAGAGTGCCGTTTCATCCCGGGGCTCAGTGCGTCCTTGTCTGGCGAGCGGGGCTCCCGATTCCCGATTTTCAGCTGTGCGATGGGGGCTCCCTTATGTAAGTCAGTGCGGTGGAGCCGCGGTCCGCGTGCGGTCCGTTCGCTTGTGGCTCGGAACTGACAATGTTTTCGACGGGACGTGTGCGCGATCCGGAAAATATGCCGTCCAAGATCAATTTGCGCTTCTCGAACGATAATCTCACGTGAATGTTCAAAGCAATGAATTAATAAACTTAAATATAATATAAATAGATATAGATAAAATGTAATAATGAAATCATGCTCTATTTACCTTTGGGTAATTGTAGAATAGAATAAAATATCTAATCGTAGTTCAGTAACCGGCAAAAACTATAAAACGTAGTCGAAACTAATAATAAAGTGTATCTAATGGAACGAGTGGACAAAATCAATTAAGACAAAGTGAAAAATAAAGCCCATCTGAAACCCGCACAAACGGATGCGGGGATAAAAAAAGGAATCCCCAAAAGATCGCCGGCTTAAACGAGATTTATCTCCGCAAACAGGGGCTTAGTCGAACAATTTCGGTTTATTTCGGTAACAAGCCAATATATTTCATGCCGAACGGCCTAAGTCCCGGCCGTGGCTCGCGCCGCATGACTCAACTGTCAAATTCGTGGGGCGGAGGGGGTCGTTTATTTCACGCACTCCTCCCGCTTCCCTCGAAAATAACTCTGTGACTTACGACTGGAAATAGTGTAATTAAGGCAGTGATTGAACGAGCGACATTTGTCGCGGCGGCCCGCCTTTTGAGTTTTATTGGCTGTCTTCGAATGACTGCGGACTTAATCGGAACCGACTGGATTTGAGTCTATTCACTTGATTAAAGAAACTAGATCGTTAGAAAACAAAAACAAAAATGCTTTCGAAACAATTCGTAACAAGGAATATTCCGTTGAAAAGAACCCAATGATTTAAGACTAGAAATAGTGTAATTAAGGCAGTGATTTAACGAGGGACATTTGTCATGGCAGCCCGCCCTTTTGAGTCTTGTTAGCTGTCTTCGAATGACTGAGAGCTTAATCGAAACCGACAGGAATCAAATCACTTGATTAAAGAAACTGGATGGTTACGGTTAAATAATGCTTTCAAAGCAATTCGTAAAAGGAATATAAATTAATAAGAGGATGGACAGGAACTAACTTAAGCATAATAAAGGTGTGAATATTTTGCCGAGTTGTGTCAAGTGAACATTGAAGATGAGTTGGGTGAAAATGCATTGTTATATCCTGAATGTGCTGATGCTATTCGTTTCGGCGATCTATGGTGAGTGTCCTTAACTTTTCCTTTAATCATAAATAAAAAAAAAATAGTTTTGTGACATTATTAGTGTTTCATCTGACAAGATCTAACTTTTTGGATGGCATTTCAATTATCAGAGAAGACGTATTCATATTAAAGAGAAGCTGTATTAAGATCAAAGAGAAGCCGTACCTATATATGTTAAAGTTAAGCAAGGCTTGTATAATGACATAAATGATTGCCTTTGACGTCTAATACTACTTTTGCTTGCCTGATTTCTAATTATAAACAAAGTTATTTGATATTTCTGAGGTCTTATGATGAAAACTTAATATTATTATTGCTCTTTATAATTATAAATCTGAAAATTAAAGTGAGCACAAAAACAATATGGGCTTTGTTAATTACTAAGTCGATTTCGCTATTAAAATTTTATTAAAAATAAAATAATAAAAATATCCTAATTTCAAAGTAAACTGAAAACTATTTCAATTCTTTTAACTTAAGCTTCAAATACATTCAGAATCGATTTATTTTTCATCAAAACTATGTTGCTTTGGTACAAATATTCGAATTATATCAGAAAAAATATGGAATTTAAAACGAAATTAAAAATATTGTTAACCTTAGATCAAATCGGAAAAATAATAAATGGACAAAAATTATGAAAGCGCATTAGAAAATGTAGCTTATACGGTAGTGTAATAATATCGAGATAATTTATATACTTTAGTTAAAATTAAAATTTAGTTATAATGTCCTTCATGTTATGATGATATTTACATATAATTATACAAAATGTATGACGTTGGACACCCAAGTCAATTATGACATTAAAATGGAAGTGTGCTTAGTTAATCTATACATTTTTAGAATTGTGAAGCTCTTCTGATAGAGAATATATAATATATACATATCTACATATTCTATTATGAGATTACATATCAAACTATGCTTGAATAACACGACGCATGTAGAATATTTAACGGTGTGTTAGTAGGTATTGATTATGGACTGAGAATGGGAGAGTACTTAGTTATGGGTCATACATATATATAGAGTAGGTGGCGAAATGGAAAGACCCATTGCCCGGGATTTATTATCGAGAGTAAATTATTGTTAGCTTGCTTGTTTATGTTATTGAAGCGATGAGGAAAAATACCTTCGAGTCGCTGTAGTTTAACTGTCACCTCGATGCTTCATGAAAAAAGATGTCCAGGATTTTAATTTGAGTTTAAGGGACATGTACATTTGAAGCATTGTTATCAGATTTTGAAAATAATCTGACAAAGTATTGGTCGTGACATTTGTCGGAAGCAGGATATGCTTCAAATGTAGATGTCGCTGAAACTCAAATTAATGAGATAACGGTAATGTCGTATCCATTAAATAGATAAAATTATCATGTCCAGGTTTTTTTTAATTTTTTTAAATAATTGCGAAACTAAATGTCGGGTTCTAGGCTATAGTTCGGTCGAAATGCAGAGTTTTATCCGACCGTTCGAGTAAAACGCCCGCGAAGGTTTTTTCCCCGGGCTCCGCTCGGATGAATGTCCAAATCTAAATTGAGCCGTGAACTTTTCTTAATGTTTTTTTTTTCGTTGAAAAAACTTGAAATTTTATTTATTTATTTCGTTTTTCCTTATGGTGACTGTGCACACTTGGATACGTCAAACGAGCCAGAAGACAATAAATCAATTTACAATTTAATAGTTGTTTTTTAAAAATACAAATCATTTAATACATATAAAATGCATGTATAAAGCTCTTTTATACATGCTTAGGTTTTCTTACTTTTCTTTTTGTTGCTACCTGTATATTTTGTCCCATTATCGGGTTGATTGGAAGATATTGACTTTAGGCAATAAGTCCGCCCTTGCATGTACCATTGTGTATGGAAGCAATAAAGAATATTATTATTATTCACAGTATATATTTATTATCAAATTTTAGGTTTACATTATTTAATACATAAATACAAAAATAAGCCTTAAAAAATATAAACCTAAAACTGGAAAACCTTACGGAGGTCCCACCTGGGACAAATCCTGTAAGACCGCTCCGAGCTACAGAGACAGAAACCGCCGAACGATTCTCGTGTTCGAGAGTAGAACCGCTTTCTGCATCTGGAATCGGAGCCCAATATCGATACCTAATTTTTCTAAGTGTTTGGCCAAATTATTTGGGACAACGCCGTTCGTAGACATAACAATTGGCACGATGGTGGTTTTCCGTGCACGCCACATGGCGGTAACCTCGTGGGCCAGGTCTAAATATTTCATAAGTTTCTCATTTTCGGCCCTGTCGAGGTTTTCGTCATGTGGTATTGTTATGTCTACGAGGAAGATCTCGTTGGACTTGGGATCGACCAATACAATATCGGGCTTATTGCACTTAATTGTCTTATCGGTTTGTATTGGTCGATCCCAATAGAGCTTAGTGCCATCTTTCTCCAACACGTCTTCCGGTTTGTATTTATAATATGGCACCACTGAGTCGATGAGGCCGTATTTAAAGGCAAGTTGCTGATGAACTATTTTGGCTACTTGATTGTGCCGCTCCAGGTACTCAACGCTCGCCAGGCGCGAGCAACCGGAAGTAATATGGCGGATGGTCTCACCTGGTTGGCCACAGGCTCGGCAGGTATCGACCGATCCATCCTTCATTATATACTTCCGGAAGTTACGCGTGACGATCATTTGGTCCTGAATGGCACAAACGAAGCCTTCGGTTTCTCCGAATAGGTCACCAAACCGCATCCATTGAACTGAATCCAAGAGATGCGTGTTTGGCGACTCTAGTACTCGGAGAAACCGTCCATGCAGTTCCTTGCCTCTCCATACTTCCACACGCTCAGTAGTGCTAACAACCGGAAGCGTAAAGCTCGCGTCGAACAGATTAAGCGGGGTGAGCTTAGAATCGCACGCCACTACCTCGATATGTCTGTTGTTTTCCGCAGCCGTCAAAAAGTAGTCACGAAGTTTACACACCTCGGAATTATGGAGGTTTGTGAGATTAAGCATTCCTCTACCTCCCTGTTTCCGAGGTATGTACAACCTCATGACAGACGACCGCGGGTGGTGCATGCGGAAAGTGGTCATAGTAGTGCGAACTTTGCGATCCAGGGCCTCCAGCTCGGTCTTAAACCAACGCACTATGCCAAAGGTGTATCCAATCACGGGTACTGCCCAACTATTGAAAGCTCGAAGTTTGTTCGCACCGCTTAAGTGGCTTTTTATTATTATTAGGTTCTAGGATCTCGTCGCAGAAGCAAAATAAGGGTTTTATGGTCGGCTCTGGTGTCTGTCAGTCAAACGCATTAAAAATTTACCTATATTTCTAACTAGGTATACTTATGTAGTTGTGCACGAACTAATTAAATTTGTTTGTTTAGATTTTCACTGTTGTTCGACATATTATTTTACGTTTACAGATAAACAGTGTTCAGCTTACTTACTTAGCTCTACGTTTGGTCCACCACGCAGTGGACATCATCAGGATTCGCGACGCGACCTGGAGGACCTCTAACGCTTCGTCTTGTCAGATGTCAACTGATGATGTCCACAGCTTGGTTGAACGAAACGTCGAGCTAAGTAAGTAAGCTGAACACTGTTTATCCGTAAACGTAAAATACTAATTAAATTTGTTAAAAACGGTCAGATTTTTTAAAAAAAAGCTATATTCCTGCAGCCAGCAGTCACAGGACCCTCAGTACGTGACCACGTTCACGCATGACCTGTTTTTTATGTATCGGGACAGGGTTGGCTAATACCACACCTACAGTTTCGACTCGGCGTGTAGCCTAGTGGCGCGGGGACTTGCCTTGCATACCAGAGGTCTGGGTTCAAATCCTCGAACCGTACATGCACCACTTTCTTTCTCTTTCTGAGTTGGATAAGGGCATTTTGACAGGAATGCGAGCCGCTCCAATCCGAGCTGTTGGGAATCCAAGTAAAACTGTAGGGCGCCTTCCTTTACTAAGAAAGTGGTAAAGATTAAGCTTGCCCGGTTGGTACAATCGCATTGAATGAAAAGGTCGTCGAAGCGGCAATGAAAAGTTGTCCGTCTTTTGTATCCAGGTCAGTGTAGGCGTGCTCATAAAAAGAAGGTCCTGGAAAGGCACCTAATTCCTTCGGGAATGATGTAGTTTAGTTTTATTAGGAATCCATTAAAAATATATGTATTAGGCATCCGCACCGTATTTCCGAAATAATTAGGTTCCATGCCTTCTCCTTGTGAGCACGAAGTGCGGCCAACACACCGCTATCCACCAACCACTAAAATAACAAAATAACAATACAAACCACTAGAATAATACTACCACATAGTAGGGGAAGAGAATCTACACTTTTACATGGATTCCGAACAATATCCAGCTCAGAGAGAGAAAGAAAGTGGTGCATTGAACGCACGAGGCCGGGATGTTAATCCATGGCCTCTGGCATAGAAGGCAAGCCCTCTAAGCTACGAACGGTCTAAAAAAAAGGAAATACGACTTGACATGTGACGTGCTCGTATGCATTAGCTTAATATTAGCGAATGGATGTGGAAGCATAGTTAAACGCCATTCCCATTAGGTCCATTAGCTGATCGCGGAGCACAAAGCTGTCGGAGAGCGCCACTCGCTAGAAATGCAATCGCAAATTGATGGTAGAAGTTTCGCGCCCGCACGAGGGAACTTTCATAGTTGGCGGTCTGTGAAATGAAGTTTGAAATGAAACTAGGGACGTTCACTTCACCTTTATGGTGAACTGGCTGCGGCTTCGCCCGCGTGAAATCTGATGTCTGATGCAATTTTAAAGAGAAGAAAGTTTTTTCGGTTCAAAATTCATTTCTAAGAGTCAAAGAATATTTTGAATTAATGTCAGTATCCAAATTATGCTAGAAACTAAAATATGAAGAATCAAATCGATTCTTAAGTCTCTATCGTCAATTTTCTTTAAAGAAACATCTATTTTCTTGTTCCACTAATTGAGAGTACTTGAGGCTAACATTTTAAGGATTCCGTGTTTTTTGAGAAACTCTATAATAGCATCGTGTCCATCCGTGTGTTAAGGCCTTGAAATTCCATACATTTTCAACAATTTTCCGTAAATACTTAGAAGTGCAAATAAAAAATTATGGACATACATAAAAGATAAGAAGGTGTCGTATTCTTGAAAAAGTATTCATGGAAAGATTTTCTGCTACGTGTGTGGGCTACGATACCTAAGAATACTACAATAGTGACCACTGCATTTCTTTCCGTGCATTTCGTAAGAGGCGACTTAGGGATTCGTCGTTCGTAGTGCGGATTCCAAGCAAACTTTACGTCTACTAGGTACTAGTTGGTAGTGCTAATGTCGCTCGGGATGAAACCAATGCATTAAATGAACAATGGCCAATACGGTAAATTTGTGTGTCTTTGCACTTATTTCCAATATGTGTACTGGACATAATGGAATACCATAAAAGTAGCCATCCATGTCAAGTCACATAAAAAAGATTTCTATCGGAGATATATGGTTTGCAGATACATCCACGCTGAAGTTAAATTTCACGTTTCTTTTGATATCTGTAACCTCCTAAGAAAATCCGTGTACGTTAATAATCTCAATAATGACATCGTTTTTATTTGTATATTACAGCCTTGAAACTCCATACTTTTTAAGAGTATGGAGTTTCAAGTTCTCAGTATACACTATCTCATTATTTAAATGTCATAATTTCCGAGATATTTGTTTGTGGTTGTCACCTCCATTTTCAATTTAAACCTATGGAAATTTGACAAATCATATTTTACAATAATACAATACTATCAAAGTACCTATGGTGGCAAATTAAAGTTTTAACGGGGCGGAATAAATTGATGAGAGAAAAAATGTTATCATATTCTTATTGACCGAGTAGAGCGAAGCTCGAGCGTAGTGTCTCCGTATCAGATTGGGCAAAAATGCTTTCGTATGTCCGGCTGTTCTCATCTACAGGTCGCATTTCTCAACCGATAGTTATGAAATTCGGTGAACAGGTTCGATAATAATTATAAATATTTTTTTTGTCCAATCAGTTTTTAAAAATAAATGCCACTTTTGATAAAATTTGCATACAATAATAAATTGTTATTAAAAACACGGTGAAATACAGGGTCAAAAAATACATCCAACTTGGATAGCCCGCCCGGAAAAACACATTGCAAATATAGAAGCGCAGAAATGAGCGGGCCGTAGTCTAGTGGCGCGGGGACTGGCCTATCGTACCAGAGGCCCGGGTTCAATACCAACTTGCACCACTGTCTTTCTCTTAGAGAGTTCGATAAGTGCATTTCGTCACGAATGCGAGCTGCTCCATGGTTCGGAATCCATGTAAAACTGTAGGTCCCCTTCCCCTACTAGGTGGTAGGGTTTATGCCCGCCCGGGTTGGTACCATCGCATTGGATGAAAAGATGGTCGAAGCGGCAATGAAAAATTGTCCGTGTTTTCCATCCAGTTCAATGTAGCCGTGCTCATAAAGGGAAGGTCCTGGCATGGCACCAAATTCCTTCGGGAATGAGGTGTATTGGGCTAATATCATAACGGTAGTTGTGTGGTATTAGCCATCCATGTCAGGTCGCATAAAAAAAAAATGAGAAAAAATGAAAAAAAAATCTGATTTGCATCAGTGCATTTCGTTACCAATGCGAGCTGTTCCTAGTTATTTCCATTCCATCACAGCATTCTCACAATCTTCTTCTATCGGTTACAGACAACCTTGCGACTTATTATTGAAGCACTAAATCAGCTTTATGGATTTATTTGAATGAATAACAGAGCACGATTTACGAATCGTTTGAACGGGCTCCAAACAGCGGCAGATAGAGTTGGAACAGTCACAATTATAGACTGAATTGATACCCCGGCTGGGTATTGAATACGTTTGTAAAGAAAAATGGAAAATAAAGTATGAAACTGTTTATCAACATTTTCAAATTCATAGGTTTTTCCTTTTTGAAATAGTTTTATTGCCATAAGAAAAATGAAACAGCCCAATCACCGTTAGATGGCGTTTAAAAATACTCATTTTCTGGTAGATATTTGGCTAGTTTTATCTATCTATTAAGTAGCCATTATTATAATTAACGACGTTATCTTTAACAGGTTGGTTAAATTACAAAAAGTACTACAACATACACCGTTATACGGATTTTAACCGGAGACATTCCTTGGCGTAAATGATGCACTCATTGTTCTGGAAAAGTATACAAGAATACCCGGTTGTCAAAATAAATTTTGGTCATCATTTTTATACTTGAAGGCAATATAGCTCTCTTCATAATTGTTTTCCACTAAAACTTTGGTTTCCGTCGCGGGCCGTTACCTGGCATCAAAATATTCCGAGAACATCAGACGTAGTATATTATCGTAGCATGGATGAATGAAAATTACTGTTGAATAACGTTTAGTTCATTGACACCGTGCTTGAATGAAATGTCTATAATTTTTCTAATAAAAATTCAGATTAAAAGAAAAGGGGAAATGTGCCATCCATCGGCCTATTATAAGACCCGCTGTCTCCAATTATATAAAACTGCCATGAAAAGTGAAATGGACATACCAGAAGCAAATAAATTAGCAGTCGTTTTAGAGGGCATAGGCCTGGACCGCATGATCGGAATAAAACCGGACGGACGGAATATATGCCCCTGTTGGGAACTCCGGAATACAAATTCAAAAATTCACAATGTACCTATTTATTAAAAAATAGAAATATATACGCTTTACATTCATAGACCCCTGCACTAGATAAATTCTGTCTTGCAGAGGTCATTCTCAGTTCAAAAATATTTTTAAAGGTCTTGTGCGCTTTTGAAAAACAAAAAAAAAATTAACATAAAAAATAACCGACTTCAAAGAAAAAGCACTAAAAAGTAAAAATAATTTCCATTTTTGTAGTTACGATTTCTGTTATTTTTTGAGAATTTCTTTGAAGTCGGTAATTAATTTTTGTTAATATTTTTTTTATTTGTTTATTTTTAGTGAATCTGAAGTACACTTACTAATTTGTACACGTCCTTTCCAATAAAAAAAGAATCACCGAAATCGGTTGGCGTTATATTGAGTTATTCGTCCATTTGTCGCGCACATCTTAATACAAATTTAAGACTTTTATGATTTTCTCATGGATATCATTGTCAGAACTTAACCAAATTAAAATGGGACCACTTGGGAAGCACTAGCTATCATTGAAAAAAATAATCATCTATATCGGTTCACCCAGGCAAAAGTTATGAGGTAACAAACATAAAAAAAAAAAACATACAGACGAATTGATAACCTCCTCCTTTTTTGAAGTCGGTTAAAAAGCAATATTAGATAATGCTAATTAAAAAATAATTAAATTAAAAACAAATTAAATCTTAAATCCACAAAAAATTATTCAATAATATAATAGAATCAAAATTTGTATGTAAACATTTTAATCTAATTAGGTGTAAAACAAGTATGAATTTGTATTTGAGGAGGTTCAAAGGGAGGGTGAGTGTCGGAATTCTGTATATAAAGGTGTTTGCGGGCGTATTTTGATTTCAATATGATGACGTGTCATTCAGTACATGTGGCCGGGCCCACACACGTCCATAGGTGATTCATAAAATTATCTCCGTCCGTCCGGTTTTATCCCGATCGTGTGGTCCAAGCCTTATGTCGGTGGGAACTGACTTGACCGCATTTCGGTAGAACATTCGCGCGCGGTGGCGATGTTTGGACTGTATCACTAAAGAGAAAGGAGGGAACAGTGGCATGCGGTCGATACCGGGTCTCCGCTATATGGTCAAAACGACCATATAATTTTATGGAAATCCGCAGGCGCGTCATATGCTACACAGTCGAAACATGCGTTCGTCAAGTCAGTTCCCACCCACAGTCCCCTCCAATAGGTCTGCGGCTATGTTTGCATGTGACATGTACGTTTAAGGTGAGTTGGAAATTTCTAAAAATTGGAGATAACGGTTCCCATAGTATGCGCGCTCCCACGATAGTATACCTACGAAGCGGGGCCAGCTCCCTATACGATTATTATGCACATTTTGTCCACACGGCGTCTTCGCGAGCTACGACCGCACGACGCTCCTCCTTCATTTTCTATTCTGTGATTAAAATATATCTGTATTTGATTGGAAAACGTCTTTAACCACCTTATTTACGCTGGTATGACCATTACCGCACGAATTCCCGTCGCAGAGTCAGCAGCTATATAATATTTGAGGTGATTAAAACTTTTGACAAAATGAGGGACGACCTTCCGAGACTTTGATGGTCCCACATGCGATAATCGGTACCCAACAAGATTGGGGTGCCAACACGCGTCGTGGCTTACCCTTATTGAACGTTCTAGTACAATCTAGGGATCAGGTTATTAAATTTGGATCGATTAGGTATGATATATTTACACGCCTTTCAAACTGGCCGTTCGGGGCATATTGTATTGTTTTATTTCATTCGTAACCTACACTTCTACGTGTCAAATAACAGTTTTAAAAAAAAAGTGAACCGATTCCAAGCTACCTGAAGTAGAAGGCGGTAAAAAAGCACAGACGGGGTCTATCATACATTTTCAGCTGTGTTTTTGTACCGCCTTCTAATCCAGGGTGATTGGAATCCGGTTCAAAGTTTGTTAAAAATATTATTTTTTTCACTCTTTTTAGTATTATCTACCCTTATTCGTACTCGTACCACCCGGATTCTTTAAAAAATAAAATAGGAACCACCTCCGATATAACACTACTAATGAGAAGAAAACGAGAAAAAAATATTGAGTAACATACACACAACAAAAAAAGAAACAAAAAAAAAATTTTACAAATTTTAAATTTTGACACCGACTCAAAAAATAACAAAAATCGTAACTACAAAAATGGAAATTATTTTTTAATTTTTAGTGCTTTTTCTTTGAAGTCGGTTATTTTTTTTGTTATTTTTTTTTAATTTGTTTATTTTTAGTGAATCTGAAGTACACTTACTAATTTGTACACGTCCTTTCCAATAAAAAAAAGAATCACCGAAATCGGTTGGCGTTATATTGAGTTATTCGTCCATTTTTCGCGCACATCTTAATACAAATTTAAGACTTTTATGATTTTCTCATGGATATCATTGTCAGAACTTAACCAAATTAAAATGGGACCACTTGGAAAGCACGAGCTATCATTTAAAAAAATAATCATCAAAATCGGTTCACCCAGGCAAAAGTTATGAGGTAACAAACATAAAAAAAAACATACAGACGAATTGATAACCTCCTCCTTTTTTGAAGTCGGTTAAAAATACAGATGAATTGAGAACCTCCTTTTTTTAGTCGGTTAAAAATATACAATTCGCCCGCTCTATTTTCGTGCGAATAAAAAGTGACAAACATTCTTGTCCGATTACAAAACAAGGTAAATACCTACTTAAAATTTAATTAAGTTAATCGCTTAAATATAAAATTAAATATAAAAATATAAGAAGAAACGTTATATAATATGAAAAAACTAGAAATCTTACGAACTTAACCTAAAAATTGTCAACTTCTATGTAAATCTGGTCAAAATATAATCTTAAGAACTCAATCTAAATCTGGTGTACAGTGCCATCGTTGATGTAAATCTGGGAAAAAAAATATTATAAATACACCTGGTAAAAGATTTCTACCATACCATATATAGCATACCATTGTTCTAATTCACTTGATCATTAGATGGATATTTATCTCTGCACGTTTTATGTTTTCGAGATCCGTTCGTCAAAAGCCAAAAAAGGAACCCGTATGTAATCTCTTTATTGTCCGTCAATCTGTCTGTCGAGCACTCTCTTTCGTCGTAAGTCGTGGAGATATCATTTTAAGTTAATATACAATTCAGAGGTCTATGATCCCTTGGAGTCGTCATAAAATCACAGGAAAATAAGTTGACCTAGAATAATGAAATTTGGCCAGAAGCAATGTCTAGCACCAGTAAAGAAAAACCTTCGAAAATAGTTCATTTACAGCTATTTCATGATGGACGAACTATCTATATTTTCACATATTTGTACGCAAGACCTCGGTGCGCGAGCAAAATTTTTTTTAAAAATTAAGTCTGGTTCAAATCACAGAGGAAAAATAATTTGTCAAAAAGGTATGTTTCCAATTTGCTATATTTTCTACCGACTTAAAAAAGAAGGAGGTTTGTATATGTTGTAACTTGTTTGTATTTTATTGAAATAATAAAAACGTGCAGACTCAGATATTGCTTAATTTATGTTGTGTTGTTGTAAACAATCAACTGAATGATAATGATTAAATGATTCCCTGCATGCAAGTATGCAATCTGTTTGGAACAATTACAGGTATAATTACCTGATCACAATACACTAGCCCAGTGGATCTATCAGCCTGAAAATCGAGGCGAAGTTTTGGATGGGTAACCATTTTTCGACCTATTCTTCATAAAATCCCATATTTAGTTCCGGGTCGGTACCATCGCAACGAGTGAACAAAGGTCGGTGAAAGCGTCAACGAAAGTAGTCCCGTGAGGTGTGTTGGGGGTCAAAAATAATAAAAAAAAAGACAGCAAAACTGTTTTGAATTTCAAAGAGTTTTATTGGACACGGGAAATTCGACGCGAGCAGTCACCGATTGTAGAAAGCTTTCCTCAAGGCCACTTAAAAGTTTAAGCTTTCGTTCGATAGAGGAAATGACACTGCAAACTTTTAACTACGCTGAGATACTTTGAATTAGCGTGGCCAAAAGTCGAAGAAATGGAAAACATTTTGTGATTTTTTGGCGTATTTATTTTATGTATATAATTTGGTCTGATATATGAAAAAAAAGTATTGTTTATTTTTTGGTCCTTTTTTAAAAACATCACGCCTACAGAAATTAAAGGTGAATCTAGCAACAGTTTTAGTGTTGGTGTGGCGAATGGTAAACATCAAATGGGTCCTTCAGTTATGATAAAACAAGCTATTTTATGTAGAATTTAGAGACCAGATATATTTTTATAATCTGCATAATTTTTTTCTTTGTCGATTAGTTTTAAAAGATAACTAAATCTTCGTATTGAAAATGAGTACGCTGATGGCCAAGTTTAATTGTATGTTAACGCGTAGTTATTTTTAACCAAAAACCAAAGGCGCTCGAAATAGTGAAAAATGTGCACTTCGCCTTGCGAAACTACTTTTCATTTCCATTTTTAGGGTTCCGTACCCAAAGGGTGAAAACGGAACCCTATTACTAAGCCTCCGCTGTCCGTCCGTCCGTCCGTCCGTCCGTCTGTCCGTCTGTCACAGGGCTGTATCTCAGTAACCGTAAGAGGTAGACAGCTGAAATTTTCACAGAGTGTGTATTTATTTTGCCGCTATGACAACAAATAGGTAAGATTAAAAAATAATTTAAATTAAAGGGGGCTCCTATACAAAAAACGTGTTTTTTTTTTGTTTTTTTTTTACGATGGTACGGAACCCTTCGTGTGCGAGTCCGACTCGCACGGTGCCGGTTTTGAACTATCGGAGAGCTATCCAGCTTGTTTTTATTACGATCGAGGATTTATAGCTTGAGGGTATGACAAAATGCACTCGTCGACATATAGTTACATAGGTGCAACTTTCGACGATGCGGATAAAAAACACCTTTCTTCATAACTAAGGAACTGACTATAAAAATATACTATAGTTTAGAATATTATATTTTATTTTAAACACATGTATATGCCGAAATATAAAGATATTTACTTTAATATGTATCATTAATTGACTCCACGTTTTCGCCAATGCATTTAAATAGATTCCCATTTAACACGAATACGCATGTGCATTTTTTCAAGAATTTGAGCGGTTTCCCGATTCGAAATCTATATAAAAATGTAGATATTATTTCCTTATTAGGTGGTAGTGTTAAGTCTGCTGGGTTATTACCATCTGATTGAGTTAAAAGATGGTCAAAATGTCAATGAAAATTTTTCCGGGTTTTTCATCCGATTCTATAAAGCCGTGCTCATAAAGGAAAGGTATGGAATTTAATTATTTCAGTAATTCAATGTTTGGGAGTAATATCATGACGGAGGGTGTGGTCTTAGCAATCTGTGTCTAGTTACATATAACAATTTCCTGAAGTATAGAAGTGTAACTTACATTATGAGCAGCTGCTTATCGATATAATTTATCTTCATTAAAATTATGACTTAAGAACAGCCTAGCTAAAACATTATATAAAAAATAATTAAATTGAAAACAATTGGTCAAAAGGAGAAATTTGTAAGTGATGTTATACATATTTTCTTTTGAGGTATGAAGGGCTAAGACCTCATACGCTAGAAGTAGTAAGCGTAGCGGAGTGCAGCAAATCCTTTTATATATCGATATTTTAGCAGATGGCGAAGCACATCACTAGGAGCGCGGTGCTGCCCGCAGTTGTATGCGCACCGTTTCTCTGAAGCGTCCCGTCTCCTCGCGCCGTAACACGATTTATTGACATCCCCCCTCAGCTGCCGCGATAAATATTTATGGAGCTCATTTTCAAAAGTTGATTCCGTCGTAAATTTTACGATTATTACAAATTGTGGTTAACTGCACGAACAGTTTAAGAGATTGCCGAGATCGATCTTGTGAGCCTTGGAAATATTTGAATTTTAATCTTCTGCTTATTTATATTGACGATCGATTGTATTTGTATGTTTGTTTTTGTCTTGTTCTTCTTAGCGATTATCTACATCAGTAGTGTGAGTTTCATTCAAATTATGCCATATTTATCAATCTTGTGCTTGTCCATCCATTTTATTCCATTTCTTCGCTGACCAATATCTTAAAATGCCTTGGCATTTGTTGTTGTCCTTTGAGTGCTCATCGCTTGTAGGCCTACGGTTTCTACTCTTACAGTGCTTTGACCCATGAGGCTTCTTTTCTGGTGTTTGAAACAGCCCACTACTACTTGAGTTTCTCAATATCCTCCAGCTTCCTTTCGAGTGATCGCTACTCTGAGTACGGATATTTTTTTTATGTCTATTCATGTTTATTGAACATCCTTGATAACTTTAAAAGTATTGTTCTTTTGTAATGATCTCTTTTACCGTTAATATTTATACTTTTCTACACGTGTTGAGATGAATCAAGCAATAAACATGCGAAAAAGTAGAGCAGAAAGATTATCATCAACGATAAATACATGCTATTTATGTTACAAGAACTTAAAATAATTTATTGACACAAACGGGTACCAATAGCCTGTATTTCTGTAAGCAGTGGCAAACAAATTTGTAAACTTAGACTAAGTGGACGTTGAAAGAAATTCAGCGAAGTTTCTTGCCAGTTCTTCTTCGCCGTGAATGCTGAACTTGGCTAATGATAAAATATGACAAATCCGAGTGCAGTGTGCTGCCTGTGGATGATGAACAAACAATAAACAACAATAGACGAACAAATCTAACAAGTGTTGGAAATCCAAAGGTGCGTGTGAGCATGTCGCAATTGCGTGAATCTCAATCACAAGAGGCACGAACGCTCCATTCCTCTCTCTGCCATAGGCAGATCCCATTCCCACACACTTACATACAGGAGTTATTATTTATTTAACAACCAAAATGACTAAACCAGACCTAGAAATAATGCATATGGCAGAACAAAGTTTGCCGGGTCAGCTAGTTTTTAAATCAAATAAAATAATGTTTTTTTTTTGCCATGGCCATTATGCCATACCTAACATGGATGGCTAATACCACACAACTACCGTTATGATATTAGCCCAATTCACCACATTCCCGAAGGAATTAGGTGCCATGCCAGGACCTTCCCTTTATGAGCATGGCTACATTGAACTGGATGGAAAACACGAACAATTTTTAATTCCCGCTTCGACCATCTTTTCATCCAATGCGATGGTACCAACCCGGGCGGGTTTAAACCCTACCACCTAGTAGGGGAAGGGGACCTACAGTTTTACATGGATTCCGAACCATGGAGCAGCTCGCATTCGTGACGAAATGCACTTATCGAACTCTGAAAGAGAAAGACAGTGGTGCAAGTCGGTATTGAACCCGGGCCTGTGGTACGCTAGGCCAGTCCCCGCGCCCTTATCGAACTGAATGTAATCCTCTGATATAACTCGCTTTACATTTCATAATATATAATAAAAAAATAATATTGACAGCAAACGCATGCTTCGAAAAAAAAAACAACACTCCGACACCTAAAAAATTCTCTGGAAGTTAACGCATCAATCAACATTAGGGCCTGTCATAACAGCTAATCGGCTCTCACGAAAGTGACCCTGAAGCTGTCAAGGAGGCAACACTGATTGTAATTAGCAATAAAACGGTCCCCACGCGCTGTCGGCAGCCTAAACTTTCTTAATCTCGCCTTAATAATGTGGATTAGTCAGCTTCGAAGCGAAAGAACACATTTTTTTCTTATTTCTTATCTCAGCCCCGATCTACGGTTTTAATTAGAACTTTGGGGCATGTTTTCTTTGCGCGCTCAATGCTTGTTTGCTTTGGTGCAGCCTCGGAGGCTAAAGTTGTAGACTAGTCTAAGAGCGCGCATGTAGTTAGTTACGTCACGATTATGTCAGTAGATGTTACCAGAATGATATGAGCGCAGAATTGTTTGATCTCTCTGTCAGACGTGAAAGGTATATGAACACGCTCTTATGTTATATAATGTGTAGCAAAAGTACAAATAACGAATTAAATAAATTTATATTCTTTATTGGACGTAGATCACTATACGTTTTTAGACACGGGAAAAGTAAATATTATATGTTTAATACTTATTTTATTATTTCCAAAATACTGTCCGTTATTCGCTTTGCAAATTAGGTTAGAAATGTTTCGTTGGCAGCCATCGCTTTTTCGGCACTCGAGAAAAACATTTGTTTTTGTATTCTTCAGAACTTGGAATAAAAATAAATTACGCAGAGCCAACTCGAGAATGAAAGGTGGATAAGTCAGGCTTTCAATACCTGCTGCGTACCGTTGAGAGTTCACTGATGAAAAATATAATATATATAAAAAATTATGAAAAATATTTTAATAATAGGTGATTTCAATATAAATATACTAGACAAAAAGTCGAAGGGCTATAAATGTTTAACTCACTTTATGAACAGCCATAAAATCACATATATGCTAACTCAGCCTTCTAGGATAACTAACAAATCAGCCACGATAATAGATAACGTCTTAACAAATTTAAAAAAAGATGATTTAGAAATATGTACTATATCATGCGACATATCAGATCATGAAGCCATTTTAATTAAGATTAAAAATACAAAACCTCAAATCTCGAATCCTATAAAATATATATTTATGAAAAATTATTGCAACCAAAATAAGGAATCATTCAAATCTAAATTGCAGGATATTAACTGGTCTCATTTAAATTTAATCGATAGCTCAACTGAACGGTTTAAATATTTTTATAATTGTTTGACACATTTAGCTAGAAATACATTCCCAGTAGTAAAAAAATGCTTTCGTAATAACAAACATAATACGTGGGTCACACGCGGTCTTCGGAACTCTTTCAAGAAAAAGTGTGGATTACTAAAAGATTTAAAAGAAAATGGTACGGATGAAAATAAACACTTCTTCATAAGATATAGAAGACTGTTAAACAAATGTATAACATTGGCCAAAAAAATTACTGATAGGAAGGAAATAACTAACTCTAAAAACAAAGCAAGAGCGACTTGGAATATTATCAAAAGGCGAACAAATCAAACAAATCCAGAAAAAAAAGAAAACACAACACTCACAAAAGATAATAAAGAAATCAAAGACCCAAAACTAATCACACAAATATTTAATATTTTTTTTTGTAAATGTAGGTAAGCCTGAAGAAGAAGTAATAAGTACAGAATTCTACAACTTATTAAAAAAAAATCAAACTGACACTATTAAATCGTTTTATCTTGAATATTTCACAGAAAAGGAAGTGTATAGAACAATCAAATCACTAAATAATAGTAAAAGTGTTGGTTATGACGAATTGAGAACTGATGTTTTGAAAGAAAATGCCTTCATTTTCAGTAGACCGCTCACCTCTGTCTTTAACACATGTATAAACGAGGGAACTTATCCAGATGAATTGAAAATTGCAAAGATTATACCAGTTTTTAAAAAGGGTGATAATAAAGATGTATCAAACTACAGGCATCTCTCAATACTATCACCCATTACTAAAATATTTGAAAAAATCATAGCCAGAAAATTGATGTTTTTTTGAAAAAAAAAATATTTTGACAAGCAAACAAAACGCATATAGAAAAGATAAATCAACAACAAAAACAATAAAAGAACTTGTAGGAAATATAATAGATAAGTTGGATGATAAAAAGAAATGTGCTGGTCTATTCTGTGATCTGAGCAAAGCCTTTGATTGCGTAAATCACTCCATACTATTGAAAAAACTGCTATATTACGGTGTTCGAGGACCGCCACTGAACTTGCTCAGATCATACTTGACAAACAGACAATAATACGTTGAAATTAGTAGTTATACTAAAAATGGAATTAGAATACAGGTACAGTCCGACAAAGAAACAATACAATATGGTGTCCCACAAGGGTCAGTGTTCGGTCCCTTATTGTTGTTAGTGTATATAAATGATCTTCCCAATCAACTCACTAAGAGTGATGCATATTTATTTGCGGATGATACTAGTTGCACTGTGCACGGAAACACAACTCACGATTTGTTTAAGAATATGAACATAACATTAAACGAATTGTCGAATTGGTTTTACCACAATAACTTGAAATTAAATAAAGATAAGAGCCAACATATGATTTATAAAATGAAAAATAAAACCGTAGAAGATGAAGAAATAGAGAACTTTCCTTTCAAAAAAGTGGACAAAATAACATTTCTAGGAGTCATAGTCGAAAGCAATCTAAACTGGAAATCACAAATAGAAAAAGTATCAAAAAAACTTGCTAACGCCTGCTATGCACTAAAAACTATAAGAAAATACACAAACATAGAAACATTAAAAACTGTATATTTTGCATACTTTGAGTCAATTCTGCGATATAGCTTGGAAGTGTGGGGAGGAAGTAGAG
This sequence comes from Incurvaria masculella, assembly GCA_946894095.1. Taxonomy (NCBI): domain Eukaryota; kingdom Metazoa; phylum Arthropoda; class Insecta; order Lepidoptera; family Incurvariidae; genus Incurvaria; species Incurvaria masculella. Next base: position 18,429,747 of record OX335653.1, on the reverse strand, counting down.
AAATAACTAAAATATTTAAATTTCAAAAAAAGGCACTCAGAATAATCACTTTTTCGAAATGGGACGAAACATGCAAACCAATTTTTAGAGAACACAAAATTCTTACCGTAACTTGTATGTATATTTTTCAATTATGTACAAATACCCATAAAAATATAAATGATATAGTTAAACAAGGAGATCAACAAAATAAATATGTATTAAGAGATAGATTAAAGCTATCAGTTCCACCAGCTAGAACAAAACTCAAGGCAAACAGTTTTAACTCACTATCGATTAAGATGTTCAATAAATTGCCAAACGAAATGAAGACCATTAAAAATACCAAGTTGTTTGAGCGAGAGCTGAAGGATTTTTTGATAAGAAACTCATTTTATACGCTTAATGATTTCTTTAACATGGCTAGTAAATGAACAGTTTTTCAAACCTAAGTAAGCTAAAATCATTAAAATGAGTTTTCTTGAATACTTTTACTATTTATTTTATTATTTGAACTATACCTACTCAGTGATTTGATTCTAAATTTTGAAATTGGTCCCAATCAATTCTATGAAACGGATATGTTAATAATTTTATGGTTTTTTTTTTGGCTGCACTTATGATGATTTTAACTTCCCTATACTCTTTAAGAAATGTTGAATTGTATATATGATTAATGTGTGATGTTGAAATTATTTGATTGTTTAATGTATTGTTTGAAATTAAATTGTGATTGAAATGTTCTCATACTAAACGGAGTTAATGAACTATTAAATAAATAAATAAATAAATAAATGTGATGTGAAAAAACTGACTTCATAAAAAAAAATGCCAAAATCTGTAAATGTTCTTAAAAGATTCATATTTAAATTTAAAAATCAAAAAAACATAAACTCGTATGTATGTAGCGTTCGTCAGCCTCAGTGGCCCAGTGGCGCGAGACTTCGGCGATCGCTCTCCGAAGTTAAGCAACGCTGGGTCCGGTCTGGTCTTGGATGGGTGACCATTAGACCGTTGAGAGAGGCTGGCCGTGGTTCGGATTCCACGTTAAGCTGTAGGTCCTCTTCCTTACTTACTAGGTGGTAGGGTTTATCCCGCCCGGGTTGGTACCATCGCATTGGATGAACGATGGTCGAAGCGGCAATGAAAATTGTCCGTATTTTCCATCCAGTTCAACGTAGCCGTGCAATATAAGGAAGGTCCTGGCATGGCACCTAGTTCCCATGTGGTGTGTTGGGTTAATACCATGACAGAACTTGTGGTATTAGCCACCCAGTCCAGTCACATAAAAAAAAAAACATGCATCCCATTTTTAAATTTCGATCATCTCAAAAATGATATAGTGACCTGAGTACGTTTTTCTGACGTTTTTATTTTATACGAGCATACTGTTGTCGAATCATGTGCAAAAACGAGTCTAAAAAAATGCAAAGCAGGACAAAAGCACTCATGTGAATCTCAGTCTCATAATAAACAAAGTGAAAAAAAAAAAACTTTGCCGAACGTCTCTTTTGTGGGTATTTTAATAACCATGGTGACCAGTAATTCACCGCAAGACCCAAAAGGTGTTTATTCTGTGCACGTTTTTTTTTGTTTTATGATTTTTCATTGCCATATATGTTTGTGTGCAGGTGTAAAAAAAATAAATTTGAGGGACGATTACAAAAGATTTTCTGTTTCGTATACAAAATCACTCCCTTTAGGATGTGACCACTATTGGCTGTACACCGTGTATAATTACGAAGATGCTACCAACGGGGGAACGGCAGAACGTCTAATATGCAGATCGTATAATGTCATATTTTAACAAAATTTTAAAACCACGCACAACGTACATATAATCGGCAGATCGTATAATTTTATACGTAGTGCATGAAGAAGTTTAAAAAATAAAATTACTTATTTCTCCATGCATAACGTATAATAGTCACAACGTATAATATGATAATCTTTATTTAACAAAAAAAGAAAACCATGCATATCATATAATCCAAAAACATTTCATACGATAAGCGCTCTTATGTATATACTTTTAAAGCGTATACTCGCACGTGACGTTTCGACCGTCTCAATTAGCGTAAGGAGGCCTTTCGAAATTGTAGCAATTATCGATTCGTAGCAATTTCAGCCTTAAATGTATCAGTATTAGGGCGCTTTATGCAGTGCTTCTTGGCATATTATACGTTCTGCATGGTTTTCTTTTTTTGTGAATTCATGTTAGGAATATTATACGTTGTGACTATTATACGTTCTGCATGATGCAAAGAGTTGATTTTATTTTTAAACTTTATTCATTCACAACGTATGACATTATACGTTGTGAATATTATACGTAGTGAATACGACTCCTACCAACAAAGGTGCTTATAAGCTATTCACCATAACATAAAAAAGGTGTTCTCTAAGTCTACTCGCCAAATGAACTTTCGCCGCCAATTGAGACTTGTCAAACGCAAAGTTTTTTTTTTCACTCCTCCAGTTGGTCTGTTTGTTTGCTTAATTCCCATCGCTTTGGTCTTTTTCCCGGCGCGACGCTATCCGGCGTCTCGCACCCGGTAAGCTTACTTCGGAGGGTAGGTTAATACATTTAGCAAGGCTCTTTCGTGCCGTATTTTAACGCGAATTGATAAACTTGCGGTGCACTGAATGCTGCGCTTCGGTTGTTTCATGTGTGTGACAAGTTCAGTGATTTATTTTAGTTTTAAGAACTTCCTAGAACTGTTTATGAAAGGTTCGGGCTTGGAAATTATTTTAACGCTGTTGAGAGTGTTTCCATTCATGCAGCGCTTCTTATATTGCAACAAAAAGATATTGACTTTGAAATATTGATAGTTAAATTTATTATTTTACTTATTAAGGCAAACTTAATATTATTCTTACATTATATTCAGAATAATTAAATATTTAGTTTTTTAAATAAATAAACAGAAGAATTTCAGAATATCAGGTTCGTCATTGTAAGCATGTAGGAATTAAAAGTGAATATAATATAAAAAGAAATTTAATTTTGGGCGAATAAAAACATCACATTAATTTGTTTTGGTAACTTATTTTGACTTCACGATGGCATACGGAAGCACGTATGTCAAACACGTTGGCACCGTCTTTGGAAGAATTGATAATTATTTTTGTTTTGAGACCAATGATGGCATACAAAATCGTGTCATTATTTGTGAAAATAGATTTCATCGAATAACATCAAAGTCAAAATATTCTTCATGTAGATTAATGGGCATTGTGCTTTTAGGAAAACCATGACTTTGTCGTTCTTTCTGGTATTTCTTTTTTCCGTCGGTTTTCCTACTCGCCTAATCTTGATGCGGCGTTTATCTAACTATATCTTGGTTGTTCCCATCAAAATGTTAAATGACCCGGATTCCGGATCAGATAAGAGTGATTCGCACAAAGCGACGGTTCCCCGTCGCAGACGGCAATTGCCAGAGGAATCGGAAACGTCCAAAGTAAACGGCGAATGCAAACACGCGCCATTAGCTCCCGATCAAACAAATCTCTCGGACGCGAGCACGAGGCGAGATGTTTACGTGCGCGCGCGCTCGCACACATGAAAGGCTGCGTTAAAAGTGCAAGCTTTGGCGGCTTTTTGAAGTACGAACTCTGACGGCGTTGTGAAACGCACTTAGCCAAAGTAGGCTACATGCCATTTAACTGACTATTCCTATTCGGACATCACTTAGTTGGAGTGATTTTCAACATTTATTGCGTTGCTATGTTGCTAAATATAATGGGGAAATATACTGCTCTCCATTAAAACCATGCCGGACGGTCAGGTACTTCTTCACACCATATCTTAAGGTTGTACTTTGGGGGAAATACCTCGGCAGGAGTGTATTCCTCAGTTAACAGACCCTATAGATAAAGGACTTAGAGGAACTTGAAAATTGGATACTACATTACCGTTATCTCATAAATTTGAGTTTCAGCGACATCTACATTTGAAGCATTGATCCTGCTTCCGACGAATGTCGCGACCAATACTTTTTCAGATTATTTTCAAAATCTCGTTGCAATGTACAGTGAATGGGTGCATCACCGCGTCGTGTGAAGGTAGAAATCGAACGAAGCGACAGCGTTTTGCAGCTACGACGAGCATTCTCCGCGGTAAAACCGATAGAACACAGAGAGAGATTCTTCGGATTTGGAGATTCTCTTAATTCAGGGATAGCTTGGCGTCGTCGACTAGACTCACGGCCCGACGCTGTATCGAGTCCAGGGTCAAGCAGGTACTGAGCTGATCCGTCCCACAAATCTCCATATTTCTTATCTTTACCTCATTACTTCAAAGTAAAATTTAAAAAAATCATTATTTTAAAGCAAAATGGCGGTTTAGAAGTGTGTTTCAGTAGAATAAAAAACATCATAACATTTTGTATTAAACAATTTTGGTCTGATCCGTCAGTCTATCATATAAAAAGTCTATTGTTTCACATTCATTCTATCTTTCTGGTCCTGGCACAATTGAAAGCGCTCCTTTGACATATTTCCGTCAAGTCAAGCGATTTCATCATACAAACGTTCTTGAATTAACTAGTTTTTCGTTAATTCTTCATTTAGAAGAAAACTTACGATATGATATGATATGATGATTTGGATACATACGAAGAACGAATGAATTTTATGACGTCCAAGAAAAATGTACCTAGATCGGATGTGCTTAGCAAAGGTCAAATTTGAAGCACCTGTAAGGGAAGAGCATTTATGAAGCTGTATATAACTTTTAAGAACACATGCGACATTAGAACCAAACGCGTGTTTAAACTTTTCTCTCTGGGGTGTGTTTTGTTGTGTGGATGTTTATTGAGTTGGCGATAATAATATAAACATTCAGCTTCTATGCAGATGCTTGGCTTATTTTATTTCTAAACGTTTTAAATTCAAAACGGTCACTAAATTGGGCTTGTGCGTCAACCGCCATGTTCAATTTTAGGGGGAATGTTTTATGTTTGGCCACTTTCAACTTATTAACAAAAATTATAAGGACTACAGTTTTTTCTTAGCTATTTTTCCAGTGTGATAACGAGCTCAACTCCATACGAAGTCCCGATTTCGTGCACCTTTACAGGCACATTTCGCGGTGATAAACCGTCGCAAATGGTCCTTCGAAGCCACCTTTTTAAAAGTAACAGAACCACCAGTGTTACGCCGATATTTAAGTGACAACCCAGACACTCGATGGAGGGAAGATATACTGGATACCAGAGTATACTTGTAATGCTATAAATAATATTAATCTATACATATAAATGAATCAGTAACTTTATTTGTTGTAAGTAACTTAAACTGAGGGTTGCTGTTTCTATTGTTCTTTGTTCTTTGCCGTAATCTGTTCTGCCAAGGAATTGTTTGGCAGTAGCATTAAGATCTAAGTATGTATTTCATAATTTTAGACGGAAAAATATGTTATGTAAACCCGTGAAGTTTCTTTGCGGGTTCTTCTTTACTGGGTTGATCGAATCCGCGGATCTTTGTGACGTAACTTGGTGTAGTTTGACTACCAAAAAGTTTAAATAAATGAAATGAAATGAAAATCAATAAAGGTATTTCAATAATCGCCCGAGTTGAGCGTCTGCTGTGGCTCCGGTCGCACAGTTATCGATCGCAGCAACGTCCTTCGAGCGCGCACCATCCGGAGCTCGTTGCAGTTTAATTCGGTTGTAAAACTTCTTATTTCGCAGCGGCGTCAAGTTTGTTGCCTTCACAGCGAGTTTATCGAGAAAACGCGACGCGACGAGACGGCAACGCTCGTATAACTATGGAAATATTCGTCCGACGCGACTAAGAAGCGGAAGTGCGCGGCGCGGCGGACGAGGAATCTGCTCGGGCATAAAGCGACCTAATAAAAGAGGCGAACACATCTCAAGAATGGCTGAGAATCGCGACCGAGCCCGTGGAATGTGTTAATAAGTCCCGAGGGCATTCTCGGACGCTCAATCCGGTCGCTGGGGCGTCAACGGGACCCTATAAATTATCGCGAGCGCGATTTCTCTCATTTTTGACGGCGCTCTGAAGATGCGCGTTTGTAATAAAAAGGGATTTCGGAGCGGCTCGGAGGCGAAAGCGCTATTGGTGAGTTATGGGCTCGCACGTCGACGTGTTTTCATTCGAATTTATTTATGTTGTTTCTTAATTACCCGAAGACGTCTTCGTGTGTTGGTCGAGAATGCAAGATGGAGACTGTCAGTTGAATTAATAGGATATTATTATTCCTACTTGGGTACCATATTTTTGAAATGTCTTCAATTAAGACTTCTGTTAATATTAAATAAAACAGCGATCTACGCATGTATTTTCATAACCACTTTACTGCAGGTATATAGGATTATCATTATGTTTTATTTGTACATAAAATAAAGTCCTCGTATAACGGTTTTTTACGGGATTATGATTCCATGATGACTGTTTTTGAATGTTTATTTTGTTATAATGCTCTACATGTAAGCGGTAACTAAAACAACATAGGTTCTCCGGGTATGGCAACCATATTCATGTTTCTTTTATGTAGATATGTAGCTCCCCAGGCAGGATAATCACTTAGTAAGTAAGGTGATATTCTACGTAGAATACGTAGAACACCCACCTCCACGCAAAGTCGCTTAGCCTCGAATGTCGAACGGCTGGCGTCTTGTTAGCTCACGAAACCCTCTAAAGTTACCTTGCAGGTGGTAAAATGGTGTCGCTTTGAAATAAAAAGGTAACCGTCCAGGCAGCCTTCCCTCACTGATGGCACCAAAATATACTTGCGTGAGAGTAATCACCGACTAAGTTTCATTTTCTTTATTTACTTCCATTCAGTGTTTATTAAACAATTATTTCTCAACAATTTGTTTTCGATTTTATCTCAGGCGAAGAAGAAACGATAAGAAATGTCGGAAGTTTGTATTTTTTATTGAATTTTCAATAAGATTGGTTATTAAGCAGTGTCAGGAGAAACATTAACGGAAACAAAAACTTACGAAAGTAGTTGGATCACACAAAAAAATGTGATGGACCAACTATCTACATGATACAAATGTTTATGGAATCCTCGTTGCGAGAGTCCGTCTCCTACTTGTCTGGTATATTTTAGGATTCAGTAGGTCCCCAAAAGGTGAAATCGGAACCCTATTACTAAGCCTCCGCTGTCCGTCCGGCTGTATCTAATGAACCGTAATAGGTAGGCAGCTGAAATTTTCACTGAGTGTGTATTGATTTTGCCGCTAAAGCAACAAATAGGTCACATTAAAAAAATATAAAAATTCAAGATAAAATGGTAAAATAACAAACATACAAAAAAATGGATTAACAATTGTACGGAACCCTTCGTGTGCGAGTCCGACTAACACTTGGACAGTTTTTTTTTAAATAACATAATTTTTTGGCCCAACTAGCTCCGAGGTTTGCAAATGTTTAGGTAACACACGCATACTTAAATTGCACCGATTCCGACATAAAACCACTCACACCTGTTCCGTTAGTAATTGAGCGAGTTGTAAATCGGTCTCGGCTGCTTCGGACAGACAGTCGAACAAATAAAACGGAACAAGTGTGACGCAAATAGCCGACAGTTGTCGCTCCCTAAACCAACTTTAACTTGCAGCCGCTCTCCGAGAACTGTCGGCGTCAATTGTACAATGTTGATGTTGTGTAAACATTAATTGATTGATCTGATTGATTTATGGATTTTATCTTGTATATTTAATATGGTAATGTTTGCAGTTTATTATTTTGGAATTGTTACGCATATTTTATCATTTTGATATGCAAGAGCCTTTTTCACCTACTGCTGATTAGCTAAGTCGCCACATATTAAGGTGGCCCAACCCGCTCATTTCCCCATACAAAAGGGGAAAGAAGATCACGCCTATATTTCTTGTCAGAGATCCAAAATTTTGCTCAATATAGCTTTATTTGATTGAACTAGATGTCTGATGACCATTGGCATTGTAAAATTGTGTTTGGTTTCCAAGTTATAACGTCCGAAAGTTCGGATTTTTCGCGCGTTTTATACAATAACTTTGGAGGTGGATTACGCAATGATAAATTAAGAACATCTTAAAAAGATTAGTTATCAGACATAGCTTGTTTAATCAAGATTAATAATCTATTTGGTTTTTGTTAGATTTTTGACTACAGCGGTCGTGGTTTACTTTTAGCTATAAGTCGTTTTGAAATTAAAATTTTCGTAAATCTTACCAAATCATACACTATGCACATTGTCTTTTTTGTGGACAGGTTGCATCTTCCTCATAGCGGAGCCTGTCTTATTCTTAGAAACAGAGAAGGTCCCAGAGCGCAACAGCACGGTTTTGTACCGTGCCCGCAAATGAGTTGAGGCCGCCGGGTTGGGCCACCTTAAGGGCATTTCTTAGCAGTTTGCAATCAATACCAGTACAATTGAATCAGCACTTTAGATTTATTTATTTATTTAATTTATTTATTTACATCCATAATCATACACAATACAGTATTCACATTTAACTATATCTAAGTGGATTAATACCATTCCGATAAACCGTTTGGTCCGTGCTGAAATGGTTTGCTAGGAATTGGCGTCTTCTGTATATTATGTATGAAATAAGTAATATATAAATAAAATATTCGATTATAATATTAGATAAAGAGTAAACTTACTAACATTAAATAAGTATTTTTATATTGCAAGTCGAGGTTTTAGTGTAATTATGTGTTTTTATTGTAATATAAAAGTAAGGGCTTGTTCACACTCTTGTCTCCCTGCATCAATTAGCCAGAGGTTTTTTTTTGCCTAAATATGGGATGGTTTTTATATGGTTGTATATTTTAGGTGCCAAAAAGGAATATTATCTTTGTGCAAATCGTGTGGATGTGGAAGGAAGTGGTAGCAAGTTTTTTTGTTGAGTCGCATAAGAGTCGTTGTAGCAAAGATTGTACTGTCTTCAATCTCATTCATTTGGTTTAGAGTAATCATTTTTATGTATGTTTGTCGCACGTCAAGCAAGTGTAGCTCACTAAAAAGTAAATCAGACTGGTAACGGAAGGGTTTCTTGCCAATTACTCTGAGAAGAGCTTTTTGTGCTTTGATTAATGTGCTTTAGATATAAAGGCCCTTTAAGTGTTGATTAAAATAAATCAGCAATTGGTGAAAACCAGGGTAATAAGTGTAAGGGCGTGATAACAGGCGATTGCGGTAACTTCTGTTAAGGCGTGATTGAAACCATATTCTATTATTTTTTTAATTAACTATGTACTGCAACTAATTTTGACTATTGTATTTAAATAAATATGTAGGTATACTGCATTAATAATCTAGCTATATTTAAATCCTGTAACGGTAAAAATATCGGACATATCTTTATTAAAACTTGTTATATGAATATCTACGTATATTTGCCTAATGTGAGAAACAATAGCACCAGTTACTATATTTACCATTAAATTATATCTGGATCAACCAATTATCTTTTTTGATTAACGAAATGCAATTTTATTTCATTTAATCTTCAGTTTAGTTTCAATATAGTTATTTTAAATATACATTTTGTTTTTTACGCCCTTATCAATCTTAACGCAATCGGCTCAACGCTTTCAATTTGGAGATGAGGGGGGAAATCTGAAACAAAAATGTTATGCTTTTAGGAAAAAATGTGGAGATTAGGGGGGAAAAACTTAAACAAAAATGTTATGCTTTTAGGAAAAAAATATGGAAATGAAGGGGGAAAAACTGGAACAAAAATGTTATGCTTTTATAAAAATATAAATAGGTATAGAACCACTACAAAAATCTTTTGACAACTGGGAAAGTGGTAGTTTATAAGCTATTCATTTCATTTTATTTACATAAACTTCAGGTAACAACCACTGAAGAGGTAACCACATTGTTTATTCCAAAATGGTATCTCAAAAGGTATTTTCAAATTCTCGTGTTGTAAGAAGAATAAGTGCTAAAATGTTCCCAAGGGTACAGAAGAGGACACACTGAATATGGAAAGCAGTACAATAAAATATGAATATGTGATCGTCGGACAAAATAAATGCCAGTGTTGAAAATAGAAGCCACATACTTTCCTTCTTCTATCTCGCTGCTAGAGGTAGACGATAAAAATAAACAACATCATTATGAAGGGTGCCATTTCTGGCACTCGAGCGTTTGAAGACTCCCAGGTTTGAGGAATGACAAAGGTTTGAGCTATTGTTTGAAAGCGAACACCACCGAAGTGGAATAATGTAAACCTAAAGCAAACGAAACTCAACCTAATTTCATTGTGGCTTTGATTATTGTATAAGTAATAAGTAATCCTAGTAAGGAAGAGAGGTTTTAAGTGGAATTCGAAACATAGCCAGCCTCAGAGTTGCTTCACCCAGCTTACTGAATCGCATCAAATGTTGAACTTACATTAATAACAAAAAAGAGCCACATGACTTTAAAAGCAACAATCGTTTACAACAAACTGAACCGGGCTCACGTTTACAATAAAAGTTAGCCACATGACTTTAAAGCAACAAACGTTTACAAAAAATTAACCGGGTTCACATTTTCACCAAATGTGAGCCACATGACTTTAACAGAAACAAACGTGTACAACAAATTTAACCGGGTTTACACTAAAAAGTGAGCCACATGACTTTAACAACAACAAACGTTTATAAAAAATAGTCCCGGCCTCACATTTACAACAAAAAAGATCCAAATGACTTTAACAGCAAACGTTTTCAAAAGTTTTTTCCGGGTTTACTTTTACAACAAAAGTGTGTTACATTACCATAACAGCAACTAATTGAACCGGGCTCACATTTACACCAAAAGTATGCCAAATGACTTCAACAGCAACAAACGTTTACAAAAACTTAAACCGGGCTTACATTTACAACAAAAATGAGCCACACGACTTCAACGGCAACAAACGTTTACAGCCCCCCTGTAAGTTCGAAATCCCATGGGCGTCGTCGGGCACCTTAAGATGTCCTGGCGTACGCCATATGCCGCGCTTAACATAAAAAAAACAACTTAAACTGGGCTTACATTTACAATAAAAGTGAACCACATGACTTGTTTGCAACAAATTGAAACGGGCTCACATTTACAACATAAGTCAGCCACATGACTTTACCATAAAAAATAATTCGCATGGGTGAACAACCTTCACACTCTTTAGGAGCTGTAAGCCAATATCAGGATTAAAACAGTCCTTGCAATAACAGACCCCGCTCTCTATTACTTTTACATTCAATTGAACCAACTTCACATTACAACAAAAGTAAGCCCGGATCACTTTAACAGCAAATTGAATTCCCATCGGTGAACGAACTTCACACTCTCTTACTGGCGTGCCCGCGATATTGCATGTCGCTAAAGAGGCGCGGAGCGAGCAGGTGCGATTTCAAATAACGCGCCGCCAGAACAAGAGCATCGCGAGAACTCCCAGACGACACGCTGAGCTAGGCCGCGAGGTCACGCGAAAATAATGACATCATCTCACAGTTAAATATTGGAGTAAAGTCACTTCGGAGGAAAACTTGTGCTGTGTGGGTTCCAGCCAGCGAGGCAGCTGCAACCGAAATACGTTTGTAGGGGCATACAATATCGGTAGCGCCGGCGAGTTAATTCACTTACGAATTCACTCACTATTGATGTATTTCAACGACACGTAAGAAGTTCACAGGGCTCTAGGATTAGCACCAAAGTATTAAATTAACTATGGCAAAAGCAGAAATGCTACTGAAATGTGTTTTTCATCTAGTTCAATGTAACCTTGCAATTTAAGGAAGATCCTGGCATATAACCAACATAGTTCCTACCTAACCTAACTATACCTCTCAAGCGATCTCCATTTTTTGTAACGCTTAAACAATTTTGACTTCGCTAACGCATCTGCTAAAATTGGAGAATCCACTGTCAATAAAGGTAATGTTTAAATTGTAGCAACCGCGAATTGAAACCGCGATAAATAGCCGGGTGATGTTGTCGTGGTCGTCGGTAATCGCACGTTAAAATGTTCCTTTCGTCTTTTCCAACGAATACAAAAGAATATTTATTAGCATTGGTATCAAGGAATCCTCCAATCAACGATGTTAAATTCCAGGAATTTTTCTTCTTTGGAAATAGAGGAGCTACCTTAAAAAATTTCGTTCTCTTCTTCTTCTTCCAGTGACTGTGCCATCATTTATTTCTTTTCTGAAATAAATCAATTCGTAAAGAGAATTGAGAAAGAACGGCTGACGCAATAATGTTGAAATAAATATCTAGAGTAGAAGCAAATTTGATTGCAGTACACAGGTGACCTGGAAGATCCCACCAATACTATGATATAATACCTCTTAAAGGTCAGGTATAGAGCACCCGTAATAGCAGACAATGTATGCAACATATATCTGTAAGTATTCTGTGATTGTATTGTATAGCGCTTTGTCAACTATGTAAGACTAAGGACTTTTTCACCTACTGTTGATTAGTTTAATTGCCACTTATTAATATATTTTCTTAGCGGCTTCCAATCAATATCAGTACAAGATAATCAGGACTTTAGTAATAAAGGTCCTTTAAGTGGCGATTAAAATAAATCAGCACTTGGTGAAAACCGGGCTAAGATTTTTAGAAATAACTTGCGGAATGGATTACAATTTGATATTGTGATAAATGTAATTATATTCACGCTGGCTCTTAAACTATAACCGATATGTAATACGAACGATGGTTGCTGGGACTGGGTCCACGATCACAATATTGAGTTAAATGCTTAGTTTTGTAGAGATTTTCACTACACAGTCGTCGATATTGACTTGTATTTGGAGATCAATGTTTTTAGTAACGGCTACCCAAGTAAACATAAGACCCGATTACAGAAAGAGTGAACCACATGAAGGTAACTCGGCTCTCTTCCACGCTGGCCATAAAAGTGACGTCTTCATTGTTTATTGTTTAATCATCATCCATAGGCTCTACACTGTTCTCGGATTGATTATATGTATTGTATGATTAATCGTTGACGTTATGTTTATGTGTATGTCCTTTTGAACAATTATAAATCGTATTAATAAAATATGTGATTCCTCTTTAAGGTGGCCCAACCCGGCGGGCCTAACTCATTCGCGGGCACGGTACAAAACCGTGCTGTTGCGCTCTGGGACCTCCTCTGTTTCAAAGAATAAGACAGGCTCCGTGATGAGGAAGATGCAACATGTCCACAAAAAACACAATGTGCATAGTGTATGATTTGGTAAGATTTACGAAAATTTTAATTTCAAAACGACTTTTAGCTAAAAGTAAACCACGACCGCTGTAGTCAAAAATCTAACAAAAACCCAATAAATCATAAATCTTGATTAAATAAGCTATGTCTGATGACTAATCTTTTAACGATGTTCTTACTTTATCATTGCGTAATCCACCTCCAAAGTTATTGTATAAAACGCGCGAAAAATTCGAACTTTCGGACCTTATAACTTAGAAACCAAACACAATATTACAATGCCAATGGTCATCAGACATCTAGTTCGATCAAATAAAGCTATTTTGAGCAAAATTTTGGATCTCTGACAAGAAATATGGGCGTGATCTTCTTTCCCCTTTTGTATGGGGAGATGAGCGGGTTGGGCCACCTTAAGCGATCTACTTATATTCTTTTATTTAAATTTATTTCCACTTTTTGTATAGATGAGGCAGAAAAGGTATTTATTATGTAACTGGACATGTACAGCGAATAGCAAACCGAGCTTCATGTTATCACTACTAACATCCATTACACTTGTTCGAAAGAATATTTCTATGATGTTTTGAGTTGACTCTCCAAAGTCTTTTCCATAGTGCCAATAAATTAATTCAGACTGAAATTCGAACTCACTATGAAATGAATGAAAAATATGGAAAATTCCTTGCTGATTGACAACACAAATGGAACGAAGAACAATTCTACTGTCATTTTGCGGTCAAATATATTTTATTGTCACGATATGTATAAGAAAGAAAAATGTATTTAAATATAATGGAAGTAAATAGGTACATTAATATTTTAGCCATCACAAAATGTATTGCTAGTAAATTAATACTAGTAAGTAAGTACTGAGTTGCATTAATAGCATTTCGTAAAGAATTCGTGCTCATCGAGCAAGCTGTTGGTTCCCCTTCCCATACATCCGTGTTTTCAATTCAGTTCAATGTAGCCATGCTCACAAAGGGGAGGGTCCTGGCATGGGATCTCATTCCTTCGAAAATTCCCTGTGTTGGGTAATGGGTGGGTTTATTAGCCATGCATGTCCACTTACAGTAAATAAGCGAGATTAGATAGAAGTAAAATTCCACGTAGAAACTAATCTGGGCATAACTTGGCTCGCACTCAATATTCCTGCTTTCCATGAATATTTGATGCCACGAATTATTTGTTGAGTACCTAAATAACGTGTATAATGATTGGTAACGTATTGAGTAAGGGAGTGGCGAGAATTCCCAAAATTAAGGTAGTATTTTTCTTAAATCATGTGTACAATGATTCTATGAGGCACACAAATAATTATGAAAGGGACGATACCCCCAACCGAAAAGACGGTGAATAAATCGGCCATTTCAGAGCCACGTAATGCTGCGACCACGTCGATTAGTGGCGTCCAGGGAGTAAGGTAAATAGAGAGGAGAGATCACCAGAGAAGTGTGAACGGGTATGCAAGAGTACATACACATAGTTTGACTCCTTGGACTCGATGCAGCACTATGCCGTGCGTCTCGCCAACGTCCCCGAGGTATTCCAGAGACGATCCATCTTAGAAGGAATGTGGGTCTTTCTCTGTGTTCTATCGTCTCTGCTATGGAGAATGCTCTTTGGAACTTCATAACGCAATCCCTTCGTCCCGTTGATCTGATTCGATCATTTATCCTACTGAATTCACTTCCTGCCTTGGTATTTTCCCTAAAAGTAGAATCTGGGGTCCTTTAAGGCGGAGGAGAACACCTTCCCGGCCGACAAGGTTTCCTCAACCCCTGTGTCAGTTTCAAAGCCCATGGGCATATACCATGCCGCGCTTAAAATAAAAAAGCTATTAATAAGGTGTGGCGCTTTTAGATTTTCTCTTCGAAAACGCCGGTCGATCGGTTTGTCGTAAACGCCAATTTAGGTGACAAGTGGGACTACAGGCTCAGAGCCGGTAACCTAAATTGGCGTTTACGTAACTTCGAAGTTCCGTAAAAACGTCAAACTCCATACAAGTTTTTAATAGATATTCTGTGGTTTTACTTCTTCAAGCTGTCAAAGTCAAACTCGGACTTCCGATTTGTATGAAAACGCGGAGTCGACGTAAACGGCAACGTCGACGTATTTACGGCAACGTTGAGTAAGCTGTCAAATCAAACTCGGACTCGCAAATGTTAATTCGCTTAACGCCCACTGCGCGCGCTCTTCAATTTCTCCACACATTTGAAAACGCCAGTCGATCGGTTTGCCGTAACGCCAATTTAGGTAAGAACTGAGACTACCGGCTCAGATCACACATTACTATTTGTATGTCTAAAAATTTAAGTAGGGATGAAAATCTAGTGATAAGAACCAACTCCTCTCTACTTAGCGCTCGCCCTGATGGCTCCGCTCGCGTGAGGGCCTCTCGTGTCCGAGGCCCATCCAGCTGGCTAATGTTCGGCCGAGATGAAAAAGCGCCGTTACCGTCCGCAAATCACGGCTCGCAGGTGATTACGCCGCGTCGTCGGACACACTGAAGGAGTTTCGAGTGTCCCGCTGTCGAAGAAGCTACATATTAGGCACGAAATGTCGACTGCGGACATCTCAGGTGATTTCTTCCTGGGCACGATGTTGGCAATAAATAGCTGTCCGAGCTGTAGAGCTCGCGAGTCTGTGTTAGCATAGCTTAAAACTAAATGTTCACCGCGCATCTTGAAATAAAATCCTATTATTTTTCTTGTATTTTTGTTCCGTGCCAACTTACTGCTTTAATATTTTAGGTCTTGTCACAAAACTAAATGTTTGTGAAAATTTTGACTATTTTTATTTTTTTCCAAAACTGCTCCACAATAAAACCATATCATTATCGAACCTGCTCACAAAATATAACCAGAATCGGTCGAGAAATGCGACCTGGGGGTCCATTCAGGGAGTGAGTTCGAGTCGAGTGAGTTCGAGTCGAGTGAGTTGACCTAAAAATAGCTGGGAAATATATTATTATTTAAATACCGGAACCGTTATTTATACTTCTAACGTATTTACGGGACAGACCAGATTTTTACCTAACTGTAATGATATTCAGGAAGTGTGGAAACATTAACTATTTAAAAAAGTGAGTTGATATTTAGTGAAGAATTCGAACTCACCGTTGCTCTGAATGGACCCCCTCTAGAGGCGAACAGCCGAATAGACATACGAAAGCATTTTTGCCCAAGCAGAAATGGAGATTAGTTCGCACCTCGCGCTTGCTCGGTCATGAAATGATATTTTTTAACGATTAAATGGATACGACATTATTTATTTCATTATTTTTATACGTTTATTGCACTAAAAAAATCGAGCAAAATGTACAATATAAGACATTTCATAAAACAACATCTCCATTAAAGTGTTGAAATCAGATTTTGAAAGTAGTTCGATTTTTTCGGACTGAACATTCGGCTAATGCAGGATTCGAGTCTGCGATCTTTGTGTTGCATTTCACTAGTCTCGCACTTAGCTATGCAAACAATTATGTACGTCCGAATCAGACATTTTTAATGCATTGATTGAAATGTCAACCTAATTACTATCGATTAATCCTGAATTTTTTATTAGTTATTGTTTATTTTGATATTTTATTTAACAGTGGCTTTTATGGAGTGAGTTTTGGAAAAAAATAAATATAA
Source organism: Incurvaria masculella (assembly GCA_946894095.1). NCBI lineage: Eukaryota > Metazoa > Arthropoda > Insecta > Lepidoptera > Incurvariidae > Incurvaria > Incurvaria masculella. The sequence continues at coordinate 18,412,964 of OX335653.1, read as the reverse complement.
TCAAAAATTTCACAAAAAGCATTAGGTAAGTTGGAAAAGTTATCATTTTATAAACCATATTAAATGTTCAAAAATCCAAGGAGTTTATGGCCAAATCCTCCTCAAAATATTTTGAAACATTGCAATATGGGACGGTCCCGAACTCCCCGGAGATAATCAACATGGCGTCTGAGTCGCGAGTTGATCGAGTTGCATGTCGTACGACCCGCGTGGGGTCTAAATAATTAGTGTTGAAGATTTAGATTACCGTAGCAACTAGAATTAAGTAGGGTTAGCTGGATGAACGGGATAATGGGATACAATTTACAGAGTTGAAGCTTAAACATTTATCGTTCCCAAATGGCTCAAGAAATGAGTAATACAATATAAATTTAATTACTGTGACCTGTGCAGGTAATCTTGAAATTAATCTTCAAAGTAAGTTAGCTGTGACCCACCGGTGCATACTTTCTAACTCATGTGATGACAGCTACTCGCGCAAAACCTTCTCATACGTGTCAACCAAGTTTTGTCCTTTCCTAATTACTAGAATAGAGTGCGATGATTCAACATACAGTGAAATCTAAATGAAAGTGAGTCACATACATAGTCAATGTCAATTTAATGAGCGTGACCTAATTAGAGGGGCAAGCATATAAAAATGAACCGTAGTCACGTAGCACCCATAAAACCAACGTACCTGCATGGATAGATTTGAATTTTTATAAGAAACAATCGATCAGCTGTTCTGTTATCTTACGGATTAGTGATCTTAACGTAGGTATAATCTCTGCTCAACACTTCAGAGAAGCGAAGTGGTGTTATGCCGATACGAATGCTGCAAGATTACGATATCAATTAAAATGATACAGATATCAAACAAAAATGATTTCACACGAAATATATTGTGTAGTCAAATTTATCTGATTGAGTTTAAATTTTGCAATTATAACTTACTTGCGTTGTCGAAAATGTATTTACAATATTACTGTACGGGCTTAACTATTTTGAAATAAATATTCTTCCAAAGAAAAACCGGCCAAATGCGAGTCGGACTCGCACACGAAGGGTTCCGTACCATCGTAAAAAAATGTATACAAAAAAATCACGTTCTTTGTATGGGGACCCCCTTTAATTTTAATTATTTTTTAATCTTACCTATTTGTTGTTATAGCGGCAAAATAAATACACACTCTGTGAAAATTTCAGCTGTCTACCTGTTACGGTTACTGAGATACAGCCCTGTGACAGACGGACAGACGGACGGACGGACGGACGGACGGACAGCGGAGGCTTAGTAATAGGGTTCCTTTTCACCCTTTGGGTACGGAACCCTAAAAACCGGAATTTTCGTAAAGTTGTACAATATAAGTTAACATATCGTATTATACCCATATCTTATTACACAGACATTATCCGTGTCCACGGTAACAGTACGGGTATCGTTAAATTTAATTGGAAGGTCTTTTGAAAGAAATAAGCCTTATTTATTATATGTCTCGTTAAACTTATTAAAAGTATGTCGTTGGATAAAATCATAAAGAATCTCGTTTCAATGCTCTAAATATAAAAATAAAAATATTCTCATATTTTTATATTTCTGGCGATGGATACTACTATTATTAAATCTACTATTACTGTTTTAAGAGGTGGCAGCTTATCCCGTCGAAATTCTGCGCTGCACGCTAGCTGCCGAAGGGCGTGAGTACATGGGTCAGGGAAAGGATAGGAACCCACCAAACCTTGACGTGAGACGCGGCGTCTCTTCGCTCGGTGTCAGCAGGCTGAAGCGCGGCCGGTCACACGCAACACTCGTTGCAGTAAATGCGTTCTCGATGCACTTTGCGTTAGCATTTACTCTGAAGCCTCATATGACTCATGAACACGAAGATTTAATTGAATGTTGTCGTTTAGTCAAGTGATTTCATTGATAACAGGATCACTTTATTATTTATTTTCAGGTGCGGGCGGTCTCAGCGCAACCGAACTGCGAATCACCCCGCGCGTCGTACACAAAGGGCGCGACGTGACCCTGGCGTGTTTGCATGAGCCGCAGGCCGCCGGGATATACTCGGTGAAGTGGTACCGTGGCAACGCCGAGTTCTACAGATACTCGCCACTCGAGACACCCGGCACTAAGGTCACGCCGACGCCGGGCCTCTACGTTGACGTGAGTATTCTACGTACGCATCACCCCGCTTGTCTACAACAGGAGAGTGACAAGACTCTGGCGAACCTACATGAGCTGCGGGCCGCCGGGATATACTCGGTGAAGTGGTACCGTGGCAACGCCGAGTTCGACAGATACTCGCCACTCGAGACACCCGGCACTAAGGTCACGCCGACGCCGGTCTTCTACGTTGACGTGAGTAATCTACGTACGCATCACCCCGCTTGTCTTCAACGGGAGAGTGACAAGACTCTGGCGAACCTGCATGAGCCGAAAGCAGCTGGAGTATACTCGGTGAAGCGGTACCGTGGCAACGCCGAACACCCGGCACTAAGGTCTCGCCGACGGCGGGCCTCCTTCGTCGAGGTACTACACATTCTGTATGTGTATTCTACACATTCACCACACCGCTTGTCTTGTCAACAGCGATAAGACTTCAGCCAGGTGGAATATACTCATTCAAGTGGTACCGATGCATTTCCACCGGTACCCGCAGCTCGAGACACCCTGCCCTAAGGTCACACAGACGCCGGGGCTCTATGCAGACGTGAGTATTGTACAGGCTGCTACAAGACTCTAGCGTATCTGCATGAGCCGCAAGCAGCTGGAATATACTCATTAAGGTTGTAAAGATGCAATGCCACCCCCTTTCTACCGGTAATCGCATCTCGGGACACTCGGCACTTAGGTCACGCCGACGACGGCCCTCTACGCTGTGGTTAAAAGTGGATACTACACCTTAGTTTCTGGTACGCATCTGTATAAAACTGTAGGTTCTTGTATGAAAAATCATGGAGTGAGGCGAAATAGGTAGATATTTGCGATCATTTCTGGAAATATGATCCATGTAATAATAACTTAAAAATTATGCAGGTGTTGCGGTCCAACGCGAGCCAGGCGGTGCTGACCCGCGCTTCGTTGACGCTGAGCGGCAACTACAGCTGTGAAGTCATTCTGAACGCGCCATACTTCCCAAGCGTCGTCGCCTCCGCACGACTCGACGTCATAGGTAACTATATGCTTGCACCGTCAATATCTCCTTTTACCTGTCGATTTGTCTTTACAGCAGATAAGACGAGACAAGCTAATGTCTAAGAGTTCAAGTTCACATGTAACGTACATCATGTTTTATATAATGGGTTAGTAATCTGCGCCATTACTAAAAGTTTAAAAAACATTGTATAAATTGTATCTGACTGATAATGATAAGAAAATCATGCTAACATATATGTTGTGTTTGTTGGCTTTGAGACTGCTTAAATGTCACCTTTGGGATATGCAAATATTGAGTTGAGTTTAAATCAGGCATCATGTATTGTGCTTCTTCATAGAAATTGAGTCTTTGCTCTTCAATTACTTTATTGTACCTTAATATCATGGCGTTTAATGGACATTGGAAATCAGTTGACAAGGTGCCGTAAACTCATTAAAATTAATCAATAAAATTATTATTTGTGACACATGTTACCAGGGCCATACAAAAACATTTTACTGTTGTTTTCTAATTTACCTTCTAAATGTATTATTTCCCTTGTATGTACAAGTTTTTTGTGAATCCAAATTGGTTTTCAAAGAAATGTTTTAACTAAACTAACACTAATTAAAAAGGTTGTAGCGAGTGCACTTTTTATAATTGTTTTGAATGGGTAGGGTTTTAACTCTATGAATGCGCCATGCGAAGTAAAGAGAAGCATAGTTTATTCCCAACTGGCTGCGCTTACTTGACGCTGAGCGGCAACTACAGCTGTGAAGTCATTCTGAACGCGCCATACTTCCCAAGCGTCGTCGCCTCCGCACGACTCGACGTCATAGGTAACTATATGCTTGCACCGTCAATATCTCCTTTTACCTGTCGATTTGTCTTTACAGCAGATAAGACGAGACAAGCTAATGTCTAAGAGTTCAAGTTCACATGTAACGTACATCATGTTTTATATAATGGGTTAGTAATCTGCGCCATTACTAAAAGTTTAAAAAACATTGTATAAATTGTATCTGACTGATAATGATAAGAAAATCATGCTAACATATATGTTGTGTTTGTTGGCTTTGAGACTGCTTAAATGTCACCTTTGGGATATGCAAATATTGAGTTGAGTTTAAATCAGGCATCATGTATTGTGCTTCTTCATAGAAATTGAGTCTTTGCTCTTCAATTACTTTATTGTACCTTAATATCATGGCGTTTAATGGACATTGGAAATCAGTTGACAAGGTGCCGTAAACTCATTAAAATTAATCAATAAAATTATTATTTGTGACACATGTTACCAGGGCCATACAAAAACATTTTACTGTTGTTTTCTAATTTACCTTCTAAATGTATTATTTCCCTTGTATGTACAAGTTTTTTGTGAATCCAAATTGGTTTTCAAAGAAATGTTTTAACTAAACTAACACTAATTAAAAAGGTTGTAGCGAGTGCACTTTTTATAATTGTTTTGAATGGGTAGGGTTTTAACTCTATGAATGCGCCATGCGAAGTAAAGAGAAGCATAGTTTATTCCCAACTGGCTGCGCTTATCCCTCGAATGAAACACGAAAAGTGGCCATTTCCATTGTGCGAGCGGTCTCCGGCGTGATGCTGCGAGAGTTATTCTCCCCTGAATGGAAGATGCAAACAAAAAAAGAAGAAAATAAACATTAAATAACGCTGTACGTTCAAAGACGGCGAAAAACGCGCACACAATTTTATACAAGATCGCTTGATTAAGTCCGTGACCGGAGTGCGGCGTGAAGCCTCAAAGAAAATTCCTCGTTAAATCTCTGAGCAGTAAAACATCTCATAATGCGTGCGCTCGATTGCAAAAATTTACCGATAGAATTTCCTGGTTTGATTTTCGATAAAATAAATTGCTTTTCCAATTTTAAAATACTCTTAAGCTCTTTCCTATTGTTCCTTATTTAATTTCAAAACTTGCTGTATTGACGTCGCGTGTCATGAAGGTTGTTATTCTGAGGAGAGTTCTTCCTGTTTCGTGAGAGGTAACTTAGAAAATAGAAAAACCAGTCCGATAGCGTAGCGCAATTCGAACACATTGTTCGCGGTATGAATGAACTGCTTGTAATATCAACCTTAAGACGGTTGCTGCCCTATCCATACACCATACTACGGACTATAACTGTTTACATGCTCTTAAGTTGGTTCCTGAAGTATATTGTCGAGACCTACGTCGGAATGTTTTTATTTTTTTAATTTACCTTTTAGATTGGAAAATATCGGCTGATTAACGTTGGAAAAATATGTTTTTTTTACTGTCATTTCAGAAAAAAAAAATCCGAGAAATATATATGTGTACATAAAAATAAAAATATACGGACATAGAATAAAACAAAAATACTAAAATGATTGAAAAAAATATTAAAATTTTACTACTTTTAAGGGTAGGGAACCGTTAGGGCCGGGAAGACGATTTCACTAGTTTGATTCGCAGTCGGCGTACAAAATTTTGCCTTGCTCAATGGCAAATAAATTATTTCTTTAAATGCCCCCCTACATTCACGACAGTATTAACAAAGCCGCAGATACACACGTCAGTAGAATTGGTAATGGATTTGTATCATAATGCGAGCATTAATTCGGATATTATTTTTGTAGCCGATGGGGTGTTTTCATCGAATTTATTTTTTAATAGACAATTCATAATAATTATACAAGAGGCTGCACGTTAAGAAGATTCACACGGACACAATGGCCCTTCACCTAAGAGGGGTTCGATGATACCCAAAGACTTTAAGGTTGCGAAAACTGAACCTGTTGCCGCAGGCGCGGGTGGGTTGCGGTCCACGGAGTAGCAAATCTCGCCGCCGATCGTGCAGCGCGGCTTGGACGCGGCGCTCACGTGCCTGTACGAGCAGTAGCTTATGCCAACCTGGTTGCCGTAGGTGCGGGCGGGCTGCGCAACTGAGCTGCGCATCTCCCCCCGATCATGCAGCGTGGCTCGGACGCGGCGCTCACGTGCCTGTACGAGCAGTAACTAATGCCAACCTCCCCTGGTTGCCGCAGGCGCGGGTGGGTTGCGGGCGACGGAGTTGCGCATCTCGCCGCCGATCGTGCAGCGCGGCTCGGACGCGGCGCTCACGTGCCTGTACGAGCAGTAACTAATGCCAACCTCCCCTGGTTGCCGCAGGCGCGGGTGGGTTGCGGGCGACGGAGTTGCGCATCTCGCCGCCGATCGTGCAGCGCGGCTCGGACGCGGCGCTCACGTGCCTGTACGAGCAGTAACTAATGCCAACCTCCCCTGGTTGCCGCAGGCGCGGGTGGGTTGCGGGCGACGGAGTTGCGCATCTCGCCGCCGATCGTGCAGCGCGGCTCGGACGCGGCGCTCACGTGCCTGTACGAGCAGTAACTAATGCCAACCTCCCCTGGTTGCCGCAGGCGCGGGTGGGTTGCGGGCGACGGAGTTGCGCATCTCGCCGCCGATCGTGCAGCGCGGCTCGGACGCGGCGCTCACGTGCCTGTACGAGCTACACGACGCGCCGCTTTACTCCGTCAAGTGGTACCGCGGTCGGCACGAGTTCTACAGATATTCACCCACGGAGGTTCCAGCTACTAAGATCTTCCCCTTTGCCGGGATTAATGTGGATGTAAGTGGTATTTTCACGATATTATATTTCTTTATTTAGTATTTGACCCTGGTTTTCATATGCCGAGACGCATAAATAATTTTAAGATACATCATAATTTTTGGTGAATATAGTATGCATTCTCTCAAGGCCCTTATGTTGCATCGGTCGAGGTGGACCGATGCAACATAAGGAAATTAACTGTCAAAATCCTATCCGTTTTTTTACCCTTAAGGCGGCCCATCCCGCTCATCTCCCCATACAAAAGTGGAAAGAAGATCACGCCCATATTTCTCGTCAGAGATCCAAAATTTTGCTCAAAATAGCTTTATTTGATCGAACTAGATGTCTGATGATCATTGACATTGTAAAATTGTGTTTGGTTTCTAAGTTATAAGATCCGAAAGTTCGAATTTTTCGCGCGTTTTATACAATAACTTTGGAGGCGGATTACGCTATGATAAAGTAAGGACATCCTAAAAAGATTAGTCATCTGACATAGGTTACTTAATCAAGATTTATAATATATTTGGTTTTTGTTAGATTTTGGACTACAGCGGTCGTGGTTTACTTTTAGCTATAAGTCGTTTTCTTACATTTTCACCGTCGCTGTACATAATGTTTTGAAAACTTACGGTTTTCCGGTGTGCAATGCCGTGCTTGGCCGACATGTTTCGCTTCCCACGACGGAAGCATCGTCAGGGCCACTTCGTTGCCCCGGAGTTACGTCTGACAGCCCGGCTCGTCAAACGGTAACTGGCGGGCGTCGGCTGCGAAGATTGTAGGTGTGGGTAGGTTCGGGCTGCCTCGTGGATGCGGGTAGGTTGTCAATTTGCTGCACCATAGACATATAGGACATTTTTCAAACCCATGCCTAAGATTGCTTCAATGCTGAGGTCAGTCAAGGACAAGATTCCACTCCAGTCTCCAGGTGTGTACAAGATTCCTTGTAGTTGCGGCAAGAGCTACATCGGGCAAACCAAGCGGAGTATCCAAACAAGGGTAACGGAGCATATCAAGGCGGTGAAGAATAATGAACGTTACAAGTCAGCCATATGCGAGCATGTCCTCGAGAGCGGGAGTAATCACTGGATTAGATTCGACCAAGTAACCACACTAGCAGCAGAAAAGTACTATATGCCACGCTCGGTTCGAGAATCCATTGAAATCTCCAGACATGCAAACTTCAACAGGGACAACAGTATCAGACTCTCGCCGTCTTGGACTCCTCTTCTTGCTCAGCATAGACCGAAGGGCACACACGTCACAGTGGCACCAGCTGACACCGTTAGCTATGTGTGCACGGAGCCCTATATGTCTATGGTACAGCAAATTGACAACCTACCCGCATCCACGAGGCAGCCCGAACCTACCCACACCTACAATCTTCGCAGCCGACGCCCGCCAGTTACCGTTTGACGAGCCGGGCTGTCAGACGTAACTCCGGGGCAACGAAGTGGCCCTGACGATGCTTCCGTCGTGGGAAGCGAAACATGTCGGCCAAGCACGGCATTGCACACCGGAAAACCGTAAGTTTTCAAAACATTAAGTCGTTTTGTAATTAAAATTTTCGTAAATCTTACCAAATCATACACTATGCACATTGTCTTGTTCGTGAACATTTAGTATCTTCCTCATCACGGAGCCTGTCTTATTCTTTGAAACATAGAAGGTCCCAGAGCGCGACAGAACGGTTTTGTACCGTGCCCGCGAATGAGTTAGTCCCGCCGGGTTGGGCCACCTTAGGGCGGCGCGCAAGACAAACCACTCGATAGACAACAACGAACGCGTGCGTGAATTTGCTGAATACCGATTTTTGGAAACCGCACTCAAAACTTAGCATGTTATGTCTTTACCGAAACATAAATCATACGGAATGGTTTGAAATTGGACAAATAGCAGAATCGGGCTTCTGCACGTTACCTCCTCTGAAATGCCGTGTCAATATTCGAGTGAAGCACCACAACATCGCCACTCCGCTCCCTAGATACTAATTGTACGCTAAGTGGGCAATTTGCCTCCGCGAAATCGGGTAAACCAGTAACTGGATATGCATGGCATATAAGTTCAACTCACCACATGGGAATTAAGTGCGATACTGGAATCTTCCTGATTTTGCACTTACATTGAACTAGATGAAAAACGCGGACAATTTTCATTGCCGATTCGACCATTTTATTTTCTATGCGATGGTGCCACACCGGGCGGGATTGGCCCTAACACCTAGTGATTAAGGAAGTGAACCTACAGTTTAACCTGGAATCTGAACCACGAACGACCAATCCCTTGAACGCCTCTTACGGGCATGTACGGCAATAAATGCAGTGGGACCATTTTGTTTTCGTGGCGGTTAATACAAACGGCTGTATTTTTTTATTATATTATTTCCGACAAATAAAACACCATACGATATTACAAACAATATGTGTGAATATGACTAGATTTTCTGACCTTGATATAACCTACAAGTTTTATTTCAAGAAGAACTACGAACGGCAGCGAATAGTTCTTATTCCGTGTGTCCCCGATCCTCTATAGCTAATTCAACTTCAGTGCTCGTCACAAAGCGAAACTTTTCTCTCTGAAACTGCTAACTATTCCTACTCACTGCAGCCCCGTAGATAAAGCATTTTCAGCAAAATTTCAGTAATCAGCGAAGTTGCTTCGGGCTCGCTTACGTTGTTTAAGAAATGAAGTTAGAACATTTTGAACGATGTGTTTAACTCGATTTTGTGAACCGTTAAAAGCTAAATTGACTGTGTGGGAAATTTGTAAAAGGTCAACTTTTCTGTCATTTGTTATGTAGTTTTGGACTGATGTGAGGAGGAATTATTTCCTAAATATTATATTAGAATATCATATAAACTTTCACCGCCTTTTTCAAACCTTTCGAGTTTAATTTTCGCCTAAGTCCGTCTGAAAGGCCCAGACTATATACATAAATGCAATTGATATTCATATTGCGATCATCAAAATGTATCATTACATTAAATATCATAATTGGTTTTGATGAATTCAATGAGTTGATGGTTTATGGAAAATTATAACGTTAAATATCTGATGCTCATAATCTGTTCTCAAACCTTTTTTATGAAATATATGAACATTTCTCTGAAACTCAATCATAATATAGCTTCAATTCCAACCCGAGGAAACACTTTCTGTCAAACCGTGTTGTGGAAGACTGGAACAAGCTGCCGGAAGAAGTCATAAGTGCTAGCTCAGTGAACACTTTTAAAAACAGTTGCACAATTATGAAAAAAAAACGATTCGTATTATGAACACTTAAAATAAAAAAACAATGTCCAATCAATCAGTGAAGTAGACGCATAAGCTTTCAGCTGCTAGTAGATAACAATAATATCATAATAATTTGGCTAAATTTAACAACACGAAGCACCAGAGACTTACAGTTTTATCTTTAAAAAATAGTTGGGTCGTCAGTATATGTATATATATATATATATTTTATTATCTACATTTTTTGTATGTAGTAGTTTTTAAATGTAATCAAATGTTGTTTTACTTACGTCCTTATCAAACTGAACGCAATCGGCTCTTATCAAGCAGTTAGGTGCTTTTACAAACGAAATTTTACAAACGAGAGGGCCACGCTATATCCAATTTCCATTTTCGTAACTACAAACAATACAGGGAATCCATTACCGAAGTGTTCCTATCTTGACAGCGGCAGATGCATGACCTACGCGAGAGGTGTTACCTCGCATAATGCCTGCTAATCGCAGTCTTAACACATAGGGTACACACGAGACCCTGTGTTATACCCTGTATTGTTATCACATTCTGTCCTCTAACAGGTGATATACAGACGGGTTTATCGGACGATCCAGTTGCTTTGTGATGAAAAATAATATATTTTCGTAGTATTTGTTGAGATTTGGTAGATGGAAAGACTTTTTTTTATGTGTTCAAAGACATGAAAAGGAAAACAGTAAAGTGTTATTAAGTTCAAGAAGCTTAGAAACCATCTTTTGACGTGGTGATTGTGATGGAAAATATAATAGCATAAGAATAAAATGTCGAACAAAAAGTAGTTGTTGCATCGACGTGATCTCGCTCGACGTGGTGGACTGACTGTGTTCGAACGGACTGGAAATTGGATATCTCATGAATCTGGGGGCCGATTCGGGTAAAAGTGAGTTCGAGTTCGGGGATTCGGGTTTTCACACCTATACCGCTAAACCAATTTTGATTAATTTCAGTAGAGATAGTATAGATCTTGGAGAAGGAAATAGGTTAAATTTCTGGCAAAAATAACTCGAAGTGTGGGAAATGCGGACTTAAAGTTTGGATTGGGAACTAGCAATTGTATTGTATTGTTTATTCATCATCCATAGACAGTACACTGCACTCGGATTTGTCATATTTTAGCATTGGCCAGTTCAGATAAACAAAACACAGCGAAGAAGAACTAGAAAGAAACTCCGCTGTTTTTTTGTGTCTGTAGTCTAAGTTTACAAAAGTGTTTGTCAATTATTTTAACAAAAACATAGGTAAAACACTAAATTCACATGAATACACAAAATTTACAATCCATGCAGTATGCAACAGTTCATGACAAATATCATTTTATTTGCAAAGACAATCCCCTCCAACTAATATGTTGCTAATTGGAGCAGGCCAGTCCCCACAAACAGCACCCGTTCACGAGCATCACGCCGGGCACAGCCATTACCTCTTTCAACCATATTTTAGGGAAAGAGATAACCCGAGCCAAGCGTCACCGTAAGCAAGGACCTTTAAGCGATACACTGCTCCAGTGGCAACACAACACTGTGAAACACTTGCACATTAAATTTGAATACTATACGTTTTGTCATAAACTACTACTGTCAGCTGATCACATAGTTACATATCCCTTGAAATGCTACCACCTATAGAAAATTAAGAGTATAATGGTTTGAGAGCAGCCCCATCAATAAAGTATTAATAGATTCCTGTATGATATTTTGACCAGCTCCAATTGGCAGCTCAAAACGACTTTGGCCCGAGCGGAGCCGGGTACCTCAGCTTGTGTACTATAAAACTACAGTCAATATATCTATGGGCACTTTGCAAGTAAATTTATGTTAGTATTTTTTCAAGGCAAATTGGTTTAAACGAGTTACTCCCGTTTCAATCACCTCCAGCTACGAAAATCCCATAGTTACTATTCGGTTACACCGTGTATATATGCAGTGGAACCGAAAGTTATTTATCGGATTTCAGGTAACTAGAGGTGGGGAAAATAGGGTTTAATGATACGTCCGAAGTGTTGGCTGGGCGGTGATGTGTGATTGCATATCTTCCCATTAGTCCTCACACGCTGCCCTCACTAATTAATCTTCACACATAGCCTGCAAGTACCTACCGTGTATAATAGGCCCTGAACTCGGGCACGTATGTATCTTCACTGATGTTTCATTTATTTGAGACTAGCTGAGGTATCCGGCTCCGCTCGGGTCAATGTCGTCTCGAACTGATTAAAGAAACTAGAACTGATGAATTTCCAATACAAACTTTCAACCACCTTTTACCCCCTTTAAGTTTTTAAATTTTTCCAGAAAAAGTTAACCTAATAGGCTACCACATGTCACTACTCAATATCCAAACTAAGATACTGCGTTTTTTTAAATACAGCTTAGAGCTGGTTTTTATTTTTATACAAGTATTGGTAATATAGTTTTTTCCTGGTTTATAAGAAAAAAATATCGAAGACTAGTCCGGAAAATTTATATTTGAATACTAGCTGGAGTAGCATTTCAGTAGGAGACCTATGCTTTACATCGCAGTGGCATAGCTTATACACATGTTCGTGTGAAAAGACCTGATCATTAATTAATGAATTATTAAATAATGAATTAACTTATTTATTTACACGGTATTACAAAAACATAACAGGAAGACAAGTTTTTAAGAATCAGACATGAATGGCTAATATAATCAGATGGCTAATAAGAACCAGAAATTATAGAAGCCGAATAAACCACATTTCCGAAGAAAATAGGTGCCCTGCTAGAACCTTTCCTATACCAGCACGGCTGCATTGAACACGGACATTTTATTATTACAGCATAAACCATAGTTTCATCCAATGCGGTGGTACTAACTAGGGCGGGCTTAACCCTACCACATAGCAGAGTAAGGGAATCTGCAGTTTCACATGCGTTCTAAACCATGGAACAGCTCGCATTCGTAAAGAAATTCACTTATCCAACTTAGAATGAGAAATAAACTGGTGCTAAATAAGCTGGCTAGGATTTGAATCCAGACCTCTCGCATGAAAAGCAAGTCCTCTAGCCCTTAAACCACGAGCTATGCGAAATTTAATTAAATAATTTACCTCTCAATAAAACTTGGTAATCATTAATTGATAACTGAATCATTTTCTGATAACTGAATCTCTTGTCGTTGATGTCAACTGTCATCTCTAAAATTATTGCTAAGACATTTCCTTAAATAAAGTGCATCAACTCCATACATTAATGAACTGGAACCTTTTCTTAAAACCGTCGAATGCGGCATCGAGCCCCACAGTAATGCTTGGTTAGATTTTCCCGTAAATCCGCCAAACATGGTCCATTAGCTGGGTTGCATTACTTATAGCTAACACAGAAACGTGATTAATCAAATGTTTCGGGTCTCGTTATAAATCAATTCATTGCGGAAATGCACGAGCTGGCAACTTGAATATCCGGCTCAGTGATACAAACCGCTACCATTTGGGACAATGTACGTATGTAAAGATATCCCACGTACATACTGGCAATATATTTTGGGGAGGTTATTTGCAGACGTCGTTTGGATATCTATCCGTGGAAGTATGTATGTACAATTGTTTGCATAATATGTGAATATTGGATCATGTCATCGCATTCTCTGCCTGACTCTACGTAAATTTACTAGCTATAGAATCCGGCTCCTCTTGGGTATAGTTCGGATTTAGTTATACGGGATGCAAACGACATAAGATCACAGGTCCGATATTTTTTTAAATACGTATACTATGTTCGATATTGAGCACATTTTTCATGTTTTTTTTGTTTTAAATCCGAAAACGCCTTCAAAAATATTTAAATTTAAAAAATATTTATGTTTTAAATGCGTATATCTCTCAAATTACTAGTCGGATTTGGAGGAGGTTTTAACTGTTTAAGACACTTCGATAACTCCATAAGCTTTATAAAATCTATCGGACCAACCCGGGCGTGCTAAGCCCTACTACCTAGTAGGAAAGGTGACCTACTGTTTTAGATGGATTCCGAACCATAAAGCAGCAGCTAGCATTCCTGACAAAATGCACATATTGAACTCGGAAAGAGAAAGAAAGTGGTGCATGTCAGCCTCAATGGCCCATTGGCGCGACACTTCGGCGATCGCTCTTCGAAGTAAAGCAACGCTGGGTCCGGTCTGGTCTTGGATGGGTGACCATTCGACCGTTGAGAGAGGCTGCCCGTGGTTCGGATTCCACTTTAAACTGTAGGTCCCCTTCCTTACTTACTAGGTGGTAGGGTTTATCCCGCCCGGGTTGGTACCATCGCATTGGATGACCGATGGTCGAAGCGGCAATGTTAATTGTCCATGTTTTCCATCCAGTTCAATGTAGCCGTGCAATATAAGGAAGGTCCTGGCATGGCACCTAGTTCCCATGTGGTGTGTTGGGCTAATACCATGACAGAATGTGTGGTATGAGCCATCCTTGTCCAGTCACATAAAAAAAAAGTCGGCGCGAGGATTTGAACCCAGACCTCAGGTACGCTAGGCATGTCCCCGCGCCACTACGCTACGTGCCGCTCAACGATGCCATTAATATGTGGCGATTAAGCTAATCAGGAGAAGGTGAAAGAGGCCCCATGACTTACAATTGTTTTTTTAATTAGAAAATTATAATGAGAACGAATACGTAACCATTTCTCGGCCTGGGATTTCTTCAGAAAACAACCCCTCGAGATAGACCAGTTTTGATGTTTGCGTTTCTCTTCGCGTTTTTCTCGAGAAGTGCTCGCTCGTTCGTGATAAAGACAGCCTAATAAACGGCTAATACTCCGTGAAATTTCGCCTCGGGCCGAGCATTACCGGAGCATACATTTTAATGAAGGCCATAAACAAAAAGAAATGAGCATATTTCGTTGTCTCCGAGGCAATTCCTTTGGTGCGCGGGTCGGCGGGCGCGGGAGAGGCGGTGCCTCAACCCTTCCAAGGCGCCCATGCAAAGTGCAAACACCCGAAGTCATCAATTTTACCTTGAAAAAAGGAATGGGTATATAGCACGCATTATTTATTCAGAAAGGGTTATTTCTACTCATTCGCTTCGAGTGCATTTGTGTCACATGATTTTTTCATGTAATGGATTGAATACCACGCTCCGATCTTCATTATTTAAAAAGATAATGAGGTGATCAGGTTCCATGCAATGGCTTGTGCCGGTTTCCTCAGTGAAAATATATATATTTTTATCATATTTTGCACATTTGCATCAACACTGCATTCCGGAAATAATGTTTTGCCACGCAAGAACCTTCCCTTTGTGAGCACGGCTACATTCAACTGTATGGAAAACACGGAAAATGTTTCATTGGAGCAGCGTAGTTGCTTACATACATTTATTTACAGAACCCTGCGAGTTCTTTAAAGAGATGACCAAAAAAGATAGGGATACCCAGTTGAAACAAAGTTCCTTTCCACTGAAAAAATATTTTCCACTGATCTGAAGTTTGAGACAGGGTCCGTTACTCAAACTGTTACTTACTTCACACTGCTTCTATTTTCAAAATAATAATGACAGCGCGCCAAATTTCGGTGAAACGTTAATTGGTTTCATTGTTTTTAAGTGTGCGACATTTTCGCAATGGATATTAATCGGACCAATGTGATTTTTTCGCATACAAATCGTTTTGCCGCTTGCTAAACAAATACGCATATACGAAAACAGTTGACGCGCGTACCACTTGTCTATACCGCAGTAATACACCTCACTGCACCTAAACATAGAAATACGTTTTTAAACACACAAACACATATACCATAGCAAAAGTGTCATTACGGTCAGTCTCACACTTTCTCGGCCTAGCTCTCATCCGTCCAATGTCTAGATAACTTCGTTCCAATTACTACTCAATTACATCATTTCATCTGCAGTAAACTAATGCAAAAGACCCATCCATTTTACAAAATCAACTTCAAATTTAACCTAATAATATCATTCACGCGAGTGAAGCCGCTGGCGGAACCAAGTGTTTGGATACGCAATAAATACAGTATTTATTACGGTTCCTATTGTATGCCCCTGGTTAACCCATGGAATGGAGTGGAGACGTGTAGTAGCAAGAAAAAGAATAATGAAACATACAAACATTGCCGTTATGCAATCGAGTATTTCTATTTTTTTTTGGGCACTCTTAAGTATGTCAATATGTTTTTATATAATTTTTGAGATGAACATTTTTAAAACCAAAATATGCAGAACTTTCCATGATTGATGTGGTGTATTGGGTCATCCATGTCACATTCAATCACGGTATCTTTATTCACGTGGTGTGATATAGTTAAAATTATTTTAATTCCGCTTTTAATTATATTTATTTTACTTTATTCATTCATGCACATTTATATGTACCAAAAAGTATCTCTTATAAATGAATCCAACGGGTTCTTCGGAGTATTTTTAAACTAATCATCACCAACCAAACCAAATCATCATTGTAATAAGTTCACGCGATGTGTAATTTTAACTGCAATTTAAAGAAGGATTTAATGAATGAATGAATTGAATGAATTATTGAATGAACCACTACTATGCCCTTATTAGACCGGGATGGATACGGTTTGAGAAGCACATGAAATCCGAAATGATTTTTTTCTCCTCAGAAATACATAATTTCATGTTAATATGCTTACATTAAGTTTGCAACATTTAGCGGGGCCCGGAAGATAGAAAAAAAAATTAAATGTATTAAAAAATATATATCTCCTAAACAAATATTTAGAAACGGTATTAAAAAAATTATATGTTAAGTCTTTTAAGGCGTAATGTAACTATGAACTTGCAACAATTTTGTAATTACGGAAATGTATTTAAAAAAATGTTTTTACTAAAAAAATCTATGCCGCGAACCTAACTTGCTATTGCCATATTTCTTTCTAGAATATGTAAAAGAAATTTAAATTCCTAAAAAACTATACAACGAACGATTTTATACGTATTTCGAATTGTTTGTTTAGCTTTTGTGTGAATGTAAAAATTATAAATGAAAAAAATGTGCTTCTAATATTTGCAACATTTTAAAAATTTCACAGAATATAGAGTTTCCGGTCAGTTTCCAATTAAAACAGAATTTTCATTGTTTGCTTTGCAGATATTATGAAAATAGTACAAAAAAAATATATTTACACAGTTCCGTAAATAACAAATCATTGCAAATTCACAGTAATATTACACCTAAAATTAGCTAATATATAACATTTTCATTAAATGACATTTCTAAATATTTGTTTAGGAGATATAATTTTTTTAACATATTTCATATTTTATTTCTATCTTCCGGACCCCCCATGCAAACTTAATGTACACAGGTCCACATGAAATACTACGTTTATGAGAAAAAATTTGATTTTCGGATTTAATGTTTTTCTAAGTGCTGATTTAAGGCTAAGGTTCCTGGAGTATATATCTAATGGGTGAGGTGGAAGAGATTGCCATAAGGCATCACCCATTGGATGAAGAAAAGTATGCAGCAGGTAGCTAACATTTATACTTTGTTTTTGCTATGTATGCTAAGGTAGATATATTTCTTCTTTTTTCTCCTTTTTTTTTCTCTTTTCAGAAATGTACTCAGTTGCAGGTGATGTATGCAGGCAATATGCATACAGGTGTCTGCAAGTTATAAATCTACTTGCTCGCAAGTTGGCAGACCTGCTGCTATTTTATTACTGTGATCCATTAAAGGGATCTTCACTTCATCCTCCATCGCAATCAATTCGCTGGCGCAGAATACGTTACAGGTTCGGGATATGATTTTAGATATCTGAAGCCCACCAAGTAGTTTATATTTTAGGCACTAAATTATTTGATTCAACCGGGGATAAAAAATCAAAAATATTTCTTCGGCTACGGATAGCACTTTCTATTCAGCGGGGCAATGCAGCAAGCGTTCTGGGACGTCTTCGGCAAAACTTAGAATTGCAATTAGATGTGATATTTGATATAGCTTAAATTTATTTTAATGGTTTAAGTAAATTTTTACCTAATAACTTTAAAAAAATGAGGTTATTTAATAGTATTATATTACATGTATTCTAAAAATAAAAACTGGCAATCAAGGAAAGGACAGAAGGAAAAGTGCCTTGTGGTCATTACTAGCGAGACCGCCGTCTCAGTACGGAAAAATGAAGCTGTTTGTGTACCGACACGTAGCAATAATGCAAATGGTCCCACTGCATTTATTCCCGTGTATGTTGTAGGAGAAGCCTAAGGGATACGCCTTCGCTTCGGAATCTACGTCTCCTTTCTTACGTAATATGGTAATGTTTAAAAATAGTCAGGAATACATGAGCATTAAAATTTATAATCAACTGAATAAAAAATTCACAGAAACCAGTAACATCCATTTATTTCAAAAGAAATTGAAAGAATACCTTGTAAATAAGCCATATTATAAATTAGACGAATTTTTCGAAAATAAGCCTTTTAGCTTTGACAAATAGGCATATTAAGTTTTAACATTACATGTTTTTTTTTCTATTGTTGACTGCATTTTTTTTTTTAATGTAATGATTTTATTTTAAATTATAATATGTTACCACTGTTTTATTTAATGTAATGAATGATTGTAATTTTATCAATATTTTACGTAGCAGAATTTTAATCGTGTAAAAAATATGTAAGGGTACAAATTTTATTTTTATTTTTTAAATCTTTGTTTTTATGTTGAATTGAATATCGCGGCCAGGTTTCCCGCTACGTCGGAAGGTGTCGCTGCCGGCTGCGGTGCCACCGGTGGTAGGATGTTCGCGTACTGTCCGGCGGGATGAGCCGTTTTTTTTTTTAAACGTTTTCGTCGAGATCACGTCGGGGTCACCACTTTGGCGTAAGTAAATTTCGACTCGCCAGTCCGGAGTGAAACGCGTGCGTTCTGGTAGAAGGGCGTATATTCACTAAATAATTCGGGCGCGCGTCGCAGCGCGCGTGGACTGAGGCGGGGGGAAACACCTATACACGTGTGTTTGTGCGGTATGCTTACAAAGCATGCCGCCACATTACTATGCTGTATGGCCAAAAAAGTAAATAAAGGATTTGATTGATTCGATTGATCGATTAATAGGCGGTGGGGTTAATCCCGCCCGGGTTGGTAAAATATTTTATTTGAGACATAACGAAGTTTCTAGAAAAGGTCAAGAATATGCAGCATAATAAAACAGTGAAATAACACAGTATGCTATTGGTATTATTCAAAATTAATTGTATGCATTCTTGTTAATTCAAAATTAATTGTATGGTTGGACGTGTTTAAGTCAAATATCAACCAGGCATATGTACACGTTTTTTTCACCTACAATTATCTTCTCTTGATGCACGCTATGCAAAAGAGTGTTGTTGTGGACTACGAGTCGCCCAGATTTAACATTTTATAACCTATATTTGTAGGAAGCTAAATATATTCGACGTACCATATCTTATTACCATGACAGAACTTGTGGTATGAGCCATCCATGTCCAGTCACATAAAAAAAAAAAAAAACTTATAGTACATTTCAGCTAAAATTTCATCCCTAACTTAAAGGGCACCAAAATATCGCATTGGAGTGAAAATTTAACGTTAAAAATGCAAGATATGTAGTGAGCGAAAAAATGTCCTTAATCGCAATTTATTCCTCAAGGCAACTGTCGTCTGTGCTTTCTGGCTCAAATCACAGCCCTTATGTCATCTACACCTATCTATATCAACATAATAGCAAGCCATCTCTCTTCGTCGTGTCAGCATCAAACCTCCATAAATTCCAACCCTTTATAAATAGACCAAGAGACGATTGTTTAATTTTATAAAAGCCTTAAAAAACTTAAATAAAAAAGAACTCTTCAAAGAACACTCAAGCTTTGGACCACCCATATGTCTGTTTGTCGTAGCAGATTCTATCTAAAATTTTAAGTATATATAGTTTAGTAATAAATATTTTTGACTTAACAATTTCTATTAATTCGAAGTCACTAAGAGGATCCAATTACCTGTGATAATTATTGGCCGTGTATAATTTCATAATAAGTGAGTAATTTTTGGATTTAAAAAAGGTTTCTTCCCGTATTTTTCTCTTTTGAAATTAAACCATGAATTTGTTATTTCATTCTATAGAAACCGAAACAACCGTTTAAATTTGTTAGTTACACAGAAAATGTTGATTCGGAAAATTACATTGTATACAATTGTATATATATTTTTAAGTTAAGCAGTACCACCAACGAAATGAAGAAACCTTGTATTCCCGAAGAAATGTCTCAACTCCCGGACTTGAGAATTGTCTCATTGCAATGTCACATACAAATTACGACCCAAACTTTACCAACATAAAGATAATATTGTAATGGCTGCCGTTTGAGGGCGAGCTTTTTTATCTGGGGCTACCTAATATGGTACTCAACCTAGGTATTTCCTTATCTCAGTAATTTAACGGGTGGTCATCAAAATTTGCATAATTTTAATATTATCTTGTGAATTTTTGGCACTTCGAAGGAAATGACAGTCAGTTTTACAGTAAAGATAACAAATGGCATCGTGTGTTGTGAAGTTAAGCTAATAGCTAACTGGCGGAATTTCCATGCGATAAATGGGGCACACTTTAAAAGTTGGGAGCATATTTATCTTTTACAAATGTTGTATCTTAATTTTTTTATTTCATAACCCAACATTTAATACTTCATTATATTTAGATGCCGACGCGATAGTTTTAATTTTATTCAAGTTGTATACAAAATCACCTTTTGGAACTTCAAATTGTATTTCCCTCATTTGTAAGTTTTAACACTTTCCAGTTTTTCCGATCTCTGTGTCCGCATTATCAATCAATATTTTTTCTATATTTCATACCAGTCTAAGATAACCTAATCTAACTTCACCCAAACAAATCTTAACAAGACATGATAGATAATACTATGCTTAAATTAGTCTCAATGACTAGGGTTGACTATTTTAGTAAGACTTTATGTAGGTCCAAAGTTTATGTGTATTTTATTTGATTAACCGGAAAGCTGTTGCTGTGAAGACAGACACGTTAAACTCAATTTCATTGAAAAAAACCGTGATAATATTGTGTGTGTACACCATCTGCGTATAAGCAGAGGTATATTTATGGTGGTGGGTCGAGGTTGCTTTGAAGTGTTTAAATGACTGGCTAGACAGCTGCTGAGAAGAGCGAGCCCCGATATACTTCCAGTAGTGCCAGCCATGTCGCGTCGCACTTTTCACCCACCCGACACCAACACGGACTTTCTCTATATCTTCATGGTAATCTTGGGATGCTCCTAAATAGCCAGACTAGCTTCTGACAAACTGTCAGAATTAAATTGGTGATCAAAAAATAAAGCAAACGATGTTTGTAACAAAATGTGGGACCGCCAGGGTGTCACGTAGTAATATTTTATGGGAGAAAGATTATGTCACCACAGGATAAATAATATGACGACTTAGTTTCGGTCGATGATCGAGCACTGTGTATGAACTTTTCTAACGTGAGTGTTATGATGTAAATATTTACCGTTGATCAAAAGGAATTAATTGAGTTCACGATAAACAAAATAGAGTGCAAAAGTTTTGACAATCTTTGGCGAGGCGAAAGTTGCTTGATTTATTTCATGCGGCGTGCGAGCGCGCTTCGGCAGGGGTGGCAAATCACAACACACAGGAAACACTCGGTAGAAAGCTCTAATAATATGAACAAGTTTGAAAAATGTTACGGCTTTTCACGCGGCAGGTAGAGATATTCTCCGACGTTTCGAGCTAATCATTCAGCCCGTTGTCAAGGAGGCATCCGCCGCGCTCGTGCGCAGCAGACGACTGCGAACTGACAACGTCGGAGAATATCTCTACCTGCCGCGTGAAAACCCGTAACATTTTTCAAACATGCCTAACGACCGCGGTAACCTCAAAAGTATCATAATATGAACAAGTGGCTCTCTGAGCTGTAAACCTCGCGAGTCTGTCTTTGTGTAGCTTAAAACTGAGCAAATGTTAGCCACGCACATCAAAACAAAATCCTGTTCAATGAATTATCAAACCTGCTCGCAAATTAAATGAGCCCTGGAGAGGAGAACGGTTGGACAGACATACGAAAGCATTTTTACCCAAGCTGAAATGGAGACACGCTTGCGCTCCGAGCTTGTTCGGTTAAAAACGTTTTTTTTATTTGATATGTCGTTGCATCGAGCATTACCGTATTAAAATTACCGTTATCTCGTTAATTTGAGGTTTCACAGTGACATCTATATTAAAACAATGCATTTAGAATGTTAAATCAATTTGAAAAATTAGTCTGTCCCAATGACTGAAACAGGATTAGAAACTGTTATGACCGCCAACATATCCAGACAATTATTTATTGTTTATTCATGATCCATATGCAGCACACTGCACTCAGGATTGTTAAATTGAATGAGCAGCGAAGAAGACCTGGCAAGGAATTCGCTGGGTTTTTTTACACATAGCCTTTTTTTTATGTGACTGGACATGATGGCTAATACCACACCTTCTGTCATGGTATTAGCCCAACACACCACATGGGAACTAGGTGCCATGCCAGGACCTTCCTTATATTGCTCGGCTACATTGAACTGGATGGAAAACACGGACAATTTTCATTGCCGCTCCGATTCGAATTTTAATTCCTTGTAACATTCATAGTAATATTTGTACATGATAATAGGAGAAAAAAGACACTAAAATCAACAAGTAATATGTTCATGAAACAGTTCAGGTTCAACATAATGCGAGTTAATGAAACATTTGAATTTATTTTCTCATTTCATATCTGACATGTTGCCAATTTGAGCAAGTCAGTCCTCAACAATCAGCACCCGTTCATGAGTATCACGCCTCTCGATTATTTTGTCACCAGTGTCGATTTTTGGTATCAAACATCAGTGAGCTCGGATTGACCATGACGTTTCGCATACATTTAATACAGTAATTACTTTGATATCTCAATCATTGGCGTTAAAATACCTAAGCGTAGAATGAATACGTGAAATCATCATCATATGGCGGTGGGTGGGCTTTTAGAAAATAATCGAGCCATTATTTGGAATGTAATCTAAAAGTCTAAGGTTCGAATATTCGTTCATATGAATGTCCAAATTAAAAAAATGCCTGATTTTTTTCAAAATCTGATTACAATGAAGCATCGTCATTAGATGTCGTTGTAAAATATCAGATGTTCGTTAAGTATTCGTTAAAATTGTGCAAAACCGAAGATAATTTACCAAATAACAGTCTTGGCATTGAACTATTCTTTTCAAATACAAACACCCTCTCTAGTTATAAGAAAAACAACTTCAACGATTATCATAAACGATGTGAGCAATCAAATTTAATATTAATTTAATGCAAACTTAACGTTTTTCCAACCTATTCGTTCCCCAATCCTTGTTAATAACTTCCCCGGATATTTTTCAATCACAGGAAGCAAATATCACGCAGTTCATTTTATATTTCCCGCTGCAGGTAATTGGAAAAGTTCGCACACATTTGGCACCCCTGTACCTTCATCTCTGCTCGAACGCGTCTTAGCTATATTTGCAATACATTTTCTCCCCGATCGTCTGTAGCGAGTTGTTTACCGTAAAGACTCAACTGCCACCGCACGTAGCCCCAATAATTGTGTGTCTTCATATATCATGTCTCCTTCGAAGCTAGTCTATGGGCAGAGACAACGGAGCAAAAACTTCCTCTATCTATTTTTCGGCTGTCGGCGGCAGACTCGCGCTCGCTTGGGCGGCAGACTTGCGCTCTCTAGGGCGGGCGGGCGGCATTTATAGAATTGGCCTTGGCTGTGGCACTTTGTCAGTTTCCATTTTCATGTCTATCTATTTAAACTTCTGGTAGTCAAACTATACTAAGGGAATAGTCCCTTCTCGATCCTCAGATAGTTCTTTTCGGACTGATAGCACAAATTCAAGTTTTTAAAAAGACCGATAGATTGCAAAGGAATTATATTTTCTGTCACAATTATCTGACTTTAATTTTACTAATAAACACATGGACTTACTATGTCGAATGGATAACCAGAAGCAAAAATAAATCCGTCGAATAGTTATCCGACTGTTGAAAAATCAGCCCAAGTCATGTTACAATCTGATTAATCCGCTGATTCGATTAACTCAGTGAAGCAGTACTCGCAAAGAAACATTTACAGGTTATTTTTTTTTTGCATCCACATTTATTTAGTCTGTAACACGATAATGAATAAATACTATTGCCAAACTGAATATTTCGGTGGAACAGCCTGAGGTAAAAGCCAAATCTACAAAGTAATAACAAGAGAGAGCAATGAACTTCTCAGCGATCATCAATACGGCTTCCGTCCGAATTGATCTGCTGGGGATCTCCTAGTATACGTCTCACATGAGATGGGCGATGCGCTCGAAAATCATGGCGAAGGTACGGCTCGTAGCCTAGTGGCGCGGGGACTGGCCTAGCGTACCAGAGGCCCGGGTTCGATACCAACTTGCACCACTGTCTTTCTCTTTCAGAGTTCGATAAGTGCATTTCGTCACGAATGCGAGCTTCTCCATGGTTCGGAATCCATGTAAAACTGTAGGTCCCCTTCCCCTACTAGGTGGTAGGGTTTAAGCCCGCCCGGGTTGGTACCATCGCATTGGATGAAAAGATGGTCGAGGCGGCAATGAAAAATTGTCCGTGTTTTCCATCCAGTTCAATGTAGCCGTGCCTCATAAAGGGAAGGTCCTGGCATGGCACCTAATTCCTTCGGGAATGTGGTGTATTGGGCTAATATCATAACGGTAGTTGTGTGGTATTAGCCATCGCATAAAAAAAAAATGGCTATCGTCCTGGATATCGCTAAAGCATTTGACCGGGTCTGGCATAAGGCACTGCTTTCCAAGCTGCCCTCTTATGCTGACGAGGGCTGAAGTGGATGACGATAGACGGCGCCTCGTTGCTAGACTCGAAGAGACCCTGGAAAAAGTTTCCGGGTGGGGCCTCCAGAACCTCGTCGAGTTTAACGCGAGCAAGACGCAGGCGTGCGTGTTCAGTGCGAAGCGAGCTCCGTTCAGTGCGGCTCCGACCTTCCAGGGAGCAACTCTACATATTGACGACCACATAGGGATCCTTGGTGTTGACCTGACGCATGACCTTAATTTCGGATGCCATATCGAGGATAAAGCCAAGCTCGCCTCAAATAAGCTGGGAGTCCTCAACAGGGTGCGTCAGTACTTCACGCCTGACCAAAAACTGCTTCTTTACAAGGCGCAGATAAGGTCTTGCGTGGAGTACTGTTCGCACTTGTGGGACGGCTCAGCTAAGCACCTGCTTGGCTCCCTGGACTCGATACAGCGTCGGGCCGTGCGTCTCGTTGACGACCCCGAGGTATCCCTAAATTTGGAGACCCTTCAACTCAGAAGGGATGTAGGGTCTCTCTCTGTCTTCTATCGTCTTTACCATGGAGAATGCTCGTCGGATCTGCATAACGCTGTTCCTCCGTCCCCTTTCTACCTTCGGTCAACGCGGGACAGGGAGAAAATGCACAAATTTACAGTCGAAATTCCAAAAATAAGAACTCACCGATCCTCTAGATCCTTTATCTATAGGGTCGGTAAACAATGGAATGAACTCCCTTTCGAGGTATTTCCCCCAAATTACGACCTGGGGTCCTTCAAACGTGGTGTGAAGAAGCACCTGGCCGGCCGGCATGGTTTTCGCAGCCCCCCTGAATGTTCGAAAACCCATGGGCGTCGTCGGGCACCTTTAGGTCCTGGCGTACGCCATATGCCGCGCTTAACATAAAAAAAAAAACAAAGAACAACGTGATCATTCTAATAATCGATTTTACTTAACCTAATAAGTTTGTAGTATAATAAATAAACATATAATTATTGTTTAAGTGTTTTAAAGGGAGTAGTTTGAAGCGTTGGTTTTCCATTCGAGTAAGGTTTTCAGATTAGGAGATATATTTAATTGAAATAATAAATTATATAAATGTTCTGCGCGGGCCATTTCTGGCTTTGCCAAAAATTTCAACTTCGATTAGCAAATTATCTGTTAGGTTAGGTTAGGTTAGGTTAGGTTAGGTTCAGTTAGGTTAGGTAGGTATAGAAATATATGCAATCCAATTGCTGTCATCCAGATTATTGAGACTGAACTTTTGAACCCTCCGTGCTATTACATCAATATATACTGAAAGTCGTTGAAAGGATACCGGGTATATGGAATAAGTTCCGCGGTACACGGTGTATGGCGTACCCTATGGATGTAGGGTCAACAGAATTGGTTGGTGCTCTTAGGAGAATACGGAAAGCTTTTGGATTGATTTCCTGCAAATCGCGCATTCAAAATGGAACCTTTTACCATAATTAATATACTATTTCAATATGAAATAAATACTACATGCTACAAACAAATAAAAAAAAAACTTTTTGAATAATTTCTCTCTTGTCACAGTTCTAAAAACATAGTAATAAAATTTTCTTGTAACCAAGACTACACATAGGCCCGACCGGGGAATATCTGTTTTCTGACTCGCCTCGCGAAAAACCGATTACTCATCTTTTCGTTAGCTGAGACAGTTCTAGTGAACAATATGCGTTTCCCCTCTCACCTCAACCGACATTTAGCTATTCTTTTATTTTCATATACATGTACCGAATACATACGAATATTTAAAAAGATTCGCACAGAGATTTATTTCCGTAATAATTACAGCTTTCTACCAATAACTGTTTAAGTAGTGCAAAAACTTAAGTGGCGTAAGTATACAGCTGAATTTTTCCAGTTTGCCGTCATGGTTAAATACGAAACTATAAGAACTAGCGACGAACAGTCAAAGGAGTCACCAATCTTTCCAATGTTTTTTTTCTCTCGAATAAGCGCGTTGTTTGTGTTGTTCGAACGATAGAACCGGGAATTAATTGTTCTTCTAGAAACCTATTTCCGATTCTGTGATTTGAACTGTAAACCGAAGTAATGTGTACGCTCATATTAACATTGGCTCGTCCAATATAAATAACGTCGGTAAAGCAGCGTGCTCCACGCTCGGACAGCAAATTTATGCTGACTGATGGCGCAGCAGAAGTAAATTGCCCATTAGGTAGCTTTTAAAAATGTTTATTCTTGTACCAGAATGCGTTCCTCACGGCTTTACATGGCTCACATGTCATTCAGGACACTATGATTCATCCATATGGGAGCAATTTTCAGGGAAATGTTTTCATTTGTATCGCTTTTCACGAAACATTAAGTCGATTTTTTTTACATTTAAAAATATGTCAAGGGCAACCGGAAATACTGCTGATTATAATTATATTATGTTCAAGAAGATGCCCGCGGCTTCGCCCGCGTTAAGGCTCGACTAAATCAGTATGTTCAACCCAGGATTCGCCCGTGGCCAAACCCACTGGCAACCCCTTAGACTAGTAAGCTTTTTGGTAAATTTCTTTTGGAATTTAATTGGAATAATTACGCGAAATTGGGATACGAAACGGCCTCAAAATCGGATTGGTGGTGCTCATGTTTTAAGCAGATGGACTGATAGATAAGTAGACACACAGACGTTTAGAGTTATAACATAACATCTACATGTGTATCAAACATTATGGCCGCTGTGAAGTTGGCGCTTTTTACTGCGCAGAACATAAATGAAAGGTCAGCCGTGCGGCAGACCGGCCAAAAGTTTGGCCCGAGCTGTAAACGCGTGAAACGCTGGTCTCACCACATTATCCAAAGAACTATGTATGTATTTGCAGGCAATCTGTTAACGTGGGCCTTAATCACCAGAGTCTTCATCACGAGCAACCATATCTCGAGCTGAAGGTCTCCGACCCAGTATAACGCCAAACCAGGGACACATTAAGGTTGCTTGCTACAAATTAAATACATAAGTGTACAAAGTGTACACACCTAAGGTACCGTAGGTCCTTCTATACTAGTATACTAGGTTTTTAGAAATCTTAAACTCGCAGAGACTAATTAGATAATATTTCCGTAGCGATGAATTCAACGAGAAATGTGAGGGAAAAAAGAAGAAAATTTAGTTCAAAACGACTTTTGAATGAAAAATATCACTTTTAAGCTGACGTGATATAACGATGATTTTAAATACGTTAGTAACTATGTTTTTTTTACATCAACATTAGGAAATATAACTCTTGAAAATCAGAAACAATCAGTCTAAAATGGTGACAAAATCTCGCTGTTAAAATAAAAATGTTTTGATGGAAACTTGCTTGTACTTAGTCAATCAGACAGTCAGCGTGTTTGCGTCCATTGCTGGACATACTCTTCTCCAATTTTTTTTGAGTCCTCCCGGCCCTCATCGGTACGGGCCCACTGTTTGCCGCCGACATACTTGATGTCGTTTTCCTGTCCACGGCCGCCATTATAGGACACAGTTACTCCAACGGTCGTCGTCTCTTCGGCTGATGTGACCAGCCCATTGTCACTTGAGTTTAGCCACCCGGTGTTCAATATCGACTGCTCTGGTACGTCGGCGGATTTCCTCGTTACGCACCATATCCCGTAGCGATATTCCCATCATGCCTCGCTCCATTGCTCGCTGGGCAACTTTTAACTTTTGAACAACTGCGACCGTCAGAGTCCACGTTTCACAGCCGTACGTCATAACCGGGAGTTACTTAAGTAACTACAGATATATAGTTGTAGTACCCCATATTCTTATAATTAACCTTAGAGCGCCAATCAATTGACACCCAACAATGATTTTCGAACAATTTATGTCTAACCTGTGTCTTGATCAATTAATTTCTAAATAACGGCGAGTGGGTTAGGGGCAGTTTTATGGGGCCCTAACGTCCAGGCGTGACCCTGTCCCAAGACTATACGAATAACGACATCAGGTAAATCCCAGCCCAACACATATTGACCGTGGCAGCGCTAAGCCATAATAAAACCTTCGCTATTCCAATTACTTACCGCATTTTATGTGACTAAAATAATTTACTAAGTGTACGTTATTTTCCACGATATATCAGTTATCTTATTATTTCTAAGGTGGTTGTATAATATCACATGTCGTGTGATGGTTGGAGCCCATGTGAAGGACGATCATTTTTTATTTGTGTTTCGATATTCTTCTTTTCTCAGATAACTGGAAATGGATGTCTACGTGATGGATAAATACCAGACGTACTGCTATCTAAGTATAACACATCTCACCAGGTGGCATACCATGACTGGGTGTAAAACAAGGACAATTTTCTTTGCCGTCCTTTTATTCAGTGTGATGTAGTAACAACCCCGGCGGAATAAACCCTACCCCCTAGTAGTAGCAAGTAATTAAGTATTTTTACATGTAATCTGAGCCACGAACGCCAAATCCCTCATTCGGTTCTTAGAACATGCACAGGAAAAAATGCAGTGTGACTGATTGTATTATTTTTAAGTACCGGAATACACATAACACTAATGCATGTTTAAGTTCTACCACCTCTAAAATAGGGAAGTAAACTTTTTCTAAGTATAATAAAATTTTTTAAATACTTACTAAAAATAAATACTTTATGAATATACTGCAAAGCTGAATCCGAACTAGCAAAACATACCATTCATGTGTATTGCATCTCTCAATTTCGTCACATGCTAAATACCCACATAAAACATTGTTCAAGATATAACTTTTTACCTGCATTGCGGACATTGACTGCAAAGATTGAACCTTGGAAATGGTATTTGAAATAATGGAATGGAAATTTATTTTAAGCGTTAAGCGTCAAACATAATTGAAAAGGAATCAGAATACATCTGCATATTCAATCCTTGCTACACTATATATTAGTATCTAACTTGACTAGGGCTTTATACACCTGACATAGTTTAAGTTGACTTTTACACCAGAGAATACTTGTAATATTATAAATTACATTAATTTATATTATTGCAATACCAATTTTGTTAGTTGTGATAAATTTAAACTGAAGGTTGCAGTTTCTATTGTTCTTTGTTCTTTGTCCTAATATGTTCTATCAAGGAATTGTTTGGCAGTAGCATTTAGATCTAAGTGTGTATTTCATAATTGTGGATGGAAAAATATGTTATGTAAAACCGTGAAGTTTCTTTGCGGGTTCTTCTTTACTGGATTGATCGAATCCGCGGATCTTTGTGACGTAACTTAGTGTAGTTTGACTACAATAAATTAAATGAAAAACTAAGGCTGTATTGCACCACCTCTGGTTATGGTTAATGTAATTGTTAAATATTGTCTGTCGTCTTTCTGCTTGTGTCTTAAATTGTCGATTTCACGTGACAAAGAACCAGAACACGTCTGCATATTCTATCCTTGCTACACTAAATCTTGACCGATGTCGACTCTAAGCCATAGGGTACCGTTTACGAGTCGCCGAACGACAGTCGCTCGCGAGAATTTATTCAATTCAATGAATTCGTCGACCCCTGGCTTAACTGTTGGTGACATCGGACAATCTGAGGCCGGAGCGTTTGATAAGTAGTTCCGTTTTTTATAGGGGTGTTTCGAGGAAGAGGAGGGTAAAATTAAAGCCAAGCCAAACCAAATCTAAGGTCTGTGGTTCAAGCCACAATAAGGGCACATTTTGCTTTGGTTGTTATCGTTTATTCATTAAAAAGGAGGGTTTCCTTATGGTTTGAAAACCATGCAATAACTTACGTTCCCTTTCCTTCTTTCAAAATTATCTGTCCCGGTAAGCCAACGTAAATATGTTTAAAGCAGAATTCGAACCTACGTGACCTTTGATGATTCCAAAGGTCGCGCGAAGGATGTATCCAGACCTTAAATGTTTCTATTTTTTTTCAATATCTGATTACAATGCTTCAATTTAAATGTCGTTTTAAAGTCTCAAAAAACCCAATTTTCATTGTCGTTTCTTGTTGAAAAGTTGTTTCTTTAGGGGCGGGCAACGGGTTTTACTTGCCGCCTTCTGTGGGTAGGCGGCAAGAAAAGTTTACTAAAGTAATCATCTCAACAATAATTTAATTAAAAATTAACATATCAGCTTTTTTTATATTTTGAGCTTGATAATACTACTGTCCAAAGTGTCAGCTCCTTGTGGATATGTGGGTTGCTTGATGTAGCACTTAATTCGGCTGCATCCCCGTTGGTTGTTTGTCTACCATTTAACTTCACTTTTTACACTTCACTTCACTCCTAACTTAGCCAGTGGTTCACCATGATGTCTCCGAATCCAATGGAGGAGCTCCGGAAGCTGGAGGAAGTCTTTAAGGAGGGCTTGAGCACCCTCGGTGCTCGCCTCGACTCCTCGGTGTCGGCAGCTAAGCCTGCTGATACCCCTTCGTCATCAGTGCAGAGTGACGTCGCCCAGATCCGTCAGGACTTCGAGCAGTTTCGGACGCTGATGTGGGGCGCTCTCGGCCTAGTGCGGCGACAGCTAACCTCTCTCAGCGAGCAGATTGACGTCCTGGAAACAAAAAGCAGGAAAAAGGTGCTGTTATTTCATGGTGTGAAGGAGGAAGTTTCTGATGTGAAAGAAGCTATATTGGGCACAATAAATAAACTGGAATTACCTGGAGTCTCGGCGGAAGATGTACGTCTGTGTCATCGGCTGGGTCGTGTGCCAGCAACCGAAGGTCGGAGTCGTCCCGTATTGGTGCGGTTCGCCCGATTAGAGACACGGTCGCTCATCTGGTCGAAGAAGACCCTGTTGAAAGGCACTGGTGTTTCAGTGTCGGAGTTCCTGACGCCAGTGCGGCAGAAAATATTTGCCGAGTCTCGCAGGATCTTTGGCGTCTCTAAATGCTGGACGCAGGATGCCAGAATATACGTCTTGCTACCGGACGGCACTAGGCACATGGTTGGAGGCGAGGAGCAGCTTCGAGCGCTTTCGGTGCGTATGCAGACTGATGCTGCTCAAGATGCGAAGTCTACGTCTTCAGCCGGCACATCCGCAGCCAGACCTGCCAGCAGCGACTTTGGTGGCGCCTCGCGCGAGCTTCGCAATAGGGCCCCGGCGAAGGGCCTTAAACCGAAGGCTAAGTAACTGCGCCGTCTTCGAAGTGCAAACATTCGTGTACTTATTTTGTGATTTCAATTCACTAATATTACTGATAGCCAATGAACGAACATATAATTTTCTGTACTCTGTGCTTTAGTTACTTTGACATGTTTACTTATGCTGCTTTTTTTAAGGTAGAATGAAAATTTATTTGATAAAATGATAAGAAACTAAAAATTAAAATCATAATCACAAATTAAAATATTCTTCCATGGGGACCGATGACATTGTCCCCATAACGGAGGCAGCGTTTCCCCGCTGTATCGCCTGGCTTATGCGCTGCTTAAAGAACGCTCCTGCTCGAAGGTCGCCCGAAGCTTCTATCAAAAGTTTTTCGATGTCGGTAGAAAGCGCGACTGCGTCCTCGCTCCAAGGGCCAAGTGTCTCAACCGCAAAGACCGAAAGTTCATAGTTCGCCGAGCAATTACTATACTTGCGATGTTTATGACTTTCGGCCTTTGCGGCCGCAAAACCTGCCTCTCTACTCGAGCCCTGTATGTGGCTCGGAGCGAGGGTGTCCACGCAGGTCGCGTCCCAAATGAGGGCCTTGCCTTGCTTCCACGGCAGGAGACTCATTCCGTCGGGCCTCTTACCGTCGTCCCTAAAGATTCCCGGCGGTTCCAGGATACTGGGGATATTGACCGATGCCAAGGAGCGCTTCAAAATTTGATTGAGGGCTGTGTGCCGGGAAAACCTGCCCGCACTCCTTTGGCACGATAAGCCGTGGTGGCCAGTCGCCTCTACGGCGGCGCCACACACACATGTGTGGGGCTCGCATATATTGGCTCCGAAGCGAAGGCAAAAGGCTATACGGAATGAGTTATTGTCAAAGAGTGTGCCAAGATGGGCAGATGGATAAGCTTCCATCCAGGCACCGGACTCCCGTTTTGAAGCAGCAAGTATGCGGGCGCGGTCAGTATCACTACCTTCGAGCAGGAGAGTATTTAATGATTTTTTTATTAGGGGCCTATCCCAGCTCTTTTGAACTTTGACGGATGCCGGCGTTTGTTCATCTGGACACAACAACGTCCATGCCTCAATCGCCTCACCCATGTACATGGTCTCGTTGTCACAGAGTGACGGAGAAAGAATACTACCGACGAGATCAGATGTGCAGTGGGTTGAGGATATGAAGGCTGGCAGCGCCACGTCTCCAACTAAACGAATGCCGGCCCCGCCACACTTAATTGGGAGTGATATTTGGTCCCAGGCAGGTTCCTGCAGCCTCGTGTTTAGCAAAGTATTGACACACTGTTTTAAACTGCTATCTAAACGCATAATGCTACCTGAAAACTTATAAATTGGGCTCGTTCTTAAAAAATAGGTAAGTTTGGGAATATAAAAACAATATCTCAAAAGGAAGATAGCCATATGCATGTTAATATTTTTAAGGCGTTCGGTATACAGATCTATAACAACAGATTTTGCCTCTACTAGACTCTCAAATCCCTCCTCTAATAGGGGTGCTCCCAGTAAATATAGCTCGCTTTTTTTCAGAACGGTAATTTTTGGTGTGGCGTTTTGCAGATTAAGGAGAATTTCTTCTTTTTGATTATTTGAGACTTTATCTAAAAAATACACTTCGCACTTGCTCGCGTTAAGTGTTAGGCCGATTTCTTGAAATTTTGAGATAATGGAGTTTACATCTTCAATGACTGTATTGGCCTTTCCGCATAGCACGCCATCGTCTAGGTACCATAAATTAAGTTCCGAGTTCAATTTTTTTATTATCGGTTGGATACATAGACTGAACAGGGCAGGGCCTAGCGGGTCCCCTTGCTGACATCCTACGGAGGATAAAATTGTGTCGTGTTTATTATAGAACAGGAACGAAGGGCTCGAGTAACATTGCCAAAGATACGGGTATACTTGTGGAATATGTTCTTTGACCTCTTTCAACATAACGTCGCGGTCAACGGAGTTGAAAGCATTTTTTACGTCTATTTTTATCATGATTTCAGCTAGGGGACTGTTTTGTATGTAGGTTCGCGCTGCATGCACCGCTGCTTCACACCCAGATTTTGAGCCAAAACCTAACTGGGTTGGCCTAAATTTTAAGCCAAGAATGTTTTGCAAATGTTTGCAGGCTATTTTAGATACGAGGCGGCGTATAGTGCAGCCTACCGCTATTGGTCTGATTCCTCCGTCTTTCTTATTAAATGCACACAAGGAGCCTCCGTAAATGAAGGCCGTAAAGTTGTTTGTGACTTTACCGGCTAACATCAGGTTTATGAGGTTCGATAGTGCCTTAAGAAGATTTTTTGATTCTATACCATTTGTGGAGTTAAGTAAGTCTTTTAGGTGTTGGGGTCTCAGACCATCGATACCTGCTGCGGAGCCATTTGGAAATGACATGACTGCGTTTAAAATAGTTGTCTGTGATGCCTTGCCATGGGGTTCATCGTCGTTTGGTGCTGGTGGGTAGATCATGGGGCGGGAAGGAGGCGGATGCTTCTCTCGCAGAGTCCGAAAGGTATCCTCTGAGTCGTCCGCGAATGTGTCTTCGGAAGATAGTAGTCGCACTGCGCCGCGGATGTCTCCATCGGATAATTTAGCCTCTGCTTTGTCATAGATAGAGTAGTGCTTTTTATAATTGTTTTCCGGGGAGGGCCAACTGGGGGTACAGCTGTAGTTTTTTAAGTTTTGCTTGATTTTCGAAGAAAGCGAGGCCTTTCCCATATTCTTTGGCGAGACATGGAGGGCATTGTAGGGGAAAAGGAATAATTCTTCCCAGGCTTCAAACGTGTTTACCTCTGCGGTGCGGTTTATCAGTTCGGTGAGTTTCTGTGCTACCGGAATCCTAGCGCTGCGGGGTATTCGACGGATGATAGCGACCGTAGATTTTAACTGTCTGATTCGTTCGGTGAGTTTTTCTTTAGGATTTGATGGATCGGAAGTGGTCGCGGCTGGTGAAGAGGCACTATTGGCTGGTGCTAATGCTGAGGGAGTGGCTTGATGTTGTGCTGACGGTAATGGGTTTCTTGGGTGACATCGTGTAGTGTGTATTTTGAGCCCTTTAATTCCTTTACAAAACTTTGGGTTTGCGCAGAGATTGCACCGCACGTAGTCCGTCGGCAGAGACATCTCGGGTGTTACATTTTATTAGCCCAGGGCTGGGTACTCACTGTTTATAATAATCGAAAACCAATAATATATTTTTCCAAAAAAAATTCTGACTTTTCGCTGTCAGCGTCAGATTTGCGTGCTTTGTTTCAATATATTGTTTCCGCATGGAAAGGCAAAGGCCTTCGCTATACAGCCTTCTCGTACGTATTCATATTCTTTATGTATGTTTCCGCTTTTGTGTTTCTTGGGCTGTTCGATTTACGCTATATTCACTTACAAAATAATCCGTGTATGAAAGATGTGTCTCTACTAAATATACTGAAAGAACTGTGTTTGTCACATAAATTACCGAATT
Source organism: Incurvaria masculella (assembly GCA_946894095.1). Lineage (NCBI taxonomy): Eukaryota > Metazoa > Arthropoda > Insecta > Lepidoptera > Incurvariidae > Incurvaria > Incurvaria masculella. Next base: position 18,377,609 of record OX335653.1, on the reverse strand, counting down.
GTTAGACACCTTTTGATATGAATTGCTCATCTTCACTGTTGCCTGCTGTACATATTTCTGTCGGATTATCCCTGAATGGAAAGCGACTTAGCTACTTATTTGTTTCTAATTTTTTTACTGACTGTTTTCAGTGTGATCTGTACTATATTTTATTTTTCTATTTTGGTGCTTGGCGAACATGTTCAATATGTGCGAACGTAATAATGTTATATTTTACATATGTTTTATGTCTCTTATTTATTTCTTTTGGCTACTTAGTTTATTTTGTTTAATGCTGTTACACGTTATGTTTTGTGACTGCAGTTATGTCGTTGTCTATGTTTAAGTTTCACCATGTTTACTCTGCTCAAATTTATTGTGAAATCGACTGTATTCTCTCATTACTTATGAGTTTCTTACTTGTCAATCAACCAGCGGGATGCAGTGACAGGTGCGGAAAGGCGCAATAATTAATTGGATTTAAGCGCTTTCTGCAGATATTTTTTAACATTATTTATTATTATTAATTAGATTTATATTTATTATTTTGTATTTATCTTATATTTTAGTCTTAATCTTATAGTACTTATGTCCAATGATGACTCTGATTCTGAATGTTACTACTCTGCTAACTCATCTATTTCTGACAGTGATGATGCTCTGGATTCCCAACCTCATCTCGGTGACACACTTAATAATATTTTCTCCCAACATGCCAACAATTTTAATGTATGTCACATAAATGCTGAAAGCATTCCAGCTCATCATCCAGATCTCCTTGCGACCTTTACCAGCCAGCATATACATGCATGTCTTGTCTCTGAGACTGTGCTGAAACCAACGCTGCCTTCAACCTGTTACTCACTACCAGGTTTCCAATTGATACGTAATGATAGAACTAATAAAGGCTGGGGTGGTGTTGCCATCTACCTTAGAGCTAACATCTCTTTTAAAATTATTGATAAATCTCCTTCCGAATATTCTGGCTCTGCAGAATATATATTGCTGGAACTTTCACTCAATCTGTCCAAACTTCTTCTCTGTGTTTTTTATTGTCCTCCTCAAATTAATTATTTCTCTCAGTTTGAAATTATCCTTGAAAAATATGTCTCGGAATATCAACATCTAGTTATATTAGGTGATTTTAATACATGTTTAATTAAAGATGATTATCGGTCCCGTAAGCTTCAAGCCCTAACTAGATCTGTAAATCTAGAGATTCTCCCACTTCAACCTACTTATCACATTCATGACTCCCACTCACTTCTCGATTTGATCATAGTTTCTCAGCCAGATTTGGTAAGTGCTTTTGGCCAAAAAATTGCACCCGGTTTCTCTAACCATGATCTAATTTTTCTTTCTTACAATATAAAACCTCCTAAACAAAAAGCCCGTATTCTTCTACAGCGTAATTTTAACAAGATGGATGCAGACGCCTTGAGAGAGGATGCAAGTAACATTGATTGGTCGTATCTATTAAGTTCTGATAGCATTGATGAAAAGGTCACTATTCTGTCTACTGTGCTCACACAGCTCTATGACAAACATGCTCCTGTTCATCCTGTGCGTGTTAAGCATATGCCCGCTCCTTGGCTGAATACCGACATTCGCCGCATGATGGCAAAGCGTGATGCCCTGAAGCGCAAACATAAACGTGATCCTACCGAACATAATTGGGCTTTGTATAAATCTGCAAGGAATCGGTGTACACAGATGTGTAGAAATGCTAAACGCCGCCACATTAACAACTCCATTAGTGACTGCTCTCCTAAAGACATGTGGAAATTTTTACGCACATTAGGTGTTGGTAAGTCTTCATCTGCGGCAAATCACTCGATTGACCTTGATGGGCTGAACCAACACTTCTCATCATCTCCTGTTTCAATAGACCCCGTATTAAAAGCCAATACATTACGGCAACTACATTCTTCTCGGCTTGTTGATACAGATCCTTTCGTTTTCACCCAAGTTTCTGACTGTGAAATTAAAAAGATCATACTTTCTTTAAAAAGCAAAGCTGTAGGTCCTGATGGTATGAGTCGTCAACTACTTGTCCCACTATTGGATAATATTCTACCTATAATCTCACACATAGTTAATTTTTCTCTATCGTCAGGTAATTTTCCTGCTTCCTGGAAACAAGCATATGTCATTCCCCTCCCCAAAATTTACTCACCTGTTGAGTTCAAAGACTACCGCCCCATATCTATTCTCCCATTTCTCTCCAAGGTCCTGGAGCGTGCTGCTCACACTCAACTCACACAATTTTTAACACTTAATGATCTTTTAAGCCCATACCAATCTGGCTTTCATCCATGTCATAGTACAACCACAGCCCTTGTCAAAATCACAGATGATATTCGCTTTGCCATGGATGATCGTCAGCTGACTCTTCTGGTTCTGCTAGATTTCAGTAGTGCCTTTAATTCAGTTGATGCTGATATCCTCATTGCTACCTTGCATTCTCTGAATATTTCACAGTCAGGACTTGATTGGTTTTCTTCTTACCTTCGGGGTCGTCGGCAGTGCGTCCGGGTGGACAATGTCACTTCACTTTGGTGTGACATCACTGCTGGTGTGCCTCAAGGCGGTGTGCTTTCTCCTCTTTTATTCTCAGTCTTTATTAACTCCATTGTTGGACTCTTTCTTTCTCGCTTCCATTTGTACGCCGATGACTTGCAGTTGTATAGGCACTTTCGACTTGATGATGTAATATCTGCTATCTCTCTCATGAAAATTGACTTAGATACTGCTCTCGATTGGGCTAGTCGGTTTGGACTATTAGTCAATCCATCAAAAACACAGGCTATCATAATAGGCTCTCACATGATGTTGGCTAAGTTGGATCGTCAAAGTCTGCCTCCCATTGTTTTTGACGGGATTGCTGTCCCTTACAGCAAACATGTCAAAAACCTGGGACTCTGGATTGATGAAACTCTATCATGGAGTAAACAAGTCAGTGAAGTTAGTCGCAAGGTTTTCGGTGGCATGCACTCTCTCAAGCGTTTGCAAAACTTTATTCCTATCAACACTAAAATTACGCTCGTAAACTCTTTGTTGCTTCCCATACTTGATTATGCTGATATCTGCTATCCAGATTTAGATGAATACCTACTTAACAAACTTGACCGACTTCTAAACATTTGCATAAGATATATATATGGGTTGCGTAAGTTTGATCATATTTCTAATTTTCGCGCCTCACTTAATTGGCTTGACATTCGTAAACGCAGAAATACCCATGTTCTTTCCCTTCTCTTTGGTTTATTGAATAATCCAGCTGCTCCTAAATATCTTACTGATAGGATAGAACTCCTCTGTTCTCATGGCCTACCTCTCAGATCCTCAAATAATTTGCTTCTTGCTATTCCGGGACATAGTTCTTCATTCTACACGGATTCTTTCGCTGTCAGCGCTGCGCGTATGTGGAACCAGCTTCCACTTGATGTACGCACATCTCAGTCAATTAATATATTTAAAGAGCGTCTTAAATGTCATTTCCTTACTTCCTGATTGTTTCTTGTCACATTGTTCTAAAAAATCAAGAGTATTTTTTTTCACACTATTTATTAAATATATATATATATATATATATATATTTTATGTGTAAATCTGTTCATATGTTCTGAAATAATATTTGTGTATTTGTATCTTAAATCTATTAATATTTTTAAGTGTATGTACATATTTGTATGTAATTTATTTTAATATATAAATCCTTATTTTTAGGTTAGTTAATATTTTCGTTAATTCATTTTGTTTTACGTTCATTTTTTTTGCCCGCCTCACTGCACCTCTCCTACATCTCTAAGGTTGAATGGTAGAGAATGCCTTATGGCATTAATTTCCGCCTTTTTGTACCGTATGGCTGCAAATAAAGTATTTTTTCATTTCATTTCATTTCATTTCATTATTAGAATGAGGGAACGTAATTTATCGCAAGGTTTTCAAACCATAAGTAAACAACTTTTTAAATTAATCAATCATGGAAACAAAATTACAATATGCCCTTGAACCAGAGACATTAGGTTAATTTATTTGGCTTTAATTTTAACATTCTACACTTTGGAAAACTTGAAAAAATCGACCCAATATTTCCCATATCTACTAATAAATGACGACTTTGATAATCTGTAAAATCGGTGTTGTTACCAAAATATGCTTAAAATTGTTTGCTAATCTTTCCATCCTGTGCTATTACCAAAACATTCTTAAAATTGTTTGATTACTTTTAAACCCTGTGCAATTACCAAAACATTCTTTAAAAATATTTGATAACCTTTAAAACCTATGCTATTACCAAAACATTTTTAAACATTGGAAAAAAAAACAATTATAATATCAAAATCTGTGCTATTATCGGTTAACAAATTTCTGTTTGTTATCTTATTAACATCACAGAAATGTTGAATTGGAATCGAATCTGAAAATGGATGCCAATAAGCAGCTCGGTCCCAAAATAGTGTTAGAATTTTCGAGTACAGAACGCAATCCGATCCAAAAAGACCGCCCAAAAAATGGCAAGTAGGTAGGTACTGGAATTATTTCGCTTACACCCTCACAATTTATAAGACAGAAAGAAAATTGGCCCTCCATTCCCTACGCCACATTCCAGGCTGGCTGTATGTGGAGCTAAATAAAGTCCGAAGAATCCTATGCGAAAATGTAAACAATGCCTTTAGATTATTTACATAGTTCACGGTCGGACCTTTCCTCTGAAATATGCTTGCGTAATCGTCCGACCCTTTTCTTGTATGTGAACCGAACAATATGGTCTTGTTTATCATTCACTGCCGAGCTATGGTGATGGGTGAAAATTGTTTGCTGGCGTCAAAAGGGACCACAGGGCATTATTAAGTTAATATTTGTGTTAAGGGAAAACTTAGTGCCAAACATCTTGAATATTGCTATAGATAAACATGAAAAGGACAAATGACGATGTTGCCTCCATTTTAAATACTTAGCACACGTTCCTTAGTTCATTCCATTTATACGAGTATATTCAACTTCTGGTAGTCAAAATACACTAAGTCATGTCACAATTTGATTGTTGCTCGGATTCGATCAACTAGTGAAGAAGAACCCGCAAATAAACTTCACTGGTCTTTTCTTTTTTTTTTTCGTCCACATAAATGATATAACACAATTATGATTTCATACCTAAATGCTACTGCCAAACTTACATTGGTAGAACGGTCTAAAGCAAAGAACTAGGAACTACGAGGAAACAACAACCCACAATGTGAAAAGTCTTAAATAATAAATAAATTACTTAACTTAATAACCTAATCATTTTATTTATTCATTTATTTATATAAGTTTATTGCACTCAAAAAAAAACCCGGGCAAAAGGTACAACTTAATGCCGGAGGCATTTTCTACCAGTCTACCTTTGGGTATCGTGAGCAGTAGTGCGAGTAGTAACTATGGAGAAATAGCTTTAGAGGAAACATAATTCCTACACAATATACAAAAAATACACACTATAACTTAAATATATAACCTATATAAATGTACATAAATATAACTACATAGATATCAATTATACATATTGAGTATTTGTTTCGGGTGTAAACGCATTCGTCAACTTAACAGCTAAGTCGGGTGTACAGAGACCTCGTCAATTTTGATACAGATATAAGTATCAAGTCAATATAATATAATTCATACAAAATACTACCATTTGAGCGTCAATGTCAAAATAAAACTAATATAAATTGTACAATTATGTACTTGTCCTAGAATATTAAGTCACTAAAGAGGGTTTTATCGGAGAGGGCCTCGTTTAAATTGTAATACCCTTTATCAAGAAGGACTCATTTTGTTTTATTCTTAAATTTATTAAGAGGCAAATTTCTTATTTCTACAGGTATACAGGTATTATTTGTATGGCGTTACATGAACAAAAACAACACAATACGTGTCAATCTAGTTGATCAATATAAGAAAGGCATTGGCATGGCACCTAGTTTCCTAACTGAAAACACCATTTCCAGTTATATATAAATATCTTCGTAATTTTTCGTGTCTTTAATGACGATGACCTATGCAGTTAATTAATTAAATGAAAAAAGATTTATTCGCAAGCTGTTCTTTTTATAAATTTTGAGTAGAAACGTGATAAATAGATTGAGGCATTATCAAACATTTAATCTAACACATTAGGAATAAAAGTAGTCTATGAGAAAAAAAATATGCCTTTTATTGAAAAAGGAATGATCCAAAACTTTAAAATAAACTAATTATTGTGATTTCATCGATTTTATATCCGACAACACAGGAATCTGCATTACAGTTCTAATTTTTGGTGTAATTTATGCACCAATAATTCATAAACACGTGCCTAACATTGGAATGTAATGTCAAAGTGACAGGTGACACAGCTGTCCCGTTGCCAGTCAAAGAACTCTACAGCTAACTACTACTAACAACTGCCTTTGTTTTCTAGACAAAGTGTTAAATAAACATAACAATATTTAAATATGGAAGTAAATATAAAAAAAATATAATTCATTAACACACGCCTAACATTAGAATGTAATGTAAAATTTACAGATGACCAGCTGTTCGTTGCCAGTCAAATAAATGTAGGTACTGAACATAAACATATTATTTTCACAGTTTCCATTTTGAAGGACCTCTAGGTCCTTTACCTATAAGGTCGGTAAGCTATGGAATGCAATCCCTGCCGAGGTATTTCCCCCAAAGTACAACGCAGGATCCTTCAAAAATGGTGTGAAGAAGCACCTGGCCGGCCGGCATGGTTTTCCCAGTCCCCTTAAAAGTTCGAAAGCTCATGTGTATCGTAGGGTACCTTAAGAGGTCCTGGTGTACGCCATATGCCCCACTTTTCATACAAAAATCGGCAATTGTACAAGATTTAACACCAAACAAGTCAGGTTTTTTGTATTATTTTATTTTACTTATTAGTTGATAAAGCAAAATGCACACTCTGTGAAAATTTCAGCTGCTTAACTATTACGGTTCATGAGATACAGCCCTGTGACAGACGGACGGACGGACGGACCGACGAACGGTCGGACGGACGGATGGACGGACGGACGGACGGACGGATGGACGGACGGACGGACGGACGGATGGACGGACGGACGGACGGACGGATGGACCGTTGGCACCCTTTGGGTACGAAACCCTAAACAAACTTAGTTCCTAAACGTATTATGCGAACATGTAACAACAGATGTTTGAAAAAAAAAAACGGTTCCTACTAAACGAATGAAGTATCATTGAACTGCGGCACGGTGAAAGATAGAAACAATGTTCAAACACAGCGATCTCTGTTCATACGCCCTCAAAAGCCGGCGGCGTTCACGGGTCATCTTCACGGATGCATCGTCGGTCTGTCCGCAGCCGTCGCCGGTCATTACATCTGCAAATAACTCACTATCTCGACGTTCCTCTCCGCAGCAACGGCCTCTTTCATGGCGCGCCTTATTTCGAAATAACGCTGATTTATTGCAACAACGTCAAGTTGTTTCCTGGTGTCATGAACACTGCAACACAGGGCCCGGCCGTTTTTGACATCAGTGCTGTAACATCTGGTATTATTTTAGCTTTACGTTCACCGATAGGAAAACTTAGTTACGTTTTTCAACTAATACATGTATTATTATCCTTGCAGAGTGGATCGTTACGATAGACTTTAGTGACTAACGAATTAATAAAAGAAAGCTTGGAAAAACTGGCTGGTTCGAGTCCAGCTTTTAACTTTTTAAATTCTGATTTCTTGTGTCTACGTCGTATTCTTCGTGCTAATATTCTTTTAAATCTTTATTAATTATAATGTGAAAGAAAGTACAACTGTATTAGATTAAATGTATTTTCTATGAAATTGACATATTAACCTTATTCTGTTGCCATTACTTACTTTCATCGATATCTTTTAACTTGTTTAATAATATTGTATCATACGTTTTACCTATTATAATTACTACCATATAGAACCTTATTTAAAAAAAGAAATAGATGAAATTTGTAAAACTAAGGACAACCAGTTTTAGTGCTTGGCCGACATGCGCGGTACATTGTTCAGTGTGACTATTTCCACGTTGGTCGAAACATAAATTATAAAAACACTCAAACATAAAAAAAAAGTTCTTAATAGTCTCTGGTCGGGCAATCAAATTTACCATAAGCCTTGTTAAGAAAAAAGTAACAACCATAGACCTAACATAGCGCGCTGTGCTTACGCTACATAGCGTTACAGAAAATGTTTTGAGTTAAAAAATCAATTTCAGTACATTTATTATGAAACGATTGTGGTCCCACCCGTCAGATGACTCTGTATGTCTTTACATTCAGGTCAATGCTGTGTTGGACCATTGTCGGGCTTATTATTTCCTCGATATTATATGAGTAACCCATACAAATTTAAATTCCCTATTTCGCCACTTTCGGGTTTTATTTTCGCCAGAAAAGTTGCCTTCTTATGTTCTTCTTCAAGGTGCATACCTAAATTTATCATACTTTTATACTTTTCATTCTGTTCACTTTTTGGAACTTTTAATTTAATCTCCTAGACACCCAGGTTTCAAACGATTCTTCTTACACATATATATTCTCTGCTGTGTAATGTTCTGTGTTGCTTCATCATCATTTATGTTCTACATTATGTGTTTTCAAGGGAAGCGTAGTGGAGGCAGGCGTAGCTTAATTTTAATTTATAATATTTTCTTAATGTGTCAATGTAACCTGTTCTCTGTTCTTCTCCAAATAAATAAATAAATAAATCAAAATTTGTTACGCACTTTTAATGTTAAGTATGGATGACAAGGCACATTCATTTGCCTATATCTCAACATGAAAGAGTTATCATAAATAACGATTTACCTTTGTTCTCAGTTGGCGCGTTCGAACGAGTCCCAGGTGATGCTCACAAGGGTGAGCTTCGGGCTCTCCGGCAACTTCAGCTGCGAGGTGACGGCGGACTCACCTTCCTTCGCCACTTCCATAGTCTCCAGCCTGATGGAGGTTGTCGGTGAGTACTGGGTCTCTATGTGTGTCCAGTTAGCGCTGCCTACGTAGTCCCAGGTGATACTCACAAGGGTGAGCTTCGGGCTCTCCGGCAACTTCAGCTGCGAGGTGACGGCGGACTCACCTTCCTTCGCCACTTCCATAGTCTCCAGCCTAATGGAGGTTGTCGGTGAGTACTGGGTCTCTATGTGTGTCCAGTTAGCGCTGCCTACGTAGTTCCAGGTGATACTCACAAGGGTGAGCTTCGGGCTCTCCGGCAACTTCAGCTGCGAGGTGACGGCGGACTCACCTTCCTTCACCACTTCCATAGTCTCCAGCCTAATCGAGGTTGTCGGTGAGTACTGGGTCTCTATGTGTGTCCAGTTAGCGCTGCCTACATAGTCCCAGGTGATACTCACAAGGGTGAGCTTCGGGCTCTCCGGCAACTTCAGCTGCGAGGTGACGGCGGACTCACCTTCCTTCGCCACTTCCATAGTCTCCAGCCTGATGGAGGTTGTCGGTGAGTACTGGGTCTCTATGTGTGTCCAGTTAGCGCTGCCTACATACTCTCAGGTGATACTCACAAGGGTGAGCTTCGGGCTCTCCGGTAATTTCAGCTGCGAGGTGACGGCGGACTCACCTTCCTTCGCCACTTCCATAGTCTCCAGCCTGATGGAGGTTGTCGGTGAGTACTGGGTCTCTATGTGTGTCCAGTTAGCGCTGCCTACATAGTCCCAGGTGATATTTACAAGGGTGAGTTTCGGGCTCTCCGACAACTTCAGCTGCGAGGTGATGGCCGACTAACACCCTTCGGCCTTCTATCGCCTACAACGAGATGGAGGATATTTGATCCCTGTTTTTTTCTTTGTTGCACGGTAAAAAAAAATCGTTTATTCTTTTCTTTATTTTCTATAGCGAGGTTAAGTACCGCAGCGAGTGCCTTAGTTATTGCAAAAAATATAATATTTCAAAACGTAATGCCATTATCTTATTTTCACAAGTCGATTTTAACTTTTAGTTTAAGTAACGGTGCTTATCGTTCCAAATCCTGTTAATAAAGATATTATATTTGACACTGACCCCACACAATTTACGTTCAGTAGGAACCATATCCATATTTTACTAAATTCATGCCAAATAACTCTCAAGATATCTCAATTTACTGCCCAATAAACCCTTCCAAATATGCCATAAAGTGGTAGACACCCTCGCCGCCTTTAGATCTTAGGATGCGCTTCGATTAGCCCATCACAAAGCTATCGACATTTTTAATATTACCACTGAAACCTATTACAAAGTTTAATGAAAACTCTTAAACGAATGGTAATTACATCGGCTCCTTTATTGAAGCTATTAGTTTTCAGGAGAAAGTGCTCCTTTTTGCTGTCGATATAAATCGAGTTGGGATGGGTGGTGGAAGGTATTTAAGAGTTGAGAAAAATAATATTTTTCTCAACTCTTAAATATATTAGAATACGTATTTAAAGGGGGTGTGTGCGTCAAAGTAGATGGCGCCACAGTCATTCGTAGTTATTTCTGATATTCGGTTGTCTATTAAATCTCATTAAACAATAAAAAAAAGCTGAAATCGCGTAGATTATTTTGAGGTGCAAAAAAGTTGCCATTTAAAATTAGCATCTTTTGGCACTCTATCTAATAATATTCTCACGTATGATAGCCTTTTTTTACAAAGTGTTATATGAGATTAAATACAAACCTGCGTGATGTGCTCGCTACTACAGTTATGGCTAGAAACTTCTTATTTTGGGGAGTAATAGCAGAAATAGCGACGAACTAGTGTGGCACCATCTACATGGACGGAATGGGTCCATGTAAGAGCATATTTTAGGTATGGTTAGCGATGATATTTATGTTTCATAGGCTGGCAACACGCTTAAGGACAAAAACATCCTTAATTATGTAAAGGAGACTCATTAACATCTACAAGCAGCAGACAAATTGTAATGTCAGTAAATGGGACTGGCATGCTCGCTGGACTTCGGTTTCCACATTTTTGTATCGTCGATATGGCATTGAATGAATTGATGCCTATTTTATATTCAGGTTTCCTTTTTCCGGCTTTTCTTTGGTATTTTATAATAACTTAATTTATTTAATTGCTATTTTGATACAAACTTAAAAATATTTGAAACGAGTTTTGCCATTCTCCATTATCTGGATTTTCCTTTACTTAAATTGTCCAGGTAACTTAGATTTTGTAAACATCCTTACGTGCATATTTAAGTTATCCAGCCTAAACAGGCAAGCAAACAGATTTAATCATCTGATGTTTAGCTGCATTTCGAACCATGCTAACTGGTAAATTTCAGTTACGCAATACAACCAAACGTCAGATCTAATCACTCACCCGGGAGTCAATTTTCCATGGTAACCCCACAGTGTAGACAAAACCCTAATGTCAGGATTTTTTATTATGTTCGCATCATAATACGCTCCCTGACCATCCTCAAGCACGGAAGGGATTGGCAATCCAAAATTAATTCGTATGGTAGCAGAGCGTAGCCAAGAGTTAGTGGTAAACGTCCAACTGTAGTTGATTCGCTAACGAATTCGGGATGCGCAACATCTAATGTTCGTTGCATTAATAATAATAATAATAGTTTATTTCGGGCATGTACCAATAGACAAAATTATAATTATGAATACACTAACATCTACATTGAATACTTAGCCTGTGTTTTCACCAAGTGCTGATTTATTTTAATCGATACTTAAAGGGCCTTTATTACTAAAGCTCTGATTATCTTGTTCTGGTATAGATTGTAAGCTGCTAAGAAAGACTCTTAATATGTGGCGATTAAGCTATTCGGCAGTAGGTGAAAAAGGACTATAATCACAAATTTTAATCACAGCATTGTCACTCGTCAGATTTATTATTATAAAATATATATTATTATAATATTATTTTATACAGTTCTGTGAAGTTCCTGCGTGTCGTTGGAACTCGAGAATCTCAGTAGTGAGGTGCAGTCGCCTTTACTGTAAATGCGGCTACACCGCCGCCCCCGTACGAATTACTTTCGATTGCTACTGCCGTCCTTCCAAGCTCTCTAAATCATAAGGACAAAAATAAATATTTTCTCCTAATGACCCTAGCAGACCTCAACGGTTCCTTTAAGGGCCTGGTACTAGCCAAATCGCAAAGTTAGACGAGGCACCCCAAGTAAACTAACTAAGTCTGACGATTATAAGTGTCATCCTTACAATATATGATTCCTTGTCTAGGAATCGAATGATTTTCGTTAATGTATGTTTCCTTTTTCTATACAAAATACATTGCGGAAACGGTGTCCATTTCCGAACTTTTTTGACTAAATGTAGAAATCTAAAAGCAAATGGAATTTTTTGTTTATGCAGATATGCTGTTTTTGCTTATATCTAGAAATCGAATGACTTTCAGATTTCTAATGAGAAAAATCAACTTTTTTTATTTTTATTATTATTAAAATAAATGATGGAATAAAAAAATATTAACAATCCATTATCAGTCTGGAGTTCTATTTGGATTTGCTGAAGCGTTTCACTACATATTATTACATTTGTTAAAAAGTGCATTTGTATGGCGCGAGTAGTTGGCTAGTCCTAGCGCCTTAAGGTTTTCGATTGCGAGTCAAACGATTCGGTAACACTACTCTTAATGCTGGCTAAGCTGCAGGTAAATTAATTACGCCATGATAACGACAAATAATGAACTTTTTATGCTTTAATTTTAAGGTGGCCCAACCCGGCGGGACTAACTCATTCGCGGGCACTGTAAAAAACCGTGCTGTTGCGCTCTGGGACCTTCTCTGTTTCAAAGAAAAAGACAGGCTCCGTGATGAGGAAGATGCAACATGTCCACAAAAAAGACAATGTGCATAGTGTATGATTTGGTAAGATTTACGAAAATTTTGATTGCAAAACGACTTATAGCTAAAAGTAAACCACGACCGCTGTAGTAAAAAATCTAACAAAAACCAAATAGATTATAAATCGTCAATAAATAAGCTATGTCTGATGACTAATATTTTTAAGATTTTCGTAGTTTATCATTGCGTAATAAACCACCAAAATTATTTTAAAAAACGCGCGAAAAATTCGAACTTTCGGACCTTATAACTTAGAAACCAAACACACTTTTACAATGCCAACGGTCATCAGACATCTAGTTCGATCAAATAAAGCTCTTTTGAGCAAAATTTGGGATCTATGATAAGAAATATGGGCGTGATCTTCTTTCCCCGTTTGTATGGGGAGTTGAGCGGGTTGGGCCACCTTAATTGTAAATGTTTGACTATTCCAAGTGTTCCCTGCCTCCCAAAGGAGGATTAATAAACACAATTACAAATGCAGCCAGTAACCCATTCACATGGGTAACAATTAAATTTAATTACGATCCAAAATTTTAAAAACAAAATGTCAATTAAAAAAGGCACTCTTTCCAGAGATATTCCGCTGTCGAGCTGCATCGGATTAGGGAAGACAGCCGCCCCCGCATAACGAGTCCCGGGAACAATACAATTGACGCTGCAGCTGAGCTCACAAATAGGGACGCGACTTGCTGCGCGCAGCGCTTTCTCCCCACACATTTGTACGAGGGATATAGACAGCGAGAAAGGAAGGATTGGAACGGCAACTGAAACCCGCTTGGGATAGAGTAGCCACTTTTTTTTTGTTAAGAGAGTCTTAACATTTTACTATGCTTTTGACATATTGGAATCAAAGAAATATGGTCGAAATCTACGTCTACATCTTTAAGTTTAAATTTGTTTTCATAAACCTTTTAGATTAGAAAATATTGGCTCATAAACATTAAAAAAAGGTGTCTTCCTTTACCTTAATTTTAGATTTTTTTCAATGAAAAATACAATTTTTCACAAAAAAATAAAACATACGGACATAGAATCGAACTTTCTCAAGGTGATAAAATGTAAAAATTTTAGGATAGGGAAACGTTAAGTCCTGGGAGAAGATTCCGCTAGTTTTGGCAGTCGCTTTGCAAAATTCTGCTTTGGAAAATGGACAAAGAATGCATTTCTTAAAATTTTCAAATCCTATATTGGCTGTGACTTTACGACAGCCTTAAGGCGGCCCATCTCGCTCATCTCCCCATACAAAAGGGGAAAGAAGATCACGCCCATATTTCTTGTCAGAGATTCAAAATATTGCTCAAAATAGCTTTATTTGATCGAACTAGATGTCTGATGACCATTGGCATTGTAAAATTGTGTTTGGTTTCTAAGTTATACGGTCCGAAAGTTCGCATTTTTCGCGCGTTTTATACAATAACTTTGGAGGTGGATTACGCAATGATAAAATAAGAACATCTTAAAAAGATTAGTCATCAGACATAGCTTATTTAATCAAGATTTATAATGAATTTGGTTTTTGTTCGATTTTTTACTACAGCGGTCGTGGTTTACTTTTAGCTATAAGTCGTTTTGAAATTAAAATTTTCGTAAATCTTAACAAATCATACACTATGCACATTGTCTTTTTTTTTGCACATTTAGGGGACTACGAAAACTATGCCAGCCAACCAGATGCTCCTTTACACTATAATTGGAGGATCCCAGGTTGTATTAGGGAGAATATTGTTATTGAATATTAGATTGTTTACCGGTACCTATAGATAAATGATATAGAGGATCGGTTTGTTGTTATTTTTGTGTCGACAGTGAATAGGTACATTTCATTTCATTTCATTTTATTAGGTCTTTTTGGTATGCAAACATACACTTAGACACGTCAAAAAAGGTACATGATAAAATCAAGATAAAAATAATATAAAATCGATAGAATTCAAAAGTGTTAAATAAATTACCAAAATAAACAATTCAAGATCTAGATTAAAATCATTATAAAAACATAACAAGTTGACTGAATTCATTGGAGTAAAATATATATAAAATTCCGTTCGTTACACAAAAACACATAGCATTTAAAATTTCAGCAAAATTTTTGAATATTAAAATATTAGCACTTTCAAAAAAATATAACTCGAACAAAGCTTAAATAATTAAATATAGTAACTATAACAATCGGCTGTAAAGTGGCTTTGTCATAGAATTAAACTAAACATATAATGAGAATAGTGAGTAAAATCTACTCTAAGAAGGCATTACCATTACCTGCCTACGTAGAATAGGGACGGAGGAACAGCATTGTGCAGCTCCGACGAGCATTCTCCATGGTAAAGTTGATGCAACACAGAGAGAGATCCTACATCCCTTCGGTGTTGGAGGGTCTCTAATGTCAGGGATACCTTGCAGTCGGCGAGAAAACGGCCCGACGCCGGCATACATATCAGCATACAATGGCGGAAGTGCTGGCGAGTGAGGTTGCTTACATATTCGCTCACTACTGATGTTCTCGAGTTCCAACGACGATTATGCAACAAATATTCGATTTTGCGTGTCCCAAATTCGTAAGCGAACTAACTTGACTGCCAGACTCGGTGGCTCAGTGTACGACGCCTTGCGAATCGATGAGCTGGGGAAGCACCTCTGAGCGCGGTTAGGTTCTGGATGGGTGACCATTTTCAAACGTTGAGGCTGGCCGTGGTTCGGATTCCACGTAAAACTGTAGGTCTCCTTCTTTACTTACTAGGTGGTAGGGTTAGTCCCGCCCGGGTTCGTACCATCGCATTGAATGAAAGATGGTCGAAGCAGCAATGAAAATTCTCCGTGTTTTCCATCCAGTTCAATGTAGCCGAGCAATATAAGGAATGGCCTGGCATGGCAACTATTTCCCGTGTGGTGTGTTAGGCTTATATCTGACGGTCAGTTCGGTGTTAGCCATCCATGTCCAGTCACATTTAAAAAATACTGCACAGAGCTTGTCCACTAACACTACCACTACGCTGCCGCCATACGAATGAGTGTATATCGGCACTCCCGTACTTTCTTACTCGCTGGATATAGACGTGCACGTCTCCTGACAAATAGAGCCGCGCGCATCTCCGCCGGACTGCCACAGATAATTCATTTGCCAACAAAGCGCATACGTCCCGCGGGCGAAAGAGAATTTGTTGGAACTTTTTCAGAGCTTGCATTGATTTTCAGTTCGTTAGGAATGGCAATATTTTCGTGTCATTTATTTCAAATTGGTCTACCTATTGGCACTAATGCAGGAAGTATAATTTAACCCCTGGCATAAAAAAATCGCAATTGAAAGTGTCTATAATAAGAAATGTAACTTTTATTGTAATTTTTTTTATGTATTTAAAATTATAATATTTAGTTTGACGGCTTACCGCGCGTATGAGGAGCAGGACGTGCTGCTCGACGTTTCGGAGCCTCACATGGGCTCCATCTTCAGGAGAACGTGCCTGTCGCGACGGAGGTAGGCACGTTACTGACTACCCGCCATGGCAACACTCGTACATTTGCTTGAGGATTAGCTGCGGTCCGAATTTCGTGTGAAGTGCAAAACACACTGACTGTGTTTTCATCGATGTCTGTTGTCGGTGCACCTCTTCGTAATTCAGTTTTCAGCTTATTCAGCACAGGTTTTCATATGGGCGAAAGATTTTCACGATTGAAGTTCTTGTGATTGCTGATTCCGAAACGTCGAGCAGCACGTCCTGCTCCTCACACGCGCGGTAAGCCGTCAAACTAAATATTATAATTTTAAATACATAAAAAAAAATTACAATAAAAGTTACATATTTATGTCCCGGGTGGGTACCATCGAACTGGATGAAAAGTTGGTCGAAGCGGCAAATAAATATCGTCCCTGTTTTTCATCTAATTCAATGTAGCCGTGCTCATGGAGAGAAGATCCTGGCATTGCACCAAATTTCTTCGGGAATGCGGTATATTGGACTTATATCATGACGGTAGGTGTGGTATTAGCTATCCATGTCCAGGCACAAAAAATAACGCTAAAAACATTGCACTCTTGTTTAACTTCTAATTTTAAACATTGCACTCTTGTTTAACTTCTAATTTCTAATTTCTGGTATTTTTTGTTTCTGTACCTGATTGCTGATTGCTAATTAAATAAAGGCACACTTTTACGTTCCCTTTCCATACAATATCACACGCTTAGCGCTGGGAGTAAAATCTGTAGCTCGCACGGGTACAGGAACGCCAATTTCTGCCTACAGACCAACGAGCTGCAGACACATCAAACGGCATTGTCTTATCGGAGAGTCGAACACAATTTCATAGAATTCCACCGGCGGGACTCGTATCTCGTGAGTCCTCTATGCCTTCATATTCCGCAGCGGCGTTCGCGTTTCACTCCAGCGGACACAATTCCGCTAACTTAGCGCAACCGCCGCGCCAGTGAGGCCTTCCGTCTACCACCCGAGTGATAAGCGAAAGGGGGAAAAGCCTTTTCGTGTTGCGAGTGAATTTTCTTTTGCCACCGCCGGCGTGAGCGATCGACTTAAAAGTCAATTTATAAAGGTTTAATATGCTGAGAATACGCACACTTAAGGTGGGCTAGAGAAAGTCAGAAAATTACGCTCCACATACAAAAGTAGTTAGGTTAATCATTTGAAAACCAACGTTTTACTTGCTCTTGGTATCACATCAATCAACTACATATATCTCAGTCAGCACGTTTTTTGTTTTTTTTTTGCAATAACAAGAAATGCAAAGTAGGGATACATGAAGATTTTCAGATGCGGGTAGCGGTGTCACTTCGCATTATCTAGGTTGTGGCTGAAAGGCGATCGAACTAGGCGGTGTCGCCTGTATCTCGACTGATCCTTTTGTGTGCAATGAGCGGCACGTTGAACTTTTTTTTTTAAAATATCCTTTTTCATATCATTTCATTTATTTATACTTTTTGGTAGTCAAACTGCACTTAGTTACGTCACAAAAATCCGAGGATTCGATCGACCCAGTAAAGAAGAAGCCGTAAAAAATCTTCACGGATTTACATAATATCTTTTTTCAGTCCACAATTATGAAATACACACTTAGATCTAAATGCTACTGCCAAACAATTCCTTGATAGAACAGATTAAGGCAAAGAACAATAGAAACGGCAACTTTCAGTTTAAATTACTTACACTAACAAAATTGCTAATGCAATAATATAAGTCGCAGGGGAAAGATCATTTGTATGAACATTTTTTGCTGCCTTGCTACTCGGTTTAGATTTTTCTAAAAACGTGGAAAGATAGATATAGATTGACTGATGGTAGATGCAACAAATCAAATAAATTAGCAAAATGTTCTTCCAACTTACATATATTTGTTGGAGGATCATAATTAATTGATTCGATTAACGATTGAATCTAACGTTATCTTGAGTTGTTATGTGGTTAGCTTAGCAGAATGTTCTACTATGTAGATCTTTTCTGGAATGTACGTTGCTTCAACCAGATAATCGCAGTACAGATACTAGTGCAGGTAACGCAAGCATGTGAAGAGTATGTGGTATTCAGTGAGGGAAAACGATGGAGACGGATTCGAAATGCTTTCTACATATCAAAACTACAGCAACAACATTAATTTTGCTTATTCTTTGCTCGAGATATAGAGGAGACGTTAGAAGAGTTCAGTGTTAAAAATAAATAGTGTATTACGTGTAATTACTTTTGTAAATTCATACATCTAGTGCCTATCCATCAGTTTTTCTGTCTTACTTTCTGTCTGTCCGCTTGTAACTTTAGAAGTCATTCCTTCATATAGATTGATTTTTCTGATCAATTATAAATTATTTATCGTCATGTTATATTACTTAAGGGGTAAGTAATGGAATTAAATATGAGGAAAAAGGTGAGAAACCGACTCTATTTGTTGGTCTCGAACGACTTTGGAGACGAGGGCAACTATTTATAGTTTGATAGCAAAAATATTCTGGTACAGTAATTATGGTTCTCTAACGTAATGAATAGTTTAATATTGTGTGTTTGTGATAGTTACGAATTAATTTGATGTTAAACGGCGATATTCTTCATTATTTACAAGTATTTTTAAGAAAAAGTTAATGCCTTAGACAGATTTATAAGAAAGCAAGACCCGATCATGTGTAGGTGTAAGTTAAATTAGAAATTGCGGGCGGCTACTATTTTGTGATAGCAATAATAAATATGACCTGTAAGTATGTACATACTTAACGATTATATTCTATTTTACGACAAAAATATTTATAGAATAGAAAGTTTAAAAAAGTCTAACAAAATAAGAAAAAATAAATAGTCTACAATTTTCCAGTAAAATGGTGACTTGAACTTTCTATCGGTTTGTTGACAACTGTCAGTCAGTTAGGCCGACCACGAGGCTGGGCTCTGTAATGTTTTAAGGGAAAACGATTTGGGGCGAAAAATTAGCCTAGAATGTATTATTGATATTTAAATTACTTGTCCTAAATCATTGGCGAACGCTTAGATGATTTCTTTGAAAAATGTTACGCTTTTCACGCGGCAGGAAGAGACATTCTCCGACCGACTCACTCGCCGGTGCTACCATTGTTGTATGTTCAAATTGCGCCACCCCCATAATAACGAGTATCGGTTGCTACACCCGTCCGTTCATGCTCGCTGGGTTAGGCCGTCTAGTAAGTAGCTATATGACAGCAATGTCATCACCATTCATTATTATCTGAAAACATTATTGGGGAAAATTGTAAAATGTCGAGGAGAGTTATGGTCGAATCGGCAATTTAATTGTTCTGTGATTTTTGTTCATTAAAATGTAGATGTGCAATATAAACCATCCTTATATTGCACATCTGGCATGGCATCTAATTCCAATGGAATATGTCAGGCATATCATGGCATTTGGTGTAACATTAGCCGTCCAGCTACATAGTTCTATAAAAGACCAGCTACACAAACGGGCGAAGCGAATGTTTTTCGTATCTAATACTTACATTTCAGAGCGAGACTTTTACTTCGTTCAAAGTCTGCCTGGAGCCAAATATAAAATTTTACGTTGGCTCGTAAAGAATCTCCTTTTCAATAAGTTTTTAGTGTCGTTCCTGACGATGGCTTTCGGAAGCTGGCTGTAAACTTAAATTTTATAAGATTCATTCCAGTTCCATCCCCTGCTTCGGAGTTTAAGTCAGCTTTCGTTTTTCACATTCCAATGGATACCCTACAACACCACTTCTCTAATACCAATATTATTGGTTCTTATTTTTTAAATTGTTTGAAATGAAGCTTGTTTTTATACGGTGGTATTATTTCTCGATAGAGAGGTAATCTCTTGTTATCAGTACTGACTCCGGTATCGGCTATATTAAAATCTACTGTGGGAAAGATAGCAATAAATAAGATAACTTTGCCATATAAACCTTGTTATTTGGAACTTGCACCCCTTATTCCCAGAGATCTAAATCAAAATAGACGAGCAGTCGCCGCACAAGTCGAATGTCAAAATAATGTAAATTAGTTGTGAATAGCTCAGTGATTAGATCACAGGGCATACAGATTCATACCGTAATTCAAGGAACAGTTTTTTGTCTGCTCCAACCCGATGTTAAATTAGGTTAACATTTATGAGAGCTCGTGATATTTACAAACGAACGCGCTTCTAATTTTTGTCATTCATCTCATTCATTTTATTTTCTAAAGAATACCTAACTCCGAGGCGAAGTTGTAAGAAAACCAGAGCATTAAGTACGATACTTCGCGCACTTTCTCAGGCGGGGTTCCTGTTGTAAACTTTTCCTTTAAAGCAACGAAGATCTAATTAAATAATTTTAGTATTACTGCCCCCGCGAGACTGGGCACCGAACAACTCGTTACCTTCAGGACCGAGTTTAATGTGCATGTTGGGATGTTCTGGACGTGTTCGAAAGACGTCGGTAATAATGTTTAGAATTTTATTACACGTTTCAACCTAGCTGAGCTTTAAGGTTTTGTGCATCGTAGTGTGTCTAAGTTGTAAAGGCTTACTTTATAACCCGATGGTTACTTCGGCAAAATGGAAGATGATTTTTTTTCAACGACTCTGCTTTAGTGGAAGATGTATACGGCATGATATGTGGATGCATATTAATGAAGTCTATGTTTTCTCCTATCATCAAATGGGTAGTTCCTATTAATGTAGGAAGCAATTTACTTTTTTTTTTGCGTATCGTATTTCCGTAAGCAGTGACATAGATTAAACATAAAGGTATAGATAGCTAACGTCATACAACGTAGAAAACTCTCCGAAAGTGCTTATTTTCGCTAGTGATATGACATTTTTAACCATCTCCATCTCCCGTCACACTATATATACGTCACCGCCATCAAACGAAGCTTGATTTCAAATTTTGCCTAGGTAGGCGTGATAAAAAAGTTTAACCATCCATTAAGTAATGTCATTGTAAATAAAAATATCATTGATTGGTTACTATTCAAGGTATCCTGAAATGTGAATTCCAACGCCACCTGTGGACTTTTATTATTCTTATTCAACACTGGTATGATGTTACCAATCTATCCCTTTCTTTTAAATCTGTGGCAGTGACAATCGAAAATATAACTAAGTGGACGTTGAAAAAAATTCCAGCGAAATTTCTTGCCATTTCTTCGTTGTTTAATTGTTGAACGGGATGATGGTAAAATGTGACCAATATGTGTGTGACTATGGGTGATTAAAAATGAATAAACATTATAATATTTGCAAATTCGAAGTTCACTTTTATAAGTAAACGTCCAACGTGACAATCTGTGATCGGCTCCATCCGACGCTGTGGACCGTCCACAGTCCACAGCGTCGTCTCGTCACGTCTTTACAGCCACTTCACGGAGTAATGTCCTGGCGGAGCGGTTTACTGCCAGGCGTGGCGTCCATTGCCAACGGGCTACTGGCAGTTGTTAACCGGATTATTGACAATCTGTCGGACAAGCGTCGGCCTGGTAATTATTTACTCTAAGGCCGCCAAGTAAACTGTTTTTGAAATATTTTTGTTAAGAAAATGGCGGTAAGACGTTAAGTGATTCGTAGCTCAGCGGCACGGGCTTGACTTGTGTTCTAGATGTCATGGGTTCAAATTCCCGCCCCATTGATGCACCACTTTCTTTCTCGTTCATAGTTGGATAATTGTCAAGAATGCCAGCTAATGCATGGTTTGCAAACCATGTAAGATTTAATTATAAAATAGGTTTTATTATCCAGTTCAATGTGGCCGTGCTCATAAATTGAAGTTACTGGTAAACAACCTAATTCTTTCGAGAATGCGGTATCTGATACCATGGAGCGGAGCTAATACCATGACTGTGGGTGTGGTATTAGCATGTCGTTACATAACAAAAAGATGTAACAATGAAACAAGCCTTTTTGGGCGATTTTTTAATAATAAATCATTCATAAACCGATTACAAATATTATGACGTTATTAATATAAAAAAAAAAATTGCTCAGATAATTTAAGAAATACAAAACGTTTGAAATCCTTTCCGTAGACAAATTGGAAACAATATATTTTTTTAAAAACATTATATATTTATTCGAGAAAATGAAGGCATTATTTTTTGTTTGCGCAAAAATGTTGATCGCCGCCGTGTATTACTGAAATTTTCACTTCAAATTAAATAAGTTTTATCTAAGCTTCTGAAAGTATTAATGTTCGCAATTAAGCCTTAAGTTAATTGTCATAGACTAATCTAATTATAATTAGACTATTCCAAGAAAGACGTTGATAATAAAGTATTCGCGAAATCAACTAGTTTATAGGGAATATACTTTAGCAGCACGTAGTAACGATGGTATAGTTATTATAGGTACAGATATGTACAACGGTATATTAGATACTGAACAATCTCAATACAGGGTACTGTATCATATTGACAACGGCAGTAAAACAATGGGCCTGCGAACTGGGGCAGCCATAAACTTCGACATTAGGATATTAACTGTTTATTGGGCCGTAACATAGCCTAAACCCTTGCGTGAGTGTCCCTTATCTCTTTACATATACGTACCTACCTCCGTAATGTTAGCATACTTAGGTTGGGCTTTTGATCATAAGCTATTAACGATGTAGGGTTTCATTTCAAGAAATAGTATTATTCGAAGCATTCGTTTCGATTCGGGCCTCTCACATCAAATTGAATCGTACCGGAATGAAAGCAAAGAAATACGAAATTATCTGAATCGCCGAAAATATATATTCGTAACAATGATTCAAATGAAACGTGGAGACAGAACTCCCGGAATATTATCTTATTGACGTATCAGGCATCCTATATAGGTTCAGAGCCACAAGCTCCTCTTGAAGAACTCCGAGTTTTAGCCTTCGGGAAAAATGGTGTATTCAATATTTTGAAGTACGAAATATGAACGAAGTCCGGGTATTTCTACACGTTTACGAGGTAGGTGGTTCCACGTTCAGTCTATGCCCGGAATAGAGTAATCTAAAATGGAACGGATTCTCCTTGGAATACCCTTCAACATGGCCAATGTAAGTATCATAAATACTAGTAAGCATGTTTGAAAAATGTTACGGCTTTTCACGCGGCAGGAAGAGACATTCTCCAACGTTTCGAGCTAATCATTCGGCCCGTTGTGAAAAGCCGTAACATGTCTAACGACCGCGGTAATCTCAAAAGTATCATACTAGTAAGCACACTAAGGAACGCGATGTAAACTTGTAGATCACGGATAATCGTCGATCTCCGTGCCTCCAAGTCAGATGGTGGAATTGATAGACTAGCAGACTGATAGGAATAGTATTTTCCTTGATTAATTTGTCGTTTGATAGATTCTAGTCCAGCCTACTTACATAATTAAACGTTATTTTTACAAATGTATTTCTTAGTTAATGCTTTATTGATTCCACATCATTTCTAACTACATATTATATTTGTTGATGGTTTCTCGTCTTCGCGCCATTATGAAGCAGGAAAAGTTGAGCAGTCTGATATTGGTAAAGTTTACTCAAAGAAATATTCTGCTCTTAATAACCTGTTACTTATGGATTCTAGTTGTATCGATGTCGTCTTAGCCAATAGCGAATGAGAGGCATCACCATGATTCCTAGTGATGTTCTAGTGGAGGTTGATCAAAGGTATGGGTCTGTCAGAGTGTTGCCGACGTGGCCGCCGCGCGTGCAGACGGAGCGTCTGAACTACTAGCCCAGGGACGTGCTGTTGGTCAACTGCTCTGTGGAGTCCGCCTGCAAGTTAAACATACATTCTACATTAACATATGTCATAAAAGTGTGCTTGTCACAGTATTGCCAACGTGGCCGCCACACCTGCAGACGAAGCAAAACTACTCGCCCGGTGAAGTGCTGTTGGCCAACTGGGCGTGTATTCTTGGCATTCAGTCACTGCGGATTCAGTAGAGTTAACCGTAACGTTAAGGCAAATTCTTCTTCTGTTAACTCTACTGAATCCGCAATGACTGAATGCCAAGAATACACGCCCTGCTCTGTAGAGTCTGCCTGCAAGCTACACATACATTATATATTAGCTTATATCATAGAAGTGTGTTTGTCACAGTGTTGCCGACGTGGCCGCCCACGTGCAGAAGAAGCGTCTGCTAGTCGCCCGGTGACGTGCTGCTGGACAAATTATCTGTGAAGTCTGCCTTCAAGTTACTTAATATTCTACATTAACATATGTCATAAAAGTGTGCTTGTCACAGTGTTGCCGACGTAGCCGCCCCACCTGCAGACGAAGCGTCAAAACTACTCGCCCGGTGAAGTGCTGTTGGCCAACTGCTCTGTGGAGTCCGCCTGCAAGCTACACATACATTCTACATTAGCATAAATCATAGAAGTGTGTTTGTTACAGTGTTGCCTACGTGGCCGCCCCGCGTGCAGACGGAGCGTCTGAACTACTCGCCCGGTGACGTGCTGTTGGCCAACTGCTCTGTGGAGTCCGCCTGCAAGCTACACATACATTCTACATTAGCATAAATCATAGAAGTGTGTTTGTTACAGTGTTGCCTACGTGGCCGCCCCGCGTGCAGACGGAGCGTCTGAACTACTCGCCCGGTGACGTGCTGTTGGCCAACTGCTCGGCGCAGCCCAGCCGCCCGCAGGCAACGCTCACATTTTACATCAATGATGTCACGGTTCGTATTTCGTAAACATGATTCTCTGTACCTGGACACAGTGGCCATCGCTTACCAACAACGTTAGCCCAACGCATTCCCGAATGAGTTAGGTGCCGTGCCTGACTATATTACCTTACCACGGAACAGTTATTTGTTAAAACAATTTAGAAAGGGAAAAACACTGAGCGAAGACTGTACTTTTGACCTCTTTCATGAGAAATATTTCACCGAGCTGTTGTGCAAGAGCCGCTAAGTGAGTCAAGATCCAAATTAAATTCGTATTGAAATAACACTGCTATTATGCATTAAGCACATTATTAATTTAAATAGATCATCAAAACTAATAAGCAATAAATAAATAAGCATTCCTGCAAAATGGTTGCGTTCGAGGCGGTTGGCTTGTGTTCAGCATTGTCCTATAATAAAAAATGAAGTAGTAAATTATAGGTTTCAAATTACATTAAATGTATGTCTGGACTTGATAGACCGAAACTAGTTTGTATGGGGGAGGCGTAGCCACACAAAACGGAAACGCCGCCAAGTGAGTTCGGTTACGGATTCGGTTACTACTGATTTTCTTGAGTTCCAAAGACACATTAGAATAATATTCAGTTTGAGGCTAACCGTGCGTATGAGACAAATATTATTTTTACCACTTCAAACCAACGACGAAAAGGGGACGCGTAGTGTTGGCTTAGTTCTATCCACGTACAAAACATAGTCGTGTCTCTAACGAAATATTAGAGGCACGACTATACCCATACTAATAGTATAAATAAGAAAGTAACTCTGTCTATCCATGACATTTTCACGCCTAAAACACTGTACCAATTTTAATTAAATTTCGTATAGAGTCTGGACGTTTGAAGTGGACATATTCTACCTTTTGTTGCGAAAATAAAACTCAAAGGATTCAGCCCGGAAACATTCCGAAACGACATTGACTCGAGCGGAGCCGGGCACCGCAGATATGTAAGGCTTCGTCCTCGGAAAGCCAAATTTTGCTTCACCACTGCTGAGTGGTTAAATATAAGTAAACAATATTAATGTAGGTGTATTTTGTGTATGCGTGCCTCTGTAGTCAAGAATGGTATGTATTTATATGAGGGTGTTTATGTGTTTGATTAAGGTGATCCTCTGATGGGTGGTGCTCAATTGACGTTTGTTTACTTTTAAGCAATTTCATAGTAAGTTTCGATCACATAATGTGGTTAATGTATCATTTTTGCATACCTGCTTCATTGGGGGAACATCAAGTACGAATACTTGAATAGTTACCATCTGCCTACATTTCATTGTTCTATTGTTCTGTAGGTAAAGCCTTATGAATACCCGGGAGAGCCATGCTGATGCTCTTTGTCGTGCTGCCATTGTGAAATTCATTTATTAATCTGGAGATTTAATGAAATTTAAATTATTTTTCATATATCAATAAACAACCAACAGAAAAGACCTAGGGGTTGAATATTGGCAATCGTGTGAAGCGCATTAAATTTTATTTAATTATAATTTTTGCACCAAAAAGTCAATCGTGTTTCAAGAAACATCATTTGGCAAAATGAGGTTGACATTATGTTTGTTTACATGGTTGTTGAGGTTGACATTAATCAACCGCGTGTCCCTAAAACGTCATTAGAAGAAATGAATTTTACACTAATAAATCGTGTGTGCCTAGAAACATCATTGCATAAAACGAGGTTGACATGAATCAACCGTGTGTGCCTAGAAACATCATTGGAAAAAACGAGGCTGACATTAATCAACCGTTTGTGCCTATAAACATCATTGGCTAAAATGAGGTTGACACGAATCAACCATGTGTGCCTGAAAACATCATTTGGCTAAACGAAATTCATAATAGTCAACCGCTAGCTACCATGAGACCAAATATCGAAACTCAGGAGCCAGAAATGGCACAGGGGATTGTGTTTTTAATTAATTACTTTATATTAATTTCTTTTATACAAACATTGGCACAACACCACTGACTAAAATATGCAGAGAGCTTTACCAAAGAATATGTAATCACCGTCATCTTCACCCGCACATTCATATTCTGGCGTCTCGTCTCAACTCGCGGCATTAAATATTAGCGGCGCGGCTTCACAATGCCGTATTTACACGTTCGCACAAACAGCTGCGGGACCGGAGCAACTTCCGGCGACTTCCATTGTTATTCCAACCGGGACAGACGCTCTCTGTTGTGTTAAGTGTTTAATTAAAACATTTACTCGCGGTCGAAGCGGTCCTACATTATAAATCCTATTAAATACTGTCCGGCGGAGGAGCCGGCCGCAGATGGGCCCGTCTTGGACACAGTTTGTGCCGGTGAGTTGCCCCGATTCTAGCTGTCGCTTCGAAAAATTGACGATCGACACTGTTGTTTCGGTTTCTGTGCCCATAGTCCCCTAAATCCCCTAAATTGACGTTTGCGGCAAACCGATCGACTGGCGTTTTCCGTAAAAACGTCAAACTCCATGCAAGTTTTTACTAGATATTCTGCGGTTTTACTTCTTCAAGCTGTAAAAGTCAAACTCGGACTTCCGATTTGTATGAAAATGCGGAGTCGGCGTAAATGGAAACGTCGGGCGACGTATTTACGGCAACGTTGAGTAAGCTGTGAAATCAAACTCGGACTCGCAAATGTTAGTTCGATTAACGCCCACTGCGCACGTTCTTCAATTTCTCCATACCTTTGAAAACGCCAGTTGATCGGTTTGCCGTAAGCGCCAATTTAGGTGACAACTGGGACTACAGGCTCAGTGCCCCCATCGTGGCATTTATTTAATAAATACAAATCTGATCTTAAAAATACTGCACCTGTACACGCAAAGCTAAAGCTTATCTGCGTGTGACAGCATTACACGAGCAGACGAGCGAGTGATTACAAGAATTATGAGCTACAAAAACATGTAAAGTACATTTAAAAGCAAGCAATCAGAGTTGAAACACATTAAGCAAAAAAAAAAATAACAACGAAATATTAAACAAAAAAAAAACATAGTAGTTTTTAAAAAAAGTGAAATAAGCAAAACTACACATGCATAGTATTTACTAGAAGCAAAGAAGCAATTTATTTTAGCATGCATGTCAATCCCCGAGCCGTCCATGCATCACTTTCATTCCCTTTCGTAGTTGTGTGAGTGCATTTCGTCACGAACGAGAGCTGTTCCACGGTTCAGCGTCCATGTAAAGCTGTAGGTCTTCTTCCCCTACTAGGTGGTAGGGTTAAGCCCTCCTGTGGTTGTACAGCTCGAGGCACCGGCACGCAGATACTGAGTACCGGGAAATTCATCACTGACGCTCTAGAAGCCAAATATAGCCTGGCCATGATATCTACTGATCTGTCGAAAGCATTTGACTCGATAACCACAAGGAACTGGTGAAGAAACTGGTGGATGCCGACGTAGACAACAATATTATTAAACTCATTGAGAACTACCTGGACGATCGCACGACTAATAGCAGTTACCGTACAACGAAAGGAACTAACATGCCAGTACCACACGGGGTGCCGCAGGGCTCGATACTCGGGCCCGTAATATTTAACGGCCACGGTCCACGACATCAAAAACGAACGCGATCGGATACACGGACCAAAACTGTTCCAATACGCAGATGCATCATGAACAGAGCATCGACTACGTGGACCTCCTCGCTCAGAGCAAACTGGGCAGCAGAAACAGTGATAGACTATTACCAAAGATACCTACGCTGTAATGTGGACAAAACTGAGTGCATTCTTGTCACGAAAAGGCGTAACAAACCGCGCAACGTTCGCATTAAAGACGAGGTTCTTGATTATAAAAAGGACATTCGATATCTGGGAGTACAGTTTGACTGTAACATTTCCATGAACAAGCACACCGCTAAAGTCATCGAAAAGGCGAAGAGGATCAGAGTGGGCAGTCTGAGTTCTCACCGAAATTGGCGTTTACGGCAAACCGATCGACTGGCGTTTTCTCCAAACTCCATACAAGTTTTTACTAGATATTCTGTGGTTTTACTTCTTCAAGCTGTCATAGTCAAACGCGGACTTCCGATTTGTATGAAAACGCGGAGTGGACGTAAACGGCAACGTCGACGTATTTACGGCAACGTTGAGTAAGCTGTCAAATCAAGCTCGGACTCGCAAATGTTAGTTCGCTTAACGCCCGCTGCGCGCGCTCTTCAATTTCTCCATACATTTGAAAACGCCATTCGATCGGTTTGCCGTAACGCCAATTTAGGTGACAACTTAGACTACCGGCTCAGAGGCGCACTCAGCCCCATTATCGGCTTCTACTCCAAAGTGAGCGTAAAACTTATCGAGCGATATCCAGGCGTGCCTGTTACCGGCGCTACACTACAGTATAGTCCAATTGCTCCCAAGATACTGCAAGTCCAACTTGCTCAAGATCGAACGACAGTACCGCATGGCCCTTAAATCGGCTGGGCAGTTCCCCCGACTTCTCCCCACGGAGATACTGTGGGAGATGCTCGACATAGACCCGTGGAACATTAGGGCACACGACCTGAACGAGGATATGCTCCGCAAAATAAACCAACTGCAGATTGAAGACCTCGAAGCCCCGGGCGACGCCTACCTGGGTCACGGGAATCGTAATCCGCTCCTAACGAACGATAGAATAGGAGATATTCAGTACGTGATTAAAAAAGATCGGGGTCGCCAGCTCAGCAAGAGAGCGACAGCACCGCGTCCCCATAGACTTTAAGTTATATATAAATTAGATGTAAGTATTATTTAAGTTAGATAAAAAAAGGTAAATTCGCCATTTACATACCTCAGCAAAACTGACAGTGCTACTCAACACCAGGCACACTCTCAGTCAGATCTCTCACGAGACCAAAAGGGTGTAGTCCTAATTAGCTGACACACTCCTCACGGGACCAAACCCGGAGAGACAGACATGTATAAAAAAAAACCAGGTAAATAAAAAATTCTGATTCTGATTCTGTGGTTGTACAGGTGCATTGTATGATAAGATGGTCGAAGCGGTAATCTTTCCTTGTCTTCCCGGGAGTCCACCTAATTTTTTTGGGAGTGCGGTGTGTTGGGCTGAATCATGGCGGTGGATGTAGTAGCAGGAATCCATACCCTATTGCATTAGAAAACCCAGACCTTGAAGTTTTATATTTTAAAACTGTTTGACATTTATTCATTTGCATTTTTCATGTTTTTAATTCATCACAATTTTGTACCGCTAACATTAACCCATTATTAAATTGCTTGCAAATCTCGTGTAGCTCATAGCTGAGGCGGAGGGGCTTCGCTTCTCTGTCAAGAGGTGGTGGATTAAATCCCGCCTTGCACACACCGTGCATGCACAATTTTCTTTCTATTTATGAGTTATAAACTATTTATTTATGTAAAGTTATATTAAGTAATTTCTCCTGCATCAGCCTGTACCTCCGTACCATAAATACATGTACAACCCTCTGATTGAGTAACCAAATTATCCATAACGAGAAATGTGACATATATGTATGTATAATCGACCATGAAGCAAGGACACATTAATCAAAGAAAGATCCCATGTAAAAGGAACAACTTTACGAATATGCTGATTACGGAAAAGAGGAACTGTAGGAGAATTCCAAATTATGCATACACAGCAGGTGGCGAAATTGGTTAGACGCAATACCCGAAAATGGTATGTTTTTCTGGTTCGGGTCCAGCCTTGCAGTATATTCGTAAAGTCGTTCTTTTTACAGGGATCTTTCTTGAATTAATGTGTCCTTGCTTCACGGTCTATTCACATTCCTTGGAATAAGCGACGTGCATGCTTTGTACGAAAAAGTATATTCATCCATAACGAGTTAAATAAAAGCTTGCAGGATGTGAGTTTACTAATGCTACACAGTGCTACGTTTCCCGTGTGTCCTACAAAACGCTCGCTGAGGCAAAATTGGGTTAGGGCTGGCTACATTGTGCGCGCTGCGGCTTACCTGGATGAATGTGGGGCCCTGGTCAGCTTCATTCTTGCCGCCTTTGTTCGCTTTGTTACCATTCCGCTAGATTACTGACATACCTCTATACAAAATAACGCTTAGTTTATCCTTAATATACCTATATAGTTCTACTGTAAATATACTTTTCGTGCTAAGCAAGGAGTCGTAATCACTACGTATAAAATTCACTTGCTTATTTCGACGAATTTGATATGCAAGTAGAATTGTGTGTGGATCAAAGACACGTGAATTAAAAAACCGGCCAATTGCGAGTCGGACTCACACATGAAGGGTTCCGTACCATCGTACAAGATTAAACACAAAAAACTTTTTTTTTATAAATAAATACACACTCTGTGAATATTTCAGCTACCCCACTATAGCGGTTAATGAAATACAACCCTGTGATTGACGGACCGGCGGACGGACAGCAGAGGCTTAGTAATAGGGTTCCGTACTCAAAGGGTGCCAACGGAACCTTAAAAAAGAGTCACGTAAAATAACTACTTTACAAATATACTACAAGGCTGGACCCGAACCAGAAAAACATACATGTTACAAACATTATTAGTTCTAAATGAAATATTTAAATGTTTCATCCATTAGAAAACCTCCAGCCAATATATTGAAATCGAGATTAAATTAATGTCTTATATTGTGGAAAAAAAAATTAAAAAAATAATAATACAATGACCAAACTAACGAAGTTTCTTGCCGGCTCTTCTTCGCCAGAAGTAATCGTACCGACAGCAAAAAAATGACGAATTCGTGTGTGTTATATACACCTAATGGAGGAAATAAAGAAACTGAACTGAAAATCTGAGGGTCTGTCTACAAATCAAAGTAGATCCCTACCATATAACTAAAGCAAGACATTGAACATAATTTTTATTTTTTCAGCTTATTAAACTTGACATGAAACAAATACGTCGAATGTAGTCAAACCAAGCATGTTTCACATTACATTAATGTCTTAATTTATTGCAAATTAGAGTGATGAGAATCTTGGTTAACAGTGAAAATAAATCATCATATACCACTGGATTTTATTTTTTCATGAACGTTCCAAGGGCGGAAAAACATACAGTTTTCTGCCAACCGGCTTATCCCATTATAGATATCAGATTAGAGATTTAAAAAGCGGTCCCAAATTGTCTTTTTTTTTTGACAATAATAATTTATTTTAGCAGAATGCTTCCGTAAAATTTGGCCATAATTATTACGCGAAGGGATCATATATCCGCCGCTATCCTGGAGGGATAGGTAGAGATTATAAGGTGTGATTTGGTTTGAAAACAGCATACTTATGCTTCCTGTACAGCTTCTTATACATATTTCATTCATCATTCTCCTAGGCCACCTGGCCACGATGATTCCACCAAATTCTACTCTGTATATTTATTGTTTCGTGATTATTCCTTCACTCCTTCGCTCTTCGTGTTCAAACCAGTCCACGTCTTCTTATATCCATTTCTTCTTTCGATTGACATTGCAAAAGAACATAATTATTGTATTAGCAAATTTATTAGTTAAGTAAATTATATTTCTAATCCATTTGTCCTGGGGATTGCTGTTTCTTTTGTTTTTGCTGTGTGCCTTAAACTGTTCTACCAAATATTGTTTGGTAGTAGAATTTAGATCTAAGTATGTATTTCATTGCTGTGGACGAAAAACTCGGAACGTTTCTTTGCGGATTCTTCTTAAATGAGTTGATCGAGTCCGCGGATCTATCAGTTTATTGCGTAAACAAGTTCAAATAAATTAAATAAAATTAAAATGAAACTGAATTAAAACCCAACTATTGTAGAACTTTTTCGATGCTCTAATGTCGCAATTTTAATGATTATGTAGGTATATGAGCTTAGGTGTCTGGCTCACAAAAGCGGCACAAGACCTTCGGCGCCCGATTCACCGTCCGATTAATACATGACTTAATTTCTCTTTGCTCGGTTCCTAAAATTCGTAGCGTGATGTTAAATAGCCTATAATCGTTCTCAATAATTGGGTTATTAAATGGAAAACATATTTTACAAAACCCACCGGGGGGTCTAAACAAAAAAAAAAACTTTAGCTCTATTAAATTAGTGTATATTGCGTAGCGAAACATAACGAATTACTCATTGCATTTAGGTTACCCTCCTAAGAAAAAAAAAAGAAAAGATAAAGTCCCATCCAACGCACATACTTTGAGACTCGTCGTCTCAAATGTTCTAAAACTACCCACCCAACTTAAACGTGCATGCCACACTTAATCATAGTCGCAGAAGTATTGGAGGGACTGTGTGGGGGGGAACTGATTTGACTAACGCATTTTTAGAGCACCTTCTCGCGCGGTGGCGATGTTTTGATAATGAGGTATACGACGCGTAGCCATTTTATGCAACTGTTTGTCCGTACGGTGGAGTCGCGATAAAGAAAGCATGCCACTTATTCTTATAAGATTATCTTCAGAGTTACCCAACATTAAAATGACAATGCTGATTCGTCTCCAGATTCGACCAGGCCAGCTGAGGGTGCAGCAAGCTGGCGAGGGTCTGTCCTGGTCGGAGCTGACGATAGCCATCCAGCTGCTGCCCGCGCACTACGAGAGGGGCGCTCCACTCTTGCGCTGCGAAGCAACAGTCGGAGACCTCTACCGGGACAGCACGCAGCTGGCCCTATACCCTGCCAACGGAGACCCTAAGATAGAGAGAGGTTCGTTTTCACCATAGATAAAAACCGGCCAAGTGCGAGTCGGACTCGGACACGAAGGGTTCCGTACCATCGTACGAGATTTAACATAAAAAAAACCGGCCAAGTGCGAGTCGGACTCGGACATGAAGGGTTCCGTACCATCGTAAAAAAATTACCTATTTGTTGTTATAGCGGCAAAATAAATACATACTCTGTGAACATTTCAGCTGTCTATCTGTTACGGTTACTGAGATACAGCCCTGTGACAGATGGACAGACGGACGGACGGACGGACGGACGGACGGACGGACGGACGGACGGACGGACGGACGGACGGACAGCGGAGGCTTAGTAATAGGGTTCCGTTTTCACCCTTTGGGTACGGAACCCTGAAAAGGAAGGAGATATGGCATCGAGTAGCCCCTACTATAGGACCCGCTGTCTCCAATTTTCAAATAATACCAATTCATCTTAAACGTACATGCCACATGCAAGCATAGTCGTAGACGTATTGGAGGGTTTGTATGGCTCGACGAATGCTATTTTAGAGCACTTTCGCGCGCAGTGGTGATATTTCGACTTCGTGGTATACGACGCGCCGCGGGATTCCCATAATGTTGACCATATAGCGGAGACGCAATATCGACCGCATGCCATCTCTTCAGTGGTTTTCACGTTTGTGATTGATCTGATATTCTGGTGCATATATTTTACATTTCGTTGCATTTATTAAGATGTGCCTCTTATACATAACACAGTTAAGAGACGTTGCTTCAAAGGTGTTCAGAGAAAGTGGCTTGCGATTTGTTTTCGGATTCGGCTCTTCATTGTACTATGCGTGTGTAAAAAAGTGCGGAATCTAGGCGAAGAAGAATAGTTTTTCAGTTATCAAGAATCCATGTTTTTTCCATGTCTATTATTTATCCATAAGACCGCTATTGCTGTAAGCATCAATCTATAATCCAGTGAGGTTACGTGTTTTTACTGAGTTAATAATCCGCAGATTGACTAGTTTGTGGCGAAACGTAGTGTAGTTTTACAACTTTAAGTTTAAATAAATGGGATAGTTAACTAAAGTCGGTGCACAAAAAAAGGCAATTTTTTACATTAACAGAGATAAATGTATAAATATAGAGTCCGAACTGAAAACCACCGAATACGAAATCACCTGCTGATTTTGCCGTGTTAGTCGAAAACTCAGAAAGTAGGTTTTATATACCGGTTACATTTACGCTTAGAAAAAGCTTGATTAATAATTCGAGATGTTTAATAACTTTGCTAAATTTATATACCGTGGGATTAATATTGAAGTAATTATATGTTAAATTCCGTTTTTATTACAGAATAATCCGACTATTCAGTGTTCTCCGACGCGAGTCGGAAAGCTTTGTCAGAAGAAGCTCAATTTATTCAGAAATATTATTAGCTGGCTGGTATTTCGTAATCCTTTGTAATCCTGAAGGCGGCTTCTTTCACGTGACTGAATAGAAGTGCCTCATTTGAAGCCTTTTCGAGCGCGTAAGGAGAATTCGCTCTACATATAAGTAGTCGGCTACATAGACGTGTTGCTAGCTCCTTGTACATTAGCTTTGTTGTATTTAATCTAAATTTTACGCGACGATCATGTTGTAGTCAGATTCTAACAGCAAAAAAAAAATAGATCACGCCCTAAAAAGTTGAAGTTACAAATATAATTGTAGTAGCAAACACATTAATCAGTTTATAACAAAACAGTAAAGTAATTGTGCTTCAGTGTCAATTACAATTAGCAATTGTTTGCTCGATGCCTCTTAATTATATCACAAATGGTAGCCATTCATATAATTTTTTAAAGGAATTATCTATGCACACAATTTTTTTTTATTGTTGCCAATGCGGTTACGGTTTTTTTGGGGAAGTTATATCAGAAACCAAGACAATTGACTGTCGCGCCATTTACATTAATTCTTAAACTACTTTAATTACCTTGAATTTTTTTAGTGATCAATTTTATTTATTTATTTATTTAGTATTAAGGAATTCAACAGCGTTACATAAAGTCAGTTTTACAATGGTTCTTAGTCTAAGGATTGTGGCCAATAATAGAATTCCATTGTTCAGTCTGGAATTGTGAGCTCGGACGTTGAGCATTTTTTTATCAATGTTTTCATCAATTTCTCTTATTTTACATCGTTTGCTAACAATGCATTCGCTAAAACTAACACCCGCTATTTTGGCATGCTATAGGTACTTTCGAATGAAATATAACACATTGAGTTTTGAAGAAATATCTCAAATGAGTAAATATTTTTTTCTATAAATCTTATTTAAAAATATCATTTAATTTTAATTAATAAACATAGGATAAACTGGATGTAATTATGTAAAGTTAAAAGATTTGTAAATGATTTCTTCAACAAGTTTTCTTGCACAGCTGTGTTCAGACGTATCACATTTAATAAGTGAAATTCATCACTAGATTTCTGAACATTCCATCTCACTGATTAATAAAGAAGAATCTTTAATTATTGCAAATTTATTAAGTATGGTTTTTTTATTGTTGCAGTGACTTCGCCAGGATCTTCAGCGAACTACCTGAAATCCGCATCCGTCTTAGTTCTCAGCATTATTGGCTGGATAAGTAGAGAAATTAATTGTTAGGTATTTTAATGTTTATGTAAGTATTTGTTGCATTTGATGTAATGAATATAATAATGAAATTTATTTATTAGGTCATGGAATTAGATATAAATAAAAGAAGAAATTTAAGAAATAAAAATTACCTTATTAGGTGACAAGGATATGCTACACACCAAAGATTGTAAAAATGTTGATTTAATAAATATGTAAATGTCAGTGGTTTTGTTTTATAATCACTATCATTATCACTACATAGTATAAAACGAAGTCGCTTTCTCTGTCCCTATATCCCTATGTATGCTTAAATCTTTAAAACTACGCCACGGACTT
The DNA here is from genome assembly GCA_946894095.1 of Incurvaria masculella. Classification (NCBI taxonomy): domain Eukaryota; kingdom Metazoa; phylum Arthropoda; class Insecta; order Lepidoptera; family Incurvariidae; genus Incurvaria; species Incurvaria masculella. The sequence continues at coordinate 18,341,127 of OX335653.1, read as the reverse complement.
TGATGCGGTTTTTTTTAATTGATAGAGTGATTGAAGAGGAAGGTTTTTACATCCATTAAATATTGGAGAAATACTGTTATTTTTGAGGTTTCCAATGTGATGTCGTAAAAAATTACATTTTTTCAGCTTACATTGCAAACGCAGGCTGAACCCTACGAGATTTATCAAAATAATGTACTAAGTATTGTAAACATTAAAAAGGTCTACAGAAAACTCCGCCATGGTATATATCTATCTCCTATGGATATCCCACAATATTTTTTTTTTGTCATTTACTTTTTACGACAAATAATGGCTAATTTTCGAAGCGATTTTAACCAATACAGAATGAATTCATATCAATATAATACCTTAAATGCATTTTTGATTTAATATAGATCTATATGGCCCTTTACAGCATATGATTTAAATGAATATTTTCGAAGATATTACAGATTTAAAAATTGCGGTACGTAACGTTTGCGGCGGTACCGGCCGGCCGGGGCGGCGGGAGCGTGCCTATAAATAGTTTAAAATAATATTTTTGTAAATGATATTATGCCCGTGCAAAGCCGGGACAGGCTGCTAGTTCATTATATTCTTATATCATCTTGGGCTCTTCCCCATGCATAATTTTCCGAAGCCAAAGCACTATTAGTTATTCTGTGGCCAAAGTGTAAAAGCAGGTTGGAAGTAACTTGAGAGTAATGTTTATATTTATTTACATGAATTGTGGTCTGTCATCCTTTTTTTTTATACCTGAACAATTTTCCAACATGTCTAGGAGCCCGTGTGAATGGTTAATCCCACACCCATGTGGTATACCACAGTACCGATTTCACGAAGGAATTAGGTGTCATACCGGAACCTACGCCTTGCAGTCCTGTAACATCATTTTATTTAGTGAACCTTACCTTCCAAATTGGACACGTTTCCTTTGTGGTCCGTATGGGTACTTTTTGCCTATGTGATTAATCCCAAAACGCATTTTTATATCGAGTGATGGGTTTTTCACGACTAATAAGTTTTTCAGAAACTACTTTATTTTATATGAACAAGTGATTATCGTCAAGGCCTAAATATTAACTAAATCATTATGTTTACTTATTTTATGTGACATAATAAAAATAAAACCGTGATATTATTTCCTTCCAATGAAAATATGTTTGTGAAAACAAAATGATGTTCTTAAAATCCAGACCAATAGAAAAAAAGGGGGCTGCATATAAATATAATCGGTTAAAATACTTAGGCTGGAAATAAATTTTAAGTAATGATTTATTTTAAAACATATACTAGATCCGGCACTCGGCTCCGCCCTGGCCAACATAGTTTTTTTTAAATAGTTACTATCCTATCTTTTAAGTGGGAACAAACCATACACATTCACAAAGTTTCATTGAAATCGGTGGAGTGATTTCGCAGATTAGCGTGTATGATCATTGATGAATCACTTATCGAAAATTCGCTGATAGCTTCGTTTCTGCAGGTTTAAACCATTGAATAGAGCAGGCTATTGAGGGAGACACTAAATCGCCCGCCCATAGATTTTTATGTCTATTGCAATATGAAATAATATAAATTTGTGTATACATATCTATCTCCACAGACATAAAATCCACAGACGGGCAATTTAGTGTATCCTTAAAATGCCTGCTCTATTCAGTGGTGTAAGCCTGTGGAAACGAAGAGCTCAGCTAAATTTAGAGAAGTGATTTGTAACTCGCCCCTGAATAAATCGGACAGAGCGACGCCACCACGGCCTGCAACCAGCGACGCCGTCGGCGCTTTGAGGCGCCTTTGTCATCGTTGGAGAAGACGCACTTTTCAACCACACCCGTTTTGTCAGCCTCAGTGGCCCAGTGGCGCGACACTTCGGCGATCGCTCTCCGAAGTTAAGCAACGCTGGGTCCGGTCTGGTCTTGGATGGGTGACCATTCGACCGTTGAGAGAGGCTGGCCGTGGTTCGGATTCCACGTTAAGCTGTAGGTCCCCTTCCCTACTTACTAGGTGGTTGGGTTAATTCCGCCCGGGTTGGTACCATCGCATTGGATGAACGATGGTCGAAGCGCCAATGAAAATTGACCGTGTTTTCCATCCAGGTCAATGTAGCCGTGCAATATAAGGAAGGTCCTGGCACCTAGTTCCCATGTGGTGTGTTAGGCTAATGCCATGACAGAAGGTGTGGTATTAGCCATCCATGTCCAGTCACATAAAAAAAAATATACCGCTTTTCCACAAGGTTTTCATTCAGGCTCGTAGCCTAGTGGCGCGGGGACTGGCCTAGCGTAACAGAGCTCTCCACCACTTTCTTTCTCATTCCGAGTTCGATAAGTACATTTCGTCACGAATGCTGCTCAATGGTTCGGAATCCATGTAAAACTGTAGGTCCCCTTCCCCTACTAGGTGGTAGGGTTTAAGCCCGCCCGGGTTGGTACCGAAGCGGCAATGTGCTTTTGTCGTGTTTTCCATCCAGTTCAATGTAATTGACATGGATGGCTTATACCACACCAACTGTCATGATATTAGCCCAACATAATTTCGATTGCCGCTTCGATCATCGTTCATTCAATGACATGGTACCAACCCGGGATTCATCTTAATACCTACAGTTTAACTTAGAATTCGACATGTACATATATTACGACGTGTATCGGAAGAAATACATAGAATAGAGCTCACTCGTTCATTATTTTCACATGCCGGAACCCAAAAATAATCTTTTGAATGAATGTATGCTTGGCAACATGAATGTAATAATGGCAACGTCTGAGCGATAAATGCAGACGCTGCCAATTTTTCTTTTCAAAATGAGGTGCCATCCTGGATCCGAGGTGGACAATAGTGTCTGGGGTGAGTTTGTTAACCCGCGTTTGAAGAATTCAGGGTTTAGAAAATCTCATGAGCCATTTATTCGTCGTACGAAGTGGCAATGAGATAGATACACGTATTTGGAATATATCTTTGCAGCAGATTTTATTCGTTCATATTACCATGGGCTATTCGTTGCGCAGGTGCACGTAATAGATGCAATGAAGGCATTTAAAGAAGTAGCGACTCTCGATCAAAATCAAAACCCTTTATTTATGATTAAAGTTTTTTAATGTAAGTTGTTACTTACCTTGTTAAAAAGGGGCAATTAAACGCGCAGAATGCTGCGTGCCTTAATTATATATACCTACCCTAATTGACATAAATATGACTACGTACTTTTACATATCACTGCCTGCCATGGATAAAAAGGAAGAAGCTATGCCAGCTAGCGCGCCTGCTATGACACCAGCAGTCTCCGATTTCCAAAAACTACCAACCTAACTTAAAGGTACATGCCACATGCAAACATATTCGCACACGTATTGGAGGGTTTGTGTGGGTGAGAACGTATTTTTAGAGCACATTCGCGCGCATCGCCCCCGGATGTTTACCATTTTAACTATTTAAAAAAAAAAAACTAATTCACAAGTGTTCTATTTTCAAATGTATCAGTGAAGAACTAATCTGTACGTTAATGTAAACGTGCCCGTGTCAAGCAAATGTGTAACGAGTATCTAATTTATTTTGCAAAAACCCACGTGTTAAGCCCAAAACACAACCTGCGGTCCTTCAAACAAGCCTGACTGATCACCATAGGCGAGGGCCTGACGCATGTTACATATATGCCGCGCTTAACATAAAAGAAAGTTTGAACTAACTTAAAACTTAGCACTCAAAACACAATCGTTTTATATTGCGACGATGACAAACCCCCACTTGTTTCTTGTACCGAGCTTGGCCCCTTTTTCACGTTTTTATATTTTTCCACTTACTGTTGAAGCCTATCGCTTCCTTTTAACAAGTATGCAGGCAAGCTATGAAAATATCTCTAAAAAATGGAATAAAGCGACAACGCAATATAACCCCGATTCATACAACCAAACCATTTCCAAGTGCTGTACTCAGTTCGGTTCCCGTGACGCAATCCATTACGTTAAATACTTGAGTACGGATGCTAGTATTTCCTTTAACGTTTGGTATAGCAATAGATCGACAAAATAAATGTCGACCCACAAAATATACCCCTTTGTCGAGGCTGATATCACATGATTTACACGTAAATCTAAAGAGTTTATATTAATGCTGTAAAATTGTTTAAACATATTTACAAGGATCGTTAAATAAGAAATAACTTCAGTACTCAGGGACTTAAAAAACATGTTTAATAAATTTTTATGAAAGAAAAAACATACGTTTGTTATTTTCTGAACATGTAAGCATTTGGAGGAAACGACATTCTTGATAACTACCATACTGTGCCAGAAGGATGGTTATTTTTTTTAATTTGTTCGTGAGTTTTTATTTTTTTATTTTATCAGGCACACAATAAAAAACACGGTATGGGCAATGTCTTAAATACAAGCTGTTCTTAACATAAACGTAAATGATGACAGTATCCCACTCGGATAAGTGCTCAGCAATTACTAAAACATTACAAAATTAGACTGTTCGTCCTTATGTTCTAAATGGAATAACTTTTGATTTATGAATGCATTTATTTTCTAGGCGACGTAATAAAAATGTTGTAGTAAATAAAATAGACAAATAATTATTTAAGGAACTTTAAGGGCTTCTAAAACTTGATACTAGAGAAGAAATTGACGACTTAAATATATGTAAACTATCATTGGAATTCCGAACTAAATTGTACAATGTGCATATTCTTGCAATGGAGTTACCGGCAACTATCTTGGTTTTGTATAAATATACTGGGATTACGTTTTAACGATTAATTAGAATTTTTCCTGATTTCATTTAAAATTGTGGAATCAAATTTACAGCTCATAACCTTATGGAGACGGATAAGGTCATTGAGGATTATTGAAAATGTTTAACAACACATCGTGGGACTCCCAACAATGTGTCTGGCCGTGGTTGAGATCCTTTGATGACGACTCTCATCCATTAACACAACTCGTCGTATCTAACTAAACATCTAAGATGAGGGACGTGTACGCGCGGTAGACGGTGTAGCAATGTTCTCCGGAAACAGCCCGAACATGCCTAACATTCGCCTGTTATGTGGCTTTGTAACGGAACATTGTTGTTAGCAAATGACTGAGAATCGAGATCCTATATAGTAGCTACCTGTGAATATTATCTAGCGATATTAACTGACTGCAAACTATGCATAAAATACATATTTATACACTTTCTTTTCTACATTCGTTGTAAACAATCGAATCCATCAAAAATATGTTTGCCGGTTCCATACATACAAAAATACAGTATAGTACCGATGTCACAAATAAAAAATACATATTTTTTCGATTGTCAGATTGTTAGCACTCAGAAAAGGTTATAATAAAAAAAAATACCACCCTATGAACCAGATAATTTAGTCAGTACATGGTAGTGTAGCGAACTAGCGCCCTCTACTGAGAGCTGCTAGTTTCACATGCCACACATCAACAAAATAGATGCACAGAAGTTAGTTACCATGGCGGGCGCTAGATGGCGCTACCAGCCAGACATGAAGTCTATATCGCACTAACGAAGTTTCCCAGCGCAGCCGTGGGTCTCAAGACCTGACCCACCTTTTCATCTCTCCACAGTAGTATTAGTTCGTTGCTGACCGGTTACGAAGTTATCATTAGGCATTGTCTGCCAGGAAACCTAAACATTTTCACAGAATGCTCGGTAGTGATGCTGCGATGTATATCCTTAACCACTATTAATAACCACTTTCCAAACATTACTTAACGCAGAAACAGTTCATATATTTTAACTATAGACATTAAGAAGAAAATATAAAAGCAGAATTTAATTGTGGATTACAAAGCTTTCAATTGGAATGGAAGAGTGGGAATATTGTGGTTTCATTTTACGAATATTGATGAACTATCTTGCTCTCTTTAAAAAAAGCTGAGTGTTAATACTTTTGTAAATTTAGGACATAATCGAATATGTTAATACTTAAGGATAATGAATTACTAAGAACATTGGATCCTTAAATTGTATCGGATCTACGTACAGTCGTTACTTATCAAATGTATACACTAGAAAGAGAAGGATTTTCTAAGTCCCTTTTAATCTATGGTTGACGTCGGCATGTCAGAAAGAGATCTCAAATTTGTCTCTATTTCCGGTGTATAGATTTCAGACGAAACGACTGTACCTCAGCGCAGTATGGGATCCGACTTGCACTCGAAAGGACTCCCTGATTCGATTGAAGGCGATCCTGAAACATAAATTATCTAATAGTTAGAAGTACTAATATTCCGTTTGTCACCTTTTCAAAACTTGGTTTAAAAGTATGAGGCAGATTCCTTACACACAAAAAGGAGCTGGCCTCTTAAAAATACAACTCTGCGGTTGTTTCTCGTTTTTAGGGTTCCGTACCCAAAGGGTGAAAACGGAACCCTATTACTAAGCCTCCGCTGTCCGTCCGTCCGTCCGTCCGTCCGTCCGTCCGTCCGTCCGTCCGTCCGTCCATCTGTCCGTCTGTCACAGGGCTGTATCTCAGTAACCGTAACAGGTAGACAACTGAAATGTTCACAGAGTGTTTTGCCGCTACAACAACAAATAGGTAAGATTAAAAAATATTTAAAATTAAAGGGGGCTCCCATACAAAAAACGTGTTTTTTTTGTTTTTTTTTACGATGGTACGGAACCCTTCGTGTGCGAGTCCGACTCGCACTTGGCCGGTTTTTTTAATGCAGTACAGTTTTCTTAGTACAAGCTGCTAAAAGGAGTATTTTAAATATTTTGCCAACTTAGAAATGCATTATCTACATATATGCATGGAAGTGAAGAATGTTATTTTATTTCTTCACCTCCATGCATATATGTAACGTCTTTCTTGAGCTTTCGAGCGAAATTAATTTGTTACAAAAATTGTACAGAAACTGTATGAACCTGAGAGTTTTGCACCCCATGAGTTATAGAAGTGGGTGCAGGGCCACTTCTAAAACTCTGAAACCCCATCTCAGCGACTGTAGGACCCGTAAACCTGGTTACACTTACGGTAATGGAACGGTGTTTGTGAAGCGCGATCCATCAACCCCTCTGCACCTCGGTGCCTGCCGCCGCGACGCCTCCCGCCTTCCTTACGTCATTAGCTCGCTTGGAGATCGAGTTGCAATAGGGAACCAAGATTGCCAAAATAGCATATGGATTTTTTTACTAACTCTATTTCGTAAATCGTTTTATTTAAGTGTATCATGGCAGGAGTAAACTTAAGAATATAAACGTAAAACAATGTTTGTTCATGTTATGAAAATATTGAATATTATGATTATTCAGATGTGCCATCCAGTATAGATAGAGGCTTTGTGACATTCAATGATGCATTTCACAGGAATAAATTGAGCTCTTACTTCCCTTCAGTCGATTTTGGCTGAGTTTTTCGATGTATGTATGTATTTTTCGTGACAGACTTTTTTTATGTGATTAGATAATGATGGCTAATACTGCAACTACTATTAGGATATAAGTCTAACAAACCTTATGAAAAAAAGGTGCCATGCGATGACGTTTCTTATACAGTACGGCTACATTTAAATGGACAGAACACATATAATTTTAATTGCCGTTCATCGCTCATTCACACGCACAGTTCTGGTACTTTCTTTTTTTAGGCTCCATAGCCTTAAGACACGATAAGGTTTTTTTTTTAAGTTAAGCTTGGCATATGGAATACGTCAGGAACTATTAATTTGCCCGACTACGCCGATACACGATACAAGTTTTTATACTTATTAAACTTAGTTTATGGCATTTAAATATTTACCTATATCATTTGAATAACCTATTCTAATTGACACTTTTAAAATGTAAAACGCTTGTTAAAATATATGCTTCATTATATCACGGGTCTTATACGATGAGTCATATATTTTTTTCGATGCATGGCTTTGAAATATATAATGCTCTTTGGCATAATACCAACCACATGCTTGAAGTATTAGGAGGATCTTTAGTTATTAGTGATACATCTTAGCGTAATCCCACTTCGGTAATGGATCGGACAAACATTTAGAAGAAAGAGGAGCTTACCATGGGTAAACTCATTCAATGAATGCATGCTTTTGTATATCCGTAGGCAGTTCATAGCTATAGAAATTAAAACAGTGTGCTTTTCATCTAATAAGAAAACGAGATTATAAAAAAATACTAGGAAATCCATAGAGGTCAGGGCCTCATCTTCTATGCAGCCGTACTGCAGTGGGGGTATAAAAAATGTTATGTTCAAATATATTGATTATAATAATAATTTAGAATTTCATATTTTATTATTTTGTTGTAGCTTTTTTGCTAGTGTATTGCAATCAAGCAATTTATGTCGATGGACTTTAGCTCTGAAATAAATGTTTAATATTTTTATGAGATTGGAGCGGTCAAATATTACTGTAGTGTACCTCTATATTTCTTTGATAACTTAGCTTCGATAGCACCAATCAAACCGTAAAAAATAATACTGTTTTAACCGTTTTGCAGACTTCTGCAATGGAGCATCTAATTCAATGATTATTCAGATGTACGCGAAATATTTGGACGGAGGGGAAAAAAAAATATGCCATGTGTCTGGCTGCACCTGCATATGTTAGTTGTAAGTAATTGAAACTGTGTGTGTATTTCATAATTGTTGGTGGAAAAATATATGTAAACCCTTGAAGATTCTTTGCGGGTTCTTCTTTACTGGGTTGATCGAATCCGCGGATCTTTGTGACGTAACTTAGTGTAGTTTGACTACCAAAAAGTTTAAATAAATGAAAGGAAATGAAATGCATCAATTGGCTATAGAGAAGCGGGCATTCAATCCGATAGTCGCGGCTTAAATCTTGCTTCAGACGAATATGCAAACAGAAATTGTTTCTTACTATTTTTAAAAGTCCGATTAAAAAACGACGGTAAAAAACTTCAATGTAATTGTCAATGTTCAAAAATATAAAATAGACATTTTAAAAATCTAATAAATGCTAATCTGATAATTAATTTTAAACTAATAAAACACAATAGGCAACTTGTTCAAAGTCCAAAGCACACAGCGTTCGTCTAAATGTTAATCAGGGAACACTTAACATGTTAAATGTATTAAATATTTTGTCTTCCTAAAAAATTGAGATAATTATTACAAAACCCTCCCATACAAACGTACCGATTAGCGGAACACGCGTCTGCTGTAGCATTTTAGGAATTTCGAGTTATCTAGCACGTTTTTGATCCAAAAGAATGGAAATTCATGCATTCTTCTTCAGTTCACACTTCCAGTACTTACTATGTGATCAAATCACACATGGTACTAGCTGTTTCTTTGAATGAGGACATTCGACAGAGAATGAAATTGACCGCCATAACCTGCGTAAGATAAAGTAGCAATGGACTGATCATGTAAGGCGTATAACCAATGGCCGATGGAGCAGCCGAGTTCTGAGACGACTGTAGACCGAGTACCACCAAACTTAGCTGAGAAATCCTACGTGGCTCGTTGGTAACAAGATCTGGTAAATGCTGCTGGCGATAACTGGATAAGTGATTGTTGGGAAATCTCTCAATCATTCCTTTTAAAATTTGAATTTCTGGCGCTCTTTTTATGCAAATGCGAACTACCCACATTTTCCGTCGCTTTTGAGTAACTCCACGAAATTTTTGACCACATTCGACTGCTACGTTTTTTCATGCACTGAGCTCTCGACATATTCTGCGTGAAATCCAGCCAAAAAGAGTTTTTATTGCCTATCTTCGATGTCTGCAGCGAATGCTAAGCTCGCCTAGTAGTAGGTGATCTATAGTCAGTGTATCGCCACGGCGGCGCCTTCACATCATCATCACCAGCAAATCCCAGACCCGGGTTCCAGCGAGAGACTTCAAAATCCACTGGCGCGGAGAGCAGGTCAGTCGCAATGTATTTTAGAGGGTGCCATACAATCTCTTAATAGCAATACAGTCCACAATTTATCATTTATATTTTTTCCATTATTTTATATATTACAGGGACTGCGCAAATTTCGAGTGCAGCCCTCCCCTTAAGTGATCAAGCGCGAATAGTGAATTATCTGGTAATATACAATAACTAAAAATACTTAGATGATTCTATAATTATCGTTCCACTGTTTTTTGCATAGTTTGATTGGGTATAATTTATATCAACATCTACCTATTAAACGACCTAAAATAGGCATTTCATATGCATTCATAAATAAAGAATAAGAAACAAAATAAATATGCTAAACACCTAACCTAACGTACTCTAAAGATACTGCCTGATCCTTGACGGAAACAGCGTAATTGTTGACATATACGTAGGTTCTTTTGATATTTAGGGTCGTTTGTCTTTTATTCACTTACACGAGGCATTCCGTCCGCCACATCTCAGACCGTAACACAATAGTGACTTGTCCTTTGAGGAAAGCATTTCTCGTCAAAGGTTAACCTCGTAATTGAGGCTACACTTTCGTTTCAGGCCACGTACGACTGGTTAGGGCGAGCCAAATAATATATGTGACAGGGATAGAATTCCCACCCAGCCTGAGTGTCGTATCACTTTTCATGTAGAAATAGTTTTGTTAAAGGCTTCATTTATTATTTTCATATCATATTTCAAGTCGCTAGTCCAAACTAGGGCTAGCGGTTTGGACCGAGAGATGTAACTATGGGACGGTAGTTGGCCAGGACCTGAAGGTTGACCGATTTGAATGACAAGTAGAATATGATAGGCGGTATATAAGTGGGTTACGAATTATGGAGTGTATATGTCAAACATCAAAGCAGGAATAGCATACGCCTTTTTAGAATCTAGTGCGACAACATCCAAAATAGCGGCCTTCTCTTTGGCAAAAAATTAAGTAAAAAAACTAAATTAAGCCCGACTACTGAAATTGCGCCGTAAAAAGTATGAAAGAAGAAAGTGTTCTCATCTGAAATTGTTACGTAAAAACTATTTAATATTTAAGTCTATTGTTTTTAAATTATTCTTCACCGTGTGCTGATTAGCTTAATCGGCACATAAGAATTGACTAAAGCGCATTTCTTACCATCTTGCAATAAATACCAGTACAACAGATTCACCAATTTAGTTATAAAGGCCCTGTTAGTGTCGATAAAGATAAATCAGCACTTGGTGATAAAACATATTGTAATGTCTGGTTGGCTGTAAGAAAATCAGTTTGACTAGAAACGCAAAACCAAACAATACATTTCCCTGCATGAGCCGCCACCGAACACAATAAACTGAATTTGAAGAGCGGACGCAAGTCGATCTAAATTAACGAACTCTCGTGCGGAGCTAATTCGATTAATTTTGCTTTGATTAAATTCGCGCGGGCCGACACTTCCTCTCTACTTAATTGAGATTAAGTTCTCACAATCGAATTCTCAAATTCGCCTGTAGTGAGAAGGCACTCCATTCTTTGTGAAGAGGCTCGAGTGTCGAGTATTGTCGGTGGCTAATGGCGGTGTTGTCGGAATATTCAGCGGGCTTCGGGGGAGAGTTGGGCGTTGTTGCGTAATCAAAGAACTTCCCTTTGGTGCTAGGCATGGCACCTTCTTTATGATAAAAATCTGTTTGTGTGGCGATGCGGGGATAATCCTTACATTGCATTGCCCCTTCGACCATCGTTCATTCAATGCGATGATACTTGGAATCCGATCACAGCCAGCCTCAGCGGTTGATAAAGGTCACCCATCTAGAACCCAGAGGTCAGAGGTGCTTCACCCAGCTTATCGAACCGCAAGGCGTCGCGCCACTGGGCTGCCAAGGCTATTTTGTTTGAAGTATTTTTGAAGTTTAGAACTTTTGGCATTCTGGAGAAGAACTTGGGGATTTAACCGTACCACTTAGTAAGGAAGGGAGGCAATTTGACGTGGAATCCGAACAACAAACGACATTTCCCTTAGTTTCATCTTACGACATGCACGTAGCGAAACGCAGTATCCGAACAACAAACGACATGTCCCTTAGTTTCATCTTACGACATGCACGTAGCGAAACGCAGTATCCGAACAACAAACGACATGTCCCTTAGTTTCCTTTTACGACATGCACGTAGCGAAACGCAGTATCCGAACAACAAACGACATGTCCCTTAGTTTCATCTTACGACATGCACGTAGCGAAATGCAGTATCCGAACAACAAACGACATGTCCCTTAGTTTCATCTTACGACATGCACGTAGCGAAACGCGGTATCCGAACAACAAACGACATTTCCCTTAGCTTCCTCTTACGACATGCACGTAGCGAAACGCAGTGTCCGAACAACGAATGACATGTCCCTTAGTTTCATCTTACGACATGCACGTAGCGAAACGCAGTATCCGAACAACAAACGACATTTCCCTTAGTTTCCTCTTACGACATGCACGTAGCGAAACGCAGTCGGACCGATTAGATTATTGTAGAGTGCCGAAATTTGGTACACCACGTTAATAATGTTAATATAGAACATAACATGTGTGTCTATAGACTTAATGTTGTCTCGATAACTAATATTAGTAGATAATTGTACGTAGATTAAATATAGAATTTGCTCATGTTATGCATGATATTGCGATATTTTCACGCAAGATCTCTCAAAGCCCAATTTTGTGGGCGTGGGATTATAACATGTAATGTAATGTATTTGTATTTAATATAATTCATATGCAGATATTCCGTATCAAACTATTATTTCTCAGTGTGTTTTGATAGGTATATGATCAAACTTACATACAAGATTGAATCTTTCGGTACACTGGCTAAGCAAATTGTTTCAAATTATAAATGTTACGGTGTAACAGTATGTTAAGGGCGTGGTAAGAGCCGATTGCGTTCAGTTTGATGAGCACATAAGTAAAAATACATTCAATTATTTTTAAAAATAATCACAACTTTCGATATCCTAAAAGTGAATATGGATAATTTCAAAATAAAACTATAAGTTTAAGGGGCTTTGTGTTCTCAAATTATACAAAGATCCATAAATGCCCTTAAAAAAGTTTGACCACAGAGTATGGGCAGCGGATAATTACTCTAGCAGGACATTTTTTTAAATTCCTAAATAAGTAGTAATTATTAAAAAAATACAAAAACATGGTTTCAGTTACGCCCTTATGGAACTCAATGCTATCAGGTTTAATCCTTAATGCGAGTTTAGTGGATAAAATCCAAATTTAAATGAATTAGGAGTTCATCTGAAGCGAAATCCGCTGATAGATAACTCCACTTTCAAGCGATAGCGTTATGAATCACGGAATCATACAAAATTGTACCAAATTCTTTATTAAGGTGGCCTATCCCGCTCAACTCCCCATACAAACTGGGAAAGAAAATCACGCCCATATTTCTTGTCAGAGATCCCAAATTTTGCTCAAAATAGTTTTATTTGATTGAACAAGATGTCTAATGACCGTTGGAATTGTAAAATTGTGTGTGGTTTATATATAAAAAGTTATTAGGTCCGAAAGTACATTTAATACAAAAACTTTGAAGGTAAATTACGCAATGATAAAGTAAGAACATCTTAAAAGGATTAGTCATCAGACATAGCTTCATTGATAAAGATTTATAATCGATATGGTTTTTGTTAGATTTTTGACTACAGCGGTCGTGGTTTACTTTTAGCTATAAGCCGTTTTGTAATTAAAATTTTCGTAAATCTTACCAAATCATACACTATTTACATTGTCTTTTTTGGGGACATGTTGCATCTTCCTCATCACGGAGCCTCTCTTTTTCTTTGAAACAGAGAAGGTCCCAGGGCGCAACAGCACAGTTTTGTACCGTGCCCGCGAACGAGTTTGTCCCGCCGGGTTGGGCCACCTTAACTCATCACGCTAACACTCGAAAACTGATCTATTAGCAGACTAAGGCTTCTGTTTACACCGGCTATGGATGGCTAATATCACACCCACCATGATAACATAAGCCCAACGCATCGCATTCCCGAAGGAATTCGGTATCATGCCAGGGCCTTCCCTCTATGAGCACAGGTACGTTGAACTGGATGGAAAACACGAACAATGTTTACTTATTTTTTTTTTTTGACTGGACATGGATGCCTAATACCACACCTTTTGTCATGGTATTAGCTCAACACACCACATGGGAACTAGGTGCCATTCCAGGACCTTCCTTATATTGAACTGGATGCAAAACACGGACAATTTTTATTGCCGCTTCGACCATCGTTCATCCAATGCGATGGTACCAACCCGGGCGGGATAAACCCTACCACCTAGTAAGTAAGGAAGGGGACCTACAGCTTAACGTGGAATCCGAACCACGGCCAGCCCCTCTCAACGGTCGAATGGTCACCCATCCAAGACCAGACCGGACCCAGCGTTGCTTAACTTCGGAGAGCGATCGCCGAAGTATCGCGCCACTGGGCCATTGAGGCTGCCGCTGCGACCAAAATTTTCATCCAAAGCGATGTTATTGACCCGGGCGGGCTTGGTCTTATAGTAGTAGGATAGTAGGAGGGACCTACAGTTTTACATGGATTTCAATTTTAAAAATCTTTTGCATTCGTGACGCAATGCACTCTACAATTTAGAAAAATAAATAATGTGTTGCGTGTACAGAGCGGGGATCATTGTACATAGCTGTATAAGTTTCGATTAGGTACCACTTGCATAAGTTATGTTATATGTAGCAAGGCAGTTACATAGATTAAAGAGAGTCATTACCCTATCGATTCCCCATACTACGGGTAATAACTATGTATCTGTTAACATGTTCTTAATGTTTTACTACATTTTAAAAGAATTGGAGTTTTATAATATATTGTCAAATTCTACGTCTGCATCATTTAATGTATTTAATAAACCTTTTAGATTTACGAGCATTGGCTAAAAAACATCGAAAAAGTTGTCTTTTTTTAAGCATCATTTTAGATTTTACGTTCTGAAAATACAGATATTTACAAAAAAATAACAACATACAGACATAGAGTGAAGCTTTTTTTGAAGATGAAGATTTTTTTTTATTAAAATCTGACAACTTTTAGGGGTAGGGAACCGTTAGTGCCTGGAAGAAGATTTCACAGACAGTCGCCGTGCGAAATTGTGCCCTGCCCAAAAAAGGGCGTAATAGGCCCGCAGTAGCCTGGCAACACAAAATCAAATCCCCCTCCCCGCGCAGCCCGAGGCGTCTAACCGTAGCGAGTATCCTTTCAGGAGCACGTAGCGTATGGCTGAAAGCGATCCTACTTGTACCCGGGCGGTGTGACCCGAATACTAACGCCGACCTTTTTCTGCGCGCACAGTGGTCCGCGCCCCGCGGGAACGGACAAAATATTGTTTTTCGTGTTTGTCAAGTATCAACTTACGAATTGGCCGCACGGCTGCCTGCGTGCCGTGTAGACACTGCGCGGTTCTGATAAGAGTGGAACTTTTTCACTGGCCAGCTTCTTTGAACAATATCATTTCTTTATTACTGCGATTTTACTACATAGTATAGGTATTATTTATTTATGTAGGACCGTGACATTTAGAGTGATGAAACCGTAACCGTTACTAATTTATTCAAAAGGAAACCGACAAAAATTTCGCTGGTCAGCTTTTTGGAACATTATTATTTATGTATTATTTATACACGTATGTAGGTAGTGACATTTTAAGTAATGAAATAAAAAGGACAGCGACTTAAATATCGTTTGCAATCTTAAAATGTTTATTCTTGGTCCTAAATTAAAGAATGCCAATTATTCGTTGGCTTCATAAAGAACCCTTTTTGGTACAATATGACCCGTTATTTAGCGGTAACGCCCATGGTTTCTTGTTTCAAAGACTTCGGGTTCGAAGCCCATTGTGTGCTTCTCTTATGTTTTACCCATGTAAAAATGTAAGTAAATGCAGTCAACGTATAAAGTGGTACTGTATCATTAAATAGAACAACAGCGGATGCAATAAAAAACGTATTCCTGTTTAAATTCCTGTTCAACTGCTTATGGTTATACGTATTATTTTGCGTATTTTTACAACAACAAAAAACATTCAGTCGAACTGAGAACCTGTTTTTTTAAGTCAGTTAAAAATGACAATTGTTTTTATTATTAATATTATTACATAATCAATGAAATTACATAGGCAGGTTACAGGTTTTATGAAGCTAACGTCTCTCGCCATTAGGATCGGATGGCGCGAGCGCCTCTGAAGCGTATCATATTCAATGTAGCCGTGTTGAGAGTAAAGCGTAGGTCCAGGCACAGCACCTAATTTTAACGGACAATAGCACTATACGGGTCCCGACTGTGTGTCCGGAAATTTATTTATTTGAAAAAGGAGCAGCTGTATAGTCAGAAGATTTTGACTCGTTTATGGCAAGAAATGTTTCGTGGTGGCTGGTACATACATAGCCAAACTAATCATGGCTGAACCACGTGGACAATTTCGTAGCTATTTGACTGTCGTCATTCTGTGTTACTAATCTGGCTGGGTCTGGTGCCTACGTCAAGACGTCCTCTCCACCGGTTCTCCGGAGTTATTTATAAGACTTCATGCCGAGATGGGAACAGTGGCGCACTCCTGAACACCGACAGCGTCGGCTAAGAACGATAGGTGGTAGCACTGGATGCCTCGGCCAACACCGCCAATTCTCGGAGAGCCCTGTATCCTCCAAAGTGCTGGGCGTCGGTACAGAACACCTTGCGCGCGTCTTCTGTGTCTGCATGTCCCTCCTACGGCGGAGGTTGTGTGTGACATCCAGCTGACCTCAATCGCGCCGGAGAAGTGATGCAATGTCGTAAGCTGGTCCCCTGTGCAGGGAACCGTGGTAATGGGTTGTAAAGGTAGGGATGTTATTTATTTTTAATTTAAATACCCTAAATTCAAATACTTCGCTCATCCAAGACATCGCCCAAAGCACGTTTTGTTCGTACTTGTTCTGTTCGTTTACCTACCTTTGTTTTGTAAAGTTTGTCCGAGATTATATTAAAAAATCTACATTGAGAATAAAATAAATATTCAACTTTAAATTGTTAGTACCTATTTGTGTGATATATGTATATACTGGTTTGTCTCTTTTTATCTTGAGTTTTATACCTAATATAACCAGAATGATTACAACACGTCACTTATAAGAAACAGGCCAAACTTAAAATCACGTTTTGTTCGTACTTGTTCTGTTCGTTTACCTACCTTTGTTTTGTAAAGTTTGTCCGAGATTATATTAAAAAATCTACATTGAGAATAAAATAAATATTCAACTTTAAATTGTTAGTACCTATTTGTGTGATATATGTATATACTGGTTTGTCTCTTTTTATCTTGAGTTTTATACCTAATATAACCAGAATTATTACAACACGTCACTTATAAGAAACAGGCCAAACTTAAAATCAGCGACTAGCATTAGTAATATGTCAGCCTAGTCATAGCTGTGTTTGGTCCTTTTGTTGATAATGCTGTTTATTTTATTTAGCTTATCTTATTTTACTTGCAATTTTTTTTGTTATTCATTACTTTCACTATTCTTTCTTTACATTCATTAAATTAATTAACATTACTTTAAGCATAGTATTAAGAAATTAAATAAGTATAAGCTATCCGATTGTATATAGACTAAGCATTTATCAATAATAAACATTTTCATTTTCCTTTTTTCATTTTCAGGATGTGAATCTAGATCTGGTCCAATAGGGCTCACGTGTTATTCCTTCCTCGAAAACCTTAATTGCGTATTGAAAAATGTGCAACAAACATTTGCTTGCGTGTTCGTGGGACTACCAGTAGATATGGGATCATGGCAGACTCATGCTTTGAGAAGAAATAAATTGTAAGTCCGATAAAAAGCTATACTTTAGCCGTAATCTAGCCATATGCATATCTGAGTCACTTTTAGGGCACATCTGAGTTCAGAAGCGGATCATTTGGTCACTGGCTGAAATTTGCCAGTTTATGGTTTGTGATTATTGGAGTTCAAGTCGATTTATCGAGGAATTTAAACAATTTTAGTTCAAATATATTTATTATTTTCACTCGCAGAAAATAAGTTTTTAGGAAAATAACTTTAAGTACTTAAAAATGTTATTTTTATCATATTATTGAAGATATTTAGTTATGAGGATGACAAAACATATTATTTTAACGCGATTGGACTTGCAGTTCACGAGATGTTTAAGTTTTACTAATGCAACGTGGATTTTTTTTTGGCACAAAAATTCCCTCACGCAGGCAAAGCCTATAGAGGACTGAAATCTGTTGTTAAACTTTTCAATACTATTCGTGAAAGGGAGCCGAGTAACTAAATCACCTGACACATGGTTTGCTGGGTTTGCTGGGATTGGTTGAGCGGTTTCTGAGATAATGGAAATTGGACAACTACTCAAAACCGCCTTCAAAGATCTTATTGCAAACGAATCAATGAACTACTAAAAAATATAAAATGGCGAAAGAGCATTGATATCAATGGTACACACTTTTATTGATTAAATGTATAATTTAGTATTTTTTATTCGTTTTGCTTTTTCCATATAAAACGCCAATTCCCTATGTAAAGACCTACATAGAATAAAATATGTTGTTTGCTCATGAACAAGTAGTACTTTTTACAGCTTATTTACCAAACGTATTCTCACTTCAATATCGATATCGTATTCGTTGAATTTCGACGATTTCAACACATTTAAATACAGCAAGCGAACGCTCACGATGCCGGGGGGATGAAAAAAATCAAAATGGACAATTGTTTTCTCGCCTGGCAGCCTAAATGCTTGGCGCTACATTTACAATTTTAATATCGTGGCAGATGCTCCGGTACAGTGCTTGGATTTTTTTTATTTTTCTGTCCAAGTAAACAGTGAAAAATCCAATAAAAGGGTTATTTATGGACCACTTAAAGCTAGCGTGGGTGAATGAAACGGAGAGCCAGGAGAAAATTAAATTTCTTTTTGAAATACATTGAACTCTTTTCGGCTTAAATCTGAATATTATTGCTTCTTTACTCACCTATTCCTCTATATATTTTTTAAATAACGGCGGAATGACTAGGTTTACTGATTTTTTTTTTATGGATGGTACATGGAATTCTTTTTTAAGGTGTTTTATTTTATTTTGTTTGGGAAATCAACAGCGTGTTACATCACAAGTTAACATAATACGGGAGCTAAAATATGTTGCCATTTACAGATTTCCTCTAATATAATGTTTAGTATATAATAATATAATGTGTTTTAAACACGCTTGCTTGTAATTCTAAATATTTAATAGATATTTGCCCGTTTTCACCACCCCCAGCTACACAAATCCCAAAGTTATCTTTCGGTTACACGATGTAAATATGCAATGTAACCGAAAGTTAACTACCGGATTTCAGGTAGCTGGACGTGGTGAAATCAGGGGTTAATCCAGCATGGTGTCTAAAATTAATCGATGAAGATATATTGGCGGAGTACGTTCAATGCAGTTTTATGAACAACATAAGTAAATATACTTTTTCGTGCTAAGCAGGTACGTCGCTTATTTCAAGGAATGTAACATGTATGTATGTTAAATTGACTGTGAAGCAATTACACATTAATTACAGACAGAGCCCAGTAAAAATAACTACTTAACGAATATACTCCAAGGCTGGACCCGAACCAGCAAAATATACCATTCACGGGTATTGCGTCTGCCAATATTTAAAAAATGTATGCAGGTATAACCTTAAACAGTGTATTAGTAGGGGCATTAATTATGGGAGCAGGGACTGTAGGAGAATTCCAAATTATGGGTAGACAGAAGGTGGCGAAATTGATAGACCCAATACCAGCGAATGGAATATTATGGTGGTTCGGCTCCATCCTTGAAGTAAATTTGTCGAGTAGTTCTTTTTACTAGGCTCTTTCTTTAATTAATGTCATTGCTTCACGCTAGATTATACATACATACATGTCATATTCCTTGGAAAAACATGAGCTCAAGAGCCGAAAATACACAAGTCAAGATACCTAACTTCAAAACTGTTTTGCATTATGTCTTGGGACATACTACCCTGGAATGACAGTATCCAATCAGCTATCGTTTTGTAATTTTAGTTTTAATTTTTAATAAGGATTTTTTCCCATCACCATGTACGAATGGTAAGAAAATTGGAATATATTCACTGTATGATTAAAAAAACCTTTTTAATATCAGGTTTTAACATTTCATTCATCGCGTCCTTGAGAGTCAAATCTGAACAGCTCACGGTGATTTCATCTAATAAACATCAATTAGATTCAACTCTATGACGTACGAGAAAATTCTATCCCTCCGTGTCTTAGAATCGGTTAAGCCAATTCCGATAAACGCCAACCAGTGTTTAGTACCCGTGTGATTTCATTAGTGGGTCCCTTTTCGTAATATCTTTCATTAAAGGTTGCCCAATTTTTACATCCCTTTGTTCGTAATCGCGTTTCGTCGTTGGAGCCTACTATTTAGCTTCAGACGAACTAGCCTCGCTGTTTCGGTACACATGTGTCGCTCGACTTAATAAAGCCGAGTGTTCGGGCCATTCAAAAGCTAAAAGGGCGTAGAAAGGTATGCTTAGTGAACCTGAAATAGAGAATAAATAACCTTTTGTGAAGAGGTCGACACCCTGATTCGTTTCGATCAGCCTAACCTTTGTTGATATTGGCTCCTTTGCCATAAATTATTGGTCTTTCGACACGGGTGAAGTAATCAACTCATGCGATAGATCACTAAGGCTTGATTTTTCAATAGTCTGTTAAACAGCCAGATAACTATTCGACGGATTTATTTACGCTTTTGCTTGTCCATCCGATACAGTAATTCCATATGGTTATTAGTAAAATTATAGTCAGATAATGGTGATAGTTTTCCGGAAATGACTATACGTCCGATAAGTACTATCTATCTGAGGATTGAAAAATCGGCTATAAAATTAATAGGTAATAGGTAGCATAACATTTCCATTAATGTTGGACAAAAAGTGGACTTCTGATAATAATCACTAAGTCTAGGTTTCGTGTAGAAAATTTTGTCATTTTTCCCTAAGATCAAACATTTCAGTGGATCGAGAGGAAAGCTGTAACCCCTCTCCTCAAATAGTTAACAAAATGCGGCTTTATCTACCTGAAAATTCTAAAAATATATGTTCTCACAAATTAATGAAATATTTATGATATTATAAAATAAATTGGGTATTTACTGCACCGTTAAAAAAAATCACTAACAACCATTTACGGCGGTATAAATAATATGATGCACCAAAGTATGTGTTATTTTACGCAAAAAAGTATATTTACCCACTCTGGACAGCTATTAATTAAAGACCACATAGGCATCCAGGACTTTGCTGAGCCATAGCTTTTTTACGAATTACATAGGTAGTAGCACCATATATTTTTTCCCTCAAAGCTGTATGTGACCTGTAAGAATGTGTAATTTCGTAAATAAATGATTATTATTATTATTATTATAACATTACTTTTTTATGAAATAGCAACTTTACCTTTTGTGATAAAATATTTTCAATCAATAAACTTGTACACAAGATTTTTTTGGATAATAAATAGCTATTTCACCATTTATTTAACTAAAATTTTAATTAAGTTGCAAGCGGACTTAGGTTCTCTTCCACCAAGTATTGATTAGCTTAATCCTCACATTAAAGGGCCTTTCTTACCATCTCGCAATCTATACCAGTACGAGATAATCAACACTTTAGCAATAAAAGCCCTTTAAGTGTCGATAGAAACCAGGTTTAGTGAAGTAATAAAATAGTGATACATTTCACAAATCACTATTCTTATGCAGCGCTAATTATTTGTACAATCTAACACGAAATGTGAAACTGAATTAACAAAGAAGAAGACACATTGAGCTTATCTTAATTCAACACCATAAAACCTTTTTATGCGTCATGCACTGAATATTGATGTCACAGAAACGTCTCTGTCAAACCCATATCACGGAGGAAGAAACCAGATAGAAGTTGATAAAAGTTATTAATACTTAGTTATATGAATCGGCTTAACTACATGTCATTCATGACGTTTAGTTATCCGTATCATAAATATTTATTTTGTCAACTTTTTTCGTCAATTATTCGACTCAAAGTCTATGTTTTCACAAGATAACATTTTTTTATGTTAAATGATGCATACGGCATATGGCTGGACCTGATGTGTTCATCAAGTATGTCATTTGTCTAATAACTTCTCTTCAAAAGTTAGCAAACATTTTCAAGCCGGTATTTCAAAGTCAACAAGTTCTGAATAGAAGGTATAACACAATAGAATATTGTAGTCAATTTTAAGTAGCACAAAAATGGTAATGTTATTATGGAACTAATAATATTTTGCATTTAAGGAGGGCCTTCCCGCTCAACTCCCCATACAAACGTGAAAGAAGATCATGCGCACATTTTTTGTCGGAGATCCAAAATTTTGCTTTAAATAGCTTTATTTGATCAAACTAGATGTTTGATGACGATTGGCATTGTAAACTTGTGTTTGGTTTCTAACTTATAAGGCACGAAAGTTCGAATTTTTCGCGCGTTTTATACAATAACTTTGGAGGTGGATTATTCAACGATAAAATAAAAACATCTTAAAATGATTAGTCATCAGACATAGCTCTTTCATGAAGTTTTATATTCAGTTTATGTTAGATTTTTGACAACAGCGGACGTGGTTTGCATTTAGCTATAAAGTCATTTTGTAATTAAAATTTTCGTAAATCTTACCAAATCAAAAACTATGCGAATTGTCTGCTTTGTGGACATGTTGCATCCTCCTCATTCTGGGTGCCTGTCTTTTTTTTAAACAGAGAAGGTCCCAGAGCGCAATAGCACGGTATTGTACCGTGCCAGCGAATGAGTTAGTCCCGCCGGGAAGGGCCACCTTAAGAACAATGAGCTTGTCCAACGCTCCTATAATTTTGTTGTTATATTCAGTATATTTTAGTACCCATTGTTTACCAGTTAGTTATACTCAAGAAGTACCCGATCAAAGATTATGAACATTATTTAAACGAAGAATCTCTTGCTTAACTAGCCACTAATGTCAGCCTCGGTGGCCCAGTGGCGCGACACTTCGGCGATCGCTCTCCGAAGTTAAGCAACGCTGGGTCCGGTCTGGTCTTGGATGGGTGACCATTCGACCGTTGAGAGAGGCTGGCCGTGGTTCGGATTCCACGTTAAGCTGTAGGTCCCCTTCCTTACTTACTAGGTGGTAGGGTTTATCCCGCCCGGGTTGGTACCATCGCATTGGATGAACGATGGTCGAAGCGGCAATTAAAATTGTCCGTGTTTTCCATCCAGTTCAATGTAGCCGTGCAATATAAGGAAGGTCCTGGCATGGCACCTAGTTCCCATGTGGTGTGTTGGGCTAATACCATGACAGAACTTGTGGTATTAGGCATCCATGTCCAGTCACATAAAAAAAAAAAAAAATAATAATACAATCGTGTAAGAAAAGTTAACCACATTCTGAAATATGTGTATGCTGAAAGAAGCCTTTATCAACGTTCTAATAACCAGTAAGTGTATTACCAGTTCAGTTCATATGCAAATGTGACATGTGCTGTGTGAGTTTCGGCTTATAAAAATAATACTTTTAGGTCCCCTGAAATTTTCCCGTGCATGTAACAAGACTCGGCTCTTGTTACATGCACGGGAAAATCCGTCGTTCGGTATTTGCATTTAATGCACAATATTCGAAGCGCTAATGAAAATTGTCCCTGTTATACATGCAACATAAGGAAGGTGCTGGAATGGCACTTAGTTTTCATAAGGTCTTTCGGACTAATATTATTACAGTAGATGTGGATTTGCCATGTATGACAAATTACATAAAATAAATTTAAGTTGAGTTCTGAGGGATGACAGACTGTGCCGATCACGGAGGATTGAGGTAGAGAGGAGATGCTCTAAGCAAACTGGGTCTGTGTCCACCAAGTGGGTCGCTACGTCACAGCCCACGTGACAAAGAAGGCGTGGCTTAACGACATTCGCGACATAGCGCTGGCGGTGTTAGGTTGTGGGACAATATTATGGTTTACGGCGCAAATTTCGGCGAACAGTCGATTACACAATGAGGTTTTGTGTAAAATGTTGCAAACATTACACAGGACAATATAATCTAAAGTTTGTAGGTGTGATTACGTTTTATTTGTCAGTAAAACACCCCATATTTTATCATTTGAGTCAATATTCGAGGATTGTATCGATGTATCGCTCTTGCTATGTGCCGATAGATGGCGCGTAATCATTTTCGTTTTACGGCAAGAAATGTTGATCTCATGATGCAAATTTTATTGACATTTTTAAATTAAAATTATTTGAATCCGCGCGAAGCCATAGATTTTAATTTCTGAGGTTTTTTTTATAGAAAAAACACTTAGTAAAATTTAAAAGGCGCCAGCTAGTTGTAGTCTTGTAACCTCTAAGAATAGCTCTCGGAATAGCTGCTACCAGAATTTCGATTCTTGCGGTAGATGTATTTCGCAAAAATGGGCGGTGCATGACCCCACCATGAAGCGATTTTCCCCCGCTTCCCCGCACAGTGTCACGCTGCGATCCTTAGTGTAATGTCCACTCTGATTACGTGATCCATGGTTCGCTTCAGTCTATAGAATCATATCCATCCCCCCTTTCCGTGGCATGTCCCCCAAGAGATAAAGGCGAAAATGCGGGTCTTTGTCGGTGCGCCCTTTGAAACTATTCCGGCCGGCGACAGACATTGATTGATTATAGGCGGGAAGTAAAAGTTTGCATAATATTAGTCCAAGTTATTGTGGCTGGCATCCATCAGCTGTGACGTCACGATATTTCACATAGCACACAGCGATTTTTATTGTCATTTAGAAGATTACGTCGATGTTTAGTACAATGAGGAAACGATTTCCCTCAAAAAATACTTTATCCGTAGGAAAAATATTATGTACGATATTTAGCTTTAAGGATGTCCCGACCCATACAATGTTTTTTTTACACAGAACGCAAAAAGTATTGCACTTTAAGGCACGAATGCGTCAAAAATATTAAATATAGCCATAGTAGTTGCAGCGAGAACATATTCACAATTTCAGGTTTAATGGTTTCGTTGTAATTGCCGATTAGAAGTTTTACACCGTTAGATGGCGCTGTTAAATAAAAATCGTATTTAAATAAATTGTAACAAAACCAATAATCCTGAAATTGTGAAATTGTTTTCGCTGCAATTAATATGACTATATTAAACTTTTATTATTAATTCGTTGCTTAAAGTGCAATACTTTTTGCGTTATGTGTGCAAACAACTTTATATGGGTCGGAACAGCCTTAACGGTTTGTATTACTTTATTTCTGTATGTCTTTTTTTATGTAACTAAAAATGGATGGCTAATACCGAACTGACCGTCAGATATTAGCCTAACACACAGCATGAAAACTAGGCGCCATGCCAAGACATTATTTATATTGCTCGGCAATTTTCATTGCCGCTTCGACCATCGTTCATTCAATGCGATGGTACCAACCCGGGCGGGATCAACCCTACCAGCTAGTAAGTAAGGAAGGGGACCTACATTTTTACGTGGAGGCCTCAACGGTTGAAAATGGTCACCTTGAGGTCACACTGAGCTACCGAGGCTGATGTTATTATTAAGACCTTATATTGGTCAAGCGTGAACTTAATTAAGTGTCGAGGGTCCCTTCACTGTGGTCATGGAAGAAATTCTCATTGGCCTGATGATTATTTAGCAAATTACATACAATATTAGCGCTTCAGGAATCCAGCTTTTTCTCAAAAAGTATGTTATTTTTAGAAAAAAATATTAGATGGGGCAACACATACACATATATCTATATTGTATATAGTTTTCAGATTTTTCAAACAACCGTTAATAGCATTACGATTCGGGAGAAAGTGCGTGTGACCATAAGGGCCACTTTTTTCTCTTGTTGCAACCGAGACCTAAGAAGCTTAGTATTTGTGAGATAATTATGAAGCATAGCAAAAAAAATTTTAATTGTAAATGGCAACTCTTTTCACAAATCCACACAATTATCAAATACATTCCAGGAACATTTTGAAATTATTTAATGAGATTTAAACCACTCCTAGTTATAAATTATAACTTCACATTTTTAAGGGGTTATAGCATTAAAACATACAAATTACGGTGGCGCCATCAACTTTGACTGGCATGGTCAATCGCTGTGCGTGGTTTCGTGAGGGGATGTGTTTTTGGCTTTCCTGTGCACTTTTTGGTCCTCATCACCGCATCATCATAAAAAAAAACCTATTTTAGAACGATAATAGAAAATGCAATCTCCTTCCAACGATATGTATAAACATGTGCAATTAATTCTTTTTATTTTTATTCTTATTAAATTGTAAATAGTTTGCCAATTACTGTCACTAAGCCTGGTTTTCACCAAGAGCTGATTTATTTTAATCAACACTTTAAAGGCTTTATAAAATTTATTAATATCTAATATTTTGCTGATTATCTTGTACTGGTATTGATTGCAAGGAGCTAAGAAAGGTCCTTAATATGTGGCGATTAAGCTAATCTCGCTAGTCTTCCACCAAGTACTGATTAGCTTAATCCTCACATTAAAAGGTCCTGTACAAGATAATCAGCACTTTAGTAAAAAAGGCCCTTTAAGTGTCAATTAAAATAAATTAGCACTTGGTGAAAACCAGGCTTACTGAAATAGGCTAGGCTACAAATAAGCGACAAACATATGTTAATCACAAACTGCGTATAGACAAAAGGTCGCACCTTATTAATTTAATTTAGGATATGTATATTTAACGTGTAATTTTTATTTTAAGATTGTATAAATTAAAAAAATTAATCTGCTTCCTCGTTTGTCCATAGCTTGTAATTTTTATCATATATCATATCATGTACCAATAAATATTTTTTATTTCAATTAAACTCACATTTCATCAAAACCATATGTCACCGTGCCAGTACATTCTGTGCTTGGCAAAATACTATTGAAATTACATCACACACAATAAAAATATTGATCCAATATTTTCTACATTAACATTATTCAATATGATGATGTCATTAATATGAAATGTGACAACATAGCATAAAACTTACACCCTAAATTAATACAGCTCGTCTAGAGGACCTGCCTGCAATGCGAGATGTTACGGGTTACAATCCTGGCACCGGTCATGTACCACTGTATTCCTCTTTATGAGTTGAATAAATGCATTTCGTTACGAACGCTAACCGTTTCATTGTTCGAAACCCATATAAAACTGTAGCTCCCCTTTCCCCAGCAGGATTGAGCCCATCTGGGCTGGTACCATCGTATTGGATGAAACAATGGTTGACCCAGAATAAAAAATGTACAGTGTTTTCCATCCGGTTCATTGCAGCCGTAGCCCTGGCACCAAATTCCTTGGGGAATGTAGTGCAATGGGCAAATTTTATAACGGTAGTTGCGTGATATTAGCCATCTATGTCATTCCAGCCTCAGTGGCCCAGTGGCGCGACACTTCGGCGATCGCTCTCCGAAGTTAAGCAACGCTGGGTCCGGTCTGGTCTTGGATGGGTGACCATTCGACCGTTGAGATAGGCTGGCCGTGGTTCGGATTCCACGTTAAGCTGTAGGTCCCCTTCCTTACTTATTAGGTGGTAGGGTTTATCCCGCCCGGGTTGGTACCATCGCATTGGATGAACGATGGTCGAAGCGGCAATGAAAATTGTCCGTGTTTTCCATCCAGTTCAATTTAGCCGTGCAATATAAGGAAGGTCCTGGCATGGCACCTAGTTCCCATGTGGTGTGTTTGGCTAATACCATGACAGAACGTGTGGTATCAGCCATCCATGTCCAGTCACATAAAAAAAAAATAACAAAAAAACCGACTTCAAAGAAAAAGTTTTCCAAAACCAATTAACATGCACTAAAAAGTAAAAAATAATGGCCATTTTTGTAGTTATTAATAATCATAACTGTAATTTTTTAGTAGGGGTCAGCCGCGCACGCATTGCACGCGACCGACTCAAAAAATTACAATAATCGTAACTACATAAATGGCAAATATTTTTTTTACTTTTTAGTGCATGTTAATAGGTTTTGGAATACTTATTCTTTGAAGTCGGTATTTTTTTCGTTAATTTTTTTATTGACTTGTTTATTTTTAGTGAATCTGAAGTACACTAACTAACTTGTACACATCCTTTCCAATAAAAAATAATCATCGAAATCGGTTGGCGTGATATTGAGTTATTCGTCTATTTGTCGCGCACATAGTTAATGCAAATTTAAGACTTAAAAGATTTTCTCATGGATATAATTTTCAGAACTAAACCAAATTTAAATAGGACCGCACGGTAAGCACCAGATTTCAATTAAAAAAATATCAAAATCGGTTTACCCAGGCGGAAGTTCTGAGGTAGCAAACATAAAAAAATACAGTCGAATTGAGAACCTCCCCCTTTTTGAAGTCGATTAAAAAGTGCAATTAAACTCCCATTCGTCTACGAGCTCGAAATACTGAAGCGCTTGTACTGCGATCATCCGAGTTGCCGCCGCCCAGACCCGCCCAGCCGCTATACCGCTCTAATACGGACTGCATCGAGTGGTGGCGCAGAAGAGAAAAATAGATCGCATCTCTATTCATGACTGCACAGTTCAAATGAGTTACGAGGGCCATCGACGGAGCGGCGAAGCCTCGTTGGCGGTACGAGCAAGCCGCGTAGGTACTCAAAGCATCAAAATAGCGGTGAACTACATGAATGAATAACATTATTTGAGTTAAAATTATCTAACCAAGCTTTTTAGGGTTCCGTGCCCTATGCCAACGGATCCCTATTACTAAACCTCCGCTGTCCGTCCGTTTGTCTGTCAGCCCGTATCGAATGAACCGTTGGAGGTAAGCAGCTGAAATTATCACAGTGTATGTATTTATTTTGGCGCTATAACACCGAACAAGTAAAAAAAATGAATAAATTAAAGGGGGGTTCCATACAAAAAAGTGTTTTTTTTTGTGAAAAATATTGTACGATGGTACGGAACCCTTCGTGTGCGAGTCCGACTCGAACTAAACCGGGTTTTACAGTTTCTGACTGGACATGAATGGCTAATACCGAACGGACAGTCAGATATTAGCCTAACACACCACATGGGAACTAGGTGCCATGATAGGACCTTCCTTATATTGCTCGGCTACATTTAACTGGATGGATATCACGACAATTTTCATTGCCGTTTCGACCATCGTTCATTCAATGCGATGCTACCAACCCGGGCGGGATTAACCTTACCACCCAGTAAGTAAGGAAGGGGACCTTCCTTACTAGAAGGATCCAGTAATTCCTGGATCCCAGTAATCCTTGGAGCATGCGGTGGATGCTCCATGCTCTGATAGAGCTTCGGGAATGAGGTATATTGGGCTAATATAATCACGGTAGTTGTGTGGCCATTCATGTCAGCCTCCATAAAAAAAAACTAAAAATTTGTAACGAAAGAGATTATTACTCAAGCAATGAATAATCTGTAGCTCGGTAGCTCAGTGTTCGACGCCTTGCGAATCGGTAAGCTGGGGAAGCAGCTCTGAGCGCGGTTAGGTTCTGGGTGGGTGACCATTTTCACCCAGTAAGGAATGGATGGATGCTCTTTGAAACAAGAGACTGCCTTAACGAAAGAGCTAACCGGATAATGCGATTTTAATGCGCGCATATTCGTTCACTCGAGTGAATAATTTACTTACATTCACACATGTTTCGGAATCTCCACCACATTCCGACCAGTGAACGAAAAAATGTATGCAAAAACCCTTTTAAAACTTCACTTGCCATTCATTCGACGGCGATCCATCCCACTTGTTTTGTTCATCGGACGAATAGCGACAATCTCGTTTTCCGAGTTCATTGTTAAGTTTGCTTCAAAATTAATTAAAACCTTCGTTCTACCTAAAAGGATTTCAGGTACCAAAAATAAAATGTTATTTGAGATTGTTCTGTTAGTTTGTTGTGTTCGTTAACTTTAAATTGTGATGTTTATATCAGTTATTGTAAGCAAACGGAAGATTTTGCTAGATGCTTCATATCTAAGGATGCGTCTAGATGGAAAGTTAAATGAAAATCAAAAGAGAGAACGTACATATATCTGTAATTTTTTTAACTTATATTATTACACACATCTATATAGTTGAATACGGATTTGATTTACCTCCCTTGCCACATGACATAGACTAGCGTAATATATCACTGACCTATGTGGTCAATAACGATTGCATAGTTGAATCAACATTAGCATACATTTTTCAGAGACATGTATCAGTGGTATTGGATAGCAAAATCAGCCAGTATGTTTTATGGTACTCGACCGTATTTTGAACGATGATATAACAAAATATTTACACCAGTACCATAACAACGAATCTGTCAATTCCATAACAGGGAGCGCCGACACATAACTGCTTTGACTTAATTGACATAATTCCTTTCTCGAAGAGTGACATAAAATTATCTTTCTTAACATTGATCAGTTTCAGAAAGTAGCTCATGAGTGCTTATGTTAGAAATAAATGCAAAATGCTAAAACAATGAGCAATTTAGGCTTTCAGAAATACATGCAAGTTTGGTCAAATGCGAATGCACTCAGTGTAAACAGCACACAATAAAACCGGAAATTATATGCATTGGAAAGCTCGCTATTGTTTTCTTTGTATTACGAATGCCTTTGTTGCTTCATATTATTGTGCATGCATATTTGTTAAATGTAATTAATTTTAAGTTGAACTTTGTAAAACATGTAAACTATCAGTAACTTGAAAGTGGAACCATAGTACGTGTCAGATAATGAGATGTTACGTGCATCGTACGTTAATATATTGGTATTATTGAATTATTCAATTGGGTAGGCATTCTAATTATTCGAAAATTAAATAATGATTTTGTGCAATATTCATTCGGGAACGATTATTTTAAAAGTGTGAATGTATTACAATTCTCCTATTGTAATGTGTAATGCGGTTCAGAATTTATATATAATTTTATATTTTATTAAAAAAAAAATTGTGATTAAAATTAATCAATTTATCAAAATTGGTATTTACCTATGAAATTGGAGATTTTTACGGCAGTTGTAAAATATATATTTTTTAAATGGTTAGTGGCCGATTCGTTCTTCAACTCAAAATTTCAAGATATAAAACGATTGAACCAACAATGGTACGTGTTTTTGAAAGCAGTGTTAGGCCCGTACACGTCGTTAATGTTTCATGATGTTCGGCAGTGGAAAATATAAGTAGGAACTTAATTCGAAAATTTGTACAAATTTTCAGTTTATTCATGCGTCACAAACTACCACAATTTCACAAAAACCAAACACTATCTAAAAAGAAATGACTGAATTTGAAATGAAAATGAAATGGTTTAAATGACTGACATTTGAATTTCGAATTGCGCGCCCCGAAACACAATAAGTAATTTTGTATCTCTTCCTTCATGACAAATTTAAAATTTAGTTTACAAAAATAGTGCCACCTGATGGCATTAATTCTCTTAATGCTATTACAAAAAAACTAAAAAAAACGAAAATTCCATGCTATATTTAATAATTATAAAATTGTATAATTCAAGTTCGTTTCTTTCCGTGCACAAGACACGCTTTAACTTGGCTTGTCCTTGATTTATTTAGGCAAAACAATGGTAAATATGGAAAACCGTATACAATTACGAGCCCGCGATCAAGCAAAGCCGTCTTCTCCGAAAATACATTAATGTTCTGAATCACAGATGGATAGACGAGGTCACGATATCTCCGGATCACATAAAGCAATCATGCATCACTGAGCCACTCCTTGAATATTGTACGCCTGGGAACTGTACCCGCAAACGAAGCCACAAAGCGGACTCGGTCACCGTCAGGTGTCGCCCTACTAACGCACGAACCGTGTCAGAGAGGCACATTTCTAGGCAATGACGCGAATTTACATATCTCCATCGGCTGTGCCTCCAATTAAATTACTCTGCGGTTTATAAGAAGTTCAATATTCCTTCAGTGAAACGTAGCCGAAGGAAGGGAAGCCTCCGCGCTTATTGGTCGATGATTCGCCTTTCTCGGTGGCACGTTTTAGATGTCCACTTTTTTGTGCTTCTCGGTGATGCATTCACAGATATTCATTCTGCAGAATAAACTAACCAACCTAAATGTTAGGAACACAGAAGACAAAAGGAAGGAGAAGTGGCATGTGGTCTTTATCCCGCCTCCGACGTATGGACAAAGTGTGCACATTATCGTATGAGAAGCTAGCCGTGCGTCGTATACCACATACACCTAAAATCGCTACTGCAAGCGAACATGCTCCTGAAATGCGTTTGCCAAGTCAGTTCCCATCCACACACCCTCTAATACGTCTCTGACTATGTTTGCTTGTGGCATATATACTTTTGGTGGGTTGTTATGTTTTTAGGGTTCCGTACCCAAAGGGTGAAAACGGAACCCTATTACTAAGCCTCCGCTGTCCGTCCGTCCGTCCGTCCGTCCGTCCGTCCGTCCGTCCGTCCGTCCGTCCGTCCGTCCGTCCGTCCGTCCGTCCGTCCGTCCGTCCGTCTGTCACAGGGCTGTATCTCATGAACCATAACAGGTAGGAAGCTGAAATTTTCACAGATTATGTATTTATTTTGCCGCTATAACAACAAATAGGTGACATTATAAAATAATAATAATTAAAGGGGGGCCCCATACAAAAAACCTGTTTTTTTGTGTAAATCTTGTGCGATGGTACGGAACCCTTCGTGTGCGAGTCCGACTCGCACTTGGCCGGTTTTTTGGTTATGTCTATTAGATAGCTGTCGTTTTACATGAGGTTGAATACAGCCATGCTTATTAGATATTAGCATATTAGATAGCTGTCGTTTTACATGAGGTTGAATACAGCCATGCTCAATTAAAGGGAACATGATTCTAATTACCATGGCAGTATAAAAAAGAACCGAATTATACTGAACCAATATCTGTTTGTCGAACCGCCTTGTGGTTGAAATTAGGATTTTGAGAACATACTGTTTCGCAAACTCATTTCTCTGCCTCACCGCCAGAATATAAAACTTTCTGCCGGCCGGTCTTTGCTCTCACCTGTAATCTGGGAGTCTTCAAAAGTAATTTAAGGTGGTCCATCCCGCCCCATACAAACGGGGAAAGAGGATCAGGCCCATATTTCTTGTCAGAGATCCAAAATAGCTTGGTTTCTAAGTTATAAGGTCCGAAAGTTCGAAATTTTTGCGTGTTTTATTCAATAACTTTAGAGGTGGATTACTCAATTATAAAATCAATATATCTTGAAAAGATTAGTCATCAGACATAGCTTGTTTCATGAAAATTTATAATCAATTTTTTCGTTAGATTTTTTACTACAGCGGTCGTGGTTTACTTTTAGCTAGAAGTCGTTTTGTAATTAAAATTTTCGTAACTTTTACCAAATCAAACACTATGCGCATTGTTTGCTTTGTGGACATGTTGCATCCACCTCATCACGGAACCGGTCTTTTTCTTTGAAACATAGAAGGTTCCAGAGCGCAACAGCACGGTTTTGCACCGTGCCCGCAAATGAGTTGAGGCCGCCGGGTTGGGCCACCTTAAACAAGCTTGATAGCTCATTAATAGTCCGCAAATCGGCTGATAATTGCCTCGCTGAACGTGGTTTTGCACGTTGAGGTGGATTTGCCTTTTCTCAGTAGCCTAGTGGCGCGGGGACTAGACTAGCATACCAGAGATCTGGGTTCAAACTCGCCCCGTTCATGCACCACTTCCTTTCTCATTCTGAGTTAGATAAGTGCATTTCGTCACGAATGCGAGCTGCTCCATGGTTCGGAATCCATGTAAAACTGTAGGTCCCCTTCCCCTACTAGGTGGTAGGGTTTAAGCCCGCCCGGGTTGGTACCATCGCATTGGATGAAAAGATGGCCGAAGCGGTAATGAAATATCGTCCGTGTGTTCCATCCAGTTCTATGAAGCTGCGCTCATAAAAGGGAAGGTCCTGGGAATGTGGTGTATTGGGCTAATATCATAACGGTAGTTGTGTGGTATTAGCCATCCACGTCAGGTTGCATAAAAAAACCCGTATCGGTTTTTCATATAAAAAAATAATAATAAATCGATGTTTCTTCGAAATCGACTACAGTACGGCAGCCCTATTGACTTTTTCAAGTCGCAAAATAGAAAAAGACGGCGCTCCGGCGCACAGATGTGGCGAATGGCTGTGCGGGACAATTTGTTTTATTGAAAATCACTTACGATACGCGCGCCGCGTGACGGGGATAAATTTTCATTTTTCACACGGAAGCGGAAAATTCGGCGTAGCCCGCGCGCAACTACCTGACGGGTTTTGATGGATTTCTTGAGTGTAATTTTGCACGATCGATTTATCTTAGGGGCGTAATGCGAACGGCGTGTGTAAGCTTGACTGATTGGTGCGGCGGTTTGGCGAGGGTGCTCCGTTTGCTTGGTGCTCTAGTGCGCCGAATACTGGCCTGTTTGACTTTTCAATATTGAACTGAGAATTTCAGGTTTACATATAGTGTGCGTTATCAAGAACGTACATGCCATGACACTGCTTCCCAGGGCCTTTCATGAACGGCAGGATCACAGCATATTCTTTATACTTCATAAATGCTCTACGATTACGGGTACTAAATAATTCAGAAAGTCTCTATAACTCGTCATAATATTATTTCTTTCTCTTTCTGGTTGGATGAGTGCATTTCCTTATTAATGCGAGCTGTTCCGTGGTACGGAATAGATGTTAAACTGTTAGTCCCCTCCCCTACCAGGGTTAAGCTCGCCAGGATTGTTACAATCGCATATGATGAAGAGATGGTCGAAGCGAAAATGAAAAATTGTTCGGGTTTTCCATTTAATAAAATGTTGCCATTCTCATTAAGGAAATGTCCTGGCTGGGCCTCTAATTCCTTTGGAAATGCTGTGTGTTGAGATAATATAATGACTGTAGGTGTGGTATGAGCCAGCCGTGTCATCATATAAAAAAAACACATAATTTGGCGCCAAAAATCGGCCATGTTTTTTTTAATAATTTTGATATACCCAGTGTCACTCTCACAATTAAGACGAATCTAACGACACCTCTCAAGCTAAAATCCATCAAGCCGTTTAGGCTGCAGGGCGTGCCAAAGAAATATACATACATACATACATACATCCATACATACATCCATACATATAAACATACATACATACACTCGAAAAACATAAGCCTCCTTCTTTCGCAGTCGGGTAAAAAACGCAAGCAACAAATATGAACGAATTGTAAATATGGATTAAGAAAAAGTTGACAAAATGGTTAAGCAAAGTTTCTTGATAGCTGTGATTGTAATACAGGCAAAATGTTAAATTATGACAAATCAGGAATCATGACTCCTGAGACTGAAACACCATTTCAAAACGATTTTCTTGGCGAAAAGATTCCGGAGCATAGTATTTTAATTTAATCAAGGTTTTCCGTCCAAAAAATACTTTTGAAAACCGCTATAAAAGCTCAGGATTCCTGATTTCTGTTTACGGAATTTCAGGAGTAGGCCTGCAGTTCACTCGTTGTGAATTATAAATGCAGTGTTATTTTGTATTTTATTCATCATCCATAGACAGCTTGCTGCACTCGGAATCGTCACATTTCCATATCGTTAATCATAATCATACTTTTACATTCGTCAGTTTGTGAAAACTAATTACATAGTAATAAGTAAATTAATAATATAATTTCTACAGCAATGTAGCATTAAATGTCAAAGTACAAAGATACACAGTGTAATAAAATAGAAAAAAATTTTCAAATAGTAAAGAAAAAAAAATCAAGTTAAAGTTATTTCCGTTTTTAAAAGTAAATCAGTGGTCAGACTCTAGCATATTTTTGTCCTACAACGCATCCTTAACAGAGAAATAACTCTTTTCAATTGCCATAAGCTTAATTCTACGCTTAAAACTATTTACGTCTAGTTTTCTAATTTCTAAAGGAAGTTTGTTGTACTAAATAATGCTATTCGTTATAAAGCTTTTGGATATTTTTGATAATCGGTGTCTGGGTAATTGAATATTGCTTTTACCTTGCGTATTATAATTATGATTTTCAGAATGGAAAGAGAATTCACTAACATACTTTCTCGCATAGCAAATATTTTGATAGACATATGCGCTTGGAAATGTCATGATTCCCATATCTCTAAACGCCCTTCTGCAAGTTTCCTTTGACTTCATATTCAGTATATAACGCAAGGCTCTTTTTTGTAGCACAACTATCCTACCAGCATCTGCTGCATTTCCCCAAAACATAAGCCCATAGGACATAATACTTTCGAATTATGCATGGTATACAGTTTTTGTTGCAAGAGTTCCGCAAAGTTCCTTAATTTTTTTAATAGCGTAACAGGCTGAACTCAATTTACCAGCTAATAAATCGATGTGTGGTTTCCAAGTAAATCTCGTATCCAACACAATTACAAAAAAAGTCAACTCGCTGGCAACATTTAGTGATAAGTTTTCAGCTGTATTTAAAATTTCGTCAAGTCTTTTCTGGGTCCCTAGAGCAAAGTGAATAATATTACTTTTATTTACATTCAGCAATAGGTTGTTGCATTCTAACCATGATTTCAGTGCTTCTATTACAAACAAAAGGGATTCTCTTATTTTGTCAATATATTTGTTTGCAAGCACCAATGAAATGTCATCTGCAAACATTACCATCTCAACATCATCGGTTATACAATTGGAGATGTCGTCAACATATATAAGAAACAATATTGGTCCCAGTATTGAGCCCTGTGGTACGCCCATAGTTAAACGTTCCACTTGAGACACTGTGCCATTTACACAACAAATTTGAGCTCTATTTTCGAGATAAGATTAAAATATTTCGAGTTCCTTATTTCGCACACCGTAATGTTCTAATTTTAAGAGCAGTATTTCGTGATTCACACAGTCAAAAGCCTTCAACAAGTCACAAAATATCCCATAAGTGTGCTGAGAACTATCTAAAGATGTTAAAATTGATTTTATCATTGAAGCTATGGCATCACCAGTTGTCATGTTTTTACGAAATCCGAACTGTTTAGAATAAAAAAATGTATTATCCACAAAGAATTGGACTAAACGTTTTTTCCAAAATTGTTTTAAAGACGTTACTAAAGACAGGTACAATTAAAATGGGACAATATTTCTCAGCATTGTTGTGGCATCCCTTTTTGTGCAATGGAATGACCCTGGCCACTTTTAGTGGGTCCGGGAATGTGCCACTTTCTAGAGTGTCATTTATAATATTGGTCAAGGGGCCTATTATACTAGATAACATTTTAAGTAATACAGTTGACATGCACCATAAGTCTTGTGAGCGTTTGGACTTAAGGTCCTTAATTACTCCTTTGACCTCCAAGTATATGGCAGGCGTACATCTAGCTGTTTTGGAATTTCGAGGGATAAAGGCTTTTAGGAAATTATATGATACATCTTTGCTAGACTTTAGTTTTTGAGTAGTGACATGCGCTATTGTTGAGAAGAATGTATTCATATGATTTGCCACCGTTGTATTATTAGATATAATTTCAGATCCAATTTTCAGTTCCAAATTAGTATTACAATTATTAGTTTTGCCTGTTTCTTCCTTGATAATGTGCCAGGTCATCTTGATTTTATTGTCTGAGTTAATAATTTTACTTCTAAGATGCAACTGATTGGCTTTGATAGTAACGTGCTTAAAAATCCTGCTATAATGCGACACGTAAGCTCTCAAATCTGGGTGATTGTTAATCTTTATGAGATCATATAAATGAAACATTTTTTCCCTTGAAATAACAATAGATGGGGTAGTCCAATCAGCGAAAGTTTTCTTCTTAGTGTGATTTATAGATTTATAAGATAGATGTTTATCTACATAACAGTTATACATTTATAATATCACCATCGCTAGAACTCAAGAGGACTGGATGAGGATTGGAGAGGCGTATGTCCAGCAGTGGACGCAAACACGCTGACTGACTGACTGACTGACTGACTGACTGACTAGAAGTCAAGACTTGGGTCGTCCTGCAAAGCTTTGCATACTATTACAATTATACCACTATTGACATGATTTGTTAAGCGATTACTTCTCTTTCTAAAACAATTAAGGTCAGAATTCAGTGCCTGGTTTATTAACCAGCGTATTCCTCTTCTGTCTGATTTCAGTGGTGAGATCCCTAATACATTTAGGTCGGATGGTTTTCGCTTCAATGATTAGATAATCAGATTGACATTGTACTCAAAGAGACCGCTCTGTTTCAGCGGTAAACTAGTTTTAGGTGGTAGTCTTACTGTGTAAGCTGATCGTGGATTCGGTGGACACAACTGCTCCGGCACGATTTGTGCTTTTTTTACAAGTTACAAGCTTTGTAACTTCAACTTTTCGATGTTCGGATTCCAAGTAAGACTGTTGGTTCCCTTCCTAACATAGCAATGATAGATTGATTAATGATATAGCATAGAACGATATATGGGTCGAAGCGGCATATAAACGTGTCCACGTTTTCAATATAGTTCAACATAACCGTGAAATATAAGTAAATTCCTCCAGTGGCACCTTTGTTGTGCCCATTTGTTGTGTTCGGCTCAGTAATATGTTGAAAATAAATTGTGGTATTAACGATCCATGTCCTGTTCCACAAAAACAAATACCTCCAACATTGCACCGTCCATACCCCCGGCGGGCAATGCTAATGACGTTGAATGACAATACACGTTACAGTCCACGTACAGTGAAATGATTTTAAACAATGGGATCGAATTGTACAGCAAGAAGTGCAAGCGATGCGTACTATTTGAGGAGTAGTTATTGGTAAAACATCTGATAATGAAACATGTTATTAGCTTCAGAGAAATATTCATATAACAATACATTCTACAAATACCACCAATTATGAGTCATGGGCTAATTAGTATATTATGAATATATATTGTCTACCGAAGCATATATTGGGATATATATTGCAATTTGAAGTATTGGGTGGCTTCAAATTACTAAACTCGTGGGTTCGAACCCCTGCTAACATTATTTTTATGACATGACGAAGTTTGAGCCGCTTACCTTATTTGATTTCAAGGTGTTAATATTTCAGATCTTTGGTTTAATAAAGTTAACCAACTTATTAAAGTATTAAAGCCATCAAATAATTCAACATCATCTAGCCGAACCTTACCTAACCTAACCTTAGATATCTAATATTGAAAAATAATATTTGATTTGTAATATTTTGTTCAAGCCAACCATTTCTTTATTATTTAGAACACAGACCCATTAAAATTAAGAAGGAAATGTTACTGTGTCAATCTCTCATTAACGGATTTTGCAAAATGATATTATTTTTTTCTTGATCTTTCATAGCTGGAATAAAATAAAAACATTACCTAAACATATAAAAAACGCGTGAATATAAATTGAACTTCAATTGAGATGTTATTTTGTAAATAATACCAAATAAGGAGTTTTGGCAACACTCAAGCTCAAAAACGCATGGAAATTGCAGCATAACTCAAACAGCTTTACTGCGCCAATTTATTCGGACGCAAAAGAAGAAACCTACCGCCCAATTAAATCGCTTATTTATGCGGTGGAAAAGGAGACTGCAGTTCATTGCAAATGTTGCCTCGCAGGAAACAAATTGCAAGACGCAAAGTGGCGCTTGATGCACGAACGGCCGCGGGAGCGCCGTGAAAACGGAGAGTATCGCAGTCACGCGGAGAGCAAGGAATAAGAGAGAGATTTCTTATTCCGACGCATGCAACTTTCTCGCAAGAATACGGTGGCTGGTCATCGAAATTTGGGTGTAAAATACCACGAAGGAGGGAGGTCAAATCAAATCAAATCTTTTTATTAGCACACATAAATACAATTACAATTACAAACATAAATACAATTTTTACAGGTATGTAGCTTATAATTATATTGCTGCGGCATCGTCAGATTTCTTTTATCTACAGGTTGTAATTTCAAGATTGCTTATAAATGTTCGGCTATATGATAATATTAAAAAATTACAAGTCATAAAATATTTTATCTTGGAGCCACTTATTTAATTGTGCTTTAAACATTTGTATGTTATTTTGGTTCTCTCGCAATTCTTTCGGCAGTTTATTGTAAATATGAATGCTGTTGAACATTACGTTTTTTTTTTATTTTTCTGTATTGTGGCTTTTTTGTTGAATGTTCCTCTTGTACCTGGTTGAGTATTGATGCTCTAAACAATTATACTGCTCAGGGTTATTTCTAATGTACAGACATATTTTTTGTACATACACATCGTATATTGTTAATATTTTCAGGCGTTTGAATAATAGTGTTGTATTTTAATGTGTTAGATCATAGTATTAGAGAGCACAGTATCTCTAGAAGC
The DNA here is from genome assembly GCA_946894095.1 of Incurvaria masculella. NCBI lineage: Eukaryota > Metazoa > Arthropoda > Insecta > Lepidoptera > Incurvariidae > Incurvaria > Incurvaria masculella. Next base: position 18,300,875 of record OX335653.1, on the reverse strand, counting down.
GGGGGAAAAACACTTTATTTTCCAAAATGTATCTACCGGATGAGCTTGAAATGTTATTGATATGGTTACTGCTAATTCATGGTTCCAAAATAAAAATGCAATTCATATCCGTATCCGTGCGGAGCCGGATACCTTAGCTAGGTGTCTGTAAATAGTATTAATGCGATAGTAACCCTGTCTGTTGCGTTTTCACGCCACGTTTGAACCTATTTTTATGAATTTCGGTATGGAGATAGTCAGGACCTTACAGAAGGATATAGGTTACCTTTTGTTTTGAAAATTAAATAAATGTGGGGAGGGGGATGAAATAGGGGATTAAAGTTTTTTTTGGGAACTCATATTATATCCAGGAAATAATTCAGCCCGACATCAGCCCAAAACGACATTGGCCTGAGTCAAAGACTATATACACTCCTGAGTGGAGCCGCGTTCTTCAGCTAGTTGTCTACAAAGGCCACACATCAATGAAAATGCCAAATATATGAGTTAAATTTTGGGTTGTTTATCTGTGTTTAGATATTTTGTTATATTTTTTAAAATATGTATATTAAATGTAAACTGCCTCAAACTTCTTTATTTTTTGTGCAGTTTTTGAATATAAAAATGTTACACCCTTATCGAAATGATCATAATTCCAATGGACACAATATTCCCCTAAATAATTGCATGTGATCTAATATTTTTTTTATAAAATATCTTCAAACAAATAAACTTTGAATCTAGGCATTGATCAAACCTAAATTAAAATATAGTGATAATACGGTCATGTAGGGCTATTGAGAAGAATAAAGATGTGTGAAGAAAGAGATGCATTGCGGTCTGGCATCTCTCATCACATGCACTTCTGAACATTTTCACTGAGCATCGTCTGGACATAAATACGTAAGGCTGTTGGCAACTTTGAGCGCGCCGCGATCAACAACCTAACTTGGCAACTCCAACGGGATAGTACCTTATATCGAACTTTCCGGAGACAATAATATTGTGTACCTGGAGAATTGTTTCTGGGTCCATTGTATCGGACTCGGCGCTTCCTCGCAATCTTTCAGTGGAGAGCCTTATTGTTTTTCCCGCCGTTTTGTGTGACGAGACAAAAGTTGGATTTCTAGTTAGTGAAAAGCTTTATGTAATTTTCAATATTTTTTACCAGTACAGTCAGCATTGTTTTAAATAAACTCGATTGAATACAGTAAGTAGTTGTATAAATATTTTATACTTTTTATCGTACTAAAGGACTGCTGGTAGGATTTTCAAAGATTCTCAAAATAAAACCCTTAAGCATTCCATGTCAGGAAGTATATTATGTTTTTTTTTTTAAACTTTAAACGCTTTTATTTTTTATTTATTGTACTGATTTAATGAATTGATATGTATTAAACACGGTGTGATCAGTAAACTGAAAAAAATATAACGTATTCTATAGCATTAAGTACTTACAATATAGTGTTGTTTACTTGAAAAAAAAATGCTCTACTGATTAAAGAATTTGAAATATGAAATATACTCAGAATTCTGGAATATTCTGCTATTACCTGGAATATTCCAAGACGAGGGTAAGTGGGGAAGGCAAGATCTTTAGAACCAAGGTAAAACCTTAATCTTGGGGACAATTACGTGGATATTCTCGTTCCCAGCAACAAACGCGAATCGTGCATATAGGCAGGTATTGTAATGAAAAGGAACAAAAATCGCAGTACAGCAATTGTGTAGCGAATCCGAACTTTCAGTCTCGTGAAGTCGGGATGCAATAGTTTTTTCGCAAAATCTCTGAGAATATAAGACATTTCTAGTGATCCAGCTGAAGAACATTTTTAGCAGCTTTTTTGAGAATTTCAAATGAATTAATATTTCATTTGAGCACAATTATTATATGCCCAAAAAATCTATGGTATTAAAACAATTGGTACTTTTCGTTAACGCTGTTGTTACCCTTTTGAATAGTTTAATATTATCCTTGAAAGGAAAAGTTTCACATAATACTAGCTTAAGTGCCCGGCTCCGCTCTGGTCAATATCTCGACAACATTGCCACGTACCGCACACAATTGAGAAACTAAACCATCCCAATTAAACCCACACAAAAAATAATCAAAATCGCTCCAACCGTTTAGGTTAGGTTAGGTTAGGTTAGGTTAGGTTAGGTTAGGTTAGGTTAGGTTAGGTTAGGTTAGGTTAGGTTAGGTTAGGTTAGGTTAGGTTAGGTTAGGTTAGGTTAGGTTAGGTGGCATGAGGTGCCGCCTCCACTCGGGTCAATATCTCGACAATAGCGCCACTTATCGGGTCCGATCGTCAATCTAACATCTAACATTCTAAACTATAATATATAATATACAAACAATATCATGGAAATACGTCCACCCGCTAAGGAGTTCAATGACATACACACTTGAGAAAGAATTATGTTTTTTTTTTATGTGACTGAACATGGATGGCTAATACCACACCTTCTGTCATGGTATTAGCCCAACACACCACATGGGAACTAGGTGCCATGCCAGGACCTTCCTTATATTGCACGGCTACATTGAACTGGATGGAAAACACGGACAATTTTCATTGCCGCTTCGACCATCGTTCATCCAATGCGATGGTACCAACCCGGGCGGGATAAACCCTACACCTAGTAAGTAAGGAAAGGGACCTACAGTTTAACGTGGAATCCGAACCACGGCCAGCCTCTCTCAACGGTCGAATGGTCACCCATCCAAGACCAGACCGGACCCAGCGTTGCTTAACTTCGGAGAGCGATCGCCGAAGTGTCGCGCCACTGGGCCATTGAGGCTAACAGACAGGTGTGCAGATATATTTTTATGTTACATATATTTATGGTACATATGCAGTTGTTTTACTTATTACATGTGACAACGATACAAGCTCATTCATAGGTTTGGTCGTCTAGTCCGAATCGTAAATCCGAATGTAATGAAAAAATATGAAAAATCCGAGTGCAGTGTGCTGCTTATGGATTTTGTAAGCATTTATTTATTATATTTATTTTGGATACTGGACATGTATCTCTCATGCCAAAACGACCGTTATATATTACCCTAACGCACCACATAGGAACTAGGTGCCATGTCAGGACCTTACTTATATTGCTCGGCTACATTGAAGTGGATGGATATATCGTTCATTCAATGCGATGTTACCAACCCGGGCGGGATTAACCCTACCACCTAGTAAGTAAGGAAGAGGAAATACAGTTTTACGTGGAATCCGAACCACGGCCAGCCTCAACGGTTGAAAATGGTCACCCATCCAGAACCTAACCGCGCTCAGAGGTGCTTCGCAAGGCGTCGCACACTGAGCTACCGAGGCTGACGAAATAAACAAAAAACATCAGTCAGCAGTTATTAATGATTCTTATAAATACTCGACCCTGGATCCATACAAAAATATATTTAATGTGTTTAACGACGACTAGAAGGCACTTCATCTATTGACAAAGTCATGTGAGCACTGCCATTCCACATTTGTGTAGCGAAATGTAAAGACTGATACATGGCGACCTCAATTCCTTCTTTTATGCAGCGCCAATAAAATTCTCTGGGAATTTGAGTAGCCAAATGTCCCAGTAAACAAGATCATAAAGAAGGTTCATTGAACAGTATTCCAGATCAATAAATAAATAAAATAACACTGAATGATATCTGCGTCAGACAGGGGCTGTATCACTAGGGTTTCGTTTGAAATTAATATGTTGTAGGTATTTGAAGTTTTTAAGCTTTAAATAGAAATGTTCGCTCACATATGTGTTGATCTGTTAGTTTATTATATCTAAAAGTAGCGCAGGGCCTTGCTGCTCTTGCCAGAGGTCATGGATTCAATCCCTGCCCCGTTCATGCTCTACTTTGTTTAGCTTTCCGAGTTGGATAAGTGCATTTTGTCACGGATGCGAGCCATTCAATTTTTCGGAATGCGTGTAAAACAGTATGAGCCTATTTCCTAATTATGGTGGGATTAAAGCTCACCCAGATTGGTACCATCGATCTGGTACTATATGTTTGGCACACACACTCTAATGATAGTAACTGAGCACACCGAATACTCGAATGCCTTGCCAGGGCCTTCCCTTTATGAGCATGGCTACATTGAACTGGATGAAAAATACATACGATTTTGAACTATTGCTCCGACCATATTTTCATATAATGCGATGGTAACAACCCGGGCGGGCTTTGATCCCACCATTAGTACGCTAAGGGGACATACTGTTTTACGTGCATTCAGTAATCAGAAATCAGAAATCCTGAGTCTAGAAAACCTTTTATAGCGATTTTAAGATCGAGTTTTTCAACGGAAAACCTTGAACGATTAAAAAAACTATGCTCCGGAATATTTTCTTCACGAAAATTGCTTTGAAACCCGCTACAAAAGCTCAGGATTCATGATTCCTGATTACTGAAGCCAGGAATAGACCTGATGGTCTCACACGTTTGAGATTTCCATTTTTCTCAGCTGTAATAACTCTGCAACGCACCCCGCTCGGTTCCAGGAGGGCTGCTCCGTGACCCTGCCAGTTGAACCGCCCACTTTCCCTATATTTTACTGTTTTATTGCCGACGGACGCTTTAATGACCTTTGACGTGGAGTAATTTATTGTTACGGCGCAACTTTCTGCCTTCAATGAAAAACTGTCGTTAATCAAAAGACGCTGGTTGTTGACGGGCCGGCGATTTGTCCGCCGCAACTTTTGCAATAATAAAACGATCGGCGGTTCGTACTAGGCCGAACTATTCCTCGAACTGTCTTCGAAGGTCAACTCTGAGCATATCTATGATTGGATTAATTCAAAAATGCGAATCTGTTATATGCAATTCCACTGGAAAAAATAATTAATGAATCTAACCTGTAATTCCATTGAGAACAGTCTTGTAACGTTAAAATATAAGCAACTTAGTATATCGGTTATTCTAACTGAGTGAAAACCGTTAACATTAAACATTAAATGTTACCGTATCTTTTAGTATTTTTTTACTGCATGTAATAACATTTATCCTTTACAGTTTCTCTAATTGTGTGAAAACTCTTTCTAGATTTAGTATTTTTTACCATTCTTATTTAAGCATTACAGATACTGTCCAATCTGTAAAAAAATTCTGTACCTCTTGAAACTGAATAGTTGCACGCATAATTTCTAGTAAGCTGTAATGTTCAATCAGTTAAGAGCATCCTCATACATACCTAAACATTTTGGACCATTTTTTGCGATTAAAACGAGATAGCCAGAGCCCAACGTCGCTTAGTTAGAGCAGCTCGGAATAATTCTTTCTAAATGTGACCAACCCATTTTTTTATTGTTTAGTTAAATAAATTTGAAAAAGGTAAACATAACCCTAACTAAATTGATAGATAATGTTACGTTCTTTAAAATTATATTTAAATCGATATCAGTTACTGTCAATGTCAGCAGCAAACTTGAAAAAGAATACGTTTGGGACCTGACTTCAGCATTTTTTTCCATGCAAGTAATATCATTTTCTAAAATATGTTTTTAACTATATTGGTGGAACGTTAAATACATATTTTTTTATGTTCTCATTCCATAAGGTTCAGTAACTTAACGCAATCAAACCATACGCTAGTGTAATCATCTTAAGATAACTGTTTCAAAATTATTTAATCTGTCACACGTGTTATTTTTACCAAGCGGTACTGTTCAATCGATTAAAACAACTGTTTAATATAATCTGTTTTGGAACATAAGTAGATGCTTACCGTAATAAATTAATAGTAATGAGAAATACTTTACCACAAATGACTGAATTGTAACTGTGCTAAAATAGTTAACCGTTGCACATCTTATTTTGCAGTGTCCTCTATAGTGAAACTTACGTTTACGTATGTATATTGTATAAACAATATAAATTCGGATTTGTCATATTTTATCATTAGTCAGTTAACAATCACAGCGAAGAAGAACTGGCAAGAAACTTGGCAGGAATTTCTTTTTAACAATAACGGAAACATTTTGGTAATTATTACCACTTATTGTTAAAGTGTAATAGTATTCCGAAGAGCCACCTCGTTCAGGTAATTTCATATTACATACTTTTGCTGAATTTCACCTGAAATGTCTCAGTACGGAAATAATAAAGATATCTGTTTCATCTTGACTTTCTTGTACAAGATGTATCGACAAGAAGCCGGAGCGAATTTCCAGGAAACAAAGTTGAGCAGAATATTATACCAATTTATCAATATTACTTCCAGGAATGCCTTTCCTTGGCAATATGACATAGACTTAAACCTAGAATTAGCTTTTCGGTAGACTTAAGGATTTGTACAAAAAACATCTATGCCATCGGCGCCTCCACCAATGTCACGTCGTGGCGTGCTCGGGGGTGGCGTAGCTCAGTGAAACGTATCAAAACATGGGGAACCAGAACTTTATTTGGAAAAAACTTATTTGGTAAAACAAAACTCTCTCAGATCAGCTTTTCTAGTCCCTTGTTCGAACACGGAACTGTCATTTTCAAACTATTCTATTTTATTTTTATGTGCATGGCCTGGCATGACACCCTGTTACATTAATTAAAAGTAAGTACGAAAAATATGAGATAACACCTGCCATGTTCGAGTCGAACTAGCATATGAAGGCGTCCTTACCATTAATTACACAAGATTTGATTCAAAGAAATCACGTTTGATTTGTTGTTAATTTTTACTATTTTTCGTTGTAACGTGAAAATACTCTAAATTTCCGCCTGCAGTCTACCTATTACGGTTCATGATATACAGCCCGGTGACGGACGGACGGACGGACGTAGGGACAACGAGGGCTTAGTAATAGGGTTCCGTTTGGCACCCTTTGGGTATGGAACCCTAAAATGACAGTGAAAATGTTCGTCTTAGTGTGGATCGACCAGTATAATAAATATGAAAATTTGTTCAGGAAAAATGTAATGAATGAAAAAGGTGCGGAAAACTGAATTCATTCAATGTATGACGGACTACTATCTATATAAATGATATACCTAGTAGTCCATAACTATATGTATTACATGAATACGTAACTATCGCAGGTGTGTTACTGTATCTGACACACAACTCACTTCTGAAATCATATTTGAGTTACGGGAAATTAATTAAATTTGGATTGTTTTATTTATGCATTTTATTTATTTCACTTTGACGGTGAAATACAGTATTGTGTCATATTTTGGTTTTAAAACTCAACATTATATTATTAAAATACAATATAGAAACACACAAAAAGTAACACAATCATTATTTATTATATTATAAAAAAGCTAAAAATTTTTTGATATAAAAAATAATAACCAAATCAAACGTACTAATCATGAAACCAAACCAAACTAAAATCTGAAATAATACATTAAATTTAATTAAAACTATGTGTATTAAAAGAATAAAAATATAATTCAGTATTTGGCGATAAAATATGAAATTATAAAATGATTATTCCACAATAGTTTCAGTATCAAAAATTGCTAAAATTATAAAATTTACTTGAAATAACGAATATTCTGAAATATTTTACCATTAACTGAAATATTTTTTAAATTGGTGTTATTTTTATTTCTTCTACGAATTTTCAGATTTTTACTCCAGTCTATTTCTCACTATTGTGGAAAAGCTGGCATTCGGGGGTACGAGAACGTGAGTTCCGAATGTGGGATCACCATTATATAATTTCTATATGGAATGTTCACACTATTTTAAGAATAAGTAAGCGCATTTTTTTTGGTCATTTTAATTAATTTTAGGAGGTATGTTCAATCTGGGCATCAGATACGGTATCATATTATATCATGATTTTTTTAACGATGTTATTTGAAAAATACACAAGTAATTTCGAATTCGGCTGAATCTGATTTTTTATTCACTTTTTCTTATTTTAATTTTATTTTAATTCGGACTGATCCGTTTCATAAATACATTGGCGAGTAAAAGACAATGTTGGTTATTTTACGCCTGTTTCGCCCCTTAAGGTGGCCCAACCCGGCGGGCCCAACTCATTCGCGGGCACGGTACAAAACCGTGCTGTTGCGCTCTGGGACCTTCTCTGTTTCAAATAATAAGACAGGCTCCGTGATAAGGTAGATGCAACATGTCCACAAAAAAGACAATGTGCATAGTGTATGATTTGGTAAGATTTACGAAAATTTTAATTTCAAGACGACTTATAGCTAAAAGTAAACCACGACCGCTGTAGTCAAAAATCTAACAAAAACCAAATAGATCATAAATCTTGATTAAATAAGCTATGTCTGATGACTAATCTTTTTACGATGTTCTTACTTTATCATTGCGTAATCCACCTCCAAAGTTATTGTATAAAACGCGCGAAAAATTCGAACTTTCGGACCTTATAACTTAGAAACCAAACACGATTTTACAATGCCAATGGTCATCAGACATCTAGTTCGATCAAATAAAGCTATTTTGAGCAAAGTTTTGGATCTCTGACTAGAAATATGGGCGTGATCTTCTTTCCCCTTTTGTATGGGGAGATGAGCGGGTTGGGCCACTTTAAACGCCATCTCCATTTCACTCTCTACCACCATGGCCTCCACCTGAAATGCGGCATTTGAAGATATTTATTTTACCGTCCATGAACATTTCAGTACAGCTGCATAGAGCCAAACAATCACTTGAAATATTGTTGTGACTTTACTCTAAACAAAACTTCCTTTAAAGTTAAGCCTTCGATTTCCACTCCACGATGAAGAATAAAAACTTATCGAACTTCAACTTTGCAACTTCGTTCGAGACTTCTTGTTTCAGATCTTCGAGAGACAAATATTTGATATCTTTATGAGGATAACCTTTCGCGTCTTTTAAAATAATTTAATCTACTATCTTGTTCTTGATTTTAAGTTCTCAACGCATACCTAAGTGCTACCAATATATATAAATGTTATTAACTAGAAAATATTGTAAAATATGTCAGGGGAATGGATGGACATCCAGTTCAATTAAGCCGTGGTCATACGTAACAAGTAGCACGGCGACCCATAACATAAAAACTGGGCAAATGCGAGTCGGACTCGCACACGAAGGGTTCCGTACCGTTATACAAGATTAGGCCTAAATTAATCACGTTTCTTGCATGGTGGACCTCTTTAATTTTGATTTATTTTTAATTATGTTTGTTAAAGCGGCAACAGAAATAAACACGCTGTGAAAATTTCAGCCGTCTACCTATTACGGTTCACGAGATACAGCTCTGTGACAGATGGACGGGCGGTCGGACAGCGGAGGCTTAGTAATATGGTTCTGATGGGTACGAAACCCTTAAAATTACTATAGGTACTAGATAGTACATGTATTATCTTAATTAAAAATATTCTTCGAATATAAAAAAAATATATATGTGTAATTTTATTCAACTTATGTTACATTTTGAGCTGTGATGCCAAATTATAGTTATATTTCAACAGCGATCAAAGTCTTCAATTCGGTTGCAGTATAGAAAAATAAATTATCATAAAATCACGTAACACAGAGATATTTTTACTGTTAACATCTTTAGATTCATAGAAAAAAATAAGGCTCAATTTATTCAGTAGATAACGCAAACTAAGGTTGACATTATGAAGACATACTTTCAAAGCACCACTATTCAGGCATCGGCGCATACACATCTCTTTGAATTCGATTCAAAACACACGTTCCGGGATGCGAGAGGATGAGGTGTCGCCAGATTTCGGCGAGCTTTTGGAACGGTTTGCGGTGGCGGCGCGGCAGCCGGCTGCTTTGGAGGTCCCGGGCTCGACACCTGAAACAAAATCTTTATCTAATAATGAACATATTTATTAATATATACAAATATTTGACTCACACTGAAACCTGTTGTTATTATCAAGAAGTTGTTATTGTTATAACTAGTATTAATAAATAAATTAATAAATATAATTACCTCGAACTCGACTTGCTACTCGTATGAATTAAAAGCGCTCTCATTACATTTATCTATTCCTCCCTTTGTTTGTGTTGCATACTCAATACTTTTGTCAATTATAACTGTCAAGAAGTCGGTTAATACAGTTATATTCAAAGGCGATGAGACCATGAAATATTGAAATATTTCGAAATACAATCACATTGCTTCACTGTAGATATCTCGCCTTAACTTCAAATAATTGATCCTTGATCAATCCTCGACGTACCATGATTAATCCATCGAACCTTTCTCAAAATCGATGAGCCGAATTTAAATGTAACTGTTTATGTAAAATGTTAATGTGCACGTAACACAAAAAAAGTTAACAACTATACCCAAAAAAGAATTAAGTTACATGATGCGAGTTCTGAATAAAAAAAACTGGCCAAGTGCGAGTTGAACTCGCACCCGAAGGGTTTCGTACCATAGTACAAGATTTAACACGAAAAAATATGTTTATGTATGGGAGCCCCCTTTAATTCATGTTATTTTTTTTTTACCTATTTGTTGTAATAGCGGCAAAAAAATACACACTCTGCTTAAATTTCAGTTGCCTCCCTATTACCAGGGGTAGCTCACTGGGGGCGTGGCCGACGAGAATTCTGCCTACGAAAACGTGGTAACACTGTTACACGATACACAGCGGGTGTCACAGCCGCCCGACGCGGTAACGACGACACGGCGGTACTCGACAAATGATGATTATTTAATTCAACTTTATGTTAGATTAAGGATATTTACGGCACTAAAATTTTATAAGCGAAGCATAAAATCGAAAAAGGAATAGAAAAATATTTTGTGTTTGCAACTCATAATAATTTCATCATGACTTAAAGCTTTTTACCATTAACTGGAATGAATTTCGTATGAACTGTCATACGAAATAAATAAAATATTTGTAAATAAAGATTATGTTGAATAAAATACTCCGTAAGGTACCTGCTTATGAACTGAATTACAAATGGTACTTATTTTATTTTACGGACAGATGGTATCGTAACTAATAAAAAATAATAAAAGTAACTTTAAGAATAAATAAAGATATGAATATGTATGGAAATATCGACTTTATATTCTTTTGTGAAAACACATCTAATAATATTAATTTAATGTGGCACTCAACTATTTAAACGCGCTCGTCATAGCAAAACATGTGTCAGCCCTCAAAAGCCGCACAATTTGGAGCTGCTACGTGAATGTCATCTTTCGGGGCAGGTCGCTAAGCTTAATTTGGCGTAAACATTCTCGACGTACCTGGAGTTTTATTGCTGCCGGCATAAACAACTTTTTATTTTTATTTTATTTTTTATGTGACTGGACATGAATGGCTAATACCACAAGTTCTGTCATGGTATTAGCCCAACATACCACATGGGAACTAGGTGCCATGCCAGGACCTTCCTTATATTATATTGCTGCGGAAACAACTGCAATTGCGGAAGGCTTGCAATTTGCATGGAGATGGCCATCTATTACGAAGTAATTATTAGTATTATCTTTGCTATTACGGTTCATGAGATACAGCCCTATGTGACAGACGAACGGGCTGACGGACGGACGGACAGCGGAGGCTTAGTAATAGGGTTAATGTAAGTAATGGCACCCTTTGGGTACGGAACCCTAAAAATCACTGCTGGTATTTTTTTTGTAACCCTCATCTTTAATTAAAAAGTTGGGGTTGACTTACACGCATTGGTTTAGCAATTAAATATTTAACATATATTTACCGGGTGTCCTACCAATGCAGCCGTTTCATTCTACTTTTCTAAAAAAAATTGGTGTCTAAGTTTTGAGGGAACTGAAAATAAATACTCAATGTAGCATACATTTTTTGTTACCACAATATTTTATTCAACCTGTTCGAATATACTAAGATACGTGACGACGAAAAAACACAAACACATTCGTTTTATCGATATTAGGGAAAAGTACATTCGGGAGAAATCAACAGACTCAAACATCATCCAAGTAGTAAGAAAGCACAGTAGATATATAGCTGTGCGACCGGGGCCACAGCAGTAGCTCAACTCAGGCGATTTTTAGGGTTCCGTACCTAAAGGGTGCCAACGGAACCCTATTACTAAGCCTCCGCTGTACGTCCGTCTGTCCATCCGTACGTTCCTCCTTCCATCCGTCCGTCCGTCTGTCCGTCCGTACGTCTGTCACAGGGCTGTATCTCGTGAACAATGTTTACAAAGTGTGTATTTATTTTTCCTCTATAACAATTAATAGGTAAAATAAAAAAAAATAAAAAAAAGATTTTTTTTTGTTAAAATTTGTACTATATTACGGAACCCTTATTTGAGATAAATACCTCCCCTCCATCGAATGTCGGGGTTGTCACTAAAACATTGGCAGAGCAGTGCTGGTTCTGTTATTTTTAAAAAGATAAATTCGTAGGGCCATTCGCGACAGTTCAGCACCGCGCAACTAGCTTAGAGCCCATGCAAGCGAAATGTGCCTGTATCGGGACTTTGTATGGAGTTGACCTACTGGATGTAATCCTGTATTTATTCTGTGCCTAAAGTTTCAATCCACTGGATCGTGATGGGTCCACAGCAGTGAAGATAGGGGCGGAGGCCGGTGTCGCTCGCTATCTGTGAGGCATCCGAAGCGTTTCAGAAGATGCGCCGATGAGATTGCAGGCGAGGGCGGCGTCGGCGTCGGCGTCGACCGGCGGCGGCGTCGGCGTCGGCGTCGACCGGCGGCGGCGTCGGCGTCGGCGTCGACCGGCGGCGGCGGCGGCGGCGTCGCCGTCGCCAGTGGACTTCTGCTCAACTTAGCACACGGGATGGTAGCGTAGTGACGCGCAACGCCGCCGTGATATGCTTTATCGATATCGATGACTTGTAAACTCTAAGATAAATTATGTATTTACGCAGTGAAATATTTTAGATAAGCTAGTATATAGTAATATCTAAGTATATTCTAATATCTAAAACGTAAGCTAGGCTATAATCTCGTATTCCTTCTCATGGCGTCTGGTTCCCATTTAGTGTATTGGGTCAGTTCACACGCCACAGTAGGCGTGGAAATAAAATGACACGTCTAAATAGCTTTCATAAAAATGCTTACTTTAGCATTGATTCTTATGTGTAATCTATTAACCGCTGTAAAATGTGTAAGTGACAAAGAATAAAAAATGACAAACCCGGTGAAATTCCACGTCAGTTTTTATTCGTCAGAGGCGATCAAATCGGCAGAAAAAAAATCGAATTAGAGTGTATAATATGTAACTAACCGAGGAAACAAAAAACTGCAACCGACAATATGTAAATGATTCGAAAAGTTTGGGTATTGTTTCATAATAAGTCCGAAAATTCATTGAATCGATTTTTCAGATATTCCTGATGCTATGTGTTCTAAATCGAATACAGATATAATGGTTTAAACAATGTATTTGTGATCATTTACATCCTGAAGTCAAAGTTAGACAGTGTGGCCGATAGCCTATGGTCATGCTGGTTACTCTATTGTTCGGCAACTACGTAAAAAGGTTATTGGGCGTTATTGATCATTTTTTTAGGTGAAGGGCTGGCGTTCGTCCATGCCACAACTTAGATGTGTTATGTCAAATCCATAAATATCATCACACACGCTATTCCTACCGGTATATGGTCTTAGGGTACCCCACGGTTGACTATTGTCAACTTCGGTTCGTTAAGTTAACTTTTATGTGGCCATTAAGCATAGGTCAGATGCCTTGCCCTGAAACTTTCACAGTGACTGCCTATACCATTCCGACTACCCATTTTCCTACTTCACACCATGTTTGAAGGATCCCAGATTGTACTTTAGAGGAAATAGCTCGGCAGAGCGAAATGTATAAAACATGTAGCCAAGCTCATATACAGGAGAGGTCCTGGCGTGACACGTAGTTCCTTCGTGAATACCGTGTGTTGGGCTGATATCCTGATAAAATATATTTTATTTTATTTTAAACAAACATTTTTATTTAGCGAGTCACTTCACTAAAACTGAAGAATAGATCTTACGAGCTTTCACGTGCCAGAACTAAGTAAAGCTGCAAAGTGCAGGTGAGAGCGAAACCTTCGAACTTTACTTAGTTATTAGCTGACGCGTATGTACTCCACCGTACCCTTCTTAAGAGCTGACAACTTAGTTTGTCGAGAATTACAACTGCTCGTACTGTTGCTAACGTGCGGTTAAACTCTAGAGCTGCCATACTCCGCGGAGGCCCCTAGGATCATGGTGAATGTCCAACAATTCAGAAAAAAATCTCATTATTCTTTTCAATTATTTTTTCCTTTTTCATTTTTGTAAGATTTTTTGCTGCTTGAAATGTAAATTTGACAGCAGATTTTTATGTAATTTATTTCGGATCGAAAATGTTCATGGTACGTGCGCGGCGGAGCGTTGCGAGTAGACCGACCGATTGGTCGCGTTCGGAACCATCAAATGCAAATAGATTGTCACTGAAAGAAACTGCCCACATTCCACAAAGATAACTCAATTTTTACCAAAATCTAAATTGTGCTGTCATCCATGTCATTCGATTAAACATAGTTCACTAGCTACAGTCACTTTTTTTCTTCAAATAATAAACAATTCCTCTATCCGGAAGGCGCTGATGGAATTACTAACAGCGTGAACATAAAATAAATTTAAAAATACCTTACACCACATCGTTTTATTTCAAAGATATACTACAGTTAATTGTAACGTATTTTCACTAGGTAAGCAAGTACCCGCAGCCAACGCTATCGTTCAATTGTCTTAGCGTACTCAGCATCTGCATATAAAAGCAACGTCAGTAGAATCTAGGACGGTATCTTGAAATAGCAAATGGTTTGTAGATAATTAATGTGGTACGTATGTATGTATATCTTTGGGAGAAACGTTCCAAAGACTCTATCCTTTCCTTAGAATCGACATGACGAGTAGAAGTAACCTGTACATACTCTGGTCAATAGACACTTGTAAGTTTTTAGTGTTTTCATGTTTATGAAAATATAGGTTTGAAAAGTGTTAGGTTGACCGTTGCATACGTTGGTAGTATACTAAATTAATAAAATGTTAAGATTGGTAATCATCTTATGCGAAATTATTGGAGTAATTAAATTAATCTAATTTAATCTCAAAACATCCCAACGTTTTAATGCAATGATGTGATATTACTATAATACCGACAATACCGTACCCCGATGTATATCTGAATTTCGAGACCCTCCAACTCCGAAGGGACGTAGAGTCTCTCTCTCTCTCTCTCTCTCTCTCTCTCTCTCTCTCTGTGTTCTATCTCCTTTACCTCACCGAAGCCGCATAACGCTGTTCAACCGTCCCTTTTGTACTCTCTCAACGCGGAACAGCAAGAAAATGCACGAATTCATAGTCGACATTGCAAAAAGAACCCAATGGTCCTATAGATTTATAGGGTCAGTAAACAATGGAACAATTTCGAGGTATTTCCCCAAAAGAACAACCTAGGGTCCTTAAAACATAGTGTGAGGAAGCACCTGGCCGACCAGCATAGTTTTCGCAATACCACTGCATGTTTGGAATCCCATCGGTGTCGTCGGACACCTAAAGAAGTCCTGGCATACGCAATATAATATAAACGACTTATAGCTAAAAGTAAACCACGACCGCTGTAGTCAAAAATCTAACAAAAACCAAATCGATTATAAATCTTGATAAAATAAGCGGGATGGCCCACCTTAAGGTGGCCCATCCCGCTCATCTCCCCATACAAAAGGGGAAAGAAGATCACGCCCATATTTCTTGTCAGAGATCCAAAATTTTGCTCAAAATAGCTATATTTGATCGAACCAGATGTCTGATGACCATTGGCATTGTAAAAATGTGTTTTGTTTCTAAGTTATAAGGTCCGAAAGTTCGCATTTTTCGCGCGATTTATACAATAACTTTGGAGGTGGATTACGCAATGATAAAGTAAGTACATCTTAAAAAGATTAGTCATCAGACATAGCTTATTTAATCAAGATTTATAATCTATTTGGTTTTTGTTCGATTTTTTACTACAACGGTCGTGGTTTACTTTTAGCTATGAGTCGTTTTTAAATTAAAATTTTCGTAAATCTTACCAAATCATACACTATGCACATTGTCTTTTTTGTGGACATGTTGCATCTTCCTCATTACGGAGCCTGTCTTATTCTTTGAAACAGAGAAGGTCCCAGAGCGCAATAGCACGATTTTGTACCGTGCCCGCGAATGAGTTAGGCCCGCCGGGTTGGGCCACCTTAAGGGCCAAAAACTGTTCAGCTTTATTATATTAGTATAGATGTACCTCCAAGGCACGTCACGACCGTTCTCTCCTCGATGGCCCCAAGAAAGGCAGCACTAATTAGCCTTCCGTCCGCCGCCCCGAGTGCGGCGCCGCGTCACCCGCAGCGGCCGATGCGCGACTCAAAGACAATCCAGCCGTCGCGCTGTGCACTTCATTTGGAGATTGGACCGAAATTGTGGAGACATTTAATTGGATTTGAAGGACCGCGGAGGTAGAGGCTGGTTTGTTAGGGTTCCGTACCCAAAGGGTGAAAATGGAACCCTATTACTAAGCCTCCGCTGTCCGTCCGTCCGTCCGTCCGTCTGTCCGTCTGTCACAGGGCTGTATCTCATGAACCGTAATAGATAGGCAGCTGAAATTTTCACAGAGTGTGTATATATTTTGCCGCTACAACAGCAAAGAGGTAAAACAAAAAAATAATTAAAATTAAAGGGGGGTCCCATACAACAAAACGTGATTTTTTGTGTTAAATCTTGTACGATGGTACGGAACCCTTCGTGTGCGAGTCCGACTCGCACTTGGCCAGTTTTTTTTCTAAATTCGATCCATACGGTTCACTTGTCGAGTGAGATTTGCAGCGCGAATGCTGGCTCCGTTTTTTTCTCGACAAATGTTCATGTTGAATTTGTTAATGTATCTAAAATGTGTGTTGAGAAAAATAAATGTATTTTCTTTCTACATTCATTTACAAATTTAATTTTAATAAATTACTAGTTTAGTCACAAAATGTAGAATGTAACTTAGTGGGTGCGCTCGAATGAGGCTATACCAAGTGTGCACGAGGTCGTGTTTTGGATTGGGGTATTACATAACTTTTGGAGCAATGCCTTTGAAATTAAAATTTTAAAAGATGATTAAAGTTTATTCAACGGATCAGTATGATTTTTTTTATCAATTGTTTTTTTTTTTTTGGAAAAGTCCGAAATTCTGTTAATTGCACAAAAACTATTATATTGCTAATCAAATAAACTAATACTGAAAGGAGAAGTCGTGTACATTTCACTCGGATTTGTCACATTTTATCATTAGCCAGTTCCACAATCACAGCGAGCGAGAACTGGCAAGACATTTCGCTGGTATTTTTTTTTTACTTTCACTTATTCTAAGTTTGCATAAGTGTTTGCCACTGCTTACAGAGGTCCGATTTATGGGTATCTGTTTGAGTTAATACAATATTTTAATTCCTTGTAAAATCAACTGCAAAAAACAACATTTCCAACTGATGGCAGAAGAAAACATAGGTAAATACACTACATCAATATGAGTTTATATAGATCAATAATTCATGCCAAATATCCGTTTATTTGCGAAGAATATGCCCCGATTGCACGAAGAGACGGCTGAGTTAATCAATGTTCAAACACGTCACTTTTAGTGAACCGCATGGAGTTGCTTCTATACCATCCATAGAAAATGACGTGTTTAATCATACGTTGACGTTGATTTTGATGTTTTGTCCTTTCGTGCACTCGGCCCTATGCCCACCATCGAAAATGTTGCCAATTGGAGCAAGCCAGTCCCGACAAGCTGTACAATAGAAACATAAGCAGTGCACCGGAAGCACAATAAGCCCTTTCCGCACGTCAGTTACTCGGCGCGATTTGACCGTCTGACCACATAAAATACTATGTGAGGACACTATCGGAGCAACATTTGATGTGGTCGTTCCGCCCGCGCGGGCGGATCAAGCAACAGAGTAGACCGCGGGCTCAACGGATAACGTATGCAGATGAAGGCTCCAGACGAGCGCAGTATAAAGTTCTGTCATGTGCTGGCGCCGCGCAGCAAAGTTGCACGTGCTCCTCATATGCAGGGTGCGCCGTTAAGAGCATCCTTATACCTAAACATTTTCGACCAACGTTTGCGATTGAAACGAGATAGCCAGAGCCCGACGTCGTTTAGTTAGTGCAGCTTGGAACAAATCTTTCTAAATGTGACCACCCGCGTAGCGCATGCAACCGGCTTTGTAATTGTTTCGTTAAAGAAATTTCAAAAAGTTTAACATAATCTTAATTAAAATGGTATAGATAATGTTACGCATTTCAAAATTAAATGTAAATCAATTACAGTTACTGTCAATATCAGCAGCAAACTTGAAAAAAAATACGTTTTCAGATTAACTTCAAACCACAAACAACCTAAATATGGCTCTTCATTTACTAAAAAACTGTTTTTTTATACCTAAATTGACATATTTTTTAAGATGTTGTCCTTTTTAGAAATACCCAGTGAAAAGTAAAATATTCGACGACCATTTAAGAAATAGTTTGAATAAAATTTTCAATATTAATATTACAACGGGAGATCAATCATGGTAGCAGATTTCGCTTCCTTTCGCTGCGCTGATCTCGTGGGAATTATTCTTACTCCGTCACAATGTGGCTACGAGATCTCGTACATGAATGAGGCCTTGGAGGCTTGGCAGGCTTTGTGCCCAGGTAAAACATTACCGGTTAACTTAAAAGGACAAAAACATTGGGACTACCCGATAATTGTCCTGAAACAGAGCGCTCTCCTGCTGAATAGTGACAAGACCAATAAAGCACGTATCCTGGCTGCCTCGCAGGTAGAATCCGGTGCGTGGCTACAGGCGTATCCGTCCGCACATCTAGGAACCCTTCTAGATCGAGACACGCTACGCATCGCTTTCTGCCTCCGGGGAGGAATCAGGATATGCCAGCCTCACACTTGCCCCTGCGGCTCGCCGGTCGACACGTCCGGTTACCATGGACTCTCGTGCGTCAAGAGTGCTGGTCGTTTATCACGTCATGCATCGATAAACGACCTTCTAAAGCGTTCACTTGCGGCCGCCAAGATACCCAGCACTTAAGAGCCTACGGGGATCTTTCGAGATGACGGTAAGAGGCCCGATGGCATCACTTTGTTACCCTGGTCGCAAGGGAAGGCCTTAGTATGGGACGTTACCTGCACCGACACGTTAGCAGCGAGTCACGTGGACGGTTCCTCCTGCTCCGCGGGTTCAGCTGCAGGGAAGGCCGAGGCACTCAAACACTCAAAATATAAATCCTTAAAGGATCAGTTTGAGTTCCTCGCCTTCGCTGTGGAGACCCACGGAGCTTGGAGTAGCGATGCGTGGGTCTTTGCGAAACGCTTGGGAAAACTACTTATAGAATCGACAGGCGATCGGCGAGCTGCCTCATTTTTTAAACAACGCGTCTCCTTAGCTATTCAGCGGGGGAACGCTGCATCAATATTGGGGACAATGACAACAGTCCCAATGGATTATTTTTTTATATTTAAATAAGTGTATTTTATGTTTGTTACTTATGTTGTGTTTGTTTCATGAAACTAAATAAAGAAAATTATTGTGTAAAAAAAATTTAATTATATAAATATTTACCTAACTTCAGATTTTTTATTGGTAGAAAGTTAGATTAAATTATACATGTTTTTTTTTCATGTTCTCAGTCCATAAGGTTCAGGAACTTAACGTAGACAAATCATACGCATTGGCTAGCATAATAATGTTAAGGCTCCATAAATGACGCTAACCTCCAATATTTTGGGGTTAAAATTATTTTATCTCAGCGTCATTTAAGAATAAACACCCGTAGCAAAACCAAAATATCAGTTGAGAATAACATCTAGTGTATGTATGTAAAATGGTTTTAATTGTATTGTATTGTTGTATTGTTTATTCATCATCCATAGACAGTACACTGCACTCGGATTTGTCATATTTTAGCATTGGCCAGTTCAGCTAAACAAAACACAGCCAAGAAGAACTGGAAAGAAACTCCGCTGTTTTTTTTTTCAACGTCCACTTAGTCTAAGTTTACAAAAGTCTTTGTCAATTATTTTAACAAAAACATAGGTAAAACACTAAATTCACATGAATACACAAAAATTTACAATCCATGCCGTATGCAACAGTTCATGACAAATATCATTTTATTTGCTAAGACAATCCCCTCCAACTAATATGTTGCCAATTGGAGCAGGCCAGTCCCCACAAACATCACCCGTTCACGAGCATCACGCCGGGCACAGCCATTACCTCTTTCAACCATATTTTAGGGAAATAGATATCCTGAGCCAAGCGTCACCGTAAGCAAGGACCTTTAAGCGATGCACTGCTCCAGTGGCAACAAAACACTGTGAAACACTTGCACATTAGGTTTTAATACTATGAGTTTTGTCATAAACTACTACTGTCAGCTGATCACATAATTACATATCCCTTTAAATGCTACCACCTACAGACAATTAAGAGTATAATGGTTTGAGAGGAGTCGTATTCACTACGTATAATATTCACAACGTATAATAGTATTTTTTTCCAAAAAATTAAAACCATGCATATCGTATAATATTCACAACGTATAATGTTATACGTTGTGCATGAGTTTAAAAATAAAATAAACTCTTTGCATCATGCAGAACGTATAATAGTCACAACGTATAATATTCCTAACATGAATTCACAAAAAAAGAAAACCATGCAGAACGTATAATATGCCAAGAAGCACTGCATAAAGCACCCTAACAACGATACATTTAAGGCTGAAATTGCTACGAATCGATATCTGTTGAAGAGTAACAATTTGCTACAACGCTAATTGAGACGGTCGAAAAGTCGCGTGCGAGTATAATCTTTAAGCTTATATCGATAAGGGCGCTTATCGTATGAAATATTTTAGGATTATATGATATGCATGGTTTTCTTTTTTTGTTAAATAAAGATCATAACATTATACGTTGTGACTATTATACGTTATGCATGGAGAAATAAGTAATTTAATTTTTTGGACTTCTTCATGCACTACGTATAAGATTATACGATCTGCCGATTATACGTTGTGCATGGTTTTAAAATTTTGTTAAAATATGACATTATACGATCTGCATATTATACGTTATGCCGTTCCCCCGATGGAGGTAGAGAGAAGATGGTCTTAGCAAACTGGGTCTGTGTCCACTAAGTGGGTCTCTACGTCACAGCCCACGCGATAAGAAGGCGTGGCTTAGCGTCATTCGCGACATGGCGCTGGCGGTGATAGGTTGTGGGACAATATTGTGGTCTGCAGCGTAATTTCCAGCGAACAGTCGATTACACGATGAGATTTTGTGTAAAATGTTGCAAACATTACACAGGACAAAACAATCTAAAGTTTTTAGGTGGAATTCTGTATTTTTTTGTCGTAAAACACTTCATATTTTATAATTTGAGTCAATATTCGGGCATTGTATCGATGTATCGCTCTTGCTATGTGCCGATAGATGGCGCACAATAATTGTCTTTGTACGGTAAAAAATATTGATCTCACGATGCAAATTTTTATGACATTCTTAAATTAAAATTATTTGAATCCGCGCGAGGGTATAGATTTAAATTTCGTAAGATTTTTATCAAAACACTCACACTAAAATGCAAAAGGCGCCATCTAGTTGTAGACTTGTAACCACTAAGAATAGCTCTCGGAATAGCTGCTACTATAATACCGGTTGTTCCGGTAGATGGATTTAGCACAAAAGGCGGACCTTGAATCCCCACCATGAAATGTTTTTCCTCTCGCTTCCCCGCGCAGTGTCACGCTGCGTCCCTTAGTAATATGAGGTAATAACACCGCCTCTCTACCTCCATCCTCCGTGGCTTAAACCCTACTACCGAGTAGGGGAAGGAGAACTATAGTTTTACAAGGGCTTACCATGAATCGGCTCGCATTCGTGACGAAATGCACTTATCCAACTCAGAATGAGAAATATAGTGGGGCATGCGAGGATTTGAACCCAGACCTCTGGTATGCTAGGCAAATCCCTGCGCCACTAGCCTACGAGCCTAGGTAAAATAAACATCATCAGAGTGCCATTTCTGGCTCCCGAGATTCGTTATTCAGCGCCAGTGTTGCCCGCGGCCTACTAATGTCGACCTCATTTCGCCAATCATGTTTTCGCATACATAATGAGTGACGAGCCTTTTGTTGCATATATCGATGGCCAGAGAATAGCAAAACCAAAGAAGTATTAAGTTTTCTCGCTATCAGCTAGATAACAAATAAAACAAAGCACGTTTGAGGCCCGCACATTGTTTCTTTGGCCTCTTCTCTCAGACTTCGGTTCAACACTCGTTCTTCGGTTGTTCCTTACTTCTGGTCGAGTTTGAATGAAAATGTATTTAGAAATATGAGCGGCTCGTAGCCTAGTGGCGCAGGGACTTGCCTAGCGTACCAGAGGTCTGGGTTCAATTCCTTGCCCCGACACGCTCAACATTATTTCTTTTTCTGAGTTCGATAAATGCATTTCGTCACGAATGCGAGCTGCTCCATGGTTCGGGATCCATGTAAAACTGTAGGTCCCCTTCCCCTACTAGGTGTTAGGGTTTAAGCCCGCCCGGGTTGGTACCATCGCATTGGATGATAAGATGGTCGAAGCGGCAATGAAAAATTGTCCGTGCTTTCCATCCAGTTCAACGTAGCCGCGCTCATAAAGAGAAGGTCCTGGCATGGCACCCAATTCCTTCGGGAATGTAGTGTATTGGGCTAATATCATAACGAGAATTGTATTGTGTTAGCCATCCGTGTCAGGTTGCAAAAAAAAAGGTAAACTACGCATAAAATCATTACTCTAACACAAAGAGGTTGACCGCGTATCATATACTACGAGGCAATATCTTAATGGCCGACCAGCGAGTGCTGATAGTCTCCGGGGAATCTGCGGTCGGCCGTATCACAATTTAAATTAATATGCGAGGCGCAAGCGGCAATAAAACCGTCTCGCCACAACAGGCGCTGCGGGCCTCGTGTTTTGTTTTTCGCCTGCGCCAAAGCGCCCGGGAACGGCGCGGCGCTTAAAACGGGCGCCAGCGGAAAGTCACGGCTTCGCGTGCTTGGGCACATATACCGCTAAATATCCATGCAAAGTGGAGAAAACTTTCAAGCTGTTTGTAGGATTGATATACTTTATTTTAGTGGTGGCGACCAAATACGGAGACATAATTATTTTGTGCCTACTTGATAGATTGTAAGCACGGAAACACATGGGGTTTGTTAGGAAAGACATTTTTTATACACATGTTGTATAAACATTATTTACGCTAAAGTTACAATTTGAAGTTCTATAATGAACGACGAAGATAAATTTGAAGTTTGTCCATGTACATGAAGATCTCGGATGATCTTGGTAAAACAGCTGATGATGAGATTCCGTCTAGAAGATTGTCAGTAGAAATGTGGTAAATGTGCATTTATTGAATTTCAATAAACAAGCGAATAACTGTTTTATGTTTTTATAGTTATTTTGGAAAATGGCCGCCACGGCCGCAATGGTCGATTGGCCGATGGCTCCACATCCAAATTTGTTCAAATCACATCGGTCCACCTCTGTTCCGAATTCGGTGCTTTTATCAAAAAGCGAACAATATGTTGAAATATCCTAGCTATACTGCTGTGCTATTACTGCAAAATGTACTACAATATAATGGTTATAAGAGATAATTAACATTAGAGCTGGATGTGGCTATTTAAACAATATGTTGTTTTAATGTGTAAATATCATGACTATCTCCATACATATGTAGATTTTTTTTTATTAAGTAAATATATATTTTTAAGACTCTTACATTTAACTTCTTACTGAGACACTCTATACTTACAATGTGGGATTAGCAGCCAGTCATCGTTTAATAAAAATTAAAAAACAATTATCAAAAATTCGTCGATCATAAAAACTATACAATACACTGTTAATATGTATTTTAACAAAAAATATTCCAACGAATTGAGAACCTCCTCCTTTTTTTTGAAGTCGGGTAAAAAGAGCTCAGCGAGTGCCTAACAGTTACTCCTTTTAGGTAATGCTTGTCGATAGGAAAATGTAAGCAATTTTGTGTCAATATTAATTTGAATTTTAAGTTATTATTAACTTATTTTTAATTAATATATAAACATAGTGTATGCATTTGTTTTATGTTATCTATTTTACAAATTGACATGTTATTCATAAAATGTACTAAACATAACGTTTGTTATTTCTAAACAATGCGTCGAAGCCAAAATCGCCATTAACTTAAATGATGTTATCACCTTAGCGCCGTTTATCAATTTGAATTATAGATTTTTACGATATCTATTCATTGAAACCCAATGGCGACGTGGTGTTCAACGTAATCACATGCATTTTAACAGGGACTGCCTTCGCGTGAAACCTCCTCCTCAGCCCTCCAATCATGGGCTTATATTTACCAGTTCTGACCAACTTCGTGGGAGCAGCGGCCCAAAACGCACTCGTTGCGTGGGCTTCTGTCGTAGTTTCTCTAGAGCGGTCTTCCGCCACCTTTGACATCAGGATTTCGAAGCTGGACAGCTTCATGCTCTCCTTCTTGAGGGGCACGTTGAACTTCTTGGGCTTCTCGAGCTTTACAAGCCGTCTTCTCGTCCGACTGTTATCCCCGCTGGTCTCCACGGACACTTTGTATCTCACTCCGAGCATCTGTTTGCTGGCGACGTTCTCGATACTGTGAACGTAAGTGGCGAAGTTTTTGGCGGCGCTCGGTCCACTCAGTTCGAAGTGCGCCGGAAGTTCGAGCCGGTCTGAAAAATCGAAGCCGCCCCGCGCCTCCGTCGCCTCGCTCCCTGAAACAAAAGCGAAACTCCACGTAATTATGTTTGCCCACGGTTGAATGGCGACGTTGCTTTCAGAGATGTTGATTTTCACCGGGGTGGAAAGTATAAACTCCGTTCCCGATGCTGGACAATAAGCAGAACATTTACTGTGAAATCACTTTAATCGTTTAGATGATTGCGAACCATCATAAATAAATCCTCAAAAAAAAACGTCCAGTAACATTTATGCACGTAGAAATTAAGCATACAATGATCCCTCTTCTGTGAAATTTATTACCTTAACAAATACATTTATCAGAAACGTTTAATTGGATCATATCTGAATTAAAAATAAAATTTTATATGTATATGTACGAATAAAAACTATAAAATTAAAATCAGTGAAGTTACTTTACGGATTTTTCATGGGTGAGTTAATTAAAACAGTGGATCAATTAGTTTGTGACTTGTGATAAGTTTAAATTAATTAAATCTAAATATGTAGATTTCAGATTAAAATATATATATTTGAGGGATATCAAATATATCGAATAAACCTAGAATTTAATTTACACTCATAATTCTCAATTCCTTGCTATTTTGTTACTGTTGCAAATTAATAATTAAAATTATAGTCAGATTGTTCCTTAATTTTTTCTAATGTGAGTTTGATTAATTGTTGACACTTTCATTTCCACTTTCCTAGCTAACCAAACAAGAAAGAATGCTTTCCTGAGGCAATCAGGGAAGAATTCGGGTATGAAGATACATACGTAGGTAAGTATAAGGTTGGATTCCAACGAAAAACGGATATTAAAGTTATTGTTTGCTCTGCTTCTTTGCATTGGATGATCTTTTCTTGATGGCTCCGGAAACTTTGCGAATATAGACGGAAGTAATCCTTTCTGAGTTTACTTTCAACAAGGAAGAAGATGGTGGGCATTTTTACTTTTTTATTTCTGGGCATTTTATTTATATTTCGATTCAATAGACTCGCTTGTATTCACATCTCGGAATAATATCCATTGTTTGCATATTTTATGCATGGATACACTAAGGGCCTTTTTCACTTACTGCTGATGAGCTTAATCGCCACATAAGGTGGGCCCGTAAGCATCAGAAAATTTCGCCTCCCATACAACCGTAGTTTACTAATAATTTAAAAACCACTGTTCCAATTTACTTTGATATTAGGTATCTACTGTTAGGCAACAAATATATGTGTCTACATATCTTTGTTTTTTTTGGTAAAAGTATCCTGGCTCAAACCACAGAGAAAACAAAATTTGTTTGAAGACTTTATTTTTGCTTTCATTTGATTCTGTTTGGATTTTTCAAAAAAATAACCATGTGCAGACACAGATATTTGTTTCCTGATAATAGATATTGAATATCAATTCAATTAGAACAGATTTTTTCAAATGATTAGTAAACTACGTTTGTATGGGGAGCATAGCTTACGGGCCGTTCTTAAGGGTCTTTCTTAGCAGCTTGCAATCAATACCGGAACAAGATAATCAGCACTTTAGTAATAAAAGCCCTTTAAGTATCGATTCGCATAAATCAGCACTTGGTGGAAACCAGGCTAATTTATGAGAATATTACGTTAGAAGTTAAAATTACAAATGGATATTTTAGTCGATTTCCTTTCGACACTCTTTGACACCCAGTACACTCTTAATTTATGTAACTGATCCAATCTCATTTCACATTTATATTATCGTTGAATGGTGGAACATGTTTATCGAGATTTCTTCGACTCAATATACTTAGCCCTAATAATCCCTAAACAAATGCACATTTTACAGCCTAGAGACTATACACTATGTAGAGACTATACTAGCATTATATTCTTTTAAGGTGGCCCTTCCCGGCGGGACTAACTCATTCGCGGGCACGTACAAAACCGTGCTATTGCGCTCTGGGACATTCACTGTTTCAAAGAAAAAGACAGGCTCCGTGATGAGGAGGATGCAACATGTCCACAAAGCGGACATTGCGTATAGTGTTTGATTTGGTAAGATTTACCATTTTTTTTATCACAAAACGACTTAGAGTTAAAATAAACCACGACCGCTGCAGTCGAAAATCTAACAAAAATCAAATTGATTATAAACCTTGATGAAACAAGCTATGTCTGATGATTAATCTTTATAAGATGTTTTTACTTTTTTGTTAAGTAATCCACTTCCAAATTTATTTTATATAACGCGCGAAAAATTCGAACTTTCGGACCTTATAACTCAGAAAACAAACACAATTTTACAATGCCATCTTATCCTTATGCTTTATACTGTAATGAAAATAATGAAATACGTGTCAGGACGATACATTTTAAGGTAGCATATAAAACATAAACATGGAATCGTATTCTATTAGTATTTCAGCCCTGTAGTATCATGTTTTGCTGTTGGAAAACACTAAATATTCAATACATTTCTTGTAACTATGGTCTTGCCCTCAAAACTTTCAAAATTAACTCACCGTCTGAATGAGATCGAAAATTGTAATCATATCGCCCAAAAGCTATCTCGACGTGCACTATTGAAACACAGGCCAGACAATACGTTATTTTTTTCCAATAATTTGCAAAGGACATATTCCAATCACGGCGCACGTTTGAGTATTGAGTTCCTACCTTCGAATGGCTTAAATCGACTGCATCCACTGATAAAAGGAACAAAGCTCCAAAGCGAGAAAATAGAAGATAACGTATCGATTAAAACGGTTCAAAGAACTGAAATGTAGGTCAGTCGTTAACCCACCGATGGTAACGGTTCTTATAAAAGTGAAAATAGGAATACATCGTTTTTAGGGTTCCGTACCCAAAGGGTGAAAACGGAACCCTATTACCAAGCCTCTGCTCTCCGTCTGTCCGTCCGTCCGTCCGTCCGTCCGTCCGTCCGTCCGTCCGTCTGTCACAGGGCTGGATCTCATGAACCGTAATAGGTAGGCAGCTGAAATTTTCACAGAGTGTGTATTTATTTTGCCGCTATAACAACAAATAGGTAAAATTAAAAAAATGTAAAGATTAAAGGGGTCCCCAAAGAAAATGGGGCCCCCATACAAAAAATGTATTTTTTTTATGTTAATATTTTGTACGATGGTACTGAACCCTTCTTGTGCGAGTCCGACTCGCACTTGGCCGGTTTTTTTACCTTATTATTGCTTAAGAGTGAACAATGTCAATTAACTATTACGTTTACATGCTTGGATAGCCCAGTATGTTTTAGACACCAGCTATGGTAAAATATAAAATCATTTGAGCGGCTCGTAGCCTAGTGGCGAGGGGACTGGCCTAGTGTGCCAGAGGCCTGGGTTCAATTCCGACATGCACCACGGTCTTTCTCTTCCGAGTTTGATAAGCGCATAGTCACGAATGCGAGCTGCTCTATGGTTCGGAATCCATGTAAAACTGTAGGTCCCCTTCCCCTACTAGGTGGAAGGGTTTAAGCCCGCCCGGGTTGGTACCATCGCATTGGATGAAAAGATGGTAGAAGCGGCAATATAAAATTGTCCGTGTTTTCCATCCAGTTCAATGTAGCCGTGCTCAGAAAGGGAAGGTCCTGGCATGGCACCTAATTCCTTCGAGAATGTGGTGTTTTGGGTTAATATCATAACGGTAGTTGTGTGGTATTAGCCACCCATGTCAGGTCCTATAGTAAAAAAGGAGGCAAATCCCCGCGCCCCGAGCTTTAACGACCCCCAAATAGAGTTTATTGAACGTAACCCGGGACGAAACCTCTTTTTTACCTGCTTAGAACATTAATCTTTAATAAAATATACTCTAACTGGTGTCACTTTACGAGAAAAAAACTGAACATGCATTTTTATTGCTAGTCGGGTTAAATGGCTTAATCGGAACGGTAAAAATGTAATCAAAATATTGTTTTGTTTTAGCGATAGCGTTTCCAGAATCGCCGATCTTATTGCCTCGATCGGAAATGAAGAAAAAGTCAACATTTCTCTTTGAGCAATTTGCTTTGTGTGTGGACAAAGGCGTATTGTCCACTCGTACCTGCTATTTACCTGCCCTGAATCAATTCAGTCTATCTTTTCATAGCAGATCTAGATCAACACCAACTCACGAAGAGTCGATCTCCGTGCATCGCTTGGAACTGTATTATCAAGTTTTCGAAAAATATTGTAAACAGCGTAGAACTTAATGTGTTCAGTTTCAGTTCAGTTCAGTATAGATAAAAAAATACATCCTCCCAATACATTTGTGTTCATGAAAACGTAATGAAATGAGAGTGTGTAAATTTAAAAATACGTAACTCTCAAATGTAATTAGATTAACATAATTTATTAAGCCAATGATTCTATTATTATCAATTTTATGATAATGTTCAAATTATTTTTGGTTCGAGCATTAAAAGGGAGTATTGTTCATAGTAGAGTACTTTATGTATTTCAAGTACGGCTAACATGTCAACATTTTAATATAAGTAAAATAACAATACTTTATACATTATTGTTAAGTATAAAAATACCCTATCTGTTTTTTAAATAATATTATGTTATTACAGATTAAAATTAAAACTTAAAATCCTGACACGAATACAAGTCCATAAACTAGAATAAGTGATTAAAAGTGGTCAACAAAATATTTTTTTTTCAACTAATAAGTTTCTCACAACTTTCGTAAATTATTCCATTTGCAGCCTTTTTAAATGGGCATATACCAGTCCATTTAAAAATGCGTTAGGCGTTATTTAAATAGGAATAAAAATCGTTATACATTTTAATTTTTAAAGGGTCCCCTTCTGCTGAACTACAGCAAGATGTGTTTGGGGTAAGATACAATTGTGTCTAAACTCGCAAAGACGAATATAGTGGCATGCAGCAACGAATAAGACCTTTTGAGCGGCTCGTAGCCTAGTGGCGCGGGGACCGGCCTAGCGTACCAGAGGCCCGGGTTCAATACCAACTTGCACCACTGTCTTTCTCTTTCAGAGTTCGATAAGTGCATTTCGTCACGAATGCGAGCTGCTCCATGGTTCGGAATCCATGTAAAACTGTAGGTCCCCTTCCCCTACTAGGTGGTAGGGTTTAAGCCCGCCCGGGATGGTACCATCGCATTGGATGAAAAGATGGTCGAAGCGGCAATGAAAAATTGTCCGTGTTTTCCGTCCAGTTCAATGTAGCCGTGCTCATAAAGGGAAGGTCCTGGCATGGCACCTAACTCCTTCGGGAATGTGGTGTATTGAGCTAATATCATAACGGTAGTTGTGTGGTATTAGCCATCCATGTCAGGTCGCATAAAAAAAAAAAAAACCTTGCCCAACGATCCCTTTGAATTACTTACTGTTTACGTAATGTCCGAACCAGAGCGAACTCATTGGAGACACCTACATACTTTATCAAGCTTTATCCCTGCCCCGGATATATGCACCCAACATAACCGTACAATAACAGGGGCTTTAAAGCAGATAAATTTTAAGCATTCGGCAGGAAGCGTTGCCAAGTTGAACCGAAACTAAAGCGTAAACTTTACACTTAACAATTAGTTCGGAACAAAGCGAATCCGTCGGCTTAACGTACAGTTACGCTCAGAGGTTGAATGTACCGGGCTAATTCCCGGAGCATTACTGCGAATTAACATATTGCCGCGCCGGCAACGAAAGGGATTGTTGAGGAATTTGGAACATTTCGGCTGGGAAATTAATTATGCTAGTGTTTATTTTGTTTGATAAATTTCCGAATCGGGACACGATTTGGTTTCCTCAAACGCTTATTGCGTTACTGTCACGGGAATTTGTAGGGCCAGGCGTTAGCTCCCCCTAGATTACCCTGGTGAAATCCAAAATCCCCAGAAATATAAGGAAATATTGTAAATTTTAGAAAAACTTGCTTGCATTAGAAAAATATTATCAATTGTATTTTTTTTTAGATTATTTTTTTAGTCTATTTCTTAGTAATTTAGTGAATTTTTAAGGACAATAATATATATATTCTTGTCAGCCTCAGTGGCCCAGTGGCGCGACACTTCGGCGATCGCTCCCCGAGTTAAGCAACGCTGGGTTCGGTCTGGTGTTGGATGGGTGACCATTCGATCGTTGAGAGAGGCTGGCCGTGGTTCGGATTCCACGTTAATCTGTAGGTCCCCTTCCTTACTTACTAGGTGGTAGTGTTTATCCCGCCCGGGTTGGTACCATTGCATTGGATGAACGATGGTCGAAGCGGCAATGAAAATTGTCCGTGTTTTCCATCCAGTTCAATGTAGCCGTGCAATATAAGGAAGTTCCTGGCATGGCACCTAGTTCCCATGTGGTGTGTTGGGCTGATTATTTATTTATTTATTATTTATTAAGCCAGTTTACACATTTATATAAATAATCCTTATAAATTACTTTTACAAATATATATTTTTTAAATGTCACCCAGATTTTGGGCTTGCTGGCCTCCCATGTGGACATGGGGTGTAGCGGTCATAAAGTTCCCCGGTTGACCAGACCTACTGGGAACCTTGGTATCCTTATCCTTAGTTTAGTACATATTTTATATAGTTTTATATTTATACAGTATATATATATATATATTTCAATAAATTTGTATTATTATTATTTTCTTTAGATAAATTTAACATTACTTGCAGTGTACTATAATACTTATTAAATATTATACAGATAAAAAAGGAGAAAAAACTAGCGTTGACTATATTTGTTTAGAAAACATTTTGTTTGTGTTCTGATTCAATTCTTAGCTGTCAATAGCATCTTAGTCTTAACTGCAGTCCATAATCATAAACATAACTTATTAAATATTATACAGATAAAAAAGGAGAAAAAACTAGCGTTGACTATATTTGTTTAGACAACATTTTGTTTGTGTTCTGATTCAATTCTTAGCTGTCAATAGCATCTTAGTCTTAACTGCAGTCCATAATCATAAACATAAGAGTGTTCTTGTGTGTATCGTTCCGATGCTTAAGGTTTTCTCGTTTGGTTGCTATGCTTTTGGATTTTGTGCTTGCTCAGCGTGATCCAGGGAGAGAGGTTTATTTTTATCTTCAATTGAGTCTTCCGCATTAAACAGAGTTCCTGTCGAGTTAGGCTTTTGTTTCCAGTAAGAAGTGATACTGTTTGGCTTTATAGTTCCCTGTTTTAGCGTTTTTCGGTTCGGTTGCACCTGCAGCCCCGCAGCCGTCTCTTGTATGATTTCACTTGGTGACAAAGTCAGTGTTCGCTTGTTGTTCTTTTGATATGTTTCCGACTTTTTTATTTCAATAATTTTATCGTATTTCAGCATGACATTTTTTCCCTCTTCTCTTAGTTTCATATACTCTGATTGTAATTATTTTCTTTTTTCAAGGACATTTTTTGGATAGTCTTCCTTGACGTAGCAATTTATATCTTTCAGAAGATTCTTATTTTTTAGAATTCTTATTTTCTGCCTTTGTGTTGTAAATGTCACGGCTACTGGTCGGATTTTTTCTTCATGTTTTTGTCCCATTCTTCTTATGCTATCAATTTGATCGATAGACATGTTTATTTTAAGTTGTGTGTTTATTATTTGAAGTATAGTCCTTTCAAGGTCCTCAGATACATTTTCTTCTTCGGGAATACCAAAAAACAGAATATTTTTGCTTTTTAGCTGTTTTTCTAAGAAGTTAATTTTAATGTCTTGTTGGGTTATGGTGGCTTTGAGTTCTGCGGTGACTGTGGATATTTCAGAGAATTTCTTTATTAGGTGCTCGTTAATACTATTCATTTTTGCGTCGAGTTTATTGCCCTGGGCTTCGACATCGGCTTTTAGTTCCACTTTAAGGTTGTTGATTGCCGCTAAAATTTTTTCAGTCTCCATCGCGATAGGGTTTATATATTTCAGATAAATAATGTTGTTGAATCTGCGAAACCTATCGGTCAGTCGAAATACGGTTGCCAAAAACACCAGCACCCAGAGTACGGGCGGGCGGAGTACGGTCACGGTGTAAGCTGTGTGATTTGTTGTTGTAGCAGAGAGATGGCAGACTATTTTTACTTGTTATTGTTCATTGTTTAGATCTATAAGTGATGGTTTAGCTCTCACCGGGATATCAAGTTGTGTTGTCCGCCTGGGCTTCCAGGAAAAGTGGGTTCCATGCGCTTGCTTTTAAATTGTAACTATACTCGAACTGTCAGATATGCAATCGACCGTACCGAGAATAGTATTTAGTAGACACTTTTGCAAATACTTCCACATACGTATGAAGTCACGGCCTACACGACGAGATAGATGTCTTGTGCTGTATATATTTGTAAATTATTGTAATAATTGATCTTTGTGTAGCCTTTTCAGATTTAGACTGACAGCTGCAGTGTTGCCAGGTGTCACCTGGGCTGATACCATGACAGAACTTGTGGTATTAGCCATCCATGTCCAGTCACATAAAAAAATAATAATAAAGAAATTAGCGTCAAAACAGTGTTCAGTTGAAATTAGAAGCACATACATTAATGACATGCTCTTTTCGTATTGTTTTTAATTTTCTCGATTTATTTCTTTGTCCTCCCTATCTGAAGGACCTGATCTGATTTGATCAGATCCTGGCGTTGACTTCAGTGGAACTATTTACTACGTGAGGAGCCAGGGTCCCTAGTGCAAACGAGACGCGGGCCTGGTGAGAAGCCTTAGTTAAGTCGGAGGCAGCAGCAGACTCAGGATCGGACGACACCTCCGGTGTTGTGCAAAGCTAGACTATCCAGTCGCGTTGTGATGGAATGCACACGTTTACTATGTGCAGCAGAAAGCGAGTGTGCCAAAACTCCTGCACCGTTAATACTGGAGATATCGGAGCGAGCCTATGTGGCATCTCGGACGCTGCATTAAATCTCCGGTATCTATTTGGAAAATATGGAATGGAGATTGATCACGTGGCACTCTCCGTTAAGAGTACCGAAGCCATACGTTGAAGCGTTTCCCCAAGATATTACCGAGAATAACTCGTCTGCGAATTTCTCGTCCTTGAATTATCTATGCCTAATTCAACTCGTCTGTGAATTCCTCTTCCTTGAATTATCTATGCAAAATTCAATATATTTACGGGCTATTACAGGGTTATCTTGTTAAAGGCAGAGAACCGTGATTATAAACTAAAATCTTCCTCCATTATAACCAATTGGACGCTGCATCTCTGTACATTTGGTGTTCTATTAATCATCATTCAGCCGCACTAATCATCCTGACAAAAACCCATACCATGGTATTAAGCGACGCTGATCGTTCAAGCATTGTAAAAAATGTTTAATTTATGTACCAATTAAGATTGAAAATTTAATTAAAATTGAAGACATTATTATACCTAAACATTTTCGATTAATTTTTGCGATTAAAAGGAGATAGCCAGAGCCTGACCTGAAACAGGTCTTTAATTGTTTCGTTAAATAAATTTCAAAAACCTACCCTGAACTAAATTAATTGATAATGTTACGATCTTTAAATTTAAACGTAAATCAATATCAGTTATCAGCAGCGAAATTGAAAAAGAATATGTTTGAGACTTGCTATCAGCATTTTTTTTAAACAAAAAATATCATTTTCTTTTTGTAACTACATTACTAGAACGTTAACTGAATTATAAATGTATTTTTTTTAATGTTCTCATTCCATAGTTCAGCAACTTAAAGCAAACAAACCATACGCATTGGTTAGTATAATAATCTTAAGGTGGCCCAACCCGGCGGACCTAACTCATTCGCGGGCACGGTACAAAACCGTGCTGTTGCGCTCTGGGACCTTCTCTGTTTCAAAGAATAAGACAGGCTCCGTGATGAGGAAGATGCAATATGTCCACAAAAAAGACAATGTGCATAGTGTATGATTTGGTAAGATTTACGAAAATTTTAATTAAAAAATGACTTATAGCTAAAAGTAAACCACGACCGCTGTAGTAAAAAATCGAACAAAAACCAAATAGATTATAAATCTTGATTAAATAAGGTATGTCTGATGACTAATATTTTTAAGATGTTCTTACTTCAAATGGCAGTGGGCTGGTCACGTCAGCCGAAGAGACGACGACCGTTGGAGTAACCGTGTCCTGCACTGGCGGCCGTGGACAGGAAAACGGAGTGTGGGAAGACCACCCGCCAGGTGGGACGACGACATCAAGTGCGTCGGCGGAAAGCAGTGGTTCCGTACCGCTGAGGGCCGGGAGGACTGGAGAAAAATTGGAGAGGCGTATGTCCAGCAGTGGACGCAAACACGCTGACTGACTGACTTACTTTATCATTGCGTAATCCACCTCCAAAGTTATTGTTTAAAACGCGCGAAAAATGCGAACTTTCGGACCTTATAACTTACAATGCCAATGGTCATCAGACATCTAGATCGATCAAATAAAGCTATTTTGAGCAAAATTTTGGATCTCTGACAAGAAATATGGGCGTGATCTTCTTTCCTCTTTTGTATGGGGAGATGAGCGGGTTGGGCCACCTTAAGTGTACATGTTGCTTTTTTTGGATGTCTAATGTTGTGTTGGTAATTTTGCCTAGTATTCAACTTCCTATACGAGCATAGTCCTGCAACTTTCTCGGTCAATTATTTTCGAACGCTCCAGAACCACCACTTTAACTCTGTTACAAATGTGCAACAGAATATTATAGTGCTCTGAAAGCGCTTCAACACTCCATTCGCCAGTTAAACTGCGGCTTGCGGTCGAAAAGTTGCTCGGACGTTCGTTCCAGGCGTGGTAGATGGTCAATTGTAGTTAGATTATCTCGAAGGACTCACTGATCGAGAGTTTCACATAGTCCTAGGTTCAATTTACGATTCTATTCATTACTCTAGCACGAGTCCAATTCACTATATCAGTTCTTATTTCGTGCGACAAATGTCAGGGGATTGCTTTCGGGGCGTGTGCATCCATTTAGATGGCGCCACTATCGAAATCGTGAATTATGCTATAGCTCCTCTGAGCGCGGTAAGGTTCTGGATGGGTGACCATTTTCAACTGTTGAGGCTGGCCGTGGTTCGGATTTCAGGCAAAACGGTAGGTCCCCTTTCTTACTTACTAGGTGGTAGTGTTATTCCCGCCCGGATTGGTACCATCGCATTGAATGAACGATGGCCGAAGCGGCAATGAAAATTGTCCGTGTTTTCCATCCGGTTCCTAAGCACAGTTCCTATGTGGTGTGTTAGGCTAGGTTAGGTTAGGTTAGGTTAGGTTATCTGACGGTCAGTTCGGTATACCCATCCATGTTCAGTTACATAAAAAAACAAATATTAAGTGTATTCCTCAAATGCCTGCTCTATTCAATGGTGTAAGTCTGTGGTATCGAAGAGCTCAGCGAAATTACGTTACGTGATTTGTAACTCGTAATAGGGCCTCGGGAATAAGTGATAACAAATAGCCCGTAAACTAAATAAAATATTGACTAATTAGACGAGAATATAGCAAGCGTTATTTTACGGTGATATTCCACCTTACCGAAATGGTGTTTTCCGACAATTTTCATATTTATGACAGTAACGGGACAGAGTTTGCCTGCGCTTGTCACAGCTCGCTGCACTTTGGGTGCAGCTTTTGATAGCGAGTTCTAACACTGCCGCTCTGCGGCAAGGAAGCGACTCGTCGGGTGCACAATACGGACTTTAAAACAGGAAGTTCGCTGTATGACCACTACAGCGCCCTGGCTAATTGTCACACATAACTACGACGTACGAAAGCTGTAACCTTAAACTTGGTTATATTCGATGATTTCCATTTGCTTAATAATTATTAAAAATGAGAGATGACGTCGGCTTTGCAAAGATGGTATAGTGTACCGTAATGCAGAGGTATTGTAATTTAAGCGGCTCCTAACTAAACTGTAATAAAGTGTCTTATAAGTTTTTTTTTATGTGCCTGGACATGGATGGCTAATACCACACCTTCTGTCATGGTATTAGCCCAACACACCACATGGGAACTAGGTGCCATGCAAACGACTACATTGAACTGGACGGAAAACACGGATAATTTTCATTGCCGCTTCGACCATCGTTCATCCAATGCGATGGTACCAACCCGGGCGGGATTAACCCTACCACCTAGTAAGTAAGGAAGGGGATCTACAGTTTAACGTGGAATCCGAACCACGGCCAGCCTCTCTCAACGGTCACCCATCCAAGACCAGACCGGACCTAGCGTTGCTTAACTTCGGAGAGCGATCGCCGAAGTGCCGCGCCACTGGGCCACTGAGGCTGACGCGAAGTTGACGCGTGACTCTCATCGTCAGAACGCGACTTATCAACAACAATTTTGATCCAGAAAACGCGAAGAAGTATTCTCACTCCCGCATTCGCCGCGCGTAACCGTCCCACACGGTCGGAAAGTTCGGCCAACGTTCACGTCTCGCGGACGACATTATAATTTTTGACTTCGCGGACGCTGCCAATCAGGCGCGTATTGAGAGGTCTGCGCGTGCGTCCGCGGGGGAGCCCCGGCCCGTAATCGAATGACGAAGTTAGGCGAGGCTCTCCTATTTGATCGAGTCGCCGCGCTCAATCCAACCGAGAATATCGGAGAGTTAGCGTGAGGAACCTGCCTCGCGTGAAATATTCGGAAACTTTGTGATTTCTATTCAACGTTACTTTTAAACTTGTAGTTTTCGGTCCACTTCGAGTAAACTCAATTTGCGGTCATTTTGAATTGATTTTTATCTAGATCATTTAACAAATAGTCCATGGCTTTTTATATATATTTTTTTTTTTTTTTATTAGGTTCGTCAACAAAAGTACAGCTCTAACATTCACATAAGAAAAAAAATGATACATTAACATTAAGCCTGAGTGCACTTTCAGTAAAAGACAAACACAACATGTACAAGCAGAATGCATCTTAACCTAAAGCGAATATTCAGTGACTAGTCTAATAAAAGTGACTAGTATGAAAAATTAAGAATGGAAACAAAAAAATTTAAACTTCAAAAAACAAACGACTAAGTAATTTAACGTTAAACAAAGAAAGAGTCGGTTTTAAAAAGATCGATTAGGCCCTTTTTCCACGTTTCTAATGAGCATGAATTTAAATCGAGGTCAAACCCAATGTGTGATACCTTATTGTAATGTTTAAACATTCTTGCAAGTGGAGAGTGTATACCTAGATTGGTCCGATATTGTTTTATATCTAAAAGAATGAAATTGGATGGTCTTGCACTGGTTCTTGGAATTCTAAAATTAACCTGTTTTAAAAGAAATGGACAGTTTATTAGATTGTTAATAATTTTGAAAAGGGTTAGTAAATCGGAAACGAATCTGCGCCGTTCAAGTGATTGCATGTTAAAGTGTTTCAATCTATCTATGTAATGTGGCAAAGATCTGGTTTTGTTTTGTGAAAATGATAGATGATATAGAAATCGCTTTTGGACACCTTCAATTCGATTAATATGAATTTTATAATTTGGACACCAGACATAACTGCAGTATTCGAGAACGCTTCGCACAAAAGAGTTGAAAAGTATGATTTCAGCTTGTACATTTTTAAAGTGTCTGCTACTCCTTTTTATAAATCCAAGCATTTTTAATGAACGAGAGATTATAGAATCTATATGTTCGGTAAAACGAAGCTGTCGATCAAAAATAACGCCAAGATCTCTAATAACTTTAACTGATTCAAGTTGAATTCCTTCGATATGGTAATTACAGTCAATGGTGTTAATTTTTCTAGAAAATCTTATATGTTTGCACTTACTGCCATTTAATACCATTTTATTATCTAAACACCATTTAGAAACATTTTCAATGTCATTTTGGAGTAATTTAATGTCATGTATGGTTTTAATAATCTTAAAAATTTTGCAATCGTCGGCAAAAAGGACTATCTCAGAATTGATTACCACATCACACAAGTCGTTAATAAAAACTAAAAACAAGAGCGGACCAAGATGGGAACCTTGAGGAACCCCTGAAGATACCGTAAACCAGTCTGATTCAAATCCGTTCACGATGACACGTTGAGAGCGCTTGCCGAGGTAAGATTTAAGCCAACCCAATAATTCCCCATGGATCCCAAATGTACCTAATTTTTTGACCAATATACCGTGGTTAACCTTGTCAAATGCCTTACTGAAGTCAGTGTATATAGCATCAACTTCCAGACCCATGTCCACTGCTTCCATCAAAGTGGTAGAGTAACAAAGCAAGTTGGATGTAGTAGATTTTTGTGCCAAAAAACCGTGTTGTTTCAGAGTAAGAAGATTTTTAATGTGAAAATTTAAGATGGGGCATACTAACTGTTCAAAAATTTTGGCAAAAGTACACAAAATAGATATGGGTCTGTAGTTTGTTACATCATTTAAGTTACCACTTTTTGGTACAAGTACTATGTGAGCTTGTTTCCACAAGAATGGAAAAACGGAGGATGCCATTGATTTCGTAAATATTAGCACCAAGGGCTTGGACAGAGAACGTGAACATTTTTTTAAAAGTATGGGAGGCAATTTGTCAGGTCCTGACAATCCAAGTTATTCAGAGCTTTCTCGACGGTGTCATCAAATAATTCGATTGAGTTGAGTATATCACATGTGAGTAATTTCAAGTTAGGGTTGATTTCGTCATCGGTAACATTATAAGGGACATAGACAGAAGAAAATTGATGTTTAAATAGTTCGGTAATCGATTTGCCATCAGATGCCTTTGCATCCCTGTAAACCATATTTTGAGGTATACTATTGCTTTTCTTACTCCGCTTATCTTTGATGAAGGACCAAAATGCTTTGGTACCTTTATGATCAGTAAGATGAGATTCGACTCTAGACACATAGTCAGAATAACATTGACTGATTAGTTTCGAACATCGGGTGCGCATTAGTTCGTAAGACAGTTTATCACGGGGATTTTTGTATTTTTTAAATTGTGTGCGAAATTTTAATTTAGTTTTGAGCAATTTAATTAAGTCTTTTGTATACCAATTAGGATATTTATTTTGACGTTTGACCAGTTTAGGAGTGTGGGCTACTAATATTTTATTAATGTGTAAATAAAATGTATTTACCATTTCGTCGACTGAGAGAGAACTACAAAAAATTGTAGACCAATCGAGTAAACTTAAATCATTGTTGATTTTTTCATAGTCTGCCTTGTAAAAATTATGCTCAGTGGAAGCTTCGAAGTTTAACATGCGTGTAATGATTTTATTTAGGGGGTAGCTAATGACCAACGGTGGATGATAAGCATCAACACGACTTAAAATATCGAAGCTACGATGCACTTGCAGAGAGTGTTTATCGGAGATAATAAGATCGAGTATTTTATTATTTTGGTTGTCAACATTAGATTATTAAGAGAGAGAAAATCTACTAAAGTGTTCCCTATCAAACAGTCGTGGTTAGTGGGTGTCAGAGAAAAGTCGGCAGATTCGACATCATGAATCCAGTGGATGAATCCCATGTTGAAGTCGCCAAATATTATGGTGTTAGAAATGCTGGCTCTGTGGTCAAGGGCTTTTTCTATACCAAATAAAAGCGACTCAAGTTGATTAAAGGACGGCGGAGGCGGTAAATAGACCGCACAAATAAGAAGGTGCTTAAAAACTCCGTTTCTGCTCAGATTCAGATCAATCCACAAATCTTCACACTGACTTTCCCAAGCTGAGCAGCGACACGCTTGAAATGCACGCGAGACTGCAATAAGTACACCACCTCCGTCATTCTTTAGACTTGAGGTATTTGCTCGATCTCTCCGGAATAATTGATAACGATCATCAAATATTTCAGAATCGAAGACGGAATCGTTAAGCCATGTTTCAGTAAATACGATTACATCAAAATTATTATTTAGAACTGACAAGTAAGTGTTATGCACTTTTGTTCTAAGGCCTCTTACATTTTGGTAATATATTGACAACTCACCCATTGTAAATTAGTAATGTGCATAAAAACATCTTAAGCCTATTTTGTTATAACAGATTATACGATAGAATTAATAGAAGATTTATCACGAATAAACAGAGCCTGAGCCGTTTCATCTTTACGCACGAATATGCGTCCATTTCTAACCCAGACAAACTTGTACTGTTTCTGGCGCGCCTGGATGCGAGCTGCAGCATGTAGCTCCTTGTTGGCAGGAGAGAGGTGTTCGCTGACGAAGATCGGAGAAGCGACCCCCCCGAGGCCAAGATGAGAAGAGCTGAGCTTTGCGTCCTTGTTGGCTCTGTTGAATTTTGCTACAGATGCAAGGATGTTGTCACGGGTGCGCGTGCTGGGGAGTTTCACAATGATAGATTTCGGTCTATTTGAGTTCTGATTCACCTTGGCGACACGGTGGCATGTTAATATTTCAGCATCGAGAATGGGGCGTTAAATAACTTTCCCCAACTGGGTAATAGTGTTTACCAGGTTCTCCGATTTAAATTCGGGGACGCACTGTATCTCTAGGTTGGTCTCCCTAGCTTGCTGCTCGACGTTCGAAAGACGGACGTTGAGGTCATGCACAGTCGTGCGTAGTACAGCATTTTCCGTCTCCAGTCTCTTAACGTTATTCAGTGCTTCCGTGCATATCTTTTTCAAGTCATCGTATTCGCTGGATATGAAGTCTATCGTTTTTTTAAGCTCAGGGAGGACACCAAGCTTTTCGTGGATGGCGTTAAAATCTGAAGAGAGGCTGCGACGAACCATATCGACTATGAGCTGAGCATCGGCAGTAGAAGTGGACCCAGCTGGTAACTCCGAATGCGCAGATAGTTCGGCGAGATCACGGCTACGGACTGGAGTATTATCTCCAACTTTGCGCGGTGCTGGCTTACACTTCGGTCATTTGTATGTTAGCTTGTATTCTTTAGACTGTTTCTTAAAGTTATCGGCACTGATACCCAAACAAAGGTAGTGAAAATCGCTGGAACATGCACTGCATGTCATTTTGTCTTGGACGCTGATAATGTTTTTGCATGCATAACATTTGGGATTCATTTTTGTTTGAATAAAATAAGAAAGAAACTGTTTGAGTAAACTTAAAAAAAAAAAAAACTTTCGGTTTGCAGGAATCGAACCCTGGGCTCCTATGGTTCGAACTGTCCCTCGGCGAACTGAGCTAAAGTTTCAAGTCCTTATTGGTGCGAAAAAGTATTACTTATGCGTACGCTGTATTGAACAGTTTATCTTAGCGGAGTGAAGGTAGTTGTATTTTGTATTAAAACCAAAGACACGGGCACTGTTCAGACACTAATATTGATGGTTAATTTAATTATTCAAGTAATTACTCACTCATATAGGGTCTAACTGGTCAGTCGATTCACTCACTCGAATGTTTTTGAACTCGCAATTAGAACGGTATTAATTTTGCAGTAAACAAAAGGTTTAGAATAATTTAACGTAATTAGTTAAGGAGGAGCCACTGAATATGCGTTTGGTTACGTTGCGCGCGGTGTCTCAATTATTATAATGCAGCCTGAGACAGATGGCTAATACCACACAACTACCGTTATGATATTAGCCCAATACACCACAT
Organism: Incurvaria masculella; assembly: GCA_946894095.1. Classification (NCBI taxonomy): domain Eukaryota; kingdom Metazoa; phylum Arthropoda; class Insecta; order Lepidoptera; family Incurvariidae; genus Incurvaria; species Incurvaria masculella. Next base: position 18,258,728 of record OX335653.1, on the reverse strand, counting down.
TCCCGAAGGAATTAGGTGTCATGCCAGGACCTTACCTTTATGAGCACGGCAACATTGGTCTGGATGGAAAACACGGTCAATTTTTCATTGCCGCCTCGACCATCTTTTCATCCAATGCGATGGTATCAACCCGGGCGGGCATAAACCCTACCACCTAGTAGGGGAAGGGGACCTACAGTTTTTCATGGGTTCCGAACCATGGAGCAACTCGTATTCGTGACGAGATGCACTTATCCAACTCAGAATGAGAAAGGAAGAGGTGCATGCGAGGATTTAAAACCCAGACCTCTGGTACGCTAGGCAAGTCCCCGCGCCACTAGACTGTGAGCCTAAAACGAGAATAAAACAATAAATACTTTGTTAATACGGAATCAATCTGTTAAAATAATTATATACTTTAGACTGCGTGGCCAGAATTAAGCTTGAAGCACTGATATCATGCTCGTGGCCATTCCGATTCACACTGACCGCTCTCAAAATTGTTAACGCTGAACGATGTGATATCATCGTTATATTTTCTACCGTACTCACGCTTTAGATGTCAGGCATGACCAAGAAAAAAATCTAAACGAGAAAATAACTTATCGAGGAAAGAAACCCGTGGAATTATTAAGAAAATCTAAAATGTTAAATGAATTTCAAATGAGTGACCGAATTATTTTAATATTATGAAGAATATTATTTTCTTAGAATCCGATTTTTTTCAAAAATATAAAGCTAATGGGCCTTTAGAAAGTTTATGATGTAACTATAAATGTATAGCCCATCATATTAGACACACATGGAAATGATCGCATAGATAATCTTATGATGAAATTAATAATAATAATAAAAAAAAAAACCGTAATTTGTATTAAATTATATTCTATTTAATTTCATTATATTGTATATATTGCATTATATGCATGTTATTACATTGTTATTTGATGTCATCATGTTAGGTAGGAAAAAACAAAATTTATTAAGCTTTGTTGTTGAAGTAATATGGTAAATATTTTACGTTTAAAATCTGTTCATAGATAATAAAAACATTCCTCTTGAACATTCGCTAAGGTCAAAAAGTTATTTCGAGCATATCCATAAATAATGTTGACAACATATTCTGTTCTTAATGTGCCACAGCACGATTAAAACTTCTCTGATATGTAAGTACCGAAACAAGAGAACAAAGGAAATATAAGTTTCCAAAATAAACGTCTGCCAAAGTTAGGAGTGTGAATTAAGAGCAACAGAGTGAAGGGTGGAGGCGATATGTCATGTTTGCGTCGGCTCGGAGTGAGTTAAGTGTCTGTCATATCGCGACCTCGACATTTAGCCCTAGAGCTGTAAAAATAACCAAAGTTTTATTGTTTTCTATCAATGCGGCTTAGTGTTAAATACTCCAAAAATATACACACAAATATATTGTTTATTGTTTATTCATCATCCATAGACAGTACACTGCACTCGGATTTGTCATATTTTATCATTAGCCAGTTCGGGGCAATCCCAGCGAAGAAGAACTGGCAGGAAACTCCGCTGGTTTTTTTTCAACGTCCACTTAGTCTAAATTTACAAAAGTATTTAAACTCACAAATAAACACGCTAAATTAATACGAATTGACGAGAATCAACAATTCATGTCATATGCAACAGTTCATGACAAATATCAGTTTATTAGTAAAGACCGTGGGCGCCATCTAGCATGTTGCCATTTGAAGCAAGCCAGTCCCCACAAACAGCACCCGTTCACGAGCATCACGCCAGGCACAGCCATCGCCTCTATCAACCACATTTTAGGGAAAGAGGAGACCCGAATCTAGCGTCGCCGCAAGCAGGGACCTTAAAGCGATGCACTCACTACTCCAGTGGCAACATGACAAAGTTGTAAAAGCTCTATACGATTTAGTTTTAATACGATTATTTCCGTCATGAACTACTACAGTGACCTGTAAACAAATAGTCAAAACACAAAATACATTGTTATTCTTACAGCTAAAAAAAAAACGATTTAATATTAACGCTTTAAATGCTACCACCTACAGAAAATTAAAAGTACAATGGTTTGAGAGCAACCATATACAATACGATTCCTGAAAGAGATTGTGACCAACACCTACAGTTAAATAATGCTTTAATACATATACATATACATTAATTAATTGATAATGCATATACATTACTTCGTGTAGAGAAAAAAGAATGTCCTTACATAAGGTTGAAAGAGGCAAAATGGCTGGACCCGGCGTGATGCTCGTGAACGGGTGCGATTTGTGGGGAATGGCCTGCTTCATTCGGCCATTTTAAATACAGATATTTGTCTGAATTCAAATGAATTTATTGTTCTACTTATGACATAGATGGTAAAAACAACAAAAAAAGTTATTGACACAAACAAGTACCAATGTTGAAAGTATTGGCAAACGATTTTGTTTCTTGCCAGTTCTTCTTCGCTGGGATAATTGAACTGGCTAGTGATACATTATGATAAATCCGAGTGCAATGTACTGCCTAATGATGAATAAACAATACAATATGGTAAAACATTTTAACATGTCTCACTTATTTTTCTATAGGTGTACTCATGAGAAATCTATTAGTCATGATAATTTCCAATCAATAATTCGGGTTTACCCATTTCAATGAAAATATTAAATGAATTTATTCTTAATATTTAATTAACACTTGGTTCAAGTTATTCTCTGAATCCTGCATTTATAATGAGCGTTGTCGGGCACCTCTTTAAGATCTGGCGTACACCATATCAAATCATAATTAATAGTGTGCTATATGTCGGCTTTATTTACAAAAAACGTATCGTTTTGTTAGGAATCTATCTCACAGAGAAGGCTGCTTACTCTAGGTCCATAGAGTAGAACAATTGTGTAGCAGCCCCAATTGTGACTTGGGTGATTCTATTGACCTTGGCTAATATTTTTTATCCTTCTGTAATTCAAAAATAGGAAAGTGTTCTAAATTCGTATGTTAAATTACTGTCGAGTAAAGGGGGTCAAAGTTACATTTGCTAGCACATACCTCTTCATCTGAATAAGACAACTATTTTCGAATGAATCTTCAAGTCATATAACGGTATTTTATAACTCTTGATTTTTAACGCCCATGTTCTGTGTATTTAACTTCCCTTTTCTTCCCTGGCTTGAGAAAACAGTGATCAAAGCTTGATTGCAATTTTGAGCTTACAGAGCTTATGGGCCTAGGTAATACTTTGTTTTCTGGGTTCCCGAGAACCATATTTTCGTAAGTCTTTTTTTTTAATTCGATGAAGGTATAGACAATTTGCGCGCAACAATCAACTTCCTATTATTACTAATCTTCAAATATCAAAGCATAGTGCTAAAATTTTAATGGCACTTTCAAATTTGAAACGTTCCTAATTTCGTGATTAAAAAATAAGCGTAAAATAGGAGAAGTTAAGTGATATAACGACTGTATAATTTGCTGTGTGTCATCACCTAGACAATCAAGAGGGACTAACTAATTCATTTCTTGAATTATATTCATATCTAATTCATTTATTGTTATATTTTGAAGGATATCGCAGAAAGCATTGAATAATACGGTGTAAAGATATTTTTTCAAGTATTTAAAATATAGAAATAATAAATCACCAAGCATTGTGCCTGAGGATCTGATCCGGATGTCTTGAGCAGCATCATTTGTCACTGAGCCATCAATATGGTATTATCACCGCTTTAATAATTTCAACGTTCATAAAGGAAATTGAATGAATAATTATTCACCCTGCTTCGAAAATTTTACAACTAATTTAATTATAAAAAGAGAAGTAATATTGTTATTCTAATTATCAACAATATAAATGACATAAAGTCGTTGTAACTTTGACACTAAAATACAAGCGCTAAAATTTAATGAACAAAACGTTCTCATAGAGATGTAAAATATATCCAAACTTTTGATTGCTTTTAAATTCAAAATTGCCCTAGAACGCGCGATCTCGGAAAATTCTTCATATTTCTTGATCATTTTTACATAATGTTAGCTTATGCGAGTTTTCTGATTGAAAAAGTTTACCTGAAATATTTGCTTTCGCAAAAATATCATTTTGACATTAGAAGCTCATCTGGCACATATGAAAAATAAATGATTTGATGTATAACTTAAAGAAACCAATTTAATTTGTTACTTTTACGACGCTTTTAAAATGGTACAATATTTAGACTAACCATTAACGCATGGTTAGTATTGTTTATAGAAAAAAAAATGTATTGTGCAACTATATAAATCTTATAAATTGGCACGGCAAAAAGGCATTCTTACAACTAAAAGGGATTTCTTTTTGTCCACCTGGTCCTTTGTCCTTTGGAGTCATGAGGATGGAAATGAATAAAAAATTTGTAATTCGTACTATAATGACGACATACATGATTGTTTTATGTTAAGCTCGGCATATGGCCTCAATAGCCCAATGGCGCGACACTTCGGCGATCGCTCTCCGAAGTTAAGCAACGCTGGGTCCGGTCTGGTCTTGGATGGGTGACCATTCGACCGTTGAGAAAGGCTGGCCGTGGTTCGGATTCCACGTTAAACTGTAGGTCCCCTTCCTTACTTACTAGGTGGTAGGGTTAATACCGCCCGGGTTGGTACCATCGCATTGGATGAACGATGGTCGAAGCGGCAATGAAAATTGTCCGTGTTTTCCATCCAGTTCAATGTAGCCGTGCGATATAAGGAAGGTCCTGGCATGGCACCTAGTTCCCATGTGGTGTGCTGGGCTAATACCATGACAGAAGTGTGGTATTAGCCATCCATGTCCAGTCACATAAAAAAAACGCCACAACCTTATATAGGAGGTGCTCGACGACGCCCATAGGCTTTCAAACTTTCACGGGGGCTGCGAAAACCATCACACCATCCACCTCTCCACCGCCGCCACTCTCACCATCAGGCCTCTTTATATCATGTTTTGAGGACCCCAGTTTGTGCTTTTGAGGAAATACCTTGGAATCCCTGCCGTCCATGCCATATTTTACCGGCCCTATAGAAAAAGCACCTAAAGAATCGGTCGGTTCTAATTTTTGGAATGTCGACAGGAAATGGGTGCTTAAAATAAAAATAAATCAAAATGAAAACTATTTGTATGATAAAATCCGGGATTCGCTACCCGCGTTTTATTTTCATAAAATTACGTAAACAATTATTTGTTGGATATAATTAATTACCTTAAAAATTGTTATTAGCACATTTTTGACAGTAATAAGATCGCTTTGTATTCACCAAATTTCACTGTTTTAGAAGCTTTATATTAGATGTTAGATATAATTTTATTAAAACTATTAGTACCAATAATTTATATAATATAATTTATTTACTTATAAATGAATACTTAATATAAGTCTTATAATACTTAATATAATAAGAATCATTGCAATCATAAAACATATTTATTTAAAACGATTCAATTGGGTTCAAGGTCTTTTAGAAATCATTGAATTTCTTCGTTGTGATTTAAATTAAGCAGTTTTACAACGGTGATACTCTAGAGATTCACAAATTGTGAAAAACGGAATGAAATTTATTCGAATAATAATCCATCCCCTATCCCTCAGCTTCATCCTGCCCCCATCCACTGAAATCCTGAAACAATCTCGCGACTGATTGATTCCTCCAATTTGTCGGAAATCTCTAATGGAGGAGTTATGTCAAATCACCTAAAAGGTGAAATCCAATTTTCTCCTTCAACTATTTATTTTCCGGGTTTTCGTTTTCAATCTCATTCGGCGGGGATGATACTTCGGATGGCTGCGTATTCGTCCTGAAAAGGGACTGTTTTGACTATGATAACCATAGCAACAATTAAACAAATCATTTTTAGGGTTCCGTACCCAAAGGGTGAAAATGGAACCCTATTACTAAGCCTCAGCTGTTCGTCCGTCCGTCTGTCCGTCCGTCCGTCCGTCCGTCCGTCCGTCCGTCCGTCCGTCCGTCTGTCACAGGGCTGTATCTCATGAACCGTAATAGGTAGGCAGTTGAAATTTTCACAGGGTATGTATTTATTTTGCCGCTATAACAACAAATAGCTAAAATAAAAAAAATAATAAAAAATAAAGGGGGGCCCCATACAAAAAACTTGTTTTTTTTGTATTTAATATTTTACGATGGTACGGAACCCTTCGTGTGCGAGTGCGACTCTTACTTGGCCGGTTTTTCTGTGTGGCTGTTAAATTATATTTCGGGGGAAGTTGAGTTACGAGAAATTATGTATTACTCCAACCTGTGAGTTGTAAATTAAATAAATATAAAAAAAATGTAAACCTATTTTGTTTAATAAATATATGCTGTGAATATTAATAATAATTATTTATGTCAGAAAATAAGTCCATAGACATACAATATTACTTTGGCCTACATATGTCATCCCATCTACATAATCTTAACCTCTTTTCATCCAATGCTCTTTTAGGTTATAGCTATAGCTAGAAAGCCTAACACCACCGTAGTGGTATTCGTCACAATGTTTTCCTTCACGATAAAGCATTCGTGTTACAAGTTTTTAGCATTATAATTAAGTATACTCCTATTTATTCTGAAATTTAATATATATATATTACCATTACCATTACGAGTTTGTGTATTCTTAAGCCACAACGGCGATGGTAACATACACGTTTTAAAGTAAAATCATATAAAAATTCTTGTAAAACTCGTGAATTAGGGACTAGAGGACTTACCTTTCATGCGAGAGCTTATGGGTTCAAATCTTCGCCCGGTCATGCTGCACTTTCTTTCTCTTTCTTAGTTGGATTCATGCATTTCGTTACGAATGCGAGCTTTACCATGGTTCGGAACCCATGTAAAACTATAGCTCCCCTTACCCTACCAGTTGGCAGGGTTAAACCCGCCCGGGTTGGTATGATCGCATTGGATGAAACTATTATTGAAGCAGTAATGAAAAATTAGGGAAGGTCCTGGCATGGCACCTAATTCCTTTTGGATTGTGGTGTTTTGGGCTTATCCTATAACGGTAGTTGTGTGGTATGAGCCATCCATGGCAGGTTGCAATTTTTTTTTTAATTCTTGTATCCCAAAAGTATGTGAAGCGTGTATTTACGCAAACGCCAAATAAGGTAACAAGATTACGCAAGATTTACTATTGTACAACCTAGCTCGGTATACATTTATTTCTGTGTTATGGTATACTAGGTACTTTAAGTCTTTACTAACGATAGCTTACTTACTCAACTCGCGTAAATCATATTGAATTATGGAGGCATTCTACGCAACAATTTCAGGACATCGGAGAATAAATAGTTTTGGTCAATAATTATGAGAAACCTGAAGCAGGAGTATCGCCTTTTCATAACGAGCCTTAAATTAAAAAACAATACAGATTTCTCCCTAAAATTGGCTCTTTCTGGCTGCCCCTGGTGCTTTTTGTGACACGACTAAATACTTAAGAGGATTTTAGACAACACTAAGTAGTAGAATCGGATCAGCCTGCTAGATATTTTAATAAATATACTCGCTAAGGATCCCGGCTCCGCTCAGGTAAATTTCGTTTTGGACAACAATGGTCGGAACATTACAAGAATCTAGATCTTGAAAATAATACCACCTACTGGGTATTATTTTCGATTTTATTTGCACAAACAAAAATTGGCGTTGTTTTATTTATTAACATTTTTATGATTTATTAGCAGTCTTGTAGCTCTTTCAGTAACGCATATTTTGATTCAATTTTTCTATATCTTAATCATTGAGGTCGCTAGCCCCCGGTGGCACTTTTATTGAAAACGGAGAAGAGATCGGAACGGATTTTCAATGATATAACATCAAAATCGGTCCAGCCAGGAAGAATTACGACTACTCGCACACGGGATTTTTTTTTAATAAAGATTTTAAGCAAGCAAACTTTTCACTCTTCCCTCCAGTTTTCATTATTCACTCGATCCATATTCAATTTTCATTTACCGTGCATACCGCTTAATGTCTCTGCCGTAAAACGTTATTTTTCGCACTACTGCAGAGGGATAGTGGTAATACAATCGAGGTATCTGTAGTAAGAGTGCACGGTAGAAAGAGTGGGTCGTGGCTCAGTGGCGGGTGGATATGCTTCCATCCCAGAGGTCTAGGTTAAAATCTCCGACCCGTTCTCTTTGAGTTGGATATTTACATTTAGTTACGAGTGCAAGCTGTTTAAGGGTTGGGAATCCATGTGAAACTGTGGGTTCCCTTCTCGTACCAAGTGGTAGGCTGAAACCAGCCCGGGTCAATTGGTACCATCGCATTGGATGAAAGATGGTCGAAACAGCAATTAAAAATTATCCGTGTTTTCCACATGGCATTTAATTCCTTCTGGAATATGGTGGGTTGGACTAATATCACAACGGTGTGTGTGGTATTAGCCATCCATGTCCAGTCACATAAAAACAAGAAAGTATTCGGTAGACATGGCGGTAGTTTTCGGTAGATTTGAGCGACTCGTAGCCTAGTGGCGCGGGGACTGGCCTAGCGTACCAGAGGCCTGGGTTCAATTCCGATATGCACCACTGTCTTTCTCTTTCCGAGTTCGATAAGTGCATTTCGTCACGAATGCGAGCTGCTCCATGGTTCGGAATCTATGTAAAACTGTAGGTCCCCTTCCCCTAGGTAGGGTTTAAGCCCGCCCGGTTTGGTACCATCGCATTGGATGAAAAGATGGTCGAAGCGGCAATGAAAAACTGTCCGTGTTTTCCATCCAGTTCAATGTAGCCGTGCTCATAAAGGGAAGGTCCTGGCATGGCACCTAATTCCTTAGGGAATGTGGTGTATTGGGCTAATATCATAACGGTAGTTGTGTGGTATTAGCGAGTCGTATTCACTACGTATAATATTCACAACGTATAATAGTATTTTTTTCCAAAAAATTAAAACCATGCATATCGTATAATATTCACAACGTATAATGTTATACGTTGTGCATGAGTTTAAAAATAAAATAAACTCTTTGCATCATGCAGAACGTATAATAGTCACAACGTATAATATTTCTAACATGAATTCACAAAAAAAGAAAACCATGCAGAACGTATAATATGCCAAGAAGCACTGCATAAAGCGCCCTAACAACGATACATTTAAGGCTGAAATTGCTACGAATCGATATCTGTTGAAGAGTAACAATTTGCTACAACGCTAATTGAGACGGTCGAAAAGTCGCGTGCGAGTATAATCTTTAATCTTATATCGATAAGGGCGCTTATCGCATGAAATATTTTATGATTATATGATATGCATGGTTTTCTTTTTTTGTTAAATAAAGATCATAACATTATACGTTGTGACTATTATACGTTATGCATGGAGAAATAAGTAATTTAATTTTTTGGACTTCTTCATGCACTACGTATAAGATTATACGATCTGCCGATTATACGTTGTGCATGGTTTTAAAATTTTGTTAAAATATGACATTATACGATCTGCATATTATACGTTATGCCGTTCCCCCGTATTAGCCATCCATGTCAGGTCGCATAAAAAAAGACATCCACGGCCATGGATCTCAAAACTCGCAATTGCCTGAACAATAATATCTACCCCGTCCACCCTGGAGGCTTAGCGCGGCTTATATATGGGTGAGTGAGCAGTTTTCACAACGCGGTAGATTGTATCTCGCGAGTAAGTGACGCGTTTTGTATTCTGATTGCGATCGGGGAGGGTCTTCGCAGGGCAAAATGTTCCGTGTTTGTTCTCACGCCGTTTTGTGTTCTCTAAAGGAAAATCTCACACTTAAACCGGTGTATTGATCAAAATGAGCTAGATACTCGTATGATGAAATAAAGAATTGTTTTTATAAATGTTCTCAGATTTTAATTATTGCTGTCTCGACAAACATAAAAACAAAAATTGTTGTTATTAATATTATTTCTGCCTACAGAATGAAAATGATAATTCTCAGATTCTGGAAATTCATCACGTTAAGAGCACAAGGCTTGTAATCCGAAGGTCACAGATTCGATTCCTGCTTCAGATGCTATTCGATTTTGATTAGGTACATGACCCCAATGCATGGGCTGGGATCTTCACATTGGATTTTTAGTTTCGAATCAGACTTTTTTTGTATTTTCCGCGTATAGAACTCATAATATCATAACGGCGATTGTTGTACAGTGGTTTTTTGTCAAGGCACTGTAAATGTTGTATTTGTGTGTATAAGTTTCAATGTTTTTAAGGAGTTAAGACCCAGACATAATTCAAGGTATGCAGAACTAAGCCACAGTGGTATATATAGTTATATGAAAAAAAACTGCGCGCTCTATTAATTATTACATAAGTTTTTACGCACAAATATATAGATGTTGAGAATTAATTAATTAACTTAATTGAAAACTAATTTTAAAATACATGGAAATAATATTCTATAAGTATGTATCTCACGTAAATATTGCATTCCAGAGTAATAAATTTGAGGTTTCTTAAGAATATTTTTCTTTCCCTGTTCTATCAGCTTTCTAAAATGGATATTAATGTCGTTGATTATTATTCTGTCTGTTAATTAAAACATAGTGAACCAAAGCTATTTTTAGAGTTATTTTTACAATGTTACATAGGTTCACATTTCTTAATTTCCACCTGGGTCTTTTCTTTTCAAAACTATGCATCTTATTACACTCTGTGAATTCCACGTACCTATACATACATATAGATGTAGGAATATAGAGTTGAAAGCCGTCGCATTCGACACAAGAAAGTCGGTAATGCGACGGCGGCACAGCATATCCGGCCGGGAATACATTCGAGAAGTGCGAAACACCCAAAGTTTGCGCATCGAATCACACTTGCCGCGCGGATTGTAAAGAAGTACCCGACTCGAGTCGCAACAAACTGCGTTCCGGAGCGGAAGTCGGCGATCGCGGGCGGGGGCGGTGCGGAGGTTATAAACTATTTCCGAAAAACACCGCTACCCGACCGAGCTGAAGGGGAGGCGGATTGTTGTGAGGATTTTAGAAAGGGCATATACTTTATCACATTTACTAAATTTATCACAAGTATGACATCTGGTTTTATTTATAAGAATCAAGAGACTTTCAATATGCCCTAAGTATCCAAGTCCAGTTACTTAAAAAAAAACAATTTGAAAATCAAATCTCAAATATAAAAGATGAAACCATTTTTTCTTCAGGGTACTTCAATCAACTCGAATTTACGGCACTGAGTGAGCGTTACACTCTCCATATACGATGTACCTATACATTTTTACACATGTAGGAATATCTATTTGAAATACATCATATTCGACCAGATAACACGTTGTTAACACTATATATTGTTTTAAATATTATCGAGATTAAATATATTTTTACGAAACACTACGATCTTCATATAACTTCAATTATTGTGCCACATGAACTGTCCCAAGTTAAAAAAAATCTTAGCTTAAAAAGCATTCAAATATGTCTGCGTACACCTTTATCTGGCTGCATAGTACAGCGGACGAGTTACCAATGGAATTGTTTGACGTTGTGCCAACGCATAAAATTCTTGCAGAACGGAAAATTGAAAGCACTTCTTCCGCAGCTAAGCGGCGGAGATGGCGGCAGGAGAGACGCGCGGCAGCGGTTGGGGAGGGGGCAATGGCCAGAGATCAACGAGCGTGGGAGGACGGGAGTAGCGATAGGATCTCATTCGGATGGCGGCAGCGCAGCCACGAGTTAGGGGAAAACGTCTGATTGTAGTTCACTCGCTTACGAATTCGGGATGAAATTACAGGGTACAAAATATACACAAATATGAAATAGGTTACAAAGTTGACGATGGCTTTTACACCAGAGAATACTTGCAAGACTATCCATATTATTGCATATGCATTTTTGTTAGTTAAGTAAGTTCTATTTCTCATCCATTTGCACTAAGGGTTACTGTTTTTTGTTTTTGTTCTTGGCCTTAAGCTGTTATACCAATAATTATTTGGCAGTAGCGTTTAGATCTAAGTATGTATTTCATTACTGTGTACGGAAAACCCATAGACCTAGCGTTCTATGGAAAAACCAGTAAAGTTTCTTTGCGGATTATTCTTTACTGGTTGATAGGATCTGCGGATCGATGAGTTTCTGACGTAACTTAGTGAGGTTTGACTATCAAAAAAGTTTAAATAAATAAAATAAAATTAAATGAAATATGGCGTACACCAGGACCTATTCAGATGCCCGATGACGCCCATGGGTTTCGAGCTTTCAGGGTGGCAGCGACAACCATGCTGGCCGGCCAGGTGCCTCTTTCAGTTTCAGTTTCAGTGCCACCATCGTGGCGTTTATTTTATAAATACAACTCTAAACAAAAGTACTGCACCTGTACACGCGAAGCTATAGCTTATCTGCGTGTGACAGCATTACACGAGCACACGAGCGAGCGATTACAATAATTTTTTGAGTAATGAAACACGAAAATTACATTTAAAATCATACAATCAAAATTAAAACAAAAAAAGCAAAAAATATAATAAACAATAAAAACAACGAGAGATTAGAACAAAAAATAACAAAATCGTTCTTGAAAAAAAAAATGCAGAAAAAAGTGAAATAAACAAAAATTACACGCACAACTTATCCTAGAAGCAAAGCAGCAATTAATTTCAACCTGCATAACTATGACAATTAGTCCATATTTAGACAGCTTACAATTTAATTAACAAATGTTTCTTAATACTAGTCTTAACTTTAGATACACTTAAATTTAACCTAAGTTCAGGCGGCAGCTCGTTAAATACAGATGGTATCACGTGATCAAGTGATCTTCGGCCATAATAATTTTTCATGACAGGTACTGAATACTTACCGTCCTTTCTACTTCGAGTGTTTTGGGAATGGTTTATTGGATTTTTTTGCGTCTCGTCATAATAATGATCAACAATAATTTTAAATTTACATAGATCTTTTGCCGGCAAAACCTGAAAATATTTGAATGCCACCTGGGCTGTGGTTTTCATGTGCTGTCATGCGTTCACATCTAGGAGCCATTTGTTTTAGTATTCTATATTGAAGGTTGTGTATTTTTTCCAAGTACGTATTAAAAGTCAATCCCCATACTCGCACCCCATACATAATGATTGGTTCAACAAGCGAGTTATAGACGATTTTTAAGGTTTTTTCAGGAAGTTTATTTTTTAGAAAGTAGAAATTCTTAAGGCATTGCCTAAGTCTACTGCAAATGGTATCTATATGACATCTCCATGAAAAGTTTGAATCCACCATAAGCCCTACATACATGTTTGCATCTACCACTTGCAGCAGGTTGCAGCCGGATTGATTACAACCCTTTTCAGGAGGGGTGTGGATACAGTCGTATGAATGAGCAGTTATCTCGATCGGCACGCCCGGGTGAGGAAGATAAGGAGACAAAAAATTATTGATTACTTTTAATTAATGTACGACAAGCTATTTTAATACTAACTAATTATGTACAATTTCTTAATTTTTAATCATCTTTTGAAGTCGGTGCCTTGGGTAGAGTTCACTCCGCACGCCGTTGACCGAACAGACACAATTTCAGGCGAACACACCCGAAGTCTACGAGAGCGTAAACAACCTGAGTCAGCAATGATTGGTCCACAAACCATTCTACCTGGAGATGCCTTAGCGTTGGTTTACGTGCAAGCTGATATCGATACAGCAGCGCAGCGTACTGAAATTGGGTTTTAAACATTATTAGTACTTTCGGCTTTATAAAGGCGCGCACTGGTGAAGGAGTAGGTAAGTTAATTCGCTGCTCTGTGGATTGGTGCTTCCTACGACATCGTTGTCTGAACGAAACGATTTCTGCCGAAATTGGTGAGATATGTACCTGCTAACTGCACACTCGTTTTGACACGTAGTTGAGAGCAGACACCTCAAAGTCGCTACCAATAGTTTTCTGTTCTTTTTTATATTTGTAATTTTTTTTTTGTGTTATGTAGGTATTTAGGCAGAATAAAAAGTACAAGCTACACCTACCTAAATATTTACCATATACATAAGTGGTCGTTGTTTTTATATTGGTTTGTTTGTTTAGTTTGTAGGGTTTTCTTGTAAATATTTAGTTTTTACTGTGTTAGGTATTTAGTTTAAGTTATAAGGACTATTTAAATTACAAAGTACTTGCCTAAATACCTACTTACATACATTTTTCCGACCTGTTTGTTTATTTAATTTTTGATTTTGTGTTTTTTCTTTAAGTAGGTTAATGTAAGTAGCTACCTACTTATATTTCTTTCTTAGCCATAGGTAATATTAATCTAACTACTTACAGCCCTTATAGAACGTCTACCCAAGGCACCGACTTCAAAAGATGATTAAAAATTAAGAAATTGTACATAATTAGTTAGTATTAAAATAGCTTGTCGTACATTAATTAAAAGTAATCAATTATTTTTTGCTTTTTAGTTCCGGTTTTTTTGAAGGCGGTCCTTTTTTTATTTAACCGAACTAGTTCTAATTCCAACCCAAGAAAGTACTGTCTAACCAACCGAGTAGTGGACTCTTGGAACAAGCTACCACAATAAGTAATAAGTGCTGTATCAGTTAACAGTTTTAAAAATCAACTTGACAAACATTTGAACAAAAATAAAACTAATAAGTATATCTAACAAAAACAAAAAAAATATAAAAGATATTTAAAAAGTGCACTCAACACGTGAAGTACACGGATCAGCTTGAAGCTGCTAGTGTATATAAATAAATAATAAATAATAATAAATAAATACTATATATATATATATATATTATAAAAACAAATAAAAGATGATACTTAATACAATATAATTAAAAGGAAAAAAATATTGGCAAATGAAATAAAAAATAAAAATAAATACTGACAAACTTAAGGAGTATGAGGGAGAAAATTAAAGAAATCATAAAGACAACTCGATAAAATCAGTAGTAAGCGAATTCGTTATCGAATTGACCCACCGGGCGCTAGCGTTTTTTGTATGCCGCCTCATACAAACTAGTTTCCGTTGCTTCTCCCGTCCGTCCATGCTCGCTGGTAGAGACCCGATATGGCTGCGATAAACATTACGATTATTTATAAAACATCCGTTCGGAGGCGATAGAGCCGGTTGTTTCAAATTTTCTCGGCAAAATAGGCTCGCAAAATGAGAAGTTGTGTT
This sequence comes from Incurvaria masculella, assembly GCA_946894095.1. Taxonomy (NCBI): domain Eukaryota; kingdom Metazoa; phylum Arthropoda; class Insecta; order Lepidoptera; family Incurvariidae; genus Incurvaria; species Incurvaria masculella. The sequence continues at coordinate 18,243,646 of OX335653.1, read as the reverse complement.
TAGTTTCTCTTTTAGAGAATGAACCCTTGCTTGAGCTATATTTGTCGATTTCAATGTTCCAACTATATTTTTATAATGTATAATTGTAACGTTTATCTGTGATACTAGCGGAATACACCGTATGCCCGAAGGAATTGATGGATCTTCCATTTATTAGTACGGCTACAGTGAACGCCATGGAAAACAACGACAATTTTACATAGTTGCTTCGATCAATTTCATCCAATGCGATGGTACTAAGCGCTACCAACTAGTTTATTGCTTATTGTTTATTCATCATCCATAGACAGTACACTGCACTCGGATTTGTCATATTTTATCATTAGCCAGTTCGGGGCAATTCCCCGCGAAGAAGAACTAGCAAGAAACTCCGCTGGTTTTTTTTTTAACGTCCACTAAGTCTAAATTTACAAAACTATTTAGACTCACAGATAAACTCATCAGAATCAACTATTCGTGTCATATGCAACAGTTAATGACAAATATCAGTTTATTAGTGAGACCATGCCCGCCATCTAGGATGTTGCCAATTGGAGCAAGCCAGTCCCCACAAACAGCACCCGTTCACGAGCATCACGCCGGGCACAGCCATCGCCTCTATCAACCAGATTTTAGGCAAAGAGGAGACCGGAACCTAGCGTCTCCGCAAGCAGAGACCTTAAAGCGATGCACTATTCCAGTGGCAACATGAAAAAGTTGTGAAAGCTCTGTACGATTCAGTTTTAATACGATTATTTCTGTCATGAACTACTACAGTGACCTGCAAACAAAGAGTAAAAATACAAAATACATTATTATTCTTACAGCTTAAAACTACCTACAGAAAATTAAGAGTACAATGGTTTGAGAGCAACCATATACGAATAAGATTCCTGAAAGAGATTCTGACCAACAGGAGAAGAAAGAAGAAGGTTACCTACAGTTTTACATGGATTCCGTACCATGAAACGGCTCGTATTCGGACGAAATGCCCTCATCCAACTAAGGGCTCAGATAATACTATCGGACTTATAGTACAAATTCACGTTGGTCAAAAGACGGATAATCATTGCAGGAGAATTATTTATTCTATCACAATTATCTGACTATAATTTTACTAATAAACATATGAACTTAGTATTTCTTCTTTCTTATGTTTATCTGACTATTGAAAAATCAGCCCTAAGAAAGAGAAATAAAGTGGAGCATGAACGGGGCAGGGATCGACCTTTGGCATAGAAGGCAAGTCCCCGTGGTTTTGACCTACGAGCCACTCAATCCCTTTATTCCGGGTGGTCACGACATTTTTGGTCACGATGAGGTAAATGGCTGAATCTGGATTCACATATTAGAGACCAACCCTCTGATGCTAAATATGTCGGTCTGCCCGTGCCAAGTGGTTGCGTTTTCTAGATTCGCTATATAAAATAGATGCTGGTATGTACCTGCTGATGAATATACTGATTATCTGGAAACATTGATAACTATTAATTATACAACAATAACCAGACGGTTACTTAATTAAATACTTAAATATACCTAAAGTTATATCTATAACCTAAATCGCCAATAACTACTAAATGCAACCAAAGATTTGTTCAGTTTTTGTATTGCTAAGCAAGTATGTGTTGATACTTTCATGCTTCGTCATTTGCATCCATTTACCTTATCATATGTATTTTTTGTCACCATAACTACTTTTTCAGGCGCCTTATCTACGTAACGCAACCACTTGGAACAGGCAGACTGATACATGTAGCTTCAGAGGGTTGTACTTTATCCTGTGAACCCAGTTTCAGCCATTTACGTTATCGTTACCGTTTTTGTCGCGACCTCCTAGTCTACTACTTTTCGAAAGAAAATGATTGAAATTAAAATAATTTTCCAACCGGTATTTTATTAACCGCTGTAATTTTATGCACCAAAGCCACATAGCCTGCGTTTAGTGCACTCGCTTTTGAAAAGGTGAGTTGTGTATTTTCTTTTAATTTCTTGACTTCCATTGAAACAGCTTACCCAGAGTAAGGTATTTTCATATTCAAGAGTGGAATATTTTTTTAAGTAAGACTGTTTTCTAAAACAAACTATATTTTCGTTTAATTTTCTCTGTTTTCCTTCTTAAGGCTGTTCCGACCCATATAAAGTTGTTTGCACACATAACGCAAAAAGTATTGCACTTTAAGCCACGAATTAATAATAAAAGTTTAATATAGTCATATTACTTGCAGCGAAAACAATTTCACAATTTTAGGATTATTGGTTTTGTTACAATTTATTTAAATACGATTTTTATTTAACAGCGCCATCTAACGGTGTAAAACTTCTAATCGGCAATTACAACGAAACCATTAAACCTGAAATTGTGAATATGTTTTCGCTGCAACTAATGTGGCTATATTTAATATTTTTGACGAATTCGTGCCTTAAAGTGCAATACTTTTTGCGTTCTGTGTAAAAAAACATTGTATGGGTCGGAACATCCTTAAAGCTAATACTTTTGGCCGATAACCAATTACTTTTTCATGTTTAGAAAACGATTTCACAGACTCAGCTTATCCTTCGTTCCCGATAGAGTCACATTGAGCTACATAAAAATTTATGAAGCCCGATGTAAGGGGGGTTGGAGTTTAGGCGATAGGGTTTCAAATCATTTGACATCCGTTATTATACCTAGAGTAGTCTAGATTAATATATAAGTAGCCTTGTACCTTAAGTTTCGTTATTCATCCACGTCAAATCTTCTTAAAATTCAACGTTTTCAAGATTTCAATCCAATTACCATTTATATCGTTTCTTTAACAATTACTAGGAAAAAACCGCAATAGATTTAAATGTTATGTGTCAGTATTATTTGTTCAGCAATATTATTCATGATTATCTAATTTTTAACGAGACATACTCAAGTGTGACGTACTTACTAAAATTTTATTCTAACGTGAAATTTATTATTTATTTATAGGGCGAGAAAATCAATTGTGTTTTTGATTTATTTTGAAAATAATTCATAAACCATCCAGAATGTTTTTGTTAAAATGGTTTTTTTTTGCTATATCTCTTTAAATTGTCTTAAAAAATATAATTAAATTTTGTTTGAATTTATGCAGCGACATCTGATTGAAGGATTGTAATCAGAAAAGGTTTTTGGTCGTGACAACAAATTTCTAGATTACATTCGAATCGACACAATGCTTATCTGCTACTAGATGGCGCTAGTTTCTCATATTGACCATTTGCTTGGGTATTTTGATTGCAATTATTGAGCTCTCAACCTAAATAAGGTAGCAACCAAATGTTTAATAACACTGAAAATGACCCTCTGACTAAACTAAAGTAATCGTGATTTATATTGAATGTGCATATGAAACATACACGAGGAAGAAAATGATGCCAAAGGTTATCGAACCCACGTTTCCTGGTCAAGAAACGCGAACTAAGCCGCTAGGCCACGAACTCTGTAATTGATTCGTTGCAACGGATTTGATTGTTTCTTAAAAACTGTTTATTTTCGTTAATCTTTTTTGAATAGGAATATCTCTTTAATCAAACTAAAATAACACAATTATTACCATAAATAAATGATACCATCGATGATGCTAAAAGCAGACTGGTGTCAAACAAGTACTCACCTTATCACTATCAACAAATATGTATTCGCCTTCGCGAGTACGATGGAAGGTCGCTATAGTTTCGCTCAAAATGAGAAAGCGACGCGGGCATAGGGCTAGAGGATCAGTTGGACATTGGTACAGAGAGCTGTGGGGTAGCATCATTTAAGTGAGTCAGTATCGCCTACATTACAGGAGATCATTCTTAAGTGTAAAACATATTTAGTTTTTTAGAACTTCTGGTTTTAGTAAATATTAAAAAGAAATAGGTGTTTGTTAATGTATCTACATTTTTATTAAAGGGCGATGCAGAATTACCTAATGTATCTCCAACACGTCAGAATCTCTTTAGATTTTTGTTTTCTTAACCGACGCTTTTATATCAAAACTTCACATGAAGTTTTGATATTTTGAAGTTTTGAAGTATTTACATATGTTAAAACTTGACTATTTACTTTAACAGAAATTTGGACCAAGTGAGAAGTAGTTTCCTTGGCGTACTGACAGCGTTCAGATCCGAAGCGATTACATGTAAATATTTTAATAGTTCAGGACATGTTGTATGTCAGCCCAGCACACCAGAATTCCTAAGGAAGTGGATGCCATTCCAGGATATTTTGTTCATTCCAGCAAGTCCACATTGCGCTTAAATTTGTTTTAATCCACCAACGAGTTGTACTTTCAATATCTTTAGTGAAAGCTAAGTAGGGAAGGGGATAACAATTTATGTACATAGGTTTCGAACCGAGAAGTGAGCCACATATTCATGAAATGCACATTTTAGTCTCGTGTATAAAATAACAAGGTGCACCTAGCGATGGTTAATAGCTCCCATTCCTACTCGACAAGTCCGGAGTGACCTCCGGAATTTAGGTTGACTGGTACTTCTAGAACCCGACGAACACACACAAATCCAGAATAGTTATCATTTCACTGCGAAATGGGTATACCGGAATGGATGGTACTCCGAGATACGGCAAAATGGAATTGGATCCAAGATTTCTTTGAGAATTTCGAACGTAAATGAAAAAACCCCTCAGAATGATCTATAATTACTATTATACGGATAGAATACTTTAAGCGGAATGAATGGTTTGAATCAGGAATTATTTTATGGTATTTGAAAGGTAAAAGGAGTAAAAGCAGAGAAGCGGGTTCTTGGAATTGGGTGCACTCGGAATGACTCATCCCTCGCCGACACAGTGCACGTCCTCGGTATCGAACTCAACATGACCACAATTTACAAGAGACCCCTTGGCTACGGCCAATTACTTCACTTGAAATGTAACGTCAAATCACAGACCTAGCAACACGCTGCGCTTACAAGACGAACACACTGTGGGAGTGAGTTGTCAACTAAAGCACCACTACCGCAAATAAGAGAAGGATCTAGAATGTGCCACGACTCAATGAGAAATGTTTTTTTTTTCAAACTGTCTGTTATTTCTCAAGTTTATCTAAAAGAAAGCATGTGTTGGTGCCGTGGTGACCTGTGCATTTGTATATTGTGAGAACGGGTGTTCTCGGGCAATTTTTTCAGGTAAAAGGCGACCCACTGATTCTTTGAAGACCATATTTTAATCCTTTCCCATTGACTTATATATACCTTTGAAATCATTGTCCTTTCCGCATTTCAAAGTTTAAATTGAAATCCAACTTCAGATCCGTATTTCGCAGCTAAATCGCGATTTAAAGATGTAAAATGAATATATTTTCATAAGTATTACGTAAAATAAGAAATTTCAGTATATTTAGTATTCAGTTGACTTTGTGTCTTTCCTATTCTAAATATGTATTTGCGTCAAATTGATGTCATTTGAACTTTTAAAATGTGAGACTAAGCATTTATGCACGTAGGTACACCAAGAGAAATACATTTGAATTCGTTAGTTCATAAAATTCTGCTCTTTGCCCTCAAAGACTGCTCCATTCCCGGCTGTGTCCGCAGCTCTGAGAGTAGGATAAAAATAACTTTGTGAACTCGTTCGCTCGGCAACACGTTTACAAATGCAAATTCTATTTACTTGGGCCTCTCCCTTGCTCCTATATAAATATTGGCGAGGGCCGAATTCAATACATCACTATTTTCTCATGTTAATAATTTATCAATATCTCCGAATGCTTTACGTTTATATTATAAACACTTCATATATGTAATTTGGTTCAATTTAGTTCTATAACTTGCAAGTAAACGTGGGCAGGCGTTATTATATTTAATATATAACTTGTTGTGCGATACGCGTCCCGGCACTAATCATACTAGCGGTCCCTCTGCAATTATACCCGTGCATGCCTTATGTAAGAGACGACTGAGGGATTTTTCCACGTGCTAGGAAAATTTTCATGAAAAAAGTTAAATTCAAGGAAGGTTAGGCAACTAGTACGCATGAAGTGTTTTGTGCTACATATTTTTAAGACATTAAGCCTGGTTTTCACCCAGGGCTCATTTATTTTAATCGACACTTAAAGGGCCTTTATTACTAAAGTGCTGATTATTTTGTACTAGTATTGATGGCAAGGCTCTTAATGTGTGACGATTAAGCTAATCAGCAGTAGGTGAACTAGGCCCTAAGTGTGAAATTAGCCATCCATGCACAACATACGCTGTGAAGACCTCAGTACTCAAGAAACAGGTACTTTTGCTTTTAAGAGTGATCAAAATAGATGCACGAAAGCAATGTCTCCGGAGTCTACTTATGATTATTCTTGGCGCCTCTGGAGCTGTGGGAGAATGTACAGGACCGATTTCTTAGATAACCAGTCCTACATAGCTTACTAGTGGTAAAAAACAGTAATATTTCAGCATTCGCGCGGCGCCTCACTTCAGTAAAAGAAAACTCATGTTATAATCAAATTAAGTGTGTTTTGAAGTGTCACAATGACAGCGATCTTCACTTAAACTTACTCAGCAAGATGGCAAGACTAACAAAGTTGGTCAATTGCATGCCAGTGGGCCTTAAAATGACAAGAACATGGTTGTTTGGAACTCCAGTTTACCAGATATTGAGACTTAACTAATTTTACCATTACAGATCAAATTCGCTAAGCACGAAGGCAGACAACCAATTTTCGAATTTCAGTTGAACATTCTAAATCATTGCCCATCTGCAGTAGTTCTTATGAACATAGTTTTAAAGTTCTTTGTAGCTTGCTTTACAATTAATATATGAAATTTAAATATTCCCTTCAAAGATTTCCTTCCTAATTGGTCCCGAGTTGTGAAGTTACGGCGATGTACTATCCGTTGTATGGCGCTCACGTGTTCTCGTGTTTTTAAATAGACGAACAACCAACATTCCTAGACAATTACCGTTTATGTTCCTTGGCTGGTGGGTGCTCGAAGTTGGAAACTTGGCCAACCATTATTAAAAGTAAAAAAAAATTACAAAAAACAAATTTAACAAAAAAAATAACCGACTTCAAAGGAAAAGCACTAAAAAGTAAAAAATAATTTTCATTTTTGTAGTTACGATTTCTGTTAATTTTTGAGTCGGCGTCAGCCGGGCACGCGCTGCGCCAATCAAGAGAACCTAACCTAACCTAACCTAACCTAACCTAGCCTCACCTTGGCTGACACCGACTCAAAAAACTACAGAAATCGTAACTACAAAAATGAAAATTATTTTTTACTTTTTAGTGCTTTTCCTTTGAAGACGGTTATTTTTTTTGTTAAATTTGTTTTTTTATTTGTTTATTTTTAGTGAATCTGAAGTAAATTTACTAATTTGTACACGTCCTTTCCAATAAAAAAAGAATCACTGAAATCGGTTGGCGTTATATTGAGTTATTCGTAGATTTGTCGCGCACATCTTAATACAAATTTAAGAATTTTATGATTTTCTCATGGATATCATTGTCAGAACTTAACCAAATTAAAATGGGATCACTGGGGAAGCACTAACTTTCATTTAAAAAAATTATCATCAAAATCGGTTCACCCAGGCAAAAGTTATGAGGTAACAAACATAAAAAAAACATACAGACGAATTGATAACCTCCTCCTTTTTTATTGATTTTTTTTTCTTGAGGCCTGTAATTTTCGTAGATACATAATGATTATACGTGTGCTGAATTTGTTTTAACTAGAAAGAAGCTCGGTTTTGTGTAGCCGTGCTTAGAAATGGAAGGCGGCATGGTGCTAAATTGTTCCTGGAATACGCTTAAATCATATAAGTATCATCATAAAAGTTATTTTATGGAACCTGAAATGTATGGCTAATGCCACACAACTACTGTCATATTAGCTCAATACACCGGATTCCCGAAGGAATTAGATGCCATACCAGAACCTTTCCTTTATGAGCACGGCTAAACTCAACTGGGGCGCTACCATGGAAAGTTAACTCGCCGGGTGAATAGCAAGCGACCCAGTTCACCTGGTGACTTATTTACTATGGATTTTACGTTGGACTAACCTCCCTGGGTAGAAAACACGGACAATTTTTTTTTTTTTTATGTGACTGGACATGAATGGCTAATACCACAAGTTCTGTCATGGTATTAGCCCAACACACCACATGGGAACTAGGTGCCATGCCAGGACCTTCCTTATATTGCACGGCTACATTGAACTGGATGGAAAACACGGACAATTTTCATTGCCGCTTCGACCATCGTTCATCCAATGCGATGGTACCAACCCGGGCGGGATAAACCCTACCACCTAGTAAGTAAGGAAGGGGACCTACAGCTTAACGTGGAATCCGAACCACGGCCAGCCTCTCTCAACGGTCGAATGGTCACCCATCCAAGACCAGACCGGACCCAGCGTTGCTTAACTTCGGAGAGCGATCGCCGAAGTTTCGTGTCGTTTAATTGGCACTTCGATTTCAGATTCATCCAATGCGGTACCAACCCGGGCGGACTTAACCCTAACAACTAGTTTATTGTTTATTGTTCATTCATAATCCATTGGCATTACACTGCACTCGGATTTGTCATATTTCATCGCTAGCAGGGAAAGGGGACCTACAGTTTTACACGGGTTCCAAATCGTGAAAGAGTTCAAATTTGTAACCATTTTTTTTCTTTCTCTTTCATCAAACGGGTCATGACGGGGGCGATCATTTGAACCCACAACCTCTCGCATAAAAAAGTGCTCTAGCCGCTACACCACGAGCTGTACAAGTCTTCCATGGACAGTTAAAAAGTGTTAGTAAGTAAAAAGGTTGTTAGGTAACATAATTATCAGCAAGCATCTACCGTAGTAACCATGCATAATTTATATCACAACAGTTCAATCCATTACGGCCAGCAAGCAGCTCGCAACGGAGGCATTCCCAACCATTGTTCCAGTGAACATGCTTTATTGGCTTCTCGGGACTCCCGGGACAGCGGACGCACCCCACTTCACCTATTTCAACCAGAAGCCACGCCCCTTCCGCTCGCGAGCGCACTCCGGCCAAGTAACATCAATTTTATATGCACCGCTTCATTTTATTTCCAGCCAACGGCCGATATTAAATAGGAGATTTTTATTTATACGCCCCGAGATAGCGAGCGCGTTACCGGCAGGATGCCGAATGGATTTGGGGAGGACTGTAAATCACTGTAGTTCCTGTCTGGGGCGTTGCGCCGCCACCGCCGCTCTGCCATCGGCTGGTCTCCGTGGCCTCACATAATAAAAGTACCGCAATAAAGTACAGAAGTTTCACTCCGCAACAGTGTAAGCACGCCAGACAGTTTAAAGACGAAGTTCCGATGGAGAGATTCAGCGGTGGACTCGTGGTCACACCGACCGGGGTATTTATCGAACAAGATGTTAATTACCGAAAAAGACCCCTAGCCCACTTGTCACCTAAATTGGCGTTTACGCCCAAGCGATCGACTGACGTATGGAGTGTTGAAGAGTGCGCGCAGTGGGCGTTAAGCGAACTAACATTTGCGAGTCTGAGCCCCGATTGCACGAAAAGATGGCTGAGTTAATCAATGTTCAAACACGTCACTTTTAGTGAACCGCACGGGGTTCCTTCCATACTGTCCATACGAAGTGACGAGTTTAATCACACGTTGACGTGGATTTAGATTTTTTGTCCTTTCCTGCACTCGGCGCTGAGTTTGATTTGACAGCTTAATTACCGTCGCCGCAAATACGTTGACGTTGCCGTTTACACAGACTACTCTGCGTTTTCATACAAAGGACAATGCCGAAATCAAAATCGCATTAAAGAGTACATTGACCAAGACCGTGACCAATAGGCAAACATGTGATTGATACTTAAAATTGAAAATAATATTTTTCAATTACTAATTAATGAAAGTCCCAGCGGACAAGGATTATTAATTTTAAAAAGTTCACAACATGTTGTTTACAGTGTTGTCAGATGTTGCGTATTTTCACTGAAATAGGTAACGGCATTTTATTTCTGGCAATCGATTTCAGTCGTTAATCTGCAATAAAAATCGAAACTAAATACATTCAGTATATAGTAAAATGAATTATTTTACAAATAAAATATTTTATTATTTCTATTTATTATTATTTCTATACCAATATCTGGCAGCTCCGACCACGACATGGCGTCATCATGACAGATTGTATGTATGTATCAAGGCAAAGATCGCTCAGTACGTGTTCAATAGTTTACGGAGAACCGACTGGCGCTCCTATCGCTAAAATATTTTCCTTTAGATCTGAAGGAAAAGGTTATCAGCCAGATACATTTATTTTAATGTTTACGACCATACTGTTTGATCATAGCATACTGATTTCGCTTCCTCTACAAACATACACGTTTGTAATTATTCGTCAACTACTATTTTAATTATAATTTAACTTAAATGCCTTTTTCGTAATCAAGAGAAAAAAAAGATATTTATGGTTCTATGCTGAAAGTCCTTGCCTTTCCGTGTGAACAAAGACACAAAAAGAAGTAACATTTCACAAGACTAACCTCAAATATGCATTTTTAAAATTGTCTGACGGGTTATTCCCGCTGTGAAAGTAAAGTAAACCATATTAATTATTGTGTGTAAGCATGTGAGAAATGAAAATACGTTTGGTTGATACGGTCTCGTTTAAGTCGTAGCGCTTTTCTGACCCATAGTTAAATCGGCAATGTCTTTTGGTGGTCAGATTAGATATTGACAGGTTGAAGAACTAAAACCACGGAATAGGTAGTAAAACTTGTATGGGGTTTGACGTCTTTACGTAACATTGAAGTTCCGTAAACGCCAATTTAGGTGAGAACTCGGACTGACCACTCTGTTCACACTAATCGGGAAATTTACAATAAAATAAAATGTGTTAGGTTTGGTTAAGGTTAACTTATAGCCATCTATAAATTAACCTTTTGTTATTGTTTTTATAAACCAAACACAATTACAGCGGCGGATTTGTATTCACAGCCGGCTATCGCAATACCGGTATTTCTTGATCACAACGCCAATGGCCTCTAACAGGGAGTCCCAGTGCGGATACGATCAAGCGATGTTCCCTGATGGGGGCCTTCGAAAATACCTGAGTCAATTATCCTGGGGAAACGTAAGAAACTAGAATGCCCATCTAGCATATACCGCAGGGTCACAGATTACTTTTGCAAGAGGCAAGTTGGCATCTTCTGCGGCTTTTTTTTTATGCGACCTGACATGGATGGCTAATACCACACAACTACCGTTATGATATTAGCCCAATACACCACACATTCCCGAAGGAATTTGGTGCCATGCCAGGACCTTCCCTTTATGAGCACGGCTACATTGAACTGGATGGAAAACACGGACAATTTTTCATTGCCGCTTCGACCACCTTTTCATCCAATGCGATGGTACCAACCCGGGCGGGCTTACCCTACCACCTAAGTAGGGGAAGGGCACCTACAGTTTTACATGGATTCCGAACCATGGAGCAGCTCGCATTCGTGACGAAATGCACTTATCGAACTCGGAAAGAGAAAGACAGTGGTGCATACCGGTATCGAACCCAGGCTGCTGGTAAGCTAGGCCAGTCCCCGCGCCACTAGGCTACGAGCCGGCTACCGGGCGAAGTGAAAGAAGCGAAGTGAAGGTAGCATATATACTCGGATTATTTGACCATAGGCTGTCCCTACCCTAAAATAAATAATATGTGCAACTTGTGGACGGCCAGCCTCCACACTCAAAACATGATATATAAATACAACAAAGTAGCGTCCTATAGGCATATGAAAGTTGCGTCGCGATGCCCGCTTAGCGACAAGTAAAAATAATACTTTTGTTTTACGCACATCTGACTAAACATAAAATCAAGGTCATCGCAGGCTGAGGGGCGTAGAGGGGGCGGAGGTATGACCCTGAGCGATCGCGCAGGTACAACGTTCGAAAGTACTCGAATAATGCTCTGCTTAGCGACAGGTAAATAATAATAAAATAATAAGAACACGACTCACGCGCCCAAGGCCAACGCCGGGCGAGGGGTGGAGAGCGGGTACAGAGGGGGCGGAGGTATGACCCTGAGCGACTGCGCATCACAGGGCAGAGGGGAGCCGGGAGGAAAGATGAGCGGGGGAGAGGGGAGAGTGCGCATGACCACTCGAAAAATGGCGGGATTCCAAGGGAGGGGCGAGGGGGATCAGAGCCTAGAACAGAAAAGGCGCGCGCGTCCCTCGTCAGTCGGTGGCGAGCGAGTCTCTGGGGCAGTATGCCTCTATTCAGGGCTTACGGCACGTAGGTTGAATACGCGGAAGTGTTTTACTATGGAATTGGCACTTGCAAAGTCTTTTCCCTCGTTATATTTTGTTTGGGGAAATAGAAACGGGTCATTGAGTTTGAGAAAGTAGCAAAAGTGCAAATTTAGGAACGAGATGAGTTAGCTAAATAATATATGTTCTCTTGCAGAGTAGGTAGATTTGCAAACAGCTTTTATTAAAATAGAGTGAAAGAATGGACGGCACCTTGGTAAGTCTGTACTAACAGTTTCGCCGTGTGGGTGAGCCGACGACATATGTATTGTTTGTATATCGAAGCTCGCGCGGCCTGTTAGATGTGCAAGCGCATTGGATGAAGGATTAGATATGAGGATGTACTGCATTTTGAATAACGAATAGTATGGAAGGAGATTTTATAAAGTACTAGGTAAAGTTTTAAGTGGAATAAAATCTCAGGTTACAGTGGGGAGGGTTCTTTTGTGCTCAGATAATTTGTGCTATATTTAGAAAGGACCTCGCGTGTGTAATGATGGTTCGTGGACTCGGACGAGGGTTACAGGCCGTGGTTTTACGTGGAATACAATCTTGCTCTACAGGGGGAGGGTTTTTCTGTGTTCGAATAATGTATACAGTATTCAGGAAGGGCCTCACGTGGGTATTGAAGGTCCGATGGCTCGGATGAGGGTTACAGGCTGTGGTTTTACGTGGAACAAAATCTCGCTTCACAGGAGGATGGGTTTCTGTGTTTGATTTATATGGACTATATTTAGGAAGGGCTTAGGAGTGTTTGGGTGTGAGTGAAATGAGGAAGTGCATCAGCGCACGCTGAACCAGAAAGATATTAAATTCCTAGGATCAGTGTTGAATAGTAGGACCGGGAGTCCATAGTGGGGGCGACGGAACAGTCACGTACACCGGTTCGTTTTAGCTAGATAAAATCTATCTAGCTAGCTACAAAAGGATGAAACGATATTTCTTCACAGAAATGTTAAGGCGATGGATGTCGAGTTGTGGGAAGCATGTTTAATCCACATACTTGTGCACGCTATGTGGATTTTTGTTTGCAGTGCAGCCAGAAAACGAGGCATTACGGGACATCGGTCGGGTCTGGGATCTCTATGAGATTCCATGCCAGATTGATTGTACCTTAAACGTAAACGTAGCATCACTAACGAACATTCCGAGAAGCTGCGGATCCTGAATTTGAGCCTCAAGTTAGATTGGGCGGTACCCCTTTATACTGAAAGGAGCCGGAACCCATTAAGACTTTCATACTCAGTCAAACTCTAGAGAACCATGAAAGAAAAATTCATTGAAATTGACATTATCGCAAAAAAAAAATACACTACGATGATACAATACATACCAAATATCTCTCTGAACATAAATGACACTATGACACCGTATTTTAAATTGTTGGCATTTAGACCTGGGAGTCATGTTCCAATATTAAAATGTTCACCTCGTTTGAGAGGAAGGCGGAGGCCATACTCTGGTTCGCTCGACAACCGGCGACCAGGTTGACTATCTTAATAAATACAAAATCTGAAGGCATATCCATCTTGGATTGACCTCAGTGTACATTTCGCAGGCAACTTCCTGTTTTTCTGCTTAAATTAGTCGACAACCTTGAGGGTTTGTCATGACTGCGGATAACCGCTTATCTTGAACTGCTGTTTCTATCAGCTCTTCTGAAAGCCTTTATTGGCTTTACCACGATCTGCCAAGTGCCGGAACCGTGAAAATGTGGAGACACTCTCATGACCTACCCTGAGTCCAGGAAAGGCTTGGCAACGCGTGTGGCTAATGTCACTAGACGCGAAAATCTTTAAAGTGACTACGCTTTGGTACGTCCGGAGCAGTTCACGAAACTACCCTTATGTCCATGCATTAGTAATGGCAGATGGGAGGGTCTGAGGTATGTCCTACATTCATGTGGGCTGGTACAAGACAGATTCGTAACTATGGTCACCCGCCGTAGTTTTCCGTCACCGTTTGATCGGCTGACAAAACGAACATTATTGTGATACCTAATGTGTCGTACTTGACGTTGTCAGTGGACACTCAAAATATATAGTGGTCATGTTGTAAATCCAATACCCCAATTGGTATATAATGAACCAGATAAACTCATATTTCCCTACACGGGAATTGAACCTTGGTGTTCAGAGGCTCCATTTCTCAGGATGGTTGGCCGCCGCTTTTTGAAGCAGAGGTCGCATATACAGCCTGAAGGCAGGAAGGCGATCATGTGGGGACGCGGGATAACAGTGCCATGGATGGACCTTGGACTGTGAGGGGCGTCACCATTACCCCATGGGGTAAAAATTTTTTGAGGTCCTGGGCATGCTGAAATGCTCTATTCCAATCAATTCAGATTTGTGTTTGTATGAGAAAACGTGTATGTGAGAGAGAGCGATATTATGTATTAGGTTAGGATAGAGGGAAAGGAACCGATTAGAAGAATCGAAAGAGACAGACAGCTAGGTACAGGAGGAGGGCATAGCACCAATGAGGATTTGACAACAATATTCAGGAGAATACATGTTACCTAAGCAAGTAATGTAGTCAAATAACTAGATTTAACGTGAGCAAATCAGGAAACAGTAAATGGGAATATATTAGACGAAAGGTTATATAATGTAAATAATGAAAGCATATAGGACGATCACGAGCCAATGGGGAGAACAAATGGGACGAGTGGATACATGGTAAATAGGTAATTAATGTAGGATGTATCCAAGGGAAAAATAAGGTACATAACTTAGGTTAGATATGTATAAGCTATGTAGGCTAGGAGTTTATTAAAGGGGGGGTCTGGAGGTTTACAAACTGTTTACTGTTTCAGAACAGTAAAAAAAAAGTTAAAAGTGAAAAGTTTATTTATTTCGCATAGATAAATACAACAAGTTAACATAATGAGTAATAAAGTAGTAATACAAAAAAAAACCAAAAACAGTTATTTGCACATAATTACAAACACGCTAACAGAGCAATAAAAACAATCAGAAGTATTTAGTATGCAGTTGGTTTATAAAATACATTGATCCCTGTCTCCCACACTAGGATAAGTAATTTATGTTAAAGTATTTCTCATTGCTATTATTGTATTACGGTAAGTATCTATTAATGAGCAAAAACAGTTAATATTAAACATAAACATAGCCTATTGGCGCGGCGACTGGCCTAGCGTACCAGAGGTCTGGGTTCCATTCCTCTCCCCGACATGCACCACATTATTTCTCTTTCTGAGTTGAATAAGTGCATTTCGTCACGAATGCGAGCTGTTCCATGGTTCGGAATCCATTTAAAAACTGTAGGTCCCCTTTCCCTACTAGGTGGTAGGGTTTAAGCCCGCCCGGGTTGGTACTATCGCATTGGATGGAAATATGGTAGAAGCGGCAATTAAACATAGTCCGTTTTTTCCATCCAGTTCAATGAAGCCGTACTCATAAAGGAAAGGTCCTGGCATGGCACCTAATTCAGGCATGGAAAGTGGTGTATTGGGCTAATATCATTACGGTAGTTGCATGGTATAAGCCATCCATGTCAGGTTGCATAACAAAAGTGATTTTAACCGATTAAACAGTACCGCTTGGTAAAAATAACACGGCTAATATAATCACGGTTGGATTGGTAATAGCTATCCATGTTCAGTTACATAAAAAATATACGTTTATTTTCCTCCATTAAGTGTACTCTTGGATGTGTCTTTTTTTTAAAGGGTCTCATAGTAAGCGCGCTGTTTGGCACATCTTCCTTTTTGATCTGAGCTATTTACCGTAACTTGATGTTCTCAAATCTACTCCATCGAACATCCCCCGAGAATCGCTGGGAAATTTTATTGAAGTAAACTGAATGAAGGCAGAGCGGCGCAGTGTATTTACGAGGGAGCGATAGAATCAGTCCACCGAGGCTTTTAGCCGGAATCGCCTCGGCTATCGGTTGTTCTATTGTCGCTCCAAATCTCACAAAGTGCCGGTACAAAGCCAGCGCAGGCCGAGTGCAGTCGCACGTGAAGCCAGCGATCGCGTCGGGCCTATTCCACGAACTAATCTCCGCCTGGCTGCGAGGGATGAGAACACTTTATCGATGAAGGTGCACCATTGACTAGTCTATTGCAAAATTGAAGTAACATTCGTATTGTTTCGGCCCCGACGTGGTATGCCCCAACTTCTGGGGGAAAAGGACAATAAATAATAATGTGGCATGTTTGCTGGTTCGGGTCCAGCCTTGCAGGATATTCGTAAAGTAGTTATTTGTACAGGGATGTTTCTTTTATAAATATGTCCTTGCTTCACGGTCGATTATACATATATACATGTCACATTCCTTCGAATAAGCGACGTACATGCTTAGTAAGAAAAAGTAAATTTACTTAAGTCAACCTAGGACCGGCTCTAGCGTATGATAATACAATTTTGGTGACGACGGCAACATGTTTGAATGTTAAGGATGTTCCGACCCATACAATGTTTCTTTTACACAGAACGCAAAAAGTATTGCACTTTGAGGCACGAATTCGTCAAAAATATTAAATATAGCCATAGTAGTTGCAGCGAAAACATATTCACAATTTCAGGTTTTATAACTTTATATGGGTCGGGACAGCCTTAAATCTTTGCTTTCGCTTTTTGCACACATTATTAATGTACGCGGGACTTACGGGATCAATTTTGAAGAAATATAAGATTTAAATACCCGACGTTTCGAAAGGATCCAATCGTGGTCACGGGAGAACGGATGCAGCTCGCCTCCACCATCGAGGAGTTCGTGCATTTTCTCAAACTAACCTTACATTTAAATAATTCATAAGGATGTCCCTATATAGAACACTGATTACATCGACAGGTTTTTTATCATTCGAAGCAATTTTTTCTGTGGACATTAAATTTATTGATTACCGGATTCCAAACCGTAGATCATTTGTATCCACCTTCCCTATTAATTTTTTTACGTTGTTTAATTTTAATAGCTTCCCGTACAATTCGTGCATAGTCATGCCGCTCGGTGGAGAGGATTTTTGGGTCATGGAGCATGAACCAATGGTTTGTTCCGGTATCAATAATGTCCTCAGCGAGGGCCGATTTATTCAACTGACGGTTTAAACAGCTGCAATGTGTTCCTTGACCCGTTCGGCAATGTGCGATTTGTTTGGCCTATGTACAAACTTTCACAGGTGAAATCAATCTTATATACGCCGTGTCTGTAATACATTTGTGTACTCATTAAATTATTTATATATACTATATATATATATATATATATATATACGGCACGGATATAAAGTTGGGAAGTTGGGCGTTGGGAACACGTGTCGGAGTCTATGACCGGTGTCGAGCTGTGCCTCGACGGGTTCGGCCTCCTCCGACCCACGTCCATGCCGTAGCTCCGATTCACCACCTCGATTCATTTAGGGTCTCTTCCACCAAGTTGTGATTTGATCAATTCTCACATTAAATGGCCTTTCTTACCATCTTGCAATCGATACCAGCACAAGATAATCAGCAATTTAATAATAAAAACCCTTTAAGTGTCAATTAAAATAAATCAGCACTTTGTGAAAACCAGGCTTAATGTGCAAAATATTTATTTGACTGAGAAAACAGGCATGGACCAAGATATGGAACTTGGTCACCTCATTAATTTGAGTTTCAGTGACCTCTACATTTAAAGCATTGTAATCGGATCTTGAAAATGATCCAAAAACGTTTTTGGTCGTGACATTCGTCGGAAGCAGGATTTGAACCTGCGACCATTGGTCACCTCACTATCCTCTTGACTGATTTTCCTCTTGGAGAATTTGAGGCGTTGGGAACACGTGTCGGAGTCTATGACCGGTGTCGAGCTGTGCCTCGACGGGTTCGGCCTCCTCCGACCCACGTCCATGCCGTAGCTCCGATTCACCACGCCACTTCCGCCAAGACACTACCCAGCTCTACAAGGTACTTAAATTTTATTTTAATTTACTAACGCGCTAGCTTAAGCGTAAGCAAAAGGCACATTACTTCTACTTACTTTTTATTCTTATACGTGTTTTTCATCCAGTTCGATGTAGCCGTGCTCATAAAGAGAAGTTCCTGGCATGACACCTAATTTCTTCGAGAATGTGGTGTATTGGGCTAATATCATACCGGTAGTTGTATTGTATTAGCCATCCATGTCAGGTTGCATATTTTTTTTTACTTCTGTGTAATTAGTCTCATGCAAACTCTGATTAAACAATTTGCTCCTACAGGTATAATAATGTATTTATCGTCAGTTCGTTCATCAAATCCTGTAACGAAATACAGTGTTACGCCATATTTCAAAATCCTCACATTTTTACTGATTAGACCCCTTAAGTTATACCTAGCTTGGTGCCGGCCAGCCTGTCAGTATCACTCATAGGTGAAATTGCCACTTTAACATTTAGCTTTGCCGAGCTTTTAGAAAGGCTTGGTCAGCAAACGGTGAAATCGAATCACTCTACATCGTTCATTCCGTACCAATGAACAAGCTAAAATTCTTCCAATCGTGTGGTGGCAATACGACTCTTTTGAAATGTGTTTGAGCACATAATCATATGTTTAATATATCTAAAATTGTATGCTTTCACAAAATTTAATTATAAAATAATCACTAACTATGAATCTAAGAACCTCTGATTTTATCGATGAGACTACAATTAAAATTTCCCCTATCCAGAAACGCCAAAAATGTATGTGGAATTCATTAATTTGAGTTCTTTAAATGAAATGTCTTATTTTTCACGCACAATTTATTTTTGGAATAAAACGAAACTCACCTCTTATTTAAAACTAGCTGCGGTACCCGGCTCCGCTCGGGTCAATGTCGTGATGGATTTATTTCGGACTGAATTATTTCCTGAATAAAAAGTAACCCACCCAACAGGCTGGTCCAAGACTATGTATCCATCTACCAAAAGTAGCCATTCTTTCTTTTTTTCTTTAATTTTCCATTTGGCGTTGATCAGCAGATTTCTGAGTGATTTTACTCTGGATCGTGTTTCTTCGTTAATTTGTGCTCTTTCCTCTTCGCTTAAATTTTCTCTGATTCTTTGTACTCCTTTACGAATGTTTGAAAGACGTTTTTCTTTTTGTTCTTCTGATTCAGTTTGACGTGCTACTTTTCTTCTTTTTGAATCCACTTTGGGTTTTGTAAATACTTTTTTACGCTTTGGCATTGTGAATATAAAGTGTAATGAAGTTACACAAAAATTATATCTTGATTATTACGATAATAAAACTGACGAAAAGTCACTAATTTTCGGTTTACATAACGTCGAATATCAAAATTTCTAGTACCAGAACACTCTAGAACATTCAAATAGTTTGTTCTTTTGCACTTGTCAAAATCACTTCAATTCATTTGACCACTGTTCACTCTTAACTCCGATTAACCTTCTCTCGACTGTAAATACGATTTAACTGACGAAAAGTCGCTGAGTTTCGGTTTATATACCATCGGATATCGAAATTTCTAGTACCAGAACACTCTAGAACATTCAGATGTAGATCACTTCGATCTGGATCTTCTAGACCGATTACAGGAATTTTACACATTTTAGAAATTTCTAGATCATTCCAGAAATTTTTAGAACTTTCTAGAACATTCCAGATCGACTACAACAGTTGTACTCAATTTAGAGCTATCTAGATTATTCCAGAAAGTTTTAGAACTTTCTAGATCATTCCAGAAATTTTTAGAACCTTCTAGAACATTCCAGATCGACTATAACAGTTGCACACAATTAAGTGTTTTTTATATCATTTCCGGAAGTTCTCATAAGTTAGAAAAGGGCAGATATATATTTTTCTACATTTTCACCACCACAATCACCCACTTCCACCCACCGCGACCAAACTCCCTTACTCCCACCGGGAGACCAAGAGGTATTTACCACCCCAACGGGAAGTTGATTGGAGTTAGTGGAGATAGAGAAAATCCTGTCTTTACGTACGCACATTAGCATTATATATATATATATATAGATTGGAAACTGTTGATTTATTTCAATTCATCAGCAACTGCAATTTAACCGAATCCAGACCACAAAAAATGTCAGTGACGGATACTAGAAAGCTGCCCCAATTTTGCTTTCATCGGTGTGTATTCCGGTGCGGCCGGCGGCCGGTTCTCTCACAATGTTCAATCATGGAAATGTTTGCGCAGCGCCAATACAATAACGCTGCGGCTACGCGGTCAACCGAACATAGTCAGCTTGCATCGGCTGTGATGATCGGCAAACCTCAGGGTCAAACAAATGTTATGAACACCTTAACATAACGAATAGCAACATAATTGATATTTGTTTAATCGAATGACAAGGATGACATCACAATTTTGATTTTGGTCAAAATTAAGTTATCTTTGTGGAATGTGGGCAATTCTTTCAGTTCAATCCATTTGCATTGGATGGTTTCGAATGCGACCTAACGGTCAGTCTGCTTTTCCCGCGCAATCTGCGAGCGCATGCCACCTCGTAACGCTCCGCCACGTGTGTACCATGAACATTTTTCTATCTCTGCCATATTAAGAAGAAACAAGCACAAGCACGATCAGCTCTTTTCTGGGAAGTGAACTGGTGCCTATGGAGTTCTCCACATCGACGCAGCACTAGCCTTCGTCCCGTCGTGCAAGGGTCTGGTGACGTCCAGCTGGGAGCGCTAGATTCCTGAAGGTGCGGCTGGGGAGAGCTGATGAGTCTGCCCACATCTATACAGTCCACTATTTCGGCTACAATATTCGTTTCAGTCTCTCGAACGCATGAACCGAAACGGGACAGGAAAAAAGTTGCAGATTTTAAATCATTTCATTTACTTTGAAATCAGACTACGATACAACTAAGTTAATTGAACCAAATAAATCCTTGTGGTACTTGTTTTGTGAGACACAGACCCACGCGTTGTTCAATAGTTGATGAAGCTCCCTAGAACTAACCCGATAATCTACGGAGGAGTAGGGAGGTAAAGGCTGAAAGATCAAAATTTGGATCTTTCCGATAAGCTTAATTTTCGACTTTCGGAACCGGAACGATAAATGAGATTTTGCAGAATTTGTAGAGGTTTATTAAAATAATACCATCCGAAGATCTTCCAAATTTATGTATTTCCAATATGATAATTAAATAATTGATTATTTTAAATTTACTATTACTTTCGACTTTAACCAATGTTTTTGTGGTTTAGTGCGTCCAGTTGGCGCAATGGTCTTTAGTCGCTATTTCTACTTCAATTCCCCTAAATAAGAAGTAACAACTAGTAAGCTAGCGATCCAATAAATTGCAGCGTTATTTTAACGTTTTTTTTCGTTTTATACATACGACGGCGTTCAATCATCGCGCCTTTAATTTTAGTGTAGAATTTTCTTTTGGGGAGAAAAGCAAAGAGACGTACCAATTCGTTTAAAATACTAAGAATGTCGTCAAAGTAACGGTATTCTTTCTGGCCATTCGAAGCGTGTACCGAGCTGCCTAACGCTGCGTTTCGCGTTCCGTTCAATTTTATTGGGATTCCGTACCTAAAGGGTCCAAACGGAACCCTATTACTAAGCCTCAGTGGCCCAGTGGCGCGACACTTCGGCGATCGCTCTCCGAAGTTAAGCAACGCTGGGTCCGGTCTGGTCTTGGATGGGTGACCATTCGACCGTTGAGAGAGGCTGGCCGTGGTTCGGATTCCACGTTAAACTGTAGGTCCCCTTCCTTACTTACTAGGTGGTAGGGTTAATCCCGCCCGGGTTGGTACCATCGCATTGGATGAACGATGTTCGAAGCGGCAATGAAAATTGTCCGTGTTTTCCATCCAGTTCAATGTAGCCGTGCAATATAAGGAAGGTCCTGGCATGGCACCCAGTTCCCATGTGGTGTGTTAGGCTAATACCATGACACAATGTGTGGTATTAGCCATCCATGTTCAGTCACATAAAAAAAATAAGCCTCCGCTGTCCGTCCGTCCTTACGTCCGTCCGTCCGTCTGTATCTCATGAACCGTAAAAGGTAGGGAGCTGAAAGTTTTCATAGAATTTGTATTTATTATGCCGCTATAACAACAAAATACAAAAAACAAAACAACAAACAACAAAAAAATAAAAAGCGGGGCCCCATACAAAAAACGTGATTTTTTTTGGTAAATCTTGTACGATGGTACGGAACCCTTCGTATGCGAATTCGACTCGCACTTGTTGGGTTTTAGTCGATCAGTTCTAATAATAGTTACAGCTGGGAAGCCTTAATTGGCGCTTTTATCTCGCTTGCTTTTGGATACTTGTCAAAACGTTCTGCTGTTTCTACTTTTATATGTTGTAAGCTGGTTACCGATATTTATGTTTTTTTTTTATTCTGTGTCCTTAGATAATGTTCACGTTAATCACTTAATTAAATTTTCTCTCTGGTTTCTCTCTCTTTTGTATTGTTTTACCATAAATATTTTCTGTTTTGTATTGCTTGTGATCCTTTTACCCTATTATTTTGCTATAAGTCGACTTTTTGTATTATTTCCACGTGAATTACGATGATGGGAATGTATTTAGTTATTATCTAAGTTTTTTTTTTTCTATTATTTTAATTTTGTACATTCTTGTTCGTTATCCAAATACATAAAATAAATAAAAAAATACTGGATATTATAATGTTCAAGAATGAATTCTATTGTGACTGTATTTGAACATGGACGAAATAATTTAACAGGAGCTTCAATAAGACAAATTCCTGCGTTAGCAAACTTTCGCGTACTATATTTCAAAAATATTAAAAAATATGACACTAGCTATGGTTGTAGAACCATAGCTAAGATCAGTGACTACGACGTTAGTACCTTGCCAACAAGAATCTTGTTTGAGTCTCTCCGTTTCAAACTTTGCCTCAAAGATCCCCTTATTAATTCGAAATCACGCGTGAATGTCGACGGAGGATGCGGAGGATTCATATGACATGACGATACTTTGTGGGTAAGTCTTTTTTATTACCGGAGTAAATTAAACTAACGATTCCAGAATATACAACTTGCTCATCCGTGGTTTATGCTATACCGTTTCCACTGAGCAAATAATGAGTTTGTATTTTACTAACATCCTGAAACGCTTGCAGATATTGTCTTGCTGCCTTCGCAGGTCTTATTCGCAGATTGTTTTAGTACTCTTTATGGCAAACGCCTAATAGATGAAGTCTACCCAGATTTTCTAGATATAGAGATTATGTCCTAGAATCCAAGCAAGCGTCTCTCCATTCTCCGTTTGCTCATAGGTACATAGCTAGCCAATACCTATGTAGCGAACCTTCACAAATATTTAGTAGGCAGACGCGGCTCATAGCCTAGTGGCGCGGGGATTGGCCTAGCGTACCAGAGGTCTGGGTTCAATTCCTTGCCCCGACATGCCCCACTTTCTTTCTCTTTCTGAGTTAGATAAGTGCATTTCGTCACGAATGCGAGCTGCTCCATGGTTACATAATCCTACTAATATTATAAACGCGTAAGTTTGTGAGTAAAGATGACTGTTTGTTATTTTTTCACGAAAAAACTATTGAACAGAGTTGAATGAAACTTTACAATATTATAGATTATACACCAAAATAACATATAATTTATGAAGATGTCGGGCTGTACCTAACATTTTATGTTGTTTTAATTCTCCATACGAAATTTCACCCCCATTTGAATTTTTAATTTTTGCCTATGCCCTTTCCCAAGGTTTTAGTTTAAAATTAGTGTACCAAATTTCATCAAAATTGGTTCCGCTGATTAGACGGAAAAACTTAACAGACAGATAAAGTGACTTTCGCATTTGTAATGGAAAACACGGTCATTTTTTTATTGCAGCTTCCATCATAGTTTCATCCAATGCGGTGGTACCAAACCGGGCGGGCATAACGCTGTTCCTCCGTCCCCTTTCTACCTTCGGTCAACGCGGAACAGGGAGAAAATGCACAAATTCACAGTCGACATTCCAAAAATAAGAACTCACCGATCCTCTAGATCCTTTATCTATAGGGTTGGTAAACAATGGAATGAACTCCCTTCCGAGGTATTTCCCCCAATTTACGACCTGGGGTCCTTCAAACGTGGTGTGAAGAAGCACCTGGCCGGCCGGCATGGTTTTCGCAGCCCCTCAGAATGTTCGATAACCCATGGGCGTCGTCGGGCACCTTTAGGTCCTGGCGTACGGCACATGCCGCGCTTAACATAAAAAAGAAATCGTAACGAAATGCACTTATCCAGCTCAGAAAAAGAAAGAAAGCGGTGCGTGACAGGGGCGGGGATTTGAACCCAGACCTCTCGCACGAAAGGTAAATCCTCTAGCCCCTAGACCACGAGCTGGCTAGTATCCAGGAAATAATTCGGAGCCGGGTACCTCAGCTATTTTTTATAACTTGCCCACATCTCACCCGATTTCTATGTGTTATCAACGTTTAGCATCTCTGGGAGCAGTCCGGTTCGGAATGGGTTACCGTTTTCGATGTTGAGGCTGGTTGTGGTTTGGAGTCCACGTAAAACCTGTGATCCCTTCGGTACATATTTACTAGGTATGTAATATTGCAGTACAAAAGCAGAAAGGTTCTGGCGACACATGCTTTTTTTTTATTGCCACCAAATGTTTCCGAAGCTCTAAATGGAAATGATTTGATGTTTCTCATTCATTCTTACGATCTTGATAAAATTTGGTAGATGGATACATTGTCCTGGACCAGCCTTTTGAACCAGCCCTTTGGGCAACTTTATATCCATGAAATAATTCAGCCCGACATTAACCCGAGTGGAGCCGGGTAATGCAACTAGTAATACCATAAGTTAATCTGCAATGACGAACTATTCCCTAAAATTAAACACTTAAATTTTTACGTTCAAGTTTTTATAGGTACAGTGAATAATGCGTAACTCGCTGGCTATAGTAGTGATCCCGATTGGGTGGATTATAGGGAGCGGCTTCATGCAAGCTCCTTGCGCTGTGTGTACCGAGTCTGAGCTTTGGTTTCGTCCTTTGATCCTGTTCGATTTCGTGTCGCCCAAAATAGGATTATTTCTATCTTTGCTTTACTCTTTGGCTCGTCGAAACGAGACTGAAGCCGAAATTAGGGATACGGGAATAATTTTAATTTCAAAATTTAATGCATGCACAAATATGTGCCTTTTGTGTAGCTTTTGCCAGTTTTACACTAATTTTAACCGTGGAAAATTTTTGTGTCTTTAATATGACCCGAAGGTAGATAAATATTATTTTTATCAATATAACCCAAACGAATGTTTAACAATAAAATATGCTAGGAATATTTGTATGTAACTTTTATTATAAAAATGATATTGAAATATGAATATTTTTGCGGAATTCATTATAAATAGAATATGTTGTTTAATATTTTTTTTCTAGTTTTTATGAGATGTTTGTTCTCGTTTTAAATTTGCAGATAAAATTACTTGAAAATAATTGTCTGGACCTAACAATTTAGATAAATGAAGTTAATTTCAAAGCTAATAAAATGTCAATCCAACTGAAATGTTTCCTAACGAAGCTCGCCGTGAGCAGAAAAAAAATTCTCTGATTCACATTCACGCTCGCCGTATATCTGGAGCGTAACGAAGCGGACACGCGCGTGACAGAGAAGGAATCCCTGGAAATCGCTCTCGTAATGAACACTTCATTGTTGCGAAGAAAAATTCAGCTCGTCCCGGCACTGAACCTCGCTTCCGGAGCAGGGAGTCGTCAGAGACTCGGAATGTTAGCGTTCGAAGTCGTGGCAGTGTGACAGCTCCAAGACTTACCATGTGCGTGTTGCTTCGTCAACGTAAATTGCTTATAAATTCAATGTTATATAGATTTACGAAAATATATGTATAGTTTTTATTTTAAAAAAACCGGCCAAGTGCGAGTCGGACTCGCACACGAAGGGTTCCGTACCATCGTAAAGAAAAAACAAAAAAAAAAAGTTTTTTGTATGGGAGCCCCCTTTCATTTTAATTATTTTTTAATCTTACCTATTTGTTGTTGTAGCGGCAAAATAAATACACACTCTGTGAAAATTTCAGCTGTCTACCTGTTACGGTTACTGAGATACAGCCCTGTGACAGACGGACGGACGGACGGACGGACGGCGGAGGCTTAGTAATAGGGTTCCGTTTTCACCCTTTGGGTACGGAACCCTAAAAAGGATTTCAAACAGACAAAAATACATAGAGGTTTTGAAAGAAACTAACTTGATGTACCTATTTATTTATTTATTATGTACTGACTCCAGCGTTCAGCAAACAAACGATTATGGAGATCCCTGGAAGCATTGTGTTTGCGCTAGGGTTCATTGTTGTATGCGTGTGTCAATTGTATTGTATTGTATTTCATTCAGTCAAATTGGTAGACAAGCTACACTCAGACAGGTAATTTTTTCATATTTTAAGGCATACAAGCAAACATACATTCAGCTTTCAATTTCTAGCGTATACCATCGTCAAATTTACTAAATAATTAAAACTAAGCTGAATATGTCAAGTTAATAATTAATCAAGGGCTTTATTGTCTTCATTGGCTTTATTAATTGAGCGCGACGAAGCGAAATTAAGGTTTTTGATCCGTAAAGTCTACTTTTTAAAGTCAATTAATATATGTTTTACGCTTGTGATCTTGAACCATAAAAAAGAAAATTGTCTAAACAATTTATAGTTTCCAAACGCCGGCTTAAAAACCTAGTAAAAACCAAGTAAATAGGTGTCCACAAACATATTTTTTTTAAAGAATATAAACAACTTATTAAAATTATTTTACGGTCATACACTAAATAATAGTATAACCTTTGATATTTCGAATTTTCTACGGGTGTTTATTCTTAACCGACGCTGAGATAAAATAAAAATACACCCAAAATATTGGAGGCTAGCGTCATATTGTGCCTTAACATGTTTCATCCTAAAATTCTCCTAAGTATTGGAACGCTTCTCATTTTACAACTCTGAGTCAAACATACATTATTAATTATGCTTGTATGAGACTGGACACAAATGGCATATACCACACCCACCGCACCGCATTCCTGAAATAATTAAGTGTCATGCCAGGACCTTACGGTACCTGCAAGGCTGGCAGTATATTCGTAAAATTGTTCTTTTTACTGGGCTTTTTCTTTAATTAATGTGTCCTTGCTTCACGGTCGATTATACATACGTACAGTTCACATTCATTAAATGTCTTATTCTCACTCTTTCTATGTCTCACACTTTTTGTAAATATTGAAGACAAGCGTTTCTCGCAAGCGGCTCTTCTCTGCCGGCCAGCGAGCGGCGCCGGCTAGGCGCCGGCGGAGGATGCGGGCAGCGAAACAGTGACGCGCAGACGGGGCTTTACTGCCTCCGACCTCGCATCCTGAATCCTTAAAGCGATCCTTCGGGCCGCTGTTATTCTTACTGATGTGGGTGTTACGAGCCGCGTGAGATGCAAATTCGCTTCCGCCGGCGCGGTGCCGCGCACATTTTTGGACTTTTGAAAACGTGTTTGAAAATATCGTTTTCGAATATGTACGTTGAGTTCATCCTTTGGAAAACAATATATATATATATATAATACACTAGACCTAACTTTATGAATACTTAAAAGGGTGTTTCTGTATCGGAAACTGAACCACTTTTTAAAGGAGAATGAATATTAAATTCTGAAGTTCTTTGCGGTCCCCATAAAAATTAGTCACGTGACTTCAACAGATTCCCATACATTTCAGAAAAAACCACCGGAATTTGATATTTATTTTTCATATAAATGGTAAATTTTCCGATATAGATACACCAAGTCTCCTGTATTTATATAAATCGATGCATGTTTGTGACTACGTGTGTATGTTGGCTATAGACTCCAAAACAGCTAGACCAATTTTAATTAATCCTGTGCAGTTTAGAAGCTTAGAAGCTCCGCTCGGATGAATGTCCAATATGAAATAACGACGTCGTGACCGATTTCGATTAAATTTGCAGGCAATATTCGTTTACCTTTGAAGTTTGGTAGCGATCGGATCGACAAACTGTTTTTTGTTTTTTTGTCGCGGAATGAATTTCTCTCAGTCCCGTCAAAGAATACTCAAATTCGAACTGTCATTCCATACTTCGTGAGCGTGCACTACTATGGGATGACAGAACGGATTGCGCTATTCTGTGGCGTATGTCAATTTAAAACTTACGTAAAAAAATCCATGCCAATCTAATGCGGGTCGCTAGTATATGACGGCGGCCAACGAGGAACTGTCAATTTGACGTGTTCCGCCGTTTACGAAGATTGAAGTTGTGGGTAGTCTGACGATCTTGAGAGTCCATTGAAATCGCCAAGCACGATAACTTTAATCGAGAATACTCATTTAAGTTATGTCCGATGTAGAATCCGGTACTTGCTTCTCTTAAAACCCGGAAATTAAAGGCGTGCAGTGAAATTCAAAATACGGTTAGCGTCTTTTTGCCTTTTCCTGGAGCCCCGGAAATCAGCCGCTCAAATTCTTCAGACTGCCCACAACTACTATGTTCATCAACGGTAGAACATGTCAAATTGACAGTTCCCCGTTGCGCCGCTGGGAATGGGAGATGAACCAAATGTTTGGCTCGGAACGTCGTGCTCTGCACACATAATGCCGTGAGTAGAAATCCGTTAATCTTTTAAAATTAACAGTAACCATGGAGATATAAAAACTTACACAAAAGTATTTATCTACAGCGCGTCAGCTACAAAAATAATTACCTACCTTTAAATTGTTTTTAATTTATTGAAAAGTAAAAAAAAAACATTCAAGTTGTACAATTTTCCATCCAATCTTTTATCAAACATCCCACATGTTGTTTGCATCGTTGCGAGAAACGATTTTTAGGCGTTTTATCGAATCTGCCTATCCATATCAGGGAACAACTTGGTGGTATGATGAATGCAGAAGCTAGCAGAGCTAGCAGGCTCATTATTCAATGGCACGGTTTTTAATATAAACGTTAAATATTTGGTGTTTTTTTTATTACTATTTAAATATTTTTGTTTCCTTTTAGTAACGCAACTTTTGATATTATTTTCAAACATCTTCTCCGATCTTAATAACGGTTACCCTACTGAAGGGATCAAAAAAACATTGCTAAAAACACATAATTCGAAAGCAAATACCCAGTGTAAACGGTAATATTCGATCACGAATGAAATACGAACCACGTAAGTCTTTAGAACTGAATTAAATTTCTAGGTACAGCAATTATTAATAAAAGCTTTCAATAGTTCTACAAGGTCGATAATTGGCTTTCGCCGATTCACAGGTAAGTACGGGTGTTCAATAAATTCTATTCATCTTTAGAAATGTTGACTTGCTCGCAATTTGTATCGGGCGGACGTTCCCTATTTTATAAACTGGCCGCTGATGTTTCGCTGCCGAGATATCTTCAATGGATTTCAGCTTTGATATTTCAATTTTGCGCGATTTTAGTTTTTTAACCATATTTTTCCCAGTGCACAAGATTTGTTAAATATTCTTAACTCAGGATGAAAATTTCGTTCGGGACTCATAGTTCTCTCTAGTGTACATTAATTTACATTAAATTATTGTCGACGCTATATTACGACGTTTTCATTTATAGAAGATTTCTAGAGATTAGAAGAAGCGGCACACGGTCCGACGGGCGTTCCGAAGTCTACGTGTGAGACCCGCATCGTGTAAGATACATCACACGGCTCGATTTGGATAAACGTATTGAAACCGTTTCTACCAGGAAACTGTGCACGTAAGCATTCGTAAGATACGTTACGGTCTTACGTTTTGTGGAACGAAATTCCTACAAACAGAAGAATTTTTTTGTGTGTTTTGTAATTTATGCAAAAATATATTCTACGATTTTCAATCCGGCCACTAATACCACATATACCAATAAATAAATGACGCATGGGCTCATATTAGTCCAACTTAGCCCCGGTTGCACGACGAGACGGCCGAGTTAATCAATATTCAAACACGTCACGTTTCTATGCGGATAGATTTCCTAACATACTGTCCACAGAAAGTGACGTGTTTGATCATACTTTGACGTTGATTTTGATTTTTTCTCCTTTCGTGCACTCGGCCCTTGTATTAAAGATAAACACAACAATTTTCACATTTCTAATCTTTGCCGATTAAGACCACAGATAACATAAAATTAGGTCGATATGAGATTGACCAGTTTTGTGTATTCTTTGTGCGAGTGAGCGCGAGGCGCGCATACGACAAACAGTTTGTGTCTGACGCACGCACACGAGTTTTCGTAGCGAAGCGCGAAGCGAGGCGTAAGGCGCGCATGTAAATCGAGCATTAAAAACCGGCCAAGTATGAGTCGGACTCGCACACGAAGGGTTCCGTACCATCAGAAAAGATTGAAACCATAAAGGGAAGGTTCGGGCATAGAACCTAATTCCTTCGGGATTGTGGTGTATAAGGATAATATCATAACGGTAGTTGTGTGCCATCCATGTCAGGTTGCATAAAGAAAACAAAAAAAAAGTTTTTTGTATGGGGGCCCCCTTTTATTTTTATATTTTTTTGATGTTACCTAATTGTTGTTATAGCGGCAAAATAAATACACACTCTGTGAAAATTTCAGGTGCCTACCGATTACGGTTCATGAGATGCTGCCCTGGGACGGACGGACGGATGGACGGAAGGGCGGACGGACGGGCGGACGGATGGACAGCGGAGGCTTAGTAATAGGGTTCCGTTGGCACCCTTCGGGTACGAAACCCAAATAAAAAGTGCGCACCGTGGCTGTCAGTGCGAACTAACCCCGGCGTCACCCGGTTCGGTCTATCCGTCGTCGCTGAGCCGAGCTGCGGGGTTGATGATAGTCGTCGTGGCTTAATTCGTAGAGTCCCCTTCATTAAAAGTTTCGCAGCCGTCGCTGGAACAATCGGGGCTCAGCGTCGGTTCTTCAGGCGCCGCAGCACCCGCTGCCGCCTGCGCTGCATTGAGCCCGCGCAACTGAAACGTGCAGCTCAACGGTATTTATTGGGTCTAGGACTGTATGACTGTAGGTAATATGCTAAGTTACTTAAAAAAAAGCACTATTTCTACACACAAAACGAGTTATTACATTTTGGTAGATCAACGTATTTTATATTTTTTATATTTTTTCGAGTTTTTAAGCAAGGCTATTTTGTATGTAGCTGAACATGAATGGCTCATGCAATTCCATATTGTGACCCCAATACACCATATGGGAACCAAGTGTAGTGCCAGGATGTTCCTTACGTCCCATAGTGCCTTTAAATAAATAAAATTACAAATCATTTAAAAGATAGATCCCTCTAAGGTTTCCTCAGCGATAAATACTATTTCATTAAAACCTAAACTAACAATTAAACGATTACATATAAAAATTTAAGTGTGTTTCATTTTATAGAGAGTTCCTTTGGAAAATGTAATTTAAATTAAGTAATTACTTTTAGATTGAAAGCAGATTTTTCCCTGTTTTTCTCATTTTTATTCACACTGCTCATCTCTCAGTAAACAAAAAGAAATTTTACTGAACGTTTCACATGATAAAGTTTGAATCTAGTTTGTCATATAACTAGAAAATAATACCATTGGTAAAATACTAAATTTAATGCTCACGGAAAATGCAACCTCAATAAATACCGATGAAGACGTCAACTGTGCAGACCCTTAGAAAATAGCCCTCCCGGGGCGCTGGCGGCCTGCAGTCTCATCGGCATACTGGGCCTGCGCGCACAGTAGCCGCGGTGTGACCTCTCAATTTCCTATTGTCCGAGCGCACAACTCGGCGGGTGGCGACCCGGGTCTGAGCACACATGGCCGCGCTGCGATGGTGGCGGCGCGCCGGCCGCGGCTAAACGGGCCATTCCCGTATTTATTTAAGCAAAAGGACTTTTTTTTTTTTATAGGTTCGCCCACATAGAATCGTTTCTTATATTTACAGATATGAAAAGAAAGAAAAACCACACCGAAACTATCTACAATTAAGGACAAACACAACATGTAAAATGAATTGCTAACTTACGAAAAAAATAAAACAATTATAACTAAAAAAAAACCAAAAAACAAAAACAATCATATAACCACAACGTAAAAGTAAAAATAAGAATAAAAATAAAAAAAGGATGTTTAGCTCATGCCCGATTTTTATATTATTATTTTTTGTTTTTTTTTTTCCACCTTTACAATCACGTCATAATCGCACTTCCATCCATCCCTTCATATCGACGATGCTGTTTAAAATCTAATAACTTTTGAAAATAAGAGAAATCGTACTGGACTGGAGTTTGTCGTAGAATCACCTAACTGAGTTTTACCACCTTACAACCTTGTACAACGTTAAACGTTTGACTAAAAACACTGAAACCTGAATTGTGTTAAAATGACCATTTAATATGTTTCTTCTATCATAACTTACTTGGTCTAAAATCTCTTATTTTCAAAACTTGTGAGATTTTGTGCAGCATCGTCGATAGAAAGTATGTTAAATGTAAGTGGGTTAGTATGAAGTGGATATAAAGGAAGCTAATAAAATATTGAGTACATCATCGTTTTACAAGAATTTGGATCTTATTCTGTCCCTTGGCTAAGCAGCTTCTTGTCTAAATATTTTAAAATTAAATACTATTTAATAAAATTACATTCTTGACTAAAATCCTAAGATCTATCTAGCTTGTACACTAATATATTCAGACGTTTAGTGTGAAAATAGTAACTTTATTTCCAAGAAAAATTTAGAAATTTCAGAGTGGTCGAAAAACACACCCTCTCACCACACAACCAGTAAAACCTGAGAATTAAATTATTGAAAATAACTTGAACTTATACCTGCTCCAATTACATATATCTGAGAATTCTTCCACAATCTTTCCGCCAATGATCAATGCCTTCTACGAACACATATAAGAATATTTAGATTTTTTATAATACACAGGATATAATACATATATTTTTTAAATATAATAAGGTTTTAGTTCAGCTGCGTTACAGATAGTTACTTCCAAGATTTAACATTTAATTCTATGCTGTTACCTTAATGAAACTCCAGACTTCAGATGCAATCCTAGGTTGTTTATATATACATAATTTAATATTCGTGTCAAAAAGCGACGAGATTGCTTATCACCAAAAAGTAAAATTTACTTTTAGCTCAAGTGTCATTAAACCGCGTAATTACTATTCGGCGAGTATACATTAGCATTCGGGGGTGAGGGATAGTTACCACTGCGTCGAGTTTTTGACGTAATTATTCTGTATTTAGTTGGAACTATTATGAACGGATTAATAAGTTTTGTGAAGATCTAGCTCGAATTTACGCAAAGTGGACTGCACTACGCCGTGCGGCTAACGAGCAACTTTCGTCATTTCAGAATGTAGCAAATCCATGCAGCGTGCGCTTGGAAGTTTTGAGTTTATCTCATTCCATGCAGTCCGTGACATGATGGCATGGAACAATGTTTAAGTGATTCTCGCACTTGCACCAAGCGCATCGTGGCTTAATGGCGGAGTACATTGCCTTAAATGCTAGAGGTCTGAGTTCAAATTCCCACCGCGTTTATGTTCCTCTTCAATTCTCTTTCTGAATTCAATAAGTGCATTTCGTC
Source organism: Incurvaria masculella (assembly GCA_946894095.1). NCBI lineage: Eukaryota > Metazoa > Arthropoda > Insecta > Lepidoptera > Incurvariidae > Incurvaria > Incurvaria masculella. The sequence goes on along the minus strand of OX335653.1, from coordinate 18,209,883 downwards.
ACGGATGCGATTTGATCCAACTTTCGTAATTCATATAAAACTGTAGGTGGGTTCCCCTGCTAGGTGGTAGATATATCGGATGTGCAATGAAAAATTGTCCGTTGCATCTAGTTCAATGCAGACGTGGTCATATAGGGAATGTCATCATAGCACCTTATTCCTTCGGGTATGACAGACCAACCATGTGAACTCACATATTCAAATCCACAACTATAAGGAAAAGCAAAAAAAAAAAACTCAAATGAGTCTAGAGTCCGATTTTGATAAAAAGTAACTCTGCATTATTCGATTTAAAAAAAATGTGTCTGGAAATCAAACTGGTTGAATATTATTGTTCCAGTCAGTTTGAAAAGATTATGTAAAATTAAGTCAAATGGCAAATTCAGGAAATTGCTCATTTAATAAGATATTATTCAGTTGAGTTAAAAATCAGCCCTCTTCTTTTACACATAACACTAACCAATATTTATTTTATAGAGTTAAACTAGGATCATAACCCTTCGTTCGTACCCGGTCCTGTTCATTAGTACTCGTACATTAAGTGTTACATCAGCGCGCGTCACCTAAATTGGCGTTTACGCCAAACCTATCGACTAACTTTTGAAAATATATGGAAACATTTAAGAGCGCGCGACCACATTTGCGAGTCTCAGTTTGATTTGACTGTTTATGTATCGTCGATTGCGTTGCCGTTTACACCGACTCCGCGTTTTTATACAAATCGGAAGTCCGAGTTTGACTTTAACAGCTTGAAGAAGTAAAACCACAAAATAACTTGTAAAAATGTGTCATATAACTAGAAAATAATACCATTGGTTAAATACTAAATTTAATGCTCACGGTAAATGCAACCTCAATAAATACCGATGAAGACGTCAACTGTCTGTCTGTTTGGAGTTTGACGTTTTTACGTAACTTCGAAGTTCCGTAAACGCCAATTTAGGTGAAAACTCGGACTGACCACTCTGATCTGTTTTCCCAAACGCGCCAAAAGAAGTATAACTTCCAAAACATTTAATTAAAATTATATTTCTGATCTACCAGCAAAGTGAATTCCTCTTGGAGATAACACATCACCAAACCGGTCTGCCGACCGGTGCCGCGACGCCCACCGCAGCCCGCGACGCCGCGCCGCGACGGTGCGGCCACATCGGCAAATACGCCGCGGTGGAGCCGGCAGCTTCTGCTATAATAAATAAGGCCATAAGCCCGTTTGCTCATTCCCTAATATGTTATAATCCTGACTTGTGAACATTTCGCACGCAGCAACGTGAAAATTGCCAGCCAGTAAGCCGGTTCCGCGCGGTTTAGGCCGGTGCAAACAGAGAGAACGCTGACCAGAGGCAGTGTTATTCTTTAGCTTAGGCGAGCGTGTAATGAGCCCTCGCTTGTGGATTTTTTCGGGTCTGTAAATAAAAATAGAAATAAAATAATAATGTGTTGGCTTCTACTGTTGTTCGCAAAACCACCAACAGATATTGCAAACAATTTAAACCACTTTAAAAGGAGGTTTTTGATCAAGACCGTATGTATGCATGTAAATTTGTTTTAGCCTTGCAGACGCATACTTTTCTATCGCCATGACTGATTTGGATTATAAGTTCGATTGAGGGAGAGGAAGATCGAAGTGGTGGGGTAACCGGGAGCAGAGAGTGGGGAGACACTGTTGAGGAGGGGGAGAGAGGGTAGGTACATGCACGGCTTACTATATGCTCGCCATAACTCTCAGATGGAGTGAAGGCAGGGGATAGGTAGAAGCAATCTTGCTACTGATTTCATGTAACGCCGCTTGCGCTAGTTTTTATTTATGCGACCTGACATGGATGTTATGATATTAGCCCAATACACCACATTCCCGAAGGAATTAGGTGCCATGCCAGGACCTTCCCTTTATGAGCAAGGCTACATTGAACTGGATGGAAAACACGGACAATTTTTCATTGCCGCTTCGACCATCTTTTCATCCAATGCGATGGTACCAACCCGGGCTGGCTTAAACCCTACCACCTAGTAGGGGAAGGGGACCTACAGTTTTACATGGATTCCGAACCATGGAGCAGCTCGCATTCGTGACGAAAATGCACTTATCGAACTCTGAAAGAGAAAGACAGTGGTGCAAGTTGGTATTGAACCCGGGCCTCTGGTACGCTAGGCCGGTCCCCGCGCCACTAGGCTACGAGCCGCTCGAGTTGTTTCTTATCATTTGAGATCCCACCCGCACCCTTACTATTATCTTTACTCATCTCTTGGTCAATTGAAAACTATATTTTTAGTTGTCTTAATCTAAACACGATGAACAATTAGTCTCTGCGCACATTTATTTTTATGTAAATAGTTTTCAGTGGACCCAGATAAACATATTCAGGAACAGATACTGTTCCAGACCCTGAAAGAATTGGGATAATGACGACAAAGTACAATAAAAAATAGGGTATTTATCATATATAAATACTGCCGAGATTAATATGAGATGAAACATTGATGATGAAAAGGAATGCAATGTCCGAGACAATAATAATAGAATATCGAGGAGGCAAAACTTAATATTAAGGTGGCCCAACCCGGCGGGCCTAACTCATTCGCGGGCACGGTACAAAACCGTGCTGTTGCGCTCTGGGACCTTCTCTGTTTCAAAGAATAAGACAGGCTCCGTGATGAGGAAAATGCAACATATCCACAAAAGAGACAACGTGCATAGTGTATGATTTGGTAAGATTTACGAAAATTTTAATTTCAAAACGACTTATAGCTAAAAGTAAACCACGACCGCTGTAGTCAAAAATCTAACAAAAGCCAAATAGATTATAAATCTTCTTTAAAAAAGCTATGTCTGATGACTAATCTTTTTAAGATGTTCTTACTTTATCATTGCGTAATCAACCTCCAAAGTTATTGTATAAAACGCGCGAAAAATTCGAACTTTCGGACCTTATAACTTAGAAACCAAACACAATTAAACAATACCAATGGTCATCAGATATCTAGTTTGATCAAATAAAGCTCTTTTGAGCAAAATATTGGATCTCTGACAAGAAATATGGGCGTGATCTTCTTTCCCCTTTTGTATGGGGAGATGAGCGGGATGGGCCACCTTAAGTAAAAATCGTAGGAAACAAATATCTTAATGTTATATTTTAGACATTTTAGCATTAATTTAAATGAAACTTATCATTTCAGAATCTTCAAATTATCATATAAGTGTCTAACTGGTTTCTATTTGGTTATTAATAGCAATAGTAATTTTAACAATGGTTTTTAACCGTACCACTATTGTAAGATCATACATATGTATTTAAGTGACGTGAAATCAACACTCAATTACAGCTAAGATTGAATACCAAACTATAGAATGATGTGACCTATTTAATAAAATCTTATAGACTTTCCAGGTTCGAAGCAAGAAAAGAAAAGATTATATCCTGCAAAGTTCTGCGACCGCAAATTTTATTTTTATATTTTGCTGATTTTTTACCTGAAATCCACGTTTATATCTCGGCTTGCGGCTTTGAATCTGATGTTATGAAATATCTCCGACTCAACTGTGGTAACTTTTTATCCCTTTTTTGGGAAAATGGGAGCATACAGGAGTATGACGGTTACAAAAGAGCAAAGTAAGAAATCTTTGCGGGATCTAGATCTTTATTTCTATCTTTTTTTTTATCTTTATTATTTCTGGTTATGAAAGTGAAAGTTGTTCGCTTCAAATATTGTTGATATTTTGTACATTTACATAAACTAGTTTCTGCGTGTAAAACACAATAACAAAAATATGTGAAAAGATGTACTCGCGGTGAACTTGATGATTTATTAACACTAACCAGTCTGGAATGTGGTGTACTTATACCTATGTACTTCGAAGGTGGTTCAATAAAATTATCATCGGAATTCACTGCAAATAATTTAAGAAAAAAATCATTCGGAGAGGCAGTAGAGAATCGGTAACATGTACATTACGACGGCAAATCAACGTCTTTAACCTGTTTCCGTCTGCATAATAATGGAGATACTAAAGTATGGACCATAGCATAGATCTTGAAAAACGATGCTTGCTGCCCGATAAACATATTTACGCGTGCAAATCCTGGCAGCTGAGACCGAAAAGTATGTTTGCCAGTTTTTATATGCATGGAAATAGAGCATGTGACATTTATATTTTTGACATAGATAGACCAAGCATAACGATTCTTGACATGTTCAGGTTGATCATGTGTAGGTTACCTACCTATGAATGCAATAAAACAGAACAATACAATACAATAGAATATTTGGTTTCGAGATACCTCACGGCTGACTAATGTCGGCCTCATTTTATACGATGATGTTTTCGGGCACACTGCTGATGCTAGAGAGGCTAACACAAAAGAAGTTTTTTTTTAGTATTAGGTTTAGTAGTAGGTTTCCTCACGTTGTTTTTTTTTTCACCGCGAGTAATCGTGTCATCAAACACAAAAAAAACGGTAAAGGCGGAAGAACCTGTTGCCACCAGTGGGAATCATATCAACAATTCCCAGGTCGGGATGACCAAACATACATTAATTTTATCCAGGTTGAAGTTTTATTTGACTGAATATTTCCTTTTAAGGTGCTCAACTCCCCATACAAACGGGGAAAGAAGATCACGCCCATATTTCTTGTCAGAGATTCAAAATTTTGCACAAAATATCTTTATTTGATCGAACTAGATGTCTGATGACCGTTGGAATTGTATAATTGTGTTTGGTTTCTAAGTTATAAGGTCTGAAAGTTCAAATTTTTCGCGTGTTTTATACAATAAATTTGGAGGTGGATTACTCTACGATAAAATCTATACATCTTGAAAAAATTAGTCATCAGACATAGCTTGTTTCATGAAAATTTATAATCAATTTAGTTTTTGTTATACTTGACTACAGCGGTTGTGGTTTACTTTCGGCTCGAAGTCGTTTTGTAATTAAAAATTTCGTAAATCTTAGCAAATCAAACACTATGCGCATTGTCTGCTTTGTGGACATGTTGCAGCCTCTTCATCACAGAGCCTGTGTTTTTCATTGAAACATAGAAGGTCCCAGAGCGCAATAGCACGGTTTTGTACCGTGCCCGCGAATGAGTTAGTCCCGCCGGAAAGGGACACCTTAATATCACACTTCTACAGACTCGATTTGATTTTAAATATACAAATAATGCTCGTGAATTCTGTGCCAATTTTGCTCCATTTCTGCGTGTTCCCCTCGCTGCAGCGCTGCAGATAAGCGGGCAGCCCCCGCGAGCGCACGCGAACCCGTCAACACCCTACACGTAATTATCCACCTGCTCAGCAACAACGCAGCGTTGTAAGCTAGTGCAGACTACGGCTGCGGCAAAGGCTTGGGGTGGGATACGCACGACAGATCAACGCACTTGAGATCGAGGAACTTTCAACTCCTATGACACATCTTTTTAAAACCAAATAGCTATTGAATTGTTCATTCAAGCCGGTACCCAATGCCAATTAAAGCAATGGTGGCTATAACTGGCATAGAAAAAAATAATCTTTGTTAGATACTTAATGTTATTTTATATATTAGATAATAATAATGTATTCTTTGTCAATTTTACTCCATTTTTGCATGTTCTTCTCGCTGCATTGCAACTCTAAATCAAGTGATTTTGATCGCCAGAGCTACACCATCCTAAGTTTTAGGAAGACTCACCACATTAATTAAGATGGTGTTATAGTTTTATTGTCTGTGTTTATTCTCCAAATAAATGAAACTTTACGGGCGGTACTCCTAACCGCTCACTACTTTGATAGATGAAGGCGCCGGCTTACGCCGATGAGTCGGGAGGAAACCCCAACCTATTGGCGTCAGATAATCTTGGATTTCTCTCAACTAACGCCGATCCTTGGTGCTGGTGGCTGGCTTCTCAGCGCGCCCTCGTCGACACTCCGCGTTTTGCACAAAACACGCTCACTCCTACGCGACCGGTAATACCGAAGTGAGACACTAAACAAATGGCACTTATGTTGACGATTCTCCAATACGAACTCACTAAACACGACACCGTCTTGTCGAAGAGGATTATAATATATCTCTTAAAATTTGCTGTGTCACAATCACAGATAAATTCCTACCGGAAATACCTCTTGATCTGTCAGAGCACTGACAGACCAAGGCAAATGACAACTCTAATATTTTTGTCAGGGGTAGGCAAAGAACCTTTTCATATAGCCGTGTAATTTAAAGTAAACAAAATTTGTCTAGCCATGTATGCAGTCGATCGTACGCACGTGAGCACCTTAGCAGCCTCCAAGTGCCATAAATTTGGAGCTTTATCTTCGCAGCCGCTCTCCGTGCGGGTCATTGAGATTAGCGCCACAAAACACGACACAACATGTGTGCTCAACTTCTTCGGACGTTTTATTTTTCGCCGGTAAAACTATTTCCCGGCCAATCAGCAGGCTTTCGGGGAAATAAACTGGTAGTTTTACGGTCGAAGCTTTTAGCGAAGAACTGGAGGGTTGGGGTCGGTTCTTTAGCGTCTGTTTGTTGATCGATGGTTTTTAAGATTGTACTATATAAAAGACTAGCTGCGGTACCCGGCTCCGCTCGAGTCCATGTCCTTTTGGACTGATGTCGAGCTGAATTATTTCCTAGATGAAAAGTAGGTAGCCCAAAAGGCGGTCAATAAATATATTATTTATCTGCTACTTTTTAATCAGAACGGGTGGAGCCGATATGCATTAATTAAATAAGAAATATTCTAACGTTCCCATTTATAATACATAGCTGAGGTACCCGGCTCCGCTCGGGTCAATGTCGTTTTAGACTGATATCGGGCTGAAACCCAAAGGGCTGGCCCAAAAGGCTAGTTGAACTACTTTACTAACAGAAGATTAAACAATGTATCTAACAAAAAAAAACTGGATCAAAATCCCTTGAGCCGATGTGGCATGATTGAATAAGAAAACATCCAAATGCTGCCATTTATAAATTCAGTGGAAGAAATGTACTTGAATATATTGCAAAATATTGGGGCCAATTACTGAATTGTTTTTTAAAAGCATTTGCCGCCGCGCTGGGGCGATCCTGCACTGGCACTACTACACATTGCCATGGACGGAAAACATGGACATTTTTTATTGCCGGTTCGACCATCCATCATTCAGTGCGATGGTACGTAACAACAAGAGCGGGATTCACCCTACAACCTAGGTAGTAAGAAAGGGGAGCTATTTTTTAAGTGGAATCCGTACCACAACCAGCATTAACATCGAAAACGGCCACCCATCCAAACCCCGACCGCGCCCATAGGTCCTGTACGTAGATGCAATCCACATATTAATCGAGTGAGTAGTTCGTAAGTTATGAGCCTTTAATCGCAACAGTCACCCCTCTCGTGATCTAGAGTGATGTACTCTGCCAAATTTCACATGCAGGAGCAGTCCACTTATTGTTTTGTTATAAATATGTAACCCTCTCTTCTCACTCCTCTGGTAAGTTAGCGTGATGCTTATACGGCTAGACTCAGATACAAACTTCATCTAAATTGGGTAATTGGTTCTCATGTTATAAGCATTTCATACTACTGGTCCCCTCTCTGGTAATTTAGCGTGATGCTTAGTAGCCCTAAAATTGCGGAAATAAATCGAGCTGTACGGAGGTACAATTATCAGCTAAGTATCTGCTTGGCTCCCTGGACTCGATACAGCGTCGGGCCGTGCGTCTTGTCGACGATCCCAAGGTATCCCTAAATTTAGAGACCCTTCAACTCCGAAGGGATGTAGGGTCTCTCGATGTATTCTATCGTCTTTATCATGGAGAGTGCCCTTCGGAGCTGCACAACGCTGTCCCTCCGTCCCATTTCTACCACCGCACAACGCGGAACAGGCAGGGTATGCACCCATTCACTGTCGACATTCCCAAAATAAGAACCCACCGATCCTCTATATATTTTTTCTATAGGGTCGGTAATCTATGGAATCGACTCCATACCGATATATTTCCCCCAAACTCCCCCGGGGTCGTTCAAACATGGGGTGAAGGAGCACCTGGCCGGCCGGCATGGTTTTCGTATCCCCCGTTGAAAGTTCAAAATACCGCGCTTGGCTTAGTACTAACCTAACAAACAAAAAATAAGAAACCGTTCAACTGAAACCGTAATATCTTAACAATACGCCTTTAAACAATCAACCTTAAAAGCCTAAACTAATGTGTGTAGCTAGGACACGGCTAATTGCTAAGTTAGCATACCGCGCGGGTTGGTAGAAACAATACAAACAATTTACGTAAAAAACCTCATACTAATCCGTGTACCACACGACCACGGAGCGATGATCTCTGCAACCGCGTCTATCGTTAGCAATCGCGGGAAGCCGACCGGCGAGGGGCGCGGGCAGCATTGCCGATCGCTTGAAGCAATCGGGGACTTTGGATTTCATCTTCTCCCGAAAGTTGTTCGGACGGCCGTCGACTGCACGAACTTTTATTTTGCTCATTCGAATTGAAAATTTCGTTCCTATTCCGGATTTTTACGGAATTCCGGGAATCCTAAGAACGTTTTTGGGCAATTGTGGTAATCGGCAGCGCTGGTAGCCGCTTCGCGCGCTCGCGCGTGGTACCTTCGGCTCTTCTCGGCAATACTCGGTCCTCGTCGGGTGGCCACCGCCGCCGTCTCGGCCCTCGCCGCGCTATCATTTCGTATCTAACTATTTTTCTTTTTGCACGGCTCCTAAGGGTCGTTACGTGATGTTCAATAGCTTAAAGCCTTCCTTAAGAATTAGGCTATCGAATGTAAAAATATGTTTTCAAACCTGACTGGTAGTTCCAGAGATTAGGGCGTTCAAACAAAAAAACAAACAAACTCTTCAGCTTTATTATATTAGTATAGATTACTCAAAATAGGTAAATTTATTTATTTATTTATTTATGTATTTATTTATTAAAAGGAAAACTTACAGCTAAAAAACAAGTTACACAGAATACACTAGAAATAAAAAAATAAGCCTAACAAGTTTTCACAAATATAAAAGAAACTATTGATCGCTCTTAACTATAGTACATGGGAAAGATATGGAGAGAAAGAGAGTGTATTAGGGCGTGTGTGTGTGCGTGTGTGTGAGGGTGTGTGAGGGTGTGTGTGTTTGTGGGAATGGGTGTGTGAAATTGTTGTCGTGCGTTATGTATGTGGGTAAATCCAAATTCCTAAAAATTTATGCATGTTTACGTTAATTTTTTTTAAAATAAATATATCAAGATCCATTTCATACATATCTCAGACTTAAGCTATTGACTGATGACTCAATTTAAAGACAAGATTAATTGTTTCTTGAAAGCAGAGAAGAGAAAGCAAATTATTATCATTTACATTTGTAAATGAGAGCGCATCATATCTTTGTACACATTTATTGAGTGTTCATAGAATTTTCCAAGATAATATTTATTTAAAAGGTCCAAATCCGAATGTATCTCTGGGCTCTATCGTCCCAACCTTGGAACATTTGAGAAAATCAGTTTTCACTGAATACATTCGGTCCACTTATATTATATATATATTTTGTTTTCTTATTCAATTGCGTCAAATCCGCTGAACCGATTTTGCTTAAATTTGGTAGACGTGTAGATACATTGTGCTCGACCAGCCCTTTGGGCTACATTTTATTGAGCTACATAACGCTGTCCCTCCATCCCCGGTGTATCTTCGCTCAACGCGGAGCAGGGAGAACATGCACAATTTCACAGTCGACATTGTAAAAATAAGAAGCCACCAATCTTCTAGATCCTTTATCTTTAGGGTCGGTTAACAATGGAATTAATTCCCTTCCGAGTACCTACTACTACTACTCGTAGTATTTCCCCCAAAGAACAACCTGGGGTGGTTTAAATGATGTGAAGAAGCACCTGGCCGGCCGGCATGGTTTTTGCAGTCCTCTTGAAACTTCTAAAACGCATGCGCGTCGTCGGGCACCTTAATAAGTCCTGGCGTACGCCATATGCATAAATCAGCACTTGGTGAAAACAAGGCTTAGGGTAGTAAAATAAACTTAAAATTGTCATTTACAATATAAGAATATAGGATTGATAGCAAATCACACACATCCGTGACACACGCAATAATTTTTTACATCGTTCATAAAAAGAGATACTGATATGGCATCTAATTCCTTCGGGAATGCGCTATGTTGGGCTAATGTCATGACAGTAAGTTTGTAGCATTTAGCCATCTGTGTCCAGTTATATAAAAAAACTTCTTCACGAATGTAGGTTTCGGAATCCGACTTAATAATCCATAAATCCTGATAATTTTATTGTTTTCAAACTCATTACCGTACACCAAATTGGAATTCAATATCAACTGAATCAACTCAAAATAATCGTACAAATAAAACCAAGCTATATAAAAACCAACATTCAATTATAGTACGTTCCCATTAAAATGCCTCCTTCCCTTCAATACAATGGAGTCTGGATCTCTAATGGGGACAGCGCGGCGCTCGGACTGCATAGTCGGTCGCGCTGCCAACTGTCTACCGCTCCTCCACATATATGCGGCCCGTATTCAGTTCCGAGCTGTCTATATACACCGGCTGGCAGCTCTACTAATTGCACTCATTACTGACTCAGTCTCGGTAGCTGCCTGAGCATCGCTGTCGTCAAAGAGGAGTCGGGCTTAGTTATTGCACGACTGTCGGGGCACAGAATAACGGCCCGTAAGCTATGCTCCCCATACAAACGTAGTTTACTAATCATTTGGAAACCGCTATTCCAATTGAATTGATATTTAATATCTAATATCAGGTAACAAATATCTGTGTCTGCATGCTTTTGTTTTTTTGAAAAATCCAAACCGAATGAAATGAAAGCAAAAAGAAAATCTTCATACGAATTTTGTTTTCTCTTTGGTTTGACCCAGAATACATTTTTCGAAAAAACAAAGGCATGTAGACACAGATATTTGTAGCCTTATATTAGATACCAAATATCAAGTAAGTTGGAACATTAGTTTTCAAATGATTAGTAAACTACGTTTGTATGGGAGGCGACATTTTCAGATGCTTACGGGCCGACCTTAAGTATGTAGGTTTATAGTAAAGCGCTTTAGGCGCCGAAAAACAAACGGAAATTACCCAACGGATTATAATAGGTCGGGGAAAAAGTCTTTTCGCATTATAGTATGTATGAACTTGTAATAAAATCTCTTTGGCTATACTATTTGTATCTGGCTGGTTTTGGTATCATTGAAAGTTAAAATTTTAAAGAACATAATTCCAAATTCAAATTAGGAAAATGTGTGATTCTCATTTGTTTTTCGTACTGTCAAAATGAGTGAATCTAATGAAGAAATTCGATACATTTTAAAATTTTACTACAAAAAAGGTAAAAATGCAACTCAAGCCGCGAAAAAAATTTGCGATGTTTATGGACCTAGTGCAGTGTCTGTAAGAGTAGCACAAATTTGGTTTAAGCGTTTTCAATCCGGAAATTTTGATGTCAAAGATGCACGTCGCTCTGGTCGCCCTATTACGGATAAAATGGATGCCATTTTTGAAAAAGTGGAGCAAGATCGGCATATCAGTAGTTACGACGTAGCTGAAGAACTAGGAATTGACCACAAAACAGTTTTGGCGCATTCGAAAAAAACTGGGTACACAAAAAAGCTCGATATTTGGGTACCTCACGAGCTCACTGAAAGAAACCTAATGAACCGTGTACTCATTTGTGATTCTTTATTACGACGTAATGAAACCGAACCATTTTTGAAGAAGCTGATAACTGGTGATGAAAAGTGGATCACGTACGACAAGAACGTGCGAAAAAGGTCGTGGTCAAAGGCCGGTCAAGCTTCACAGACTGTGGCGAAACCCGGGTTAACTCGCAACAAGGTGATGCTGTGTGTGTGGTGGGATTGGAAGGGCATTATTCATTATGAGCTGTTACCACCAGGCAGGACCATCGATTCTGAACTCTACTGCGAACAACTGATGAGATTAAAGCAAGAAGTTGAGAGAAAGCGGCCGGAATTAATCAACAGAAGGGGTGTGGTTTTTCATCATGATAACGCTAGACCTCACACATCTTTAGCCACTCAGCAAAAACTAAGAGAGTTTGGCTGGGAGGTGTTAATGCATCCGCCGTATAGTCCTGACCTTGCACCTTCAGATTTCCACCTGTTTAGGTCTCTTCAGAATTCTTTAGGCAGTGTCAGGTTAACATCACGAGAGGACTGCCAAAACCACTTGTCGCGGTATATTGATCAGAAGTCCCAATATTTCTATAGCAATGGGATCATGTCCCTACCTACAAGATGGCAAAAAGTTATCGAACAAAATGGTACCTACATACTTTAGTTAAATGTAAATAAACCATATTAAAAAATGTTTTGAATTTTCTTAAAAAATGCGAAGAAACTTTTTCCCCAACCATATATATACACTAGAGGCTCTCTGAGCTGTAGATCTCACGGGTCTGTCATTTTTAAAATTTTCCTTTTTAATTCATAAAATGTTGTTGTTTTTTTTTAAAAAACTGACTTGACTAATCAGACTATAAAAATTTCGAGCCTGTTTACAAAATATGACGAGAATCAGTTGAGAAATGCGACCAGCAGGTCTATTCCTGGCATTCAGTAATCAGGAAGCAGGAATCCTGAGTCTAGAAAACCGCTTTTGTAGCGGTTTTCAAAGCGATTTTCGTGTCGAATATATTCCAGAGCATAGTTTTTAATCAATCAAAGCTTTGAAAATCGCTATAAAAGCAGTTTTCTAGACTCAGGATTCCTGATTCCTGATTACTGAATGCCAGGAATAGACCTGCTGTAGAGAACAACCGGGCATTTTTGCCCAATCTCGAAACGGAGACCTTCGTTACGCTCGGTCAATAAAATCGTCAGTGCCTTACCTAAAGCTATATAGAAAGGTCGTTTGCCTACCCACCCTGACGAAAACATGCGAGTTTTCAGGAGTCACTTTTGTCCGTTAGTGCCATCACAGATTAAGTTAGGAGTGAAAGTTGCTTCGCCCAGCAACAATGGCTGGTGTGTTTTGTAAGTTCTTTTTTGGAAACCGACTTGGTAAATATGATCATGTCCACCATTTCTAGCGCTCGAAAACGGAATATTTTGTATAGGGTTGATCGTTGTGCCAATGTTATCAGTCGACTATAAACTGTAAGTGTGAACTGAGAAAAAACGTAACCGTTTGCCTTCATTGATGGATAAACTCATCTAGCCGCCCCACATGTATATACTAGCTGAGGTACCCGGCTCCGTTCGGGCCAATGTCGTTGTCAATGATATCGGGCTGAATTATTTCCTGGATATTAGACCATTTGCCCATACATGTTTTCATACCCTATTTCATCCCTTTCCAGTTTAAATTGCCACAAAAGGCAGCCTATGTCCTTCTTCAAGGTCCAGACTATATTTATTCAGTAATTCATTAAAATTGGTTCAGCTGTTAACACAACAGACAGAGTTATTTTCGCATTTATTATATTAGTATAGAATGGATCCGACGAGTGAACGAGTCTATAATAGAATCGAATAAATTCGGTCCAGGGGTCTTCGAGTAATCGGTGATAATACATAAAAAAAAGATTCCGTCAAATTGAGAACCTCGTCCTTTTTTGAAGTCGGTTAAAAAGATGCATAGATGCTATTTTGTATGAGTGGAAATGTAAAATGCTTCTGATTCTACATTTATTTATGAGTTTGGCAATATTTACTAACGGCTGATTTTTCAATTGTCAGATAAACAGCCAGATAACTATTCGACGGATTTATTTACGCTTCTGCTTACCCAACCGATATAGTAAGTCCATGTGTTTATCAGTAAAATTATAGTCAGATAATTGTGATAGAAGATATAATTTTCCGGCAATGTTTATCCGTCTTTTGACAAACGTGAATTTGTGCTATCAGTCCGATAAGTACTATCTGAGGATTGAAAAATCGGCCCTAAGTCAAGTAAGCTAGCTGAGAAATCAATAACTTATTCAGCAGTAATAGTGTGGAGAACTCAGATTGGGTCGGAATATTCTCATCACAAATCTGAACGGGCGAGGTTGATCTGTGACAGGGCGGGTGCTAGAGCTACAGAGAGCTGTGTGGTGCTTCCAGACGCCACAATATTTCTAATAACAGAGTTATTAGAAATATTAGGGATCCATTCCTCAAAACCAAAACCGGCCAAGTGCCAGTCGGACTCGCACACGAAGGCTTCCGTTTTTGTATGTAGGTCCCTATTATTTATTTTTAAATTTTAACATATTTGGTTTTATAGTGTCAAAATAAATACACACTCTTTGAACATTTCAGTTGCCTACCTATAATGGGTTCATGAGATACAGCCCTAAAACAGACGGACGGACGGACAGACAGCGGAGGCTTGGTAATAGGGTTCCGTTGGCACCTTTTGGATACGGAACCCTTAAAAAGGAACTCTCATAAGATGAATTTAATGTCCGTCTGTTATCTTTTTGCTTAAAACCACCAGGATTGACCAGGATTCAATAATTTTACTTAAAAATGTCCATTAGCGGGTTTCACCAATATACCGACGATATTCGCAATACATTCAATTATACAATCAAATTTTTGCTATATTTTCATTTCATTTCATTTATTTAAACCTTTTGGTAGTCAAACTACACTTAGTTATGTTTGAAAAATGTTACGGCTTTTCACGCGGCAGGTAGAGATATTCTCTGACGTTTCGAGCTAATCATTCAGCCCGTTGTCAAGGAGGCATCCGCCGCGCTCGTGCGCAGCTATCGTCTGCTTCACCTGCCGCGTGAAAAGTCGTAACATTTTTCAAACATATCTAACGAACCGGTAACCTCAAAAGTATTACACTTAGTTACGTAACAAAGATCCGCGGATTGTTTATTGTTTATTCATCATCCATAGACAGTACACTGCACTCGGATTTGTCATATTTTATCATTAGCCAGTTCGGGGAAATCCCAGCGAAGAAGAACTGGAAAGAAACTCCGCTGGTTTTTTGTTTTTTTCAACGTCCACTTAGTCTAAATTTACAAAAGTATTTAGACTCACAGATAAACACGCTAAATTAATATGAATTGACGAGAATCAGCAATTCATGTCATATGCAACAGTTCATGACAAATATCAGTTTATTAGTAAAGACCATGCCCGCCATCTAGAATGTTGCCAATTGGAGCAAGCCAGTCCCCACAAACAGCACCCGTTCACGAGCATCACGCCAGGCACAGCCATCGCCTCTATCAACCATATTTTAGGGAAAGAGGAGACCCGAACCCAGCGTCGCCGCAAGTAGGGACCTTAAAGCGATGCACTACTCCAGTGGCAACATGAAAAAGTTGTGCTTCGTCGTACGATTCGATCAACCCAGTAAAGAAGAACCCGTATAGAAACTTCACGGGCTTAAATAACATATTTTTCCGTCTACAATTATGAAATTAATATTAGATACTATAAATAATAATATATACTAAAAATAATTTTGAGGGACGAGGCGTCCCTCAAAATTATTTTTTGCGTCACTTTTACGCACTCCGTACCTACATGATGAAAGTTTCGCAGCAGTTGTCTGGTGTGTCACGGCGCGTGACGGCGGCTGTCCGCGCAAAGTGGACCGGAAGCGATAGGCGGAAGTCACGTGATAACTTCTCCACTACAGCCGCCGGACCCCGCCCGGCCGACACCGCGCCAGCTCAGCCCCCCGCGGTCCGACGGTGCCGCTGCGATTAGCAGATGACAGGGGAGAATTTTGAGATATAAATATAGCACGTCAGACCATATACTAGCTTTTATAGCATACTAGCTGCGGGACCCGGCTCCGCTCGGGTTAATTTCGGGCTGAATTATTTAATGAATAAAAAGTAGATTAAAGGGCTGGTCCAAAAGGCTGGTCCAGGACAATGTATACATCTACCAAATTCAATGAAGATCGTTTGAGCCGATATGGCATGATTTAAGGCCCTGCTACTAGCCAAATCGCAAAGTTACACGAGGCACCCCAAGTTAACTAACTAAGTCTGACGATTATAAGTATCATTCTTACAATAAATGATTCCTTGTCTAGAAATCAACCTATTTTCGTTAATGTATGTTTCCTTTTTCTATACAAAGTACATTGCGGAAACGGTGTCCATTTCCGAACTATTTTGACTAAATTTAGAAATCTAAAAGCAAATGGAATTTTTTGTTTATGCATATATGCTGTTTTTGCTTATATCTAGAAATCGAATTACTTTCAGATTTCTAATGACAAAAATCAACTTTTTTATTTTTATTACTATTTAAATAAATGATGGAATCAAAAAATATTAACAATCCATTATAAGTCTGGAGTTCTATTTGGATTTGCTGAAGCGTTTCACTACATTTTGTTAAAAAGTGCATTTGTATGGCGCGAGTAGTTGGCTAGTCCTAGCGCCTTAACGAAAAACATCCAATCATTCCCATTTAGAGCTTCGTAAACATTTGGTGGCTTATAAGTAAAACTGTATCAATTATTCGTTGCGTGGTTTAGAAGTAAGCGCCGCCGGCGCTCCCTCCCCCCTCAGCCGCCGCCCTCCCGCCGGGGGACGCGGAGCATTCCGGTTTGTATGACAGCCACATCTTAGCGTGAGCGGAACTGAATTATATTTAGCCTATCATGTGTCCCGTGTAAGTAAATGTACGTGTAATAACTTTTCTTAATATTCGGATGATCCGCTTAAGAGTTATGGGGGAACATACATACATACAGAAATGATTTCTAAACATCGTCAATTTAGTTTTAGTATCATACGTAGAGTCTACAAACGCAGTAGCTTAGAAAATGAAGCAACTTACTCCTATTTACAGATTTATTATTAGTATAGATACGTTAGGTCATTATATTAATGGAGTCGTTTGTCGATATTTGTTATTTTAAAGAAATAGTTAGTCGTAGAAATGTGAAATCGTAATTATAATAATTTCACCAAATGCGATATGTAAGTAGAATCTACCGGGAAATTAAGACAAATTAATTAAAGAGTGAGAGCTATAGAAATAACTACTTTATAAATCTCTTTATTAGATAGGTAGGAACTAATGTTAATAAAATACATATTTAATTTAGACTTAAAGATAAAAAGTTCTTCTAAAAGTGCCGGAGCTCCAGCTGTACCTAGAATACTGGCGGTGTTGCCTCTTTGGATTTCGAGGCATATTCGCTGGACAAAATGTGCCCCGGACCTGGGATCACCAGAACTTTCATTTAAAAGTTTGCCTAACGTTGAAGCAAAAGTTATCGCTTCTGGTGACCATGAACCGAGTGTCTCGACGGCGAAAGCTAAAAACTCAAAGGAACTCGCCACGCAGCTGTATTTTTGATGTTTATTTTCTGCTGCCCTCTCAGCTGCAGCTCCGGCCGCGCGAGAAGTGGCCTGAATGTAGGACGGCGCCAGAGTATCTACACAGGTGGCGTCCCATATTAATGCCTTTCCACTTGCCCACGGCACTAAGGTCACCCCGTCCGGGCGTTTACCATCCGAGCGACTGATTCCTGGGGGCTCGGTGATGCTGGGGTAGTTTGCTGTCACCAGTGCTCTTTTTATAATGTTATTTATATTGTAATGGCGGGATAAACGACCAGCGCTCCTTTGGCATGATAAACCGTGGTGGCCCCATTCGGTAACGTTGGTACCACAGACGCACGTATGAGGATGGCACAATCTAGCACCGACTCGAAGGCCTATTGAAATTCTGATAGTGTTACTGTCAAGCAGAGTGCCTAGGCTTGGTGATGGATAGGTTTTTAACCACGCCCCGGATTCGGCGACTGATGATGCTAGAATACGAGCTTTATAAATTGCAACGGTAGACTGTTCAATCTTTGTAATCCGTAACGCAGGTAAATCGTTAAGGCTCCATATGACGCTGATCTTCAAGACTTTGGGGTTATTTTTATTTGATGTTAGCGTCGGTTAAGAAAAAACACCCGTAGACAAATCATAATATAAAATTTTTGACAATTATTTACTTATATTCCTAAAAGAAATATGTTTGGAAACACATATTTACTAGGTTTTTACAAGGTTTTCAAGCCGGCGCGGTGCTTGGAAACTATAAACTTATATAGTCAATTTTCTTTTTTATGGTATTAGATCACATATTACCTAGTAAACAAGGGTGAAAATATATTTATTTACTTTAAAAGTAAGCTTTACAGACCAAAAACATAAATTACGCTAACCTAAAACCGATTTTGACGCACATACAACAATTAATCCTAATGCAGACTCACTGCTTCCGGAGGTCGCTATTATCGTTTGTTTGCTGAGCGCTGGACTAAGTTGGAGCCTTAAACCAATGAATTTATAATCTTAAACAATTTTTTATTAGGAGGCATTTATGACGGGAGGAGTGATTATGGGTATAGAGCAGGTGAAAAAAATTGTAGAATCAATGTCCACAAAAGGTATGTTTGCTGGTTCATGTCCAACTTTCTCCATGTCCAGCTCTCTTTCCTTAAGGTGGGCCATCCCGCTCAACTCCCCATACAAATGGGGAAAGAAGATCACGCCCATATTTCTTGTCAGAGATCCAAAATTCGGTTTAAATTAGCTTTATTTGATCAAACTAGTTGTCTAATGACCATCGGCATTGTAAAATTGTGTTTTGTTTCTAAGTTATAAGGTCTGAAAGTTCGAATTTTTCGCGTGTTTTATATAATTACTTTGGAGGTGGATTACTCAACGATAAAATCTACAAATCTTTAAAAGATTTGAGACATTATGCGTCCGCCTCATCACGGAGCCTGTCTTTCTCTTTGAAACAGAAGGTCCCAGAGCGCAATAGCACGATTTTGTACCGTGCCCGCGAATGAGTTAGTCCCGCCGGGAAGGGACACCTTAATTAATATTTACTTAATTCACGGTCAATTCAACGTACAAATCACATCGCACAATCAAAATCCTTAAAAAACGAAGTATTTGCTAACCACGAAAAATATATTTTTGTAATACTTAATTTGCAGATATGTGAAATCATAAGTTTAAAATTGATGATGATTTTTAATGTATAAAGACAATTTAATACGTTAGCCTCTAATACATACCTACTGCTAATAAAAGCAAACCTTTTCAGAAATGTTAATTAAGGCTGTTCCGACCCATATAAAGTTGTTTGCACACATAACGCAAAAAGTATTGCACTTTAAGCCACGAATTTATAATAAAAGTTCAATATAGTCATATTACTTGCAGTGAAAACAATTTCACAATTTCAGGATTATTGGTTTTGTTACAATTTATTTAAATACGATTTTTATTTAACAGCGCCATCTAACGGTGTAAAACTTCTAATCGGCAATTACAACGAAACCATTAAACCTGAAATTGTGAATATGTTTTCGCTGCAATATTATGGCTATATTTAATATTTTTGACGAATTCGTGCCTAAAAGTGCAATACTTTTTGCGTTCTGTGTAAAAAAAACATTGTATGGGTCGGAACATCCTTAAGGCCGGTCCAAAACTTTTAATACCTTTATCATAGGTAGCCCGGATCGGACAAAAGCAATTAGCGTATAATAAACATTTAAATCCTTTTCGAATCCATTTCAAGCTTGCTCTGCCTTTGACAACGAGGCGCTAGCTGGAAAACCACAGCATTGACTCCGAAATCCCTGGACTACGAGACAATCCAATTTAGTTTTGATTGCGGCATTCTGTGAACGCGTTTGGCTCCCGCGCGAGCGATGCGGTCGCACAGTGGTCCGCTTCACTTCCCGGCCAGGCATAATGTTGACTGACTTATCGACTTGGTAGTGGGGTGAGAAAGGCTTTTTCCGGAGTACTGAGTTCGATTTATAGCTGACAGGCGTGACTATTGCAGTTTTTATTGCTACCGGCGAAATGTTTGTTTTTACGAGAACTTCATTTTTATATAAAAGCTCGAGGAATGCACTTAAACAGTTTAGAAGTATTTACAGTTTTACAGAAAATAATAAATTTGACTATTCTGCTGCTGACAAACACATTGCATGTGGTAGATATAAAAACTGCTTTAAGCCGCTTTTCCGCTTTTTGAAATAAACTCGGGAAACATACACATCGTGTTTTAGTCCTTAGCTCTTTGACCTAATCAAAATATATACTATTGCATGTGGTAGACATCAAAACTGCTTTAAGCCGCTTTTCGCTTTTTGAAATAAACTCAGGAAACATACATATCGTGTTCAGTCCTTAGCTCTTTGACCTGATCAAAATAATATCCAAAAATAGTTTAGAGATGTACACTAAAATGTATGTAAATAGTATACATTTTTAGATGGGTTGAATACTTTATATACATACACAAATACATCTTAATCATATAGTGGAAAAAACGCTGAGCAAATTTTTTCAAGCTTGCTGTACGAGCTTTGTTATGTATTATTGGCTGCCAATATACTCTGACTTCTCTTATATAATTACAAAGCATTTTTCAAAAACAAATTATTCGTTAAATTTTAAACTGCACACATACACATACCTTCACGCCGCTTTACGTTAGGAGTAGGCAAAGATGATTGAGCGTTGATGGATTATACGGTATGATCACAGCATACTTCTGTCCCTTCCTCTAGGATCTACATCGTTTCAAACATGTTCTACGATTGCGAGTACCACGGACCTGACCTTAACGAATTATCACATCGATCTGGTTGTGGTACGCTTTCCTATATTCAGAAAGTTCTGTTTAATATATCAAGATTAATTAAGCATGTTGTTTACAAATATTTTGAGTGAGACCACTGTTCTTAGCTCTAATACTGTAAGAACGAACTCAACTCGACAACCTCATTTACCCTCTGATGAACTCTTGAATTAGTTGCAAGCAGTTTAATGTACGCAATAGTAGGTAATACTGCATTGACTTATCGTTTACATTGTGTGTATATAAAGTGCATGATCGACTGACGTCGAATGGAAATGCACAAACAATAATGTTTTATTTCATATCTTTACTATTACAAAAAAAAATTTTAGAAAAGACTGCGTATTTGAAGTACATGTTCGACTGAATTTGAATGAAAATGTCGAAAAATAATATAATTTTTAATATCTCAATTTATTAGGAAAAAAATAAAACGTTTTCTATTCGATTCGATACGGATCTGGGTTTTTCGTTGATACAATATTAACTAAGAAAAAAAAGTCTAATGCCACCATAGTCACTAATATCGCGTTGAATGAAAGATGGTTTAAACGAAAATGCAGAAATATCCGCGTTTTACATATAATTTAAACGAGTCATACATATATGGCAGGCCCTAACATAGCACAATGGTTCCAATATGATATGCTAGGCTAATATCGTGACAGTAGCGTTATGGTATAAGGCATCGATATCAAATTCTGCTGCTCATTGATTTGGCGTCGTAAGATTATATCTTCGGTACAATTATGCTTTCTAAATGCCACATGAACTTATATTTTGAGTATTTTCACTATTACTGCGCATTATGTACCGATAATGATACCATGGACAGTTTTCTAAGCTATGTAAGGGAGACTTGTTGAGAGATTTTAATAGTCTATATACAGACAAGAATTGAAACTGTTTGAATGAGGTTTGTTTATCTTAAAGCAGTAAAACATATTGAGACGGGTATTTTAAATTATTTGGTAGAACAGAATACTTCATGATTGAAGGACGAGACAAATTTATAGTGCGTAAATTGGCGGAACTGGCATACCAAAGTATGTCAGTTTAACCTATTTCTGAATTATTAAACTTACCATGATCTCCAGAGCAAATTGAAAATTAGCTATGAAAGAATAATTCTGGTCGAAAAAGTGAGTTAAGTATGTTTTGATCGTACTGCATGTTGCTCCATTATATCTACCCACATTTCAGGAGAAACCGCGAACACGTTTAATACTTTCTTCTTTTTATTTCTACTTAACTTAACATTCTACTTAATTCTTGAGCGCTTCTAGCAAAATTGCATTATTCATAGTCAAAGACGGCGATAGAATTTCCATACATTCCACGAAAACACTCCAAACTCGAACTACATTTTACAGGAACGACGTGCGAACCTTTCCGTTGCCGCGCTACCCCGATAAACAATGACACTAAATTCGCGCTTAATAATCAGAATTTTCATCGGAAACCTTCATAAAGGCACCTCGCGGGCTCGGACTTACGAAGCAGGAAACCGGCATCTAATAGAAATTCAGCCCGCCTCCGCGCGATGCGTAAGCGCTCCCAATACCATCGTAAACTGTATTGGGGTAGGAATTTTTACGAGGTAGAATTTGGGACCCCCTGGGGTCCCCTACATGATTGTCAGTAGCAGAGTCCTTAATATAATAGCGAACATCTTTTCTCTTGGGCGGATGCGAGGCTCGCAACCGTGGGATTAGTGTGGATTTGTATTCTGAGGTGACGTCATGTTAAGCAACGATTTGTTAGGATTGCATGGAGTTTCCGCGATACAAGGGCTCTCGGAGGGTGACAGAGACGAATCGTGGATTCACCAGGATTGAGTTTCGCTCTTCCGGGAGATTTTGGGCTCAGAGCGCTCACTCCGGAATATAATATGCCTTAAACACGAATTTTACACCTATGTAATTGTCATCATATTGGCCTTTGATTGTTTCAAACGTGGGTTCCGTAAACAGGGTATTTCTAAAGATGTGTGCCATCGCTTGCAACGACGCACGGTGTAAATTTACG
The DNA here is from genome assembly GCA_946894095.1 of Incurvaria masculella. Lineage (NCBI taxonomy): Eukaryota > Metazoa > Arthropoda > Insecta > Lepidoptera > Incurvariidae > Incurvaria > Incurvaria masculella. Next base: position 18,187,245 of record OX335653.1, on the reverse strand, counting down.
TACATGCATACCCCCATGTAGGTCCCCTTTCCCTACTTGGTGGTAGGATTTAAGCCCGACCGGGTTGGTACCATCGCATTTAATGAAAAGATGGTCGAAGCGGCAATAAAAAATTGTCCGTGTTTTCAATCCAGTTTAATGTAGCCGTGCCCATAAAGTTGAGGTCCTGGCATGGCACCTAATTCCTTCGGGAATGTGGTGTATTGGGCTAATATCATAGAAATAGTTTGTGTGGTATTAGCCATCCATGTCAGGTCGCATAAAAAAAACTTCAAGCCGCATCACCAGAAGGGGTAGGCAGAAATGATAGAGCGTAATACGGTACGATCAAAGCATGCATCTTGCGTTTCATCTACAGACATTCATCTCTTCAGACATACTTTACAAATAAATTAAACTTAAAAAAAAAAAACTATAAAAATTGGCATTTACAAATAATTACATCGATTTGGTAGCGGTACGTTCACGTAGGCCACTCAGGCAAGACACTTCCGTCCACTTCTGCTCTGTAAATTGGTTTTGTCATTCTTTCGTCACTCGTTCGCTCCATAAGTCCAAACTATCAGCTCTAGAACCCAGTCATTTCGAAATGTGTCCGTTATATTCACTCCGAAAAAATACTTTCATAAATGTGTAAATTTAAGAACGCATTTAAACAATTTATATTACAGCCTAAAATATCGTAAGTTTGAAGTATCAAGTCATTGGTAGTTTTTTAATGAAACTAGAAATGGATGTCTATTATACCACAACTATTGTCACAATATAATTCAAAAACACCACATAGGTACTAGGTTCCATGCCAGGACCTTTCTAATATTGCACGCCTACACTGAGAAAAATGAGGCCGAAGCATGATACAATCAGTGATTGTAAAGTGAATTGTGTTTAATCACAACTATCTACGTGCCACAGTGACTATGAAATGGTAATATTCTTACAATGCCGTTTTTTGAATTTACAATCATGAAATAGTAAAATCAGGAATTACAATCCCTTGTAACTCCAAATGTCTTATCTATTACCGCAACACTCGAAAATAAACTGCACAGTTTTTGTGTGTAAAAGGATCAAATACATTATATCTGTTTGTAACATTTAATTACTAGTGAGGGTTGGTGTTACATTCTAAAGTAATGAATACACTCTAATGTAGTTGCAACAATAGATATTTATGCAAACAATCTTATTCTGTAAATATCTACAATAGAAGAGTGTAATAAGTAGTATTTGAAATTATTGCTATAACAATCTGAAAATGTAGAAACAGTAATAACAAACAGTATGTAACAGCTATAATCGCAATGTTGCAGATACAATGAGCTGTCATTACTGCAACTACCTGTATTGTTTTCACAAATTTCTGAAATAATACTGAATTTAATTGTTTTTATTAATATTTAAGGTAATGCGTTACAGTCTCTTATGATATTGGCTAAACGTAGATGTTAAGCATCACAATTTGAATAGTACTCGGTATTTACCAAATACAATAAGCTATGGTAGCTTGTAGTACTGCAACTATCTTTATAGCTAGCATAAATATCTGAACTAATATTAACTTTAAATGTTTTTATGAATATCTGAAGTAATGTGCAACATTTTCTTAGGATATTCCCTACGCCTAGATATTAAGCATTACAATTTGAATAATAATCGGTATTTATCAAAAACAATTAGCTGTCATTACTGCAACTATCTGTAGTGTAAGCGTACATATCTGAAAAAATTGCTCCTACAAATGTTTTTGTGAATATCTGAGGTAAGGCGCAACAGATTCCCACGATGGTCGCTACACCTAGATTTGAAGTATTGCAATTTGAATGGTACTTGGTTTTTTCTTAAATACAATAAGCTATCATTACTGCAACTATCTGTTTTGTTAAAACACATATCTGAAAGAATACTAGCTGTATTTATTATTGGTACGTTTACTGATTTAGAGGTTATGTAATGGTGAAAATATCCATACTTTTCTGTATCGTAAATAACTTAACACTAGTGGCTTTCTGAGTTTTAGACCTGAGAGTTAGAGTCCGTCTTTGCCTAGCTTAAAACTAAATAATAGTTTGCCGCGCATCTTAAAACAAAATGCTATTATTTTTCTTATATTTTCTCAGTTGCTACGCTTTAGGTCTTGGCAAAAAACAAAACTTTTGTGACAATTTCGAAAAACTGAGTCGACCAAAAAATATATTCACGGAGATTAGAAAAACCTGTCCAACGCCCGAAGGAAGGAAATATAGTTACCGATACTGATTTTTTTTTTTAATTCGGACAAAAATATCTTGGGATATTGACGCTTCCGATTTGAAGTTCGAAAACAAAACTCTTAAGTTGTGTAGCGTCCGCCGCGCCGCCTTATGACGTAACGATACCAGGGGCGAGATTATCTTTTTGCATTGAGTGCGAGACAAGGACGCAACGGCATCGCTCCCAGCAAGGTGCGAGCGAGATGCTGCACCGGATCTCGGCACTGGTGCACAAACAGCGCCGTTTGAGTTAAATTCGTTAGACACAAGACAAGGACGCAACAGCAGCGCTCCCAGCAAGGTGCAAGCGAGATGCTGCACCGGATCTCGCCACTGGGGCCTTAGCGACGCCGATTGGGAATGTCGAAACACGCGGCAATCCTCCGCCGCGCCGCCCGCGGGACACGGGCAGAAGCGGGCAGCACCTTGAGACGCACGGTCGCGCCACGTGCTCCGACGAGTGCGGGTCCCGAGGCCGCGGAGTCAGGCGACATTATCAAAAACGTGAAAACTTTCGCTCCCAAAGTTGGTTGAGCTGTCCGCGTACCACCCTTCGCGAATATCGGTGCGCCCGCCGTGCCGCCGTGTTCCGTATCCGTGTGAGCAGCCGGGCGTGATCTACTTCGAGGCCACACCCACGCCTTCCGATGTCTTCAGCCCGTGGACCAGCAGCCACAGCTTCCGCCGTGCCCTGTCACAGTCGCCGGTCCGACATCTTCAACACGTAGACCCACCACCACAGCGTCGCCGTACGCCTGCTGGATCCCCGCACGGTACCTATACTCTAACGCCAGCCCCCCCCGTAGAAATCTACGATGAAACCGCAAAGAGCGTCTATCAGGACCACCCATTGAAGCAGAACACCGCCCATTCGACTACGCACGACCTCGGACCCACCCCGAGCTCCCGGCATGGAACCCCGGCCATTTGGATATTAGGTTAGGCTAAGGCCGTGTTAGAACACCGCCTTGATTGTTAATTATTTATAGTCTTCTTTGTGCTTCTAAATATAGGCTATTTTAGGTAGATGGTTAGATCGCCACAGCCCAATTTTCTTAATTTGTAGGTGTCTTAAATAGGACAATGCCAGGGTGTATTTTTGATTGTCTGTTTGTGTTTTGTGCCTCAAATGGTCTATAATTTATTACATCTTTTTTGTACCTACTGTAGTCTGTTAATTCGCTATTCATCGATTCCCTACAAATTCACCCATTCCCAACCTGTGAACAGCCTCCCCCACACGCTGCAGAGCTGCCACCAAGTACATTCATGAGATCCCTCCTCTACACATCACACTTTATACACCGGCGTAACCACCTGGATATCTTGTAGCCTAATTAAATTACAACGAACCACCGGAAGATCCCTGGGCCCTTGAAACCCTATATATGTCTGTCGGTCTGTCCGTGGCAACCACTCCTACTTACTCATTTCTTCTAATGCATCACACCCTTTAAATTAACAAGGCTACAATTGGCACCCGAACTGGTTTATTTTAATTTCCTATTTGTATATATTAATTATATTTATTTTATTATGGTACGCCTCACTTGTTTTATACACTACAAATTAACTCTCCATTTCAGCCCTGACGGTAAGCAAATAGCGAATTAACAAAACTGAATATTAAATGTGTCAATAACGAGTTGTGTCCACCAACGTAATAGGTATATAGGTACTTACGCACGTTATTTCATTTTAGAATATCGAGTCTTGCAATAGCGCACGAAAGCGGTAACTCTCGCTCTTATAGGTGTGCACTGTTTCCTTAGGTTTTTAGGTCATCATATGTTGGAAGCCGAGAGCAGAGCATATTCTTTGTCCTTCCCTCATTTCTTATAAATATAGCTTATAGCACGTTGCGCGTGGAGAGCACGCGAGCACGTGAGTACGCGACCAGCCAGTCCCTCGATCCGGAACTTCTTGGGTTAGTATGAAACAACGAAATATAAAAAACTGAAATGTGCTGTTTTATTTAAGTGTATAATTTTATGTGTTCTTGATGCTCATGTATTGTGTGTGTAAATAACGTGTGTAAATTTTTTTTTTCTTCTCGCTTTAATCTCTTGCGTTGACCACGTAGGTTATATTTGAAAGTCAGGTTAACTACGTGTCTATTGTTAATCACTCATTAAAACAAACCTTAATCTGTAGTTATCAGGCTTTCGTCTCGTTCGATCTAGTCGCGTCTCGAGTTAACGGAAATTTACGTAAATTTTTTTTTAACTCATTTTTAAGTAATTTATTATAGGTACCACAAAATGGAAAGCCAGGACCATTCTGTGTTCATTGACATGCCAGAGGACCAATTAATGATGTATGACAATCAATCCATAAATTCACAGTCGGAGGTTAATGTTGTAACACGTAGTGGTGGTGATTATGGACCCAGTTTGTTTTCCTTGGATAACGAATCCAACCAGTCATCTTCAAGTACCGTGGTAAAACCAGAAGGTCTCCACGAAAATTGTGTGTTCAATAAACATTACTACAACTTATCGTCCTGGAATCTAAAATATAGTGGGGAAACAGATGTACGTGAATTCATTGCCCGTGTCGAAGAGCTTACTTATGCGCGGAAATCTAACTATGACATCGTACTGAGATGTTTCATTGATTTGTTGTCGGGCACTGCTTTGAAATGGTTCCGTACCGTGAGGGATGGAGTTACGAATTGGGACCAGCTTAAGAAAGCCTTGTTAGAGGAGTACGATAATATCGACTACGTTTTCGACACGGAATCCCGTATTCGCTCGTTAAAACAAAAACCTAACCAGAAGTTGTCAGATTTTGTAACAGATGTGAATGATTTGGCAAATAAAATCAAGGGTCAAATTTCCGATATCATGCTTTTCGAAATAATAAAACGAAATATGTTACCTAAGTACAATCAATGTCTGATTTACGGTACGATTAAAAATACTTGCGACCTTCTGGCGTATGGTAAGAAAATTGAACGTTTTAATAATGAGGCCCCCTTCAGTAATATCAAATCAGAGGTGTCCAAAGTTAACAGTTATATTCCTAAAGCCGAGACAGTGTCGACTTCAAACACAAACGCTTGTCTCAAATGTAAAAATACGGGCCATTCTTTTAAAAACTGCCCGAATATTTTAATACCTATCTGCTTTGACTGCGGCAAGCTAAATGTCACGTCCAAAAATTGTCCCACATGTGCCGCGAAAGATAATCAAAATTCGAGGTCTACGCCTCAGCCCCACTCTCGGTTCACATCTCGTGCTGAAGTGTCACACCCACGCAGCGGACAACAATACCCGCCGTGGTTTAACAATAATGCAGGCCAATTTAGTGTTAGGCAACAGAATCCTCCAACTTATATTAACAACGCCAACAATAATAATTTTAATGGCGGTCAACATCCTCGTTTTAGGCCAGTCTATTCAGGCCAATACAATAACTCTTACCGTCCTAGGGGTCAACAATACCGACCTTATTATCCGAACGCGAGTCACCCCCCGGCGACTCACTTTCACTCATCGAACTACGCCGATAGCGCACGCGAGCTGCCGCATAACAATATTCGAGCGATCGAGGCCCCCCCATCTCCCCCTCAATCTTCCGCTTCTCATACAAAAAACGGGTAAACGCACCGGCGACTTATACCTCCTCGGAAGAATGGCATGACTGGTTAAAATTTGTTCATGACTTTCCGAAAGTTAGCCCGGTGCTATCAAACCAACATGGCGATAGGAGGCCTTACGTTCATTTCAAGTTAAATAATAAGGATTTTACAGCTCTATTAGATAGTGGAGCCGAGATAAATGTGTTTGGTAATAATTCACATCTTGAAATACTGAATATGGGATATACTTTAGACGAGTCCAAAATTTGTTCCGCCTCTACGGCAGACGGGACTAAACAATTTAGTCCAGGCTCAATCCATTGCAATATCGTGGTCGACGGCATTGAAATTCCACTTACTTTTGAAGTTATTCCAGAAATTAAATCTGATTGCATTTTAGGCACAGAATTTTGGGAAAAGTCCGGTCTATCAAAAAAAATTTCCGGCTGTATAAATAAAAAAATCACTTTCTCCATTCCGTCAGAATTTCAGATTTCTTCATTAAACATTGATGGGGCCATTAAAAAAATTAAAGATATTATTTCCAGCTTAGATATCATTAAAAGTAAAATTTCTAGCTTTAACAGCCCCCGTTCGAGCAAACATTATAAGTTGTTGGATGAATCACTTACTAAGTTATTGTTAGCTTTGGACGACATTCCGTCTAATAATAACCCGGACATTAAGTCGGCCCGCAAAATAGCCGTCGCTTCTGTGCAAGAGTCAATAGATGTCTTAGAACGCAAAGCGTATCGGCCGAATTCTCCCCCGCCCACCCTCCCTACGTACGTGCCGCTCGCGTCGGTCGGTGAAACCAAGCCTTCTTCCGGAGCGCTCAATGCCACACATCGCGCTCAGAGCGCACAGCCCCCGCATTCTGTTTCTAACGCGCAACAGCTGCATTCTATTTCTAACTCGAGTAATTGTAAACTTTCTCCAGATGAACAATTAATATTAAATAAAACGATAGAAAAGTTTGAGTCCATATCTTTTGAAAAATGTGGCCTAGGTCGAACGCATCTTCTTGAATATGAAATTGATACGGAAGGTCCTCCAATCAAACAAAGGTTCTATCGCATGTCACCCTACAAACAAAAGTTAGTGGACCAATTAATAGATGAAATGATAGACTTGGATGTTCTGGAACCATCATCGTCACCCTGGGCCAGTCCTGTGTTAGTAGTACCCAAGAAGGACAACTCCTTCCGCCTTTGCATGGACTCTCGTAAACTAAACGCTGTTACAAAAAAATGTAGTTATCCTCTCCCTCGCATAGATAACATTCTTGATAATTTAAAGGACGCAAAATATATTTCTTCCATTGACTTATCTAAGGCATTTCTTCAGCTCCCTCTGGCAGAATCGGCTAAGGAAAAGACAGCGATTATCTCACAGGGCCGAGGCTTATTACAATTTAAGGTGGTCCCTTTTGGGCTATCTAACGCACCCCAGAATTTACAACGCCTGGTCGATGCGTTACTACCAGGTGCAGAATTCGATGACCATGTGTTTGGTTATCTAGACGATCTGATAATAATTTCCAACAATTTTGCAGACCATATTTCCTACCTTGACAAAGTTTACGAACGTTTACATTTCGCTAACCTAACAGTTAACCTAAAGAAGTGTGAATTTCTAAAATCTGAGCTGAAATATCTTGGTTACATTATAAACGAGCTCGGCTTAAAGACTGACCCAGCCAAAGTGGAGGCAGTGAAAAACTTTCCAACACCCAAATGTGTCAAAGATGTACGCAGTTTCTTAGGGCTAGCTTCCTATTACCGCCGTTTCATCAAAGATTTCTCTACTATTGCGGCGCCCCTGTCCAAACTCACAAGTTCCATCTCTGAAAAATATTCAAAATTTAATTGGACACCTGAGGCAGAGGCAGCCTTCGTAAAATTAAAATCCGCCCTCACTTCAGCCCCAGTTTTATGTGTTCCTAATTTTGAAGCCCCCTTTTTCCTCCACTGTGATGCAAGTTTAGTGGGAATTGGTTCAGCAGTTGTACAAAAGGACGCTAATTTTCAGGAACACCCCGTAGCTTACTATTCGAGAACGCTAACAAAACAAGAGCAAGGTTTTTCTACCACCGAAAGGGAATTACTTAGTATTGTGGAAGCTACCACACATTTTAGACATTACCTAGAAGGAACTCATTTCACGATTGTGACTGACCATGAAAGCTTGAAATGGTTATATAAACTCGAGAACCCCACGGGCAGGCTCGCCCGTTGGTCTACTAGGCTCTCGCAATTCTCCTTTGATATCGTCCACAAGAAAGGCAAACTCCATGTTGTCCCGGACGCGTTGTCACGTATTAAGATCGAAAGTGTAAACTCATCCAACCCAAACGTTCCTATAACTGATGAGTGGTTTTTGAAAATAAAAAATAGTATACAAAAATCACCCGCTAGTTACCCGAACTTTAGGTTGGAAGACGATAAGCTCTTTCGTTTTTGCAAACCTAAATTCAATCTTTTAAATTCATTTTCATGGAAAGAAGTTATTCCCGCTGACCATATTAAACAGCTAGTAACTGCTACTCACGAGAGCCCTCTATCGGCACACCTTGGCCCATTTAAATGTTTTAAAAAGTTACAACTGAATTATTACTGGCCCAACATGTTCCCTTCAATCAAATCAATCTTAAGTTCGTGTGAAGTTTGTTTGGCATTTAAAGCTAATAATCAGCTACCCCATGGTAAAATGTTATTTCAGAAGAAGGTCTACGCTCCAATGCAAACACTAAGTTGCGATCTCATTGGTCCTCTGCCGAGGTCTTATTCAGGACACGCATACTTGCTTACGGTAGTTGACATTTTCTCCAAATTTGTATGGTTATGCCCACTTAGAAAAGCCAATAGTAAGTCAATAATTAAATTCATTGAAAATGAGATTTTCCTAGTCTATGGCGTGCCATATTGTATGATAAGTGATAATGGCGTGCAGTTCGTCTCTAACGAGTTTCAGGCACTTTTAAAAAGGTATAATATCCCTAAATTTTTCAAAAATTGTGTCTATTTCCCACAAAACAATCCAGTGGAAAGACACAATCGTACCATTGAATTAGCCATTGCTTCTTATGTTGAGACAGACCATAGAAACTGGACTAAAAATTTACCTAAGATTCAGGCAGCTTTAAATAGCCATGTCAGCTTAGCCCATGGGTTTTCACCCAATTTTGTAATGACAGGTAGAGAACTCATCTTCGATGGTCGATTCCATAAATTTGCAGATTTCACTAAATTAGAGGAGTTAATTATCGATGGTCGCGACGAATGGACCACTAGCTTAAAATCATTGGCAAGCGTTTTTCATCAAATCCAAGCGAACCTGACTCAAGCATATCAAGCTAATGCCAAACGCTACAACCTTCGTCGTTCAGTGATACATTTCAATGTAGGTGACATAGTCTGGCGTCGATCCCATGTTCAATCGGACGCCGCTAAATTCTTTTCAAATAAATTAGCCCCTCGTTTTATTAAATCTGTGGTCCTTGAGAAAAAATCTGAAAATACATACATTTTGGGCAACATGGATGGTTCCAAGGCAGGCCTAATACATGTGAGTGATATTATTAAATACTAAAAAAAAAAATTAATTAAAACTTTTGTTGAACTGGTTTGCATTTCTTTGATATATTTGGTCATAAATTTAAACAATAACTTTAAGTAACAATAAGTTACAAAATTTTTAAATGGTTAAATTCTCTATTAAATTGTATCTTGTGTCACACGCCCTAAAAAGGAGCCAGGTGTCAAGGGATACATGGAAGACGGTAATTCTTGGAGAAGTTTTTTTAGTAAAACAAGCTATACTCCAATAGTTAGGTTAGGGTCAGTCGTGCGCGGTTGTTTTTTTGGAATATTTTTCGAACGCACGTTAATATCTAAAGCCTTATTGAAAAAATATCCCGTGAACGGTCTTGGCAAGGGAATTCACGTTAATAAATAAAAAGCCCTATCCTTGCTCACGGACGGTTACGTGGGAATCCGTGTTATAAATCTAAGCCTTATCCCGCATCTAGGTGTTCGGTCACAAATCATGCCGACACACTACCTAGGTTAGATTCGTTTTGGTATGTTTATTTAAGTTTTAGTATATGTCTTGTTCTTGGAAAATGTTGTCTTTGAAAAAAAATATATATATTTTGTCTTTTAAAAAATGTGCTTGTGTCACAATGTACTATTGGGTACACGTGTGTCCTGGGCGATATGGAACGCGGTCGAGTTAACGTTCTTTGTTATAAATTAAAGCCTTATCGACTCACCGGTGCGCGGTTTTTTATGGTATTTTTGAAACGCACGTTAAACGCCCAAGCCTTATTCAAAATATCCCGCAGGACGGTTTGTTGAGAATCCTGCGTAGCAAAAAATAAAGCCTTATCTCTCAAACTTATGTGTACGGTCACTCTTGTGTCGTCACAGCTGGAGGCGGTTGTAGAACCTCCATATAAATATAAGCCTTATCTACACCCCACATTGTTCGAATCCGTTAAAATCAGTTCGACAAATTCTTAGTTAGGTTAGGGTCTTTCACAGACGTCCGCGAAGCAAACCAGCCTCGCGTTCGTCGGGTTTTTTTCTTCTCTTTCTTTCTTTTACCTCCACCTCACTTAACCTCACCCCTCACCCTATTCCCTAGCAAGCTTGCGCCCTCCCACCCTAACACCAACCACCTCACCCAACCCAGTATGATAGATAATTTAAAAGAAAGGATACGACAGGATAAGTGAATGATGATGTAAGCAAGTGGTTCCTACCCTTTTCCCCATATCTGTCCTCTGTCACTAGTAAGTGGTCTCAACCGAGTCACTTACGTAGACAAGGCATACAGCGCATTCACCGCGCTTTATTTTATGTTAGTTCTTTTGGTTATTCTCTATTTTTTTTTTCTCTTTTCTTTTTTTTTTTCTTTTAACAGTTATAGTGTACTGTAACGGGCAACACGTCGCGTCAGACACGTTCAGCTGAAAACACATAATGGTGTATTTCGTGATAGATGCCGCCTCCCATGAGGGGGGCAAAATTCTATAGAATCTCTAGGTGCAGGCCATACCCCATTTAACGCTTCTCGACAGGCGGTGCACTAGGCACCTACCTAGGGCCAAGATGAGACACGAGACAGTTCGCGTGTCTTGATCTGAAGGGGTTTTACGAGTTCTCACTCTGAGGCTCACCAATTACAACCAGTTTTTTATGTTAAGTCGGCATAATAAGACTGGTTGGGTTGCATTATTTAGTTTTAAGTTCCAAACAACCATACCCTCCCAACACATGTTCTCTGTACATACCTGTATATAAAAATACTTATAAGTCGTATTTAGATAAAATTTACTCTAGGTAAGAACAAGGATATGACATTTATAAAGCGTCCCTTATAAAAAGGCACTTATTATTTTGGATTTTGAGCGTCTACGGGTTAAATGTTAATGACGTTTCCCATAGGATTCTATTCGGTTAATGTAAACCATTTTGAAGACTGCTGAGTCTTATTTGCCAAATCATTTCATGTGTCTCAAAACGCGTTCGTGAGTGTTGGTAAAACTTTCGTATTAATTGTACAATTGTAAATATTGCTAATTTTAGTTTAAACTTAAAATTAATTTATAGGCGCACAATAGCGACCAATAAGAGTAGGAACTCTAAATAAATATGGCATAGTGAGCCACTGAACATATAAACTCTCGGAAAGACAAAATTAAACACGGATTTTGAGAAAATTCAAATTGTATTAAGATATAAACATGCTAATTATATAAATACAATTAAAATACTTAAGCGTAGGTACTTAGTTAGTTAGTTAGTTAGTTAGTTAGTTCGCGTTCAGAGTGACACATCTTAAGTAGGATGTCGCTAGACACATTATAGTATTTAGAAAGTATACGGAATGTTAGAAATATAATGTCCGGAACACACAGTGGTTCCTACTATCGCTTTAATAATGCTGGTGGACACAACTTCGCTTAATAATGTTTTCTCATACTTGTCTTAATTTTTATTATTGAAAATACACTCAAGGACAAAACTTCCTTTATTGATGTTTTTTTTTTCTTAAATTATTTGTCTTAATTCTTATTATCGAAAGTACACTCATAGATACAACTTCTTTAGTGATGTTTATTTTTATACGTATCTCAATTTTCCTTATTATTGAAAGTACACTCAAGGACACAACTTGTTCTCTTTATGCCTTGCTTTTCTTGTTTTTATTTAAAAAAAAAAGACATTCATGAATATAATTTCGGCTAGTAATGTTTCTTCTCATACTCGTCTTATACTTTTTATTAATAATGAAAGTCAACTTAAAGGATATAAGTCATTGGGCTGTGGCTTCCATAGGATTGTAAATATGTGTTAGCTTGTACATGTGTGTAAATATTTTACTGATTGATAAAAATGTTACTTATATGTTAATGTCATAACACTGTGTTCGATATTAATTCTATTTCTGTTGTCATTTAGATGTTTTAGCATTCCATTGGGCTTGGCTTATAGTATTGTAAACCTGTTGAATGTCTAGAAATTTAAAACAGTTTTGCCAATCGATATCACATTGATGTAAAGATTATCATTAGTAACATTTTGGTTAGCTTCAGTATTAATTATTACTTTTGCACTGTCAATTATAGTTCAGCAATTAATGTTATAGTCACTGTGACATTCTGGTCACTTTGTTAAATGTCTAGGGTACTTAAATTCTTTTTTTTTTTTGCTTGTTTTTTTTTGTTTTTTAAGTAACCGGGTATTGTAGCGTCCGCCGCGCCGCCTTATGACGTAACGATACCAGGGGCGAGATTATCTTTTTGCATTGAGTGCGAGACAAGGACGCAACGGCATCGCTCCCAGCAAGGTGCGAGCGAGATGCTGCACCGGATCTCGGCACTGGTGCACAAACAGCGCCGTTTGAGTTAAATTCGTTAGACACAAGACAAGGACGCAACAGCAGCGCTCCCAGCAAGGTGCAAGCGAGATGCTGCACCGGATCTCGCCACTGGGGCCTTAGCGACGCCGATTGGGAATGTCGAAACACGCGGCAATCCTCCGCCGCGCCGCCCGCGGGACACGGGCAGAAGCGGGCAGCACCTTGAGACGCACGGTCGCGCCACGTGCTCCGACGAGTGCGGGTCCCGAGGCCGCGGAGTCAGGCGACATTATCAAAAACGTGAAAACTTTCGCTCCCAAAGTTGGTTGAGCTGTCCGCGTACCACCCTTCGCGAATATCGGTGCGCCCGCCGTGCCGCCGTGTTCCGTATCCGTGTGAGCAGCCGGGCGTGATCTACTTCGAGGCCACACCCACGCCTTCCGATGTCTTCAGCCCGTGGACCAGCAGCCACAGCTTCCGCCGTGCCCTGTCACAGTCGCCGGTCCGACATCTTCAACACGTAGACCCACCACCACAGCGTCGCCGTACGCCTGCTGGATCCCCGCACGGTACCTATACTCTAACGCCAGCCCCCCCCGTAGAAATCTACGATGAAACCGCAAAGAGCGTCTATCAGGACCACCCATTGAAGCAGAACACCGCCCATTCGACTACGCACGACCTCGGACCCACCCCGAGCTCCCGGCATGGAACCCCGGCCATTTGGATATTAGGTTAGGCTAAGGCCGTGTTAGAACACCGCCTTGATTGTTAATTATTTATAGTCTTCTTTGTGCTTCTAAATATAGGCTATTTTAGGTAGATGGTTAGATCGCCACAGCCCAATTTTCTTAATTTGTAGGTGTCTTAAATAGGACAATGCCAGGGTGTATTTTTGATTGTCTGTTTGTGTTTTGTGCCTCAAATGGTCTATAATTTATTACATCTTTTTTGTACCTACTGTAGTCTGTTAATTCGCTATTCATCGATTCCCTACAAATTCACCCATTCCCAACCTGTGAACAGCCTCCCCCACACGCTGCAGAGCTGCCACCAAGTACATTCATGAGATCCCTCCTCTACACATCACACTTTATACACCGGCGTAACTACCTGGATATCTTGTAGCCTAATTAAATTACAACGAACCACCGGAAGATCCCTGGGCCCTTGAAACCCTATATATGTCTGTCGGTCTGTCCGTGGCAACCACTCCTACTTACTCATTTCTTCTAATGCATCACACCCTTTAAATTAACAAGGCTACAGTTGTCTGAAGAAAAAAACAATGTTTACCCTTTACTTTGAAGTAGGTATATCACCAAATACTAGAAATGAGTCTAACTGTGTCCTAAGCCTAAAAGCGAGAGATTTCATAAAAAGTACCTGCATAAATTAGTACATCTCTTAATCAAAACTACAAAATGACAATAAGTACTATTTTTTTATGAAAGTTTACTATGATATAAACGTGGCTCTCTCTATCCAATAAAACCTTATTTTGTGATAAAATATCAGAAGGCAAGTTACTGAATACCCTTCGAGTGACTGACGAATAAGAAAAAAGGTAAATCTGTTTTAAACAAATCATTTTCTGTCGAGTTATTAAAGCTAGTTACTAAAATTTTGTATAATATTAAATCCATACGCCTGGCAAACTTCTGTGATCGTCGATGGAAATTTGGAATAACGCTTTTTAATACAGTATTATTCTGTGATGGCAGCAATTATATTTTCTACGTCAGCAATCTGTGATGTTCGCGGCACAAATAGATAGTTCTAAGATTTTTTAATTTTTTTTGTCATTACAGGTCTAGATAGTAATGGTAAACTTAAAGAAAGTTGTATCGACATTTCGTAATTTTCAAACGAACATAATCAAAATGTTCTCAGTAAAATCAGATTGCAGTGAACACAGTGTCACAGTAAAGTCAGCATTCAGAAGTATAGTGTGACAATAATTGTATAATATTATCTAAAATCTTTATATTGACAATAATATACTACAAAGTAAATATTGATATAAAACGAAGGAACACGAATATTCCTGTCTGTTTTGTTGTGAACGTCACTCGGCGGGTACGTGTTGTAATCTGTGGTGTGGTCGGCGTGCGTCTCTCCATGGTCTCTCCTTTGTCCGTTGTGCTGTGCCGGTCGAAGTATACTGGGCAGACGCCGCAAGCAGCCGGCTAAAGGCTTAGGCTAAAGGCTGTCTTCGATAAAACCGGGGGTGGCGGCACAATCTTTGACTATCTTAATACATATCCACGTTTAAAGAAGCTCAACCTTAGATGAAAAAGAAGAGCTCAACGGATATCAGTTGGTAAGTATTTTTTGTCTTATTAATATTTTAAAACTTACGCGGGACATAACTACAATATTTAGTTTGACGGCTTACCTCGCGTGTGAGGAGCAGGACGTGCTGCTCGACGTTTTGTCTTCACTAGCAGTTACTCATGAGATCTTTCATGTGTCCACTTCTAATTTGAGAACGACTTATCCAATTTGTATCTTTTCTGTATGCATGCCATAATGTCACGTGAACATAAAAAATCTCCTGGCGCGCCTCATATTAGTGTAGTATTATAAATGTGAAAGTAACTTTTTCTGTCTGTTCCGTCGTTTGAATGGGGATCGCAATATTCTGATGCTTACGGGCCCACCTTAAGCTTACTTATCTACAATGTTTACATCAGCCTTTATAACTATTGCATGTTTTTTTTTGTTTCAGTTGATTCACGATTTTGATTTCTCATACAAAAATAAGTAACATTGCCTCTTCACAAACATCGCCACCTACAGAGCAGGAATACTAGAGATTGCCAGAAGTAAATCAACCACCACCAGCGACAATGACATTAAGACGGACATAGACGACTATATATCTGCAGCTGAAAGTAAGTTATTATACTACATTGTATGTAAAATATTTAAATGAAATAATTTTTCTTCAAAGCAGTGATATTATAATTTCACTAGTGAATTTTTGTTATAAAATTTTTTGGTGTTAAATCTTGTATGATGGTACAAGATTTAACCCTTCGTGTGCGAGTCCGACTCGCGCTTGCCCGGTTTTCTTATTGGGTTTCATGTTCTATAAATAATCGAATCTGATATAAATACGTTAAATAAATAAACAAACATTCATACCATACTCAGATAAACTTCGGTAAGCGCGACAAATGTTATGTGCAGCAACGGTGAGAACTACACCTTAAGAACCTAAGTTTTTTTTTAATTTTAAGACATTCAGCCATCGCGTATGTGTGTAAGAAATAGTTTTAACTCGACATGATTGTTAATAACCACACCCACCGTCATGACATTGGCCCAACACACCATAATCTCGTAGGAATTAGGTTCCATGCCGGGACCTTACCTTTATGTGGATTAACATCTATTTAAATTCTTATTTTATCAATCTATATATTAATACTTTATAGAGACGTCGACACAGCAAATGGGCAGCACTTCCACTTCTGCCACACTTAATTTCGGAAGCTACTTCACGGACAGCCACACCAAATACAAACCAAGAAGAAAATCTATTTCGACCGTTGAATACCTATTATAAATACTTACCTACCATAAGTGTGTGCATTGGTAAGAAATTCAAGCCCATATTCTGTGCTCAAAAGTGTAATTTGTCTTATACCTAATATGTAATAAAAAAAGATTTTCCTATTTTTTATTGTAAGGATAGTATTGGAGGTGTAAAAATAACTCGTCTAACCTTTGATTTCACCACCTCCATTATTTCAAATTACGGTTAGTATAAAATAATTTATTTTGATTTTGAACTAGTGAGTTAGGTACGTAATTATCATGTAGTATTGGCAACGCTGTGAACGTTTTTTATTTTAACAATAAATGTGTAAACTAAAGCAAACTGTATTTTAGTAATGGCATTCACCTTTCCTGTTACAATACTAAATATAAGCTTTGTGTTTTAATTTAATTTCTGGAGTGAGGTGCATATAGTATGTAAATAAATGTAAGCTTATACATAGTATTGTACATTTAAACTTGTATTCGCTGCAATTTTCGTTCTAAAATCCCTACAGTACGCCAAATTAGTAATTACAATTACCGTATTACAGTCGCCACATTGAGACAATAGTCACTTCCTGGTTGTAATTTACAGTTTTAGTTATCTGTGTATGTAACTACTTCGTATGCAGATAAATATTTACTTATTAAATCATGTCATTATTGCATCAATTAATAAGTAAATATGAATCTGTATAAAAAGTAGCACAAACACAGATAAATACAACTGTAAATTACAACCAGGAAGCGACTATTGGCTGAATGTGACGACTACAATAAGGTAATTGTAATTACTAATTTGGCGTATTGTAGGAATTACTAGACGAATATTATAGAAAATACAATTAGGATGCTTGTCCACAATATTGTTGACAGTAATGGGAACAAGTCAGATAGTAGAGAAAACCATAGCATAGTGTGAAAACAACCATCTCTAAAAGTATCTACTAAAGCCAGATGGTCGATGCACCGATTAAAGATTTTGCCTGATACTATTCAGTACAATAACCATTACAGTCAGATAGTAAAAGAAACAATACGATAGTTTATAAACAACTATATTTACGAGTACCTACTAAAATCAGATTGTAAATTTAACCATTAGGGTTTTAGCTGAGACTATTCGGTATAATAGCAATTACAGTCAGGTAGTAGAAAAAACGATACAATAGCATATAAACAACTATCTCTAATGGCACCTGCTAAAGCTAGATGGTAGAAATAACAATTACGGGTTTTAGCTGAGACTATTCAGTACAATATTCATTATAGTCAGGTAGTAAGAGAAACAATAAGATAGTATATAATCAACTATCTGTAATAGTACCTACTACAACCAGATGGTGGTAGAAGAAGTTATAGATTATAGTTGAGACAATTTAAACTGTAAAGATCACAATATAGATTGTAAACACAACCATAGAAGCGTGTTCCCTGTATAATTTAAGATGGCAGAATTTTGTTACAAATTACAATAAGTAGATAGTAATGGTAGCCTTCTGATTGCTGTCCATGTAAATACTATGCAGATTGTTAGTTTAAATTACATTTTATTGATAGTAACAGTAATCTTCTGATTGCTGTCCATGTAAATACTATTTAGATTGTTAAATCGCAAATACATTTAGCAAAATGTACACCTTACAATTATTTTTGCTGTCCATAAAGTCACTATCTTGAGTGTATCCCCAGTGCAGACTGAGTGTCAGGAGAACCATATTTTTTTTTCAGTGTAGTTGGAACAAGATAGATAAAACGGATAATTTTAATTGGAAAATCTTTTATTCAATGCGTTGCTCGGCTGGAATCAACCCTGACATCTAGTAGGTAAAGAAAAGATCCAACCATTTTCAGGGCCAGCTTCAACGGTCGAACCTGAAATTAAAAATAATCATCAATGACCTTGAGTTACTTCGGTTTAAAGAGGATTTATTTCTCACAAAGAATGTATACAATATTCGCTTCATTGAGAATAAAATACAGTGAAGTTAAACTATTGAATTATTCGTATTCTTTATTTAAAATATACATTGTCACCGAACAAATATAAGAAATATAAAGATTACACTTTTTTTTTTTATGTGACCATGACAGAAGGTGTGGCTAATACCACACCTTCTGTCATGGTATTAGCCTAACACACCACATGGGAACTAGGTGCCATGCCAGGACCTTCCTTATATTGCACGGCTACATTGAACTGGATGGAAAACACGGACAATTTTCATTGCCGCTTCGACCATCGTTCATCCAATGCGATGGTACCAACCCGGGCGGGATAAACCCTACCACCTAGTAAGTAAGGAAGGGGACCTACAGTTTTAACGTGGAATCCGAACCACGGCCAGCCTCTCTCAACGGTCGAATGGTCCACCCATCCAAGGCCAGACCGGACCCAGCGTTGCTTAACTTCGGAGAGCGATCGCCGAAGTGTCGCGCCACTGGGCCACTGAGGCTGACTTATACATTGGCTTTTGTTCCCTTGGCTTCAATTCCTTGGCATTTACGTTACTCGTCGAGAAGCAAAACTTGGTAACACTCAAATTACGTTACCCAATAAAACCAATAACCGTAGTCGACTTAACTCCAGTTTATTTGGGATGAGTTTAACTCCCCTGATTATTGGAGACAGCACGCCGCCTCTGCCGCCGGTAATCGCCTTATAGCGTTTGGTCGCGTCCAATGTGCTATAGAATACAGCAATTTAGGAGATGTTTCACGACTGATGCAGGAAGAACTCAATTATTGATGAGCAAAAAAGGTGATAACTTACAGGGTGCATAAAACTAACGCCACCTGGAGAGAAAGTAGAGGAAATATTGAAGATAGCTTTTAGTCAAAGGAAACCTAATTAATTCTAACAATACCTAAGACTGAATTGAAACGCTTCTGAGAATCCCTCAGACAGGAATACAGTGATATTTTAAGATATATGTCCTCGCGGTGGCGCGGCGGTCAGTTTGTTTACCTTTTTAGGGTTCCGTACCCAAAGAGTGAAAACGGAACCCTATTACTAAGCCTCCGCTGTCCGTCCCTCCGTCCCTCCGTCCGTCCGTCCGTCCCTCCGTCCCTCCGTCCGTACGTCCGTCTGTCCGTCCGTCCGTCCATCCGTCCATCTGTCACAGGGCTGTATCTCATGAACCATAATTATTTTGCCGCTACAACAAGAAATAGGTGAAATAAAAAAATAATAATAATTAAAGGGGGGTTCCATACAAAAAACGTGATTTTGTTGTGTTAAATCTTGTACGATGGTACGGAACCCTTCGTGTGCGAGTCCGGCTCGCACTTGGCCGGTTTTTGTTCTCACAACATTATTTCCATGCCATATTTCCGATCTCAATTCTAATAAGCTGTGGAACATGGCGCTAACACGTTTAGTGGTGGCTTGTTTATGTATATTTGTATTACCGTTCTGCTCACTTATGTATGTGTTTGTAACAAAAATATATTTATAATGTAAGTTCTACAAGCAAAACTAAGGATCTACAAAACTACATCCGTTCTAGAATAGCCTACGCAGCTCCAACGTGGTATGCACTAAGCTTAGCCACTCAAAATATAAATAATTCAGGATCTAGACCTAATAAGGGGGTTGTTATGGTAACTAACTCGCCAGGTGAACAGCAAGTACATAGGCAAAATTTTGATTAAATTTGACGTAAAGTTGCATTTCGTACCATGCTAACTGGTCAATTCCTGTTCGCTAGGCCGAATAACACGTCGTTTGACAGTTAACTTACCATGTAACCCCCAGAAACTTCCACTGCGATCGCCCTGATCATGGTAGGGGGGTGGTACGTCAGGAATTACGTGATCGCCCAAGACCTGGACGTGTATTCTTGGCATTCAGTCATTGCGGATTCAGTAGAGTTAAGAGAAGAAGAATTTACTTTGACATTACTGTTAACTCTACTGAATCCGCAATGACTGAATGCCAAGAATACACGCCCTGCAAATGTGGAGGTTGAGAAGTTTGTCACGAACCTCGCGCGGTTTGTATTTGTATTTTATCTATCATCCATAGATAGCTCACTGCACTCGACATCGTCATATTTAATTATTATCATACAATATACATTAATTACATTTATTTTGGAGAAGAATAGTCCATTTTAATTATTATTTAAAGAGTCATATATTAATTTTAATAGTGTATCAACGTAATAAAATGAATACTTACATATAATTAGACAAATCCATTAATTAAATAATTTCGAAAATACTGTAGCATTCAATCTAAAAATACAAAGATAACAAAAGGTTTAAAATACCGAACGACTGAAAGAAAATTAAGGTGACCCATCCAGAAATAGTCAGTAGTCATGGCCAAAATAGATTAAAAAAACGAAGAAAAAGGTACTTTTCTGAAATTTATGCGTAGAGCTCGGTGTTTCGAAACATTTGAACCTATCAACTTTTTGAGCATTTCGCAATATAAAGTAAGGCCTTAGCTACTCAAACTATCCACTGTTTATTTCAGGAAGGGGACGTATTTGTAATATAGTAATTATTTAAATAAATAAAAAATACAGTAAAATAGGCCCCAGAAGTGCATGCAATAAATGTACACATATCTGTACGTAAAAAGTTAGTTAGTTCTCTGGTTTTGGCATGCCTTGGAGCGCTGCAGCGGATACAGAAACATCGGTCCAATTAAACATAGGAAAGGCAGCAGCACTTTAGTTTATCTGCCTCACCCTACCATTAAAAGTACTAAAATCAGCAATAGGTACGGGAAGAATTATTTAGCGACTCGAAGCCTAGTAGCGCGGGGACTGACCTAGCGTACCAGAGGCCTGGGTACAATTCTTCGCCCCGGAATGCACCAATTTCTTTCTCTTTCTGAGTTCGATAAGTGCATTTTGGTCACGAATGCGAGCAGTACCATGGTTCGGAATCCGTGTAAAACTGTTGGTCCCCTTCCCCTACTAGGTGGTAGGGCTTAAGCCCGCCTGGGTTGGTACCATCGCATTGGATGGAAAGATGGTCGAAGCAGCAATTAAAAAATTTCCGTGTTTTCCATCCATTTCAATGAAGCCGTGCTCATAAAGGGAACGTCCTGGCATGGCACCTAATTCCTTCGGGAATGTGGTGCATTGGGCTAATATCATAATGGCAGTTGTGTGGTATTAACCATCCTTGTCAGGTTGCAATACTACTCCAATAATAATACTCAGACTCAGGCTACTCGGGCGGCCTGGATAGTGTACTAAGCTTCAAGTGGGATATTATATATCCATACTAATATTACATTTGCGTATATGAAATTTGTATATCTGCTCTGTAAAGTATAATAATAGTAATAAAGTAAAAATACGTTCTGAGGTCTGACCTTATGCAAAATTTAAAGACCCGGATATATGACCAGTGAAACGTGGACTCTGACGGTCGCCGTTGTCCAAAGGTTGAAAGTTGCTCAGCGAGCAATGGAGCGAGCCATTCTGGGAATATCGCTACGGGAACGAGGCAATCCGCCGACGTACCAAAGTAGTCGATATTGGACACCGGGTGGCTAAGCTCAAGTGGCAGTGGGCAGGTCATGTCAGCCGAAGAGACGACGACCGTTGGAGTAACCGTGTTCTACACTGGCGGCCGTGGACAGGAAAACGGAGTATGGGAAGACCACCCGTCAGGTGGAACGACGACATCAAGTGCGTCGGCGGAAAGCAGTTGTTCCGTACCGCTGAAGGCCGGGAGGACTGGAGGAAAATTGGAGAGGCGTATGTCCAGCAGTGGACGCAAACACGCTGACTGACTGATGACTAGAGGGGTCTGAAATATTATTAACTTAGACTTAACAATTTAGTTGCACATTACTTTAAGACTTTACAAAGGAAACGAGAGCTGTTCGTTGCTCATACTAATTACAGGAGAACACAAAGGAAAACCTTTCTGCTAGATCGGTTTCATGATCATGCCGCTTTTTACTTTTATTTTATTTATATATATCCGTAACCATACACAATACAGTATTTACATTTAACCATATTCATTCTGATAGACTGTTTGGCCCGTGGTGAAATGGTTCGCTAGAAATAAACATTTGGATTAAGTTAAGATGGCGTCTTCTGTAAATGATGTATGAAATAAGTAATATATAAATAAAATATTCGATTATAGTATTAGATAAACAGGAAACTAAATAACATAAAATAAGTATTTTGATAGTGTAAGTCGAGGTGTTAGTGTAATTATGTGTTTTTATTGTAATATATAAGTAAGGTCTTGTTCACACCCTTGTCTCCCTGCATCAATTAGCCAGCAATGAAGATTTTTTTTCCGCGTGTGAGGTCAATATACCCATGGTTATTGTAACATACCATACCCACGACGTTATTGTAAAGTTGTACATATGCTTTTGGTAAGAGCTTGTTTGTGTATGCAAATTAATGTTCCCATTTATCTCCAAAACGCTTAGACTGATTTAGATTCGCTTTTCTGTATTTATAGATTCTAATTTAAAAACAAATTAACATAAACGATAAGTAATTATATTTTGTTCTGGTTTGAATTTGGTCCCGTGTATTCAACAATATCCGAACTTATTGTTTGCATCCATTTTTCAAACTTCCCGAAATAACAAACATACCCAGCGGCGAAAACAACCAATTTGCTTCAGGATCCGACTCGTTGGGAATTCTCTGTACTTTTATTTGTTTTTGTAACAAACACACAAATATATATGATTTTTTTGGAGCATTGTACACGTATAATTCGTCAACAAACTGAATAACTAACAACTCTGCTCACATTCGTGAGTGATTGCGTTCTTGTCGGTGATTGTCAGTTTAATGTAGTTTTGTGTTTTATAGATATGTAATTTATAAATAAATGTATTTATAGTTAATACTTTAATATACTTTAATTTTTCCCGTGCATGTCTCATGAGCTAACTTAGGCATTCGCCGTTCGTATTTCGGATTTCACGTTAAACTGCAGTTTTCCTTCTTTACTAACTAGTGTTAATATCGCACAGGCTAGCACCATCGTATTGAATGAACGACAGTCGAAGCGGCAATGAAAATTGTCCGTGTTTTTCATCCAATTTTATGTAGCTGTTCACTAAAAGGAGGGTAGCATAGCACCTAGTTCACATGAGGTGTGTTGGTTAATATCATAACAGTAGGTGTGCTATTAGACGTGTCCAGTCCCATAAAAAACCGGCCAAGTGCGCATAGGATTCGCACACGAAGGGCTCCGTACCATCGTACAAGATATAACACCCAAAAAATCGAGTTTTTGTACAAGGCTCCGCTTTAATTTTTATATTTTTTAAATTTTACCTATGTGTTGTTATATCGGCAAAATAAATAAATAATATTTTAGCTGCCTACCTCATGAGATACAGCCCTGTGACAGACGGACGAACGGACTGACAGCGGAGGCTTAGTGATAGGGTTCCGTTTTCACCTTTTGGGTACGGAACCCTAAAAAAGGGAATGATTACATATTTTTGTTTCCAAGTCACGGTAATCATGATAATAATTAAATCCATACGTTAACTAAACAAATATTTACACAATACCCATAAATCGTCACATCCGGTTGTTGGGTCTCGCTAATTAAACTAATCTTAGACTCTCAACAAAACTTTACGACACATCCTTTTAGTGGTGCCATGTTCATTCCCTGGATTTCAAATAGGTGGCGAGCGGTGTCCGCAAACGACCTCCAAAGCCATTAGGCCGACTTAATTTTAACTATTTTCCATTCTACCTGCTAGGCCCTTTAAAAGCAAAACGTTTATTTTATCGTTGCGAGATTAGGCAAAGCTTTCGGAACGGGCTAGTATTATAAAAGCCACAACGATCTACTATAGGCCCAAAGGAGGTGGGCGGAGTAAGTTTCTTCCATAGTAGACACGCAGAGTCAACTGACGGATGAGACCAAAATCGTTTCATTCAAAATTTACTGAAATTTTTTTTTTACTCCAAAAAAATTCTGAATCGCTATGTGGCTCCATAGTAATGATCTGAAGTTATATGTTAATTTTTACTTTGAAATATTGAGGAAAAGTTAAGTATTTTTTTCTTATTTACCATAAAAAATGGGTTTTTGTCCGGGTTTTTTACTCCCGTTCACTTAACCATCTATAAATGTACAGTTCGCCATGCTTTCTTTATGGAAAACTAGAGAAATCATAATGATTTCATAAATAATCATTTCAAATTCCATAAGCGCGACTCCAGTGTACTACCAACGATTTGAGAAGTTGTCTCATCGGGCAGATATGTTCTATCTCCCTCTAACTCGCGGTATTGTTAATTGAGTTGACGTCTCACTCCCGCTATGCTAGGTCTATGGTTTCTACGATTAAAACTAACGTCATCCATACTGGCTGGTTACTTTTTACCCTGAAAAACTGTCTGTGGGTAGCCTCAGGGTACATTAGTGCATCCGCGGTGCAGCTAATAATCTAACATGATAGTTGAATGCAAGATACTTGAGGCAGTCGCGGTGGTTGGATTTCAATGCGTTGATTTCAGTGCAATGATGTGTGGCATTACATGGTTACATTTAATATTTTCGTCTACAAACCAATGTTTGCTTTGATTTCATCAAGCGATATAACATCCATCAGACATACCCATTAATGCTTCTCAAACATTTTCTTTTGGATTGTGTAGTACACATAAACTGTGGAATAATGCATAATACGGTAAGGCTGTCGATTGTCCGCTTATATTTTTTTAGTACTATAAGTAAACTTGTATGTGGTTTGACGTTTTTACGTAACTTCGGAGCTCCGTTAATAACAATCCAATATGTTTTGCAATATCGAAACAAGCGCACCTAAACATTTACCTATCTTTCTAAAAATATTTCAAAAGAGAGTCTGGACAATTTTCTTATTCATTAATTGGAATTATTTCGAAATCCACCAGAGGTCGACGCCCCATTAAGAGATAGTAAGAATTAATAACACAGCCCGAGCCATTTGCGGTGAAAATAGGTTGTTTTGTCCGTAATTCCTACGGTAAATTATATCAGGAGATCTCGAAGTAAATAATCCCAAAAGACCTGCTCCACAATTACTCGCAGTGGACCACCATGATCGTATCTTAACTGCTGCAATCACGAACGAAACCAACATAAATAATTGTTATTTATGGCCAGAATTACCAATTTCAGTAGACTATTAATTAAATAGTTAGTCTTTGTTTAAATAGTTGAAAAAGTGCATTCGGTGGACAATTACGTTATCAACCGGAGTTGGTACCATCGGATTGAATTTCATTTCATTTCTCATTACATTCATTTTTCATTAAACTTTTTGGTAGTCAAACTAAACCAAGTTACGTCACAAAGATCCGCGGATTCGATCAACCCAGTAAAGAAGAACCCGCAAAGAAACTTCACGGGTTTACATAACATATTTTAGACCATGAAAACATGGTCGAAATGGCAATACCGAATTGTAATAATAATAATCGTTTATTTACGAAATTACATATTCTTACAGATCACATACAGCTTTGAGGAAAAAATTAATGGTGCTAATACCTATGTAATTCGTAAAAAGGCTATGGCTCAGCCAGTAAAGTCCTGGATGGGCGGGTCCCTCCAGCCGCTGGTCTTCCGCCACCGCCTAGTCGCCTTAGCCTGGTTTTCACCAAGTGCTGATTTATTTTAATCAATTGTCCATGTTTTCCATTCTATTCAATGTAGCTGAGCTCGGGATGGTCCTGGCATGGCACATATTTCTTTGGGAACGTAGTGTGGTTGGCTAATATCATTACGGTGGCAATATCATCCATGTTCACTTGCATAGAAAAATGTATTTAACGCTCGAGCAGTCAAATTAAATGTTCATCGCAATTATGAAATTATCGAACTTATACATACATGAGTGTATAAAGTGTATGTTTAGAGTGTATAAAACAACATACATAGTTAATGTAAGATACATAAAATACAAATTAAATTTAAAAAAACCGGCCAAGTGCGAGTCGGACTCGCACACGAAGGGTTCTGTACCACAATATTTACAAAAAAAACATTTTTTTTGTATGGGGCCCCCCTTTAATTATTATTATTTTTTAATGTTGTTATAGCGGCAAAATAAATACATAATCTGTGAAAATTTCAGCTTTCTACCTGTTACGGTTCATGAGATACAGCCCTGTGACAGACAGACGGACGGACGGACGGACGGACAGCGGAGGCTTAGTAATAGGGTTCTATTTTCACCCTTTGGGTACGGAACCCTAAAAAGCTATGTGTTGTGGGCCGGGAGGACTGAAGGAAAATTGGAGACCGGTTTTAAAATCCGGGCACATGATACGTGTTTATAAATAGTTTTTTTTCTGTCAAGAACAAAGCGAAATAAAGATACACCTGCAAAATGTATGTTTTAATTGTAGTTAAACTTGTAGTTTACTTTTTTTTAATGTATTGTCATATATTGAACATACTTAAATCGCAATAATTTGAGGCTATCCAGCGACATCGACGTTGAAGCTTTGTAATCAGATTTTGAAAATAATGAGAACATCCTTTAGATTAGCATATGATATAATCGAGAAATTCTTAGGCTGACGTAATTGTCGGGGTAGCTTAGCAATAGAGCAGTGTACGTGTAATCCAAAGGTCGCGGGTTTGAATCCTGCTTCCGACGAATGTCGTTACCAAAACTGTAACCCGATATTTTTTTAAATCTAATTGATGAAGATGTCGTTGGATATCCTCAAACTAATGAGATATATAACGGTAATATTGTATCCATTAAATACATATAATAACACTTTTTTTTAAGCAACCTGGATGGCTAATACCACACAACTACCGTTATGATATTAGCCCAACACACCACATTCCCGAAGGAATTAGGTGCCATGCCAGGACCTTCCCTTTATGAGGAATTTAATCTACGTGGAATTCCTGTCTCATCTCGGTCAACAAAAGCATCACAAAATATCAGCATAGTGTATTAGTAATGGTCCCTTTTGTAAAAGAGACTCGGCCGTAATAAACGTTTATGAAGCGCAGTACATCAAATCGCCTGCTAAGATCGATTAGATGGTGTTATTTACTTTTATGAATACGGCGGTTAGAATTTTTTAAATTCCCTGGAATGCCATGCTTGTTAAAACCGCGAGACTTCTAATGTTCAGATGGGAGAACACCAGATTCCAACAATCACGCCTTTCCTTATGATGACGCAAAAATCATAAGGAAAGGCGTGATTGTTGGAATGTGTGTGCTTCTGGCCATTTCCTCATAAGCAGGAAAAGCAGGTAGGCCTACAGCAGCGTCAATCCTTACTGATTTGTATCTTATTTTGTCACGGATGGCTATTCGCCCAACATACCGCATTTCGGAAGGAATGAGGTGCCATGCCAGGATTTTCCCTTTATGAGCACGTCCACTTGAACTGGACGGAAAACAAGGACAACTTTTAATTATCGCTAAGACCATCTTTTTATCCAATACCGGTGGATGTTGTGTTAACCATCCATGCCCAGTTACATACAACAAATATTTATTTATTTATGTATTGGTTCACATACAGGGTTATACATTATAGACATTGAAATAAAAAATAAAATTATAGTAATACAGCAATGTACACCCTACTATGTTGTGAACAATGCATGCTTAATTTATGACTATCTATTTAACAAACAAAAAAAAGAAACTAAAATTAAAGCTTACATATAATAAAACAGAACAATTCGTAAAAAAAAACTTTAAATAAGAAACCAAAATATTATGAGTAAACAACAAAAAAAAAACCGTCAAAGCAAATAATTTGGAAAAATACTACTAACTTGTAATAAATTATAATCTATTTTAACATATGGAGTTTTCCCTTTTTTATTCGGGTGAAAGAGTGAAAGGGAATAAGCCAGGAAGCAAACCCGATCCGTCAGCTCTTGGCTTGCCATTACACTGAAAACGCGGCGTGCCGTCGATGTTCGATTGGTCGAGTATCTAATTCGTTTGGGGACCTCATTACTGCCGGGACTCGTAGACGGATTCCGTTGTTCGACTCGCAGCGATAAGATCTAGCCAGAGCCAAGGGATTCGATTTCAGTTGTCCTCTTGCACAATTTTATTACTCTAGAGACCATTCGAACTACTTTTAAATGCTCAAGCGATTCCAATATTTTTTTGTAAATGTAGCCTTCCGCATGCTAGTATTGTACAACGTAGACCTGCTCGTAGAGCCTCTACGTCGTATATGTTCTATGTCGTCGTAGGGCAAATATGGCGATTCGGTTTCTCGTAATGTCTGGTAATTTTGAAATGTATTTACAACTACCTTTCCGATGAATTAGATAGTGCCACTGTAATTCTCACGTTTTTATTTTATGTTTCTTCCAGCTGTGTGAGCTCGTAATTGGTGTTATTTTCATTTATATTATTTTTCTATTGTTATGTAAATGCACTGTGAGCTTGCCTTAATAAATAAATAAATAAATAACTACTGTCCTGAAATATTAAAACACAGTTAGGACTGGATGACATTTAAATAAAAAAACTGACAAGCGTGCATTGGACTAGCGTCCTCGGAGTTCCGTACAAGATTAATTATTCATGTAAATAGCATTTGATATTACTCGGGAATGTAGGGTATCGATGATTTTTGTTATCAATGAGTATACTATACGTTTTCATGAACAAGTAAGCTATTAATACTTTTTTACACATAAAAGACATACAATATTGGCGATTAAAGAGGGCCCTCCAACTTTGTGTCTAAAATGCTAGCTTTTTTTATTAATAAATGAAAATGTTTGCTTAGTGATTGTTATGTCTTCAAATAAACAGTGATATATCACTCACTTGTCGATTAAAAGCGACGAGTCTGTCTAACTTGTCGTCTTGACTTCTGAACGGACGACGCTTTGGAAGACTTGACGTTAGGTGGACGAAACGTTAATTTAAATGTAAAAAAAATATCACTGATTATCCGAAAACATTATGATTATGTGTAACAACAGTAAAAAATTAAATACGCGTGATTGAGTGTTCGCTTTCATGTTTGTAATTCCATTAATGTTCGATACACTGCATCCGTATCAAACTTGACGAGGGCTTTATACACCCGACATAGGTTGTTAAGTTGACGACGGCGTTTACACCAGAGAATACTTGTGAGACTATACATATTATTGTACAAGCAACTTTTTTGGTAAAGTAAGTTTTATTTCTAATCCATTTGCACCGAGGGTGGTTGTTTCTTTTGTACTTGTTCTTTGCCTTAAACTGTTTAACCAAATTGGCAGTGTTTAGCAGAAGCATTTAGATCTAAGTATGTATTTAATTACTGTGAACGGAAAACTCGTAGTTTCTTTGCGGATTCTTCTTTACTGAGTTAATCGAATCCGCGGATCGTTCGGTTTTTGACGTAACTTATTGTAGTTTGACTACCAAAAAAGTTTAAATAAATGAAATTAAATAATTCCCATACAAAACAAAACAAAATCACCAATTTAACTGTCATAACCTAAATAAATGGAGTTACACGGCGGTGTCTTACGGACAGACGGACATGGCGAAACAATAAGGGTTCCCCGGGAACGCGGAACTCTCAAAAGTAGCCCCAACGTTTTCGGTTTCCAATCTCTACATCGTCGCGTCTGCCTCAATCACGACGGCTGGATCTTGCTCGTGCGGGATGAGTTTAATTATTGAAATGACAAGGTGTAAGCGGTGAGGTGTTCTCTCCCTCCCTTTCCTTCGCAAGGAGTTTCGACTCCAGCCGGGGCTCTCCTCCCACTCAACACGAAAGGGTCGGAACTAGGCCGACGCTCTAAGACAGGCACTCATCGAATAACGATAGACTGTCATACATATTTTAGCACTTGACAACTGCGTCGCTAGTAAACTTTGAGATGGAAAAAATGGAATCTGCCAATTTGACGTGTCCATGGAGTTTATGATTTTGACCACTAACGACACGGGTTGAAGGTGGCCGAGAAATTTGGTGAAAAAGTACGAGACTCTCAAAATGTTTAAAAAAAAAAAGAGTGAGACAGCAACACAAATTCAAGAAAAAACTGTACGCTGTATATTGTTTAGACTGTAATCTAGGGGTCAGGCACTAAAGGTTGTTTACAGTTGTTAGATAATCTCAGTAATCTCAAGTAATCCTTGAAGGTACGGGAAAACTGGTGGGAGTCTGAGTCAGTCAGTCAGTCAGCGTGTTTGCGTCCACTGCTGGACATACGCCTCTCCAATTTTTCTCCAGTCCTCCCGGCCCTCAGCGGTACGGAACCACTGCTTTCCGCCGACGCACTTCATGTCCGAGTTCGAGAAATCTTAGATAATCTGGAGTTCTCTTTAGGAATCTGGGAATCCCAAGGAAATCATAACTTGACTTTTTTTGGTCATTCGATATTTTTTTGTAGTATTTCACTTGAATTTGGAGCATACGTTAAAATTTGGAAGGCAATTCTGCGCATCAGTTGTTTTTGCTTATTCGTAAAACCTTAGCATAACTCCACTCTGGAGCTTAAGTTTCTGTTAGGAAAACCAACCTCTGAATGACATTTCTTTTTTTGCTCATTCAAAATCCCCGCTCAAACGAAAGGATTTTTTTTTCGGGTTTACTGACAATCGTGCAGTCATTAGTAATCTTACGAAATCCCAGAATCTTTGGTAATCCTAAGAATCTTTAGTAATCCCAAAGGATTTTTCGGTAGGTCTTTAAGAGTCATGGAAATATCAAGGATTATTAAGTACTTAGTCCTTTAGGAATCCTTGGAAATCTCTAAAAATCAAGTAAAAAACTACTGGTAATAGTAGTTTTTAACTTGATATATCTTGGTGTACTTTTTGCTTGATTAACTGGCCCGTCGGTTGGACTAGAAGCAGCCAGCATTAAACTGTGCAAAACAAATTAAGTAATGTTCAAATAAAAATAACATGTTGCGAAAATGCGTATACCCCTCAATTCAGAAGAATGATGCACAGACAGTTTTAATCATTGCCACTCCATCGCTAGATAGAACGGCTACCCATAGGTAAGATGCTGAAAAGATAATGCCCAAATCCAGGCTCCTTAGAAATCATTCGTGTCTCTTCTTGACACAAATGCGAAAATTTATATTTATTATTTATACATATTTTAAACTTTCTGATTCCCAATTTTTTACGCCCAGTTACTTGTTAAATAATTAAAAGGAATTATTCACAATTACTTCTTTTCCTACTAATAATATGAATAAGAGAAGGACAGAACTTCGCATTGTACCTCCGTTGTCACAAGAGGTATTCGGGTAGCCTGCTCCATGCGATTCCGTCAGGTAAGGGAGAAAAAAGGCGTAAATATGTACGTGAAATTATCCCTAAAATCAATGTGAAGGATTGTTGCTTATGAAATATCAAAGAGACATTAATCTCTATCTATTTTTGATTGCGTTTGGATTGGAGAATTTTGCTGTACGCTAAGCTCTCTGGTGTCTCTAAAACATGAATAACCTCCCAATAGCATATTCTCAATAGCTTAAAAGGGCAATACATTTAATCTTCAAAATCTTTTCTAAATTATAAGACTGGTTTGGAAGATAGCCACAAACATTTTGAGGGGCCCAAAATGCATGGGGCAATGGGCATTCTCCTTTAAGAAAAAAAAATGTAATGTATACTTTCAGTATAGTACAGTATATATGACCAGACATTAGTTAATTGTATTTAGATAGTGCGGACTAACTATAATATGGGTGTTAACGCCGGACTAAATATAAGTTTATATGGTTATGTTACTAATTTAAACTAAAATTGACAGTTCACTCTGAATACGACTCTATGTATTTAGCTTTTTTTTATGCGACCTGAAATGGATGGCTAATACCACACAACTACCGTTATGATATTAGCACACTACACCACATTCCCGAAAAAATAAGGTGCCATGCCAGGACCTTCCCTTTATGAGCACGGCTACATTGAACTGGATGGAAAACACGGACAAAAATTGTCCGTGCTTTCCATCCGTTCGACCATATTTTCATCCAATGCAATGGTACCAACCCGGCCGGGCTTAAACCCTTTCACCTAGTAGGGGAAGGGGACCTACAGTTTACCATGGATTCGGAATCATGGAGCAGCTCGCATTCGTGACGAAATGCACTTATCGAACTCGGAAAGAGATAGACAGTGATGCATGTCGGAATTGAACTCAGGCCTCTGGTACGCTCGGCCAGTCCCCGCGCCACTAGGCTACGAGCCGCTCATAAGTTTTTGGAGAGCTTTGAAGAGGTTCGTTGTTTTGTTCTTTGCTATACGATTAAACAAAAAGAAACGAATACTAAGTCATCGTCAACTAAGGACCCATGGTTCACGCACAGTCAGGCAAATGTCAAAATCGAGCAATTATTAACAAGAAATAAATAACTCATTGTTCCATCTGAGAAATATTAGCCTCACAACATAACGACGGAAAAACAGTTTGATCTTTGGAGATCATTTCATTTTTTACGAGAATCCGCAGTTCAATGAATAACAAAACCTTAGCAAATAAATCGCGTCGCCTTGGTTCATCATCGATTTACTTACATGAATACCATTACATTACGCTAGCACAATAAACAAATGAGGAAAACAAGACAAAAACCAATTCATAATTTGAAAAATGTATTGTTATTTTTCTGTTATTGTGATCATCATCTAATATATATAAATATTATAAAGGGGAAAGTTTGTAATAATGGATGGATGGATGGATGGATGGATGGATGGATGGATGGATGGATGGATGGATGGATGTTTGTTACTCTTTCACGTAAAAACTACTGAATGGATTCTAATGAAACTTTACAATAATATAGCTTGCGGGGGCGGTGGCGGGGAGCGGCGGCGGGGGGAGGGCAGACGTCGTGACTGTTTGGTGTCCGTTTGGCGAATTTTCAAGGCACTAGCGATTTGTAAAACTTAGTACATGTACATTTAACTACCCGGGAATTAGGATTGGCTAAATAGAATTCAGTTCCGCTTACGCTAAGATGGGGCTGTCATACAAACTGCAATGCTATGCACGGTTCGGCTTTGCGGCGGCAGCGCTTACTTTTACTGAAGTACGGCTTGGTATTTTCTGCAACTTTAGGACTACTTGGCATCACGCTAAATCGCCGGAGGAGCGACCAACAGAATAAAATCCTTGAGAACCAATTACTCGATTTAGATGAGCATTGTATCTACGTCTAGCCTGATTCTACTAAAAACTTATAGCTTACATAATATAACGCTTCATTACCAGAAGGGTAAGTAGTGAGTCTTAAAGTCTTATAACATGCGAACCACTTACCTGATTTATATGCGTATTTTATCAATGTATAGCATCTCTGGGAGCAGTCAGGTTCGAGATGGGTTACTGTTTTCGATGTTGAGGCTGGCTGTGGGTTGGAGTCCACGCAAAACTTACCTACGTTACACGTTACTTACTAGGTAAGCAATGTAGCAGTGAAAGTGCAGAAAGGTTCTCGCGGCAAATGTTTTTTTTTTAAATAGCCACCAAACGTCAACGAAGCTCTAAATGGGAATTATTGGATGTTTCTCATTAAATCATGCTATTTCGGCTCGAACGATCTTGATTAAATTTGGTACATGGATACATTGTCCTGGACCAGTTTGACCCTATTTTGGACCAGTCATGTGGGCTACTTTTTATCCATGAGATAATTTAGCCGACACTAACCCGAGCGGAGCCGGGTACCGCAGCTAGTTATTTTATATTTTTTTTATTATATCTCAATTTTCCAGGTCCGTGGCCTTATTTTTCGGGGGTTTTCTCAAGAAATTCTTAAATTTTTTGCGCGGCGCGGTTTACAATATGACCTTTGTCACGTCTTAATGTAAAATAAGATTTTTATATAACTGATTTTTTATTTATTTATTTATTCATAAAAGTACAAGGTTTTACATAATATATGTTATCTCCTAAACTAAACTAAGTTTGTATTGTTGGAGATAACCTAAAATAACACGTTTGGTACATGCTACACATTTTCAACATTAATAATACTAAGAATAATAGATGTTATTTTTATGTGTATGCATGATTTGTGTGTAGGTAGCCAGGTGAGTAATACTTAAGTGTGAATAGCTTTCATTTAAATTTTCGCCGACCCCTCAGGGAAGCTGCATGAAGGTATATTTACGTGTGGAATTAATATTACCTTTCTGTGTTGTTGTCAAGCAGTATCCTACTAATACAGCACACGAGATCACAATCAAAGATTTGGTACTGTATGTAGTCTCGTGTAGCGTATTATAACTGACAAATGCAGCATTATATAGCTTCTTTTATCCTTACATACATTTATTATTTCAGTTGTGTTAAGTTTTTGAATTTTAAAAGCTCTTTTAAAAAAATACCCAGTTATATTGAAATAGACTGTAGTAAAATTTTATGAATAAAAGGTCCTTTTAATGACTCACAAAAAGTCAGGAGAAATGAATGAATGATGGTCGAAGCAGCAATGAACATTTTCCGTGTTTTCCATCCAACTCTATAAAGAATGTCCTGGCTGAGCACCTAGTTCTATTGCGGCGTGTTCGGCGAATGTCATGACATTGAGTGTTGTATAAGCCACCCATTTACATAAAATATATCCATTTACATAAATCATCTTAAACAGCCCGTGGTCTAGGGGTTAGAAGACTTGCCTTTCATCTGAGAGGTCTGGGTTCAAATCCTCGCCCGGTCATGCACCACTTTCTTTCTCTTTCTGAGTCATAAAGGGAATGTCCTGGCATGGCACCTAATTCCTTCGGGAATGTGGTGTATTGGGCTAATATCATAACGGTAGTTGTGTGGTATTAGCCATCCATGTAAGTTTGCAAAAAAAAAATCCATTGATCGAATTCAACATTACAACTTTGAAGTAAATCCGTCAATGTTGGGTAATATTTAGAAATGATTTCGTACTCCGCGTATTTAGAACCTGGTTTATTCATGAGTCTGGGGTCTGGTGAGGTCAGCCATTGATCCGACTGCCCGCGGCCCGCACATGGGCTACATTTCTAAAGACATTGGCGTCGATCGAAACGACCAGAGGATGCATTATGTACACCCAGATGCAGACGGTACGATATGTTTTTTCCAAGATAGCGTCGTGGATCGATTGCGTGCGTGAACGATTTATTTGAGGCTTTACAACGATATTTACACGGAGCAATTTAATCCAATTTTAAAAATAATTACATTTTTTTCCTCTGGATATTCTTTTGAAGCATGATTCGAACCTGCGACCTTTGCATTGCATGCCAACCTCCTAGGTAATATTTCCACCATTACAGTCAAAATGCCTTAGCGTAGAATTAATACGCAAAAACAGCGCCATCTATCTAGTAGTGGATAAGGAAGCATTAAGTCAATTGGAATACAATCTAGAAATTCGTTTGTTGACGTGATTGTCTGGTTAGCTCTGCAAAATAGCAATGCCTCAACGTAGATGTCGCTCTATAACCTCAAATTAATGAGATAACTGTTATGTCGTATCAATTAAGCACATAAAAATATCTAGTGTGAACGATATCATAATTATCCAACAGCAGCATGCGACTTCTATATTATATGCATATGCCCTGAATGTCTTAACCATTAAAAGCAATGAAAATATTAATTTATGTTTATTTAATTATGATAGCATTTTGATTTCACGTAATTTTCAATTTTGGTTTTTCATCCTTTTTAGGAATCCGTAGCCAAAGGGTGCCAACGGAACCCTATTACTAAGCCTCCGCTGTCCGTCCGTCCGTCTGTCACAGGACTGTATCTCATGAACCGTAATAGGGAGGCAGCTGAAATTTTCACAGAGTGTGTATTTGTTTTTCCGCTATAACAACAAATAGGTAAAATTATAAAAAAATATAGGGATGGCCATAAATAAATGTATTTTTTTTTGTCTTAAATGTTGTACGATGGTACGGAACCCTTTGTGTCCGAGTATAATTCGCACTTGGTCGGTATTTTTACATAGCTTCGACAAGATTAACAATTTTTCATTTTATGTGGGCGCTAAGGGCGCATACACGATACAAAATAAGTATTTTCTAACCGTCATAGGCAATTTTCTAAAAAAACTAAAATTTGCACGTCTCGCCTTGTGTTTAAATAAAACATTCAATCATTCGCTCTTCGATTGAATGTGGAATAATCGTCGAATCCAGCCCTGGCTTCGGGCAGAATGCAACTCTTGACACTAAAACAATACGGCAGCGGCACCCGACTAGGAGAGCGGAGGTTTATACAGCCGGGAGAGCAAGGGAGGCTTGAATAGTTGTGTGTGGATGGAGTAATTTAATTCGGCGCTTAGAGGATGAGGGTGGCCGCAATAGCAAGCGTATGTACATGCATTTCGAACAATGGAACGTGGGTATTTGCGAATGTGTTCCCCTTTGAATTTAGCACTAAATCTAGGATGCCTCACTGTTGCTAGGTGTATCAGTTCCAGTCTGTACATTGAAGTTTATGACAAATACTGGTGTCAGGAA
The DNA here is from genome assembly GCA_946894095.1 of Incurvaria masculella. Lineage (NCBI taxonomy): Eukaryota > Metazoa > Arthropoda > Insecta > Lepidoptera > Incurvariidae > Incurvaria > Incurvaria masculella. The sequence goes on along the minus strand of OX335653.1, from coordinate 18,150,546 downwards.
ATCATTTGAAAGTATAGCCTGTACCGATAAGGGCATTGCCCCTTCGAGAAGGTTTCTCTGAACTCGGTTGTGGATCTTGATTTTTGGCTCTATCTAAAATATTGTGAGAAGCTTGGTTTCTGGTTTTGAATTCCGGGAGAATATATTTCTTTCGTGTTCCCTTGGAGAACAGTCATGGTGCTTTAAGGCCATTATAATTTCAAGATAGCCATCATAATTTCACCTATAGTGCTACGAGCTATAGTGTAGTGTTTGTAGTGGTATCTATATCTACATAAATACACACTGTGAGTTGGGGCGAGGGGTAAGAGACGTTTTTTGACGCCTCGCCTCGCCTAGTGAGCGCCCCACCGGAGCTGTTCGCAGAGAGCGAACAGCTCCGAAGAGAATGCTGGACAAAAAAAAATATTTTTCCAAAAATCTAATAATACAGTTTTAGTTTTTATCAAAATCGGGTTCTTTACTCTTTTTAGTGTTTTTCGCTATTTCTTATAGTTTCGGATTTGGCCCTGAAGGCCCACTTGGAAGATTGCTTGAATAAATAAAGCACTTGAAAAATTTATTCATAAAAATGTTACAAAACGAATAGACATTATAATAAGACATTAAATTATATTTTCACTTCTGTAAACTTCCAGCATCCAACATTGGAAAACCATCTAGATCCGCATAAATCGAGCGTGCGTACTATGGCAACATACAAATGGCAATTGATCGGCATGTCGATGCCAGCGCTACGTGGCTATGTCGACACGTCGCAGCCTTAAATCGCGCCAGCATCCGCACACCATTCGCAAGAGGAAGTGGACACTTCGGCTGAAATACGGGAGAGTTCCTCGTTCTGCATTTGTGTCCCCTCCGTAGACGGGGTGATCGCGCTACGTGAGGGGACTTGTCGGAGCGATTCTATAACATATATTTTTAAGGTGGGCCTTCGCGCTCAACTCCCTATACAAATGTGGAAAGAAGATCATGCGCACATTTCTTGTCGGAGATCCAAAATTATACTCAAAACCACGGAAAATTGACCTCCTAATGGTTCTGTGCTCAAAACAGCTTTACTTGATCAAACTAGATGGTAGATTTCCATTAGCATTGTTAAATTGTATATGGTTATAAGAGCCTAAATTTCGAAATTTTCGCGCGTTTTATATAAAACGTTTGGTGGTGGATTACTCAAAAAAAAGGCCAAGTGCGAGTCGGACTCGCACACGACGGGTTCCGTACCATCGTACAAGATTTAACACCAACAAATCCCCTTTTTTATGCCCCCCCCCCCCCCCCTTAATGTTTATTTTTTTTAGATATTTCCTATTTGCTGTTATAGCGGCAAAATAAATACACACCCAGTGAAAATTCCAGCTGCCTACATATTACGGTTCATGAGATCTGTGACAGACGGACGGACGGACGGACAGCGGAGGCTTAGTAATAGGGTTCTGTTTTCACCCTTTGGGTACGGAACCCTAAAAACTGATCTTTTACTGCAGCGTCCGTGATTTACTTTTAACTAAAAGTCGTTTCGTAATATTTTTTTTTGTAAATCTGACCAATTCAAACAGCATGCCCATTGTTTGCCTTGTGGATGTGTTATATCCTCCACATCACGAAGACTGTCTCTTTATTTAAAACAGAGGCACTGCCAAAACGTTACAGAACGATTTTGTGCCATGCTCGCGAATTAGTTAGTCCCGTCGGGAATATTTAAGGTGGCCCTTAAACATTTGTTAAATTTTTACTTGTTTAGGCGCGTTTGGGATAAAAGGTTTAACTTGTTACGGATTTGTGCTGATATAACATATAATGTGTGTATTTGAATATAGAATACCTCCCTCCCCTCGCCGTCTATTGGTCTTTTGACTATGTCAGAACAAAGTTTTAATGCATGAAAGTAATCTGTTTTTATTCACGCCACAGAAGTATAACTTGTTACTTGCCTTAATATACAGCTTCATTCTATGTCCGTATTATATATTTTTTAATATCTAAATTTTTCATTAAAAAAAATCGAAAATGGACGTTAAAAAAACAACTTTTAAACAATATTTTCCACTATAAAATGCATATTAAAAACATAAAGTCCTTAATTTCGAAAATACCTATATTATAGAATCCAAAATTTGAAACACCTAGTAAAACATTAAGAGCATGTAAACAGTTATACACTTTTAAGATTAAAAGAATAACCAATCCTTGTAATGGGTGGAAGTTTTTTTTCCTCTCTACAATACTAACACAAAAATCAAACCAAAGGTTACAATAATTCGGCATTACCTAAACACCATCGGATAGTGAAATCGAGTTAATACTATCTGTGCAAATAACGCCTACGTCTGAAACGTCGTTGCTTCATTGAATTAAACCGGGAAAACCGTGTGCTGTCGTGTGTGATTGCCAATCACATCTACTGCACATTACAGTTTCAACTATCACATACACTGAAAAATATGATGTGGAACTGCTTACTGTTTTGGCACAGTTAAAATTCAGTAATGTATAGTAAAGTATTTCTCATTACCACTTGTGTATTAAGGTATGTATCTAGTATTAAATAGTTATTATAACCGATTTAACAGTACCGCTTGGTATAAATAACAATCGTGACAGATCAGATGATTTGGAAACGGTTATCTTAACCGTTTCAAAATGAAAAGGTGGCACAACCCGGCGGGACTAACTTATTCGCGGGCACGGTACAAAATCGTGCTGTTGCGCTCTGGGACCTTCTCTGTTTCAAAGAAAAAGACAGGCTCCGTAATGAGGAAGATGCAACATGTCCACAAAAAAGACAATGTGCATAGTGTATGATTTGGTAAGATTTACGAAAATTTTAATTACAAAACGACTTATAGCTAAAAGTAAACCACGACCGATGTATTCAAAAATCTAACAAAAACTAAATAGATTATAAATCTTGATTAAATAAGCTATGTCTGATGACTAATCTTTTTAGGATGTTCTGACTTTATCATTACGTAATCCACCTCCAAAGTTATTGTATAAAACGCGCGAAAAATTAGAACTTTCGGACCTTATAACTTAAAAACCAAACACAATTTTACAATTTTACAGACATCTAATTCGATCAAATAAAGCTATTTTGAGAAAAATTTGGGATCTCTGACAAGGAATATGGGCTTCTCCGTTTATATCTTCTTTCTCCGTTTGTATGGTGAGTTGAGCGGGATGGCCCACCTTAAATGGCCTTGATTAATAAAGTGCTGATTATCTTGTACTGGTATTGATTGCACTAAGAAAGGCCCTTAATTTGTGGTGATTAAGCTAATCAGCAGTAGGTGAAAAAGGCCCGCTAGTTGAATAAATATTTTTAAATTACTGTAGGAGGCAAGTTCATAAATATGGCTGTCTTATAACAAAAGGTGAGTCTTGGAACTATGTTCTCGGCGCATAGTGAAAAGCTTAACCATCTTTGGTCCCTAAATCGACTCGAATCTATCTCTGTAATGTGCCTATTTATTGAAACATCCCGAAGAGGAAACAAGGCGGCATCCGTCAAGTTCCGGGGAAAAATGCATTACCCTTAAGATTGAATCGAGTGAATTTGTCAAGATATCTGTAGGTTTTCCGTGTCCAATATTGTAAATGGACTTCTAGATTTCCATTGACGCAGAGAGTAAAGCTGATATCTTGCAATTCTAGATTTCAAGAAGCTTTTTATTTCAGCATCTTGTTCTTTTGGAGTTTTCCGCAATGAGGCCAGGGCGCAGAAAGAGACATTAGGATTGAAAAAATCGGCCAAGTGCGCGTCGGACTCGTACAGGAAGGGTTCCGTACCATCCTATAAGATTTCACACAAAAAAATACTTTTTTTTGTATGGGTTTTTGTAGGTTTTGTACGTTCTTTCTATTTTAATTCAAATGTTTTTGTATTTATTGCTTTAGCGGCATAATAAATACAGACTCTGTTAAAATATTAGCTGCCTAACTAATATGGATCATGAGATACAACCCTGTGACAGACTGACGGACGGACGGACGGACAGCGGAGGCTTAGTAATAGGGTACCGTTGGCACCATTTTGGGTACGGAACCCTAAAAAAGGGTTGATATTAGGTTACTAGACTCCATTGTTTCACAAACAGTGACATGATTTATTCCAGACTAGATAAAATATTCCATTTTTAATTAATTTTAAACACATATTTTTATATTTTTATCACTGCGGTTTCTTATTAATTGTTTTATTGGGAAGTTTGAACTTTTTCATTTTTTTTGTAAATTTCTGAATGAAAAATAATATTTTCTCATTTTTTAGTGCAAAAGCTAGTCATACTAATTACTGCCTATCTATCGACACCGTTAATATAAATATTATAAAAACCTAACGAAATAAGGTAAAAAATATTTTTACAAATAATCTTGGATCCTGTTTTTGTCAGTTAATCAAATAAAAATACGAATTCCTAAAGAAAAATCTTGCATTCATTCAACACGTGACACATTTATCTGACTATTATTATACTGTACAACGTGTATCCCTTCGTTAAGACAATGTTACTTATTTTATATATATTACGGTTTTATTTGTATTGTACGAAGTCCGTAATAATATTTTCTTTGGATTTTATTATATTGCTGCACTTATAACCTGTTCAGTGGACTAATTAAGTGTCGATTCCAAGAAAAAATATATATCTTTTTTTGTGTAAAAAAATGGATTAAAGTTATTTTTTTTTCTTACCATTAACTCGAAATTAGTGCACTATACACGTGTATATCTTGAAAAGTTTGCTTACCTTCAAGGAAAAAAAGATTTCGGTTTTAAACCAACATCGGTTTTAACCCTAACAAATACATAAATAAAAAGTTAAGGTTTCCATACAAACAAGGGACGCCCAATTCAATTCTATAATCATAATTTGATGGAATCAACCCAAGATATTGAAAAAAATTATTTTACTTACGACTTTTTAAAAAAAATCTGTAAATCTATTGCAATATATTATGTAAAAAAATTTTTAGACCTATTCTAAACTATAAAAAAAATGGTCAAGGTACGTTAAGTAATAAAAAGTATTTAAAAAATATTAAATGCTCCGCGCCGGAGCTATTAAAATATTCAGCTCAATACAAATAAAGTTTCAGTCGTGGTTTATATGAAGTTGGTTGGCGTAATATCGCCAGGGCCCTAACAACGTATTGCCACAAATTCTGCTGCTCGTGCACGGACCGCTTACTGTTTCCCCTACCTTCCCTTCGTTCTCGCGCCTTCCACCGGTTGCCGACCATCTGCCTCTGCTCGCTCAGTCACTCGTTGATTTCTATTGATTTCATGTCAGAATAGGTGTTTGGAACACAACATTACTTGGAATGCTTTTCTTTGCTTAAACAAAAACGTTCACATAAGAGATGGCTGTATGGCATAAGTTCTTGCTTATTCCCGTGTAATGTAAAAGGTACAAAACAATTTAAAATTATGTAACCACAGAGTAAGCATTAGCGTGCTGCATATCTAAGGAAAGCGAAATCAAACGAGTTAGGGCCGAGTGCACGAAATGACAAAAAATCAAAATCAACGTCAACGTACGATTAAACACGTCACTTTGTATGGACAGTATGGAAGGAACTCTATGCGGTTCACTAAAAGTGACGTGTTTGAACATTGATTAATTCGGCCGTCTCTTCGTGCAACCAGGGCTTAATCACAAATGATAGTGAAACACTTTCTCCTGACGATATCAAACATATTTTTTTTATATCTTAACAGTACAGGTCTTGGCTGTGTTCAAGCAGACCGATCAGAGACATTCGGTGCAAGAAGAAGCAAGAAATAGCGTTAAGGCTACATAACAGAATGATAGTGCCGTGTACCTGCCACTGACCATTAGAACGGATCGGAATCGCTCGGTATCACTTATTTTTGTACCACCTCTCTCTCTCTCGGAACCCTTCGTGTGCGAGTGCGACTTGCACTTGGCCTGTTTTGATTTGATTTTTATTTTGACGTACGGGTAGCGTTGCTCTGAACAGTTCCGCCAGATTCCGTTCTGTAATGGATAGTACCGGTCGGGTCGGGACGGAATCATCTTGGCCCGAACAAACCCCTAGCCTTTCCATTGGAAAGCAAACACTCTGAAAACAGAAAAAAGAAACGTCAAAATGACGCAAGGTCCAAATTCGACAAAGATTTTTGATAATTTCGTTGAATAAATAACAATCAACAACCACTTATTTCTTCAAAAAGAGTAAAGTGGCTCTCTAACTAAGTACATATTTAATCTTCTGTATCCACCTACAAGCGTTTGTGACCATCCGTCAAGGTTATTTGGTAGTGCGACTAAATCCTGCTTCTAGCAAAATGACTGACTTTGTGACGACACTGAAGATCCTGGTCATCGGAGAGAGCGGTGTGGGCAAGTCCAGGTCGTTATACTTAATGATAATTCCCTAATTTGTATTCAAGTGATCATCGTTTTTGTGCTCGCCTCCTTTGTTTGTTAATTCGCCTTGAACTTGTTTTTTACGCCTTTGTTGTTCCATATTTCGTCATTTCTAACGATACCTTTTATCTGATTCTGTTCCGCAACTAAGTACATATGTACTAACACCAAATAATGAAGTTTCGGTTAATACCAGGTTTAAAAAGTTCATGTGTCCAATACAGTTACAGCTTCCAAAGCGAACTACATCAATATACACTCACTCGTAAGATTAGATGGTAAAATAACTTCACAAATATTCCTAGAAGCCTAAGTTAACATTTAATCCTACCAGTGATTTTATATTTTGGTAGTAAAGTTATTGGTAGATGCAATACCTGCGAATGATATGTTTTGATGGTTCAGGTCCAGCCTTGCAGTGTATTCATAAAGTAGCTATTTTACAGGCCTTTTTATTTAACTAATGTGTCCCTGCTTCACGGTCGATTATACATGTCACATTCCTTGGAAAAAGCGACGTACATGCTTAGTATTTCCCTAAAAAATACTAAATATCAATGCCCTCTTAACTCTGGGGGTGCGTGCTTCAGCAAAATACTCGCTCAAGTCGTCAATTTCACTGTGCTAGCTTATGATTACCTTTGCTTTCTTCAGTCTTATATCGCTACGATTAAGATCTTCTGTAGGATCTGTCGGCTCTGTACTTCAATAAAATATTCATAGGATATGGAAGGAGGATCCCCTTCGAAACAGGCCAGCGCCCTTACAGTTTTAAAAAAAATACATAGGTACCATTGACGACATAAGTCCATTAGCACCTTATGGTCGGGTTTGTTTTGAACGTTCAATGACCCTTCCCCCGCCGACCGGTCTTCCCGCGTAACCCTAAGCGTAAGCCGCGCAGGCGGTGCGATCCCCTCCTCCCGCTTAACCTCCGCGCGATGCGAGCACTTCATAGCAATCGCGTTGGAATGTGCTACTGGACTTTTGAATGCGACCGTACGTACTAAACACCCTTAAGGTCGGCCCGTAAGCACCTGAAAATTTCGCCTTCCATACAAACGTAGTTTACTAATGATTTGAAAACCACTGTTCCAACTTACTTGATATTTGGTATCTAATATGAGGCTACAAATATCTGTGTCTGCATGCCTTTGTATTTTCGGTAAATGTATTCTGGGCCAAACCACAGAGAAAACAAAATTCGTATGAAGATTTTCTTTTTGCGTTCATTTCATTCGGTTTGGATTTTTCAAAAAAACAAAAGCATGCAGACACAGATATTTGTTACCTGATATTAGATATTAAATATCAATTTAATTGGAATAGCGGTTTCCAAATTATTAGTAAACTACGTTTGTATGGGGAGCATAGCTTACGGGCCGTTCTTAAAGCACGCATTTCCTTGATGCTGCATCATTAAAAATCTATAAAAATATTATTTTGTTACGTGATCAAATAAAAGTTATATTTATTGGAAACACTTAGGGCCAAGTGCACGAAAGGACAAAAAATCAAAGTCAACGTCTGATTAAACACGTCACTTTGTATGAACAGTATGGAAGGAGCTCCATGCGGTTCACTAAAAGTGACATGTTTGAACATTGATTAACTCAGCTGTCTCTTCGCGCAATCGGGGCTTACTATGCATTACAATCACTTGATCACAGTACAGCTTAAAGAGTTGCACGTGTATAATTCACAAGCCATGAAATTTTTTCTCTGACGAGTTCCTTTAGGATCACACATTCCACCTATTCACTCAGCTAGTTGATAGAACGGCGTGTCTTGGAAACCTTATTCTAGGACACACAGCAACAGCGCTAAAGAGCGGGGTAACTTTGTTCAAAAGTTGGTGTGCTAGCATACATGCCACTTATTTATGCTCAATCCAAGCTAGCTGCTTGACAGAATCATGTGAAAATATCAACCAATCAATAAACTAATCAAATTGCATACGAATTTGTGATGAAATTTAATGCAGGTGCTTGCAATGTTTCCATGAAGGCTACACAATACTGTAAATATGTGAATATACAGCATCCTGCTGGCGTTCACCACTGGCGACTACAACTCGTCATTCCCAGCAACCATCGGAGTGGACTACAAGTGTAAGATCCTTGAAGTGAACGGCGTGAAGGTCAAGCTCGGTATCTGGGACACGGCCGGCCAGGAGCGCTACCGAACCCTCACCTCTAGCTACTACAGGTATTGTATTGTGTTGATTTTTTTGGTAACTTTGTTAATATTTTGCTAAGCTTGAGCTTAGCAGATGTTTCATTGATTTTCCAAATCTAAATAATAGTTTTATGGTAACATAGGAACTGAACTGGTTGCCTATTTGGTTAAACCAACCTTACTTAAAACATTGTTTTCATCATAAATCAGTTTCATTTGTGCACTTATGTAATGCTCAGTTGAATAGAGCAAAGCTAAATTGATGTGCATACAGCAACACGGTTTTCCACAAGTATATGATGTGGGTATTATTTCAGAGATGCACACGGCGCTATACTGGTTTACGACGTATCAGAACCGAGCTCTCTGGCCAAACTCAACGATTGGGTAGAGGAGCTGCAAGTATACTCCACAAAGAAGAACATTGTATGTCTGGTTGTCGGAAACAAAATTGATAAGGTGATGCATTGTGTGGTGTAAAAGATCACTCTTCACTATCATCACTACATAGTATAAAACAAAGTCGCTTTCTCTGTCCCTATATCCCTATATCCCTATGTATGCTTAAATCTTTAAAACTACGCAACGGATTTAGATGCGTTTTTTTTAATAGATAGAGTGATTGAAGAGGAAAGTTTACATGTATCATAAGATCCATTAAATAGCGGTGAAATACTGTTATTTTTGAGGTTTCCAATGTGATGTCGTAAAATTTTTTTTTTTTCCGCTTACATTACAAACGCAGGCTGAACCCTACGAGATTTATCAAAATAATGTACTAAGTGTTGTATACATTGAAAAGGTCTACAGAAAACTCTGCGATGTCTATCTCTTATGGATATTCCACAATGATTTTTTTTTGTCATTTACTTTTTACGACAAATAATGGCTAATTTTCGAAGCGATTTTAACCAATACAGCATTAATCCTTATCCAATGAAATACCTTAAATACATTGTTGATTTAATAAAGATCTATATGGGCCTTTACAGCACATGATTTAAATGAATATTTTCGAAGATATTGCAGATTAAAAAATTGTGGGACGTAGCGTTTGCGGCGGTACCGGCCGGCCGGCCGGGGCGGCGGGAGCGTGCCTATAAATAGTGCGTCGGAGGCCGCGGTTCTCCCTATAGCATTTTGAATTTTGCAGCGATCGGACGCGTTTATTATCGGAGCTCTCTAATATCTAATAATAATATCTAAGTTTTTTTGAAAATTTTAAATATTTTAATGTAGAAACTCTACGTAAAAAGGGTTTATTTGTGTATCATTGTGTCAAAATAATTTTTTTTTAAATGATATTATGCCCGTGCAAAGCCGGGACGGGCTGCTAATATAGTTATTAAAATTCGTTGTAATACTGCTGTAGGTTTTGTTGTCTACACCAAAATGTATTTTCTTTTGTTTTAGCCACGGGTTATACAACGATCAGAAGGGCAAGAGTTCGCACAGAGGCACAGAATGTTGTTTATCGAGAGCAGTGCTAAGACGCAAGAGGGAATCAACCTGGCTTTCGAAGAATTGGTACAGAAGGTGTGTATAAAATTCAATAGCCACGAGACCAGCTTCACATTCAATGTACTCCGTTGAATAGGGCATTTGAGACATGCATGAATTCGCCCGTCCATGAAATCTTCAGAATGTGTACAAATACAGGTTTTAAAAATGAATGACTCAGAATCTAACATTTTTTTTTCCCGGAACTTAGGTATTTTGGCCAAAAACACAAAATATGCGGTATCATTTGCTGCAAAAATGGCCCGCCAAATTTCTTTTCAATGTCTCATAAAATGGGTTAATAGGTATATATGTGTTCAGGAATCCAACAATTTTTTTACACAAAAGCGAGTTTTTTTAAAAAAATACACAGTTTTCGCTCTCATAAAATCGGCAAAATTGGCCAGCCCAATCTGTCGTCACACATTGTTTTTTAATTCTAATCAGATCGATAATTTCAAAGAATCCAACAAAATTGTTACTGGCCACACATATATTTTGCAAATGCCCAAATAAAGTGAACAGCATAATTGGCCCGCGCACTTTTTGAAATATAATGACAATAAAAGATATAATCGAAGATACTTTTAACAGAATCCAACAAAAAAGTTACACGACCGTCAGTTTTGCAGCGTTTAACGCAACTTTGAATTTGGCGCTGAAACGGCAAGATGAGCGCGGGTGGTAGGCTGAGGCAGGCCGAAGCGGGACGGCAGCGGCGGCTGAGGCACGTGTTTCAATATGTGTGATTGCGTAAGTGTGCGTGTGCGCCGACCTTTGCTCGAGGCAACGAAACGCTCGAGGCGCGGGGCTTTGGAGTGTGGTGGCAAAGATAATACTAATAATTACTTTGGTGGTGCATAATCGCGTGGTGGAGCGCGTAGTTGGGAGTTGGCGAGCATTTCGGATGATTTTGGGAAATAAATTGGTCATGTACGTGCATAACTCGTGTAAGTTTTCTATGACAAGTGACACATCTTTATAACCGGCTCGACTCGTAGATTCTAGCAGTTGTATTCAGAGTGAACTGTAATCATTTTATACGGATTATCACTGGACTAACCATGCAAAATAATACATAGGACGGACATAATCCGGGTCGTCAAGTTAGACCGCCCACTCTGAATAATACTTTTTTAGGGTTCCGTACCCAAAGGATGCCAACGGAACCCTATTACTATACCTCCGCTCTCCGTCCGTCCATCCGTCCGTCTGTCACAGGGCTCTATCTTATGAACCGTAATAAGTAGGAAGGTGAAATTTTCACAGAGTATGGATGTATTTTATTTATTTATTACTTTTTAGGGTTCCGTACCCAAAGGGTGAAAACTGAACCCAATTACTAAGCCTCCGCTGTCCGTCCGTCCGTCCGTCCGTCCGTCAGTCCGTCCGTCCGTCTGTCCGTCTGTCACAGGGCTGTATCTCAGTAACCGTAACGGGTAGACAGCTCAAATTTTCACAGAGTGTGTATTTATTTTGCCGCTATAACAACAAATAGGTAAGATTAAAAAATAATTAAAATTAAAGGGGGCTCCCATACAAAAAACGTGATTTTTTTGTTTTTTTTTTCTACGATGGTACGGAACCCTTCGTGTGCGAGTCCGACTCGCACTTGGCCGGTTTTTAATATGTTGTTATATGATTAAAAAAGTAAATAAAATGTTATACCCACCGGATTTTTATTTGAATTAAAAAAAATAAGTGCATTTTATGTTTCTTTCATATTGACTTTTATGTGGCTAGAGAAAATTGATAATGTATTCAACTTATCAGTATATTCACTCCATTAGCATGAAAAAGATCATCGGTGTATAAAGTATCGGTGAAAATGCGTCTTAACAATGTTTTAAATTTTAAATGTATGGAAATAAAAATACCGTCCATCTTTTTTCGCTTATGGAGTCTTTGACTTGCTATCTTTAATGGTGAAAACCTCATTTCAATCTGACCATTAATTTCCGATACATTCGCATGTCAATACTGTCAAAATTGTACAGTAAAATTTCAAAAATATAATTAAAAGGATTTTAAACCGATTTAAAAAAAAACATGAAAAATATGTTCAATATCGAAAATAGGCAACGTTCAATAGGCGAAAATGCCTTAAACAATGTTTTAAATTTAAAAGTATGGAAAATTTACTGTTTTGAGTGTATTCAAATGCGAATATCTCGTAAATGAGTCGTCAGATTTTAATTAAGTTTTCATCATTTAAAATAACAGGTTGAAGACTCCATTAGCAAACAAAGATGAACGGTATTCATATTTTCACACATTTCAAATTTTCAAATTTTTTTAAAGGAATTTTAAAGAAAGAGGCATTTATACCGATACAAATGTTTATACCGTATACACAGATTTAAATGAGGTTTTCACCATTAGAGATAGCTCGGCAAAGACTCCATTAGCCAAAAATATGGAACCAAAAATTATGAAAATTACATACAAAACTTTTTTGTGCTATATCTTGTACGATGGTACGGAACCCTTCGTGTGCGAGTCAGACTCGCACATGGCCGGTTTTTCATGCCCATGGAGTCGTTGACGTGTTATTTTAAATGATGAAAACTTCATTAAAATCTGACGACTAATTTACGAGATATTCGCATTTTAATACGCTCAAAACAGTAAATATTCAATACCTTTATATTTAAAACATTGTTAAAGGCATTTTCACCGATCCAACGTTATCTATTTTTGATATAGAACACATTTTTCATGTTTTTATCAGACCGGTGAACAAGCCTCTTTAAAATTGTTTTAAGTTTTAAATGTATGGAAAATGTACTGTTTCGACAGTATTCACATGCGAATATCTCGGAAATTAATAGTCAGATTTTAATAAAGTTTTCACCATTCAAAGTAATAGGTTGAAGACTCCATGAGCAAACAAAGATCAACGGTATTTATATTTTCACACATTTAAAATTTTCAAAGGTTTTTAAACGAATTTTAAAGAAAGAGGCATTTATACCGATGCAAATGTATGTACCGTATTTACAGATTTAAATGACGTTTTCACCATTAGAGGTAGCACGTCAAAGACTCCATAAGAAAAACATATGGAATTAAAAAATAGTTAAGATTACATGCAAAACTTGTTTGTGTTATGTCTTGTTCGACGGTACGGAACCCTTCGTGTGCGAGTCAGACTCGCACATGACCGGTTTTTCATGTTCATGGAGTCGTTCACGTGTTATTTTAAATGATCAAAACTGTATTAAAATCTGACGACTAATTTACGAGATATTCACATTCGAATGCGCTCAAAACAGTAAATTTTCAATACCTTTACATTTACAACATTGTTAAAGCCATTTGTACCGATCCAACGTTTTCTATTTTCGTAATAGAACACATTTTTCATGTTTTTTTTTAGACCGGTGAAAACGCCTTTTAAAAATTCTTTTAAGTTTTAAATGTATTGAAAATGTACTGTTTCGACAGTATTCACATGCGAATATCTCGGAAATGAATGGTCAGATTTAAATAACGTTTTCACCATTCAAAGTAATAGGTTGAAGACTCCATGAGCAAACAAAGATCAACGGTATTTCTATTTTCACACATTTAAAATTTTCAAAGGTTTTTAAACGAATTTTAAAGAAAGAGACATTTATACCGATGCAAATGTATGTACCGTATTTACAGATTTAAATGACGTTTTCACTATTAGAGATAGCACGTCAAAGACTCCATAAGAAAAACATATGGAATTAAAAAATAGTTAAGATTATATGCAAAACTTGTTTGTGTTATGTCTTGTTCGACGGTACGGAACCCTTCGTGTGCGAGTCAGACTTGCACATGGCCGGTTTTTCATGCTCATGGAGTCGTTCACGTGTTATTTTAAATGATCAAAACTGTATTAAAATCTGACGACTAATTTACGAGATATTCGCCTTCGAATGCGCTCAAAACAGTAAATTTTCAATACCTTTACATTTAAAACATTGTTAAAGCCATTTGTACCGATCCAACGTTTTCTATTTTCGTAATAGAACACATTTTCTTTAGACCGGTGAAAACGCCTTTTAAAAATTGTTTTAAGTTTTAAATGTATTGAAAATGTACTGTTTCGACAGTATTCACATGCGAATATCTCAGAAATTAATGGTCAGATTTAAATAAAGTTTTCACCATTCAAAATAACAGGTTGAAGACGCCTTGAGCAAACAAAAAACACATTTAAAATTTTCAAAATTTTTTGAAGGAATTTTAAAGAAAGAGGCATTTATACCGATGCAAATGTATGTACCGTATATACAGATTTAAATGAGGTTTTCCCCATTAGAGATAGCACGTCAAATACTCCATAAGCAAAAAATATGGAATAAATAAATAGTCAAAATTACACACAAAACTTTTTTGTGTTATGTCTTGTACGAGGGTACGGAACCCTTCGTGTGCGAGTCAGACTCGCACATGGCCGGTTTTTCATGCTCATGGAGTCGTTGACGTGTTATTTAAAATGATGAAAACTTCATTAAAATCTGACGACTAATTTACGAGATATTCGCATTTGAATGCACTCAAAACAGTAAATTTTCAATACCTTTACATTTAAAACATTGTTATAGGCATTTGTACCAATCTAACGTTTTCTATTTTTGATATAGACCACATTTTTCATGTTTTTTTTAGACCTGTGAAAACGCCTTTCAAAAATTGTTTTAAGTTTTTAATGTATGGAAAATTTACTGTTTCGACAGTATTCACATGCGAATATCTCGGAAATTAATGGTCAGATTTAAATGAGATTTTCACCATTAAAGATAGCACGCCAGAGACTCCATAAACAAAAAAGATGGACGGTATATATATTTTCATACATTTAAAATTAAAAAAAATGTTTTGAGACATTTTCACCGGTACTTTATACACCGACGATCTTTTTTTATGCTTATGGAGTCTTCAACGTGTTATTTGAATTGATGAAACTTCACTAAAATCTGATGAGTAATTAACTAGATATTCGCATTTGAATTCGCTCGAAACAGTAAATTTTCCATACTTTTAAATGTATGGTCAGTATTATATTACCGGTGCAAGCGAATTGCGGGGTATTTCACAGGCGTGCTCGGGTCTAGCGCTTTCGGCTCCTATTTGCCCTGACGCCCAAGGCACAACATAATTCAATAAGTAAATATACTTTTTCGTACTAAGCTAGTGCGGCACTGAATCCAAGAACGTGATATATCACGTTCTTCATTCATGAATGTATGTATAATCCACCGTGAATAAATTTGTGAATTATAAATATGTAGTTTATCTAATTTCAGTGATTTATCTTCGCAGAATCATCTTGCATAAAAATAAAATAACTCAAATTGTATTCAACCTTTACCAAAGTATTTTACTCATTTACATGTGTATATTCGACGATCACTAGCAATTACAAAAGAATAATACCTTTATCAAATTGGCGAATTAATTAATTTAAATTTCACATCACACTTATAAACTCTTGTCCATTATGCAGGTACTACGCATGAAAACGAACTATACATAAGTATCACCAAAGATAATACTAATAATTACTTCGTAATCGGTATCACTAACACAGGCTAAACCCTTTCTTACCACCGCCACCGTTCCCACGCCACCGCGCCGCACTGCCTCCGCACCGCGCCGCCTACCACCCGCTTTCGCCAAGCTATTTTAGCGCGAAATTCAATGTTACGTTATACGCTGCAAAACTGACTGGCATGTAAATTTTTTGTTGGATTCTGTTAAAAGTATGTTCGTCTATATCATTTATTATCATTATAATTTAAAAAATGGGCGGGCAAATTACGCCGTTTACTTTATTTGGCCATTAGCAAAATATATGTGTTGCCAGTAACAAATTTGTTGGATTCGTTGAAATTATCGATCTGATAAGAATTAAAAACAAATGTGTGACGACAGATTGGGCTGCCCAATTCTGCCGAGTTTATGAGAGCGAAAACTGTGTATTTTTTAAAAAAAACTCGCTTTTGTGGAAAAAAATTGTTGGATTCCTGAACACATATATACCTATTAACCCATTTTATTAGACATTGAAAAGAAATTTGGCGGGCCATTTTTGCAGCAAATGATACCGCATATTTTGTGTTTTTGGCCAAAATACCTAAGTTCCGGGAAAAAAAAATGTTAGATTCTGAGTCATTCATTTTTAAAACCTGTATTTGTACACATTCTGAAAATTTCATGGACATGTGTGATTTAGTGCTTTGGTAAGCCCCAAATTTTAGCTTCATTCATTGGCCTAATGGCCAGTTTTCACATCCGTCAGGCTGCATTGACCACTGCCTTAGACATCACTCAACCTACGATGAGATTTTTGGATGAAGAAGCTTCCATTAACTTCGTAGTTTAAGAAAGTTAAGTAAAGTAAAGTATAAGAACAATATCAGCAATACAAGAATAATTTAGTTATTTGTTTAAGATAGGCAGCAGGTGATGCCTCTAAAATCATTTAGATTGTTTATTGACCAAGCGAGAAGAGTCTCCGCTGGGCAAAAATGCTTTCGTATAATCGAATGTCTGCCGTCCGGCTGTCTGACATTTCTCGCATTTCTCAAACGATTCTTGTAAAATTTTGTTTAGAATATTATACAATTTATTTTTTGGAACCCGAGTATCCCAAAACATTTGTTTTCTAACAAGACCTTAAGCGTTACATAACCTTGTATGGATGCCACACCTTTAGCAGAGAGATGGGGACAGAGCGAGATAATGGTTCTATATTCTATATATCTTGATATTACCTTGTATCAAAAATGACGATGTCTTTTTACACCTGAATAATTTAGATCATAATTCCTATTAATTTAGAATAAGATGTCATTACAGTAGTCAAGAGTTTGCTCCTCACCAATGTATATAATGTTCTTATAATAATGTTCTTTGTGAGCAGTAGTAATCAATCAATCACTGTAAACTAGTTTGTAAGTATCACTGGAAAAAATAATAATACAATGACCAACCTGACGAAGTTTCTTGTCGGCTCTTCTTCGCCAGAAGTAATCGAACCGACAGGAAAAAAAATATGACAAATTCGAGTGTGTAATATACATCTAATGGAGGAAATAAAGAAACTGAAACTGAAACTGAAATATGCAAATGTCCTAGCCAATGCGGGCTAGGTGATGAATTTAAGTGCTAATAAAACTGCATAGGTACCACCTCCAAGGATATATATTATATTTGTTAAAATGATTGTTAGGTCAGAGCCTGTAGTCCCAGCTGTCACCTAAATTGGCGTTTATGGCAAACCGATCAACTGGCGTTTTGAAATGTATGGAGAAATTGAATTGAACTAACATTTGCGAGTCCGAGTTTGATTTGACGTTTTACTCAACGTGGCCATAAATGAGTCGACGTTGCCTTTTACGCCGACTCCGCGTTTTCATACAAATCGGAAGTCCAAATTTGAATTTGACAGCTTAAAGAAGTTAAACCATAGAATATCTAATAAAAACTTGTATGGAGTTTGAAGTTTTTACGGAACTGGCGTTTGCCAGTTTAGGTGACAACTGGGGCTAGCAGCTCAGATTATATCCTACTATTTAAGACAACAGCAAACAAGTGTCACTGATTACGTTACTCTCTACAGAGCTACCTGCCCCCCGTAAAGCACATGATGGTTTGATTGATCACAGATACTAGAAACTCCCGGACTTTGGGAGACGGGCGTCAGTTCATCCAACATCAGGGTGAACGCCAATCCCGGTGCAGCCGCGGACGGCTCGTCTTCTTGCTACGGCTATAACTGCAATGTTGTATGATTTGTAAGGATCTTGTGTGAATATCATTTGTGTTATAAAAAAAAATGTATTTATAATATCTATAATTATATTTAATGAGAGTTTTCCAAACAAGGCTTTTGAGCCTAATACTAGTCTGGTTACACCGCCCAGTTTCAATCCATCACTCCATTATTTTTAACCAACTACATGGACGCACAAACCCTCTTCAAGTATTGCATTCAAAATTGTATTACTCTGGTATGGTGCCTCGCTGAGCATGGTTTCGCGAGGCGAGGTGTATTTAGCTTTACTGAGCACCTTTGGTCCTCAGCACGGTCACCCATACCGGTATTCCAAAAAACAAGTTTTCTATGTTTTATTTTGGTGAACAAGTTGATTTTTGAGGATGCGACTAAATGTCTTGAAGTGGTGATAGATATAAGCACAATCGATTGGCGGCTCTGACTAGAGAAGTGTGGGCACTTACGGTTTTCAGTACACATTGAGGTTTTTTATTTTCATTTAAGGATGTTCCGACCCATACAATGTTTTTTTTACACGGAATGCAAAAAGTATTGCACCTTAAGGCACGAATTTGTCAAAAATATTAAATATAGCCATAGTAGTTGCAGCGATAACATATTCACAATTTCAGGGTTAATGGTTTCTTGTAATTGCCGATTAGAAGTTTTACACCGTTAGATGGCGCTGTTAAATAAAAATCGTATTTAAATAAATTGTAACAAAACCAATAATCCTGAAATTGTGAAATTGTTTTTGCTGCAAGTAATATGACTTTATTAAACTTTTATTATTAATTCGTGTTTTAAAGTGCAATACTTTTTGCGTTATGTGTGCAAACAACTTTATATGGGTCGGAACAGCCTTAATTAAAATTTGACATTTAGTACTATTATCAATACTCGACATATTTTTGGAATACATTTTTAGAAAAAAAAAAAAAATTTCATTTACTTTTAAGAGGAGCATAAAATAAAGGGACCAATGGAATAACTCGATATCAGTAGCGCCAGATCATCTTTTAATATGGCCATACACTCTGATATGTCCTCACGCACAATAGGTATACACTCTTAGGTACGCACCTAAGTTCGCAGGTTTATAGAGCTAACGTGTATTAGGACTATAGATTAAAGTAGTATTTCTATATTTTGCAACATATTCATGGCTTTTTGAAATTTACTTTATATAAATCGAATGACTAAATTCCATTACTTGTGATAACTTCAGACATGTCTCTAAGAAAAAAGCGAAGTATTTGTCGTAAGAGGCAACTAAGGGATTCATTTTTTTATTATCTGATCGAACATAAAGCTGTCGATAACCTTCCATACTTGCTAGGTCACATATTTTTTTTTAATTTAATGAACAATGATCAAAACAGCAACGAAAATTATCTGTGTTTTCCTTCTAGTTCAATATAGCCATGCAATTTTACTTAGGTCCTAGCATGGCACCTAGTTCCTTTGTGGTGTGTTGTTCTAAAGTAATGGCAATAGGTTTGTAATTAGCCATTAATTTCCAATTAAATAAAAAAATATGGTATGCACATATAATTTTTATATGAGAGTATTTAGAAGCATCTGGGCGGCCGGTGTGGTTTCTGCAGCCTCTTCGTGGAGTCTGGCACATGCTATATTTCTCACTGTAATGGAAATAAATTTATATTCAATCTAATTTACGAGTTTATAATACATCTAAAATGTTCTATAGTCTGTACCAGATATAATAATAATAATTGTTTATTAGGTGTTTATATGTTTGTATTGTTACGAGCGTGCTATCTATAATGGCATAGCACTTCGGTAATTGTATAGCACAATACTGAAGCGGCAGAAGCATTTGACTATGGTCAACAGATGGCGCCACTTACCGGATTCCATTGCACGTTGATTCTACAATACTGTATCAGTAAAATCATCGTTATGTAATAAAAGTGTGTGGTCGTGAGTTTGTTTGTAACTCTTTTTAATATAAGGATTTTTTTTTACTTTTGGTGTTTTTGGCTCTATACCACACCCACGTAACAGTATTTTTAAGTGTGTTAATGTATATTCACCTTCACGTAAACATTACCTAGTTTGTATGTGGCAATCTTCTATTTGTTCGTGCTGCAAGTGGATAAACATAACATTTTTAATCTCTTTCCCTCCATTATAGGATACCTACTATCACGCTAAATGGATGAGCAATGGGGTTAAATCTGAGAGAAGTCATTGAGAAATGTATTGCCTTTTCTCAGATTTTAACCCAAGGAGCGTTATCAGTGGCATGTAAAACTGGAAACCGTAGATGCCTTCACAATTTGTATGAGGATAAATCAATCTAGAGACAACAATAATGGTTTCTCTATTGTTCCTTGGAGTGATGTCGTAGTTTTTTATACCAATGATTTACTTAGATTAATTTGTGGGGTGGAGATTTTTTATTTGCAAGAATTTGCAACAATTGTCATTGTTTTGAGAGTTTTTGATATTTCAAGGATGTATAATATAGAAGCAGATACTTGCCCCTTTGGGGGTTAGAAATCCAAGATAGAATGGAAATAAAATGACAACCATCACCAATTCAAATTTTTAATTCCAAATAAAAGTGCGCTTGAAAGCAATAGGTAAAAAAAGTTGATAATGCAGTTTTATTTTTTATTCAAATCGGCCCCATGACTCCTTTAGTGTTTTTAGCTATTTTTTATAGTTTCTGATTTGGACATAAATGCACAATTTAAAAAATCACCTCGTTAAAGCCTATTTTTAAAGGACACTTTACTTCCAATATTCTATGGGCTAAGAAACGCCATTTCATTTGTAATGGAATAACCCATTTAGATACTCTAAAGTGAAATATTCACCAATTAGTTTCATATTAATTTTAAATTCTATATTCATTTATTCATTCAACATCCTATGCACTTTACATTACCAGTCTATAATACCCAATTTGCGAGGGAATAGTTAAATTGCTACTTTTTGCCCTAAACAGCGCAGTATATTAATTTATTTTCGCACCTCGAAACCGACTAGTGTCAATGTCTTTATTTTAAATTATTTTCAGAACTTACTAGCATATTGATTTTATACATTTTAGGTAGTTTGGTTTGCATGTTCCAATATACTCCACACTCTGTACAGATGTTGCTTTTGTAAATGCATCGTAGTGTTGGAAAATATTTTAAAATTGGCTTAATAGTGCCATTACATTTCCACAAAATTATTTTACGTAATGCTTTCAAAAGAAATAACATTACCACCAGAAAATTAAATATGCACTGTTAATATACTGCAGTATTTCTCAATTATAAAAAAAAATTGGCCTACCTTTAAAAAATATTCGCACAAACTATCAATACTATTAAAGGTAGATTACATCTAAACAGCCAAGAATGTTAAAAAGGAATGAAAACACACACGTTAACTACATGCATAGCATTGATTGCACATGAATTATGTAAAATGGAAGTAAGTGGTATCTTATCATGCTATATCATCGTATCAAATGCAATCGTCTAACAAAATCAGGGGGATTACCATGAAAAGTTATCTCGCCGGGTGAATAGCAGGTGAACAGACATCTGACGTTTATTGCATTTCATGCCATGCCCATTGGTGAATTTTAGTTCACTTGTTCGAATAACACGTATGAAATTTAGGATGGTACGAAATGGAAGTAAGCCTCAGATTTAATCACTCTTTTGCCTGTTCACCTGCTATTCACCCGGCGAGATAACTTACACGGTAACCCACAAGGGCGTTTGGCATTGCGTTTAATCTTTGAAAACAGGAGAGGTACTGAGTTTTATGAATAATTTTAACATTTAAAAATGGCTAAAATGTAAAAAGAGAGCAGATGATTTTAAAAATGATTCAATAGAAACTTTAACTGGTATTATTTTCGAAATTGTATTCTACTGTGTTGGCAACATTTTTTTTTTAAAATTAAATATTGGTTTTTCTTTATATTTCCAACTTCCTACGACAGAGCTTGTCAAATTGGTGTATGCGTTACCAACACTGTACAAGTTTAATATAAAATAAGCTTAAGCTTCTGGGCATTTGTAAATAGGCTCAGGTCTATAAAAACTCGAAAAAATGAATAAATGTAAATACGAGTAAAACCTATCCTGCAACTGGACACACAAAATATCGCACCGATTTTATGTGGGTGTTGAAATCTACGCGTTGAAATTGGATTGAATCCCCTAGTCTGAGATGAACGCCAATACAAAATACCGGTCGACTTACTTTTTGAAATGTGAATATAACGAACAGAAATGTGTAAACCCCAAGCATTTTTTTTAGATTTCACAGTGAATTTCTTTCTTATAATAGTTTTATTATTTAACATCCGGTACCACTGGAATCTTAAACATTTTAGCGAAAGAAAAACTCAAACTGAATCAGACTTGGGCCTTCAGTTCTGACCCTACCTGTGGTCACTTTCAGTGCGTCGCAAGTAGCAATATTTCAGTGCCCGCTCTGATGGTCCCTTTAGTAGATTTAATACAGTGTACCTAACTAAAACGAAATGCAATCATCCGGCGTGTTGCGGAAATATTCTCGCAGCAATTTCAAGGTAGATTCCATAATCCATCATTCCCGTGCACAGATATATGTACCATCGACGACATAAGTCCAGTAGCACCCTACGGTCGCGTTTGTTTTGCACATGTGGCGTACCTCTTCCACCGCGCGCCGACCGGACTTCAGGCGGGGACTCCCCTCGCTTCACCTCCGCGCGATGCGAGCGCTTCAAACTATGCTTCAAAGCAAACGCTCTGCGAAGTGCTACTGGACTTTTGAATGCGATGCGACCGTACATGCTCATGTCGATGGACTATCAAATCACCATGGGTCATCCATGGGCACTTTGATATGAAGCCTGGGCCCCTACTACGAACCCTATCGAGGAGGCGATATCGCCTGTCAACAATATCGTATCCGTTTGACGGATGCTTTCGATGGCGCTGTCTTTACCATCTGTCAAACGCATATAATATTTTTGACAGGCTATATGGGCTCCCTGGTCTAACCTACGGAAGTGAATGGAAGAAGTGATATTGATCCAAGCATGCTAGTTAGACTAAGTTTTTGGATGGATTTATACCACTTATGGATCTTAAAACTAAAGTTTTGTGGTGTGGTAGTAGGTGTAATCTAGTGTTACTAAATTTGTAACACGGGTGTTACAAAATAAAAGCAACCATGTTTGTTCAAAATGAAATAAAATGGTTATATTTAATAAAAAAAAACATGGACTAGACATCTTCGTGGAAAGAGAGGAACAAAAGGAGCAGCCTACTTAACCCGCTTTCATACAATAGTAGTGTACTGACAATTTGAAAACACCCTTACTTTTTATAAAAAAAAACCTATTAAATGCTGAGATAGCTCAGTTTTAAGATCGGCCCGTAAGCATCAGAAAATTTCGCCTCCCATACAAACGTAGTTTACTAATAATTTGAAAACCACTGTTTCAACTTACTTGATATGTGGTATCTAATATTAGGCTACAAATATCTGTGTCTGCATGCCTTTGTTTTTTCGGTAAATGTATTCTGGGTCAAACCACAGAGAAAACAAAATTCGTATGAAGATTTTCTTTTTGATTTCATTTTATTCTGTTTGGATTTTTCAAAAAAATAAAAGCATGCAGACACAGATATTTGTAACCTGATATTAGATATTAAATATCAATTTAATTGGAATAGCGGTTTCCAAATGATTAGTAAACTACGTTTGTATGGGGAGCATAGCTTACGGGCCGTTCTTAAGTGTTTCATACAACATTTTCAACCAGTATCTAAGATTTTTGAAAAGATGCAATTTACGAGCACAGACTTCTCTTATATTCGATCGAAAATAAGCATCGAATTATATGCCCAATTCTATTATAAATGGTATTCCGGGTTATGTGTTAAAAGGATGTTTCGATTTTGTAAGCGTTAAACCAAAGCGGTTAACTATTAGACCGGTAGCTAGCAGTGGTCTCAGCTGCTGCCAAGATCTTTCGATCGATTTTAAAGTTACATTTAGCACCTTACAGGAACATCACGGATTTACACAAAAACGCTCGATGGAATCAAACTGGCTGGTAATTCATATTTTTTAAGAGTCGAGACAAAAATACAGTCATTGATGTGGTGTACGGACGTATGCTCTGAGTGGTCAGTCTGAGTTCTCACCTAAATTGGCGTTTACGGCAAACCGATCGACTGGCGTTTTCTCCAAACTCCATACAAGTTTTTACTAGATATTC
Source organism: Incurvaria masculella (assembly GCA_946894095.1). Taxonomy (NCBI): domain Eukaryota; kingdom Metazoa; phylum Arthropoda; class Insecta; order Lepidoptera; family Incurvariidae; genus Incurvaria; species Incurvaria masculella. The sequence continues at coordinate 18,126,461 of OX335653.1, read as the reverse complement.
TGTGGTTTTACTTCTTCAAGCTGTCAAAGTCAAACGCGGACTTCCGATTTGTATAAAAACGCGGAGTGGACGTAAACGGCAACGTCGACGTATTTACGGCAACGTTGAGTAAGCTGTCAAATCAAGCTCGGACTCGCAAATGTTAGTTCGCTTAACGCCCGCTGCGCGCGCTCTTCAATTTCTCCATACATTTGAAAACGCCAGTCGATCGGTTTGCCGTAACGCCAATTTAGGTGACAACTTAGACTACCGGCTCTGAAACCGGTACTAAAGTATATAGAGACAAATTCGAGATCTCATTCCGTCATATTGACGTCAACCCTAGAGTCAAAGGAACTGAGGAATTCTTTCTCTTTTCAGTGTTAACTTTTGATGGTTACTTACTTGGACTTTCGAAAAGCGTTAGAAAGAGTTGATACCAAATACAGTTCGCGCAAAACTTATATGCGCCTACAAAGCTCGCCGCACGTGTACTCTATTCCCTTGTTTCAAGAGTGTTTTTTGTACGTGTAACGCACATAAACTTAGCGTGTACTTACTGTACAACTCGATGAACTTTTTCAGGTTTCAAACCCAACCTTCTTATATGTTTGGTACATATTATGATTAGATTCGATTGTTATATTATTGATGCAGATATTTGCGCGTAACAGAATCAAAAATGATACCTCGTCTACAAATTCAATTCGTTCAGTATGACTATATACTTTCTACATGCATTAAAACATGTTAGAAATACACTTTTTTCTCGTTCTATTTATAACCAAGCAACCGCAACAGGAAAACGAGGTAAGTATGTCAAAAGAGCGGCTTAAAATTGTTGTACCGCGCTCCGCCCGCAACCTACCTATTGCCCATAATTCCGACACAACATCTCGCTTTTTTTGCGTTACCAACTTTTTTAACTTATATGAATTCTATAAATGTAGAAGTGTAAGAATGTACCCGTCGTACACGGGTATTTCATGCTGTACCTGCAGGTAGTCTAACACTGGGGAAGGTAGACTGAATTATAGATAGATCTAACCTAAAACCTACTTGCTTTATAAGCTCAAATGGCTTAACTGGAGTTCTGATTAAATGTGAGTCAATGAAAGCCATTCCAAAATGACTTAATCCTACCTTAGTCCCTCGAGGTAGTATCCTTGGACCTTTACTCTTCCTCATTTACATAAATGAATTTTCTGAATGCACTTTACACAAAATTGTACTTATTTCTGATGATGCAACTGTACTAATCGTGGCTGAATATGAATGTAATCGGAAGCAACATGAGGAAACAATAAAAAAGCGATATCAGATATAATTCATTGGCTGAATTGTAATGAATTATGCATTAATCTATCGAAAATCTACATATTACAATTTCACCCGTACCAAGGCTCGATGCAAGATATTACAATTACATATGCAGGAAAGGTCATCGAGGAAGTAACAAGCGCAAAATTTCTTGGAATGATGATAGAAATTAACGTCAACTAGAAAACTCATAAAGAGATTTTAGAAAATAAAATAGGCAGTTTTTGTTACGCCTTAAAAGTGCTCAGTGCGGTATATTCTATAGAGACTAGCTTAATGGCATATTATGGTTTTATTTATTCCCATCTTAATTACGGAGTGATATTCTGGGGAAACTCTGCAGATGCAAACAAACAATTTTTTTTACAAAATTGGTGTATTCAAACAATTTTTGGTATGAGGTACCAAGATAGCTGCAGAACATTGTTAAACAAATTCTAACATTAGCATCCATATATACTTCAACATTATGTAGTTTTTTCAAAGATCATCCACAATATTTTTCTGCAGCCGCTGAATATCACAAGACATTTTACGCGTCAATGTGAAGCTAGGAATTGTACAAGGCTCCCGTAAGAACAACACTGTTATTAATAAGCACAACACATTGAGCGACTACGATACGGCATAAAACGGTGCCGAAGCCCTGCTTTCTTTAAAACACAGCTGAAAGCCTGGCTCCAAACTAAAGCTTACTACAACGTAACAGAGTTTTACAAGGATAACAAAGGTTAGATACCTAATTATGTATTTTATTTCTACACACTTGAGTACTCGCAGAAAATGCGAAACTCTATTGCCACACATATATTTAAGTAAGCACTTTACAATGTAAAGTAACGTTTATTCACACATTTGTACTATTTTAAGTGATACGGCAATAAATTATTTTGATTTTAATTTTGATATATATTTATACATCTACTTGACTGATGATATTAGCCCAAACACCTTATTCTCAGGGAATTTGGTGCCATATATCAGGACCTTCCATTAATGATAGCCTACATTGAACTGGATGGAAAACACGGACAATTTTTCATTGCCGTTTCGACAATCGTTTCATCCAATGCGATGAATCATGATGATCATACCGCTTAGCAAAGGAAGTGGACCTACAGTTTTACACGGATTCCGAACCATGGATCAGTTCGCCTTCGTCACAAAATACACTCATCTACTCAGAAAGAGAATAAAAGTGGTGCATGAACTTAAGATCTCTGGAATGGAAGGCCAGTCCACGCACCCCTGAGCTACAATCCGCTGTTATCATTCTTTAGATGTACGTCAGTTTCGGTGGCCATCCAAAAATACTCGAAAACAATTCATGTATTTTTTCCGGGCCCGGCTCGAAGGCTACAATTCACGCGAAAACCTTCTTACTCGTGCCGGCTTTATCCCCGAATGGAAACGGAAACGTCAAATATGTTCCCAATACGGTATTTCCGAATGATTGAATACATTTTAATTTTCGTCATGTTATTTTTTTCGTTACTTCGCGGACCGCTGCGTCCCGTTCTCTCGGAGCGGACTACGTGCCGGCAAAGAGGCGGAAAAGTTAGCGAAATATCCGGAAGTTGGATATATTCATGATTTTCCATTGGGCACTTACATTGTTACTTGATTGTACTTCAGTATCGCTAAGTATAGGTATGGCGGGTGGTGCTGAAGTTATATCCTGATTTTGCCAATTATAGCGAGTATAATAATGCAGGTAAGAAGGTACCGGTCGTTAGACATGTTTAAAAAATGTTACGGCTTTTCACGCGGCAGGAAGAGACATTCTCCGACGTTTCGAGCCAATCATTCAGCCCGTGAAATCTCAACCCGTGGATCTTCCTGCCGCGTGAAAAGCCGTAACATTTTTTAAACAGGTACTTAATATATACAAAATACGTATAATGTAGTTATTTTGTATTTTGACTCTTTGTTTACAGGTCACTGTAGTAGTTCATGACAGAAATAATCGTATTAAAACTAAATCGTACAGAGCTTTCACAACTTTTTCATGTTGCCACGGGAGTAGTGCATCGCTTTAAGGTCCCTACTTGCGGCGACGCTGGGTTCGGGTCTCCTCTTTCCCTAACATATGGTTGATAGAGGCGATGGCTGTGCCTGGCGTGATGCTCGTGAACGGGTGCTGTTTGTGGGGACTGGCTTGCTCCAATTGTCAACATTCTAGATGGCGGGCATGGTCTTTACTAATAAACTGATATTTGTCATGAACTGTTGCATATGACATGAATTGCTGATTCTCGTCAATTCATATTAATTTAGCGTGTTTATCTGTGAGTCTAAATACTTTTGTAAATTTAGACCAAGTGGACGTTGGAAAAAAAAAACCAGCGGAGTTTCTTTCCAGTTCTTCTTCGCTGGGATTTCCCCGAACTGGCTAATGATAAAATATGACAAATCCGAGTGCAGTGTACTGTCAATGGATGATGAATAAACAATAAACATTAAACAATAATACATTCAAAATGTGATATGTAAGTAGAATTGACCGTGAAGCTAGAACTTATTCATTATAGAAGGAAAATTACATGTAAAATTACCTATTAAAGGCTAAACATACCATTCGCGCGTATTGCGTCTACCAATTTCGCCACCTGCTGTATACCAATAATTCATTACGGTCTTGGATGTGTATGGGCAGTTGTTGGGGCTATATACGGCGCGGCCTAAGTGCGGCTGCAGCGGCTGGGCAAACGGTTAATTTTCCTATAGTTCGGGTAGGCCTAGGGCGCCAAAAATAAGAGGGAGGGGGGGAAGCATTAAACCTTTAGGGCGTAAGACCTTTTTTGCTATTTCGAAAACAAATCCGAGAATTCTACCCAAATCTTGACAGTTTATACTTTTATACACCGTCTGAAAGTAAACGAGAAACGAGGCGCAGACGTACCTACGCACAAATTATAATGTGAATAGCTCAAAAGGTAGTTTGTGCAAATTGGTAGTCTCAGTTGGCGCCACACACTATCTGGTCCAAACAAAGAATGCAAATGTGGGACATTAAAAACACTTGAAACTTGGTTATTTTCTCACTCTACACACGATGATTGACTTTCCTTTACCTTTCAGAAAATTGTGCAATATTTCCACGATAAAAACTCCCGAAGATACAACCCAGCTCCCAATAATATAGTAGAACAAGGCCGCCATATCAGGTAATGTCATTGTGCATCCTTTTGTGCACTTGTATCGGGTCCGCAGACTCTCTTTTCTCATCACTCGTGCCTTTAAAACTGTCGTGCGCCCCTTCGCCCTCACGAGTAGCTCGTCATAAATGCCCGATTCGACAATCCTTTGCAGAGCCACCTTGAATTGTTCTACGATGAGGCTGCCCTTTCGCAAAACCATTACATAAAACGCATTTACTAAAGTCTCGGGGACATTCTGCAGCCTTGCTTCGTTTGCCTCCGAACTGAAAAGAACTTGCAGCGAATCATACGCATCAGCAGACACGGTAGTCACACCTTCATTAATGATCGTGAGATTTACACATTCCTCCACGTTGTCACAGTTCACGCTATTTCTAGTGAATTTGCGATATCGTCCTTCCCTAAGAAAATTTTTGGTTGGTTTCCATATATAAGGTGTTCTACCGGATGACATTAACTCGTCGTTGTTTTGAAACATTGTCTGCTGTGAAGTATATAATATAATAGCATATATCTGCGCCGAGAAATATGCCGCAAAATGTAAGCATAGAAAGGAATAAAACATTGTTATGATCTTTTCTCTGAGTATCCGTGGCTTTGGTCCTGAGCTACCCATTAGAGCTCTCCAATTATATAACAGCAGATCGCTTAAACTAAAATGTTTCTTAGTGTTTCGGCTGAAGTTAAGCAAGTATCCGGATAACGAATGCAACACATATAGGGCTAGAAAGATGTACTGTCCCTTGATTTTATCAAATAAATTGGCCGAGAATCCATTGGTGTTGCTGTCACGAATGCTGTAGATCCAAAACACGGACTGTTGAAAATATACGGCGGAGTAGTCTACTGCCTCGCCATATATACGGTGTAAGCCTCCAGCCGCAACGTCTAGCTTATCTTCAGACAGCAACAAAGGTATGGTCTTGTTTGCGAAAACTTCGTCCCCAGCGTCTCCATAATGCTTCAAGTAGTGCAATTCGAGTGATGTGTTAAGTTTATCGGCCAATATTTTTAGCAAATCTATATCGATGCCCCAAGCATCATTTATTTTATCGTAGGTGGCGCATTTTTCGCTATTCGGAATAGAAATGTATGGATAATCACTTAATATTCCCACGCGAAGAACTTGTTTATGAGTTTTGGAAAATGATGACATAGAACGGTAGTGAAATTGATCGCATTTCTTTATTGCGAGTGTTTCATAAAATTGACATATTATTGTTTTTTTATTTCCTTTAATGTTTTTAATGGTAGTCTTGATATTAGTTTGCTCACCTTCATGTAAATTTATGATGAAATTTTGTGATTCTAAATATTCTTCATTGTATCTTATAAGATTCTGGCAATTTTCGACCGTATCTTGGGTGATTGTAGCAAAGATGTATGCTGCATTCTGTAGGACAGTTGCATTTTCTATGAAACGAAGTAGATAATTGCAAGTTTTTGAGCGCAACACGGCATTTATACTCGTATCAGTGCGCTGAAAAGAATTTTCTATTAAATACATGTGATTGGTCACAAATACACAGTTGTTTAGATTAAGATCAGTTAAGCCCTTAATCATAGCGTCATCATCGAAGGCCTCTTTCATTTTTATCTGTGTTTGGTTGTCGTCGATAAATTCGTTTATGTATATTATCGTCCTTGAAGATATTATTTTTAACACTGCTTGGAGAGAACATTTAAATATTTCAGATTCATTATTCTTTTGTATATACATTTCTGCTGCAACATTTCGTGCTAACAATATCACGAGGAGATAAAATTTCATGATTGCCTATTTCCAAAATCTGGTAGTTTTTAGGTTTACCATCGGAACAATCGGACACTGAATGTTATCGTAGACTGACGTGCTTTTGGACAATTCGTCTGTTTTCATGTATTTTTTCTTAATACTCTTACTTTTCTTTTACTAATAGCAAACTCGTGTAAGCATTTAAATTCAACAACAGTTAGCACTCTAACTGAGCCGTAATAACGATGTTTACATTTCCAGTATAGATACTACGCATACATGTGTGAATAAAAGTACGGATACTACCGAGACCGCATGGGGACCGAAGATTACGTTTTTATAATACCACACAACTACCGTCATAATATTAGGCCACCACTCCAGATTCCCGAAGGAATTGGGTGCCATGCCAAGGCCTTCCTTTTATGACCGGGGCTACACTGAACTGCATGGAAAACACGAAAATTTCGTTAAAATATATGCACGAAATCAGTTTTATTTTTATTAAAAGTAATGTTTTTCAAGCGGGAACAAACTATACACATTCAAAATATTTCATTGAAATAGGTTGTATGGTTGGTTAGGAAGATAAGCGTGTAAAAACATAGCGGCACGTGATTTTTTATATAACTACCTTTTGCCCGCGGCTTAGCTCGTGGTAGAAACTGTTAAATGATTTCGAAAATGTATATTGTTTCTCCATAAATGCCTTTGATCCTCCATTCACCCCTATGAAGTTTTAAATGACATTAAATCATTCCACATTTAAATAAATATCCCATTTTCGTAAATCAAATTCCTTAGGATCCGCAACATAATAGCGATTTTAGGCTTATTAACAACATTTTAGTGCAAAAAAGATTTGATTTGAATTTAAGACTGACCGGCCATTTTGATTTTCGTAGTCACCCTGAAAGTTCGAAAGCCATTAGGCGTCGTCGGGCACCTCTTATGTGAGGGCGTGGCGTACGCCATATACCGTGCTTAACTCTTTGAAATACATTTTTAAATAAAAACTATTTCATTGGCCCAGTGGGTCAGCCTCATTGGCCCAGTGGCGCGACACTTCGGCGATCGCTCTCCGAAGTTAAGCAACGCTGGGTTCGGTCTGGTCTTGGATGGGTGACCATTCGACCGTTGAGAGAGGCTGGCCGTGGTTCGGATTCCACGTTAAACTGTAGGTCCCCTTCCTTACTTACTAGGTGGTAGGGTTTATCCCGCCCGGGTTGGTACCATCGCATTGGATGAACGACGGTCGAAGCGGCAATGAAAATTGACCGTGTTTTCCATCCAGTTCAATGTAGCCGTGCAATATAAGGAAGGTCCTGGCATGGCACCTAGTTCCCATGTGGTGTGTTGGGCTAATACCATGACAGAAGGTGTGGTATTAGCCATCCATGTCCAGTCACATAAAAAAAAATAGGAAGCTTCAATAGAGGTTTTTCTATGCATTTATAATAATAATAATAATAATTCTTTATTTCAGACAAGAAGTCCATAGACATAGAATATTACATTCGAAATAGAAGAAATAAAATACAATACAATATCATTATTTACAATAGATATAGAAATATTATTGAAATGTAATTTAGAATAAGATGCCATAATGGTAGTCAAGAGTTTGCGCTCCACCTTCTTCTTCAGCCTTTTGCTGTCCACTGCTGGACGTAGGCCTCCCTCAGACTTCGCCAAGTTGTGCGGTCTCCTGTTTTTCTTCGCCAGTTCTCCACCTTTCCGTTTCTCCACCTACTTACATATCATCTTTTTTGTAAGCAGTATAGTTATCTATCAACCATTGTTAGCTAGTTTGTAAGTATCAATAAAACAAATGACACATCCGGCGGTGTTTCTCGTGGGTTCTTGTTCGCCAAAAGATTATTTATTTTTCGCGAATATGATTGTGTAATATACATCTAATGGAGGAAAGAAACTTAAATTATATTCCCCCAGCACAAAGAGGATCATCCGAATGTATTATAAATAAATAAATAAAATAAAAAAGCCTTTATTTACCTATTCCTTTCTTTTTTACATATTTATCCATAGCTACCTATCCTAATGTACAAATAAATTAATAATACTAGTCTATTTTTACAGGTATGGTTGTTAATATATTATATGTATGTACCGGTTTTTTTTATTTTTTTTTTATAATTTTTTATTATAGTATTTCTTTAAGTTAAACAATTAATATATATGTAAATATTTTATGGAAGAATAGGTGATCCTTTTAGGATATAGGCCTCCCCCATCAACCTCCATTTAGTCCTTTCACTTGCTAGTCGCGTCCATGTTTTTCCTGCTATCGCTATCGTTCTTTTAATATACAAAAACATAAATGTGTACTGCAAATTGTTTTAAATCGCTCGGATAAAACGCACGCAGAGTCGGCAACACTGTGAAATCATTCTAGAAGAATGGCTCAGCTCGCACATTATGCGCACATCAGCACTTAGCGCGTACTACATATTGTAGAATATTCCTGATTTCGCATTTCTGGTTACAGGAGAAACAATGTCTCTTTCTTTCACTAACTCTCAGGGTCTGTCTGTCTGTCCACGTCTAAATTGAGAACCACTTATGCGATTTCGATGCGGTCCGGTATCTACGATTCATTTTATTAAATTACCTAAAGCGTTATTAAGTCGGGGAACACCGGCTGAATTAGTCGGGCTTACCGCAGCCCGAGCCAGGAGCATATATATCACATCTTAATATAATACATTACTATCAACCTTTATCACTTCAGCCGGCACGCGTTTCAGCGGCTGGTATAATCTAACTCAAATTCCTGTCTTGACCCATTTACTTCTTGCATTAGTCTCAACTTAGCAGTCAACATTTTTAATATTTCTCTTACATCCATAATATTACGTCATTGCACAATTTCATATATTTTTTTAGAGGCTAATATCATGGATATAAGATAAGCTATCGAAACAATCAAAATGTACAGACGTACCTCTGACTTGATTTATTTAAAGTGCAAAATTTCAGAGACATTTTTCTAAATTAGATTGAGGAACTAGGCACGAGCTAGGATGGAACTCGATCACCTCATTATCCTCTTAAGGGTCTATATTTTTGTCATTTGTTTAAGCTTACTCAAAATACATAATATTTTCAAAAGTAAATAAATAGAACCATACATAACAAGTTCCGAAACGTATATTAGGCATTAGCGGCTCATAGCTAAGTGGCGTAGACTTGCCTTGCATACCAGAGGTCTGGGTTCAAATCTCCGCTTCGTTCATGCACCACTTTCTATCTCTTAATAAGTTGGATAAGTGTATTTTTTCATGAATGTGAGCTGCCAGATGGTTCGGAATCCATATCCTACCCTTCTGCTACTAGGTGGTAGGGTAAGGCAGCCTGGGTTGATTCCATCGCATTGTATGAAACGATGGTCGATACGGCAATGAAAAATTTTCCGTGCTTTCGTCAAGGGAAGGTCCTGGCATCGCACCTAATATCTTCGGAAATGTGGAATGTTGGGTGTGGGATCTTGACTGTGGGTGTGGTATTACCTATCCATGTCCAGTTACATAAGGAAAACAATCTTCAGTGAACTTGTTGAACCGTGTCAAAATGTTTGCCTTCATTTAAATAATAAAAATATGTGAGTGCCGCCTCCTCAGGAGTTACCGCTTCAGGGGCTACGAATCCTCCGCACAGGACTCGCGGGCCGCCCCGTAGCCCGTAGCCCGTGTCCTGCGTCCCGCGTCCCAGTCGCTTGCCAACCCTCGCCGAGAGCTGCGAGCGACAGCGCGGCTAGACTCCAGCGCCGCGGCGGCGAAATGTGGCAACTTCGGGAACGGTTAACCCTCCGACCTGTGGTTCTGTACGTCAGTATTCCAGTGGATTGTACAGTTGTGGGAGATGCTAGGTTAAAAATGTATCTTGGTTAAGTGTTGGGGTAGAAGTGTAAATATGGGACCTGCCGTTATTTTCTTCGTTTCGTTGCTCGTTATTAGCTGCAACGGTGAGTATAATTGTAAATATCCTTTTCGAAATATTTTGACAAGAAAATAAATGTTTGATGTTGTACCAAATGAAACTTAAGTCAGTAAAATGTACAAGTTAGTTAAACAGTGGTTGTCTGCAAATAGCAATGTTCCTGAACGATCTACGTACCTTCGTATAAAAGGCTTGTTATTGTCAATTTGATTTTAATTAAAAGTATCTGTGTATGTACATATTAGATTTTTTTCCGAATTCCTAACGAATGTTTACAACCATAAATAAAAAGGCATGAGATATAGCATCGAGCGCGCCTACTATAGGACCCGCTGTCTCAAATTTTCAAAAACTGCGAATCCAACTTAAACGTACATGCCACATCCAAACATAGTCGCAGGCGTAATTGAGGGTGTATGTGCGTGGGAACTGACTTGACGAAAACTATTTTAGAGCACTTTCGCGCGCGGTGGCGATGTTTAGACTGTGTGGCATACGATGCGCCGCTGGATTTCCATACAATTATGGGTTTGGTCATTTTGACCATATAGCGGAGACGTGAAATCTACCTCATGCCACTTCCCTTCTCTTGAGTGATTACAACTTATTGTACGGAGAGAGAAATCGAATAATTTTATATTATAGAATCCATAATATCACGCGAGCATGATGGAAGTGGCCGTAAAAATATAACCTAACAATTATAAGACCAACGCTGCAAACAAACAGTTTTCTTAGCATATTATATTACTACCATAAAATACCATCAGTTTTTTATGGTACTTCATTGGTATTTCATTGCCCCACAATGCCCTCCCAGCTAAGGCCGCAAAAAGCATCTGGCCGGCCGGTTACATGTTCGCAGCCTCTGAAGATATTTGCAAGACCATAGGCGTCGTCGGCTGCCTCCTAGCTAGTCTGGCATACGCCATAGGTAGCATGGTACTAAACACTCAATAGAATAGTGAATGTAACTTACAGTCTAGATCCCAATCTTAGATATTTTAGAATATTCAAGAGCTCCTACACAAGCTAGGTTGCGTGGGAGCGAGATTGCGCTTAAATATATAGTTATAATATATCTTTAGCTGAGATTTCAACAGAAATACACCCACTAAGATCTCAATTATTTTATGTACGAAACTGATAAACCGAACTTGATCTTTGATCCGATCTTGGTTCAATTTTACATTAATGTTTTGATTGGGCATCAATACCTTTTGTGTATTCACATTTTATTGAAATATTTTACCTTCTTTGAATAAAAAGAAACACATCAACACTTGGTTTTGGTAATAAATGATTCTACTGCTCGGTTAAGGCCTTCCTCATCTCCTTCAGGTTTCCACGTATTCCGGACGCGCTCCGATGCGAAAGCATGGGTCGTCTGAGTACTCACCTAAATTGGCGTTAACGGAACTTCGAAATTGCGTAAAACCGTCAACCTCAGTTTTACTTCTTCGATTTGTATGAAAACGCGTAGTCCATGTTCAGTGCAGTAAGAATTGATGTCAAGAAAAAAATAGAACTTTAAAATGATTTTTTAATATTTTTTTTTGTATGAAAAAACTTGAAAACAAATCGGTTAAGGTTATTTTTTTCTTACAATAAACTCTAAATTAGTGCCCTCGACACAGGTATATCTTGAAAATCTTAGTTACCTTCAAGGAAAAAAGATTTCGGACTTTAACTATAACATAGCCCAGTTTTTAGCCCAGTTCTATAAATCCTGTGAAAACTTAACTAACATTCCGTTTTCAAGGGCAAGTATTTTTAACTTCGGGCCCTTTGATCTGAAGATTGTACAAGTCAAATATCTTTGTATTTTAATACGCAGGGTTATTATCTAATCGTTCAATGCAATTTATAATGACACTCTGATAAAGTTTAGCTTGGTATTACTGATGATCTCTTAAAATCTGATAATATCGACCAAACATTTTTTTGCATAACGAGTTCATACTATGTAAAACATAATCATACACATAGATTATCGAAATGACTAAAAAACATAAACGATTAACCATATATTTTCATAGAGTGAAATATAACTTAGATGATAAAAAAAAATATATCGTACAAACGGTTTTTTTACATAACTGGACATGGCTAAACCACAGTAATGACACCACACATGAACTAGGACCCATGACAGGACTCATGCACCTCATATTGCATGGCTACGTTTAACTGGATGGAAAACACGGATATTTATCCGTACCAATTCGACCAACATTAATTCAATACACCTCCACCTTGTAAGTAAGCAATGGGACCTACAGTCTTAGACCACCAACAATAAATCCTTAGTGGGCTCTTACGACACGCACGAGAGGAAATTCAATGGGCCCAATTGTATTATTCTTTCGTGGCGGAACCCACACAGTACATACTAAACTCGCTTGCTTGTTTTAAAAAAAGTCATAGTAACAATTTTTAACATTATAAAATCTCAATAACAATCAAGTGCATTGTCTGTACATGCCATACTATCGTCAATTTCGGTGTACTACACTCACAGAAACATTTTGATAATAATGCGGACATGTCGCAGTTGAATAGAAAAGGCCGGTATTTATTTAAATCACTAGCGACTTAAGGAATATTATATATACATATAAAATTGTATGTATAATTTACTGTGAAGCAAGGACACATTAATTGACGACGGAGCCCAGTAAAAAGAACTACTTTACGAATATACTGCAAGGCTGGACCCGAACCAGCAAAACGTATACCATTCACATTCGTATATCGTACACATTCAACATATTTGTAAAGTAGTTCTTTTTATTGCGCTCTTTCTTCAATTAATGTGTCATTGCTTCACTGTCGATCATTTGATCTTTGGAATAAGCAATGTACCTGCGTAATACGAAGAAACCAACCAAGTGCAAGTCGGATTCCCACACGAAGGGTTCCGTACCATCGTACAAGAAATTTCACAAAAAAATAGGTTTTTAGTGAGTTTTCCATTTAATTTTTTTTTATTGCATTACCTATTTGTTATAACAGAAAAATAAATGTACACTCTGTGAACATTTCAGCTGCCTACCTATTACAGTTCATGAGATACAGCTCTGTGACAGACGGATGGACGGACGGATGGAAGGACAGCGGAGGCTTAGTAATAGGGTTTCGTTGGCACCCTTTGGGTACTGAACCCTAAATAGTATATTTATTAAAAGTATATTAATTAGACGATTTCCGGCATATATGTATCTTTCTTAACCATTCATTTTGCAACAAATCGAGATTTTGTCCATTTCTCTAAACCAGTGATTCACCTAAATCACGGATTTATGTTTATTGTATAGTACAGTGCAATGACAAAACAACGTAATGCGTGGGTCGCAAAGTCGGGATTATCTCTCGAAGAGATTTCTTCCAGCCGGCCTTTGAGTGTTTGATGTTCAATGTGGACATATTCGTAAGTATTGTCGGTAGGTTTGTTGTGACAGTTTGAGTATACATTAGTGTAGATAATGACATAATCAGTACGCCAATACGCATATATTTTTTAATAAGTTTACATACAAATATAATAACAATAAACCTCCAAATATTTTAAATACATAAACAATTTTACCAATATCACATGAACTTAATGTTGATGGCCTTGTTTTATATTAAATACCCTTATCTAAAACATATTAACCAGCTTCGTTTCGATTGTCCAGTTTAGATGTTAGGCATAGCTATGAAAATATATACAGGCTGATACAATAATGTGTATTCACTATTACTGATGCATGTCTTCAGTTTGTTAGTCAAATTGCTTTCCGTCCAAATCTCGGTCATATATTTCTAAAACATTTATCGCACATACATAATTCGCACTTTAATTGATATTGCTTTGATATCTGTAAATTAATATATTTTTTTAAATATATAAATTTCTGCAATAAACGCGAAAAGTGAAATTTCTTCTTTATCAAGTTTTAGAGACAGGGATTACAAATATATTTGTTTGCTTTAATCGAAGAAAACCTTTTAACATAATTGTTAATTCCTGTAAATTTACTTCCAAAATATAGGTGGTTATGGGGCTCTCTCTACAACAAACACAAAAACAACAATCGATTTTATGAATATTATTTCTGTCTACAGAATTAATTTAATCTGTAGCTGCCATAGACCTAGCGCGCGCGTTCTATGGTAGCTGCACACCCCCTCTTGTGGCACGCGCCGCCCCGTCTCTATGTGTATCGGGTGACGCGAGCCGCGCCCCTGAAGCTGCAGGGAGCACAGGATCGGGAATCAGGAACCGATCCTGAAACACAACATTAAAGTGCTAAAAAGCAGCAATATTTCGGCATTCGTCGTTTTCAAACTCTATGTTTATAAATCCAAAATATATGTTTAGAAAAAAAATATAATTGAACCATTTAGGGACTTGTTTTTAAGGAAAACTGTAGCAATGTTTATTTCACCTTTGCTTCTCATTCCGTCGCCTAACTTACATTTGACCGCTTTTCGGGAGTAGCCAGTATTTGACAAAGTCACGCATTTTTAAATCGTACATTTTTTTTCCGGTGTACGGACGGATAATTAAGTAATTTTACGTTAAAATGTTGAACGATTTCATTAACTCCACATAAATATGTAACTATTTGATTGAAGGTTTGATCACAAAAAAGAAATATTATTAGATATTGTAAAAAAAGTAGAAGATATTACAATAAAAGAACACCCTTAAACACTTGATAAGTGTTGCTCATTATCTCAATGACACGACGAAAAAAACATCTTTAATTGCTTTAGTTTGAAACAGGGCATTACCTAATTTATCAGTCTGCATTAGACTTTCCAAATTACAGGTCGCGTTTTGGAACAATCACAATGTTTTTACTAATATTTTTATTTCTCATCATCGTGGTGTATTATTACGGTACAAGGAACTTCAACTACTGGAGAGACCGTAGCGTCAAGCATGACAAACCCATACCGTTCTTCGGGAATAACTTCAAGGGATATACAATGCGTGCCAGCTGGGCCGAGACCGCTACAGAACTCTACCACCAGTTTCCTGGCGAAAAAGTTGTTGGTTTCTACAGGGGTACTAAGCCAGAGCTCCTTATACGCGATCCTGAAATTATACGATATGTATTGTCAGCTGACTTTCAACATTTCTACGCGCGTGGGTTAAGCAGAGACGTCGAGATTGAACCTCTACACACCAACCTGTTTAGAGTAGATGGAGATCTGTGGAAACTACTTCGAAAGCGTCTCACTCCAGCGTTTACGACAGGTAAACTCAAGAACATGTTTCCCCTTATTGTGGAATGCACGGAACAATTGCAACAACTTGCGGATCAAATATACGGGAGCGGTGAGGCGTATGACATCAGGGAGCTCATAGCTCGATTCACAACTGACTTCATCGGTGCTTGTGGTTTTGGAATTAAGATGAATTCAATGGATGATGCCAGTTCAGAGTTCAGAGATCTAGGAAAGAAAAATTTTGAAGTAAATTTTAGCATTGCGTGGCGACTATTTTTGAAAGAGTTATTTCCCAAAGCTTTTAGGCGCCTAAAACCACTTGATCAGTCTGTGGAAGATAATTTAGTGGCCGTAGTCAGGAAGATATCAGAGCAAAGAAATAACGAACCTATCGGCCGCAATGATTTCATAGATCTCCTGCTCGAGATGAAAAACAAGGAAAGATAAATTCTGAATCGATGCAGGAAAGAAATGAAGATGGAACACCTAAGGAAATTGAAATGGAGATGAATCTAAACATTATGGCGGCTCAATGTTTTGTTTTCTTTGCGGCTGGTTTTGAGACCTCATCATCGGCTTCGAGCTTCACTCTGCACGAGCTCGCCTATAATCCAGAAGTACAAGCCAAAGCCCAGGAGGAGATAGATCGTGTACTGGCAGCTCACGGTGGTAAACTGTGCTATGAAGCAATCAAGGAGATGACATACTTGGAGAGCACTTTTAAGGAGGGGCTCAGAATGTTTCCGTCTCTGGGCGTGTTGAACCGAACTTGTACAAAGAAATATCAGATTCCGGGGACGAGAATATGGATAGACGAAGGTGTTGCAATTGTTATACCGGTTGCCGCTCTCCATAATGACGTAAAGTACTACGAGAAACCTGAGGAGTTTAATCCTAGCCGCTTTCTGCCAGATGCTGACAACAAGAGGCACAAGTTTACTTATCTTCCTTTTGGCGAAGGTCCACGAGCCTGCATAGGTAAGTGCAAGTTTTCAAACCATTTATGGTACTTTATGTAGTTTTGTATGTTTTTTTTTTTCATAAATATCACGTCACTTCACAAACCAGTCTATGGATATTGATTTTTATCATCAAAATTCGTTTTTTTTACGTTACTGTTCTCGGTACTATGGCCGCATCGTCTTTTCTAGAGGAGGATATAATATATTTTTTAGATTTAGGGCCGAGTGCACGAAAGGACAAAAAATCAAAATCAACGTCAACGTCTGATTAAACAGGTCACTTTCTATGGACTGTATGGAAAGAACTCCATGCGGTTCACTAAAAGTGACGTGTTTGAACATTGATCAACTCAGCCACCTCTTCGTGCAATCCGGGCTTAGTGTGTTTATTTTTAATAAGAGTTAATGTAAGGTTTTAGATTGTCTTATCAGTTACCTTTGTATTATTAGCTATGATGCTGTCTCTACAATTAACAAAAAAACAACAATCCTTATTATTAATATTGTGGTGAAATTTCCTTTAAACTTGGGGGCGGAGCTCTGGTAATCGGAATGAAACACCTGGATCTCTTGACTTCAATGTTTATGTAATTAATAAAGAACCTAAAAATAATAAATTAAAGAAAAAATACTCGTGAAGAAAAATAGTCCTTTTTGTTTCAAGGTGTCGCGAGTGACAGACTGAAATAAGCTCTTTATATGAAAAAGAACTTTTTAACAATAATTATGAATCGCCAGGAATATCTGGCGACATTCTTCCATTACTCCGGCGATGAATAATTTCCCCTTGGATTTAGCCTACCTAGAATGTCAAGAGAAAATTTAGAGCGGCTAACTTACACCTCGATGCTAAATGAGGTCGGGGAACCTTCATCTCACATCTAAAACTCTTGGATAGTAAGATCCGAAAGCTTTACGACCCTCCAAAACCGCTCAGAAATCGGGACGGAGGTGTATCATTCTACGATACAAACTCTACCTATCCCGGTAGGAGAAAATTATGCTAAACGTTAGCTCAAACGACCAAGTGTCGTGGTGTAGTTACAATAAACTTTTCTGCCACCTCGCATTATGGTGGTGCGGCACCATGTTATAAACAAACGCTGATTAGTAAGTTTTCAACCTTAGGGTTGTGACTTACCTAATTTACTAATACAGCGGTCATTAGGACCGATTACCTACCTAAACTAATATTAACTTATGAAAAGTTATTTGAACAAACATATAATTAAAATTATATTTTAAATTATTAAAATTTGAAAGTTAAATTGAAGTAACCATTCAGATTAATTAAAATAGAATTAAATTAACGTGTTAATAAAGTTAAAATTATTTAACTGATTTCGTTATTTATGAATTTTTGATTTAAACAAACAATAACCGAGCGCGGAGCTATATCAGGTTTATAACAAATCTTATTGTCTAAGTTGACCTTTCTCAAACAAGCATCAACCTATCGTACACGCTCTCATTCACACCGTGGTCACGCTACAATCTAAAAGCTTGTAGGCTATGCACGACGCGCGAAAGTTTGATGAAAGGAACACGTTGTATCATTTATAACAAAAAATATACAAACCAAAGTACGAAACATATTATAATAGGAAGATAACAATAAGAGAACACAATCTACGGTCACACTTCTCTCTCTCCTTCTTATTCATCGGTGTTCATTCATCCGCTTGGGTTCCTATACCTAATCAAAGGAGTAAAACATCCTATCAGACTCGCGGGTCCGCTTCGAAGCATTAAGAAGCCTACTAGTATACCGACGATCCAAGTCGGTCGCCAACTCAGACCGGTCGGCGAACTGGTGAAGGATCCGTAACAGCTTTCACGGGACATGATTTCAGGATCACATGAAAACATAGAAGAAGTGGTTAGGAGGTGGCCATAGACTGTACTATTTACAAACAAAGAGCTGTCATGATGATAAGATGTCAAGATTTGTTTTTTATTTTGTGGCTATTAGTCAGACAAATTATGTAGTCAAACCTATATCTAATCAACGAATAATTCTAGTCAAATTGACAATGTGTTTATAAAAAAAATCGCGATGGTGAAAAAGACAACTTGTCTGTCAAATAAGACACCTCTATTTGATAGTTCATGTCTGACCGTTCAATGTAAACAAACATTGGTCAACTAAACGATCGAACACGCACCATCGGAATTAAAATAAGGGATAGTTATTTCTAAGCTATGATAATAACACAAGTGGGATTGATAATATGAAAAGAAGACACATCGATTCTGTCCCGCACGCCGAAATGACACTCCTAGGTTTCACTCCTTTCAGTACAAAATTGAAAGCTTATTAAATTATCAGTCGCTTATTGTCTTCTTCGAAATGCCGCCACCTCGGAGTCATCACCGTTGGGGTCTGTTACCTCTAAAAGAGTTCAGGTCCCTGTCGTGATCACTCATTGAAGCTTTGGGACTTTGGAGTTTGGAACTCGGACTTTTATTATTTTGGACTACAATATGAACTGTAAACGCTGAAGGAAATAAAAGACAAGAACGCGCATCAGAACGCACGAGAGAACCTCCATGGATTCCGTTTCATATAATAAATAATGGACTATACTTGTTTCTTGTTTCTTAGTAAAGGGCTTCGCAAGGCGTAGTTAATACGAACGCCTTAGTTGAAAAAGTATAAAAACATTTACGAAAATAACTAGATAAGGTCATTGTCCTGTTAACAATATATCGTAGGTCTTTATTATAATCTCCGATCAACAATACAATGTTCTAAACTTTTCTCCTAACAGGATGAAAACCACCACGAGGCACATGATGACCTACACTCTTCACTTGCATAAAACTGCACAAACATGTGTTAGGTTTTACAGTCAAGAGCGCTTTTCGCAACCTAAATGATATTAGCACCAGATTTTCTGAAGTATCCGAAAATAATGTTCCATAACCCAGGATATCGCAAACTATAGCACGACACAATGTTAAACCGGCCCACACTTTACACATTAGCCTCTAAAAACCAATGGGGCTTTTCTTCCGTCTGGATGGTAATCCGTTGAACTCATCACGGTTTTCGGTAGCGCAGGAGGTTGATTCGTGCTTGTTATCCACGATGGAGATCGGCGGATCGTCCAACGAATTGAGGTGTCCGGTTTCTTCCGTACACGTCCCAAGTTTAGGATTTGAGGGCGCCCTGTCATCATCGGAGTCAAGTAACGAATGTTTCAAACCTCTTTGGTCCTGTGGTTCCAACGACAAAACTGTACAGAGGTTTCCCTTGTCTGCGGATGGCACCTCAGTAGGTTCGGCGGGGTCCGTCATCTCCTTGGGTCTCTGGTTAATTCCAGTAGGTGTCATCATAAGTGCTGCGTCAGCAGCGATCATTTGTTGCACTGGGTCTCTAAAATCATTAACGAAAGGCGGAATTGGCAAGTTATAAGACACTGCTGTCCTGTGATGCAAGTGATTCTCAAATTCGGACAGGGCGGCTTTAAGAGTGGTGTACGTGGTGATGCTGCTTCCCAGCAATCGGTCTCGCAGGTGAGGCAGTAACCCACTCCTTATGCGCTTCACTATCGTTCCTTCCTGTAATATGCCAGCTTTTCTGGCATATTTCCGCATCATGTAAAGATATTCCGTTGCCGATTCGCCTTTTTGTACTGACTTGTTAAAAAGATCGGTATAATCGATCGTAGTTAGAAACTCATCCTTCAGTTTCTGTAGGATTTCGAGGTAAGGCAAATCTCGTACCTCGTCGTAGAAATATGCGGCTGCTCCCGATAAGTAGAAGGACAACCCCACTTTTCTTTCTTCGTCATTCCAACCGTTAAACACTACCACTGAATTATAGTTAATAATGAAGTCATCAACATCGTCCGTGTTTGAACCGGCGAATGAAAAAGCCATTATAAATAAATATGGGTTTACTTACGGTACCGAAACGAAGGGTCTCCTTTACTTACCAAGTTACTATTCGTTTACCTTGTTGTACTTGATAACTTGAACGGAGGACCTGTTTCTTCTGGGTACCTGAAAAAGCTGAAATTAAACTTCTTCTGCGTCAGGGGGGTTCTATCCGTCCCCTGAAGATCCTTTTCGCGTACTCGCTTTCTGCGAGCTATCCAGGCGGATACGTTCCGGCGCCTGATCACCAATGTGGTGAAATAACCTTTAAACTTGGGGGCGGAGCTCTGGTAATCGGAATGAAACACCTGGATCTCTTGACTTCAATGTTTATGTAATTAATAAAGAACCTAAAAATAATAAATTAAAGAAAAAATACTCGTGAAGAAAAATAGTCCTTTTTGTTTCAAGGTGTCGCGAGTGACAGACTAAAATAAGCTCTTTATATGAAAAAGAACTTTTTAACAATAATTATGAATCGCCAGGAATATCTGGCGACAAAATGAATATCGTTTAAAATGTCGTGCAGGAAACTACTTCTGAAACAGCAAAGAGGAATATAATAATAATTAAAATAAAATAGCATTAATATACAAACAAAAGAAACGCGCATTTCTACGTGAATCACTCCTTAACCTACTGCACTATATATATACACTAAACACCGAAGGCACACAACACCTGACGGAATATATTCAAACACATATTACCCGGATATAAACAAACATAAACCACAGACATACATACAGATTGCAGACTTAAAATACACACATAATTCACACACAATCACACACCTTCACAACCTTCATTCATACACAAACAGTGCACACCCTCACACCTCACCAAA
The DNA here is from genome assembly GCA_946894095.1 of Incurvaria masculella. NCBI lineage: Eukaryota > Metazoa > Arthropoda > Insecta > Lepidoptera > Incurvariidae > Incurvaria > Incurvaria masculella. The sequence goes on along the minus strand of OX335653.1, from coordinate 18,105,392 downwards.
CTCACACACACTTACTCGGCAGCGGCTGAAAACCAGCGCCAGGCAGGGCAATTTACGTACCTCCCTGGCATGCTGAGCCATGGCCATTTTTGCACACTATTGTTATTATACTCACTATTTCAACTTAAACTGTTTAGTTTTCTTAAACTGTTTAATTTCTTTACGATAACGACTAAAAATGTGCAAAATAAACTGTATTTTTCTTCTTTTCTTCTTCTTTTAAATAAATGATTATTTATGTATCCTTTTAATGAACAGTTAGTCATTCAGTCAGTCAGTCAGCATGTTTGCGTCCACTGCTGGACATACGCCTCTCCAATTTTTCTCCAGTCCTCCCGGCCCTCAGCGGTACGGAACCACTGCATTCCGCCGACGCACTTGATGTCGCCGTCCCACCTGGCGGGTGGTCGCATATGCTGAAACAAGCAGTCTGTCTTTCCAGGAACCCGGCTTGGGTTAATGCAGTCCATGACTGGCTTGGCAGCCTTGCTGAGCCGATACAGCGTGGTGCCTGCCCCCAACTCGCGGCGCAAGCTTCAAGTCCACCCCGGCTCCAGCATCGTACAATGTCTGCGCGGAGGAGTGCCGCTGCTTTTGAAAAAGAGAAATATTTCTAGCTAAGGTACCATGCTCCACGTGAGTCAATTTCATTGTGGACGATCACCTGAGTGGTGCCTGGTAAAATTTGTACAATAAATATATTAACAATAAAAAAATACACCCTCGGCCCCGAACCACTGCGTCGCATCGCCCGCCCGTACTATCACTGCGTTTTTGCGTGGCGTTCTTTCGGACGTTTTTTTCTCGGTTTCTAAGGGTCATAGCTTGATGTTAATAAGCCCATAACCTTCTTCAAGAATCGGGCTAAAGATTGCTAAAAGAAAATCTGACTGTTAGTTCTAGAGATTACCGCATTAAAAAAAAATATAAATAATAATATAATAACATAAAATCCACGTATCACTAAATTCAATATGCTTTTTCGTACTAAACAGGTACGTCGCTATTTCCACGTATCACTATGTTCGTAAACGCTAATCTCCGAAATCACTAAACCGATTTCAATGACATTTTGTAAATGTGTATGGTTTGTTTCCGCTTGAAATATACGCTTCTTTTCCCCAAAACATTTTTATTTTCGATGTCGGAGCCGGGTGCCGCAGCTAGTATTAGTATAGATTGATTATGTTTGCACTAATCGCTACACATAAGTAGGGACTTGAAGTATGTACATTGAATCTTACTATCCCTGTTTCGTTATAGTCCTGGCACAGGGATTTGAAAGGTGGTCAGTCAATCAGTCAGCGTGTTTGCGTCCACTGCTGGACATACGCCTCTCCAATTTTTCTCCAGTCCTCCCGCCCCTTAGCGGTACGGAACCACTGCTTTCCGCCGACGCACTTGATGTCGTCGTCCCACCTGGCGGGTGGTCTTCCCACACTCCGTTTTCCTGTCAACGGCCGCCAGTGCAGGACACGGTTACTCCAACGGTCGTCGTCTCTTCGGCTGACGTGACCAACCCACTGCCATTTGAAAGGTGGTAATGCTTGTTTAATTATTTTCCACTCACAAAATGTAATTCACTTAAATGTTTTCATGAGTCATATAGTAACATCAACGTTGAAACATGCATATTTGGTTTTATTCTTTCATTTAGGAATAACACTATCATAATTACATGCTATGTAATGCAAAAACAAGACAGCTGATCAACAATTTAATGGAAATATAAAAAATTACCTTGATTAAAAATTAAAAGACTTACTTACACGTTAAATATACATAGCCTAAATTTCTCAACAAAAGGTCTAGCGCTGCTGTGATTTACATTTATATTAGTCGCTGATTTTAAGCCTAGCTTAATCAAATAACTGACAGTTAGCAGGCAAACTAGAAAATATCAACAATGAAAAACACTTTGTTTTTCGAAATGAACACAAATCAACACTATTTTTGTGGCCATTTAGATCAGTGATCCATTAGATGAAACTAACACAATTTATATTAAATCTACCCTAAGAATGTATGTGGATAGAATACGGATATTTTTAATTAGGTTCGTTTAGGTAATATGCATCCAATAATACACGCGAAAAATACATAATTTTAGATGTTCTGGGGTTTAGACCTTATGCTTTTTGGACTTTATAAAGACGACCCGTCAGTTCCCTATCCTGTGTCATATAATGAAGCTATGTTCCTAATTGGCAACGTTTTGCGATATGCCTCATCCTCGTTCTTATTAACCATGTGTCTAGAATGTATGCATAATATTAATATATTATTCTTAATTTGTTTAGTTATAGACTGCTTGTGGTAAAGTTTCTGAATTAAGATCCATATTGTAAAGTTTTTTAGGTATATTTTGTATTTACCCGACTGCGAAAGAAGGAGGGTTATGTTTTTCGAGTGTATGTATGTATATATGTATGTATGTATGTATGTATGTATATTTCTTTGTCGCCCCCTGCAGCCTAAACGGCTTGATGGATTTTGACTTGAGAGATGTCGTTACATTCGTCTTAATTGTGAGAGTGACACTGGGTATATCAAAATCATAAAAAAAAATCATGGCTGATTTTTGGCGCCAAATTTTGTGTTTTCAAATATATTTTTTCTTGAAACCTATCGAGTGGGGTATCAAACTAAAGGGTTTTTTAAATAGTTTACAAAAAGGTATGCAACTTATATGTTTAAACGTAATTTGGAATAAGAAATTCCAAAAACATCAAAATATTCAACGTTAAAAATTAATTCAAATGATTTTTGTTTACGCAAGCGTGCTGGTCACACCAACTCAGGTCATATACTCCTCTTTTCACTACCTCCAGCTATATGGAATGTAGCTTCGGTTACATTGCATATTTATATGGTGTAACCGAAAGATAACTTTGGGATGACTATAACTGGAAGTGGTGGATCCGGGCGATAGTCAGATAGATTTGACATTTTCGGTCGCCGCATAGACTGATATCACCATCATTGCTTTACTATCAGCATTCTGCACCTGCACAGCTCATAAATCCATACTTCCGTTGTCAATGGGTGTCACGCTAGGGAAGGTCCGCTTGTTCCACAAGAGGGCGACCCTACAGTGCCGAGATACTGTGGTGCCCAAAATCGGTATCAATCTGATAATATCTAAAAGCTTTACCAAAGATAGGAAAATTTTCCATGAAGATGTCGTCAGCCCCCTGATGAGGACCTATGTTACATAGGGTACATAAAATATGATCGTCATCATAATATCGCTGATCTTTAACCGTGCGTCCTTGGGAGCAGTGGGAAGGAAAAGCACGGCTTTGCCAAAGTTGGGTTTATCATCATATATCACATATTATTAACACGTTATATTATTCAAAATAATAAACCAGGAGTACATGTACGGATTAAATCATAAACGTTATATTTTGATGGGCTTTGGAGGCAAGAAAAACAATAAACGCTCAGTTGGGATGTAACAGTTTATAAGCTCCAAGGTAACATATTCGATCGGGCGATTGTGGACCTCGGTCCCACATATATTTTCAAACGATGAATCCAGGTCTCTTTCGCCGCATCCAGTTAAAGTTCTAAACTGTGAAACTGGAACTTAACTAGCTCAATAATTAAATAAAAATGGCTTTAACAATGTTTTTGACTCACATTCAAAGCTGTCAGTCAAGAGACAACTTCCAGTCCTATGAAGAAGTGGATATAAATATTATAATCATGGTTATTATGGAGATTATTGAATTTTAACTAGCAGTTAGTTTATACATGGATGAAATCCTGTGATCAAAGCGATTACTACAGGGTCCGTCACTTGAACTGTTACTTCTATTTTCGAAATAATAATCACAGCGCGCCAAATTTTGGTGAAACGTCAATTTGTTTCATTGTTTTTAAGTGGGCGAAAATAGCGGGAACAAATTTGAATTGTATGATAAATTTTCGCAATGGATATTAAACCTAACATTGTGATCGTTTTGTATTTGACCGGAAAATCACAACCAGTCATCGTTTGGGAGCTCCGACATTAACATGTGAACAAAATGTTAGTGCATCGAACCATTAAGCGTTATAACCTAGCATTGCTAAACGGCATAGAGGCGGTCATCCGAAAATAGCAGTATCACATGATATGGTTCGAAAGGTAAAGGCTCGAATTCAAGGAAATCCTCACCAGTGTTCTGCAAAATTTGCGAAAAGTCAGACAATACCCGACTCAAGTAATCGGCGCATACTGAAATAAAAACAAATGCAACTGAAGCCCTACCAACAAGATACAAAAATTACAGCATCTTAGTTCAGCGCAGAAGGCAGTTCGACTACAAAGAGCTCAAGCACTGAAAGTCTTGCGTGGCGATCTGGAAAACATTGTTTTTCTTATGAAAAAATGTTTACTGTCTAACAGTATATAAACAAACAACATTTTCGTGTTTGGCTACAGGGCAAATCCAACGAGAATTTAGACGATGGAGTTCCCGTTCGTAAGCAAGCGCCCGCTTCTGTTATGGTCTCGGCTGCAGTGACCGCAAATGGTCGCTATTCACTCGTGTTTATCGAGAAGGGCGTCAAAGTCAACCAGCAAGTGTGTGCAAAAGGTGTTAAATGAAGCGCTCATACCATGTGCACGTGTAAGCAATGCAGTACGAAACGCTGGACCTTCCAACGACACTCAGCATCGTCTCAGAAAGCTCTCATCTAATGGATCAAAGGAGGCTATATCGAACAATAACAATTATTGTCTTAAAATTAAATGTTTTATTGTGATATAATTTTTAACGAACCGTACTTCAATTAACTAAATAACATCATTTTCAATTGGTAACACTTCGAGTGACGGACCCTGTATATAACCACAGGATTTGAGTGTCGAACTGTTCGCTTATAAATTTAGTGTAACTGTAATCAACGATGATGAGAGGGAGATTCTAAAAAAACCATATATAGGGTGTTAACGGAGATATAGTCCAAAAGCTAACCACGTATTCCTCGGCATATTTGGAGCTAACAAGGTAGATGATATTTTGTTGTACGACTTGAAAAAGATTTTCCCCATACATTACCTACAAATAAAATGTATATCCTTTTTCTTTCAAATATGCCAAAGAATACGTTAACGTTTGGACCATACCTCCACTAAAACCTTGTATATATCGGCATATGATCAAAATTCGTTGAATGAGGGAATCTCATTCTATGAACTGATGACTTCATTAAAGCCTTAAAGATAACATGAAGAAACTTTTAGAAAATGTAGTTTTGTTTTAATATCAATCAAAAAACTCTATTTGTTACACCTCGTAGTGTAGGGACTAAAATATTGCCTTTCATGCAAGAGGTTATGGGCTCAAATCCTCGCATCTGTTATACACCACTTTATTTTGCGAGTTGTTCATGGTTCGGAACCCATGTAAAACTGTAGGTCACCTTACCCTACTAGGTGACAGGGTTAATCCCGCCTGGGTTGGTATCACCGCATTAGGAAAAACTATGGACGAAGTGGCAATAGATCATTGTCTGTATTTTCCACCCATGGTATCCGTGTGCAGCCGTGATTCTGTGTAAAGGAAGGTCCTGACCTGTCACCTAATTCCTTCTGGAATTTGTTGAATTAGGCTTATATCATGACGGTAGTTGTGTTACATTAGCCATCCATGTCAGGTTCCATAATAATACCTAACCTTACTTTCGTTGGAATTTATTAACGTGCAGATATTTAAATGATAAATGCATGCTCTACGAAAACTAAAAATAATTAAAATAAAACAAATTATTTAAAAATATAAAAAACCCGACAGCGTAAAAAATTGTAACTTAAAATTGACTTAGTAAAGGAACTGAAAAGATAGAAACAAGTTGAAAAATTAAATATTTGTTGTGTTTGAATGATCATGGTTGACAGTGTTTACAAACGCAGTCGGAGGCATAATATGTATTAACTACGATTTATATTTTCAATGGTGTGCCTATGCAAATTTCACGATGATAGGTTGAGTTAGCGAAACAGACAAACTTACTTTCGTATTTATTACATGACAGTTAGGAGATTATAATTTGTCTCAATAAGTATATTTTTGCTATACCCATATCACTAAGAAAATCGCTAGTCATTAATAATGGAATGTATTGGGAAATATATAATTTATCATTATATAATTCATATTGTGCATCAAATACATTAACTTTTTTGTTATTAAATTCATTGAAAGTGTGCCTATGTAAATTTCATGATGACGAATTTCACCGAGAACGAGAAAAAAAAAACTTCATTTTAGACATAACAATTAAAGATAGGATATTGGAACTTCCCCCACCACGTATTTTCTTGCTCCACCGAAATAATTCATAAAGTCGCTAGTCATTAGCTATGCAACGTACTGGGGCTATTTGATGCCTCCGACTGCGTTTGTAAACACTGTCAACCATGATCATTCAAACACAACAAATATTTAATTTTTCAACTTGTTTCTATCTTTTCAGTTCCTTTACTAAGTCAATTTTAAGTTACAATTTTTTACGCTGTCGGGTTTTTTATATTTTTAAATAATTTGTTTTATTTTCGGTTTTTATTATGTTGTTATTTGTGTAACGTTAATAGAACAACTGTGTACTTGAATGCTGTGTACACCTATAATAGGTGCTCACACAGGGAGTATATTGTATTTATATATTTTGTACACTTTGTGTGCGAACTGTTGGTGTGCCTTAATATAAATAAATAAATAATTATGTCACAAATTATAGCCTTTATTAATTTTTTATAACATTAAATACATAACTGCTCAATGTGCATGTGTGCAACATTCATGTAGAGATGTTTGGCGATGCTGTTAACAAGCTTACATCTTAAAAAAAATACAATCTAGAACTCAGACCTTTAAGCCAAAGCAATCGGCCTAAACTATGAGAGTATAGGACTCATTTAAATCGATATATGAAACAATACAAGAGTAGGGCCACAGAATACATATAGGATTACATCCAGTAGCTCAACTCCATGCAAAGTCCCGATTTCGTGCAGCTATACAGGCACATTTCGCTTGTATGGGGCTCTAAGCTAGTTTCGCGGTGTGGAACCGTCGCGAATGGTCCTTCGAAGCCATCGATTTAAAAGTAACAGAACCAGCAGTGCTCCGTCAATATTTAAGGTTGGCCTTCCCGCTTTACTTTTACTTTCGTGGAAAGAAGATCATGTCCATACTTCTTGTCAGAGATGAAAATTATACGCAAAACAGCTTTATTTTATGAAACTACATAGATGTCTGATGATCATTGGCATTGTAAAATTGTGTTCGGTGTCTAAGTTATAAGGTCCGAAAATGCGAATGACAACTCCGACACTCGATGGAGGGGAGGTATTTAGGAGGACAACCCCGACACTCGATGGAGGGGAGGTATTTATCTCAAAAATCGCCCGAGTTGTGCTACTGCTGTGGTCGCACAGCTATATCTCTACCGTGGTAGGGCGCATGCGCCGGGAGAAGTCCTCAACATTTGTCACGGAGTTGACCGCGGGATGATTGATGGAAACGGTCAGGGGTGCTCGATCATGCCGCTTAGGCGATGCCTCGCGGTGGACGTTAGATAGGACGCGAATAACTGAATGTTATTTCGTTTTGATTAGTTGCCTGGAGCGCTCGAGGCGCTCCTGATAAACGTTTGTTTTTGCCTGTTTGTGCCTTTTTACTATTGCGTGGGGGATGTTTATTTCGGTAATGGGGAACATTGTTTTTATGAGAATTATTTCGGAGAATGACGCCAATGTTTAGATTCGACCGTACTCACATGCTCTTTGGTTCAATTAAGTGCTTTATTATGTATTCTGAAAAATAAATGTCTATCGGCCACAATCTGCGCCTTTCACCATGAGATTCAGGCAGCCTCCTGCATAACTTTCTTTTAGACCCTTTCACTCGATGTAATTCGTCACAGAGGCCTTTGATGTAATGCAATGAAAATATCTTTTGCGTTTTCCTAGAACTACATTAACTACTACAAAAAGTAATAATCAACAGTGAATAATTAAATATATTTTTTTATTTCATATTCAAAATTACTGCACTACATTTGATGAAAGATTAACAACAGTTAGTCTTGGCAGAAAACAATTTAACATAGTTATGAAGAAAGAAAGAAAAATGTCACGAATAAGTTCAATTAAATGTATTTGTGTTGTGTCGCCAGATATTCCTGGCGATTAATAATTATTGTTAAAAAAACCTTTTCTTTTCGAGGTGTCGCGAGTGACAGACCAAAATTAGCTCTTTATATGAAAAAGATCTTTTTAACAATAATTATTAATCGCCAGGAATATCTGGCGACATTCTTCCATTACTCCGGCGATGAATAATTTCCCCAAGGGATTTAGCCTACCTACAATGTCAAGAGAAAAAATAGAGCGGCTAACTTACACCTCGATGCTAAATGAGGTCGGGGAAATTATTCATCGCCGGAGTAATGGAAGAATGTCGCCAGATATTCCTGGCGATTAATAATTATTGTTAAAAAGATCTTTTTCATATAAAGAGCTAATTTTGGTCTGTCACTCGCGACACCTCGAAAAGAAAAGGTTTTTTTCTTCACGAGTATTTTTTTCTTTAATTTATTAGTTTTAGCTTCTTTCTTTCTTTATTAATTACATAAAAATTAAGTCAAGAGATCCAGGTGTTTCATTCCGATTACCAGAGCTCCGCCCCCAAGTTTAAAGGTAATTTCACCACAGTTGTGAGAAGGTAAGTACGAGTGAGTTAGAGAATGTAGGGTTTGAGGGTGTTTTGCGAGTGTGAGGTAAATGTTTTTTTTTTTTAAACTGGATATGATATTTGCCCAACACACCACATAGGAACCAAGTGCAATGCCGAGCATATTATAGGTCTTTACCTATTTATTTATTTATTTATTTTCAAAACACCCTATATACAGACAAGGAATCCAATTCTTAGGGATGTGAACAAACAACAAAAAGTATGATTATTTTAAGTGGTAACAATAATACACATACACAAATTTACATTTACAAAAATACATGAAAGGTCAGTAAGTGCCTAATTTAATAAATCTGACTGTTTCATATATTGTTATATACTTCAGCTATTTTTGCAAATTGTTTACGATTGCAGTGGAAGACATCTAGCTCTGGCAGTTTAGCTATTATGTCATTGAGTCCGTACAACGCCCGAAGCACTGGAGTCTGCTGACAGTGGACAGTACGAGATCGCGCTACTGTGAATAGTCTGTGATTTCTGGCGCGTATGTATCTATCCGGCACACGAAGGGAGATCAAACCGAGAATGAATGGATTGTCAATCTGACCGTTCAATAAAAGGAAAAAATGTAAAAAGAGATCTACAGTCCTCCTATTCTGTAGCGTAGTGTATCCAACCATTCCGCTTACGAATAAAGAGGGGTAGTTATATTTGAGTATCTCATTGTAGGGATAGTAGCCATACATTTTCTTGTATAAAAACCTATTAAATTTCCTTTGAACTCTTTCCACCATGAGTATGTATTTTGACTCATGTGGGTTCCAGATAATTGCATTGTAATCGAGTTTCGAACGCACAAAGGCGTCGTATAGGAGTCTGAGTACTGTGGCGTCCTGAAAGTAATTACCTTGCCTCAAAACAAACCCCAAACTCCTGTATGCCTGCTTGCACTTCCCCTCTATATGGTCATGAAACGTTAGTTTATCATCCATTGAGATTCCTAAGTCTTTTACGCGGTGGACTCTCGAAAGTGAGTTCCCCGACAATTTGTAGTCGTGTTGAATCGGGTTTCGAGATCTAGTATAGGTCATTATGGAACACTTGTCGAAATTGAATTCCATCATGTTCTGCTCGCCCCACTCTTGGACTAGATCGATATCATTTTGCAGTAATTCACAGTCAAGTTGAGTCGTGACACCGAGTGCCAGTTTTAGGTCGTCGGCGAATAAAAAGCACACTGCCGTCCTGACACTCTGTGGGAGGTCGTTAATCATGAATAGAAACTGGGATGGCCCCAGATTACTCCCTTGGCTCACCCCAGACCTGGTGAAATAATTTTTAGATCGTTCTCCCGAGAGCTGAACGTACTGATTCCTGTCCTTAAAGTAATCTGCAAAAAAATGCACTAGTTTAGGAGAGAAGCCAGAGGCTGACAATTTTTGGAGCAGGACATCATTATTCACCCGATCGAAGGCTTTCCGGTAGTCAAAGTAAGCTACATCTACTTGCTTAATTTTTTCCATTTTAACCTATGAAGTTACCACCCTGAAGTACTGGCCATTTCCAATAAATATGTTATGGTTTGGCTATGAATTCTTCTTCAAATCAATTGTATTTTAAAAACATGGAATTCTCTTTTCTAAACCAGTATTTTATAATTATATATATTCCATTATATATATCCATTCCATCATATATATATAATTATATATACATAACTCCTCCAGTAACAAATTCGTCCTCTATTCATTCATTCAAAAAAATCTTAAAGCTTTCTTTCTTTCCTAATTACGTCTTTACTTTCTCCTCCACAGTTTTCAATTAATTTTTATTTCTATTGGCAATACATTTGTTTGTTTGTTTGTTTTTTTTTATTCTCAATATTTGTTATAGTGTTAAGTATCATACTTTATTTTCTATATTTTGTATCATGTAATAACCTTGAAAACTTTATTTTATTTGCGAATCTTAATAAAAACTATATCAAAAACAAGAATTAAATACGTACTAGCTAAAATAAAAACCGTCCAGGAGCAGTCGAGACGGGATTGCAGCAGTGCCGGGGGCCCCCAACAACCCTGGTGCCCATCAGACGAGATAAAAACATCTCATCCATGGGCACCGAGTGCGGGAAGGCCCCCATAACGCTCGCTGCGTTCCCCCTCTGGACAGCCAGACTGATGCGTTGGAGGAGGAACGACCCGATTCGGCTGTCCCCAGACGATTCGCGCAGTTTTATATATATAGTGTTTACATATTTATATGAATGTATATTTATATGTATATGTATATAAGTAGTTGGTATATTGTGTATAATATTTGTTGTAGTAAATTCCTTTGTCTCTATAACTGCTACTCGCACTACTGCTTACGATACCCAAAGGTAGACTGGTAGAGAATGCCCCTGGCATTAAGTTGTACCTTTTTCCCAAATTTTGAGTGCAATATACATAAATAAATTAATATAAATAAATAAGTTACAACGCTGGGACGGGGTGACAGGCAGGAGAGAGGTAAAAGCAGTGATGCTATGGATTTCTCGTAATGCTGCTTATATTTATATTCAAGATCAAACACGAATCCGTACTCTTTTCAGTATTTATCTCTTGGTCAATAGAAAAATATATTGAATTATCTGATCAATTATACGAGCATTATGAGGAGCAAGAAGTTTAACTTCCAAAGGTCGTCGCCAAACATTTTTATAAGATTGTTTTGTAGATAACTGTGACGACTTTGGCCCAACCAGACGTTTGCTACCAGCAATAAACGTATGCATATTGTCAGTATCGAGAGCTTAGCGCACATTAAACATTCGTTGGGAGGGCATGAATAAGCTTTCCCGCACCCTGAACTGGGGTTACCGTCGTACTGGGCGCGTATCCCATATATTAAAAAAGCAACATTAAACTTTTACCAATCCAATGCGCGTTTATCATAACTTCCCCCTTTACATTGGTAGAATATTGGACACTCGCCCTCTTGATAATGCTTTAGTTGAAATCTATATTTTGAGTGAGTTCCGTCGCACATTAAACTTTTATCAATCTAATGCTTGTATATCATAACTTCTCCCTTAACATTGGTAGGATATTGGACACTCGCTCTCTTGATAATGCTTTATTTGAAATCTATATTTTGAGTGAATTCCGTCGCATGTTAAAATTACCTCTCCCTTTATATTGGTAGAATATTGGACACTCGCCCTCTTGATAATGCTTTAGTTGAAATCTATATTTTGATTGAGTTCCGTCGCACATTAAACTTTTATCAATCTAATGCTTGTATATCATAACTTCTCCCTTAACATTGGTAGGATATTGGACACTCGCTCTCTTGATAATGCTTTATTTGAAATCTATATTTTGAGTGAATTCCGTCGCATGTTAAAATTACCTCTCCCTTTATATTGGTAGAATATTGGACACTCGCCCTCTTGATAATGCTTTAGTTGAAATCTATATTTTGATTGAGTTCCGTCGCACATTAAACTTTTATCAATCTAATGCTTGTATATCATAACTTCTCCCTTAACATTGGTAGGATATTGGACACTCGCTCTCTTGATAATGCTTTATTTGAAATCTATATTTTGAGTGAATTCCGTCGCATGTTAAAATTACCTCTCCCTTTATATTGGTAGAATATTGGACACTCGCCCTCTTGATAATGCTTTAGTTGAAATCTATATTTTGATTGAGTTCCGTCGCACATTAAACTTTTATCAATCTAATGCTTGTATATCATAACTTCTCCCTTAACATTGGTAGGATATTGGACACTCGCTCTCTTGATAATGCTTTATTTGAAATCTATATTTTGATTGAATTCCGTCGCATGTTAAAATTACTTCTCCCTTTACATTGGTAGAATATTGGACACTCGCCCTCTTGATAATGCTTTAGTTGAAATCTAAATTTGGAGTTAGTTCCCTCGCACGTTAAGCTTTTATCAATCTAATGCGTGTATATCATAACTTATCCCTTGACATTAATTGAATATTGGACACCCGCTCTCTTGATATGCTTGGGTTGAAATCTATCTTTTGTATGAGTTACGTCGCGCTGGTACGTAGGGTCCTAACACCCAAAGAGAAAGCCTTATAGTTTATCGGAGCATACAAATGCGTCTAAAATGATCATGTATGATTAGTTTGACTTCAACGTATTTTAGAAAAAAGGCGTGCAAATACTAAGGATCAATAATTTAATTCAATAGAAGAACAAAAAAATCTGGTTCGATTTGAAATGATAGTTTCAACCATTCTATTGCACTTGAATCGCAGTGAATATAAGAACAGGGTACTAAATGTTCAAGAATTATGAATGTGTTTTTCAAAAAAAAATTGAAATTTCAGAATAAATAATCTATCGCTCACTCATAATAATAAGAAACTGCAAATCACGTAATAATATGATATTTCCAATTATTTCTTCAGTTAACAACAGAACTGTAAACACTTGCCCTGTTACTAACTAACCCAGATCATCGTCTGAATAGTTATATCGTGTTCTGTCCTTTACATTGACATATAGTTCCGAATTCGAGAGGCAGAGACAAAACATTGTAAAATATTCAGAGGATGATCTGTGTTTATTAGTAACATAAAGATAAATTAGTAATTTATTGAAAGTCTTGCCCGATTCTCCAAAGTATTTTTTGTATCATGAACACTAAAACTAGCTAACAAACTTCTTTTATAATAAAGACATATATAATATAGATATATAAAATCGTTTTAGATCATTTAGATACAGATAATAGTATCATTTTGCCCCGGCGGCTCACTCTGAGAAAGCGTCAGAGCTATCGTGTGTAACAATACCCGGACCATACGGTCTGATTCACACCGCATTTTTCCGTTGGCTTTGTGTGGGCGGCCGCTGCGATTGTTTCGTTACCCATAGTCCCAACCTTTTTGTACCGCCAATGGCTACTTGCTTCCCTTGTCGTTGCGGTCGGGTGTCAAGTAGCGCTGTGTCACATTTCGCGTTAGCTTTTTAGGGTTCCGTACCCAAAGCGTGCCAACGGGACCCTATTACTAAGCCCCCGCTGTCGGTCCGTCCGTCCGTCCGTCTGTCACACGGCTGTATTTAGAACCGTAACAGGTAGGAAGCTGAAATTTTCACAGAGTGTGTATTGATTTTGCCGCTGTAACAACAAATAGGTAAAATAGGTAAAATCTAATAAATATTATAAAGGGGAAAGTTTGTAATAATGGATGGATGGATGGATGGATGGATGGATGGATGGATGGATGTTTGTTACTCTTTCACGTAAAAACTACTGAATGGATTCTAATGAAACTTTACAATAATATAGCTTATACATCAGAATAACACATAGGCTACAATTTATAAAGATATTGTGCCCATGGGCTTAAGAACTTTCACGGGGCTGCGAAAACGATGCCGGTAGCGATACTTCACACCAAGGGGAGCGGGGCCGGGGGGGCGGTAGCGGGAGCGGGGCCGGGGGCGGGGTGGGTAGGTCCGACGGGGGCGGGTGCGGGGGGGGGGGGGGAGGGGCGGGTACGGCTTGGTATTTCCCGCAACTTTAGGACTACTTGGCAAAATCCTTGAGAACCAATTACTCGATTTAGATGCGGATTGTATCTACGTCTAGCCTGATTCTACTCAAAACTTATAGGCTACATAATATAACGTTTCATTACCTGAAGGGTGAGTAGAGAGTGATAAATTCTTATAACTTGCGAACCACTAACCCGATTTATGTGCGTATTTTATCAATGTATAGGATCTCTGGGAGCAGTCAGGATCGAGATGGGTTACTGTTTTCGATGTTGAGGCTAGCTGTGGGTTGGAGTCCACGCAAAACTTACCTACATTACACGTTACTTACTTACTAGGTAAACAATGTTGCAGTGCAAGTGCAGAAAGGTTCTGGCGGCAAATGCTTTTTTTTTAAATAGCCACCAAATGTCAACGAAGCTCTAAATGGGAATTATTGGATGTTTCTCATTAAATCATGCTATTTCATCTCGAACGATCTTGATTAAATTTGGTAGATGGATACATTGTCATGGACCAGTTTGACCCTATTTTGGATCAGCCATGTGGGCTACTTTTTATCCATGAAATAATTTAGCCGACACTAACCCGAGCGGAGCCGGGTACCGCAGCTAGTAAAAAATATATAAAAATTAGAGGTGGGTAAATCTTACACGATCGTACGGAACCCTTCGTGTGCGAGTCCGACTCGCACTTGGCCGCTTTTTTTATTCAAATTACGAAAAAAAAAATACGGAACCCTCAGACTCAGACCTCTCTTTTTTTTCTAGTTTGATACCTACCGTTCCTATTTTTTTTTTCTTTGTTGATTAGTCCTCAGTTCCTCTTCATTTTTGCAAAATCACATATAAATGTATATTTATTGAATCAATTAAATAAGACGGGGATGCGGACTTAGCCTGGTTTTCTCCAAGTGCTGATTTATTTTGAGCCACACTTAAAGGGCCTTTATTGCTAAAGTGCTGATTAACTTGTACTAATAATGATTGTAAGCTGCTAAGAAAGGCCTTTAATAACTAGCGATTAAGCTAATCAGCAGTAGGTGAAAATGCCCTTATGGTCTAAACGGGAACCAGGTTATCCATTGTCACCTGAAGCAAAAAAGATCATAATAAAGCCAAGGACCGACTGCTTATTCGGGTTCCTTTACAGTTCACTCAGCACGATTGTGGAATCAATTGCCTCTTACTATTAGGGAAAGTGCTTCTTTGTCTATTTTAAGGTAAAATTAAAATCTTGGTACTTGACATGTTATAACAATTAAATCAATCAAATATTTTCTGTTTACATAGTTCTAAGTTATCTAATGTTTTCTAAGTGTGATTATGGTGCTTAGTTTTAAGTAATTTATTGTTTCTTGCTACCTCTTAATATATTTTCTAATATTAAGGTTAGCTATGTAATAGTTGTAAGCAATAAAGAATATTTTCATTTCATTTCATTTCATTTTCATTATATTTTAGGTAAATATATTGTTTTACGGCTTAAAAAAAACTCCCCATTTTCGATGATAACCACTCAGAAATCCTTCGGGGAAGACGAAATTATCTTCTTTCCCCTTGCATTCATTCTTACTGCAAACACTTGGTCGATTACAATAAATGTATCCCCCCACACGCGTATACTCCTCAGTTTCTACGCCGACGGATCTCGGAGAACAAATCTCTGTTCCCTTTTCTTTTATTTCTATCAATTTATCCGCTGGTTTTATGTTACCGTCTTCGTGACTACCTCCTTCTTTATTATTTTATGAAATAGATTCGGTTTGTGGAGGCCGCTATTTCTCCCGTACACTTTGGGTTCGCTACTTTCGGTCGACTCTCGATAATTTGGGTGCTTTAATATTTGTATATATTCAATGGAAACGATTCTATTTTTATCTTATTAATTTCGGGTTATACGACGACCGCTACATTGAAAGCATATCAATCTGATTTTGAAAATAATCTGAATTATTTATGTAATCCAAAAGTCGCTTGTTTATGAAGATTCACGCGAATGTCCAAACCAATGTTTTCCCAATTATTATGCAATCTGATTACAATGCTTTAATGTAGATGTTGTGTATAAATTCACATGGACTTGAATTTGCTGACATATAAAATACAACTACAAAATTAGCCCGGCAGCAATGAAAAACATTATCCGTGTTTTCCATCCAATTCAATGTAGCCGTGCTCATAAAGGGAAGGTGCCACCTAATTCCTTCGGGAATGTAGTGTATTGGGCTTATATCATAACGGTAGTTGTGTGGCAGTAACCATCCATTTCGGGTTGCATAAAAAAACGAATGCAACTATTTATTGGGAACCACTTTTGGTAACTAGTAATGATTTATTTTTGATGCTAAAGTAAACTCTTTGCGCAAAAAACTTTTTTGCAATTAAAAAAACCTTTTATAAAATTTCGGATTAGTTTATCGAATGTCTGAGACCTAACAGATAAGCGACTGATTTGACATCACTTTAACCAAATGTTCACAGCACCGCTGCATAATAATAGGACTACCTTTTACTAAATTTACTTAAACTTACTTTTAAGTGTATGATTGAAAATAAAAGAAAGTAAAAAAAAGTGTGATTGTAGGTGTTCATTAATATTATCAAAAAGTGTTTTCTTATGTAACTGGACATGATGGAAAATTTTCATCCAATGCGATGGTATCAACCCAGGCGGGATTAACCAACTGGTTTACATGGTTTTCAAACTTTGTAGCAGCTTTATGTTCCCTTTGGTCAAAACTGTATACTTTTCAAAACGCCTAAGGGAAACGAATACTGGATAAATAATAATTTTTAAAACGAATGTTAACGCCCGAAAAACCCGTGCAGGTGGCAACACATGAAAACGATAGATTTCAAAAAAATTACTAAACTCTCGTTCAACATTTCGTGGGCAACCCCCCCCCCCACAGCGCGGTCGAAATGCTCACATTGATTGATTCCAATTCGTCTTTTATCCGGCCGCCGCTGGCGGCAAGGCGGCTGTCGCATCCGGGCGAATCTTCCGACGTGACGGCCGCTATTTCTGTGTCCATTTGCCGGATTGCCGCATCTCCTGAATGCTCCATTTTTCCGCGTCAGTGGAACGGGAGGTCTCCACCTGTCGTGTCAGGTTATACCGGCGTGTATTAGCGGAAATTGCATATGCAGAAATCTAATAGATAAGTCGAATGTTCCGAAGTTCATTGTTATTTAAGGGGCACTTGTTCCTAAAATGCGTATAGCTTTTTATTACATCGTTTTTTAATTTTAAAGTCGATGCGTTTGAGTGATAAAATTAATGGCAACATACATTTATTCGCTTTTTATAGTTAAATATGTTTGAGGTTCACATAAAACTAATGTGGAGAGATAAAATGGTGGGTCAGGTCTTGAGACCCACGGCTGCGCAGCTGCTCTCCTCTAGTCGTGATTTGAATGTTGTATATGTGTTATCTCGCTTCGTGCGGGAAACTTCGTTAGTGCGATATAGACTTCATGTCTGGCTGGTAGCGCCATCTAGCGCCCGCCATGTTAACTAACTTCTGTGCATCTGTTTTTGTTGATGTGTGGCATTTGAAACTAGCAGCTCTCAGGAGAGGGCGCTAAGTCACTACACTAACCTTAAATTATACCAATTTAGACACGCATATGCACAGACGCATGTTTTGTCCAGATTCCTTCTGGCGAAGGATGATATTATCGAATTGATCCTATGTCATTATCGTTACACATTTGTTCACTAAGTCAGAATTAATGCGGGTGTCGGACGATGTTATAAATCACTTGCAGACATTTTTAAGGTCATCGAAGAATTTGTATGTTTTTGTCACGACATGTTTATAGATATTCAAGTCGTTGCAGTCTTGTAGATTTTAATGTAACGCGAGCTTAATTAATTACAACTTAGGCTGTGTTATTATTCTAAGGGCAGATTTTTCAATAGTCTGATAATCAGCCAGACAACTATTCGATGAATTTATTTACGCCTCTCCGTATCCATCCTTTATAGAAGTCCATATTTTTATTAGTAAAATTACAGTCATATAATTCTGAAAGAAGATATAATTCTTCGGTAATGGCTATCCGTCTTTTGGCGGATGTAAATGTGTACTATCAGTCCGATAAGTACTATCTGAGGATTGCAAAATTGGCCCCAAGGATTACAACCTTTAATTATCCTGACATTGACATCACACATAGCTTCAAACCATATCATTTAGAGAGCCATGCCGTCAGAACACTGCGTCCTTTTACCGACGCTTCAACGGTATCTTCTCCTATATATATATTTTTTTAAATGTATTGTGTTTAAAGATCTACCCTTACTTTAGAGCTTTACATACTTGTGTGCCTAATATTATATTATGTTTATTGATTTGTCATTCCATCTAGCTTTATATTTCTTTATTGTATGTTCTCGAGGGAAGTGTAGTGGAGGCAGGTACAGTAATGTCTTTTATGTTTTTGTTATTCATACCTTTGTAATGTGTACTTGTTTTCTGTTTCTTTTCCTTAATAAATAAAATAAAAATAAAATAAGTAACATAATAAAAAATATAATAATAGTAAAACTTCATTACCTTTAACAAACAATATTCTAACATTTTAATACAGGGATTGCTATTTCCACGCCAAACACGTATTCCTGGGGAAATTCCTGGGAGATATCTGCAACATGACGACCGTCTGACTCCGGCTCGTCTAGATAACGCATAACACTCGTGCGCGCGTATCTGTTTCTGATATGATATTTTCCATCAGCCGGCGAGATAAGGTCGTTGTCAAATAGAAAAGCCCTATTTCCCTGGAGAGACCTCTCCGGAGATATCTTCTCCAGCAGGCTGCTGTTGCGCGTGCGCTATAACCCGTTTCTTACTGTTTGTATTAGTCAGGTTTACTTGGTGGAGGGTCGATGTTCGCACATATTCCATACAACCATGAAATATTTTTCAGCGGTTTCGAAGAGACATACTTCGGTGGGGTTTGCACACGCTTGACAAGCGTCTTTGCCACTCGTTATGTTAGCCTAAAAAGTAACTTAATATTAATCAACCAAATACTGAGTATTCTTTCTCGTTCAGGCATCACATCGCAACAGAAATAAAAAACCGGCCAAGTGCGAGTTGGACTCGCACACGAAGGGTACCGTACAAGATTGAACATAAAAAATCTCGTTTATTGTATGGGGCTCTTTATTTTTTATTTTTTTTTATTTTCGCTGCAAAATAAATACACACTCTGTGAACATTTCAGCTGCTAACCTATTACAGTTCATGAGAGACAGCCCTGTGACAGAAGGACGGACGGACATACGGACGGACGGACAGCGGAGGCTTAGTAATAGGGTTCGGTTTTCACCCTTTGGGTACGGAACCCTAAAAACGAATGAATATTGTAGACTTTTTAAAATTGTCACAAAAAAGTATTGACATATTTTTTTTGCTGAGAATGCCAACGCTCTTCATATGTTAATCGGCTTGAAAATTGCATTTATGTGCGTGTGCAAACTCTGGGTTGCGGGCTGCATGCGCCACGGTGCAAGAGCCGACTAAGGGATTAGTCGTTAGTGGTTCAGCAGGTCTATTCCTGGCATTCAGTAATCAGGAATTAGGAATCCTGAGTCTCAAAAACCGCTTTGGTAGCGGTTTTCAAAGCGATTTTCTTGACGAAAATATTGCGGAGCATAGTTTTTTTAATCAATTAAGGTTTTCCGTCGAAAAACTCGCTTTGAAAACCGCTATAAAAGCGGTTTTCTAGACTCAGGATTCCTGATTCCTGATTACAGAATGCCAGGAATAGACCTGCAGATCCCCGTACAGCTATAGGCCCCTTCCGTAATTACTAGGTGACAGGATTGCTACCGTCACATTGAATAAACGATGTTCGAAGCGACAATTAAAATTGACCGTGTTTTCTGTCCAGTTTAAAGCCGCGCAATATAAAGAAAGTCCTGGCATGGCACCTAGCTTCCATGTATTGTATTAGACGGTTGATAATGTCAACCTCCTTAGGTAGCCGCAGGCTCGGGTGAGCTGCGTGCGATGGAGCTGAGCATATCTTCTCTGATCGTGCAGCGCGGCTCGGATGCGGCGCGGCGCACGCGTGTCTGTACGAGCAGCTTAGGTTGTCGTAGACGCGGGTGGTTTGCGGGCGGGCTGCGGGCGACGGAGCTGCGCATCTCGCCGCCGATCGTGCAGCGTGGCTCGGACGCGGCGCTCACGTGCCTGTACGAGCAGTAACTAACGTCAACCTCCCCTGATTGCCGCAGGCGCGGGTGGGTTGCGGGCGACGGAGTTGCGCATCTCGCCGCCGATCGTGCAGCGCGGCTCGGACGCGGCGCTCACGTGCCTGTACGAGCTACACGACGCGCCGCTCTACTCCGTCAAGTGGTACCGCGGCCGCCACGAGTTCTACAGATATTCACCCACGGAAATCCCACCCACGAAGATTTTTCCTTTCGCCGGCATAAATGTTGACGTAAGTATTTAATTGAAACAAAAAATCATTTATGAATGGTAAAGTTTAAAGGTGAGCCTGCGTAAGAACCCTAAAATTAATAATTATCATAATTAACTAATTAATAAAATTAAGGCGCTAGGACTAGCCAACTACTCGCGCCATACAAATGCACTTTTTAACAAATGTAATAATATGTAGTGAAACGCTTCAGAAAATCCAAATAGAACTCCAGACTGATAATGGATTGTTAATATTTTTTTATTCCATCATTTTTTTAAATAATAATAAAAATAAAAAAGTTGATTTTTCTCATTAGAAATCTGAAAGTAATTCGATTTCTAGATATAAGCAAAAACAGCATATATGCATAAACAAAAAATTCCATTTGCTTTTAGATTTCTACATTTAGTCAAAAAAGTTCGGAAATGGACACCGTTTCCGCAATGTATTTTGTATAGAAAAAGGAAACATACATTAACGAAAATAATTCGATTCCTAGACAAGGAATCATATATTGTAAGAATGACACTTATAATCGTCAGACTTAGTTAGTTAACTTGGGGTGCCTCATCTAACTTTGCGATTTGGCTAGTACCAGGCCCTTAAGTATATTTATGTGTTCACTAATTGGTGTTAGTGACACTGATTCAAATAATCTTCGAAAAGTTGGGGGATCGTTTGATTTTAAAAGACCCATGATACCACCAGGGGTATCGCCAGGGGTATCGTGGGTCCGTAGTGAAAATATGTGTTACGAAGTATAGGCTGAGCTGGTCTCTTAGAAATTCCTTTTTTTTTTTGTTAATTAAAATAACATACAGTCAGTCAGTCAGTCAGCGTGTTTGCGTCCAATGCTAGACATACGCCTCTCGAAGTTTCCTCCAGTCTTCCCAGCCAGATACACATTGTGTTATTACAACATATAAAACCTTTTCTTTAAGCGGTTCTTGCGAAAGCGGAACACGTAAAGGGTTTTCATTTTATTGTAAGTTTCTTCGTATAGTTTCTTAATGTTTAAAAGTGAATGTCGTTGTAAAATCTCACATTGAAAGTTCGACAACATTTTTGATGTAATTTAATTCAAGATTTTTTTACGAAAACCAGTGTAGGCCTTTTCATGCGAAAAAGTTTTATGCAGCAAACCACAATATCGGGAAACTGCTCGTTTCAAATGGAAAGCATCCCTCTCAAGTAGATATACACATGAGGTTGATGGATTAATAATCTCCAGATATAGGTATCCCAGTTCCTCTACGTTATCTCAAATAGCTCCCTAGAGATACGAACTGAGAATGCTGTGAGCTACGAGCTGTGCGAATGTGTCGGTAGCGTCGGTACCCTATCAATTCCCCACACTAGTTGGCTAATGAACATTGGAAAAGGTTATCTTTGAGGATTTTTATTATTAGATGATACATATATTTACATACAAATTAAAACATACGGACATATAATTCAAAGTGATTAAATATGTTTTTATTAGAAATTAACAACTTTTAGGGGTAGGGAACCGTTAGGGCCTGGAAGACGATTACCCTAGTTTAATTCGCAGTTAGACAAAAACAACCGGCCAAGTGCGAGTCGGACTCGTACACGAAGGGTTCCGTACCATCGTACAAGATTTAACAGGGACCTCCCCATTAATTTGAATATTTTTTTATTTTACCTATTTGTTGTTATAGCGGCAAAATAAATACACACTCTGTGAAAATTTCAGCAGCCTACCTATTACGGTTCATGAGATACAGCCCTGTGACAGACGGACGGACGGACAGTGGAGGCTTAGTAATAGGGTTCCGTTTTCACCCTTTGGGTATAAAACCCTAAAATAGCATTTCTTAAAAGGTGAGCGAACCGACAGTTTTTGTGTGGTTTTACGGTTTATAAATACAATATTTTGAAACCTTATCTAATGCATTAAACGATACAGAATTCAATGGAATTTGCGAAAAAAAAGTGACCAAAAATTGTTAACATCACATCTTACTTTCAGTAAAGTACGACTATACTCAACGAATTGGAGAACATGGACAATGCTTACTACTTAAGACATACGACTCGTATTTCATTAAATTTTGTGGTGATAGGAACTAAGTAGGGCGCAACATGGGTTTCGGGCCATATAACTGAATTCAGATTTTAAGTTCTGTATATGTAGATACAAAAAAATATCTTCGTGAGATTTGAATTCATGCTCCGGCGCAAATTTCGCGACCTTATCTCCACTAGGGGGGCAATTTATCAAACTCAGCAACTAGACTATTACTTACCTGACTCGAATATAACTTTTCTGATTATGTAACGACTCCACGAAATTAATTTCGAGATATTACCGGCGCATAAGTTCCTTCACAGTTTATTACTCGACTGGTACTTTAATAACAATACACGTTCAAGTCGTTAAAGAGCAAATCTCTAACAACAAGCTCCGAGCGGATGTAAGCGAACCTCCACCAGCAATATATTTTCAAAAATCAATTTCCGCCTTCAGCAGAAACGGTGTAGAGTTGGTGGTATTTAGCTGCTTATATGTGTCCACTATGATTCAGGAGTCACCTTGGTGGAGCTAAAAAATACTGAAAAGGCGCTTCGAATTCCTATTAATTTAGAATAAGATGTCATTATCGTAGTCAAGAGTTTGCTCTTCACCAACGTATGTATGTAATGTTCTTATTATGTTATTCTTTGTGAGCAGTAGTAATCAATCAATCACTACACACTAGTTTGTAAGTACCAATGGAAAAAAAATACAATGACCAACCTGACAAAGTTTCTTGTCGGCTCTTCTTCGCCAGAAGTAATCAAACCGACAGGAATCGAACTCGCACACGAAGGGTTCCGTACCATCGTAAAAGATTTAATACAAAAAAATCATGTGTTTTTGTATGGGGGCCCCGTTTAATTTTAATTATTTTTTAATCTTACCTATTTGTTGTTATAGCGGCAAAATAAATACACACTCTGTGAAAATTTCAGCTGTCTATCTGTTACGGTTACTGAGATACAGCCCTGTGACAGACGGACGGACGGACGGACAGCGGAGGCTTAGTAATAGGGTTCCGTTGACACCCTTTGGGTACGGAACCCTAAAAAATGACGAATCCGAGTACTACATGCCGAGTGATACATCTATCGGAGGAAATAAAGAAACTGAAACTGAATGATTTTGAAAATTGATCGAGAAGACGCAGTGTGACTAGAAATTCGTATTATTTTTAGCTTACTGCGAGAGAACCATACCGTTCTGAAATAAGTCAATGTGTTTTCAAGGTACAATTGATGTTTGTTTTGGAGGTTTATATATTACCAATTAAATTTTAAAAGCGTTTTTTATGTATTTACATAATGTTAAGGCACTCTAGTGCATAGTTTAACTCCTATCACTTAAGATTAAATTTTGAATTCCAAGTGTTCAAATTTTACCCGTTGAAATTTTGGCATATTTCGGTTTGATAAACTAAGTTGAATGCAAAAAAATCCAGTGCATAATCGAAGTATGCATGAAAATGGGCACGTCAATAAAAATGTAAAATAATTACCAACGATTACAAAGTTTGACATTTCCGACTTGACATTTTTTTCTAAAACTTATTTTTTTTTACTTAATATATATTACTATATTCAATTATATGTATAAATATGTATATATTATGGTATATGTATGTTTATGGAGTTAATTTTTTTTTTCTTTTTTAAATTCTGGTGTGTCACCTACCTACAGATATTTCTATTGCCTTTCGTCATCACCCCAAGGGCTGACTGGAAGAAATCACTATTAGTGATAAGTCCGCCTTTGTGCAGTATTTTTGTTTTGCTGTATGTTTTCTTTGTAATTGTATTTTTGTTTATGCACAATAAATAATTTATTCATTCATTCATTCATTCACTAAGTACTAAAGCTACGAAAATTGCCTTATAATATTCGAAGGTTTTAATGAAACTCATAAATATATTTCGTTTGAAACAGAATCCTCGGCGTGCAAACCGATCTTGGATATACTTTGGGTGACTCACTTCACTACCGAGAAAAGCCTTTGACTATACTGTTTTAAATCTAAGAGAACCACGGACATAGAGAAGCCAGTATATACAGAAGCCACCGTTGCGCTTGCGCGAGGGGAGCTATAGTGCAGGGACGTGCCCCTGAACACTCCTGGAACTCTACAAATCACAGTTCAACAACTTTAAATCGTCGGGTGATGTCTGAGGGGCCCCTGGGACCGGCGGAGATCGCTTCCACTAAGACCTACTCACCGCACTATTCAGCGGACACGATAAAAGAGGGCGTTCGAAATGTTTGATGTATCGTCTTTTTTTCTGATACCTATTTGAGTGGTGGATAAGGGTTATTTAAATAAAAACCGGCTAAGTGAGAGTCCAACTCGCACACGAATGGTTCCGTACCATCGTATGAGATTTAACACAAAAGTCACGATTTTTTGTAAGAGCCCCTTAACTTTTTATTATTTTCAATTTCACCAATTTGTTGTTATAGCGGCAAAATAAATACACATTCTGTGGAAATCTCAGCTGCCTACCTATTACGGTTCATGAGATACAGCCCTGTGACAGACGGACGGACGGACAGCGGAGGCTTAGTGATAGGGTTCCGTTTTCACCCTTTGGGTACGGAACCCTAAAAATCCTGGTTACATTGTTATTTTTTTTATTTAAAAAGGCGGCGTAGAGTTCAAAGTTACGAAACTGAATGATTAAATTATACGAGTATTACAATAGGCTGTTGTTACAATACAATTGGAGGTTTCTTTAGCGTATAAAAATGTCTCAAACAACCCGATTACAAGGATGTGCACATTGCATGACACTCTGTCTTGCGAACAACATTATCCCGACATGTTTGCCTGTTATAATGCATGTTTAAAAATAAATTAAATTCATGTTCTTTTTTTGTTTGCTAACGTACAATTTGGAAATCACATTTCCGTGTTATTTAAACTTAAATTTAAGTTTATATTTATTTTTTTCATTTTTGTTTTTTTCTTAACTTGTTTTCATACATTAGGTACCTAAGTACTGAATAGTTGCGCAATTATGCATGCGGTGTGCACAATTTTATTGGAATGTTACCTTGTATATATTTTTATGTTATGTTAATTGTTGTTATTTTATGGTAAATGTTCAATTTTGTGTACCAAATAAATAAATAAATAAGTATTAACTACTCACATTCTAGTGGCATATTGGTTAATGATATGAAACAGGTTAGTTGTATCGCACTTGAAATAGAGCTGTAGAGTTTCCGATAGTTTTGTTGTAGAGAATATGTTAACATTTAAAAAAATTAAGACAGGTTTTGTGCCCTGTTATATTTCTAATTGTTAATATATGTAAGGATCCAACTAAAAAATCCTGTAGAAACATTTTTTAATATAATTTAAAATTTCAATTGCCGCTTCGAGCACCGTTCGTTCAATGCGACTCATCCAGAGCCGGTAGTCTAAGTTGTCACCTAAATTGGCGTTACGGCAAACCGATCGACTGGCGTTTTCAAATGTATGGAGAAATTGAAGAGCGCGCGCAGCGGGCGTTAAGCGAACTAACATTTGCGAGTCCGAGCTTGATTTGACAGCTTACTCAACGTTGCCGTAAATACGTCGACGTTGCCGTTTACGTCCACTCCGCGTTTTCATACAAATCGGAAGTCCGCGTTTGACTTTGACAGCTTGAAGAAGTAAAACCACGGAATATCTAGTAAAAACTTGTATGGAGTTTGGAGAAAACGCCAGTCGATCGGTTTGCCGTAAACGCCAATTTAGGTGAGAACTCAGACTACCGGCTCAGAACCCAACCGCGCTCGGAGGTGTCACCCAGCTTATCGAATCGAAAGGCGTCGCACCACTGGGCACCGAGGCTAACCAAAAAGTAGCATGTGTCAATATGTAAGCATCTTAAGGGAACAATGAAGTTAAAATGGAAATATCGCCGCAACCAGTACCTACAGATTTAAAAATGAAAGTTATACATTTATTTGTAACCAATGGTTGTTATATATCACGGTTAAATTTAGCATGTAGAATTTTGGCGGTTATTTGAAAATTCAAACGAGTTCAATAAGGATGAAATAATTTGCGTCGTCATTGAAATCGACCGGCCTTGAACATCTTTGTCTTAATTTCTTCGAGTTTCTTACCTTGAGCTTTCCTGCAATGGGAAAATAAAGGAAAGTCGACCATGCAATTAATATTTGTATTTCTTGAACAATTACTCTATTCATTGCATAATTAATGGATGCAAGCAAATTTATTTCGTATCTCTGAGACTTTTATATACAATTTCAATTCCCACAAAAATAAAAATTAAGACACCTGCAAACACGATAATAATCCTCTTAAATTTTACCAGAAATAAGAAAGTGTCAAATTATCTTGCCTTTACTAACGCCTAAACTACAGAAGAATATTTATTATATTTATTATTGAAATATTATTCATTTGAAACAATTTAAATTAATTATAAATGTATTTTTTTTTATTTCATTTTCATTCCATTCTTTTAATATTTATTTTATTTGAAAAGAAACGTCGTAACGTTTATATTTTGACTAATTAATCTGTGCGTTCTGAATTACCCCTTTCGCCTAATATATTTGACTCTACCCTTCTCTTTAACAACTTCGAACATAGGGGGGCGGAACAAGTCTCAGAGGAGGGTGAAACATATTTCCCCAACTGAGACAAGAGGCATCCTTCGCTCGACTCCGGTCATTCTTTCATTTATTACATTTCCATGAAGGTCCGAGGCCCGAATGAAAATAATATTCCTCTTAGTCTCAATTGTCGAGGGAGATGTTATGGAACATGGGATCGCAAAAGAAAAGTTACGGATGGTAACTTTTGGCAGGGGACTCACGCGTAGTTTGCACTCCGCGCATTCTTTATTCTCTTCCAGCCAACTTTCTCATTATTATATTATGAAAAGTTTTGTTTTTACTCGGCTCTGGAACGAGAGGCAACTTTTTGGTTGGTTTATTCATTTTCCCTGGCCAAATATTGCTGATGATGATATTTGCTTTCTTTTTAATAAGCGGTAAATGTATCTGGAGCGAGTCGTAGCATAGTAGCGCGGGGACTAGACTAGCATACCAGAGGTCTGGGTTCAAATCCTCTTCCTGTTCATGCACCACTTTCTTTCTCATTCTGAGTTAGATTAGTGCATTTCGTCACTAATACGAGCTGTTCAATGGTTCGGAATCCATGTGAAATTGTAGGTCCCCTAGATGGTAGGGTTTAAGCCCTAATATTAATCCTAATAAATTGTTGGAATTTGTAAAATAAAAAAACTATTCACTGAATTAATGTTAAGGGTATTTGTCATTGTGTTTTCTCCCATCATCAATGATAAATACTCACTATTCAAGTTACAAGCAAATAATTAAATTATTTACACAAACCATATCCAATATCTCGGATACGTCTGTAAGCAGTTGTTTAGTAAACAAAGACTAAATTGACGATTTCCAGGTAAGTTTCTAGCCAGTTCTCCCTCCTATGCTGTGATTGTTGAAATATCGAATAATAAAATATGACAAATCCGAGTCTACAGTACCGCCTGCGGATACTGAATAAGCAATAAGATTTTTCTTTTCCAAGGAACTTGTAAGTTTGTGAAGATTCGAACTTCCCTTTGATATAAAACAGTTTTGTTTCCAGCATGCAGTTCGATCGATATTGAGACAAATATATTTTATTACATTGGGTGATAATGTATTTGAGTTATCATTTGTTGGGTGTATGATACTGAACATTTTTAGGGTTCCGTACCCAAAGGGAACCCTATTACTAAGCCTCCGCTGTCCGTTCGTCCACCGTCTGTCACAGGGCTGTATCTTATGAACCGTTATAGGTAGGTAACTGAAATTTTCACAGAGAGTGTATTTATTTACTACAAATATGTAAAATCAAAATTTTTTTTTTCGATAGCCCTGAACCCTTCGTGTATGAGTCCAACTCACACTTGGCCGGTTTTTACAATGCGTCAATGCTGGGATTAATTAGGTTTTGTATGAAAGTAACATCTAAATGGAGCACTTTTTATCTGCTACAGGTGACTAGCGACGGTGTTACGGACAGACCATTGAACATATGCGGTGCTCGTTTTTTTCAAATGTCAATGCCAACATCTTAAATTAATATATTAGCCTAACAAATTATAACCTAATGGCAGGACACATTCCCTAGCATGGAGATCTAAGGACAATCTTATTCAATGAACTGGTACTTAGTATTTCATTTAATTTAATTGTAAACGTGCTAATGTCTTAAACGACAAAACGTTCTATTATTCCGGGAGGTCACGACATTTTTGGTCACGATAAGGTAAATGGCTGAATCTGGGTTCACATGTTAGAGACCAGTCTTCTGATGCTAATATGTCGGTCTGCCAAGTGGTTGCGTTATCTCGATTGGCTATATAAAATAGAAGTTAGTACGTACCTGCTGATGAATATGCTAATGGTCTTGGCATATTGATACCCAATAATTATACAACAATAACCAGTCGGTTTTTCAATTAAATACTTAAATATACCTGAAGTTATATCCATAACCTAAATCGCCTATAACTATGAAATGCAACCAACGATTTCTTCAGTTTTGGTTTTGCTAAGCAAGTATGTACTGATACTTTCATGCTTCGTTATTTGCAGCCATTTACCTTATCATATATATGTTTTGTCACCATAACTACTTTTTCAGGCGCCTTATCTTGGTAAAACAACCACTTGGTATAGGCAGACCGACACATTTAGCTTCAGGGGGTTGGTCTTTATCCTGTGAACCCAGCTTCAGCCATTTACGTTATCGTTACCATTTTTGTCGCCATATCCTAGTCTATATCGATGAATTTTATTTTATTTACTTACTCATCATAAATGAACGCAACATGAATGTCCGCAGCTAGCGCGTTCGAACGAGTCCCAGGTGATGCTCACGAGAGTGAGCTTCGGGCTCTCCGGCAACTTCAGCTGCGAGGTGACGGCGGACTCGCCTTCCTTCGCCACTTCCATCGTCTCCAACCATATGGAGGTCGTCGGTGAGTACTGTGTCTCTATGGGTGCCTAGTTAGCACTTCTTAATGAGTCGCAGGTGCTGCTCACGAGGGTGTGATTCGGGCTCTCCGGCAACTTCAGCTGCGAGGTGACGGCGGACTCGCCCTCCTTCGCCACTTCCATCGTCTCCAACCATATGGAGGTCGTCGGTGAGTACTGTGTCTCTATGGGTGCCTAGTTAGCACTTCTTAATGAGTCGCAGGTGCTGCTCACGAGGGTGTGATTCGGGCTCTCCGGCAACTTCAGCTGCGAGGTGACGGCGGACTCGCCCTCCTTCGCCACTTCCATCGTCTCCAACCATATGGAGGTCGTCGGTGAGTACTGTGTCTCTATGGGTGCCTAGTTAGCACTTCTTAATGAGTCGCAGGTGCTGCTCACGAGGGTGTGATTCGGGCTCTCCGGCAACTTCAGCTGCGAAGTGACGGCGGACTCGCCTTCTTTTGCCACTTCCATCGTCTCCAACCATATGGAGGTCGTCGGTGAGTACTGTGTCTCTATGGGTGCCTAGTTAGCACTTCTTAATGAGTCGCAGGTGCTGCTCACGAGGGTGTGATTCGGGCTCTCCGGCAACTTCAGCTGCGAGGTGACGGCGGACTCGCCCTCCTTCGCCACTTCCATCGTCTCCAACCATATGGAGGTCGTCGGTGAGTACTGTGTCTCTATGGGTGCCTAGTTAGCACTTCTTAATGAGTCGCAGGTGCTGCTCACGAGGGTGTGATTCGGGCTCTCCGGCAACTTCAGCTGCGAGGTGACGGCGGACTCGCCCTCCTTCGCCACTTCCATCGTCTCCAACCATATGGAGGTCGTCGGTGAGTACTGTGTCTCTATGGGTGCCTAGTTAGCACTTCTTAATGAGTCGCAGGTGCTGCTCACGAGGGTGTGATTCGGGCTCTCCGGCAACTTTAGCTGCGAAGTGATGGCGGACTCGCCTTCTTTCGCCACTTCCATCGTCTCCAACTAGATGGAGGTTGTCAATACGTATTCTGATAAAGGAAGATTCAATATTGATTGATCACGAGTGCTACTTGCTCGGTGTGAGGCGTGCGACTGCGTGCCACGTGCCGCACGCTGCCTTCTCATCTCACCACAGGCCTTTCAGGTCACTAATAGTCACTTTCCCTAGCGGAAACCACCTGACTTCCTTTGACGAAACTAGCTGACCCCTTGTAGATAGTATTTACTAATTATTATCACTGGCTCAGTTCTGCATATTTTGAATTCCGTCTTACTCTTCTCTTCCAAAAACCGGCAAAGTGCGAGTCCGAGTGGCACACGAAGGATTCCGTACCATCGTACAAGATTTGAACCAAAGATTCACGTTTTTGTAAAGGTATTTTTTTAAATAATTTAGTTTTTTTTAAGAGAGGTTGAGACTGAAGGACCTTTCCACACTGTTTGAAACGCCAGTTGTAACGTATGGTTAAGAGATTAATGCCATTCGGATATCAGTCGGGCCGGGTCCTTAACCATACGTCACAAGATGGGTAGTTATTCTGTCTTACCAAATGAAAAGCACAGATAAATTAAATTAATGCACCATATATTATGAGTGGTTAAATATACAAACAGAAACAACCAATGTTTTAGTACGAGCATAAACACAAAAATATACAAATAGTCAAGGAAATAGAGTAGGTTCCTAATTGGGCCCCCTACTACGAACGACGACACAGAGAAGTGTTACGCGCACTGACTCTAATGCCGGCAAAAACAAAGTTCGATACGGTACCTAGTTGAGGTGATGCCTGGAGCACGAGGTTGGGCGGCGGGTGGCACCTGCCCCTCGCGTGGCAAGGCGCGGGCGGCTTTGTTCCAAGGCTGGGTAGACGCACCGCACCACGGCGAGACGATGGAGGGCCCCACTCGGATTTAGGGATCGCGGAGCGCCTCGGGCACGTGGTCGGGCGGCGAATGACGCCTGCCTCCACGCGGCGAAGTTCAAGCGGCAGGGCGTCTGCTCAGGCTGGACACACCGCGGCACAGGGCGAAACGTTGGAGGATGTGGTGGTGCTCGTCTGAGCCAGCACGAAAGTGGCGACGGCGAGACCAAGGGACGCGACTTGCGTCACTCCCGGTGGTTGACGGTCTGTGGCGGTCGAGACGAGAGGACGCGACCGGCGTTACTCGCGGCGGCCGGCGATCTGCTGGTCGATACGCGCTCGCGCCGTGAACGGCGGACAAGATGGCTCCCTTTGTGTTGGCACGCGCGCATGAGGGAGACAGCATCCTTGAATTGCTGGATGGTAGAAAGAGACTCGTGGTTTGTTGTCTTGTTTCTAGAAGCATTTTGACGGTTGGTTCCTAGAAACGTGTACTTTTCCATTATGTAGATAACTATAAATGTCTATTGAGTGTATGTATAGGCACTGACATTGTCCTGAAGGCTACCGTAAGTGTAGTTTAATAATATTATGACATACAAATGTTGATAATGCCTAAAAATAAAATTAATAAAGTGACATTACAGGCGGCCCCCTTTCATCGTTATTATTTTTAAATTTTATTTATTTGTTGTTAGAGCGGCACACTCTGTGAAAATTTCAGCTACCTACCTATTACGGTTCATGAGATACAGCCATGTGACAGACGGACCGACGGACGGACGGACGGACGGACGGACTGATGGCCGGGAGGACGGACGGACAGCGGAGGCTTAGTAACAGGGTTCCGTTGGCACCCTTTGTGTACGGAACCCTAAAAACCGAGGTGTACCATTGTTTTTTTTTTTTTTTTTTTTTATGTGACTGGACATGGATGGCTAATACCACAAGTTCTGTCATGGTATTAGCCCAACACACCACATGGGAACTAGGTGCCATGCCAGGACCTTCCTTATATTGCACGGCTACATTGAACTGGATGGAAAACACGGACAATTTTCATTGCCGCTTCGACCATCGTTCATCCAATGCGATGGTACCAACCCGGGCGGGATAAACCCTACCACCTAGTAAGTAAGGAAGGGGACCTACAGCTTAACGTGGAATCCGAACCACGGCCAGCCTCTCTCAACGGTCGAATGGTCACCCATCCAAGACCAGACCGGACCCAGCGTTGCTTAACTTCGGAGAGCGATCGCCGAAGTGTCGCGCCACTGGGCCACCGAGGCTGACGCATTGTTGTGCAGCGCTGCCGACTGAGGGTCCGTCCATCTCGACGGAGCACGCGCGCTACGCGCCCGGCGTGCTGCTGCGTGCCACGTGCCGCGCGCCGCCCTCCAGACCCACCACCGCGCTAGTCTTCAAACTCAATGATGAGTTGGTAAGAGTTAGTATAGATAAATAATAGTGAGGAGAGATCGCTTACGTCATTCAAGTGTTGAATATGGATAATAAGTCAACAGATGGCGTTGCGATTCACATTTGAGGATACATTAAATAACAAACCAATTAATTTCAATGATATTTTTTATTTTTACCTTGAAATTACTTAAAAAAAAAAACGATTTATTTTTACTTAGCAATATTGCATTTTTTTGTCACATCAGTTTTCATTTCATTTTACTTCTTATCCTTAGGACTTGGACACGTTATCAATCTGTCGGTTCGAGAAGAGCCGACATACAAGTTTCATTAATGAATGAATTAAGAATAGCTGTAGTTTCCGCTCAAACATTTTGAGTAGTTAACATTACACATACAAGGTTGTACAATATTACATAGTTTGTATCCTAATTACTATGCTCGGGAGTATGCGGCCATCGTCATTTTGGATATCATTTATCACGTCAACATAAGGATAAATAGAATATAATAATAATGTATTACAATATTTAGGTGTATACAGCCATCATCATTTTGGATTTCAAATATAACGTCAACATTACGAAAATATAAAATAATAATAATAATAATACAAAGTTATACTCGTAAAGAAATAATATCTACATTAAAAATCTCTCTTCCAAACCTGCCTTAATAGTATAATAGCTTTTATTTACCAACAATGCTTTAACTCTTTTCATAAATAAATTGTCTCCTAGACTTTTTCTATCGTCTGACAATTTATTGTAGAACCTCGCACTTTTCCATACAAAGCTCTTGGATGTTTTGGCCCGTCTGTGCCTTATGTTCTGTATTTTCTGTTTACCACGTGTGTTATGATTGTGTACATCTTCATTCAGAGTGTATTCATGATTATGTTTCTTTGCGTACATAATATTCCGAGTTCAGTTCTTGTTTTTGAGGGATCGTAAATATTAATTTCCTGTACACCTCCCCTGATTGGGTGACGGCGTGTGCGCAGATACCGTCCAGCCGGGCCCGCGCGCAGCAGGCGGGCGAGGGCCTCTACGGCAGCGAGGTGTCGGCCCTGGTGCCGCTCACGCCCGCGCACTTTCAGCGCGGCGCGCCGCTGCTGGCGTGCGAGGCGAGCGTCGCCAACGGGACCCTGTACCGGCGCAGCGCCGAGCTGCTGCTGCAGACCTCGGGGCATCCCAGAATCGAGAGGGGTCAGTAGCCACGCTGTATAGTGCTGGG
Organism: Incurvaria masculella; assembly: GCA_946894095.1. Lineage (NCBI taxonomy): Eukaryota > Metazoa > Arthropoda > Insecta > Lepidoptera > Incurvariidae > Incurvaria > Incurvaria masculella. Next base: position 18,071,180 of record OX335653.1, on the reverse strand, counting down.
CTCAACGCTGGCTCAGAATATACAGACTGTTTGGTAATTCGATACATTCCATCTAAGGGGTCATTCTAAAGCTACTAAGGGGTCATTCTAGAGGTACTAAGGGGTCATTCTAGAGCTACTAAGGGGTAATTCTAGAGCTACTAAGGGGTCATTCTAGAGCTAGTAAGGGGTCATTCTAGAGCTACTAAGGGGTCATTCTAGAGCTACTAAGGGGTAATTCTAGAGCTACTAAGGGGTCATTCTAGAGCTAGTAAGGGGTCATTCTAGAGCTACTAAGGGGTAATTCTAGAGCTACTAAGGGGTCATTCTAGAGCTACCAAGGGGTCATTCTAGAGCTACTAAGGGGTCATTCTAGAGCTACTAAGGGGTCATTCTAGAGCTACCAAGGGGTCATTCTAGAGCTACTAAGGGGTCATTCTAGAGCTACCAAGGGGTCATTCTAGGGCTAATTTGCAACAAATTTGTCCCAATTAACTGGGGGTCGAAAATCAATGGCTTTTGAGTTATTTGGGTTTTAATATTTTTTTTTATATTTTCTGTCTTGTTAACAAAAAAAGATAATTACAATAACTACTCCGCTCTGGGTACTTAATCAGCTATTTTGTAATAGGTGACGAATGAGAGACTACTTTAAAAAAAATCTCAGAACAACATTTGTAAATTTTCGGAAAGCTTATGAAATGATGATTGTTTTTATAGATTTAGGTTAATTTTGAGTCGAAATTAAAATTATTCGTTCTCTTATAACGCATAGTCTTATATTTTATATTTGTCTTTACGTTATTGATTCTAAAATCGAAGGCTCCGGAAAAAATACGTCTCAACAATTGATTAGAAGGCTACAAGCGTCGGCGTAAACAAGTTTAAATTTTCCTCCTTCTACTTTTCCTTTCATGTCTGCTGGCCTGTAAATACAATCGCACTTTTCCGTCCACTTACAATAAGTACGAATTAGGAGCCGACATGATTCTCGGATTCCACGGATAATTTTGACTCCTCTGACGTCATTTTTGACGGATCCGACTCAAGCCAGCCGGAACAGAAATTAGGATGGCTGCCAATTCTCACTAATTCCCGTAATGAGCTGAAATCCCACGCAGACATCAATTTGGGTGATTACGGAGTTCGGCTCGGGACATTTCAATCATTAATTTTTATTCATTCCGAAAACGCTTTGCCTTCAATTTTCTTTTTGCCTATTATCTGGGGGATAAAAGAGAGTTGAGAAAATGTTTTAATATTTTTTCTGGAGGTTTCTTCCTTCAAACATACACAAAGGCATAAATAAATAAAAAAACATAAAGATTTTGGAAGTTATATATGAATGATAAACATAAAACAAACATAATCGTGAAAACCTCAAGTAAATATACTTTTTCGTACTAAGCTAGGTCGCTTTTAGGGTTCCGTACCCAAAGGGTGAAAACGGAACCCTATTACTAAGCCTCCGCTGTCCGTCCGTCCGTCCGTCCGTCCGTCCGTCCGTCCGTCCGTCCGTCCGTCCGTCCATCCGTCCGTCTGTCCGTCTGTCACAGGGCTGTATCTCAGGAACCGTAATAGGTAGGCAGCTGAAATTTTCACAGAGTGTGTATTTATTTTGCCGCTATAACAACAAATAGGTATCATTAAATAATAATAAAATTTAAAGGGGGGCCCCATACAAAAACCGTATTTTTTTGGCGTAAATCTTGTATGATGGTACGGAACCCTTCGTGTGCAAGTCCGACTCGCACTTGGCCGGTTTTTTTTCGTTCAAGCTCTCCAGCCTTGCAGTATGTGCATAAAATAATTTTCAAAATCCTACGCAGCTTTTTGTCTTTGATCAATGTGTCCTTGCTTCATACATATCACATTCATGAAAACCTCAACTGCTATAACGGAAAAGTATAGACAGTATGTGATGTTTGAAATCGACTAGGTAGGTATAAATAGTTGGTCATATTCGCACTTAAGAAAATACAAGTTCTTAGACGTGATGGCAAATGGCGGCACCACAAATTATATCTGATTTCATTCGTATTTTCCTATTAAGATAAAAAAAGATTATTATAAATTCCCCAAAGGTATTTACTTGTACTAAGATATAGCCACTGAAATAAACATTTATATATAGCTGAACAAAAGTGTCGTTCTCTCTACACGTTTATGTTGTCAAATGTGAATTATTGTTAATAAGTCTGAAAATATCGTTATTTGTCTGATCTTAGGAAGGTTTTTAAAGAACATATTCGAGTCTTATACGTATATTTCAGAATAAGGTACTATTATACTTCATTAAGGTACTTCACCAAACATTGTCAAAATACAGCAAAACATCATCTTTGATTGTTTGTAATTTTCTCAAGATCCGTTTCGCAGACGGCAGGGACTGTATGAAATTTTCCTCTATTTCCTCATTTTCGATAAGATATCTTCAAGGATATATTAAAAGTGATCTTTTGAATTTAAATAATGGTACATTTTGTTGCAGTGACGTCATCAGCGCACCTATCTCACGAACTGGGAACCGGCCGTCTTTGTTACGTTCTACTTGTTGGGACGATAGCAATATTATTATCTTAAGAAAAAAAAAATGAATGCATATTTTAAGCTAACAAAAATCAAATGAATTGCTGGGGATTTAGGTTTGTTAACATAAATAGGCAAGACTCCAAATTGATGTATTAATTATTAATAGGTTTGCCGGTTTTCATTTAAACTGGTTCATCTTAGGCCAAACTGCTTCAGTTGATATTTCAAATAAGTTAAATTTATTTCGACTATTTAAATAATTGCATTAATCGGAGCTAACAAAGTATTACCGACGCAAACCAATACCTTATTTTTACATTTGTGGAAATAGGGTTCAATCTGCAATAAAAAAAAAATATTGTAATATACATTAGACACTATTATGTTTGTGTGTTGTGCCTAAACATGATGAATCATTGCATGGTTACAGTACATAACTTTCGGAAAATAAACATTTTTCTGCATGCATACTTATATAGAGAGTAAATTAATGTATTTTAAAACAATAATTTCATAAAACTAAACTTAAAATTTGCTACAGGGATTTTACGAATTTTGTAAAGTTAATATTATTTAAAAACATGTTTGTAATATCAGTTTTGTTAACTTGATCAGTTTTAAGTGGTAATAATAACAAGGATTACCTATTATATGTAGGATAGGATATAGGTCTGAATTTAGGTGGTATTAAATGTGAATTTATTAATACTTGTTTCTATTCTTCTCTAATCCAATTTAGTAAAATGCATAAAACAAAATACCTCCATAATAAAAGTAATGAGGGATCGGACGATTATAAGATGCCCATGCATAGAAATGGGTCTTATGAACTAATAAATTAATTTTGTACGATTTATTTACAATAAGTCGATGGTTTGGCTATACATTTTGGTTGACGAGTTATATATGTGTTATGGTTAAATCCCGATGTTTGTTAAAGTCCGAAATATTTTTTTCCTTGATGGTACTCAAATGTTTTAAGATATTAGCGTGTCGAGTGCACTGATTTCGAGTTTATGGTAAGAAAAAAAAAACCTAAAAATTAAAATAACTTTTTTTTTTCTTGGCATTAATTCTTAATTAGTGCACGCAATATGGGTACACGCGAAGAAATTCAATAAACTTTAAACAATAATTTCGGACTTTAACCAACATCGGCCCTTATCCGTAATATATACATAAAAGATCTCTAAAGACAACACAAACTATTGTCATAATCATGACCCTATCTTTCATCAATGATTGTAACAATATCATTCCCAACACCGGGACCATTCGTTCCCTGAGCGTTCATTTCCCACTCGAATCTCCATTAATAATACCTAACGTCGATTTCAACTACCAATTTGAATCTCAATCCCTCTCGGTGCAATAAAATTTCCACAGCGCCCGAAGATCCCGCGCACAAAAAGGTTAGTTTTAGATTCAATCCGTGTATCGGACCTGCGAAGTCGGGCCGATCTGAAATTCAGGCCGCGCGCCGCTCACTCGATATTTCAAAAGCCTCGTAGACAGCCAGGGGCGTGCCGCCTTAAATATGGTCGCTGTGACGTGCCTCGCGAATGTTCTCGGATGCAGAAACGAGATCGACGTCGTTTGTGGCAAATCCGAGGAGGCCGTCTTTGTACGTGAAAGGACGGGCTGGATTACTGCTGGTTGTGGATGCATTTTGGAGGGAAGCCTTTGTGCGAAGAAACAAATGCACGATGCTCCGGTCTTGCGAAGGCTCACACGCTAATTTTATCCTGGCACCCTAAGGGCCGAGTGCACGAAAGAATAAAAAATCAAAATCAACGTCAAAGTATGATCAGACACGTCACTTTGTGTGGACAGTATGGAAGGAACTCTATGCGGATCACTAAAAGTGACGTGTTCGAACATTGATTAAATCGGCCGTCTCTTCGTGCAACCGGGGCTAAATCTATGAAAAATAAGGTTTTGCTTGAATTTATTTAGTTGACATCGTATTTTATTGTATTTGTATTCGTCAAATTGGTAAACAAGCTACACTCAGACAGGTATTTTAAGGCATAGATAATTAGCATTTGCAGCAATAAACAGAACAACAATAAACATGCATACAGGTTACAATTTCGGGCATATACCATCATCAAACTTGCTAAATAATTAAAACTAAGCTAAATATATCAAGTAATTATTAGACAAAGGCTTTATAATAATGGATTCGGGCAAATGTTGATGACTTATCTGATTATATCTCCAAGATGATAATACACAATTTGATCACTTTTTTATATAATTAGTCGTCTAAGTATTAAAGTGATCCTCATCTAAAACCAATTTTGTGCAATTTGATTCATAATTCTAGTCAGAAAAAGGAAACATAGTTTTGAAACGAATAGATATCATGCTCAAATTGAAGTACCTAGAGTAAATATACATTCTACAACAAATAGTATCAAAATATAAGCCGCCGTACATATTAAAATATTTCATGGCGAACATTTGGATAGAAGGTCCTAAATCAGCAACATGATATTCAAAAGGGGATGTAATAACGATTGGTGATGATAAAAATAGAAAAAAAATATGCAATCAGTGTTTTCGGAGGGTTATAGTAGCTTTCACGTGGTGAACTGACTGGCCAGTCAGCTGTTGCGGAAGAGAGCGAGTCTCACAGACGCCCGCTACGTCGCGTCACAAACATTCTTCACTCATTCAACGCAACAGTGACTTCTACAAAGTTGACTTCTGCTATCCGTTTGGAAGGCTGCTGCCAGACTTTCTTCTGAAAAAATAAACATTTTTTTCTGCAAATGCAATCAAATGTTAGTTTCTACATATATTGTGTCGTTCAGAAAACAATCGTCTCACTCACACGTAAAAAGGAGGTCACAATGTATCGCACTTCTAGCTTCGTTTGTGTTAGGTAGAGTAAGAACAGTCTAACAAATAACTTGAGATAATACCACCAAAAACAAGCCAGAAATAAAATAATAATAATAATAAAAAACCGTACGGTGGGGATAAGAAGTCACTGATCACCACGGAAGAAATGCGAATCCGGACAATGTCATCGATGTTTAGGATTGAGTCGACCGGAGAGTTTATGTGATTACATGATGTGAGTGTAACATTCACACGAAGACAAATAAACCAAGGTGTCTGTGTACCCAGTTTCACTCGAGAACATAACGTACACTAACCTCTATGAATCACTGAACAGTGGGGCCTCACACCCGTTTATCCCGTCCGAAATGCCTGCTTTATACGTGTATATTTGTTTCTATTCATGAAGTACAAATAACAGCAGATATTTATTCGTGAAAGTCAACTATGTACAATAATAAGCACACCTGATTAATTGCCAAATTTGATACTTATCGGAAAACATTATAAAACTGCTTCTAATACATAGACTTAGGACATTTTTCACCTACTTCTGATGTATTTAATCACCACATATTAAGGGCCTTTCTTATGAGCTTATAATCAAGTACAAGATAATCAGCACTTTTGTAATAACGGCCCTTTAAGGTGGCCCTTCCCGGCGGGACCAACTCATTCGCTGGCACGGAACAAAACGGTGCTATTGCGCTTTGAGACATCCTTAGTTTCAAAGAAAAAGACAGGCTCCGTTATGAGGAGGATGCAACATGTTAACAAAGCAGACAATTTGTGTAGTGTATGATTTGGTAATATTTACGAAAAGTTTAATTACAAAACGACTTATAGCTAAAAGTAAACCACGACCGCTGTAGTCAGAAATCTAACAAAAACCAAATTGATTTTAAATTTTGATGAAATAACCTATGTTTGATGAAATTTTTTTAAGATGTTCTTATTTTATCGTTGGGTAATCCATCTTAAAAGTTATTGTATAAAACGCGGGAAAAAAATTAACTTTCGGACCTTATAACTTAGAAACCAAATAAAATTTTACAAGGCCAACGGTCATCAGACATCTAATTCGATCAAATAAAGATCAAGAAAAACATTTGGGATCTCTGACAAGAAATATGGACATGATCTTCTTTCGAAGTTTGTATGGGGAGTTGAGCGGGAAGGCCCACCTTAAGTGTCGAATAAAATAAATCGGCAGTTGGTGAAAACCAGGCTTAGTTTTGTACGAGTATTATGACAGTTTCACCTAATTAACATATATTTCACATATTTAAATAGCTTTACTGTAAGATACATTTATTTGTAAAGCTATTCGCCGATAACTACCAAATTGGAAACGATTAAACCAACCGTTGCAAAAGACTTTTTCGATCGCTTCAGTAGGGCAAAAAAAATTACGAGCGAAATCTAGCGTCCTCAAATGTTGAGATAAAAAAATGAACATGGTGCCAAAATGTGCCTTACAGAAGAAAATGTTTTTTTGATAAATTTCACATTTTTTTTTAATTTAAAAAACGGTAGTTTGAGACCCTTTATTTTAGGGGTTTTTTAAAACTATCTCAATCCTATCGAAAAAAACTTGCTGTAAAAAATCAATTGTTTTATGCCCGGTGTGGTAGTTGGCACTGCTGAAACTAAATTTCGTCGGGATCCATGCAGGCATCAAGAACTTCGTGTCATGTTCATGTAACGAATGCCTACCGCGCATGAAACTATCGATTTATCGTAGCAACAAATTCCAGACCAAGTCACCTCACTTTTTATTCCATTCTTAATCGGAGCATGTCTACTTTACAATTAAAAAAAAGCTCGCTCAAAAAATATGTATTTAATTTTTTTAATTGAAAACAGCCCACTCTTTTTGAGACACCCATTACCTCTAGACTCTTATAAACTCCAAGGGGGTTCGCGCCCCTCGAGTTTCTCCCGCTATCAGTCTCGAAGCACAATTGTTTGCCTTCGGAGGCCCTATCCGCGCGTACAGACACCTAAGCCAGCAGTATTGCGGGATGGCTGCCAGCGGCGCCGCGGCGTGGCGCCGGCCCAACTCGCCTCCCCATCGTTAACTAAGCGGACACGTTTTTCACCCGATAGCGTAACAGCAGGTCGTATGATTGCATGCATTTTTCATTACTGGCGATCGGTTGGCAACCGCTGGCGGTCAGAAATCGGCTCGAGCGGTCTGGCTCGAGCGAGGAAACAAGCGCTGGAGTGGCGACAGAAACTCATGTGCAGTGTCAGCGCAACCTCGTTTTAGTTTATTCGTTTATTTTCCTCCATTAGGTGTACACACAGTGTTTTAAGAGGCCGTGCTCACCCCGCCCTAAGTGTGGCGGTGCAGAGGTCATGAGCATTTGGGTCTGGGATAGGATCCTAGGGAGCTCACTGAATCCTCGGCGTGACACGAGCGGCGTCGCGGGTTGATGCTGGTTGGCTGAAGAATGCAACCCCACGGCACTACAGCACTCACAAAAGTCCTCGAAACCGCACCCCGCACAAAATACACGTGTCGTTGGCCTCCTAAACAAAATCCAACCTCCATTCAGCACATGGCACAACTTGTGACAGTAGTAGTTTAAAGGCAACCCCAACAATAAAATCTGAATCCTTCCTTTATGATATTCCTAAAAGTGATCATACACTGACGGTAGCGCGATGAAATGAGAGATGAAAGGAATTTCTAGCCTATTCTCAATTCTTGGTATGAAAAATGTTCAAATGATCTTGTCGCTTTTTTCATATATGCGGCGATTCAAGAACTAGGAGATGGACGACTTCTTCCAAGGAAAAGAAAATTATTCAGGTAATGAAACCGATTTTTGTTACAAGGCGACCTGTGACAGAGGCATCGAGGATGGAGGGACCAGCAAAATGCATCCATATAGAGGCAGTGTATCCACGTTTTAGTGATGATACACTGACGGTATCGCGGTGAATCGGGTAGGCATTTCTAGCCTATTTCTAATCCTATGGTTATAAAATGTGCGAACGACCCTGTCATCATACACGGCAAATCGATGATATTAACGACTTCTTACAAGGAAAAATACATAAAGTCGAACATAGAACCTTTTCCTTTTATGAAGTCGGTTAAAAATATCTAAATTCAGAGAATAAAATCACAAAGCGGCCTATGGCAGAGGCATTGAGTATGGAAGGACTGTAGTGATCACCGAACCTCAATTGATTTAAGGATTTTCCGACCTATACAATGTTTTTTTTTACACAGAACGCAAAAAGTATTGCACTTCAAGGCACGAATTCGTCAAAAATATTAAATATAGCCATAATAGTTGCAGCGAAAACATATTCACAATTTCAGGTTTAATGGTTTCGTTGTAATTGCCGATTAGAAGTTTTACACCGTTAGAAGGCGCTGTTAAATAAAAATCGCATTTAAATAAATTGTAACTAAACCAATAATCCTGAAATTGTGAAATTGTTTTCGCTGCAAGTAATATGACTATATTAAACTTTTATTATTAATTCGTGGCTTAAAGTGCAATACTTTTTGGGTTATGTGTGCGAACAACTTTATATGGGTCGGAACAACCTTAAGACTACAAATACAATGGTGGTACTCGTTAGCTCGCTTACGAATTCGATGAACTGGCGTCCTGTGGTGTTTTTACTTGTCGTCGGACATAATGAATTTGTAAGCAAACTGTCTGTCCAGTGCTACCGTCAATGTACTCATCACTAAAATGTGGCTACACTGCCGCTTAGAAATAACAATGGTAAACGTAAACATTTCTAATTTTTTGTTGACTTGCTTATTGTTTATTTGTCTGCAATCTGTAATCTATGTCTGTAAAAAAAATATGTCGTCACTTCCGCCCTTCATTACTCGGTGGGCTCGAGTGACTGTCGAATATATTCCGGACGGCCGCCTCTATCGGCCGCTTGGACTTCCCAACATAGCCTTCGTTGAACATGCGGTGGTGGTTAGATGAACATCGATCTCGTGAGAACTATGAAATGCATGGAGGCCTGCGAGTAATGTTTTTTTAAGGACTGAAATAAATTAAGGACACTTTAATTTAACAAATCCCTTTTATTGTTGAAAATAGAGGTAATAGTTGTTGCAGTATATATTATTTATATTATAATAGCTTAATTTGGTACAGTTAAGTAAAGTTTAATAAAATGTGTCCTGGCAAGGACGGCCCTGGCATGGCACCTAGTTCCTTCGGGGACTAGGATCAAGCCAGCCAACAATACAAAAGATTTTACGAATGGTCTGTATATTTTTTCATTGTGTATTTTTATTTTCTTAATAAAAAAAAATATAATTTGAAAATCAAAAGTTTCTTTATATTTAAGAAAATAAGATAATTTAATATTTAATATAAAAATGTTCAACACATTTTAGAATTCTGAATGAATCGTTATTATTTATAATATTAAGTAATTATTGGTAAAACAAACACATGGGCGTAAAAACTCTTGTAAAGCTGAATATAAGTAATGGCTGTCTTCGCACAGTATCGAATGTACATGGGCTTACTACTACTTTTAGGTGCGCTATTTAAGCGTTATATTAAAAAAAAACATAACATTACTTTTGCTCTGCCCAACTCTAACTACATTACCTTTCTGGGGAGGCTAAGTTTATTTAAACATAAAGATCATAGTTAACTTAATCATTAGGTGGCATTTAATAGTGCAAACTCAGAAATCCCTTACGCGACTCTAAATGTGCCCAATCCAGCTTCTAGCGGTAGCTGCGGCCACGGAATATTGAGGAGGCAGGAAGTTAAACGTTTGTAAATTTGTTCCAGAACCGCTGTTACCGTTTTACTTAAGACCTTTTTGCTCCGCGAAGGTATAACAGTCGCAATTGGCTACCCCTTCTTAATCGATAACCAAACAACAAGTCCACATTTGTTTAGTAAATATGAACCTTAACGTAATGACTCCATGTTGGAATTCCAATACTGTTTGCAATCAAATGTTACGTCACTTTCGAACACGGCCGAGCGCCTTACACGCACGTGGTCACAAACAACGTAGCGAGACATGACCCGGCGAGCAAAACGACGCCGGGACGCCATATTGTTTCGTAATGCATTTGTCGTAAGTTTTATCGCTATTCATGTAAATGAAACTTACCGGTGATACGAAACTCCTCCATTATGAAGGTTGTGCACCGGCGGTCGCGTTTGCACGTTATTATGGCACAGTACGGCATTACTCCTTTTCAATTTTAGATTGTATCACGGATAAGTTAATGCACAGGACAGCCGCAGAGGAGTGAATCATGCGCGTATGAAGTGAGCGGGTCCCCGCTAAAGACCGGCGCGCGAGTTCCGCCCACTTCACAATTCTTGTGGCTGCGGCAGTGTCGGAGGTGGTGGTGGCTGGGCGGAGGCGACTGGTGGGTGACTTGAAAGCCAACTCTTGTTACTATGGCAGCTCCAGTATACGGAAGAAGATTTCTCAACTCATGCTTTCTGTCTTAAACGAAATTGAATTTTAAATTTTAGCATTCTGCTTTGCAAGCATTATAGTTCGATTTGAGATTCCAATGTATAGGCCTTACGGCCTAACCTATGACGACTGTACTTACACCAAATGCATTTCTATAATACAGCATGCTTGAAAGGTTGATTAGAAAAACCATTTCAACCTTTTATATGCCTCACGAGAGCGGTAATATGACTTAAGGTGGCCCAACCCGGCGGCCTCAACTCATTTGCGGGCACGGTATAAAACCGTGCTGTTGCGCTCTGGGACCTTCTCTGTTTCTAAGAATAAGACAGGCTCCGTTATGAGGAAGATGCAACCTGTCCACAAAAAAGACAATGTGCATAGTGTATGATTTGGTAAGATTTACGAAAATTTTAATTTCAAAACGACTTATAGCTAAAAGTAAACCACGACCGCTGTAGTAAAAAATCTAACAAAAACCAAATAGATCATAAATCTTGATTAAACAAGCTATGTCTGATGACTAATCTTTTTAAGATGTTCTTACTTTATCATTGCGTAATCCACCTCCAAAGTAATTGTATAAAACGCGCTAAAAATCCGAACTTTCGGACGTTATAACTTGGAAACCAAACACAATTTTACAATGCCAATGGTCATCAGACATCTAGTTCAATCAAATAAAGCTATATAGAGCAAAATTTTGGATCTCTGACAATAAATATAGGCGTGATCTTCTTTCCCCTTTTGTATGGGGAAATGAGCGGGTTGGGCCACCTTAAGGTGGGCCTTCCCGCTCAACTCTCCATACAACCGTGGAAAGAAGATCATGCGGACATTTCTTGTCAGAGATCTAAAATTATACTCAAAACAGCTTTATTTGATCGAATCCAACATCTGATGACGATAGAAAAAAATGTGTTTAATTTCGTAGTTTCTAAGGTCCAAAAGTTATCATTTTTCGCTCGTTCTATATAATAACTTTGGAGGTCGATTATTCAACGATAAATTAAAAATAACTTAAAAAGATTACTGATCAGATCAGACAGATATCTTGTTTCATTAAGATTTATAATCAATTTGTTTTTTTAAGATTTTCATTAAGATTTACTTTTAGCTATAAGTCGTTTTGTAATTAAAATGTTCGTAAATCTTACCAAATCAAACACTATGCGCATTATCTGCTTTGTGGACATGTTTCATGTCTCCTCACCACGGAGCCTGTCGTTCTCTTAGAAACACAAGGTCCCAGAGCGCAATAGTACGATTTTGTACCGTGGCCGCGAATGAGTTAGTTCCAAAAATAAGAATCCACCGATCTTCTAGATCCTGGATATATAGGGTCGGAAAATAATAAAATGAACGAGGTATTTCCCCCAAAATACAACCAGGGGTATTTTCAACATGGTGTGAAGAAGCACCTGGCCGGTCGGCAAGGTTTTCGCAGCCCTCTGTAAGTTCGAAATTCCACGTGCGTCGTCGGGCACCTAAAGAGGTCTGGGGTACGCCATATGTCGAGCTTAGTATAAAAAAAAATTTCAAGCCATAATTTAAAAATTAAAATCGAATATAATTATCGAGAATAATTATATTCGTTAACTGAGAATAATTATCGAGAAGGTTCACGGGTAAAACTCATTCAGCGGTCCGTGATGTGCGTAATCGTACTGATGTAATGGGCTTGGAAATATGGAAGTCAAAATGCAACCATTAATTTGCTATTGATAATCCGACTGCATTACGATATAATTACAAGAAAATATATTCAAACAACTTAAAAGTCTAACAACAAGCGCACTTTTCTATTCTAGCCAATCAACTCACAAGCTCGACTCCATACATTTTGCCCAACGCAGATTTTTTTTATTTATGTTAAATAACTACAAATTAACGATTTTTCCCTTTACTTGTGCTGTAAAACCTTGTTTCCTGCCAAATTTCCCCACGAACTGGGTTCACCCAACGAACCTCGTCAATTTGAAGCCATGCAACCCTACGAGATAGATTTACGAAGGATATGTTTAGTTACACTAATAACCTAATTACGTGGGACTTCACTTTGATGTGGTAACTTGAAACTACAATTTCAACTGGCAACCTTGTAATGCCAGAGGTCATGAGTTCGATCCCTGTCGAATGCATAACTTTTTTTCACTTACTGAGATGGATTAGTGCATTTTGTCACGAATGCGAGCCATGTAAAACGGCAGATCCCCTCTCCCCACAAGATGGTAAGGCTTGAGCCCGCCCGGAGTGTTACCATATTGCATTGAATGAAAAAAGTAGGTGTTTTATATCCAGTTCTATTTAACCTTACCCATCCATGTAGTTTTAAACAGTTGTAAAGACAGTAGATTTTCTTTTATGTAACCTGACATGGATGGCTAATACCACACGACTACCGTTAATATATTAGCCCAATACACCACATTCCCGAAGGAATTAGGAATGACCCTTTATGAGCACGGCTACATTGAACTGGATGGAAAACACGGACAATGTTTCATTGCCGCTTCGATCATATTTTCATGCAATGCCATGGTACCAACCTGGACGGGCTTAAACCCTACCACCTAGTAGGGGAAGGGGTCGTTCACATGCAATCTAACAGGATATATAGCAGGAGATAGGTACACTCGCCTCTTAATCAACAGGCGTACTGTTTTAATGCGTAGCAGCTAATTGTCTCATGCATATTTCAGTAGGGACACCCACCGTCGGCCCTCCGAGCCGGCCACCGCGTCCGAAGGCTTTTTGACGACTAAATACGGCCGACTGACCCATCGCTGTAAGCTGTGAAACGTGTATAGTAAACGCAGCCATGAATACGGATTTTTTTCCAGATAAGTTTATCGAGTAGTGCTACTGGCTAAATAGAATCCCTCGCACATATATTTTTACACAAGCGAAGGTTAACGAAAAAAAAGTATAGAATCTCGCTTTTTTAAGAATAAATAAGGCCGACTGACACATTGCTGTGAGCTGTAAAACGTGTTTAATAAATGCAGCCATAAATATCGAGAATACTACTGGCTATATAGAATCCCTCGCACATATATTTTTACACAAGCGAAAACAATTTAAAATTAATATTGATGCACACGCCATCGATTCAAACATATTTGTCCGATTGCATGTTTTTACTGATTAAGAGTAAGTTGATTGAAAAATTATCTCATCATCAGTGGCGTAGCATGGGGGGCATCCTGAATGCGGCCCCTGCATTTCAAAGCTGGCGGAAAAAAAGTTGACTTCCTTCAACTTTTTTAAAATTAAAAGTAAAATGTTTGTTGTTACCATTTATTCAGGCACAATATTTTATGCATGGGTGAACTGATGCAAGGTTCTTCAATAACTCAAGTACTTTTATTAACCTAATTTATGGAATAATCAGAATAATACAGAAAAAGGAATGAAATATAACTAAAGATTAAAATATTCCTCCATCATCGGCGCAATTGGCAACGTGCCTATAATAACTTCAATAACTTATATTCAGTTATTTTCCTCGGTCCTTCTGGCCGACGTTTCGAACTGTCCCGTGCAGCTCATTTTTTAGGCGAGTGCGTGCGTGCGGCTGGGCGCACGTTTGACGTTGCCCAGCCGCACGCACGCACCAGCCCGAACAAACCGCAGACTGAGGAGTGAGGCGTGGCGCGCACCATTTACAGAAGGCGCTTGACTTGCTTCCGCGTCACAGCTGCCGGGAAAAAATGTATATGGCATGCACTTTTAGCTCAATATGTGGCTTTCATATTTTGAGCTCATACATAAGGCTTGCTAGGTCTGCCGAGAAAAAAACATATGTGATACATAATTCATTCACTCATGCCCTTTTAAAACAAGACTAATGGGTTCTGAGATTTGATCGATTTAGTCGTGGTACGTTCTTCTAGGTCGCCCGGGCACGACACTTTCACTCACTTCTGCCCTGTAAATTTGTTTCCTAATTTTTTCGTCATCCATTCGTTCCAGATGTCCAAACCATCTTAGCACTCCTTTCTCTATTCCAGCCACACCTTCTTCGCCAAAATACAAACCTTGACCGTTGGTTTCTTTTTCATTGATCAGAAAAGACTGTAAATGCTTGTTTTCTCTCTTTACACACTCCGCGCAGTAGCAAAGCGTAACGAAAACTGCTCCGCGCATGCATAATTTTGCCAGTAAAATGGATGCAGCTAATCTCTGAAACATATTTTAAACAGCTCACATTCAATGTTAAGGTCAACTCAGCCTCAGTAGCCCAGTGGCGCGACACTTCGGGGATCGCTCTCCGAAGTTAAGCAACGCTGGGTCCGGTCTGGTCTTGGATGGGTGACCATTCGCCCGTTGAGAGAGGCTGGCCGTGGTTCGGATTCCACGTTAAAACTGTAGGTCCCCTTCCTTACTTACTAGGTGGTAGGGTTAATCGCGCCCGGGTTGGTACCATCGCATTGAATGACCGATGGTCGAAGCGGCAATGAAAATTGTCCGTGTTTTCCATCCAGTTCAATGTAGCCGTGCAATATAAGGAAGGTCCTGGCATGGCACTTAGTTCCCATGTGGTGTGTTAGGCTAATACCATGACAGAAGGTGTGGTATTAGCCATCCATGTCCAGTCACATAAAAAAAATCTGTAACACTGAATTTGAAGACCCTTTAACAAAGGAAAACCGGCTAAGTGCGGGTCGGACCCGCACACGAAAGGTTCCGTACCATCGTACAAGATTTAACACAAAAATCGCGTGTTTTGTATAGGGGCCCCATTTAATTTTTATTATTTTTAAATGTTACCTATTTGTTGTTACAGCGGCAAAATAAAAACATACTCTTTGAAAATTTCAACTGCCTACCTATTGCGGTTCATGAGATACAGCCCTGTGACAGACGGACGGACGGACGGACAGCGGAGGCTTAGTAATAGAGTGCCGCTGGCATCTTTTGGGTACGGAACCCTAAAAAAACCAAAATTATACAGTACCTTTTCACTGAATACAAGACGTAAGTCAGAATGGAATAAATCCTAAAGCTAGAAACAATTTTCAAGTAGTTAGGAAAACAGGAAACAGCTATTGCACACAGTTAAAACAATAAAAAGATACAATAATATTTTGTATCTTGTATGTTTAAAGCCAACTGTTTTCACTTAGTTAGAGTATCCGATTTACTTATTCCTCTATTTTTACGTTGAAAGACGGTTGTTATTATTGGAATTACTGTACTTTCGGCGAGGCTTGTACGTTATATGAAGGTAGCTATCTATACCTTGCTATTTAATCTACATTTAAAATACATTGAAGAAAACAACTTAGACGAAATTATCTCAGGTAAAGTCCTATTCAACGCACCGAACTGGTGGTGTCAGGTTGTACAAAGAACATTATTGCCGAAACCATAGTCCAAATGATGCTGCACACATTGAGTAGTACCTGGAAATTAATATTATAATGTATGAGTATTTATCAAATAAAAAAATATGCAATAAAAAAATTACTTCATTACATTCTTGCTCATAAATAAATCAAATACATTTTGGGAAATAACAAATACAAAAAGTAGCTTGTGTATAACTTTCAGCCGCTGTTTGTCTGAGTATTACGACTTCGTAAAATCAAGTCATCCAACCTTGTCTTTTTCAACGAATAGAAGCTTGCTGGATGGTCGATTTCAAATGCATAACGCGTGGAATCGACCACCAAGCAAGCACACAATAATAAAACTACAAAGCTGTAAAAAGTACAGCTATAGATAAGAAGCTTGAAGCTAGGCTCGAACTAGTAAGCCAATCTTTTGCGGGCACTACATCCACAAATTCTGCTGCCTGTTTCTTTTTGTCCAAAACAACGTTAAATTGTATCATTAAATAAAAAAATATCTTTATCGCATAAGCAAAGTTTAAAATGTAAGATATTTAAAGTATATATCGTTATACTTAAGAACGGCCCGTAAGATATGCTCCCCATACAAACGTAGTTTACTAATCATTTGGAAATTGCTTTTCCAATTAAATTAATATTTAATATCTAATATCAGGTAACAAATATCTGTGTCTGCATGCTTTTGTTTATTTTAAAAAATCTAAACCGAATGAAATTAAAGCAAAAAGAAAATCTTCATACAAATTTTGTTTTCTCTGTGGTTTGACCAGATTTACCGAAAAAACAAAGACATTTAGACACAGATATTTGTAGCCTAATATTAGATACTAAATATCAAGTAAGTTGGAACAGTGGTTTTCAAATTATTAGTAAACTACGTTTGTATGGGAGGCGAAATTTTCTGATGCTTACGGGCCGACCTTAAGACGTTATATGTATTCGCCTATTGATGTCACGCATATGTGTCCATCTCAATGAGGACGTAATGTACACCCCACTACGGCTGCTTCGACGATTACCTTGCCTTACCTCCATTTGAAAATATTGCCGGAAGTTGTGGTAGGCGGTCATGATGTCGTCGTAGTGTCGGCAGGAGTCGATCGTTTCGAGTGATATCGGCGGCGCTCGAGTGCCCTCAGCGTCGCCCCGGCCGCCATCTCCGCCAGCACTACCGCCACCGCTACCACCACCGCTACCACCAGCAGTACCACCTCCAATACCACCAACACCGCCAGCGCTGCAGCTCTCCAATAAAGCGGCTTTGTAACATCGCAGTGCGTGCAGGCTCATCCACACGAAGTTCGCAGTCACGTAAATTTGAATTGAATTCAATAGCGTGAATGAATGCGAGAAAATAACAAAAATATAACGACAAACATCCGTATCTTGAGTAATTGATATATTTTTTATAGCTCTACACAACTCGAAAAAGAAGTGAAATATCACAACAACGTAGTTAAATTTATGCTGGTATTTATAGATTTTGTTTATCGCCGTGAGTTGCAGTCTTGAATGAAGGTTGACCAACATTTTAAAAGTGCATACGAAGTCAAAACTGTTGATTACAATGTTTGTCAATACATACAATATCAAAGAAATCACAGTAAAATAACGGTGACTTAAAGTTTGAAGGAAGCAATATAAATATAATCCGATCAAAGACACTGCATACAACTTAGAGTATATCTGGGGCTTGCATAATCCTGATTTAGTTTTTTTTATTCTAGGGCAACCAAGTAAAGTTTCCACGAAAAATAATGGTCTTAGCAGATTTAAAAGTTTATTTTCTATGACTTTCTTCAACGTATAATCTCTTGTGTCGGACACGTCGCTATCTAGTTTCACTTCCATTATCAGATTCAGTTCCCCATCCACCGATGCCACCGCTGGTATCTCTATGCACCACCACCCTTGATACTGCAGGGAATAATACTGCTTCCATGACTGTCTTTTTACTGCACTTTGAATGTATTTTAGGTCAGTAGTGTCATTCCATTTCATTAGGCTTCATCAATATGAAAAAAATAATATTGATAACACACCGTAGGTAAAAATAAATGTATCGATTGAATGCTTCAACTGATGAAAACTAAGTTGATTGAAACATTTTCTTATCTAATCAGGTTCGATAAAGATTCCACCCGGCAAACTAGTTAATACTTTATGTTGATCGCATTAAGGCGGAGTATGCGATAATCGGTGATACTTATTCTTCGCTATTTCAAAAGTGGATCGCTATAACGAGTGGTCCCACTATATTTAATCACTGTGTGTGTCTCTTCCGGGTGGGGTCTTTAAAACCTTCTCAAGACATAGTCCTGTCTTGGAGCATCTAGACCTACTGAACTTCAACGACTCCAAAGAAGTCGGTTTACTGAATCCAAGGCCAAAAATGCATCACAAGACCTGGGGATCCGATACCGTTGGAGAAGCTTTTGAGGTTACCGCGGTCGTTAGACATGTTTGAAAAATGTTACGGCTTTTCACGCGGCAGGAAGAGACATTCTCCGACGTTTCGAGCTAATCATTCAGCCCGTTATCAAGGAGGCATCCGCCGCGCTCGTGCGCAGCAGACGACTGAACCGAAACCTGTGGTGTGTGAAACCGAAAATGTGGACCCCGTGCTTCAGCCACTTAGAAGGGGCCAAGGAGACGATCTGCCTCGATCTGATCAGCTTATATTGCCTGTCGTCTGAAGTTCGGACCGCAGCCAGATACATTTCCGCTTCCGCCCCCACTCACAGCTACGATTTACGACCACGGCGAGCCTAGCGGTCACCTCAGTCGTCTGCTGCGCACGAGCGCGGCGGATGCCTCCTTGATAACGGGCTGAATGATTAGCTCGAAACGTCGGAGAATGTCTCTTCCTGCCGCGTGAAAAGCCGTAACATTTTTCAAACACCGTTGCAGAAGGTTCTTTTCACTGGCACAACTACTTCTTCTTTACAAATTATGGTTCGGAAGCCATGTAAAACCTTAGGTCCCTTTCCTCTACTAGGTGGCAGGGTTAGGGGTAGCCCGCCCAGGTTGGTTCCACCGCATTGGATGAAACTATGGTTGAGCGGCTACGAAAAATTGTCGATGTTTTCCATTAAGTTAAATGTAGCCGTGCTTATAAAAGGAAATGTCCTGGCATGGCACCTGATTCCTTCGGGAATTAGCCGGGAGTCGGTTTCCATAAAAAAAAAAGGAAATTTGCGAGACATACACGTTCGAAGTATGTATGTATGGATAAAAATGCATTCCATTTCCATAACAGAAGCTTTCTAAATCAAAATGTCATCTGCCGAAGGCGTAGAGGGTATTTCCGGAATATTAATTAGCGTAGAACTAAAAGTTACCGGACAGGATCTTAGGATTTCCAAGAATTACAAATTTTCCTGGAGTTTACCAGTAAGTAGTAATAAGACGTTAAGAAAGAACCTGCCAAGTTAAGATCTAGTTGAACTGTGTAAAATCAGAAATTGCTACCCTAACCAGAATATGACAAGATATCAATGCACACCTCTGTATATATAAAATGTAAGGTATTATGGAGCAGCACGCTCGCGACAGCAATGGCATGGTGCCTCGCTGAGCGTTGTTATGCGAGGCTTTAAGACGATTTTACTGTTATAATAATTATAACGTAAATTTTGGCTTTTTTTTTCATACTATAAAACGAGCAGTGTTCGCCTAGAATTGGAATGTGCACTCTTATTTTTGTTTGAATTGTTGGCATGTTCTAATGGCTTAACTCAATAAATAAATAAGGTAAGGCAAACGCATAGACTTATGTACGTGCAAAAAAACGTTTCATCTAGTGGTAAATTTAATTTAATCTTCTAGTTAAAAACGAACGTTAAACCGTTAGCTAGGCTCAACGCATATAAATTATGACGACGTTATGTAATTAAGTAACTTATTTTAAAATCCAAATCAATATACTAAGAAGCCCTATTTTAAAATAAGTTTCACGTAAAATATATTTTAAATTTAATAAGGTTTTAGAAATGTTACAAATGTCAACAATTATTATCATTATTATTGTTATTATTATAAAATGATGCAAAAACATGTGTCCTGAAATCAGTAGACTATAAACTAGAAACCTCACGTTCTCGGTTAAACGATCTTACCACCTAAAATTAAAATAATTTGTGTAAAGCTGTCTCCGTACATTTCTATCCTCAATTTCCAATAGCAGATATTTGAGATTAGAATCACGTACGATTTTCATCAGGACGGGGGAAAGAAAGAGGACATTTAAAGAAGTTGATATTCCGTTAATGCATTCGGTCGTTAAAACGAAAAATAATTTGTTTCGTTTCGAAATCGAGGCTGTATTAGTTGGCAGAAAAATACTTACAAGACGAATACGCCAAATGGGCTCGTTTATCCGCCCGTTTGTAGTTTTAGCTCACCTCAGGTCATGTCAGGTATTGTGGTTTTATCAAAGATAATACTAATAATTCATTGCTTCGCAGTGGGCTCCCTTATTTTCTGTAATTCTCGGTAGACCGAGCAGCTTTATCATATTTAATTGCAATTGCACTAACGATGCTTGTCTAATAACTTAGAATATCGACCATGAACAGGAAATAGCGAAGTGAATTGCCAGCCATTATGATCGGTCATGACATCGCACGTCGGAATCACGTGCATCCCACTGCGGTTGCCTGCACGACACATGCCACCCGATTGATTGTTTAAAATTTGGCACATATTACAGTAGGTACATATTTTATTTCTCAGCTAATTTAATACAAAAAAAAAACATAAGGAACACCACAAATCAAAATTTTATTTTCTTAAGCGGGATTGCGCGGATAATTTGTAATGTATGATTAGATGAAAATACTTTACCGACGTATCCAAAGGAATTACATCCCATGACTGCTTCAGTTCTTTTGTAACCTCGATTGCATGCAGCTCCTTTCGAAATGTCGGATTGAGAAAGGTATTTATTCTAATGTGTGAAAAAAGGCGAAAGCTTAAGATATTTAACTATTTTTTTTTTATTAGCAACCTGTTGTCCTATTTCTAAATTGTTTTATGTCATAAACTACATTTATCACTGCCTGACAGGATGATAAGATTATCAAATTTCATGCAATGGTGCGTGCCTGATTCATCAATCAAATAATGAAATATTTTACTAACATTTTGCACATATACCAACTTACCCCAAGATGTCCATGCAAGTTGGTATGAACACAAACCGTACAAATGCATAAGATTCTCTTTACATCCTTAGATGTAGGTATTCTCGCACCGTCGTTTAAGAGCATCCTCATACCTTAACATTTTGGACCAATTTTTGCGATTAAAACGAGATAGCCAGAGCCCGACGACGCTTAGGTAGAGCAGCTCGGAATAATTCGTTCTAAATGTGACCAACCCGCGTAACGCGTGCAACCGGTTTTTTTATTGTTTCGTTAAGGAAATTGGAAAAAGTTTAACATGTCCTTCGTTGAATTGGTAGATAATGTTAAGATATTTGAAATGGTATTAAAATAAATATTGGTTAATATCAATATAAGCCGCAAACTTTAAAAAAAATATTTGAGACATATTTGAGACATAACATATATATTTGAGCAATCAAACCATTCGCATTGGCTAATAAAATAATCTTAACTAGACCACACATTTCCTGTAGTAACTGCCATTGGCACTTCTCTCGACGGAAGTCCATTTTTTATTCGTGGAACCTTCTAAAAATCATTGCCCACCGGAAGCTGATTTTCCTCGTTCAAACACAGAAAATCCACATTCAAAATCCAAGGTGGAGTCCACAATTTCTGGTAGTTTTAATTTTAAAATTAAAATGTAACCGTCCTTACATATTTCTCTCCTGAAAAAGAAGCATAACTATAAGACGAACTAGAGATTGTGCACTCCAGTCGTAGTATATCACAGCCACATAAGAGTTTTCGCTCCATCGCAGCTGACGAAAAAATGGGAAGTGATGACAGAATATTATAAAAATGCATCCTTTTTACCCGACTGCGAAAGAAGGAGGGTTATGTTTTTCGAGTGTATGTATGTATGTATGTATGTACGTATGTATATATGTATGTATATATGTATGTATGTATGTATGTATGTATGTATATTTCTTTGGCACGCCCTACAGCCTAAACGGCTTGATGGATTTTGGCTTGAGAGGTGTCGTTAGATTCGTCTTAATTGTGAGAGTGACACTGGGTATATCAAAATTATAAAAAAAAATCATAGCCGATTTTTGGCGCCAAATTATGTGTTTTCAAATATATTTTTCCTTGAAACCTATCGAGTGGGGTATCAAACTAAAGGGTTTTCTAAATAGTTTACAAAAAGGAATGCAACTTATATGTTTAAGTGTAATTTGGAATGAGAAATTCTAAAAATCATCAAAATATTCAACGTTAAAAATGAATTCAAATGATTTTTGTTTACGCAAGCGCGCTTGTCACACCAACTCAAGTCATATACTCCTCTTTTCACTACCTCCAGCTATATGGAATGTAGTTTCGGTTACATTGCATATTTATATGGTGTAACCGAAAGATAACTTTGGGATGTCTATAACTGGAAGTGGTGGATCCGGGCGATAGTCAGATAGATTTTCGAAATTCTCGGACGCCGCATAGACCGACATCACCGGCATATCTAATAGCTTTACTAAGGATAAGAAAAAACTTTCTATGAAGATGTCGTCAGCCCCCTGATGAGGGCTTCTGTTACATAGGGTACATAATATATGATCGTCATCATAATATCACTGATCTTTAACCGGAAAAGCACGGCCATGCCAAAGTTGGGTTTATCATCATATATCACATATTATTAACCCGTTATATTATTCAAAATAATAAACCAGGAGTTTATCTACGGATTAAATCATGAAAAGTTATATTTTGATGGGCTTTGGAGGCAAGAAAAACAATAAACGCTCAGTTGGGATGTAACAGTTTATAAGCTTCAAGGTAACACATTCGATCGGGCGATTGTGGACCTCGGGCCCACATATATTTGCAAACGATGAATCCAGGTCTCTTTCGCCGCATCCAGTTAAAGTTCTAATCTGTGAAACTGGAACTTAACTAGCTCAATAATTAAATAAAAATGGCTTTAACAATGCTTTTGACTCACATTCAAAGCTGTCAGTCAAGAGACAACTTCCAGTCTAATGAAGTAGTGGATATAAATATTATAATCATGGTTATTATGGAGTTTATTGAATTTTAACTAGCAGTTAGTTTATACATTGATGAAATCCTGTGATCAAAGCGATTGCTACAGGGTCCGTCACTCGAACTGTTACTTCTATTTTCAAAATAATAATGACATCGCGCCAAATTTTGGTGAAACGTCAATTTGTATCATTGTTTTTAAGTGGGCGAAAAGAACGGAAACAAATTTGAATTGTATAATAAATTTTCGCAATGGATATTAAACCTAACATTGTGATCGTTTTGTATTTGACCGGAAAATCACAACCAGTCATCGCTCGGGAGCTCCGACATTTACGTGTGAACAAAAGTTTAGTGCATCGAACCATTAATCGTTATAACCTAACAGGGAGCATTGCTAAACGGCATAGAGGCGGTCTTCCGAAAATAGCAGTATCACATGATATGGTTCGGAAGTTAAAGGCTCGAATTCAAGGAAATGCTCACCAGTGTTCTGCAAAATTTGCGAAAAGTCTGACAATACCCGACTCAAGTAATCGGCGCATACTGAAATAAAAAGAAATGCAACTGAAGCTCTACCAACCAGATAAAAATTACAGCATCTTAGTTCAGCGCAGAAGGCAGTTCGACTACAAAGAGCTCAAGCACTGAAAGTCTTGCGTGGCGATCTGGAAAACATTGTTTTTTCAGATGAAAAAATGTTTACTGTCTAACAGTATATAAACAAACAACATTTTCGTGTTTGGCTACAGGGCAAATCCAACGAGAATTTAGACGATGGAGTAAGCAATTCGTAAGCAAGCGCCCGCTTCTGTTATGGTCTGGGCTGCAGTGACCGCAAATGGTCGCTATTTACGCGTGTTTATCGAGAAGGGCGTCAAAGTCAACCAGCAAGTGTGTGAAAAAGGTGTTAAATGAGGCGCTCATACCATGGGCACGTAAACAATGCAGTACGAAACGCTGGACGTTCCAACAACACTCAGCATTGTCTCAGAAAGCTCTTATCTATGGATCAAAGGAGGCTATATAAAACAATAACAATGATTGTCTTAAAATTAAATGTTTTATTGTGATATCTTTTTTAACGAACCATACTTCAAATAACCAAACAACATCATTTTCAATTGGTAACACTTCGAGTGACGGATCCTGTATATATAACCACTGGATTTGAGTGTCGAACAAATTTGTTTGCTTATAAATTTAGTGTAACTGTAATAAACGATGATGAGAGGGAGATTCTAAAAAAAACATATATAGGGTGTCAACGGAGATATGGTCCAAAAGCTAGCCACGTATTCCTCGGCATATTTGGTGCTAAAAAGGTAGATGATATTTTGGTTGTACGACTTGAAAAATATCCTCCCCATACATTTTAAATACCTTCACATAAAATGTATAGCCTTTTTGTTTCAAAAATGCCAAGGAATACGTGGTTAACGTTTGGACCATACCTCCACTAAAACCTTGTATATATCGGTCATATAATCAAAATTCGTTGAATGAGGGAATTTCATTCTATGAACTGATGACTTCATTAAAGCCTTAAAGATAACATCAAGAAACGTTTAGAAGATGTAGTTTTGTTTTAATATCAATCAAAACACTCTATTTGTTACACCTCGTGGTGTAGGGACTAAAATATTGCCTTTCATGCAAGAGGTTATGGGTTCAAATCCTCGCATTGGTTATACACCACTTTATTTTGCGAGTTGTTCATGGTTCGGAACCCATGTAAAACTGTAGGTCACCTTACCCTACCAGGTGACAGGGTTAAGCCCGCCTGGGTTCGTAACATTGCATTAGGAAAAACTATGGTCGAAGTGGCAATCAATCATTGTCAATATCCGTGTGCAGCCGTGATTCTGTATAAAGGAAGGTCCTGGCCTGTCACCTAATTCCTTCTGTAATTTGTTGAATTAGGCTTATATCATGACGGTAGTTGTGTTATATTAGCCATCCATGTTAGGTTCCATAATAATACCTAACCTTACGTTCGTTGGAATGTATTAACGTGCAGATATTTAAATGATAAATGCATGCTCTACAAAAACTAAAAATAATTAAAATAAAACAAATTATTTAAAATATAAAAAACCCGACTGCAAAAAAAAATTTAACTTAAAATTGACTTAGTAAAGGAACTGAAAAGATAGAAACAAGTTGAAAAATTAAATATTTGTTGTGTTTGAATGATCATGGTTGACAGTGTTCACAAACGCAGTCGGAGGCATAAGATACATTAACTACGATTTATATTTTCTATTGTGTGCCTATGCAAATTTCACCATGATCGGTTGAGTACGCGAAACAGACAAACTTACTTTCATATTTATTATATGACAGTTAGGAGATTATAATTTGTATCAGTAAGTATATTAATGCTATACCCATATCACTAAGAAAATCGCTAGTCATTAATAATGGAATGTATTGGGAAATATATAATATATCATTATATAATTCATATTGTGCATCAAATACATTAACTATGATTTATATTTTTTTGTTATTAAATTCATTGAAAGTGTACCTATGCAAATTTCATGATGATTGGTGACACCGAGAACGAGAAAAAAAACCTCACTTTAGATATAAAAATGAAAGGTAGGATATTGGAATTATCCCACCACGTATTTTCTTGCTCCACCGAAATAATCCATAAAATCGCTACTAAATCCACAGTGAATACTATGGAACGGGCTATTTGATGCCTCCGACTGCGTTTGTGAACACTGTCAACCATGATCATTCAAACACAACAAATATTTAATTTTTCAACTTGTTTCTATCTTTTCAGTTCCTTTACTAAGTCAGTTTTAAGTTAAATTTTTTTTCGCAGTCGGGTTTTTTCTGCTGTAAATATCGCGTCATCATATCTCAATAAACTTACTTAAAACATCGTAGATGAGCTCCGTTTTTATGTTTCAAGAATCTCAAAATGTACACA
The DNA here is from genome assembly GCA_946894095.1 of Incurvaria masculella. Classification (NCBI taxonomy): domain Eukaryota; kingdom Metazoa; phylum Arthropoda; class Insecta; order Lepidoptera; family Incurvariidae; genus Incurvaria; species Incurvaria masculella. The sequence goes on along the minus strand of OX335653.1, from coordinate 18,044,910 downwards.
GTGACCCACGTAACAAGGTTTACAGAATTACAGTATTGAAGAATTATTGAATGAAACATAGTATTTTTCTTTGCATCTAGATTTCAATTTTTTTAATAATATACCCACCGCAAACTTATACTTTAAGTTTAAGCATATACTTAAGGTTTAACAATTTAATTCATTTTGTGAGAGTACTAAGACAAAAATTTGACGTAAAGGAGTGCAAGCAAGAGAGAATATAAAGGTAAATATTTTCACCCCTTGGGTACGGAACCGTAAAAATGAAATGAAATCGATACAGTTGAATACATTTTGTCCACTCCATGCATATTTTACACTTGTAAACTTAATGCTAATGGGTTTTTTTTTGGAGACCGTTTCTGAAACGTGTAGGTGAAGTTTACCAACCGGCGTACACGCTTGTTCGAAACAATGCTATCCAGATGCATATCTATATAACAGTGTGGCCTCAACTTATACTCATATTGAAACAGTTGCTTGAATTGTGTATCATGTGTATCATGCATATGATACCTAAAATCGTACCCTTAATATAAATTTAATTTAAGACTATGACAATTTGGTGCCACGTACTGCGTTGCAAAATTGTATCTGTCGTAAATAATAGAATAACTTATATTAGATTCGATAATTACGTGTAGATGAAGTCAACTAGTCGATGGACATGATTGATGGGAACGATGTTATATGGCCAACAAAGAGTGTTAATTTTTAATAAACTGTTTCTCTCGAAATGATTTTATATTATTACGGTTAAAACCCAATATTGGTTAAAGTCCTAAATTATTATTTAAGTTTTTTGGATGTTTGCACTTATATCCTTATGTACTATTATGTTGAGTGCACTAATTAAGAGTTGATGTCAAGAAAAAAGTAGAACTTGAAAATCTTTTTTTAATTTTTTTGTATGTATTTTTTGTTTAAATAATAAGTTAAGGTTATTTTTTTCTTAACATAAACTCTAAATTAGTGCCCTCGACACATGTATACCTTGAAATCTTAGTGACCTTCAAGGAAAAAAAGACTTTGGACTTTACCAACATCGGACTTTAACCGTAACATAAATATTAAGTTAACTTTTATCTTCGTTCTAGATCGGGTTAAGAATGTATAGATAACTTGAAAAAAAAATGTTTTGTTCCTATAATACTAAATTCAGAGTACTTATTAAATGTAATTGGATTCCAATAAAATTACATATATTCGGGTAAGATATTTCCATCCATAAGAAAGATCAGTTACAAAATTTTATGTGAGGTCTTTCATTCTTCCATTTTCTGTACTCAATTTTCTCTTTTACCCGTTTATGGATCACTTCTCCCACGAAAACGATGGCCGAAACTAACCATCCAATAATTAAAATTAAAAGCGGCATTTTAATTTCATCTAAAGAGATTGGACGTTCAATAATGCACTTGTTCGATTCCATCTTTATTTTTATCATGTCAATCCAAGACTTTTTTGTTAGTTGAATACTCTTTTCTCTCAGGTAATTAAATATGCCAGATTCAATAATTTGGGATAAAACATGTTCAAAATCATTTAGGGTCGGGCTGTTTTATCTTAAAATCATCACTTTGTTGGCAGTTAACAAATCTTCACTTACTCTCTGTAAGGCATTTTCTATCTTCGGTTCAAAAAATGTTTCAATAGCATTATACAATGTCGTCGGTAAAATGGTGGTACCTTCATAAGTAATTGTATCATTGAGACAACTTACAAAGTTTTTACAGATCTTGGCATTCCTTGTAAACGTCAAAAATTGCTTGTCATCTATTGATTCTGATATTTTTCTCTCCAAAAATGGCCTTATTTCAGATGACATTAACTCTTCGCTATATTGAAACTTTCTGGGTGAAAGAGGCAACGACAGTAATGCAAACAACTGCCCAGAGAAGTAAACTTCGAACAACAAAGTAAGAATCCAATACAACATCGATACACATTTTTCTCTTGATGTTCGAGCAAACAGGGTGGTATTTCTGCCTAGAAGAGCGCCCCAATTTCGGAACAAAACATAGGACAGTGTGAGTCTATGAACCGATGTTCTCTTAATATTTAACATATATCCTACCAAAGAGATCAAGACATAAAACACGATGAAATAATAAATCCCTTGGGCTTTATGAAGGAAAACATTCCATTTATCACTCTTATTAGTACCAATGTAAGTCCAAAAGTATGATTCCAGTGTGTAGACATGAAAGTCGTATGCGTCGTTGTCTTCGTAGAGATTTAGTCCACCGGCCAAGACTTCGTGTTGATCCTCAGCAAATGCTTTATTTATACCATTGTTGGCATTGAAATTAGTTTTAAAACCATCGAGGTTAAAATAATGCAGTTCCAGTGACATGTTTAAACACTTAGCTATGATTTTTAGAGCCTCGACGTCAGCACCAGAAACATTTTCAATTTTATCAAAACTAGACATTCGATTTGAATTTGGAACGATGGCGTATAGATAATTATCTGTTATCAGTACATTTAGAGGTTTCATTTTAGGAATATTAGTCGAGGCTTTAAAACGTCGGTTTTTAGAATGAAAAAAAATAAACTTTTCTTGGATTTTCGTAATTTGCACTGTTTTTGAGTAAAAAACACCATTTTTTCGAGTAATGATCCTAATTTTAGTGAAATTAGTATTTTCTTGTCGTAAAAATATAGTTAAGTTCAGAGATTTGAAGTAATCTTCATTTTCACGTATTTCTGATCGGCAATTGTTATATGTGTCAAAAGTAACTATTGCAATCACGTACGAAACAGATCGAATAATATTTTTGAAAATACGAACCAATCTGTCACAAGTCGTAATGCATATATGGACATTTAGGTTCTTGTCCCTAAATAAAAGCTTCTGATTGGCAATATTATCATAATCTTTTGTAATTATGGCCAGTTTCTGTTGATTTTTTTCAATAATTTCCAAGATTCCATAATTTTCTCGCACATCCAAATCACAATCACTGATAAAATAAGTAGTTTTACCGTACTTGATTTTTTCCAAAATGATGTTTGCTGAAAATGTATTAATTTCAGATGTCATTTCATATTTTACTTCAAAAAATGCTATTATGCCAATATAATAAATTTAAAATTTTCAAATAAAATTCTCATTTTTCTAACACAAAACAAATCCTCAGAAGGACCGACTGAATTATGAATCAATGAACGCTTTCACAATGAATATAACTTCGCCTTGCCTAACTGCAAGCAATAATAGTATGTAGTTTTATTATCAATCAGAAAATTACAGAGATAGTACAATGCATTACCCAAAGTGAAATATATGTAGAGCCATTATATAACATTTACTACGATTTTATTGGGCATGCAATAAATATAAAATGCATTAGTTCCATCCATAAATCCATAATCTTGATGGAATACTGAATGCATATTACGAAGGACAAATAAGATCTTTTGAAATAAATATTACCTATTCTGTACTGTAACCCATAGCTGTTATTATACCAATGTATGTAATATACATAACAAATAAATCTTTATTTGGTGTATTTTTTATTAATCTTATTTTCAATTTCACTTGGCTTACCACAGTTATGTTTCGCGACCATGTTGGTCGACGTTTCGATCCATCCGTCGAGAAACATAACTGTGGTAAGCCAAGTGATGAAAATATAGTTTAAGCACTCACACAAGTCTAAAATCGTTTATTAATCATATTTGTAGTATACTTTGTATGTTGTGTGACAAATGGCGCTAGCTAGCTTCTCAGCTAGCTCAGTTCTTTCTAGTCGACTATTTCAACTTGACTAGGTTCTAGAGGTCTCATCCAAAAACTTTTTTCAGGTACTTGTAATAGGCCGGTTGGCAGTTTAAAATATATTTGAGTTCTCACACTGCAGAGAGCATTATTTTTCAGTTTAAATGAGAACATTTTTTTAACATCTGATCAATTGGACGTCGCGTAATATCAAGATTTGTTGTCAGTGCAACCTATATTGTTGATACAGTCACTTTAAATGTAACAACAAGTCGCCGCAAATCTACCCCCACCACAGTCCGTCGTATAGTCTGGTTACTGGTGTACCTGGCTAGAGGCTTGGTGACATCTACGTAGCAATCAATGTCACCTAGATTGATCAGATCATTAATTCGTAGTTTGACGTCTAGACGAGTCCATTTTGTAATAGAATCGTTTATCCACCGCCGATAACGGACGCCCGAAAGTGAAATTTTTCCTTCTCTTTTTCCACTAATTTCCTTTCGTGGAGGCTAAAGACACTACGCTTAAAAATTGTGGCATTTTTTAAAATCCTCGCAACCTCGGTCGAAACCATTCGGTCTACTAACTAAAAAGTTTAAAATGGCAGCCATCTTTCCCAAATTGTTTCGTATCCTTGTGCCACCGATTTTAAAAACCATTTATCTATTAAATTTACTAATCAAAATAATTGCTAAATATGGTCCCTGTTCACAACTTTATCATCGCAATCGAAGAAAACATTATTAAAATTTTCGCACATCCTCAAAAGCGGGAATAGACCTTTAATTTTATTAGGAGATGAATGAATCAAAAGAACGATAGTTGTAATTGTTCAATGCGTAAATATGTTGTCGCATATACTTTTGACATAAATTTTCCGATAATTGCTGATAACCATAGTAAGGTCGGCGATACCCCTACTTAGCACAGCCAATGCTTGCTTACCATGATGCCAATGATAAAGGAAGCTATGGATATTCGCCTTACATAAATTCTATTATAGCGAAACTAAACGTTTTATTATTTCTCTACATTACCGGGATCTTTGCTTCTAAAATCCAGAAAGTAGAAAACTTCATTTTTTTATCGCCAGCTGCTGAAGTGATGATCTTTTATAAATGCGGCAATTGTTTTTATTCTGAACTTTATATACTTTAAAAACATCCAAAAAATTACGGATATTTTTTTTAATAACCTTGTAATGATGGTGATGCAAGAGCGGAAACAATATTTGTGATTCTTAGAATTTATTTAGGTGTTTTACTTACTATGTTTTTTTTATTTCATTATTCATACAATTTTAGACTTAATCCTTAAAATATTTTTTATTAGAAGTTACCCAATTGCTATTACATCTGTAAACTCAAAATCAGAGAGGTTTTTTTTATTTTAAAACTGATTTTATCAGTAAGTGAATGTGACAAAAGAAAACAATGTGGGATACAGGAACTCGTTATAAATTATACAATATTAAGAAATACCTCACTTTTGGAGAAAAGATAATAACTAAGCAAACATTACAAATCCATGGACAGGTCATATGGAGATCGACAGAAACGAAATTTTTGTATATTTGATTTTGGGGGTACATTATACAATTTCACCAAAAACTGTTGAATATGTAATTACTGAATGGCTGTGACGTACGGACTGACTGACGGACATGATGAAATACTGAGTGTCAAACGGGTAACCTGTATGATTTTTTAAACAGTTTTACTTACTCATCTGACATTCGTGGTTCCATATTTAAATATGAATGCGTTTTGTCTGTTTATCAGTAATTAATTTAGGTAACTTGAAGATGTCCTCATTAAGATCCTGTCTTAAAACCGTCCTTAACTAAATCGTCCCTAGTGAAGGCGGGTTCGCAGGTAGCAAAATACGAGTGTTTTTCAACAATTATGAACAATTTTGAACAGAAATTTTAGATTATATTTACATTTAGCTTATAAGGGTTCCAGAAAAAAAATTCGTTGTCTAGCTCAACTTTCACAACTTTATTGTGTCGACTACAATATTTAGCGTATATTTCATCACATTAATTCAGTGCATGCAAAGTCAAGTGTTGGTTACACTCAACCGACAGATATTCGGAGCAGAATGTTTTTTTTTATTCCCAATGGCCTATAATTTAGCTCCTTTGTCCATGAATCGAGTAAAACGCCAATATCCTGCACTAATATCGAAGGCAGGTCACGTGGCTCGCATCCGGTGCGCGACACACGAGCCTCTCCCCCCCCCCCTACACTGCCACTCTCCTAGAATCCTCTTTACTTCTAGGTAGAACGCACTTTTTGCGGTGAGATCAGCTCCAGAACTCTGCAAGCAACTGAATTTTTATGAAAACAGTATTTTGATTATATTATTTAAGGAGTTAGAACCCACTTATGGATTTATGTACGGGGGAACGGCAGAACGTCTAATATGCAGATCGTATAGTGTCATATTTTAACAAAATTTGAAAACCATGCACAACGTATAATCGGCAGATCGTATAATTTTATACGTAGTGCATGAAAAAGTTTAAAAAAATAATTACTTATTTCTCCATGCATAACGTATAATAGTCACAACGTATAATATTATGATCTTTATTTAACAAAAAAAGAAAACCATGCATATCATATAATGCATATATATCATATATAATATAATTTTTCATACAATAAGCGCCCTTATGCATATACATTTAAAGCGTATACTCGCACGTGACGTTTCGACCGTCTCAATTAGCGTAAGGTGGCCTTTCGAAATTGTAGCAAATATCGATTCGTAGCAATTTCAGCCTTAAATGTATCGTATTAGGGCGCTTGATGCAGTGATTCTTGGCATATTATACGTTCTGCATGGTTTTCTATTTTTGTGAATTCATGTTAGGAATTTTATACGTTCTGCATGATGCAAAGAGTTGATTTTATTTTTTAACTTTATTCATGCACAACGTATAACATTATACGTTGTGAATATTATACGATATGCATGGTTTTCATTTTTTGTAAAAAAATACTATTATACGTTGTGAATATTATACGTAGTGAATACGACTCTTATGTACTATATGTAACGTAATATATGGAAAATTGGTCTATTAATATAAGATAAAAAAATATGAATTGTTTGTTTTTTTTCATTTTCATTAATTAGGTAACTGTACTTTGAGTTTAGGCGCGCTTAGAAAATTAACTTATCCAGTATGTTATAGTTTACATGACGCGGCTATATGGAAAAGTCCTCTGCTAATATTAGAGTTGTCATTGGCCCTGGTCTGTCAGTGCTGAGACAGACCAAATTGCATTTCCGGTAGGAAGGTGCCTGCAAATTCGAAGGAAGACATATTTGAAAGCCTTTTCATGATTTAGTGTACTTTGTGGAAATCGTCGATATAAGTGCCAAATGTCGTAGTTATTCGGACGTGTAGGCTTGAGTGTGTTTATTTGCAAAACTTGGTGTGTCGGCGACTGCGCACGGGGGATCCAGCCAACCAGTGAGCGTTGAGATTTGTAAAATATCCTAGTTCTAGACGTATCCAGAAAGTTAGGGCTTAGACCCGACGCATCGGCGTTGACGGGTGCCTCATCAGTCTTGAATACCGCCCGCAAACACCGTATCTGTTTCACTCTGGTCTTACATAGTTAGAATTATTCGTGGGATAGCTGATTGGTTCCACTCAGCAATCTTTCAGAAATGGAATGGAATTTTGCTTTTGTGACTGATTTTATATTTTTATCTTTTTAAATTATTGTATTGTTGTCATTTTAAATTTTTCTGATTTATATGTAAAAAAATATTGACAATTTATGGACCTTGGGTCTGCCAATAAACAATATTATTATTATTATTATTATTATTATATTAGTAAGATTATTTTATGTTCATCGAGGCATATGGCGCATGCCTCGCACGGGACTCACAAAGAAGGCGTCCGACGACGCCCATCGGCTTTCGGGCTTTCACAGAGGCTGCGATAACCATGCCGGCCGGCCAGGTGCTTCTTCACACCATGTTCGAACCCCAGGTTGTACTATCAAGGAAAAACTTCGGCAAGGAGTCGATTCCATAGTTTAACGGCCCTATAGATAAAATATCTAGAGGATCGTTGGGTTCTTATTTTGGGAATGTCGACAGTGAACGGGCGCATTCCTAGTTCCTCGTTGTGCGGTGTTAGAAAGGGGACGGAGGGCCAGCGTTATACAGCTCCGAAAAGCATTCTTCATGGTAAGGATAGCCTTATTTTTAAATCGATAGATATTAAAATAGAGTTCCAGCTACAATCTGTCAAAATATAGCTAAAGAAGTTCAACTGAAATTACGTGCAATGTCCATTATTTTTACAACAATCTATCAGGCATGTTTTGTTAAAAGGTTTAACGCAAAGAACATTAATCATTATACAAGTTTATACAAAGTCGGGCTACCAATGCAATAAAATGTCATTAAAGTTAATGGGAACACAAAGTTCGTCAGCGTTACACAAGTGGTTGCGTTAAATAGATAAAGTGCCTGAAAAAGTAGTAATCGTGTCAAAAAAATATGATAAGCTAAATAGCTGAAAATAGCGGAGCATAAAAGTATCAGTACATACTTGCTTAGTAGTACCAAAACTGAACAAATCTTTGGTTGCATTTCGTAGATATAGGTGATTCAGGTTACAGATATAATTTTAGGTATATTATGGAATTGAATAAAAAAACTACTGGTTATTGTTGTATAATTAATAGGTACACATATATCCAGACAATCAGTATATTCATCAGCAGGTACATACCCGCCCGGGCTGGTACCATCGCATTGTATGAAAAAATGGTCGAAGCGGCAATGAAAAATAGTTTTCCATCCAGTTCAATGTAGCCGTGCTCATAACGGGAAGGTCCTGGCATTGCACCTAATTCCTTAGGGAATGTGGTGTATTGGGCTAATATCATTACGGTAGTTGTTTGGTAATAGCTATCCATGTTAGGTAGCATAAAAAAAAATACGAAAACGTATATTTACGAACAACCATATCCAATCGATTATATGAAATGAGCGCTTGCTTCGCAGCCTTTGCGCGGCGCGTATTTCCTAGCATAAGAGGGGCTCAGGAGGTCGGTGGCTGGCGAAAGAGCCCCGCAGTAATTAAGGATATGAGGGTTGACAAATTGCCAGGAGTTGGCCCCGGCGGTACAACCTGCCCCTGTCAAATGTAAGTGATTAAATTCATTACTGTGGTTCGCCGCACCGTTTACTCGCATTGCGCGCAGTGAACTCCGTCACCGGCGGCGGGGAGGGAGGGGGGAAGGGTAGGGTAGGTGTCGATTTTTTTTAATTTATAGTTCAATATACGCCAAGTATAAATTTTTTATTACCTACTCTATTATGGAAAATCCTCCGGGCCGACTGTTATTGGAACAGAAGTACAACGTTGGCACTTATGATCATGCCTTACAACAGCCCTTATATAATTTTAAATTATTTCTTTCTTTAGTGAAATATTATCTTATTAATTATGTAATTTTTGAGTTTCAAAATACAATTGGCAGAATTAAATTAAAATAATTATTTACACCTGCAAATTGAAAACAATAATAACCTTAACGTTAAAATAAGCATCCATCCATCCTTAGAAGAGTCTAAGCCTAGTTTTCACCAGGTGGTGATTTATTTTAATCGACACTTAAGGATGTTCCGACCCATACAATGTTTTTTTTACACAAAACGCAAAAAATATTGCACTTTAAGGCACGAATTCGTCAAAAATATTAAATAGAGCCATAGTAGTTGCAGCGAAAATATATTTACAATTTCAGGTTTAATGGTTTCGTTGTATTTGCCGATTAGAAGTTTAACACCGTTAGATGACACTGTTAAATAAAAATCGTATTTAAATAAATTGTAACAAAACCAATAATCCTGAAATTGTGAAATTGTTTTCGCTGCAAGTAATATGACTATATTAAACTTTTATTATTAATTCGTGGCTTAAAGTGCAATACTTTTTGCGTTATGTTGTCTGGGAATGAATGTCACCATTGAGTACTTTCCTGATTAGGATGCATGTGCTGTATTTGTATACATGTGTGATATTTAAAAGTCCTGTTTGTTTATAAAGGGTGGCCGTTGGAGTCAGGTAGTCATAATGGAACAGAACCTTAATTATTTTATTCTGAGCAACCTGCAATTCTTCTAAAATAGAGGGAGCAGCACTTCCCCAGACTGCAGCGAGGTACTCGAGGTGTGGGTATACTAACGAGTTGTAAATATGTTTTCGAACTTGCAGAGGTAGAAAAGCACTGATCCTTCGTAGTGCTCCAGTCAGGGAAGTGATTTTGGATTTTAAATTATTTACGTGTGTACGCCAAGAAAGATCCTTTTCTAGGATTAATCCAAGATACTTTTCATGGTCTACCTGAGCAATCACTTCTCCATTTATACTAATTGAACAGTGTGGATCAATATTGATATTTCTTGCAGTAAATATGATATGACAAGTTTTACTGGTATTTATTGTAAGTAAGTTATTTTTGAACCATGCGTTCAAAATATTACAATGTTACAACATTAAAACATTACACATGTAACTTCCTACACTAAAGCTCTCCGCTGTGATCAGGGTAAGAGGGTGACGCCTCGACAGATTCCGGGGGGCTCGAGGTGACTGGGGATCTTCGCAGTCGCAAGCGAATGCCTTAGTAGGTCGTTAGGGAATCGTGGCGTTATAATCGTCCCGTGCACTCGATCTCGAAGTAGCATTGCAACGGGTGTAGAATTTTTCGAACTAGATGAACGCTCACCGCCCGCAACCGATGCTGCTAATGGTTCGATTCACGCTCGGGACGGCAGATAAGCTGACTCCCATATCTCCGGAGTTGTTCGTTCGGCACACTCCGTTCCCGATGCACATAATGCATATCTCCATTCCCTTGCTATGCGGGTGGATAGGCCGGCACAACAACAGAGGGGTGACAGGTGGGATGTAGCTTATAACCCGCCATGTACCTGTCTCTGCATTTCAAAGGTCGGTAGAAGTCCGCCTATTGTAACCATTGTTAAAAGGTGTAGATTTTTTTAAATTACTGCTATTACAGATATCTATTTTCTAATTTTTTTTGTTAATTTTTTAAGTAAAAAAGATTTATTTGTTATTAACATTACATACATCGGTATAATTACAATCATGGGTTACAGTACATAGTTTTGATGAACCGGTAATATTTTAGGTCCTGGCTCCCACACTAGGATTCCCTGTGCTGTGGGAGTCAGTGTCTTTCGTCGCACTAATTGTGCACTGTGTTGGCTTTAGTAATGTATTAAGAATAATATATAAAAAGACGATAATGTAATATAAAAATGGATGTATAAACACGTGTCAAAAAAGGGTACTTTTGCATATATTAATATTAGCAGAAATATATTATGGCATGACCATAATTCCATGGGACAAAGGCAGGGCTCTGGTGTGGGACGCCACATGCGTGGATACATTGGCGGCCTCATATGTTAGTTCGACCGCTCCCACGTCAGGAGCAGCAGCAGAAACTGCTGCAAGATTAAAACACTCAAAATATTCGGCAATTAAAGTAAATTATGAGTTCGTGGCTTTTGCGGTCGAGACTTTAGGTGTCTGGAGTAAGGATACAAAATTATTCGTCAAAAACTTGGGTTCTAAATTAAAAGAATGTTCAGGCGATTACCGATCTGGAAGATATTTTCGAGAGATGGTCGGACTGGCTATACAGCGAGGAAATGCAGCGAGCGTAATGGCGTCTACAAAATTGCTTTGTAGAGAAGAATTGGATGAAATCTTTTATATTTTGTAAATTACAAACTATAATTGTAATAGCACTTGCTTATTTTCAATACATTTTTAATTGTACTTATAAATATACTATTTATAGTATTTATACGCCTCACAAAAAAATGTTAAAACAAATAAATATTCGTTCATTCTTAAAAGCCCACAAGGGTGTACTCTGAGTCTCTGCAGCGGGTGCCCCGGCTATAGGTTGGATGGAGGGATAAGGGATGCAGGTTTCGCAGAGCGCAACACATAGTCAGCTCAAAAAGAGCTTCAGATTCGTGCGAATGTTTGAACGAAATCTGATTTCTCCGTTGTGCGCTGTCCGAATCGGTCGACACGTAGCTTAAGCTAGCTCGACCGAACATTGCAGAGCTACGCGGTCGAGTAAATTGATTGATTTGGGCGGTTCTCTTTTTATTTGTCGCAGCGTATGGGGAAACAGAACGTATACATTGACATGAATACGATTGCTCTTCGCTCACAGCCAAACGCAATTTGAGATATACAGAGTTTGGTAATTTGGTTAATAGAGTCTACAGCGATCATTTAATTCCTTAAAGAAATCGACGCGTTCATAAAAAACCGGCCAAGTGCGAGTCGGACTCGTATATGAAGGGTTCCGTGCCATCCTACAAGATTTAACACAAAAAAATCACATTTCTTGTATGACCCCCCCCCCCCCTCTTTAATTTTTTTTATATTGCCTATTTGTTGTTATAGCGGCAAAATAAATACACGCTCTGTGAAAAAATCAGCTGCCTACCTATTACGGTTTATCAGATACAGCCCTGTGACAGAAGGACGGACGGACGGACTAGTAATAGGGTTCCGTTTTCACCCTTTGGGTACGGAACCCTAAAAACACATTTAAGTGAGGTTTTTTCGACCTTTAAATAGTATTCACTTATGGATCAGGCTCACCGCAGACATCGAGAAGGGATATGCATCAGAGAAGAGCCATACGTGAGCAGGATACACTATGTATCGAAATCCAACCCGTACTGACAGATATTTTAAATACCGACTCTCATCTTCATCCTTCCCGACTTTAGTCCTAAATGATATCCTGAATGGTAACGAGCATGTAAGATCTCAGAGAAGCCACGTCTCAAGAGTCCCACCGTTGGAACAAGACGTGAGAATGAACACCCAAATCTATGTCCATCTCTTTTTATTATATCTGAGGCTTATTTTACTTAAGAACGGCCCGTAAGCTATGCTCCCCATACAAAAGTAGTTTACTAATCATTTGAAAACCGCTATTCCAATTAAATTGATATTTAATATCTAATATCAGATAACAAATATCTGTGTCTGCATGCTTTTGTTTTTTTGAAAAATCCAAACCGAATTAAATGAAAGCAAAAAGAAAATCTTCAGTCGAATTTGGTTTTCTCTGTGGTTAGACTCAGAAAACATTTACCGAAAACACAAAGACTTGCAGGCACAGATATTTGTAACCTAATATTAGGTACCAAATATCAGGTAAGTTGGAACAGTGTTTTTCAAATTATTAGTAAACTACGTTTGTATGGGAGGCGAAATTTTCTGATGCGTACGGGCCGACCTTAACGGTGCGGAACGACAGAATGCAGATATTTCTTATTTCAAAATCTTTATAGACCTTTATTCAGTGGCGTAGAGGATAAGATACCGTCTCCGTGACAGAGATTTTCTAGTTGTCACAAGAGCTGCATTGGGCGAAACAATACAGTAAAATTGCACAGACAAGGGCATCCAATCATAACAATTCGATGAAGAATTAATTCCTACAAATGAAGAATTAATGGCCGATTGTTCATTGGATTTGATTTTACCAACATACGAGATCCAAAATTTTGCTCAAAATAGCTTTATTTGATCGGACTAGATGTCTGATGACTGTTGGCATTGTAAAATTGTGTTTGGTTTCTAAGTTATCAGGTCCAATTTTTCGCGCGTTTTATACAATAATTTTAGAGGTGAATTACTCAATGATACAATAAAAACATCTTAATGGCTAATCTTTGCCATCAGACATAGTTTGTTTCATGAAGATTTATAATAAATTTGGTTTTTGTTAGATTTGTGTTATAAGTCGGTTTTTAATTAAATTTTCGTATTTTTTACCAAATCAAACACTATGCTCATTGTCTGCTTTGTGGACATGTTACATCCTGGTCATAATGGAGCCTGTCTTTTTTTTTTGAACAGAGAAAGGCCACCTTAAGTATATATTAAGAATATGAAAGGCAACTTACGAGCAGGTCTAAGGTGGTCGCACTCTGTGGACTCGTCTGTCGCACGCAGCCTCCTACATCCTTCATACGAGAACTTGGCGGCCTGAAGCGGAGGTGATTAATTACAAACATACGCAGCCTGTATCTTGCTTGTTATTAGGCTTACTATGTAAGTAAGTAGCAGAATCTCGAGGATATAAGCTTCGTTCATTATTGGCAATAAAATCGACATTAAATGCCAATCGAATATAGCCCTAGAGATATAATTATAAGGATAAGGGGATTCGAATAGTCATTTTCATTTCATTATTCTGTTCATTTCCATCTAATTCAATGTAGCCGAGTAATATATGACAGGTTCTGGCATGGCACCTAGTTCCCATGTGATGTGTTAGGCTTATATCTGACGGTCAGTTCAGTAGCAGCCATCCATGTCCAGTGACATAAAAAAAATACCAAGAACGACTGCTATTTTTAGTTTCCCATACATTCGTGATGATGAATTGGCTTGATTTATTTACTGGTAATGGTGCTGTCTCTACAACAAACACAAAACACTCAAACAAAGTCTGCCTACAGAACCATTACGGTAAAAATAACTAAATAAGTAAATAAATAAACAAATAAGTAAATAAATAAGAAAACAGCTAATCTGGTTGTATGTAGCTGAACGCCCCCTCTTGTGTCCCGCGCCGCCGTCTCTATGCGGATCGGGTGGCGCGAGCCGCGCCCCTGGAGCTGCAATGGGGTGCAGGGAGTGCAGGATCGGGAATCGGGAGCCGATCCTGAAACACAACATAAATCTCGTAAAAAGCAGTAATATTTAGGCATTCGCCGTTATCGAACTGAATTTGATTTGCTACGGCAACGGTGTTTTTAATTTTGGCATAGACAAAAAACAAGTAAGTAAGTAACAAAAAGTAGGGTCGATTGCCAGCACCACGCATTCATGGCATTGTCAATCTATACTACTGTTAGAATGTTCTTCTGTGCGGATTGATTTATGTATTTACTGATTCGAACGATTTTTTAAAAGGAAATACATATTTTAAGAAATCATATATTTTCAAATGGTTTTTAAAGTTTAAATAAATACTTCTAGACTAAAAGCTAGAATTAAAACTTTTTTCTGTTGGTTCTCCTTGACTAGAAGATGATGGCCCTACGAATAAATATATGTTTATTCTTCAGTCTCTTGAAGAGCAAGTGAAACTACAATATAAGTTACGTAGCTCAGGGACGGGTAGACTTGCTTTCCATGCCAGAGGTTCATGCACGACTTTCTCTCTCTTTCTGAGTACTCCAGGAACTTTAGCCATAAATCAGCACTTAGAAAAACATTAAATCCGAAGTGCATTTTTTTTTCTCATAACCGTAGTATTTCATGTGGACATGTGTACATTAAGTTTGCAACATTTTGGGGGGTCCGGAAGATAGAAATAAAATATGAAATATGTTTAAAAAATTATATCTCCTAAACAAATATTTAGAAATGTTATTTAAAAATGTTATATGTTAGCTAATTTTAGGTGTAATATTACTGTCAATTTGCAACAATTTCTTATTTACGGAACTGTGTAAATATATTTTTTTTGTACAATTTTCATAATATCTGCAAAGCAAATAATGAAAATTCTATTTTATTTTCTGAAATTGGAAACTGACCGCAAACTCTATATTCTGTGAAATTTGTAAAATGTTGCAAATATTAGAAGCACATTTTTTTTTATTTATAATTTTTACATTCACACAAAAGCTAAACAAAAAATTCGAAATACATATAAAATCGTTCGTTGTATGGTTTTTAAAGAATTTAATTTTCTTTTACATATTCTAGAAAGAAATATAGCCAAAGCAAGTTAGGTTCGCGGCATAGATTTTTTTTAGTAAAACACATTTTTTTTAATACAGTTCCGTAATTACAAAATTATTGCAAATTCACAGTTACATTACGCCTTAAAAGTCTTAACATATAAAAAAATTTAATACCGTTTCTATATATTTGTTTAGGAGATATATATTTTTTAATACATTTTAATTTTTTTTTCTATCTTCCGGGCCCCGCTAAATGTTGCAAACTTAATGTAAGCATATTAACATGAAATTATATATTTCTGAGAAAAAAAAAATCATTTCGGATTTCATGTGCTTCTCATAGCGTATCTATCCCGGTCTACGTATAAGTTCATTTCGTTACGAATGCGAGCTATTCCATGGTTCGGAACCCATTTAACTTTTTCTTTGGCATAAAAAACAGTAAAAAATTAACCGTTTGGAGTAGCACGCATAGAACGAGACACTATATTTTTGTTTGATGGAGTATGCAGGTAGGCTTACATAATGTTCGATCCTGGAGTAATTTTATATCTTTTCTATTAAATTTACAGCGACTTCGAACAGTTTTTGTTTCAAAGGTCGGCTTAAAAGTTTTTCGTTACTCCCGAAATGTTCTTTAACAACTTAATCCTCGCTGAAATCCGCGGAATTAAAACCGGTTCAGCGAGTCGAGCGAAGCAGCCGATTGGGGTCCTATTACGGCCTACGTGGTGATTCGAGAGTCGATTTAATATACAGGATATATAGAATGTTAAAAACGCAAAGGCTCATCCTGAAAAGATAGATGTCTGAGCATGCTTTTAGCACATTTTTTTTTTATTTGCAACGTATTTTTTTATTTCATACTAAAATAGAAGTATTTGTAGTGAAATTAGGGATATTTCTTAAGAGTTTCACGTTTATTTCACATTTTTTTAACGGAACCTGACATGATAGCTAATACAAACCCACTGTCATTAGTCCATAGCACCATATATGAGCTAGGTGCCATGCCAGAGCCTTCCTTATAATACTAAGCTACATTTAATTGGATGGAAAACACGAACAGTTTTCATTGCCGCTTCGACCACCGTTTATTCAATGCAGTGGCACCAACCCGGGCGGAATCAAATCTACCACCGTTGTAAGGAAAGGGTTCTACTTTGTTTATAGTTGTTGTTTATTCATCATCCATAGACATTACACTGCACTCGCATTTGTCATATTTTAACATTAGCCAGTTCAGCAAAACATAGCAAAGAAGAACTGGTAAGAAACTTCGCTGTAATATATTTTCAATGTCATACAGGTTAACGTGGAATCCGAACCACGAACGACGAATCCGTTAGTCGTCTCTTACGACAGACTTGGAAAGAAATGCAGTGGGCCTTTTTGTTTGATTTCAACGTAACGGCAAAAAGTTACATAATACTACTAATTTGACGGATAAAAAGTAGAAGTTTACTTCTTTCCGAACGTAAGTATCTCTGACGTTTCGACTGAACGTCGGAAAGAAGTAAGCTTTAGTAAGCAAGAAGTAGTATTACATACATACATACATACATACACACCTTCACGCCGTTTTCCCGGAGGCATAGGCAGATATGATAGAGCGTCATCGACCAAATCATACTCCTTTCGCTTCATCTACCACAGACATACGTCTTTTCATACATGCTTTACGATTACTGGTGCTACGTACCTGACCTTTACGAAATATAACATCGATTTGGCCGCGGCACGTTCTCCTATGCACCCGGGCACGACATTTCCGCTCGCATCTGCTCTGTAAATTTGTTTCTTCATACTTTCGTCGCCCATTCCTTTCATATATTCAAACCATCTTAGCATTCCCTTATTGATTCTCTTCATAACATAATTTTTCAATTCATACTACTATGTGACCCAGACATTGCGAAATTTGTCCTTTTAATTAACTCCGCATAATGTCCTCAAGGATCGCATTTTGGAAGTAGTTAAGTAAGCAAGAAGTAAATGGATACGTAAAATTTAAATGTTTTGTTTTTTCACGTTTTTTCAAAGCGTTAATACTTAATGCGTTGTTTCTTAATTAAAACGCACAAATAAATCTCAAAAAACAGGCCAAGTGCGAGTCGCACGTTACTCGCACACGCAGGGTCTCGTACCATCGTACAAGATTTGACAAACAATCACGTTTTTGTATGGTGGCCCCCTTTAATTTTTTATATTTTTAAATTTTACCTATTTGTTGTTATAGCGGCAAAATAAATACAAACTCTGTGAAATTTAAATTATCTATTACGGTTCATGAGATACAGGCCTGTGACAGACGGACGAACAGACGGACGGACGGACGGGCGGTCGGACAGCGGATGCTTAGTAATAGGGTTCCGTTGGCACCCTTTGGGTACGGAACCCTAATAAAAGTGAAAGGCGAAAAACGTGTTTTTTCGACGCTAGAGAGAGTGTAGTACAATTCTAAGCCCTGCGATTAGAATCGTAACGTTTGTTATAGTGAATACGCATTGACTATTTTTGTATTAGCAGAATGACTGTGTGCCCTCGTTTAAGACGAACGTACGTGCACGTAGGTCGTTTCGAATAGCCCCCGAGGGAATTTCGTACTTAATTTAGGGAGCTGCGACTACAAAGTTAAGAAGGTCGTTTAGCATTTTGATGCTTTAATCTGTGAAATCGACCCAATTCCTGTTTCTAGGCGAAGCTTCGCTGTTTCGAAAAATCACAGACGAAGAGACACAGTCAGTTTCACAGAGAAACTACTTTACTGAAAATAAATATTGCCGACTATTCTCTTTCTGATTCAGCCATTTATAGCAAAGTATTTCTAATTACTAGGAATATGTTTAGTGTCTATAAATGAGCCCAAACAGTGAACATTAAAGTTATTGTTGATTTAACGAAATGAACAGTTCCGCATGGTGGCAATAACATTTGTGACAGAACAGACGATTGTAAAACGGTTACCTTAACTGATTGAACATTACGGCTGACTACAAACCTGGCCTGGAACTGTCCAGTCTCTAGATGTACAGTAATTTTAACAGAATAATAAAGCTAGAAACAGTTTTCACACAGTTGAGAAAACACAGGCACAAAGTTAAAACAAAATTCAACTATACAGTAGTATTAATTGTTTAAGGGCCTGATAACACCTTGCCACATTTTTTATTACACCATATTTTATTATTTAAGAAAAGTGTATGAATATTAGTCTAACTTGAGAACAAAATCACCATGGACTAAAGTTTGGTCTTGAAATTATAGCTAGACCATTATTCTTTGCTTTTTCGATAATAGAAATTCGCTGTGATTACTTTCAAATAGGGGGAACGGCAGAACGTCTAATATGCAGATCGTATAATGTCATATTTTAACAAAATGTTTAAACCATGCACAACGTATAATCGGCAGATCGTATAATCTTATACGTGGTGCATGAAGAAGTTTAAAAAACAAAATTACTTATTTCTCCATGCATAACGTATAATAGTCACAACGTATAATATTATGATCTTTATTTAACAAAAAAAGAAAACCATGCATATCATATAATCCAAAAACTTTTCAGACGATAACCGCCCTTATGTATATACTTTTAAAGCGTATACTCGCACGTGACGTTTCGACCGTCTCAATTAGCGTAAGGTGGCCTTTCAAAATTGTAGCAAATATTGATTCGTAGCAATTTCAGCCTTAAATGTATCGTTTTTAGGGCGCTTTATGCAGTGCTTCTTGGAATATTATACGTTCTGCATGGTTTTCTTTTATTGTGAATGTATGTTAGGAATATTATACGTTGTGACTATTATACGTTCTGCATGATGCAAAGAGTTGAGTTTATTTTTAAACTTTATTCATGCACAACGTATAACATTATACGTTGTGAATATTATACGATATGCATGGTTTTAATTTTTTGGAAAAAAATACTATTATACGTTGTGAATAATTTACGTAGTGAATACGACTCTTCAAATATATTTAAATGTTATATTTAACTGAACGCAATCGGCTCTTTTCAGGCCCTTAAGGTTAACTGTTTTTTTAAGTATCATAACGGTTGCTATTATTGGAATTACAGTTATGTTCACTGATTTTTTTCAGTGTGAGCGTTCTGTCTGTCAGAACGTCATCCCCCTTTTCTCCCCGCGGCGTTCTCAGATCCTCGCCCGGCTCATCAACTCGTTTCATCACAATTACTTGAGCGCTAACCTCGAATTAAGGCTAATCTTACAATTTATTTGTTTTGTTTGTAGCACCGGGGGGCACCAGCGATGCCTTTGTGAGCGCTCTTCTGTTTGCTTTCGTTTTCAGTTGTATTTCGCTTTGTGAGAGGCCCTCTCATTGTGTTCCTACTCTCGCATTTATTGTGAGAGCTGGCATTAATTATTAGCATTTTTTTTGTATTTAATTAAAATCTTACTTAATACTAGGCCGACTCTAATATTGTTTCGGCGTTTGGATGAACAACGAACGGTTTTCGCAGTGTAAACAAGGAAAAGCCAGTACGAAGATTTTTGTTGTGAATAAATTTATAACTTGGTTTAAGACAGTAGGGGATGTCAAATCCGTGTAACTTTTATTGGGCAGGTGCCTTGCCTTCGATAACTCGTAATTAACGAGTATGAACCTTATTATTGTTACATACTGATGCAACGCGATGCATTTGTCAGTACCCGAATGTCATTTGTGATGAGTTTATGAGTGTGCGAGTTTTCACGAAATTTTTGGAAAAATATCTGAAAATTATCCCATCGATATCTTATTTATTTTTAATTAATTAATTTAATTATTATTATTTTATTTTGTGTTACATTTTACGCTTTGGTTTTTTGTCATGAAAAATGTATGTTGTTATGTGCATAAATAAATTGTATTGATGAAATAAATAAGTTACCCATCAAGAAACCAACTGCGCTCTTGATGAAAACCGAAGCCTTGCTTTTCGAACCTTAAGGCGTCGCGCCACTGGGCTGGGCAGCTCAGCTGATCCTCGGAAATGTCGACAGTAAATGAGTGCATTCCCTGCCTTTTCCGCGTTTAGCGATGTTAGAAAGTTATTCAATACAACTCAATTCAGCAATTTTGGTGGGTAACAAAGCCTATGTTGTAGCCGCTAATAATTTAGTTCCACTAAATAAGTGGTGAACCCGTTGTTATGTTACTAATTAGGTAGTTAAGCTTGTTCCACGGTTCGGAATACATGGAAAACTGTGTCGGAGGGTTAAGCCCGCCTAGGTTGTTACCGTCGCATTTGATGATTCCATCCAGTCCGATGTTGGCATGCTAGGGAATGTCATGGCATGGCACCTGATTCCTTCGGGTGTTGGGCTTATGTAATGACGGTGGTTGTATCATCTGTCATTTACAACCAGTTATCAGTTAAAAAAAGGATCACTCACAAAATTACACAAAAATATATTTATCCCATTGATTCTGGTACTTTCACGCTTATAAATTTTTTTTTTCAAGCAGTGGCTAAAAAGGTAATTTTTCCATTTTGTCGTTTGTCCAACAGGTTGACATTTGATTTGTGATCCTGTGCATTGTGGGTTAACATTTTATTGATAAAATAAACCACCAATTTGATTTATCAAAAGTTTTTATGAATCTAAATACCTTAACTAAGTCTTAAATAAAAAATTGCAAGTGATCTTTAATTTTATTTTCCTGGAATGACACCCACGAACTTAATAAGAAATTAAAATTTGAAGAAGCAAAATCCTATCAGGCTTGAGCTAAGCTCCCTTTGAGGGTAATTACCAGTAGCCGGAAAAGCTTTCAAGAAACAGAAATGTTAATCTTGTTTGCGATGAGATTTTTTCATAGGCTTTTAGGGTTTCGTAAGATTAAAAGAACTTTATTTTATATAACTGGACTTGGATGGCTCATGCTAATTCAATTCATGGAATTACACAACATACCACATGGGAAATAAATGCCATGCCCGGACCTTCCTTATATTGCACGGCCAAATTTAACTGTATCGAAAACACGACCCTACAGTTTTCATATATCCACAACCCGACCGCGCTCATTGTTGCTTAACCTGATGATCAAACACACCCTGCGACAACCCTAGGCTGTCGCCATTAAAATATTATAGTTTAAATACTAGGATTTAATACGGAACCGAAAACGCGCAAGTCCAAGTCGCAATTGACGAGTTTTGGTATTCACACACGGAAAAAATCCGCAAAAAATCTGTTACAGATTATCTTTTATGCTGTGTGCAGATCGCTAGATCCAAAAAAAATCCCGGAAAAGGTGATATATATACATATGTATACACATATATAGATATGATATAGACAAAGATATATTTAGCATTCATTTGGAAAGTAAATGTATCGTCATTTAAATAGCAAAATAGCGGGTGGTGCTTCTTGTTCTGAGTACTTTTGTTACACAGTCACTTTTCAATCCAAAACGCACAATCGTCGCAAAAAAAAAGTATATTAGTTCCGGGTTGTAATTAATAAGCTGTGTTTTTGATGCATTTTTCAGAGTGAGTATGTTATGGTGGAATTTTATGTTCTCCGACGACAATTTCCATCAATCGCAAATATAACGCCTAGTATAGACCCCGGCGTGAGACAATTCCTTTTCCATCCAAGCGCCAGCGGTGCGCAGTAACTAAATCCGACACAATTTTGTCTCTGCGCAGCCATTGGCGCTTGGATTTTCGAAAAGATTCCGTTCCGAAACTGAACTCGTGAAACCTTAGGTTCGAAATGATATATGTGGGATTAGACACCAGCTAATATCAATGTATCGGCAAACGCTAAGATATGACGAAAGCTAAGACATTTATTTAGAAATACTCAATAATAATTTTCAATTCCATCATTGGTTTTCTCATTTGTCCACAAGAGTCCACATCGCCACTTTTGGGGTGTATACCATCCCCATACGAATCTACTATAACAATTACAAACAAATACCAAAGTGTTCATTTCGCATGAGCGTATGCAAATTGGGTGCGAATTAAATCGTTATTTATGCGACATATCCCAATGAAAACGCGTCGCATGCCCTAAATAATACCCGGTGAGTCGTGAATCAGCGAAGGTGGAATATTAAATCAGCCGAGCGAGAACGCGGTGACGCGAGAACAGTGCTCGCAGAATGCAACGCAAATACTACGGCGCCTTATTGTGAGATATGAATTTTCATACTTCTGCGGCGACGTTCCCCTGCTGAGTGCTACTGCGAGTAGGGAAGGGAAAGTGACGATGTTTATTGAATATCGTTATTTTTAATTACTAGTTAATTTCCGGGAGGTCACGACATTTTACTACTATTAGGTAAAACACTGAATCTGGGTTCATAGGTTCCGTCTTAATTTATTTAATTAAACTTTTGATAATCATACTGCGACAGCTCCAATATTTATCATGTACATGTACTCACTGGTCAAATCTGAACTCGTGCAAATGGCACAGCATGATGAAGCAGCACTTCATCAATCTTTGTTAAAATAATTGACAAACACTTTTGTAAATTTAGATTAAGTAGACGTTGAAAATAAAACAACGGAGTTTCTTTCCAGTTCTTCTTCGCTGCGTTTTGTTTTGCTGAACTGGCCAATGTTAAAATATGACAAATCCGAGTGCAGTGTAGTGTCTATGTGTGATGAATAAACAATAAACATGAAGGCATACGAAACCAATGAACTTTAACCACTGATGCAATGGATACTAGTCTGGATTGAGACACAGTCTCATAATATGCCATAACATTATTACCTGTGCTTGGGCTGGCTCTTGCGTGTGAGAACCACTAGTTCCTGACGCAGGTAATGCGAGCTCCTTCCTGACGGCATATCCCGAATCCAATGTTGAAGGGAAGCTCAGATACTTAGGAACAAGAAGTGCCAACTCTTCCGGCGGCCGATTGACTGACAATATAGTTTCTACAGACAATTAGGTAGAATAAAGGCGTAACGAAAAGGTATAATAAGTTAGTAGCTTAGGTTTTTAAGTTAACTTTAGGTAATACCACAGGGCTCAATTTTACGGTAGTAAAAGGTACCTCTGCGCGGTGATCGGGAGAAATCGTAAACCGCTTCCGAACCCTTTAATCATATAAGTTAATCAATGTTTACCTTACATTTTAATAAATTAACCAATCCTTCAAGCAATTCATAATTCAGGATGATTTATGTATTAATCGGTTAATATAATTATTTTCGTAGGCCATTCGGTGTATTTTTACATATATTTTCCAACGTGACAGATACAAATCCTCGATCTTCCTTTTTAGGGTTCCGTATGCAAAGGGTAACAACATAATTCTATTACTATTGCTGAAGTTCATATACTTTACTCGTGCTTGGCTCAGCCAAAGTTTGGCTGCCGACTGTCAAATTTGACATTAATGTCAAAACTGACAGTCGAAAGACATACATTGGCTCAGCTAAGTACGAGTAATGTCAATGAATCTCAGCATTAGCCTCCGCTGTCCGTCCGTCCGTCCGTCCGTCCGTCCGTCCGTCTGTCAAAGTGCTGTATCTCATGAACCGTAATAGGTTGGGAGATGAAATTTACACAGAGTGTGCATTTATTTTGCCGCTAAAACAACAAATATGTAAAATAAAAAAATATAAAAAATAAGGGGGGCTTCACACAACAAACGTGATTTTTATGTGTTAAATCTTGTACGATTGTACGAAACCCTTCGTGTCCTAGTCCAACCCGCATTTGGCCTGATTTTTTACAACATGCAATGTAACATTTCAATGCCAACTGATAAGAATTTATATTACAAATAAGTAACGTTATTTTATAGAATTAATTCATGTGAATTAATTTTACACCACTGTACAATTAATATTATTAGTCAGTCTATTAACTTTGTGGGCCCTTCGAAAATTATATATATGTACGTATATTAAAAAACTTTTAAAGTGATCACACCATATTTAGTGTTTAATCGACATCTGTATATCGACATATCACCTCACTTAATTTTGGTAAGTAAATACGTGAAAACAAAATTTAGATTTAATTAAAACTCTGGTCGTCTGTCGGGGCAGAGCCGGTGCGAACAATTGTGGTAAGTTTTAACTTTAAAGACGATTTTCGTTCCTCACTTGAGCTCACCTCTACATTGCAATTTCTGCTTTAGGAAAACACATTAAAATAAACTTTTCGTTTCCAAACCACGATTTATCTCCTTTATTTATTTATTTCAAGCGCTTGATAATTTTATTTTGCTAACTCAATGCCAATGGCAAAGGACCATTACCATTATTTTATGGGCATGAAAACCCGTGCCAACTTTAATGAAATACCTGTTAATACAATCGAAAAAACACATTTTAATAAACATTTTATCACTTATGTATTTTGATGTATTTTAATAAAAAATACCAGGCAATAACCGATCAAAATTATTTATTTGTTCCTTTCGCGGTTGAGACCTTCGGCCCGTGGTGTGAGAGCGCCAAATCCTTTATTTATAAAATCGGAAAGAAAATTATTGAATTAACAGGTGAAAAAATGTCAGCAACTTATTTAACACAAAGACTGAGCATTGCTATCCAGAGGGGCAATGCAGCAAGCGTGATGGGAACACTGCCATACGTGTCGCCGCTGGACGAAGTCTTTTATCTTGGTTCTTAACCCTTGTGTATTCGTTTTTTTTCTTTTTCATGTTTTTAAAATTTTCATTTGTTAATGTTATCAAATAAATTATATGGTTTTAATAAATGAAACGAGCAGACTGCAATTGCCAAGCCATAATTATAAAAAAAAAAACAAATGTCACTGTGTCACCCGTAATGAATGCCTCCTTATATAGCGTTAAATCAATGTATTTAGGTGTAATCTTAAACACTGTGTTAGTAGGAGGCATTCATTACGGGAAGAGGGACTGTAGGAAAATTCCAAATTATGGGTATAAAGCCGGTGGCGAAATTGGTAGACGCAATACCCGCGAATGGTATGTTTTGCTGGTTCGTGTCCAGCCTTGCAGTACATTCGTAAAGTAGTTCTTTTTACTGGGCTCTTTCTTCAATTAATGTGTCCTTGCTTCACGGTCGATTATACATACATACATGGCACATTCCTTATTCCCCACTTAGTTCGTGCCTGTTTTCACAGTCAAACTAAGATGTTTTTGCCATGGAGGTCAGGAAATTATTTCTCCACCTCCATGTTTTTGGCACATTAAATAAATCAACTGACATATACGTCATTACGTTTTCGTTGTTTTGATAACTTACTTATATCCATGATATATGTATGTCTCTGTTTAAGAACGTATATCATGGATTAAAAAAATATATCAAAAAAATCAAAACAGACGTAGCTCACAGCTTAGATGAAAAGGTAATTCTTCATCTTCATTCTTTTTAATCTAAGGCTCAAAGTTGGTTTACTTAATGTTCAATAAAAAAAAAAACTTAATTTTACTGAGGAATCAGGCACGATAAATTGTACGGAACTCGATCATCTCATTATCCATAGAGAGACATAGATGTTTTAAGAATTGGACAAATACTTCCACATTAAACATAGATTTTGAAGACGTTTCATGAATTAACTGGAAATATATTGTATTGTAATGAAATATCTATATTTTGACGAGCAGTGACAGGTTTGTAAATAATGTTTTGTTTATAATCTGTCTATTTATTTAAATATATTAAACCCATGGAGGTGAGGAAATTTTTTCACCTCGATGATTAATCCAAAGCTTCAAAGTTCTTTTTACTGGGCTCTTTCTTTAATTAATGTGTCCTTGCTTGACGGTCGATTATACATACATACATGTCACATTCCTTGGAATAAGCGACGTACCTGCTTAGTACGAAAAAGTCTATTTACTTAAACCAAAGCTGTTTCAGGATCGTTCTACAACTTTAGACAGGTCAACATTTCTTAAATTTCATTTGAGTGTTTTTAGGGTTCCGGACCCCATACAAAAAACGTGATTTTTTTGTATACATTTTTTACGATGGTACGGAACCCTTCGTGTGCGAGTCCGACTCGCACTTGGCCGGTTTTTTTAAACTATGTTATAAAGTGTTTTTCGGCTCGGGTTCTTACTATCACCCCTATTTATCCTATCGTCAATAATGTCAGTCATGTGGCCAGTAAGTGGCTCGAAGCCTAGTGGGGAGAGGACTTGCCTAGCATACCAGAGGTCTGGGTTCAAATCCTCACCCCGTTCATGCATAACTTTCTTTCTCTTTCTGAGTTGCAAATGTGGACTTGTCACGAATGCGAGCTGCTCCATGATTCCGAATCCATGTAAAACTGTACGTGTGTGTTCAAACTGTGTGTGTGTTCAGGCCCGCCCGGGTCGGTCCACGCCATCGCATTAGATGAACAGATGGTCGAAGCGGCAATGAAATATTGTCCGTGTTTTCCATCCAGTTCAATGTACTCGTGTTCATCAAGGGAAGGTCCTGGTATGTCACCTAATTCCTTCGGGTTTGTGGTGTATTGGGCTAATATCATAACGGTACTTTTGTGTTATGAGCCAGGTTGCATAAAAAAAAAACTAGCAAATATTTAAGGTTGCAGAAGAATTTCGCCAGAGATTCGTAGTTCATACTTAGCGAGTTTATTCTTGTTGGCGGGGCGCAGATGTCAACTTTAATTACTGCTGTCTGGACGGGGTGTGAAAGGGTGGCGCGCGGCTGAGGCGGTGGCTTGGAGAGTGAGGTGCGAGGAGGGAGGCCAACTATTCTTTTGTTCTTTTCTTTTGTCTGTTGCAGCACAGAATAGCGAACTTGCAGCATGCCCTCGGGCCAGTCGAGTTGGCTTGCCATGATGTCGCTGGAAAATATTTTGCTTCATAATCGCACATCTCGGTTGTTGAAATTACGTACAAATTGATTTTCGCTTGGGAAATAATTAATCAGGGAATTTTAAATAGAAGCCGAAATATTTTAAAATTATTGATGTGTCACTTTTTTGCCGAGTCAGTCAGCGTGTTTGCGTCTACTGCTGGACATACAACTCTCCAATCTTTTTCCAGTCCTGCGGTACGGAACCACTGCTTTCCGCCGACGCACTTGATGTCGTCGTCCCACCTGGCGGGTGGTCTTCCCACACTCCGTGCGCCAGTATAGGACAGGTTACTCCAACGAACGTCGTCTCTTGGGCTGACGTGACCAGCCCACTGCCAGTTGAGCTTAGCCACCCGGTGTCCAATATCGACTACTGTGGTACGTAGGCGGAATACCTCGTTACGCACCATATCCCGTAGCGATATTCCCAGCATGGCTCGCTCCGTTGCTCGCTGGGCAATTTTCAGCCTTTGGACAAAGGCGACCGTCAGAGACCACGTTTCATACCCGTACGTCATAGCCCCACTGGGGGCTCAGATGATTTATTCAATGTGCAAAATTTCAGAAAACCATTTTTTTTTTACTGAGGACACAGGCAAGAGCCAATTGGATGGAACTCGATCACCTCATTGTCCTCTTAACAAAACTGATTATTAGATTACATGAAAAAGGAACTAAAAACAATGCAAGCTTCATGTTCTACATGAAAATAACTTCCACTAGCCGTTCGATATGATTTTTTATGAAATCAAGGAATTAAAGACACTACATAGTTATAGGTCAATCAAGGGTAAGAGCTGAGCGGCGCTGCTGCTCTGAGTAAATGGAAACACGTTTTGTCTAATCAAATCAGATAGCCGTGCTCATAAAAATAAGGTCCTGGCATGACACCTGATTTCTTTGGGTATGTGGTGTATTAAGCTAATATCATGACAGTTAGTTGTGTGGTATTACATCATAGACTCAGGTTCCGTAAAAAAGTGTCTAAATAAAAGGCAATAAGCTAAAGTTTGGTGTTTTGACCAACCACGCAATCCGCTGGGATTCCTGGGATCGAATTTTAGATTATTGGGATCCATAACCGGCATGTCTCTGATGATATTTCATGTTTTATGTGCTATTTTAACTTAACTTGATGGTGGGTTACTAATATCAGCGTTAATAAGTATTAGTTAAACATATTATTATTACAGACAATTATTGCAATTTATAAATTTTGTTCAATTGCTTTAATATACACGTATGATGGGAAAGGCCTATATTACAGTTGAATTAATTAATAATAGTTGTGGCTTTTTAAATATACATAAACAATAAGATTAATATTTTAATTGAATGGAAAACTGTTGAATAAAGTATTGACAAATAACATAGCATAGGTCGATGTGAGCACTCAATAGTTCTCTGCGAATGACCAATCAGCAGGGAGCTTAACTTTCCATCCCCAGGCGGATTTCCTTTCTTGGCACACAATTAAAAATGTTATACAATATACTTCATTGGATAGCACAGGGCCACAGATTGTACTAACGGCAAAACAAATCGTTTTTAAAGAACATTTTGGATAAGATCAATTTAATTGATACTTAATTATGGCGAGACATGAAAAAACCGGCCAAGTGCGAGTCGGACTCACAAAGGGTTCCGTACCATCGTACAAGATTTAATACAGACAAATCACGTATTTTTTATGAGGTCTCCCTTTGTTTTAGATTTTACCTATTTGTTGTAATAGCGGCAAAATAAATACTATTGCGAATACTATTGTTATAAATAAATACATAATCTGTAAAAAATTCAGCTGCCCACCTATTACGGTTCATGAGATACAGCCCTGTGACAGATGGACGGATGGACGGACGGACAGCGGAGGCTTTATAAAAGGGTTCCATTTTAACCCTTTGGGTACGGAACCCTAAACATAAAAACATTAATTGGAGGTGATGAAAACAGAATATATAGGCATCATTAATCTCTACTTATATAAAAGGCAACGTCTGTCCACATGCGCGAGATAATCTCCGTAACCACAAAACAGATCAAGATGCGATTTAAACCAATTTCAAGAGAACATCGCGGAGAACGCTTTAAGGTACATACCATCATGCTAAATATCCTAAGGGCTGAGCAATATCAATGAAATTACTCTCAAACAAAATTAATACCATTCGGTTGCGTATGGTGGCGTTACTGGCGGCGTCATTTTGACCGCTCTCTCTAAAATAGAAACGATTCACTATTTTCGCACCGAATGTCAGAAAGCGGATAGCGCAGGGCGAATTACCGACTCTTCTATACGTATTTTGTTCGGGAGGGTATAGTTTCGAATCCTGATAGCCTCAATTTTTTTTCCGTTTTTTACATTTTATTGTTTATGGGGTCTCGCATATAATTATAGCATGGATTAGACTTAATAGATATACACATATCTATTAATATCTCGGTTTTCACTATCAAATCAAATCAAAAATCATTTATTCATCATATAGACAGTAAGATTTATAGCATAAATAATAAATATAATAAATATAACAGGGACCATCTCAGCATAAGTTGCATTTCACTTAGTGAGCAGCAACGCTGATTTACGTCTGGTCCCTAAAACAATAAAATAAAAACCAAATCCTTCGAATCCTGTCGAAACATTAAAAAAAGAGAGAAAAAAAATAAGCAACACAATACAAAAAAAAGAGAAAACCAAATATCAAAAAGTATTACACACACATCCGTTTAAAACATAAATCACATTTGAAGAAAAGGAAGCAAAATTTGCAAACTAGCTAAACATCTGGGTAGAGATGGCGCCACGTGTACTCTCATAGAAAAGAATAACTTCTATCCGGGTAGAGATGGCACCACGTGTGATTGGCGATTAGAAGATCATGGCGCGATAGATGGCGCTGTGAAATTAAATATTTTCAAAGACCGAAATTCTGCAAATATTTTCGCCGCAACTATTTACTATAGCATTATATAACTTTATATTTATATTCTTTGCTTTCTGTTATTATACTTTGTACAGGCCAGAACAGCATTAAATAAGGCATGGAGAACTATCTTTTGTCTCATAGAAGATCATGAAACATATGAAATGAAATGAAATGAAATGAAATGAAATTTATTTGTGCTCTTATGGGTATTACAGAGTTACTTAAAAAACTTTTCGGTATCTCCACAAGATTGCCAGCTATGGCGTACAAAAATTAAATAAGGATACATATTTATACATAAGGATACAAACAAGATTAAACATAATTTACTTATACCTTACATTTACCATTTAACTTTCTCTAATTTTTAGGAAATCGTCTAAAGAATAAATACATTTTTCTACTAGCCAATTAAATAAGCCTTTTTTAAAATTATTGAAGTCCAGGTCTTTAAACTTCTTCGGTATATTATTAAATATTTTTGTACTCATAAAAAATACGCTATTGCGATACAGTGCAATCTCAGGTTGCGTGTAGCTTAATTTGTTAGAGCTCCAACTTCGTGTGTTGTATTGGTGGATGGAGCTGATATTTTTAAAATAATGTGGATATTTTTTAACAAATAAACAAACATCATAAATGTATAGTGCAGGTAAGGTCAATATGTTCAGCTCTTTAAATAATGGTTTGCAGGAATCCAATCTTTCTGCTCCACATATTGACCTTATACATTTTTTTTGAACAATAAATGCATTCTTTGCTTTAGTTGAATTCCCCCACAATATTATACCATATTTGAGAACGGATGCCACATATCCATGATATGCTGTTAACGCAGTTTCTTGTGATGCAACAGAACGTAATCTCTTGAGGGCATATACAAATCTATTCAACCTGGAACACACTGAGTCTATGTGAGCCTTCCAATTGCAGTGGCAGTCTAGTTTTAATCCTAAAAATGTTACTTCGCTTACCTCTCTCAGTTGTTGACTGTTATACATTATTTTTAAAGAGACAGGTTTACCTTGATGTGTAAAAAATTGCATAAATGTGGTCTTTTCTAGGTTGACTACAAGATTATTAAGATGTAACCATTCTATTGCTTGCGCTAGTGCTGAATTTACTTCTTTTTCGTAGTACTCCGGCTCAATACATTTAATAATAATTGAGGTATCGTCAGCAAATAAAACACATTGGTGACTAATATAATCTGGTAAGTCATTGAGGTACAATAAAAAAAGCAAAGGACCCAATATACTGCCCTGAGGCACACCGTGACAGTTGGTTCTGTACTCTGATCTTTATTGTTGTACACATCTAGACGTTTCTGAGTACTTTAATATTTCTGTGCATTGTAACCGGTTACCCAGGTAAGACTCCAACCATTTATATGCTGGTCCCCGAATTCCATATCTATGTAGTTTTTGGAGTAGTATTTTATGAGATACAAAATCAAAGGCTTTACTCATGTCCATGAAAATGACATGAAAATACAATACAAATGATATACAACACAAAAATACAAATTAAAATTTGTATGGGTAACCCATTATATCTTCAAACTAGGTATATGAAAACGCACCTGTTTTTTAATGAATAGTTCATATGTTTTTGGTTAAGAAATGGCGCTATCGCTGATTGCATTTATGTATCTTCTTTCGAGACTCCCTAATTGTACCTAATTTGTATCGCATGGGTTTATTATTCCCGCAATTTTAGGACTAATTAGCATCAGGCAAAATTGTGAGAGGGGTGTGCAAATAAGCAGTGGTTTGAAATGCTTATAAATTAAGATCCGATGTAGACCTTTTGGTTTCCACGTCTAGCCTGATTCTGCTCACAACTTAAAAGCTACATGAAATCACTCTAAATTACCGGAGCGGTGAGCAGTGGGGGTGAAATGCTTATAACTTGAGCGGCTCGTAGCCTAGTGGCGCGGGGACTGGCCTAGCGTACCAGAGGCCTGGGTTCAATACCGTCTTGCACCACTGTCTTTCTCTTTCCGAGTTCGATAAGTGCATTTTCGTCACGAATGCGAGCTGCTCCATGGTTCGGAATCCATGTAAAACTGTAGGTCCCTTCTCCTACTAGGTGGTAGGGTTTAAGCCCGCCCGGGTTGGTACCATCGCATTGGATGAAAAGATGGTCGAAGCTGGAATGAAAAATGGTCCGTGTTTTCTATCCAGTTCAATGTAGCCGTGCTCATAAAGGGAAGGTCCTGGAATGGCACCAAATTCCTTCGGGAATGTGGTGTATTGTGGGCTGATATCATAACGGTAGTTGTGTGATACTAGCCATTCATGTCAGGTCGCATAAAAAAAAAAACTTGCGAACCACTCACCCGATTTATATGCGAATTGAATCTACGTTTGGCGTCTCTGAGTGCGCTCCAGTTACGGATGGGTGACCGTATTCGATGTTGAGGCTGGCAGTGGTTTGTATGCCACGTAAAACTTTTGTACATCATTCGTAGGGTTCATTCCGCCTGGGAGATACATAGGTACCATCGCATAGAAGGAATGCATCATCGGGGCATGAAAATTGTCGTGTTTTAGATCCATTTTAACGTGGAAGTACGTAAGTAAGAAATAAAATAAAAAAATATGCTGCGTTTACTGTTATTTTTACGACGTTCGTCATTTACTTCCAGCAAACAGATGGTGTTATACAAATCACTATTCACAGTCCCCAAAGCAACAGTCTGCATGCCTGTCTGTTTCATTTTACGGCGCACATCATTTATGTTTTTGTTGTATAAAGCTGACATCACGAAATTAATCACAAGATTGACGCGATAGTCCCCTTTCATGGTGTTTCATCGTCAAAAGCAGTTTGATTCCGAGCAAGGCTTTGCTGAGCCGTCAAATTACACTTAAAATCGTATAAAATAATGCTATAAACATTTTCATAAGTTAATACCATATGGTGATATATAGACACGCATTTTTTTCAAATGACGCCATAATGCAAAAACAAGTCACAGTAAGACAAAACAAACAAGTCAAAATAGCCTAAGAACCGATTACATACCGAGAGGGATGAGTTAATCAATGTTCAAATACGTCACTTTCAGTGAACCGCATGGAGTTCCTTCCATACTGTCCATACAAAGTGACGTGTTTAAGCTGACGATGATTTTGATTTTTTTCCCTTTCGTGCACACGGCCCTATGAGTTATAATACCAAATTATTTAATTACTTTTAAGATATTATTTAGCTAAGTGGCCAGTTCCGAAAACTTATAGTGAAACTTATAGTGCGCCCTATGTATTATAAATGGGAACGTTAGAATATTTCTTATTTAATTAATGCATATCGGCTCCATCCGTTATAATTAAAAAGTAGCAGATAAATAACATATTTATTGACCAGCCTTTTGGGCTACATACTTTTTATCTAGGAAATAATTCAGCTCGACATCAGTCCAAAAGGACATGGACCCGAGCGGAGCCGGGTACCGCAGCTAGTATCTAATAAATGATATCTCCCGGTAAATTATTATTTGAGCACAAGGTCTTGGTGCTCAATATTCTAATATAAACTTATGTATTGTCCTTAGCTGGCAGACAGTGTCTGTGACTGCTATTGTGTCCCCTAGTGTCAAGCAAGTGAAGACACGAGACGTTGCTTCTTTCCTCGCTGGTCTGGCAATGTTGACTGTGTGTATCCAGGTAATTGCAAATTGAATACAAATTCATCGACATATTTTGACTTCCATAACCTATCGTCACACTAAATAACGCATGAATGGCGCTTAAGGCCCTGGTACTAGCCAAATCGCAAAGTTAGACGAGGCACCCCAAGTTAACTAACTAAGTCTGACGATTATAAGTGTCATTCTTACAATATATGATTCCTTGTCTAGGAATCAACCTATTTTCGTTAATGTATGTTTCCTTTTTCTATACAAAATGCATTGCGGAAACGGTGTCCATTTCCGAACTTTTTTGACTAAATGAAAAAATCCAAAAGCAAATAGAATTTTTTGTTTATGCATATATGCTGTTTATGCTTATATCTAGAAATCGAATTACTTTCAGATTTCTAATGAGAAAAATCTACTTTTTTATTTTTATTATTATTTAAATAAATGATGGAATCAAAAAATATTAACAATCCATTATCAGTCTGGAGTTCTATTTGGATTTGCTGAAGCATTTCACTACATATTATTACATTTGTTAAAAAGTGCATTTGTATGGCGCGAGTAGTTGGCTAGTCCTAGCGCCTTAATATAAATATTTTAAATTTCAGTTCGCAAATTAAATGACCAGAAACAAACTTTGAATGCGCACCCAATTCGTTGACGGTACCCCATTCATTCTGTGAGGTAGAGTCTCTTTTCGAATTGGCTACGAATTATTATTTTTGGTTCGCTGCCCACTCGGATACAGCGCTCCAAATAACGGCTTCGTCTATCTACACATGAAATTGTATAGCAGGTATACAATTGCGCTAAGCTTAGGTAAGCCAAACGACGGCCCGAACAGCATTAATGTCACGGCATGACATTAATACTACGCTTATAGTTATTTTTTTATTTCAGTCATAATAAATTGTCGCATAATTTGAAATATAAACTTCATACACCTTTATCTTTCAAAGAATTTAAATACCCGAGATAATAGTTCAAATAAACCAGAAAATGCTTGTAATACCTACTTATACGTATTCTATTACTGGTGGCTCTCTTAGCTGTAGTCCTCGCGAGTCGGTCTTTGGATATTTTAAAACTGAAAAAATGTTCATCGCGCGCACCTTAAAACTAAATCCTATTATTTTTCTTGAATTTTTTTTGCTTGGTGAACCTACCTTGGTTACTTAATGATTTAGGTCTTGTAAATTTTCAAAAACTGACTCCACAAGAAAAACACCATTGAATTATCGAAACTGCTCATATATTTTCATGACAATTGGTTGAGAAATACGACCTGTAGAAGTAGAACTTCCAGACAGTTGGACAGCGGGACGCCGGACAGATATACTAAAGTACTTTTGCCGAAGCTGAAAAAGAGACGCTCGCTCTTCGCTCTTCAATCAATTTTATAAAGTTAATTTGTTTATATTTTAAGCATATCATATTGAGGGTGGTTTCTCCTAATTTTTTTTTACCTGGAAAAGGAGCTGTGAGCCCGTTGCAGAGTAATCTAGTTACTTAAATGCCTAGCTAGAAATAATAGTGCCACAAAACCTTTTGAGAACAGACACAGTTATAGGTCCTCTTTGAGGAAGTCAGTATTAACGACCAGAATGGGATTATTTGTGTCAACCTGACGTATGAGAATTAGGTTACTATGGTAAGCTTTCTGGATGAACAGTTGAGTGATTGATTAAATCTGACATTAATGTAATTGCATTTTGTGCCATGCTAACTGGTAAGTCCACTTCGTTCGTACTGAATGTCCTACGACACCTCTCGTATTTTTTCTGTAACTCCTTCGGTTTTCGCATCCTCCGAGAACGTTCAAATGCCCATGGTTGTCCTCGGGCACCTCTTTGGCGAGGATGTGGTGACGGCAATATGCCGCACTTTACAGTAAAATATAATACTAATTTTTAAACAATACTTCTTAGATCAACAGAGTTTTTGTGGAAACTCTGAACATCTGAGAATACCTATTTAACCTAAATGTATACACTGAAGGCCGGGAGGACTGGAGAAAAATTGAAGAGGCGTATGTCCAGCAGTGGACGCAAACACGCTGACTGACAGACATACATACAGTATTGTAATAATCAAGGCGACAGCCTCGATTGCACGAAGACACGGCTGAGTTAATCGATGTTCAAACACGTCACTTTTAGTAAACCGCTTGGAGTTCCTTTCATGCTGCCCATACAGAGTGACGTGTGAAGTTTGATTTCGTGCACTCGGCCCTTAGACTGACTAAAATGTCTCTAGATCCAGTTTATTTTCGCCAAAGCTTAATGTCGCCGCCGACTGCGGCCAAAATAAAATCGGCAAGCCGTGAGCAACTTCCGCCGCCGCACACATATGATACTCCGGTTCGGTTCGCAAATCAGAAACTTTTCCATGCATGAACTTTTCAGTAGAAGCGGTGCAGTGGTGATGCACGGGGACTGAAACCTGAAGTCTTTCTTTCCATTTGATTACAGAATATTTTATGGAACAAAAGTATTTTGGTGATGAAAAATCGGCAATATGTGAGCATGTTTTCAACAGCCGGAGCACAGACAAATATCAAACACGACGCTGGGCACGTTTTGGGAATTCATTGAGATCGCTAGACAGGCGAACTTCTGCAAAGACTTAGAATGCAGAAAGTATCACACTCGCTCTGTCTTGGACCCCACTATTTGATGAAAACTACCAGTAAGCAAATTATTTATTTTTAAAATCGGTCAAATGAGAAATGTTCTCCCTGCAGGTATTCCCCCCCGTAGTAAAACCTGTAGCTCTTTGAAGGTATGAAGAAGCACCAGATCGGTCGGTTTGGTTTGCCGGTTGGAAGCTCTTAGGCCAAGACCTAGGACCTAGGAGTACGCCTATGTTTACATAAAAAGTACCTAAGATCCTGCAGTAAGGACACGCAGCTCTACGTGATTATAGTGCAGCAAGCTGCGAGATCACCCGGAACCTATCCGAAGGAGCAATTTTTGCCGCCAGAGCCTACCAGTAGACGTTTGACGTGTCGGTATGACGAACTGATACCTCACCTCAGCTGTGTCAGCTGGTCACTGTCCCCGCGACGCATAGAACATCACTTTTTTTTATCCATTTATGTTGTATGCAAGGGCCTGTCCTTACGTAGTAATATTTATGTCAATGCGCTGTCAAGAAAAACACGACGGATATTTGGTTAACCTATTGCGGTGAGTAATGGACTTAAGTGAAAGTGAAGTATCCTAGCATGCCTCATCCATGGAGGTAAAGAAATAACAGGATAACGGATGGAACTAAAAAAGTGTCGACACCTCAATTGTGCCGCTGGAGGTATTCGGCCTTTGTTTCGGCATATATTCTTTGGTTTCGGCACTCGCTGAATACATCATTATGAATTAATAATGACGTAACGACCATCTGGTTTATTGAAAAATAATTCTTATCTTTTTATTTACCTACCAATTTAGGAGACTTCAAATTGGATTTTTCTCCGTTTTCATCACTGCCCTACAAATGTGTTGTACAATATGTTGTAAGTCGCGTGGCGTCAATTTTTGCGCGCTTCTTGTATGGAAGTTATTTTTCCATACATTCTTCACCTATTGCCTCATCCCATTCATTATCACGTTTAGAGATTCTCAATCACGAGCAGAACGATCTAGAAGACATCCACATGTGAGAATCAATGCCAAGATTCGTATTTCTCACGATGGGATTGTACAGTGAAGGTCCACACGAAGTTTGGGCGCGCAGTAAATATTCATCGCCGATCCGCACAATAAACTTTGATGGAAAAAATCGACGAACGGCGGAAGTTTTGACATTCGGAAGTTGTACATTTCGGTAAAAAGTTGCGCGGCACCGATTGAGTGACACGGCGGATGAAATCGGGCGGATCGCCTTGAGTGCTGGGAAATGAGGAAGGAAAAAACCGGCCAAGTGCGAGTCGGACTCGCACACGAAGGGTTCCGTACCATCGTAAAAAAAAACAAAATAAAACACGTTTTTTGTATGGGAGCCCCCTTTAATTTTAATTATTTTTTAATGTTACCTATTTGTTGTTGTAGCGGCAAAATAAATACACACTCTGTGAAAATTTCAGCTGTCTACCTGTTACGGTTACTGAGATACAGCCCTGTGACAGACGGACAGACGGACGGACGGACGGACGGACGGACGGACGGACGGACGGACAGCGGAGGCTTAGTAATAGGGTTCCGTTTTCACCCTTTGGGTACGGAACCCTAAAAAAACTAATGTTTTCCCACTCTGAGCTCGTCACGTCAGCCCGACAGGGATACCGTCATTGTGGTTTTACTTAATAAGCTAACTCATATATTAACGGTAAGATTTTTTGTCCGCAGAACACAAACGAATTGGAATTTGAGACGCGAATGTAATCTATATTTATTTATTTGACTGAACATTGACACCATTGATACTACACCCATTGATAGTATCCCACATTGATACTACTAGCTTGTGGTCTAAGGGCTAGAGCCCTTGCCTTTAATGCGAGAGGTTATGCGTCGCCCCGATCAAGCATCACTTTCTTTCTCTTTCTGAGTTGGATAATTGCATTTCTTTGAGTGTGCGAGATGATTCATGGCTTGGAACCCATAAAAAGCCCGCCCGGGTTGGTACCACCGCATTGGATGAAACTATTTTTGAAGCGGCAATTAAAATTTGTCCGCGCTTTCCATTCAATTCAATTTAGTCTTGCTCTTATATGGAAAGTCCTGGCATGGCACCTAATTCCTTCGGGAATGTGGTGTACTTGGCTGGTAACATAACGGTAAAAATTTAACTCAACGGAATACAAGAACAACTTTTCATTGTCCCTTCGACCATCTTTTCATCCAACTCAATACCGTTTGGGCTAATACAATGACAGTAGATGTGTGATTTCCCATCAATATCCAGGGGAGTTACCATGGTATGTAAATTCACTCGCCGGGTGAACAGGGAAGTCAGTGAATGAATCTGACGTTTCGTTGCAGATTTACCATGGTAACCATATGCACACCAAAATTAAATAGGTTCAATTGTTTAAATGTAGCTAAGCATCAGCATAAATAAAATACCAAACCACTGGTTTATTGGTAACACATGCAGTTTCCGAAAAAGGTTTTAATTAATAACACAGCTAAAGTGGTGTCTAAGGTTCCGCTTTATCATGTATTGTCTGTAGATATCTATAGAACGTAACCTGGCTCAACCATACAATTTTTTTGGATATGGCCCCATATTTAGATCATAAAATACACAAAAAAATCTTAAATACAGTAAAGGAGACATCTATGGAAAATTTAGTTAGGTGAGTTAGTAAAGTTCCTTCTCCCATCCTGGAAAATTAAGGAATCCGTCAGGTTTTGCCTAAAACATAGTATCTTATCCTAAAGCTATTTTCGTGTCACTAAAATAGGTTCGTAACCCAAAAAGACGTTTCACGCCCAAGACTCTACATAATCGCTCGTTTTACTTTGGGTATTGCAGGAAAGTTGAAGAGAACAGCATATCTGGCAACAAGCAATACCAATATTTCGTCCACGTCAGAACCGCAGACCAAGTTATCGAGTTGGAGATTTGGGCCGCCGATTGGAAAGGGGATACACTGAAATATTCAGACTCTAGTTTTAAAGTAATCGGTTTAGTGCTTTGGCTTCTTGTGTTAATGTCGTCAATCGTTCTGGAGACTTATTCAGTACGCAGAAAAATAAAAACCTGTAAAAATCCCATGACAATATTTACAGGATCCCACTTTGTAACATTTTTATTCCTCATCCATATTAATAAAAACCGTCCAAGTGCGAGTCGGACTCGCAGACGAAGGGTTTCGTACCATCGTACAAGATTTAACGTAAAAAAATTACGTTTTTCCGGAAATATAAATTGTAATTACTTTTAAATATTACCTTTTTATTGTTATAGCGGCAAAATAAATACACATTCAGTGAACATTTCAGCTGCCTACCTATTACGGTTCATGAGATACAGCCCTGTGACAGACTGACGGACGGACGGACGGACGGACAGACAGCGGAGGCACCTTTTGGGTACGGAATCCTAAAAACCAAAAATGAATTCTCTTAGCAAAAAAATATTATTGATTAACTTGAAACATAACGCCAGGGATTATAAAATTGGACATTGTGGAAATCTTTGCTGGTATACTGCTATACTGAATCCGCCAAACCAATCGACTAGCGTTTTCATACGTATGGAGAAATTGAAGAGCGCGCGCAGTGGGCGTTAAGCCAACTAACATTTGCGAGTCCGAGTTTGATTTGACAGCTTACTAACCGTCTCCGTAAATACGTTGACGTTGCCATTTACGCTGACTTCGCGTATCCATAGAAATCGGAAGTCCGAGTTTGACTTGAAGTTTGTTTTGTCCGAATTTGACAGCATGAAGAAGTAAAACCAGAGAAGATCTAGTAAAACCGTGTATGGAGTTTGTAATTTTTACGTAACTTCGAAGTTCCGTAAACGCTAATATCATTCGTATGGCGGCAACGTAACCACTAGTTGATAATCAATGACTGTAGTAAGTTCGCTTACGAATTCGGAACCAGCAACATCGTATGTTCGTTGCACTAATTAGCTGCCTGTGAAGTTGTCGCGTGTACTTACGTGTTGTTGGAACTCGATCATCGATAGTGAGCGAATACTTTAGCGAACTCTTTCTCTGTACGTAAAAGTGACTAGGCAACAGATAAGTGTCGCTTGCTACTGCCCGCCGGTTTACGTAGTCCCTATGTGACAGCAAGCTTAAAAGTTGAGAGAAAAAGAGGGAAAAAATAATTGAGTTTCTAATTAGTTCGCAATTTAGATCACGGCAATGGTGGTGTATTATTTCTCTCCGTGAATACAGATGCAAGTTTAGAATAGCTCCGTATGCTTAGATCAAAGGAGGGGTGAGTTAAGAGAGTGGGGCAGACTACACTTTCGTAATAAATTCACATCAGTTCACAACATTTCAAACATCATGTGCCCCCACATTACTGACTACCGCAAACAGAATGCTATGTTTGAGGATGCTTTCAGTTGACATTAATCTCTGACCTCGTTTCAACACAGAGCGAGTTTTCACTTCAACGCTGTGTCATCTAGCTCATATTCGTGTTTAGCCCTTACTTCTACCGACTACCGCAGTAGTCGCTTACGTGACTTCAATTCATGTCATGTACACACGCAGTCACACGCAAACAAGTACATAACTGTGTACCATACAAAATTATAAGACTTCTTTGACATAATACTACGCTGGTAGTATTTTTTTTATATATAAATACTTATTCTATGTATAATATATTGACTTGATACACTTCGTTGGTATCAAACTTGACGAGGGCTTTATACACCTGACATAGGTTAAGTTGACGACGGCTTTTACACCAGATTATACTTGTAATGCCATACATTATATTAATTTATATAATTGCATTAGTAACTTTATTATTTGTAATTAACTTAAACTGGATTGCTGTTTCCATTGTTCTTTGTTCTTTTCCTTAATCTGTTCTACCAAGGAATTGTTTGGCAGTAGCATTTAAATCTAAGTATGTATTTCATAATTGTGGACGGAAAAATATGTTATGTAAACCCGTGAAGTTTCTTTGCGGGTTCTTCTTTACTGGGTTGATCGAATCCGCGGATCTTTGTGACGTAACTTGGTGTAGTTTGACCACCAAAAAGTTTAAATAAATGAAATGAAATCAAAACGTTAACTAGGTATTTGTTAAAATATTTGGAGCAAAAAAGTAGATTCTGTTGCGCTTCTTTTTGGACCTATTTTTCCATTCTAAAAGTATGAGCACAATCACATATACATACACAAAACTCTTTCATGCGAACGTTCCGATGTCCATACCAGCAACATCGCGACCACTGCCATACTGGATCGTAGCATTTCAGATGATTCACGCCACGTAGCATATTTCTGTACGAAAATGATAGAAAACTAATCCTGCGTCGATTCACACTTCCTAGGATTTTGCCGGGCGAAAACTAAAGTAACGAATAATAAAAAAAAACATAAAAAAAAGACAAACAAATTAAATAAATTTATAGACCAGTGAAGTTTCTTTGCGGGTTCTTCTTCACTGGTTGATCGAATCAGCGGATCAATCAAATTGTGACATGACTTAGGGCCGAGTGCACGAAAGGACAAAAAATCAAAATCAACGTCAAAGTATGATTAAACACGTCACTTGGTATTGACAGTATGGAAGGAATTCTATGCGGTTCACTAAAAGTGACGTGTTTGAACATTGATTAACTCAGCTGTCTCTTCGTGCAATCGGGGCTTGGTGTAGTTTGACTACCAGAAGTTGAATAAATAAATGAAATACCGAATTGTAGGTTATGCTTCAAATGTCCCAAACAATCATTGGTCAGCAATAACACCATATTTCCATTAGCACCCCGTAAAAAACCGTATAGTGGCGAGTCCAACACGCGCATGGGGCGTTCCTTATATTATTTGTTTTGTGAAAACTACAAATGAACTATTTCCGCATTTTTTCTTCGCTTTTGCTGTGCCATTCATTGTGCCAAATTTCATGATTTTAGGTCAACGGAATGTGATTTATTCGTAAATGTCAAAATATGCGGATGGAACTATTCAATGATAGAACTAAGAAATTAATATCAATTTAAAATTAATACCTCCACGCCTTTTTGAGAAAAGGGGTTCTGACAGACAGAAAAACGTGAAAGATGCTACGAGTACAATGGTCCCTTTTTTCCTTCTGAGAAACTGAACCCTAAAAAGATTACACAATAATTCAACATCGTTCTTCTCTTCACTATCGCCACGTTAATCCGGAGGCTTCGCTTCGCTTTGCAACTAGAATGTCCGCCGTGGCTGTAGTGAAGTGAGTATCACAGATTCATATCGCAGGTAGGGTTGGGAGGAGCGCGGAGGCAGCGCGGCTTAATAGGTCTGCGTCCGATAGCGTATAAATAACTGCCCATTCGCCCATAAAAACCGGCCAAATAACGGCTTGCGAGGAATGGCGTGGAAATGATGCGGAATTTTGGAGTCTATGATATTTGAATCCTCTGTTTGAAGAAGGCACTAAGTCGAAAATAATAGGTTTTCAGGGGACACTAAAAACTGTTTTATTTCATAAATGCTCCATTGTCGTCTTTTATATTTATTTTTTATTAAATATCATCAAATACTCATTTGTTTTAATTTTTTGATTTTTTTTATTCGTATAGTCGACTTTTTGTACTGTAGCCAATGAAGTAGATCGGCATTATTCTTCATGAAATCGCTCCATCTTTATTCTTTCCCGAGTACGAAATATACTCAAAATTTTTTGGGCATTTTTTTGCCAGTCACATATGCACAGAGAGCGAGAAACAACCAGCTAGGAAAAGGTGAAATGACAGTTCTCGATATTAAATTAAGTACAAAGACTGATTATAGGACTCAATGATTGAATCTATTTAAAAAAGGCACTAAGTCGGCCGACTAACCCCTGTTTTAAGCACCTTCAGTTTCCTGAAATCCGATAGTTAACTTTC
This sequence comes from Incurvaria masculella, assembly GCA_946894095.1. NCBI lineage: Eukaryota > Metazoa > Arthropoda > Insecta > Lepidoptera > Incurvariidae > Incurvaria > Incurvaria masculella. The sequence goes on along the minus strand of OX335653.1, from coordinate 18,001,468 downwards.
GGCTACATTGCATATTTGTATGATGGAACCAAAAGATAACTTTGGGATTTTTGTAGCTGGAGGTGGTGGAACCGGGCGTTAATGCAGTCTTCAAATGGACGAAAATGTGTACCGTCTAATACATCCATATATTGGAACACCACATTTTCACAAACACGTGCACTTTTAATTCCGTTATCTGCATCTATCGTCGGAGAGCCGATTCTTGAAAAAAAAAACATATTTTTTATGAAAATGACTCAATGCCTTCTTCAAATAGAGCATTATTTTGCGATAGAATCCGCGGTAGAATCATTAGGTGCCCTGAATATTCTGCAACAATTTCCAGTAGGGTTTTTGACGCGTCTGAAATATTGCACTAAGGCCGGCAATAATAAGTATATCAGTCAGTAAGTCAGCCTCAGTGGCCCAGTGGCGGGACACTTCGGCGATCGCTCTCCGAAGTTAAGCAACGCTGGGTCCGGTCTGGTCTTAGATGGGTGACCATTCGACCGTTGAGAGAGGCTGGCCGTGGTTCGGATTCCACTATAAGCTGTAGGTCCCCTTTCGTTAAGGGTGGTAGGGTTTATCCCGCCCGGGTTGGTACCATCGCATTGGATGAACGATGGTCGAAGCGGCAATGAAAATTGTCCGTGTTTTCCATCCAGTTCAATGTAGCCGTGCAATATAAGGAAGGTCCTGGCATGTCACCTAGTTCCCATGTGGTGTGTTGGGCTAATATCATGACAGAACTTGTGGTATTAGCCATCCATGTCCAGTCACATAAAAAAAAATTCGCCTGTATGTACAAACCAAAACCTTTTTAAAATTTGAATGTGCAAGTGTAACACGGAAAACCCTATTGCAGGGTGTATGTGGGGCGACAGCAGAGACCAGAGTGGTCAGTCTGAGTTCTCACCTAAATTGGCGGTTACGGCAAAATGATCGACTGGCGTTTTCAAATGTATGGAGAAATTGAAGAGCGCGCGCAGTGGGCGTTAAGCGAACTACCATTTGCGAGTCCGAGTTTGATTTGACAGCTTACTCAACGTTGCCGTAGATACGTCGACGTTGCCGTTCACGTCGACTCCGCGTTTTCATACAAATCGGAAGTCCGAGTTTGACTTTGACAGCTTGAAGAAGTAAAACCACAGAATATCTAGTAAAAACTTCGAAGTTACGTAAACGCCCATTTAGATGAGAACTGAGACTACCGGCTCAGGCAAGATCAGTTGACGACAGGGTGTGTGTTATAGAGGAAAACTTACCAAACCTTGTGTTAAGTTGTCATGTGATTCTCAATCAATGGAATATACCAAGAGATGCATATAATTGTAATGAGAATATATTTTTTGGCGTTGTGGTGTCGTTGCGGGTAATTGAACGCCATCTCTCTTAGTATTTACATGCATATGTCCTGACAATTCGAGCATTTCTTAACACCACGTTTTCTAGGCATGAAAATGAACAACTTTTGTTCTACAAGTTATATGAAAAAAAATCTTTTACCTACGTTTTACTGTTTGCCCAATACACTTTAATAAAAAGTTACTATAATTTATAAAAAGTTTTTATCGAGAAGTTAAAACGGAATATTGCTTTTATTTTATGTCTGTCAGACCAAACCTAACCGAGAATCAAAATTAAATTCTCGTTTTTCTTAACTCTAAACTCGTGTCTGTATACTTCATCATAAATAATTTTAATTAGAAGTACTGTTTTGATTTTATTTTCTAAAACAGTCAGTTTTCCCTGACCTGTCTATTTAACGGCACTGCTCACTCCTCAGTTAAATTTACGTAATGGTAAGTATTTTTAAATTTACGTAAAGAATAAAATTACACGTAAATTCAAAACGTATAAAAATCAAGTAAGTAGTTCGAAAGTGTTAAGATTTTTTTTCATAAGATGAATTGATAGAATTTCAAAGTTGGCTAATATTTTGAGGCTCTACGCGTCTCCGAAATCCTACATATCTCGAATATGATCGAATATCTGAATCATTGCAAGTATTTCAATTAAAGGAACCGAACTCATTTAGTTATTTTGTAGTGAGGCCTTACAATCTTTTTCATCGGTTGCCGATAAACCACTAACTGGAGTGGAAGCCGATATCGAAATTCGTTGCAGTTCAGCGAATCCTAACGAACGGAGTATTCGGGTCAAGTTTTTGCAATCGTCAGCCAATTCATAAAAAAGAATCGCTTTCATTCGGTTCTGTAACGTGCCGTGAGAAATGTTCAAACTCAAACTCAATCTCTGATGATCTGGCGGTTTGTTACTCGTATGTGTAAGGGTATGTGCTATGCGAGGATGTTTTTTGATGTGTTATGTGATCAACGGGAAAGAAAGGTTATTTTCTCGTTGGATGTGATATTGGTAATGTAAATATTAATGGTGCTTGTATCAATATAATATACAGGGTGTATTGGAGCGTCGATCCTTTTTTTTAAAACCTTATTAATATCTGACCAATAATTTAGGATATGTTCATATTTGAATACTGTCGAAATTGTAAATTCTCCATATATTTAAAATTTCATTATTTTAGAGGGAAATTGAACCGATTCAATAATAAAATAAAACATGAAAATTGAGATCAATATCGAATATAGATTATGCAGAATGTAGTATGTTAAAAAGATTCGACGGTCATTTACACTATGTATATGTAGAGTAGGTTCATGATATAATCTTAATAAATAAAAAATACTGACTAAATGTGGTGCTAAACGCAAAAATTTAGAACGGCTCAACGAATTGGAAAAACATTTTTTTCAAACATGTATCCTAGTTCGAGAATTATTTTAAGCTATAGTTGGATCCGGTAGGTGGTAATGTTGTCTATATCCTGAACTGTCAGTTTGAATAACAAGCCCGTGAAGGTGAAACCATATTTTGCCATGCTCCGCTCGGGAACCTCCGCTAGTATATCCGTAGATATATTTTTTGTTGTTCTTGATACGAAATTCCCTAGAATACATCAAATTGTACCTCTCTATCTGCACATTTTCGAGCTTGGCAACGGCGGCGGTCTCCTGAGCACCGAAACGCACCTCATGTGCGAACTATCATCTCTGCCTACCCCTCCGGCGATGCGGCGTCGTATAGTCAGAGCGTATATACGGTTAAAGTCAGAAAATATGTTTTTACTAGACGATTATTCGTATTCTGCAGTCGTAGCCATGTTCATTGCACTCATTGTGAATTCATGGTATTTCATGTATATTTTTTTTCACGGAAATATTCAAAAATTGGTTTTGGATTTTTTCTTATCATAAACTCGAAGCTTGACACGCGTACTTATGAAAAATCGCGGTTACCTTGAAGGAAGACACATCACAAATTAAGCAACATCGGGCATTAGCCGTAACATTAACACATTATCGTACATCTATAGTTGTAAATACAAGTGTTAGGGTCAGGTCGCCTTCATAAAGTCCAAAAAGCATAAGGTCCAAAACCCATAACATCCAAAAGTATGTATTTTTCGTGGGTATTGTAAAATGCATATACACTAATATAACCTAACCTAACCTAACCTAATTGAAAATATCCGAATTCATAAGTGTTTTGAACGGTATGGGTTTTGGACTTTGTGCTTTTTGGACTTCGGGTCGAGTGCACGAAAGTACAAAAAAATCAAAATTAACGTCATCATATGATAAAACACGTCGACAGAACGGAAGGGAACTCCATGCGGTAAACGAAAAGTGACGCGTTTGAACATCGATTAACTCAGCCGTCTCTTCGTGCAATCGGGCCCAATCGCCCAGTGGCGCGACACTTCGGCGATCGCTCTCCGAAGTTAAGCAACGCTGGGTCCGGTCTGGTCTTGGATGGGTGACCATTCGACCGTTGAGAGAGGCTGGCCGTGGTTCGGATTCCACGTTAAACTGTAGGTCCCCTTCCTTACTTACTAGGTGGTAGGGTTTATCCCGCCCGGGTTGGTACCATCGCATTGGATGAACGATGGTCGAAGCGGCAATGAAAATTATCCGTGTTTTCCATCCAGTTCAATGTAGCCGTGCAATATAAGGAAGGTCCTGGCATGGCACCTAGTTCCCATGTGGTGTGTTGGGCTAATACCATGACAGAAGGTGTGGTATTAGCCATCCATGTCCAGTTACATAAATAAAACAATCGGGGCTTAGTAAAACATTTTAAAAAATAAAGTCAAAAACACTTTCTGCGTTCGTCCGTCCGGTGCAGCACTTTGCGAGTTGGCAGTCCCAATTAGTCTCGCAATTATCCCAGTTGTCACGCGTTTTGTTTCTGAGCGGGACCGTCCCTCGGGACCGTCGGCTTGGTCGCAAAGCTACGTGTCTATGTTTAGAACTAATGCTAACAAACGCTGTTGTGAGTTGCAATATTCGAACCAACAGTTACCGTAAGAAAACTGCCATGTTAAATTTACTATCAGAATGAATAATAACGAATATATTGTCGCGAGAAGGTGTTCTTTTGAGGTGTGGTTTTTTTAATTGATGTAGCATTTTGTGCAATTGAAAAATCAAACACTAATCAAGGTTAATTTACATGAAAAACGGATATAACTTTTTAATGTGTTTTTTTTTGTTTGTCTCTTGACAATGATCATTATATCATTCAACTGGTAATGTACCGGGTGTACGGTAATCATTGAATAAGAATTAATAATTATAGACTCAGTACTATAATAATAACAAAATTATTGGTTTATTTAGTTTAAAAGACCCATTGGTACATTAATTACAATATTTTACATTAAAATATCATTCCTAGTTTGATAAAATCGACAATAAAATCCACCCCTTTCAACTTAAATTATCTCAAACATTTTCAAAATTTTAAGATTTCAATTAATTTCATTTTGATACCAGCATTTTTAAAAAGCGTTATTATTTTTATTATGGGTACATTTTTAATTGAGAATCACCAAAAACTTTGTCCTATTTTCTCGATATACAGGATGTTAACGGAGATATGGTCCAAAAGTCAATCAGGCATTCTTTGATATATTTGGAGCATTTTTGTTGTAAAATTCGTCCTCTCCATACATTTTTGTAATTTTGGGCATACTTATAATAATTGCACAAGATGTATGGGGAGGATGATTTTTTTTAAGTCATACATCAACCGTTTTCGCTTCAAATATGTTTTGGGCGCGGTTAACCTTTAGACAATACCTTCGGTTAACATCCGTTATGTTATGTACATACACATCCGCGACTTAAGTTTCCCCGTATAGGCTGCTTAAATTCGTGTTTAAATTGATTTAAAGGTCGATATTTTTAAATAGTTCGATAAAATCACTGCAAGAAATAGTAGTCATATAAGCCTAATTTTTTTCATTTTTGGGTGTGAACTAATGTTTTTGTTGGTCAACATTGATCTAGGTTTCGCGCTTGCCAAACATTTAAATATTACCACGAATGAACTCGAGCAAAAATGTATAACGTGTATCATACTAACAGGCATACGTGGCGAAATTTTCTGTGTTGTCTGTGAGGCAAATAGCTTGACCGATTGCATTGTTCAAACAACAATCAGAAGTGTTCAGTTCATTTTGTAAAATTCTGAAATTCAGTCCGACGGACGGACGGACGGATAGCGGAGGCGTAGTAATAGGGTTCCATTGGCACTCTTTGGGTACGGAACCCTAAAAATCACGTAGCCTGTAGAATTAACAATAAGCAAGAAGAATAAAACTGAAATTAAACGTGTTAAGGAAAATTAAATACTGCCTAATAGTTACGTTAGTTCGTTGTGCTGAGTTCATTTCAATTAGACCACTGTTTTATCTCTCGCTGAGAGCAAAGTTCCATGCGAAGTGTAGACCAAACTTCCAATGGGCTGAAAGTTAGTTCATTTAAAAGGAGAGAGTACATTTTTAAATCGAGTGCGGAAGATAACCCTCATTTATCTCGGAGTTTGATAAAAATATTCTTCTTAAAAAGCATTCAAATATCATTTACTTAAATCCTGAAGTAGAACAATTTATTTTCACAGAGTTTGTATTTATTTTGCAACAAATATGTGAAATTTAAAAATAATAAAAATGAAAGTGGGTCCCCATACGAAAAACCGTGATTTTTTGTGTTAAATCTTGATGATACGGAACCATTCGTGTGCGAGTACGACTTGAACCTGGCCGGTTTTTCAAGAATGCGTAACTGAGTCGTATTCAGTACGTATAATATTCACAACGTATAAAAGTTTTTTTTCCAAAAAATCAAAACCATGCATATCGTATAATATTCACAACGTATAATTTTATACGTTGTGCATGAAGAAAGTTTAAAAACAGAATCAACTCTTTGCATCATGCAGAACGTATAATAGTCACAACGTATAATATTCCTAACGTGAATTCACAAAAAAAGAAAACCATGCAGAACGTATAATATGCCAAGAAGCACTGCATTAAGCGCCCTAATACCGATACATTTAAGGCTGAAATTGCTACGAATCGATATTTGTTACAATTTCGAAAGGCCCCCTTACGCTAATTGAGACGGTCGAAACGTCACGTGCGAGTATACGCTTTAAACTTATTTATTTATTTATTTATTTATTTATTTGGTATGCCAACAACATTATACACAAAACAGTTTCATAGTTTCACTACTAAAAATAACAAATTAGTGTGTACATGTTAATTATAGGCCTACACAGCTTCCTTACAAGTAAATATAACAAATCAATTTAATTTAATTTGCTTGAAGAAGAACTATAAAATATGCAAAACAATTAATAATAATTAAAGAGAAAATAATAAAAGAGAAGACAATAACCAATAAGCAAAATAATAAGATTTCCAAAAAGTGATACAGTTATTAGTTATAAATTATGTAAATAAGGGCGCTTATCGTATGAAAAGTTTTTGGATTATATGATATGCATGGTTTTCTTTTTTTGTTAAATAAAGATCATAATTTTATATGTTGTGACTATTATACGTTATGCATGGAGAAATAAGTAATTTTATTTTTTAAACTTCTTCATGCACTACGTATAAATTTATACGATATGCCGATTATACGTTGTGCATGTGTGTGTTTTAAAATTTTGTTAAAATATGATATTATACGATCTGCATTGTAGACGTTCTGCCGTTCCCCCTTAAAACTTAAATCAGCGGCCCTGGAAACGTAAAGCTCGTCACAAAGTGGTTGAGTAGGCGACTCAACTGCAATACTAGGTCGTTCATTAAAATAAATTATTACCATCTTTCAACTCGAATGTAAAAAAATATGCTTATTTTGGCAATCATTTTTAATTATAGAGTAAAACAAACATAAGCCATATGATTCGGATATACCTCTAATTTTAAAATATAACCTAGAGCTTGATCAGTTAAGCACTCTCAAACAAATCTCTTTCTCTTAACGAATGCCTGAGTGTCACTTTGCGTAGGGTGGTGTCTTAAGTACGGTGCCGCGGACTATTAATATATGAAAGATATTTCCATCAAATATATGTAATTACAGCTATACTCAAATAAATGTGAGTCTATGTGAGGGCAAATTCACTAAGCATTATCCGGAAAAATTAATCTTTTGCACGAAGTGATATACATTTACTCTCGTGAAACCTATCTCGTGTGAGTTCTCTAAGTAAAAAGTCAGCTAATTCGATTTAACACTAGAATTTAATATTGGTGTGTACACAGCAGAGAAAAGTGTGAGAACAACGTGACCGATGTATCATATGTGGACAAATTGTGTATAAAATCGTATGGGAAGCCGGCAGCGCATCACATGCCACACAGTCCAATCATCGCGACCGCGCGCGAATGTGCTCCCGAAGTGCGTTTGCCAAGTCAGTTCCCAACCAGACAAACCCTCCTATACGTCTGCGACTATGTTTGCGTGTATGTACGGCCGCATTCAATAGTCCAGGAGCACGTCGCAGAGCGGAATCGCTTGCATCGCGTGCCGACCGTGCAAAACTAAATCGACCGTGGGGTGCTACGGGGTTTATGGCGTGATAGTACGTTTTAGAAAATTTGAGACAGCTACACCATTCCACCCCTTTATTTTCAGGGCAGGTCACGTATGTCGCAGAGATGACCACAGATGGAGCACTGATGTTTTGATGTGGAGACCCTACACATGGAAAAGAAGCGTCGCCAGACCGCCACCACTTTGATAAGACTATATCCGTCAGGCAGCAGGTGACAACTGGGGAAAGAAAAATAGGAGACCGCACAACTTGGCGAAGTCTGGGGGAGGCCTACGTCCAGCAGTGGACAGCAAAAGGCTGAAGAAGAAGAAGAAGAAGATTTCCATTATTGCACAAATTAAAAGAGAATGGTAAGAGCTACTCAGACTAATCCCAAAGAGTTATGTGCGGGTACATCTATGTAGGTATATGCAGACACAAATACGCATTTACGTTGGAGGGCATTTTGTAGCGAACCTGGAAAATTTGGCTGGCAGCCAGTGCAATTATATCGTTACTGGCTCAGGCCACAGTCACAGAATAATCCCCAGTAGAGCTTACTTACCTAGACAGGCTAACCCACCAAAACAGACTCATTAACATTTTCGATCTGACGTGCATAAATCTTCCGAATTGATGCCGACTGGTCGAATCCGGTGATTTCGCCTAGGTCCATGATTCGAATGGTTGGTAACGTCAAAAAAAATCTTAACCTATTTATTTGAATATTATAACCATTTAGGCGAATGCATGATGTAACTTTAATTGATAAGTTTTTAGGTAGTAACATGTAGCCGTGCTCATGTAGGGAAGGTCCTAGCATGGCGCCTAATCCCTTCGGGAATGTGGTGTTTGGGGCTAATATCATAACGGTTATTGTGTGGTATTAGCCAACACAAATACTTAATCAAATACTACTACTAAAAAATCAAATACTTAAACGTTAGCCCGCGTGGGGGCCCATACACCTACAATCAAATTGCGCAATATTGATGATTGCACAACACTATTGAGCATGTGGGGGGGTAGTATTGGAATATTATTGAAGAGTGCGCAGTGATTAAACATAAGTTTGATGTAGTTTAAGTTTATGCCGGGAGGTCACGACATTTTTGGTCACGATACGGTAAATGGCTGAATCTTGGTTCACATGTTAGAGACCAACCCTCTGATGCTAAATATGTCGGTCTGCCCGTGCCAAGTGGTTGCGTTATCTAGATTGGCTATATAAAATAGATGCTGGTATATACTTGCTGATGAATATACTGATTGTCTGGAAACATTGATACTTATTAATTATACAACAATATCCAGTCGGTTTTTTAATTAAATACTTAAATATACCTAACGTTATATCTGTAACCTAAATCGCTTATAATTACGAAATGAAACCAAAGATTTGTTCAGTTTTTGCATTGCTAACCAAGTATGTACTGATACTTTCATGTTTTGTCAATTTTCATCCATTTACCATATCAAATATTTTTTTTAGTCAAAATAACTACTTTTTCAGGCGCCTTATCTACGTAACTCAACCACTTGGAACAGGCAGACTGACACATTTAGCATCAGACGGTTGGTCTTTATCCCGTGAACCCAGTTTCAGCCGTTTACGTTATCGTTACCATTTTTGTCGCGACCTCCTAGTCTAGTTGTATTGTGCTTGAAAAATGAATAAATACTCTGAGAAATTCGTCGTCACACATGTTACTCGCACGGAAATATTGATACGAACGGCTCGTTATCGACTCCAGTAGGCGATCCGCTTGAACCTTTCTATTTGCCTACTCACAAATGTAAAATTAACATCATATTTAGATTGAATAAAGGAAAAGAAAAATTTCTACTTTCGTTTCTAACATAATCAATTCAATGCAGATCCCAGCAACAAGCTTGGAAAATACTGTCCTCTTTGCATCTAACAAGAATGAATGTACGAAATATTTATAAATCCATAGAGTCCTATGTAAGTTTCCTACTAAGAATCACAGGGAGCATGGTAGGACGGGAGTAAAACCCGAAATTAGTTTGTATGGGGGGGGTTTAGCCACTTTTTTATTACTACTGATTTTATCCAGTTATAACAACACGTGAGAAACCGTAATAACATCACAAGACGCTGTTTCGTGCTATACATATTCGATGTTGCGCGTCCCGAATTCATAAATTTGTGAAATTAACAATGAAGATTAAGGATAACTGAACAGAAACTTGAACTGAAAATACACTGTGACTTTATAAAACTGCACCGTATCACAAAACACTTCGCAAGACAACTCACTTCCACTATTTTCGCTGCTGTCGCTCCGAACTTCACCATAGAACTGTCCTACCAGCGACTCGTTCTTCCTTTTATACGGTTGGTTGGTGGCTCCAGACAGTTCTACATAACTCTGGTACCTAAATCTCGAATCATCTAGAATGTTATGCTCTTTGACCAATCAAAGTTCATAAACCATTAATCTTTTCTTGGCATATTTAATTACTATTTTCTAGAAGCTTCCATTCTAATTGGTGTTGATTATTTACTCTTCAACTAATGATACGGTCAGCATAATAATACTTTTAATTATAATGGTTGCGGGGTATCTAAGATTAAATTCACCGACGTCTCTCCTGACTCCTGTGTCCTGTGTCCTGCGGGCTCAGGTGAAAGCAGGAAGGGCAATTTTCTTAATCTTATCGCGAACTCCACGAAATTCACCTGCGTCACAGAATAACGATAAACATTCCTGCATTTGTCAGTGAGTATAAGCCGTCCGTGTAACGTGCAACTTTATTTTCGAAGCTCTCGGTGAGAAAGCATTTTCTTGAGCTGTTTTTTTTTTTTCATAGAAAATGTGATTTCAATTATTTCATATTCAGTTAAATTGTAAATAAAAATGCAAATTAAACTTGGAATTTGTTGCAACTTTGAATGGCCGTGGCGCAGTTATGAAATGTTGCTTTCGGCTCAATAATAAAATATCACAAATGTGATAGCATAAAAAAAGTTTGTATGACTGTACATAGATGGCTAATGCCACACCTACTGTCATGATATTAGCCCAACACACCTCAAGAGAAGTAAGTGCAGCCAGAAAGTGCCCTTCCTAATATATTATAATTTTCACAGTTATATTGGACTGAATATGCAATAAGTGTCGTTCACATACATAATCTTAAATAAAAGTAAGAAAAAGAATCATAAAAGATTATATCTTTTTATCAATTACTATATTTATTAGGTATTCTTGCGATGAAATTTACTCAGTTGATATGGGCTTGCGTCATAATTGGAGTCATAATTTTTATTTATTTATAAAATTTTATTATTTCAATTAAAACTAATCTTAAAAATTTTTTCAGTGCACTTCGATCTAAATGCTACTGCGAAACACTTCTTTTTTTGTAGAATAACATCAGCTTAACACAATAAAAAAAAAGAAACAGCCACCCTCCAATGTAAAGGAGATAAAATTAGGTTTTTATTACTCAGTACGTGAGTTTTTAAACTTAATCTCTAGTCTGTAATATTTTTAGAGATTTTCTCTTTTTTTCAATGAAAATAAGATTGCTTTCTGCATTGTAGTTTTCCTCACATGCGGTACCGTTCAATCTAGCTAGGTAGCTCGATTACTGACGCTATTAGCCGGGCTAAAGCAATTAGCGTTGGGCCCCGACTACATAATCTGGACCGCTCCCGAGGGAATAAATGCTCATATAAGAGCTGTTACGCGGCGCGTGTGACGTAACTGCATTACAATGGCTGCCAAAATCGCTGGCTTAGCGCCGCTTTATTCTAGGTACCACGGTGTCGGCACGATCATGTTACATTGTAACACTGTCACAACGCAAAACTTTCAAAGACAATTATGCGAAGAAACCGTACTTTACGGTCTACAAACAAATATTGTATTCGTACTTTGCGATACATATTAAAGTACCAAAGTACTGTAATTTCCATTGGAATTTAATGTCTTTTTTTTTGTAGGCATAATTTCCATAGTGGAACTTGGCCGGTCCCCTGCAAACGCAAGCAGCTGTGCAGAATCATAAGTAGGTCGGGTTTTAGTAGGAGATCGAACAAAATCCAACCCGCCAAAAATAACCATGTCATGTTACGGTATGTAACAACCATTGTGCATTTATAGATTGTTAAGTGTTCGAGAGTAAGAAACCCGGACAAAAACATTCATTCATCCTCAATATTTGAAAGTAAACATTAAACACAACTTCAGAACGTTATTATGACTCTGTATTTCTTTAGATTCGAAGCCTATGGTCTCACTAATGTCGGCGTTCGTCGGTGCTGAAGACCGGCCGCGCTGCCTCTGCTCGCTATTTGCGATCGCCGACACTTCACTGTTGGCACCTAACACTCACTACTACGGGCACTGCCCACCTAAGCGAGAGGCCAAACACGTGGCCCTTATTTCGGCTATTGCCAACAAGGTCCAAAAAACCGGCCAATTGCGAGCCGACAAAATTAGACCCAAAGAAATCACGTTTATTGTAAATACATTTTTATTTGTTTTTAGGGTTCCGTAACCAAAGGGTGAAAACGGAACCATATTACTAAGCCTCCGCTGTCCGCCCGTCCGTCCGTCCGTCCGTCCGTCCCTCCGTCCCTCCGTCCGTCTGTCTGTCACAGGGCTGTATCTCGTGAACCGTAATAGGTAGGTAGCTACAATTTTCACGGAGTGTGTATTTATTTTGCCGCTATAACAAAAAATACGTTATATTTTGTACGATGGTACTGAACCCTTCGTGTGCGAGTCCGACTCGCGCTTGACCGGTTTTTATTATTAGTATTTGTCATTATAGTGGCAAGAGAAATACATACTCTGAGAAAACTTTCCGCTGTCTGTTAGGGTTCACGAGATACAGCCCTGTGACAGACGGACCGACGGACGGACGGCCGGACGGAAGGACGAACGGACAGCGGAGACTTAGTAACACTTAGGTTCCGTTCGGCACTTTTTGGGGACGGAACCCCAATAAGGTTTTCCTCGTGAAGCTTGTAAAAATAATATCTCTCACAAAACGCCTAAATTTCGATTCAAAGGCCAACGGTATCTGTCAAAGCCTGCAAGAAGAAACACAAACTTGAAAAAACGATTGCCACATAGCCCGTTGTATAGGCAAGGACGCTCTTTAGGGTTCCGTACCCAAAGGGTGAAAACGGAACCCTATTACTAAGCCTCCGCTGTCCGTCCGTCCGTCCGTCCGTCCGTCCGTCCGTCCGTCCGTCCGTCCGTCTGTCCGTCTGTCACAGGGCTGTATCTCAGTAACCGTAACAGGTAGACAGCTGAAATTTTCACAGAGTGTGTATTTATTTTGCCGCTATAACAACAAATAGGTAAATTAAAAAATAATTAAAATTAAAGGGGGCTCCCATACAAAAAATGTGATTTTTTTGTTTTTTTTTTCTACGATGGTACGGAACCCTTCGTGTGCGAGTCCGACTCGCACTTGGCCGGTTTTTTATGTAACTAGACATCGATGGCTTATACAAAACTGACCATCAGATATTAGCCTTGGGCATTAGACATGGGATCTAGGTGCCGTGTTCATCGTCGTTTCGACCATCGTAAGTTCAATGCGATGGTACCGACCCGGGCGGGATTAACCATCTAGAAGTAAGGAAGGGAACCTACAGTTTTACGTAGGTGGTGATTCGTCGTCGGTTACGGGAGGGTCGTTTCAGAGGTGATTCACCCAGCTTATCGAATCGCTAGGCATGGCAGCACTGAGTTACCTCAGTTTTGTCATTGCTAAAATAAACATCAGGGTTTAACCGTATATACATTATGCTTTATTTTTCTCAAAATCAACGAGTTCTATTTCCGGCTAGGAAAATGTTTTTTTTTCCAAAAATCTCATAATGCAGTTATAGTTTTTATCAAAATCTGCCTCATTATTCTTTTAAGTGCTTTTCGCTATTTCTTATAGTTTCCGATTGGGCCCGGAAGGCCCACTTGAAAAATCCTGTATACGTAAGGACAGAGGCCTACAAGGAAATCCAGTAAGAATGCAGACTCCCTCAATCTTCCCGGTTGGTCTACTCCGGGGGCGGGCAGGTAAACCCGGCGCAGGTGGCAATTACAGCATTTTGTCCGAAGCATAAATTCCAATTAAACGGAATTATCCTAACAACACCACCCACTGCGACGCTGTAAATTTTAACGAGGTCCCTCGCTTGTTTTATTCGGAGTTACCTTAATTTTCTTCAATAAGGAAGACGCTTAGCGAAATGCTTCCTACTAAAGGCCCAATTATCGAGTTGATTGATTTCAATCATTCAATAGTCTTTAATGCGAGGGAATGGGAAACAAAACACGAGAGTGCGTGATTGTAAAGGTGGCTTCACACGGCGCATGATATCACGCGCCGCGCCGCGCCGATGAGCAAGCGCGCGCCTACGCGACCCCGCGCGTTACCCGTTCTCACGGCGCGTTATATCACGTGCCACGCCGCCGCGCCCGAGCGTGATATCACGCGCCGCCGTCTGAAGCCACTATTAAAGGAGTGAGGAGTTATTGGGTTGCATGATCGCTGTCAATTTTGCAATTAAACCGTATAATTGAATGGGGATGATCTTACAATAATTTTAAGGGCTTTCGTGTAGTATGTTTTTCGTGCTGAAGAAGCGATGGCAAATGGAGTGTTTCGAAATGAAGACCACTTACCGGGAAAGTTAGTGCAGCGTCGCGGTCCGATTTAAACCATCGTTACCAAAAGGGCGGTCATAACTGGTCCGTTTCGCTCTTACAGCCCTCAAAATGGCGCCCCGTGAACAGTATGACGTCATCGTTACGTCACCCAATACCGTACACAGTGCTCACGCTTTGGAGGTGGGGCACTGTGTGTGCAACTGTCAGTGTCACATTTTGACGTTTCATAGCAAAGTATTTCGACCGTGTTTTTAGGGTTCCGTACATAAAGGGTGAAAACGGAACCCTATTACTAAGCCTCCGTCCGTCCGTCTGTCACAGGACTGTATCTCATGAACTGTAATAGGTAGGCAGCTGAAATTTTCACACAGTGTGTATTTATTTAGCCGCTATAACAAAAAATAGGTAAAATTAAAAAAATATAATACAAAATACGTGATTTTTTGTGTTAAATCTTGCACGATTGGAACGAAACCCTTCGTATGCGAGTTTTTCACAAACCGTTGAATGTCCCTCAGTTGAAAATTCAAGTAAGGCTTAGAGCAATAGATTGGAACCAAATTCCAGGTCAACTACGACTAATAATGTTATTTGTTCCATGTATGTTGTTTTGTTTCCCTAAGCCCGTACTCAAACGGTCCGAATCGTTTTAGTACGCTTTGAGCGTGCAATCTGATTCGGGATGGTTTTATAAACTTGAAGCACTGTAATCGTTTAGTGTTCAAAATGTAACGCCCAGTAGGAACCTAAATTGGCGTTTACGGCAAACCGATCGACTGGCGTTTTCTCCAAACTCCATGTTTACTAGATATTCTGTGGTTTTACTTCTTCAAGCTGTTAAAGTCAAACGCGGACTTCCGATTTGTATGAAAACGCGGAGTGGACGTAAACCGCAACGTCGACGTATTTACGGCAACGTTGAGTAATCTGTCAAATCAAGCTCGGACTCGCAAATGTTAGTTCGCTTAACGCCCGCTGCGCGCGCTTTTAAATTTCTCCATACATTTGAAAACGCCAGTCGATCGGTTTGCCGTAACGCCAATTTAGGTGACAACTGAGACTAGGCGGCTCTGAGCAGATCGTTGGAAGATTCAGGTTGGTATGTGGAAGAGAGTGGAAAGGAATCAAACGAAATAGACTGCGTTGTAAGACGCCTACATTCAGCAGTGGATGGCAAACGTATGATGAATAATAACGCCTCGGATCTTGTTCGTTAGCTAAGAAATTGTATTTGCAATATTGGCGTATTCCTAAAGAACACCATAAATTCCATTATATCAAATCGCAACTGTTTAGTGGTCCTTAAGGCGCTAGGACTGGCCAACTACTCGCGCCATACAAATGCACTTTTAAACAAATTTAATAATATGTAGTGAAACGCTTCAGAAAATCCAAATAGAACTCCAGACTGATAATGGATTGTTAATATTTTTTGATTCCATCATTTATTTAAATAATAATAAAAATAAAAAAGTTGATTTTTCTCATTAGAAATCTGAAAGTAATTCGATTCATAGATATAAGCAAAAACAGCATATATTCATAAACAAAACATTCCATTTGCTATTAGATTTCTACATTTAGTCAAAAAAGTACGGAAATGGACACCGTTTCCGCAATGTATTTTGTATAGAAAAAGGTAACATACATTAACGAAAATAGGTTGATTAATAGACAAGGAATCATATATTGTAAGAATGACACTTAGAATCGTCAGACTTAGTTAGTTAACTTGGGGTGCCTCGTCTAACTTTGCGATTTGGCTAGTACCAGGGCCTTAAATATTGACGATTTGGTAAACGATGCGGTCGGAAATTCGTTGTTCCGGTAAATCGATTGTGTTATACGCTCGATATGGCAAGTAATACCGGCCTGCTGGAACCACATATTTGTGGGATTCATTCGTTCCATTAATTTGAGTTTCGGCGACATCTACGTTATGAAGCATTGCAATCAAATTTTGAAAATAATCATAATTGGTTAGAGCAGTTGGCATGTAATCCAAAGGTCGCAGGTTCGAATCCTTCTTCCGACGAATGTCACAGCCAAAAACGATTTCAGATTATTTTCAAAATCGGATTACAGATGACGCCTCGAATCAATAAGATAACGGTCATGTCGTATCTATTAAATACATAAAGTTACCATTCGTTCCAGTTGAGGCCGTAATAACTTTGTTCTCATATTGCGCTAATAGTCACTCAAACACTTGTTCTAGAAATTATAGAGTAAGTATATATGTTTAATAAAACAGTTTTTTTTTATGCGACCCGACATGGATATACCACAACAACTACCGTTATGATATTAGCCCAATACACCACATTCCCGAAGGAATTTGGTGCCTCCCTTTATAAGCACGGCTACATTGAACTGGATGGAAAACACTGACAATTTTTCATTGCCGCTTCGACCATCTTTTCATCCAATGCGATGGTACCAACCCGGGCGGGCTTAAACCCTACCACCGAGTAGGGGAAGGGGACCTACAGTTTTACATGGATTCCGAACCATGGAGCAGCTCGTATTCTTGACGAAAATGCACTTATCGAACTCGGAAAGAGAAAGAAGGTGCATGTCGGTATTGAACCCAGGTCTCTGGTACGCTAGGCCAGTCCCCGCGCCACTAGGCTACGAGCCGCTCAAAGTAAAAGGACTAAATAATGTTCTTATTATGTATGTCATGCTTTTCATTGCTTTGATATTTCGTCCATACAATATGTGTCAAAGTAGCATTATAATGTACAGTCGAACAAAGAGTTTAGGATACACATCCGGTTGAATGAAAAGATGAAAAGTCGAAATACTTTGACTTTTGGAAACAATTATAGTGTTGAGTATAGATTCAAACATAGTTGAGGATGTCTACTAGCTACTGAGTTAACAAAACCCTAACAAAATTGAATATGAGGTTGTATTTAAACACCATTCATTTTTACATTTAACCGGAAGTGTATCCTTTAACCTTTGGTTAAATGTACTACTTTTCTTTAGTCTTAGTTTCGGTTACCACTTTTTTTTCTCAGCCTAAATGGAATTTAAATACCGATAACTAAGGCTTATTACATAATATGTAGATAATAAGAAGTTTAAATTATTTATTTTTTGTTAAATTGGTATGCCAAATTGAATAGGGTCTTGGGTACAATATAAACCCAGAAGCCATAATTAATTATAAATAAGCCATGTGATTTTAATTTAATTTTAATGGGTAATTCATATTGGACCCTTTACTCTAGATTCCCCTATATTTTATCTGTTCATATAAGAATTCAGTTTTTGTAATATACATATTGTTAATATGAGAATCCAGTTTCAGGTAACTGATTTGTTAAGCTTTTTTAAGAGCGACGATATATTTTTAATTGTTTGCCAAATAGAGATAATTGACAACCAAGAAACATTTCACAAAACCTAACTTTAGTTTTGGTTTGGTTTTGTCATGTTTTCGATCTTTTCAACTTCTCTACCAGTAAAGATAAAACAGCACTATTTTACATAAATACCTGAGCGTCATACATATGTTAATACTGGTGTATTATGTCCTTGTTTTGATGCGAGAAAACCAAAAGCTCATAAATAAGCGAACGGTGGTGATTCCTAGAGAATCAATGTAAATTTATCTGCCCGTCCGTTGACCGTTACTTATGCAGGCTCCGCCCGCGTCCGCTCCGCTTTTACGACGCGAACTTGCCTTTACGCCATCTTTATGTCGCTCGTTCCGCCGCCGCCAACTTCGACGCGTAAACATAAAGCGCACGCATCGTGAGCATGAATTGTTTTACGGGTGAAACTTATTGATTGGTGTTATATTTTATTTCGCTTACAATAAACAGCCGCGTAAAGTACGGATTGCGCTCGGTTTATTTCCTCCGTTACGTCTCGCTTTTGTCTTTTGAGTGGGAGGAAGGAGTCCATTTATAAGCTTCCCTCATCTTTAAAGTATTTCAAGAATTATTTTGTTTTTCAATATATATTTTTTACATTGACATCATGCTCTCTTTTAGCTTTCCGTATCCAAACGGTGCCAACGGAACCTTATTACTAAGCCTCCGTTGTCCGTCCGTCCGTCCATCCATCCATCCGTCCGTCAGTCCGTCTTTCACAGGGCTGTATCTCATGAACCTTAATAGGTAGGCAGCTGACAGACACAGCTCACAGAGTGTGTATTTATTTTGCCGCTATAATAACATATAGGTAAACATAATGAAAAATAAGGAAAAAATAATGGGTACGATGGTACGGAACCCTTCGTGTGGGAGTCCGAATAGCACTTGGCCGGTTTTTATCTCATTACAGTTTTCATATTTATTGAGAATTCAAGTTACTATACAGTACGGAACCCGTGTTTAGGTGGAAATAACCGTCAAGAAGTGGCAGTAGTAGCGTCAGATCGCTAAATTTATGAAAAGTGCCTTTTTTGTTACTCTCCGTGTTTCAGAAACACGACATCAAAAGAAATATCTAATAGTATGAACAAAATTTAAATATATTTTCTTAGATTATTTTCAGATAGAAAAGATAAACAATTTTCAAAAAAGAATGAATTGAAAGAAATGTATTTTTGAAACTTTGGTGTGCATCTTTTTTTCAGCGGAAAGCATTATATCTATTTCGATGATTAAAGGTTTTCCGCCGAGAACGTGTTTCAGAATCTTTCCGTCGAGAAAATCGCTTTGACAACCGCTATAAATGTGGTTTTTTCGACTGAAAGATTGCTGATATTTTTTTGGAAATATATGCCAATAATGGTTTCTTTTTCATCTGTTATATCTGCGTCGATTGTAATATTATAATAATCTATTAAATGATCCATCGATACATCTTCATTCAACTCATCTCGCAAAATTAACTCGGAAGCAGTAAATAAGAGAGCAAGGGATTCTCTCGGACCGTTATTGATGAAGCTGTGAGGAAAATCTATCAAACAAATATATTTTTCTTCCGTCCTTAGCTTTGTTGATAGCTTGCAATAGCCTCATTTTCCGTGTTTTTAATGGATCGAGAAAAACAAAACGAAAAACAGATATATATATAAGTTTTTGGCAATAACAAATTTTGAATTTATATTTCATTTCATTTATTTAAACTTTTCGGTAGTCAAACTACACTAAGTTACGTCACAAATATCCGCGGATTCGATCAACCCAGTATAGAAGAACCGGCAAAGAAATTTCACGGGTTTACATAACATATATTTCTGTCCACAATTATGAAATACATACTTAGATCTATATGTGACTAGTTAAGGTAACGGCCCTAGGTGGGACGCAATACTATTTGCTGTATCAAATATTCAGTAGCAACATGCGGCGCTTGTCTGGGTGCGACTTTTTATTGTAATTTGGTGATAAAAATAGGATTTTATGTGGACATCTTGGACTGTGAAATGATTGTGCGTCAAGGAAGGATATTGGCCCGGGATCCGGCACTTAAACATTATTTAATCACACTTCATCTCCCTTCTCGCAAGGAAACGATTTTTTTATTTTTTTTATTTAAACTTTTTGGTAGTCAAACTACACCACAAAGATCCGCGGATTCGATCAACCCAGTATAGAAGAACCCGCAAAGAAACTTCACGGGTTTACATAACATATATTTCTGTCCACAATTATGAAATACATACTTAGATCTATATGTGACTAGTTAAGGTAACGGCCCTAGGTGGGACGCAATACTATTACTACAACAAGTTATGTTACAAAGATCCGCGGATTTGATCAACCCAGTATAGAAGAACCCGCAAAGAAACTTCACGGGTGTACATAACATATATTTCTGTCCACAATTATGAAATACATACTTAAAACTATGTGTGACTAGTTAAGGTAAGGGCCCTAGGTGGGACGCAATACTATTCACTGTATCAAATATTCAGTAGCAACATGCGGCGCTTGTCTGGGTGCGATTTTTTATTGTAATTTGGCGATAAAAAAAAAAAGTTTTTATGTGGACATCTTGGACTCTGAAATGATTGTGCGTCAAGGAAGGATATTGGCCCGGGATCCGGCAATTAAACATTATTTAATCACACTTCATCTCCCTTCTCGCAAGGAAACGATTTTTTTTTATTTAAACTTTTTGGTAGTCAAACTACACCAAGTTACGTCACAAAGATCCGCGGATTCGATCAACCCAGTAAAGAAGAACCCGCAAAGAAACTTCACGGGTTTACATAACATATATTTCTGTCCACAATTATGAAATACATACTTAGATCTATATGTGACTAGTCAAGGTACCTGTGACCGCTCGGGTCAATGTCGCTTTGGACTAATGCCAGGCTGAATTATTTCCTGGATTGCCAATACAAATGTTCATCCCCTGTTTCACTCTTTTGTAGTTTAATTTTCGCCACACAAGACAGCCTACATATGTACTTCTCCGAGGTCCAGAACATCTTTATACCCGAATTCTTCAAATTTGCTTCAGCAGTTAAGGCGTGAAAATGCAACAGACAGAAAGTCAGATTTTTTTTTATTGGACTGGACATGGATGTCTAATCCCACAAGTTCTGTCATGGTATCAGCCCAACACACCATATGAGAACTAGGTGCCATGCCAGGACCTTCCTTATATTGCACGGCTACATTGAACTGGATGGAAAACACGGACAATTTTCATTGCCGCTTCGACCATCGTTCATCCAATGCGATGGTACCAACCCGGGCGGGATAAACCCTACCACCTAGTAAGTAAGGAAGGGGACCTACAGCTTAAAGTGGAATCCGAACCACGGCCAGCCTCTCTCAACGGTCGAATGGTCACCCATCCAAGACCATACCGGACCCAGCGTTGCTTGACTTCGGAGAGCGATCGCCGAAGTGTCGCGCCACTATTTATAATATCACTATGGATTAACTTTGGTTTTAAATAATATTTGTTACATACATTTCGGTATAAATAAGATCTTACGATGTACACGAGAAGTTATTCAATAGAACCATGTTATTTTATAGGCAAGAGCTGGCCAATAGCTGCACAGCTTATTGTTGATAATAATAGGAAACTATATACACACTCATACCTTCCCCAGCATATCCGGAGAGGTAGGCAGGGATGATAGCATGTCATATTTTCCGATCACAGCATCCTTTTTTCATTTCCCAAAAAAAATATCATTAAAATATTTTATCATTATATTACTCTTCATTTAATTTATCCAACCATTGTTCAGCATTGGTACATTCTGAAAGTAATCCAAAGCTCATTGATATTTTTTTACTATTAAGTTGATCACACCGACACATACTTCATGTTGCTAATATTTTCGACTTATTTTTAACTCAATAAAGCATTTACGTGGATAGTTCCTAATCTCACAAACGGTTCTTGAACATCGACAAAGGCGGAGACGACGGCGGGTAGGCGGGGACCGGGAGCGAGGGGTAGGGTGGCTGAGCGATTTGCCCTTTATTGCATGTGTACACGGAAATCCTTCATTTTTCTCGGCTCTACGTCACGGAAAGCCTTCTGATTTCCCCTCTTTCAGCCCCAAATATCTGGGTTAATTACGTGCCGCTTGGAAAGATGTCGGAGCTGTTATCCCCTATTTTGTTTTGTTAGGAGAAAACCTCTATTAAGGTTCTTCGATGCTTTCGGTGCCATTATTTTCAAATCGATCGACATATTTAACTAAATAAATTTTAGTAAATATTCACTTTACGTCTAACACGTGACTAACGTGACAATTGGAGTAAGATTTTAAAAATGACCAATAATTTATTTATTTATGTTTGACCATGATGACTGTTAAAAAAAGAATATGTTAAGGTGGCCCAACCCGCTCATCTCCCCATACAAAAGGGGAAAGAAGATCACGCCCAAAATTTTGCTCAAAATAGCTTTATATCATCGAACTCGATGTCTGATGACCATTGGCATTGTAAAATTGTGTTTGGTTTCTAAGTTATAAGGTCCGAAAGTTAGAATTTTTCGCGCGTTTTATACAATAACTTTGGAGGTGGATTACGCAATGATAAAGTAAGAACATCCTTAAAATCCTTTTAAACCTCTATTTGCAAATTACGTTTCACTTACTAATTGTCTCATTGTCTAAATTCGCCCCTGCTCGACGTTACTTAACTGTGGTGGATAAACTAGTGGAATAAATGGACTATAACATCCATAAAAATAGATTTAAAGATTGTAGAAATGATTTTCCCCTTTGGATTCGCAACGGACGAAGAAAAGGACCAGATTGTCAGTTGAGCTGAAATAAGTCTATCAAAACTCAGAGTTCAAAAGAGCTGGGATAGGCCCCCTAATATTCCGGGAGGTCACGACATTTTTGGTCACGATAAGGTAAATGGCTGAATCTGGGTTCACATGTTAGAGACCAACCCTCTGATGCTAAATATGTCGGTCTGCCCGTCCCAAGTGGTTGCGTTTTCTAGATTGGCTATATAAAATAGATGCTGGTATGTACCTGCTGATGAATATACTGATTATCTGGAAACATTGATACCTATTAATTATGCAACAATAACCAGACGGTTACTTAATTGAATACTTAAATATACCTAAAGTTATATATGTAACCTAAATCGCCTATAACTACTAAATGCAACCAAAGATTTGTTCAGTTTTTGTATTGCTAAGCAAGTATGTATTGATACTTTCATGCTTCGTCATTTGCATCCATTTACCTTATCATATGTATTTTTTGTCACCATGACTACTTTTTCAGGCGCCTTATCTACGTAACGCAACCACTTGGAACAGGCAGACTGACACATTTAGCTTCAGAGGGTTGTACTTTATCCCGTGAACCCAGTTTCAGCCATTTACGTTATCGTTACCATTTTTGTCGCGACCTCCTAGTCTATAATAAAAAAATCATTAAATACTCTCCTGATCGAAGGTAGTGATACTGACCGCGCCCGCATACTTGCTGCTTCAAAACGGGTGCCTGGGTGGAAGCTTATCCATCTGCCCATCTTGGCAGACTCTTTGACAATAACTCATTCTGTATAGCCTTTTGCCTTCGCTTCGGAGCCAATATATGCGAGCCCCACACATGTGTGTGTGGCGCCGCCGTTGACGCAACGTGCCAAAGGAGTGCGGGCAGGTTTTCCCGGCACACAGCCCTCAATCAAATTTTGAAGCGCTCCTTGGCATCGGTCAATATCCCCAGCATCCTGGAACCGCCGGGAATCTTTAGGGACGACGGTAAGAGACCCGACGGAATGAGTCTCCTGCCGTGGAAGCAAGGCAAGGCCCTCATTTGGGACGCGACCTGCGTGGACACCCTCGCTCCGAGCCACATACAGGGCTCGAGTAGAGAGGCAGGTTTTGCGGCCGCAAAGGCCGAAAGTCATAAACATCGCAAGTATAAGATATAAGACTTTCGGTCTTTGCGGTTGGGACACTTGGCCCTTGGAGCGAGGACGCAGTCGCGCTTTCTAACAAAATCGAACAACTTTTGATAGAAGCTTCGGGCGACCTTCGAGCAGGAGCGTTCTTTAAGCAGCGCATAAGCCAGGCGATACAGCGGGGAAACGCTGCCTCCTTTATGGGGACAATGTCATCTGTCCCCATGGAAGAATATTTTAATTTGTGATAATGATTTTAATGTTTAGTTTCTTAATATTTTATCAAATAAAAAGTTCATTCTACCCTAAAAAAAACTCAGGAATTGCAACTTTGAACTATTGACATATGACAAATCTATAATTAAAATGTCTGCAATCACAAACTTTAGTAGACGAAAATATAAATGTAAAAGCTTAGCATAGGATCAATATGCGAAACTAGCGCCGTCTAGTAGTAGTGGAAGCATTGTGTCTATTCGAATGTAATCGATACATTCTCTGGCTGACGTAATCGTCGGGATAGCTTAGCGGTTAGAGCAGTGGACATGTGATGTTCGAAGCTTGCTTATGACCAAAAATGTTTTCTGATTATTTTCAATATTTTGCATCGCTTCAATGTAGATGTCGTTGAATAACGTCAAATCAATTAGATAACGGTAATTTCTTATGCATCTTACAAAAAAGTATCAACATATATAAAGTTAATTAAACCTTTTTAAAACATTTCATTTTGATCCAAAGACCAGATATTTTACAGAAATCAGGTTTTTTTTTATGCGACCTGACATGGATGGCTAATACCACACAACTACCGTTATGATACTAGCCCAATACACCACATTCCCGAAGGAATTAGGTGCCATGCCAGGACCTTCCCTTTATGAGCACGGCTACATTGAACTGGATGGAAAACACGGACAATTTTTCATTGCCGCTGCGACCATCTTTTCATCCAATGCGATGGTACCAACCTGGGCGGGCTTAAACCCTACCACCTAGTAGGGGAAGCGGACCTACAGTTTTACATGGATTCCGAACCATGGAGTAGCTCGCATTCGTGACGAAATGCACTTATCGAACTCTGAAAGAGAAAGACAGTGGTGCAAGTTGGTATTGAACCCGGGCCTCTCGTACGCTAGGCCAGTCCCCGCGCGAGCCGCTCCACTTGCCAACAGCTTTTCAAGTCCGTGCCCTAGCAAGCATGTACCTTTCGAATTAGCGGCTTGTCGCACACATTTAGGTTTAAATGCTCCCATTACACGCGCTTGTAAAACATGTAATGATTGGAAGGATGAACTGGACATATTTTCATGCTCAGTAAACACGATTAAACAATTTAAACCTAACCCATAACGAATATTATGTTTGTCAATTGGACTTAGTCGTTTCATTGTTCTTTTATTTTCTTTTGTTTGTTTTTTGCATTTTTATTTGTACTTTTACTTTACCTTTACTTTTATTCTTTTCAGATTTTGATTTTTTAATTGTTTAGTTTGATGATGATTTACGCATGCTGTGTTGACATCTCGTAGAATGTACACGTAATTCTTGTTGTATTATGTTATCCTAGTATTGTTAAGTGTATGATTCTGTGTGTCGATCTATTAAATGAATAAATAAATAAATTAACAAAAACCGGCCAAGTGCGAGTCGGACTCGCACACGAAGGGTTCCGTACCATCGTACAAGATTTACCACAAATAAAACATGTTTTTTGTATTGGGCCCCCCTTTAATTTTTTTATTTTATAATTATACCTATTTGTTGTTATAGCGGCAAAATAAATACATAATCTGTGAAAATTTCAGCTTCCTACCTGTTACGGTTCATGAGATACAGCCCTGTGACAGACGGACGGACGGACGGACGCCCGGACGGACAGCGGAGGCTCAGTAATAGGGTTCCGTTTTCAGCCTTTGGGTACGGAACCCTAAAAAACCCTAACCATGACGTCATTGAAGAGTAGAATAACTCTCCAATTCCACACGGCCAAAGCCGGTATTTCTTTCGCGGCTCACTTTGTATCAAAGCGCGGCGTTACATCTAAATAATTCAGCGCGAAAAATTCCGCAAAGTTTCGCGCATTTTCCCCGGGAGCGGCGGAGCGGTCGCAGGGTTGTTTTGAAAAGTTGTGTGTCGCATGAAAATCTTATGAGGCGGTTTAAATATTTGACTGGGTCGTCGGCGGGGAGGGGCGGCGCGGTTTGGCTGAGGCAAAGAGCAAGGAAGGGCGGCCGTGGCGACCGTTAGTTCACTTAAGAAATCACTCACTCCTGTGGTTTTACCGAGTGAACAGGCAAGTGACAATCTGGCAGACAATCTGACAATCAGGCAATCTGACATTTAGTCCATTACATTTACGTTTACATTTACATTTCGTACCATGATATATTTAGAAAATGTATATTTTCGCTTTCCAAAATTTAAGTTACACGATGAATCGATATTGGACACCAGGTGCATTAGCTCAAGTGGCAGTGGACTGGTCACGTCAGCCGAAGAGACAAATAAGCGAGTAAATTTACCGTGGTAAACCCCCGATGTTCTCGAGTTCAAATGTGCAAGTAAGAACTCCACAGGACGCTATTTGGTTCAACTAACATTAGATTATGCGCGTCCCAAATTCGTAGGCGAACTGAATGACCGACGCTACCATTAGTATAAGTCACTGAAACGTGGCTACGCTACCGCTATTCGGATGAGTTTCAGTTGCCGCTTCCACCCTTCCTGACTCATCGGGCGGCTTGTTTCGACTGAGGCTACGGAGATCGGGTCTGTCGGATAGTTGCTGGATCTCGGTAGCGTTCTGAATGCTCTGGCCAATCTCTTAGGTGTGTGGTACACAGGGAAAAGCTGACACTTGTGACGTATGTACCCGCAGGCAGGTTGGATTTTTTCAAATAACTGTACATGGATGGCTAATACCATAACCACCGATGAAAGTAAGTGTCATGCCAAAATCGTCCCTTTATGAGCACGATTAGATTGATGTAGATGCAAAATAATAAATGGAAATGTGTTCATTTCCACTTTGCACTAACCGGCAGTGCAATTACGAAGCACAAAATTGGGTGTAGGTTGCTGTACTTACAGCAATATGACAGCTTTTGCGATTACGAAATCGATGCATTCACAAATGGTGCGGCACTCAGCGCTACCCGCATCAATTAGGTCAACTCCATACATTTCGCGTCGAATCGGTATTACGAAACGGCAAAGAACTGTCAAATGCGGGGAGGTAAACGCCTATTTCGTCTGCTCGTCTTGTCAAGTACCTCAAAAGTTGATCTATTGTCGACACAGATTGGTCCGTGTTGGATGTAGGTGGATGAAAAACGGCTTCGTAATCGCGCTTTAGAAACGACGGGGGCGCACCTACACGTACCGCGGCACCATCCTCAAATTTTGCGTAATCGCACTGCCGGACGGCTTAACTCTACCACGAAGTAGGGAAAGATCCCAAACAATAGGACAGCGCGCATACGTGACAAAATGCACTTTTCCACCCAAAAAGTGAAATTGGTGTATGAACGGGTTGGTGATTGAAACCCATGACTTCTGGTATGCTAGGCAACTCCTCTTATCACTGAGATCACGACTTTTTAATGAAACAAGGTTTTCCGCCGATAAAATCGCTTTGATAACCAATATGAAACCGGTTTTATCGACTAAATGATTCCTTATTCCTGAGCATGGAATTCCATGAATAGACCTACTGGCGTATGAAATATGAGAAGGCATTACAAAATAACCAAGGGTTAATTGGAATAAATTAGTCCCATTGATATTTTCAACTAAGTGCTCTTTTTAACCGACTTTAAAAAAAAGGAGGAGGTTCTCAATTCGTCGGAATCTTTTCTTTATTATTCTGTATTTATGATAATCACAATTTGTACTTTCGTTATTATCGCACATGAATGTACTGATTTATTTGATTTAGCAATGTTTTAATAATAATCTGTACCTACGAAATGAATCCCTAAAAACCCAGCCATTCATATTCCCGGGGTGACCAGCCACATTTTGAAGCGGTGTACACCTGAATACTTATGTCACATTAGTTTAGATTTTTTTTATGCGACCTGACATGGATGGCTATTACCACACAACTACCGTTATGATATTACCCCAATACACCACATTCCCGGAGGAATTAGGTGCCATGCCAGGACCTTCCCTTTATGAGCACGGCTACAAAACTCGGACAATTTTTCATTGCCGCTTCGACCATATTTTCATCCAATGCGATGGTACCAACCCGGGCGGCTTAAACCCTACCAGCTAGTAGAGGAATGGAACCTACAATTTTACATGAATTCCGAACCATGGATAAGCTCGTATTCGTGACAAATTGCACGTATAGAACTCGGATAGAGAAAGAAAGTGGTGTATGTCGGAATTAAACCCAGACCACTGGCACGCTAGGCCAGTCCCCACGCCACTAGGCTACGAGCCGCTGAATGGGTTCTCTTAAGGGGTTATCTATCACCGAACATCACTGAAAAAAATACATGAAAATACAGTCCAAAGTTCCCGGGCCAGTAAGTCGTTCGGATCTTAAAATGTTTAGATGTTAAGGAAAAAATTACAGTCGCTGTCACGAATGAAGACTTATGCATTGAGCCAAGAGCAAGCTTAGTTTTAACATTTGAAATGTTTTCAAAATGAGAGGGAGACTGTTCAGCAGATTTTGTCACCCGTTCTAAAGCCTTGACGTGCTGCTTATGCCATGCCACGAACGAGCTAATGCCTTGGCGCGATGCCCTGACCAAATAGACTCCCTCTATAGCCGACGATCTGCGTAGCAACTTGTCGATGCTGCGAGCATGAACAATCGGTTGTGTAATTAATGTAAAGTAATTTTAAGAAATGTACATCAACTTTTTGTATCTATGTATATCTATATCGACGCACGTCTTGATGATTCCTATCTATTTATAAGTTATTAACCTTCACACTAAATTTCCTGAAGCGTGTTGCGATAAATTAGGTAAAAACCTAATAATTTTTTTCGGACCTAGCCGGATGTCCTAGTTTTAAATTAAAACCGGAACCAGGTGTTATCCATCGATTTATTTTATTTCCTCAAATCTAAGGCCTTTTACATCCCATTGATTTAATGCCATATACACCATGGATCTGATTTATTTTAAAATTACTTTTTTTTTTTATGATAATATCGTAGGGTTATGAAGTATGTACAATCGTAATGTAACTTTTTTAAATACCTACGTGTTAATAATATGTTGTTAGCTTCTGGTGCTATCGTCTTTTATGGCCATTTAAGAAAGCTATGCATTTGATTAATAAAATATTTAATCTTGACTAACAATGATCACAAAGAAAATTCATTTCATCGCGCTACGTTCACTCATTATGTAACGAAAAGGTACTATAGGTTATTCAATTGACTCAACAAGGCGGGCATCTTACATACATAGTAGCGAACTGGTGCAAGTCGCCAGTGTGCCGCTGCCTTGTTCAAATATCCGAGCATTAAGAGACGGAAACTCTCCGTAAATGGCTAGTAATATGTTTTTACGGCCTCTTCGATTTCTCTCCCGACAAGAAGTCTACAATATTCTAAGATGGGGTCAGCACAAACCGGTTTTATCTGCGAGCATGTTTTTAGGGTTCCGTACCCAAAGGGTGCCAACGGAACCCTATTACTAAGCCTCCGCTGTCCGTCCGTCCGTCTGTCTGTCACAGGGCTGTATCTCATGAACCGTAATAAGTAGGCAGCTGAGATTTTCACAGAAGGCCCATACAAAAATTCTGATTGTTTTGTGTTAAATCTTGTACGATAGTACGGAACCCTTCGTGAGCGAGTCCGACTCGCACTTGGCCGGTTTTTTTTTTCCATAAATACAGATAAGTACATTTCGTTACGAATGCGAACTGGTCTTTGGTCCGGAATCCATGTTAAACTATAAATTAAATAAATGAAAATGCCTTCCTCTTTCATTGTGATAACTCGAGGAAAAAGTGCCCCTGATTTATGTCATCTACAAAATAATTATTTTTATTTATATTCCATTTCTAAAATACCTAATTAATCGTTTAGAGTGCACCAGTGTCAAAATTCCAAGAACTGCGCTTGGTGCTTCTTTGTCGATCCGTTCCAGCCCGTACACTGTCTTATGATGCACCCTCCACTTGTTGTGCGAGACATTTTAAGGGTAAATTGAACCTTCTAAAAAGGCTCGACATTAAACTGTACGTATATCGCCGCACCACCTTTCCTATAAGCGTGTCTATAGTCCTGAGGTCTTATAAATATAAACACATGTATTTTCATAACGATGCAATGGAATTAGGGAGATTACCTAGGTGACTGTCACTCCTACACATACT
The DNA here is from genome assembly GCA_946894095.1 of Incurvaria masculella. Taxonomy (NCBI): domain Eukaryota; kingdom Metazoa; phylum Arthropoda; class Insecta; order Lepidoptera; family Incurvariidae; genus Incurvaria; species Incurvaria masculella. The sequence continues at coordinate 17,971,236 of OX335653.1, read as the reverse complement.
TCTACGTTATTTTATCGAAACGAAATTTAAATTAAAAATTTATAATAACAAGGAATCTCTTGAATATTAAAACAAATTTTTGCAAATGAATATTCTTCTGAAAGCATGATTCTTAAATATAGTATGCCTGTAAATGTTATTATCTGTATTATGGTTGCGTAAATTATATATTTTTATTTTTAAGTGTGTAAAAGCGGACATTTCTCCATTAATTTGAGTGCATGCAAATAAGCAGTTGAAGCATTGTATTATGATTTTGAAAATACTGTTTCAACGAATGTATATCATGCCCCTCTACCCTAGCGTCTTCTTGCTTTTGGAGCACTTTGTGAAAACGACGGCTGTGCACCGAGAGATGGGCTCTACTACTCAAACCTGAAACTTATAATTCTGGTTTGAACTTACATTCCATTTTTTTCATTTTAGGTGCCTAGGATTGATAAAACTCTTCTACCAAATATGTTATAAAATCATGCAGCTATTTCAACTAATGCTCCATATTACATTTTGTTTAATGTTGTAAATTTTTTTTCAACATTGTCAAAAGATGATGCACATTTTAAATTAATTCACGTACCATTAAGTAAGTTCCATAAAATTTAAATTTACATTAAAACTAACTTTTTTGCAACCTGACATGGTTGGCTAATACCACACAACTAGCGTTATGAGATTAGCCCAATACACCACATTCCCGAAGGAATTAGGCGCCATGCCAAGACCTTTCCATTATAAGAACGGCTAAATTGAGCTGGTTGGAAAACACGGTAAATTTTTCATTGCCGCTTCGACAATCTTTTCATCCAATGCGCTGGTACCACCCTGCCACGTAGTAGGGAAAGGGGATCTACGGTTTTACATCCGAACCATGGAGCAGCTCGCATTCCTGACATAATGCTCTTATCCAAATCAGAAAGAGAAAGAAAGTGTTGCATGAACTGGCGAGGATTTCATTCTGGTATGCCAGGCAAGTCCCCGCACCACTAGGTGAAGTGAAGTGAAGATAGACAAACGCCGCGATTCATTCCGACGGTATTACATGATAGATATTGAGAGAGGCGATGGCTGGACCCGGCGTGATGCTCGTGAACGGGTGCTGTTTGTGGGGACTGGCCTGCTCCAATTGGTTAGATGACGGACATGACTTTGCAGAATAAATATTTGTCATGAACTGTTGCATACGGCGTGAATGGTGGATTTTGTGAATTAATATAAATTTTATTGTATTGACATAAACGGGTACCAATAACCCGTATTTCTGTAAGCAGTGGCAAACAAATTTGTAAACTTAGACTAAGTGGACGTTGAAAGAAATTCAGCGAAGTTTCTTGCCAGTTCTTCTTCGCCGTGAATGGATAATGATAACTGAACTGGATAATGATAAAATATGACAAATCCGAGTGCAGTGTGCTGCCTGTGGATGATGAATAAACAATAAACAATAAACAATTGGTATTAGATGATCAGAACGAATTCAAGATGATCTCGTTCATAATAACCAAAAGTACTATTTTATCTACAAATCCTTCCAGTTATTTCAAACATAGACAATGTTTGTTGTCGCGCTCTCGGCTTTTTTCTCTCTTCAGTGAACTGTGAACTTAAGTTAAAGCGAGAAATCTACATTAGGACATTGAAAGCATTTTTAATTGTACAAAACTGATTGCATTGCTTAAGATGAGATAACGCTGGTTAATTTATATTTAATGGGAAAACTGTAAACTAGTTGTCATTTAAAAATTAAAAATTTCAAAATGTGTTTGTTGTATTTGATGTTTAGTTGAAGTAATGTTTAGTTGAGTGTAAATTTAAGTATTGTTATATTCTTCAGGACCAACACAGAGGAAAACCAAGAAACATTCCTACGTTCACGCAAAATGAAGCGTAAACAAAACAAGGTGATTTCACGGAGTGTTGCCATTATCGTAGAAAAAGTGTGAGCACGCTGGGGCGGCTAACACGGCTAGGGCGGCGGAGGATGCGCTCCCGCCCCAGATTTTCATTTCCGGCCGTGGGAACTCCGCCGTTAGTGGCGCTGCCGCCCCCCCCCCCCCACCCCGCCGCCCCCCTCCTCCGTGCCGCACTCCTCCGTCGCTGTTTTATTCAATCACTCACTTCGCTGCCACCTTTACGCCCATTCAAAGCTGAAAGAAAATTGAGCGTGTAAATAAAGATCCGACTCGAAAAAATCTGGAAGTTCGTAAATGTATTATTTATTTTAAGTTTTACTTGCGCAAGTGGCGTTCGGGTACGTTCGATTTGCCTTAATACCGAAACGTGCTCATTTCAAACACTACTATTACCACCTCAGCCTCCTTTTGTCAGCCTCAATGGCCCAGTGGCACGACACTTCGGCGATCGCACTCCGAAGTTAAGCAACGCTGGGTCCGGTCTGGTCTTGGATGGGTGACCATTCGACCGTTGAGAGAGGCTGGCCGTGGGTCGGATTCCACGTTAAACTGTAGGTCCCCCTTCCTTACTTACTAGGTGGTAGGGTTTATCCCTCCCGGTTGGTACCATCGCATTGGATGAACCATGATCGAAGCGGCAATGAAAATTGTCCGTGTTTTCCATCCAGTTCAATGTAGCCGTGCAATATAAGGAAGGTCCTGGCCTGACACCTAGTTCTCATGGTGAAATATATAGGTGCATTACTTATTTTATTATAGGTGCATACGTGCATTACTTATTTTATTATAGGTGCATACGTGCATTACTTATTTTATTATAGGTGCATACGTGCATTACTTATTTCTTCACCTCTTGCGCCTTAATCGCCCGGGGGCATCCATAGCGAAGAGAAGTGAAAGTTCGTAAGCCCATGGGCACCTTCGGGCACCTCTCACACCATACGTAGCGCTAAACTTAAAAAATATGTCGATTCGTCTGTATGAGCTGGTAGCTAGTAATTCTAATCGATGTCATGATGTATGTGGGCGAGCCTTACTCCTGCTGCTCAGTCGTTTTTAGCGTTCCGTACCCAAAGGGTTCCAACGGAACCCAATTTCTAAGCCTCCACTGTCCGTTCGTCCATCCGTCCATCCGTCCGTCTGTCACAGGGCTGTATCTCATGAACCGTAATAGGTAGGCAGCTGAAATTTTTACAGCGTGTGTATTTATTTTGCCGCTATAACAACAAACAGGTAAAATTTCAAAATAATAAAAATTAAAGGGGGCTCCCATACAAAAAACCTGATTTTTTGTGGTCAATCTTGTGCGATGGTACGGAACCCTTCGTGAGCGAGTCCGACTCGCACTTGGTCGGTTTTTGTTTCACACCCTACTCACCCTCTTTCCTAGAATAAAATAAACGCCGCTGTTTGGAACTCACGCGAAATTATTCCAAAGCCAATAATTCCCAACAAACTTTGGATGCTTGGGTGTGACAGGCCGAATGAGGAAAAATAAAATGGTTTAATAACAAAGTTATCAAAAGAAAACAAAGCCAGGGTGTATTAAACCCAGAGTCAATGCATTATAAGAATCAATTTATGAAGCCAATGTGTGCCAATCAATGAAACTATGCTCTAATTTACATGTATTTGTGAACTGGTACTGCTTTCGTTTTTATAACAACTTTTTTTACATTTCGTGTTAAAGGCACAACTGAAAATGCTACCTAGAAAACAGCCATGTGGCCAGTTTAGGTGGCAGAATACGATAAATTTTACTAGCCTCTCGCTATTACAGTTAAAAGCTTCGTTTTTTATATTGTATACATTTTAGTATACAATTGCCATTTTCTTGGTATCTGTACTATCTGTATTATCTGTACTGGTGTGTAAATAAACTTTTGAATCTTTGAATCTTTGATATGTGTATAGGCGCCAAATGATAAATTAGCCTCTTCATATTTTGTTCATTCAATGTAGACATTTTATTGAATGGCTACAGTACCCTTTGATAAATTGGTACCCACCGTCATGGTATTAGCCCTATACACTGCATTCCAAAAGGAAGATGCCATAGCTGGACCTTCCCTTTATGACCACGGATAACAAGTGTTTAAAAAAAACTTATATTTTTCATGAATTATTTCATACGACATCTATGCAAATTCATATTAATTAAACGGATGGAAAACAATTGTGTACACTTAGGCTTAGTGGACGTTAATAAAAAAATCAGGGAAGTTTCTTGCCGGTACTCCTTTGTTGTTGCTGTCAACTGGCAAATGATAAAATATGACATATTCGATTGCAGCTTAAGGCCCAAGGATGAAATATAAATAATAACAAAGTGCAATTTTCCATCCATCGCTTCCTCGCATACATCCGGAGCTGCCGCGGCCTCCGCCGTGCCACGTAAGCGAAAAGAGTACGAGTCCCTACTACCCCTCTTTGAGTTTCTACCTTTTGCGGTGGAAACCCTTGGCGCTTGGTCCCCCGATGCTTTATACTTTTCAGTTGCACTTGGTAACTTGTTAATTGAAGCATCGGGTGATTCACGCTCCAAAACATTCTTTATTCGCCGCATAAGCGTGGATATTCAAAGAGGTAATGCCTTAAGTGTATTAGGGACAATAGCAGCCACGGATAAGTTTAATGAAATTTTCTATTTAATTTAATTTTAATTTCTTATTCTATTATTAACCGTGTATATTGTCTATCTTTAGCTCTATTAAAAGTTATCTATTTACAATTTCAATTTTACAAGCTACCAAACCGAGAAAATACTTCTACTATTAAATACCTTATCGAGTTCAATGAAATGAAATGAAATGAAATGTTGAAATGAAATGTTTATTAAATGCAACATATATTCACAAATTATGCGATCTCTCTCCCCTAAACTAGGTTTACAGCTGTAACACAGAAGAGAGTTACAAAGTAAAATTAATTAATTCGTTCAGGTATGCGAGTATTTAAAATTAATCTATTACATTTCTGTTTTATATGGGTCTTATGGTGTGATATGTTGTGGTGTAGTGTGGTGTGGTGTGGTGTGGTGTGGTGTGGTGTGGTGTGGTGTGGTGTGGTGTTATGTGCTGTGATGTAGTGTGAAGTGAGGTCGTTTGTGGTGGTGTCGTGTGATGTGACGTATCATGATGTGGTGTGTGTCTGGTTTTATGTAATTGGCTAAGACCAAAACCGAGAGTTCGAGTTCAGTATCTTCATAATCCATTTTCATAAGCTAATGCCAATGCACCTCATAAAGGCTCAATGCGATTTGGCCTACATGAAAGAGTTCAAATACGTTAAATGTGAGCTGCATCTAAGTGCGGATCAGGAACCAAGTGATTGATAGTTGATAGTATTTTATAAACAGTCTAGCTATCCATTTAAGTATAAGTCAGTTTTAACAGTAATTTTTCGAACGCTTAACCATTCTGTTCTCAACGCTTAAGGCGGCCCAACCCGGCGGGCCTAACTCATTCGCGGGCACGGTACAAAACCGTGCTGTTTCGCTCTGGGACCTTCTCTGTTTCAAAGAATAAGACAGGTTCCGTGATGAGGAAGATCCAACATGTCCACAAAAAAGACAATGTGCATAGTGTATGATTTGGTAAGATTTACGAAAATTTTAATTTCAAAACGACTTATAGCTAAAAGTAAACCACGACCGCTGTAGTCAAAAATCTAACAAAAACCAAATAGATTATAAATCTTGATTAAATAAGCTATGTCTGATGACTAATCTTTTTAAAATGTTCTTACTTAATCATTGCGTAATCCACCTCCAAAGTTATTGTATAAATCGCGCAAAAAAATCAAACTTCCGGACCTTATAATTTAGAAACCAAACACAATTTTACAATGCCAATGGTCATCAGACATCTAGTTCGATCAAATAAAGCTATTTTGAGCAACATTTGACAAGAAATATGGGCGTGATCTTCTTTCCCCTTTTGTATGAGGAGTTGAGCGGGATGGGCCACCTTAATGACTCGTGGGAAAATGATCTATTAAATGATTTAAAACCTGCACATAATCGATGGCCAAGCACAGGATGCATATAATGGGTTGCGGTGACGGGCGATGCAACCAGAGTATCACCTATATAGATGCACAGTTTTGTGATACAGCTCAGCGGAGGTTTATAATCGAATTTGTTTTATCGAGGCTCAGATAAACAGCGTCATATTTTTGGAGACTCGGATCGATGATTGTATTCATTTATTTATATTAAGGTAAGCTTTTCTTTGAAGACTTATTTAAACAAAACAGTTTTGAATGCACATTCCAGTTACAGCCAAACACAGCTTGTATGCGGAAGAAACTAAATTGGTGAAAACAAGAAAAAACAAACATTAACGATACCAAAAACAGCAAAAAAATCATAAAAACAAAGAAAATAAAAATTGATTTTAATGTAATTTGGAAAATTTATCTAAAAATAACAATTGTAGTTAGTAAAAATAATAACAAAGAGCAGAAAACAAAATCTTAAAATCTTGAGCTGATCGTTCTAAGTGGTGGGTTATAAATTTGTTTTCTTAATGTTTATTGAACGTCATAGAAGATGTCGATTGTTATTGCAGCACTAACACAATTGAACAATTACAAGAACAATTATAAGAGCTTTCTAGTCAAAACGATGGTTGTGAAGTATTTTAGTCATCCAAAATCCTGTTTTCGCTAGTAATGGAGCATTGTTGAAGTTTCTATAGCTGGGTATCGAATAATCAAGGAATCGTGTCGTAAACTCAGAAAGTATTTGCAGGGATACTACAGGTTCATACTTTGATCCCCAGAATTATCAACGTCGTTAATTGAGGTTAGACTTATACTTTTTTTATTTGTCTAGCCTGACAGTGGTAAAGCTTTCGGGAATCACACTAAGGCCGCGGTCCTAATTACGCTGACAGCTTGAATACAGTTGGTCCGAATCGCGCTGACAGTGCTCAGAGCCTCCGTTAGGAGTTACAAATCACTTAACGATATTTCGCTGAGCTCTTCGATTCCGTAGGTGTACACCATTGAATAGAGCTGGCATTTGGCCATTAAAATTTCGTCAGTTCTATTCAGTCAACTTGTAGCTCGTAATAAAGGCTCTGAGCACTGTCAGCCCGATTCGGACCAACTGTATTCACGCTGTCAGCGTTTGAGCGCGATTCGGAACACGGCCTAAGATTGCTCTCCCTTGAGCTGGGAAAGTATTGCGCCGGTGTTACTGATAATGTCAATATTCTTAAGCCTTCTACGGCCTGTGAGATAGGAGGGTACAACTGCCGCCACAGTTGGAGCTGTGCACCTTTTATTTTGGTTTCGATTATGCTCATGTGAATTAACTGATGTATGGAGTCACCTTTCTCAACCACAAGACATACATGTTTGGCCATGTGTCACGGAGAAGATATTCTGTTATATATTTGTATACAGTAAATAAAGGTTGATGCATATGTTTTTCTTGAATCAATGTGTCCATAATTCACGATAAATTCTACATATATACAAAAACCATTCCTTAGGTGCATATCCATTTTTATTCACTGTATATATTTATACTTCGTGTATTAACCAACATTTCCAGAACTTCATTTGTGACCCCTGTATTGCCCTTTTTGGCCCTTAAACTAAAATTTCAACGAACTGATTATCGACTGGCTAACTAAAAATTATCCGCTATTGGGGTTGATCAACATGGCGTTTGACCTTATGTTGCACTATGCTTGTACTTATGAAAATTATAAATTGAAACCAGTGATGCATCCAATTTACCGTAACATGTGTTATTTTCAAATACACTCAATCCAATCAGCTTAGTAGTTTAATCAGTTCGTTGCGAAATAAAATGCAATGGGCATTTTGTCCAGACCGCCAATTTCGGGATGACATGTGAACCCTGGTGGTCGGACTTGCTTAGAATTTACAATTAGAAATGTTGCTATTTTTCGGGCTGTATTAACATGATAATAGGTCATCAAGTTTCATACAATGGCTCATGCCTGATTCTTTAATCAAATTAAGAAATATTTTTTGGAAATTTAGCACATGAAATAAATCAAATGAAAGCCAGGTCTATGCGTTTTGATTATTTTGATAACTAAACTTATATCCCATTACATCTTTAGAGTCTTATATCATGGATTTAAGTAAGTTCTCAAAAAAACAAAACATACATTTATTTAATGCGCTAAATTTCAAAAACATATTTCTTAATTCGACTGAGGAATCAGACAGGAGCCATTGTATATAACTCGATCACCTCATTATTCTCTTCAAACAATAAAGAAACGTAGAGCCTCGAGAAAATCAGCATTCATAGAAAATATGTCACTGAAATACGATTACACTCCCGAGTTATTAAAGTTACGAATCCTCAAAAAGTTTCCAACAAAAAGTCGCACGCGTCGAAAAGAGGATCTCCACACTTGAATAGTGTCAAAATAAATTCAATTTCCATTTGAAAAGTGGAAAAGTTGAACAATACTCGGCGGCGGGGCCCCGCTCACCGCCCCCTCCACCCTCGCGCCACCTAGCGGACGGGTCCTGCCGTTTTTATTTTCGCTTTGCCTTTTTCTGTTTAAACCCAATTTCAACTGTCATCGTAAAATAAATAACTTTTATCATTAAGGAGCGGGCTCCGGTCGGTTACAGGTGCATAGCGTGGAGAGGACTTCTGTAAGCACCGTGTGTGTGACTTTTATTTAATTTCACTCAAATGCACTTCGCGCCTATAAAAAAACCGGCCAAGTGCGAGACGGACTCGCACACGAAGGGTTCCGTACAATCGTACAAGATTTAACACAAAAAAGACGTTTTTTGTACGGGACCCCCCTTTTTTTATAATTTTTTTTTTACAAAATATATACACACTCTGTGAAAATTTCAAATTTCAGCTGCCTACCTATTACGGTCCATGAGGTACAGCTCTGTGACAGACGGACGAATGGACGGACGGACGGACAGCGGAGGCTTAGTAATAGGGTTCCGTTTTCACCCTATGGGTACGGGACCCTAAAAAACGCTCCTTTGACAAGGACATAGAGTACAGGTACGAGCTTGAGGGGCACATTTAAGTTTATATTATACCTACGCACTTTTTCACCTACTGCTGATTAGCTTAACTTATCTTAGCCAGTCGAGCGACGTAGCAGTCCTACGGTGTCCCATGCAAAACAAACTTAAATAATAATGCTATATGAATGCGTAGCCAGGTTGATCGATGTAGCAGTTCTACAGTGTCTCATGCAAAATGAACTCAAACAGTAATGCTATTAGAGTGCGCAGCCAGATAGATCGACGTAGCAGTGCTACGGTGTCTCATACAAAACGATCCCAAATAGTAATGCTATTAAAGTGCGTAGCCAGTTAGATCGATGTAGCAGTGCTACGGTGTCTCATGCAAAACGAACTCAAATAATAATGCTGTTATAGCAGTGCTACGGCGTCTCATACAAAACGAACCCAAATAGTAATGCTATTAAAGTGCGTAGCCAGGTAGATCGACGTAGCAGTGCTACGGTGTCTCATGCAAAACGAACTCAAATAATAATGCTATTATAGCAGTGCTACGGTGTATCATGTAAAACTTACCCAAATAATAAAGCTATAAGAGTGCGTAGCCAGGTGGATCGATGTAGCAGTTCTACAGTGTCTCATGCCAAATGAACTCAAATAGTAACGCTATTAGAGTGCGTAGCCAGGTAGATCGACGTAGCAGTGCTACGGTGTCTCATGCAAAACGAACTAAAATAATAATTGTATTATAGCAGTGCTACGGTGTCTCATGTAAAACTAACCCAAATAATAATGTTATTAGAGTGCGTAACCAGGGAGATCAACGTAGAAGTGCTACGTTGCCTCATGCAAAACGAACTCAAATAATAATGATATTAGAGTGCGTAGCCAGGTAGATCTTTGTAACAGTCCTACGGTGTCCCATTCAAAACGAACTCAAATAATATCACTATGATGTTACATTCATTACGAACTGAATTATTATGCTGTTAGTGTGTGCAGCCAGGTAGATCGACGTACCAGTGCTATGAGGTCGCATGCAAAACGTATTTTTTTTTTTAAAATTATAATTCTGTTACTTTTTTGCAATATTCGAAAAAGTGACAAGAAAAATAGAAAGATTCCCGTTTTAGCTTCAATTTGTATGTGGGTAATGACAGCTATCATTACAGATCGCATTGCAAGAAATAATAGGTATTCGATTATCGTTATCATAATTTGATAATAAGCAGCAAAATATCCATTCTTTCTATGTAATTAGTGCAACTTAGTTAATACAGTTTCGTATATTATTGTATGTTAGCAACCCCAAATATGTTCAAAACTTTCTTAAGGTAGCCCAACCCGCTCAACTCCCCATACAAACGGGGAAAGAAGATCACGCCCATATTTCTTATCAGAGATCCCAAATTTTGCTCAAAAGAGCTTTATTTGATCAAACTAGATGTCTGATGACCGTTGGCATTGTAAAATTGTGTTTGGTTTCTAAGTTATAAGGTCCGAAAGTTCGCATTTTTCGCGCGTTTTATACAATAACTTTGGTGGTTTATTACGCAATGATAAATTAAGAAAATCTTAAAAAGGTTATTTATCAGACATAGCTTATTTAATCAAGATTTATAATCTATTTGGTTTTGGTTACATTTTTCACTACAGCGGTCGTGGTTTAATTTTAGCTATAAGTTGTTTTGAAATAAAAATTTTCGTAAATCTTACCAAATCATACACTATGCACATTATCTTTTTTGTCGACATGTTGCATCTTCCTCATCACGGAGCCTGTCTTTTTCTTTGAAACAGAGAAGGTCCCAAAACGCAACAACACGGTTTTGTACAGTGCCCGCGAATGAGTTAGTCCCGCCGGGTTGGGCGACCTTAATTAACTTAACTCGAGTTAAGGCCGTTCTGGATAACTCCTGCGACCTAATAACTGCTTCTTATTTTCTATAATATTTTATTTATATTGATACTAATCCATACTATTCTTTCTTCACCTGCAGAACGTCTATTGTGTATAAAAACTGTTTCTTATTTCACATGCACCTTAAGTACTCCATTACCTGCTTCCTTCCTCTTGGTGTTTTCCATTTTTATTTTCTCACGTCTCTCTTTGTACATTCGTAACAGTAGCATTACAAACTTCGAACACAAAATATTGTAGATAATTAATTGGTAAATTACAATTTGTTTGAAAAATAATTTGAGGCTATACTTACATTTAAGTCTCAGAATAAAGAATAAAGTCTGGATATACGACTGAAGCAGCCTAAAAATTTGAATTATAATAATGAAAATATTTCCCGAGTGCTCAAATTAAAAAGATAATGGTAATATCGTATCCATTGAATCTATACAAAATATAAATTTTGTTAAAAAAATATATATTGGCCTAACCCAGCACCTTCCTAATATTGCTTGGTTACACTGAACTGAATGAAAAACACGGACAATTTTTGTTGCCGCTTCGACCATTGTTCCTTCAATGCGATGGTACCAACGCGTGGGGAATTACCCCAATCAGTTAGTAATTAAGCCCGTCATTTCAGGTAGGTATTTTTAATTTCCACATAAAAGAGGTTACTTCATCTACAAATACACTTGTGTAATAATCTTAATTAAATAGTACTAGCTAAGAAACCTGGCTCCACTCTGGTCAGTGTCGTTTTGGACTGATGTCGGACTGAATAATTTCCTGGATATCATATGATTTCCCCGTACTAACTTTCAGCCCTGATTTAACCCGCTTGCAGTTTAATTTTCGCCACAACAGGTATCCTATGTCCTTTTCCAAGATCCACACTATCTCTATACCGAAACTCATCAAAATTGGTTCAGCCGTTAAGTCGTGCAAACGCAACAGTTATTTTCGCATTTATGTATTTTTAGCATTATCCAGGTAATTCCAACAACAAACGTTTCAGTTACTTGTGCCAGACTCTCGGGCTATCCCTTCTTTACCCGATTTTCGGGGTCCGGTGCCACGATCGTAGTTTCATTTGAACATATTTTTTAAAACTCGAACGTGCAACATCCCCATATATCCAATCGGAACTTCGCATTCAATACATATTCAATGGTGACGGACAATATCACGACGAATCTGAAAATAATATCAGATAAAATGAACTCCCGGTAATTAGTTTGGGGCGATGCCAAAACGCACGGCTGGCGCGTGGCGCTATGGCAGGCTTACGGTCCTGCGCTTGTTTGGAGGGGCTCATTTTGGTGGAGGACTCATTTCCCGGCTGCAATCAGCGGTGCAGTTTTATGTACTTCTCCTCTTTGAAGTTCTAATGACTTTGTTAGTGGATATCTAACATTGTGCATTTTTTTTACGATCATTCTCTTTCAGAAGCAGAGAGATCATACCTAATTGACATTTTACCTAATTGACTGTATGATTGTTTAGCAGATTGTAATTTTGATTCACTCTATGAACTCTTTAAAAACAATTATGAATGAAATGTTTTTTTATTTAATCCTATTATTGTTTTAATAAGGATTTCATTATTATTATTGGTTTTTTACTTAATAGATATGCGACGCTAGCTTGGATTTTTTTACTGTAATTTTTTATTGGATAGTGTCGAGAAATGTACCTGTGTAAATATTGATTAATTGTATTTTTATAGTATTTAATATGTGAATACGATATTTGTATTTGTACGCCGTAACAGGCAAAACCCATAAGTGAACAAATAAATTATTTCATTTCATTTATTTATTATTTCATTTCATTTTATTTCATTTCATAGTTAGGGAAGATACTAGAAGATGTGGCTCGTAGCCTAGTGGCACGGGAACTTGCCTTACATACCAGACGTCTGAGTTCAAATACTCGCCCCATTTATGCACCACTTTCTTTCTCTTTCTGAGTTGGATAAGTGCATTTCCTCACGAATGCGAGCTGCTCCATGGTTCGGCATCCATGTTTATTTATTTATTTATTCATTTATTTAGAAAACCAACAGCGATGACAAGTTACATTTTGATACAAGATAATAATAAGCTTAAGCTGAGGTCAATAATAGGTTTTCCTACTTGAATATATTTTTTGAACATACTTTACATAAAGTCTATCTTGTTCTACAAGAGAAGGTAAATACAATCAGCAAAAGGTAGGTAACAAAACAAGAACAAAAAGTATGGTAGATAAAGTTTGTATACAGTTAAAGTTTGCTTTTAAGTATGTATGTATTGTTGCGTGAAAAAAAATATGTGAAATGCTTGGAGTTATACTAGTATGCTCTTGGAGTCTTAATAGTAACTATTATTTAATTACTGAGTGTGTGTTTTGTAATAATAAATTTGTTTTAATGTGTGTGTGTGTGTCTAGAAACTGAAAATTTGTGTAAAGAGTAGATACACGTGTATGCTTTTGGAATAAAAAATACCAATGCTGCATAAATTAATAAACTTGGGATGTTCTGTATTTTTAGAGATTCTTTTTTTATGTATTTTTAGAAAGTTGGTAGGGTTTCAGCTCGCCCGGGTTGGTATCATCGCATTAGATGACATGATGGTCGAAACAGCAAGATTGAGCTAATATCATAATGGTAGTTGTGTGGTTAATATTCATCAATGTCAGGTTGCATTAAAAAATATAGAAATTACGAATTGGGCGAACCTAAATAAAGGAATAATTTTTATTCTTCTTAAATATATTTTCGCCCGATCGTTCTTACGTACATCCGTGAGTATTCACACACAATTTCTGGTAGTTTTGGATAAACTGTTAATATTTTACGTTTAATTACGTCAGTTTTTCTCAATAATGATAGTAAATTATATTCCTCGAGTTCGAGAATACGGCTCCGAATTTGACAGTATGTATACTGATCCTATAACTGAAGGACCTACACGATCGGTTGGTTCTTAAATAAGAAATATGGACGGTTTATGGGCACCCTGCGCATTGAGTGATGGTGGTATGGGAAGGAGAAAATGCGTTATGTTTTTTCAAAGACTGTATATTTCAGTTATGTCCGATTTTAGCAAGAAACCGTACATGTATATACAAGTTTAATGAAATCAAATAGGAACTCACTACTGTATTGAGATTCGTGTCTGGCGGCGAATTCTGTGAATTCAGAGTTGATGAATCTGGAGTATTCTTGGGAGATCGCTTCATCATTACTTTGGTATTCTGGTAATCGATCGCAGCACCACACGGAATGCATGGCACGAAATAAAACATTTCCCATGTGTTTCCGAATTCAACGCTAACCAAAAAATTCAATATTTATCCATAAGCGATAGGTACGTACATACACCAAGACAGGTCGGTGAGGATTCAGAAGTGTGTATTCAGCATGTAAACCATTGTAGTTATGATATTATACCGGGTTTTAACGGAAGTAGGGTTTTTATCTTTTGAATTTGTATATTGTTGTAGACTCTTAGAACATGCTGCCTGAGGAGATCATTAGTGCTGAAACTGTAAATGGATTTAAAAACCGACTAGACAAACATTTAAAGGCAATAAAAAAAAACAAATATGTATTAATAATAATAATAAACAATCAATAATCAATAAATAAAATCAATATAAATACATAATTTGTATGATAAGTAATATTAAAAATACCAATTTAAAAATTTAACAAATACACAAGTGCACTCCGGGAAAAATGAAATTCACGCATCAGCTTCAAGCTGCTAGTGATATAAATAACATAATAATAATAATAATAATTAACAAAATGTATGGAGAAGGCGATGTTTTTTACCGTACAATAAAAACCTTTTTTGCTCTAAATGGACCAAGGAACACCTGGTTGACGTTTGGACGAAATCTCCCCTTACACATCTGTAGATATTTAGAAAATCCTAAATTTAAGAAAAAATATATTTAAATTGATCTTCCTGCAAGCACTAAAATCTACTTCATATTTTTAGCCAACTTGCAATGTGCATCATGTGATTGGAATCTCCCTCTTAATGTTCAGCGTGTTCCGACGGCGGTGCTCAGCTCCCTGGTACAGGTTGGGTCCCGCCGTTGAAGTCTCAATAAATAAATGTTATTGGGCGTGCATGGGACGTAATGCGGTGTCCTGTCACCCAAACGACTCCTTTGAGAATTTCATATCCTCGAGGAAAACAACCGCTGTAATAGATCTATACAAATAATAGCGATAATAATAATAATATTCTTTATTGCTTCCATACAAGGGCGGACTTATTGCCTAACGTCAATCTCTTCCAATGAACCCGATAATGGGACAAAAATATACAGGTAACAACAAACAAAGTAACCTAAGAATAGATGTTGTGCACTATTTATTAGTATAAATAAAACTAAAATTAACAGCTATGGACATAAGTATGTCAATTCAAAAATGTATATGCAGAATGTATGCAATACAAACACACACATAACTATAAATTTAAAAAAAATTTTGAACATAAGTAATTCTCTTTTAAATTCAACGGAACATAACTCATTTAGACAGGAAGTATATCCAGGCTGGATGATATTTTACTGTAAAAATTGATATTTTGAGTAATTTAGGGTTTAAGCAGAAATGTGGTCGATAGTAGCTCTAAATGATGCACTCGGTCAATGCCTGTATTCTTTTAAAAATTAGCTGACGATAATTCCACTAATTAAAAATGCATCGGGCATAGACTCTAAATGAAACATTACTGTAGCAGTCATAATCTTCACCTAATCATAACAACTGTTTGTCTTCGGCATCCGGATTTTAAACCTAACACTAATTTTATTGCACAATCTAACTATGATTACTTCGAATTCATTAAGCAGTATTTTTGCAAATATATCATTTGTTATAGTCTGTTCTAAATTTATGAATTCTGGAGATTTCTGGTTTGTCCAACTTCTATGATCGTGGGGCCATCATTGAAATACTATCGACTTTTTTAAATCACTGTTAGTACTTAAAATAGTTTGACTGTAAGCTCAGATCTAAAAAGTGCGCCTAAAATGAGACACCTTTTTCTAATTTTCTAAAACTACTTATCCAACTTAAACTTATATTATATCAATAATGTGGACGAAAAAAAAACATAACTTATAGACCATTTTATTTATTTAAACTTTTTTAGTAGTGAAACTACACTAAGTTACGTCAAAATTGTATTTAGCCGCGGACTCGATCAACTCAGTGAAGCAGATTCCGCAAAAAAAAATTACGAGTTTTCCGTCCACAGTAATGAAATACATACTTTGTAATCGTAGACATATTAAAAGGGCTTGTGTTGTTGGAAACTGACTCATTTCGGGGGCGCATGACGCGCCGCCTCCTTCCCATACGATTATATGGACAAAATACCCATAAGGCGGCGACCAAAGTATCGCTCACATGACACATCTTCTCTTCTTCATCACTTGCGAATGTAAACATCTCGTCGACTATTTTTCAGTATAATTATGTCCACGTATAACTACACGATGCGGATTAAAAAGGCGGCGGCCGCCTTAAACAGCTGATACGCAAGTCTTAACTCTTCGCGTCACTAATAATTAACAAAGTTCGAAGCAGACAATAGGCGGCGACGTCAGCGCGAACGGCGGTGGGGCGATTACGTTACTAGATAGGATCACATGGCGATTATACGTCTCAGTACTTCGGCATGATAGCGGATAAAAAAAGCCTTTGTGATAATAACGTATTCAAGGGTACGCGTCGTGGGTTCAATCCTCACCCCGTTCAGGCATGACTTTCTTTCTACATCTGAGTTTTTATTTACTAATTCAGTTGGGATTTAAGCCGCTATGCAGTTATGTCATCCCCATAGTGACTTTTATATTCAATAATACCATTTAATTAGAGTAACAGCCCTTTATCTGAGCTGAACGATTGCATTTAGTCACGAAGACGTCGCCTTTCCTCTGCTAAGTGTCAAGTACGGGATAGATCGTAGAATAAGTTCACTTACTTGGCTCATCGATCTTGCTCGTCTATGTATCATCAGAAACCCGTGTTCTACTTTCGATCTTAACGCGAACGGCGCGGTGTTTCAATATCAGAAATAGATTTTGAAATATTTTGATATTATATTTTTAAATGAGTCTTAGATCAACATCATTTTAGTACTAGTTCATATCTTGGCATTTCATGTATTTAAAAAGCATCTTTATACATACATTCACATTTAAGTATTGCCACATAAATAATGGCCATCTAACCCGACAGATATTGTCGGATTATGTTATCGTCTCTAGGAAAAACACAAAAACTGTTTTCATTCGGATTGCACAACTCGACGCCGACACGTAGTGATCGCGTTTAGTTTACCCACGTTGGACACGGCGTATGTAAGCGCCTAGGTTTGCAGACTTAGGGCCGAGTGCACGAAAGGACAAAAAATCAAAATCATCGTCAAAGTATGATCAAACACGTCACTTTGTGTGGACAGTGTGGAAGGAACTCTATGCGGATCACTAAAAGTGACGTGTTTGAACATTGATTAACTCGCCAGTCTCTTCGTGCAACCGGGGCTTAAACGACTAAACTTTTAGAACATTTACCAATCCAACTTAAACGTACACGCAACATCTATACATAGCCGCAGACGTAATTGAGGTTTTGTGTGGGCGGGAACTGACTTATAGAACGCTATTTTAGAGAAAATTCGCGTGCGTTGGCGATGTTTTGACTGTGTGGCATACGACGCGCCGCCGGATTACTATACAATTATATGGTAATGTTGACCATATAGCGACCATATAGCCATGTCGACTGCATGACACTTCTCATTCCTTTCTCTTCAATAGTTAAAATTATTACTATGATGATGATGTGTTAGTACGATTGCATTGGATGATAATATGGTTGAAGTGGCAATGAAAGATTATCCATATATTCCATCCAGCTCAATGTAGTAATGGTTGAAAAATGAAGGTCCGAGCATGGTATCTAATTCCTTCAGGATTTCGACATTTAGAGTTACAATCATGGCAGTAGCTGTGGTATTAGCTGACCACTTCATTTTCAATAATTTACTATTTCCCTTTTTCAATATCTAAGGTATTTTACACATACTTTACAATCACTGCACTACAGTATACACTTGCAAACATCACCTACAATCACACATAGACATACACCCTTTTATATGTGATTTGTACTTATTTAGATACTATCTCAAACACGCTCATGGATACTTCGTGTAAACCTGTTATTGGCGTTACTCGTAGACATAAGCTTTTTCTAAATTTATTTGTATATACGCTGCTGGTTTACCTTAATAAATAAATAAAAAACCGGCCAAGTGCGAGTCGGACTCGCACACGAAGGGTTCCGTACCATCGTAAAAAAAAAACAAAAAAAACACGTTTTTTGTATGGGAGCCCCCTTTAATTTTAATTATTTTTTAATCTTACCTACTTGTCGTTGTAGCGGCAAAATAAATACACACTCTGTGAAAATTTCAGCCGTCTACCTGATACGGTTACTGAGATACAGCCCTGTGACAGACGGACAGACGGACGGACGGACGGACGGACGGACGGACAGCGGAGGCTTAGTAATAGGGTTCCGTTTTCACCCTTCGGGTACGGAACCCTAAAAACCATGTCCAGTTTATTCTGAGTAAATTTTTCACTAAATCCACACATGTATCACGGGTGCGCTATCGATGGCCGATGGCCACACGACACGCCTCCTGTTCCTTTTCTTTCGCCTCAAGTTTTGCCAGCTCGCAAGTTGCACTATAAATCAGGCCGACGCCACGCCGCGCCGCGGCGCCGCGCCCCCAAGCGCCGGCGGCATGCTGGCGCGCGGCGACCGCCTCCGCTGTGCGGCCCTGTGCGGGCTGTGCGCTGAGCTGTCGGCGACTGCTGCTCCTAGCACGATAAATGCTTTCGGAATTGGTTGCAATCGTACAGGTATAGTTTTGTATCAGGTATAGCACGTATACGGGGTGAAAATGACCGACGACTTTTCTTGATGAATATAAACTATAACAAATATAATTAATTCAACTAAAATCGGTTTAAATAGGTAAAATGCGTTCAATGATGCGAGCACTCCATTAGTGTTCTTGTGATATGAGTGAAACTTGTTTGTCAAGACAAAATAATCATTTTGGATGCGAACAATGTCTTTACTTACGCAACTGGCAGCCATTACTTTAAAGCAGCGTCACTATATGAACGGAAAAATGGAATGAAGAGCGTCACGACACGACAGTCACCATTCCTTGGCAATATGTCGCAAACGAATGGTTCTTTCACCGAAAGGTAGAGTGTTAGTCATACATTTTTTGCCGGGTTTATACACCAGATATTCGATTCCATTATTTAATCATCCTTATTGCTAGAATTTCTACGTAAGCATGCTCCTAATAAATGGGCTTTTCAGAATAAAATAGAGCTTGAATGAACGCGTTATCTATCCACCGATATCCCCTCCATCCCGATTCTTATTGAAACACTAACTCTACCACCGTAAAAACCAGCAATTTTCGGCAATAGTCATCCCCCTATCTCGTCAAAATAATTTGATCTTACTGGTTCATTTAATGACAATGTTCATTTATGGAAGAGTTTGTGCCCGCAGAACCGTGTCTCTCCGTAAACCGCACCAATGTTTTGCGATAAAAATAACAATATAATACCTTTGGCATAACTTACTTTCTCCATATCAGGGTTTCTTAACCTGGAACCTCTGAGAGGCCCGTTGCGTGATTGATCTGAAACAAATTAGGTATCTTAAATTTTTCTGTGGTAATAAATAAAACAGCATATTTTTTTCAAAATGCCTTGTTTCTTTTCCCTAAATTGAATTCGGAAAGAGTGCGTCATATCTTTTATTTAAATTTCGCATCATAACCTACATATGTTACGTATATTTCATTCTATGATCAAGCACATTACTCTTAACAAATATGTTGAACGAGTAAAGCTTTTTTCAGTGTGACACAAATCACCAAATTACGTGACTGTAAAAATATGTTTAAAAACGTACATTGCATCTATGTTCGTAGTACGTATATACAGAAACAAGTGTATGAGTGCCATGCACGTATCACTAATTCACAAATATTGACTGCACCTTCTTTCAAACACAATATGTGTGATAATATAGGCAATAAGACTGTTTAATATATTGTTATAATTCATTTTTAAGGTAATAAATACATTTTAATTAGGCTCATATAAGAGGGCTCCCCATTTAAACCTAATTTATTTGTTTAAGGGATTTTGCTGGGGGTGTGTGTTCTTCAAAAATTTATCAACCATAACTTTTTTTTTATTGAAATTTTCTGGCTGTATTTAAAAAGCGGAACCATTCTTAAAACATGTTGCTTAATCATTACTTTGAGTTTCAGCGACATCTACATTGAAAGCACTAATATCAGATTTTTGAAAATAATCTGAAAAAGTTTTTGGTCGTGACAGTTCTTAAAGATTATTTTCAAAAATCTGATTACAATGCTTCAAATTAAGATGTCGCTAAAACTCAAATTAATGAGGTAACGGTAATGTCGTATCCATTCAATCCATAAAATTATCATGTTGTTATGTATTCACCAAATTCAGTAACTATTTTTTCTCTAGTCAGTTAACCACATGAGCGCAGCATTTCTTTTTGGGCTGTCTTTATACAAAACAAATGTGGACACCTCTTATAGTCGCCTAGTTGTCCAGCACTTGCTTCAACGTTGGTTCCGGTTATTTAGTGCCCTGAAATAAACCGAAGCGGGGCTTACCGAGGATAATTTATAAGATATAGCTCGTTGACCTCGCGTCCGCTGCGACATCGGCGGGGCTGGTCTCCCGTGGTTAGCCCCGGAAAATACATTGCTTCTTTGATATCGAAGATTAAAGGCAATTCCCGGAACGTCCTTACGGCATCTATCCACTCCATAGAACGGACGACGCACACTTGAGAGGAGATAATTAATTCGGGAAACGCGTAAAGATAGACTTGGAATCCATTATTCATGGATTGCGAATGAATTTTAACAGTTATCAGGAATTTTGTTGATGTGGTGGGATGAAAAACACCGACATGTTGCGGTTGGAGAACTTTGTTTGGACAATTTTATTTAGTGCGGTGGAAGGGAGTTCCAATTTTACACTTCTTGGATTGAGAATTTCGGCAACGTAGCGTCGGGTCTAACCAACGCAATTCAAAGATAAATAAATATTGCAACTATTTTACGAAATCATTCAAAATAATAGTTCACTGGTGAATTCCCCAGCAACCAGTTGCTTGAACTAAGAAACGAGTATTGAAATACTCGCACATGTTTCAAATGTTTTCGACCAACCGCCGAAAAACCAGGTCGCTCCAAACACCAAGAAACTAGACAAGAGGGTATAAATGATGATCGCTCGCCTTGGAGCAAGAACACTACACATTTTGTGCATGTTATAGCTAAAAATATATGTTTTCAACTTACGGAGATATAAATACAAAAATATTTGTGCGGAAGCGGCAAGCACTTGCCACTCGTAGGAAATTCGAGATACTCTAAAAGAAAATGGAAATAGATGTTAAATAGCACATTTCAGAATATGTTACAGATTTATTTCGATATTTTCATGATTAATTTTAGTTTACATTTAAATAATTGTCAAAAAATATTTGCTTGTTTCTATCTCATACATTAAAAACATTTAAAAGTACTATGTATGTACTTTTTTTGACCTTTTAACGTTTTTACGTGTATGTTCGATCCCCGAAGATTTCAATTTCCATACCTAGGGACTTTCCGGCCGAGAGGAAACGTTTTCTTCTATGTAACAGGATATGGTTGGCTGATACCACACCCACTGTCATAAATAATACTGTAATATTAGCTAAACACACCTCATGGGGAGCCAGGTGCCAAGTGAGGGCGTAGGATATGCGCGGAACAAAATTCAGTAGGACCATTTTATATTTTCAAGTGCAGGAACCCACACAACACTGCTTCACGAAAAACGAAACGGAAAGACAGAGTACGGTGCTGCCAGTTAAGGGCCTGGTACTAGCCAAATCGCAAAGTTAGACGAGGCACCCCAAGTTAACTAACTAAGTCTGACGATTATAAGTGTCATTCTTACAATATATGATTCCTTGTCTAGGAATCGAATTATTTTCGTTAATGTATGTTTCCTTTTTCTATACAAAATACATTGCGGAAACGGTGTCCATTTCCGAACTTTTTTGACTAAATGTAGAAATCTAAAAGCAAATGGATTTTTTTGTTTATGCATATATGCTGTTTTTGCTTATATCTAGAAATCGAATTACTTTCAGATGTCTAATGAGTAAAATCAACTTTTTTATTTTTATTATTATTTAAATAAATGATGGAATAAAAAAATATTAACAATCCATTATCAGTCTGGAGTTCTATTTGGATTTGCTTAAGCGTTTCACTACATATTATTACATTTGTTAAAAAGTGCATTTGTATGACGCGAGTAGTTGGCTAGTCCTAGCGCCTTAACTCCACTGGGACGAAGTTTGGGTAACTTTAACTCCAAGCGTTACGTTCGACTAAGCAATGCTCCGACAGCACCCAACTACCTGTAAACGTCACTGTTAAGGTGGGGCCCAAGCAGCGAGCGTCGAAACACGGAAGTAGCAACCCAAGGGCAGCGCCGGCGAGTGAGTTCGCTTACAAATTCGCTTGCTACAGATTTTCTCGAATTCCAACGACACGTGAGAACACATAAGAACTTCACAGGAAGCAATTAAGTGCAACGAAGACTCGGTGTTCCGCGTCCCGAATTCTTGTGCGAACTAACCACAATTAGACGTTTTCCACTAACTTGTGACTACGCTGCCGCCGTACGATTGAGTTCCGATGGCCAATCCGGTCCTTCCATGCTCACTGGGTCTCATTTATGAGAATATGCGGTACCTTAAGGCGCTAGGACTAGCCAACTACTCGCGCCATACAAATGCACTTTATAACAAATGTAATAATATGTAGTGAAACGCTTCAGCAAATCCAAATAGAACTCCAGACTGATAATGGATTGTTAATATTTTTTTATTCCATCATTTATTTAAATAATAATAAAAATAAAAAAGTTGATTTTTCTCATTAGAAATCTGAAAGTAATTCGATTTCTAGATATAAGCAAAAACAGCATATATGCATAAACAAAAAATTCCATTTGCTTTTAGATTTCTACATTTAGTCAAAAAAGTTCGGAAATGGACACCGTTTTCGCAATGTATTTTGTATAGAAAAAGGAAACATACATTAACGAAAATAATTCAATTCCTAGACAAGGAATCATATATTGTAAGAATGACACTTGTAATCGTCAGACTTAGTTAGTTAACTTGGGGTGCCTCGTCTAACTTTGCGATTTGGCTAGTACCAGGCCCTTAACACATATAAAAAAATACACTCGCCGTTTCCTTCGATACCTGACCAAAAGACAAACTAGATTTATAATTGTTTGGTAAGTATTATTATTTATTTCCATTTTTAAATGTTCCTGAAATTGCGCCCAAGACCAAACATTAAATAACTATCTGATTATTGTAATAATCTCTTTATTTATTAAAATAGTTATCAGATCAAAGCATATAAATGCAAGGAATGTGATATGTATGCATGTATAACCGACCGTGAAGCAAGGACACATTCATTAAATAAAGAGCGTATTGTTAGCCTACTTGGATGGGTTTTAAAAAAAATTGTAACTAGGCTAACATAAATGTATTATTAATTCACACGAATCACTTTGTTCAACATTTATAACTATTTATGATACATAAAATATACATAGAGTAGGTTTCTATGTTAGACGCGTCAACTGCTCTGACCGAATTAGAAAGCAGGAATAGTACTCGAGGGGATGGTATGACGGACTGGCACGAGAGTGCGTGGCGCGATTCGATGTTAGCTGCTATGTCATCATAAACACAGATATAACAGTATGTCATTTGCGGACTACTGCCTAACAGATAAAACCATCTACTAATCTCTTTTTTGTTCTGTTTCGTTGCCTTAATGTGGCTCAACCCGGCGGGCCTAACTCATTCGCGGGCACGGTACAAAACCATGCTGTTGCGCTCTGTCAAAGAATAAGACAGGCTCCGTTATGAGGAAGATGCAACATGTCCACAAAAAAGACAATGTGTATACTGTATGATTTGGTAAGATTAACGAAAATTTTAATTTCAAAACGACTTATAGCTAAAAGTGAACCACGACCGCTGTAGTCAAAAATCTAACAAAATCCAAATAGATCATAAATCTTGATTAAATAAGCTATGTCTGATGACTAATCTTTTTACGATGTTCTTACTTTCTCATTGCGTAATCCACCTCCAAAATTATTGTATAAAACGCGCGAAAAATTCGAACTTTCGGACCTTATAACTTAGAAACCAAACACAATTTTACAATGCCAATGGTCATCAGACATCTAGTTCGATCAAATAAAGCTATTTTGAGCAAAATTTTAGATCTCTGACAAGAAATGTGGGCGTGATCTTCTTTCCCCTTTTATATGGGGAGAAGAGCGGGATGGGCCACCTTAAACTCTCCTGCCAATAATTTGTTTGGCAGTAGCATTTAGATCTATGTATTTCATTACTGTGGACGGAAAACCCGTTAAGTATCTTTGCGAATTCTTCTTTACAGAGTTGAAAGTATCCACGGAATCAGAGATCGTTCAGTTTTTGAGGTAACTTAGTGTAGTTTGCCTGCCAAAAAAGTTTAAATAAATGAAATTAAATGAAAAAAATAACTAATAAATAATATTATTACTGTGCACCTTTATTGTCAGTCCATGTTTATTTCGAGATATAGTTCTCGGACTGTTGTCCCTTAACGCTTCCAGTCGACTAACTTCATCAACTTCATAATTTGACAGTAACAGCCAATTTCCCAAATGGCTAGCGCGACGAGATCGGTGACTGCGACCGACCGTCGAACTCAATAAAGTTGCACCGGCGAGGCGACACAAACTCTCCGCCTGCGGTCCGGCTCTGTCCGCCGGAGTTGCGAATTAGTTGCGATACCGGCGATGCGATGGTAAAGTGTTTGTTAGTTGGTACGTTCGCATATTAGATCAGAGCCCGTAGTCCCAGCTGTCACCAAAATTGGCGTTTACGGCAAACCGATCGACTGGCGTTTTCAAATGTATGGAGAAATTGAAGAGCGCGCGCAGTGGGCGTTAAGAGAACTACCATTTGCGAGTCCGAGTTTGATTTGACAGCTTACTCATTGCCGGCGTAATTACGTCGACGTTGCCGTTTACGCTGAGCCCACGTTTTCATACAAATGAAACAAGTCCGAGTTTGACTTTGACAGCTCGAAGAAGTAAGACCACAGAAAAAGTGGTAAAAAACAGTATGCGATTTGACATTTTACGTAACTTCGAAGTCCTGTAAACGCCAATTTAGGTGATTACTCAGACTGACCACTCAGAAGGAAGATGTGCAATCTAACATGTTTGCTATGAGACCCGCCCTGTTTCCAATTTTTAAAAACATGCCGCATGCAAACATAGTCGCAGACGTATTGGAGGTCTTGTTTGGGTGACTTGTGACTTGACAAACGTAATTTTAGAGCACAATCGCGTACGGTTGCGATGTTGGCATGCCATAAGAAAAACCTCATGCCTCTCAGCAAAGCAGTGGTTCCGTACCGCTGACGGCCGGGAGGACTGGAGAAAAATTGCAGAGGCGTATGTCTGGCAGTGGACGCAAACACACTGACTGTCTGACTGACTAAAGGTATAAATGCATAAACGTGGCGCATGATTGGCCCATGGCGCTTGGTTCGGGTTAACTCTTTACCTAAAATATGGTCGAGACAGGCAATGGCTGTGCCCGGCGTGATTCTCGTGAACGGGTGCTGTTTGTGGGGACTGGCCTGCTCCAATTGGCAACATATTAGTTAGTGGGGATAGTCTTTGCAAATAAAATGATATTTTTCATGAGCTGTAGCATACGGCATGATTTTTTACTTGCGTGAATTCATTCGTTTTTGTTAAAAACCAAGTGTACGTTGAAAAAAAAACAGCGGAGTTTCTTGCAGTCTCCGCTGTGTTTTGTTTTGGTGAATTGGCTAATGTTAAAATATGACAAATCCGAGTGCAGTGTACTGTCTATTGATGATACATAAACAATAAAAAAAATACAAATACAGCTAACGAAAATAAATTATTTGAGTAAATAAGAAACAACATAATTAATCGTCTACCACAACTCCCCGTCATGTACACACCGCACCATCTCTTGACTAAATAGATAAACCTAGATAGCCCCACAACACAGACCTTGTGTGGGGGCTGGGTTCCTTCTTTCTGTTAAATATATAGATGCTAGGTAAGTAAAAATATTATTGAAAATCTATGGATTCACATTTTTAGTTTATACTTTACAGTTTAGTTTATTATTACAGTTAGTACTGAAAAATATTATGAAACCTGAAAACTGGATTGAATCTTAGGGAGGTCCCACCTGAACCGTAATAATAAAATATGAACGTTCCCAGCTACAGAGATGTAAACTATTCTCGTGTGAGAGAGTACAAACGCTTTCTACATCTGAAATTATAGCCTAATATCGATATCGGTTTTTTCTCGATCCAAGCCAAACTCTTTGGAACAGCGCCATTCTCAGAAATTACAATCGGCATTATGATGGTGGCGTACACGCCACCTGGCGATAACCTCGTGGGCTAGGCTTTTTCAGCCTCTTCGACGCGTCCTCCACGTGGTATGGTCTGTCTTCGAGGACGATCTCGTGGGACTTGGGATCGGCCAACACAATATCAGGCTTATTGTCTTATCTGTTTGGTTTTTGTCGATCACAATAGAACTATTGGCATCCTTTTCCAACAGGTTAGTTACGTTTAGTATTAACAACATTGTCCCACTGAGACGTTGAAATATACTTATTTTTTGTAAAAAAAAAATCCTTTCATTTCCAAAATGGCGCAATCAACTAATTAGTTCGCAGAGTTGCACAAACAAGTGGTACGTATACATGGGTTGCAGTGGGGTGGCAATCGCTGAGCGAGGGTAGTCAACGACCTTTGGTCGAAATATCTCGTCAACCCATAAATAAAAATAATTGAAAAAATCGTTTATTTTAACAATATATGTGTACCACAGGTTTACAGTAGGCTGATGAAGGGGTACAGGAATATTATTTTTTTAATGTAATTTAGCCTAAAATATATCGAACTTGGAGGTTCGGATTTTCTGGATTTTTCTAACATCACACGCCCTTTGACCCAGAGATCATCCATGTGTGGTAGACATTTCTGTGCCGCACCGCCCAGGTATATAACTGTCTGCCGGCGAGTACCGTTCCTGAAACCTGTAACACATTTTTCAATAAGTAATTTAATTAACATGATAGTACTGCAATAGTCCGCAAATCAACTGGGCATGATGCAATGGGCACATTTCTGAGCTTATTTGGTCTCTCTGCAGAGCAGTGATTGATCGTTTTGTTAAGTAATAGATATAATTGATAGATGTAATCGTTTTAAAAGGTAATAAAATTCAGGCTACTAATATATAAATTGCATCATGAATCAAAATCATTAAAAGGGTTTCTAAAGTTATGCGCGTATAGACTGACAGAAATGCAGACAGACGCAAATCTTGAATTTTATAATATTGTGTAGTCAAAGGAATTTCATATGTATGTATGTATAATCGACCGTGAAGCAAGGTCACATTAATTGAAGAAAGAGCTACTTTACGAATATACTGCAAGGCTGGACCCGAACCAGCAAAACCATACCATTCGCGGTTATTGCGTCTACCAATTTCGCCACCGGCAACCCATCATTTGGAATTCTCCTACAGTCCCTCCTCCCGTAATGTATCCTTGCTTCACGGTCGATTATACATACATACATATCACATTCCCGTACACATATCGTACCTGCATAGTACGAAAAAGTATATTTAATTGAGTAGTCTATCTATCGTGACCAATTTCTTTCTCAACATCAGCTGAACCGTCTGCCTTCCTCCGTTTCTTAGTCCCAGCGAGTGCCATTCAAGCCAATTAGACTGGAGCCACGGAACCCTCCATCACCCCCTCGTCGGTGAGTTTGCAGCCCCACACTACTGAATATTTATACCGCGTTGAAGCCTAGTCGAGAACATATACCACCTACTAAAATAGGGAATACATATCGGATGAATTCAATTTGATTCGTTTTGCAATCAATACTTTCAGCACATACGTTAACCTTTTTGCCAGTGAGACTTTTATTTCGGTTAAATAAATTATGCGCATAAAAAAAGGAAGAAAGACCTATGCCTAGGATTAGGCATAGGTCTTTCTTCCTTAAAACTGCCAAAGTTTGTACATCAAATATTCGTAACTTAGTTTGGAAATTCAGTATGTTGGGGGTAGTGCCATGACGGCGGGTGCGGTATAAGCCGCAAATCTACTTTGAGCCGCTCGTAGCCTAGTGGCGCGGGGACTGGCCTAGCGTACCAGAGACCTGGGTTCAATACCGACATGCACCACTGTCTTTCTCTTTCCGAGTTCGATAAGCGCATATCGTTACGAATGCGAGCTGCTCCATGGTTCGGAATCCATGTAAAACTGTAGGTCCCCTTCCCCTACTAGGTGGTAGGGTTTATGCCCGCCCGGGTTGGTACCATCGCATTGGATGAAAAGATGGTCGAAGCGGCAATGAAAAATTGTCCGTGTTTTCCATCCAGTTCAGTGTAGCCGTGCTCATAAAGGGAAGGTCCTGGCATGGCACCAAATTCCTTCGGGAATGAGGTGTATTGGGCTAATATCATAACGGTAGTTGTGTGGTATTAGCCATCCATGTCAGGTCGCATAAAAAAAAACCATCCATGTACAGTTACCTAAGAAACCGATCAAGTTAACTAAAGCATGTATGGATATGTGTTTCAAAGATTTCATCTCCGGTATAGAGTCTCAACTTAGTAATAATATCAAATCATTCTGGAGATTCACATCATCAAAAAGAGTTACTAACAGCCTAGCCAAATTAATGGTTTACAAGGACCATACTGCCGCTTCTGGAACTGATGTGGCAAATTTATTCGCAGACTACTTTTCATCGGTTTATCAGTCATCTCCTTGCACCAAATTTAATCCTGATTTTCCCGAAAGTAACTACTGCCTGTCCACCGTAAAAATAACAGAAGATGACATTACAAGTTCGCTTAATAACCTTGATGGAACCAAAGGAGCTGGACCGGATGGACTTCCGCCAATTTTCATTAAAAAATGTTCTAACGAATTAGTCAAACCTTTATTTTTTATCTTTTCCAAATCTTTGAGTGAAGGCACCTTTCCCAGTATATGGAAATTAGCAAATATAGTACCCATTCACAAAAGTGGTAACAAAAATGATATTACCAATTACCGCCCTGTATCCATATTGTCATGTTTCGGCAAGATTTTTGAAAGTCTGATATATAAGTCCATAAACAATCATTTTAACCATATATTGAGTTCCAAACAACACGGTTTTGTAAGTAGTCGATCTACAAATACCAACTTAATTGAGTACATGAATTTTCTATGCCTTTCATTTAATGAAAGAATTCAAGTAGATTCTATTTACCTAGATTTTTCTAAGGATCTCTTAAAAAATGTCAAATTATCTCATTCACTCGGAGTAAAACCCCAATTGACTTTCAATACCATATCGACAACTTTGAATTATCACGTCTTTCAGTAGTTCGTGATTTGGGCATATATTTAGAATCTGACATTTCTTTTAAGTTGCAGTTAGATAACCTCATCACTAGGGCTAACAAATTAATTGGATTTATCTTTAGAGTTACAAAGCCTTTTAAGAAAATTGAGAGTCTGCTCTTACTTTATAACTCTTTGATACGTAGCTTGCTTGAATACGGCTGCGTCATTTGGAACCCTCAATATTTGACACACATAGAAAGAATCGAATCAGTACAAACTAAATTCGTAAGACTATTAGCATCAAAGGTAGGCGTTCGGAGAGCGATCCATAGCTATTTGGGCCGGCTAAATTGTTTTGGTATGCAGTCTCTAGAAGGTCGTCGGAAAATCGCTGATCTAATGGTGTTATACAAAATTTTAAATGGTAAAATAGATTCTGCAGCAATAAATGATATACGTTTTCACGTTAACATTAGGTCATTAAGAAATCCTGAATTCTTTAGAACTAGTTTATTTAAATCAAATATTTCTTCTACCAATCCTGTCGCAAGAATATGCAGTCTTTATAATAATTGTGTAAATATTTGCCAGGATAATCTCGATGTATTTCACGACAGTTGTTCATGTTTCAGAAGTAAATTAATAAAGGTTTTCAAATAGTGTTCTCCAAACAGTACAAGTATATCTACATCAATCGTTTAGCGTCCTATTAGAGTTAATTATGTTTTTGCATGCTGTGCAAACTTTTAATTGGGGCACAGTCACTTACTCTTGTATACTTTTATTCATTTACCTGTTGTTGTATTGTCTGTGTCCTGTAAGATTGCCAAATAAAATAAAATAAAATAAAATAAAGTAATAGTCGTACTCGCACTCGAAGGGTTCCATACCATCGTACAATATTTTTGGATATGGATAAGAAATGAAATTAAATGCGCTGGTACCAACCCCATGTGGAATTCACCCTAGAGAGTAAGGTTATAAATACACACAGTTATAAATACGTGAAATCCGAACCTCAGCCGGCCTTAACGGTTGAAAACGACCACCTTGTTCAGAGCCCGTAGTCCCTGTTGTCACCTAAATTGGCGTTTACGCCAAACCGATCGACTGGCGTTTTCAAATGTATGGAGAAATTGAGGAGCGCGCGCAGTGGACGTTAAGCGAACTAACATTTGCGAGTCCGAGTTTGATTTGACAGCTCCCTCATCGTCGGCGTAAATACGTCGACGTTGCCGTTAACGCCGACTTCGTGTTTTCATACAAATCGGTATACCGAGCTTGATTTTGACAGGTCGAAGAAACAAAACCACGGAATAAGTAGTAAAACGTTCCGTAAACGCCAATTTTCGACTACCCGTATAGAAACCGACCGCGCCTAGAGTTGCTTCAACTCGATCATCGAAACACAAAACTTCAAGCCAATGGACTAACGAGGCTGATATAGCATGTTAACCTTAAAATGCGAGATTGATTTTAAAAATACTTCATTTCAAGTCAATATTTTTAACTCCATCCATAGGTGGTAGCGAAGTGCCAATTCAAGCGCGACAGGAGTCAGTGTAGGATCGTAAAGGTTATCTTTCTATGCAGGCGCGTGTGCGATTACAATAGCTACTACTAATACTAATCTAAAAACACGGTTTTAATATATGGGACCGTTCGGCCATGTAGACTGATACTGTAGGTAGGTGTATGGTAGGTATAAACCGGCCAAGTGCGAATCGGACTCGCACACGAAAGGTTCCGTAACATCGTAAAAGATTGAACACATAAAATCACGCTTTTTGTATGGGGGCCCCTTTTCATTTTAATTATTTTATTTTTAATTTTACCTACTTGTTGTTATAGCGGCAACATAAATACACACTCTGTGAAAAATTCAGCTGTCGATCTGTTAAGGTAACTGAGATACAGCCTTGTGACGGACGGACGGACAGACGGACGGACGGACGGACGGACGGACAGCGGAGGCTTAGTGCCTCCGCTACCGTAACCTGCCCGGGTGCCTTCACATTGTATGAAACTGCTATAAGAATTTACCGTGTTTTCCAGTCAGATCAATACAGCGAAGCAATATCTTCAAAGTATTGCTCTGGATCGTGTAATTTTCATGAGGTGTTATAGGCTAATATAATAATTTAAGAAAAAGTATTATTCAAATTGATAAGTCCCAATATCCAATATCACAAGACGTCACGTATACACTGATGTAATAATAACTTTTCTCCTTGCGCCTTTAGTGAATGGGAGCAACACGGGGAAAAGTGTCCGAACGACGATTGCTGTCACAGACCCGTCAACCCGTATTACTTTACGGCACAAACTTTAACACCATAATAACACCTTTACCTGTGTCTCTCCTCGTATGTATTTTTCTTCGTGAACAAAAAGACAGGCATTTGTGTCAACCTTCCAGCCGTAATGCAATACGTTGCGCTGGGACCGAAACTTACAGAATGGGAGGTCGCGACAGAAATGGTAACGATAACGTAAACGGCTGAAACTGGGTTCACGGGATAAAGACCAACCGTCTGATGCTAAATGTGTCAGTCTGCCTGTTCCAAGTGGTTGAGTTACGTAGATAAGGCGCCTGAAAAAGTAGTTATTGTGACAAAACAAAATATTTGATAAGGTAAATGAATGAAAATTGACGAAACATGAAAGTATCAGTACATACTTGCTTAGCAATGCAAAAACTGAACAAATCTTTGGTTTCATTTCGTAGTTGTAAGCGATTTAGGTTAGGTTAGGTTAGGTTAGGTTAGGTTAGGTGAGGTTAGGATATAATTTTAGGTATATTTAAGTATTTAATAAAAAACCGACTGGTTATTGTTGTATAATTAATAAGTATCAATGTTTCCAGACAATCAGTACATTCATCAGCAGGTATATACCAGCATCTATTTTATATAGCCAATCTAGATAACGCAACCACTTGGCACGGGCAGACCGACATATTTAGCATCAGAGGGTTGGTCTCTAACATGTGAACCAAGATTCAGCCATTTACCGTATCGTGACCAAAAATGTCGTGACCTCCCGGCATATTAGTCGTAGCGATTGGCAACTGTGTGCATCCATTTCATTAAAATAAGTGCCTAGCCTTTAAGCGTTATCTCATTTTTTAAAATATTCGTGTTTAAAAATATTATTTCGGCCGACTTTAAAGTGTTTTTTGAGGAAATACATCTTATAGTGAAAGTACTGCCTACAGGCTGTCGCACTTCAGCTCCCGTATTTTTTTAAGGAAGATGACTGCTTTTAATTTATGTTAGTTCAATATTTAGATCCAAATAAGAAAAGTCTGCTAGTTGCCCCAATATGCAGACAACACCACTTTTTATGACTCACATTGTAATCGCAACCACCGAGGTGAAGGAGGCTGTGGTCCAGGTAAGGGGCGCGGTTTCTAATCAAAGTTTAACGTTTGTACACATATTCCAACATTAATCCAGACAGATGATGGTATTTTCAATAAAACTAAAATGGCGTGCGACACTTTAAGAAAAAAAAATATCCGGGCTCTTATGAATGAGCCACTTCTGCAGAGGGTTATTGTGAAGACAAAAATAAGCAACTGTTCATCTTTTTTATTCTCAAAAACATATTTGCAGGACCCATAATATGTTGTGGAACATACTAGAGAATATCGAGCATTTCTTCTGTTGTTTGACTGACTGTATCTGATGATGAGATTATCTACATAGGTGTAATAGTACTCACTGCCTTACTACAAATATTCAAAAAAATTATTAGAGTAAGGTAACCTTAATAATATTAAACTTTACTGAAATAATAATATTTGAAGTGCATTCAAAGTATTAATTAAGGACATGAATCAGCATAAAGCTGCTAGTGTATACTAAATGAATAATACAACAAAATTGTGCTGCATTTTATGTATAAGAAAATTGTCTATTTTGTTTTAACATTGTTCGTGAATTTAATATAAAAGTACACTAACGCGTCGAGGCTGACAGTGGGCAATCGGGGAGGGCTGGCGGCGAGCGAATGCTCAAGAATTTTACTACTAAGGTAGGGTTAATCCCACCCAGTTCGGTACCATCGCCATGAATAAACAATGGACGAAGCGATTTTGATTTTCCAGCCAGTCCAATGTTGCCGTGTTCATAAAGAGAAGATGGAGGCACTCAATCCCTTCGGGAATGCGGTGAGTCAGGCAAATGTCTCGACAATGGGTATTGTCTTAGCCATCATTGAATGAACGATGGTCGAAGCGGCAATGAAAATTGTCCGTGTTTTCCATCCAGTTCAATGTAGCCGAGCAATATAAGGAAGGTCCTGGCATGGCACCTAGTTCCCATGTGGTGTGTTGGGCTAATACCATGACAGAAGGGGTGGTATTAGCCATCATGTCCAGTCACATAAAAAAAAAATCTAAGTCCAACTACATAAAAAATGCGGCTATCAAACGGTAAATATACTTCCTCTTAGAATTGTCACTTTATTTATTTATAAATGACCTTAACCTTCATACGGCCCTCTAATTCTATCGTTCAGGCTCTCGGGTCAAACGGGTTTGAAGTGGATTTTTTACCTAACTATTGTTAATTATTAACTTAATGAATCATATGTAAAATTTTCAGGTATGCTAAACACATGAGGCATTTAAAATAAATTTTATGAATGAATGATAATGAATGTAAGTATTTAATATTGCAGTGTGCATGTGTTGACTTCTATATATGTACATATACATATGTTAAGTAAGCCACGAGTCGGGAAGTGACGTTCGCTAGCGTTAATACGTAGAGATGTTTCAGCGCATGCTTTGCGCTCCCTTTGTGTGTACGTACTCATGTGGTACATGAGGGTTAGTGAAGGTATGTGTGAAAGCAAATTCAAAAATAGGTATTAAAATATTACGGTGAATTACATAAACAAAAATTTAGTGTAAACCTAACAACATACTGGTTTTTAATTAGGAGGGTATATTCCGTTGCTGCCCCCAAAGCAGCTTCAAACTTACTTTATGCAACGCTAGGATACTTGTCTTATCTATCTGTCAGCCTCAGTAGCCCGTGGTGCGACGCCTTGCGATTCGATAAGCTTGGTGAAGCACCTCTAAGCGCGGTTAGGTTCTGGATGGGTGACCATTATCAACCGTTGAGGATGGCCGTGGTTCGGATTCCACGGAAAACTGTAGGTTCCCTTCTTTACTTTCAAGGTGGTAGAGTTAATCCAGCCCGGGTTGGTACCATCGCATTGGATCAACTATGGTGGAAGCGGCAATGACAATTGTCCGTGTTTTCCATCAAGTTCAATGTAGCCGAACAATCGAAGAAAGGTCCTGGAATGGCACCTAGTTCCCATGAGGTGTATTAGGCTCATTTTTGACGGTCAGTTTGGTATTAGCCATCCATGTCCAGTTACAAAAAAAAATCTCTAAGCGGTACGTCCTAACACACAGATTAGCACTCTGTGATACAGGTTAGAAATTGTCTTGTTGAAATATCTAATGAATACGTAAACATTGCACAAAAATAAATCTTCAAAAAAATTTAACAAAAAAAATAACCGACTTCAAAGAAAAGCACTAAAAAGTAACAAAATAATGGCCATTTTTGTAGTTACGATTTTTGTTATTTTTTGAGTCGGCGTCAGCCGGCCACGCGCTGCGCCAATCAAGAGAACCTTGCCTACCTTGGCTGACACCGACTCAAAAAATAACAAAAATCGTAACTACAAAAATGGCAATTATTTTGTTACTTTTTTGTGCTTTTTCTTTGAAGTCGGTTATTTTTTTTGGTATTTTTTTTTATTTGTTAATTTTTAGTGAATCTGAAATACACTTACTAATTTGTACACGTCCTTTCCAATAAAAAAAAATCACCGAAATCGGTTGGCGTTATATTGAGTTATTCGTCCATTTGTCGCGCACATCTTAATACAAATTTAAGACTTATATGATTTTCTCATGGATATCATTGTCAAAACTTAACCAAATTAAAATAGGACCATTTGGGAAGCACGAGCTTTCATTTGAAAAAATAAACATCAAAATCGGTTCACCCAGGCAAAAGTTGAAATGAAATGAAATGAAAAAATACTTTATTTGCAGCCATACGGTACAAAAAGGCGGAAATTAATGCCATAAGGCATTCTCTACCATTCAACCTTAGAGATGTAGGAGAGGTGCAGTGAGGCGGGCAAAAAAAAGTAAACGTAAAACAAAATGAATTAGCGAAAATATTAAAAGTTAAAAGTTATGAGGTAACAAACATAAAAAAAAAAACATACAGACGAATTGATAACCTCCTCCTTTTTTGAAGTCGATTGAAAATGACAATCTTTGAAACGTTATAGCGTTAGCTGCAAGCGTCCGGAAAAAAATTTATTTCTCGCAAGGCTCTATTTAAGTTGTATGTTAAGATCCTGCCAAAATGAGTTTCGAGAAATAAAATAAAATATTTTAGGTCCCATATATTGAAATATTTCAAATCCTTATAAAAAATACACGCTTTTTATATTGGGACCTTACCTAAATACGCAATATAAAGTCACTTGCCCCAAAATATTGGCATACTTCATTACCCGGGAAATCCAAGTTGATTTTTCAAAATCGCTAATATTATGAAACCCGTTTTCCAGCTTATTGCGCGGTGGTGGGATATTATTCGTGGATTGAAATATCTGTGCAAGCGCGTGCCTGTGACGTCTCTTCATTTAAATTATGCATCGTAGGTGTGCGCTGGCAGAGGCGCCGACCCTGCGGCGACACGGAAGAGGCGTCGGTGTCGGTGCCGTCAGCCAGCGGGGCGCGTCGCAGCGGCTTTGTGGACCTCAAACTGTGTTATGTTGCAGGGGAGACCATAGACCTAGCATACGAGATGAACAAAGCGTGGGAGTGAGACGTCAACTCAGCGTACCACTACCGCGGGTCAGAGGGAGATGGAACACATCTGACCGATGAGACCACGAAATATTGAGGAGGCAGGAAGTGAAACGTTTGTAAATTTGTTCCAGGACCGCTGTTACCGTTTTACCTAAGACCTTTTTGCACCGCGAATGTATAACAGTCGCAATTGGCTATCCCTTCTTAATCGATAACCAAACAACAAATCCACATTTGTTTAGTAAATATGAACCTTAACGTAATGACTCTGTGTTGGAATTCCAATACTGTTTGCAATCAAATGTTACGTCACTTTCGAACACGGCCGAGCGCCTCACACGCACGTGGTCACAAACAACGTAGCGAGATATGACCCGGCGAGCAAAACGACACGCCGCGACGCCATATTGTTTCGTAATGCATTCGTCGTAAGTTTTATCGCTATTCATGTAAATGAAACTTACCGGTGATACGAAACTCCTCCATTATGAAGGTTGTGCACCGGCGGTCGTGTTTGCACGTTATTATGGCACAGTACGGCATTACTCCTTTTCAATTTTAGATGGTATCACGGATAAGTTAATGCACAGGACAGCCGCAGAGGAGTGAATCATCCGCGTATGAAGTGAGCGGGTCCCCGCTAAAGACCGGCGCGCGAGTTCCGCCTACTTCACAATTCTTACCTCCAAATTGTTCCGTGTATCAAATCGTTATTAATACATTGGAGTCGCGCTCATGGAATGTGAAATGTTTGTTTGTGAAATATTTTAGATTTTCCCTAGTTTTCCTTAAAGAACGCATAATGACCAGTGCATTTATATATTATTTAGTGAACGGGAGTAAAGACCCGAACAAAAACACCTTTAACCCCTTTTTTGATCGTAAATAAGATTTACCTGATTCTTTGTCGATCAAATTGCTTAACGTTTCCTCAATTTTTCAAAGTAAAACTTAAAATATAACTTCAGATCATTATCTTGAAGCTAAATTTCAGTACATTTTGTATGAAACGATTTTGGTCACATCCGTCAGTTCACTCTGTATGTTTTTACATTCAAAGGCTGGGATAAATAGTCGTAACAGAAACTAAGACTTACGAAAAGTAGTACTTTGTGACGTCACTTTGCATACTTTGAGATTTCGTCCATACAAATTGTGTCAAAGTGACGTAACAAAGTAGTACTTTCCGTTAGTTTTAGTTTTTGTTACGACTATTTATCTCAGCCTAAGCCTATGGGGCTTTTGGTTAAACTAGTTCTCCCTAATGATATGTATCAATTAAAAAGCCGAGACAAAACCCAACTTTCGGCTGGATTATGTGAGGTTTGGTGGATATTGTGTGGAGCTTGCTAAGTAGGTCGTTAGAGTAAATCGTTGTTCGTATATATTTCTGATTGTAGTGCTTTAAAAAAACAGGAAGTCACACACTATAAATGCAATGGCAAGCACACCATGTAGATCTGTATTTCATATCATAAAACAATTTGTAAAAAGGCTAGCAATTGTAAAATAATTACGAGGGAGAGCACAAAAAGTAGATATTTGTGGCAACTTTTTGCACAAATTTCTACAATTATCGAATATATTCCGGCTTATGTTTAGGGTTCCGTACTCAAAGGGTTTCAACGGAACCCTATTAATAAGCCTCCGCTGTCCGTCCGTTCGTCCGTCTGTCACAGGGCTGTATCTCATGAACCTTTATAGGTCGGCAGCTGAAATTTTCACAGAGCAAACAACAAATAGGTAAAAACAAAAAAATATTAAAATTAAAGGAGGCACCCATACAAAAAACCAAATTGTTTTGTATTTAATCATGCACAATGGTGCGGAACCCTTTTTCGACCGAGTCCGACTCGCTCTTGGCCGGTTTTTTGCAATAGTTTTATGAGATTAAAATATACACAATTGCTCAGTGTGGACTGTTACTACTTAATACTTTTAAGGAGTTATAGTAGAAACAGCTACTAACGATCGTGGCTCCATCTACTTTGACTCCCGTTGCCACCATTCCGGCAGCTTAGAAAGTAAAATAAATATATTAATTCATTTCATTTGAGCGCAACAACAAATTCCTTCGTTGTGAAGCTGGCAGGATTGGCGAGTAACTATGCAGAAAATGTTCAAGCACTTTTGATTTGCCAGAAGCAAGTCAGAAGCGAAGCATTTGGAATGTGCGGGGTTGAAATAATTCTAGTAAAATGTATTAATTTATAATTGCGTTGTGCTTTTATATATATTCATCTTTTGGTGAATCCCGACGTGCTGTGTTCGGCTAAGATATAATGTGTTTTTCCGTGTTGATACTAAAACACGCTACATATTGAACATAAAAATATTTGCCAAATTTGCTGAGACTAAAATCCTTCAGAAATAAAACCTTACAAAATCTCTCCAAATAGTTTTTTTAATTTACACAACCAAAAAATTAACGAAATAGTGTTTTTTTTATGTGACTGGACATGGATGGCTAATACCACACCTTCTGTCATGGTATTAGCCCAACACACCAAATGGGAACTAAAGGCCTACCAGGACCTTCCTTATATTGCACGGCTACATTAAACTGGATGGAAAACACGGACAATTTTCATTGCCGCTTCGACCATCGTTCATCCAATGCGATGGTACCAACCCGGGCGGGATAGACCCTACCACCTATAGCGGCAATTTTCATTGCCGCTTCCGCCATAGTTGATCCAATGCGATGGTACCAACCCGGGCTGGATTAACTCTACCACCTTGAAAGTAAAGAACCTACAGTTTTCCGTGGAATCCGAACCGAACTTACTATAGTAAGTAAGGAAGGGGACCTACAGTTTAACGTGGAATCCGAACCACGGCCAGCCTCTCTCAACGGTCGAATGGTCACCCATCCAAGACCAGACCGGACCCAGCGTTGCTTAACTTCGGAGAGCGATCGCCGAAGTGTCGCGCCACTGGGCCATTGAGGCTGCATAACAACAAATTGGTAAAATAAAATATATATAAAAATATAAAAAAAACAAAAAACGTGATTTTTTGGTGTTGATGGTACGGAACCCTTCGTGTGCGAGTCCGACTCGCACTTGGCCGGTTTTTGTATATCTGGGTACCAGTTATCGATCTATCATCTGAAAAACTAAATGTTTGTTTGTATAAGATAGTTTTGGGCTAGGCACTCTCTAGTGGCTTCACTAACTTTTAATTTTAAATTCAAATTATAAATTTGATTCGAAAATGGCTGACTAGGCCTAAAAATATTTGGCGGGCGTTTTTTACGGGTATCAATCAATTCATATAAGAATTCGATAAAAATAACGGTTCCAATTTGTGCACGGTGGACTTGAATATTTTGAAATTATATTTTGTTTTCTCTTGGCTTAATAGTTAGTAGTAGTAATAGTAAAACAATGGATTAATGCGAACATTTAGTTCGTTAAATATAACAGAACATCTCTATTCTTGCTCGTTCTGTGGCGTTTAGAGGCAAAAAAGGTTCGCGGATTGGTTACTTTTAAGTAATTAGAGAATTTTAATTATTAGGGAAGTTTAATTATCAGTAGTTAACCAACAAACTCTGAACGACTCATGGTTGAGGGGCGGGCGGTCTTGCGTTACATCCCAGAGGTCTGGGTTCCAATCCCGCCCCGTTCGTGCACCACATTCTTACTCTTTTAGATAAGATGCGAGCTGTTCCAGATTTCAAGGGTAAGCCCGCCCGGGTTGGTACCATCGCATTGGATGAAAAGATAGTCAAAACAGAAATGAAAAACACTCCGTGTTTTCCGTCCAGTTCAATGTAGCTGTACTCATAAAGGAATGGTTTTGGCATGGCACCTAATTCCTTCGGGAATGAATTTTGTTGGGCTAATCTCATGAAGTCGGGTGTGGTATTCGCGTAAAATAAAAAAAATAGAATTTAGTTGATTAACGGCTTTAAAATTGAGTTAAATAAAATTCGATATGAAATGTAAATTGCAAAATTACTGTATCTGTTCTAAATTATTTAATATAGCATTTTTCGTAGTTTTCACCCATAATTTATACCCGAAAAAAGCACCTTAATTCGGAGCCTATGAAAACGTTCAAAAGCCCCTGGGCGTCGTTGGGCGCCTCTTAGTAATTGGTAAAAATATTTATTTTTACTTTTTCCTTTCTAGTTATGATACAATTTGAGTTAGGGCTTTAGAGGTTATATTTTTTTGAGCTGGCAACCCTAGCGTGCGGTGTAGTGTTTACGAGGTTGGTCCGGTAGGTGCGTCTGGCGGACCTTTTCGATTATCGCTCTAATTAATTGAGGGCTGTCGGCGGACCGAAACCGTTAGCATCGCCGGAGAATTATGGTTGAATTAATTACCTCTGGTAATTTCGCCTGCTCTGCTCATACTCCAGCTAGGATGTTTTCCTCAGGTGAAATCAAAACCTCTTTTTCTGCTCAGACATTATTCGTAAGCTCTCGAAACAGACAATCCACCGAAATATAAATAAGGTTCATGATATTTTATAAATCTTCAACAATGTGTATACTTATTTCTTGGTACTATTCGTTCAACGTCTGCTTTCTCTTTGTCTGTGTATCCGTCTATCCGTCGGCTTATAACAGAGAGACTGCTATTTTTCTAAAATTATTTCCAAACATTTATATATGTTTAAATGTTCAATCTTTGCAGTCAATGTCCGCAACGCAGATGAAGCTTTAAATAAATGTATGTAGGTAAAATCTTACACGCTGTGTAAGTTGGAGGCATTCATTACGGAAGGAAGGACTGTAGGAGGATTCCAAATTGTGGGTATGCAGCCGGTAGCGAAATCGGTTGAAGCAATACCCGCGAATGGTATATTTTGCTGGTTCGGGTCCAGTCTTGCAGTATATTCGTAAAGTAGTTCTTTTTAATGGGCACTTTCTGCAATTCATGTGTCTTTGCAGATATATTTGTTTTGTTTGCTTTTAAGGTGGCCCATCCCGGCGGGACTAACTCATTCGCGGGCACGGTACAAAACCGTGCTATTTCACAGATTAGATGAAAAGATGGTCGAAGCGGCAACGAAAAATTGTCCGTGTTTTTCATCCAGTTCAATGTAGCCGTGATCATAAAGGGAAGGTCCTGGCATGGCAATTAATACCTTCGGGAATGTGGTGTATTGGGCTAATATCATAACAGTAGTTGTGTGGTGTTAGCCATCCATGTCAGGTTGCATAAAAATATATGTATATTCATTTAAACTCAATTAAATATAAAATAATCAACCAAACAAAGCGACCCAATCTTAAATACTAAACTGTTGGTTGGACAAAGGCTGGTCCCTTTTTCTGTGTCAAGTTATGTTCAAATATGCTCAACGCGTAACGTAGATTCAGAGATTCAGTGTCGAAGGACATTAATACTACCTAAACCGAGTAAGAACTTATGAAGTAAAACTTGAAACTGCTATATTCCATTAATTTTCAATGGTAATAATGTAACTCAATAAGCCCCAAGAAGCTGGAGGCCGGTTCGGGCCTAATGGACCCTTAGTTAGTGAGTGCCGCCCTCGGTACCTTTCCCAGCCCTTGCCTTCATAATACGGAGCAAAAAGATTTCTCCTCGCGCGCCGCTCGTAAAATTTCGCATTTTTCACCTTTTTAAAGCACGCATTTTCTTAAATCGACCTCGCTCGCCACCCGAGATTGTAACCGAATGTGTTGCTCCGAAAGCGATTGCACGATAAGCCGCATCGAAGGATTTCGATCTCGAACGCCCTTGCTATACGGCATAAATTACTCTGGGCTGTTCGATTGTTTTTTCGAGAGATGCAAAGTGGAAATCTTATTGCTTTATGTACTTCTCGAGGCTAAGTGGCGTTTTCAGCCTTCAGAGTACTCGGCTGAGGTGTGATTTCGAAGGATTAGTCGTTCGATCGCGAGACTGTGAACTGTTTCGGAATGAAAAGGAACATTTCTCGAGCTTCATGCATATTTTCGATTCCATTAACCATTCTGGCGATGTGCTTACCCAACCTGGCCCAAGCGGTCGGTGGCAAAGTAAGAAAGATACAAGAATTGATATTACTTTATTTGATATACAAATACCTACTCGTCTATGCATAAAAATATATTTATTCCAGTCGATGATTTTATTTTCGA
Source organism: Incurvaria masculella (assembly GCA_946894095.1). Classification (NCBI taxonomy): domain Eukaryota; kingdom Metazoa; phylum Arthropoda; class Insecta; order Lepidoptera; family Incurvariidae; genus Incurvaria; species Incurvaria masculella. The sequence continues at coordinate 17,928,783 of OX335653.1, read as the reverse complement.
TGTGAAACATAAGCGACACGCACGGGAAGAAATGCAGGGGACTGAATTTAATAGTTTTTACGTGCCGGAGCCCACACAGTATTTAGATAAAGAATACAAGTGTACATACATAGATTCGCAGTAGAAATCTTTACTAACAAGCGTATTTATTGTAGAGAACAAAAGAAAAAAGAGAAGAGAAAAAAAAACAGCGGAGTTTCTTTCCAGTTCTTCTTCGCTGTGTTTTGTTTTGCTGAACTGGCCAATGCTAAAATATGACAAATCCGAGTGCAGTGTACTGTCTATGGATGATGAATAAACAATACAATACAAAAGAACGCACTGCATCATGATAGTAGTGCATCGCTTTAAGGTCCTTGCTTGCGGTGACGCTGGGTTCGGGTGCCCTCTTTCCCTAAAATATGGCTGAGAGAGGCTGCAGGGACTAGCTTACTCCAACTGGCAACATGCTAAATGGCGGGAATGGTCTTTACAAATAAACTAATATTTATCATAAACTGTTGCATACGACATGAACTGTCGATTCTCGTCAATTCTTATTAATTTCCAATACTTTCGTAAACTTAGACTAAGTGGACGGTGAAAAAAATAATCCAGCGGACTTTCTTTCGAGTTCTTCTTCGCTGAAATTGCTGAACTGGCTAATGATAAAATATGACAAATCCGAGTGCAGTACACTGTCTATGGATGATAAATATACCATAAAACAAATATTACCAACATATCCTAAGATATATACCAACCTGTAATGGTTGGGCGAATCGATATTGATTTTTTATTTAACAACTGCTTTCTGAGCATTCTCATTAGTATCGCAAAACGGAATTAGGTTTTTATTTATAAAAATGTTTAACCGATCTTCTAGATATTTTATCTACAATGAAGACAAATTGTGGAATGCACTCGCTCGGTATTGGTCTTCAAACATGGTGTAAAGAAGCACCTGGCCGGCTGACTCTGTTTTCGCAGCCCCCATGAAAGTTTGAAAGCCCATGGGCGTCATGGGGCACCTTTTATCTGAGGGCTTAACATAAAAAAATCCAATCAGAAGAAATAAATACTTTATTAGACTATAGAAAAGAGCATGCCCGATCTGCTAATAATATTTTGGAAGCGGTATTCTGATTTATAATATGATAATATGACAATGACAAAGTAATCAAAGATGCCTTGAAAAGATGACAAAGAAAATTGATTGTTCACGGATCCTAAAAAGTTCTACAACTACCGGCCTAAAAACAAATCTATAAAACTAGCATGTTCCATGATCATACACGAAATTCGATTTCACCATAGTACATTTTCGTTAGTTCTTCGCTTCATAGAGCAAGCGGCGCGGAGACCGGTGTTCAGACCGATCTCCATTGACAAGTAAGGGTTCTAAAGGAATCATTACCGTCACCATACATATTTACTTAAGGTGGCCCAACCCGGCGGCCTCAACTCATTTGCGGGCACGGTACAAAACCGTACTGTTGCGCTCTGGGACCTTCTCTGTTTCTAAGAATAAGACAGGCTCCGTGATGAGGAAGATGCAACCTGTCCACAAAAAAGACAATGTGCATAGTGTATGATTTGGTAAGATTTACGAAAATTTTGATATCAAAACGACTTACAGCTAAAAGTAAACCACGACCGCTGTAGTAAAAAATCTAAGAAAAGCCAAATAGATTATAAATCTTGATTAAATAATCTATGTCTGATGACTAATCTTTTTAAGATTTTCTAACTTTATCATTGCGTAATATACCACCAAAGTTATTGTATATAAAACGCGCGAAAAATGCGAACTTTCGGACCTTATAACTTAGAAACCAAACACAATTTTACAATGCCAACGGTCATCAGACATCTAGTTCGATCAAATAAAGCTCTTTTGAGCAAAATTTTGGATCTCTGATAATAAATATGGGCGTGATCTTCTTTCCCCGTTTGTATGGGGAGTTGAGTGGGTTGGGCCACCTTAAGAAAGCAACTCGTATCGAGTATTTCGAGGATATCTCTAGAGCCTCGACAGACCATCACAAAGTGGATGTTGAAAGCAGCAAAAGTTTTAGCACGCTAGCATAAATTGCAGGAGGCGTTGAAAACCCACATATGGTCTAAGAAGAAGATGAAAAATTTTGCTATAGTGATGTGTTACTCTCACATCACCGTCTTTACGTCTGGGTACCAGCGTGATGATATTTTTCTGGTGCGCAATTCTGTGCTGAGCCGTCATGGCTCACGATTGAAGAAGTCATCGTTCGTAGGTCACCAACTGTTAAACATTTTGCTGGTTAACCTCAAAATAGCCCCAATGCTACAAATAAATCAATTTAAGGAAGCGACCATTAGAACCAAGTAACTATCGAGTATTATTGTAATGAGCAAAAACGCGCAAGCATAATGTGTTCCCGTCCAAATGTAAAATGATCATCTATTCAACGTCTATGAATATCTAAAATCATATATAATATTGTCTATAGATATCTTGAATCCTATAAAAAATCATGGAACTTCATAGGCGCTCTTATGTCGAAATAATAATTGGTTTGACAGAGTATAACTGTTGGGTTTTTTTATGCAACCTGACATGGATGGCTAACTCCACACAACGTCCGTTATGATATTGGCCCAATACACCATATTCCCGAACAAAATTAGGTGCCGTGCCAGGACCTTTCCTTTATGAGCACGGCTACACTGAACTGAATGGAAAACACGGATTTTCATTGCCGCTTCGACCATCATGTCATCCAATGCGATGGTACCAACCCGGGCGGGCTTAAACCCTACCACCTAGTAAGGGAAGGGGACCTACAGTTTTACGTGGATTCCGAACAATGGAGCATCTTGCATTCGTGACGAAATGCAATTATCCAACTCGGAAAGAGAAAGAAAGTGGTGCATGAATGGGACGAGGGTTTGAAGAAAGACCTCTGGTATGCTAGGCAAGTCTCCGCGCCACTAAGCTACGAGCTGCTCAGATCGATCAGTATATTTATTCTTAGCCTCAACAAAATTACAAATGTACACATTCGGTGGATTCGCCCGCCAAGAACGGCCGTAAGGGTTCCGCGAAATACAACCTTACTCATTCCCGGTGTCGAGGGCGATGAGCCTTGTCGCCTGTCGGCGCGGATTCGCGTCTTGTCGGTCCGCTGAACGGACACGCGTACCGCGAGCGCGGTCCGTTGCTATTTCGTCTGCTAGACAAAAAGCGGCTCTCCTTTTATTTAGTCAAGCGAGCAGCGCTCTCTCCGTGTGCCTCCGCCCAGCCGGACCACTCGCCCGGCAGCTTGGCAGGTGGCCCAACCCGCTCAACTCCCCATACAAACGGGAAAAGAAGACCACGCCCATATTTATTTTCAAAGATCCCAAATTTTGCTCAAAATTGCTTTATTTGATCGAACTAGATGTCTGATGACCGTTGGCATTGTGAAATTGTGTTTTGTTTCTAAGTTATAAGGTCCGAAAGTTCGAATTTTTCGCGCGTTTCAAACAATAACTTTGGAGGTGGATTATGCAATGATAAAGTAAGAACATCTTAAAAAGATTAGTCATCAGACATAGCTTATAATTTTTTTGGTTTTTGTTAGATTTTTTACTACAGCGGTCGTGGTTTACTTTTAGCTATAAGTCGTTTTGTATTTAACATTTTCGTAAATCTTACCAAATCATACACTATGCACATTGTCTTTTTTGTGGACATGTTGCATCTTCCTCATCACGGAGCCTGTCTTTTCTTTGAAACAGAGAAGGTCCCAGAGCGCAACAGCACGGTTTTGTGCCGTGCCCGCGAATGATTTAGTCCCGCCGGGTGGGGCCACCTTACCATGTCCACAAAAAAGACAATGTGCATAGTGTATGATTTGGTAAGATTTACGAAAATTTTAATTTCAAAACGACTTATAGCTAAAAGTAAACCACGACCGCTGTAGTCAAAAATCTAACAAAAACCAAATAGATCATACATCTTGATTAAATAAGCTATGTCTGATGACAAATTTTTTTACGATGTTCTTACTTTATCATTGCGTAATCCACTTCCAAAATTATTGTATAAAACGCCCGAAAAATTCGAACTTTCGGACCTTATAACTTAGAAACCAAACACAGTTTTACAATGCCAATGGTCATCAGACATCTAGTTCGATCAAATAAAGCTATTTTGAGCAAAATTTTGGATCTCGGACACGAAATATGGGCGTGATCTTCTTTCCCCTTTTGTATGGGGAGATGAGCGGGATGGGCCACCTTAAGACGTAACCATAGCGTAAAGTCAAGAATACGCGCGGCGGAATCTTGCCAGTGGCATCGTGTCAGCGGGAGGGTACGCACATTTCGCGCGCTCGGTCCCCGCTCGGCAAGGTACGACTAGTCTGATTTTGTCAAAAAAATTCAAAGAGAAGATTTTTTAACATCAATGGGGGTGTGTACCTCGTTATGGCTTGAAGGTATAAGTTTTTTTTTATTTCATTCTTCTATATAGGAAGATAAAAAAAAATTACTGTGAAAAGTAAAAAAGGTCCTTTTAGAAATACTATTTCGATGATCATGCAAGTGTTTTGGACTAAATGAAGATGTGTACCTTAGCAAACGTACGTTCTATAAGCTCAATATTTTTAGGATTCCGTACCCAAAGGGTGAAAACGGAATTATATTACTAAGCCTCCGCTGTCCGTCCGTCCGTCCGTCCGTCCGTCCGTCCGTCCGTCACAGGGCTGTATATATTTTATGGTGTTAATGGTACGGAACCCTTCGTGTGCGAGTCCGAATCGCACTTGGCCGGTTTTTTCAATGTTTAACAACCAAAGCTTTACTGCAATGGACTTCAGAAAAACGTTCATATTTAGGTATTTATTCCCCTTAAATGGATATAGATGACTAATCAGCGACCGCGGAAGTACTTCATGACGGGGTCATACTTCTTTGGTCACCCCCTTTTCGCACTTCTTTGGCCGCGCCCCACCCAACGGGGGAGGCGCGGCCCTCCCGCTTGATTTTAGGGGGGCATTTGGCCATCCTGCCCCCACTTTCCCGGACACTTAAACTAATATCACACCCACCGTCATGATCACCGGACTTAGCCCAACCATGCCAGGATGGCCCCTTATGACCACGGTTACATTGAACTGGATGGGAAACACGGACAAATTTTGATTGATTTGAGTGTTCTGTGGGTGTTTAAACTATTGTCTAAGATTGGCTTACCACAGCTATTTTCCTCGGTCCTTTTGGCCGACGTTTCGAACTGTCCCGTGCAGCTCATTTTCAAGGCGAGTGCGTGCGTGCGGCTGGGCGCACGTTTGACAGACCACTGTCTGTCACACGCGAGCGGCTGCGAAGATTTTATGAGTGGTTGTGGGTAGGCAGAAAACTTGTTGCGGCTGCGTTCTGTGCTTTTGATTGTCGCTTTGATCACCATTTCAACCAATTAGTTGGTACTAACCCGGGCGGTCTTAACCCTACTACGTAATGTCGTCACTTGGTTCGTTGGTGAATTCACTTCACTTCCCAAGATATTTATCCCCTTTTTCGAAAATGTCATTCCATAGTCAGGGAATTCGCAAGGAACTTTCTCAAAAGAATGGAAACTAATATCTGGGTGGACTGCAAGAAATACAGCTTAACTCTAACATCCCTCTGTTTTTTAGATTCTCAATGGGGTATTTGGAATAATTTCACATGCACCAAATCGAGAGAAGAGCAAATCCGGCCGCAGTGACGGACGGCGGATTTCTCTTCGGGCGTAGTTCGGTGAAATTTTCCGGAAAACTGTTAACCGGTAAACTTCGCGTGGGGCTTCCTCGTGAAAATTCATTTTCTCGGCGAGATTTTTGTTTTAGCGCATTTTTCTTGTTTTCCCTCACCGTCATTAGAGCGAGTTCGCGTCTCGCGACCGGGGCGGGGGGTCGCGGAGTTGGCGGTCGAGGCAACTTCCCCGATGAGTTCGCATTCCCATTTCATGCTTTACTTTATCTCCGAAGGATTTCGCTGAGTGCCGAATGAGTGCTATAGCTACGAGTACTGCAGGAGAGCAACTTTGTGTTGATACGAAAAAGTTTTCTGAGACACGGAATGTTAAATCACTTTAATGTTTCGTCCACAGGAGTCCTTAAGAAGTATGTCATGAGTCCTTAAAAAGTCCATAATGAATTTGGAAGAAGTCCACAATGACTCCGGAAGAACTCCACCATGAGTCCAAAAGTAGTTTACAATAAGTCCGTAATGTGCCTGATAAAGTATATAATGAGTCATTCGGATTTCATGAGGATGTCGCTGAGTGCCGAATGAGTGCTCTAGCACTCTAGCTCTCGCTCTAGCAGCTTGTCAGCCCTAGTGGCCCAGTAGCGCGACACTTCGGCGATCGCTCTCCGAAGTTAAGCAACGCTGGGTCCGGTCTGGTCTTGGATGGGTGACCATTCGACCGTTGAGAGAGGCTGGCCGTGGTTCGGATTCCACGTTAAACTGTAGGTCCCCTTCCTTACTTACTAGGTGGTAGGGTTTATCCCGCCCGGGTTGGTACCATCGCATTGGATGAACGTTGGTCGAAGCGGCAATGAAAATTGTCCGTGTTTTCTATCCAGTTCAATGTAGCCGTGCAATATAAGGAAGGTCCTGGCATGACACCTAGTTCCCATGTGGCGTGTTGGGCTAATACCATGACAGAAGGTGTGGTATTAGCCATCCATGTCCAGTCACATAAAAAAAAAAGCTACGATTACTGCGAGCAACTTTATTTTGATATGAAAAAGTTTTCTGAGACACGAAGTGTTAAATTGCTCAAGTGTTCAAGTAAACGTTTCGTCCACAGGAGTCCTTAAGAAGTCCACAATGAGTTTGGAAGATGTCTGGAAGAAGTCCACCATGAGTCCGAAAGTAGTTCACAATAAGTCCGTAATGTGCCTGTTAAAGTCCATAATGAGTCATTCGGATTTCATGAGAATTTCGCTAAGTGCCGATTGAGTGCTCTAGCTACGATTACTGCGAGCAACTTTATTTTCATATGAAAAAGTTTTCTGAGACACGAAGTGTTAAATTTCTCAAGTGTTCAAGTAGACGTTTCGTCCACAGGAGTCCTTAAGAAGTCCACAATGAGTCCGGTAGAAGTATATAACGAGTCCTGAAAAAGTATACAATGAGTACTTAAGAAGTTAATAAAGTAACGTGACGATAAGTTTTAAGCAACGTTTTCATATTTTTCCATTTCATCAAATATTGTGTGTCGTCTAAAGATAGTCTTGTTTGATTGTCATCATGCAAGAATTTTCTTTGAGGATTTTAAAATATAAAAGTTTTCTAAGAATTCTGTTGCCAATTGATCGTGAATTTAATTCATTTTGTGACCGTTTTCTTACTTTTTTCAATTTAATCGCGATGAATAAAAGTTACGCTTAAAAATTCAGTATTTTCATCAAAGGTTGGTTTGTTTTCAATATAAATATAAACCCTTAATTGGTGCCGGTATTTGAGAACTCACTGTTGAGAACGAAAATTTGAAAGAGCTAAATATGCCTTAACCTTTCCTATACTAAAACTTACTAAACATTTACCAAACGAACCCTAATTTAAGAAATAATGCTTAAGATAACAAAAATGGTGCGATTTGTTATTTGAGGCGCATCGAGCCGTCAAATAACGGTTTTTCTATTTCGATAACGCCGAAATGTACGGGCATAAAACTAAACGAGGATACAAAATATTATACAGACGTCTTTATCGAATCTTCGATGACCATTCCGTTTTATATAGAAACAAGAAAAATAAATTGCTCATTATCGTTTATTCGTTTGATCGTTTATTATCATCCATATCGTACACATCAGCTCTATATGTTCGCCATTATACCCTGCATACGTGGGACGCTTCTATTACTGCAGATTAAGAAAAAATTACAAGATTTTTTCCGAGAGCCATTGTCATAAATATCGTTTGTAATTATTTCAATCTGAAATATTGTTTTCCCAATCTTTTCCGTACTAAAAATGTAGTGAAATCAAATAAATTCTATGTAAATCAATTAATAAATAATCTTTACGTTTGCTGTAAAAAATAAAGTAAAAAATGTTTGTTTTCATTCACTTTTTTTCTTCTTAGAAAATCAGCTTTAATTGTCCAGTTATGAATCGAAAATTTGGTATAATGTAAGAGATTTTTGTCTAGGAATCTAGGAATGATTTTAAGAAAGAACTTTTTTCATGAACCTGACAAGGATTGTATGTACCACGAAACTACTGGTACGATTTTTGCTCAATACACCACATACTCGAACGAATTAGGTGCCATTCCAGAGCCTCCCCTTATGAGCACGGCTACTTTAACAACATATAAGAAAATCATATAAGGATTTGATTATTTCTTATAATAATAGATTTAGCACTAAGCTTGTTCTCCCAAGAATTATCTCCTCCTTTTTCGTTTATGATATTGTCGATACCAATTAGTTATATTCTGCTCCATTTCTCCTTACCTTCTTATTGTGAGACGTCATTGAAACAGGATCCACTGCAATAGGTATTTCCATCATTAAGGTGAGCTATCCCGCTCAACTCCCCATACAAAAGGGGAAAGAAGATCAAGCCCATATTTCTTGTCAGAGATCCAAAATTTTGCTCAGAATAGCTTTATTTGATCGAACTAGATATCTGATGACCGTTGGCATTGTAAAATTGTGTTTTGTTTCTAAGTTTTAAGGTCCGAAAGTTCTAATTTTTCGCGCGGTTTATACAATAACTTTGGAGGTGGATTACGCTATTATAAAGTGATAACATCTTAAAAAGATTAGTCATCAGACATAGCTTATTTAATTAAGATTTATAACCTTGTTGATTTTTGTTAGATTTTTGAATACATCGGTCGTGGTTTACTATTAGCTATAAGTCGTTTTGTAATTAAAATTTTTGTAAATCTTACCAAATCATAGACTATGTACATTGTCTTTTTTGTGGACATGTTGCATCTTCCTCATCACGGAGCCTGTCTTTTTCTTTGAAACATAGAAGGTCCCAGAGCGCAACAGCACGGTTTTGTACCGTGCCCGCGAATGAGTTAGTCCTGCCGGGTTGGGCCACCTTAATACATTTACTCAGACGATGACGATACAAACGTTCCCAGCCATGCCACGACGATTACATTTTTATTTTCGCTCCACCAAGATGTTTTTTTTTCTTCCGACTCCTAACTACGGTTCCTGCGTTTAGCAGAAAATAAGATAAAAATTTTCACGCTCAATTGCGAACGTGATTTCATTACTTGATGCATTTATTGCACGTCCATTTTTCTTCCTGTCGGGACGCTGCGCTCGCAGACTGGACTGTGAAAGGTGCTTGCGGGAAAGTTATTGTTACATTATATCTAAGTGAACACGGAAATTCGGGAAACAAATATCCTTTTTTTCTTTTCTCTTTTCTGTGCACCAACCTTTTATCAAATTTTATTTAGCACTATCAATGTTTCGGGCACCTTTATTTTAGTATTAAGACGACCCTACCCCTAACCTACTTATTTATCTTACTAATCAACCTGTCTGCTAGCTAACTTATATCAAGTCTCGCATAGCCCATACTTAGAAAAGTCTAGGGCGCTAGGACTAGCCAACTACTCGCGCCATACAAATGCACTTTTTAACAAATGTAATAATATGTAGTGAAACGCTTCAGCAAATCCAAATAGAACTCCAGACTGATAATGGATTGTTAATATTGTTTGATTCCATCATTTATTTAAATAATAATAAAAATAAAAAAGTTGATTTTTCTCATTAGAAATCTGAAAGTAATTCGATTTCTAGATATAAGCATAAACAGCATATATGCATAAACAAAAAATTCCTTTTGCTTTTAGATTTCTACATTTAGTCAAAAAAGTTCGGAAATGGACACCGTTTCCGCAATGTATTTTGTATAGAAAAAGGAAACATACATTAACGAAAATCATTCGATTCCTAGACAAGGAATCATATATTGTAAGGATGACACTTATAATCGTCAGACTTAGTTAGTTTACTTGGGGTGCCTCGTCTAACTTTGCGATTTGGCTAGTACCAGGCCCTTAATGGACTAATATCTGGAATTGGCCAAAGTTATTAACATGTGATCGTCTAGTAAGTTATGGGCCATGGAGATTTGAACTAATGGTCACTCCTTGGCCCCCATTCCATCTGTTAGACTTCTTCGGTATGATTGAATGGATATAATTTTAATGAAATTTAAGGTACAAGAATATATCAATTTAGAATGGACGTTCCTACCTGCCGCCACGTAGAGGCGAGAGACTATGGGCAGGCGCCTAATGTCATGTCTGTCATCGGCCGAGTCATGTCAGCTATCTAGGTCTAAACATTTGACTTCCTGACACTATCTACAAGCCTACATTTTACATTATATGTGTTCAATACAGTTCGCTTATATAGTTATACAAAGCAAGATCTTACGCTAACTTATAGATACTACAATTTATTATATGTTTTCCTTTGGGGCCCCTGTCGACTTTAGCTAAAGAGTTTTCGTAAGCGCGGGGAAACACATTCAGCGCGAGTCCGCGTTCTCCCGTGAACGCATTTGCCGTTGTTTACAAAACGTAAAAGGAATTTATAATACGTACTAACTCCAGGTCTAGCGATCGGTAGGCCTGAAATTAGGACAGATATTGTTGGTCCGTAATCGCAGGTAATACCACGTTCAGTCGGCCATCGTAAGAGCAATAGCACCCACGTCTACACACCAAAAGATAGAGGCGGTCATACCCCGTCGGTATACCTTGCTGAATTTGTATTAATCGTTGCTTACAGCCAAGGCAAAAACACAGAGCTACATACGTCAGGTACCTTGAGCAAAATTGGCGGTATCAAGTCCCACGGCCCACGCCGTGAAAAATCATACACAGTCCAGAGAAAATCCGTCGAAAATCCCGTATCCAAATTCAAAATCCCGATGCCCTTGCCGCAAAATTGGTGGTATCAAGTCCCACGGCCCACGCCGTGAAAAATCATACACAGTCCAGGGAAAATCCGTCGAAAATCCCATATCCAAATTCAAAATCCCGATGCCCTTGCCGCAAAATTGGCGGTATCAAGTCCCACGGCCCACGCCGTGAAAAATCATACACAATCCAGAGAAAATCCGTCGAAAATCCCGTATCCAAATTCAAAATCCCGATGCCCTTGCCGCAAAATTGGAGGTATCAAGTCCCACGGCCCACGCCGTGAAAAATCATTCACAGTCCAGGGAAAATCCGTCGAAAATCCCATATCCAAATTCAAAATCCCGATGCCCTTACCGCAAAATTGGCGGTATCAAGTCCCACGGCCCGCGCCGTGAAAAATCATACACAGTCCAGGGAAAAATCCGTCAAAATCTCGTTATAATAATTGTGTAAATAAGTGCCTTGAGCAAAATTGGCGGTATCAAGTCTAACGGCCCACGCCGTGTAAATCATACACTGCCGCTCAGAAAAAATCCGTCGAAACCTTCAGTAATCAAAAATTCAAATCCCGTTCCGAAGAATAGTGTGTCACGTGAATGCACCTATTTAAACACCTTATTTCGACAACGCGCGACGGTAATTTATCCGGTTACATCAATAATATCAATCAAGTAATAAAACAGTGTAATGAAGAGAGCACTCATCCTCTGCAATCTGCTTGCAACACGATCCCACTTGACTCGTACCGATGTTGACGTTCTCAGGAACACAGTCTTCCACTATCACAACCTTTGATTAATCTACTCACTCCCTAGCACCAACACAGTTCGCACAACCACGGATCGAATATCCGAATCTATTCAATGTCCGTTATATTTATTCCGGGAGGTCACGACATTTTTGGTCACGATAAGGTAAATGGCTGAATCTGGGTTCACGTGTTAGAGACCAACCCTCTGATGCTAAATATAACGGTCTGCCCATGCCTAGTGGTTGCGTTATCTAGATTGGCTATATAAAATAGATGCTGGTATGCACCTGCTGATGAATATACTGATTGTCTGGAAACATAGATACCTATTAATTATACAACAATAACCAGTCGGTTATCCAATTAATTCCTTAAATATACCTAAAGTTATATCTATAAACTAAACCGTCTATAACTATGAAATGCAACCAAGATTTCTTCAGTTTTTGTATTGCTAAGCAAGTTTGTACGGATACTTTCATGCTTCGTCAGTTGCATTCTTTTACCTTATCATATATATGTTTTGTCACCATAACTACTTTTTCGGGCGCATCATCTACGTAACGCAACCACTTGGTACAGGCAGACGGACCTATTTCGCTTCAGAGGGTAGGTCTTGAACCCGTGAACCCAGTTTCAGCCATTTACTTTATCGTTACCATTTTTGTCGCGACCTCCTAGTCTAATTATTTCAATATTAAGAAAGTCGCGAGCCGCCAGTCGCTGCGTCCACGTGGCGCGCCCTCTGGCCGTCCAAACTCAAATGCCAAAATTCCGCGCTCGCGCAGCCCCCAAAACCACCCGGAAATCGTAAATTACCGCTTTCTCTATAATCACCTTAACCAGAGAAACCACAATAGTTTTTTATCGAAATGAAGGTCCTACTGTTTTGGAAAATAATACCCTCTTAAGTAAAATATACTGTAAGGTGGCCCATTCCGCTCATCTCCCCATACAAAAGGGGAAAGAAGATCACGCCCATATTTCTTGTCAGAGATCCAAAATTTTGCTCAAAATAGCTTTATTTGATCGAGCGAGATGTCTGATGACCATTGGTATTGTAAAATTGTGTATGGTTTCTAAGTTCTAAGGTCCGAAAGTTCGAATTTTTCGCGGGTTTTATACAATAACTGTAGAGGTGGATTACGCAATGATAATTAAGAACATCTTAAAAAGATTAGTCATCAGATATAGCTTATTTAATCAAGATTTATAATCTATTTGGTTTTTGTTAGATTTTTGACTACAGTGGTCGTGGTTTACTTTTAGCTATAAGTTCTTTTTATATTAAAATTTTCTTAAATCTTACCAAATCATACACTATGCACATTGTCTTTTTTGTGGACATGTTGCATCTTCCTCATCACGGAGCCAGTCTTTTTCTTTGAAACGTAGAAGGTCCCAGAGCGCAACAACACGGTTCACCCTAATATACGAGTACTACATAAGTAAGTACAAAAGTATTCTTATGAGGTAATTTTTTTTAGGATTCCGTACAAAAAGGGTGCCAACGGAAACCTATTACCAAGCCTCTGTTGTCCGTCCATCCGTCTGTCTGTCAGCGGGGGGTTGTATCTCATGAACCATAATGATGAAATTTCCTCTACTTCAATTGCAGCTATAACATAAAATAAAATAAAAAAAGTTTTACTTTAAAAATAAAAGCGGGCCTCCACACAAGAAACGTATTTACATCTAATTAAATCTTTTACGATCTTACGGAACCCTTTGTTTAGAGTCCGACTCGCACTTGGCCGGTTTTTACAGCGGTTTTTCTTTAATGAATGTACCTACACATGATTGGATTCTACGTAAGTATGTATTTAAAAAAAATATATTCTGTGGTAACCATTGCCCAATGGAGTCGAGCAAATTTAGATTTACATAATAACACTTCAAAGTCGAAATTGTGCGTCGTTTTTATTATTTTCAATGATGTTTTACATTAAAAAAAATTACATTGAAAATATATATTTTTTAATTACTTGAACACATCTGGGTCGTGGTTTGTTCTACCATTTTCTTACAGTGAATCCTTACAAGAGTAAAGGAAACAAATCCTGAAAAAGCTAATATACTATTTTTTTTTTTCATTTTACTGTCCTATGCCTTAAAACGTTAAAAAATAATTCTTATGCAATTTTTTGAAAGTTGTTCAGTTGCGCAGTGGTTTTTTTAATTAAATTTCAGTCGAGCCTTCCTCACCTTTTCGCACTCCCGGCCTCGCACCCCCCGCGCCCGCACCCCATTCTCTTTCCCCGCGCCCCCCCGCCCCGCTATCGCCATTTAGGACGCATTAACGCGCCGCGCCGGTGTGGCGGCGTCATGTGAGATGAAGCTAACTGATGGCCTACCACAATTGCTGTGCAGCGACGTAATGGGTCCTTTGAGCGTTGCCTGTTCCGCATATTAGTAACATACCACACCGACCATACTACGTGTGCTAACACAGGCACTTCACTCGTTCTGTTCTTCATCACAGCCACCCGAAAAAAGTACAGACGTCTCCTCACAGAACCATCATAAGACGTCACTGCGTTTACATAAATTTGTGGACGCTCTAATGAAATTTAAACATAGTTCTAGAAAATACTATTATTTTAGTTCGGAAATAATTAGTATGTCAATAGTATTTTACTTGAATGTGTATGTTTAATATTATTTGTTTCTCATATTCCTAATTAATGTATGGTTACAAAAACCTGCTACATTTAATTTCTGTCTTTTATTTTATTTTTGTTGTTTGTTAACTTTATTTCTATGAACAAAACGACATATAATCATTTTAATAATAAACACGACGAATTTTAATAATCCAAAAAGTTAATTTGTCGATTGATGGTCTAGCTATAATTTTAAGTAAAACTGTAATTCGCCGGTGATTTGTGTTCTCAAATAAAAAAATATTCATACGTTTTTATAAAAAAAATTTTAGACACAGAATATGAGCATACGATAATTACCATTATATTTTTTAAATATAGCTAGACCATAAATGCATCTTTGCCCTTTTTGAAATTCTAAATTATGTAGTAGTTATTTTTAAAAATAGTAAAATATGGTTTTATTTACATCCTTACAGAACTCAATGCAATGTTGAAAAGCTTTTTCGAAGGATTTGATCTAGTGGAGTTTGCGCGAGCGTCGATGACGGTTGTGAGTATTTTTTTGTATTACTTGTATTGTAAGATCAACTAATAAACAAATTTAAAAAATCTATGATTCATATCAATTTTAAAAAGCTTAATTCCTGTCTTAGTAAATACTGAAAACATTTTTATTTGCATAATTAAATAAAACAAAACACTTATGCATATTTTTTTCAATATAATCTTCATACTCGAATTCTTAGCTGAACCTACTGAAAAAATAATAGAAACCTTTGTAACTTAATGCATCGTTGGTTATGTCCTGCATAAAACGTCATCGAGCTAGCTTCAGACACAGAAATCTTTCGAGCAATTACGTCGCTTTAAGTGGAAGAGTCTAGGTTCTATGCTTGCCGGCAGAAAATGAATTTTACAATACTCAGCAGCCTTTCCATTTCACTGCAGTCGTCATATTGAGGAAGAAAAATATTTATTAGCAAGAAAAATATTCTTCGCTGCATAAGTCTTCACTTCGACATTATTTTGTATCTTTGGAAATCTATGGCTAATATCACTCTCACACATTCACGATTTACAATAAACTCCAAATAATTTTAAGGCCGAAACAAAATACGAAACTAGAAAAACCTTTGTGTAGGTTTTTAACGTTTGTTGAAAATTTTTGTTGATGAAAAATGATTTTTTTATGAACCTGGACATGGATGGCTACTACCAAACTGACCATCAGATATTAGCCTTACATGACATGGGAACTAGATGCCATGCCAGGATTGAACTGGATGGAAAACACGGACAATTTTCATTGCCGCTTCGACCATCGTTCATTCAATGCGATGGCACCAACCCTACCACCTGGTAAGTAAAGAACACAGCACAGTTATACGTGTAATCCGTACCACGGACAGCCTCAACGGTTGAAAATGGTCACCCATCCAGAACCTAACCGCGCTCAGAGGTGCTTACCCTGCTTATCGAATCGCAAGGCGTCGGACCACTGGGCTACCGAGGCTAGCGTAAGGTACACAACTAGCTTCAAATATTGCTTGTAACTATTCCAAAAAGGTGTTAGAAATCGTTAGCGTTGTTTAAGAAGCAACTAAATGTCCAAATTAATCACTCGCTTGCCTGCTCACCTGGCGAATTAATTTACCATGGTAACCACTCAAGAGTGAGGTACTATGATCTATCATTAGTGTACGTATTATCACTAAAAAGTAGCTACGCTTCGGGTAACGGACGAGTTTCAGTCACTGATTTGAAGGCTATAAAATCCACTATTTCTGTCGCCTCTTCCGTCGTTCCTTGCTCGATGTCCCAATGTATCTACGTTTTTCAAAATTCCTAAATATTTTAGTCCTTTACAAATCGCCGCGTCGAATGAAAATATTTTCCAGCAAATAAAACTAGATCGCGAATACGTCAGGGTTAGCGAATTCCCCCCTGCCTCCGCCTGTTGAGGGGAGCGTCCCCCTTACCCCCCCCCCCCTCCTCCAAGGCAGAACAAAATAAAATAAAAAGGAGCGCGCAACCAATTTACGTCTGCATTTCTGATGTTATTGATTCGGCGGCTTTCGAATCGCCTTTTTATGCGTAACTCGCTCGCAGGAATATTTATTTGGGCGCCGCCGCCGCCGGACGAAACGAGGACATCTACGCGCCACGCTCAATGGCTGCCCCGCTGAGTGATTTTGCCAGCTATCGAGCATGGACTAGAAGTCATCGAACCGTTTTTTTTTTAAATACGAATCCAGGAGCGTGTGTAGGACTTAATCGAAGAACATGTATGATTACACGAATTCTAATTTTTATTTTATGGAGGCTTCCAAGCGTGTAACTGAACTTAAAATAATGTTTGGCGTGTGACGAGAAAACTATAAGGGCTGTGTTAGGCAGGCATGATCAGGTAATACTTTTAAGGATCGATTTTATCGATTATAGAAAATTATCCCAAAATAATCAACGTCAGACCCTTCACACATCAAAATGGTGAATGAGCCTAGCTTATAATGATAAAAATCTCAAATATATAGTTTCGAATTTGATTGAAATTTACGGAGTAAAGTGGACTCGAGAAAACGGCAATTTCCGAGCAATTTTGTCTCGAGCTCTATTTTCTACATCCTGAAGTTCCGGAAATTATCTCCAACAATAGTGTTTACTCTCTGCAAAGTTTTTATAGCAGTTTTTGTGATCAAAGTTTGAAGATATGTGGTGATTTTAGTCCGACTCAAACTTGTGCATTTTTATGTGGTCAGATATACCTACCCAATATAAAATACATCTAGGTTGTGTTCGGGCTAGGTCCCGTACTGTTCCGAACAGAAAAGTGTCATGCCAGGCCACGCACATAAAACTAAAATAGAATAGTTTGAAAATGACAGTTCCGTTCGAAAAGAACCAAAAATAATAAGAAATCACGTTTTAGCTAATTGAATGACAGTTCTGTTTGGACTTTTGGGGAATCCGGTGAATCCGGGAATCACAGCAAGATCTGGCAACTCTCGCTTTGTGCTGTGTGGGTCCCGGCAGTTACAAAGAGTACGAGGGTGGATCATAAAGTTTTTGGAATGACCATGAAAACAATGAAAATTTGATTGAAACGTAATTTTGTTTTTTACATAATCTCCTTCTAATTCGATACACTTAGTATACCGCTTTTCTAGATTGATTATTCCATCCTTAAAAAAATATTGTTCATGAGCCTCGAAAACGTCCTCCACATCAGGCATGACCCCGTCGATATTCTCGAATTGGGTTCCACTGAGATTTGCTATCAATTTTCGAAATACATGACAATCACTGGGGACTAACTCCAGTAAATATGGCATGGGAGCACGAAAGGTCGAAGCCAGCATCACTGATTGCAGTGTGGGCGATTACAGATCTGTGAGCGGGTGCTTTGTTTTGATGATTCAGCACGCCGGACGTCAACATTCCTCGTCGTTTTTCTTTAATGGTATCTCGCAATTTCGCGATTAAAGCTGCCTAATATGAACCGGGAATTGATAAACCTTTAGGCAAGTAGGCAATTAGGAGAATTCCTTCAACCTCCCATAACACAGGGGCCATAACTTTGCATGCAGTCGCAGCAACACGAAATGTCTTCATGGGAGGAGAAGACAGTCGTTTCCGGTACATGCTTTGTCGTTTCGTCTCGGTATTGAAGTGGTGCACCCATGTTTTATCCATGGTTACAAAAATACCTAAGAAGAGTTCAGGATCTTCTTGAAAGATGTCAAGATTCCGCTTAGAAATGTCAAGACGTTGCTTCTTGTTCTCGTCAGTGAGCATTCGTGGTACCCATCTTGCTGACACTTTTTTAAAGTTCAAAACATCTGTAATTTTTTTTTTACCGCTGCTATAACTAATCTTTAGGGTCTCTGAGAGGTGGTTTATTGCAACTCGTCTGTCTTCCAAGACATTTTTTTCCACTTTTTGGACCTTTTCTTCTGTGAGGGAGGAGGACGGGTGTCCAGAGTGGGCGTCATCTTCACAGCTCGATCTGCTACGTTTGAAATCAGATATCCAGTAAGCAACGGGGGAATATGGTGGTGCACTGTCCCCTAATGGTTGCTGCATATCCAGAAAAAAATCCTTAGCAGAAATGTTTTTCAGAAACAGGTACTTTATAACCGCACACATTTAGTTTTTCTCCATACTTCGTAATTTTTGGCGACCACTTAAATTAAAAATTAAATTTCTTAAGAACTTTAAACCATAGCTGAATTATATTTTACGTCAATACACTACAATAGTGACTGGTCACTTTCATTACAGACTACCCTCAAAATACCTGTTAGAAGTATGTGATTCCAAAAACTTTATGATCCACCCTCGTACAAGTGCTGCATTTTTTGTTCGTCATTCGTGGTAAGGAATTCATTAGGAATTCACGTAAAACTATAGGTCGTCTTCCTTGGTTACAAGGTGGTAGGGCTAATCACGCTCAGGTGGGTACCCATCACATTTAAAGAACGATGGTCGAAATGGCAATTAAAATTGTCCGTGTTTTCCTTTTTTTTATTAAACGTAGTTCCCAAGAGGTATTGTGCCATGTCCCCAGACACAATATATTTTTTTTACCGATAATGATGCGTGCAATGAACGATGTTTGAAAATACATGCAAATAACACAGAATTATTGGTTTTCGCGTTTTAGAGAGCTATCAATTGTTTCAGCACCTGGCCGGCCGATATAGATTTCGCAGCCCCCTTGATAGCCCAAAAGCCCATGGGCGTCGTCGGGCACCTTATACGAAAGGTCCTGGCGTACGCCATATACATGGAGGAGAGCAGTTTTTATATATGCTTGAAATAAACAAGTGCGAGTCGGACTTGCACACGAAGGATTCCGTACCATAGTACAAGATTTACCACAACAAAAATTTTTTTTATTTTTTTTTGTATTTTTTTTTTATATATTTTTTTTATTTTGTCTATTTGTGGTTATATCGGCAAAATAAATACACAATCTGTGAAAATTTTAGCTGCCTACCTATTACGGTACGGTACGGCGGAGGTTTAGTAATAGGGTTCCGTTTTCACCCTTTTATTTTTAATTTACGCTCGTTTCCTCTCAATTGTATACACTGGAAAGAGAAGGAATTCCTTAGTCCCTTTTACTCTTTGGTTGACTTCAGCATGACAGAAAGAGATCTCAAATTTGTCTCTATTTCCGGTGTTTAGATTTCAGACAAAACGACCTTAAGAAACCCTAAAAAGCGATCCGTAAGTGCCCAAGAATAGGTCGGAAATTATTAACTGATTCAGTTAGGATTCAGAAGTGTGTACTCCGTATGTAAACTAATTAGCGCAAGAATTGGCATCCTGGTAGGTTGCCGCTAGAATCCAACCGCGCCGTCCCCGCCTCATTGTCCTAGTCTATGGGGGCTGCCTCCACCGCCCCACCCCACCCGCGGCGCCCGTCCTCGACCTTCGGAATATTTTCGCAATAAACACTATTCTTTAGGCCTTCGTATGCGCCCACTCCGTCCTATATTTTCGACCTATTTCCCGAGTAATATTAAGGTCTTTAGGCATTGTAATTCGTAACTAAGGGCCGAGTGCACGAAAGGACTCTCTGTGCGGATGACTAAAAGTGACGTGTTTGAACATTGATTAACTCGCCCGTCTCTTCGTGCAACCGGGGCTATGCCTGGAATATTGAAATCAATTTTTTTTAAATAGTTCAAGTGATTAATTATTACACAATACCCTCTGAATCAATGCTCTTCGATGACAGTGTCACAGAATAAGTAATACAGTGTCAACAGTACGAACCAATGGATCTCTTCGTTCAGGGTTTTTGGCCCAGTTGGCGTGCTTGGACTCAATGCAGCGCCGAGCGGTCCGACTTGATGGTCCAGGAACCTAATGACGAAATTATTGACGTAATACTAGTTCCGTTCCTAGTGAACCAATTGCTAGGAGTTTTGCATGGCATGCAATTATGTTGACTCCGAGGGCCGAGTGCACGAACGTACAAACAATCAAAATCAACTTCAACGTATGGTTAAACACGTCACTTTGTATGGATAGTAAGGGAGGAACTTCACGCGGTTCAAATAAAGTGACGTGTTTGAACAATGATTAACTCAGCAGTCTCAGTTGTCAGCCTCAGTGGCCCAGTGGCGCGAGACTTCGGCGATCGCTCTCCGAAGTTAAGCAACGCTGGGTCCGGTCTGGTCTTGGATGGGTGACCATTAGACCGTTGAGAGAGGCTGACCGTGGTTCGGATTCCACGTTAAGCTGTAGGTCCCCTTCCTTACTTACTAGGTGGTAGGGTTTATCCCGCCCGGGTTGGTACCATCGAATTGGATGAACGATGGTCGAAGCGGCAATGAAAATTGTCCGTGTTTTCCATCCAGTTCAATGTAGCCGTGCAATATAAGGAAGGTCCTGGCGTGGCACCAAGTTCCCATGTGGTGTGTTAGGCTAATACCATGACAGAACTTGTGGTATTAGCCATCCATGTCCAGTCACATAAAAAAAAAAGTCTCTTCGTGCAATCGGGGCTAAGGGTATGAGTGCTTGATATCAGCTAGTGATGCATTTGTACGTACCTGAATTGATAGGCAGTAATCCCAAAACCAGAGGGTTTTTTTTGAGCCACCGGGACTCGTCCATCCAGCTATGCGTTCATCCTGCAGAAAATCCCGCAAATATGGTAATTACGTAAATAATAAGAAACATAAATGTTGACGTACTTTCATTCATAACGCTGACGTAAAAATAAAATCACGGAAACGTCCACTCACGTAACATTAAATGTAATGTTTGGTGACATTTTCATCAAGGTTTTTTACAATTGAAAAATAAGGTCATATGGTTACTACATATTTAGTTTTTTAGGGTTCCGTACCCAAAGGGTGCCAACGGAACCCTATTACTACGCCTCTTTTATTTTGTGTACAAATTTTTTATGTTAAATCTTGTATGATGGTACGGAACCCTTAATGTGCGAATCCGACTTGCACTTGGCCGGTTTTTTTGCAAATACACCACTTCCAACTCCTCCAATGTCTATTAGATAAGTGTATGTAACTCTGTATAACTGATGATTAATTGTCGCAAATACAAAACAATTCAACGTAAAATATTGAGATTTTGCATATATTTTTGTACTAATTTAATATTTTATACTACTACTAAAACTAAGTTATAAAGCTAAAAATTATTTCCTGCACCTTACATTTAGTCATGTGGCCGATTATTAAAATAATTTCCACTTTTTAGGGTTCCGTACCCTAAGGGTGCCAACGGAACCCTATTACTAAGACTCCGCTGTCCGTCCGTCCGCCAGTCTGTCTGTCACATGGCTATATCTCATCTGAAATTTTCACAAATTTTAACATTAAAAAAATAATTATTAATATTATAATTTCAATTATTAAAGGATACATACAAAAATGTAAGTTTATTTTTTCTTTAAAATCTTGTACGATAGTCGGAACCCTTCGCGTGCGAGTCACAGAAATATGAAATTTCCAAAAGCGTATACATATCTATCCACAGTCTAGACACTCCACATCTGCATTTCCTCAGATCCAAGCTATATTCATTCATTACCTCTCCCATGTAATGTTTCGTTTTGTAAGAGGTTTTACGAATGAGTAGATTGCATCCAATGGCTGTTTGGATCGGAGCCAATAGTCGGCCGAGTGGAGATGGGCCTTTAGATTTTATCATCTTCGTTGCGGCCGTCACTGCTAGCAGAATTTCTAATAGAGAATGGTTTTATGTCTACTCACATCGCCTAAGCTAGGTTCCGTAAGCCTGGTTCCGTACCTATTATTAAACTGTTATAATGTTTTTTTATGTAACTGGACATGGATGGCTCATACCGTCGGATATTAGACAAACACACCACATGGGGGCTCGGCTACAATGAACTGGATGGAAAACACGGACAATTTGAATTGACGCTTCGACCATCATTCATGCAATGCGATGGTAGCAACCCAGGCGGGATTAACCCTACCACCTAGTAAGTAAGGACCTACAGTTTTACGTAGAATCCGAACCACGGCCAGCCGAAACGGTTGATAATGGTCACCCATACAGTACCTAACCGCGCTCAGGGCGTGTATTCTTGGCATTCACTCATTGCGGATTCAGTAGAGTTAACAGTAATGTCAAAGTAAATTCTTCTTCTGTTAACTCTACTGAATCCGCAATGACTGAATGCCAAGAATACACGTCCAGAGGTGCTTCCCCAGCTTATCGATTCTCAAGGCGTCGCACACTGAGCTACCGAGGCTGACAATGTTTATGAAGTCACTGCTTTCGGCATCGTAATATTTGAAGGATTTGAAAGGCACACCTTTAGTCACTGCTATAATAATAATAATAATAATTCTTTATTTTACCAAAAATGCATTTCACATACAGTTTGATTCATAACCCCCACACTAGGATTCCCTGTGTTGTGCACATGCGGTATTTTTGTAATCTCCACAAGAATGGAGTCTTAAAATTATTGGTACATGGGGTCCAGTTCGGTGTGAAATTCTAAAACACATGTATTTAGTTTTGGTCGAATTTAGTGTGAGCAAGTTATTTTCAAGCCACTCAGTTACCACAGACAATCCAAAGAGTGTTCTGTGTTTTGCTTCTTCCCAGGAGTCCGCATAGAAAACAATAGCTGTATCATCAGCAAAGACTACAAATTCAGCCTGATCCAGTTTCAAAAGACACAGGTCATTTATGTACACCAGAAACAAGGAAGGACCGAGCACACGACCTTGTGGAACACCAAAGCAAACCGAGGAATAATTACTAAGGTGATTTCCGACCTTGGTACTATACCTAGACTTAAGCTGCAACTTCAAAACGCAGTCACTACTGACTTATATTAACTCATTGTAATCTATTAGGTATTAACGAGCGGTTAAATACCTATTGATATGAAACGTGAGCCTTGGATATGAATAATTCTCGACAGTTCCATGAGCACTGAGCATCGATATGCTGAGTGACAAAGAAGAATCTTCAATCGTGCCTTCGAATCCCTTCAGTTTTACGCGGCGAGTAGGTACTATTTTCAAGGTGTGTCCAATCTTTGGTGTGTCCACACGTCTAGGAAACTTTCGTTCGTCGGTTAGGGAAACCGCGCTTCCATTCTGTAACAATGCGTCGCGCCGCACATTGTGCCGTAGAGCTAGGGTTGCCATCGGTCCGGGTTTCCCCGGATTTGTCCTAGTTTAAAAGGGCATCTGGGGAGCGTCCGGGCGGGGCTTCATTTGTAGTCCGGGTTTACAAATTCTAACTGAATTGTAAAATAATTTGTAACGAAGTGTAATAATATTCTGTTTTATTAGGTAAGTACATTTAAAATGATGATAAAAGATCACTAAATTTAATTTTAAGGCCTGGAAATAAATAAAATGGTGATTAATGATATTTTCAACTGTTTTTTTACTACACTGACTGTTTGAAAAAACCTGTTGACATGTCCGGGTTCTGCAGGCCTATTCCTGGAATTCCGTAATCAGGAATCAGGAATCCTGAGTCTAAAAAACCGCTTTTATAGCTGTTTTCAAAGCGATTTTCTTGAGGAAAAGTTTCCGGAGCATAGTATTTCAATTTAATCTAGGTTT
Source organism: Incurvaria masculella (assembly GCA_946894095.1). Classification (NCBI taxonomy): domain Eukaryota; kingdom Metazoa; phylum Arthropoda; class Insecta; order Lepidoptera; family Incurvariidae; genus Incurvaria; species Incurvaria masculella. The sequence continues at coordinate 17,904,916 of OX335653.1, read as the reverse complement.
TCCGTCAAAAAATCGCTTTAAAAACCGCTATAAAAGCTGTTGTATAGACTTAGGATTCCTGATTCCTGATTACGGAATGCGAGGAATAGGCCTGCTGGGCTCTAAAATCCGGAGTTTTCACGTGTATTTTCACGTCTTGTCCTGGTTGCCAAATTTATGAGATGGCAACCCTACGTAGAGCAAGTGAATACCAACTTTTATGTCCCTCTGGAACAATAGAGCAGCGCCGTATTGTTTTCGCTAAGTGCACGCTCCCTCCCGCCTGGATGCAGGTCGTTATTTCGGCTTTCAGACAACCCTGGAGTTAGTAGATGAAAGGGAAACTAAATCAACCTACCCGTTCAAGCCGGGAACAGGACTCATAACGTCGATTAAAAAAAATATTGTTGAGTTATTCATAAAGATATACAATATGTAAAAGATATGTGATACTGTGAGACTGGACCGGCGTTAAATGTGAGAAATTAGGTGAGGGATATCGATTAATTCTTCACCAAATTTTTCATTGTGGCTTATACCGTTTTTCATCCAATGTGATGGGATAGGCTTATGCCCTACCACCATGTAGGGGAAGGGGATCTACAGTTTTGCATGGGTTCCGAACCATGGAGCAGCTCGCATTCATGACGAAATGCACTTATCCAAATCATAATGAGAAAGAAAGTGGTGCATGCGAGGATTTAAACCCAGACCTCTGGTATGCTAGGCAAGTCCCCGAGCCACTAGGCTACGAGCCGCTATGTGCTGATGCTGTGCTGTTTTTATAGGAACATTTTCAGTATTTTAAACGCGTAAAATAATTCCTAAAGTGGAGTTCGAGAGATAGTCTTCGTGCCTTCGCCGTTACGGGCAAGAGTTGCCATTGCAACAAGTCTAGTTACCCACTATTTATTCCTTCTAGGCTGAGTTTATTGTAGAGGTGGGTTGTTAAATTTTCCGACATAATTGGGGGATTTTGTTTCCTATGGTAATCATAAGGCGACGGTGGTACCCCAAGCCAGGCGCAAAATGATCTATGTGGGACTATAAAAACTTTTAAAGCAGTGTTGGATTTTCCAATAGGCAGCATAGGCGCGACCTAGGGCCAGTCCACGTATAGACCGCAACCAAAGAATATATAAAACATACTGCCGCAACCTAGAGGCAGCAGACGTGTAGACCGCGGGCTATAGTCCCCTTTTTACTATGTTTTCACTAAGTGAAGTGGCCTATAATTAAGAAAGTATAAGTCCGGCGCTGCTTTAAAGGGTTGTTATACTGTGGCACCATATCCTGGATCCATATCCATTTGTGCCGTGTGGATTCTGGCACGTAAAAAAATACAATTGGGCTCATTGCATTTCTTACCGTGCATGTCGAATAAGGGATTCGTCGTTCGTGGTTCGGATTCAGCCTAAAACCTAAGGTCCCTTTTCTTCCTCACTAGGTGATAGGAGTTAATCCCTTCCAAGTTGGTACCATCACATTGAAAAAACGACGGTCGAAACAACAATTTAATTTGTCCGTGTTTTCTAGCTAGTTCAATATAGCCATATGTAAGGCTCGTCCTGGCATGGCACGTAGTTCCTATAATATCACGACTGTATGTAGGTGCGGTATTAGCTATCCATGTCAGCTATCATGTCATCATTAACGATCCATCCATATCAATCCAAAAAATACAACGTGTTTTATCTAAACTAGATCATTGGTTTTCCGCTAATGGCCTTATCCTAAATCGTAACAAAACAAATTGTGTTTATTTCAGCATCTTGGAAAACAAAATTAGCACGGAACATCTAAAAATTATTTTTTATTACGATATTTTAAGTTTCGCGAACCAAACCAAATTTCTCGGATTTATCTTAGATAATACTCTAAGGTGGAACGTACAAATTGATTCAGTCTGTGAAAAACTCGTCAAGGCATGCCACTGTCTCAACATTCTCGCAAAATCTTGCGACCTAAATGCTCTTAAACACGCATACTATGGCTATCTATTCTCGATACTATCCTACGGTATCGAGTTTTGGGGTACTAATGGGAGTATAGAGAGAGTATTTAAACTACAAAAGAGAGCATTGAGAACTATTACAAAATCGAAGTGGGACGCCAGTTGCCGTCCTTTATTCAAATCTCTTAAATTTCTTACAGTTTACGATATTTATGTAAAAAAAGTAGCACTATTTTTCCGAAGCAACCCTCAGGAATTTGACTGTCTACAACACATTTACAATACAAGAAATAAAAGTCAGCTGCAGCAAGTAAAGCACAAAACAAAAAAATTTCAAACTGGCTTACATTTTAATGCCACAAATATTTATAATAAGCTACCAGAAAACATCAGAAATGAAAAAATACATCATAAATATAAAAAAAAGTTACATGACTGGCTGTTAAGTAATTCATTTTACAATCTCAACTATTTTAGAATAATTAGTTAAATTAAGTTTTTTTCTCAACTTTACATAAAATAGGTATAGTATATACACATGTAGGTACTTTATACTCATTTCAAACTCGACAAAGGTAAATACTAAGAATTTTTGTACTATACATTCTGTGTACTTTATCTGATTAAAAAAATCTGAATCTGAATCTGAATCATGTCCTGTCAAAAAAATTACATGTACTGCAGTAAAGTACGTAAGGTGCAGGGAACAATGAAACCATAATAAAAATGCACATTTTAAAGTCTTACTTAAATTTAATATTTTCTTCATTTAATATTTCATGTTCAGTCCATTGGATGATAACTTAGAGCTAAAATAGATTACTCTACAATAAGGAACAATATGCAAATTTTACTGTGATCTGTGCGCTGATCTTCCTGTCAAGTTTTACTAACAAAATGTACTCCATAATGCAATTAAAAAAGATAAACAGAAAAAGAAAAGAGTTAAGTTTGTCCTCAAAAACTTCTTTTAATGTAGGAATTGTTGGATAAGAGGTCGTGAATGTGCACGGAAACTGCGAAATATCTACCTTAAACTATCTAAATCGTCTTCCAGGCTGCATCTTGGCCGTGCCAGAGTTTCCAGTCGTCAGAGTTTAATCAATCTTTAGGGTTCCATACCCAAATGGTGCCAACGGAACCCTATTACTAAGCCTCCGCTGTTCGTCCGTCTGTCACAGGGCTGTATCTCATGAACCGTAATAGGTAGGCAGCTGAATTTTCACAGAGTGTGTATTTATTTTTCCGCTATAACCACGAATAGGTAAAATAAACATTAAAGGGGACCACATTCAAAACCGTGAATGTTTTGTGTTAAATCTTATTTAAGGCGATTAGTACGATGGTACGGAACCCATGGAGTGCGAGAATATTTGGAGCAAAAAAGGTAAATATGTACGACTTAAAAAAAAATCATCTTCCACATACATTTTGCAAAGTAGTTTAAGGAAAACTGTATTTTTTTGGTGAAAAAAATTTTATCTACCTTTTTCGCTCCAATTATGCCCAGGAATATGTGGTTAACGTTTGAACCGATACCTCCGATAACAGCCTGTATTTTAGAATCCAACTTTCAAAAACCTAGCAAAAAATTTAGAGCATGTAAAGGCTGGAGGACTAGGTACTTTCTTCGTATGGTTGCACCTTGTTCGAAACACTAATGCTGAGATAAATAGTCGTAACAGGAACTAAGACTAACACGAAAAGTAGTACTTTGTGACGTCCCTTTGCATTACTTTGCTGCTAGTTTTTTTTTAACCTCTTTGTAGCGGAACGGAAGCTGCAAGAGGCTAGGGAGGTGAACCTACCAAACCTACCCACTAAAACACTCCCCTAATGTCCTTCAGTCCGTAGGCGTTATGAAGGACATCCGGTCGTTTGGCGGGCGCAGAAGGCACACGAGCCGACAAATTTATGTGGGTATGTGAAGTGCAGCTAAGGTGCGGCCCTTAGGGCCGCGGGGCGTTGCGTGAGGCGCGGGGGCGTGTCGGGGGGAAGCGACCAGGGACATGCCGGAACCTGCTGAAAGTACAGCGGGGCCTGCTTGTCCCGAGTCGGGGACGGGGAGGGACATGGTGGCGGTGCTAGAGCCGCGTTGAGGACGGTCGTCTGGGTTGACCAGGACGTGACGAGGGCGACGTCTGTGCGGTAGGATGGGTCGGATGCTCGGGAAGGTGGCGTACGTTGCTGCCTTCACGAGCAGCAGATTCGGGTGGGAAAGATCCCACCCGAATCTCCCATCAAAGTAGCGGGTAGAGGCTTCTTTGAAGTGTTGGGCTACGGTCGGTCCTCCTCCGAACTCCGCTAGGCCGAGGGGTTCGGCCTCGATCCTGTCGAGGATGCCGCCCTGGAGGAGGGACGCGAGTCTTGACCCCGCCCCGAGAGAATTCCGAGGAAGACGTCGACGCGGGAACAGTCCTGGGTGCCATGATCAACCAGGCATTTCACGCACCTGGGTCAGGCGAAGCAGTTCTGGGAGGTGCGCCCGTACTTTCGGCACTTGTGGCGCTGACCAACAAGTCCTGTCTTGTAGGGCTTCTCAAACCTGAGCCCGCCCATGTGGCACACGGTCCTGACGGCGAAGATGCGTTTGCCCTCTTCGCTTTGGCCTAGGACCACAAGGACGAGGTTCAGAGCTTTTGTCCTTGTGGCTGGTGAGCCTGTGTACTTCGTGTACGAGTAGACCCTGGCTGACGTGGTCCTCCCGGAACTCTTTCTTGTGGATCTCTTTTGGTATCCCTCTGATCACCACGCGCAGCTTGCGTTCCTCCTCGAGAGTGTAGGCATGGAACCCAATCTTCTCTCATTGGAGGAACATCGTGAGCGTCCAAAAGTAGGTGGTCGTCGGCACCGTGACATTAATGGCTTGCTGGGTGTTTTGGGCACCCGTGAAATTGATGTTCTTGGCCTTGAGGGCCGAAGAGATTTTGTTCCTGGATGAAAATCAGAGGAGGGGCCTCGAGGCGCGGGAGCCGGAGGCTTGCCTCCGCGCTATTTTTTGCCGATTTCGGTGTCGGGCTGGCAGGGCGGGCTGGCGACGGTGCACGTCGTCTCGGAGGCGCGAGTCCCGGGCAACACAGGATAGGCGCTTCCTTTTGCGTGTGACGGTCGTGAAACCGTCACCGCCGCCATCCTCTGATTCGTTCGCGGAGTACCCTCCTCTTACGGTGCGCGTCGCCGGCCATCGGGACATCGATGGGGTGCGCCCTCTTGCGCAAACTGAATAATTCGTCCTGCTCCTCCGTGGAAAGGGTGAAAAACCATTTCACGTGTTAGTTCCAGTTGAGATAGTCACAACTGGAACTAACACTAACCGAAAGTTAGTTACTATGACAATCATGTAAAAAATATAAAAAAACCATTTGTATTATGAACACTTAAAATAAAAATAAAATAATAAAATAAAAACAATGTGCACTCAATCAGTGAAGTACACACATCAGCTTGCAGCTGCTAGTGTATATAATAATAATAATATAATATAATAATATATAATATAAATTAATACTAACTAGTGTCAAAAGTGACATTTCAACCATACTATATGTGTCAAAGTAATTTAAGAAAGTACTACTTTTTGTTAATTTTAGTTTTGTTTACAACTATTTATCTCACCCAAGACACAGCATTTATGGACTAGAGTATGACTAAACCTAATTTTGAAATTAGTCATTATAGCAAGGGGATAAAAACTAAATGTATTTTTTTAGCAGTTCCACTATTTTGACGAGACAGAGATGACAAGAGCTCTAGGTAATTTTCGTTTTATTTTCGACAGCTTCAACAGATCCTTCAGATTGAGCCGCCTGAACAGTATAAGTTCCCCATTGCGATAAACATGTCCCTAAAAGTCCCAAAGCCTCACGTCCTAGCCGTTTTCTTGTTGGCCTTGTACCAGTTGACACTGTCAGTGATGGCCCGGTGGAAGTCTGTGAACTGGAAGTCGGTGCAGAGCGAACGCAGCTTCCGGTTGGAGGCGGTCTTCTTGTGCTGTCCGTCCGGCATGCTCGTGTCGTAGACGAGCTGCCCGGCGAACCCGTGAGCCTTCTGTATCGCCTCCGCCACCTCCCGGATACTCACTTCGTCTTTCTCGTCCGCTGCGAAACATTAAAATGTTTTTTTTATAGGTTAAGGTCTTTATTTATGATTGGGTAAAAATGCTTTCGTATGTCCTTCTCCTCTCCTCTACAGGTCGTATTTCTCAACCGAGTCGCATGAAATTTTGTAAGCATGTTTGATATTTATATAGATTTTTGTAGCCGAGTCAGTTTTTGAAAATGAATTTTGTATTGTATTGTATTGTTTATTCGTCATCCATAGACAGTACACTGCACTCGGATTTGTCATATTTTAGCATTGGCCAGTTCAGCAAAACAAAACACAGCGAATAAGAACTGGAAAGAAACTCCGCTGTTTTTTTTTTTCAACGTCCACTTAGTCTAAGTTTACAAAAGTGTTTGTCAATTATTTTAACAGAAACATAGGTAAAACACTAAATTCACATGAATACACAAAAATTTAAAATCCATGCCGTATGCAACAGTTCATGACAAATATCATTTTATTTGCAAAGACAATCCCCTCCAACTAATATGTTGCCAATTGGAGCAGGCCAGTCCCCACAAACAGCACCCGTTCACGAGCATCACGCCGGGCACAGCCATTACCTCTTTCAACCATATTTTAGGGAGAGAGATAACCTGAGCCAAGCGTCACCGTAAGCAAGGACCTTTAAGCGATGCACTGCTCCAGTGGCAACACAACACTGTGAAACACTTGCACATTAGGTTTTAATACTATGAGTTTTGTCATAAACTACTACTGTCAGCTGATCACATAGTTACATATCCCTTTAAATGCTACCACCTACAGACAATTAAGAGTATAATGGTTTGAGAGCATCCCTATCAATAAAGTAATAATAGATTCCTATATGAGATGGTGGAGTGGAATAAAATGGTCAGGAGTCATTTAAAAAAAAAACAGTTTCCTCTACATGTCGCATTTCTCTTGAAATTTTTCAAGCAGGTTCGATATTTATATAGAATTTTTTTGTCGAGCCAGTCTCCAGTCAGATCCAAAAAGACCGACTCGCGAAGGTTACAGCTCAGAGAGCCAATAGTTTATTTACTATTTAAGTCGGACAGTGCCTAGCGAAGAGTTAGGACTCAACGGCACCTCCGGTGCCTCTAATCTGTCTCTAATATAATACAGTATTACAGTAATATAGTGCAGCTCGTGATCTAGGGGCTAGAGTAATTGCCTTTCATCCGAGAGGTCTGGGTTCAAATCCTCGCCCAGTCATGCACCACTTTCTTTCTCTTTCTGAGTTGGATAAGTGCATTTCGTTACGAATGCGAGCTGTTCCATGGTTCGGAACCCATGTAAAACTGTAGGTCCCCTTCCCCTACTAGGTGGTAGGGTTAAGCCCGCCCAGGTTGGTACCCTGTCCTGGCATGACACCTAATTCCTTCGGGAATGTCGTGTATTAGGGTAATATGATAACGGTAGTGGTATTAGCCATCCATGACAAGTTGCATAAAAAAAAAACTTGATAAGTAAAATGGATGAATTGTCATCTCGAGCCAGAAGAACACATGGCGGAGTGTCTTACCAGATAGGATGATTGGTTCAACGCTGTCGTAACTGCGGAGTACCCATAGGAAGAGCCGTGCGAGGTCCATGGAGTATATGAACTGGCGGAGGGGACGCCCGCTGCCCAGCACAGTAAACGTGCTGTCACCTGACAACAAATGTTTGCAAGTCACATTTACGTTTTGGTGCTTTTGTTTATTGTTGTTCATTCATCATCCACAGGCAGCACACTGCACTCGGATTTGTCATATTTTCACTGCATGTGTTTAAAAATAGACAAATAATGATTGACCAAATGCTTTTATATAAAGTTGTTAATGCAGTAATTACCACACCTGATCTCCCCAGTAGTCAGTCAGTCAGTCAGCGTGTTTGCGTCCACTGCTGGACATACGCCTCTCCAATCCTTCTCCAGTCCTCCCGGCCCTCAGCGGTACGGAACCACTGCTTTCCGCCGACGCACTTGATGTCGTCTTCTCCCCAGTAAGGTTAAACTTAAAATCCAAAGACTTAGATCTAGCAATTGAGCGGCTCGTAGCCTAGTGGCGCGGGGACTGGCCTAGCGTACCAGAGGCCCGGGTTCAATACCAACTTGCACCACTGTCTTTCTCTTTCAGAGTTCGACAAGTGCATTTCGTCACGAATGCGAGCTGCTCCATGGTTCGGAATCCATGTAAAACTGTAGGTCCCCTTCCCCTACTAGGTGGTAGGGTTTAAGCCCGCCCGGGTTGGTACCATCGCATTGGATGAAAAGATGGTCGAAACGGCAAAGAAAAATTGTCCGTGTTTTCCATCCAGTTCAATGTAGCCGTGCTCATAAAGGGAAGGTCCTGGCATGGCACCTAATTCCTTCGGAAATGTGGTGTATTGGGCTAATATCATAACGGTAGTTGTGTGGTATTAGCCATCCATGTCAGGTCGCATAAAAAAAAAAAAAATCACATATGATAGACAAATTCCTCTCGCACGAACAGGTCTTTGCTTGAATTCCTCATTGCTCCACGTGATGCGACAGCTAAATGAGCCATTGCAGAATTTAATTGTTGTTTATTGTTTATTCATCATTCACAGGCAGCACACTGCACTCGGATTTGTCATATTTTATCATTAGCCACTACAGCATTCACGGCGAAGAAAAACTGGCAAGAAACTTCGCAGATTTCTTTTCAACGTCCACTTAGTCTAAGTTTACACAAATTTGTTTGCCACTGCTTACAGAAATACGGGTTATTGGTACCCGTTTATGTCAATACATTAAATTAATATTTATTCACAAAAATCTACCAATCACGCCGTATGCAACAGTTCATGACAAATATCGGTTCATTTTCACCTCGTTCGATGGCGTCGTCCATGCGGCGTATGAGCGCCGGAATGACGTGGCTCGACTGGAGGCTGTAGTTGTCGTGCGGACCGAACACGTTGCAAGGGATCACTGACGTGAACAGGCAGCCGTGCTGCTCGTGGTACGCCCTGCGGACAGGAACCAGGACAACAACCCACACATTAAAATACTCTTTGTACAGCTCGTGGTGCAGAGGCTAGAGGATATGCCTTTCAAGCGAGAAAATCCTCGCCCCGGTCATGTACTAATTTCTTCCTCTTTCTGAGTTTGATAAGTGCATTTCGTGTCTAATGCGAGCTGTTCAATGGCTCGGAATCCATGTAAAACCGTAGGGTTAAGCCGCCCGGGTTGGCGCCACCATGGTTGAAGTGACAATGAAAAATTATCCGTGTTTTCAATCCAGTTCAGTGTAGCCGTGCTCATAAAGGAAACGTCCTGATATGGTACCTAATTCATTCAGGAATATAGTGCATTGGGCTAATACCATAACGATAATTGTGTGCCTACACTGTGCCTACAAGTTAAAGATGCTGACTCAACTCAGGGGCACGTGGACTTGTTTTCTATGTTTATGTACACGTCACAATCCATTTATGGGTTAGAGACCATCCATCCACAAGTGCCATATTCTGGATTCAAATTTAATTTTGCTATATCTTTCTGTCATATGCATCAAATCTCTGGTAGACCTGTTTTCATTGTGTTAATACTATATTTAAATCTGCAAAATGCGTAAACCGCCGGAACGCATGCCTTCAAGTTACATATTAGCCAAGTTCATATTCAAGTCAGACTAATCTGACAACTTTTTTAAGTTCTACTTTTGTGACATAGTATATGAATACACCGGTCTCCCAGTTTTCTTCATAGCATTGGTCAAAATGAGACCTCTAGTCCCAGTCACACAGCATCTGCGCTTGTGACAGTAAGTAAATGACAACCTACATTCCAGATGATAACATGCCATGCATGATAAGAAAATGCGATTGCACTGAGATTGAGCAATGGAAGTATGTGTACATAGCTCTTCATTAAAAATAATTTACAACTCGCTGTTACCAGTCGCTTCAAAGCCAGAAAAACCTTCAACCAGCAGTATACTAACCTATTCATTATATCGATCATTCTCTTGGCATAGCTGTAGCCATAATTGGACGAGTGGGGAGGTCCATTGTGCACCTGAAATATATAAATACAGATATTTCAAAATTATAAATATACAGCATACCTGTAGTAATGTAACAAACGTTTTGCAAGGCGGTGTTGGATAATCGAATGCAGATTTCTTCATATTCCATCTAAGATCGGTCTTAAGGCTATAATCAGATATGTTGAGTATGCATGTTAGGTCAATATGTCTAATGGCATTAGACTTTCCTCTTTGTTTGATTGATTGGAATCGATCGTCGAGATCCAGCAGAACTTATCTGTTAAGGCGTCATTTCTTATGCTCTGCGATTAGCTTCGTTTTTCAGGCCTTGCTTAGCTAGATTTACATCATTTCAGAATTGGATCATTTTATAAGGTCCTGGCAGGGCTCTCATTGCCTACTAGCAGAACAACATCAGGACTTGTGCTGTTGTTGGGAAATTGGCAGCAATTGGGAGCTTCGTGACATGCCACTTAACCGTTAAAGAACTTGTATGGAGCAGATTGTGAGATGAACCATTTTGGAGTCTGATGACGTAAAATAGAGTTTGGTTTTAATTTACTTTTGTAGAATGAAAATTATAAAATTACTTATAGCAATGTCATTTAAAACAATTACTTAAGCAATTAATTCATTAAATATTTTTTGCAAACATTTTGATAATGTCGGCAGAAGGTCAAACCCATTTTTGCATTTAACTTTTTGCTAATACGAGAATTGCATTAATCAGGGCAGAATATTGAAAAGGTACTGCATCCGAAGATGCTGAAGCAATGGCCCATTTATAAGGATAACTATAATTCAGATCTTACCATGGTTTCGTCAATGGGGTATGTGGTCTTGTCCGGAAAGATGCAGGTGGATAGACACGAGACCACCTTCTTCACATTGTTCTTATAACTTGTAGCGAGAATGTTGTCGTTGATAGCCAAGTTCTCTCTCTGCAATGGGAAACAATTGATATGGTCAAGTGTGGACTGTGTCATACCCATGTGTGTGGTGAGCTAAGAAGAAGAACACTTATTTATTGTGTTCAAAATGTCAATAATTAACAGCTGCGTGGGTTCTGACACATAAAAAGAATACAATTGGGCTCAGTGAATTTCTTCCCATGCATGTCGTACCCTCGCTACCCTCGCTACCTCATGGTTGGTACCATCGTATTGAATTAACGATGGTCGAAGCGGCAATCAAAATTGTCAGTGTGTTCCATGTGCAATTGAAGGAAGATCCTGGCATGGCACCTAGTTCCCATGAGGTGTGTTGGGCTAATATCATGACAGTAGGTGTGGTATTAGCCATTAATTTCCAGTCACATAAAAAAGCTCATAAGATTAATAGAGCAAAATAGTTTTAGATGGAGCCAGGGCGAACTATAAATGCAATAACATAAAATAAATGCAGTAATAAGTTCAGCGAGGGCAAATTATTTTCAGATTATATCTTCCCGCCGTGCCAGACAGGTGAGTACAGGGATGGTAACTACCCACATTAAATCATTTTTTATTATTATTTCATCACTCTACATGCATTGTATTATTTTGTTTTATTGCATTCATAGGTAAGATACTTTTCCAGTCACGAAATAAGTTTAAAACTGAATTCAAATTTAAATCCAAACCACCTTAAAATAACATTCCAAACTATCTAGACTAAATCTTCTTACACTTCACAATACTCTCTCACTTTCTTCATGAAATCGAATAGGAAAGTATTTATGTAAGCATTTAATCCCTTGATCGTCGTTAGTATTTTCTGATCGGAAGATATTTTTAGGTAAAAATATTTTTGCACGTTGCATTAAAGCTATCCCAAAGGTTTTGCAGTCGATATCAACGAAATTGTAGTGGATGAGTTAAGAATGCATGCGTTTTATGTGAACTTTGATTATGAGATGTCACAAGCTTACCAAGAAGTCTAGATTGTGTGCCATGTTATGAAACAGGCCTCCCACCATCGCAGCCAGGTGGATAACATGCGTGGGCCGATGCCTCGCAAACAAACCTTCTGTCGCCACCTTGTCCCTGGAAATAATTGTCAACGACGATGAAGTTATTAATTAATATATTTTTTTAAACTTATTTAGTTTGTTCTTGGTTGCCTCTTTGGATGATTAGATTGCTCCCCAAGAGAGAAAACTCTTGTACTTAATAAAAATAAATAGTAAATCCCCCAACATTATAAAACAATGAAGGCAATTTTTATCTGACAGAATTATAAAAAAATCCTGAATTAATATCAAAGTAGGATTACTGTTTGATTTTTCGACCCACCCATCACAGGACACTGTCACACATAACAAATCTCTAAAAAATATGTCACGGTACCATCAACAAAAAAACTGCCAAAAATTGGCAACAACGCGCAGCAAGAGACAAACAATTTCATCTCACAATGGCAACATCGCAGTCAGCTTGCCTTGAGCGGCGCTGCAGAACCAGGCTTGAGTTCTTCTTGCTGAAGTTCGTATTCACATCCCAATATCGGGACGAGTTGGCACTAACTTTCCTTACAGCTCTACTTACGCTGTAAATGTGAATAATTGGAGTAGTTGTGCAAACGTAACTATAATAAAGGCAACTTAAGAATGCTAAAAAAAACCTCAAGTCCGCATCCTTGGATCCGCAGAAGATCCAGGTTTCATTTTGGGAGATCTCAGAACCTGCTCTCTGCTCCTCCTCCACTAGGGTCCGGATAGCTTGCCCGACCAGTCCCGTACCTCCAGTGACGAGGATAACGTTCTTAGAACTCGTCTCGCTCATCTGATGAGAACATCCAAAAATTGTCTTTAAAAAATATATAAAATGTGCTCAGCTTGAACAGTTTACGCCAGACGTGAAATTGCTATATAAATATCACTAGGACTTTGGAGGAATAATGAACTTGCCTCTCACACCACACAACTATCTTGCAGAATGCCATTAAAGAAAATCCGCTAATAGCTGCTATGTGTGATAGGATAAGTAAGATGTATGTGTTCAACAGACAATACAACATCGAACATGTCGAACGGCCAGAGGATCAATCGGGTATCCATTAGGTCAGGATCTATACAGACGGTTCAAAGACGGGGGCAGGTACAGGGGCAGCAGCCTTTTCTTTAGACCTCAATATTAACAGATCACTATCTCTGGATGCTAAAAGTTCCATCTTCCAGGCAGAATACATTGGCATCATTGAAGCTGCCTCGGCGATTCAGGATAAGGGTATGTCTGATAACGACATCAGAATTCTTACAGACAGCACAGCGGTACTCCGTGCATTGTGCAGCTACACCTTCAACTCAGGGCTGATTCTCCAGTGCCACCGCGCGCTGGACGTTATAGCGAGGAGAAACAAGATAAAATTGCAGCGGATCAAAGGTCACAGCAGATCCCACAGCAACGATGCAGCGGATGAGCTCGCCAAAAAGGGCTCCAGCCTGCGCCCCATCGGCCCGGGACCATATGTACCCTTGCAATTTAGTGAGTTGAAGGCGTGGCTTTGCAGGCGTACGACTTCAGCGCACAAAGAACGATGGTTGAACTCAAGGGAGTGCAGACAGTCGAGAGCGGCCGTTCCAGAGTTAGATACGTGCCTCTTGAGGAGACTTCTTCACCTTATGAGGAGTAAGTTACGTACTGTGATTGGCCTCCTAACGGGGCACTGTCCACTAAATAATAAATAAGCTATCTAAAGAACTGAAGGAAACTGCTCCATAGGTATAGTAAAATAAAGACGACAAGTTATTTTAAAGCATTTAATTGTGTGATAGTGGTGATATTCCTTCCATTAAATTGTCGTTAGATAATAATATGTATCGATATTTACTCAGTAAATATGTACAAATCACAAACTAAAAGTGCCTGACATTAATATTGAAATAACCACACAACATTTTGATACACATCAGGCCGAGCCACTTTACGTCAAGCATTCAACTTGAGTTCACTTCAGATATGGTAAAAAAACAGTGGAGATTGAAAGTCAGAGGCGGCCGGCACCGGCTCCACGCCGCTCACTAAACAAACCCTTTACAGGTCAGCGCTATAACTTGAGATGACTATTATACCCATGGTGACTATGAAGATTAGTAATATTTTGTGAATTATTGAAAGCGATGTAGGCGTTGAATATGTAGGTACCTATGTCTGGTGCAGACATTTTGATTTGATAGTAATTAAAAAATTACATAGCAATCATAAGAAAACGGCCTTTCTCGGAACTAAGCAGAGAAGAAACTACTTTAGATGAAATCGGTTAAAAAGAAAAATTTAAGTTTGCAAATTTAGTAAGCAAGGACTTATGTGTGTTATCATTGGATTTATTAATATTTTAGTTAGATACTTACTTTGGTTTAAGTTCACTCTTACAGTTTACTTGTTTTCCGGTACAATACTAAAAAAAATAAGGTTTTTGCAGAATTCGGGACTTTTTGGATGTTGGTAATGAACACAGAATACAGATAAATGCGTGATGACGTGTGACATTCCGGTCGACGGGTCGAGTTCAAAGAATATACGAATTGAGTACCTCCTCCTTTTTTTTTTAAGTCGGTTAAAAATAGACTGCGAACACTAGAAGTCCGTCCCCATTGACTTATATATTACTTTCCGTCCCCTTTCTTAAAGTATATCAGTCGTATGTATTCAGAGCGAACGGTTTAAAAATACGCGTACCTCCGGACTTATCATACAAAATACGATTGAGTCCAGAGATAATTGGCGTATTAAATTAGCACCCCACTCTGAATGTACAATCGACATGACCCTAGACGCCACACATTGGACTTTGACACAAAAACGTTTTCCTTGTTAAAACCAATGCCTACTAAGGCGCCGAGGGTGATGCGGTCTGTAAATGTCATAGAAATGCGCGCATGCTAGGTCTATGGTAAATGTTTAATTATGGATTTGACAGCTACTCGTATGAAAACTTCTCGTGTTCGCTTCATAAGTAAGGTGGCAGTTGGATGCATCGGGCCGCTGAGCAATTTTGAACCGACTTTCTGACGGTCGAGTAGCCCCATTTTATGTAACGAAGTGCAATCATGGAGATGAATTTCTTCACCTCCATGAGTGCAATCAGTTGTTTGGTTGCACCAGCCAGAGAAAAAAATAATAATGATGAGTTTAATTTTTTTAATAAACGATTTTATAGAATACGCAATACTATCGTCAATTTCCTTTTCAAGTTATAGGTAACTTTATAAAAGAAAATATCAAAATAATTCAATCCCGATTTTATAAGACGATCGAGATTAATGTGACTCGTTTACGAAAACGAAATAAACGATTAAATTATTTTTTACCCATTTCAAGAATTAATTATTATAATCGCGGGTTTCCTTATTAAAACCCGATTGCACGAAGAGACGGCTGAGTTAATCAATGTTCAAACACTTAATTTTTAGTGAAACGCAGCCTTGCCATTACATGCATTACATACAATAAAAGTAACGAAGTCAGCAAGCATTTTATGTAATCATCATAGATCACTGGATGGAACGTAAATTTCATTACAGTAATTATGATTTTGATATTGAACCACATATATTTTCAATTTCAATCCAAAAATTGGGCCCTATTCAGGTCATATTGGATTATTTGTGCAATCAACGAATTAAAAGAGCAGTCCGCACGCATGCTCATGTGATCTGAGGGTCTACTCATGAAATTCTGACCTGTAAGTCACCGGTCAGTAACAATACTTTCGTATTCATAAAAAAATAGCCACGAAGAAAACTCTGTGACCCACCAGTGAATCACTAGTGAGAATCTCGTGAGTAGACTCAAAGAGCTATGATCAGTCCAACATTTATGCAATCTGTGACGTGAAAATGTAGCGTTTAGTGGAATCATGTTGCACCAAGATAACGCATTCAGTCCGAGTTCTCATCTAAATTGGCGTTAAGCACAAACTGAGGCCGCAAAAAGCAATAGAAAAATGTTTGCGAAGTGCGCAGTAAAATTACGTAACATAATAAATTAATGGCAGTGCAATATTCCATCAGATATGACATATCAAGCCGTTTTGTTCGCAGATGCCAAACTAGCACACAGCATAACTACTCAGGAAAGCGAAAACGAGTTTGTCTCAGATGAAAGTGAAACGCTATCGCCTTACGTCATCGGACATAATGTTATGTGGTTTTCATCGCGCTCTAAATAGCATAATTAGAAAGGGACACAATAGCGTTACCCGTGGCTGTCATTTCATGAGCACGAAAGCGTTGTGACTCATGAGTAGACCCCCTTAAGCGATTCATAAAATAATATGAGATTGTGTTTGACAGACGTTTGTCGCCGAAATGACAGAGGTCTGAGGCTGAGCTCTAAGTCCCAGTTGTCACCTGAATGGACAAATAATAATGGCATATTCTGTGGTTTTACTTCTTCAAGCTGTCAAAGTCAAACTCGGACTTCCGATTTGTCTGAAAATGCGGAGTCTGCGTAAACGGCCACGTCGACGTATTAACGTCGACGTATTAACGGCGACGGTGAGTAAGCTGTCATATCAAACTCGGACTCGCAAATATTAATTCGCTAAACGCCCAACAAGCGCGCCCTTCAATTTCTATATACATTTGAAAACGCCAGTCGATCGGTTTGGCGTAAACGCCCATTTAGGGACAGCTGGGACTGGTCTTGCAAAAGATGCTGACCACAGAAAATAGAATATCTTATGTGAACCGCTCTTCTAGACTACCTACGCCTTTTCTTGCCTTTCCGTGTTTAAAAAAATATATCTAAATTTGAATTTTGACAGTTTCCTTGTCCTCCGTGTTCCTTGAAAAGTTTTTCTACGGCGGTGGTCCCATAAAAGAATAAATTACTAATAAAATATCTCGTACCGTTCCATGCAATAGGTGGTTTTGTTCCGACTGGATAGATAATCCACCATCCACACACAGTACACCGTGGTCTAATAAAAAATGGGCAAAGCAGAGGTCATGGAGTTGGAGAGCCTTCGTGCCGCTGTTCCTGAGTGCTGTGTGGCGAGGACCCGGGCGCCTACTTACGTCCGCGTCCACAGCGCCGCCGATAGTGACGTGTTACTAGTTTCTGTCAAGGTATGGAAGGCACTTCCAGGTGTCTGTTTCCAACACGAATGACCAAATCCGCAAAACTTAAGTTATCTTTTAACCCTTTGCCTTCTGGGCTAATTTATCAGGAACTACCTTAAAATTCCGCAGGTGTGGAAGACGCGCGGGCGCGGGAGGCGAGTCCAAGAAAAAAAATCGCTGTGAATACTTTTTATATGAAAGTGCAAATAATTATCAGTGAATAATATAGTCAAATAAACACTCTTTCCATGCCTTACTTATTTTATGTCGAAATCCTGTCCTAAATTGGATAAAAACAAGTGTAAAATAAAATTACGATTATGGTCCAGTTTTTCATACACAATTTTTTTTCCCAAGTATATTTCGTTATTATTTTTACATATCATGATAAACAAGAAAATTATCCATCCAAAAGTATGCCTACTTTGGTTGGATGGCATACGCATTGTCGAAAAAAAATCATTTTATTTCATAAATATTTTCATGATTTTGGACCCAGTTTTGAACTTCATTTATTTTTATTTTGATGAAAAGTTTCAAGGTAGGCACATGAAAACCTCATATTACATTGATATTGGTTTATTTTATAAGATCATATTTTTTTTTAATGAAATTTTTTAGAAAATCATCATGAAATTTGAAAAAATAACCAAAAAATGTAAATGACCACATCTCCTATACGTAAACACTTTATGGTTTGGTTTATCACAATTTATATTTAGATTGAACACAATTTTCATGTTCACTAAAATTTTATCACAATTTATAGGATAAATTACGATAAAAACACTAAAACAACCAAGCGAAAGTCTCGCCGGCGTGAGTAGTATATGTATAGATGTGTGGTGTGTTGCTTTGCGCGTGGCTAGTGCGGCGCCACACTAAGCGCGCATTTTATCGATATCTTCATGTGATTAACAATTGATATCAAATATTTTTTTTATTTTGAAAACAAATACTGCATCTTTTGTCGTGCATGTATGTATTCAATATGTCTGAAATATTCACACTGGATGATTTGTTTTGATGTTACAAAAGGTGGCTAAGCAATAAAACAAGTGGTTGTACTAATTTGCAACAAGTGTGTATTATATAAATATATCAAATAGTCACACTGCATCAAATGCCGTGCATGTTGCAAAAGGCAACTAAATATTAAAACAAGTTGTCACGCTAATTGGGAAATACGTCTGATATTATCATACTAAATCATTTGTTGTTCATGCTTCAAGAGGCAGCTAAGCAATAAAACTAAATAAATAATAAAAATATTACATTTATTGCACGATAAAAAAAAATACAATAGGTAGAACTTAATGCCTAAGTCATTATCTACTAGCCTACTTTGTTGTTTAGTTGTGCTAATGGGAGAAATCTATGTATGCAGGCAGCTATTTTAATTGCGCACACCACTGCAAATTGAATAATAAAATTAGCACATTACCGTTATTTTTTTTTAAAAAACTGCATTTTTTTATGTTTTAGAAAATCAATACAACGTTTGATGCCATTTTTGCATTAAATTAAAAAAGAGCAGTATGAATAGTTGTTTGATTTATAAGTAAGTAATTTTTATCACTTGTCGTGCAGATTCTTCAATGCCTTCAATACCTCGCCATCTTGTGCAATCCTTAAGCGCTTTTCGATCCATCCCCGCCGCCAAATCGATGACATTCTAAAAACAAATGTCATAGAACATCAAAATAATGTTGTGTGGGTTCCGGTACGTAAAACTACTACAATTGGGGCCCACTATATTTCTTCCCTTTCATGTCATAAGATCCGACTATGGGATTCGTCGTTCGTGGTTTGGAATCCACCTAAAAACTGTAGGTCCCTTTCCTTTCGTACTAGGTTGTAGGGTTCATCTCGTCTGAGTAGACTACTCAAAAGATTCTCATTCGCCTGTGAATCAGTTACCGGTGACTCACCAGTGACACACAATCACATCTGTATATCTGCAGGTTGGTAACATCGTTTTGGTGAACAATGGCCAAAGCAGTAATTAAAATTTACCGGGTTTTCTATCAAATTCAATGTAACTGTGCAATAAAAGGGAGGTCCTGGCATGGCACTTAGTTCCCAATGCTAATAGTAGTAGTTGTTAGGCTAATATCATGTATCAAACATTAGTGTGGTGTGGCCATCCATGCCCAGTCAAATAAAAAAATATTCGATTTCAATAATCTATGGATTGGAACCCATGCAGTAGGTCTCCTTCCTTCGGGAATGCGAAGTGTTGGACTAATATCATAAAATTAGGTGTGGTATTAGCTATCCATATCCAGTTAAATAAAAAATAATAATTGATTGATCAAACAACACAAGAAAAAAAAAATATTCAATACATACCTCACTGTCCTCAACCTTCTCCTCCAGTCCAGGCTCGGCCTTATCCTCTTGCGCCTGCGCCAACATCTGATCAACCCAGCAGGGGACATAATCCGCAGCATTCCAACAAACAAAAATAGTTATCGCAACTTTATCGATAACATTATCGAAACTTGGAATACACTAGTCGCACCTGATAAGAACGTTGCTCGTTGCTACCACCAGGCGGCGCAAGCTCCTTCGCGCCTTTTTTATATGGAAATATTGATCAAAATTGCAAGCTAGATTACGGTCTTTTTAGAGTTTTGAGAGGCCAAAACTGAATGGAATCATCAAGGAAAAGAGAAAACTTAGGTTTTGAGATGAGCAGAATGTCGCGAAAGTCCCGCTAAACGCGATAATTGATGTCGGCATTTTGCTCTCTAAGAACCGCCGGTCACGCCGAACTAAATCTACAAAATGTTCAATAAATATCAAAATTCGGAGCAAAGCTATAAGTCTCATGGCTTCCTACATTGTGCATGATAAGAAATAACATCACTTACCGAGACATTTCGAAGGATATGCACTATATTTCATCACTTTATTCGAAATAAATCGCGCCAACTCTTAGCCGAACACAGTCACAGAAAGGCAAAAAAGAAAAAAATATTGCCATAGATCAGAGAGGTGGAACTGTGGACGTTTGGTATCGTTGGAAAGGCAATTTATCCAGCTTTTTACTTTTGTCTCACTCATATGTATGCGAATAATAAAATAACCACTAAAAAATAATTCCCGCGATCCTAGCGCGGCTGCGCGCGGCGAGCATAGACTCAGTCGATATCGACCGAACGGAAGCCAGGGCTTTGGCCGAACTCAGTCGATATCGACCGAAGGGAAGCCAAGGGGTTAAACAACCGTTTTATTTTCCAGAACAAATCATCACTATCTGGTACTATAAACCAGGCAGCGAAAGGAGAAAACCAGGGTATGGATGTTTTTAAAAAAATGAATGCCTGATTTATTTGGGTTTGAAATTGCTTATAGTTTTTAGACATATACTTTAAATAATCCTCACTGTGCAGAAGAGCTGGACTTGACGGGATCTCCACTGAAGCTGGACCTTAGTCTTCGAAATATCCTGGAGGAGAGTGTGCAGCTAGAAGAGACGCACCAATGGGCGCGGGAAGAAGCAGCACACCTGCCTGCCAGCATAGAAGATGCTAGGTGATTCCACTCAAGAATGAATGCTCTCTATCATTATGCTGTGATCACTGTACATTTTATTATTCTTTGTTCTCACTGTCCTGTAAGCGAGCTGCTCCATGGTTCGGAACCCATGTAAATCTGTAGGTTCACTTCCCCTACTAGGTTTGAGCCCACCTGTGTTGGTACCATCGCATTGGATGTAAAGATGGTCGAAACGACAATGGAAAATTGTCTGTGTTTTCCATCCAGTTCAATGTAGCCGTGCTCATAAAGGGAAGGTCCAAGCATGGTGTTTTGGGCTAATATAATCTTAATTGTGTGGTATTATCCATCCATTTCAGATTGCTTAAGAAAAAACGAATTGAGGATCTAATCATAATATTTCAAGTTTTTTAGGGTTCTGTATCCAAAGGGTGAAAACGGAACCCTATTACTAAGCCTCCGCTGTCCGTCCGTCCGTCTGTCACAGGGCTGTATCTCAGTAACCGTAACAGATAGACAGCTGAAATTTTCACAGAGTGTATTTATTTTGCCGCTATAACAACAAATGGGTAAGATTTAGAAATAATTAAAATTAAAGGGGGTCCCCATACAAAAAACGTGATTTTTTTTGTAAACATTTTTTTACGATGGTACGGAACCCTTCGTGTGCGAGTCCGACTCGCACTTGGCCGGTTTTTTATATTAATGTGCAGCGGTTAAAATGCAATTACATGCAAAAACATTTCAGAATAGCCTGCGATCTATACACAAAGCTGACACGAGAGTTGGACACGGAGCAGTGCGTGCCACTGTGGGTGGTGTGCGGTGGAGGCGACGAGCACAGGACTATGCTGCTCACCACACGTTCACACCGGGACCACTTCGGCCGCGGTATCGTCACTTACGAGGGGGAAGTCGCTCTCGATGAATTATCCTTTGATGCGTTAATCGAAGAGTATATGCAGCTTGAGGCAGTAAAGAAAAGCGATGTGAGTCACAATTGTGTCTAATAAAATATATGTAGGTTGTGTTATTATGTTTTACAGCAAGAGAAACACTAATTGCACTCTTAATAATCATATTATAGCATGGGGTAAGATGCTTAAAAATAAAACAAGTGATCCCACTTCATTTCATTCCGACCATGTCGTATTAGATGACTCGGGAGTTGTCATTTGGTCTGGATATCACCTTAAAATTAATGACCATAGTTTACTGACCGCTAAGCCGCTTGTAGCGGCTGCTCGGCGCGACGACTTGCCTGCTATGCCTTAGATCATGGGTTCGATCCCCGCTCCATTCTTGCACCACTCTCTTTTTCTTTCCGAGTTAGATATGTGCATTTTGTCATGAATGTGAGCTGCTCCATGATTCCGAATCCATTTACACTAGGTCCCCTTTCCCTACTAGGTGGTAGGGTTAAGTCCGCTCAGTTTAGTACAATTGTATTGGATGTAAAGGTGTTAGATTAGTTTTTTCCCTGTTTCCCATTAAGTTTAATGGCATGGTATGGTATTAGCCATTCATGTCCAGTTACAAATAAAAATAAGGCGACCAGATCTGTAGATTTCCACGACTCGTCCCGAGCTCGCTTTCTTGTATCCATTGTTAATTTGTACATACCCTTTTAATTCTAAATGCTATCTGATAGAGAATTACTTTTGCCATCATGCTGAACCTATTCTGAATCATATTGTGCAATATAAAAAATGTTATATATATATATATATATATTTGTTATTTTTGGCCATCTGCACACTAAGCAGATTTTTTGAGTGCTTTGAAGACTTGAATGAGATAGTGGCTCCCTTTGGATGGCTATCTCTTATGAGTGATCTGTAAATATAGGCATCTTATGTTCTCTTGTCTAGATTAGCAATAACATGCCGCTTCAATCTTCTGACATTATCTGTTGTATCGGTAAGAGCTACAGCCAGCTTGTTGACATGAGCCGTTAGTCGTTTAGAGTAGCGTTTGGAGGCATTATTTATTTCCTCTTTTATTGTGGGCATTTGCAGGTATTCGTGCGTTTCTGATGTTTTCACGAACCATGGGGCGGCGTTTGTGATTGTGCGGAACACATTATTCTGAAAGCGTTGTAGGATTTCCAGGTTCGAATTGCTGGCTGTTCCCCAGAGCTCTATTCCGTATGTTCATGCTGGCTTCAGGATAGATTTGTAGATCAGTAGTTTGTTGTTTAATGAGAGTCTAGTGTGCCTTCCCAGCAACCATAGAAGGGATCTGAAGCGAGAGTTCAATTCGTCTCGTGTTTTCTGTATGTGGATACGCCATGTCGCAATGCCATGTAATTATTTCTGTTTATTTTCATGTGAGATAGGTGGAAGTGACCGTGGAGAGCACTATTCGTTTGCCTAACGCGGGCCAATCGTCGCGTGATACGGCAGACGGTACCTCGCCCCCCCTCGCTTCACTCACCCGGCTGCATTGCACGTGGGCGCTGCATACGTTGGAGGTTCCACTGCACGCCGCAAAAATATCTATGGTAATGCTTCAATTATTTCATCATCGAAACACCAAATAACAATACACAAAATGTATTTGTACATGTTTATTACATCCAGGGTGGTTGACAATACAGTAAAACGCCGATTATCCGGGTCAATTGGGACCGAAGGGCTCTTAGAAAATGCTCAACTTAAGAGAACAAGAAGAAAATGACGTACTAGTCGGCTTACTTGTTTATTAGAGCTATGTTCGCAAATTAGAAACAGACTCCAACCAGAGGCACTGCACTGCACTGTTGCGACTATTAGGGGAGTAGGTGTTTAATGCGGTGTTTACAAAAGATTTCAAAGTGACGGCCCGGCGATGTAGGCAAAGGGGCGGCATACATAAAGGATTGTAGTGTTTTTTTAATTTCTTCTTATTTCATGGAAAAACCATTCATGTTTTCGGATCTTTGAGACCAGTTGTTAGTCACAGGTCAGATGACCGGTGTCAAAACTGTAATGTAGCCAATGGAACAGTGCGGAAACTGTTAAATAAAAGCATCCAAATTCAGATTGAGCTGTCACCATCACAAACAATTTGGAGCATTTACGGAAACAAAACAACATACATGGAACAAATGACATTCGATGTAGTAGTTCACCTCAAGTTTGAATCTAATCAATTCCTCTAAGCTGGACCTGAGAGACTTTCAACAGTTTGTGAAAAAACATGGTCGTAAGACGATAGATAACGCTATAGGTACGTCAAAATATGACAGTGACAGTTGCACACACGTTGCCCTACCTCCAAAGCGTGAGATCTGTGTACGGTATTGAGTGACGTAACGCTGACATCGGTATGATCATGGGATGCCATTTTGAGGGCTGTCAGCGCGCCGATAGTTCAAATCGAACCACAACCTTAAAAACAAACAAATGGCACGATTGCACATTCGATAGTATCCAACCAATGTTTCTAGGGTCGATGTCGCAAACCGAAACCACTTGGCAACGAACACAACCGCTTGATTAACTCGCTTGCTTCAAAATATGAACATCACCGTTCGTATCCAACATTGTCTACTCACTTTAGGAGCAAGAGGTGGTGGTGGGTCACGAGCGGAGCCCGTGCCACGTGCTGTGGCGCTCGGTGTGCGCGCTGGACAGCATCAACAGGGCGCTCGTGGACTCTGCCGCCGCCGGCCACTCTACGCTGGACCTGCACCGTGTTCTCATCCGGTTTGTGTGTTAATTACATTAACATTGTGTTGAAAGAGCATAATGACTATTCTTCTTATCTAAGGGGCTTTAAAAGAGGTTCCGACTTGAATGTAACGGCATATGTAGTACGATATAATGAACACAGCGTGTTTTTTCATGCTCTTGACACAATCCAAAGTCTCAAAATGATCATTATATACCATTTATAAATGTTACCGATAATTATACAATGATAACATTAGGTACTTCCACGAAAAAATACTTTATTAATTTAAAAGTACAAAAACAAATGCACTTTTACGTTCCGATATCTTCCAATAAACTAATCTTCTGCTTCCTCTGCAGTAGGGAATGCAATCCCGATCCCGCGGGATCCCGATCTCGCGAGATCTCGTGTAATTTTTCGGGATCAATCCCGACGCATCATATGACGAGATCCCGTTCGAGATTGACGGGATTGGGCGGCAGTGGTCAGCGACAATCTACACGTCCACTCCGGGCGTAAGCGGTGTGCTGGCTGACTGACGACCGCGAGCGGCAGGAACGCCAAACAGCGTTAGAAAACTATTCCGACTATTTCCGAATATTAGCGACAGGTGACGAGTGTATATGCGCGCGGAGAGGCAGTCATTTGTTTGTTTACGTTCGTCATTGTTTTAGTTGTGCAGTTGTTATTAAATCATTTTTTAATTTTCAAAATCACTCGTAGGTAACTACTTCCTAATTTCCTTGAAATATACTTATTGTTTTGATTACCTAATTTACCTATGTTAATTTCCTTAAAACCTGATAATTATTTAGTTGGTAAGATTAAAGAATAAAGGTTTTTATTTTTTTTCGAGTAATATGTTATTTTAGTTAACCTCGCTATCACAAACAAGCAGTTATTAGCTTTTTCAGTCATCCGAATTTAACATTTTTTTAAAACTTGACGGGATCCCGAAAATTCCGGGATCCCGCGGGATTGATATTTCTAATCTCGCGGGATCTCGAATTTGCAATCTCGAGTCGGGATTGCATTCCCTACTCTGCAGGGTACTTTCTATATTTAATATTCATTTCATATTTAAAAAAAAAACCATATCTCAGCACATATGTTAGTTAGGCCATGGCAATGGGTTGGAATAATGACATTGTTCTAAACTATTCAACATAAAAACGGATTTGAACCCAGACCTCTGGCGTGCAAAGCAAGTCTTCTCACCACTAAGGTGCGAGCCGCTATTAGCCACCATTCGCCACCATCTTCACAACCTTGTTTCATTCTTTATTTATTTGTATTCATGTTTTGATTCGCTGGTGCTTAGTTCTTACAGTTACTTTAGTTAAAGGAATTGGTTACTTCCCTGTAATCTAAGAATGTTAGTTTTGGTTATTAACATGGTCTTTAAGTATTCTTAAACGAGTTTTTTAAGTGAGTGTCCAAACGGTTTTTAAATTGATCAAAATTATTTGCGTTGATTATATCCTCAGGGAGTTTGTTCCAGTCCTCTACAACTCTGTTGCTAATGAAGTGCTTGCGTACATTAGTCTTGTGCTCTGTTGTGTCCAGCTTCAAACCGTGACCACGTAGTTGAGAGTTTTGGCATAGCTTGGCAGTTGTAGTTGGCTGTAATCATTTTGTATACCTCTATTAGGTCACCTCGTCTTCGTCTTTCTTCTAGTGACGGTAATTTGAGGATCTTGAGTCGTTCTTTATAATGGTCATTGAGACTATGTAACTATAAGATCGCCCCTTTCTCTACGTTGTTCCAAGTTAGTAAGCTTGAGCAGTTTAATGAATTTTAAGGAATAATAGAAATATATGATTTGAGATTACCGTGGTCAACACTAATTTTAAGGTTTGTGGCCCACCCACAGCTACAATCTTCGTCAACGGCGGAAAACGTCAAACTGACAATTCCCTGTTGACCGCCACCAGCACGGGTGCTCGCCTGATGATGGACCAAATGTTTGGTTCGAAACGTCGTGAAATATCATCGACATCTTACTCACGGCGTAAGCCGTTTTCTATAAACCTTAAAATGAATAACAGAACTTCCTAAGGTGTGGGTTCCTTTCCCAGGCCGGCCGGCTGGGCGGGGCCCACGCTCCGCGAGAGCACACGCCGGCTGGGCCGGCTGCTCGCCGACGCGGAGGAGCGCACGTACGCGGCGCGCGACCGCGCCGGCGGCGGCCCGTGCGCCGCGGACGGGTCGGGCAGCCTCGCGCAGTGCCTCGGCGAGATGGCCGCCGGCGGCGGCGGCGATGACTTCACCTACCAGCTCTGGGACATATTGCGGGGTGAGACTTGCAAAAACCGGCCAAGTGCGAGTCGGACTCGCACACGAAGGGTTCCATACCATCGTACCAGACTTAACACAAAAAATCACGTTTTTTGTATGGGAGCCTCCTTTAATTTTTATAATTTTACCTATTTGTTATACCGGCAAAATGAATACACACTCAGTGAAAATTTCAGCTGCCTACCAATTACGGTTCACGAGATACAGCCCTGTGACAGACGGACGGACGGACGGATGGACGGACAGCGGAGGCTTAGTAATAGGGTTGAGTTTTCACCCTTTGGGTACGGAACCTTAAAAGAGCAACCGTTCTGTTGTCTGTCTTTCTCTGCATGTATTATGGAAACAATAATCCGATGTGGACTAACATAAAATTATGTTGAAATATAACCGCAAAAAGATCAATTATCGAATTGGTAAGATATTTTAAAAATTAAAAAGATTGGTGTTGAAAATTTAATTGGGTTAGGCTTGGGTTAGATTAGCTTATTTATAATACGATAACAAGTTTCCAAGGATACAATTTGTAAGCTTACATGTTTTTTACAACTTCATGTTTCCCCAACTTTCAAATTCCCTTTTTATTATCAGAGAATTATGATTATGAGTTCCCCAAGAGTACACAACTGAATGAATGAATGAATAAATTCTTTATTATGCAATAGAAAACAAGTAAAATTACAAAAACAATTCGAAACAACAACAAAATTGCACAAAGGCGGACTTATCACTAGGATTGATTTCTTCCAGTCAACCTTTGGGGTGATGAGGAGAGACAATCTAAAATATCTGTAGGTAGGTACACAATAGCAATTTAAAAGGAAAAGAATAAAGCAAATAAAATAAAAATATATACATACAGTATAAACATACATAGACCATAATTTACATAACAATACAAGCATACTTTGAATAAAATAAACTAATATATATAATACAATATACTAAAATATATATTGTATATCCACAATTTAGGAACAAATTAAAACAAAAAAATATATACCTATTTCTTTGATGATAATAAAAAGAAAGATGTACAGGGGTAAAAATAGTATATTCAGATTTCATTTAAATAAAACTCCTTGATTCTCAACTTGAAAGAGCCGATAGTTTGACAAGAGCGGACGGAGGAAGGCAACGAGTTCCACAGACGTACTGCATGTACAGTGAAGGAGTTGGAAAAGAAGCAAGTTGTATGGCGGGGAATCGCAAGGATACTGTCGTCGCTAGAACGTAGAGGGAGACCGTGTGAAGATAGGTGCAACTTGGTTACCAGATACCGAAAGTTTGTTGTTTATGTTTCAGACAGTGAGACAGCTGAAGATGTAATGACCCTGTTCCTCCATGCACTGAAAGCTTTGACTTCAGAGAAAATTAAGCCATTTGTAAGTTGCATCATTTTATATTTTAATATTGTACTGCTCGCTGCTGTAGTGCTGCTCGACAAATTTCGGTATTTTTTTTATTTTATTGCACCTTCCTAGACTGTTAGCGTCCAAGTGGAAATGAGATGGACCCAATTTCACCTTACGAGCGAGGTGCCATGCCTACTTCTAGGTATCCAGTTACGTTTTTGATAGTAAAATCATTGCTAATCATTTTGGGATTTGTTCCGGATGTTGGTGTCATCCAACCTCAATACAAACTTACCACTAAAGACAGATGACGACATTGAATATGCAGTAGAGCACTTTAATAACTGTGTCCAGCAGTCCGCCTGGATTGCATCTCCATCCTACCTAACCAGCCCTAGCAGACCCCAATGCTCCAAAACCATAAGGGATAAGATAGCAGAGAAACGTAAAGCTAGGAAACTGTGGCAGCAATCACGTTTCCCAGCGGATAAGAGAAAACTTAACTTTCAAACTGCTCAACTTAAGAAGCTACTTAGCAGGGAGAAAAATCAGAGGGTCGAGAAATATCTCACTCACCTAGACCCAACAGCTGAAACAAATTACTCACTCTGGAAGGCTACAAAGTGCCTCACACGTCCCATCACTTTTAAACCTCCAATTCGCAATGTTGACAATACGTGGGCAAAGAGTGACATCAACAAAGCTGAAGCTTTTGCTAAACACCTGACTACAGTATTCATCCCGAATCCAAACGAAGGCCCGGCTCATGTTGAAGAAGAAGCTTTATCAATACTTAATGAAACATATTGTATTGTATTGTATTGTTTATTCATCATCCATAGACAGTACACTGCACTCGGATTTGTCATATTTTAGCATTGGCCAGTTCAGCAAAACAAAACACAGCGAAGAAGAACTGGAAAGAAACTCCGCTGTTTTTTTTTTCAACGTCTAAATTCACATGAATACACAAAAATTTACAATCCATGCCGTATGCAACAGTTCATGACAAATATCATTTTATTTGCAAAGACAATCCCCTCCAACTAATATGTTGCCAATTGGAGCAGGCCAGTCCCCACAAACAGCACCCGTTCACGAGCATCACGCCGGGCACAGCCATTACCTCTTTCAACCATATTTTAGGGAAAGAGATAACCTGAGCCAAGCGTCACCGTAAGCAAGGACCTTTAAGCGATGCACTGCTCCAGTGGCAACACAACACTGTGAAACACTTGCACATTAGGTTTTAATACTATGAGTTTTGTCATAAACTACTACTGTCAGCTGATCACATAGTTACATATCCCTTTAAATGCTACCACCTACAGACAATTAAGAGTATAATGGTTTGAGACTTAGACTTAATTTTCAATTAGAACTTTTTCAATTAGACTTGCCCATTACTAAGTTCACAAAAACTGAAGTATCTTCGGTCATAAAAAAACTGCAACCGCACAAATCCCCAGGCTATGACTTAATAACCGCAAAGGTATTAAAAGAACTACCTGACAATGGCCTACTCTTCCTAACGCAGTTATTCAACTCAGTACTGAGAGCAGGGTTTATGCCTCCCCAGTGGAAAGTAGCACAGATAATCATGGTGTTGAAACCTGGCAAACGTCCTGAGGAAGTGTCATCCTACCGCCCAATAAGTCTGCTTCCAGTCCCCTCCAAAGTAATGGAAACACTATTTTTAAATCGTTTATTACCTATAGTAAAGAAAAGCAAGCTGATCCCTGACCATCAATTTGGATTTAGGCAAAAGCACAGCACTATTGAACAAATACATAGGCTTGTAGATAATATAAACTACACATTTGAACATAAAAAGTACTGCGCAGCCGCTTTCCTTGACATATCCCAGGCTTTTGATCGGGTCTGGCATGATGGACTACTTTACAAAATAAAAAAAATGCTTCCCATAAATTACTTCATCTTTCTGAAATCCTACTTGAAATCCAGACATTACTTTGTAAAGCATGGCGAAGAGGTGACAAAACTCCACGAAATTCATGCTGGGGTGCCCCAAGGAAGTGTTCTGGGCCCTACTTTGTATCTACTGTTTACAGCAGATTTACCTCTATCCGAAGGAGTAGTAATGGGTACCTTCGCAGATGACACAGCTGCCCTGGCTATTAATGAAAATAACTTAAAAGCATCAGCCAATCTACAGAAAAGCCTTGATAAAATATCCTCATGGTTGAAAGAGTGGCGTATAAAGGCTAATGAAACAAAATCAGTCCAGGTAACTTACACACTTAGACGAGAAACCTGCCCTCCAGTTACGTTTAATGGCTGTCCAATACCTCAGGCCAACGATGCTAAATATCTAGGTGTCTACCTGGACAGACGCCTTACATGGAAAAAACACATCTTTACCAAAAGAAAAGCGCTTAGTCAAATACTGCGAAACATTTACTGGCTTATAGGTCCCAAATCACAACTTCATTCCAAAAACAAACTCCTCCTATACAAAACTATTCTCAAACCTATCTGGTCATACGGAATCCAACTATGGGGCACAACCGCTAACTCCAACCTAGAAATCCTCCAAAGATTTCAATCAAAGATTCTGCGCATGATTGTCAACGCACCATGGTATGTTACGAACAACAGGCTCCATCTGGAACTCCAAATCCCATCAGTAAAGGAGGAAGCTAAAACAAAAACAGCAGCATACAAATCAAGACTCGATGAACACCCAAATAAATTAGCCTCAAACTTGATGAAACCGAGGAGGGTCTTCACTAGACTGAAGAGAAGGGCACCCCAAGATCTAATAACAGCATAGTCTTATAAGCTGTGTACTTTTTTGTGGAAATGTCATTGGACATTTGCCACACTCAAGACAACTATTCCTAACAAAAAAACTGATAAATGTCTATAAACTGACAGATTGCAGTTTAAAATAATAAAAAAAAAAAAAAATCATTGACTAAACAATCAATCACTGTAAACTATGTAGTTTGTAAGTATCAATGGAAAAAAAAATTATACAATGACCAACTTGATGAAGCTTCTTCTTCGCCAGAAGTAATCGAACGGACAAGAAAAATAAAACAAATCCGAGTGTGTAATATACATCTAATGGAAGAAATATAGAAACTGAAAATGTTTAACTCCGGGTTAAATTCTAATAAGTTGACTATCCGCAAATGTGTTTCTCGCTCCGACGTGGTGAATACTCCAGACTGTCAGCTGCTGAAAGGAGCCACTCGTCATTAAAAAACTCCCCTCCCATGCTCGCTGGCTGGCCCATACCTCTTACACATTCTCTCTCTTACGCATTCTGCTCACTGCATGTGTAATTGAATTACTATATGTCGAAACTTTATTGGTCTGAGTGTTTATTATGTGTGTTTACTATTGTTTAGAATAAGACTGTTTCGCAAATAAAACAAGATAATAAATAAAAAAAATGATTATTATTCAGTTTGAGGGCTTTTGCGAAAAATAATGGGGTTTTTTTTCCCCCATGAAGCTGTTTATTGTATCATAACAAATGATATTTCATGGGGGGAGGCAAACATTTCCGATAAATTCCCATAAGCGTTTGCAACCGACATGCGCCATCCCGTCATGGATCAGTAAGTAATTTATTTATTAATTAAGACTTTTCACATTGTGGGTTGTTGTTTCCTCGTAGTTCTTAGTTCTTTGCTTAAGACCGTTCTACCAATGTAAGTTTGGCAGTAGCATTTAGGTATGAAATCATAATTGTGTTATATCATTTATGTGGACGAAAAAAAAAAACAAAAAAAAAACATAATTTATAGACCAGTGAAGTTTCTTTGCGGGTTCTTCTTCACTGGTTGATCAAATCCGCGGATCATTCAAATTGTGACATGACTTAGCCCCGGTTGCACGTACCGTCCTGCACGTCAACATCACCGTCAACGTATGATTAAAGACAGATCAGTCAAAATTTGCGTTGCACGAAACTTAAATATTTCGTTGATCGCTGATGTTAACCGCTAATCGTAAACACTCCCGACCCATTGATCACCGTCAAAATAGCGATCAAATAATAATTCAAAGTATCATAAGTTACTATTTTTATATTATTGTAGTCTTATTGGACCTTAAATAAGAGGCAAACGTCGCCATTAATGGAATGCAATGCTTTGTTTTTCATAATTATTAGCCTGGCACTCGGTTCCACAGATTAAAAATTTCGGCGCCATATCTATGTAATCTGTGGTGCTACCAACAGCTGATAGCAAGCCGACATATTGGGCGCTAGTAGCGCCACCCCGCGGCTCCAAAAGCAACTGTTTTGTTTGTTAGTACGAATGGTTGACGCTAGATGGTGCTTCGATTGTGCCTGTCCCTTTCTGTTTATGTACTGTGGGAGAAGGGCAGTACTATGTCAGCTCAGGCGGTGCTAAGAGTTGCCATACAGCAAACATTTTTGCCGATTGTTTCGAGGGACTATTTGTGGTCTAACTCCTGGCAAGCTAACTTTGACGAAAATATGTTACGTGCAACGCAATTTCATATGATGGGCGATTAGCCGCCACATCATCGTCAAATGTAATCAGTAACGGATAACATTTTACGAAGCGTCGTGCACTCCGGCCTTAGTGTAGTTTTACTACCAGAAGTTGAATAAATAAATGAAATGAAATGAAAAGATAGGGTAAGGTTAATGTATAGAAGACACGGAGCGGAAGGGACATGTCTTCTTTAAAATAACCTTTGGTTATTTTTTTAATAGAGCACGAAAAGCCTTTAGTAGGTATTATAGTATAAATATATATATATTTTTTAATTTTAATTTTTTTTCTTTCCCCATGGAATATCACTTGTTGCAATCAGAGCAACAAGTTTCCGAAGAAAAACAAAACTTCCCATCGTTTTTCGCAAAAGCCCTCAAACTGCATAATCACCAAAAAAATACCACCTAGTGATGTCGGCGGTCGGCAGGTGATCCCGAGCAACCGCACGCACGCGGGCCGGCTGGCGCTGCGGCTGTCGCGCGGGCACACGCGCGCGGCGGCGGCGCTGCGGGCGCTGCGCGCGCGGCCGGCGCACGCGCTCGCGCTGCTGGGCGAGCTCGCCGCCGACAAGACCGCGTCGGAGCTCACGCGCCTCTTCACGCTGCTCGACAACTCGTTCGCCCTGCGCGACGTACTCGCCGCCGCTCATAGGTTAATCATTTTGAGATACGCTTCAACGCTCTTTCGTTCTCCTATCCTCGTTTTGAGACCCCCTGTGTTTTTACCTACCCTCCCCATCGTTTTTAGGGCTCCGTACCCAAAGGGTGCCAACGTAACCCTTTTACTCAGCTGTCCGTCCGTCTTAAAATGTGTACGGTGGTACGGAACTCTTCGTATGCGAGTCCGACTCGTACTTGGCCGATTTTTGATGTAACTGAACATGTATAGCGAATACCACGCTCACAGTCATGATAGTCCCAACACATCGCATTCCCGAATAGTTACGTGCCAGGACCTTCCCTTTATGAGCAAAGTTTCATTGAACTGGATGGAAAACGTTTATTAGTTATTTATTTATGAACAGGTAGCTATTGGCTAATGTGTTCATATCTATGATGTTTTATTTCGTTTAATTTCTTTTAGAGATTTTTGTATTTCATTTGTTATCATCTTGGGCACTATATTTTAGAAATGTGGAATTAATTTTATTGTCCCTTCAGCCATCATTTCATTCAATGTGATAGTAACAACTCGTTTGAGCGGCTCGTAGCCTAGTGGCGCGGGGACTGGCCTAGCGTACCAGAGGCCCGGGTTCAATACCAACTTGCACCACTGTCTTTCTCTTTCAGAGTTCGATAAGTGCATTTCGTCACGAATGCGCGCTGCTCCATGGTTCGGAATCCATGTAAAACTGTAGGTCCCCTTACCCTGCTAGGTGGTAGGGTTTAAGCCCGCCCGGGTTGGTACCATCGTATTGGATGAAAAGATGGTCGAAGCGGCAATAAAAAATTGACCGTGTTTTCCATCCAGTTCAATGTAGCCGTGCTCATAAAGGTAAGGTGCTGGCATGGCACCTAATTCCTTCGGGAATGTGGTCTATTGGGCTAATATCATAACGGTAGTTGTGTGGTATTAGCCATCCATGTCAGGTCGCATAAAAAAAAAACTCAAGTAATCATAAACTCAATCAAATGTTAGCTCAAATCTAAGGACCTAAAATCCCCTTTTCATCTTTCTGATTTATTCTCCATCTGTTGAAATCGTCTTTGATCCACGAGAATGGGTGAATTCCCGAATTTCAGGTCTACGGAAACGATCGAACAGATAAACCAGACCCTCCACGACATGACGATGGGCGGCGGAGACACGAGTCTGAACCCCTTCGACAAGTCCACGGCGGAGAGCTCGCTGCGTCTCGACGCTGACTCTCTATATGAAGACGACGCCGACGAGCTCTCGATGGACAACTTCGCGTCGCTCAAGAAGCACGGTCTGGTCTCCGGCGACCGCAAGCCGGCCGACGAGGTGCCCTTGATCCTGGACGAGATCGACACTAGCTGCTGGAAGGTCACGCTGAGCAAGTTCGCCCAGCTGTTCGTCTGTCTGGAGCATTTGAACAGGCTGCAGGAATGCTTGAGGACTGATATTGGTGTGTATTCGTCTGTTGAATTAAACTTGTTTAAATTGCACTAAGCCAATGTTGACCAGATGTACAAGTTGGTGTATTGGGCTAATATCATAACGGTAATTGTGTGGTATTAGTCATCCATGTCAAGTCGCATAAAAAAATACATTCTCTTCAACTAAGAAATAGAAAGATAACGGGGCGCCCTTGAGCTACGAGTCGCAAGAAAAGTGACCATTCCTATGGTATTGTCATATCACTTAGTGTGTCCCATGAAATTATATCATGAAAAATTGTCCTTGATATTCTTCAGAATCCAAAATAATTAACAGAAGAAATCGCAATTTTGACAATATTACGATTGCCATATACGTAATAAATACGTTGCTTTGACTCGTTTGACTTGTTATTTTACTGCCAGCATGTACGTTTCAATCACATTTTAGCTCGATAGAAACTGTTTGCAGTATATTGAAACCTAATAAATTATTAACCCTATCAAAATTATACTGTTCAACCACATTGTTGTTTTTTTACTTTTGAGACAATGCCACCATCTAGGCTCCATTTTTTAATGTTAAGCGCTCACAAAAGAGGCGCCGGCGACACCCATGGGATTTCGGACTTTCCCAGGGGCTTATCAAACCATGCCGGCCAGCGGTTGAAGACCTAGCAATCGTTCCATTCCACCTCCCGCCAATTCTTTTTTTTTTTTTTATGCGACCTGACATGGATGGCTAATACCACACAACTACCGTTATGATATTAGCCCAATACACCACATTCCCGAAGGAATTAGGTGCCATGCCAGGATCTTCCCTTTATGACATTGAACTGGATGGAAAACACGGTCAATTTTTCATTGCCGCTTCGACCAACTTTTCATCCAATGCGATGGTACCAACCCGGGCGTGCTTAAACCCTACCACCTAGTAGGGGAAGGGGACCTACAGTTTTACATGGATTTCGAACCATGGAGCAGCTCGCATTCGTGACGAAATGCACTTATCGAACTCTGAAAGAGAAAGACAGTGGTGCATGTCGGTATCGAACCCAGGCCTCTGGTACGCTAGGCCAGTCCCCGTGCCACTAGGCTACGAGCCGCTCCCACTAGGCTACGAGCCGCTTCTCTACCAAACGTTTGTTCACGGTGCCGTGCGTGCGATCCCGAAGCGAGCCTGCGCCCGGTGGCGGCGGCGCTGCAGCGGCACCTCGTGTCGGACAAGTCGCCCGTGAAGACGGTGGGCCAGCTGCTCCGCGAGCCGCTGCAGACCTTCACCACCGCCATGTCCAGCGGCCTCGTGCGGGACCACGTCGCCAAGTGAGAACCGCTGCGAGCGAGCATGGAAGGACGTGGAGTAGAAACCGAAAGTCGTTATGGGGGCAGCTTAGCCACTTTACATGCATAGGCAGCGCTGGCGAGTGAGTTCGCCTGACCTAACCTGACATGGATGGCTAATACCACACAACTACCTTTATGATATAAGCCCAATACACCACATTCCCGAAAGAATTAGTTGCCATGCCAGGACCTTCCCTTTATGAGCACATTTACATTGGACTGGATGGAAAACACGGTCAATTTTTCATTGCCACTTCGACCATCTTTTCATTCAATGCGACAGTACCAACCCGGGCGGGCTTAAACCCTACCACCTAGTAGGGGAAGGGAACCTACAGTTTTACATGGGTTCCGAACCATGGAGCAGCTCGCGTTCGTGATGAAATGCACTTATCCAATTCAGAATGAGAAAGAAAGTGGAGCATGCGAGAATTCGAACCCAGACCTCTGGTATGCTAGGCAAGCCCCCGCGCCACTAGGCTCCGAGCGGCTCAACTAACTCAAACTACTGATTTATTCCTGTTCCCGTGACACGTACGTAAGAACTTCACAGGACGCTTTTCAGTGCAAGTTTCAAGCATTCCATGTTGCGTGTTCCGAATTCGTAAGCGTACTAACTACAGTTAGACGTTTTCCACTAACTCGTGGCTACGCTGCCGCCATACGAATGAGTTTGGTACGCTACTCCGTCCTACATTGGAAATGCCTCTGCCACTCAACCCATAACAACATTGACAAATCGCTTTGAAATGAGGCGTGTTTCATTCGTGGCCGCTCCACATTTTTTTCCCATTTACCATTATCGAGATCCAGTCGAGATTTTTTTTGTAATATATTGTTAATAGATAAATAATCATGTCTGTACATTAATACAGTTGTCAGATTGATTAATTATAATATTTCCTAGAATTATTTACAGGTCAGTCAGTCAGTCAGTCAGCGTGTTTGCGTCCACTGCTGGACATACGCCTCTCCAATTTTTCTCCAGTCCTCCCGGCCCTCAGCGGTACGGAACCACTGCTTTCCGCCGACGAACTTGATGTCGTCGTCCCACCTGGCGGGTGGTCTTCCCACACTCCGTTTTCCTGTCCACGGCCGCCAGTGCAGGACACGGTTACTCCAACGGTCGTCGTCTCTTCGGCTGACGTGACCAGTCCACTGCCATTTGAGCTTTGCCACCCGGTGTCCAATATCGACTACTTTGGTACGTCGGCGGATTGCCTCGTTACGCACCATATCCCGTAGCGATATTCCCAGAATGGCTCGCTCCATTGCTCGCTGGGCAACTTTTAACCTTTGGACAACGTAACGTTTATCCGTACGTCATAACCGGGAGGACGCACTGGTCACATATTCGGGTCTTTAGATTTTGCGGGAGGTCAGACCTCAGAGCGAATTTTAGCTTTCTGAAGGCAGCCCAACCCAGTTGAATCAGGAAATTACAGGAAAAGAGTTGAATATAAGTAAAAATTGGAAATTTACGCATAAAAAAATCTGGTATTTAAGCTATTAAGGGATCGGTTACTTTCGAGATAATCTGTTAATGGCTAAAGTATGGTTAAGTACTATTCGAGATGTTGGCCCCTCTCCGTTGCCGTGTGTCAGCGTGTGGTTGTTGCGCGCAGCAAGCCGGCGTCGCTGTACGCGGTGCGGCTGCGGCGGCGCGCGGCCTCCGGCCCGCGGCTCGAGCTCGTCACCGCCGCGCATGTCTTCAGCCAGCAGCCGGTGTTCCCGCCGGCTGTCTTCCCGCTCGCAGGTCCCAGACACTCTGTATCATAGGCTTAGAATGTAAAGACATACAAAGTGAACTGACGGATGTGACCAAAATCGTTTCATGCAAAATGTACTTCCTGAAATTCATTTTTTTACTCCAAAGAATTCTAAATTGCTGTATTGCTTCAAAATAATAATCTGAAGTTATCTTTTAAGTTTTACTCTGAATTATTGAGGAAAAGTTGAGAAATTCGATCGACAAAGAATCAGTGGGTCACCCCTTATTTACCATAAAAAAATTGGCTAAGTGCAACTGGGACTCTCACACGAAGGGTTTCGTACCATCGTATAAGATTTAACACAACGTCCATTCGGACGGACGGGCGGACAGATGGACGGACGGACAGCGGAGGCTTAGTAAAGGGGTTCCGTTGGCACCCTTTGGGTACGGAACCCTATAAAGGGTTTTTTTCCGTGTTTTTTGCTCCCATTCACTAAACAATCTATAAAAGCACAGGTCTCTTTAAGGAAATTTAGATATGCATGTAGATACTGACTGTCTGACTGACTGACATACCCTCCTGGGTATGTCTAATATGACCATTCTTAGTTTACTCACAGTTTCAATTTAAACGCTATGAAAATGTATTTTTTTAATGTCTCATACATTTTGAATAGAACCTATGCACAGTATGACTGTTTAATTTTTAAAACGTAGATGAATAAGCTAAGCCCGCCGTTCAGTGTACTGTGAGTAACCTGCCATTTTCTTCGCAGAGAGCGACACGAACGAGAGTAACCTGCAAGCGTCCGCCGTTCGGTATCACCACACCAAATATATTGAGCTGGGAACAGCAGTACTCACCACTCACCACCTTGATGATAATAAAGCTGTATGAACCGTGAACGCTGTCTGTTTATTTGTTACTCCACATTTCGATACATCTGTCGCCTAAGAGATGATGCGATCAGACTGAATGTTCGCTTATTGAGTATTTTTATTTGATTGCGCCAGTCGAACAACAGTTTTATCACTAATGTACATCCATGGCACTTCGGCACAAAGGAGTTTGGGAGTCCCAAAGACAATATATACCAGTCATACAGGTATCATACCAGTGTTGAATATGGAAAAGATACAGAGGTGGTGTTGCAATTTTTATTTCAGAATACATTAAATAAATGAAATGAAATTACGTTTATTTACCATAACTACTAGAAAAACAGAACTATATGTAAACCTTAAAAATATCACATAGCAATTAAGAAAAAAAAAGCATAATATAAAACAACAAAAACGTAAAATAACTAAAATCTATAATAACTAAAATTTAATAAGATAACAATTTACAAGGTAATTAACTAAATAATACGATATTATGGTAAATCGGATCCAGGCGCAGCATATGTCATTGACAATGCTAGGTGCATAAATCAATGACGCTGGTTTTAGGCCTGGCCGTTGAAATAGAAACTAATTAATATCAATGATATTCTTTATTTACATAATTTGTACTTAAAAGAAAAAGATATTGCCGAATTGAGAACCTCCTCCTTTTTTATTAGGTCAGTTAAAAATGTAAACTTTTCATCATACCTCTCTAGGCAAAATGTGGGATTTAAGCTTGGTTTACATTTTTATTAGGTCGGTTAAAAATGTAAAATTTTCATCATACCTCTAGGCAAAATGTGGGATTCAAGCTTGCTTTAATGACAGTGTAACTAGTTCTGGCAGTGACGGGAGATGGCGCCGGTTAGAAATGTCATAGTACCAGCAAAAATAAGCAGTTTTGTATGTTGTATGTCGTTAACTATCTATAATATTGTTAGCTATTTATAGTTTGTAGGTACCACGGAGCATGCTCTTTGGAGATGCATGACGGCATCACTTCGTCTGCTATCACTTGCAGCAGGCAGGGAATGCACCCATTCCCTCCAACACAAGGAATGATGAATCCAAGGATTATAATTTTTTTTAAAGACAAGTCCATTACCACAGTCGAAGAACCAGAAAAAATTTAGCTGGGAGTCAAAATGATAGAACATTTTTATTCTTAAAGCTAACTAACTAACTATCACCTTATCCAGCAACATTTAAAACTAACAACCTACAGACCAATTGAACTTGACAGTAACGTCATCAATAAAGTATGAATAATAATCCTATATGAGATTCTGACCAACACCTAAAACTAAATTCGGGTGTACAGAGCCATTGTCATTATTGATACAAAAATAAATC
The DNA here is from genome assembly GCA_946894095.1 of Incurvaria masculella. Taxonomy (NCBI): domain Eukaryota; kingdom Metazoa; phylum Arthropoda; class Insecta; order Lepidoptera; family Incurvariidae; genus Incurvaria; species Incurvaria masculella. The sequence goes on along the minus strand of OX335653.1, from coordinate 17,865,169 downwards.
AACAACTCAGAATTGTTTTGTTATTAATTTCATACTACATGTAGAACTGTCATAAAAATTGTGATGATACAAAATATACCAGGTATCAAAATTAGTTGGTGTAGGTACTTTAATAATTAATATTAATAGCTATGTTAATAGTATACTTTTAGTATCCAGTCAGTAGGAGGTCAGGAAATTAAAATTTATATATAATTTTTTTTTTATGTGGATGGCTAATACCACACAATTACCGTTATGATATTAGCCCAATACACCACATTCCCGAAGGAATTAGGTGCCATGCCAGGACCTTCCCTTTATGGGCACGGCTACATTAAACTGGATGGAAAACACGGACAATTTTTCATTGCCGCTTCGACCATCTTTTCATCCAATGCGATGGTACCAACCCGGGCGGGCTTAAACCCTACCACCTAGTAGGTGAAGGGGACCTACAGTTTTACATGGATTCCGAACCATGGAGCAGCTCGCATTCGTGACGAAATGCACTTATCGAACTCGGAAAGAGAAAGGCAGTGGTGCATGTCGGTATTGAACCCAGGCCTCTGGTACGCTAGGCCAGTCCCCGCGCCACTAGGCTACGAGCCGCTCAATTATATAATATGGCCTACATCACATAATAGCAAGAATTCGACTGTCCACATTCCTCGAATTAGAAACCGATCCTTTTAGACTAGGAGGTCGCGACAAAAATGGTAACGATAACGTAAATGGCTGAAACTTGGTTCAATGAATAAAGACCAACCCTCTGTAGCTAATTGTGTCGGTCTGCCTATTCCAAGTGGTTGCGTTACCTAGATAAAGCGGCTGAAAAAAATAGATATGGTGACAAAAAATATATATGATAAGATAAATGGCCACAAATAACGAAGCATGAAAGTATCAGTACATACCTGCTTAGCAATACCAAAACTGAACAAATATTTGATTGCATTTCGTATTTATGAGCGATTTAGGTTACGGATATAACTATAGGTATATTTGAGTATTTAATATAAAATCCGACTGGTTATTGTTATATAATTAATAGGTATCAATATTTCTAGCCAATCAATATATTCATCAGCAGGTGCATACCGACATCTATTTTATATGGCCAATCTAGATAACGCAACCACTTGGCGCAGGCAGAACGACATTCACATGTTAGAGACGGTTGGTCTCTAACATGTGAACCCAGATTCAGCCATTTACCTTATCGTGACCAAAAATGTCGTGGCCTCCCGGAATATTTGGAATCCAGTCCCTGCAGAGGTATTTCCCCCAAAGTACACAACCAACAAGAATTCTTCAAAAATGGTGCGAAGAAGCACTCGTTCGGCCTATTTTTGCATTCCCTGCGTAAGTTTGAAAGCCCATGGGCATCGTCGGGTAACTCGTACGTCATAAAAATGTAGCGCTATACATAAATAGAGATCAATACCTTCGAAATGTAGGTATGTGTGTATATGCTAAAAGAAGCATCCGAAAATACCCGCCCAGCACACATCAATACTTGATACCTAATTTTCTTCTCATTCCTTTTGATTTCATTCTGGGAACGAGATGGTAATGTTTCGCAACCACTGTTTAAAATGCATTAGGGGCCCCTTACCATACCTAACAGCGAACATCTGCATTATAGAAAAAGAAATTGATTAAATGGATAAAAGTAGTACATATTTGTTGGTATGTTTTTGTGGACTGGTAGGCAACTTTTTGTAATTGACCTTTTGAATCGCCACCCCGAATATTATTACTCGAAATTAATATGCATGCACGTGAAACGTAATTATTCCAGTCGGAAGCTTCCTATAATTGAAATCATTGTTATGGATTTTTTTAAATATTCAGATTTTTTTGTCTGAATTGTCATCAGAATCAGGATATCCAGGCCAAACGAATTTCTGTTTATTATCAAAAACGAGTTGCAATACTTCAATGCGCTGCAATTATTGGAGAATAAAAAAATATAGGTACGATTTTTTTTGGCTTTGATTCTCGGAGACAAATACGAGATCGACATACTTACCATTTTTATTAAGGTCAATTACGGTCAATACGTACCCTGATTGTTACCATCGCATTGAATGAAGGATGGTCGAAGCGGCAATGAAAACGGTCCTGGTTATTCACCCAGTTCTATATAAGGAAGATCCTGGCATGACCAATTGGTCTGTTAGGCTAATATCAGGCTAACGGCAGGAGTGGTATTAGCAATCCATGTCCAGTTCCATAGAAAAACAGCTTGTATTCGTGTTCATTAAGGTGGGCCTTCTAGATTAACTCACCATACTAACGTGGAAAGAAGATCATGCGCATATTTCTTGTCAGAGATCCAAAATTCTACTATAAACGGCTTTATTTGATCAAACTAGATGTCTGATGAAAAAATATAGTAAGTATTTGGTTTCTAAGTTATAATGTCCGAAAGTTCGAATTTTTCGCGCGTTTTATACAATAACTTTGGAGGTGAATTACTCAGCGATAAAATAAAAGCATCTTAAAAAGATTAGTCATCAGACCTAGCCTCAGTGGCTAGCCTCAATCACGTAGCCTGTCTTTTTTGAACAGAAAAGGTCCCAGAGCGCAATAGCATGGTTTTGTACCGTGCCCGCGTATGAGTTAGTCCCGCTGCGCTGGGAAGCCACGGCCCGTAAGCTATGCTCCCCATACAAACGTAGTTTACAATTCATTTGGAAACCGCTGTTCCAATTAAATCAATATTTAATATCTAACATCAGGTAACAAATATCTGTGTCTGCACGCTTTTGTTTTTTTTTTTAAATCCAAACCGAATGAAATAAAAGCAAAAAGAAAATCTTCATACTAATTTTGTTTTCTCTGTGGTTTGACCCAGAATACATTTACCGAAAAAACAAAGACATGCAGACACAGATATTTGTTGCCTAATATTAGATACCAAATATGAAGTAAGTTCGAACAGTGGTTTTCAAATTATTAGTAAACTACGTTTATATGGGAGGCGAAATTTTCTGATGCTTACGGGCCAATTCAAGACTTCACCGCTACACATACCCAGGGGCACGTGGCCGCGATTTTAACGATAAACAACGGGGTTCTGCTAATGATCATCGTCAACGGCCGAACATTACCCGGTCAAGCGAACGTGCGCCGCCGCCTATCCCCTCCCCGCCCCGCGCCCTCCGAACGTCGCCCCCGCATCGCTTCCGCCGCGTCAAATTAGTGAGTCACCGGAAGACGTAGTGACGAGTATTGAGACGGCTTGAACATGTGGAGGTGATGGGAGACGAATTCATGACGAACTTACGGGAACGTACCAAATATAAGTCACTTTAACACAACTGTACATAATAACCTATCGTGCCTGGACGACCTACTTAGGGGCGGTGTTTAGGGTTCCGTACCCAAAGGATGAAAACAGAACCCTATTACTAAGGCTCAGCTGTCCGTCCGTCCGTCCGTCCGCCAGTCTGACACAGGTCTGTATCTCATGAACCGTAATAGGCAGGCAGCTGAAATTTTCACAAAGTACCTATGTATTTATTTTTCGTCTGTAACAAAAAGTAGGTAGAAGAAAAAAATATAGAAGAAACAAACGTGTTAAATATTGTACGATGGTACGGAACCCTTCGTGTTCGAGTGCGGCTCCTACTTGGCCGGTTTTTCAATGGTCTGATATAATCAGCCATTCGACGAATTTATTTACGGCGCTGCTTATCCATCCGTTATGGTAAGGCTACATTTTTATTAGTAATCAAAATGTAACCTTCCTTTTCGATTCCTTTGGTAATCAATATCCGTATTTTGACCAACGTGTGCTAACATACCGTTAAGTATTGCCTATCTAATGACTGAAAAATCATCCGTTAATGTATCGTGATAGGATCCATGCACATAAGTAACCTGATGGACGCCAGGCGTCGCATTTTGTAAGATTTGGTGACAACCAACGACAATTAATTGTGACTGCGTATGCGTCTGAAGGGAAAAAAACAATGGATCCTATGCTACTAATCTATACTACGCTACACAAATACTATAGGTACTAATATAAATACGAAAGTAACTCTAAGGGGGTGAAGAGGGGGATGTAAGTTTGTAGGGGAACTCAAAATGTTAGGTTCAGCCCATCGATATGTTCAGCCTGACTTCAGTCCAAAACAACATTGGTCCGAGTGAAGCCGGGTACTCCAGCTAGTTATAATAATAAATGCTTAAAAGTAGCAGTCGCGGCATAATTTTTAGGGTTCCGTACCCAAAGTGTGAAAACGGAACCCTATTACAAGCCTCCGCTGTCCGTCCGTCCGTCCGTCCGTCTGTCCGTCTGTCACAGGGCTGTATCTCAGTAACCGTAACAGGTAGACAGCTGAAATTTTCACAGAGTGTGTATTTATTTTGCCGCTATAACAACAAATAGGTAAAATAAAAAATTAATTAAAATTAAAGGGGGCTCCCATACAAAAAACGTGATTTTTTTGTTTTATTTTTTACGATGATACGGAACCCTTCGTGTGCGAGTCCGACTCGCACTTGGTCGGTTTTTTTTTTCAGAATTAAGGTTTATGTATTTGTATTGTTGTGAGTACCTACCTAATGAACTAGAAGTTTATATGGTAAAATGTTTTTATTACATATCTAAAATTAACACCATAAGACTTACTTGGTAATACCTAAGATAAAAATTCTGTCCTGTGTGTGCACTCTTGAATCTCACTTACGCCGGTGAGTCGCTTGCAAGAGTTCACCGATATATATCATGATCTTTTTCCCTAATATATTTCGACAGCTTCTCATGCGAGAAATTCTAGTGTTCGATTCCCAAGCAGACCTCTTGGTGTACAGTCGTTTCGTCTGAAATCTATACACCGGAAATAGAGAAAAAAATTGATATCTCTTTCTGTCATGCTGACGTCAACCATAGAGTAAAAGGGACTTACGAATTCCTTCTCTTTCTAGTGTATACAATTGAGAGGAAACGACTGTTCCGCATCTCAATAAAAATGTCAGTGTTTTCCTTTCAGTTCATTGAAACCGCGCAATAAGGAAGTTCCTGGAATGACACCTAGTTCTAATGAAGAGTATTGGGTTAATATCGTGACATAAAAAAGACCATACTTTATGATAAAAGTATTTTTATATTGAAAGCGTATTTTGTTGATTTGCAGACTGCAGGCAAATGTTAAACGAGATCCCGATATCGTAATGGCATGACATTTCGTTAACCCCAATTACAGTACCTGAAAGGGTATAATAGCCCGAAGGTTTTGATAGGAACTCGTGAAAGGTTATTGGTAAAGCCATTCAATTAAGGGTATTTTCAATCGTATGAGTAATTTGGATGGTCTTTTTGTTACAACCGGACTATATATATAATCGTACCAAGTAATATATAAGTCAATGATCGTACCTCTATCCTAGTTTCGTTGTTGCCAAGTGCTTTCCCTCATCCACACATACCAGGATTTTCATAAAAAACGTCTAGACATAGTCTCAAAAAATATTTCCATCGACTCTAAACCTCTGCTTTCAACATAAAACCGTGCAGGGGATGTTATATGTATGTATGTATAATCGACCGTGAAGCAAGATTACACATACATACATATCACATTCCTTGGAATAAGCGACGTACCTGCTTAGTACGAAAAAGTATATTTATTTAGGTAATAAAATCGTGCATTTAGTACCTACATTTTTTTATCATGGTCCCATTTATTCATGGAAGATATTATACGACATGAATTCAAATTACAAAGTAAGCAGGATTGTGAGTTTTGGACTTGAGTGGTGTGAATAGAGGATTCCTAAAAACCGGACAAGTGCGAGTCTGACTCGCGCGTCGCGGGTTCCGTACAAATTTGTGTCGTACATAGTTCGTTTATCATGGGCTTTTTATTTGATCTAACTACAAATCAAAGATTTTAGAGATCTTGCTTCTTTCCAATCATCATTCAACGTACTAGCTTGTTTCGATTGATTTGCTAATGGGCAGTATATTTTATCGCGTTGACTTAGAATATCGATTTTTGCAGCTCCAATGGACCATATGGACCTAGTTATAGCGCAGGGTCTATGGGTATAGGGTTAGGCCGGTGCCAGGGAGGCTAGGCACAGGGCGCAACCCTAAAGGGCGCAGAAATGACTAGCAGGGTTAAATAAAAAAATAATTAATACTCCGGGTTAACGGGCAAGTCACTGAATAAATCTGATGTTTAGTTGCATTTCGTACCATGCTTACTAGTTAATTCAAGTTTACTTGGCGGAATAACACGTCGTTTGACAGCATGTCACAAAATACAACTAAACGTCAGATTAAATGAGTGAATTGCCTGTTCACCCGGCGAGCCTGTAACCCCCACATACTAGTAAGAAATCGTGATTCATGCTGGTAGTAAGCAGGGTACCTACAGAAGGGGCGCAGTTTTAAAAACTCGGATCGGAAGCATAAAAAGGTAGTTACGCTACTGCATTGACCTAAGAATTTGATTTTCATTTCAACAATATATCTTTCGTTTCCAAGAAAGAGGGTCTTCACCAATGATTTGTCTTTACAGACACACAGAGAGATGGACAACGAAACGTTCCTATGAGGGTTAAATTTTTCTTTTCAGGTAATAACACTAAAAATGGTTCTATAAGCAGTTCCTTGTACGATCCAAAAATACGTGACATATATTTTCCTAAGTTGGTCCCAGGCCGAAAAGCCGACGCGACGGGCTGGCCCAGATTCCGCGTTCATTGGACAAAATATCCCGCCGAGCGGCCCACCCTGGGCGGTGAAGCCGGAAAATGCACGTAATTCCGGCCCTAATCCGCGCTCTACTTACCGACTCTTTGTCGTCGGCAATGTGGCTAATTAAATTACAACGAAGACCACTACCTACCCGAAGTTGGCTGAAGAGAACGCGGCGTTGGCGAGGAGGGGAGACGGCGCTACGTGGCGTTCTATGAGCGCGTCGCATCAGCTGGAATACAAAATGGCCTCGATTTGGTAATCACAGGATTGAAATAGGCTAGACATGCTAATTCTAGTTGTACCTGTAAAAATAACCTTCTGCAACGATAGAGGATCCCCAGTTTCTGCGAAACAAATTTGGCCTTGGCTTCAATAAAACGCCGAAAACCGTCTTTGGAGATGTTTCAGTCAAGTCAGTCCAGATGATCCGAGGTACTTGCTAGGAGCGGAAAGGGTTCTACTTTGGCAGAGAAAACACAGCATTGAGTCTTGCGAACGTTGAAGATGTCAAGGTTCTCCTGGCCCAAGTTGGTTACTTTCTCGAAAACAGTGTCCGCCATATTTACCACGGATACGGATGTATCTTACTGTCCCTAAATGTTTATGTTAATTAAATATACTTTTTCGTACCAAGCAGGTACGTCGCTTATTCGAAGGAATGTGGTATGTAGGTAGAAAACTTAAGTCATTTAAGTACAACTACACTATTGGGAATTATATTTTAGTTGAAGTTGATCATATCTGAGACCTTGGTATCATTTTGGATAATAGACCGGAATAGATACGGTTTGAGAAGCACATGAAATCCGAAATGATTTTTTTTTTCTCAGAAATATATAATTTCATGTTCATATGCTTACATTAAGTTTGCAACATTTTGGGGGGTCCGGAAGATAGAAATAAAATATGAAATATGTTTAAAAAACGATATCTCCTAAACAAATATTTAGAAATGTTATTTAAAAATGTTATATGTTAGCTAATTTTAGGTGTAATATTACTGTGAATTTGCAACAATTTCTTATTTACGAAACTGTGTAAATATATTTTATTGTACTATTTTCATAATATCTGCAAAGCAAATAATGAAAATTATATTTTATTTTCTGAAATAGGAAACTGACCGCAATATTCAGTGAAATTTGTAAAATGTACACACGTCCACATGAAATACTACGTTTATGAGAAAAAAAAATGCATTTCGGATTTAATGTTTTTCTAAGTGCTGATTTAAGGCTAATGTTCCTGGAGTATAAAGCTATGCGGTTTCACCTACAAATAGAGCATATTGCCAAAAAGGCTTCTAAAATGTTAGGTTTTGTATTACGAAAAGCCAAAGTATTTAAAAAGCCTGACACACTAATTTTATGATTTAACTCACTGGTACGAAGTATCCTAGAGTACTGCAGCACTGCAATGGTGTCCAGTCTACAGCATTCATATTGATAGAATAGAGCGCGTAGAAACGCTTATTGTATCATTTGGCATATGCAAACAATCTGTCTCATGCCCTACCTACCTATGAACAACGAATCCATCACTTCTGTTTGGAAACCCCGGGCAGTGCGCCGTTCTCGGGCTGATATAGTGTTTCTACACAAAATTTTGGCTGACGTCATTGACTGCCCAGATCTTTTGGTAGAAATGAATAATTAGCGTTCCCCGTATACAGAATAGACGAAAATATATGTATCCATTCCAGGTCAGACAATGCAGGACAAATATCGGTCAACATTTGCCAGTTGCTAGGATGTGTTCGCGTGCAAACGAATGGCGGGATAGTTGCGACATATTCGCAGGACCGTTAACATCTCTAAAAAAAATTAACACGATAAAATAGTATTTCACTTTATTCTTTTCTTTATAATTTTTAATTTCATTTAATTTTTTAATAGCTTTTTCTTTTTGCTGTTTGAAATGTAAATTTTTCAGAAGCCTCTGAATTTAAATGTAATTTATGGATAACTTGACTTAGATTTCTATTATTTTGTGAGTATAATTATAGAATAGATTTATAACCTATTTGTTCTATGTTTTCTTTGTTTTTATGCAGGTTGTGTTTACTACCAGTGGAGTGTGCACCTTTTTTTTAAATGACGTTTGTGATTCTCAGTGTATCCTGTGTACTACTCTGTTTGTTAACCTATTAATAAATAAATAAAATAAAATAAATAAAGTAGGTATGTATGTATAATCGACCTCGAAATATCACATTTCTGTAGGTTAATATTTACATAGGTGGTAGAGATTAGCCCGCCCGCGTTGTTGTCTCCATATCAGCAAAACCACACCCAAAGTCATGATATTAGCCCAACACACCGCGTTCCCGAAGGAATTAGGTGGAATTGATTGGTTTTTTTAAAAAAATGTCTCAAATAACAGGTTGTCACGCGCAGACAAACCTTCATGTTTCGCGCGTACAATATCCTATAAAAAATATGTAAAATGTGTGTTCATGAAATAAACGCCACATTGTGGCACTGAAACTGATATACCAGGAAGCCGTCTACATTTAATTGAGTTAACCATCTTGTCATCCAATCCGATGATACAAACCCGTCCGAGCATGACTCTTCCAGCTATTATTGGAAAGAGAATAACATTTTAAATGGATTATGAACCATGGTATAACTCGCATTCGTTTCGCATCAGTTTCCCTTGCTGTCCTGATTCCAGTCCGACTTTCTACTTTACTTACACGTTCCAACCTATTACACCAGCCGCCCACGTTGCCAGTAAAGTCTTCACTCGCCTGCCGGGTAATGAGCTAAGTACGAACTACCAATTAGTAGCACCTACCGTCTATCCCGGGCGTAACCCAGATGGCTTCCCGCGCCGGGGCCAGCGAGCACGGATGGGCGGGAGTAGCGACGGAAACTCGTTTGTATGGGGCAGGCGTAGCCACTTATACACACAAAATCGGCAGCGCCGGCGAGTGAGTTCGCTTACAAATGCACTTATTGGTGATTTTCTCAAGTTATAACCAAATTCAAGGCTGTCGAGATCGAAGATTGAGAATTTTAATAAATGCCTTATTTGTTCAATGACCCAGGAACAATTTTGCACCGTGACTTTTTCATCATAACTATTTATTCAAAATTTTTTGGTAGTCAAACTATACGTTGTTACGTAAAAAAACTGATTGCCTTCAAATAAACTTTACGAGCTTTCCGTCCAGAGTAATGAAATAAATGCTTAGATCTAAATGATACTGCCAAATCATTTTGGGGCAAAGAACAAGAACAATAAAAACTTCCCTAATTCCCCTAGGCCATATTATACTAGCGAAATAGTCTTCCAGGCTCTTACGTTTCTCTAACCTTTTTGAATTACTGCTGATTAGCTTAATCACCACACATTAAGGGCTTTTATTAGCAGGTGGCCATAAATGCCAGTACAAGATAATCAGCACTTTAGTAATAAAAGCCCTTTAAGTGTCGATTAAAATTAATCAGCACATGGTGAAAACCAGAGTTACCCCTGTTTTCACCACCTCCATTAACTTTGGGATTTTTGTAGCAGGAGTTGGTGGAACCGGGCGTTAGACGTTTTGAACTAACTCGTGCCTACGCTGCCGCCGTGAATGAAGTTTGATCGCCTCTCCCGTCCTTCCATTCTCGCTGGCCCGGGCGGGGTCAGGCGCGGAGAAAGACGTTGCGACGCGGGCTTTATACGACGGCGCCACACAAGAATACACTTTCGTGGGTTGATTGCGGCAGAGTTTAATCGGCTCTAGCTCCAGGGCGCGAGGCCTCGCGTCTCATTCGAAAAGTCCCAGTAGGGTAAAGTGCATTTCGTCACGAATTCGAGCTCGAACCACAGTTCGGATATAAGACTGTATGTGTTCTTCCCTAATTAAATTTTCCAATATTCATGGACCACATCCAAGAATTGTAGGTATCAACACCATTTGACGGTATAATTTACATGAGTATAACAAACAATTATCGAAAATAGGTAGATAAAAGAGTAATTACGTACAACAAAGCTCTCTATAGGCAGCTCGTAGCTTAGTGGCGCGGGGCCTGGCCTAGTGTACCAGAGGTCTGGGTTCAATTCCTCGCCCCACTTGCACCACCTCTCTTTCTGAGTTCGATAAGTGCATTTAGTCGCGAATGCGAGCTGCTCCATGGTTCGGAATCCATGTAAAACTGTAGGTCCCCTTCCCATACTATGTGGTAGGGTTTAAGCCCGCCCTGGTTGGTACCATCGCATTGGATGAAAAGATGGTCGAAGCGGCAATGAAAACTTGCACAAGAACGATTCACCAAAATACACATGGTATATTAACTCGCCAGGGGAACAGGCAAGTCAGTGATTCAATCTGACATTCAGTAACATTTAGTCCAATGCTAACTAGTAAATGCTAGTTTACTTGGTCGAACAACAGGTCGTTTCGTGGCCAGAATGGTACGAAATGCAACGAAAACTCACTTACCTGTTCACTCGGCGAGATAATTTCCCATGGAAACCACTAAAAAGCTGCGAAGAGAGACTGAAAGCTTGACTCATCCAAAATCACGACGTCAGAGAGGGGACTTAATAGAAGTAGGCAAATTGTTCAATGTTTGTACTTACAGCTGCCTGGAACTGATATTTAACTGAACTTTGAACTCGAGAGCACAACATGAAATGATAACTTACGGTCTGTTGAACAAATATTCGCAAAAGCTTTGTGTCTAGAATCCAGAGTCCAAAATCCAGAGTACTGTATTATCACATCACGGAATGTAAAAAAATACATCTACAGAGTTGGACAAAAACACAACGATAGCAAGAAATATTAGTAATTAGACGCATCAGTATAATAATTCGGTTTTAAAGTAATGAATAAATATTATAACTTTAGAAATTACATTAGGAAAACTATAAATGAAATTTAAATGTTTGCCAATTGTTTGTACGAATTGGCTAACTTCCCTATATTGATTAATCCCATAGAAGGTTATGTATAATTTAAATTATATTAGTATACGAGGTCTCATCAAGAACCTGCAGTAAGACAAAAAAGTTAGTTAAGGTTGTGCTATTTTTCGGAAATTTAAAGAATACTTTCTTCTTAATATTCCAAACAACTTTAAGCAAGAAACTTTGCATCCATTTTAACGGTTTCCAAGGAAATAATTTGTTCTGAAATTATGGTTAGATTTGTTTTGATAGATCTTAAAGGTGTAATGAGAAGATTGTTTCATTTGGTATTTAAAATTATAATTGACTACCTAATTACTTAATTACTAAGCCCCTGTCGATAAAAATACACCCAGCATAATCTAAATAGGCTTAGAAGTTGACTATGACTACATTTTCAAAGTCACTATCGATTATGTGAGTCACAAGAGCGGCAGACGGCACATAATATCGAGAAGTCGGTAGACCGCACTTCCATACTCACGCAGGTAAGTAAACTTCCGTTTGTAACTGAGGTACACAGGTAAGTCGACAACGATGGAACCAACATATTATAAATATAAATATATTTAGGTCTTTTATGAACAAACGACGTATCTCTGTTGTAGTCCGCAATGCTCAAATCAAATCAAAAGTATTGTATTCACAGTGGTGACTTGACGCATGACCAGAGGGTTACCATGTTAAATCAACTCGCCGGGAAACAGGTAAGTGAGTGATTAAATTCGTTCATTCCGTACCATGCTAACTGTCAAACTACTTGTAATTTGGCCAAGTGAACTGAAATTTACCAGTTAGCATGTTACGAAATGCAACGAAACGTCAGATTTAATCACTCAATTGCCTGATCGCCCGGCGAGTTTATTTACGATGGAGAACCCATCAATTTCGGACACAATAACACAGATAAAGCTGAGTCCTTAATAAATTGGGTGCGCTAGTAATACACGTCGGACCAAATACCGCTACTCTACAAGGTGCTGGACGTGTATTCTTGGCATTCAGTCATTGCGGATTCAGTAGAGTTAACAGAAGAAGAATTTACTTTGACATTACTGTTAACTCTACTGAATACGCAATTACTGAATGCCAAGAATACACGCCCAGATCAGGTGTTGCATGGTGTAGTGTTCGCATCTGTGGGATGGTGCAGCTAAACACCTGCTTGGCTCCCCTGACGCGATACATCGCCGTACGTTCCGTCGATAACCTCGAGGTATCCCAGAATGTTGAGACCCTCCAACGTGTCTCTACGTGTATTATATCGTCTACCATAGAGAATGATTTTCGAAGCTGAATAACACCATCCTTCGTCTCCTTTCCACCATCGCTCAACGTGGATCAGGCTGAGAATGCACCAATTCACTATCAAAAATCCCACAGCTAGAATCAAGCGATCCCCTAGACCCTTTATCCATAGGGTAAGAGCGGCTCGTAGCCTAGTGGCGTGGGGACTGGCCTAGCGTACCAGAGGCCTGGGTTCAATACCGACATGCACCACTGTCTTTCTCTTTCCGAGTTCGATAAGTGCATTTCGTCACGAATGCGAGCTGCTCCATGGTTCGGAATCCATGTAAAACTGTAGGTCCCCTTCCCCTACTAGGTGGTAGGGTTTAAGCCCGCCCGGGTTGGTACCATCGCATTGGATGAAAAGATGGTCGAAGCGGCAATGAAAAATTGTCCGTGTTTTCCGTCCAGTTCAATGTAGCCGTGCTCTTAAAAGGGAAGGTCCTGGCATGGCACCTAATTCCTTTGGGAATGTGGTGTATTGGGCTAATATCATAAAGGTAATTGTGTGGTATTAGCCATCCATGACAGGTCACATAAAAAAAAAGGGTCGGTCAACTATAGAACGCCCTGCCCGCCCAGGTAGTTTCCCCAAAGTACAACCCGGAGTCCATCAAACATGGTGTAAAGAAGTACCTGGCAGGCCGCCATGGTTTTCGAAGACCCAGTGTAGGTTCGGAAGCCCATGGGCTTCGTCGGGCAACTTTTAGGTGAGGGCCAAAACCATATTACGCGCTTATCATAAACATTAAATCTAATTATATATTATATATTATTATATACTGATGCAAATCTCTACTCGATAAAACATCGCGATGTTACCATAAAAACCGAGCCTCAAACCGTCCATAGTTTAAATAGAATGTACGTACATTATTACATTGCCGAAAAGTCAGGTTAACTTTTGTTCAAGGGCACAATTATGTTACATCTTGTATATTTAATGTTAGATAATGCATTATTGAAAAAAATCGGTTTTTTTAAATACTTTTTTTTCTAATTGTATTGAGTGTTCATTCATATTTGTACAGATGAATAAAAAGCAGTCACAGCCGTGTCAACACTTGAAAATTAAATCTTACGTAGGGATCCCGTAAGAGCATGGCAACCGGATTGGATTTGTTCGCAATTTCCTGTTTAACAATCCCTCTAGGGCTTCTGCTGACCTAAAAAAATACCTTAGTTAGTATTTTTGCAATTGGAGGCCGTATACGAGTCCCCGGCAGAGCCAGAGACATAAGATAAACCCATAATTGACCTAATCAAGTGCATAATGTTGATGACATTTATACGGGTTCAGGCCTGCTGTCTGAAGCGGGAAGAATCCATCTCCCTCTATAGCTTTTAAGATTCGCAACATTCTAAATAATATAAGCTAAAGCTCCATAGCGAGAGAGGCCCAACCCGGCGGGACTAACTCATTCGCGGGCACGGTACAAAACCGTGCTGTTGCGCTCTGGGACCTTCTCTGTTTCAAAGAAAAAGACAGGCTCCGTGATGAGGGAGATGCAACATGTCCACAAAAAGACAATATGCATAGTGTATGATTTGGTAAGATTTACGAAAATGTTGATTTCAAAACGATTTATAGCTAAAAGTAAACCACGACCGCTGTAGTCAAAAATCTAACAAAAACCAAATAGATTATAAATCTTGATTAAATAAGCTATGTCTGATGACTAATCTTTTTAAGATTTTCTTACTTTATCATTGCGTAATAAACCACCAAAGTTACTGTATAAAACGCGCGAAAAATTCGAACTTTCGGACCTTATAACTTAAAAACCAAACACAATTTTATGATGCCAACGGTCATCGGTCATCTAGTCACACTGCCGGCTAATACCGGATGATATTTTTTTTATGGATCTGGAGCTTACACCACACCTACTGTAATAATATTGGTCCAAAAACCCCATTCAAAACCTCCCAATTTTATGAACTTGATGGAAAACATGGACCATGTCACTTCGATCATTTTTCGTCAAATGCTGTGGTATCAATACGAGCGAGCTTGTTTACTAACTACCACGTCAATAACGATAGTACCACCTGTAGGAATGCGTTCAGTCATGTTGAACATGTTCAACATTCGGAAATGAGTTAATATACTTTTTCTTAATTAGCAAGTACGTCGCTTATTCCAAAGAATGTGATATGTATGCATGTATAATCGACCGTGAAGCAAGGAAACATAAATTGAGAAAGAACCCATCAAAAAGAAGTACTTTACAAATATACTGCAAGGCTGGATCCGAACCATCAAAACGTACCATTCGCGGGTATTGCGTCTACCAATTTCGTCACCGGCTGTATGCTCATAATTTAGAACTCTCCTACAGTTTCTCCTCCCGCAATGAAATTCGGAAATGGATTAAACATTACTAGATTACTACTAGAAATAAATGAACTAATTCAAACGACCAATCGTGATGGTACTGTCTTTGCAGAACGTAGCTAGTTGATCTAATCAATCGCCACATCCGAGTGATTTACGCAGCGGTGTGCACGTCGAGTTAGCCGGGGTCAGAGTGCGCGCGCAGCCGACTGCTGACGCAAGAGGAAGCGAAGGTCAAATGTCGGCTCCGCGATGCACCGGGCGCCGGTGACGCGCTGCCGACTGCAGGTGATGACGGCAGGGGGGGAGGGGGAGTCATGGTGTCTATTACCGGGAGTCGAACGATATTGTTCGATTTTTTTTTATGCGACCTGACATGGTTGGCTAATACCACACAACTACCGTTATGTTATTAGCCCAATACACCACATTCCCGAAGGAATTAGGTGCCATGCCAGGACCTTCCCTTTATGAGCACGGCTACATTGAACTGGATGGAAAACACGGACAATTTTTCATTGCCGCTCCGACCATCTTTTCATCCAATGCGATGGTACCAACCCGGGCGGGCTTAAACCCTACCACCTAGTAGGGGAAGGGGACCTAAAGTTTTACATGGGTTCCGAACCATGGAGCAGCTCGCATTCGTGACGAAATGCACGTATCAAACTCGGAAAGAGAAAGACAGTGGTGCAAGTCGGAATTGAACGCAGGCCTCTGGTACGCTAGTCCAGTCCCCGCGCCACTAGGCTACGAGCCGCTCAATGGTGACAATTTAAACATTCCTTTTACACCGTTGATAAGCATTTAGTTTGTTTAATGATACCAACAGTAATTTTTCGGTTCGATTTTTATTTAGTATACCAAAGTTGTAGATGGCGAGATTATTTTTGTACTAAAAGTTAACTTTTTCCGGTAAACCTTTTTTATTTACAAATTCGTAAATATTATTAGTCATTAAACTAAAACAAACCACGGAGGTACGTTTAACTATCACACCAATATTTTGATTGGGTTTATTTAGATCATAAAAAAATATACTTGTTACCCACTTCTAAATCTTTGGAACGAGGTAGTGTCCAGTCCAATTTGTAAAGCTCCAAATGCATTTTTCTCGAATTTTGGTTCGAAACAATTTAATGAACAGATATTTTTTTTTACCATTTTTTCGTTTACAACATTCGACATCTACCTATGACAATGTAACAATTTTGCAATTATATATAATTATTTATTGCAAAATGTATATTACATAATACAAAATTGTTTCGTACGGGAGGAACTGTAAGGGTCAATATAAGGCCTTATTATCTGATTAATTCGATATGTAAGCATATCTAATTAATATTGTATCATTCTGAATATCCGTTGGGTTTAACCAAATATCTGATGTCACATTTTATTAATAAGCTTTTCGAATGTCTGTACACTGTGATAAGTTAAGAACTTCAGATTTTTTATGGGTATTTAGGAAAAAGAACCAATATCAGACGAAAATTAAATTGTGATTGAAAATTCGAGTCTTTTTACAAAATATCTAGTCACATGAAAAGATCTATCAAATATTAGTCTATTTAATATACTCAATATCTATTTACTCTTATTTACTTAACAATGTTTTTAATTAATATTTTTAATTTTTTTTTTTGTTGAAATTTGAAATGTTGTCTCACTACTGAACAGTTTTTAAAAAGTGACAATGGTTATAAATTTTGAAATGATTCCACATTAATCATGTGTCATGGAAGAAAAAAAATTAACCAAGCAATGATTGTGCTTTTATGAATTATGAACTTTTTTAAGACATTCGGAAACCGTTAGGTTTCTATTCTAATAGGTAAGGTTAGTTTAGGTCGTGAACATACTTACGACTTATAATATTTTAATAATTTGCATTCTTCACCTTATTGCCAATTGCCAAGTCCAATTAATTCTTTATTTTTAATTCTGGGGATTTTCAAAATAAATGAGACGTTGCGTCCTCCATGCAAAGGTAGGTTGGATATAATTTATTGAAAGCAACTTATCTAATTCACATGATTTTCTGGCAACCATCAGTATCACATATGTACGTATATTTTTTCAATATCCAAAGCCACAAGGTCAATACACAAAGCATAATAAATTTTATAAGATTTTTTTAATGTTGTCTTTTGATTCAGTTTTTATTTTGTGAAAGAATAGATTGGCATACAAACGAATCAAGTTGACAAATTGGTTTTCAATAATATAAAAAAAAATCGTTTGCACTCGTATGTTTATAGCTGATGAGCTATTTTGGTAAGTAGGTAGGCAAACTATAATCAAATACTTAATTGTCATTTTATCTTCCAACGAATTAAGAGAAAAATAATGAATCATCTGACCTACACAACAAACACTGGGGGGTGTGGAATCAAAAACAGATTTAGACCATTATTGCCGATCTTGACATTTTTTTCATAAAATTTCCAAATGTATCTCTGTCCATTGCTAAAACACTTTCAAAGTTAACGTTAAGAATAAAATGCACCAATATTGATGAATGAAAAGTTTTTTAGTGTTCTGAAAATTCACTTCCGTGGCTAGATCTGCTTTTGATTCTATACCTCTCAACATAGAAAACAATCATGTATCCAGCATTAAATAAACTTTGAGGGTCACTTTCAGGTTACCTTAGGTCACCTACACTACATTTAAATACATGAAAAAAAATATTGAACGCCAAATTAATAATGCGTGTTTTTACCATTTTACATATTTTTCCACCACTTTGATTTGGTTAAAAATACATATTTTAAGTGGAAAAGCGGTCGAACCTTTTTAGCTCCAAATTTGAATTTCAAATTACCTTTAGATTTGATTCTGAATGTTAACGGAATAGTAATATTAAAATATCTTACCATTGCATTTAATTGTTAAAACTAATTTATTGAAATAAAGTATGTTAATATGCTAAATTTGATGCTCACAATTTACAACAACGTAAATAATATTTAATCATTTGTCCAAATCGTTTGATTAAATTTAATTTGCTGTTTTTATTTTGTTACAGACACATTTTGCTAGTTTAACAAAACACACATGATTAAAAATAGTATATATATAGAAGAATATATAGATATAAAGTATTTTATTTTTGTGTTTGATATGAAGTAAGACAATTCAAGCATTGTAACTGTATCTATATTACATTCTCGGTCGGTTATTATCAATCATTCACTGATTTTGCTATCTTAGAGCCTAAAAAAATATTGGCACAATGTTGTTAATAATAACAATAACACTGAACTATGTTAGCTCATCAATATGCGAATACTAAGAAAATAGATAATACACATCTATACGGTTACTACCACAGATATCCGAATAAGGATTACTACAGAGTAACCCACTTTTCTGTGATGTGAAACTGTGAACAAATATCTACATAGCTATGTCAAATTGTACATATTATATTCGCTTATATCCTCTATACACGTACTGTTGCTACTTAAAGATTACGCTTATATTACGCTCATTATCCTACAGCCATCTCTAATCTTCATATTATCTATTAACTGCCATCTCATAGTCCTTCCGAAACTTTAGTTGAATGGTTAGAAAAATGTTAAGCAAATGATTAAAGATTTAATAAAAATTACAACAAATGTTTATCTTTCTGATGATCATGTTGAAATGGGAAGGATGTAAGGTTTTGCAAAAAGGTCGTAAGTGTACTGAAAACAGAGGCAGAGAGGAGAGATCTGTCGCCTCTTTCGCTCTCTCTGTGCCTCCCGCTCACAGTGTAAGGTGCCGTCCAGGGTATAACTGACGGAATAAGTTAATATACATTTTAAATTTGGTTCTATGTAGTTTATAATACCCTTTTAGTTTGATAGTTATGCTGAATCAGAAGAGCGTGTTTACAAAAATGTGTATAAGAACCATTTCATTCACAAACTACAAACCAATATATTTATGTTAACATATTCACTTTTATTTTCTTATGACAGATGCCGCTAAGAGTCGCTTAGACAAAATTGGTGCAATGTGTCCCATTTATCCAAATAATTCAATCGTTGTGGTTTTAAAGTATGTATGATACATAGAGAAAATACCATGTCGAATACAAAAATATTGCATGCATATTTATTTAGCCTTTTAATTTCTTACTAGCTGCGGTACCCGGCTCCGCTCGGGTCCATGTCCTTTTGGACTGATGTCGAGCTGAATTATTTCCTAGATAAAAAGTAGGTAGCCCAAAAGGCTGGTCAATAAATATGTTATTTATCTGTTACTTTTTAATCATAACGGGTGGAGCCGATATGCATTAATTAAATAAGAAATATTCTAACGTTCCCATTTATAATACATAGGGCGCACTATAAGTTTTCAGAACTGGCCACTTAGCTAAATAATATCTTAAAAGTTATTAAGTAATTTGGTATTATAACTCATAGGGCCGTGTGCACGAAAGGGAAAAAAATCAAAATCATCGTCAGCTTAAACACGTCACTTTGTAGGGACAGTATGGAAGGAACTCTATGCGGTTCACTAAAAGTGACGTATTTGAACATTGATTAACTCATCCCTCTCGGTATGCAATCGGTTCTTAGGCTATTTTGACTTGTTTGTTTTGTCTTACTGTGACTTGTTTTTGCATTGTGGCGTCATTTAAAAAAAAATGCGTGTGTATATATCACCATATGATATTAACTTATGAAAATGTTCATAGCATTATTTTATACGATTTTAAGTGTAATTTGACGCCTCAGCAAATCCTTGCTCGGAATCAAACTGCTTTTGACGATGAAACACCATGATAGGGGACTATCGCGTCAATCTTGTGACTAATTTCGTGATGTCAGCTTTATAGTTACAATAAAAACATAAATGATGTGCGCCGTAAAATGAAACAGACAGGCATGCAGACTGTTGCTTTGGGGACTGTGAATAGTGATTTGTATAACACCATCTGTTTGCTGGAAGTAAATGACGAACTTCGTAAAAATAACAGTAAACGCAGCATATTTTTTTATTTTATTTCTTACTTACGTACTTCCACGTTAAAATGGATCTAAAACACGACAATTTTCATGCCCCGATGATGCATTCCTTCTATGCGATGGTACCTATGTATCAACCCAGGCGGAATGAACCCTACGAATGGTGTACAAAAGTTTTACGTGGCATACAAACCACAGCCAGCCTCAACATCGAACATGGTCATCCATCCGTAACTGGAGCGCACTTAGAGACGCCAAACGTAGATTCAATTCGCATATAAATCGGGTGAGTGGTTCGCAAGTTTTTTTTTTATGCGACCTGACATGGATGGCTAATATCACACAAATACCGTTATGATATCAGCCCACAATGCACCACATTTTCGAAGGAATTTGGTGCCATGCCACGACCTTCCCTTTATGAGCACGGCTACATTGAACTGGATGGAAAACACGGACGGATAAATATATAATATAATATAATCTCTTAGATTAATATAATTAAGTAGATTTAAAAAAACATAAAAATTATATGCGAGATAAAAAAAACAAAAAAACAAATTGAGTTTCCAGGATTCGAACCTGAACCCTCCCTCGAACAAAACATATTTGAACCAGTCGGTTATACGCGCTATGCCAACTGGCTTCTTGCTTTTATCGCGAAAATTGTTAGTCCTTTCTATTTTAGAGAGATTTGGAAGGCGGGCAAAGTGACGCCGCACGTAGCGCCGCCATGCGCCACAAAATTGGTATTAATTTTGTTTGAGAGTAATTTCATTGATATTGCTCAGCCTTTAGGATATTTAGCGTGATGGTATGTATCCTAAAGCAAGCCCCGCGATTGAATCTGTAAATCGGTACAAACGGCATCTTGATCTGTTCCGTGGTTACGGAGATTACCTTTCACATGTGGACAGACGTTGCCTTTTATATAAGTAGAGATTATCTTTTTTAATTTTAGAAACCTATTTAGAAAAATTTATAAAGTTTTCGAAGTTCCAAATAGCACAAAACAATTGATTTAGAATATTTTCAAATTTTAAGTTGAATAAAACATTGTATAAAAAGAAGATTTTATAACAGTGTATTTATTTATTGTAAGCCAATAGGTACACACTCATGAATTTATTAATTTGCAAGGAGACCTAAATTCTATTCATATTTAAAGTCATAATTAAAAAGATCTTAACCACGTTGCCTGTATGCACAAGAGAAAATACACTGATTAACAAATTTAACTTAAATACTTTGTTATAGTCTAAGGCTGAGATAAATAGTCGTAACAAATACTCAGACTAACGGAAAGTAGTACTTTGTATGGACGAAATCTCAGAGCAATGCCAATTGACGTCACAAAGTACTACTTTGCGTTAGCATTAGTTTCAGTGACGACTATTTATCTCAGCCTAAGTGCCTATTATAGCTGTACACTACTAGTTAATACGTGCTACGAGTTAAGAGAAAAGTAATAATAAAGGACTATATTACTGACATAAGTCCAAGTAGACTATACATAATATAACAATACAACAAAAACAATAGAATATAGTTCGACAGTACATGACGCTACATAACCGCAGGTACTAAAAGAAAATGGGCACGGCCTCCATAGACGGCGCCTTACCGCGGCCCGCTCCGCCGAAAAGTCCTCCCGGCGAGCTTACGCCCGCCCAGTCAGTCCACAGCCCTCGCCCGCAGCGCCGCCCGCGCCCGCCCGCGTCGCCACGCTGACCCACTCCGCCGCCCTGGCGCCACACACTGTGCGACCGTGCTAAGCGAGCTAAGGAGATGTGAAGTGAAACATTACAGTGCCAATAGTGAGTTCTAGTGTCGGCTCTATCGATCGATACGCGAGATTGGGCGACCGTAAGGTCAGGGTCGTAAATACTGAAATGTCACGTTTATTTTGATGAAAAAGTGACGTAGTATTCTTGAGTGTATGGCTGGATTGGCAAATTCATTAATTATATTTTTTTCAAATTTAATTAAATACATTCACACACATATTTTATTTTACCTATTTAAATCTTGTGATTTGATGATAATATTAGATTCTTTTCGACTCTTTTTAGATTCCGGAAGACAATGTGTTTTGAGGAAAAATTTAATCACTATGAGAAGAATATTTATATTTCTGAATGCAATGCCCTTTGAGAAATGTATACATTGTTATATTTTATTGATGCTTAGTTATATATAATGTCAATAAAACTGGATAAAATGAACAGGGTTTTGACATAATTATCTGAACATAAATATGAACCAATAGAGATTTTTTTTTAAATTTTATGGAAACACAGAAATGTAAACATGAATCATTATTAACTTACTAAACCATATAACAATCAGATTGTATTAACAGTTAAGTAAATAAAAATTCATACAAATTTACGTGTACAATTTTTTTTTGCTCACTAATAATCATAATATTTTCAATCGATTTAATGTAAATATTCTTTCGAGTTATATCCACTGATGACAAAGAAACACATCGGAACGCTATTGCGCATCTTTCTATCAAGATTTCCCCTATATTTGGGGCGACCCCCTTTCCGATAAAATGGCTTTACCGCGAGGTGCTCAGTGGGGATCTACCCCTAGACGGATGACTTTATACGAGGGTATTTGCATAATGGCAGATTGGTTGTGAATGTGTAGAGTCCACTGTGAATTCCAGTGTTTGATTACCTCAACGGTAAGCCATGGAATTCAATATGGATCTATCGCGACGCTTGGATTTTTTAACGAAATCCAGTGAAAGGAAACACTGTGAGGAAACCATCGAATTTGAAATGTTTATAGAGTATGCCCTGCTCTCAATACTAGTCGATTTGTTGGAATGTAAACGACTGGGTTTGCCAAGAACATATTCTTGGCGTGACATACATACACTCGCATACTCGTCATGGAAACTAACTTCATAACGTTAATAAGTGCGTTTAAGTTTTATCCCTTCACATTCCCTTCAACCATTCACAGGTCCCTGTTCTGTTACGAATGTTTAGCTGTTCTCCAAAACAAACCAGTGCAGAAATTTATGCATTTTAATTTTCATGAAAACCTTCGTAGAGCACGTATGAAAAGATGCATGTCTGTGGATGAAGCGAAAGAGGTGTGCTGTGATCGTACCGTATGGCGCTCTGTCATATCTGACTACCCCTCCGGGAAAGCGGGGTGAAGGTGTGTGAGTATGTATAAAAACCTTAATATAACTACAAATTTAAAATGTCAGAAAATCGATCAAACATTTGAGGTACAACAGCTGAGCGATTAACCTTCCCTTGAACCAAAGACCTTGAACTAATTTTGGTGGCAGTGAAATAATTATTTATTTATTAGGAGCACAAACGTGACCAAAGAGTCAGGTCACATTTATGTTCCTAAAATTAAACACCATTTCGGCTCTTAAATTTTTGGCATGGTTCTTAGTGTTTATTGGAATTTTGTTTCCGAATTGCATATTATTTTTTCAATGAAAATGCTTCAGTTTCCGATACGGTTTTACTTCCTTCAGGGATGTTAAGGAGTTATCCCCTTTGTCAATTTTTAAAATATATTTTCATAAACGCCCTGAAATTAGGTATGTTATTTATATTTAATATATAGATATATTTAATATAGAAAATTATTATATTAACATGTAAAGCACTGAACGAACTTTACAATAATCAATTACACCTACTAAAAACTGTCTCTCTAATAAAATTTTCGGTGATAGAGATAAAAGACCAAGTTGTTGCTCCGCAAACACTTACCTAGAAGAGCTAATTTCCGAGGGAATTAGGTACCATCCTTCCTAGGACCGTCCTTTTTATTAGCACAACTATATTGAACTTTATTTATTTATTTATTTATTTAGTAATATTACGTAATGAAATTGTACAGCATTTCAGTGGGTTCTGAAAACAATGGTATAAGACTTGTGGTTGCGCTGTAAGCTTTTATGTCCATTTATAGCTCTGCCCGTTTTCCAGGAAGTCTATTTGCGTAACAGAATGTAAAACACGGACAATTTTTCATTGCTGCTTCAACCATGTTTCCATCCAATGCGATGGTCCAACCCGGGCGATGTTACACCTAGCATGGGAAGAGGACCTACAACTTTACGTGGATTCCGTACCTTGGAACAGTTCGCATTCGAGATAGATACTCTTATCTAATTCAGAAAGAGAAAGAAAGTGGTGGCGGGAATTTGAACCCAGCGCGGCATATGGCGTACGATAGGCCTTCATCTAAGAGGTGCCCTTGGACTTCTTTACTTTCTTGGGGGCTGCTAAAACCATAGTCGCGAAGAGTGCTTTCATCATACCAACGAAGTTTTTTTTGACATATAGCCCCCCCCCCCGCCCCTGGCTTACGTAAAAGTAATGCTTTTAATATTAGATGCTTAGTGGCTAATTAATATTTAATTGGTACAAATAAATTTATTTTGCTTCAAATTATTATAAAAATGATTTAGAAAACGTAATTCGTGATATTTTTTAATATCAGTAAAGGCATTAGAGGGGATCTGTCATTTTACGAATTTTACAGGAAGGCTCTAAGATTGCATTTACCTGAAATCGTATTAATTTACGTTCTTCTATGTTTTTTTTTCATTAAATTAATAAATATTATAATTTTTAACTTTTGAATTTTTCTTTTGACCAATGGCTCTGTAATAAATCATGAAATTTCAGATCGACCAAAGTCATTTTAGCAAAACACCGCTGATAACCCCTTATGCCTATGGGAGATAATAGAAAGTAAAATAATGTATTTGCAAAAAAAAAATATCGGATATTTCCCGTATCAGTGTATTTGTTCTGCAAAATAAAACAACATATTTTCCACCTTTTTTCAACGATTGAAATTGAAAACTCGCTTCTAAACGCGATTGTAAACCTAGTGACAATTTATTATTTTAGTGCCAAATATACACTATTTTTCAGGCTAACTCTGATGTATGCGGTCAGTTGCCTATTTGTTTAAGTTTCGAATAAAAAAATATTTCCAAAATATGTTTTCGGAGCTTTTTTTTTTGCAAAATTTCGAAAAAATAATAAAGGATCTACGCACGAGCAGGCATCCATATTTCTTGTAACTTTTACAGCGCCATCATTATTTTGACTGAGCGCGTAATCCCCTTAAGGAAGCCAGACAAGACTGGTAATTTGACACGATCGATTAGCGATACAGGCGTGCGTGAATACCTATTCATACCTACACCGGGTGGTAAGTCACTAGGTACGTTGTTTAGAGTCGGATTCAAGTCTAGAGGAAAACATAAAAGCATTTACCCTGACCCAGAAACCTCTGTTCTACACGAGCAGCACATAAGGTCTTGCGTGGAGTCTTCTAGATCTTTATCTGTAGGGTCGGAAAATAATGGAATAAACTCCCTTCCGAGGTATTTCCCCAAAAGGACAACCTGGAGTCCTTCAAACATGGTGTGAAGAAGTACCTGGCCGGCCGGCATGGGTTTCGCAGCCCCTATGCAAGTTCAAAATCCCATGGTCGTCGTCGGGCACCTTAAGGTGGGCCCGTAAGCATCAGAGAATTACGCTTCCCATACAAAGGTAGTTTACTAATCATTTGAAAACCACTGTTCCAAATTTCTTAATGTTTGGGACTTAATATCAGGCAACAAATATCTATGTCTGCACGTGTTTGTTTATTCGACAAATGTATCCTATGTCACAAAACAGTGGAAAGAAAATTTGTATGAAAATTTTCTTTTGCCTGTTATTTGACTTACTTTAGTTTTTTCAGCAAAACAAAAACATGCAGACACAGATATTAATTGTAGAATATTATATACCAAATATCAAGCAAACCGAAACAGTGTTTTTCAAATGATTAGTAAACTACGTTTGTATGGGGAACATAGCTTACGGGCCGTTCTTAAGGTGGCCCAACCCGGCGGGCCCAACTCATTCGCGGGCACGGTACAAAACCGTGCTGTTGCGCTCTGGGACCTTCTCTGTTTCAAAGAATAAGACAGGCTCCGTGATGAGGAAGATGCAACATGTCCACAAAAAAGACAATGTGCATAGTGTATGATTTGGTAAGATTTACGAAAATTTTAATTTCAAGACGACTTAACCATGACTAAACCACGACCGCTGTAGTCAAAAATATAACAAAAACCAAATAGATCATAAATCTTGATTAAATAAGCTATGTCTGATGACTAATCTTTTTACGATGTTCTTACTTTATCATTGCGTAATCCACCTCCAAAGTTATTGTATAAAACGCGCGAAAAATTCGAACTTTCGGACCTTATATCTTAGAAATCAAACACAATTTTACAATGCCAATGGTCATCAGACATCTAGTCCGATTAAATAAAGCTATTTTGAGCAAAATTTTGGATCTCTAACAAGAAATATGGGCGTGATCTTCTTTTCCCTTTTGTATGGGGAGATGAGCGGGTTGGGCCACCTTAAGAGGTCCTGGCGTACGCCGCCCTTAACATAAAACAAAATTGTATGGGATGGTCCAACTAAGAGCCTGCAGAACAGAGGTCCTGGCGTAAGCCATATGCCGCGCTTAACATATAATTACACAAACACCTTCTCCCCGGTTCACTTTCTACAAGCACTCAATGCGCAACAGGGAATGCACCAGACATAACACATAAAACAAAAGACTGTCACGTGGTTGTTACAACCATAGACCTAGCATGCGCGCGCAGCGCGCGTTACAACAGACACAATTCATATTTATTTTATTTCGTGGTAGCAATTGATGATTTCGTGATTAGAATTACGTAAAAAAGACTCACACAAAGACAACAAAGGCAAATTTGTGGTGAAATGTGTATTTCAAAGTGGCCTAAAATGCAACGAAGCAATACTATGACTACCACATTTGTGATGTCGACTCGTGAATATTACCAAATTTTATCTGCGTAGCTGCAAGCTGGATTGAAGGACATTTTAGACTAGCCTACATAGATCTAGTCTGTTTTATGGAGAAGTGCACTTACATAGATAAACATGGTGAGTAATTATAACTTTATACTTATATGACTTTGAACTAATATTTTTTTCTGTTTAACGACAATAAATAATATGTTATTGTTGTATTTTTCATATCATAAGGCAGGTAATTTTTTTACTGACCGAGCGTAGCGAAGCCCGTTTCATGATTGGGCAAAAATGCTTTCGTATGTCTGGAATTTTTCCTCATTTCCTCAAATTTTGTAAGCAGGTTCGATATTTATATAGTTTTTTTTTTATCGAAACATTTTTTTAAAAATGTCTTGTCATCGCGGAGGTGAAGAAATTTCTTTACCTCCATGCTTGTTTGTACTTCCTATATGGTGTGTTAGGCTAATATCATGACGGTTGATTTGGTATTAGCCATCGATGTTCAGGACGAAAAAAAATGGGGGCCCACACCATATATAGAGGCAAGAAAGCCAAAAATAGATTTCTATTCTAGAAATAATTCTTATGAAACCCCGGCATGTAGATTGAAAGTGAATCGAATCAGTTCCTTGGTCTGAGAGAACCGGAGACGGCGGAACCAAAACATCTCCACGGAGCAATCTACGTAATGAAAACAACTAAGTATTTGTAGTGGTTGAACGACTAGAAATACTTAGAGCCAAAAGCCAGCGGGTCGTAATAGAATATTAAAAAAAAATGTGTAATTTTAATTGTTTCAGGGTTTGATGGCGATCATAAAGTTCGGCTACGCGATTGTGATAATTACCTTCATCCTGATGATATGGGCGTCCCTCTCCGGTGCTTTAGAGGTTAGTTACACTCTTATTCATCCCTCATGTCATCGCACTTTCATAATAACTTCATAATGTTTTGTCACAGGCACAAAATGTCAAGTGTTATTGACTCATTAAAAAAGTATGCTTTGATTACCAAAGTATCTTAAAGATCTAATATCTGAAAGAAGACGTTGTTGGTTTAAAGCATGTTTTCAGTTTTGAATCGATTAATTTTAAAACGATAAAGTTATAAATTCGTACTGTGAAGTACTATTGTGCGGTTTGGTGGAGAGCAACCGACCAATTAGTCACGTACTTGGGGCATACATTTCTGGAACTAGCCACTAAAAATAAAAAATAAATCGGCCAACTGCGAGTCGGACTCGCACACAAAGGGTTCCGTTCCATGGTACAAGATTTAACAAAAAATATAACGTTATTTGTATGGGACCCCCTAAAGTTTTTATTATTTTTTTATTTCGCCTATTTGTTATTATAGCGGCAAAATAAATACATACTTTGTGAAAATGTCAGCTGCCTTCCTATTACGGTTCATGAGATACAGCCCTGTGACAGACGGGCGAACGGACGGACGCACGGACGGACGGACAGCGAAGGCTTAGTAATAGGGTTCCGTTGGCACCCCTTGGGTACAGAACCTTAAAAAATCAACAACCATTTACGAAATTTAAACTCTCTGGTAACATTGTTAATTTTCTGGATCGTCATTTGTCTTTTTATCGCGGCATTATTAGCAATGTGTATTGGCAATGCAATGGGTTTAACTTGAGAACATTTCCACTGCATTATTTTTTCAAGATTTTCGCTGTGGCTTAAATCAATTAGAGAGTTGCCGGATACCTCAATTGGCAATAAGTGCCCCACCTCGTAGCTCTATGTAAACGTGACGCAGTGAGTTAAATGCCATGACAATTTACGTTAAAGTCGACCAGCGACTGCGGTTACCGAATCTTATATTGATTTTGCACGATAACTAATTTAGGGCCGAGTGCACGAAAGGACAAAAAATCAAAATCAACATCAACGTATGATTAATCACGGCACTTTGGATGAACAAACAGTATGGAAGGAACTCCGTGCGGTTCACTAAAATAGACTGTTTGAACATTGATTAACTCAGCCGTCTCTTCGTGCAATCGGGGCTGGGACTAACAGTGAAAATACCCGATTCTTAAATTGACTCATTAAGACCAACAATGAAAACACCCGTTCCAGATGCACATGGACTCGAACCTGCACCCGCCGTGCCTGTTCCAAGCGCAGTGCACGTGCTCCAAGCCGGCCGGCGACCTCGGCGTCGTGCGCTGCGTGGACGTGCCCATTCTGCGCGTGCCGCCCACCGTCAACAGCTCCAAGGTGTTCGTGCTGCAGCTGCGAGGCAACCGCATCCGAGAGTTGGAGCCATACTTCTTTCAGAGCACTGGTAAACACCCCATCATAAGCATTCATCATGAGCGGATCGTAGCCTAGTGACGCCGGGACTGGCCTAGCGTACCAGAGGCCTGGGTTCAATTCCGACATGCACCACTGTATTTCTCTTTCCGTTTTTGACAAGTGCATTTCGTCACGAATGCGAGCTGCTCCACGGTTCGGAATCCAGGTAAAGCTGTAGGTTCCCTTCCCCTACTAGGTGGTAGGGTTTAAGCCCGCCCGGGTTGGTACCATCGCATTGGATGAAAAGATGGTCGAACCGGCAATGAAAAATTGTCCGTGTTTTCCATCCAGTTCAATGTAGCCGTGCTCATAAAGGAAAGGTCTTGGCATGGCACCTAATTCCTTCGGGAATGTGGTGTATTGGGCTAATATCATAACGATAGTTGTGTGGTATTAGCCATCCATGTCAGATCGCATAAAAAAAATAATAATATACTTACGAGAACCAACATAAATACAGCTCCGCACGACCGTACTTTCTTTAGTATGGTAGCCCAGGGTTTCTTAAACTTTTTGTAATCCCATTTTATAGTCATTTTGTTGACCCCTCGCAAAATTTCAAAAATATGATGGACCCCTTCTAAAATCAACTGAAAGGCAAGAAAATAAAGCTCTTTGAAAAATGTTTTATTATTACCACAGAAAAAGTAAAGATCATTACATCTACATTGAACCGGCACATGGAACTACCTTCCCTTTGGAATGTCCAACAATTACAACTACATAATTCCTTCACGAATGCGGTGTGTTGGGCTAAATCATGACCGTGGGTGTCAAATTAGCCATCCATGTCCAATTTCATAAAAAAATCTCCAACGAAACTCTTTTCATAACTACAATTGTGACGGAAATTGTAAGTTCGCCACGCATTCCATGTTTTCCATCGAATTCATTGTATCGGCTACCTGATCTTGGCCAGGCACCAAGTTTCAATGTGGTGTGTGTTCCTCCGAAAGCAGGTCTGGTATTAGCCATTCATTACCAGTTCCATAAAATCTGTGAATTGGGCCAAACGTTTGTCGTACAATCATTCTGTTGATATTGATTCATTTAACTATGTTTCGATTTTCATACGCCACAGGGGGATTTTCACAAAGTTACAGAAATGAACAAAAGGATAGTTATACATTTTCATTTTTTCCTCAGGACTCTACGGACTGTCAATTTCAAAAAATCCTCTGGAATCTATCCCTGAGGAGGCGTTTCTGGGCTTAGATAACTCGCTATGGGAGCTGGAGTTGATGCACGACCGACTGATAGCTGTCCCGAGTCGCGCCTTGAGATATCTTCAGAAATTGACGCTCCTCGACCTTACAGGTATGTGGCTGGTAAGTTATTATTAGAAACAATGTCCAAATTACCTCCATAATATCACGCCATTTATACCTTTGACACGCCAAAGGTAGGCACATGATAGAGCTTTATTAAGACAGCACACTTCTATTACTTCAATTTACTTTACGAAGCACAGGAACTTTTGCAAGTTCTTAGTTATCGTCCGGTTATGTACTTACACTTATTTAATATATTTTATTCGTATTTTTTTCATATTATCTACAATATCTCCACCTAAAACCCTTCCAATAAAATTATTCCACCTAATAGTTTACGATTAGTAAAGTTTGTGGCAGAATTACGATAACTTCACAAACTGATTGTATATGTAATTTATCAATAAATAATTTCGATGTTTTACTGATGTTTATTTCAAACGGAGTCAATATGTTCATTAGTTTTGTGTTATTTGTAAACAAGTACCTTTTCCTAAATCTATATTTTAGAAGATTGGTGTAAAAGGGGCATTAATTTAATTACGATAACTTATGATTAAATACGCTATAATATGCTAATTACTAGAATTTTGTTATAAATAACAATAATTAGTAATAAAACGAGCTGAATGAATCGTTACTTACATAACTCAGTCGAGCAGATATTGCCGGTAATCGACCTCATCCCATGATTTTAGGTAGATATCCAAATATCTCTAAATGTAATAAAAATATCCCCTTTAGCATATAAACTTAGTTTCAGAGGTTATCAAAATACTAACTCACTTTACCTCTTTTAACATTGTAATAAAATTAAATTCCAGGGAATGAAATAACGGACATCACAGGCGACAACTGGCGTGGACTGGAGAACACCCTGCAGCGCTTGATCCTGGCGGATAACTCCATTTACAGCCTGCCTGCCGACTCCTTCTCCGGTCTCCTGGCTCTGGAGACATTGGACTTGCGAGGGAACCACCTCTCCCACATCGACGCTGGCTCGCTGAGGGATATGAACAGACTTAGCAAGGTAGCCATCGCATATTCGAGGGTTTGTCTAAGAGAGAAAACATTTTACTGAACTCATTACCGTCAAATGAAAAAGGGAATGTACACAACATGCCACACGCAACGTAGTCGCAGAAGTATTGGAGGGTTTGTGTGGGTACTCATGAGCAATCATGATAGTTCTCATTCCTTTTCTCTTCTGTGATTTGACTTGTCCACAAAAACAGCGTTAATCCAATCAAGGTATTATTATCTAACTTGTGACGTCGTTTCATGTAAGGATTTCATCCTTGCTTATTAGGTGGTAGGATATTCCAGCCCAGGCTGGTACCATCGGATTGAATAGGTGGTCGAAGCAGCAATAAAATTTGCGTAATAAAACAAGGACGTAACCTTCTATTGCTGAACAGATTTTTTTCCAAAGTCAAAGTCACGTGACAAAAATATAAATTAACTGCAATTTGTTTTAGATTGCAGAACAAAATGGGTCATTTAAGCATCCAAAATCACCCCCAGTGTTTTCGGATTCAACGGAATAAATGAACAACCTCTTCTGTGATATCAGGCGGATGCATTAGTGAGGACACAGTGTCAAAATATGGTTCTTCTTCCGCAGTTGCTGCTTCAGGATAACCAGCTCACGTACATCCCGTACGAGGAGCTCGCGCCGCTGCGGCAGCTGCGCTCGCTCGACCTCTCGGCCAACGTGATCCGCCAGCTGCCGCCCACGCACGAGCTCAACGGGGTCAAGCTCTCGCTCGACCTACTCAAGTAACTCGCATGCATCATACATACACGCGGTCGGACCTCTTCCCCTGAGGCACACTGCATCGGTTTCATTTAGAACGGATTCAATTACGCTACGTTGCTAAATAAAGTGCACAGTGAGATCTTCTTACACGCCATCATGCTTTTTCCTTTAAGGCACACAGCATCTGTTTGATTGTTAACAGTTCAACTACACTCTGCTACCAAACACACTGCGCAGTGAATTCTACATACACGCTATCGTGACCAGTCTTATGAGACACACAATATGTGTTCGATTAAGAACAATTCAACTACACTCTGCTACCAAACAGAGTGAGCAGTGGATTCTACATACAGGCTATCGTGCCCCTTCTTCTGAAACACACAACATCTGTTCGAAAGAACAATTCAACTACACTCTGCTGCCAAAGAGTGAGCAGTGAATTCTACATACACGCTATGTTGCCCCTTCTTCTGAGACACACAACATCTGCTCGATTAAGAACAACTTAACTAAACTCTGCTACCAAACAGAGTGCGCGGTGAATTATACATACACACTATCGTGTTCCTTCTCCTGAGACACACAACATTTGTTTGATTTAAAACGATTCAACTCTTTTACTCTTTTACCAAGCATAATTGCCCATTGGAATTTGCCTATTCGCTGTCATGCCTTATCCTTTGAAGCACACAGCGATTAAGAACGATTTAACTGCACTCTGCTACCAAAAAGAGTGAGTGGTGGAAACTCTTTAAATCAAACAGCATCAGTATGTGTCAATCGCTTACTATACAGACAGGATATATGTTTCTTAGATCACAGGTAATATGTCTTAGATATTTATAAAGTGTTTATGAATCTGGTCGTGGCATGATCTTTTTACCGTGAGTAGAAGATCCGAGAATTTCTCTTATCATGACTATTTCATGATCTTCTCGAGATAAAGTTTCTATATGAGCGGCCATAGATACGACCTCTCGACGAACCCTTATGATTTTTGTTCACTAACTTTTTTAACACAAAACTTCTTCACAAAAATTCAACGATTGTTTTCGGCAAATACGAAGTAACACCGCTGTTCACCGTTCATGCATGGACTCTATATTGTCTTTACAAACGATTTGCTCTCACCAAAATAGTAATTAACTTTGTTTGACGAACAATTAACGAGATATTTCTTTTACAGATTAGACAACAACGTCATACGAGAGTTATACCCCATGTCTTTCAACTCCTTTACCACCATAAACACTACAACGTTGGACGGAAACCCCATAGATACTATAAGGGTAAGAAATTAATTGATGAGTCACATATTTTCATGTTGTTACACCGGAAAAAATTACAAATATGAGATCCTTTTTTGTTATTTTGACGTCGATCTTGAAGTAAAAGGAACTTTGGTTTGGAGTTCAATGAGTGCACTTCGACACGAATGAGAGCTGTTCCATGGTTCAGAATCCATGGCGAACTGTTGGTCCCCTTCGTCTTCTAAGCGCTAGAGTTAATCCCACCTGGGTTGGTACCATGGCATTAAAAGAAAAGATGGTCGAAGCAGCAACGAGAAAATATCTTGTTTTCTATCTAATTTAATTTATGGCATGCCACTTAATTCCTCCGGGAATGTACATAGAGTGTTGAACTAATATCATCACGGTGGTAGTAGCCATTCACGTCCAGTTATATAAAAACCTATTTCATTGTTTGTACCATAACACGTATTAAATGAAATTCCATCAATGAAAAATTATTGATGGAAGACGATTCACAAACGATTTCTATTCAAAGCCTAGACTTTGAGAAGGAGTATTGTTGAGGATTATTGTTTGATGTATTGAGGCAATCCGCCGACGTACCAGAATAGTCGATTTTGGAAACCGGGTGGCTAAGCTCAAGTGGCAGTGGGTTGGCCACGTCAGCCGAAGAGACGACGACCGTTGGAATAACCGTGTCCTACACTGGCGGCCGTGGACATGTAAACGGAGTGTGGGAAGACCACCCGCCAGGTGGGACGACGACTTCAAGTGCGTCGGCGGAAAGCAGTAGTTCCGTACCGCCGAAGGCCGGGAGGACTGGAGAAAAATTGGAGAGGCGTATGTCCAGTAGTGGACGCAAACACATTGAATGACTGACAGACTGACTGTTTGTTTTGGAATTGCGATGTGACAAGGGGGCTCATAAGGGAGTTTGTCTTGCATCCTCACGTAATGAAACCACTCTCCCGGGCGTATGTCCAGTAGTGGACGCAAGCACATTGACTGACTGACTGACTGACTGTTTGTTTTGGAATTGCGATGTGACAAGGGTGCTCATAAGGAAGTTCGTCTTGCATCCTTACGTAATGAAACGATTCTCCCTTCCAGGAAGACGCATTCCGGCAGGCCCGGATCCGCTCGCTCTCGCTGCGGGACTGCGGCCTGGCGCACCTCGCACCCGCCGCCTTCGCCGGCCTCGAGAGCAGCCTCCAGAGCCTGGACCTCTCGGAGAACAACCTCACGCTGAACACGCGCGCGATGTTCCGCCAGTTCGACGGGCTGAGGCACCTCAATCTGAGGGAGAACAAGGTGAAGAATCGACTACCACAGCTCTTGAAAGTTGTGTTCTTACGTGGTACTGCGTACGAAGGTAAAAAGCTTCTTTGACCTGAAGAATAAACAATGAGAAACAAATTTCTCAGTCAGCTCAGACGACCAATAGACGGCGCCACCGCGGAGGGAGGAGGTATTATATATTCAAATCAACTATGTGTTACATCGGCGCGCACAATACACGAGCGAAAAATGCACTCCCGTCTGTTTTCCCAAATGCGCCTAAACAAGTTTAACTTCGGAAACTAAATTGTGAAGAGCTACGACTGAACGTAGAAGAGGGGATAAACTTTTCGAAATTATTGTTCCAAATAATTTATGTAGCCAGCTGTTCCATTAACACAAATCTAGTGTAGTTGAGGATATTAATATTGGTTACTTTTTTTCAGCAATACATTAATTTGAATTTAATTATCCTATAACTGCAATACACGATGTCATGATGTATTAAGATACCATTATCGTCTTACTTTCTGGATCCAGAATGGTTTAACTTTAGAGTCGACGACCCAATCCTTACTATTTTAATAAGGACCAACAAGGAGTCATTTAGAAAATTAAGATTCGAGTCAGTCAAGGCAATAGAAAACTATGGGTGAACCAGGCCCGAACAAATAAACTACTTAATACATTTACGCGTCGAATTGATAACCTCCTACTGTTTTAAGTCATTTAAAAGCAGCTCATTATTCTAAGATACAAATAATCATGAGAAAAGACGGTTTCGGGAAATATTTAATGTAGAAGAAATAACAGCATTAATGAAAATGTTAAAAATCAATATCAATATAAGAGGTTTTGTTAAAGCACCAATGAATAACTTTATGAAATCTCTGATTTTTGTTTCCAGGTAGACAGTATGATGCCACTATCGGACATGTACAGCGCGTTTCAACAGCGTCTTTTCTACCTGGATGTCAGCGGTGCAGCCTCCGTCGAAACCAACCTTCCGGACATGCGCAGGCAAGTTCTAGTTAGAGCGTAATCTGTTTTTGATAAAACGCAATTTGTTAAGTTT
The DNA here is from genome assembly GCA_946894095.1 of Incurvaria masculella. NCBI lineage: Eukaryota > Metazoa > Arthropoda > Insecta > Lepidoptera > Incurvariidae > Incurvaria > Incurvaria masculella. Next base: position 17,829,158 of record OX335653.1, on the reverse strand, counting down.
ACCATCAACACCTTCCAATTCTACCTTCATCTATACTAATAATAAGTCTGTTAGTTCATGAAGTAAGTTGCTTTGTTTTCTAAGATACTTTGGTTGAAGACTTTATGTATGATACTAAAACTAAATTGACGATTTTTTTTAATCAGTTCTGTATGTATGTATGTATGTATGTTCCTGCATAACTCTTAAACCGATCATCCGAATTAGATAAAACTCAGTACACGTACATTTAATTACCCGAGAATTAGGATAGGCTAAATATAATTTTATTCCGCTTACGTTAAGATGTGGCTGTTATACAAACCTGAATGCTCCACGTGGTTCGGCTGGAGGGCGGCAGCTGGAGGGGTGGGAGGGGGTCGGCGGCGGCGCTTACTTTTACTATCTGTACCGAAGTACGGCTTAGTATTTCCCGCAACTTTAGGACTACTTGGCATCACGCTAAATTGCCAGAGGTGCGACTAGTGGAATATAATAATTATTACTTGAGAACCAATTATTCGATTTAGATGCGGATTGTATCTACGTCTAGCCTGATTCTACTTGAAAGTTATAGGCTACATAATATAAAGCTTCATTACGAGAGGGGTGAGTAGTGAGTGTTAAATTCTTATAATTTGCGAACCACTTAGTCGATTTATATGCGTATTTTATCAACGTGTAGCATCTCTGGGAGGTGTCAGGTTCGGGATGGGTTACCGTTTTCGATGTTGAGGCTAGCTGTGGGTTGGAGTCCACGCAAAACTTACCTACGTTACAAGCTACTTACTTACTAAGCATGCAGTGCAAGTGCAGAAAGGTTCAGGGGGTCCATTCAGGGCAAGAGTGAGTTCGAATTCGTCACTAAATATCAACTCACTTTTTTAAATAGTCAATGTTTCCACACTTCTTGAACATCATTGCAGTTGGGTAAAAATCTAGTCTGTCCCGTAAATACGTTGGAAGTATAAATAACGGTTCCGTTATTTTAATAATAATATATTTCCCAGCTATTTTTAGGTTAACTCACTCCCGAACTCGAACTCACTATTGCCCTGAAGGGACCCCCTGGTGGCAAATGTTTTTTTTTTAAACAGCCACCAAATGTCACCGAAGCTCTAAATGTGAATTATTGGATGTTTCTCATTCAATCATGCTATTTCGGCTCAAACGATCTGGATTAAATTTGGTAGATGGACACATTGTCCTGGACCAGTTTAACCCTATTTTGGACCAGCCATGTGGGCAACTTTTTTTCCATGAAACAATTTAGCCGACACTAACCCGAGCGGAGCCGGGTACCGCAACTAGTATCTTATATTTATGTTTCTTAATCAAGTAATGCATGTGAATAAAATTTGGTAATATTTAAATAAATTGCGATCATATTATTTTTTCTTATTTTATACTCATCGATTATCTCATCTCATCGTTAAATCCTCCTCCGCTGGCCTTCTCCATAAGTCTAAGCTCATTTTGAGCACATATCAAGATGTCTGTAAATAGAACTTACAAGCCTGTGTTTGAATGTGATTCCACAAATTATGCATAGTCTGCCCATGGAGACATACTACTTAGGGTTGATACACTGCCTATTGGATTTGATTTCATATTTGAGCCAAACTTTCGAATGTGTCAGGATGCGATCCCTGCGGCACCTGAGCGTGGGCCGGCTGCTGCGGCGGACGCTAAGCCCCGACGACTTTCTCGAATACGGCATGGAGCTGGAGGAGTTGCGGATCACTGGTAGCGCCGTCGCCAGGATCGATGGCAACGCCTTCCAGCACGTCCGCACCATCAAGACCCTCGACCTCTCGGACAACGATATCGAAACTATCGATAACAACGCCTTCGCGGAGGTAATTTGTTATATATTGTTCAACTACTCAACGGATATGTTCTAAATATTACTTTCGCAGTCTAGGGGGCATATTTTTCAAAACATTGTTAAAGGTAGGAAAATTAAATAAAAAGATTCCATAGAAGTACCTATACCTATTTCAGGGTTTCTTGAAACACCCTGAGATTCAAACAATTATATTCCTAAGATTTCTTGGAAAAAAAATGCTAGTTAAAGTGCCTACACAAGGTTTAAAGTAAAGCAGCCAGAAAATCGCATTCCAAACGTAATCATTTCTTGGGATATCTGTCCTTTTGTTCTCTTAATTATCTTTTTAACCAAGCTATTCTAACAGTCAAGGAAATGTGATGTTGTAGTACGTGTAATATTAACCATCCATTTCATGTTCTAAACAAACTTTGAAGTGCCAGTTTAGTGAGTGTATATATTTGTTAATTTTGCAGCTGCACAGTTTGACAACGTTAAAGCTTGCGAATGGTCTCGCAGACAGCGTGAAAGTCCTACCTTTCGAGGCGTTGAAGGCTCTTATCGAAGTGCAGCACCTAGACATTAGTAACAACCGCCTCAAAAATGTCCCCGACACGTCATTCCACTTCCTCTACAAGTTAAAGCGGCTCGAGCTGCAGGACAATATGATTGACCACTTTTCCAAAGGAACTTTACAGGTACAATTTTCGAAATTATTTTATCGATATTAGACGAGTACTACTGAAATTATCTCTAACATTTTTAAAATGAGCAGACATAATGTGGGTCTGAACTATCATCTCATGCAATTAAACCTTTTGATGATTCTTGTCGATTGCTTATTTATTTTCGTAGGAGGAGAAATTTTAATGAATCCTGAAAGGATATTCTTCCTACTCGTAGGGAGGCCTGGATCAAGCGAGTTTAGATAAATTATATATTTGTTCAAGCTGTCATTGGCTCAAAGGAGTAACTGGTAGCTTGAAGCAACTATGTTCATAAAGTCACTATGGGGCTATGGGGGCATAGTCGGTGACGGCTTAAGCCCCAAATAAACAACTGGACAAAAAAAATCTTAACGATGCAATCTACAAAACGTTTATTCTAGAAATTAAAATAATCCACTAGGAACGTGTATACCATAAACGCCTCACAATTAATACATTTTATTATTTTACCGTATTTGACGTGAAAATGTATTATTTTTAGGGAGACATCCATAGTGACTTGGAAACCATAAACCTCTCCTACAACCGAATGACTCAAATCATTCAGCACACATTCGTAGGACTTCGCGAATTGAAGCACATCTTCATCGAAGACAACCATCTCGAGTTGATTCAGAAGATGGCTTTTAGAAACCTTGACAATCTTCGAATCATCAGCCTCCGGGGAAATCGGTTACACGATATCACCGAGGAGTCCTTCCAAAACCTCCCAGCATTAGCAGAGTTAGTAATTTTACTGTCATATTTTACTGTTAATCTTACATCTTTTTTGCAATGTTCATTTAGGTATCGTAGATTTTTTAATTTGTCTGTGAGTTGTACAAATTAAGGATGTTTTATAATCGCAACTTTGAATAATATTTATATTTATCTATTTATTTTTCTCGACCTCTTCCCAAAATTAATGGATTCGCTGCAAATTTAATCAGTTTATTTATTAAATCTAGTATTTATAGTGTTATGTAAACCATGACGTAAAGCGATTAATAAGATGGGATTTTTTGGCTTAAATTCAATAAGCTAGTAATCTTTTTTATTGTAATCTCTACTTGTATCTTTTTCTTTCTAAATTGAGCAACTAAAGTGCCTAGATAATCATTTTCTCTTATTAATGATATGTAATGATGGTACCTATTCAAAATAATTTCAGATTAGATATCGCGTTTAACCGCATGGAGAATTTCAAGTTCACCATGTTCGACCAGGTGGGGTCGGCCACTTCCCTAAAGGTCAATGCATCCTACAATTTTATCACGTCACTCACTGACTCCAGTGCTACAAACTTTTACGCGCCCAGAACTCAGAGTGAGTAGCAAATACTTTGCGAACTTTCACAAATTTCAATATCATGCCATTTTTATAAATTTTAATTGATCTAAGTATCGTTACTTTTGTGATTCAGTACTTACCTCACTCATTAAAATATTTAGCATACGAATAATACTAATTTAAAAATGTTTTTAACATATTAACTTACACGTTTCACCGTTTATGTTATTCATAAGCAAATAAAATAATTCAATGGATATTTTTTTTTTGAAAATTAGTAAATTATCTAGTAGTTTGTTTGTTTCTTTAAAAAAGATACTCCTAAGGTATGTAGCGTCAGCAAAGAGTGATACCTCAGCACTTATGTGAAACAAGACATTCAAAAAAATAATAATTTCAGAATATTAACATTATGCTTGTTTTATGCTGTACCTGCAACAATACATGATTATGTATGAATATATTTTTAGCTCTTCTCTCCTAAATTTATATGTTTATTTTACAAAAGCAATGCTTTCGTTGAAGTATTTTTCATTTCTTTTTAGGCATGAGCACAGTATCTGTCAATATCAGATCAATGGATTTCTCTCACAACAATATCACGTTCATCGCTCCTTACTACTTCAGGTATTTACGAATCTTTAACAGTTGCAGGAAATTTTGATTCATTAACATTAACGAATCTGTAAAAATATTATTGTTCACAAATACGAATAATCCATTCTGTGGCGATTATTCGTCGTCTGAGATTGTGAGTGGTATCATACTAGGTTTATTTTCATTTAAGGCACGCAGCGCTGACGATATCCGAGCTTCGCCTATCGCACAACAATCTTCGGAACATAACGCGGGAGATCTTCGGATCGATGCTCCAGCTGCAATATCTCGACCTCTCGCACAACCAGATCTATGACCTCGAGTATGACTGCTTCAAAAAGACCAAAAATCTGCAGGTGAAAATTGTTTGGTCGTAAGACGCACACGGATAAGTCTTGTCCTCTCCTTTTAGGTTTTAATAATAACTGAGAAGCTTGGAAACTTAACCGTTTGTTGATTAAACTGAAACCTGATTGTTTAATTTTTTTTAAGCGTGGTGTACCCAAAAAAGAAAGACGATCGAAAATTCATAAACTTAAAGTATTTCTTAGGATTAATTTCACAAATGTATTGCTTATGCATTAATAAAATCGTATGCTAATTTTTGAGATTGAGATATGTGTAAATGTCATTTAAACAAGATTGATAGCACAGTAATAGTCCGCAAGTCTGCTGGTATGGTGCCTCGCTGAGCGTGGTTTCGCTAGGTAAGGTGGATTTGTCTTTTCTGACTACCTTTTGTCTCTCAGAACAGCTCTCCGCAAACCGGGGTTTTCATAAAAAAAACATGTCTTTAAAAAGTAATGATAAGTATTGTTTTAAAAATATTCACATTCGTGGCACCCATTAGCTACTAATTTAGTTTGCAAGAATATAATGAGACGGATCGGTTTGCAGATGCTCTTCCTGTCGAACAACAATATTCTGGAGATACCTACCGAGGTGTTCCAGGATATGCTGGGCCTCACGCTGGTCGACCTGTCCAACAACGATATACGCGCCCTTAACGATAACCTCTTCCCAGCGGAAGGTTTGGAGCGGTACGTTATCAATACTGAGTAATATCATCGAGATACCTGCCTATCTCAGGACTAGCAAGGCCTTACGCTGTTTGATCTCTTCATCAACGACGTACTTACTCTCGAATACCACCTCATCCGAGCAGAGGGCGTATGACGGTATTTTGTCATCTTTGAAGATATGTAATCTTTTATGAGGGGATCCAGGACATGCAGGGCTTCACGTTGGTAGTCCTCTCCGAAAACTACATATGTGCCCTAAACGACACCATCTTCCCAGCGGGCTTACAGCGATATGGTAACTATCGCTGCAAGCCCTAAAGCTAGGCTTACAACGACTATTGGTGATGCATAATCATTACATTGTTTTTGATTGTGCGAAACTTTCTGTAGGTTTTTGTTGTGACATTATTTAACAACCAGATGTCTTTTTCCGACTGTGCACAATGGGCAGAAACAATACATAACAACATTGGCTAGGGACGGAATAATTATCGTAATTTCCAGCGATATTCTATTCCGTGGGGCATTATTAATAATTATAACAAAAGCAAATCAATTTTATATATAACAGAAGACAGATTTTAATACTATATGTTTCCCCTTTCCGTTTAAAGAATTTTATATGCGTAATATGTCGATGCATGCATGATAGTGTAGTATTATTCGTGCATAGATTTTTGAAAATAAATTAACATAAGATACAAAAAAAATGTGTGCTACAAGAATTTTTTGTATTGTCTTCCAGACTGGACTTGTCTAACAACGAGTTGACAAGAATTCCGTCCAATTGCGTGTCACCCCCAGCCGGGTCCACCCTTCTGGAGTTGGACCTCAGTGGCAACTATATCCCGGCCGTGGCCATAGCTGACCTTGTGAACCGCTTTCGGGTGAGTTCTCGACATAAACCTCTATGTATGTACGTCACCTCTACGAGACTTAGGGCCTTTTTCACCTACTACTGATTAGCTTAATCGCCACATCTTAAGGACCTTTCTTAGCAGCTTGCAATCAATACCAGTACAAGATAATCAGCACTTTAGTAATAAAGGCCCTTTAAGTGTTGATTGAAATAAATCAACAGTTGGTGAAAACCAGGCTTATTTTATGTTCAGTACAGTACAGCGATTCCTTTAAATTGGTTTATGTAACTAGACATGGATAGCTAGTATCATATTCACAGCCATGATATTAGCCTAACACACCGAAATCTCTAAGGAACTTCCAAGGATGCCAGGACTTTCCCTTTATAAGCCCGGCTACATTGAACTGAATGGAAAACACGTACAATTTTTCATTGCCGCTTCTACCATCGTTCATCCAATGCGATGGTACCAACCCGGGCTGGCTTAACCCTACCACCTAGCAGGGGAAGAGGATTTACAGGTTTACATAGACTTTTGGCATGCAAGACAAGTCTCCGCGCCACTAGGCTAAGCTAAGCTCGCAGCGCTACGCGCAAAAAAGCATGATCAAATTTGTTTTTTTTTTATGTTACCATTGCTAAATGTAAAACATAAATGTATTCACATTAACTAATAAAAAAGTTAATGTATTAACAGATACATAATGAAAGATAGTCGCTGTACTGTGAAAGATATAGCTTAGGGCAAACCTACGCGATTGCCAGCGCGAACAAAGGAGATTTTGATTTTTGATTGACCACCTGTAAATTTTCAAGTATGAAATATGAAGGCTATTTCCATTTCCACTTTGCGTCGTGTAGATTTGCGCGAACCTTAGGGGCCGAGTGCACGAAAGGACAAAAAATCAAAATCAACGTAAACATATGATTTTGTTTTTACGTCATCACTTTTCACGACAAACGTCACACGTCGTCAGTTTACGTCACTTTGTATGGACAGTATGGAAATAACTCCATGCGGTTCACTAAAAGTGACGTGTTTGAACATTGATTAACTCGGCAGTCTCTTCGTGCAATCGGGGCTTAGACTTGAATGTACATGTTAGTTTCATTGTGAGAGCGAAGTTGGCGCACGCGAGTGGCTCCGCGGCAGTAGCGTGTTGCGTGTGGTGTGTAGCGGCTAAGTGTGTGTGACGCCCTCGCCGCAGAGCCCGGAGTCCGCGGACGCGTGGCTGGAAGACACCGACTACACAGATGAGTATGTGTACCACACGGCTAGGCGGGACCACACCAAGGTCTACCACCAGAAAAAACAATTCCCACAGAACGTACTCTACAAGGTATCGCTCATACCCTTTGTGAAAGCAAGCCTTTTTCTCTTTACACATTTTACTTTTCATATGTGCATGGGACCTCTAATCTTTTCATTGTGTTCATCCGGCTATTTATGTGTTTTATTTATAGCTTTGTAAGAACTGAAATTTGTGCCAAAGCTGAGCTTGTTTTATTTACGTTTAACAATATAACATCACGATCACTTATATTTATATGTTTATCTGTACGATGGATACTTTCATACCAAACTAAACCCACGAATTGACCTGTGGAAACTTGTTCTTACTCTACATTGTCAGAAATTAAGCTAAAAGGTGTTTAAATAGTTATGTTGAAACAATACCCCAGACATATTTATACTTCGTTTAGTTCTACTTTACAGGATAATGAAATGCCTAAATTACGATACTTTATAATTTCGATCAATCACCACTCAACCACAGCAGTACTTTGATCCTGTGGTGTAGATACACACATATAGGCATAGCAGGCAGGAATGCAAAAGGATTCATGCGTTGGGGGCAAGTCACGAAAGTAAATATGTTGATGGTAAACGACCGGACGGTGTGACCTTAGTGCCGTGGGTAAGTGGAAAGGCATTAATATGGGATGCCACCTGTGTGGATACTCTGGCGCCGTCCTACATTCAGGCCACTTCTCGCGCGGCCAGAGCTGCAGCTGAGAGGGCAGCAGCAAATAAACATCATAAATACAGCTGCGTGGCGAGCTCCTTTGAGTTTTTAGCTTTCACCGTCGAGACACTCGGTTCATGGTCTCCAGTAGCGATAACTTTCGCTTCAACATTTGGCAAACTTTTAAGTGAAAGTTCCGGTGATCCCAGGTCCGGGGCACATTTTGTCCGGCGAATAAGCCTCAAAATTCAAAGAGGTATACCGCCAGTATTTTAGGTACAGCTGGAGCTTCGGCTCTTTTAGAAGAATTTTTTTATCTTTTTGTTTAAATTACTTATGTATTTTATTAACATTAGTTCCTACCTATCTAATAAAGAGATTGTCAGATAATGTAGAGGATGTGTTGAGAATGTAAAATAAAGTCCGGTAAACAATAATGTTTTGTCTCTGCAGTCGCTGGCCTGGCTCGACCTTTCAAACAATCGTCTGGTGCGCGTCGAAGGGGGATCATTTGCGGCGCTGCCCAAGCTTCGCTGGCTCGACCTCAGCAACAACTCGCCCTTCACAGCGGAGCGAGGACCCGGCATGTTCCGTGGCCTGGAGAGGCGGCTAGCACACCTGAGGCTACGGAATGTCAGTCTATCGGCAGTGAGTAATCTTAGCATTTACAGAGGATAAATGACCCGGAATGTTTCGCGGAATGACTCGACCTCTCTAGCTATACTAAACCTGGCTACAAATGAGTTGAACTTTTCTACCCGGAAGAAGACTACATCAAGACTAGATGTAGTCTTCTTCCGGGTCCATTTACAAAGAAGGAAGAAAATTGCCAATGCACTCTCTCTAAAAGAGCAAGCGCCCCAGTAAGCGCGGCAAATGGCGTACGCCAGCACTTCTTAAGGATGTTCCGACCCATACAATGTTTTTTTTACACAGAACGCAAAAAGTATTGCACTTTAAGGCACGAATTCGTCAAAAATATTAAATATAGCCTTAGTAGTTGCAGCGAAAACATATTCACAATTTCAGGTTTAATGGTTTCGTTGTAATTGCCGATTAGAAGTTTTACACCGTTAGATGGCGCTGTTAAATAAAAATCGTATTTAAATAAATTGTAACAAAACCAATAATCCTGAAATTGTGATATTGTTTTCGCTGCAAGTAATATGACTATATTAAACTTTTATTATTAATTCGTGGCTTAAAGTGCAATACTTTTTGCGTTATGTGTGCAAACAACTTTATATGGTTCGGAACAGCCTTAACGTGCCCGACGACGCCCATGGAACTGCTTCAATGAAGATGCACATGCCTACACTCACTTCGACCAAGCTTTCTTGGAATATAATGAAATGAAAGACTGTTCCGATCCTCTAGAAATAAATGTCTGCCTTCTGCGTCTTACTTTCTGGCTAAATGAACGATATTCTCCCAAACTGCGAGCACAGTTCAACCATTTAATATAATCTCGCATTCACGTGCGCCTTTAAAGAAATGCCTTCGAAAATGTTTCAGGTGCCATCGTTACCTCTCAACAAGTTGCAATCGCTGGATCTCTCGTGCAACAACTTGCCATCGGTGCCTCCGGAGACCGCAGCCAATCTGACCCGATTGCGGACCCTGGACTTATCGTATAATGATCTCACCACCGTTCCCGTGGTAATGTTCTTTTGTTTTGACACACAATACAATACCTCCTGCGGCCTTACTGCCGAACAGCGATTGTCGCTGCCAGCGTCAGTGTTGCTGCTAACTAGTCATCGCATACCAAATTTTGGTTACTACGGATAATAGATAGGCAACCGCATTTAATTTTTATCCGTAGCTGCCATCGATATAGTTTATGTCGTCGGTATCGGTAAGTCGATGGTAGCCGAAAAATCTTGTATGCGATGACTCGTTAGCAGCAAAACCGACGCTGGCAGCGACAGTCGCAGTTCGGCAATAAGGCCGCTGGTACCATGTATCGAACCTGTACATTTTTCGCCTTAATATAAAAAAAAACACAATTTAGACTCAAATATCCATAAACAACATAACAAAACTGATCAAAACTAACTATTTGGATTTCCATCACCACCTTGGGAAACGTCTTATGAACCTTAATACCCTTAAAATAAGGATCAGGGGCTATACTAATCATCAGAACATCTACCCAAACTAAACTTGACCACTGTATCTGCAGGCGACACACTCCCTCAACGAGCTGCGCTGGTTGTCGCTGTCTGGTAACCCGATCACGTCGCTGACGAATACCAGCCTGTACGGCGTCTCGGACAAGTTGGAGTATCTCGACGTGACTAGATTAAGGCTTAAAATACTGGAGGTCGGTTGGTTTTGATTCCTTTTTTTTTAATATCAACCCATCTAAAGATGTATTATTTAAAGTTGCTGCCATAGAAATGAACATCTCTTTAACAGTTCTATGTTCCAGAGGGAAACGTAGTGGAGGGAGATTCCTTGTTATGTACTTAATAATGTTGTTATTTTTGTTTTATGTATTTCTCTCTGTGTTTTCTCCTAAATAAATAAATAAATGAATAAACATTGTTGTTTTTTGTCTGAATGTCCCTTAGAATGGAGTCTTCAGTAAGATGTCGGTGCTGAGGACGCTCAAAATCACAGCCTATGAGAACGTGCGAGAATTCAACATTCCAAAATTGTTGACACATAATGCTGCACTCAAAAGTTTGCTTGTTGAGGTAATGCACATTTCTTGTAAATTTGATAATGCTCATGAAAATAAAGTTTACAATATAATATAAATAGTTGCAAGTTTTGATACGATGCTACACCTACACCCGTGACATATTCTGCCTTGTCCCAAGTTGTGCCGAAAAATCTGTTGGAATTTACACTTCATAGGAATACTTGACTTACTTCTCAGTATATTTCCTAATAAACACAGGTGTGATGTTCTATATTTTTACAAATTTCAGGTGGAGGATTCTGACATAAACTTAGGTAACGAGATGTCGGGCCCATTACCGTGTAAGCTGCGGAATTTGACCTTTACGGGAATCGCTTTAAAGTTTTTGTCGGATAGAGTTCTGCAGGTGAGTAGATGCTTTAATTTTTTTTTGTACTGAGTTTTTATTCCTAAAGTCTATCAGTATATCCCAATTTATATTATTCTCTCATATAATATTTCCGAGAACAGTCCTATTATTTTACAATTCGATCAAAAATTAAACCTAGATCTATTCCAAATTGATCTGATTCTATGGTTTGATTCTTATACCTTTTTTTATGAGCATGGAATGAACTGGATGGTAAACACGAATAATTTTTCATTACAATTTCGACCATCTTATCATCCAATGCGATGGTACCAACCCGGCGTGTAGCAACCCTTCCACTTAGTAGCGGAATGGGCCCTCCAGATTAACATAGATTCCGAACCATGGAGCAGCTTGCATTCGTGACGAATTGCACTCAGACTCAGATGCAATAATGATAAATTTGTTTTGAGAAAGAGAAAGAAATGCATTAAGGGGGCGTGTATGACGCATGACCTCTAGCATAACCTTTAGTTGGAGTGTTGCTTGTGGTCGCAGGGCGTCCACTCCAAAGTCCTCCGGCTGACGGTGTTCAACACGAGCCTGGTGGAGGTCGAGCGAGAGGTGTTCCGGCGAGCGCACCGCGTGCGCAACGTCACGCTCGACCTGCGCGGCAACCGACTCGCCAAGGTGACCTTGCTAGGCTGTATACCTTTAAGTTTAGTTACTAATTTTATTTAGCAAAACAAGCAGATAAATAGAATGTTCCAACGGCCAGTACAGACAATTTGGGAAATGATTATTGGGCTATTTTCGAATACGTGTTCTGACGTGGAACTAACGCAGCAGAGAGGGCTCATAATGCCAATGCTATATACCGCGTTAAGGTGGCCCATCCCGCTCATCTCCCCATACAAAAGGGGAAAGAAGATCACGCCCATATTGCTTGTCAGAGATCCAAATTTTTGCTCAAAATAGCTTTATTTGATCGAACTAGATGTCTGATGACCATAGGCATTGTAAAATTGTGTTTGGTTTCTAAGTTATAAGGTCCGAAAGTTCGCATTTTTCGCGCGTTTTATACAATAACTTTGGAGGTGGATTACGCAATGATAAAGTAAGAACATCTTAAGAAGATTAGTCATCAGACATAGCTTATTTAATCAAGATTTATAATCTATTTGGTTTTTGTTCGATTTTTTACTACTGCGGTCGTGGTTTACTTTTAGCTATTAGTCGTTTTGAAATTAAAATTTTCGTAAATCTTACCAAATCATACACTATGCACATTGTCTTTTTTGTGGACATGTTGCATCTTCCTCATTACAGAACCTGTCTTATTCTTTGAAACAGAGAAGGCCCCCAGAGCGCAACAGCACGGTTTTGTACCGTGCCCGCGAATGAGTTAGGCCCGCCGGGTTGGGCCACCTTAAGGCAGGCGAACGCGCAGTGCGTTTTTGGTTAAACCGCTGTCGTGGTGGAAACTTGGACTTTAAGAAAGAACCACGATTTGGACATTTTTATGCACGGAAAAAAGTCCAGGTCCCTAGAGGTTTAGATGATCTTTCAATTAGAGGGCAGAAATGGATTGAAAAAGCGGGTAAATCATTTTATTAAAGAAATTTATTTTATCAATCTATTTTTATTATTTTTAAGTACGAACTGGCAATTTCATACTTTAACCCCTGATACATATCTAATAATTATGATAAGTTTATTCTAGTATATTTGCCAAGTACCGTCGCCGAGTTTGATAAGGATATAGTGTATCAAGTCAATATAATAAATTATGCAGGATTTTTCAGAATAGGCCATAAAAAAATTAAGAAAAATCATGCATTCATTATGAGAAGAAAACTTATGTAATGGCAAGAATAAAAAGAAAGCCCACAATCACAGTTTGACTTGCGACTGCAACACAACATTAAGGAAGGTGTTCCGTTTTGTTGTAGGTCCCAAATCCGTCAACAGGGGAATGGCCAGGAGTGCCCAACTCCCTTTTCCTAGAGGACATTTACGTGGCTGACAACCCGCTGACCTGCGATTGCGGAATTGGGTATGTAACGCTTTTATTAATACCCACCTGTTCCAGAATGCAAAGGTTAACTTGGAAGTAAAATCATTTGGACTATTTTACAATGGCCTCGGTAGGAGATCTGTTTTGCGAAATTGACTGCCTTTCGCTGTTTATTATATCGGGCTCCCAATGACCAAATGTGAGGTTGTATGCAAAGAGGGAAAAAATCCCACCAACGCCGAAACGTCCGTAGGGACAATATCCCAAAATCGGTACGTTTTGTCTCGTTTGTACTCTCAATACGATGTGCCACATTAACGATGTGCACTCCCTATTCACCAGATATCGGACCCCTTATTCCGGGAGGTCACGACATTTTTGGTCACGATAAGGTAAATGGCTGAATCTGGGTTCACATGTTAGAGACCAACCCTCTGATGCTAAATATGTCGGTCTGCCCGTGCCAAGTGGTTGCGTTTTCTAGATTGGCTATATAAAATAGATGCTGGTATGTACCTGCTGATGAAGATACTGATTATCTGGAAACATTGATACCTATTAATTATACAACATTAACCAGACGGTTACTTAATCGAATACTTAAATATACCTAATGTTATATCTGTAACCAAAATCGCCTATAACTACTAAATGCAACAAAAGATTGGTTCAGTTTTTGTATTGCTAAGCAAGTATGTATTGATACTTTCATGTTTCGTCATTTGCATCCATTTACCTTATCATAAGTATTTTTTGTCACCATAACTACTTTTTCAGGCGCTTTATCTACGTAACGCAACCACTTGGAACAGGCAGACTGACACATTTAGCTTGAGAGGGTTGTACTTTATCCCGTGAACCCAGTTTCAGCCATTTACGTTATCATTACCATTTTTGTCGCGACCTCCTAGTCTACCTGATGCTGTTGTTCATCCGAAATCGTATATTTGCAGATGGATAGAGGCGTGGGAGCGCAAACGACGGCAGTACACTTGCGACGAGGACGAGAGTACGCCGTGCGTGTCGACGCGTGACGACGTGCGGCTAGCGCGCTGTGCCACGCTCAACAACCGCACGCTCTTCCAGGTGAGTGGCTCTCATGGGCTTACAGATGGCCTCCTGAGGGCTGAGGAAACCTGACACAAGTGTTAGCGGTGGTAACCGTTTCAGTGGCCTTGATCTGTTAAGGGTAAGTTTTTTTATGTTAAGTACGGCAAATGGCGTACGAAAGGCCCTGACAAAACCGATGTCCTATGCCATGGGCTTTCAAACTTTAACGGGGGGGGGGGGGGGGGGGGGGGGCAAAATCCATGACGGACGGCCAGGTTCTTCTACACACCATATTTGAAGGTCGCCGGATTATAATTTGGGGAAAATACCTCCATGGAAAATATGGAAAAATTCAAAATGTTAAGCCACATGGCGGTTCGGAAGGATAATTAATTTCTATACATTTTGTATAAAACAATTTTGGTCTCTTATTTTACGTTTACGGATAATCAATTACTTACTGCCCTCGACGTTTCGTCCACCACGCTGTTTGTGAACACTGTTTATCCGTAAACGTAAAATAATATGTCGAACAACAGTGAAAATCTAGGCTATGGTCCGAATTGCGCTCAAACGCTGACAGCGTGAATACAGTTGGTCCGAAACGCGCTGACAGTGCTCACAAATGCAAGATTGTGAGGTATGACGTTACGATGACGTCATGGTTCAAGTGCTTACGGTGCTCAGGGCAAAACCGTGAACGCTGTCAGCGGCAGCTATGGATCGCGCGGCAAATTTGATTTTGATACTGCAAGCACAGAATATAAAATAAAACGTGTCACTGCTTTCGCTCGCCCTTTAGCTGCAGTAACTACGTTGTGCAATACTGCAGAAATGCGCGCTCTCTCCATTGTCGTTCTACTATTATTTCTCCTGTTTGCCAAATTGTATGTATATCAACATATCAAAATCACCTTCATCATCACTATCATTGTCACATAATGTTAGTAAATAGTTATCCGCTTGCAAATTGTTCATTGTTGAACATGAAATACTCTTTTTTGTAGAAAGAACTTCAAACTTTGGTTGGAGGTTATTTTGTGAGCACCGTTAGCACGCTCACAGTCGGTCCGATTTGATATCGCAAATATTGCAGTATTCGCGAATACTGATTTGGACCAGGTGTTTGCACGAATATTTTTGTGAGCACTGTCAACCCAATTTGGACCAAGGGGCTAAACAAACAAATTTTGGTCTCATTCTTCAATTGACTCTGTGTGTCAAGTCTACGGTCCAACAGATCCCCGACCAAAGAAGTGTGAACCCATGGCCTCCGACGCAAGAGGCTAACACGCCTTGGTCACGTAATAGGGCCTTTGGTATTATGTTTACTTGAACGGTAAACCCAACTACAGAGTTTTGAATGGTACCCAGGTTATGCAGAGCGAGTTGGAGTGCGGTTGGGGCGCGGGTTCTCTGCTCTCACCAAAGCTGCTGCTGGTCTTCGGCGCCACGCTGGCCACCCTTCTCTACATATGAGTGCTGTTCTGGCTGTTTAGGATGTACTCCGAGTTCTATGCAATTCTCGCCAGGATATACGGGATTTGAGCCCGCATGTCAGATTCATTCCGGAGTAGCATTGCGCCAGACTTATTCCGATTCCGAACAGATGCTGTGAATGGATTTACGTGCCCCGGGAGTGTTTGTTACAAGTTTATGTGTTTGCGTTACGAAAATATTTGACAAGGAATCATGTATTCTCAAAGTCATTAATTAATACTTTCATTGATCGACTGCATTTTTTCGTACAGGTAATTTTGAGGGCAAAAATAAGAGTTTTTGAGCTTTCCTGACGACTTCGTAATAATGTATTCAGAAGGTAGTAAGTGCATATGCAGGAACAGGGTTTATCTTCTTGTAATTTCGAAAATGTTGAATACTTATTTCATTTTAGCTTATTTTAGCCTCCAGAGTCACCGGTTGAAATGAATGTAGTTAATACTGACTTTACTACTGCAACGAAAATAATATCAAAGTTGACCAGACCCCCATTCTAAGTGACTGTACCAATAGGTACTTGATATTGAGCCAATACAGTGAACCTCGGAAAATATTTACAAAGCACTGGTTTTATGGTTTACTGCAACAGAAAACCAATTTATTGCAAAAGTTTTTTTTCTATTAGATTATTTCACTTCTTTTCTTTAATCAACCCGGACTTCTAAGTGAGAGTGAGTTAATTATATGGCTTGTAATCAGCTTATAACTTTAAAAAAGATATTGACGCAACTAAGAAAATACTAAATGGCCCGTACCGAACATACATATTTGTGGGGGTCATTTGTATAGAATCTCATAGATATGCCAAAACATTAACAAAGTAAGATTTCTAAGTATGTATTAAATGAGAATGAAGCTAGTTTGAGAAAGAACCTTGAAGTTGAAAAAGGACTGAGATCTCGATGTTACTTTAAATTTATTTTATAGGAAAGGTATTTTGAACGTAAAGTGTGTTCAATCAAACTCGATGAAAAATCTTATTTAAATAAGGAGTGAATAAATGTTTTGGAATATAAGGAATGATCATGTTATACTCCAATGTCCAATCAACCGTGCTTTAGATACTTAAAATATAAGTAAATGTTGTTACATGATTTAGTAGAAGTAAATTTGTGAATGATTTTATCAAATTAAATGTTGAAGAATCCACCTACAAAAAGTTTAAACCAAATCCTTTTTAAGTTTTAAAATAATTATTAATGTGTGATATTAAGCATCTTTTCTTAAAATCGAAATTTACGTTCTATACAAATATGTTACAATTTTAATTTTGATTCTGAAACTGGTTTCATGTTGATATATTTTGGTAATGCTTTTTTCGAGCAGATGGATTTTTTGTAATAAAATCAGTTTTGTGATTTTTCGTTGGCATTGATCAGATAAAAATATAGTGATAAAAACCAATCACAAGATTTGACCTCACTTAAATACGAGCAATAAAAAAGGCATGTTATCATAGCGAGCATGTTTTATCTTTTTAAAGAACATAACAATAAAGTGCATGATAATGTGTTCTTTACATTTAATTAGATTTCTATAGATGTTTAAAAATATATTGAGTAAATAGTTTCAGTAAATAAATATTGGTCTAATACGCTCCTAATACGAATTTACAAACAACGTCAATACTTCAGATTAAATCACAATTACAATTGAATTATTAAAAAGTAGAGAAATAACGTCAAACAAAGTAATATCTTAGAGAAAACGTAGATTTGTCAACAAAATAAATAAAAAAATATAATTGCACCATACAAAAAAAATAATTAAATTAAAAAAGTTTATTCATTTTAGACAGTCTTTCAACAATATATGTATTTTTACTACTTAATAATTATCCTGTACAATAGGTGCAGTTAAGTTGTCGAACTTAACTGAAAAGTTTTTCGTCATTACTTATTGGTAGAAACAAAATAGGTCCTTTCGCGGTCATGCATTCCGTGCTACTAATGATATACTACTAAAAGCTAAAAGAATCAATCTTCATCATTTGCCTCACACAAATTTAGGCCTATGTATAAATAAAAACCAATGTATACACATTTGTCGATCACGTTTTCGATTTTGGGTTTCTGGATAGCTGCCGGAACCTGTATTATATATTTACCTGTATAATTCTGGATTACACAATAATCTCAATATCGCATCAAGCAAAATAATTATCAATTTAAATTTTCGAATGATCAACCAGCATTTCCGTACATTGGTTGATTGTCAGTCCTCCTCACGTTAGCTCGTGATTTTCGCTTACATAGTCGCCTGGTAGAATTGTCTTAGTACACGAATAAAATCACGAAAATTTCTCAATGAAACCGTCGACCTATCTCTTATGTTTAAGACCACTGACTCGAATATTAGCCTCCTCTTTATTTTTTTAAAGATATGCGTGCATTTTCATTGAAAATATGAGTCACTATATGGGTTTGGAATCCATATATACCTACAGATGGTAGGTACCTACATTCACGGAATCAAACGCAGTAGGCCCAATTGTATTAATTTTACGTGTCGGATCCCACAAAGAGCGATTAATAGAAATGACAAAAAAAAGCTTTATTGAAACCCTAATCAATCTTGTAGGCACTATGAAATATGAATATTATTGACGGGTTGACCCCGTGCCTTCCAAGTGCAAGCGGCTGCGCAGAAACCAAATCCAACCTAGTTTTTTTTCTGCGCAGCCGCTTCCGCGCGGTGGGACCGGCCATGTTCGATCCTGCCAAAGTTACGTTATTAAGAATACCTCATAAAACATGATCTTGTTGTGTAATTTCAAATGTTATCTTTTTGTCATTCGTCTACTATGTGATTGCCTCTACTTAAGTGGTCCACTTAATGCATGTATTACATTGCCTGATCTTGAAGGATGACCTGCTTCCAACACGATTTGTACTATTATTAAAAGGACTCAATTTTCTCGTCATTATTCAGAAAAATATTTGTTTCTAATTATTCTTATCAAATGAAGTCGTAGGAAAAATAATATCACAATAACATAACCTATAATATTTCATATCAAACTTTGTGTTGGTCTTTTACATTAAAATTTGTTTGAAGACAAACAACACTATTCTTTTCTTTCAAGCCTTATTCTAACTGCATCATGGAGTATGATGTAAAAACTCGTAAATAAAAACTGACAGGAATAACAGTTTTGACTTTGCTAAGACCTTCGTGCGACACCTCCCCAAATTTATATCCTTCAAATTATGCAGACCATTAAAATTTACATTTATTTTTCTGCTATATTTTCAAACTTCCGTAAGTAACAAATAGTTCAAGTTGATCACACTCCACAGTTTTGTTTTGGAAGCAGGAGATCATTAGGCGTTATTGAAATTCCGTGCTCAGGAATCAGGAATATTTCAGTCGAGAAAACCGCTTTCATAGCGGTAGTCAAACGGATTTTCTCGACGGGAAGATTCCGGAGCACGGAATTTCAATAATTCAAGCTTTTCCTTCGACAAAACCGCAATCGAATCGGATTTTTCGACTGAAAGAGTCCTGATTCTTAAGCACGAAATCACAAGAATTGGCCTTCATGTCTCAGTAACATTCAATCTATTTTGTAATAAATATAGCATATTCTACTGTAACCATTCTATTTTTGATAAAGTTGGTGGATATTTCAGCGATGGGAATTGCTTAAGTGACTGTACATACGAAATAGGTATTATTCGCAAAGAATCAACTTTGCCGAAAAGCGAATTCGACAAAACCATTTTTATTAAGTATCAAAATTACATTGCATTTCAGAAGTACAGCGTCCAGGAATGAACAATTTGAAATATCTATCAGTTATACATATACGTATGTATGGATCTTTAATAAGTATAATTTAATAAATTATTGCTTAGTTACTTACAAATATTATAAATTGCATCACCTGAATATTATGCCGATAGAAATATATCTACTTCCCTTTCTGTACCACCTTCGGCATAGATAATGATTGTAATTCTTTTTTGTCAGGACATGTTCATACACCAAGTGAAATATTTAAGCGCCAATTGCATTTATTATTATTATTTCAAATAATCATTTTTATTCATAGCTATTACCATTTCATTTTCTTAACAAGGCGTTTTTGTTCTCAATGATGCATCTTTATTGTTTTTCTTGGCCGTTTCATGATAACTGTTTAAAATTAATCTGAAAATAAATGTTTGAATTAGCAAAATGTCTTACCTATTTCCCGAGTGCGTTTCCTATTTTATTCCTTATCAGATATTGCCAACATGTTTGGCCCGCTGTGCCGCGGGTTTTTTTAGGATGGTGGCTGCCCTGAAGCAGCGTTCAACAGTCCAGTTAGCAAGATTTCTTACTTATTTACTCAAAATTAAATGTAACGGTGTGTTCTAAGGCAGCTTTTTAGAACTCACTGTAATCCGATGTTCCGTATCGGATATTGCCGACATGTTTCACCCGCTGTGCCGTTGTTCCGTTTAGGAGAGTGGCTTCCCTGGCGCAGCAACTAACAGTCCTTTTAGCAAGACTTCTTACTTAAGGTGGCCCAACCCGGCGGGACAAACTCATTCGCGGGGCCGGTACAAAACCGCACTGTTGCGCTCTGGGACCTTCTCTGTTTCAAAGAATAAGACAGGCTCCGTGATGAGGAAGATGCAACATGTCCACAAAAAAGACAATGTGCATAGTGTATGATTTGGTAAGATTTACGAAAATTTTAATTACAAAACGACTTATAGCTAAAAGTAAACCACGACCGCTGTAGTCAAAAATCTAACAAAAACCAAATAGATTATAAATATTGATTAAACAAGCTATGTCTGATGACTAATCTTTTTCAGATGTTCTTACTTTATCATTGCGTAATGCACCTCCAAAGTTATTGTATAAAACGCGCTTTCGGACCTTATAACTTAGAAACCAAACACAATTTTACAATGCCAACGTTCATCAGGCATCTAGATCGATCAAATAAAGCTATTTTGAGCAAAATATTGGATCTCTGACAAGAAATATGGGCGTGATCTTCTTTCCCCGTTTGTATGGATTTAAGCGGGATGGGCCACCTTAATTCCTCAACATTAAATGAAAATGGGTGTTTTATTGTCTGCACTTACTGTTTTTTTTAAAAAAAGAAATCTAGTCTTTTCTGAAAAAGTGTGAGGTATTGATCAAACAATTAATAGTTGGTGTTGAACTACATAAGTATACTATATTTTTAATTTTCAAACAGCCATTAATAAGGAGAACAAAATAACTCATTGTTTATTTAAGGACAAGCAAAGTTTTAATGGCCACATCCCTTTTCATATTTTCATCGTGTAACTGGCTGCGCTACCAGTCTTCGATAGGATATTATCAAACATATTTATCGTTCGGGATAACCCATGTCACTCTCCGGCCCATAAATTATCTCTATACAAAAAAAATCAAGTCGATTCATTGATCCGTTGTTGCGTCAAAGAAGGGAAAACCACACGCACCTTCAATTTTAATATTGGTGGAAAAACAAACTGGTTTCCAATACTAATCATTTCATCATGGCTTGTGGACCTTCATTCTATTCTAGAGGTAATAGGTTAAAATAATCTAGTTCTTGCACCCCTTTCTTTTCCTTCTGAGTTAGGTTAGTTTAGGTTAAGTTAGGTTAGGTTAGGTTCGGCATTTCGTTACGAATGCGAAAAGTTCCATCGTTCAGAATCCATGTAGAACTGTAGGTCCCCTTCCCCTTCTAGGTGGTAGGGTTAACAAGCGCCCCTCCCAAGTTAATATCTACCATCGCTTACTCATATAAAACTGTAGATCCCTTTCCTCTTTTAGTATCATCACCATCGCTTATCCGTGTAAAACGACTGATGCCTTTCCCCTACTAAGTGGTAGGGTTAACCAGCACCCATTCCGAGTTGGTATCACCATCGCTTATCCGTGTAAAACTGTAGGTCCCTTTCCTCTTTTAGTATCATCACCATCGCTTATCCGTGTAAAACGACTGATGCCTTTCCCCTACTAAGTGGTAGGGTTAACCAGCACCCATTCCGAGTTGGTATCACCATCGCTTATCCGTGTAAAACTGTAGGTCCCTTTCCTCTTTTAGTATCATCACCATCGCTTATCCGTGTAAAACGACTGATGCCTTTCCTCTACTAAGTGGTAGGGTTAACCAGTACCCTTCCGAGTTGACATCTACCATCGCTATAATCTAAAACAATATCTTGATATATTATATCTTGTTTTCGACTTGTTTTGGTACGTCGACGGCATTTACCATCTAATCTAATCTAATCTAATCTAATAAATAATATAAAGGGGAAAGTTTGTAATAATGGATGGATGGATGGATGGATGGATGGATGTTTGTTACTCTTTCACGTAAAAACTACTGAATGGATTCTAATGAAACTTTACAATAATGTAGCTTATACATCAGAATAACACATAGGCTACAATTTATGTGCCCATGGGCTTTAGAACTTTCACGGGGCTGCGAAAACGATGCCGGTAGCGATACTTCACACTAGGGGGAGCTTGGCCGGGGGCGGAGGCGGGGAGCGGCGGCGGGGGGAGGGCAGACGTCGTGACTGTTTGGTGTCCGTTTGGCGAATTTTCAAGGCACTAGCGATTTGTAAAACTTAGTACATGTACATTTAACTACCCGGGAATAAGGATTGGCTAAATAGAATTAAGTTCCGCTTACGCTAAGATGGGGCTGTCATACAAACTGCAATGCTATGCACGGCTCGGCTTTGCGGTGGCAGCGCTTACTTTTACTGAAGTACGGCTTGGTATTTCCTGCAACTTTAGGACTACTTGGCATCACGCTAAATCGCCGGAGGAGCGACCAACAGAATAAAATCCTTGAGAACCAATTACTCAATTTAGATGTGCATTGTATCTACGTCTAGCCTGATTCTACTAAAAACTTATAGATTACATAATATAACGCTTCATTACCAGAAGGGTAAGTAGTGAGTCTTAAAGTCTTATAACATGCGAACCACTTACCTGATTTATATGCGTATTTTATCAATGTATAGCATCTCTGGGAGCAGTCAGGTTCGAGATGGGTTACTGTTTTCGATGTTGAGGCTGGCTGTGGGTTGGAGTCCACGCAAAACTTACCTACGTTACACGTTACTTACTAGGTAAGCAATGTAGCAGTGAAAGTGCAGAAAGGTTCTCGCGGCAAATGTTTTTTTTTAAATAGCCACCAAACGTCAACGAAGCTCTAAATGGGAATTATTGGATGTTTCTCATTAAATCATGCTATTTCGGCTCGAACGATCTTGATTAAATTTGGTTCATGGATACATTGTCCTGGACCAGTTTGACCCTATTTTGGACCAGTCATGTGGGCTACTTTTTATCCATGAGATAATTTAGCCGACACTAACCCGAGCGGAGCCGGGTACCGCAGCTAGTAAATATTATAAAGGGGAAAGTTTGTAATAATGGATGGATGGATGGATGGATGGATGTTTGTTACTCTTTCACGTAAAATCTACTGAATGGATTCTAATGAAACTTTACAATAATATAGCTTATACATCAGAATAACACATAGGCTACAATTTATGTGCCCATGGGCTTTAGAACTTTCACGGGGCTGCGAAAACGATGCCGGTAGCGATACTTCACACTAGGGGGAGAGGAGCCGGGCGCGGTGGCGGGGAGCGGCGGCGGGGGGAGGGCAGACGTCGTGACTGTTTGGTGTCCGTTTGGCGAATTTTCAAGGCACTAGCGATTTGTAAAACTTAGTACATGTACATTTAACTACCCGGGAATTAGGATTGGCTAAATAGAATTAAGTTCCGCTTACGCTAAGATGGGGCTGTCATACAAACTGCAATGCTATGCACGGCTCGGCTTTGCGGCGGCAGCGCTTACTTTTACTGAAGTACGGCTTGGTATTTCCTGCAACTTTAGGACTACTTGGCATCACGCTAAATCGCCGGAGGAGCGACGAACAGAATAAAATCCTTGAGAACCAATTACTCGATTTAGATGTGCATTGTATCTACGTCTAGCCTGATTCTACTAAAAAGTTATAGATTACATAATATAACGCTTCATTACCAGAAGGGTAAGTAGTGAGTCTTAAAGTCTTATAACATGCGAACCACTTACCTGATTTATATGCGTATTTTATCAATGTATAGCATCTCTGGGAGCAGTCAGGTTCGAGATGGGTTACTGTTTTCGATGTTGAGGCTGGCTGTGGGTTGGAGTCCACGCAAAACTTACCTACGTTACACGTTACTTACTAGGTAAGCAATGTAGCAGTGAAAGTGCAGAAAGGTTCTCGCGGCAAATGTTTTTTTTTAAATAGCCACCAAACGTCAACGAAGCTCTAAATGGGAATTATTGGATGTTTCTCATTAAATCATGCTATTTCGGCTCGAACGATCTTGATTAAATTTGGTACATGGATACATTGTCCTGGACCAGTTTGACCCTATTTTGGACCAGTCATATGGGCTACTTTTTATCCATGAGATAATTTAGCCGACACTAACCCGAGCGGAGCCGGGTATCGCAGCTAGTAAATATTATAAAGGGGAAAGTTTGTAATAATGGATGGATGGATGGATGGATGGATGGATGTTTGTTACTCTTTCACGTAAAAACTACTGAATGGATTTTAATGAAACTTTACAATAATATAGCTTATACATCAGAATAACACATAGGCTACAATTTATAAAGATATTGTGCCCATGGGCTTTAGAATTTTCATGGGGCTGCGAAAACGATGCCGGTAGCGCTACTTCACACCGGGGGGAGCGGGGCCGGGGGCGGCGGCGGGAGCGGGGCCGGTGGCGGGTGGGCGGTCCGACGGGGGCGGGTGCGGGGAGGGGGGGGGGGGTGAGTACAGCTTGGTATTTCCCGCAACTTTAGGACTACTTGACCAAATCCTTGAGAACCAATTACTCGATTTAGATGCGGATTGTATCTACGTCTAGCCTGATTCTACTCAAAACTTATAGGCTACATAATATAACGCTTCATTACCTGAAGGGTGAGTAGTGAGTGTTAAATTCTTATAACTTGCGAACCACTAACCCGATTTATGTGCGTATTTTATCAATGTATAGGATCTCTGGGAGCAGTCAGGTTCGAGATGGGTTACTGTTTTCGATGTTGAGGCTAGCTGTGGATTGGAGTCCACGCAAAACTTACCTACATTACACGATACTTACTTACTAGGTAAACAATGTTGCAGTGCAAGTGCAGAAAGGTTCTGGCGGCAAATGCTTTTTTTTAAATAGCCACCTAATGTCAACGAAGCTAAAAATGGGAATTATTGGATGTTACTCACTAAATCATGCTATTTCATCTCGAACGATCTTGATTAAATTTGGTAGATGGATACATTGTCCTGGACTAGTTTGACCCTATTTTGGATCAGCCATGTCGGATACTTTTTATCCATGAAATAATTTAGCCGACGCTAACCCGAGCGGAGCCGGGTAACGCAGCTAGTCTCTTATACATGTAAAATTTAGGTCCCTCTCCCCTTCTAG
This sequence comes from Incurvaria masculella, assembly GCA_946894095.1. Taxonomy (NCBI): domain Eukaryota; kingdom Metazoa; phylum Arthropoda; class Insecta; order Lepidoptera; family Incurvariidae; genus Incurvaria; species Incurvaria masculella. Next base: position 17,803,852 of record OX335653.1, on the reverse strand, counting down.
GGGTAGGGTTAACCCTTTCCGCATTGGTATTTACAATCGCTTTGGATGAAACGATGGTAGAAACGGCAATACATATTTGTCAGTATTTTCCACCCAGTTCATTATGGCAAGGTCCTGGCATCGGATAATTCCTTTGGGAATGCGGTATGTGGGGCTGATATCATGACTGGGTAGTCTAAGCCATTCATGTCCAGTTACGTGATAAAACAGAGTACCACGCTGAGATACCCGTGGCCAGCCATCCTCGGTGGCGTATTAATTCAGTGTTATTTTGGTTGTTTCGGTGAGCGATACGAGTGGGTGTAAACGGATATAGATTTAATTAAACTAAGACCTCCCGCGCGAGGGTTCTCCAACGCTTATCGTAGCGTTACTATCCGATACCTGAGCACCTACTCGATCCTCATACGAGAATTTTGTATGCAAATGTGACTTAGATAAAGGCAGCCTTATTCACTCTGTCTGATTACTGACGTAATGTAACCTAATTGCGTGCGCGGAGATTCTGCTGAAAATGTACCGTAACAGTGATCCAACTCGCCAACAGGATTGATGTGAATAATTCCTATCCAGACATACGGTTCGTCAATGTTTCTGATATTAAAGTTTTTAACAATATTATAGTACAATAGAATAGTGAATAATTAATTGATATTATGCAATTATCCTTTTACAGAGAGCTAAGCCAATTAACGAAGTTACAAGAAGAAATGAAATTGTACCAAAAATGAAGTTCTAAAATAGGTCAGCCTCAATTTTTTTATTTTTTTTTATTTTTATGCGACCTGACATGGATGGCTAATACCACACAACTACCGTTATGATATTAGCCCAATACACCACATTTCCGAAGGAATTAGGTGCCATGCCAGGACCTTCCCTTTATGAGCACGGCTACATTGAACTGGATGGAAAACACGGAAAATTTTTCATTGCCGCTTCGACCATCTTTTCATCCAATGCGATGGTACCAACCCGGGCGGGCTTAAACCCTACCACCTAGTATGGGAAGGGGACCTACAGTTTTACATGGATTCCGAAACATGGAGCAGCTCGCATTCGTGACGAAATGCACTTATCGAACTCTGAAAGACAGTGGTGCAAGTTGGTATTGAACCCGGGCCTCTGGTACGCTAGGCCAGTCCCCGCGCCACTAGGCTACGAGCCGCTCTTGGCCAATGGCCCAGTGGCGCGACACTTCGGCGATCGCTCTCCGAAGTTAAGCAACGCTGGGTCCGGTCTGGTCTTGGATGGGTGACCTTTCGACCGTTGAGAGAGGCTGGCCGTGGTTCGGATTCCACGTTAAACTGTAGGTCCCCTTCCTTACTTACTAGGTGGTAGGGTTAACAATGCCCGGGTTGGTACCATCGCATTGGATGAACAATGGTCGAAGCGGCAATGAAAATTGTCCGTGTTTTCCGTCCAGTTCAATGTAGCCGTGCAATATAAGGAAAAGGTCCTGGCATGGCACCTAGTTCCCATGTGGTGTGTTGGGCTAATACCATGACAGAAAGTGTGGCATTAGCCATCCATGTCCAGTCACATAAAAAAAAAGATCTAAATCATGATTAGTTGAATCACCATGCATGGTTCGAAAGGGTTCGAATGTTGATACAAATTTACTAATTCTTCTAGCCAAATGCGTTTACACATCAGCCTCATATTCTGCTGAATGGTTCCATACAAGTAGGCATGGCTATGCCTTGGCCATGCCACGGTACTATGTCACGGTTGGCGGCCGTGGACAGGAAAACGGAGTGCGGGAAGGCCACCTGACACGACTACATCAGTGGGCGGAAATCAGTGGTTCCGTACCGCTGAGGGTCGGGAGGACTGGAGAGAAATTGGAGAGGCGTATGTCCAGCAGTGGACACAAACACGCTGACTGACTAATTGCCTGGGCCAGGGTTAGCAGTTTAAAATCCTGCCGCTAGCAAACAATTCTTCCAAACCAACAAGGAGCTTCGTAGATCACTAGCGAAACCCAAGTAACCCAGTGTGCTATGATCGTGGGTATCTCTTCCATTTTACCTGTGTGACTGGTCCACGGACTTTTTGCGAGGCCGCAACATAAAAGTGTCGGTTGACGGGAATGCCGGCTTACCGACTTCAAAAAAGGAGGAGGTTATCAATTCGTCTGTTTTGTTTTTTTTTTGTTTTTTTTTTTATGTTTGCTACCTTATAACTTTTGTCTGGGTGAACCGATTTTGATAATTATTTTTTAAATGATAGCTAGTGCTTCCCAAGTGGTCCCATTTTAATTTGGTTAAGTTGTGACAATAATATCCATGAGAAAATCATAAGAGTCTTAAATTTGTATTAAGATGTGCGCGACAAATGGACGAATAACTCAATATAACGCCAACCGATTTCGGTGATTATTTTTTTATTGGAAAGGACGTGTACAAATTAGTAAGTGTACTTCAGATTCACGAAAAATAAACAAATAAAAAATAATAACAAAAAAATAACCGACTTCAAAGAAAAAGCACTAAAAAGTAAAAAATTATTTCCATTTTTGTGGTTACGATTTCTGTTAATTTTTTAAATCGGTGTCAGCCAAGGTTAGGTTAGGTTAGGTTAGGTTAGGTTCTCTTGATTGGCGCAGCGCGTGCCCGGCTGACGACGACTCAAAAAATAACAGAAATCGTAACTACAAAAATGGAAATTATTTTTTACTTTTTAGTGCTTTTTATTTGAAGTCGGTTATTTTTTTTGTTAATTTTATTTTTAAACACGAAATTATTTCATATAATTACGAAGCCCTCGCAAGAAACAAAGCGGCGCTAAATGGGGCGCAGATTGAACCCACGACCTCTGGTATGAAAACCAAATTTCCCTGCCCCTAAGCTTGCTATGAGCCGCTCAACTGGACATGGATGGCTAATACTACATTCTGTCATGATAGACATTACGGGTACTAGGGCCCATGCTCAGAATTGTGTGTCTTTATGTTGCACGGCTATTTTGAACTGCATCAAAAAGATGAACAATTTTCGTTCCCGCTTCAGACATCTTTCAATAAAGTTTATTTTATTTTGCCATTACTATTCGTCATAGTAGCGGATTCGTTGTTTTTTTTACAGAAACTGGCTGCAAAACTTTTTTTGCTCATTTAAAATAAATCCAAAATCGTGGATCCAATTCCGATTTTTTCCTGATTTTCGGAGTATCGAGTACCCTAAATTGGCGTTTACGGAAATTAGAAGTTACGTAAAAACTTCAAACCCATTCGAGATTTACTTCTAAAACCTGTCAAAAATCAACTCAGACTTAACCAAACGCGAAGTCGCCGTAAACGACAACGTGAACGTATTTACGGGGAGGAATCTGAAGCTGTCAAATCAAACTCGCCCTCGCAAATTTTAGAGAGAAGCCCCCTGCGGTTTGGTCTTTCATACCTTTGAAAACGCTAGACGATCGGTCTGGCGTAATCGTCATTTTAGGTGAGAAGTCGGAACACGGGATCTAAGCCGGTAGTCTCAGTTCTCACCTAAATTGGCGTTTACTTAACTTCGAAGTTTCGTAAAAACGTCAAACTCCATACAAGTTTTTACTAGATATCCTCTGGTTTTACTTCTTCAAGCTGTCAAAGTCAACCTCGGACTTCCGATTTGTATGAAAACGCGGAGTCGACGTAAACGGCAACGTCGACGTATTTACGGCAACGTTGAGTAAGCTGTCAAATCAAGCTCGGACTCGCAAATGTTAGTTCGATTAACGCCCACTGCGCGCGCTCTTCAATTTCTCCATACATTTGAAAACGCCAGTCGATCGGTTTGCCGTAAACGCCAATTTAGGTGACAACTGAGACTTCGGGTACAGAACGCCATTGTGTTTCGAGTGCCTCAAAAGATGGCATAAATCAAATACCTAACAGGAGATTAAGCCAAGAATGATGATGTAACGCAATTGGAGAGTAAATCTGGTATCCTGCGACTTCAGACAGGTTTGATTCGCCCTTGAAACCTGGGCAAAAGACAATGCGGCGCATGTGGTAATGAATTGTCCTTATGAATAAAGCCGAAAGAGTCACATAATATAGTGATTGTTTAATAATTAAAAGCAAAAATGTCAATAACCTTTTCATATAAAAATGTGTGTGTGTTAGTAATTCTTCTCCTCGTAAAAGCCTTGACCGATGTTGATAAAAAAATGTACTTATGGGGTCACCTGTACGGTTCTTAGCTATTGTGGAACCCGGTAGTTGACTCTTTTGTCGATATCCAAATTCTTTTTACTGACCGTTTGAATAACACGCCGGCAAATGGCCGGCAATGGTTATCTATGGCCAGTCCGAGTTCTCAACTAAATTGGCGTTTACGGAACTTCGAAGTTACGTAAAAAAATCAAAACCACACAAAGTTTTCCTAGTTATTCTGTGGTTTTACTTCTTCAAGCAGTCAAAATCAATCTCGGCCTCCGATTTGTATGAGAACGCGGAGTCAACGTAAACGGCAACGTCATCGTATTTGCGGCAACGATGAGTAAGCGGTCATATCAAACTCGAACTCGCAAATGTTAGTTCGCTTAACGCTCGCTGCGCGCGCTCTTAAATTTATCCATGCATTTAAAAACGATAGTCGATCGGTTTGGCGTGAACGTCGATTTGTGTGACAAGATTGATCACATTTTACCGGGCTCCGCACGGGTGAATGTGCAAAACAAAATTGACTCAGGTAGAGCCGGGAATCTAATATTTACGAGGTTAACGCCTTGGGAGACGCCGCCTCTTGCGTTAAGGTGTCCCTTCCCGACGGGAATAACTTATTCGCGGGCACGGTACAAAACCGTGCTATTGCGCTCTGGGACCTTCTATGTTTCAAAGAAAAAGACAGGCTCAGTGATGAGGAAGATGCAACATGTCCACAAAGTGAGCAATGCGCATACGTTTGGTTTGGTAAGATTTACGAAAATTTTAGTTACAAAACGACTTCCAGCTAAAAGTAAACCACGACCGCTGTAGTCAAAAATCTAACAAAAACTAAATTGATTATAAATTTTCATGAAACAAGCTATGTCTGATGACTAATCTTTTTAAGATGTATAGATTTTATCGTTCAGTAATCCAGCTCCAAAGTTATTATATAAAGCGCTGGGAAAATTCGAACTTTTAGACCTTATATCATAGAAACCAAACACAATTGTACAATGCCAACGGTCATCAGGTATATATTTCGATCAAATATAGCTATTCTGACCAAAATTTTGGATCTCTGACAAGAAATATGGGCGTGATCTTCTTTCCCCGTTTGTATGGGGAGTTGAGCGGGATGGCCCACCTTAAGACCGCCATGCGCCAGTTTAAATCCCAGCCTGTGCACCCCTTTATTTCTTTATTATCCGAGATTAGAAAGAGAATTTTCAATGAAAATTTGGATCACACCGTGACTTGGAATCCATGTAAACATTTGAAACTAAGGGTACCCTCAATCTATAGTTAGTCGTTCAGGCATATTTGCATTGAATGGAAAATTGTCGAAGAGGAAATGAAAATTTGTTAGTGTTGGTTCAAAGTAGTGGTCATATAACGATTAGATCCTGGCATGGCCCCCGTTAATTTTTAGCAATTCGGTGTGGGTAGACAATTTGTAGCCATCCATGTCCGGTTCCATAAAAAAAACGATTACACAATTTATTGTACCAACGTAATGTTAGTCCAGCCCAATTTCATTATTTCTAGTACATAAAAAGTTTTTTTGTTGTGTGTAAGTGTCAAAACACATTGTTGTGGGTAACAATCTGATCCAGGGTCTCAAACATGCCACGTAACTTCAGGGACGTTTTTAATTTATGCAAATATATATGTATATTTAAAAACAATACAAAGAGTGCAAAATCCTTTAATATTTTGTAGGTGGCAAAAGTATGATTATTTCCCGAAAGTGTCTCGCCTTCATCTCGTTTTAAATTTCTTGCTAAAGTGAAAATAGTACAGCTCAGAGAATTCATTCCCGTTCTTACTTTTGTGAAAATGTTCTCTAGACTTTGTGATGTGAGTTTTTGTTTATTTCACTATAAATGTAACGTATTTCACGGAAAAATACTATTTTCAGCGCATAAATTACAAGCCGTTGCGCCTTGGCGCCTCCGCGCATACCCCTCCCACTGCCGAGGGGGGTGGCCCTTTATACGCGCCATGTGACCGCCCAGACCAGCGAGCTTGGAAAGACGGGAGTGGCGGCTTTGAGCGGCTCGAAGTCTAGTTGCGCGGGGACCAGACTATCACAGCAGAGGTTCCTCGCCCCGTTAATGCACCACTTTCTTGCTCATTCTAAGTTAGATAAGTGCATTTCGTCACGAATGCGAGCTGCTCCATGGTTCGGAATCCATGTAAGACTGTAGGTCCTAGGTGGTAGGATTTAAGCCTCCCGGGTTGGTACCATCGCATGAAAAGATGGTCGAAGCGACAATGAAAAATTGTCCGTGTTTTCCATCCAGTTCAATGTAGCCGCGCTCATAAAGGGAAGGTCCTGGCATGGCACCTAAATCCTTCGGGAATGTGGTGTACTGGGCTTATATCATAACGGTACATAGTTGTGTGGTATTACCCATCCATGTCAGGTTGCATAAAAAAAGCGATTTAAACTCATTCGCATTGCGACATGTTCGTTGCACTGTGCTTACACTGTTGCGCTGTGCTTACAAGACTAACAAAGTATGGGAGTGAAACGTCAACTCGAGTACAACTACCGCGAGTTAGAGGCAGGTGGAACACGTCTGCCCGATGAGACAACTTCTCAAATCGTTATTAGTACATTGGAGTCAAGGAACATGAAATGGTTTTTGTTAACTACTTAGGATTATCTAGTTTTCTTCAAAGAAAGAGTGGTGACCTGTGCATTTATAGATTTTTAAGTGAACGGGAGTAAAAAAACCCGGACAAAAACCCTTATTTATGGTAAATATGGGGTGACCCACTGACTCTTTGTTTATAAATAAGTAAATTGTTAATTACAATAAATGTATTTAAAAATAAATATAAAACGGTTTTTTTAATGTGAGTGGATTTAAATGTAATTAATTTTATTATATAAATTATGTAAAATTAAAATATGTACATATTGCCCGTCGCATTCATATTTAAGTTTAAAAAGTAAATTTTCTTAAATTTTCCTCAATATTTTAAAGTAAAAATCAAAACATAACTTCAGATAAATATTTTGAAGTTACATGGCGATTTTGAAAATGTTTCAGTAAAAAAGAAATTTCATTATATTTTGTTTGAAACTATTTTGGTCTCGTCCGTCCGTTGACTCTGTACGTCTTTACATTCTATGCCTATGCATAATGTTCAGTTGCCACTTCCGTCTTCCATGCTCGCTGGCCCAGAATCCCCGCCCTGAGCGGCCGCCCGCCCAAAGTATAAAAGTAAGCGTTGCATTCGAAGCAGCCTCAGTTGACTGTCGCGAACTACTTACCTTAGCCTGGTCAGCTCACCACACCGCGAACCACTCCGGAACTTGCCCTGCACTGCCGATTCTTTTTTCAGGTACCTAAAAAAGATTTTTCATTTTATTAATGTAACCTGGGTTCTTTGAAAAGTAGCAGCTTACTGCTGCATAACGGAAATTGTTTTCGAATCATTACTTGGCAATTTATTTTATGGTATTATAACAAACTAAGTGGATATAGAATTACCCTCTCAATGTTATTTGATAGGCTTTATGGAAGGATGTTATGAATTTTCACCATTTTTTTATAGAATAGTTAAGTAATAATTGCGATCTATTTTAATAAAAATTAATCCCCGAAATGTATGTAATTCCATAACTACAGAACGACTGCACCAAATTGGATAATTCTTTTTTGTTGTGTTTTTATTGTCAAGACCAGTAAGAAAAATTTAGAAAAATCCCCCGAAAAGGCGGAAAAAGTGGATGATATTTGTGTATGAAAATCTCAATAGTAAAAAGGTTCTTCTATGACCATTGACATATATTATTACTGGCTATATACATGGAATATGACGTATAGTTTTTCAAAACTGCTATCATTTATTTTCATAACAACAACAAAGGTCGCATTGAATTTTAGTATTTTGCAAAATTAATTGAATGTATAACACTAGTTTACAAAGTATGGCATGCTTAGTTCAAATATATAATAGAATTTTTTGATCAGCTCTAGTTTTTGAGTTTCAGATGTGTATGAACAAGAAAAAATACACAAATTCAAAGAATATTCAAATCTCAATACAAGATCAAATCAATTCAAAATCAAAATAAGATTCAAACCTCTCACGATTTACAATCACAATCAGGTGCCCAAGACTTCTCATTTTTAACCAAGAATATCCCAAAATACAGAAAATAGGAATTTTTAAAGAACTCTGATACAGATCTTTTACAATTATGGAGTACATATTCACCACATGTGTGGCACAAATGATTTGGATCGTTTACACAACTCTTTCTTGAAGTACTCATATTGCAGAAACTTTAGATATTTATCTGAACAAAATTGTTTTTGTTCGATGATAATGTGTGTAAATTATCATCGAACAAAAACACTAATGATGAAAAAAAAATTTAACAAAAAAAAATAAGTGACTTCAAAGAAAAAGCACTAAAAAGTAAAAAATAATTTCTATTTTTGTAGTTATGATTTTTGTTATTTTTTGAGTCGGCGTCAGCCGGGCACGCGCTGCGCCAATCAAGAGAACCTAATCTAACCTAACCTAACCTTGGCTGACACCGACTCAAAAAATAACAGAAATCGTAACTACAAAAATAGAAATTATTTTTTACTTTTTAGTGATTTTTCTTTGAAGTCGGTTATTTTTTTTGTTAAATTATTTTTTTATTTGTTTATTTTTAGTGAATCTGAAGTACACTTACTAATTTGTACACGTCCTTTCCAATAAAAAAAGAATCACCGAAATCGGTTGGCGTTAAATTGAGTTATTCGTCCATTTGTCGCGCACATCTTAATACAAATTTAAGACTTATATGATTTTCTTATGGAAATCATTGTCAGAACTTAACCAAATTAAAATGGGACCATTTGGGAAGCACTACCTATCATTTAAAAAAATAATCATCAAAATCGGTTTACCCAGGCAAAAGTTATGAGGTAAAAAAAAACATACAGACGAATTGATAACCTCCTCCTTTTTTTGAAGTCGGTTAAAAATCAACAATAAAGTAACTTGAGCTGCACAAAACTACAAATAACAAATTCAAAATAACACATCATAAGCATACAACAACCACTATAAAATTCGCGGCAACAGACAAAATTTAAAATTTTGTAAGTAAATAAACCGGTCGTGATCATACCTTTGGTGCATTAAAACCGTAAAATGTATTTATTGATTTGGTCTTTTGCAAAGATGGGATTGATGTCAGTTCGTAGTTTATTCATCTGGAAAAATGCCATCAACGAGGCGTCGAAATATCGGTTTGGAGAATGTTTTAATCCATGCTAATATAATAAATGTGAAAGTAACTCTATTCGTTGGACGGCTCTTACTCCCGGTTTCACCACCTAAAGTTACAAAAATCCTAAAGTTATCTTTCGGTTACACCCATGGATGTGATCACCTCACTCGATTAACATGCGAGCTGCATCTACGTATGAGATCCATGGGCGCGTTCAGGTTGGTGTGGTTAAAAATTTGTTTGTCAATGTGTGTCTTTCAAGCTGTATTGCTATCGAAAAATTTCGCGCTCGCTTCGCTCTGTTTTTCATCTGATTGTGTTATGACCGCCCCCGACCCCCTCCCCTTACATTTTCCATATCTACGTGCCTGTTCTTACTAACAAGGCGTAAGGGTTAATCCCCCCTGAGTTACCAACCATTGCACTGATTGGAAGATGCTCGAAGCGACAATGAAAAATGAACGAGTTTTCCATCCATGTCAATGAAGCGTTGCCAGTGCAGTTTCATCCTGGACGCAAATGCCTTAAGAAAACTTGGATGAAATCGACTCTAATGTTTTACAATAAAGGGTTTCATGTACATTCCTTTCACTGAATTTATGAATGACAATATTTGGATGTTTTCTTATTCAATCATGCCACATTGGCATTGTCTAATCTATTCGTAAGGTAGTGTCGACTAGCCTTTTGGAACAGCCCTTCGGAAAACTTTTCATCCAGACTTTAATTCAGCCCGACATTAGTTCGAAACGACATTGACCCGAGCGGAGCAGGGTACCTAAGCTAGTAATAATTATAAAACTCTTAGAATAAAGTGTAACAGTAATAGCCCGACGTTTTGTGAATTAATTCGCTAGGATACTTATTTCCGAATTATAAAAAAAAAGTTCCCAGGACATATGATCGAAGAGATGCATGCCTGCTGAAGAAGTGAGAAAATGGTGATTATACCGCATGGCAGTCTATCATCTTTGTCTGCCGCTCCGGAGAAAGGGCGTGACGTTATGTATTTAAACACTAAAAATTAAACACTAAAAATATGGATATTAAATAACTAAAAGTATCTGGATATGTTAAATAGGTAGAGCTTATGGCTACAGTTATTTTCTACCGAAATATGGTTTTGTGATTTTTAACTTGTGTTTTCGATATCAGGAACATTTTCAGTAACACTGTTATTAGAATGAAACTATAGAAAAAAGTTTCCTAATTTTTTTTTGCAGAAATTAACTTATAATCAAACTCGAATACACGTACTAACTCGTTATTTTTTTTATTAGAATTCAAAAAATAAAAAAAACTGTTCATTTGGTGTTAAAAAGACTTTTGGCGTACTTATCAATGATTATTTTCTTTCTACAAAAATATTGACACGCATTTATAAAGTTTAATACAAAAATAATCTAACAGGACCAAATTTCGATTGATTCATTAACGAAGACATATTTCGGTAAAATAATAAATATGTTCTATTCACTCTTTATTTTTTCATATTTCCATATATTTTTAGTATGATTTTATAAAGCTTATGATACATAGAAATTTCATTCAAAATTAATATAGCACGTTTCTTAAACAAAAATACCCATAGCAACACATACATTTTAATCGATTTAAATTGTATGTGCTAAAATTAATAATATTGTTAATTAATATATTTGATATAATGTATCATCTACTCAAACACACATAATAATATATACTATACGGCATCATCCCGCTAACTTAGACTGATTGGGTTGAGGTAGACAATTGAGGTTTTTTATGTAACTGGACATGGATAGCTTACAACATCTTGTACTGGTATCGATGTGAGATGGTAAGTAAGGCCCTTTCATGTGAGGATTAAGCTAATCGGTACTTGCTGGAAGAGACCCTTAGGGCCTTTTTCACCTACTGCTGATTAGCTTTATCGCCACATATTATGAGCCTTTCTATCCAAGCTATCGATACCAGTACAAGATAATCAGCACTTTATTAATAAATGCCTTTATTACTAAAGTGGTTACCAGGCTTAGCTTGGTTGTCACCAAGTGCTGATTTATTTTAATTGACACTTAAAGGGCCTTTATTACTAAAGTGCTGATTATCTGGTAGTAGTATCGATTGCAAGATGGTAAGAAAGGCTCTTTAATGTACGGATCAAGCTGATGAGGAAGAGACCCTTAGCCTGGTTTTCACCAAGCGCTGATTTATTTTTATACTTAAAGGGCCTTTATTAATAGAGTGCTGATTATCTTGTACTGGTATTGATTGCAAGCTGCTAAGAAAAGCCCTTATTGTGTGGCGATTAAGCTAATCAGTAGTAGGTGAAAAAGGCCCTTAGTCTAATGCTTTTGGCAATGTAAAAGCGACAGGTTTATGAAGCTAACCATTTTTTATATAACGTTGTCAATATCACGACGCGAGGGGCCATGCCGGCTCCGACGCAGACAATAAGGTTGAGGCGGATAATAAGGCGAGTTTATTAACCCGTGTGAAGGCTTCCAGGACATAGGATAGGGAAAACAGAAGCCAGACAAAAAACCCTGCAGAATATTTGTGCTGTTAACACATTTCTGTCCACCACTTAATTTGGGCAATGTTCTGCTTATTTGTCGGATTCGTCAAAATTGTTTCGTTTCCCTTGTTCCCTGCAATTTTGTTGGTTAGGTTTTAACTTAAGGTCCCGTAGTCATGTAGAGTCGTATTCACTACGTATAATATTCACAACGTATAATAGTATTTTTTTCCAAAAAATGAAAACCTTGCATATCGTATAATATTCACAACGTATAATGTTATACGTTGTGCATGAGTTTAAAAATAAAATCAACTCTTTGCATCATGCAGAACGTCTAATAGTCACAACGTATAATATTCCTAACATGAATTCACAAAAAAAGAAAACCGTGCAGAACGTATAATATGCCAAGAAGCACTGCATAAAGCGCTCTAATAACGATACATTTAAGGCTGAAATTGCTACGAATCGATATTTGTTGAAGAGTAACAATTTGCTACAACGTTAATTGAGACGGTCGAAAAGTCGCGTGCGAGTATTCGCTTTAAAAGTATATCCATAAGGGCGCTTATCGTATGAAAAGTTTTTGGATTATATGATATGCATGGTTTTCTTTTTTTGTTAAATAAAGATCATAATATTATACGTTGTGACTATTATACGTTATGCATGGAGAAATAAGAAATTTTATTTTTTAAACTTCTTCATGCACTACGTATAAAATTATACGATCTGCCGATTATACGTTGTGCATGGTTTTAAAATTTTGTTAAAATATGACATTATACGATCTGCATATTAGACGTTCTGCCGTTCCCCCGTCACGTAGTCACTTGTCACAGAATCGATGCCGTAAAACAGTTATAAAAATATAATGTATTCGGTCATTTCCTTCTGTGCGGTTTTGATATTGCATTTTGGACAATGTAGTGCCAGCTCGTGAAAAAAATTTGCTGGACTTAATTGATATTTGCTTTGTTTGAAACAAATATAAAACACTTTGGATTTTAATAATAGATTAGGATAATATGAATGTTTATACTAGTTTAGTGGTGACGCTCTGGTATTTCGGGTCAAATCTCATTAATTTCCATACCAAAAGTGTTTATCCGTCTCTATATAATAGAAATTTAGAATAAACATTTTGATCACGAAATTGGGCTATTTCATGACCCGGTACCCATGAAAAACTAGATCGGTGCCACGGCATTGGATTAAAAATGGCCAAAACTTAAAAAAATATGTATCTTGTAGCCGTACAATTTGGCTAAAATAATGGGAAGTTTTTTTTATGAATTTGACAAATATGGCGAACACGACACACAGCCAACCCACAGCGTTAACGAAGGAATAAAGGTGCCGTGCCAGAACCTGATGAGCATGGATGTTTTTTTCAAACAGGGAAAATTTTCATTGCCGCGTTGACCATCTTTTCATCCAATGCGATGGTAACAACCAGGTCGCGCTTGTTACCAACTGTTTTACATGGGTTCCGAATATTGAAACAGCTCGCATTCGTAATAACATCAGATCAGACATCAGAGAGAGAAATAAAGTGGTGCTTGAACGGGACTTGAACCCAGACCTCTGAGGTGGAAGGCAAGTCCACCCGCCACGAGCCGCTCTCTCGCTCACTACGCGAAATGCTTTTCTGATGCTTTTTCAGAAGTTAGGGTTCCGTATCCAAAGGGTGCCAACGGAACCCTATTACTAAGCCTCCGATGTTCGTCCGTCCGTCTGTCCGTCCGTCTGTCCGTCCGTCCGTCCGTCCGTCCGTCCGTCCGTCCGTCCGTCCGTCCGTCCGTCCGTCCGTCCGTCCGTCCGTCCGTCCGTCTGTATATGGCTGTATCTCATGAACCGTAATAGGAAGGCAGCTGAAATTTTTACAGAGTGTGTGTTTATGTTGCCGCTATAACAACAAATAGGTAAATTTAAAAAATGATAAAAAAAGAATTTATTACCATAAAAGAAACGTGATTTTTATGGTTCAAATCTTGTATATTGGTACGAAACCCTTCGTGTGCGAGTCCGACTCGCACTTGGCCGGTTTTTTCATCTACGATGAACGATATTACTTCGTCCGCTTTGTACCATCGCTCAACCCGCAATAGTGTATAACCATAGGATCGGAATGTCGAATTACGAAGTATTTCTCCCAAAGTACAGCATGTGGTCCTTGTAACGTAATATTATGTAGCTGGTATGGAATTCGATGCTCCTGAAAACTAAAATCCATTGGCTCTATCGAAGCGAGTCTGGCGTACGCCAATGCTTAGTAATAACTTACATAATAGCTTTACTATTTTATGATTTTTTTTTCAGATTGTTAAGATTAAACTTTTGAAAGAGGAGTGAATTTTGTTATAGTTTTAAACATTGTTATCCTAGAAAAATACACATCCAATTAGAAGTTGTTGTAAGCATACACATTATTCAATGTATTTTAAATGTTTATTCAACGCCGCGCCCCAATGTTATTATAATGGTTTCGAAATGAATAGGAATCCTTAGAAACACTTTGCAATAGGTCCCTACAAATCGCAAACAAAGCTATGATTGCAGATTTCGTGAAATAATTTTAACAAAATCGGATACCTCAGACACCAAAGCAAGAATGGTGAGGGTTCCAAAGACTGAAGGCTGAAGGGTATTCTTGCGTTAATTATCTTACATACGGAATACACTCTCCTCAATCCTACACTAAATACTTTCGAACTAAATTTTTTTCCATGCAACCTAACATGGATGGCTAATACTACACACCTACCGTTATGATATTAGCCCAGTACACCACATTTCCGAAGCTATTAGGAATTACCCTTTATGAACACGGCTACATTGAACTGGATGGAAAACACGGACAATTTTTCATTGCCGCTTCGACCATCTTTTCATTCAATGCGATGATACCAAGCCGGGCGGGCTTAAACCCTACCACCTAGTAGGGGAAGGGTACCTAAAGTTGTACATGGGTTCCGAACCATGGAGCAGCTCGCATTTGTGACGAAATGCACTTTTTCAATTCAAAGTGAGAAAGAAAGTGGTGCATAAACGGGGCGAGGATTTGAACCCACACCTCTACTCTACCAGGCCACTAGGCTACGTGCGATTGCTAGCACTGAATCGGGAAACACATGGAAATGTTAATTTCGTACACTCGTTCCGTGTGGCGCTGCGATAAATCACCAGAATACCAAAGTAATGAATGACAAAGTGAATTCCTGTCCTGATAATACTCCTGATTCATGAACTCAGTATTCTCAGAATTTACCTCCTGCGCAATGTATCACAAATATAATCTTACTCGGCTCGTCAGTTTAGCAGCATGAATATAAAAAATCTATTGAAAAACATTGCAAACATATTTTATTTCAGGTAAATGAAATATAAAAAAAAGGTTTGGAATCAGTTAACATTTAATGCAATGTTAGAAAGAGAACACGGAAGAAAATGTTCGTTAAAAAATATATGTATATTATAGGGTCGAGTCAGACTTGCTTGGATAATTGTAGTCTTAAGAGAATAATGAGGCGATCAAGTTCCATACAATGGTGCACGCCTATTTCCTTGGTCAAATTAAGAGCACATTAAATAAATCTACGACTGTTTTTTTTTTAACTTAACTAAAATTTCAGTTCATTTTGTATGAAACGATTTTGGTCTGTTGACTCTGAATATCTTTAAATTCTAAGCCTATCAGTAGCACACAAAAAATATAAATCGTATACCAATGTGGATGAAGGGTCTTTCTCTGTATTCTATCGTCTCTTGCATGGAGAATGTTTTTTTCCATTGCATAACGCGAAGCATCAATTCACTGTCGAAATTACCAATTTTAAGAACCAACCGATCCTTTGGATCCTTTATCTAGATGGTCGTTAAACTATTATTTTGACTCCTTCCCTCGGTATTTTCCTCAAAGTTCAAACTGGGCGGTCCTTCAAACATCGTGTTAAGAATCATCTGGCCGACCAGTGTGGTTTTCGAAGCCCCCGTGAAAGCAAGAAAGCCCATGGGCGTCGTCGGGCACCTCTTATATAAGGTTCTAGCGTACGCCATATGCCGCGCTTAACATAAAATATTCCTAAACCATGGTTTAATTATTGGAATAGTGGCTCTTCGGACGAGCTTTTCCACTTTCAATATTTGCGCGATGTCTTGAACGTAAGCGGCTTAGAAAGACCAAGATCTATTCGCTATTGACCTATGTTATTAGTCAATTTATTTTATAGAATCTAAGTCAGAAATGTTCCTTATACATCCAGTTTCACTTAAGCTTAGACAAGCTTATATTATATTCCAGTTTTTGATAAACCTAATATTTTTTTTTTTACATTTAAACTTTAGTTTTCAGGTTTACACAATAAATGATTGGAAATAGTTGGTCAATTAATTTGTAAGCCGTTCAGCCGTCAGCCTCAGTGGCCCAGTGGCGCGACACTTCGGCGATCGCTCTCCGAAGTTAAGCAACGCTGGGTCCGGTCTGGTCTTGGATGGGTGACCATTCGACCGTTGAGAGAGGCTGGCCGTGGTTCGGATTCCACGTTAAGCTGTAGGTCCCCTTCCTCACTTACTAGGTAGGGTTTATCCCGCCCGGGTTGGTACCATCGCATTGGATGAACGATGGTCGAAGCGGCAATGAAAATTGTCCGTGTTTTCCATCCAGTTCAATGTAGCCGTGCAATATAAGAAAGGTCCTGGCATGGCACCTAGTTCCCATGTGGTGTGTTGGGCTAATACCATGACAGAACTTGTGGTATTAGCCATCCATGTCCAGTCACATAAAAAAAAAAAGCTATAAATATTTAATGAATAAGACAGTAGAAGCCTAGCGGCGTGAAGCTTTTCGGTTCGATAAGCTTGGGGGAGCAACTCTGAGCGCGGTTGGGTTCTAGATGGGTGACCGCCCGGGTTGGTACCAATCAATAATTGTTTATATTTTCCATCCCGCTCAATGTAGCCGTGCTTATAAAGGGAAGGTCCTAGCATGGCACCGAATCAGGCTAATATCATAAAGGTAGTTGTGTGGTATTAGCTATCCATTTCAGGTTGCATACAAACAACCGTTGAGGCTAGCCGTGGTTCGAATTCTACCTAAAACTGTAGAACCCCTCCCTTCCTTACTAGATGGTGGGGTTAATCCCACCCGGATTAGTACCATCGAATTGAATGAACGATGGTCGAAGCGTCAATGAAAATTGTCCTTGTTTAGATGTAGCCTAGCAATATAAGGAATGAACTGGAATGGCACCTAGTTCGCATGTGGTGTGTTAGGCTTGTATAATTATATAACCTACAACCTATCCATGTCCATATATGTACACTTTTTTTTAAGAGAATGAATTCTTACTTTTGTAACAAGTCTGATATTGGTTGTAGTACACACTGATAAATTACATTGATATCAATCGAAAATTATTTCGGATAGAAAGATAGACATAATCCAGACGTTTGATTATATAAGAGTTTGTGAAGCAACATACGCATACCGTGTCCTGAATATTATTAATCTTGAGATACGTCTTTAAATAACAATGGAAAAAATCTCAGTCGATTCCTATCTAAATATTGAAACCATGTACTTTTTTATTATACTAGGCAGTTAGAAATACACAACTGTGTAGTCTTCGGATAAATCAAAAGCATCTCGTCGGATCAGAACAACACTACGACATTATTTAATAAAACGTTAAGGGAATGACTTTTGTTATACACGTTTATATATTGAATGATTTCATAGATTCCTGAACAGCTTCAGGTATGGTGTATATTATCAAAAACAATTTAACTTCCTTAATAAAAAAAATTCAAAATACAACAAAAAATTGAATTCTCATAATAAAAGCGAAAACATATTTTGGGATCTTTTAAGAAACGAACTTTGTGCAGGGCAGCCATGTTTTTTTACCTAGCCCTAACCTGGGACTTTATTCCACTCTTTATCAAACTTGATGAAGTTTTAATATTTTTTTCTTCGAAACAAATAGAATTTGGTTATTGTTTTATGTTATTTTATCCTCTATTTTCTACTAAGAGATTCAATAATGTGGGTGTCTTAAGAATTCTTTTTTATTTATTTTTACAAATAAATATTGCTTTACTACAGTAAGATTTAGCAAAATTATTATCAATGTGAAAGTTCGAAAGCCCATGGGCGTCGCCGGGCACATCTTTGAGGACCTGGCTTACGCCATACATAGCGATTAACATAAAAAGGTTTATAAGAATTCTTTCAAATCACGCACTAAGCAGTATGTGAGAATTTATACACTTTGCCCTTGCATCCTCTGTTGAATTTTGAACACATACTTTACCGGCACTATGCCATAAAAGGAAGTCACTCTTAAGGAGGCCCAACCCGGCGGCCTCAACTCATTTGCGGGCACGGCACAAAACCGTGCTGTTGCGCTCTGGGACCTTCTCTGTTTCTAAGAATAAGACAGGCTCCGTTATGAGGAAGATGCAACCTGTCCACAAAAAAGACAATGTGCATAGTGTATGATTTGGTAAGATTTACGAAAATTTTAATTTCAAAACGACTTATAGCTAAAAGTAAACCACGACCGCTGTAGTCAAAAGTCTAACAAAAACCAAATAGATTATAAATCTTGATTAAACAAGCTATGTCTGATGACTAATCTTTTTAAGATGTTTTTACTTTATCATTGCGTAATCCACCTCCAAAGTAATTGTATAAAACGCGCGAAAAATCCGAACTTTCGTCGACGTTATAACTTGGAAACCAAACACAATTTTACAATGCCAATGGTCATCAGACATCTAGTTCAATCAAATAAAGCTATATTGAGCAAAATTTTGGATCTCTGACAAGAAATATAGGCGTGATCTTCTTTCCCCTTTTGTATGGGGAAATGAGCGGGTTGGGCCACCTTAAATGATCACGTTTCTTGGTTCAATTGTTCTAGAGAATTCGGGTGTCATTTGAAAATGCGTTCATTTTGGCCTATTTTACCCCCTGTGATGATTTTTTAAAAGTGCCTTCTTAGTGAACATTTTGATCTTAACGAAAGCTCGTGAGAACGTTAAAATGTATTGTTTAAGCGGTTCGGGAGATTTTGTGTTTGATGTGTCGGTTGCATCAAAATTCGTTTATTTTGGCCTCTTTTACTGCCTGATAATTTAATGTTTAATAATAATCTCCTTGACACTACTCTTTAAATTTTACATTTCTAGGTTTAATCGTTTTCGTTTATTATTTTAAAATTCGCTCATCTTGGCCTTTTTTACCCCTTAACAGATATATTTAAAAAACTTACTTAGCGAGCATTTCCACCTTAATAGAAAGTTACTCTGAACGTTTCAAATTTCTAGGTAAATCGTTAATTTTAGCCTCTTTTATTCCTTTAACATTTTTTTTAATAATCCTTTCCTATCGAGTATTCTCATCCTAACAGAAAGCCACTCTATACATATCCAATCTACATTTTCAAAGGTTTCGGAAATTTCGTCCAGTGACAAAAAATATAGTGGTCAGGATAACTTAGTTTTTAGCATCACACAAATAATCTAGGTGCCTTGCTTTAGTTGATCTCGTTAATACGGTTTGTTATTACAAAATGTTATGCATGCTCATCTGGTGTGACATCACACATTGGGCGACCGTAATAGACTAAGATGTCGCGACAAAAATGGTAACGATAACGTAAATGGCTGAAACTAGGTTCACGGAATAAAGTACAACCCTCTGAAGCTAAATGTGTCAGTCTGCCTGTTCCAAGTGGTTGCGTTACTTAGATAAGGCGCCTGAAAAAGTAGTTATGGTGACAAAAAATACATATGATATGGTAAATGGATGCAAATGACGAAGCATGAAAGTATCAATACATACTTGCCTAGCAATACAAAAACTGAACAAATCTTTGGTTGCATTTAGTAGTTATAGGCGATTTAGGTTACAGATATAACTTTAGGTATATTTAAGTATTTAATTAAGTAACCGTCTGGTTATTGTTGTATAATTAATAGTTATCAATGTTTCCAGATAATCAGTATATTCATCAGCAGGTACATACCAGCATCTTTTTTGTATAGCCAATCTAGAAAACGCAACCACTTGGCACGGGCAGACCGACATATTTAGCATCAGAGGGTTGGTCTCTAACATGTAAACCCAGATTCAGCCATTTACCTTATCGTGACCAAAAATGTCGTGACCTCCCGGAATATAAGGGTGCAAATTATTCTTAGCCTTCAAATAGGTTGAAACGTCTCTAAATCTAACAATTGCATAATTATTGCGGTAAATCAATGGCACTGTGTAATACTTTAAGCAGTTATAATATTTAATTTATGCTTGACTTAACGGTCTTTGTTGAGTTTAAGCGAAATAATCAAAATTTCAAATCATAATACATTTCGTTGTTCATTGCAAGGTGTCCCGGGCAGGGTTGCAATGAATTAAACTGGATTTTCTCCTATTTCAATGCTAAAATGTTTACTTAGGTGAGGAAGGTAGGTAAATTGTTGTTTCTTTGTTCATCATCCACGGTCCACGATCCACTAATATTTAGTTGGCTAAAATGCACATAAACATTTTCTTTTGGATACATTTTTTTTTGTTCGTAACATAGTCGACGCCAAATTGTGATCTTCCAGTGATTAATAATGTGTGTGACTTTTTATTTAATTAAAATGAGTGATACATATTAAATTAATTTTAAAATAGAAGAGAACAAAATAACTAAATTGAACCATCATAAATACTGCAAGAAGTTTAACTATAAACTATCAAATTAATAAATTATCTTTCTAAAGTATTGTGTTTACTTTCATTCTTTGACGACATAAAGGCATTCAAAATTTACGTAAAATGTTACAATTTGTAATCTGTTATTTTCACGTCAAAATGTTTTATTTAAATGAAATTACAGTAAATAATGCATTTTCACGATATTGCAGCCGTATTCCGTGTTTTACTGGATGGGTCTCGGCACTTGAAAGTGTAGGTCCCCTTTCTTGTTTATCAGGTTCCTTGTTATTCCCACCCAGGGACCACGACCGCATTAAATTAACTATGGTTAAATAAGTAATGGTTTGTTTTCGATCCTTATAAATGTATCTAAATGTAAATTAAATTTAATAAGCCTAAAATTTATATTTTTTTGTAAAGGGGTCAAACATCAGAAATCAAATTTTCAAAACTCAACAAACTGGTCGTTATTCTTGAAGAGCTAGCTGAATCATTGTTCTTGTGCAGATAATGTTTTCCTATTTATAATGTTATTCAACGCTTTGCTTAAGTGGCCCCCTCTCCCGGGGCAATCAATTCATTTTCAGCAATCTGTCTTGTGTTAATTTTAGCCAGCAATCTCCTCTTAATTCTGGCTGTAAATCCAACTGTTATTATATCGAAAATAATATTTGGTGAAGGCATTGGTCAAAATTTCAAGCATGGGGCTGCCCTATTGTGTGCTGTTGTGTTGTGGCTCGTAGGTCAGGAACGCGTGGACTTGCTTTCCATGGTCATGGGTTCGATTCCCACCCCGTTGATGCATCACTTTGTTTCTTTTTCTGCGTTTTATTCCTAAATGCAAGTGGTTTCATGGTTCTGAATCCATGTATACCTGTAGGTCTCCTTCTCTTCTCCATCTAGGGTTATACTCTTTCAATAGCTTTGAAACCCTTAGTCTGAGTTTATGGCTAGTTAATAGCGTACAGTAGTCGCAGGCCGACAGACGGAGGTACTTTTACCATCTATGTTTAGGTGAAGTCGGGCCCACCCACGGAGGATAATCCTCCGTGGGCTCACCAAACGTAATAAAAAAATCATACATAAATGACATGAGGCGAAGCGAGATTAACTAATCTCGCTTCGCCTCATGTCAGTGTTTTAATTTATTTATTTATTCAATGGGAAACTAACAGAAAATTTACAACTAATATCAAATAGTCAATGCAATAAAAACAATCGTTTGGAGCCAAAACAATCGTTTTCCGAGTACACTGCTCCACACCTTAATTAATTCTAAACTTTAATTAATTTAAGAAACCAAGTCCGAGAGTTTGTAAATGTATCAAAGTTATAAATAATAATGAGGATTAAGGCGTGCGTTGGCGTCAAGTTTAGCAAAGGTGTGCTAGGCTGTGAGTGTGGGCTTGGAATGTTTGTACAAAAAAGAATAAAGAAACATTATGTTTATATTGAAATGCGGTTATATGCGGCATATTTCATTATTTCACTATTTCTTTCTTTAATTTCCACTTTCATTTGATGAAATGGTGCGTTGCTGGTATCTAGTTTCTTTCTCACGTGTAAGAGACACAGATGAATTGTATATCGTGCAGGCAGATGTATGTAGTTGCACAGCGCATTACAGTATAGGCAGTATAGAACACACGTGCTGGGTCACGATTGATGCGAGAATCACAGTTGTTCTCGCGTCCGCAGAGCGTGAGGATGCGCGCACGCAGCTTGGTGTCACTGGTGGCGGTCGGGGCGGTGCTGCTGGCGGCGCGGGCGCCGGCAGCGGAGGGCCGCGTGCTCGGCGCCGCCGTGCACGACGCCGACGCGCTTCACATGCTGGAGGAACTGGAGCGCCTGTACTCGCAGGCCGGCAGACCGAGGTACCTTCCCTGCATGCGTTCTCTAGTCGGCACAGCGTGAGGATGCGCGCGCGCAGCTTGGTGTCACTGGTGGTGGTCGGGGCGGTGCTGCTAGCGGGGCGGGCGCCGGCAGCGGAGGGACGCGCGCTCGGCGCAGCCGTGCACGACGCCGACGCGCTTCACATGCTGGAGGAACTGGAGCGCCTGTACTCGCAGGCCGGCAGACCGAGGTACCTTCCCTGCATGCGTTCTCTAGTCGGCACAGCGTGAGGATGCGCGCGCGCAGCTTGGTGTCACTGGTGGTGGTCGGGGTGGTGCTGCTAGCGGAGCGGGCGCCGGCAGCGGAGGGACGCGTGCTCGGCGCCGCCGTGCACGATGCCGACGCGCTTCACATGCTGGAGGAACTGGAGCGCCTGTACTCGCAGGCCGGCAGACCGAGGTACCTTCCCTGCATGCGTTCTCTAGTCGGCACAGCGTGAGGATGCGCGCGCGCAGCTTGGTGTCACTGGTGGTGCTCTGAGCAAAGCTGTCGGCGGCGTGGGTTCCGGCGGCGGAAGGTCGCGGCTCGGCACCGCCGTGCACGACGCTGACGTGTTCTATATGCCGGAGGAACTGGAGCGCTTGTACTCGAAAGCCGGCAGACAGAGGCACCTTCCCCGCATGTGTTTGAGTAAAGTCCGGCCGAAAGATGAAGATAAAAACCACAGGGATCCTTTCTTCTTACGCAGAACGAACTCATTATTAACTTCTCAAAAAAGGTTTTTTTTAAGTAAAAAAAATGTTTCCATCGATGATGTTTGAAAACATTAAACAATAAAGACGCCGACATGACATGCTATTTTTTTTTGTGTCGTGGGTTTTACTGAGTTCATTAACATAATAAACCCTAGTGATATAGTTTCATCAATTCAAATCACGAGCGCAATTGGAAATGCAATTTACATATATTTAATTAGTGCTTTTGATAAAGTGAATCACCATTTACTCCTCACAAATCTGTCCCTTTACGGTTTTGGTGGTTCACTTCTTAACTGGTTTAGTTCTAACCTGGAAAATAGACCGACAACTTTAACAGTAAAATTGAATAACCCATTTTAATATTTGGCTACGTCGGGTGTACCCCAAGGGTCCTATTTTATTTTTTATTATTAATTTAGGTTCATCATCAAGAACACCACTCAAACATACATAGAAAATACAGATTGAGGATAAAAGACTGAGCGTATTCTTAATTATAGACGAACACAACATTCACTACAAATTGATACCAAGCCTAGCGCAATTCGAGCTAAAATTTCAAATGAGACTAGCACATAACAAGCAAAACACAATAATAGAACAAGAAGATAAAAGAAAAAAGCAAACATTTAAAACGAATATTAAATGTAACATATATTTGGATAAACAGTCACCACCTTTCTGAGATTTTCCTTAATTTTTCCCTCCATTGCCATTCCAAAACACACATTCAAATCAAAATCAAAATCTTAAATTTTTGATATCGCGTTGAAATTGGTAAATATTTTTGAAAGAGACGAATGAAAACCGAGATTTGTTCTAAATTTATTAATTTTAAGAGGAATCAAATTAGTTGCTCTAGCGTGGTGCTGGTCTGGGAACTTTAAACGATACTTTTTCTAATAAGAAGGGATAATTAATTTTATCGTTTGTAATTTTGAAAATAAATGTTTGACCAGCTAATACGCTGCTCCAGAGATTGCTCTTTAAAATAGTATTGTATTGTATTGTTTTATTGCATTCATAGGTAGGCATCGAGGTGAAGAAATAACCACCTTATTTCTTCACCTCCATGTAGGTAGGTAACCTACACTTAAACATGTCAAGAATCGTTATGCTAGGTCTATGTCAAAAATTGACTGACTTTTGTCTGTTTTTGTCTGTTTTTTGCATTTTTACTTTTACTTTTACTTTACCTTTACTTTTATTATTATCTGTTTTCAGCTTTTGGTTTTTTAATTGTTTAGTTTGATGATGATTTACGCATGCTGTATTGACATCTCGTAGAATGTACACATAATTCTTGTTTTATTATGTTATCCTAGTAATGTTAAGTGTATGATTCTGTATGTCGAACTATTAAATAAATAAAAAATAAATAAATAAATAAAAAATATAAATTTCGCACATAAGAACTGGCAAACATATTTTGCCAGTCACAAAATAAGTTTAAAACTTAAGTAGTTGATTAATTAATGCCAGCCTGTTTAAGTAATGAGGTAAATCCCTGGTTTTATTTGTAGAAAATGAAAGATAGGACAAGAAGCGTTTCTGAACATTTTCAATTCGTTGTATATGGAATTTATAGGAAGGACACCAGATAATACTACAATATTCAAGTATATTTCTGACTAATGAATTAAAAAGTGTAATTTTGGAAAAAACATTTTTTGAAGTTCTTACTATGACGTTTAACAAAAAATAGCATTTTAAGAGAACGAGTAACAATGGCATCAATGTGTGTAGTGAGCCTGAGTTGCTTATCAAATATAACCCCGAGATCACGAATCTCATCTACATTTTTCAGTTGCACACCTTCAAAGTGGTACTGAGTGGCGATAGGTTTTTTTTTCTTGTAAAACTAATCTTAGTGCATTTATTACAGTTAGGTGGCATTTTGTTGTCGAAGCACCATTTAGAAATTTTATCTAAGTCATATTGCAGTAAAGTGGAGTCAGACATCGTTTTAATAACTTTAAATATTTTTCAGTCATCAGCAAATAGGACAATATCTGAATCCACTAGCACATCGCATAGGTCATTAATAAAAAATATATATAAAACTGGGCCAAGATGGGAGCCTTGAGGAACTCCTGATGTGTCGGTAAACCAATGAGATTCATAACCGTTAACGACTAAATGTTGGGTACGATCCTTTAGGTAAGAAAAGAACCAGTCTAGAAGTTGACCGTGGAAACCAAATGTGTGTAATTTTTTTATTATAATCCTGTGATTAACTTTATCAAAGGCTTTACAAAAATCTGTGTATACTGAATCCACTTACAATCCCTTATGAACAGATTCAATCAAGGCGGTGGATTAACAAAGTAAGTTGGTTGTTGTGGACTTTTTATAAAGAAAACCGTGTTGTTTGGGGGTAATGATTTGTTTGATATGGTTGTTTCTAATTGGACATAATATTTTTTCAAAGATTTTAGCAAAGGTGCATAAAATAGAAATAGGTCTATAGTACGATACGTCATGTAAATTGCCATTTTTTGGAACTGGAACGATATGGGCTTGTTTCCATAGTGAAGGGAAGGTAGAAGTAGAAGTTGATTTACTAAAAAATATTGCCAGGGGAGTAGACAGTGAAGGAGCGCATTTTTTTATAAATAAAGGCGGCAGCTTATCAGGCCCTACACCTTTAAACGGGTTGAGATTTTCAAGTGCTTTCTTTACTTCGATATCAGTAAATTCAATTATATGTAGTGAGTTGTTAGTTAATAATAAGGGTGTGAATTTGTTAGAATCATTTTCAGGCGACAAATTTGAACCACTATCCATGACGTAAACGGAAGAGAAATGCTGAGCATATAACTCACTTATTGTTGCGCCATCTGATGTCTTAATATCACCATAAACCATGTCTTGTGGTATGCTACTTTAATTTTTAGACCCATCTTATTTTCTCTCTTCAGCCAATGTTTCACTCAAGCAAGAACACTTAGATGGTATAAATTTTGCTCTTGAATAACAAAGTGTCATTACCTACAATTTACACGAAACAAGTCTAGGATTGAA
Source organism: Incurvaria masculella (assembly GCA_946894095.1). NCBI lineage: Eukaryota > Metazoa > Arthropoda > Insecta > Lepidoptera > Incurvariidae > Incurvaria > Incurvaria masculella. Next base: position 17,777,641 of record OX335653.1, on the reverse strand, counting down.
TCTCATTATGCTAGAGATGTCGCCGTCCCACCTGGCGGGTGGTCTTCCCACACTCCGTTTGCCTGTCCACGGCCGCCAGTGTAGGACACGGTTACTTCAACGGTCGTCGTCTCTTCGGCTAACGTGACCAGCCCACTGCCACCCGGTGTCCAATATCGACTACTTTGGTACGTCGGCGGATTGCCTCGTTGCGCGCCATATCCCGTAGCGATATTCCCAGCATGGATCGCTCCATTGCTCGCTGGGAAACTTTCAACCTTTGGATATGGTCAGACGTCAGAACCGGGGGATCGCACTGGTATATTCGAGTCTTTAAATTTCGCGGAATGTCAGACCTTAGAGACCCGCCAGGTGGGACGACGACAAAAAGTGCGTCGGCGGAAAGCAGTGGTTCCGGATCGCTGAGGGCCGGGAGAACTCGAGGAAAATTGGAGAGGCATATGTCCAACAGTGAAAGAAAACACGCTGACTGATTGACTGACTGACATATTATAGAAATCGAACCGGTGAATGAAGTAACACAAATAAAGATGAATTAATTATACTCGTTAGTCGTCTTAAGTTCAATGTGTTCAGTACATTGACAGCATCGCGTGTAAGGCATTTAAAACTGTTGACTATATAAAACAAAACTGTAAGGAATTTCGAAAGTTTGCAACCAAAATTAAGCTATCTATGTTTTAGTAGGAAGCACATTAAATTACGGTAGTGTTGTTGGAACCCTAATTATAAAATTTATGAAAGCCGAACCGAGAGGATGTAACGTGCTTTCACCAGACACTTTCCCTACAACATCTCCAACATCGGTTACAACAACGGTTGCGCCTGATTTTCACTGCATCTAATTAAAAATACATCAATAATGATTGACCAAATGCTTTTATATAAAGTTGTTAATGCAGTAATTACCACACTTGATCTCCCCAGTAAGGTTAATCTTAAAATCCAAAGACTTAGATCTTGCAATTTTCATATGATAGACGAATTCCTTTCGCACGAATACGTCTTTGCTTTAATTCCTCATTGCCCCGCGTGATGCGACATCTAAATGAGTCATCGCAGACTTTAATAATACATTTAGATCCACACAGGGACATATTATCGTTATACATTACGAAGATAATGCACATAAATTGTTCGCAAGACTTACTTTCTGACGAAACTTTTATCTCAGTGCTTTTTTACTAAACCGTTATCCCCATCTTACGTATAAAGCCTTTTTCAAAACAAACTTTGAAAAAGTAACACAATAAAAAATTAAGTATTTTTATTTAAGAAAATATTTAAATTCCAACTGTCCAGGCGGCTCTACGCGTGTTGAATTCCGACGAAAAACATTCGAAACTTCCAGACTTTTAGCATATTCAGCCAATGTTCACCCGTGCAGGTAATTTAGCGTGATCTTCAGTAGCCTATAAGTTGCGGGAAAAATAAAAAAGAGGTACAAACTGCATTGAATGATCTAGTTGCAAGAGAACAGATAGACGGACGGCAGAAGTTAGATGTTGTAGGTGGTAGAGATTAATGTTTTACTTGAAACTAAGGTTGAGATAAATAGTCGTAACAGAAACTAAGACTAACCAAACGTCAAACTCACTAGTGTCAAAAGTGATTTTCCGTCCATAAGAAATGCGTGTGACCTAACAAAGTACTACATTTTGTTAGTTTTAGTTTCACTTTCGACTATTTATTTATTGTTATAATATTTGAGTTTATTAAAAAGGCTTTTGACGATAACATAATTTTCATGCTTAGTTCTATTGCGCATGTTAAGATTCATGCTTGCATCTATATTCAGCTCTCGAAGTAGTCAGGAAGTAGGTGAAATATCAATTTTCCACTTTCCATCTCACGGGAAGACAAGTTAGAGTGAGGCTTTTCAATCCCAAGAAAAGCCAAGCGAACAGTCATTAAATTTGGTTGTACAGTCATTGTCATCATTGCTCGCACCGTTTTCAGCGGGACGTGATTGACAATGATTACCTACGCGATGATCGGCTGGGAGCCCCATCACAAAATAGCCCTTTGTCAACCCACATGGACACGAATGTAGCGGACACAATGGGGTAGAATGGTTGCTGATGCAAACGCATTTCACAGAGCGCTGTGTTGCTTCCGGCACGTAAAATGAATGCAAGTTAACCCACTGCATTTCTTAACGTGCATGTCGATAGAGACGACTTAGGGATTCGTGAATTGTGGTTCGGGTTCCACGTTAAACTTACTTATTAGGTGGGAGGGTTAATCCCGCCCGGGTTGGACCATAGCATTATTTTAAAATAAAACCTTTCAATGCATGCGTTTGCATGAATGGAAAATATAAGTTTTTTTTTCGGACGGATACGTCATATCTAATTTAAGCAACTTAAATATAATAAGTGCAGAGTCCTTAAGGTTGATTACGAATTTATTACCTTTGCCGTGGACACTCGTGGGACCTGGAGCTCAGACGCCCAAATGCTAACAAAGAACTCGGGGAAAAATGATCATTGAGGCGTCTGGGGAACAACGTGCGCACCGCTTCCTTGGTAGAATATGAGCCTGGCAATTCAGCGCTGCTTCCGTCATTGGGAATATGTTCGATACTGCAATGGAGGAATATTTCGATCTAATGTTTGCTTTTGACCTCGTAAATATGTTATTATAACGAAATAAACTTTTTTTAGAGATAAAAAATTAAGCAATATAATTGATTTTATTTATTTTTAATTTACTTATTCGGAGAAACAATAGTGCATTGATACATAAAGTGAATTAACTATATACGAATAAACACCAGTTACATATTCTCACAGTTGAGTTTACAAATGAAAAAGATGCAGTCGTCGAGCATACCTAGAGAGAGTAAAATATTAAGTCGATTATGAGTAACACATGTGGCAAAAAATAAAAGAGGGTTACGACAAAAATGAATTTTCCACAGTTGAAAACACGGTTGAAAAGGTAAAAATAAAAAAATCTTGATTAAGCAAGTACTAATAAATGAATAAATGCAGCGTACTAACCTAATGCAAAACTTCAGATCAAACGACTTATTTTAATCGTACAAAGTAGTTTCACGCATTTGTAGAGTTCACATCGAATGCAAACCATCAATTAATTTTCAATATTCTCACTACTTCCCCGAATTTCCTCTAGTAAAATGTGTTAGAGATAAGCCCTCGCACAAAATATTCATTGAGGTTGTGTGTTAAAGGCACCTCTTAAGTGGCATGCCGGCTGTGGTGTCATTCACTGAGTACCGATCGAAAGATCTCCTGTGATAGAGGCGAGTGGGATCTAGTCGAGGGGATACTCGATCGCGTATCTCCCGCAACCACTCGAGCCTATTACAGCGATTTGCGTTTAATTAAAGGTTCAGTTTTAATCTCCATGTGCGACACACATCGATAAGATAGGGTACGAAAAGCTTCGCAGCGATATGTTAGACTGAAAATTGTATCGTTGTGAATCTGAAATACACTCCCTGCCGCTATGTTTCCCAAAGGTTGTGGACACAGATTTGAAAATATGCTGGAAATGCCTTCTCCCCACACCAGCGCGCGCTAGTCGCCGCCGTCTTGTATTCAAGCGCAACTGTTAAAAACAGTTTTTGTTCCCGGATTGGCGGTAACAGATAGTGCAATCAGACAGTTAGTTTTGGCGCTTCAGATTGACTTTCGAAATATAAAACGATTTCCGCTGTTAAAAATAGGACTTTTCTGGAATAATCCAGAAATAACTAGTAGCAGGTTGCTGTTGACCGTACGACGCTCTCCAAGGAGCCTTGAAAATTTTAAGCAGAGTTTTGCTTCCCACAAGCGAAAACAGCGATAGAGAGGCTATTTCGAAGAATTTATACGAGCTATCTATTTCTTCGAATGTGCAACAGTTCAAGAAGTTTATTATTCGAAGCGACGAATCTAATTATGAAAATAATATTTTTTTTTGTGTTGCGGCTCTAACAACAGTGTAACTCTAAAACCTCTCGTAACAATGGTTTGCGTAAAGACTCTTTTTGAAGGTATGAGGAAAGGCTAGACAGATGATACTTCCATACCCTAGTAATGCGATGGAATTAAAAGAAACCGGGCGAGATTTACCTACCACCTAGCAAGTAAGGAAAGAACAGTTTTAGTGATAGTCGACGAAGTTGAACAATCACCCATTCAGAACCGGGCCATGACCCGAGCAGTGTTGGTCAAACTCGATTATCTAAAACCGAGGCATAATCCCACTGGGCTACATAGTTTGCATATGTCCTATGCCCAGGGTCGCACCACTTTATGTCTATGTCTTCGCCCTGGCTGTGATCCTTACCTATGTAATGTAAGGTCATTTTAATTTACACAGCCAAACCTTAAAATCGGTTCATTCTTTTAAATGAGATTCTGTCATTTCCAATAATCGCACGTCCAAAGATATTGTTAGTGTAATTTATATTATGATCTAATTTGAATTTCAAGTCTTGCAAAGAACTCATTTAGTCGGTAGCATTTTTTGGGCCAATGTTACATTTTAACTTGAGTTGTCAAAAGAGAAGCCCTCGCCAAAGGGTTTTCATTTCGTTGGGCAGGCTTTACATCGGTATCGATGACGCAGGATCGTGCGCAGTGGGGCCGGCCCGGGCGAGGGGTCGCGGCGCGCGCTCGAGCAGGAGTTGCGAGACACCCTGCACCTGTTGCAGCTGCGAGCTCTGAGCGACCGCTACAGGTCGCGCCCGAGGTACCAAGTTACCTAATTATACTGACGCTAGCAACAGGGGGCTTTCCATCGATATCGATGAAGCAGGATCATGCGCAGTGGGGCCGGAACGGGCGAGGGGTCGCGGCGCGCGCTCGAGCAGGAGTTGCGTGACACCCTGCACCTGTTGCAGCTGCGAGCTCTGAGCGACCGCTGCAGGTCGCGCCCGAGGTACCAAGTTACCTAATTATACTGAAGCTAGCAAAAGGGGGCTTTCCATCGATATCGATGAAGCAGGATCATGCGCAGTGGGTTCGGAACGGGCGAGGGGTCGCGGCGTGCGCTCGAGCAGGAGTTGCGTGACACCCTGCACCTGTTGCAGCTGCGAGCTCTGAGCGACCGCTGCAGGTCGCGCCCGAGGTACCAAGTTACCTAATTATACTGAAGCTAGCAACAGGGGGCTTTCCATCGATATCGATGAAGCAGGATCATGCGCAGTGGGGCCGGAACGGGCGAGGGGTCGCGGCGCGCGCTCGAGCAGGAGTTGCGTGACACCCTGCACCTGTTGCAGCTGCGAGCTCTGAGCGACCGCTACAGGTCGCGCCCGAGGTACCAAGATACCTAATAATACTGACGCTAGCAACAGGGGGGCTTTCCATCGATGTCGATGAAGCAGGGCGACCGAATCCTATTGCAACTGCGAGCTCTGAGCGATCGCTACACCATTCGCCCGAGCCTGCTTAGCATCCTTCGATACCTACCAACACTCACCTTCGTAGCTTCACAAGGACTCATTGATTCATGCTATCAACCGTTACAAGATGAGCTCGTAGCTTGAACAGAACAGAGAGCGGGCTGAAACATAACATGCTGATGCATAACAGTTTTTTTTGCCAATGCAACTGTGCAAGAGTTTGCAATTATTTGAGTCCTAAATTATGTTCATGAAAATTCAGCCGTCGATATCGTTGCAAATGTATATTCGTATGTAAAACTGAAATAATCACAACTTCGAACGCTTAAGGTTGCATAAACGTCGCAGTGATTTCAACGTTGCCACGAACGACTGTATGCTTATTGAGATTATTTTTGTATGCATACGTTTTGGAGATATTTCCTAAAGTAGGTAGTGAAAATATAATTAATAAGAATAATTCACATCAGTCAGCAACTCTTGTGTCATTTTAAGATAAAAAAATTTGTATAATTATAGTTAGCTTAACAATAAAATCTTCACATAATGTTATGGACGAAAAGTAGAAACTGAGTCCTATTACTTACACGACTAGTAACGCTGGGGGAACGGCAGAACGTCTAATATGCATATCGTATAATGTCATATTTAAACAAAATTTTAAAACCATGCACAACGTATAATCGGCAGATCGTATAATTGTATACGTAGTGCATGAATAAGTTTAAAAAATAAAATTTCTTATTTCTCCATGCATAACGTATAATAGTCACAACGTATAATATTATGATCTTTATTTAACAAAAAAAGAAAACCATGCATATCATATAATCCAAAAACTTTTCATACGATAAGCGCCCTTATGAATATACTCTTAAAGCGTATACTCGCACGCGACTTTTCGACCGTCTCAATTAGCGTTGTAGCAAATTGTTACTCTTCAACAAATATCGATTCGTAGCGATTTCAGCCTTAAATGTATCGTTATTAGGGCGCTTTATGCAGTGCTTTTTGGCATATTATACGTTCTGCATGGTTTTCTTTTTTTGTGAATTCATGTTAGGAATATTATACGTTGTTGATTATATTTTTGAACTCCTGCACAACGTATAAAATTATACGTTGTGAATATTATACAATATGCATGGTTTTCATTTTTTGGAAAAAAATACTATATACGTTGTAAATATTATACGTAGTGAATACGACTCGTAACGCTGACCCATATTAGTGGCGTGCTCATTGGTTAAGATCAAGAACTACGTTTCTGCATTTTTTGCGTCTGCACACGACTACCACATAATTGGCGCACCGTGTATATAGTTACATGTTCGAGACAACATTTTTACCTGCAATGTACACTAATAAAATAACTGGTTATGGTGCTGTCTCTTCAACAAACACAAAAACAACAATCGTTGTTATTAATATTATGTCTTCCTACAGAACCAATACGGTAAAACTAACTAAATAAGTAAATAAATATTTATTTATTTATTTATTTATTTAATAGTTCATTAACACCGTTTAGTATGAGAACATTTCAATCACAATTCAATTTCAAACAATACATTAAACAATCAAATAATTCAACATCACACATTAATCATAAATACAATTCAACATTTCTTAAAAATTATAGGGAAGTTAAAATCATCATAAGTGCAGCTCAAATATTAGAAATAAAAATATAATTTGTAAAAAAAAAAAAAACAAAAAAAAAAAACAAAAAAAAAAACATAAAATTATTAACATATCCGTTTCATAGAATTGATTGGGACCAATTTCAAAATTTAGAATCAAATCACTGAGTAGGTATAGTTCAAATAATAAAATAAGCAAAATAAAAGTATTTAAGAAAACTCATTTTAATGATTTTAACTTACTTAGGTTTGAAAAACTGTTCATTTACTAGCCATGTTAAAGAAATCATTAAGCGTATAAAATGAGTTTCTTATCAAAAAATCCTTCAGCTCTCGCTCAAACAACTTGGTATTTTTAATGGTCTTCATTTCGTTTGGCAATTTATTGAACATCTTAATCGATAGTGAGTTAAAACTGTTTGCCTTGAGTTTTGTTCTAGCTGGTGGAACTGATAGCTTTAATCTATCTCTTAATACATATTTATTTTGTTGATCTCCTTGTTTAACTATATCATTTATGTTTTTATGGGTATTTGTACATAATTGAAAAATATACATACAAGTTACGGTAAGAATTTTGTGTTCTCTAAAAATTGGTTTGCATGTTTCGCCCCATTTCGAAAAAGTGATTATTCTGAGTGCCTTTTTTTGAAATTTAAGTATTTTAGTTATTTCTCTACTTCCTCCCCACACTTCCAAGCTATACCGCAAAATTGACTCAAAGTATGCAAAATATACAGTTTTTAATGTTTCTATGTTTGTGTATTTTTTTATAGTTTTTAGTGCATAGCAGGCGTTAGCAAGTTTTTTTGATACTTTTTCTATTTGTGATTTCCAGTTTAGATTGCTTTCGATTATGACTCCTAGAAATGTTATTTTGTCCACTTTTTTGAAAGGAAAGTTCTCTATTTCTTCATCTTCTACTGTTTTATTTTTCATTTTATAAATCATATGTTGGCTCTTATCTTTATTTAATTTCAAGTTATTGTGGTAAAACCAATTCGACAATTCGTTTAATGTTATGTTCATATTCTTAAACAAATCGTGAGTTGTGTTTCCGTGCACAGTGCAGCTAGTATCATCCGCAAATAAATATACATCACTCTTAGTGAGTTGATTGGGAAGATCATTTATATACACTTAGAACAATAAGGGACCCAACACTGACCCTTGTGGGACACCATATTGTATTGTTTCTTTGTCGGACTGTACCTGTATTCTAGTTCCATTTTTAGTATAACTACTAATTTCAACGTATTGTTGTCTGTTTGTCAAGTATGATCTGAGCAAGTTCAATGGCGGTCCTCGAACACCGTAATATTCCAGTTTTTTCAATAGTATGGAGTGATTTACGCAATCAAAGGCTTTGCTCAGATCACAGAATAGACCAGCACATTTCTTTTTATCATCTAACTTATCTATTATATTTCCTACAAGTTCTTTTATTGTTTTTGTTGTTGATTTATCTTTTCTATATGCGTTTTGTTTGCTAGTCAAAATATTATTTTTTTCAAAAAAACACATCAATTTTCTGGCTATGATTTTTTCAAATATTTTAGTAATGGGTGATAGTATTGAGAGAGGCCTGTAGTTAGATACATCTTTATTATCACCCTTTTTAAAAACTGGTATAATCTTTGCAATTTTCAATTCATCTGGATAAGTTCCCTGGTTTATACATGTGTTAAAGACAGAGGTGAGCGGTCTACTTAAAATGAAGGCATTTTCTTTCAAAACATCAGTTCTCAATTCGTCATAACCAACACTTTTACTATTATTTAGTGATTTGATTGTTCTATACACTTCCTTTTCTGTGAAATATTCAAGATAAAACGATTTAATAGTGTCAGTTTGATTTTTTTTTAATAAGTTGTAGAATTCTGTGCTTATTACTTCTTCTTCAGGCTTACCTACATTTGCAAAAAAAATATTAAATATTTGTGTGATTCGTTTTGGGTCTTTGATTTCTTTATTATCTTTTATGAGTGTTGTGTTTTATTTTTTTTCTGGATTTGTTTGATTTGTTCGCCTTTTGATAATATTCCAAGTCGCTCTTGCTTTGTTTTTAGAGTTAGTTATTTCCTTCCTATCAGTAAACTTTTTGGCCAATGTTATACATTTGTTTAACAGTCTTCTATATATTATGAAGAAGTGTTTATATTCTTCCGTACCATTTTCTTTTAAATCTTTTAGTAATCCACACTTTTTCTTGAAAGAGTTCCGAAGACCGCGTGTGACCCACGTATTATGTTTGTTATTACGCAAGCATTTTTTTACTACTTGGAATGTATTTCTAGCTAAATGTGTCAAACAATTATAAAAATGTTTAAACCGTTCAGTTGAGCTATCGATTAAATTTAAATGAATAAATAAATAAGTAAATAAATAAGAAAAACAGCTAATCTGGTTATATGTAGCTGAACGCCCCCTCTTGTGTCCCGCGCCGCCGTCTCTATGCGGATCGGGTGACGCGAGCCGCGCCCCTGGAGCTACAATGGGGTGCAGGGAGTGCAGGATCGGGAATCGGGAGCCGATCCTGAAACACAACATATAGATCGTGAAAAGCAGTAATATTTCGGCATTCGCCGTTATCAAACTGAATTTTATTTGCTATGGCAACGGTGTTTTTAATTTTGGCATCGTGTGAAAAAAGTAGGGTCGATTGCCAGCACCACGCATTCATGGCATTGTCAATCTATACTACTGTTAGAATTTTCTTCTGTGCGGATATCAGTGCATTTTGTTGAGGCCCTCATTAAAATGTGCTCCATTCATCCATGTTCAGCTACATATAACCAGATTAGCTGTTTTTCTTATTTATTTACTTATTTATTTATTTATTTACTTATTTAGTTAGTTTTACCGTATTGGTTCTGTAGGAAGACATAATACTAATAAAATAACAATATAATTCCTTCGCCACCCGTTGACCTTACTGGAAAAGTCCTTGATTATCTTCGTGATCATCGTAGACTTGCAGAGAGCGGAGACGGGGTTTGACGATTTATACGAGTCACAGTATCGCCGAGCCATGTTAGTTCGGTGCTGGTAGTACGTTCCTGATGGGCACTAATGTTTGAGTCAACATTTTCACCAGCAGTTCCCAATCACAAAATAACAATACCATTCTCTCGCTACCCTTTGACCTTACTGGGAAAGTCATAGATTATGTCTATGATAGGAGCCGCAGGATTGCCGAGAGCCATCACACCGCAGAGCCATCTTCGTTACTCAGGATAACTATGTTTCTGATCGGATTTTTTTTACGTCCGCACATATCTTCTAGTCTAGATAATTTGGAAGTTATGTAGGTAGATATTAAAAATATTAATCTTCATAGTCCATCGATAAAATAACAATATAATTATCTCGCAACCCGTTGACCTTATTGAGAACGTCCTTGATTATTTCCGTGATAAGAGCCTCAAGCTTGCAGAATGCGGAGCTGGATTCCGATGACTTACTACACTCGCTGTACCGCTGAGCCCTATTCGTAACTCAGGATAACTACATTCCTAATGGTCAAAATTACTAGTTTACTAGCAAGTAGTGTCGACTCGACCGAATCTTAAATAGGCATATGAATGGATCCATAACATCGGCAGGGTCGACCGGCGCGGCGTACAACAGGAGCGCCGACCCGATCCTCAGGAATTCGAGAGCGCACTGAAAATATTGCAACTGCATTCTATAAATCGCTTCCAAATACCCCATCGCCCAAGGTACCCCACCAGCGCTAGTAATCGATGTTGTGAAATTCGTGATGCATGATTCTAAAATGCATTCTTCTGCGAGCGGCCCGTTTAGCCGTTTATGGAACTTCATCTTGGCTGAAGGTTTAGGAATTAAGGAAAAACATATTTTCTAAGTTATTTTTATAATTTTTAGACATATTTTAGTCCTTTTTTGATGTCTCATTGATCAGTAAACGTTGATAGGCAAATCATTTCTCATCATATCGATTTTAAAATGTTCGTTATAATTTGCGGGTTTTGTTTTTGATATTTTTGATCAACTTATGCATGGCTTATTGGAGCAGTTATCATATATTTCAGAATGAAAATAACAGGGTACAACATGTCCGTCAGTGATGTTGCCAATTTTCTAAAAATCACTTAAGCGTCACTCACAGAATTGGTTAGAAATGCCATTCCTCTCGCTTCAGCGTAAGAATACGATGTCAATATTTGTGAGCTGTGGTTATCTACCAACCATGGAAAACACGTTTGTCAATTTCGATGAAAAATACATGACAAACCCGGAGACGATTCTTGTTCGCCAGAGGTAATGAACCGGTATAGCAGACAAAATGTATTGCTGACGAATCCGAATAGAATAATGGTATTTGACCATTAGATATTAAAGGAATTTGAGAATCTTGTCGCCATATTAAATTCAAACACCGCAACAATTTTGTTGCGTCGTTGATCGCACGCCCATTAAGAAATAATCTGTAGAGCTGCGACGCATGTGACAAACAAAGTGGTGACTTATTCTATGTAGTATTAATTATTCTAATGAGAAAATACAAGAGCCCTATTACTTTCTTATGTTAGTTGTTGGAAAGACAAAAGAGTAATAATAAACATGTAATACAAATACACGTAAAGTCAACTGACAATTTTTTTTTCATACAAAAAAATCTGAAATTCCATATTTTACAAAAACATCTCTAATAGACTAGGAGGTCGCGACAAAAATGGTAACGATAACGTAAATGGCTGAAACTGGGTTCACAGGATAAACACCAACCCTGTGAAGCTAAATGTGTCAGTCTGCCTGTGCCAAGTGGTTGCGTTACCTAGATAATGCGCCTGAAAAAGTAGTTATCGTTACAACAAAAATATATGAAAAGGTAAATGGCTGCACATAATGCAGCATTAAAGTATCAGTACATACTTACTTTGTAATACCAAAACTGAACAAATCCTTGTTTGCATTTCGTAGTTATAGGCGATTTAGGTTACAGATATAACTTTACGTATTTTTAAGTATTTAATTGAAAAACCGACTGGTTATTGTTGTATAATTATTGGGTATCAATATTCCTAGACCATCAGCATATTCATCAGTAGGTACATACCAACTTCTATTTTATATAGCCAATCTAGATAACGCAACCACTTGGCGCAGGCAGACTGACTTATTTAGCTTTGGAGGGTTGGTCTCTAACATGTAAACCCAGATTCAGACATTTAACTTATCGTGACCAAAAATGTCGTGACCTCCCGGAATATAAATTGCCCGTAATGATCAGAAGCTATGTTTCATGTTTTCGAATAGAGTTTGAAAAATACATTTTAAATTTAATGGGCCGTAGCACTGTTTTGTCATAAAAATAAGACAAGTTGACGCACAGGGTAGGTATCATCCATCTCTCTTTAACTCGCGGTAGTAGTGTTAAAGTTAAATTCTCACTCCCACACTCTGTCCGTCTCGTAAGCGCAACGGTCATACTATGTATGTAGGTAACTACAAGCGCGGGAATCACGCGTAAAGATAGGCATATCTCACCTGTCCCCAATTCTGTGGCCTAACTATTGTCTAAATAACACGCCAAATGACTTTCGTAATAGAACAAATGTTATCATTGTAGAGCACAGCTTCGTTGAAGCGACTTTGCCTGGCATTCGGAACCCAAAATGCATTCGTTACCGCGCTTTCAATAGCTCGAACATACGAAAACGTATCAGAGCATGCATGCAATAATGTAAATCTTTATTCTTTATGTAAATATTTATTATTAATTATTTTAAATGGTATTACATTTTAAATTAGTTACCACTTTGAAGAAAGTTTACTTTTTTGTTTCGAATTGTTGTGTGACCGAAACCGAAAAGTATGATAATGTAAAATGTGCATACATAATATGTTTATGCTCTTTGGATGGGTCACAGATGCGACATCCAGGTTGTTCGCCATATTATTACTCAAACGAGCTTGAAATGGCTATTTTCACCTTGAATTCAGGTCACTTCATGGTTCGGAACCCATGTAAAAAAGTTATTCCTCTTCCCTATTTACAAGGTAGTAGAATTGATCCCGTCTGAATGGGTACGATCGCATTTAAAGACAGATTGTAAAAGCAGAGAAATGAAAAACGTGTCAGTGTTTTCCATCCTTATCGATAAAGCCGTTTTACGAAAGGCAAGGTTCTGCCATGGACTCCAAAATTAGGTGTTTATTGTTTATTCATTCGCACTCGGATTTTTCATATGTTTTCATTGTTATTTTTTCGTGATGGAATTGTAATAAATGAGGCCACTAGTTGTGACATTAGCATCCATATCCAGTTTTATAAAAATACCCACATTTTGGCCATATTGAAATACTTGCCTAAAAGTTGCCTAAAACGTTCTTTTTGTATAAACCAGATCTGTTTGCTGTATAGCTTATTTGTATATTTTTTTGTTCGCAGGTTCGGAAAGCGTTCGGAGGACGAATCTAGCTGGCAGAAGAATGCAGACGTCAGTAAGCTCTCTATTCTGTGCTTTTAATCGTGTTCCTTATGTTGCTTTATGCGTTATGCCCATGGGCGTCGCCGAGGACAGGGCGCCCTTACTAAAGTCCACAGAACAACGAACACCGTGCTCTGTAGGCCTGACACAACTGAAGTTGGTAGCGCGTTTCTTGATAGGGCACGATTGGGTTCTTGAGAAACAGAAATGGCACCCGAGGAGATTTGTTTTCCTCGTTGATAGTAGAGTCAAGTCACACGGCGGCTTCTGTATGACTATGCGTAAAGTACTAATTGAAAACTCATACATAAATCTCATCATTTATGGTTGTGAAATAATTTAACTTGTGATAGAGGCGAAGTTTGAAAAAAAAAACATTGAAAATTATACGTCGTTTTACAATTACTTTCTGTTATGGGACGAAAAAACTGACGGTTGGCACCCGCCAAGTTCATTACATAATCTAATAAGAAGCCGTTTGACAATTATTCGTTCAACGACATTAAAAAAAATCTGTGAGGCTCAATTTTATTAATTAAGTAACTAGAAGCAATTTTGAGATTAGGTCCCTAATATTTAAGATAATATTTTCATTAACGGATGTCCCTTTCAAGCTAATTTCAAATGTCCACATTGCGTGAATATTTGCCTCAATTTCATGAACGTTGTTTTTTCATAATGAGTAAACATTTGTAAAAGTAGTTAACAATTTTCTGAAACAAAAATAGAAAGCAGGAGACGTAAGTGAATCAGTTCAGTGACTCTTCCAGACTCATGGAAGTTAATTAGTGATGAACTAAAACAAAAACATCAAAGGGCATCCTGATAAATGAACACACTCTTTGTTTGCTTGTTAATTAAGTCTGGTTTCAGTATAATAAAAAGTTGCAGTAGGTTATACAGATGTAAAACAATGCAAGTATATTATAAAAAACACGGTATCCGAAACACATATGTGAGGTTGAGTTTGCGTTACATTCATTCCAGAGAGTAATTCTAGGGGTGAAAATGAGTTAAGAAGCTAGATACTAATTTGTTGGTTTGTAAAAGTCATACTCACTAATACCACCATAAAAATAAACAAAACTTGCGTGCCACTAATTTTTGAAATGAGAGATAAACATTCATTGTTCTTCTAGAAACATTATTTTCTGGCCGGTCTGATATATTCCCGGTCAAGTATATTTTCGTTGTATTATTTATAAATACGTTAGCAGGAGAAGCTTTCGAGATGAAAGGCCGTGGCGGCGATCGAGATGACAAAGTTATCGATAGAAGACAGGCAATACCGAGGGTGGCGACGTCGGTGCATATTTGATGCGTAATATCACAACCCCTGACGGATATCCCTGGATCCATCCGGGTGATAAGATTCCTATTATTGCTTAGCGTAAACCTAGATCGAGCGAGGGTTGGTCCGATTCTGTATATTATTATATGTCAGTGACATAGTATCGAACGCTTCATCCAAAATTATGTTGTGCTCCCATTTAATCAATCAATCACTGTAAACTAGTTTTTAAGTATCACTGGAAAAAAATAATAATACAATGACCAACCTGACGAAGTTTCTTGTCGGCTCTTCTTCGCCAGAAGTAATCGAATCGACAGGAAGAAAAAAATGACGAATCCGAGTGTGTAATATACATCTAATGGAGGAAACAAAGAAACTGAAACTGAAACTGTACCCTGGAGGCTTTTGCTTGTGCGAGTTATCTGTTCTTATTTGATGTTTTGTAATTTTATTAAATACGATAGCAGGCATAGATTCGACTATTGCGTAAGATAATCTATAATTGTATTTTTCTGCTCTTCTTTCGAATCTTACTAGTGCTCGGTTCTTGCTTCAATATCGTACACTTTTTTTGATCATATATGCAGGTATAAAGGTGGTTTCACATTTATATCATTGATTTTAATTATCGATGTCGCTGTCTTCTTTTTTTAATATATATTTATTTTATATCTTTCAGTATCATTTTTAAAGATCCATTGTCATTATCATTAAACATGTTTTTATCATTTTGATTGAGTTAGATTATTAAATCTAATCCCTTTCTCAGAAATCTTAAAAGGCGGTCAAATAAATTTTCGATTTGCATTCCAAATGTGTGGGTTTTTAAAGGGCAGATTTACTTTCAATCCCTTTATTATTTAATTATATTCATTGATATATTTTTATGTTTCAGACATTTCCGGACGACGGACCAGCCTGGCTGAGTTCCTACGAGTACTACAGGAGATGAACAGCCCCAAACATGCGCCTTCACTCAACTAACACCAACCAAGCAACACCTTTCTAACACTTTACGAACAAGTAAAAAAAAAGAAACATTATGTTTAAGTATCGCATAGATGTTTGGAAGACTACAATAAGATATAGACATTATTTGCTGGAATCAAATGTGTGTTTTGTTCGTAAACTTGAATAAATTAATTGAGCAAACTATAACAGAATAAAGCTATATCTTATTTTTATATCACCTTAAATCAATAGCTTTTCAATATTATGGATGTAAAATAATTTCAGTAAGATGAACAGCAAAACTTGTCACTAAAAACCAGTAGAAAATATCACCCATTAGTTTTATTTAAAATTAGCTGAGGTACCCGGCTCGACTCAGGTCAATCAAATTTTTGACGAATTTTATGATCACCCATAAGAACATCACCTGTTTCCCGGATAAATTGTATGATGTGTGATAATCCTATCAATGTGCCAAATTTCTTTCCATCTTTTTAGCCCTTCTTGTGTGACAAACATCAAAGCTTTCTTATTTATAATATCAGTAGGATTACCATCGCATTAATTAATTAACAAATGTAGTCAAATTATTCATATTTTGTAGGATGTACCTTGATCAGAAACATTTTGGGAAAGGTTTTACAATATTTTTTGTAATTCATATAATTTCCTTCAATTTATACCAGAGCTAAAGCCAAAAATATAAATCGCTACTTAAATAAGTGTTAATAAATTTTAGCATGTGAATTGGTTGTTTTATTTTCCAAGGTTTTCCTAGACACGGAGCTGCGAAAACCATGTCAGCCAGCCGGGTGCTTCTTCGCACCGCATTTGAGATTGTACTTTGAGGCAATTACCTCGGCAGGGTGCACATACGCACGACGTATTTGCAAGTTTACCTTGTAAATTCGTCATGCGTATTTGACATATGGCATATGCCAAACACTTATTCGCTACCTGCCTTTTAGCATTTTGTAAATGTACGTGTGTGGGTGTTCCGTACAGGGGGTCCATTCAGAGTAAGAGTGAGTTTGAATTCGCCACTAAATATAAACTCACTTTTTTAAATAGTTAATGCTTCCACACTTCTAGAACATAATTACAGTTAGGTAAAAATCTGGTTTGTCCCGTAAATACGTTGGAAGTATAAATAACGGTTCCGTTATTTAAATAATAATATATTTCCCAGCTATTTTTAGGTTAACTCACTCCCGAACTCGAACTCACTCTTGCTCTGAATGGACCCCCAGGAGTAGGCAAGGCACCTACGATATTAGTTAGCTTATGTGAAACTTATTTTTCCGTCTTCTATTGAATAATAAACCTAGCTTATTCTCATTTAAAAAAATAAAAGGCGTCAATTTATAGACACGAAGTGCATTTGCTTTATCAAATTACCAGATGAGAAGAGGAGATTCTGGAGGACAAATCGAAATATTTTGTTGTTTTCAACGTTTTCTCAATTAAATTTTCTTTCGCACTTCCTTACATTTTATCAGAATAACAGAAGGTTTTGTAAAATGCGAAAAAAAAAATAGGATTCATTACAGAATTCTTACTAAGTCTTTTAATTTTAATGAATATAATGTGTATGAACAGTGAAGAAAGGACACATTAATTAAATAAATAAAACATAAAAAATTTTTCGCGCGTTTTATACAATAACTTTGGAGTTGGATTATTCAACGATAAAATAAAAAAACATCTTAAAAAGATTAATCATTAGATCTAGCTTGTTTCATGAATATTTATAATCAATTTGGTTTTTGTTTGATTTTCGACTACCGCGGTCTTGATTTACTTTCTCGTTTACTTTTAGCTCAAGTCGTTAAGTAATAAAAAAAAAAGGAAATCTTACCAAATCAAACACTATGCGCATTGTCTGCTTTATGGACATATTGCATGCTCCTCATCGCGAAGCTTGTCTTTTTCTTTGATACAGAGAAGGTCCCAGAGCACAATAGCACGGTTTTGTACCGTGCCCGCGAAGGGCCACCTTAATACCTGCGTCGCGGATATTCTCTGCAAAGATTGAACATTCAAACGTATTGCCGTCACCACCAAATTTGTTAGCAGCAGACGCTAGAGCTTATTCCTAGGTCTTCTAATATTATTTAGGTCCATAATACGTTATATCATTCGTTCTGTTAGTAATTTCAAGGAAATATGTTGGTTTAATTTCTGCTACATTTTCCCTACGATTCGACGAAACATGTGGGATCAAAAGAACGGCTGTTGATGACAGCAACAATGGAGTGGAGACGGTAGCAAAAAACAACAAACGAATCAACGGTGGCCGCGAATATTATGCGAATACGAGTGCTTTGATGTCAAACTTACTTGTATTCATAAAATAATAAATATTATGTAAACTGGTGTGAAATAACAGTACCTACCTTACAAATTAAATACTATTAAATTAAAGTTTTTTTGTTCTACTCACTTAATGCAGACACTTTTAAGTAAATGAGGACCGTAGTGTTTCCTCAATTTGGATACCTTAACTAAATTCGACCATATTCCCTATCTATAATCATTAAGTTAAGGTGGGATTGTGAGAAGATCGATATCTTTCATTCTACTTAGAATTAAAAATTCAAATTCATTAGATACAGCTATGCATTTTTTTAAGAGATCTGTTTTACCTATGTTTTCCTGTATCAGAATATTCTTTGATATTGCTGTTTCTGTCAAAAATCGAAATTGCTCGTAATTTTCTAATACGAGTTTCACGATAACACGAACGCAGCACAAACTGCATGCAATATCATATCCATACGTTTATGGACAACAAATATGAATCTGCATCAAAATTGCCATATACATCATTCTAAATTACCAGAGGGGTGACCAATAGGTTTAATTGCTTATAACTGTAATGTTTGAAGAAATGACGGTAGTCTTAAACATTTTTAGTTTTGCATTTTGTATAAGATATTAGTTAGTTGGAATAAACGTCTCGCTTGTGAACAGTGCTTCTTATTTGTGACCTTCCAAGACTCCAAACTTTTCTGGCGACGATACTGGACCTTGAGCGTGCTTTCGATTGGACTACCGCGAGGACCACCGAGTGTTACCTATCATGTCGATCGGTAAGATGGGAGAATTTAACTTGCGCAGTGACAACTGGTCGCTGTATGTGGAGCGGTTGGATCAATTTATGAAAGTCAACAAAGTAGCAGAAGACATGAAAGTGCCGACGTTAATTACAGTTATTGGGAGCGAAGCATACGAGCTCCTAGTAAATTTATGTACGCCGGTAACACCGGCAAAGAAGACTTACGAACAGTTGGTAGGAATTGGGGAGGGACATTTACTACCACGCCCATCCATGTTGGCCGAGCGTTACAAGTTTCGGTCGAGGCGGCAAGAAGACGGGGAGACGTTGGCTCAATACGTGGAAGCATTAAAGAAGATGACGCGATATTGCGAATTTGCGGAATGGCTCGACGACAGCCTGCGTGACCAGTTCGTCTGCGGAGTTTCGAACGACCTCATAAGGCAGAGACTATTCACAGAGGGAAAGGTGTCGTTTGTGCAGGCATTCAAATTGGCGCAAAATATTGAAGCAGCGGAGAAAAATGCGGCGGCAACGGGCGGACAACAGCGGCGGAGCGGTGAGGAGAAGGTGACGTCATCGGCTGAGTGCCACAAGGTCACCGGATCACGCGCTTACCGACAGGGGGCGCGCGCGGCGGACAAACAAGCAAATGGCGGGCTGTCACTGTCACGCGCAGGTGCGCGCACGGCGTCGGCGGCGATCGCGGGGAGAGTTCGATGTTCTGTGTGTGGAAGCAGCGAACATGCGGAGGTGCACTGCAAGTTTCGTTCGTTCACGTGCCGAGGGTGCCTCCGGGTCGGACACCTGCAGCGGGTGTGTCCCCAGCGCGGCAACAGCCGCGGGGGCAAGGAGCGCGTGTACCAGCCGTCCCATCATATAGAGGACGCGCACAAACACTCTGAAGAGTCGGATGACACCAGTAGTGAAGAGGTAAAGGACTTCCCCATGTTTCACGTAGACCTACGTCACTGTAGGCCTATAACATTAGAGCTATTAGTCGACGGGCGTCCATTGAAAATGGAGGTCGACACGGGGTCAGCTGTTACTTGCATCGGACGTCAATGCTATGATAGACAGTTTGCGCACCTCTTACTGGAACCGTGTACGCTATCATTAAGATATTACACCGGAGAAACGGTGCGACCATTAGGAATTGTAAGACCCACCGTACAATACGGAGAGTTTAAAAAACAATTGGACCTGTATGTCGTAGAAGCGGGCAAAGTGTGCTTATTGGGCCGGCAATGGTTATTGTCACTTAAAATTAAAATCCCCGTGATTTCAAACCATAGTGTCAAAGTAAAAGAGGAAGGGAATAACTATTTCAATGTTAGTGAATTCAGTTCCAGGTATGCTGAAGTGTTTTCCGAAACACTGGGCCGTTTTACGGGGGGACTGGTGTCGCTGCACGTGCGAGAAGGAGCGGCGCCGCGCTACCTTCGGGCGCGACCGCTGCCGCATGCACTCAAGGCCAAGGTGGAGCGGGAACTGGAGTCTCTGGTGGAAAGTGGAGTATTGACACCCGTGGAGACGTCGGACTGGGCAACACCGATAGTACCGGTAATGAAAAAATCGGGTGACATCCGGATATGCGCGGATTACAAGATCACTTTAAACAAAGTACTAGATGTAGATAGGTTCCCAGTACCGCGAGTCGAGGATGTCCTAGCCAGGCTAGAAGGAGGAACGAGGTTTAGCAAAATCGATTTATCTCAGGCTTATGCCCAATTTGAACTGGATGAGCGTTCCAAGAAGTACACCGTTATAAATACGCACAAAGGGCTTTTTAAATATAACCGGTTAGTGTATGGCCTAAGCTCATCACCGGGTATTTTCCAACGGAAGTTAGAACAGATTTTTGGTGATTTAGAGAATGTAGGTGTCTTCTTGGATGACATTATAATCACAGGTCAGAATGAGGTCGAACATATAAAAACATTGAATATAGTATTTCAACGTTTGCTAAAATATGGACTTAAGGTAAAAAAACAAAAGTGTGACTTTTTCAGGAAAAGTATTTCGTATTTAGGCTTTGTCATTAGTGAAGAAGGGATACACACCTGCCCCGAGAAGTTGGAGGATATAAAAAATACACCAGCCCCTCAAAATGTCTCGGAACTAAGGTCTTTCCTCGGATTAATCATGTATTATTCGAAATTTATTCCAAATATTAGCACAGTGTTAGCCCCTATGTATGAACTGTTACGGAAAGATAAAATTTTTGAATGGACGGATAAGTGTCATTCGGCATTTACGAATATAAAGAAATTGATGGCTTCCAGTGAGGTGCTAGCACATTACTCACCGGACTTAAAGCTGATAATGACCTGTGATGCCTCGGCGGTTGGGGTAGCAGCAGTATTGTCACATATCACTCCGAGTGGAGAACGCCCGGTGTGCTATAAATCGAGGACTTTGGACTCAGCGGAGCGAGGTTATTCTCAGATTGACAAAGAGGCCCTAGCTATAATATTCGGTATACGAAAATTTCATCAATACCTATATGGCAGGAAGTTCACCCTCAGAACAGATCATAAAGCTTTAGTTACAATTTTTGGATCGAAGGCCGGTATTCCAGTGATGGCAGCGAGCAGACTGCAGCGCTGGGCTGTAATGCTAACGGCATATGATTATGATGTAGAGTATGTTAACACGAAAATGAACTGTGCTGATGCGCTATCGAGATTGCCAGCCACCGTCAAGAAAGACTCCTCTAAAAATAAACCTACATATATAAATTTTGTTGAGGAGGCTCTTCCATTGAAACATATAAATATTAAGGAAGCTACGGCATCTGACCCACAATTATGTAAAATTTATGGGTTTTTAAGGTCGGGTTGGCCCCTATCTTGTGAAGAGGAATTAAAACCATATTTTAACAGGCGAAATGAATTATACCTCGATTCAGGGTGCATTATGTGGGGTTATCGAATGGTTATACCGGAACGGCATCGACAACAGGTACTTAAAGAATTGCATATGGGCCATATGGGTATTGTAAAAACAAAAAGCGTAGCCCGGAGTTATGTCTGGTGGCCAAGCATAGACGCGGATGTAGAACGTGCATGTAAATTGTGTGAAGTGTGTAACTCAGAAGCGGAAGCTCCAGCCCATGCAGTAGTCCAACCATGGTCTCACCCGCCGAATCCATGGACGCGTTTACATATAGATTTTTTTGGTCCATATAAAGGGTCAAGTTTTTTTGTAATAATAGATGCCACGACAAAATGGATAGAAGCCTTTCAAATGCAGCGTACGTCAGCAGCGGCGGTTATCAGTAAGCTGAGGGAAACATTTGCTCGTTTTGGTTTATGCACCGAAATCGTTTCAGACAATGGTCCACCCTTCACAAGTGTAGAGTTTAAACAGTTTGTAAGCATAAATGGTATTAAACATACATTTTCAAGTGCATATCATCAATCCTCTAACGGAGCTGCAGAAAATGCTGTCAAATTGTGCAAACGTGCTATTAAAAAGGCTAGAAAGGAACAGGTAGATTTGGACACGGCGTTGCAAAGTTATTTACTAGCATATAGAAACACCGAACACAGTACGACTGGGGCGGCCCCGGCAGCGTTGCTGCAGCGTCGTCATCTACGCACGCGGCTGGACCTGCTTCAGGCCGACCGCGGGGCACGCGTGCGGAACGTGCAGGCTAGGCAAGTGGAGGCAGCAGGCGGGGTTCAGCGTCAAGTTCAGGTCGGAGACCAAGTGTGGGTTAGAGATTTTGGTAAAAATGATAAGTGGCAGGCAGGTGAGATAGTGGAGAGGGTAGGTACTCGGAATTATTTGGCGAAGAACAGTAGCGGTGGGGTGCTTAAAAGACACATAGACCAAGTTAGACGTCGTATAACAGGAAACAATTTAGCAATACCGGATGTCAGCCCAGAACCAGAAAAAGAGAGCTCAACTACACCGGAACCCAGTGCTACGCCTCCTCGGGTTCCATATCAGGAGACCCAGGAACCCTCTACGTCAAAACCAGGTTCCGCTCATAAGGCCTCACCTAAACGGGTCCCAGACCCGGAACCAGGGGTTAGTGCTCGTGCACGTGCACCGACACCAACCGCCCCAGTGGGGGGGCGCATTACACGCCCTAGGTACCCCGTCAAACGATATGGGATGGAATTAGATTAATAATTAATAAAAAGGGTATACATGCTATTTAATGTTTCTCTTGTGTAGGGTTATAGGGTGTAAATTGTTATTATTAAGTATATATTAAGTGTGAGGGTGTAATGTTTGAAGAAATGACGGTAGTCTTAAACATTTTTAGTTTTGCATTTTGTATAAGATATTAGTTAGTTGGAATAAACGTCTCGCTTGTGAACAGTGCTTCTTATTTGTGACCTTCCAAGACTCCAAACTTTTAACACGGCAATTACGTGATTTAGATACAACTTGTTTCTACGTATATCCTGATTTTACTCATAAATCACGGTACCTAAAACCACGGTAAATAACCAATATAAGGATTACAAGGAAGATCCTAGCATGACACAGAATTCCGGTGTGACGCCTTGGGTTAATATCACCTTGATAGGTTTGCTATTAACAATTACATACTTATAACTTGAGAACCTCTTTGCCGATTTAGATGCGGTTTATCTTTATCCGATAATTTAAGAGGATAATGAGGTGATCGAGTTCCATACAATGGCTCGTGCCTGTTTCCTCAGTCAAATTAAGAAATATTTTTCTGAAATTTTGTACATTAAATAAATTCACTGAGAGATACGTACCTCTTTTTACCCGACTGCGAAAGAAGGAGGGTTATGTTTTTCGAGTGTATGTATGTATGTATATATGTATGTATGTATGTATGTATATTTCTTTGTCGCCCCCTGCAGCCTAAACGGCTTGATGGATTTTAGCTTGAGAGGTGTCGTTACATTCGTCTTAATTGTGAGAGTGACACTGGGTATATCAAAATCATAAAAAAAAATCATGGCTGATTTTTGGCGTCAAATTATGTGTTTTCAAATATTTTCTTTCTTGAAACCTATCGATTGGGGTATCAAACTAAAGGGTTTTTTAAATAGTTTACAAAAAGGTATGCAACTTATATGTTTAAATGTAATTTGGAATCAGAAATTCCAAAAACATCAAAATATTCAACGTTAAAAATTAATTCAAATGATTTTGGTATACGCAAGCGCGCTTGTCACACCAACTCAGGTCATATACTCCTCTTTTCACTACCTCCAGCTATATGGAATGTAATTTCGGTTAAATTGCATATTTATATGGTGTAACCGAAAGATAACTTTGGGATGTCTGTAACTGGAAGTGGTGGATCCGGGCGATAGTCAGATAGATTTTAGACATTCTCGGTCGCCGCATAGACCGATATCACCATCATTGCTTTACTATCAGCATTCTGCACCTGCACAGCTCATAAATCCACACTTCCGTTGTCAATGGGTGTCACGCTGGGGAAGGTCCGCTTGTTCCACAAAAGGGCTACCCTACAGTGCCGAGATACTGTGGTGCCCAAGATCGGTATCAATTTGATAATATCTAAAAGCTTTACCAAAGATAGGAAAACTTTCCATGAAGATGTCGCCCGCTGATGAGGTACCTATGATACATAGGGTACATAAAATATGATCGTCATCATAATATCGCTGATCTTTAACCGTGCGTCCTTGGGAGCAGTGGGAAGGAAAAGCACGGCTTTGCCAAAGTTGGGTTTATCATCATATATCACATATTATTAACACGTTATATTATTCAAAATAATAAACCAGGAGTTCATGTACGGATTAAATCATGAACGTTATATTTTGATGGGCTTTGGAGGCAAGAAAAACAATAAACGCTCAGTTGGGATGTAACAGTTTATAAGCTCCAAGGTAACACATTCAATCGGGCGATTGTGGACCTCGGGCCCACATATATTTGCAAACGATGAATCCAGGTCTCTTTCGCCGCATCCAGTTAAAGTTCTAAACTGTGAAACTGGAACTTAACTAGCTCAATAATTAAATAAAAATGGCTTTAACAATGTTTTTGACTCACATTCAAAGCTGTCAGTCAAGAGACAACTTCCAGTCTTATGAAGTAGTGGATATAAATATTATAATCATGGTTATTATGGAGATTATTGAATTTTAACTAGCAGTTAGTTTATACATGGATGAAATCCTGTGATCAAAGCGATTACTACTGGGTCCGTCACTTGAACTGTTACTTCTATTTTCAAAATAATAATGACAGCGCGCCAAATTTTGGTGAAACGTCAATTTGTTTCATTGTTTTTAAGTGGGCGAAAAGAGCGGGAACAAATTTGAATTGTATAATAATTTTTCGCAATGGATATTAAACCTAACATTGTGATCGTTTTGTATTTGACCGGAAAATCACAACCAGTCATCGTTCGGGAGCTCCGACATTTACATGTGAATAAAATGTTAGTGCATCGAACCATTAAGCGTTATACCCTAGCATTGCTAAACGGCATAGAGGCGGTCATCCGAAAATAGCAGTATCACATGATATGGTTCGAAAGGTAAAGGCTCGAATTCAAGGAAATCCTCACCAGTGTTTTGCAAAATTTGCGAAAAGTCAGACAATACCCGACTCAAGTAATTGGCGCATACTGAAACAAAAAGAAATGCAACTGAAGCCCTACCAATAAGATACAAAAATTACAGCATCTTAGTTCAGCGCAGAAGGCAGTTCGACTACAAAGAGCTCAAGCAATGAAAGTCTTGCGTGGCGATCTGGAAAACATTGTTTTTTCTGATGAAAAAATGTTTACTGTCTAACAGTATATAAACAAACAACATTTTCGTGTTTGGCTACAGGGCAAATCCAACGAGAATTTAGACGATGGAGTTCCCGTTCGTAAGCAAGCGCCCGCTTCTGTTATTGTCTCGGCTGCAGTGACCGCAAATGGTCGCTATTCACTCGTGTTTATCGAGAAGGGCGTCAAAGTCAACCAGCAAGTGTGTGCAAAAGGTGTTAAATGAGGTGCTCATACCATGTGCACGTGTAAACAATGCAGTACGAAACGCTGGACGTTCCAACAACACTCAGGATCGTCTCAGAAAGCTTTTATCTATGGATCAAAGGAGGCTATATCGAACAATAACAATTATTGTCTTAAAATTAAATGTTTTATTGTGATATAATTTTTAACGAACCGTACTTCAATTAACTAAATAACATCATTTTCAATTGGTAACACTTCGAGTGACGGACCCTGTATATAACCACAGGATTTGAGTGTCGAACTGTTCGCTTATAAATTTAGTGTAACTGTAATCAACGATGATGAGAGGGAGATTCTAAAAAAACCATATATAGGGTGTTAACGGAGATATGGTCCAAAAGCTAACCACGTATTCCTCGGCATATTTGGAGCTAAAAAGGTAGAAGATATTTTGTTGTACGACTTGAAAAAGATTTTCCCCATACATTTTAAATACCTACAAATTTTTTTTCAAATATGACAAGGAATACGTTAACGTTTGGACCATACCTCCACTGAAACCTTGTATATATCGGCATATGATCAAAATTCGTTGAATGAGGGAATCTCATTCTATGAACTGATGACTTCATTAAAGCCTTAAAGATAACATGAAGAAACTTTTAGAAAATGTAGTTTTGTTTTAATATCAATCAAAAAACTCTATTTGTTACACCTCGTAGTGTAGGGACTAAAATATTGCCTTTCATGCAAGAGATTATGGGCTCAAATCCTCGCATCTATACACTACACCACTTTATCTTGCGAGTTGTTCATGGTTCGGAACCCATGTACAGGGTTAATCGCGCCTGGGTTGGTATCACCGCATTAGGAAAAACTATGGACGAAGTGGCAATAGATCATTGTCTGTATTTTCCACCCATGGTATCCGTGTGCAGCCGTGATTCTGTGTAAAGGAAGGTCCTGACCTGTCACCTAATTCCTTCTGGAATTTGTTGAATTAGGCTTATATCATGACGGTAGTTGTGTTACATTAGCCATCCATGTCAGGTTCCATAATAATACCTAATCTTACTTTCGTTGGAATTTATTAACGTGCAGATATTTAAATGATAAATGCATGCTCTACGAAAACTAAAAATAATTAAAATAAAACAAATTATTTAAAAATATAAAAAACCCGACAGCGTTAAAAAATGTAACTTAAAATTGACTTAGTAAACGAACTGAAAAGATAGAAACAAGTTGAAAAATTAAATATTTGTTGTGTTTGAATGATCATGGTTGACAGTGTTTACAAACGCAGTCGGAGGCATAAGATACATTAACTACGATTTATATTTTCAATGGTGTGCCTATGAAAATTTCACGATGGTCGGTTGAGTTCGCGAAACAGACAAACTTACTTTCGTATTTATTATATGACAGTTAGGAGATTATAATTTGTCTCAATAAGTTTATTTTTGCTATACCCATATCACTAAGAAAATCGCTAGTCATTAATAATGGAATGTATTGGGAAATATATAATATATCATTATATAATTCATATTGTGCATCAAATAGTTTAACTATGATTTATATAATTTTTTTGTTATTAAATTCATTGAAAGTGTACCTATGTAAATTTCATGATGATCGGTGACACCGAGAACGAGAAAAAAACCTCACTTTAGACATAACAATGAAAGATAGGATATTGGAACTTCCCCCACCACGTATTTTCTTGCTCCACCGAAATAATCCATAAAATCGCTAGTCATTTACTATGGAACGTACTGGGGCTATTTGATGCCTCCGACTGCGTTTGTAAACACTGTCAACCATGATCATTCAAACACAACAAATATTTAATTTTTCAACTTGTTTCTATCTTTTCAGTTCGTTTACTAAGTCAATTTTAAGTTACAATTTTTTACGCTGTCGGGTTTTTTATATTTTTTTTGGTATAATTTAACTCATATTCATGATATGAGCCCTTTATCAATTTGGTACAAATTTTTAGAGCTGTTTATCATGGATATAAATACACATATCAATAAAATCAAATATTTGCCAATATTATTTAATCTAAAATTCAAATAAAAATATACATACGTGCGTTTTGACAATATATTTCAGAAACCTAAAATTTCAAAAACCTAGTAAAACATTTAAAAGATGATAACAGTTATCGTTAAAAGTATGGGGAATTGATAACGACGCTATTAAAATGAATGAATTAATTTTCTTAGCCACTACTTTGAAACTTGCAACGGTGTTACACAGCGCACTATTGTCGCCACTCAACAGTATGGCTTTGCAATTAAAAAGAGAACAAACGTCTCTATTTTCGGACCTTTTTAAATACTAAAATACCTATTAAAACAATGGGTACGTTACACCAGAGTCATGAAGACGTCCCGCTTTAACCGTAATAAACATATTTTATTTAGTTTGTAGTTGGTTCAATGGATTTAGTTTATATACAGAGTGAATTTTTCAAGTGGGCGCCCCGTGGGCCAAATCAGAAATTATTAGAAATAGCGAAAAACACTCAAAGTCATGAGGCCGATTTTGACAAAAACTAAAACTGCATTGTTAGATTTTAGGAAAAATATTTTTCCTAGCCGGAAATCGAATTAGTTGATTTCAAAAAAATAGAGCAGCCTGTATTATGAATCAGTCAATAGTGTCGTTCAAGTATTCATACATTACCTAAACGAGATAATACAATTTTGAAATAAGAACGTAATTTTGTGATCCCGAATGCAGGTGGATACAATCGTCTACTCTATGTGGTTTGAGCTTCAATTGTATAACTGAAGGTATGGGTAATGTTTGAATACTCGAAAATTCGAATGGGTTTACTAAAAATTAACACTTTTCTTTAGTTTGTCGAATACATTACTTCACAGGATTTGTTCCCTATAAGCAACACTATTAGCTGGTGCAATAATACAGAATGCGTAATTTTTTTCTATTTTTATTCCCGACTAGGAAGGCCATTTTTTCTAAATTTTATAATGCAGTTTTAGTTTTTATAAAAACCGGCCTTAAAAAAAATTGTTTTTCGCTATTTCTTATATCTTGAATTTTCTTGGATTTGGCTCTGAAAGCCCACTTGAAAAATTATTGAATACATGCTCTTCAACTTTTGTGTCGCACGTTCGGGTTAAATTCAGAGGGTTATTTTGAAAATCTGCTTGCTGGAATAGTTCTTCAACAATGTCATGGCACCGTAAGTAAGTGCCACATACTAGGTGGTGGGGTTAAGCCCGTTCGGGTTGGTACGATCGCATTGGATGGAAGATTGTCGAAGCTGCAATGACGCATTATCCGTATTTACCATCGGGGTAGTTCAGTGTAGCAGAGCACATAACGCCGATGACATTGTTCAGCCAAATTCCTGAGTTCAGCTTCAGACTATGCTGCAAGACCTTTAAAAAGCATTGGTAAAGGTAGGTTTGAACCGGGACAAAACCAAGTTCATGGCGACCGAGGTTATGACGGGAGGACAATTTGGTATCGACGGAGCATTGATCGAACAGGTTGATGAGTACATATCTCTCGGCCAAATGCTGCGGCTTGGTAGACAAGGTCTGATTAAGGAGGTCGAGAGACGAATTCAACTGGGTTGGGCTGCGGAGTGTGGGAAGAACACCCGCCAGGTACGTGGTTCCGTACCGCTGAGGGCCGGGAGGACTGTAGAAAAATTGGAGAGGCGTATGTCAAGCAGTGGACGCAAACACGCTGACTGACTGACTGACTGAGCACATAAAAAGAAATAACAAAAAAAAATACCCGACTTCAAAGGAAAAGCACTAAAAAGTAAAAAAATATTGCCATTACGATTAGTTACGATTTCTGTTAGTTTTTGAGTCGGCGTCAGCCGGGCACGTTTTTTGTTATTTTTTTTTTATTTGTTTATTTTTAGTGAATCTGAAGTACACTTAATAATTTGTACACGTCCTTTCCAATAAAAAAAGAATCACCGAAATCGGTTGGCGCTATATTAAGTTATTCGTCCATTTGTCGCGCACATCTTAATACAAATTTAAGACTTATATGATTTTCTCATGGATATCATTGTCAGAACTTAACCAAATTAAAATGGGACCACTTGGGAAGCACTAGCTTTCATTTAAAAAAAATAATCATCCAAATCGGTTCGCCCAGGCAAAAGTTATGAGGTAACAATCATAAAAAAAAAACATACATACGAATTGATAACCTCCTCCTTTTTAGGGTTCCGTACCCAAAGGGTGAAAACGGAATCCTATTAATAAGCCTCCGCTGTCCGTCCGTCCGTCCGTCCGTCCGTCGGTCCGTCCGTCCGTCCGTCCGTCCGTCCGTCCGTCTGTCCGTCTGTCACAGGGCTATATCTCAGTAACCGTAACAGGTAGACAGATGAAATTTTCACAGAGTGTGTATTTATTTTGCCGCTATAACAACAAATAGGTAAGATTAAAAAATAATTAAAATTAAAGAGGGCTCCCATATAAGAAACGTGATTTTTTGTTTTATTTTTTACGATGGTACGGAACCCATCGTGTGCGAGTCCGACTCGCACTTGGCCGGTTTTTTGAAGTCGGTTAAAAAGGGAAGGGCATGGCATGGCATCTAGTTGCTCCGCGAAGATCGTGCGTTGGCCTAATATTATTTTGTCACAAAATATTATTGAGAGAAATATCAATTTTGTATCAATAATGACGAGGGCTCTCTGCACACCCGAACTGTAGTACAGCGTTATTTAACTGGTAGGTGTTGGTCAAAATCTCTTACAGGAGAACAACGCAGGCTGCTCTCAAACCATTGTACTCTTAATTTTCGGTAGGTGGTAGCGTTTAAAGGGTTAATATTATATTATATAGTTTTTTTTAGTTGTAAGAATAATAATGTATTTTGTATTTTGACTCTTTATTTAGAGGTCACTGTAGTAGTTCATGACAGAAATAAAAGTATTAAAACTAAATCGTAGAAAGTTTTCACAACTTTTTCATGTTGCCACTGGAGTAGTGCATCGCTTTAAGGTCCTTGCTTGCGGCGACGCTAGGTTCGGGTCTCCTCTTTCCCTAAAATATGGTTGATAGAGGCGATGGCTGTGCCCGGCGTGATGCTCGTGAACGGGTGCTGTTTGTGGGGACTGGCTTGCTGAAATTGGCAACATGTTAGATGGCGGGCATGGTCTTTACAAATAAACTGATAAATGTCATGAACTGTTGAATTGTTGATTCTCGTCAATTCATGTTAATTTAGCATTTTTATCTTTGATTGTTAACTTAGACTAAGTGGACGTTGAATAAAAAACCAGCGGAGTTTCTTTCCGGTTCTTCGCTGGGATTGCCGGACTGGCTAATGATAAAATATGACAAATCCGAGTGCATTGTACTGTCCATGAATGATTAATAAACAATAAACAACAATTGCAGTAGGTAGGCTACACACCGTTGCGCCATCTAAATGGACGCACACACCCCCTTAAGAAACATAAGGATAATTGTGACCTTCAGTAATTAGTATTTAAAATAATTTAGAATTTGTTACGAAAAGGGGTTGAACTAATCTTATACAATTGGATTTATCTTTCGCTAATTAAATCATGCATAATATCAGAAACGGGGGTAGATGGCGCCATCTGATGGAATGTTGTGAATTGTTCGGATTTTTTATAAATTACACATAGCGCCATCTTCCGGTTCAGATGCGCTTGTGTTCTTCGTTTTCATAGCCGCACGACTCAAATGATAACAAAGCTAATTTTTTACACAGCCCGTAAACAGATGGAGCCACGTTCGAAAGCAAACGTCTACAGCCTACATAGTCTATCGGCCTACATTTACAGTAGTGTCGTAGCGTTATCGAAAGGTGGCAGCACGTGTATGGTTATTTCAGAAAAAATATATGTGTTTTACTTCTTTAGCAAGTCATTTTAAAATATACATATTTTTTTCGGTTCGTGGGTTTAGATCAGTGATTCATACAGATTATATAAAGTGACAAGGCCACAGACGTAGCATGAGCGCGCTGTGCTACATTCCACGGCCCGACTGCAGGAAAAGATGGCTGAGTTAATCAATGTTCAAACACGTCTCTTTTACTGAAGTTAAGTCAGCTCCTTTCCATGCTGTCCATAAAAACTGACGTGTTTAATGAAACGTTGACGTTGATTTTGTGTCATTTCGTGCACTTGGCCCTATGCATTGTAACTTCTGGCGTTTTGTGCACATTTTGAATGTAGGAATATCCGCCATAGCGATAAGTTCTATTAAAAAAAGTCTGCTGCACTTTTTAGTCTTGATTTATAAGGAGTTTTTAAGAAAGTTCTTTATGCCAAGACATCGGAGGGTATCTTGATCGTTAGGGAGATGTAGCTAACCTCAGTATCTACATATTTTTATACGAGTTACTACAATCAGTTCGATAAGTGCATTTTTTCACGAATGCGAGCTGCTCTGTGGTTCGGAATCCATGTAAAACTGTAGGTGCCCTTCCCCTACTAGGTGGTAGGGTTAATCCCGCCCGGGTTGGTACTATCGCATTGAATGAACGATGGTCGAAGCAGCAATGAAAATTGTCCGTGTTTTCCATCCAGTTCAATGTAGCCGTGCAATATAAGGAAGGTCCTGGCATGGCACCTAGCTCCCATGTGGTGTGTTGGGCTAATACCATGGCAGAGGGTGTGTTATTAGCCGTCCATGTCCAGTCACATAAAAAAAAGCGCTATCGAGTAGGCGACTTCGTATGTAAACAATATTGTATGCGTTTGACAGTAGGTATCGAGAGCGCTTTCGATACCTCCTGTCAAACACAAATCACTCTAAATGACGAGAGTAAAAATTTTTTTATTCGCAGAGAACCAACTAAGAAATGTGCTAATTATATAAATGTACGAATTACGGAAAGAACCCTGCAAAAAGAACTACTATATGAAATTTAAATAAGCAACGTGCATGATTTGTACGAAAAAGTATATTTACTTAAGGGCCAGTTTTTCAATCCTCAGATAGTAGGTACATATCGGACTGATAGTACAAATTCACGTTGGTCAAAAGACGGATAGTCATTGCCGGAGAATTATATCTTCTATTACAATTATCTGACTATAATTTTACTTATGAACATATCGACATACTATATCGGTTGGATAAGCAGAAGCGTAAATAAATCCCTCAAATAGTTATCTGACCGTTTATCTGACTATTAAAAAATCAGTCCTAAACCAAATAAGACTTTTGAATATTCCAAATCTATTCAAATTGTGAAGTCATACGGAACCTCTATACTTTCTGCCCTTAGCACCGCAAATAACGCAGTTATTTCATCTTACTTTGCCGGCGAACACCTATTCACTCCAACATCTCACTTCCCGTGCTTTCAAAAGCTTTTCGCGGGAGGAATATTTTCACTCAATCGTGGGATCATAAATTTCAACGTAAAAGCTGGCTTCTAATCTGAAAGCGATTCCCTGGACGACACCAGTGTCGCTACTATGTCTTTTCAAATACAGAGTGTCTTTATAATATAAAAAAAACCAATAATTAGTTTTCTATTGCAGATTTCCAGGGAAATTGCTAGATACATTTTTCAACATATCTGCCAAAAATCACATTACAATGACCGTTAGATAGAACACATTTTTTTCATTTTGACCTTTCCTAGTTGCGTATATGTAAGAGGAAATCGGATAAAGGTCAAAGTTTGTGCATTTGAGGGCAGTGATATGTATAAGGTAAGAGCCATACAATTCTGTCGCCTGTTGCTGTATTCCGATATTCCGTCTTTCTTTGAGCTTTTTTATGTAATTATTGCACGGTTTTACGACACGATTGGGCATTTGAGGGGCCCATTATTAGCCGGACGCAAACGACAAAGTGGTATCCCCGCGACGCATAGAATACCACATTTGTTGCTCCATTTTTGTTGTATGGAAAGGCCTGTCCTTTTTTATTATGTCAATGTTTGAGGGCAACAAATAAATCTGTACTGCTGCATCCTCCCGCATGCTGAGCATCGAAAACGATTTCTTATTCTGTGGTAGAAGTACTGTTTATTGCGGTACTAAAAATGCATTAAAATTGGATAAAAGAATAAGTTTTCTTAAAAAAAATAATGTATTTCGTGGCCCATGAACCAATTGTTGAGAAAAGTATAAGTAAAAAATTGTATATGTACAAATTGTATAACTTTGCATGCTTTCACAATGTTTAGCATCTTACTTGCCAGTGCTAATGTTTAAAATCAAATGAATAGAAGCGTATGAAAATATTTCTGTTAAGAATTGATTGATTAAAAAACAATTACAATAACAATATGTATTTTTAATAAACCATTGGAATATTTGAAGTGAAAACATTAAAAAAAAAATTATATTTAAATAAAATAGTAATGGGAAAGGAACAGTAATATTATACTTGCTACTGTTTAACAAAGACATGTCCATTTCCGATAACCATGTCTAATGGCTCGTAGCTTAGAGGCGCGGTTACTTGCATTCCATGCCTGAGACCATGGGTCAATCCCCACCCCGTTCTTGCAACACTTTCTTTTTCTTTATGAGTTGAATAAGTCCATTTCGTCACGAAACCTAGCTGTGACTTGGTACGGAATCCATTTAAAACTGTAGGTTCCCTTCCCCTACTAGGTGGTAGGATCAAGTCCGTCTTTGTTTGTACCATCGCATTGGATGAAAATATGTTCGAAGCGGCAATGAAATATCGTCCGTGATTTCCATCCAATTCAATATGTTGGTGCATCATGACAGTGGGTATAGCATTATTTTGGCATTGGTTTTTTTCTAGTTGACCCTAACCTCAAGCAATATTTTCTTCTTACATACTTTTCACATCGTCCTGTGGAGGCTGTGAGAGCCGTAGAATAAATCGTACGGAGAAGGCAGACGCCATAACGGCTGGAATTTATTTGTGTCTTCGGCTTAGATGCGTCGTATGATAGTGCGCAATTTGTGGGACCTCATTTTTCCACCGCTGAAAGTATCAGACTTATTCGTAGAAATATTTTGTCTCATTTACAATACATCATAACTTCCAAACTTAAAAATACCCATAGTTGAATAAAAATTGGAACAATGTTTGCAATACATTTGATAATTAGGGAAATGTATCGCTTTAAAACCACTCCCATTTTTTTAAGTAACCGAACATGGATGGATAATACCAGTTCGGTACTGGTATTATCTGGTTCGGACTGTCAGATATACCACACCACATTAGAACTAGGTGCCATGCCAGGACCTTCCTTATATTGCTCGGCTGCATTGAACTGGATGGAAAGCACGGCCAATTTTCATTGCCGCTTCGACCATTGTTGATTCAATGCGATCGTTAACCATACCGCCTAGTAAGTAAAGAAGGGGACCTACAGTTTTTTGTGGAATCCGAACGACGGCCAGCCTCAACGGTTGAAAATTATACCCATCCACAATTTAACCTAACGTAACCAAGCAAGACTGCAAGGCGTCGCGCCAGTGTACCAAGGCTGAGTGGTTGTAAAATACAGAGTATAATATATATCTCAGTTACTGCTGAGTATTCTCAGTCATATAGCTATATTTTATATTTAAAATGAGTTAATAAAACGGTCCAATCAAAAACAAACATACACAACGATTCGCACTGGCAACTGAAGAACTAAAGAAAAACGCCGCTTGTCTAAATACATTATTCTTCACAAAGTATTCTTAAATTACACCGTGGCTTTTAGCTTTTGAATTCAGCTGGCGATAAATCGAGCGCAATAAATAGTTGGCTCGTGTGGCCGCTGCGGGACAATAGAAGCTCCGTCTTGCTGTTGCACTCTTCCAGATGCTCATTGACCCCAGCTACGCTCAACTGAAATAAACTTTTCCACTATTATCTCAACTTCATGTTTTTATCAAGTACCGAATGTTCGAAAGGAAAGACGCGACCCAGTCTGGCTGCATCGCCCAATTATTTTTCTTAGCCTCGAGGTGCTGAAAATACTCCTAAGGTCTAACATTTCTGAATTCTAATGAACGTCCTTTATTTCCAGAGGGTTACCATGGTAAATGAGCTCGCCGTTTGAACTGGCAAGTGAGTGATCAAATCTGACGTTTGATTTTATCTCCTATCCACATTTCATTAAGATCCGATTAGCGGTTTTGTCGTGAAAGTGTAACACAAAAACTCAAATTCGCATTAATACTATTACGTAGGATTAGGATTTGTCTTTGTTTCATGCTATCATGAAAATGTACCCGTACCTAATGTATTGCTAAAATATTTTTCATTTCTAGAATTAGTGTTTGGTGATAGTTAGAAACCTCCTGAAGCTTCTATAGCCTCTCCCGAAATATGCTACGTAAATAATATCAGAGATTTAGTCAAATAAATAAGCGTTCTGGCTTAAAATGTTCACATAAGGTAGGTAGATACATTCCAGCTCTTTAACTATGGTTTGAAAATATACGTGAGATATTCCTCATTTAAGATGGCCTGCAGTAAGGATGCATCCAATGCTTTAAACAGTAGCTGCCTCTGATGTTCTGTTGTTCTTTCTGAATGACTGCAGGGCGTGTATTCTTGTCATTCAGTCATTGCGGATTCAGTAGAGTTAACCGTAATGTCAAAGTAAATTCTTCTTCTGTTAACTCTACTGAATCCGCAATGACTGAATGCCAAGAATACACGTCCATAGCAAGTGAGGAAAGTCAACTGCATTTACAGTGCAATTACTTAGTACTAATTGTATGGGTATGCGTTTTGGTAAATTCGATGAAATTGATTATGCTTCGATGAATATACTAAGCTTAGCGGTTGACGACTGTGATTTCTTATATCGGAGACCGCGGGTTCAAATTCCAGGGTATACAATTATTCTTTTCTTCCGAAATTTCTTCCTTGGTTTGATACCCATAAAATACTTAAGGTCTCATTATCTACTCACTACTGGTACTATATTGTGTATGTATAAACATTGTTCATTTTTAGGGTTCCGTACCCAAAGGGTGAAAACGGAACCCTATTACTAAGCCTCCGCTGTCCGTCCGTCCGTCCGTCCGTCCATCCGTCTGTCACAGGGCTGTATCTCATAAACCGTAATATGTAGGCAGCTGAAATTTTCACAGAGTGTGTATTTATTTTGCCGCTATGACAACAAATAGGTAAAATAAAAAAATAATAAAAATTAAAGGGGGGTCCCATACAAAAATCCTGATTTTTTTGTGTTAAATCTTGTACGATGGTACGGAACCCTTCGTGTGCGAGAACGATTCGCACTTGGCCGGTTTTTTTCTACTTCTGTATGAGCAGAAATGCAATTTTTTTTAATGTGCAGAAAGTATATTGCTAACATTCTCAGTACCAGAATCAGATAAATTATGGAACCAAATTATTTTCTTTTATCAAAAATTATACTAGTTTAATTATAAGGTTTAAAATGTAGATTTCGCTTTATGAATTATGAAGAAATGGGTGACCATGATTTCATGAAAGAAGTACTGAAAGTTTTCTTTTCGGTTACTATTTCTGCTGGTGCGATTTTTCCCAAAGAGTCTACAGCCACGTCTGTAAACATGGTCTACAGCCACGCTCGTGGGCGCTTCACCCTCACACGCCTCGCCCAGCCGCAGACATCGCGTGCCAATGGGCAATTTCCGCAGACAGACTCATTTCAATTTCTTTTTCTTTCTGTGAGTAAGTCTTACAGAATGTCTGGAGGCTCTGTTAGCGCCGAACGTATGGAATCGGTAGAACGTCTCTTTATTACCTTTGTATTTTGCAAACACCTTTGAAAACTAGTTTTTTGAAAATTATTTTTATGCAACCTGACATAGATGACAACTACCGTTATGATATTAGCCCAATACACCACATTCCCGAAGGAATTAGGACCTTACGTTCATGAGCACGGCTACATTGAACTGGATGGAAAACACGGACGATTTTTTATTGCCGTTTCGACCATCTTATCATCCAATGCGATGGTACCAACCCGGGCGGGCTTAAACCCTACCACCTAGTAGGGGAAGGGGACCTACAGTTTAACATGGATTCCGAACCATGGAGCAGCTCGCAGTCGTGACGAAATCACATATTTAACTCAGAAAGAGAAAGAAAGTGGTGCATGTCGGGTCGAGGAATTGAACCCAGAACTCTGGTACGCTAGGCCAGTCCCCGCGCCACTAGGCTACGAGCCGCTCGAAATAAATATCAAAAACTCGTAAATATCAAAACAAAATAAAACTAATTGTTTTGTGTAGTTCTACTTTGTGTTGTCGGAAGTATAGAACAGTACTGGCGCCGGATGTATCACGATTATTAGTTAGTGTTGGACCTTATGTCCGCTGCATAAGGTCTACTGTCGGGTTGAGCAGCCGTAGCATATTGCATATCGAGACTTGCCTCCCGTACGTGCGCCGGTATGTTTGCATACCCGCAATACTTGGCGAGTACGTTTAACTGCTCGCCTTTTGAAGAGTACCCACTCTTCACTTCTTGTCAAAACGTTGGTGAGTGAGCCTGCAAATTTGGTCCTCATCTTAAAACCTAGAGTGGAAGTCCTGGCTGTGGGGAGAAAGTGATTGGCAGCGGCGGCGGTGCGTAAAGCTGAGGGTTTGTGGTGGCGACTGCTGGCTGCGTGGACGGTGGTAAGCTCTCGGGATCGGTGTGTTGCGGCGACAATAAAAATAAACTATTTATTACAGTCCACATAGACGGAACATTTGGTCCTTCGAGCCGGATATAGAATCGCGATACTTCCGACCGTGTAGTTTGTGTCCGATGTCCATGTCCATTGTTCTTTATGTTACTTTCGTGTTTGGTTAAAAGTACATACCATAGCCAGTAAGTGTTCACAATACCAGTGTGGTCGGGCATCATATGACATTTGTGTTGTGTAATGTCGTGTTGAATGTGATGTCTACAGATCTAATAATGTATTGTTAGTGTTGTTATTGTTTGAAATTAAAACTTTTAGTGATTGGTTGAACTTGACGAAATAAAAGTCCGGTGTCCACCCTAAACATTTCCTGTGATCACGAAGTTTAATTCTTCGAGCATTTATTAGTGTGTGTTTTTGGTTTAGTTTATGCTACGAAAAACTTAATAAGTGTTTAAAAGTAATCGTGAGAATAGAAAGGTGGGCTGACTGGAGGGATTGTGTGTGAATCCCGTGTATAAATTGTGTGTTCAGGTTTCAGGCAGATTCCTGTCTTGTGATCTTATAAACTGCAATATAAAGTGAATTTTGACAATTTATTCCGTGTAACATAAACATTTAAACTTTGGTTCATTTGATTCCGTTAATTTTGCTAAATTAAAATTTTAAAATTATTTGAATGATAAATTTAATTATATCTGAAGAGGCTTAACCCTTTATTTGCGCAAGTAAATCTGGGTCTTGAGGCTGATTGAAAACAATATTTTATTTACCATACCTGGTGATTTCAATTTTATTTATTAAATTCTAATAACAATTGTTGATATCCATTTATGTGCTTCTAATTTAATTCAATTAGAGTTACAATGAGTGCGAAATATTTAACTATACAGCGGAACCATATAATAAAACAAGTTGAAAGAATTTTATCTTTTTCTACCACAGAACCTGTTTCAGACTTTAAGATAAGATGTATAAAATTAGAAGCGTTGGAAGAGAAGTTTGATCGAGTTCAAAGTGAATATGAGGCAATACTCGTTGAAACGGACAAGTTTGATGCGGAATCCGAGGAAACCTACCGCCTTTCATTTGATAACATTTTGCACAAAATTCGTTTGGTTTTGCACAAGAGCGGGTGTGAGCTTGAGGATAGTTTATCGAGTCCTCGGTCAAGATCAAATGAACTTGGCCGGACAAGGTGCCATGTCTCCTTGCCAAAAATAAAACTTCCCATATTTCACGGTGAGTACACAAAGTGGATGGGGTTTTCAGATTTATTCAAATCCTTGGTCCACAGCAACACGAGTTTATCGGACATTGAGCGCTTCCAGTACCTACTGGTGTCCGTCGAAGGTGAACCCTTAAGTTTAATTCGAGGTTTGCCGGTGATTGATAAAAATTACACTATTGCTTGGAATACATTGGAATCTCGATACTCTAGTAAGCGGCGTATTGCTACGACTCATTTGGACGCGATTTTTTCAATTCCGGTGCTAGTGGAACCTAACAGTGAGCGGATTAAATTGATGATCAATACTTTGACTGAAAATGTGTGTGCGCTCAAAGCGTTGGATCTCGAGGTAGATAGTTGGAGTTTCGTACTATCCTACATTGTATTAAATAAATTGGATAGTACAACTCGCCGACACTTTGAACTTCAGCTTGAGGATACCCATGACATTCCGCAGTTTAAGGATTTAATGATATTTCTGGAAAGGGAATTTCAAGCGTTAGAGTCATCGTCAATGTGTGTGCGAGGACAACGCGGTCCAAAGGGAAGTTTTAAAGGTAAAGACAGACATTCCGCGTTTGTTGCACAAAGCTATGAAACGCAAATGTGTGCTTGCTGCAATGAATGCCACCGCATTGAATCGTGTGATCGGTTCTTAAAGCAGAGACCGTACACGCGAATGAATATGATCAAATCGGCTGGGTTGTGTTACAATTGTTTTGGTGAGCATTCGGTTGCATCATGTGAAAGCAAAACTTTGTGTAAGTTTTGTAAAATGCGACACCATAACCTTCTGCACTTTGGAAAAAATAAGGGTGGTACACAAGCAGGTGAAGGTAACAAAGATAGGAATTTGGTGTCCTTTACACATTTGATACCTTCAAATACGTCAGTTTTATTGAGCACAGCTGTTGTAAATTGTCAGAGTACGTCTGGCAAACTTCTCAAAGTTCGAGTTCTTATTGATTCTGGCTCAACGGCTACTTTGATCACAAGTGAATGTGCCAAAAGTTTAGGGCTTCGATATGTGAATTCGAGTGTCCCTATTTGTGGGTTAGGTGGTACAAAGGTTAGCCAAGCCAGAGGTGTGGTGTCATGTGTGTTAATGTCGCGTTTAAGTGAACATAAGTTACATGTGGAGGCATTAGTTCTGCCTAAAATTTGTGGAGATCTTCCGTTAATGTCGATACCAAAAGTCACGTGGCCACATTTAGACCACGTTCAACTCGCGGACCCGAACTTTGATACACCTGGTTCAATTGATATGTTGCTTGGAGCTGATGTTTATCCTGAAGTTCTTCAGGGTGGCCGATTGGTCGGTGCGGAAGGTAGTCCTGTTGCCCTAGCTAGTGTGTTTGGCTGGGTGTTGATGGGTAAAGTTCAGGTGGATCCAACTCCTACATCTAGCATTTCAACATTTCTTTCCTTGTGCACTCCCCTGGATACACTGTTACAAAGATTTTGGGAGATCGAAGAAGTGGAATCAGTTAAGGTAGTAAACCCGGAAAATCAACAGTGTGAAAAGGTTTATACTAGCAAAGTAACTCGGGACGAGTCTGGAAGATATTGTGTGCCACTGCCATTTAAAAATGATGAGGTTGTTTTGGGTGATTCTAAAGGCGCTGCGCTCTCACGTTTGCGAAGCTTAGAACGCAAGTTCAAAGGTGATCCTTGTCTTAAAGAAAGATATTGCGAGTTTATGAAAGATTATGCGGATAGTAAACACATGGAACTTGCTCAGAGCCATGCAAAGAATAACAAAGTATTCTATTTGCATCATCATTGTATCATTCGGGAAGCCAGTTCTACAACTAAGTTAAGAGTTGTGTTTGACGGATCGTGCAAATCTACCAACGGTCTTTCTCTCAATGACGTAGTTATGGTTGGAGAAAAAATGCAAAGGGATATAGTAGCAATCATGTTGAAATTTCGAGTTCACGCGGTAGTGTTTTGTGCTGATATTAAGCAAATGTATCGCCAAGTGCTCGTGCATCCTGAGTACCGAGACT
The DNA here is from genome assembly GCA_946894095.1 of Incurvaria masculella. Classification (NCBI taxonomy): domain Eukaryota; kingdom Metazoa; phylum Arthropoda; class Insecta; order Lepidoptera; family Incurvariidae; genus Incurvaria; species Incurvaria masculella. The sequence continues at coordinate 17,736,083 of OX335653.1, read as the reverse complement.
ATCAGCGGATCTTGTGGCGCGAATCACCATCAGATGACATTAAGGAGTTTCAGCTCTGCACCGTGACATATGGTACGGCTTGTGCTCCGTACCTTGCGATGCGAACATTGCACCAGCTAGCCAAAGACGAAGGTGCTAAGTACCCGGAAGCTGCTCTTGTGTTAATGAATGACACTTTTGTGGATGATATTGTGTCTGGAGCAGAATCCGTTTCGGCTGCTTTGTGCTTACAGCAGCAACTCGCCGACACTTTGAACTTCAGCTTGAGGATACCCATGACATTCCGCAGTTTAAGGATTTAATGATATTTCTGGAAAGGGAATTTCAAGCGTTAGAGTCATCGTCAATGTGTGTGCGAGGACAACGCGGTCCAAAGGGAAGTTTTAAAGGTAAAGACAGACATTCCGCGTTTGTTGCACAAAGCTATGAAACGCAAATGTGTGCTTGCTGCAATGAATGCCACCGCATTGAATCGTGTGATCGGTTCTTAAAGCAGAGACCGTACACGCGAATGAATATGATCAAATCGGCTGGGTTGTGTTACAATTGTTTTGGTGAGCATTCGGTTGCATCATGTGAAAGCAAAACTTTGTGTAAGTTTTGTAAAATGCGACACCATAACCTTCTGCACTTTGGAAAAAATAAAGGTGGTACACAAGCAGGTGAAGGTAACAAAGATAGGAATTTGGTGTCCTTTACACATTTGATACCTTCAAATACGTCAGTTTTATTGAGCACAGCTGTTGTAAATTGTCAGAGTACGTCTGGCAAACTTCTCAAAGTTCGAGTTCTTATTGATTCTGGCTCAACGGCTACTTTGATCACAAGTGAATGTGCCAAAAGTTTAGGGCTTCGATATGTGAATTCGAGTGTCCCTATTTGTGGGTTAGGTGGTACAAAGGTTAGCCAAGCCAGAGGTGTGGTGTCATGTGTGTTAATGTCGCGTTTAAGTGAACATAAGTTACATGTGGAGGCATTAGTTCTGCCTAAAATTTGTGGAGATCTTCCGTTAATGTCGATACCAAAAGTCACGTGGCCACATTTAGACCACGTTCAACTCGCGGACCCGAACTTTGATACACCTGGTTCAATTGATATGTTGCTTGGAGCTGATGTTTATCCTGAAGTTCTTCAGGGTGGCCGATTGGTCGGTGCGGAAGGTAGTCCTGTTGCCCTAGCTAGTGTGTTTGGCTGGGTGTTGATGGGTAAAGTTCAGGTGGATCCAACTCCTACATCTAGCATTTCAACATTTCTTTCCTTGTGCACTCCCCTGGATACACTGTTACAAAGATTTTGGGAGATCGAAGAAGTGGAATCAGTTAAGGTAGTAAACCCGGAAAATCAACAGTGTGAAAAGGTTTATACTAGCAAAGTAACTCGGGACGAGTCTGGAAGATATTGTGTGCCACTGCCATTTAAAAATGATGAGGTTGTTTTGGGTGATTCTAAAGGCGCTGCGCTCTCACGTTTGCGAAGCTTAGAACGCAAGTTCAAAGGTGATCCTTGTCTTAAAGAAAGATATTGCGAGTTTATGAAAGATTATGCGGATAGTAAACACATGGAACTTGCTCAGAGCCATGCAAAGAATAACAAAGTATTCTATTTGCATCATCATTGTATCATTCGGGAAGCCAGTTCTACAACTAAGTTGAGAGTTGTGTTTGACGGATCGTGCAAATCTACCAACGGTCTTTCTCTCAATGACGTAGTTATGGTTGGAGAAAAAATGCAAAGGGATATAGTAGCAATCATGTTGAAATTTCGAGTTCACGCGGTAGTGTTTTGTGCTGATATTAAGCAAATGTATCGCCAAGTGCTCGTGCATCCTGAGTACCGAGACTATCAGCGGATCTTGTGGCGCGAATCACCATCAGATGACATTAAGGAGTTTCAGCTCTGCACCGTGACATATGGTACGGCTTGTGCTCCGTACCTTGCGATGCGAACATTGCACCAGCTAGCCAAAGACGAAGGTGCTAAGTACCCGGAAGCTGCTCTTGTGTTAATGAATGACACTTTTGTGGATGATATTGTGTCTGGAGCAGAATCCGTTTCGGCTGCTTTGTGCTTACAGCAGCAACTTACATCTTTATGTCTTGCTGGAGGCTTTGAATTGCGCAAGTGGACGAGCAACTGTAGTGAATTGCTGTCCCACCTTCCATCGTCGGATGTAGCAATTCAGTTTTCCGAAGATGAGGAAGAAAAGGTGGTCAAGGTATTAGGGTGTGAATGGAACCCTGTGACTGATACCTTCACTTATAATTTCAATGCTTGTTCAGGAGTATTCACTAAGCGCGGTGTACTCTCAGATATTGCGAGAATATATGATCCATTGGGGTGGCTGTCTCCAATAACCTTATTAGCTAAAGCATTCATGCAACAGTTGTGGACGGCAGGTCTGAACTGGGATGACAGCCTTCCCGCGGAAATTATGAGTGCATGGGCTCGCTATACGACTGAGTTATGTCAGGTAACGTCAATACGCCTTTCTCGGCACATCGCCCCTCATGATTGTGAAATTGAAATTCATGCATTCTGTGATGCTTCTGAACGAGGGTATGCAGCTGTCGTATATTGTCGACTTGTTGTGCATAATGATGTGAAAGTACAGCTGCTCATAGCAAAGTCACGTGTGGCGCCCCTGAAGAGGGTTTCTATACCTCGTTTGGAATTGAACGGCGCAGTGCTGTTAGCGCGCTTAGTGGCACGTGTTAAGGAGGTATACAATGATATAAATTTCAGTCGTGTGTGTGCATGGATAGATTCTATGGTCGTCCTTCAGTGGATTAAAAGTCCTTCATACAGTTGGATAACGTATGTTGCTAACCGTGTGAGCGAAATTCAATCATTATTACCTCCAGATTGTTGGCGTCATGTCAGATCAGCCGACAATCCTAGTGACTGTGCATCGCGGGGAATTTTCCCTGCTGAAATTTTAAATCATCCATTGTGGTGGGAGGGGCCCGAATGGTTAAAAAATCCATGTGAGACGTGGCCCAATACCGAATCAAAACCTCAGGGCGCTGAAGTTGATGTTGAGAGACGACCGAACGCTGTTCGAGTTTTTACGTCTTTGAAGGATGATCCTAATCATTTACGAAACCTGCCAGATCGGTACTCAACCTTGAATAAACTGCAAAGAGTAACAGCTTATTGCCTGAGATTCGTGTATAATTGCAAACACAAGGTTAACCGTTTGTCAGGGCATTTAACGGTGGGCGAGCTGAGAGCAGCTTTGCATGTGTGGATTAAGGTGGTGCAAGATATCGAGTTCAGCAGTGATATCTCACAACTTTCGAAGACAGGGATTTGCTCTACTCGATTACAACGATTGGATCCGTTTATTGATGCTAATGGCGTATTGCGTGTTGGTGGTCGAATACGAAACAGTGATGCTAGTTTCGATTCTAAGCATCCAATCATCCTTCCCGATTGTAAGCTCACTCAATTGGTAATCGATCATGGACATATTATACATTTGCACCCCGGTGCTCAAACACTGCAGGCAATCCTCCAGCAAAATTATTGGATATTGTCCGGAAGAAGTCTGATCCGAAAGCGTGTTTTCCGTTGCATTAAGTGCTTTAGAAACAAACCAGTGTCGTGTCAGCCTAAAATGGGGGACCTTCCTGCTGCTCGTGTCCAGCAAATGAGACCATTTATCAAGGTTGGAGTAGATTATGGAGGACCATTTCAGGTGCGTTTGGGTACTTTGCGAAATGCGAAAGTGTATAAGTCTTACATTTGTCTGTTCGTGTGTCTGTCTACAAAGGCTATCCACCTTGAACTTGCGTCCGACTTGACGTCAGAGTGTTTTATGGCTGCATTGAGACGCCTCGTAGCTCGACGTGGTCTAGTAACGGACGTGTTCAGTGACAATGCAACCAATTTTCAAGGTGCCTACAAGCAAATCCGACAGTTGTTTCGTGCTTGTGGTGATACGCTCGTTCAATCTTGTTTAGGGATGGGAATCACCTGGCATTTTCAACCTCCCACTGGCCCTCATTTTGGTGGAATTTGGGAGGCAGGTATTAAATCGTGTAAATATCATCTGGCTCGAGTGATAGGAAAACAAATCCTTACGTATGAGGAGCTCAATACGGTCTTGTGTCAAGTTGAAGCTGTGCTGAACTCTCGACCCTTGTGTCCATTGAGTAATGACCCAACCGATCCCCAAACCTTAACACCTGGACATTTTTTGATCGGTGAGCCATTAGTGTCGATTCCTGAGCCCAGCTTAATGGACATAAATGTTAATAGGTTAACCAGGTGGAAACTCTTGCAAAGCATGATCGAGCATTTCTGGAAGAGGTGGAGTAAAGAATACCTCCATACATTGCAGCAGAGAGCTAAATGGGCAAAAAAAGGGGAAAATATTAAGATGGGCACTGTTGCGTTGATCAAGGATGATAACATCCCACCAATGCAGTGGCGTTTGGGTATCGTCGAGGGTCTACATCCTGGCAAGGATGGTGTTGTAAGAGTAGTGACACTACGCACTTCTTTTGGAGTGGTGCAACGTCCAGTAGTTAAGGTGTGCCCTCTTCCCAACTAATCGTTGTTTATTCACTGTGTTTGTTTGTGGCATGGTTGTCTGTTGTGTGTTATTGAATATGTTTAGTATATTGCTATACCTATGTTGTTTCAAGTCAATGTGTGAAGTTAGTTTTATTTATTTTGAAATCGTTATTTCAAGGTGGCCGGTATGTTTTGTGTAGTTCTACTTTGTGTTGTCGGAAGTATAGAACAGTACTGGCGCCGGATGTATCACGATTATTAGTTAGTGTTGGACCTTATGTCCGCTGCATAAGGTCTACTGTCGGGTTGAGCAGCCGTAGCATATTGCATATCGAGACTTGCCTCCCGTACGTGCGCCGGTATGTTTGCATACCCGCAATACTTGGCGAGTACGTTTAACTGCTCGCCTTTTGAAGAGTAGCCACTCTTCACTTCTTGTCAAAACGTTGGTGAGTGAGCCTGCAAATTTGGTCCTCATCTTAAAACCTAGAGTGGAAGTCCTGGTTGTAGGGAGAAAGTGATTGGCAGCGGCGGCGGTGCGTAAAGCTGAGGGTTTGTGGTGGCGACTGCTGGCTGCGTGGACGGTGGTAAGCTCTCGGGATCGGTGTGTTGCGGCGACAATAAAAATAAACTATTTAATACAGTCCACATAGACGGAACACTAATATAAAACATACTTATTCGTACCAAACGAGTAAGTAGCCTTTCCGGTTTTTAGAGTTCCGTACCCAAAGGAAGCCAACGGAACCCAATTACTAAGCCTCCGTTGTCCATCCGTCCGTCCGTCACATGGCTGTATCTCATGAACCGTAATAGGTGAAATTTTCACTGAGTGTGTTTATATTTTGCCGCTTTAACAAAAAATAGGTTAAATAAAAAAATAATAAAAACTAAAGATGGCCCCCCCACGGTAGTAAGAAACCCGGACAAAAACCCATTTTTTATGGTACATAAGAAGTGACCCACTGATTTTTTGTCGATCAAATGTCTTAAATTTTCCTCAATATTTCAATGTAAAACTTAAAACATAACTTCAGATCATTATTTTGAAGCTACACAGCGATCTAGAATTGTTTTTCAGTAAAAAAAGAAATATCAGTATATTAAAAAAAAACAAGGAAGCAAAAAAACGGGTTTTAAAATGCTCAGTCATCCCATTGCTTGAGCTCTTATTATTATTATTATTATTTAAGCCTTTCTAGCACACATATTACTATTTTGACCTAAAGCTATCTTATATCGCTCTAGTGCCACCCACTGCAGGGCTTAGCCCTCTCTCAACCTTAGAGGTTTTGAGGTTGTGGTCATTTTCCTCCCTGGGTGACCAACCTTACCTGGTAGTAGATCTTAGATCACCGCAATGCCACGAGACAGCTTTACTTTCCGCATCCGATACCGCAATATCCCGCCGTGATATCGGCTGGAGATCTCATTAAGGATACGAAAGGGAAATAAAGAGAGGAACTAGTTACAACTTCATCTCTTCGACTCCGAACGAACAGTTTCCGATCGCATTCCCCGGAAACTTTATCGGCAAATATTCCGGTTTCAGTTGCAAGCGGGCACGGCTGGAACTTGGACTCTGCACTGAATGTGTTTCGAAAGCCAACACAGTTTGCAAATGCATTGCGTTATTTCTACTCAATGTTGCGTCTCTCCCGAATGTTACTTTTGTGATATCAAAATGGAATAAATGAGGTGCTCTCGAAGAAAATGTGAATTGCAATTCATACGTTTGTTGTACGTAATTGTAATATTTTGACATCGATTTCGAAAAATATGGCGTCAGTTTTGTATTTTATTTCATTTATTTAAACTTTTTGGTCGTCAAACTACACTAAGTTACGTGACAAAGATCCGCGGATTCGATCAACCCAGTAAAGGAGAACCCGCAAAGAAACTTCACGGGTTTACAAAATACATTTTAAGATCCACAATTATGAAATACATACATAGATCTATATGCTACTGCCAAACAATTCCTTGGTAGAACAGATTAAGGATGTTCAGACCCATACAATGTTTTTTTTTTACACAAAACGCAAAAAGTATTGCACTTTAAGGCACGAATTCGTCAAAAATATTAAATATAGCCATAGTAGTTGCAGCGAAAACATATTCACAATTTCAGGTGTCAGGTTTCATTGTAATTGCCGATTAGAAGTTTTACACCGTTAGATGGCGCTGTTAAATAAAAATCTTATTTAAATAAATTGTAACAAAACCAATAATTCTGAAATTGTGAAATTGTTTTTGCTGCAAGTAATATGACTATATTAAACTTTTATTATTAATTCGTGGCTTAAAGTGCAATACTTTTTGCGTTATGTGTGCAAACAACTTTATATGGGTCGGAACAGCCTTAAGGCAAAGGGTTGCTATAGAAATAGCAACCCTTAGTTTAAATTATTTTAAAAATAACAAAGTTACTATTGCAATAATATAAATTAATTTAATTTATAGCATTACAAGTATTCTCTGGTGTAAAAGCCGTCGTCAAATTAACCTATGTCAGGCGTGGAGGTGAAGAATGTAATTTCCTTAACTCCATGATGTCAGGTGTATGAAGCCCTTGTCAAGTTCGATACGAATGGATAGGTTAAATGAGATTTATTTTTTAATTTTTGATTGGTCTGCACATGGATGGCTAAAATTCGGAGGCTGTCATGATATAAGCCAAACACCATGCATTCCTGATGGAATAAGGTGACATGCCCAGACCTACCCTTTGTGACTATGAATATACTTAATAGGATGAAGAAACAAACATTGTTGAATTGCAGATGCGTTCGTCTTTCATCCAATGCGATGTTACTAACCCACTACAATTTCACATGTATTCCGCACAGTCCATATATGCACTAATTTAACTCAGAGAGAGAAAAAAAGTGATGTAAGTGCGCGACGAGTATTAAACACATGACCTCTGGCATGGAAAGCAAATTCCCGCGCCCCTGAGCTATAAACAGATAATGATCATTAAATCTTTCGCATTTTTTTGTTTATAAAATAAGTGTAGTAGACAAAGAAAATAAAAGAAGAAGAGAAAGAAAGTGTCATAAGTTCTAAAATTTCATTTAAATGTTCACAAGATAAGCAGTTATATAGGTTGGGGAAAAAGTTTCTTCGCATTTTTTAAGAAAATTCAAAATATTTTTTAATATGGTTTATTTACATTTAACTAAAGTATGTAGGTACCATTTTGTTCGATAACTTTTTGCCATCTTGTAGGTAGGGACATGATCCCATTGCTATAGAAATATTGGGACTTCTGATCAATATACCGCGACAAGTGGTTTTGGCAGTCCTCTCGTGATGTTAACCTGACACTGCCTAAAGAATTCTGAAGAGACCTAAACAGGTGGAAATCTGAAGGTGCAAGGTCAGGACTATACGGCGGATGCATTAACACCTCCCAGCCAAACTCTCTTAGTTTTTGCTGAGTGGCTAAAGATGTGTGAGGTCTAGCGTTATCATGATGAAAAACCACACCCCTTCTGTTGATTAATTCCGGCCGCTTTCTCTCAACTTCTTGCTTTAATCTCATCAGTTGTTCGCAGTAGAGTTCAAAATCGATGGTCCTGCCTGGTGGTAACAGCTCATAATGAATAATGCCCTTCCAATCCCACCACACACATAGCATCACCTTGTTGCGAGTTAACCCGGGTTTCGCCACAGTCTGTGAAGCTTGACCGGCCTTTGACCACGACCTTTTTCGCACGTTCTTGTCGTACGTGATCCACTTTTCATCACCAGTTATCAGCTTCTTCAAAAATGGTTCGGTTTCATTACGTCGTAATAAAGAATCACAAATGAGTACACGGTTCATTAGGTTTCTTTCAGTGAGCTCGTGAGGTACCCAAATATCGAGCTTTTTTGTGTACCCAGTTTTTTTCAAATGCGCCAAAACTGTTTTGTGGTCAATTACTAGTTCTTCAGCTACGTCGTAACTACTGATATGCCGATCTTGCTCCACTTTTTCAAAAATGGCATCCATTTTATCCGTAATAGGGCGACCAGAGCGACGTGCATCTTTGACATCAAAATTTCCGGATTGAAAACGCTTAAACCAAATTTGTGCTACTCTCACAGACACTGCACTAGGTCCATAAACATCGCAAATTTTTTTCGCGGCTTGCGTTGCATTTTTACCTTTTTTGTAGTAAAATTTTAAAATGTATCGAATTTCTTCATTAGATTCACTAATTTTGACAGTACGAAAAACAAATGAGAATCACACATTTTCCTAATTTGAATTTGGAATTATGTTCTTTAAAATTTAAACTTTCAATGATACCAAAACCAGCCAGATACAAATAGTATAGCCAAAGAGATTTTATTACAAGTTCATACATACTATAATGCGAAAAGACTTTTTCCCCGACCTATATACAAAAACCGGCCAAGTGCAAGTCGGACTCGCACACGAAGGGTTCCGTACCATCGTAGAAAAAAAAAACAAAAAAATCACGTTTTTTGTATGGGAGCCCCCTTTAATTTATCCCTTTTATTTAATTTCAGGACGGACAGACGGGCGGACAACGGAGGCTTAGTAATAGGGTTCCGTTTTCACCCTTTGGGTACGGAACCCTAAAAAACTCAAAACACTAAATTATACTAGAGAACGGGATGTAAGTTGATAACCTTACTTATATTTATAGTTTCAAATAGTTCCCACATTCACAAATACGGGATTTGCCCAGTTATATTTAGTTTCGGCTAAACCGAATTCGCACAAGTTTTTGGTCCAGTAAAACAAAGATCGCAGGTTCGAATCCTGCTTCCGACGAATGTCACGACCAATACTTTTTCAGATTATTTTCAAAATCTTGACTACAATGCTTCAAATGTAGATGTCGCCGAAACTCAAATTAATCACAGTAAACTATTATCAATTTAAATTAGGTTTCCCTCCAACATCCTTATACTCGTGGATTCGTCATTCGCGGCTCATAGCCTAGTGGCGCAGGGACTTGCCTAGCATACAAGAGGTCTGGGTTCGAATCCTCGCCCCGTTCATGTGCTAATTTATTTCTCTTTGTTTCTGAGTTGGATAAGTGCATTTCGTCATGAATGCGAGCTGCTCCATGGTTCGGAATCCGTTTAAAACTGTAGGTCCCCTTAACCTACTAGGTGATAGGATTTAAGCCAGCCCAGGTTGGTACCATCGCATTGGATGAAAAGATGGTCGAAGCGGCAATGAAAAATTGTCCGTGTTTTCCATCCAGCGCATTGTAGTCGCGCTCATTAAGGGAAGGTCCTGGCATGGCACATAATTCCTTCGGAAATGTGGTGCTTTGGGCTAATACCATAACGGAAGTTGTGTTCCATGACGAAGTGTCTCGTCGGTTCTTCTTCGCCAGAAGTAATCGAACCGACAGGAAAAAAAAATTACGAATCCGAGTGTGTAATGGATGGAGTGTATCTAATGGAGAAAATAAAGATACTGAAACTGAAACAGTGTGGTACCATGCGTGTCAGCTTGCATATAAAAAAAATATTCATTAGATCGGAGAGCCGTAAAATTATTATACAATCTCCAGGTATGCGCATCAGCACGCACCTATGTAATTTAACGCTGGATTAACAGTCAATTTGGCTTGACGACGAGTTTTTAAAACGAAAAATTTAACTAGCACAAAAAACCTTTCGTAAGACAAATGAATATCCGATGTCAACAAGCCTGCGAAGATGTGACGAACGAAACGCGAACCTCGAAAACTTAACGTCACACCGGAAGCGCGCTGTATCGAGGAGGAGACACCGGATATCCTGTGTTCGGCTTTCTCCCTGGGCCATTTGTTTTCTCGTTGTTCCACGCTTCCGGGAAATAAAACAGCGCGCAGCCCTGATTGTAGCTTGTGGCTACAGAAAAAATATGATCAAAACAACACAATATTCGAAAGATGGCACTTTCCTGAACGTGCCGTGCCATCTATTATTGGGCTCGCACATGAAGAGTTCCGTACCATCGTATAATCCACCGCAAAATGAGGTTTTTTGTATGGGGTACTTCTTAAATGTTTATTATTTATATATTTTACCTATTTGTTGTTATAGCGGCACACATACACTCTGTGAAAATTTCAGCTGCCTTCATGAGATAGAGCCCTGTGACAGATGGACGGACGAACCGACGGACGGATGCAGGGACGGACGGACGGTCGGAAGGACGGACGGACAGCGGAGCCTCAGTAATAGGGTTTCGGTACGGAACCCTAAAAATGAAGCCTGGTGAAATAAAAATGGTCCCTATATAGTTGTTACTTTTTATTATAAAGGTACAATATCATCTATAAATATTTCCATGTAAAATTTTAAGTTTAGAAATTGATCGAAATAAAATGGGGCTGGATGGGTATAATACGTAGGCTGAATAAGTGAATAAGTAGTATAGTAGTGGTGTGTTCGTGGGTGGCGTAGCTCAGTTAAAATACTAAAATGGGGAACCAGAACTTTATTTGGTATTATAAAAAACGTATTCCATAAAACAAAACTGTCTCAGATGAGCTCTCCTAGTCCACTCTTCGAACACGGAACTGTTCAAACTATTCTATTTTATTTTTATGTGCATGGCCTGGCATGACATTGTGACACCTAACGTAGAAGCTACTCTCACGAAATGTACAGTAGAGAAAATCATGGGTCGCGATTAATATATTACATTGCTGTAAATAAGGCTTTTTAATGGACTCGAGGTAAGCATTTCTTCGCAAATTATATTAGACGCCAGAGTTTTCATTTCATCTACTAAACCTGCAATCTGTTAAGAGACTTGGAGCTTTCAGAAGTTGTGTAGACAATATTTATACTTAAGTAAATATACTTTTTCGTACTAAGCAGGTACGTCGCTTATTCCAAAGAATGTGACACTGTGTTAATATAAGGCATTCATTACGGGAGGAGGGACTGTAGGAGAATTTCAAAAATGGGTATAAAGCCGGTGGCGAAATTGGTAGACACAATACCAGCGATTGGTATATTTTGCTCGTTCGGATCCAGCCTTGCCGTATATTCGTAAAGTAGTTCTTTTTACTGGGCTCTTTCTTCAATTAATGTGTCTTTGCTTCACGGTCGATTATGCATACGTACATGTCACATTCCAATATTTATACTTGTTTGTATGCCCTGTAACATAATGGGAGCGTTGCTGGATGATTTTGTCCTAAATAACATACCCAAATTGTATCTAAACATGAAAGCCCTCATATCGAATTACCGAGGCGGATAAAATACAGCGTCATCACGGCATTAATAATGAGGCAGCGAATTCACGTTGCATTAAATTAGCATTTTGCGGCTGATGTGGACGTGGCGGCCGCACCGACGAGTGAAGTCCGCATCCGGCGCGCGCGGGCAGGGGATCCACACGCAAAGCCGAATACCCAAAATAAAAGCAAACATTTTAACAAAAAAAAAAACCGACATCAAAGAAAAAGTATTTCAAAACCAATTAAAATGCACCAAAAAGTAAAAAAAACGATTATTGTTATATTTTGAGTCGGCGTCAGCCGGGCATGCGCTGCGCCAGTCAAGAAAACCTTCGCTACTTATATTATGAACATTAAAGTTGGTTTGTATGTCTGCATGTTTGCTACATTTTAATGGCTATATGGTAATAAGTATACGATTTCGATAAAAATATCCACCTGAAGAAATATAGAAATACGGATTTTTAACAATAAACATTTAAACATCACAATCATTAAATTTAACAGGCAGTCAGCCAGTCAGTTAGTCAGCGTGTTTGCGTCCACTGCTGGACACTCGATGTGTCGTTGTCCCACCTGGCGGGTGGTGTTCCCACGCTCCTTGTTTAATTTGTCCTCCCGTTATACCCTCGATCGCCATGACCTTGGTTTTGTCCCGGTTCATCTTCAAACCTACCTTTATCGATGCTTTGTGAAGATCTTTCAGCATGGCCTCAAGCTGAATTCGGGAATTTGACAGAAAAACAATGTCATCGGCAAAGCAAAGATGACTGAGGAAATCTCCATTAACCTTGATATTCATGTTATCCCTTATGTAATTTAACAAACATTATCACTACATAGTATAAAACAAAGTCGCTTTCTCTGTCCCTATATCCCTATGTACGCTTAAATATTTAAATCTACGCAACGGATTTTGATCCGGTTTTTTTTAATAGATAGAGTGATACAAGAGGAAGGTTTATATGTATAATAACATCCATTAAATATAGGAGAAATACTGATATTCTTGAGGTTTCCAATGTGATGTCGTAAAAAAATATTTTTTTTCCGCTTACATTGCAAACGCAGGCTGAACCCTACGAAATTTATCATAATAATGTACTAAGTATTGTATACATTGAAAAGGTCTACAGAAAACTCCGGGATGGTATATATCTATCTCTTATGGATATCCCACAATAACATTTTTTTCTCATTTACTTTTTACGACAAATAATGGCTAATTTTCGAAGCGATTTTAACCAGTACAGCATTAACCCTTATCCAATTAAATACCTTAAATACATTGTTGATTTAATATAGATCTATACGGCCCGTTACAGCATATGATTTAAATGAATATTTTCGAAGATATTATAGATTTAAAAATTGCGGGATGTAGTGTTTGCGGCGGTACCGGCCGGCCGGGGCGGCGGGAGCGTGCCTCGGAGGCCGCGGTTCTCCCTATAGCACTTTGAATTTATTATTTCTCTAATATCTAATAACCATGTAATAATAATATCTAAGTTTTTTTTTATTTCAAATATCTCAATGTAGGAACTCTACGTAAACATGGTTTATTTGTGTATCATTGTGTCAAAATAATATTTTTTTAAATGACATTATGCCCGTGCAAAGCCGGGACGGGCTGCTAGTTTAATAATAAACATAACATTTTATAAAAACTAAAATATAGGTTATTATCTTAAATTTTAAATTTATCTAAAGAAAATAATAATAATATACATTGATAGATATATATATATATATAAATAAATATCAAATTATGTAAAATATGTGCTAAATTAAGAATAAGGATACCCAGGTTCCCAGTAGGTCTGGTCAACCAGGGAACTTTATGACCGCTGCACCCCATGTCCACATTGGAAGCCAGCAAGCCCAAAATCTGGGCGAAATTTAAAAATAAAAATGTAAAAAGTAATTAAGAAGAACTGTTTATACAAATGTATAAACTGGCTTAATAAAAATTAATAAATAAAAAAAAAATGGTATTTAAGCTATCATCGTGTAGTAACCGTTTCATTCATTTATTGAGCGCGTTCGGTTGATATTTTAACCAAAGAAATAAGAGAAAGATAAAGAAGAAGAATAACAAAGCACACGAACCTAAAATAGTGTATCTTAAAATTTGTTAATATATTTTAATTTTTTCTAAAGTTATTAACCTTAAAACAATTATTTATTATTAGTAATTAGTAAGACATTTTAAATGGAAAAAATCTGGTTATACATTTATTGGTCGCTCTATTATGTGAATCCCGCTCGCCCACCGGTCGCCCGCCGCCGCGCCGGCAGCCGCGCCACCCCTGCCGCTGACGCTGCCGCACCGCCCGCCCGTCGCTGCAGCGAGGCTGCGTCACGTCGAGTAGCGCCGCGTCAGGGCGGCTGCACTGCCTGTGGCAGGCTAGTGCCCTGTGCGTGTCGTTTGCGTTCATTCGTTGATTTCAGTTGCTTTTTGTGTTTCCAATTGAATTAGGTCGAATTTGAACACGTGCATAGGAAAAAAAACATGATTTCGTCCGTGGGTTGGTGGGAGAGTCTCGGGATAGCGGGAGAGTGGGCTAATAGCTACTAGCCCGTGTGCGGCAAGTGCCAAAGTCATGATACTTTCATAGTAGACGAAGAAATAATCCATACCAATTTTATAAATGCGTCTGTCTGTGACGTTTTCACGTCTAAACCGCTGATCCAATTTTGATGAAATTTGGTATAGAGGTAATCTGGATTTTAGAAAAGGACGTAGGCACGTATCCGTGTGGCGAAAATTTAACTCAAATTGGGCGAAAATGGGGATGAAAGCTTATATAGTGAGCTCATAAAACATAATAATACGGGAGGTTCAGCCAGACATCCGTCCGATACGGCATCGACCCGAGCGGAGTACCTCAGCTAGCAATTCATAATTCAGATGCTTATAAAATCCAAATTCAACCGAATGTTGGTATGTCTGTTAAATTAATACTTGAGTGCCACTTACTCGATTGTGATACGGTGTATAATTCTGCTTGATTTTTCTCATCCATTATTGCCATTACGCTAATTTAAGGTGGCCCAACCCGGCGGGACTAACTCATTCGCGGGAACTGTACAAAACCGTGCTGTTGCGCTCTGGGACCTTCTCTGTTTCAAAGAAAAAGACAAGCTCCGTGATGAGGAAGATGCAACATGTCCACAAAAAAGACAGTGTGCATAGTGTATTATTTGGTAAGATTTACGAAAATTTTGATTTCAAAACGACCTTTAGCTAAATGTAAACCACGACCGCTGTAGTCAAAAATCTAACAAAAACCAAATACATTATAAATCTTGATTAAATAAGCTATGTCTGATGACTAATCTTTTTAAGATTTTCTTACTTTATAATTGCGTAATAAACCACCAAAGTTATTGCATAAAACGCGCGAAAAATTCTTACTTTCGGACCTTATAACTTAGAAACCAAACACAATTTTACAATGCCAACGGTCATAAGACATCTAGTTCGATTAAATAAAGCTCTTTTGAGCATAATTTGGGATCTCTGATAATAAATATGGGCGTGATCTTCTTTCCCCGTTTGTATGGGGAGATGAGCGGGTTGGGCCACCTTGACTGAGCGGTGAGTTGGGTTGAATGGGAAAGAAAAGTGAATCCCCTTACAACTTAAGCACAGCTGGCAGTGTCAAGTTTTCAGCTTATTGTAATGCAGGTTGGGTTAAGATATAGCTTGCTCGGTCAATTAACGCATACATTATATTTGTTAAATATGAATTAAGTAGGGCCGAAAATTTGTGTCTTAAAAATATAATCAGGACTTCATCAATTCAATTCAAGACACCGCCGTTTCGAAGGACTCAGGTGCTATGCCAGGACCTTTCCTTTATGAGCACTGCTACATTGAACTGGATGGAAAACAAGGACAATATTTCATTACCGTTTGACCATGTTTTCATGCAATGCGACGGTATACGTGCTTTCCGACCAATTGAGCAACTCGCATTTGTGAGAAAACGCATTATATCCTGCACAGAAAGAGGAAAAAAGTGGTGCATGAACAGGGCGGGGACTTGAACACAGATCTCTGGGATGCAATTTAT
Organism: Incurvaria masculella; assembly: GCA_946894095.1. NCBI lineage: Eukaryota > Metazoa > Arthropoda > Insecta > Lepidoptera > Incurvariidae > Incurvaria > Incurvaria masculella. The sequence continues at coordinate 17,720,275 of OX335653.1, read as the reverse complement.
TAATTTTACCTTATTTGTTGCTATAGCGGCAAAATAAATACATACTCTGTGAAAATTTCAGCTGTCTACCTGTTACGGTTCATGAGATACAGCCCGGTGACAGTCGGACGGACGGTCGGAGAGCGGAGGCTTAGTAATAGGGTTCCGTTTGGTACCCTTTGGGTACGGAACCCTAAAAAAAATATGAGATGCATTATATAAATCAACGCATACTAACAGAACTTGTGTTTTGGAACAGAACATGAATCAGAAATTATGGTAAAAGTTGCACAAAAAGACAAACGAGCACAGGCTCTGAAGCGCTCATTACTGCGGCTGCAGGCTTTTGCGGAGCGTGGCGGAAGTCCGCCGCCCGCCATGGCCGCCCGCCGGAAGTGTACTAAGCGGCGCGTCTGCCTCCCCACCCCCGCCCCGCTCGCTTCCGGCACTGGCTGGTGACTTGAATATATGTCTGTGATACTCAGGGTAAAAATATGGGTCGCAATTGGTCACAGTATTGTTGAATCAAACAATTAACAGATGTACTTAATTAAAGGTGGCTTCTGAATTGTGAATTGATGGTTTTTTGTAAATCAGGCAATATTTAACTTGTCTGAAAAACTTGCTCTAATTTAAATTGGTCTTTATGTTTCGAATTATTTGATTTGCTGATGAATAATTCATTTTCGTGACATGAGATCAAAGCTAGTAGGATTTGTGTCATGACAAAGTCTTATTAAATTGTATGACACATAATTTCTAGATATTTATTCGATTGGATTGCTATCCGATAAATATTTAAATGATACAATTTAATGAATGTTATCAGTTAAAAAACCGGCCAAGTGCGAGTCGGACTCGCACACGAAGGGTTCCGTACTATCGTACAAAAAAAAATCCAAAAAAATCAGGTTTTTTGTATTACAATTAAAGGGCCCTTTTTAATCTTACCTATTTGTTGTTATAGCGGCAAATTAAATACACACTCTGTGAAAATTTCAGCTGTCTATCTGTTACGGTTACTGAGAAACAGCCCTGTGACAGACGGACGGACGGACGGACGGACGGACGGACGGACAGCGGAGGCTTAGTAATAGGGTTCCGTTTTCACCCTTTGGGTACGGAACCCTAAAAAAGCAACTTGAAGAGTGTAAAAAAAATTAGGTTATACGTTGACATCTACTTTGTCCAGACCAACATATTTTAGGAATATTTTCAAAATCTGATTACAATGCTTCCATGTAGATGTCTTTCATCGATATAACATCAATTACTATTAACTGTAACTTCAAATCAAAAACGCTTGCGCACATCATACATCAGAAACATGCCGAAAGATTAGGAAAATCGACTCGCACAACGTTCAGAGTGACTTCCCAACGTCATGCAAACATAATTTAAAAAACCGGCCAAGTGCGAGTCGGACTCGCACACGAAGGGTTCCGTACCATCGAACAAAAAAATAATACAAAAAATCAAATTTTTTTTATGGGGGGCCCCCTTGAATTTAAATTATTTTATAGTCTTACCTATTTGTTGTTATAGCGGCAAAATAAATACATAATCTGTGAAAATTTCAGCTGTCTATCTGTTACGGTTACTGAGATACAGCCCTGTGACAGACGGACAGACGGACGGACGTACGGACGGACGGACGGACGGACAGCGGAGGCTTAGTAATAGGGTTCCGTTTTCACCCTTTGGGTACGGAACCCTAAAAACGCAAATAAGTAGATATATATGCAATAAACTTATAACGTCCACCCTTGAAGATTAACTGTTTATCAATTCGATAGTATGTATCAGGTAATGTCATCCTCCGTGGGTAATATACTTACGTGTCTATTGCGCGTGTGGTCGCAGGTAGTAGTGCATAAATCGCGTTAGACATTCGGCCAGCGCGACTGTTTCTAATTTCCCCTGGGTCGTACCTCGGGCTCCGATACAATGCTGCACTGGCACCACACCTCCCAATCCAGTATCACGTAGTAGCGAAATTCAAAGCTATTGATATTTTTCACAATCTTAAGAGAGTCGTTGCCCTACCAATTCCCCATTCTACGGGCGATAACCGTTTCTATGTTCTTAGTGTTTTAATAGGTTTTTTAAATTTTGGATGAGAAAATATCTGTTAATAAATAATGGAAGATGTATGTTTTTACGTTCATTTTCGTTTTTTTCTTACTGAAAAATACAGATCTTTACAATCAAATCCAAACATGTCAGTCAGTCAGTCAGCGTGTTTGCGTCCACTGCTGAACATACGCCTCTCCAATTTTGCTCCAGTGCTCCCGGCCTTCAGCGGTACGAAACCACTGCTTTCCGCCGACGCACTTGATGTCGCCGTCCCACCTGGCGGGTGGTCTTCCCTCACTCCGTTTTCCTGCCCATGGCTGCCAGTGCAGAACACGGTTACTCCAACGGTGGTCGTCTCAAATAAAAAAAAAATATATCGTCCGCACTTTTCTAAACTTATTTGAGTATGTTTCATTAGCTTGTCCCTCACTATCAGCGTTTGTTAAGGCCCTGGTACTAGCCAAATTGCAAAGTTAGACGAGGCACCCCAAGTTAACTAACTAAGTCTGACGATTATAAGTGTCATTCTTACAATATATGATTCCTTGTCTAGGAATCAACCTATTTTCGTTAATGTATGTTTCCTTTTTCTATACAAAATACATTGCGGAAACGGTGTCCATTTCCGAACTTTTTTGACTAAATGTAGAAATCGAAAAGCAAATGGAATTTTTTGTTTATGCATATATGCTGTTGTTGCTTATATCTAGAAATCAAATCACTTTCAGATTTCTAATGAGAAAAATCAACTTTTTTATTTTTATTATTATTTAAATAAATGATGGAATCAAAAAATATTAACAATCCATTATCAGTCTGGAGTTCTATTTGGACTTGCTAAAGCGTTTCACTACATATTATTACATTTGTTAAAAAGTGCAATTGTATGGCGCGAGTAGTTGGCTAGTCCTAGCGCCTTAAATACATTTTACCCCACACACTGGCAACTTTTACGTAACCGGGGTTGAATTCCGTTGAATCGATCCAAAGCAGGAGCTTACTTTGCGAAATTCACAAACGCAGAGAGTGAACTTAAACATGTACCGCAGTCTGAAGACACAAAACATGTTTCCTAAACAAAACTTTCACCCCGACTGCGATAAAAAATTAAGTTCAGCGAAGGATTTCACCAGTATCTCGTTCCCGTCCCCCAATAACAAAAAACTTTTCTTTTACTTTGTCGAAGTTTTGTCGCGGACGTCGACTTTTTTGTTTTGATGAAAAAAAAAATGTCAGACCTGGCGAAGTTTTTTTTTTCGATTCTTTATCGCCAGAATTAATCGAACCAGCAGAAAAAGAAATAAAAATGACGAATCCGATTTATTTTTATTTTTTTATGTGACTGGACATGGATGGCTAATACCACAAGTTCTGTCATGGTATTAGCCCAACACACCACATGGGAACTAGGTGCCATGCCAGGACCTTCCTTATATTGCACGGCTACATTGAACTGGATGGAAAACACGGACAATTTTCATTGCCGCTTCGACCATCGTTCATACAATGCGATGGAACGAACCCGGGCGGGATAAACCCTACCACCTAGTAAGTAAGGAAGGGAACCTACAGCTTAACGTGGAATCCGAACCACGGCCAGCCTCTCTCAACGGTCGAATGGTCACCCATCCAAGACCAGACCGGACCCAGCGTTGCTTAACTTCGGAGAGCGATCGCCGAAGTGTCCCGCCACTGGGCCACTGAGGCTGACAAAATAATGAATGATGTAATAAAGAAACTGAAACTGCCTAGTTTCTATAAATTAACGTATGTCTATTTAAACAGTTTTTAGAGAACCCCTCTGCAGTATCTCTTTTGATAAATTCTTCCTAGCGGAGTAGTAAAGCCTTGCTTTGGTCGGCAACGAGGAGTAACTGCGTGTTATCTACGGCGTTTGTACCGGAGGCGCAGGCCTTAGATCAGCTTGCTAACTCAGGTTGCGGTAACTCAGGTTAGATTGAGCATATGGTCCCCCCACGATGCATTTCTACAATATTTCATGCAACCTGTAATCCTAATCCAAGGTTACTTTACAATTAGTATTACTATGTTTTACAGCGAGACATTGTTTTCAAATCCCAAGTGTTATCTTGACGTCGGCTTAATGTGATCCATCCTGGTGTCCATCTAGGTAAACCAAACTCCTGTTATTTAGCGGCTTGTAGCTCAGGGGCGTGTGGACTTGCCTTCCATGCTGGTCATGGGTTAAAATCCTGGCCCTGTTCATGAACCACTTTCTTCAACTTCCACCTAGTAGGAGAAGGGCACCTATAGTTTTACATTGGTTTCGATGGTTCGGAACAGCATTCGCAACGAAATGAAATAATCCAACACAGGGCCGGGATTTGAAAGCATGACCAGCATGGAAGGCAAGTCCTAAAAGACCCTACACCATGAAGTGTCAAACCGATATGCAAGCCAGGACATGATAGGTCTCTGTACTTACCACGGGGGTTAAAAAAACTGATATTTTGCTCTTGAAGAGATCACCAACCATCAGTACCACACATGTATTTTTCATCAATATTAGAAAAAAAATGCGTTGAAAAAAAAATCAGTAAGTTTTGTGACACACATACTTCACGCCGCTTTCCCGGAGGGGTAGGCAGAGATGACAGACACTGCTTTCGCTTCATGGACAGACATACATCTTTTTATACATGCTCTACTGTTACGGGTGCAACGTACCCGACCCTTCCGAAGTATCACATCGATTTGGTCAAGTTTTGTGACAATACTGAAAAGTAAAGGGATAGCTTCTTGAGCAAAGATTTCGGTAATTTTTTATTTATATTAATAAGTTGTCATAAAAATAACGAGGCGAAATGGTAAATACGAAGATAATATTTTAACTTTTGTCTCGACAAGCATTACACTGTTCTGATTCGCAAAGAAAATGAAGAAAGTTTCGAAAATATTTGCTAAAGATTACACGAAAGAATAACAAGTTTTCATTGAGTTTTCCTCTTTGGAAGCGATATTTTCTGTTACCATTATTAAGGACCTCCTTTCTGTATTTATGTGCCGAGATTTTTGCTAAAAACAAAGTTGAACTTTTTCTTTATTCGTTTTCAGTGACATCTGTGGTCGAATATTGAAATAACTCAAGTGTTTACTTCGTACACAGGATATAAAATACATATGTAACGTTAATATGTCGATGAAGTTAGCTGCACACCTATATCAAGTTATTAACTACTCGCGAAGGAATTTTAAGTTTTGGTTTGAAGAGTTGAAATCATTTAGGTTTAAGCACCATGCATAATCTCCCTCCTATTGATTTGTGGATAGCTAATACATTATGTGACTAATACCATGCCCACCGTAATGATATGAGTCTAACGCACCCAGGACCTTCCCATTTCCATAGGACTCTTCCATATTGAATTGCATGGTAAAAGGACAAATTTTCATTGCCGATTCGATTATTTTTTTCATCCGATGCGATAGTAGTAACTCGAGCAGGCTTAACGCTCACACCAAACAAGGGAAGTGGACCAACTCTTTAACACGGATTTAGGATTAAGCAATTCGTGAATGAAAACATAGGTTTTCCATCCAGTTCAATGTGACCGTGCTCATAAAGGGAAGTCCTGGCATGGCATCTAAGGGGCTGGCAAGGGCGAGGCTGGAGACGGCAGCGACCGGGCCGGGTGTGGCAAGAGCTGCAGAGACGGTGCGTCAAGCCGTGCCATCGCTAGCGGTAGCGTGAGACATGCATCTCGGGGGAGGCACATGTAACGGGTGCATCGCATGAGAACAGTTCATTCCATAACTCGTGTGGGAAAAAGTATTTGTATTTAGTTTGAAGTATTGTTGTTAGGTATTAGTGTTAAATATACATCTTACATTCTTTTCATTATAAAAAAAAGTGTTACTGATATATAAAAGTGCGAAATGAACGTCAATTAGATTTTAAAGTGTATTTATGTAAGGCAGTTAATTTAATAATGTTTAATGATTAGTATTTGTCGACTAGATGTTTGAAATTGTCTGACAGTAAAAGTATTTACAATGAACCTAATTAAACAAGTTACTTGATGTCATGCACCAAAAGCAAATTTTGATGAAAAGAAATAAATTAAAATATGAGTAAAAAAAAAAAAAATTCCTTCGGGAATTCGGTGTCTGGCTGAACACCCCACTTCTGGTATGGTATTAGCAATCCTAGTCCAGTTCCGTAAAAAAATGTGCGAAATTATTTTTTTTTAACAATATATTTGAGCTATAGTTTTAAAGAGTTGAAGGAATTTATGTAGGTATTTAAATGAAAAAAAAATCTATCTTCTCTCCTTTCATATCCCTCTTCGCAGACTCATCTCGGTATTCAGGATTAGCATGAAGCATAGCCCATTGTTCTACGGCATGGTAGTGGGTTGTGGTATGCATTCATTTGGAGATGCACTCTCATTTGTTTCCGCGTTGAGTGACGTCAGGGTTGTCGCTACGAGAAAAAGGAGCTGCAGGCTTTCTCGCTAAATGGAAATCTGAAAATGGAAAGCAAAATGTTTTCTCGGCGCGAAAATGTGAAATAAGTGAGCGCATGAGGAATACATACATATATAGTTAAGTATATTATTGTGCGATACATGGCTTAATAATAATAATGAGGAATGCAAACAGTAGTATTATGAACTAAATATCATCCTTAACAATTACGTTGATGCAAGCAAAAAATATAATGAGTTTTTACGGGTTTCTATTCACATTATAAGCCTAAAAGATTTACAAGTTTTTTATTTGGTTAATGTACGTCCATTCATATTAAATTTGGAAAAAATATGAAAAGAGGCTAAAATAACAAAACGCGCAGTTGTTACCTGTTAAGGCTGTCGTGAAGTCACAAAAAAACTAAGATTTGAAAATTTTAAGAAATACATTATTTGTCCATTGCTCAAACCTACCTCTAAAAGTTGTTAGATTTTTATTAAATTTGTTTATCACTTGAGAAAGATTCATTTTACGTCTCTACATTCTTATTTTCTAGTCAATAATCTAGCCCACTCTGAATACTGCTGTAAGTATGATATTATATATAAGTGATCGATTGTTTTCAATATCTTCTGTATGTATGGATGTATGAATGTCTCTCCAAAACTCTTAAACCGATCTTCCGAATTCGATTAAACTTAGTACACGTACACTTAGCTATACGTGACACAGGATAGGTTAAAATTAATGTATAGTATGCTAAAATGTCTCTTTCAGGCGAAACGAAAATTTCAGCGTGCCAAGTATGTACATATGAGCTAGCGGGCCGCAGCGGCGACCTGAGCGGAGCCGGGTACCTCAGCTAATAATTAATACATAGGCATGCCCTGAGGAGTCTTTCTTGGCACCTATACTTCCTCTTCATTATATCGGATCGCGGCTCGCGCTTGTATATTTTTTTTATGTGACTGGACATGGGTGGCTAATGCCACGCCTTCTGTCATGGTATTAGCCCAACACACCACATGGGAACTAGGTGCCATGCCAGCACCTACTTATATTGCATGGCTACATTGAACTGGATGGAAAACACGGACAATTTTAATTGCCGCTTCGACTATCGTTCATCCAATGCGATGGTACCAACCCGGGCGGGATGAACCCTACCACCTAGTAAGTAAGGAAGGGGACCTACAGTTTAACGTGGAATCCGAACCACGGCCAGCCTCTCTCAACGGTCGTATGGTCACCCATCCAAGACCAGACCGGACCCAGCGTTGCTTAACTTCGGAGAGCGATCGCCGAAGTGTCGCGCCACTGGGCCATTCAGGCTGACAAAATACCTAATCATACCTGCCATAATACCTCACGCCTCATACCTCACGCTTCATACCTCACGCCTCACGCCCGCACCGAGCTGAAGGGGTGCTAATGAACCTGCTACAATTATCTCCGGGGATTTAAAAAGGGTTTCATCGTTTTGCATGTAATCTTGGCTTAGAGCGTGCTCTACATTTTCGAAGTGTATGCATGAAAATGCTAACAATAGGTACTTTACAGAAGGATCTGGAAGTAATAATATTCATGTGTTTGTTATAGGTTTCAACAGTTCGCCCTAAAATGTACATATACATTTAAATACATATATTATACTACCCTCCCCTAATTCTGAATATTTTATACGCCTCGATCAAAGTGCACCAGGCAGGTAATGTAGCCATTTGATATTAAAATTGCCTGAATGAGGAACCAAGCGATGCTGTAAATCGTTTGTTTATAAATTTTGCGAACATGGAGTGAATAAACACCTCGCCAGCTGGCATAGCCTGCGCAACGGGTCGCCTTCATCAAATCCATAAAGCATAAGGTCCAAAACCCAGAACATCCAAAAGTATGTATTTTTATTTATTTATTTATTTATTTATTTCAGGAAAAACAAACAGAGTAACATAGAAAACTTAATATAAGTGTTAATATATTGCTTAGAAAATATGTTAGTCCAGCTTCGTATTTCACAAGTTTTGCAAAAGTAGTAGGACGAAGCAGTATATGTATAGTGTAGAACAGAGAAACAAAATAAGAAAAACCTACAGCTATTGATTAACTTTTATATTAAAGATGTTATATGCTAGTAAGCAAACCACAGTCGATATTGTCGTTGCAATGCCTAAGTGAATCATCCCGATCGAATAAATTGCAATCTGTAAAACGTAATGTGATGTAATACAATATAGTATAATATAGTATAATACAGTATGGTATGGGAACATAGGACCAAAGAAAAGTAAATAAGTAAGTAACATTGACAGAGATGTGTCAATGTTACTAACTTTTAGGTTTTCGTGTGTATTATAAAATGCAAGTAATCTAACCTAACCTAACCTAAATGAAAATATCCATATTCAAAGGTGTTTTGGACGGTTTGGGTTATGAAATTTGTGTGTTTTTAACCGACGTCAAAAAAGGAGGAGGTTATCAATTCGTCTGTATGTTTTTTTTTTTTTACTTTATGATGCACCCCTTTCGCAGCCCCTGTTATAGTTCCAGAGCCTACTCGTGCGCTCTATGTCACGCTATACATTTAAAATTAGTACTCTAACAAAATATGTAATTATTTCAGTGTTATTTTAGATTTTGCCTCCAAAAATTCGGTTGTTCGGTAAACTTTTTTATACATGATTGAGCCAAATTAATTGTCAGCGGTTCTATTTCTTTAATCATTGTATTTGACCATTGTACATTCATAGGGGACGCATCATAAAGTCCAAAAAGCACAAAGTCCAAAACCCATACCGTCCAAAACACTAATGAATTCGGAACTTTTTCAATTAGGTTAGGTTAGGTTAGGTTAGATTATAATATTTGCATTTATAAATATATGCAAAAATACATACTTTTGGATGTTCTGGGTTTTGGACCTTATGCTTTTTGGACTTTATGAAGGCGACCCCATTCATATTCACACATTTATACTCAAAAGGTTGTCATACACTACAAGTCCTACATTTAATTCCCGCCTTACATCAAAAACTGTTCTAAAGTTGAGATTAAGTTGGAGGAAGTTTTCAGCTGGAAATTGAAACAGCGGTACAAAAGTTGAAGAAGGACTTAGCCGCGGAAATTTCGACTATCTTTACACAGTTAAATAGTTTCCCTGCCGAGCGTGGCGAGGCGGAAACTCTGGCAGAAACATTAAGAGAAACTTTTAGTCGCTCAACTATAATAACTGGTTCTTAATATAAGCAAATTTAATAATAATATCCGCTGTAACTTTTTTGAGGTTATGTAATTTCAATGTTTCTTTTGCTTCTTGAAATCATTTTAACGGCTCGTGGCGCGGGGACTGCGGCCTAGCGTACCAGAGGTATGTGTTCAATTCCGACATGCACCACTGTCTTTCTCTTTCCGAGTTCGATAAGTGCATTTCTTTACGAATACAAGCTGCTCCATGGTTCGGATTCCATGTAAAACTGAAGGTCCTCTTCCCCTACTTGGTGGTAGGGTTTAAGCCCGCCCGGGTTGGTACCATCGCATTGGATGAAAAGATGGTCGAAGCGGCAATGAAAAATTGTCCGTGTTTTCCATCCAGTTCTTTGTAGCCGTGCTCATAAAAGGAAGGTCCTGGCATGGCACCTAATTCCTTCGGGAATGTGGTATGTTGGGCTAATATCATAACAGTAGTTGTGTGGTATTAGCCATCCATGTCAGGTCGCATAAACAAAAAATCATCACTGCAGAAAAAATATAGTACTTATTCTCGGCTCCGCCATCTTTATCGTTACGTATGCAAGCTGGTCCATGGATCGGAACCCATTAAAAACAGTAAAAATCCTTTCCCAACCAAGTGTTAGGGTTCTTATGGCCACGGGGTTGATGCCACGCATTGAGCCTCCTCCACCCCAGCCACCCCACTTCTGGTATGGTATTAGCAATCCTAGTCCAGTTCCGTAAAAAAATGTGCGAAATTATTTTTTTTTAACAATATATTTGAGCTATAGTTTTAAAGAGTTGAAGGAATTTATGTAGGTATTTAAATGAAAAAAAAATCTATCTTCTCTCCTTTCATATCCCTCTTCGCAGACTCATCTCGGTATTCAGGATTAGCATGAAGCATAGCCCATTGTTCTACGGCATGGTAGTGGGTTGTGGTATGCATTCATTTGGAGATGCACTCTCATTTGTTTCCGCGTTGAGTGACGTCAGGGTTGTCGCTACGAGAAAAAGGAGCTGCAGGCTTTCTCGCTAAATGGAAATCTGAAAATGGAAAGCAAAATGTTTTCTCGGCGCGAAAATGTGAAATAAGTGAGCGCATGAGGAATACATACATATATAGTTAAGTATATTATTGTGCGATACATGGCTTAATAATAATAATGAGGAATGCAAACAGTAGTATTATGAACTAAATATCATCCTTAACAATTACGTTGATGCAAGCAAAAAATATAATGAGTTTTTACGGGTTTCTATTCACATTATAAGCCTAAAAGATTTACAAGTTTTTTATTTGGTTAATGTACGTCCATTCATATTAAATTTGGAAAAAATATGAAAAGAGGCTAAAATAACAAAACGCGCAGTTGTTACCTGTTAACCTTATCGTGACCCAAAATGTCGTGACCTCCCGGAATATAACTTAGTGTAGTTTGACTATCAAAAAAGTTTGAATAAATGAAATGAAGAAAAAAAAACAGGACAAAAATTATCTAATTCTGATAACAATGGCAATAATAGATTATAGTAGGTATATATGTAGAGTATTAATACTTGATGAACCAAGTGAAAGCCATATACTCTTTAGGTTACCTTTTTATGCCTCTTCGTGATTTCTCTTTAACCTTTTATAAGCTGTGGCGAAAATGTTTTTGGGAAAGGTTAATACCAATAACTCGTTAAATAAAGATCTCCGGAAATTATTATGAAAAACATTGTCCGACAAGTAAGCTCAGGAATATGTGATTGACTGGTGGTTTATCGAGTTGTTCACATTCTGTAAAATTTAACACTTTTTTTCTCTAAGTCGGATGCCTCTGCCAATTTATTATTTCAAAGTAAATACACCTCCAAAAACTATGAATACATTATTTGTCCATTGCTCAAACCTACCTCTAAAAGTTGTTAGATTTTTATTAAATTTGTTTATCACTTGAGAAAGATTCATTTTACGTCTCTACATTCTTATTTTCTAGTCAATAATCTAGCCCACTCTGAATACTGCTGTAAGTATGATATTATATATAAGTGATCGATTGTTTTCAATATCTTCTGTATGTATGGATGTATGAATGTCTCTCCAAAACTCTTAAACCGATCTTCCGAATTCGATTAAACTTAGTACACGTACACTTAGCTATACGTGACACAGGATAGGTTAAAATTAATGTATAGTATGCTAAAATGTCTCTTTCAGGCGAAACGAAAATTTCAGCGTGCCAAGTATGTACATATGAGCTAGCGGGCCGCAGCGGCGACCTGAGCGGAGCCGGGTACCTCAGCTAATAATTAATACATAGGCATGCCCTGAGGAGTCTTTCTTGGCACCTATACTTCCTCTTCATTATATCGGATCGCGGCTCGCGCTTGTATATTTTTTTTATGTGACTGGACATGGATGGCTAATGCCACGCCTTCTGTCATGGTATTAGCCCAACACACCACATGGGAACTAGGTGCCATGCCAGCACCTACTTATATTGCATGGCTACATTGAACTGGATGGAAAACACGGACAATCTTAATTGCCGCTTCGACTATCGTTCATCCAATGCGATGGTACCAACCCGGGCGGGATGAACCCTACCACCTAGTAAGTAAGGAAGGGGACCTACAGTTTAACGTGGAATCCGAACCACGGCCAGCCTCTCTCAACGGTCGTATGGTCACCCATCCAAGACCAGACCGGACCCAGCGTTGCTTAACTTCGGAGAGCGATCGCCGAAGTGTCGCGCCACTGGGCCATTCAGGCTGACAAAATACCTAATCATACCTGCCATAATACCTCACGCCTCATACCTCACGCTTCATACCTCACGCCTCACGCCCGCACCGAGCTGAAGGGGTGCTAATGAACCTGCTACAATTATCTCCGGGGATTTAAAAAGGGCTTCATCGTTTTGCATGTAATCTTGGCTTAGAGCGTGCTCTACATTTTCGAAGTGTATGCATGAAAATGCTAACAATAGGTACTTTACAGAAGGATCTGGAAGTAATAATATTCATGTGTTTGTTATAGGTTTCAACAGTTCGCCCTAAAATGTACATATACATTTAAATACATATATTATACTACCCTCCCCTAATTCTGAATATTTTATACACCTCGATCAAAGTGCACCAGGCAGGTAATGTAGCCATTTGATATTAAAATTGCCTGAATGAGGAACCAAGCGATGCTGTAAATCGTTTGTTTATAAATTTTGCGAACATGGAGTGAATAAACACCTCGCCAGCTGGCATAGCCTGCGCAACGGGTCGCCTTCATCAAATCCATAAAGCATAAGGTCCAAAACCCAGAACATCCAAAAGTATGTATTTTTATTTATTTATTTATTTATTTATTTCAGGAAAAACAAACAGAGTAACATAGAAAACTTAATATAAGTGTTAATATATTGCTTAGAAAATATGTTAGTCCAGCTTCGTATTTCACAAGTTTTGCAAAAGTAGTAGGACGAAGCAGTATATGTATAGTGTAGAACAGAGAAACAAAATAAGAAAAACCTACAGCTATTGATTAACTTTTATATTAAAGATGTTATATGCTAGTAAGCAAACCACAGTCGATATTGTCGTTGCAATGCCTAAGTGAATCATCCCGATCGAATAAATTGCAATCTGTAAAACGTAATGTGATGTAATACAATATAGTATAATATAGTATAATACAGTATGGTATGGGAACATAGGACCAAAGAAAAGTAAATAAGTAAGTAACATTGACAGAGATGTGTCAATGTTACTAACTTTTAGGTTTTCGTGTGTATTATAAAATGCAAGTAATCTAACCTAACCTAACCTAATCTAACCTAACCTAAATGAAAATATCCATATTCAAAGGTGTTTTGGACGGTTTGGGTTATGAAATTTGTGTGTTTTTAACCGACGTCAAAAAAGGAGGAGGTTATCAATTCGTCTGTATGTTTTTTATTTTTTACTTTATGATGCACCCCTTTCGCAGCCCCTGTTATAGTTCCAGAGCCTACTCGTGCGCTCTATGTCACGCTATACATTTAAAATTAGTACTCTAACAAAATATGTAATTATTTCAGTGTTATTTTAGATTTTGCCTCCAAAAATTCGGTTGTTCGGTAAACTTTTTTATACATGATTGAGCCAAATTAATTGTCAGCGGTTCTATTTCTTTAATCATTGTATTTGACCATTGTACATTCATAGGGGACGCATCATAAAGTCCAAAAAGCACAAAGTCCAAAACCCATACCGTCCAAAACACTAATGAATTCGGAACTTTTTCAATTAGGTTAGGTTAGGTTAGGTTAGATTATAATATTTGCATTTATAAATATATGCAAAAATACATACTTTTGGATGTTCTGGGTTTTGGACCTTATGCTTTTTGGACTTTATGAAGGCGACCCCATTCATATTCACACATTTATACTCAAAAGGTTGTCATACACTACAAGTCCTACATTTAATTCCCGCCTTACATCAAAAACTGTTCTAAAGTTGAGATTAAGTTGGAGGAAGTTTTCAGCTGGAAATTGAAACAGCGGTACAAAAGTTGAAGAAGGACTTAGCCGCGGAAATTTCGACTATCTTTACACAGTTAAATAGTTTCCCTGCCGAGCGTGGCGAGGCGGAAACTCTGGCAGAAACATTAAGAGAAACTTTTAGTCGCTCAACTATAATAACTGGTTCTTAATATAAGCAAATTTAATAATAATATCCGCTGTAACTTTTTTGAGGTTATGTAATTTCAATGTTTCTTTTGCTTCTTGAAATCATTTTAACGGCTCGTGGCGCGGGGACTGCGGCCTAGCGTACCAGAGGTATGTGTTCAATTCCGACATGCACCACTGTCTTTCTCTTTCCGAGTTCGATAAGTGCATTTCTTTACGAATACAAGCTGCTCCATGGTTCGGATTCCATGTAAAACTGAAGGTCCTCTTCCCCTACTTGGTGGTAGGGTTTAAGCCCGCCCGGGTTGGTACCATCGCATTGGATGAAAAGATGGTCGAAGCGGCAATGAAAAATTGTCCGTGTTTTCCATCCAGTTCTTTGTAGCCGTGCTCATAAAAGGAAGGTCCTGGCATGGCACCTAATTCCTTCGGGAATGTGGTATGTTGGGCTAATATCATAACAGTAGTTGTGTGGTATTAGCCATCCATGTCAGGTCGCATAAACAAAAAATCATCACTGCAGAAAAAATATAGTACTTATTCTCGGCTCCGCCATCTTTATCGTTACGTATGCAAGCTGGTCCATGGATCGGAACCCATTAAAAACAGTAAAAATCCTTTCCCAACCAAGTGTTAGGGTTCTTATGGCCACGGGGTTGATGCCACGCATTGAGTGAAACTATGGTTGACGTGGCAGTTCAAAATGTTTCCTGTTTTCTGTCCAGTTCAGTGTAGCCGGACTTATAAAGGGAACGTCCTGGAATGGCACCCAATTCCTTCGGTGACATGCAAGGCATGGGCTAATATCATGACGGTAGTTGTGTGGTATTAGCCATCCATGTCTGGGGGTTTCCACGGGCTTACAGAGAAGTGAGTGATCATATCTGACGTTTAATTTAATTTCGTAATACCACACCTACTGCAATAGTGGTAACCCAACACACCGCAACGGATGTTGTTGTCATGCCAGGATCTTCCCTATTTGCATGGCCACATTTGATTAAGAAAACACGGACAATTTTTATTCCCGCTTCGACAAACGATGGTACAAATCATGGAACAGCTCATGGTCTAGACGACTTGCCTTTAATCCGAGAGGTCTGGGTTCAAATCCTCGTCCGGTCATGCACCACTTTCTTTCTCTTTCTGAGTTGGATTAGTGAATTTTGGTTACGAATGCGAGCTGTTCCATGGTTCGGAACCCATGTAAAACTGTAGGTCCCCTTACCCTACCAGGTGGTAGGGTTAATTCCGCCCAAGTTGGTACCAAGGCATTGGATGAACTATGGTTGAAGCGGCAATGAAAAATTGACCGTGTTTTCCATCTAGCTCAATGTAGCTGTGCTCATAAAGGGAAGGTCCTGGCATGGCAGCTAATTCCTTCGGGAATGTGGTGTATTAGGCTAATATCATACCATTGTGTGGTATTAGCCATCCATGTCAGGATGCATAATAAAACATAAAAACCAAATCGGGTGGTACTTACAGTATTACATGAAACCCTAATCAAGAACGTCGTTCGTCTCTTATTACGTCTCCCCTTGCGACATCCACGGGAAGAAATACAGTGGGCCCGATAATTTTTATTTTGCGTGCCGAACTCTCTTAGTGAACTCTATGCGAAACGATAGCATATAAATAATACATAAATCGTTCAATGAATGACTATGCACTTTGGTAGGCTTTCGCTAATCATCACATAATCAGGTGAATAATTAATAAGTCATTAGTCCGATCATCAGATGACTATTGAATCCGGTTAGCCCAATTAGCAAATCAGTTTAACCGATAATTAGTTCCACTCTTCACCCAAAAACCGTTAATATAATATAGGTATGGTTATGAAATATTAAATTTATTCAAATTTCGTCGGGTTTGGGTCAATATTGTGTTCAGCCATAGACAAAATAATTAAATAATATTCTATGTTTTTGTAGGGTTTCGGTTTTTTACAAAAACACAGTGCGAGTCGGACCCGCACACGAAGGGCTCCGTACCATTGTCCAAGATTTAATACAAAAAACACGTTTTAGTATGGCGGCCTCTTTTAATTATTTTTTTACCTATTTGTTGTTATAGCGGAAGAATAAATACACACTCTGTGAAAATTTCAGCTGCCTACCTATTACGGTTCACGAGATACATCCCCGTGACATACAGACGGCCAGCGGATGCTTAGTGACGGGATTCCGTCGGAACCCTTTGGGTACGGAACCCTAAAAAGCAGCCCTTACAGGATCTGGGTAATTACAAAACCTTCCAATCTCATTGATATTTGCAGACAAGTTAAGCGCCAAACAGCCAAGTCGCAGAATGTTTCCTCCGGCTAAATTGTCTTTAGACACTTGGAGCGTAGACGGTTGGGTGGGTGGGTAGGTAATGTGGACGACAGAGGCGTGCTGGGAAATAGTTGTGGTACTAACAATAAACTTAACAAACTTGTGGGCAATTCCGAGCCGAGCAAGTCTAGTGAAGAGAATGAGTTACATTTATCACCCAAGAAAAAGCACAGGGTTCTTGGTTAAAGTGCCATCTGAAGGTGGCCCAACCCGGCGGGGCGAACTCATTCGCGGGGCACGGTACAAAACCGTGCTGTTGCGCTCTGGGACCTTCTCTGTTTCAAAGAATAAGACAGGCTCCGTGATGAGCAAGATGAAACATGTCCACAAAAAAGACAATGTGCATAGTGTATGATTTGATAAGATTTACGAAAATTTTAATTACAAAACGACTTATAGCTAAAAGGAAACCACGACCGCTGTAGTCGAAAATCTAACAAAAACCAAATAGATTATAAATCTTGATGAAATAAGCTATGTCTGATGACTAATCTTTTTAAGATGTTCTTACTTTATCATTGCGTAATCCACCTCCAAAGTTATTGTATAAAACGCGCGAAAAAATCGAACTTTCGGACCTTATAACTTAGAAACCAAACATAATTTTACAATGCCAACGGTCATCAGACATCTAGTTTGATCAACTAAAGCTATTTTGAGCAAAACTTGGGATCTCTGACAAGATATATGGGCGTGATCTTCTTTCCCCGTTTGTATGGGGAGATGAGCGGGATGGGCCACCTTAACTGATATTACCCTTTTCAGCGTAGTGACAATATATGTTGACGGTTGGCGTTCCTTATTTGAATTTCTTAATGCATAAAAACCTGCATTAAGAAATTCAAATAAGGTTCCGTACCCAAAGGGTGCCAACGGAACCCTATTACTAAGCCTCCGCTATCCGTCCATCTGTCCGTCTGTCACAGGGGTATCTCATGAACCGTAATAGGTAAGCGACGGAAATGTTCACAGATTATGTAGTTATTTTGCCGATATATGAACAAATAAGTAAAAAAATTTAAAAATAATAAAAATTAAAGGAAGCCTCTTGTACGATGGTACGGAATCCTTCGTGTGCGAGTCTGACTCGCACTTGGCCGGTTTTTTTTAAAAATCCCGTGTTAGCACAATCGCCCAAGTACCCTAGAAGAACTAAGCGAAAATACAATATACACAATAATACATATTAAAAAACCGGTCAAGCGTGAACGTGTTCAAGTACCAAGGGTCCCGTCACTGCAGAACACGAAAGAAATTCGCCATCGCTTGAAGATTATTTTGTAATTTGAATCAAAATTAGTGCTTCAGAAATCTAGATTTTGCTCAAAAAGTATGACGTTTAGAGCAAAAGTAATGAATTGGTGCAGTATTAAAAAAGTGTACCGATATTGATAATTTTTCTCCGAATTTTCAAACAACCGTCAACCGATGAATAATTATGGATGAAATGCGTGTGACCGATAAACACCAGAGCCAGACTATAAGGACCTCTTTTTTCGCTTTTTGCCGCGGAACCTTAAAAATTAACTGTTTATTAAAAAAAAAATGCTATTAAAAACCGGCCAAGTGTGAATTAGATTCTCTTACATATGGTTGCGTACGTAAGATTTGACTCTCTATAGTTTTTATTCGTTTTCTATTTTTAGCGGCAAACGAAATACTGTCAAAATTTCAGCTGTCTACCTATTACGGTTTATGAGATACAGCCCTGTGACAGAAGGACGGACGGATGAACGGACGGACAGCGGAGGTTTAGTAATAGGATTCCTTTTGGCACCCTTTGGGTACGGAACCCTAAAAAAATTTAAAAAATTATGCTGTCGTGCTTGGACGTAGTTACTAGGAATAGTTTCTCGCGAGGGATATAGTTTTCACTATTAATACACAGTAAGCCCGTAGCAATCGGAGCTCAATTGTTGAGAATATGGCAGCCGCCGGCTGTGACCCTAAGGATAGCATTAGGTGCAACGGACCACTGCTGTAGTGGCATGAATACATTCATGAGACTTGCGAAGCCCATGCTACATAGACGGTAACCGTAATACTTAATGAGACATTTGAATTCTAGACAAAATGTATTACTTCCGACTGGGAACAGCATGAAGAGACCAGAGGAGTTTAATGTTTATTCATCATCCACAGACAATACACTGCGCTTGGATTTGTCATATTTTATTATTGGCCAGTTCGGAAATCCCAGCGAAGAAGAACTGATTTATTTTAATTGACCTTTAAAGGGTTTTTATTACTAAAGTGCTGATTGTCTTGTATTGGTATCGACTGAGAGATGGTAAGAAACGCCCTTTAATTTGAGGATTAAGCTAATCAGTACTTGGTGGAAGAGGCCCTAAGTCTAAGTTTACAACATTATATAACTACGTCCGATTATGTAATATATATATAATAATAAATTAATATCAGTTGACGAGAATCAACTATTCATATCAGTTTATTTGTAAAGACCATGCCGGCCATCTAACATGTTGCCAATTGGACCAAGCCAGCCCCCACAAACAGCACCCATTCACGAGCATCACGCCGGGCTCAGCCATGGCCTCTCTCAACCATATTTTAGGGAAAGAGGAGACCCGAACTTTGGTCACCGCAAGCAAGGACCTAAAAGCGATGCACTACTCCAGTGGCAACATGAAAAAGTTGTGAAAACTTTGCACGATTTAGTTTTAATACTATTATCTCTGTCATGAACTACTATAGTGACCTATAAACAAGGGTCAAATTACAAAATATTTTGCTTACATTTCTTTAAATGTACCTTAAGAGGACTTCCACTAGAAGTACCGATTAAAACTTTGAAATGTGTTTGAAATGAACAGGGGATTGAACTTTCATTATTTTTCACAGTGTTTTTAGGGAAAAGAATTAAAAGGCTCACGTTTTCAGAAGTCTCAATAATCCATTACTTGCTAAAAATCAAGATAAATTACATTTATTACAGGGGAACAAGAGAAAGAGAAATCACAGGAAACACATTTTGATAGGAAACCGAAAGGGAGCGTAGGTATGTACACACGAAAAATAAGGCTTTTTGAGATATTCTGTTCATACGTCTGTCTGTCATACATCCATTGGTGGAAAACGTGTCTATTAATTTTATAGTCAGTCCATGAGGAAACATATTGTGCATTTCAAATATTCTATGTATACTTAACTACAACTTAATTTTGTTTTATTATAATCATCATAGAAGGACTGAAGTGCATCCAACATAAGGTTCTTATGCTCAATGAATGCGGACATAGATGTCTAATCCACATCTACTGCCATCATGGTAGCCCATCACACCACATGAAAGAGGACACACATAAAAAAATGAAGGCATTTCAAAGTATTTTGTTGATGCGTTCATTTTTGCATCAGTCTATCATAAATATATTGTTGGAAAACATTCCAATATTTCAGCAGAATATAGGTACCTTATACTGTACGAATGTAGAACTGAATTATATATTTGTTGATGTAACTGGAAATTTATGGGTGATGCCACATCTACCATCATCATTTTAAAGACACGGAAACCGTTCTTTTATTCGAAAGCTACATTGAACTGGATGGAAATCATTGACCGTTGGCATTACGGCTTCGACCAGCCTTAATCAAACCTCGCGACTGGCAAACCGACACAGCTTTTATGTCTTTAATTATTTTGTCCTTGCTTTACGGTCGATTCTACGGACCGTTGCTTTACTACATATTCACGTCGTCCGATAGTATTACCAACAGCCATCTCGAGTTACAAGACACGCCGCATGGTTTATTATGCAGAGTGATGAAGTAGGCTCTAGATTCGGATAAGCTTAAGGACTCCAGTCTACATACAACAAGTAAACAGAATTACTGTTGTTTAGATCTAAATAGAACATTTATAAATATATATTTAACTATTTCAATCCCAAGAATTTTTTAAAACAATTAGGTACTCGTACAATCGGACGAAGTAATACTTGGTCAGTAATGTTTTTTTACACAAAACTCCCGAGTATCTGAGATTATATTCAAATTAAAATATGCATCAAAATTAATATATTTTAAAATCAATATAGCCTCAGTCACTAAGGAGAACACTGTAAGTGGTTATTTTCGAATGCCGTTTCGACGATCATTTCAACCAATGCGATGGTAACAACGGGCTTTATATTAACTCAGAAAAAAATATATTGTGTAAGAATGGGGTGGATATCGAACCCATGAACTCTGGAACTCATTAAAACGGAATAGACTAAAGACGCGCTAGGCAAATGCATCGCCGTGTGTTGAGCGCGCGACTCGTGATGTAAAATGGAGGCTTGGTGTAAATATTCATTGAAAAAAAGACACTAAAAATTAAACTATATGAAAAATTTATTTATTCACGGCACGTCTATTTATTTTTTTATTTATTAAGTACATAAAACAGTACATTTACCATAAAATAACAATAATTAAAATCACATTAAGATGGTTATACTAGCCAATGCGAATGGTTTGATTGCTCTCTTTGGAATGAGAACATGAAAAAAAAACATGTATAATTCCAGCTAACGTTTTACCAAAACAGAAAGAAAAATGTTACAGAAATTGATATTTTATGCATGGAAAAATGTTTTGAAGTCAGGTCTCAAATATATTATTTTTCAAGTTTGCGGCTTATATTGATATTAACTAATATTTATTTTAGTACCATTTCGAAGATCTTAATATTATCTACCCATTCAGCGAAGAACATGTTTAACTTTTCCCGATTTCTTTAACGAAACAATAAAAAACCGGTTTCACGCGTTATGTGGGTTGGTCACATTAAGAAAGAATTATTTCGACCTGCTCTAACTAAGCGACGTCGGGCTCTCGCTATCTCGTTTTAATCGCAAAAATTGGTACAAAATTTTTAGGTATGAAGATGCTCTTAAGGCGCTAGGACTAGCCAACTACTCGCGCCATACAAATGAACTTTTTAACAAATGTAATAATATGTAGTGAAACGCTTTCAGCAAATCCAAATAGAACTCCAGACTGATAATGGATTGTTAATATTTTTTTATTCCATCATTTATTTAAATAATAATAAAAATAAAAAAAGTTGATTTTTCTCATTAGAAATCTGAAAGTCATTCGATTTCTAGATATAAGCAAAAACAGCATATATGCATAAACAAAAAAATCCATTTGCTTTTAGATTTCTACATTTAGTCAAAAAAGTTCGGAAATGGACACCGTTTCCGCAATGTATTTTGTATTGAAAAAGGAAACATACATTAACGAAAATCATTCGATTCCTAGACAAGGAATCATATATTGTAAGGATGACACTTATAATCGTCAGACTTAGTTAGTTTACTTGGGGTGCCTCGTCTAACTTTGCGATTTGGCTAGTACCAGGCCCTTAACATCACTATTAAAAGGTTCCCATAACGTTTGCTGCGTTCCCCTCTGCACGGCCAGGCTGGTGCGCTGGAGGAGGAATGACCCGGCTCTACTCTCTCCGGTCGATTCGCGCAGCCTGTTACTTAGCTCGCTCAACAATAGTTTTCCGGCTGCGCAAACGGGCCTTAGCGTCTCTATTGCGAATGGGATAAGGATTACAAAACTATCTTATCATCTGTGAATTTTTCAATCAATTGATCTGGTTTTTTTTTTCTTTGTAAAACTCTTAAAAACGAAAACGAACTATGAACATCTCTCGTCTGTTAAACGTTCTCGAAATATGACATGATACGCAAGTGTCCCTCAGCTAAGAGCCGTATCTCGAGTTAACTTGTAAGATGTCGCCATATAAACACAGATTATTAAATTAATAGTTAAAAAGTTCAGCGAAGCGATGCTGCAACTGAATTCTCGTAGGATGTCATTAAATCAACCAGACCATTAGGTTCTAACGGAGCGAGTAGACATATTTCAATAATTTGGCCGCGGAACAAAACAGCGGGTTGTGGTTATAATAATATAGATTGCCGCTCCTTGCCAAAATGTTGCCAAACGAACGTTACTTATAAACCTTATAAGCGCCTCGTAGCTCAGAGGCGCGAGGAATTGCTTTCCGCGCCGTCGGTGGTTCGATTCCCGCCCCGTTTCTGCACCCCTTTCAATTTCTGAGCTGCGTACGTGAATTTCGTCACTAATGCGAGCTCTTCCACGGTTCTGAATCCATGTAAATCTGGCCCCCTTTCCCATAGAAGGTGGTAGGGCTTAAGCCCGTCTTGGTTGGCACCATCGGATTGGACGATGATGAGTCAAGACAAGATGGTCGAAGTGCCTATAACATATATGTGGCCATCCATGTCCTGTTACGTAAAAAAACTCTATTTCGATTTATTGGACATTGCAATGCGGTTCAAAATAATGATTTGTTGGCTAGTACATACTAAAAAGATAGCAGTAAAGAAAAAAAGAGAAAAGATCTGTAAATGTTTTGTTGTCGAAATCACAAAATGAAGTAATGGTAATATTTACTAAAAGTTCACATATCGCGAAATTCGATCAATTTTCATTGCCGCTCAATTCAATGCGATGTTACCAACCAGGGCGGGGTTATTGTATTTTTTGTATTGTATTGTTTATTCATCATCCATAGACAGTACACTGTACTCGGATTTGTCATATTTTAGCATTGGCCAGTGCAGCAAAACAAAACACAGCGAAGAAGAACTGGAAAGAAACTCCGCTGTTTTTTTTTTCAACGTCCACTTAGTCTAAGTTTACAAAAGTTTTTGTCAATTATTTTAACAAAGATTTAACAAAAAATCACATGAATACACAAAATTTACAATCCATGCCGTATGCAACAGTTCATGACACATATCATTTTATTTGCAAAGACAATCCCCTCCAACTAATATGTTGCCAATTGGAGCAGGCCAGGCCCCACAAACAGCACCCGTTCACGAACATCACGCCGGGCACAGCCATTACCTCTTTCAACCATATTTTAGGGAAAGAGATAACCCAAGCCAAGCGTCACCGTAAGCAAGGACCTTTAAGGTGGCCCATCCCGCTCATCTCCCCATACAAGAGGGGAAAGAAGATCACGCCCATATTTCTTGTCAGAGATCCAAAATGTTGCTCAAAATAGCTTTATTTGATCGAACTAGATGTCTGATGACCATTCGCATTGTAAAATTGTGTTTGGTTTCTAAGTTATAAGGTCCGAAAGTTCGCATTTTTCGCGCGTTTTATACAATAACTTTGGAGGTGGATTACGCAATGATGAAGTAAGAATATCTTAAAAAGATTAGTCGTCAGACATAGCTTATTTAATCAAGATTTATAATCTATCTGGTTTTTGTTCGATTTTTTGCTACAGCGGTCGTGGTTTACTTTTAGCTATAAGTCGTTTTAAAATTAAAATTTTCGTAAATCTTACCAAATCATACACTATGCACATTGTCTTTTTTGTGGACATGTTGCATCTTCCTCATCACGGAGCCTGTCTTATTCTTTGAAACAGAGAAGGTCGCACTGCTCCAGTGGCAACGCAACACTGTGAAACACTTGCACATTAGGTTTTAATACTATAAGTTTTGTCATAAACTACTACTGTCAGCTGATCACATAGTTACATATCCCTTTAAATGCTACCACCTACAGAAAATTAAGAGTATAATGGTTTGAGAGCATCCCTATCAATAAAGTAATAATAGATTCCTAACCTGGTAAGTTAAGAAGTGGACGTACATACTTACATGGAACTACGAACGACGAACCCCTCAATCGCCTCTTACATCACAGGAACAAATGTGCAAAATGTTATTCTTTTACGTGGCAGATTAATATTATCGAACTGGTGACTAATAAACCCATGTAAATCCGTTTAAAATTATGTTTAAAACTTTATTCCAAAAACGTCTAAACGACTGAGTTAATTGTTACCTTTTTACTAAAATGATATAAGGAATTTAAAGCAATTTAGATTATTTGACGACGTCCATGCAAGCTTTCTACCAAAGCTTTAATTAATACTCTGTCTTCTTCATAAAATTTGGCAACAATAACAGAAAAACATAGTCCTAAATTTTCTATGACTGAGTACGCACGTGCCATAAACAATAAGATTTGCGTTTTATTAATTAGCCTATGCCCTGCAATGGGGAACTCATTGAACTACTTTCTACAACAGAAACAACTTACTCGTAGATATAAGGAACGAAACTGTAAACTGAGTAAACGAAAGGCTCTATTATTATTATTATTATTAATTAGTCGAACTCAAGCACATGCATAATTTATCTAACATAAAATCAATCCCTAAAACATATTTACTTTCAAGAACCACTTCTTTCTCCCCAGGTCACAAATAGTTTCATTTTTGAACTAACTGCTCTTAAACTAAACAGAGCAGGAAGTGAAGAAGAAAAGCTCGCCGGTCCGGCAGAGCTTCGGCGTGCTACGATTTTCCGTAATATCAAACTTTAAGCGTTTCTTGGCACTGTGCAAGTTTTCGAGTGGACTTTTTATTTTTCTCTCTTTTCTTCGCAGCGTGACACCCCACGGCCCAGATTGGTTTCTTCTACCCCGTTGTATACAATGACAAGTTATATCGAGAGGATTATATAGTTTTAAATAAAAAAATCGGTTCCTAAGCTTATTATTATAGAATTCAAAATTTCAGCATATTTTTTTACCGAATGATTAGTTTCTGAGTGAATTAATTTCGGCAGATCTTCTCTACTCAATATCGTGAGGATTAGCGATTTGATCATGAATAAACGATTATTTGTATGCAAATTTAAATATTTAATGTTCCAGTTACAAGCCCTCAAAATATCCAACAAATGATACTTTTGAGGTTACCGCGGTCGTTAGACATGTTTGACAATATCTCTACCTGCCGCGTGAAAAGCCGTAACATTTTTCAAACATGTATATCCAACAAAATTAATTTAGAATAATCTATCCATATATTTGCGTAAATTATTTCCCATTCCCACATTTTTATGTTTTATTAGTAAATGGAGGTTGAGCAGAGAAATTAAGCATTATTTTCAGTTTAGTGAATAGGATTTTAAAACCAGTAACAACTTTGAGTAAAAACCTATTACTACCGAACTGTATTTTAAATTAAATAATAAATGTATATTATAAGGAATTTATAATAAAATGTAAGTAATTAAATGTGTGTTCTATCTTAACGATAACATGTGTGGTATATGAAGTATTCAATAAACCAGCTTATTTTGCCATGGTTAGATGGGCAGTGGGATTTATTCGGCCACAAAGAGTTTGCTAGTTGACTTTCTATACGGTGTAGATCTCGCTAATGATTTCTTTGTCATTTTATTTTTTAATGTTTGTTCTTTATTCTTCAGTACAGTACACTGCACTCGGATTTGTCATATTTTATCATTAGCCAGTTCGGCAATCCCAGCGAAGAAGAACTGGCAAGAAACTCCGCTGGTTTTTCTTTCAACGTCAACTTAGTCTAAGTTTATGAAAGTATTTAGAATCACAGGTAACCTTCTTTCTGTTTATTAATTAAATAAAAAAAAACATACATATTTAATCATTTTTTGTCTCATTATAAGGCAATATTAAAAATAAAAATGTCATTGTAATTTGTAATGCCTCGTATCTTTTGATATTTGAAAAAAGAAACAGCAATTATAATAATCGTTCAGCCTCCATGGCCCAGTGGCGCGACACTTCGGCGATCGCTCTCCGAAGTTAAGCAACGCTGGGTCCGGTCTGGTCTTGGATGGGTGACCATTCGACCGTTAAGAGAGGCTGACCGTGGTTCGGATTCCACGTTAAACTGTAGGTCCCCCCTTCCTTACTTACTAGGTGGTAGGGTTTATCCAGCCCGGGTTGGTACCATCGCATTGGATGAACGATGGTCGAAGCGGCAATGAAAATTGACCGTGTTTTCCATCCAGTTCAATGTAGCCGTGCAATATAAGGAAGGTCCTGGCATGGCACCTAGTTCCCATGTGGTGTGTTGGGCTAATACCATGACAGAAGGTGTGGTATTAGCTATCCATGTCCAGTCACATAAAAAAAAAAGTTAGTAAATAGCGAACTACAGCCGAAAATCTTCTCTGCGACCAAGTCCTGTAACTTTCTCTCGTAATTCACAAACTTCCATGATTTATTGTTCGATGTTTTCTTCAGGACACCAGCAGCAGGGCCCCGCAGCGAACTTTTTGCTTACGAAACCCCACCCTACTGGGCGAAGGCCTCCATTACAAGTGTACGTGATTCAATTAGGTCCGTGAGTTTTGTGGAGGCAACCCCCTGAAGGGCTTCGACGTGAAATTGAATTTCGAAAGTGAAATCTATTGAAATTAATTAGCTTTTTTAAAAAAAATTGTTTTAATATATTATTTTTTTTTATGTGAATGGACATGGATGACTAATACCACACCTTCTGTCATGGTATTAGCTAAAATAGCTTCTTAGAGTACAAGAAAAGATTGGCATTTGTATTTATATTATTCATCTTATATGAAGCCATCAATATCTGTGTCCGCATGTTTTATTTAAATTCCAAACCTATTCAAATGAAAGCAAAAAAAAAATGTTCATAGGGAATTTGTTTTCTATGTGGTTTGACTCCGAAATTTCGGAGGCGAAATTTTTAGGTGCTTACGGGCCGACCTTAACGTATTGATATGATGTTTCGCTTCCATCTTAATTCTTTTAGCTTATCTTCTTTAGCCTACTTTTTTTCCATTACGGCGAATGGATGGCCGCCTACTCATCCCAGCCGACGTTGACTGATGCGCGAATTATTCGGTCAGCGGGCGGGGCGATGTCCCGTGAAGTATGTCAAGTCGCAGGAGCCAAGGATAGTATTAATTGTGTTGTTATGAAATTTTCTTTGTACCCAAGTTATAAATGATTCAAATGTGTTTTTCTCGTTTTTGATCGATAAGTCTACATTTGGGTGCATTGAAACGAAATGGTAATCGAATTATCTCTTCTGTTGCGTCGATATAAATTATTAATGGAAAGCGGTAAATCATCCACACGCAGCGAGCATGTAAGCACCAGAGTAGCAATAGAAACGGTAGTATGGGAGCGGCGTAGCCATTTTTACATACAAAAACCGGCCATGTGTCGGACTCGCACACGAAGGGTTGCGTATCATCTTACAAGATGTATCACAATAAATCACGTCTTTAATTATTTTTTATTTTACTTATTTGTTGTTATAAAGGAAAATAAATGCACACTTTAGCAATTTTAGCTAATTACCTATTACGGTTAATGAGATACAGCCCTGTCACAGACGGACTTACGGACGGACAGCGGAGGCTTAGTAATAGGGTTCCGCTGGCTTGCTGCTGATTTTCTCGAGTTTCAGCGGTACATAACAACACGTAGAAACTTCACAGGTGCTTTTTAATGCAACCAACAGTGACTTTTCCGTCATAGGTTTTTTTCTCGTTTGACGTTCTCCACTAACTTTCCACGAGTTTTGATCGCTACTCCCAATCCTCGATGCTCGCTGTCCACTGGTTTGATATTTCCACGTCAAGGTAAAGAAACTGTACGTTCAGCATTAATACAATTATTTTGTGTTTTTTTTTATTATTATACAATGCAAGTGGGCCCACTGCATATATATTATATATATATTATGTCGTGAGTGCTGACTAAAGGATTCGTCGTTAGTCCCCTTACTCACTTATTAGATGGTTATCCCGCCCAGGTTGGTACCGTCGCATTGAATGAATGATGGTAAGCAAATACAACAAAGAAGAGGTGCCGTAAATACCGTAAATATCGAACACATGATATATAGTAATAAGTATTACTTTTTGCGATCGGTCATATTAAAATTGGTGTGGGTTCCGGGCCGTTAAAATAATAGAATTGGGTCCATGGGAATTGGGTATTTCCGCGTATGTCGTCAGAGCCGACTAAGGGATTCGTCGTTCATAGCTTGGATTTACCCTACTTTCTACTTATTTAGATATGGTGGGGTTAATCCCGCCTAGATCAGTACCATAGCATAGAATCAAGGATGGTCGAAGCGCCAATGAAAATTATCCGTGTTTTCCATCCACTTTTGTATTTGTATTTTGTATTTGTATTTGTATATATAAATCAGCCTTTGGAACACATAAGGAGCACTTGGAGTCGTCAAAATCTATTCCATGGAAAAAATCTAAGTTTCAAGTTAAAAGTTAATAACTAGGTATATACAGTTATAACCTAACACTTAATATTAATACATGCAGTATTAAGATTTTGCTTTAATTAAGGTTTATAAATTAGTAACTAAATAGTTCATCAAAAAAGTAATAATTGTCCGAATACAGATAAAATGAGACATACAGGGCATCAATAGAATTGTCAGGATACAAAATTAGATTTAAAATCTTCAAACTTCAATGTAGCTACGCAATAAAAGGAAGGTCCTGAGATTGCACCTAGTTCCTAATGAGGTATGTTGGGCTAATATCATGACAATAGTTTGTGGGGTGTCCAGTCAAAAAAAAATATCAGATTATTTTTATCACCAAGATTAAAAAGTTTGATAAGGCAAATTGAGCGGCTCGTAGTCTAGTAGCGCGGGGACTGGTCCAGCGTACTAGAGGCCTGGGTTCAATTCCGAGATGCACCACTGTCTTTCTCTTTCCGAGTTCGATAAGTGCATTTTCGTCACGAATGCGAGCTGCTCCATGATTTGAAATCCATGTTAAACTGTGGTAGGGTTTAAGCCTGCCCATCCAATGCGTACCATCGCATTGGATGAAAATATGGTCGAAGCGTCAGTAAAAAAATGTCCGTGTTTTCCATCCCGTTCAATGTAGCCGTGCTCATAAAGGGAAGATCCTAGCATGGCACCTAATTGCTTCGGGAATGTGGTGTATTGAGCTAATATCATAACGGCAGTTGTGTAGTTTAGCCATCCATGTCAGGTCGCATAAAAAAATAAAAAATGAATATAGCTTGTGATTTTTTTCTCCAGAACATTCGGACGGGGTGACGGAGCGCGACTCCCAGCAGCGATGGTGCGAGGCGTGCAGGGCGTGACGAACTGTGGGATCGTGAATCGTCGCGTTTGCATCTCATGCAATATTCAACCACCGGCGACGAAGCCTCCGGCACGCCGAGCGAGCGACACGCCAACACAAGTTGGTGTTAAAACATTGAAAGCTTATCGCCCGAATAAAAAAGAACCGGTCAAGTGTGAGTCGGCCACGTGCGTCAAGGGTTTCGTCTATCAACGACATATTACCAATACCTCTCTTCTCTGATGCGCTCTTCAAGTGATAGAGCGCACCATAAACTCTCAGTACATCTGGACAGCAATGTCTTCTTAGCAATCACCGATACGTTCTTCGTTCGAATTGATCTGCTGAGGATCTCTTTGTTTCTGTCTCACATGAGATGGGCGATGGTCTCTAATTACGGCAAAGGTATTGCTATCGGCCTGGATCGCACAACGCATTGCCTTCCAAAAACTACCCTCCTTCGGGCTTCCATGCGACATGGATTACTGAACCAGCAACTTTATGGATGGCAACAATATAAAAGTCTTACTTGACTGCTCCTCTACAGGGCGCAAATTAAGTGTTGCGTGGAGTATTGTTCCCATCTCCCACATACCCCGAGGTATCTCGGAATTTAGAAACCTACCAATACTTTTTCTCAAGAAAATCTTGACCAACGTGTGCAGGTCGATACACCGACTACGAAAAAGCCTTCGATCGCGTAGACCATTCCATACTGTTAAAGAAACTTTTCGAAGTCAGTGTTCATGGTGACTTATATAGATGGTTCTCCTCATACTCACGAGCCAAGCCGTTGTCGTTGGTGCAAACTGCACTGATCATGTAGTTATCCCTTCAGGCTTCCTACAAGGATCCCATTTGAGACCATTACTCTATAATATATTCACCTACGATATTTACAAATGTTTCAAATTCAGTAATTTTCTCTTATATGCCGATTACAATACAATTTACGCAGCAGTCAATAGCAGAGAGGACTGCAGATTTAGAGAAAATCAAACTAACATTACATCTCTAAACTTGCCTTCGTTACACTTCATCAAGGACAAGGCGATAATTAATGAACGATCCTCGTCGAAGAACACGACCGCAGCTGTTTATTCACACCTGACCCGGGTCCCGGTACGCAGCGCACGCAACAAGGGGACTGAGGGCAGAAGCATTAATCACGCGATATTGAATTGAACCTATTGTACTGTCAGCATGAATCATGACATCTGTTACGGACTGTTGGGACGCCCAGGCGTGGTAGCGGCAATGGGTTGTTTGCTCCGTGTTTCCTTGTAGTCCGTAGTCTATTGGCAACCGCTGAGGACTAATAAAAATGCGTTTATTTAGATTTTCACTGTTGTTCAACATTACACTTGATGTTGTCGTGGTGGCCGAAAAGTCGGAAAGAAGTAAACTCATAAACCGTATATCCGTAAACATCAAGTATGATAATAACAATGCGTTCGATATCTGAGTGTAGGGACTGTAGCACTCTCTGTGTATAGACCTGATAGTTGCAACATGCCAACCAAAGGTAACAAACAGATGCATAGAAACTAGTCAGCGTGCACTACAATAGATGGCGCTACGCACCTGAAGGTCAATCATTTTAAAACCGTCAGACACTGGTATCACAATATCGAAATTATCCGAAGTCAAAACACAAAAATATGTCATATATAAACAACATTCAAATCGCGACTAGAGAAGAGCAGCTGCACCGTGAATCTCTAGACTTGACCCACCTTTTCATCTCTACGTGACATTTCACCGTATTTCAGGGTTCCGGTAAACTGTAGGTCCGATCACCATGTTTTTGGGGATTTACCCAAAGGTAAGGATAACAACCATTTAGTATCCGGACGTCGCACCCTACCACTAGGTGGCAGAAACGGTATACAAGGGCTGGGTTGGTACCAAAGATGGTAAGGAGTCAACTTAAGCACCACTACCGCGAGTAGTGGAGGGATGGAAGACATCTACTCGATGTGTAAACTGTTCAAATCGCCTTTTTCTAACAAACTGTTTATTCTTTCAGGAGTTTTTTTTTTTTAAAAAGGCGAACCATTGCTTCTTTATGGACAATATTTCTTATCTTTTCATCTTTTTTATTTAACTGGACATGGATGGCTAATACCACACCCACAGTCATGATATTAATCCAACCCCAATCCTCAGCTACATTGATCTGGATGGAAAACACGGAATTTTTTTTATTGCCGATTCGACCTTTTTTCATCTAATACGATTGTACCGACCCGGGTCTAACCACCCAACCTAGCAGCGGAAAGGGACCTACGGGTTTACATAGATTCCGAAACTCATGTTGAAATTAAAAGCACTTATCCAACTCAGAAGCAGAGACAGAAAGACCTAAGCCACGAAATCCCTCAGGGGAACTATTTACCATTTATATATTTTCTAATTATTTCGTTGATGGATAGAACCACTTAAATGGTCTCCATCTTCGGCATTCCACTTGATGTCTCGATCCGTAACTCCGCTATTTCCCATTCCACCCTCCAGCCGAAACGAAAATCATTTTTATTTCCTTTACTCAACCGTAATAGAAGGCCTCTGACAAAAGAGAACCAACATATTTAGCGGTACACAACAAATGAGTGGATGCAGAAATAGAGAATGAATGCGAGTGCATCCAAATCTACCCACGTTACCTTCTCATTGAGAAACGGAAACTGCCCTCCTGTCAAGTTAGGCAACGAAATGTTATCGCACTTGGGTATACACCTTGACAGGTGACAGACTTGGTGTATCCACATACGGAAAAATCGAGACGAATTGACCTCTCGCTTCAGATCCCTTCTATGGTTGCTGGGTTGCTTCTCTCGTTAAACAACAAACTACTGATCTACAAATCTATTCTGAAGCTAGTATGGACGTACAGAATAGAGCTCTGGGGAACAGCCAGCAATTCGAACCTGGAAATCCTACAACGCTTTCAGAATAATATGTTCCGCACAATCACAAACGCCCCATCGTGAAAACATCAGAGACGCACGAATACCTGCAAATGCCCACAATAAAAGATGAAATGAATAATGCCTTCAAACGCCACTCTAAACGACTAATGAGCCGTCAATAAGGTAACTCTTACCGGTACTACGGATAATGTCAGATGATTGTTATTGAAGCGGCATGTCCTTGCAAACCTGGACAAGACAACATAAGATGCCTCATAAGAGATAGTCATCCATAGGGAGCCACTATCTCCTACTCGTATTCAAAGCACTCGAAAAACCTGCTAATATTAAACACCAAATAGATTATAAATCTTGATCAAATAAGCTATGTCTGATGACTAATTTTTTTAAGATGTTCTTACTTTATCATTTCGTAATCCACCTCCAAAGTTATTGTATAAAACGCGCGAAAAATTCGAACTTTAGGACCTTATAACTTAGAAACCAAACACAATTTTACAATTATAACGGTCATCAGACATCTAGTTCGATCAAATAAAGCTATTTTGAGCAAAATTTGGGATCTCTGACTGGAAATATGGGCGTGATCTTCTTTCTCCGTTTGTATGGGGAGATGAGCGGGATGGCCCACCGTAAGCACTGATTGCAGATAGCCAACAATAACAAAACATTTTTTTTTGACAATAATAAATATTACCTGAAACATTACTTTAGCCTTGCTGAAACCTTTCGACATAATACCGTCCCTGCTGCATTGTTCGGAGCGATGCAACAATATTTTCCGGAAATCTCCAAACGATCCACCTTTCACAATTTTTACGGAAAAATAACTTGCCAACGGAAAATTGGACGTGAACTTTACCATTTTGTCAAGTGGATGTAATTTATATTCGTGAAGGCGCGGAATTAATTTTCTTTCGCGGACTTATTTTTACTTTCGCAATTTTATCTCAAGGCTTCTCAGAGAGTGGATATATTTCACTTGGAAATCAATTTCAATTACCAATTCGCATTAAAAAAAATTCGGCCCTTGAACTGTTTTCATGCTGTAAAATTGTGATTGCCTACATCGGGATTTGGGAAAGCTTTCAAATCTTCTCTCCTCGCACGCTGGTGGAATTTACAAACAGCTTTTGCGCGCACGAAATGAAGTTTGCGGCGCTGCCTTAATGAAAATTGATGAGCCGAACCGGCAAAGCTCGCGGGCAAATCTTTTAGGTTTACGTGTGCTCGTCCACCGCGCTGGACGTGGGCTGGACTTAGAATGCATAGGAATCATATGGGAGATATATTCAGAATTATCGTTTTCATCTGTAAAACATATCACATATATAAACCCCAGAAACTTCGCCAGGTTTATTTTTTTTTCTGAGATACTCAAAAACTATATTACAGTGGTTAAAACCTAACTACTGCTCTCAAAGAATATAATATGTACATTTCGGTGGAAAGTAAACTCTTTTCTGCCAAAACAATTATTCTAAATTAAAAGGTAACAAATACATACATACCGTCAAGACGTTTTCCCGGAGGGTTAGGAAGATATGATAGAGCGCCATCTTTCAATGCGATGGGACCAACCCGGGCGGTAGACCTAAGGTTATACGTGGAATCAGAACCACGGCCAGCCTCAATGGTTCGTAGTTAGTATTTTAGTAAGTTTTTTCTTCTAGAAGGTTATGCGGCTCGTAGCCAAGTGGCGCGAGGCCTTGCCTAGCATACCTGGTCTGGGTTCAAATCGTCGCCCCGTTGATGCACCACTTTCTTTCTCTTTCTGAGTTGGATAAGTGGATTTCGTCCCGAACGCGAGCTGCTCCATGGTTCGGAATCCATTTAAATCTGTAGGTCCCATTCCCCTACTAGGAGGTAGGTGGCATTTGATGAAAAGATGGTTAAAGCGGCAATCAAACATTGCCCCTGTTTTCCATCCAGTTTAATGTAGCCGTGCTCGCAAAGGGAAGGTCCTCGCATGGCACCTAATGCCTTCGGGAATGTGGTGTGTTGGGTTAACATAACGTTAGTTGTGTGGTATTAGCCATCTATGTCCGGTTGCATAAAAAACAAAAAAATGCAATAAATGATGTTTCGATTACGTTGCATACAAATGTATGTATTTGATTTATAGTAGACACTTAGCATGAAAAGGAGCTTACATATTATTAATTAGATAATCAATTTCGGGACTCACCATGCTTACCTTTTTGCATAAGATTGTTTAATGTAAATCTATAGTTATAATTAAAGTATGTTAAGTGAAACTGCACAAAAAATATCAAATGATACTACAAGTATCTACTCCCAGACAAGTTTGGTTGCCCAGGGAGAAAAATGACCACAACCTCAAAACCTGTAAAGTTGAGAGAGGCCTAAGCCCTGCAGTTAGTGGCACTGGAACAATTTAAGATGATAGGTTCAAATAGTTTAATGTGTGTGCTAGAAAGTCTTAAGTAATCAATAATAATAATAAACTTTAATCATATTACAATAATGCATTTAATATTACTTTAATTACTGCAAACCAATCTCCTTAAGTACTTCTAAATTATTACAGGAAATTGCTCGAAATTGCGAAAAAGGAAACGCCATTACGTAATTGACTAAAAGGAACTCCATTTATTTTAAAGGGTACCTTTTACGGTGAGCCACTTTTATTGACATGATCCATTTCATCAGGTCGGCTTGAACTACTTTCAGATTAGGCTATTTCGAAGCCATCACGTTATTCGATAACAGGCTAGTTCTCGTTGTAACGAGATTCATTGAAAATGAAAATGTATGTGATGAAATAATGTTATGATATATTTTTTTTATTAACTCCTCACAAGGATCTTTTTTAACACGGATGATATTTGTTTTCGTCTTTTCATACAATGCAATTGGACTAGCCTGGGCGGGCTTACCCTTACCACCTAAGAGTAAAAACAATATATTTTCAAGATTACACATTTTAGATTACACAGATACAAGGTATGGTGTTAAGAAAAAAGTAATAAAAATATGTAAGTTGTAAAAAGCAAAAAATCTGCAAAAACCTGGATGGGTATAATACCACCAGTCGCTGGTCTTCCGCCACCGCCTAGTTGCATTATCTTAAACACATTTTTAAACATTTTCAACAATGTATAGCATAATCAAAACATATATTCGAAAGAAAAAATTAATAAATAAAGAAGTGGTTATGGTGCTGTCTCTACAACAAACACAAAAACAACAATCGTTGTTATTAATATTATGTCTGCCTACAGAACCAATACGGTGAAAACAACTAAATAAGTAAATGAATAAATAAAAAATTAAATAAATGAGAAAAACAGCTAATCTGGTTGTATGTAGCTGAACGCCCCCTCTTGTGTCCATTGCAGCTCCAGGGGCGCGGCTCGCGCCATCCGATCCGCATAGAGACGGCGGCGCGGGACCCCACCTTATTATAACATATAGTAACATAAAACAGTATAAACAATGTTATGAATTACAAGTTATCAAGTGTGTTGTTGTGTGTGTATACTTCAAGTACAAAAAGGGTATCAGAGGGTGTTTCTCATTGATATTTTTGCTCTCTTAATAAAGCAGTAATATGA
This sequence comes from Incurvaria masculella, assembly GCA_946894095.1. Taxonomy (NCBI): domain Eukaryota; kingdom Metazoa; phylum Arthropoda; class Insecta; order Lepidoptera; family Incurvariidae; genus Incurvaria; species Incurvaria masculella. Next base: position 17,684,127 of record OX335653.1, on the reverse strand, counting down.
ATCTCGGACCATGGAAAAGCTCCAGTCCGACTCACAAAGAGAAAGTGGTGATCGAACCTATCACCTCTGGCATGGAGAGCAAGTCCCCGCTCCCCTGCTTCGAACCGCTCAATTAAATTTTACTCGCGGAAAAATATACGATTTGTGACGAATATATTGATAAGTTCGTTTCAAAATCTAATGTAACTTTTTACGTCTCTTAAATATCCTACATATATAACCTCACCGATGCAACTATTACTTCTGCACAAATCTAAGATTAGGCCGGTGGTAGAATACTGTAACCACACACGGGAAGGTATGATTGAGTCTAAGGACGCCTGATTAAGAGGCGGTGCTCACCCCGTCGAAGTAGTGGCGCTGCAGATGTCATGAGCATATGGGTCTGGAATAGGACCCTAGGGAGCTCCAAACAAACTAAACTAAACAACGCCTGTTGGCGTCCTTGCACTCAATTCAGCGCCGAGCGGTCCGTCTTTTTGGGGACCCACAACTCACCGTGGGCCTGGAGTCCCTGAGTCACCGACGATTTGTGGGGTGGCTCAATCTGTTCTACTACCACGGACGTTTATCTGTGGAGCTTGCATCCCTTATTCCTTACAGTCCTACCTATATCCGAAGTACCCGCCGCAGAGAATCAGAGCACCCCCTTGTGGTTGACATAAGGATTTTGAGAACGAACAGTTTCTCTAACTCATTTCTCTGTTGAACCGCCAGGATATGAAACTCTCTGCCGGCGGGTGCCTTTCCTCATACCTATAACCAGGGAGTCTTCAAGCGTAATTTGAACAAGCGATAGTCCGAAAATCTACTGGTATAATGGCATTTTCTGAGTACCTTTTGTCCTCGACAGAGCCACCCACAACGGTTTTTCATATTACAAACATATACCTTAGTAACGGAAGGCATGGCTGACAAAGCCTACTCTAAAGCATTGCTATGGCACTCGAAGTAGTAGCAACCTACAACACACAATAAGGCCTAGATTGGAAGTGGTTAAACACGGTACAGAATTTCAAGCGATCAAACTTTTTAATGCCCTTCCAGTGGATTAAAAAAAAAAATCTATCCTCCAAACAGTTCAATAACGATCTTAAATCCGGACTATTAATGAAGGCTTTTTATTCAACCGAGGAGTTTTTAGTTGATAATAATTTCTGAGTTAACAGCTTGTGTGTTCCCTTTTTTCGACTTTGAATGTGTTGGTAAATTTTTGTATATTTTATGGATCAATTAATGTCATATTTGAATTATAATGAATTTAATGGAATAACTTATATTTACGTTTACATACTGTAAAATATTTAGAATTGAGTGTACTTTTTAATTATAATGTATTAATGATTTATGATTTATTGGTTGTATTTAGTGAATTGTATATTAAGTATCTTAAATGAATAATTTCCTCTGTATTATGTAATTTGTAATTTAATATTTCTACACAAACCATGGTTGTTGCATTTTGATGCGTGAAATAAAATTACTTTGACTTTTGACTTTGACTAAACAACGTTTTTAATTTTAATATGTATTGTATTGTATTGTGTATTCATCATCCATAGACAGTACACTCCATTCGTATTTGTCATATTGTAACATTAATAAAATGTCTATAATGAAAATAAGAAAGTAGGTTTTTTGAGACTATATCTACTCGGTTTTTTGATATCGAAAAAATACATACGGTCAAAGTGCTCAAAAATTCCTGTCGTAGATTACACGTTTGGCGTCGGATAAAATTTCTAAAATCAGTTAGTTCGGACAGTTATCAGAAATTCAGCTTTCAGAAAACTCCACCGCTATCTAGCAGAGTCCGGCGATATTATGCGACGCCACTGACCATTATGACCGTCGCTCCACCACTTTGCATGAATGCATTCATGAACCACATTCAAGTTCTTCCATGAAATCATCGAATATCGATGCGTATTGTCTGTCCAGTAAGGTTGGTATTTCACTGCAAACACCAAGAGCTTCAGACATTTTGATTGCGCAATAGAAAGTTAGTGCCTCGTTGATAATAAGTTTGCCACGTTACGGGCAGTTGCGTTTCGCATATTATGCGCAGTATAATATCGAATATGAAGGTGCAGTCAAACTGCTGAAAGAGTCACTGCATGCACTAATGTAGAAGGAAACTCAAAGCTTATTATAGATGTCGCATGAGCGACCTCACCTTTTTTTTTTTTATGCGACCTGACATGGATGGCTAATACCACACAACTACCGTTATGATATTAGCCCAATACACCTCATTCCCGAAGGAATTTGGTGCCATGCCAGGACCTTCCCTTTATGAGCACGGCTACATTGAACTGGATGGAAAACACGGACAATTTTTCATTGCCGCTTCGACAATCTTTTCATCCAATGCGATGGTACCAACCCGGGCGGGCATAAACCCTACCACCTAGTAGGGGAAGGGGACCTACAGTTATACATGGATTCCGAGCCATGGAGCAGCTCGCATTCGTAACGAAATGCACTTATCGAACTCGGAAAGAGAAAGACAGTGGTGCATGTCGGTATTGAACCCAGGTGTCTGGTACACTAGGCCAGTCCCCGCGCCACTAGGCTACGAGCCGCTCAAAACTGTAATTTCTGTCAATCTTGATTTAAGAGTTTTCAGATGAAAGATGTACCTACTCTATGACGCTAGGAGCTCTTCTTTTGAGCTTCTGTTTGTCTTCAAACACATTAAAATGTCATTGACCATGATTGAGTATGAAACGAAATATTATAGGTTATATTTTTGTGATATTCTTTTCCAAAACTTCTTTTGATTAGCATAATTAAGAACCGTTTACTTTCAGAAAAACATAGAGAAATTTTAATTACATAGATTGAGTTAATACAATTTTCAAATCTATTCTGTTTGATATTGTATGGTATCTGACAACTTCGGCGGGTTATTTAGGTGAGCTGGCTGAGACGCCACCTGTCGTGATAAATGAGCAGTTTGGACCCATTGGAAGGGTTGCTAGTTCAAATCCAACCTTGCTTTACACTTGCAATTGAGCCTAGACTAATTGAACATTTCCATATTAATGCGAGTTTTGTATACTTTGGGTTTTGGGCTTATGATGCGTCCATATCGCATTCATAAAGTCCAATAAGCATAAAATCTTAAACACACAACATCAAATATAGGTATATCTGAAAGAAGGTACATTAATTAAATGTATTTTTGTGTGTATTATAAAAAGCATAAAGCCTTTGTGGGCTCTAGCTAAGTGACGCTGGGTTCAAATCCCTGCCCAGTTTACGTACTTTCTTTGTCTTTCTGAGTTGGATGAGTGCCTTTCGTCACCAATTCGAGCTTCCCGATGGTTCGGAATCCATGTAAAACTTTAGGTCCCCCTTCCCTACTAATCGATTCGTTGACGAATTCAATCACTCCTGGCGTTCTCGAGTTCCAACGACACGTAAGAACTGCACAAGGCGCCATTTAGTGTAACGAGCATTCGAAGTTGCGCGCCCCGAATCCGATAGTGAACTGACTGACCGGCCCTGTTGTCAATGTTGTATCACTAAAATGGTTCAAACCGTTGAAAAACCGCAGTTTTTTTTCCGAAACATAGTTAAAAGTATTTTATATTGTCGCCACTGATTTAATTGCTGCAGGATTCATTGTCGGGAGCCTCTTAACAGCTTCCGGCTATGGAATCCACTTGTTAGCAGCAGCGAACGAAACTTTTGCACTTTTAGTAATTAATTGCTTGTACAGTTTGCCTGTGGTATGCTAACAATATTTACTAACCAGTTTTAATAATGTCATCAGTCCACAGACCATTTTTAGGGTTCCGTACCCAAAGGGTGCCAAACGAAACCCTATTCTCCGCTGTCCGTCAGTCCATCCGTTCGTCCCGTCTGTCCGTCACAGGGCTGTATCTTATGGACCGTAATAGGTAAATCAAATGAAATCAAATCATTTATTTTCTTTTTTGGCCATACAGCATTATAAATAGTATGTAATATAAAAAAATTATTTTAAATTAAAAAAAGACAAGATAGACAGCTGAAATTTTCACAGAGTGTGTATTTCTGTTGCCGCATTAACAATCATCAAAAAATCATAAACAAATAAACATCAAAGGGAGCCACCATACAAGAAACATGATTCCTTTGGGTCAAATCTTGAAATCAAACGGAACCCTTGGTGTGCGAGTCCGACTCGCACTTGGCCGCTGTAACTTTTTAACAATACATAATGCTTAAGGTGGCCCAACCTGGCGGGACGAACTCATTCGCGGGCACGGTACAAAACCGTGCTGTTGCGCTCTGGGACCTTCTCTGTTTCAAAGAAAAAGACAGGCTCCGTGATTAGAAAAATGCAACATGTCCACAAAAAAAACAATTTGCATAGTGTATGATTTGGTAAGATTTACGAAAATTATAATTACAAAACGACTTATAGCTAAAAGTAAACCACGACCGCTGTAGTAAAACATCTAACAAAAACCAAATAGATTATAAATCTTGATTAAATAAGCTACGTCTGATGACTAACCGTTTTAAGATGTTCTTACTTTATCATTGCGTAATCCACCTCCAAATTTATTGTATAAAACGCGCGAAAAATTCGAACTTTCGGACAGTAAAACTTAGAAACCAAACAAAATTTTACAATGCTAACGGTCATCAGAAATCTATTTCGATCAAATAAAGCTATTTTGAGCAAAATTTGGGATCTCTGACAAATTATATGTGCGTGATCTTCTTTCCCAGTTTATATGGGGAGTTGAGCGGGATGGGCCACCTTAAAGGGTAGATATGTATCGTGAGGTATATTCATATGGACAAAGCTCTTAGTCACGTTCAAGTCCATTTGTGGAACGAGGGAGGAACATCAAGTATGGCGAAAGGATCGTAAATTGGTCGCATCTGCGGTAGACCGCTCTCTCCGTAGATGCTCGGTACAGCCGCAATGCTAAAATCTTCGCGTAGCGGCCTGGGGCGAGTAAATTTAGTCTGATACTGTGTGATAGTGTTTACTTTTGAAGATTCTGATATTTTATTGATCACAAAGTCATACATATATGTTATCCATTGCATGACATAATATATTTCAGTGTGATTCGTCCATGTTCAGTCCAATATACATATAAATGAAATCAGTCAATGGTTGCATAAAATCATAGAGTGTTATACAATACAATTCAATATAATAATTACAATAGTCTTAAACAGATATTTACAATATGTAAAGAAATCATTAACCTTATAAAAAGGATTGTCAATTAATAATTCTTTTAGGCGAAGCTTGAACATATTATTGTGACTAATCGATTTTAAGTTATCAGGTAATATTTCGTACAGTTTAGGTCCAATCACATCAGGGTTTTTTTTGACATTGCTAGCCTGTGAGATACTGGTCTTAGGCAGTGTGAATTTCGTGTTCTGTAGTCGTGACTGGAACCGTTTAATTCAAAGGAACCGATGTTGTCTGTTACATGCATTATAACTTCGTATATAAATAAGAAAACAAATAATCTTTGCAGTCAATGTCCGCAACGCTGATGAAGCGTTAAATCAATGTATGTAGTTATAATCTTAAACACTGTCTTAGTAGGAGGTATTCATTGCGGGAGAAATTCCAAATTATGGGTAAAGAGCAGGTGGCGAAATTAGTAGGTGCAATACCCGCAAATGGTATATTTTGCAGGTTCTGGTTAAGCCTTGCAGTATATTTGTAAATTAGTTATTTTTACTGGGCTCTTCAATGAATGTGTCTTTGCTTCACGGTCGATCATACATACGTACATATCACATTCTTAATAACAAACCATTCCATAAATAACTGTAAAAAAAATCATTTGTACCTGAAACACTTGTGAGGAAATATTTTTTCCGCGATGGAAAGATTTGTTTGCTTCATAAGTAAATACTCTCACATGGTAGTAGGCTTAATTCAATCCATGAATCGATTGGACTACGCTAAAATTTGCCATTCGCTCTATAGTGCTAGTTTAGTGTAGTGCAGTACCTACATAAAAACGATTTCTAAATTGAGCGTTGCTGGCCAGTGATTGCGTGCACTGCAAGGATGAGGTGATGAGGAAGGGCCAGAACTGCATTTGTCGCATTCACAAAAGCTCTCAAACTTTTGAAAGAATTCATAAATCTTATTAAATCATTTTAAAATACTATTTTTAGTATAGTAATAAATAAGTTTTTTTTTTAAGTGACTGGACATGGATGGCTAATACCACAAGTTCTGTCATTGTATTAGCCCAACACACCACATGGGAACTAGGTGCCATGCCAGGACCATCCTTATATTGCACGGCTACATTGAACTGGATGGAAAACACGGACAATTTTCATTGCCGCTTCGACCATCGTTCATCCAATGCGATGGTACCAACCCGGGCGGAATAAACCCTACCACCTAGTAAGTAAGGAAGGGGACCTACAGCTTAACGTGGAATCCGAACCACGGCCAGCCTCTCTCAACGGTCGAATGGTCACCCATCCAAGACCAGAGCGGACCCAGCGGCGCTCGTACACAGCAGAAAGCTGTGTACCCCATACATATGTCAATGCAATCGCCCTCTAATTAGAAAAATTAGAAATGGTGACTCGTGCCTGTCATTTCACGAGTACGAAAGCGTTGTGACTCACCGGGGACTCAAAGGTGAGAATCTCACGAGTAGACTCCCAGGTCTTATCTGTTAAATAGACACATGCTAATATCTAGCAAAATACTGCTTAAATCTAGTGCTCCTTTACATTAAATATGATTTCAAAATAATCAAAACCATTAAAGCATCAACTATGTCAAATCATGTTTTTTTTTTAGTTACTTGCAATCACAATAAAGTTTGTGTTCACAGTTTGAGAAGGAATGAATGCTCCACCACCGTTCCCCACCACGGGGCTAGGCGCCTGATTGCAGCTAAAATATTTACGAACTTTCGGATTAAAGTATCTGCTTGCGCGCCGCAGTGAAAATAGTTTTTCAGTTCAGTCTCCGAAAATTCAGTACTTCCATCGAACGACTCAAATAGTTTGAATTTAAAACATATTCGTTTTAAATAATACTTTAATTCACGGTTCTTTAACAAACATAATACAAAATCGGATCGCGCTTTTTTATTTTAATAAAATAATGCCCGGGTTGGTACAGTCGCATTGAATGAACGATGTGAACGATGGGCGAGGCGGCAATGGAAATTAACCCCGTTTTCCATCCAGTTTAATGTAGCCGAGCAATATAAGGAAGGTTCTGGCATGGCACCTAGTTCCCATGTCTTGTGTTGGGCTCATATCTGGCTTTCAGTTTGGTATTAGCCATCCATGTCCAGTTACATAAAAAAAATTACGATAACGTTGTTTCCTGTGTATTGATGATTAATAAACAATAATTAAACATGAATGGCTAATTGTACACCTATTATCGTCATTTTAATGCCATGCCAGGACTGTCCATTTAAATGAGCACGACTACATTGAACTGGATGGAAAACACGGCTAACTTCTTCATCGAATCTTTCATCCGAGGCAAAGTAACCGACCCCGGTTGGTTTAACTTACAGTTTTACATGGATTCCGAACTATGAAACAACTTGCAATTGTGGCTTGATGCACTCAAGAGAACTTGGTGCATGAACGGGGCGCAGATCGAACTCACGACCTCGAGTTAACGAACACCATTACGGTAACTGGCCGGACGGGTAGGCAGAGAGCCATATAGCGCCATACGGTAGCTCCCAGCTAATGAAACGCCTCAAATAGTCGCCCACTCTAAATATTCCCAGCATTACCTACATTGTATCGCAACTTGTACACAAGTGGTAAGTAGGAACATATTACCGCTTAACACTTCCCTTACATAGTTCGGTCAAGCTGTAACGAGCCCCTTTTATAGTTCCGCCGTTGGAATGGCCCGTAAATACCTTCGCGTGACGATTCACACGATACCCACTGTTTTGTTTTCATGACACGGCTGTATGGAAAGTTCATTGGCCTTGGTCTGTCAGTGCTGTGACAGATCCAGTTGTAGTGCGGTTGGAAGTAGTCTATGCCTGTCACACAGGAACTTTGGAGAGATTTTTAAACCCCTGACGAGAAGGGGTCGTGTTTTTGTGGTTCATCATAGAAGTCACGAGTTTGTGCGTTACACGCAGAAGTTAGTTTCTTTATTTCCTCCATAAGATGTATATTACACACTCGGATTCGTCATTTTATTTTCCTGTTGGATCGATTACTTCTGGCGAAGAAGAGCCGACAAGAAACTTCGTCAGGTTGGTCAACGATGTCAACGAACTTCGCATATCGTGCGAAGCAACCACTGATACCAGTAGGTAGGGTTTCATTCCATCACTTCGGTGTCAATACGGCGCATTCGTCGGACAGTGAGTCGTATTGCAAAATTTTGGATGGATGGCTAATACCACACAACTACCTTTATGAAATCAGCCCGAAACACCACAATCCCGAAGGAATTAGGTGCCATGTCCCTTTACGAGCACGGCTACATTGAACTGGATGGAAAACACGGACAATTTTTCATCCAATGCGATGGTACCAACACGGGCGGGCTTAAACCCTACCCCCTAGTAGAGGAAGGGGACCTAATGTTTTACTTGGATTACAAACCATGGAGCAGCTCGCATTCATAACGAAATGCACTTATTGAGCTCAGAAAGAGAAAGAAAGTGGTGCATGTCGGGGCAAGGAATTGAGGCTTACGAGCCGCTCTGATTTTTTTAAAATCCGACACCTGTCGTCTTATCACTTAAAAATAACTTAACTTATTTCGATACTGATTATACCCACGTTTAGTTTGATTATTACCATACTTTATATGCGATTTTGCATTACGATAAATCATCTGTAGGGTGAGCGGTGGGTTTAAATATAAGATATGTAAGTCAGGAAGAAAACTGACTGTTTCTCGACGGACTTCGATGCGAGCAGAGCTGTAGACCCCGTAAGTGCACGAGCGTGTGTGCGATTGTCTATGTCTGTGAACTTCTTATAGCATTCGTTGGGGAATATCGACCATTACATAAAGGTTTAAATTTAGACGACCGATTGAACAATAACCCGAAAAAAGAAACGAAACGTAAACCACCAATCGGTTTGGATGAAAAGATGGTCGAATCGCAATGAAAAATAAACGGTCCTGTCATGGTACCGATGCTTTCCGAAATTTCGGATTTATAGGCTTATATCAGGACAGTAGGTGTAGGTAGCCATGAAGAATACTAAAGCTAGCATCATGATAGCCTAAAACACCTAATGTCTAGGTGTTATGCTAGTACCTTTGACCATCGTTAATTCAATGCGATGGTGCCAACCTGGGCGGGACAACCCTTTACTCGCCAATAAATTTAGTAAGACCAGCAAAAAAAATAGCAACTAAACGATAATATTTTTTTTTATGAACAAACATAATATTAAATATAATTTTTATTCGGGCTATCGTGTCGCACCCCATGCGATTTGGTCCTCTTCCGAGCTCATAAATACATATTGTCTTTTATGGTCGCTTTTGTCATCGTAGACAAATAAAAGACATGTGATATAATGCGGCTATTTTGAAAATTATATACCACCAGGAACAATGGTCTTTTCTCCACCTTCACCAGTTGCTGAAAAACCATGCATTGCTATACCTATACGCTATACCTGCGTAAAATAAATGTTGTTCTGCTGGTTCGCGTCCAGCCTTGCAGTATATTCGTTAAGTAGTTCTTTTTACAGGGATCTTTCTTTAATGAATGTGTCCTTGCTTTACGGTCGGTTATTCATACATAAATGTCACGTTTTTGAAAAACCGCTAGGCTCGCCGTGGGCGTAAATCGTAGCTGTGAGTGGGGGCGGAAGCGGAAATGTGTCTGGCTGCGGTCCGAACTTCAGACGACAGGCAATATGAGCTGACAATATCGTCGCCGATATTATCGTCTCGTTGGCCCCTTCTTTTGAAACATGTCTAACGACCGCGGTAACCTCAAAAGTATCATAAATGTCACATTCCTTGGAATAAGAGACGTACATGCTCAGCAATAAAAAATATATTTTCTTGTTTATCTTGGTAAAGTTTTTGTTTGGTTTTTCTTGTGGAATTTTTCTTTCTTGTTTTTGGCAGTTTAATTTACGGAGATCATTGAAATTCTTGGTTTTATCAACCAACCTTTTGATTTCGAAATTAGAGCTCATCATATTTGTTAATTTAGGTGTGAAAAAGGATATTCTCTTTTAAATGTACAAACATTATTCTTATCCTGTCGCAATAGCGCTCTGGACTGATACGACTGTTGCCAAAAGAGAACACTGAACATTAAAAGGTGATTTATCTCGATTTACAGACCATTACTCTGACGCCGGAAATGCATAGGTGGAAAATGTTTCAGCGCTTTCCTCCCCTTTCCGAAGGCCTATTCGTGGAGTTCCGTAATCAGGAATCAGGAATCCTGAGTTTTGAAAATCGCCCTTATAGCGGTTTTCGAAGCGATTTAATCTACGGAAAACCTTGAATACATTAAAATTCTATGCTCCGGAATATTTTCGTAAAAAAAATCGCTTTGAAAGCCGCTAAAAAAGCGGTTTTGTAGACTTCGGATTCCTGATTGCTGATTACGGAATTCCAGGTAAGTATAGGCCTGCAGCTCTCGAACATACAACCGACACCACTCAGTACCAACACGTTATTCGATTAGGAAACCAATCAATGTTTGACCTACAGCTTAACGTGGAATACGAACCACGAACGATTCCTTGATCGGCTCTTACGACATACACAAGAAGAAATACTGTTTTTGATTTTTTTTTATTATATTTACGAGCCGGAATAAGCGCTAAATAAATTAACAGAGCTCCGTTCGGTCTCCATTACCGTTTAGGTTACCCCTGCGATCGTACCGTATGGGGCTCTACACGCAGAATAAGGATGTATTAGATCAAATAAATATGCATTCGTTCAAGCAAATCGTAGTTTCATATATGGCCAATAAGTTATTTTCTTAAAATTTGTATTTAAAAAATTTCAAAGTATTGTGTCCCACTAAGACTAAATATCTTTGGCTGAAGAATATTGATTTTGTTATATTTTATTTCAGTCATATTGTTCACTGAAGATTTGCGTGAAATCTTCAAATAACACTACACATGCTTTTAAGCCAAGTAAATTGTAGTGTTATTTAAATATTTCATGCAACTCGTTACCGAATAATATGACATCCAAAAACTATTACTTATATTATTTATCATCCCTGCCTACCCCAGCGGTAAATTGGCGTAATGTACGTATGCAGAAAGAGTGAGATAGTGGTGCATGCACGAGGCGGATCCTTCGAATCCCTCTCGAATGAAAGGCGATGCCCCGCGCCTCTGAGCTACGAGCCTCTACTTCCGCGACGTCGTTATAACGTAACGACGGTCCTATTCTAACCCATCTTCTGGGAAAATATAAAAAATGTCCAGACATCTTATTTATTTTCATTTTTTCCTATGTCACAATACACAACAAAAATATTTGTAACGCGACCGCTTTCGAAAGGTCCTCCCTAAAATGACAAAAAAGCTCCACATTGACTCAAGTAAAGAATGTCCGTAAATGTGTACGGGACCACTCGCGCGATGTCATTCTATAGGCTAGGGTTACGTTGCGGGGTCCTTGGGTCGGCCTCATACAATATTCATGCTTGTTATTCCTTAAAACCACCCTAATGATCCCGCTAGCCGACGTTTTGTGTACGAAACCCTGTCCCGAATTCAAGGCGGAAATATATTTGACAGTAAAGTACAGTTTCTTTGGCCTTATCCGGTTGTCATGAGCTCACTTCCCGGTACTTCAAATATGTTTTCTACATTTTGAACAACTAAATTTTAAGACAATATACAAATACTTGAGCGGCTCGTTCCCTAGTGGCGCAAGGACTTTTCCAGTGTCCCAGAGGTCTGGGACTTTCTTTCTCTTTCCGAGTTGGATTAGTGTATTTCGTTGCGAATGCGAGCTGCTCCATGGTTCGGAATCCATGTAAAACTGTAGGTCCCCTTCCCCTGCTAGGTGGTGGGGTTTAAGGTCGTCCTGGTTGGTACCATCGAATTGGATGACGAGATGGTCGAAGCGGCAATGAAATATCGGCTGTGTTTTCTATCCAGTTCAATGTAGAAGGTCCTGGCTTGGCACCTAATTCCTTCGGGAATGCGGTGTTTTGGGCTAATATCATAACGGTAGTTGTGTGGTATTAGCTATCCATGTCAGGTTGCATAAAAAAATAAGAAAATAATTTAATTTTAGCCTCAATACACGATGACCTATTTTCTATATAATAGTGTATTTTAAATCACGTGTAAGTAATATAATAAAAAAAATATAATAACTATAGACTTGAGAACAAGCATAGTTCCTAGCACAAGAATGAAACCAAATTATTTCATTGTTCTCGCTTTTTTCTCGATCCGGCGGCTAATCGATCCGGGCTGGCGGGTCTACTCATGAGATTCACACCTCTGAGTCACCGGTGAGTCACAGAACTTTCATCGTGGCCGTAATTTTATGAGTTCGAAAGTTTTGTGAATCACCGGTTACTCACAGATGAGAATTTCACGAGTAGGCCCCCTGAACTTAGCATCCCCCCCAAGGTGCAATCTTTCGTAAATCCGTGAAGCAAACAATACAATAGGACCCGAACCAATTCATCGCGACGGAGGCTGGTGTCAACGGCTCTTTGTCGCCCTCATTTATCGCTACGAAAGTGTTAAAACAATATTTGATTGTATTCAAAAGCATTACATTTCCCAGTGCGACACGATTTATAGATCCGGTATTTTGAGGAGATGCTTTTGTCTATAGGATTGATGCCTCGATCAAGTACACCCGTTAAAGATAAAAAAATAAAAACTTTTAACAAAAAAGTAACCGACTTCAAAGAAAAAGCACGAAAAAAAATAATTGCCATTTTTGTACACGATTATTTTATTTTTTGAGTCGGCGTCAGCCGGGCAAACGCTGCGCCAGTTAAGAGAAACTTGGCTACCTTGGCTGACACCGACTCAAAAAATAACAATAATCGTATACAAAAATGTTTGAGTAATGTTTGTATATTGAGTTATTCGTCCATTTGTCGCGCACATACTTAATACAAATTCAAGACTTAATGATTATCTCATGGATATCATTGTCAGAACTTAACCAAATTAAAATGGGACCACTTGGGAAGCACTAGCTTTCATTTAAAAAAATAATCATCAAAATCGGTTCACCCAGGCAAAAATTATGAGGTAACAAACATAAAAAAAACATAAAGAAAATTTAATTTGTGTAAACATTTACGTTTTGCTTTAATTTGATTCGGTTTGGATTTAAAAAACATCTCAAAACGTGCACGCACAGATATTTGTTGCCTCATATTAGATATTAAATATCTATTCAATTGGAACAGTTATATAAACCTACCTTTCTATAGGGAGCATATCTTATACGGGCCATTCTTAAATGGTGAAAACATCATACAAATCTAACCAGTATTTGAAAACCGTCAAAATAGTGCATTTTCAAGTACATTTTTCTTACATTTTAAATTGAAATATTATTAGGGGCCGATTTGAAAAATTTAAAAAACATGAAAAATGTTTTCAATATTGAATAAGACTGATGGTTTACATCCTGATATATATGTTGGTTTTGGCGTTGTTCACGTATAACATTACATTGCCTTCACTGATTTGGATATTTTTTTTGTTTTGTTTTGACTGTCCCATATGAAAATAATAAGGATCGGATGATTGCCTCGATCGACTAGACCCAGAAGTTATACCATCCAAAAACCCGAAAGTATGGCGGTAATGCTATCCAAGCAGCAAACAATTGTATATTTGATTCATGTCATGGTTCAAGTCAAGTTTTTGAAATTTTGAGAGGCTTAAAAATAAATCGGTTAACATATTTAAAAAACATAATGCAATATTCAATATGTAAATATAAAACTAGTATATATAAATGTGTTAATAAAGTTACCATAGCAGTAATAACAAAACAAAAAAATATGTAAATTGAATCTCAATGTGGTCATGATTCTTTGGTAAATGCTTTAACATTAAACAATAAAGTTATATGACTATATTACATTAGCATACGAAGAAGATAAGAATACGTTAGCATACTTATATGACTATGGTAACAATATAATACTTCACCAGTAAGTGGCGCCTTCAAAGTGTGAGTATGTACCATTAATAAACTGTACACAGAACTCAATTTAGGCTTTTACAAGTGAATAACGCATAATAAAAAATAAAAAAAAATATATGTCTATAAACCTATTTATTTTCTGAGAAATGAGAATCAATATCATCGTTGAAAAATAATTAGTTTGGTTAAATATTATTGAGTATAGGTATAGTATCTGTAATGTGCCACAAATAACAGTCACAGCTGGCTCGAAGACTAAACATTAAACATCTTACTGCGCAAAAGTAACGTCGATATCAATTAGCAAATAAAACAATTACCATCACTAGGTCCACCGTCCATCAGTACGTGATCGAAGATACTAGTGTTGTCCGCACGTGCTCCGAATTCTCGATACAGCTCGCGTTATCGGCGGTCCCTCGCCCGAACCTCTCTCGCAGATGAAAAATAAATGGAAATATGTAGAAATGTTTATTGTCCGATTCCTTCGGAAAACGATTTCTCTTCGCGAAGGCTGTACGTGATACCATCACAGCACTATTCCTTTGAGGTTACGGCTTGCTGCCGCACAGTAAATCCTTAGATTTCCAAGTATGAAGCTGCTTTCGTTAACTAAATGGTGACGACTGTACGAATTTTATATTTTCTCGTATCTTTTACACTAGCTCTACGCACGTTCTAAATTGTTTTGAGTACATCTAGAAAGCTAGTTTTTTTTAAGCGGCTGTTATGATGGACCGTAAAGGAACGTGTGGTAGGGTGCGAAGGCTTGCTCGGATGTCAGGAGCAGCATCGGATTTGGGAGGGGAGCAGCGAGAACTGATTCGAAAACCGGAGAGCAGACTTGTGTTTCGGAAAAAAAAATTATATAAATTTCGGAGTTTGACGTTTTCACATAAACGTCATCCATGCATCCTATTCTTCTTCGCTACTCCTGACATCCGAGCAAGCTCCCGCTACCCGCCTAATAGATTTCTTAGAGTGTAACTATAGGGGGCAGGCCGCTTAGAAAATATACTTATTACGTAGTGCACATAACTTTCTAGATGAAATATGAATATCAAGAACTATTATTTTTTGTTTGTCTGTTGTATAGAGACAAAACTTTAATAAGAATAAAAGTACTTAGATTATTATGTCCCTGAGTGACCAGCTTTGAGAATCAAATATATAAAAGTAATAATTAGAACCCTAAGAGAACTCTGCAACGAACAAATCGAAACACATTGAGGTTGGCAGATACATAAATATGCAATTTTGGTCTAGAAACACCCAAATAATGTGTAACTATTTATTTATTGATTTATTTATATAATAGTTCAGTTAGTTTATTTAACACCGTTTAGTATGAGAACATTTAAATCACAATTCAATTTCAAACAATACATTAAACAATCAAATAATTCAACATCACACATTAATCATAAGTACAATTCACCATTTCTTAAAAAGTATAGGAAAGTTAAAATCATCATAAGTGCAGCTCAAATATTAGAACTAAAAAAAAAATTGTAATTTAAAAAAAAACCACAAAATTATTAACATATCCGTTTCATAGAATTGATTGGGAACAATTTCAAAATTTAGAATCAAATCACTGAGTAGGTATAGTTCAAATAATAAAATAGGCAAAATAAAAGTATTCAAGAAAACTCATTTTAATGATTTTAACTTAAGTAAGTTTGAAAAACTGTTCATTTACTAGCCATGTTAAAGAAATCATTAAGCGTATAAAATGAGTTTCTTATCAAAAAATCCTTCAGCTCTCGCTCAAACAACTTGGTATTTTCAATGGTCTTCATTTCGTTTGGCAATTTATTGAACATCTTAATCGATAGTGATTTAAAACTGTTTGCCTTGAGTTTTGTTCGACCACTAACCCACAAAATAATCATCATTGTTGGGGGATATGCGATATACCCAAATTACTACAAAAATATCACACCCCAAACATTAAAATCCTACCATGGTAAAATCTCATATTTCGTAGCATGTTGTACCATGCTAACTATTAAATTTTAGTCCTCTCAGTTTAACAGTTAGCATGTTACGAAATGCAACTAAAGGTTACATTTAATCACTTACTTGACTGTTGACCCGGCGAGTTAAGAACGGCCCGTAAGCTATAGTCCCCATACAAACGTAGTTTAAGAATCATTTGAAAAACACTATTCCGATTTGCTTGATATTTGGTATTTAATATTCTACAATAAATATCTGTGTCTGCGCGTTTTTGTTTTGCTGAAATATCTGAAGCAAGTCAAACAACAGGCAAAATAAAATCTTCATACAAATTTACTTTTCTCTGTCGTGTGACACAGAATACATTTTTCGAAAAAAACAAACACGTGCAGACATAGATATTTGTTGCTAGATATTAAGTCCCAAATATCAAGCAAATTGGTACAGTGGTTTTCAAATGATTAGTAAACTACGTTTGTGTGGGGAGGTTAATTTCCTGATGCTTACGGGCCCACCTTAATTTACCACGGTAACCCCAGGACTTCATAGAAATGGCAATAATTAAAGGAAAACTTAAAGTGGGAAAAATATCATATATCAATAATAATAATCACTATCACTGCATAGCATAAAACAAAGTCGCTTTCTCTGTCCCTATATCCCTATGTCCCTATGTCCCTATGTATGCTTAAATCTTTAAAATTACGCAACGGATTTTGATGCGGTTTTTTTTAATAGATAGAGTGATCCAAGAGAAAGGTTTATATGTATAATAACATCCATTAAAAAGTGGAAAAATACTGTTATTTTTGAGGTTTCTAAAGTGATGTCGTAAATAATTACATTTTTTTCCGCTTACATTGCAAACGCAGGCTGAACCCTACGAGATTTATCAAAACAATGTACTAAGTATTGTACATATTGAATAGGTCTACAGAAAACTCCGCGATGGTATATGTCTATCTCTTATGGATATCCCACAGTAACATTTTTTTGTCATTTACTTTTTACGACAAATAATTGCTAATTTTCGAAGCGATTTTAACCAATACAGCATCAATCCTTATCCAATTAAATACCTTAAATATATTGTTGATTTAATATACATCTATATGGCCCTTTATAGCATATGATTTGAATGAATATTTTTGAAGATATTACAGATTTAAAAATTGCGGGACGTATCGTTTGCGGCGGTACCGCCGGGGCGGCGCACGGGAACGTGCCTGCCTACAAATAGCGCGTCGGAGGCTATAGCACTTTGATTTTAGAAACGATTGGATGCGTTTATTATCGGAGCTCTCTACTATCTAATAATCATCTAATAATAATATCTAAGTTTTATTTTATTTTAAATATTTCAATGTAGGAACTCTACGTAAAAAGGGTTTATTTGTGTATCATTGTGTCAAAATAATATTTTTTAGGGTTCCGTACCCAAAAGGTGAACCCTATTACTAAGCCTCCGCTGTCCGTCCGTCCGTCCGTCCGTCTGTCCGTCTGTCACAGGGCTGTATCTCAGTAACCGTAACAGAGAGACAGCAGAAATTTTCACAGAGTGTGTATTTATGTTGCCGCTATAACAACAAATAGGTAAGATTAAGAAATAATTAAAATTAAAGGGGTCCCCATACAAAAAAAGTTATTTTTTTGTATACATTTTTTTACGATGGTACGGAACCCTTCGTGTGCGAGTTCGACTCGCACTTGGCCGGTTTTTTTTAAATTATATTATGCCCGTGCAAAGCCGGGACGGGCTGCTAGTTAATAATAATATAATATCAATAATAAAGCTCAATGGCTCTTAACCCACTTCGAAATCATAGTTAACAGTATCAAACCAGATACTACAAAGTGATGTCTGCATATACGCACCCACACGCCCCCGTGGGAGCATAACAAAAGAGATGAGATCCTTGTCTTCTTCCTTCCATTCTCTGGTTTATTGATTCGATTGTATACGTTTTTGTTGTGCCTATTGTTATTTCGTATTATTTACAGTTGTTTCATCGTCCATTGGCAGTAAACTGCACGCGGATTTGTCATGTTTGAACATTCACAGCGAACTGGCTAGATGAATCGCCAATTTTTTTTACGTCCACTCCAGTCCTAAGTTTCCAAAAATTTAACAAAAAAAATAACCGACTTCAAAGAAAAAGCACTAAAAAGTAAAAAAATATTTCCATTTTTGTAGTTACGATTTCTGTTATTTTTTGAGTCGGCGTCAGCCGGGCACGCGCTGCGCCAATCAAGAGAACCTAACCTAACCTAACCTAACCTAACCTAACCTAACCTAACCTAACCTGATGAACCTACAAATTTAAGACTCTTATGATTTTCTCATGGATAATCATTGTCAGAACTTAACTACATTAAAATGGGACCATTTGGGAAGCACTAGCTATCATTTAAAAAAATAATCATCAAAATCGGTTCACCCAGGCAAAAGTTATGAGGTAACAAACATAAAAAAAACATATAGACGAATTGATAAACTCCTCCTTTTTTGAAGTCGGTTAAAAAGTGTTTGTCACTGCTTACAGACCTATAGGTTATTGATACCCGTTTGTGTAAATAAATTATATTAATTTCTTGTAACATAATAGTAGGCAAACGTCATTGATAGGTAAACATAAATATATAATAAACAAAGGTAAATACACTAACTGGTGGCGCGGGTAGGTCACTGGGTTTTTGTAAAGGTTTTGTAAAGACAGGCCAAATGGTATGTGGTCCCAAGAAATGCACAATCTTCTAGGTGTTAGGAAAAAGAAGGTAGGGCGACTCACCACGATGAAGACTTCCAGACGTGTGCGGGTGACCACCACGGTACTCCTTCTCCCACAGGATGCAGTTCAGGCACGCTGCGTCCTCGACGATGAAGAGCACAGAAAGTCCTTTGGATTGTACGTAGGTTTCGAGCACACGCGGTACTGGCGAGGTACTCCTGGGTACCTAAGGACCCGGCGGCGGCGAGATAGTTTTGGCGGGAACTGGTGCTACGATGACATGGCGTGTCCGTGCATCGCGGTATCAAAAATTGCACTGAAAGCTGGGCCTTTCAGCCTTTTCAGCAGACGTTGTGAATCTTCGCTCCATCGGCTGAAAGAGAGAGAGGGACATGTGTATGAGGGGAACAAGGATAGGACTAGGGTCATGCACATTACATATGTGCATGCCACACAGCCGCTGCTTTCTAAAATCAGGATTCCTGATGCCAGGAATAGACCTGCAGATCAATGGAGCCGTGCTCAGATAAAGGCCTGTTTGTGTTTTTAGAATCAACTGTAAAGCAAATACACGTAGGATTAAAAAAATGTCGAGGGAGTGTTATTTTAATTTTAAAATTATGCTACAACATGACAATTCATGTCAAATACTTCACCCCAAGCAAATGTATCATGTTGATTTATCACAACGGATTAAAAAAAAACAGAGCCTTAAAATTTACATCGTTTCATTATACCTCGGGCCTACAAAAAATATTTTTAAAAATGATCTAAATTCAGATTTCTCGTCGACCGCCAATCCCGACCGCTTTCAGCTGAAGTCCCTCCCAACAATTACCTAACTTCAAAGCTAACTTTGCGGAATATTTTATCTGATCCCTGGTATGTTTTGACCTCGGACGAATCCGCATTTGCATACATATGATACTCAGATTTTACTGCGTGAATTGTGTGATGTGAACGTTTTCGGAATATCGATACTCGCTTTATGCTAACACAAATATTTTCCTGTCTGGCAGCCTCTTGTTTTAGCCTCTTGGAAAAACATCGAGGAATGTTGTCTCATATTGTTGCATGAAATAAGTAAGTTATTTCAGCCGTCGATTAATATGTGTAGTATTTTTCAGGTGACAGATGAAACCCATTTGAGTATTTCTCATATTTAAAGGGTACATTTAATGTTTGACGGATACATTATCACCTACTGCTAATTAGCTTAATCTCCGCATATTAAGAGTCTTTCCTAGCCGCTTGCAATCAATGCCAGTACAATATAAGAAGCGCTTTAATAATAAAGGCCCTTTAAGAGTCAATTAAAATAAATCAGCACTTAATGGTATTACAGGTCACTGTAGTAGTTCATGACAGAAATAATCGTATTAAAACTAAATCGTACAGAGCTTTCACAACTTTTTCATATTGCCACTGGAGTAGTGCATCGCTTTAAGGTCCCTACTTGCGGCGACGCTGGGTTCGGGTCTCCTCTTTCCCTCAAATATGGTCGATAGAGGCGATGGCTGTGCCTGGCGTGATGCTCGTGAACGGGTGCTGTTTGTGGGGACTGGCTTGCTCCAATTGGCAACATTCTAGATGGCGGGCATGGTCTTTACTAATAAACTGATATTTGTCATGAACTATTGCATATGACATGAATTGCTGATTCTCTTCAATTCATATTAATTTAGCGTGCTTATCTGTGAGTCTAAATACTTTTGTAAATTTAGACTAAGTGGACGTTGAAAAAAAAAACCAGCGGAGTTTCTTTCCAGTTCTTCTTCGCTGGGATTTCCCCGAACTGGCTAATGATAAAATATTGACAAATCCGAGTGCAGTGTACTGTCTATGGATGATGAATAAACAATAAACAATAATGAAACAACAACACCAGGCAAATTAATTGTTTTGTTTAATGTTATCTAAGGATGGACGAAGAGAACAAGAAGTCAAGTAGTAGGCGTATAGAGTTTTTTTTGACAAGCAATTTTAGAATTTTTGTCCATCCATTGATTAGGCATCCGACATATGGATATGTTAAATTTATCTTAAACTAATAATTGGTGTAGTAATAGCGGTTTTTTTTTTTATTTATTAATATAAGAAAAATATAAATATAAATATGTATGTGGATTAATTAACACTAAAGAGGATACCATCACTCCAGAGATAGCTTAGAGATAGGAGAGCTTCCAAATCCGAAGGGATGAAGGGTCTCTCTCTGTGTTATATCGTATTTACCATGTTTGTCGGAGCTGCATAACACTGTCCCGTATAAAAATAATAAAAATTAACGTGATTTTTTGTGTTAAATCTTGTACGATGGTACGGAATCCTTCGTGTGGGGATCCAACTCGCATTTGGCCGGTTTTTAATATATAGCGCTCCCAATGACCAGCCGTGAGGTTGTAATCAAAGGCGCTATTCCCACCGACGCCGAAGCGACCATAGTCCCTGAAAGTCTTGTCGCCTAAGCATATCGCTTTGGTATTCTATGTTGCCGGAGTTATTGAATTGGCACACTCACTTCCGACGTGTCGTCCAGTCAGGTAGGTTTGACTGCAGATGAGAGTAACACGACACGCCGTTGCGCGATGAAATCATCCGAGATAATTACTTAACTGTTGGCAGCTGAACTATTGCACGACACGGATATCCACGATTGTATGATATCCGGAACACGGTAGATGGAAAGGTATGTTCCAAAATCGGTTTCGCAATTGTATTGAGTCCAAGACTAAACTTGCCTCTCAGAATTGAGCATCCTATACCGCTACGGAAGGTTCTCCTCACCGGCGCAACTACTTCTTCTGTACAAATCACAGATTATGTCAGGTAGGAAGGCAGTCCCCAGACGTGTTGACGTCCTTGAATTCAATACCCGGAGCAATGCGTTTTTTTTTGGAGAACCGAAACTTACCGATGGCATGGAGTCTCTGAGCCCGAGACGATTTGTAGGGTCACTTACGGGTATAACGATAATCGTGCTCTATGGAACGTGCATTCCTTATCTCTCCCCAGCCAACCTATATCCGGAGCACTCGCTACAATGGGTCAGGGTACCTATTTATTGTTGGCATCAGACTTTTCCACCACCGTTTCTCAAGCTCGTTTCTATGCCGCACCGCCAGAGTGTGGAACTGGTGCCGGCGATTATTTTTCCTCTTACTGGAGTTTAGAGTAAATTTATTTTATTTTTAATACATTTTAGTTAAGCGTACGAACATACCAGATGAATTATTTCTAGCTTTAAAAAAACATTTCTCCAAGAAGGGAAATATTTCAATTGAAATACGTTTGTTAAGAATGGCTGTCGAATCGCAATCGACCCATGATGCTCGGCAAGTAATTTTCTCTTCTTTCCATTTATTTTAATGCATTATTCTGTTAGGCTTAACTTCTGGCAACCGAACCGTAGCAATGGCAGCGGTGGCTGCAGAGGCAGCGGTGGTGGTGGGGCGTACCAGGTGGTACCGGTCACTCGGTAGCTAACTGTGAACATAGAGTAAAAATTTGTCTATAGAAGGCACATCCGGCTTCAAATGTGTAAAGAATTAATCATTATATTTCGTCGGAGGGAAATGGTTGGTGCAAATGGTATTTAAATATTAATTTAAATGTTCAAACTTTGCAGTCAATGTCCGCAACGCAGGTAATGCGTTAAATCAATGTATTTAGGTATAATCTTAAACGCTGTGTTAGCAGGATGCATTAATTACGGGAGGAGGGACTGTAGGAGAATTCCAAATAATGGGTATAAAGCCGGTGGCGAAAATGGTAGACGCAATACCCGCGAATGGAATGTTTTGCTGGTTCAGGTCCAGCCTTGCAGTATATTCGTGAAGTAGTTATTTTTACAGGGCTCTTTCTTTAATTAATGTGTTCTTGCTTCACATCGATTATACATACATACATATCACGTACCTGCTCACGACGTACCTGCTTGCTAAAAAAAAGTTTATTTACTTATGCCTTGAGTAGTTTGTAAGATGTTTCATAGAATAAATAGGAAGGTATAGATAGCTAGCGTCATACAATGTACAAAGCTCACCAGAAACTACGTACTTTCGCTGGTACTATTACTTTTCTAACCAGCGCCATCTCCCGTCACTAGCATATATGCTATAATAATATGCCGTCTATAAAATCCTCACTAGTGTTTCGAATTTTCTGACCAAAGGAACCCCGTTGATTTCGAAAGCAGTCCAGAGTGGTTAGTCTGAGTTCTCACTTAAATTGGCGTTTGCGGCAAACCGATCGACTGGTGTTTTCTCCAATCTCCATAGAAGTTTTTACTAAATATTCTGTGGTTTTACTTCTTCAACCTGTCAAAGTCAAACGCGGACTTCCGATTTGTAAGAAAACGCGAAGTGGACGTAAACGGCAACGTCGACGTATTTACGGCAACGTTGAGTAAGCTGTCAAATCAAGCACGGACTCGCAAATGTAAGTTCGCTTAACGCCCGCTGCGCGCGCTCTTCAATTTCTCCATACATTTGAAAACGCCAGTCGATCGGTTTGCCGTAACGCCAATTTAGGTGACAACTTAGACTACCGGCTCAGTACGTTACTGTTTCACAAGCCTGCATAATTTATTTGACGGGCAGTCTAGACTCGCGTTATACTTTGCTTGCAGCACAAGCCACGCATCCGCTCGCTCCTCCTTTCGTCTGCAACTTTGACAGTTCTATTACTGGCATGCACTGACTGGCATGCTTATTCTTAGCACGAGTTCATAAATTATTTCCTCAACGGGTGTTTGAAGTAGCAAATGTATAGATAATGGTGGACAACCCATAATTGTCTGCAAGTTGTCCCCATTATGTTACAGCTGCGAGATTTCTTTATCCTTAGATACATAAATTATACTATTGTGCAGTTAAAGAAGATACTAAGTACGGATAAACGATAATGTGTTTTAGCCGTGTTGTATCCTGGAAAAGCTATGAAAAATGTTTAAAAATCAAACACGTAATTTCATTTAATACTATTAATAAAACCTTCTAGTAGTAATTGGACATGGATGGCTCATACCAAAACAGACCACATGAAGACTAGGTGCCACACCAGGACCTTCCCTATATTGCTCGGCTTCATTTAACTGGATGGAAAACACGAACAATTTTCATTGCTGCTTCGACCATCGTTCATGATTCATCGTGCTTCGACGAGCCACTCAAGCCCGTTACTAGGTGCCGCCCGGGTTGGTACCATTGCATTGGACGAAAATATGGTCGAAGCGGCAATCCAAAATTGTCCGTGTTTTCCATCCAGTTCAATGTTGCTTGCAAAGGGAAGGTCCTAGCTTGGCACCTAATTGTTTCGGAAACGCGGTGGGTGGGGTTAGCCAGCCATCATA
This sequence comes from Incurvaria masculella, assembly GCA_946894095.1. Taxonomy (NCBI): domain Eukaryota; kingdom Metazoa; phylum Arthropoda; class Insecta; order Lepidoptera; family Incurvariidae; genus Incurvaria; species Incurvaria masculella. The sequence goes on along the minus strand of OX335653.1, from coordinate 17,659,940 downwards.
GTTACATGGAAAAAACATTTATAGTTTTGGAGTTCTGCGAGAACTTTCGAAAATAAATCCGTCATATCCAGTGATTTCCTGGATGTGAACTGACAGGACTCTCACGCGTACGGCCAGTTCTTTTCAGCGTAGTCATTCAGAGCGGAATATAAATGAATTTGGCTCGAAAAACACCGTGAAAATGACAGCCTTTTCCAATTTCAATTTGCCAATTCTATTTTAAACGAATTGTTCAGATAAGAGCGCGGTGGCGGCGGCGCGGCGGGCGGCCGTGCGGCGGGCGTTCCAATTTAACAAGGATACACTTAAGAGACAGGAAAACCAACGCGAAATTTAGTGCCACACTTAAACGGTCGTAGCTTAGCGATTTGCTTATGAACCTCTCATCCTGGGTGGCTTTCGTTCGAGGCCCACGAATTGATTCGCCTTCTGATTGATCATATGTAAATTATTGCGGTGAAGGAACCATCGCGAGGAAACCCATTAACGCCAATAGCAAAACAATAGCCTTACGACTATAAGGCGGGAAACTCGAGACCGAATTTATGGTTTTTAGAGTTCCGTACCCAAAGGGTGAAAACGGAACCCCATTACTAAGCCTCCGCTGTCCGTCCGTCCGTCCGTCCGTCCGTCTGTCCGTCTGTCACAGGGCTGTATCTCAGTAATCGTAACAGGTAGACAGCTGAAATTTTCACAAAGCGTGTATTTATTTAGCCGTTATAACAACACATAGGTGAGATTAAAAAATAATTAAAATTAAAGGGGGCTCCCATACAACAAACGTGATTTTTTTGTTAAGATGGTACGGAACCCTTCGTGTGCGAGTCCGACTCGCACTTGGCCGGTTTTTGAAAATCGGAAATAGCACTTGTGATTGAGTTACCTTTTATATACTTAAGTATTGTTTACAAATATTGGATGCACATGGTGATAAGTTCTGTATGATATTTGTCCGTGTTTCAGCCGTTGTATTAAGGTATGTAACCGACCTCATATAAAAGAAATGTCCTGGCATGTCTCCTTATTCTTCAGAGAATATCCTGTTCTGGGCTAACATCATACTTGTAGCAAAGAATATATAGTTCATGTCAATGAAATTTTTGTAAATACCTACACTCAAAATGTATGGGGAGGACGATTTTTTTTTCAGTTGTACAAAAAAATGTTATCTACCTTTTTTGCTCCAAATATGCCAAGGAACACGTGGTTAACGTTTGGACCATAACTCCGTTAACACCCTGTATAAAACTTAAAATGAAAATAAATATCCTGTGAGGATCCTGGACGTGAGGCTCTTCCTATTATGTGTTGCCTCGATAAAACCATTGTCAGGGGAAAACTCGCTGGAACAGAAAACAGAATTTGTTTGCAAATACATTATTTATACGTAAAAAGCTGTGTTGCTACCAGATGTAGGCAAGAAAATCGAAGCAATACGTTTTCCACGGATTTGTAGAAAGAAATTACTACACCAATGAAATTGGTCTACGATATGTTGGGAGCAATGCGAATGTTTTATCTGTAAAACATTGTATCCCAGCCAAATTTTGGGTGTGAAAGATATCTGTCAATTTTATCACTAAACAATACAACGGACGGCAAAACAATAACTTTAATTGCATTCGATTTTAAAAATGAACATGCATTCAGCTGAAGTTTTTATTTCGCTCCAATTTATTTGAAAAACAGTTACTTGTCAAGCATTCTGTTTTTCCCTCCAATGTTCAAACAAACGTAGCACACGTAGTCGTAGAACAAGTATGAAATGATGATTTTCAGTAGAAATAGCGACAGAAATATGACGTGATCAGATTATACGCCATCTATTCCAACCGCTTTGGATGGTTGTGATAGAAATGATTTTCATATAAGCGTAAAGAATTTTAAAGTTAACCTTTAATTTCAGCGTGATTTCAAGGCCATTTAGCATTCCTTTCTATTGTAGACTCTAGGAAACATTTTACTAAGACAACGTGTAATATAGTAAAAACGTGTAATGTCGCACGGAACCGTAAAAGTTTTTAAAACTTCTCTATACTTTGCCACATACGATGACTCAACCTGATAGAGTTACGTGGCCCCCATATCCCAAACTGCTGACTGGAAAGATCGCAGTCTTGCGCAGAAAGGGAATTAAAAGAAAAATCCTAGTTTTACCGGTGCCTGTAAAGTTTACAGCTCACTGTAAAACGACTGAGTTTTACAACCCCTCAGGGCGCGCCAAACGGAATCTACGTGCACGAGGTTATTTATTGAAGTGTTCCAAGAATTCAGTAAGGTAAGGTAACAAGGGAAAATTAAGAATTTACTATGCATCCATCCTTAAGACTTGAAATGGCATTGGCCTTTGTTGGTTTATTGTTATAAATTCAGAAAAAGTAATATTTTGTCCATTCTTATTCAGTGGTATTTGAAATATCTCATTATCTACTAGTACATCCATAGGTACACTTTTATTATACGTCTAACTACGCAATTTTTTCTAGCATCGATGAATTTAGCTTGGTCAGGGATTTATGCACAAATAAATAAATAAATACAAATAAAAAAGCTAAATGAACAAAAACATTAGAAAAACAAACAGAATGCAGTAAATACATAGAAAGTGATACCAGAGATTAAAAAAAAAATTAACCAGAGTTAAAGTATAAGAAAAACAGTAAGCAGCTAACAACAGTAGAAATAATAAATGATTGCATCAAAAATAAAAAAATAATATATTTAAAGGTCACACAGACCGCGCATTTTATGACCAGTTAAGGTCGGCGTATAGGAGTATTATATTTTTTAGTACCGAGCTAAAATTTTAAGGAAATTTTAAGGAACAAGGATTGCTGAATCCGAAAAATATCGAATCCTAAAAAAAATAAAAATATATAAATAAGGCGGCCAACACGCGACTGAATGATCTTGCGGTAGGAGAGACTCTTAAAAAGTCTAAGTCGAAAGTGAACATAAGGACTAAATCTGAAATTTCAGAACGTTTTTTTTTTCCCAAAATATTGACTGGCTTGGTCACAGATTAGAAAATAGAATGACCCTACTCAAGACAAGAGATTTGAAATGTTTGAACGTGTTTTTTTATGCGGAAACAAATTTACTCGGTTTGGGACATTAAATTAAGCCCCGGTTGCACGAAGAGACGGCCGAGTTAATCAATGTTCAAACACGTCACTTTTAGTGATCCGCATAGAGTTCCTTCCATACTGTACACACAAAGAGACGTGTTTGGTCATACTTTGACGTTGATTTTGATTTTTTGTACGTTCGTGCACTCGGACCTTAGTCCATCATTGCTCATGTCATACGATATTGATACTCATTTTCGGTAATTTGAAACAGTAAATAGTATTTTAACATAAAATTAATTATCCGGAGTATCGCTTAAACACTGGTAAATACTATTCAGAAACCAAGAAACGTACTTAAATGAATTCAAGAATTAGAACTCTAACCTTGGTTTTCGCCAACTACTGATTTATTTTAATCGACACACTAAAGTGCTGATTATCTTATACTGGTATCGGAGATGGTAAGAAAGGCCCTTTAATATGAGGATTAAGCAAATCATAACTTTGTGGAAGAGACCCTAAAGATGTCTTCTTATGATCTTTCCATGTTATTAATTGTTGATTTTTAATAATAACATCGGGTGGTGACAGCAGTTGATTGATTGTGCTGAGAAATGTGATAGGTTTCTGTTTATATTTTTCGTAATGCATTTGGAAGAAAGAAGACGTCAATGTGTAGAAAGCGAACCAATATGTCCGGGCACAGTCGATCGAAAGCACTCAACGGTGATTTACTGCTATTCGTTATTCTATGTATTACGGTGCAGCTTACAAATTGAAGAACTCAACTCTACCTCTGCAACTATTGGAAAGGGCAAAGTGGGCGCGGTGATGTTGGTACCATCGCATTGGATGAAAAGATGGTCGAAGCGGCAATGAAAAATTGCCCGTGTTTTCCATCCAATGTAGCCGTTCTCCTAAAGGGAAGGTCCTGGCATGGCACCTAATTCCTTCGGGAATATGGTGTATTGGGCGATTATCACAACGGTAGTTGTGTGGTATTAGCCATCCATGTCAGGTCGCATAAAAAAAATGACTCAGGTAAATTAGTTTGAATAATTTATTTGTCAATAAATAAATAAATACACATTCCATTACATGGTTTCAGTTGGCTTTGTTCTTCTCGGGTGCGTACTTCTCGATGGCCCGGTCGAGGAACTTGGACGCCGTGGCGAGACGCTCGGGCGTCACGAGCGAGCGCACCTGCTCGTGTAGGTGCTCCGCCGCCAGCTTGTGGTAGGTCAGGTCGCATACTGCGGTCACCTGCGGATTAGGAAATATTAAATACTAGCTAGGGTACCCGGCCCCGCTCGGGTCGATGTCGTTTTGCACTGATGTCGGGCCGAATTGTTTTCTGGATTTTATACGAGTTTCCAATACACATTTTCCCCCCCTTCTTGATTAATTTTCGCCACAACACGTAGCCTATGTCCTTCTCCAGGGTTCAGACTATCTCTATACCGAAGTATAAAAACGCAGAAGTCAGATAAAGTTAATATCGCTTGTATAATATTAGTACGGATTATTGCAGATTTGATAAAAAAGTAAAAATTTCACCTGATGACTTGTATGTCGTAAGATACCCGCCTTGATCATGTAATAGGAAATGTTTCTACTGCCCCCTATAGTACAGTCTAAGGACTAGTTTACGGGGCAGGACTTACTGAAGGCCATGTGTCCCTCAAAATGTTCTTTTGTATATTAATATATATATTTTATTGTCGCTCTCTGTCTTTGCATTGTTATCAATGTATTTTATGTAATACTTTATTGAATTTTTCGAATTTTTTTTATTGTAAAATTTTCGGACATTTCCCAACTTTTACTTATTTTTAGCATTTCTTAACTACTACTCGCAACTAGAAAAAGTACTGATAATGTTAGCGGTTGAAAAATTAACATTAACAAAACTTTACGATAACAATGCACAGAAATGGTCTCCTATATCGTTCTTTGTGCCCAAAAACACTGAAAAATCGGTTTTACTGTTCGTAGCAGGCTCACCTTGCAGAAGGCGAAGGTGGCGACGGCGCCGAGGATCACCGCCCACGCGTGCAGAGCCAGCCAGCCCAGTGCCTTCACAACCAGCCCGACGGCGCCCAGCTTGTAGCCCAGCACCGTGCCGATGGGACCCGACAACAGATCGCCGCTTTCGTAACTGAAATATATAAAAACAACATTTACAAAAAACTTGTTTTAAATAACTGAACTTGTATAGATGATATCTCGACCAATGTCATTAGTCCAACATACCAAATTCGCGAAGAAATCAGGTTCCATGATAGGACAACAAAGTCTAACATTTTATTTTTGTGGCTAGATGTGGATGATGAAGATGTCATACGTTGCTTGACAGTTAGCATGGTACGAAATGCAAAACGTCAGATTCGATCACTCACTAACCTGGTCACACTGCGATTTTATTTATCATGTTGACTTCCCTGATCGATAAATTCGGTAACGAAGAATCCGCAAAGAAACTTCACTGTACTGATGCCACGTGTGGAGAGATGAAAATGTGGGTCAAATCTTGAGACCCACGGCTGCGCAGCTGGTCTCCTTTGTCGTGATTTGAATGTTGTAAATGTGTTAATTCACTTGGAAATTTCGTTAGTGCGGTATAGACTTCTTCTGTTTTTGACGTGTCGGACAAATGAGTAGCGCCATCTATTGGTAGCGCCTGGCTGAACTAGCTTCTATGCATCTATTTGTTGCATTTGTTGGCATGTGAAACTAGCAGCTCTTTGTAGAGGGCGTTAGATCGCCACACAACGCGTGCAAATTAACTGTTTGTTATATTTAAACCTCTTCCCTGTTACCAATAAACCCAGATCATCGTCTGAATAGTTATACAATGTTTTTTCGCTTTCCCCTAGAATTCGAAACTGCACGTTAATGCAAAGGACAAAACACTGTATAACTATTCAGACGATGATTTGGGTTTATTAGTAACAGAGCATGTGTTTAAATACATGTGAGCTGTGAAACCAAAGAACATAAAAGAAGTGAAATCACTTACGATGGCTCAGCTCCGTAGCCCACGGGCTCGTAGCGGTGCGGATCGTAGGCGGCGCCGACTGGCGCGGGGGGAGCTCCGTACGACGCCTGGACCTGCGGAGGACCGTACGATGCCTGGACGACCTGTCGTGATGAAAAAGACATTAGGTAACCTGTTCTCGAATCTTTTGAACTGTACTGATTAAATGATGCTAATCACGCCTTACAGGCTGCCGGAAAATATATGAGTTTTTACCAAAGAAATTATGCTTTTCCACCGCGTTAACAGACGTTTAAAATATGAGAAATAAGTCAAATATTTGCTGTTATTTATAAAAAATATCCCTTAATAACCTTGAACATAATAATGTAAGAAAAGTTCATCGCAGCTAACAACATTGTAATACGAATTTGACTTACGTAAAGTAAGTCTGAACAGATTTTTTTTTTATTTAGTCTTTCAAATTACATTCACGAAATTAGGTTAGAAGAAAACAGGTATAAGTTTGAAAAGGATATAACTGTATCGTAAGAAATCAAAATAAATATACTTACATTGTAAGGTCCTGAATTGTTGTCAACCTCGGCCAACGCCAGAGCGCTTGCGCACAATACTACAGCTGCCAAGCGAAGCATCTGGAATTAAATGCATACATCTGGATTCAAATTTACACATCATTTCATTTATTCAAACTTTTGGTAGTCAAACTACACTTAGTTACGTCACAATAATAGATCCGCGGATTCGATTAACTCAGTAAAGAATAAAGGTAACTGGTTTTTTTTCATTCACAAAATAATGTAATGTAATCATACATTTCTCAGTTCTTGTGCACATACACATGTACAAACACAAACCTCCACATCCATCCTCCATGCATAAAACATTTTTAGCTTTTACTTTATTTTACCCATCTTTTTACATATTTTCATTTTAATAAAGCGAAATGCTTCAGGTAAATGATCCTACATTAAAAAATACAGAAGCTCAAAGTATTTATCTATATTACAGTTAAAGCTCAATGACGATATTTGATTTCTTTCATTTTATTGGCTTTGTTCAGTTGTACTCATGTTGAGTGCACAAATTTACATAATTAATGTTCAAATTAATGATCAATTTAATGTTCACACGAAATGCTAAATAATTACCATTTTATTTAAAAATACTAGAAAAAAATAGGTTAAGGTTCTTTTTTTTCTTGCCATAACTTCGAAATTAATGCATTTAAAAATCTAAATATTTTCTACGATATTTTCTTTTAAAATTGCTCTAAAGGAAATATCGGACTTAAAAAGACACTATAACATTTAGTTTACATAAATTTCGAATTTAAATTGATTTAGGCTGGAGTCTATAATATATCTTTAGTATTTTTTTTTTTAAATCATGCTAATACATTTTTTAGGTTTATTATGTTGATAAATTATTGTATATTTCATGTGTTTAGGATTGTGTGCCCCAATAAAACATTATTATTATTATTTATTATTCACAGTATATATTTATTATCAAATTTTAGGTTTACATTATTTAATACAAAAATACAAAAATAAGCCTTAAAAAATATTATTATTATTATTATAGTAATGGTTATTTTAGATACATATTTTTTCTTCTTCAGGCGAATAATAAGGACGGATATATTTTAAATTTTAAATTATCACCAATCAGAGATTTTACACACCGCACTTAAGGCTGTTCCGACCCATATAAAGTTGTTTGCACACAAAACGCAAAAAGTATTGCACTTTAAGCCACGAATTAATAATAAAAGTTTAATATAGTCATATTACTTGCAGCGAAAACAATTTCACAATTTCAGGATTATTGGTTTTGTTACAAATTATTTAAATACGATTTTTATTTAACGGCGCCATCGAACGGTGTAAAACTTCTAATCGGCAATTACAAGGAAACCATTTAACCTGAAATTGTGAATATGTTTTCGCTGCAACTACTATGGCTATATTTAATATTTTTGACGAATTCGTGCCTTAAGTGCCTGGTACTAGCCAAATCGCAAAGTTAGACGAGGCACCCCAAGTTAACTAACTAAGTCTGACGATTATAAGTGTCATTCTTACAATATATGATTCCTTGTCTAGGAATTGAATTATTTTCGTTAATGTATGTTTCCTTTTTCTATACAAAATACATTGCGGAAACGGTGTCCATTTCCGAACTTTTTTGACTAAATGTAGAAATCTAAAAGCAAATGGAATTTTTTGTTTATGCATATATGCTGTTTTTGCTTATATCTAGAAATCGAATTACTTTCAGATTTCTAATGAGAAAAATCAACTTTTTTATTTTTATTATTATTTAAATAAATGATGGAATAAAAAAATATTAACAATCCATTATCAGTCTGGAGTTCTATTTGGATTTGCTGAAGCGTTTCACTACATATTATTACATTTGTTATAAAGTGCATTTGTATGGCGCGAGTAGTTGGCTAGTCCTAGCGCCTTAAAGTGCAAAACTTTTTGCGTTCTGTGTAAAAAGAACATTTTATGGGTCGGAACATCCTTAAGGATTTGAATGAATTACGTATAAAACGTTCCATTTATTCAAGTAATCGTTTAAATGTGTAGTTAATGTATAATTAACATAATAAATCCAGTAAAAACATTAATAAACGACAAAGCTAAATTAAAAAAAAAAACAATGTAACGAACCTTAGGACTGGTAGGTAGGAAGGTTGTGTTGTGCTGACTTCACGAACTGATGCAGAGAACTGATACCACAATCGGTGCGGAATCGGTTTATAAGTGGGTCACCCAAATTGCTAAATGAGTCACAAATAGGAATACAATACTTTCTCTAGGGTCATTAGGGTATTTCGTAGGTGCACAAATTCGAAAGTTTCACCTAATTACTTACTTTCAAATCCGTCCAATCCAATGCGTGCTAATGAAGTGATTTCGGTTCCCACGTGTTGACCTTTTTTCAAGCTATTCTTTTATGCTTTTAAAATTCATGCTTTGTAGAGCAATGAATGCCCATCCTGTGCTCTTCAATGCGCACACAGGGGAAGGAGCCTTCAGTAAAATGCGAGCTTTAAAATTCTTTTTCAAAAGACTCTTGCGGAAGTCTTAAACTTTCATTATGTTAGAATAAAAGAGATCAAACCGACGGACATGTGAATTCGTTGAGTAATAATAAACGTTCATATACATAACTTCGTCAGTTTATTCAACGAATATAAAGTATGGACCTATAAAAATTAAAATAGACATTCCGTTTTTTCACGTGTACATCAAACTCAATAGAAACACAGATATTTCGCAATGCCACTTCGGTCATGGTTATTTTGACTAACTTGAATAGCTTATTCCACACCCATACAGTCATGATAAGAGTGCCGCATTCCCAAAGGAATTAGGTGCCATGCCAAGACCTTCCCTTTATGACCTCGGCTACATTGAACTGGATGGAAAACACGGACAAATTTTCTATTTATGGTGCTAGGACTAGTCAACTACTCGCGCCATACAAATACACCTTTAAACAAATGAAATAAAATGTAGTGAAACACCTCAGCAAGTCCAAATAGAACTCTAGACTAATAATTGATTGTTAATATGTTTTTATCCCATAATTTATTTAAATAATAATAATGGGTTCTGGATGGGTGACCATTTTCAACCGTTGAGGCTGGCCGTGGTTCGGATTCCACGTAAAACTGTAGGTCCCATTCCTTACTTACTAGGTGGTAGGGTTAATCCCGCCCGGGTCGGTACCATCGCATTGAATGAACGATGGTCGAAGCGGCAATGAAAATTGTCCGTGTTTTCCATCCAGTTCAATGTAGCCGAGCAATATAAGGAAGGTCCTGGCATGGCACCTAGTTCCCATGTGGTGTGTTAGGCTAATATCTGACGGTCAGTTCGGTATTAGCCAGTCCAGTTACAAAAAAAAAAGACGATTTTTCACATTAGAAATCTGAAAATAAAATGTTTTCTAGATATAAGCAAAAACAGCATATAAGAATAAACAAATAATTCAATTTGCTTTTAGATTTCTACATTTAGTAAAAAAAGTTCGGAAATGGACACCGTTTCCGCAATATATTTTGTATAGAAAAAGGAATCATACATTAACGAAAAAAGCTTTATTCCTAGACAAGGAATTATATATTGTAAGAATGATACTTCTAATCGTCAGACTTAGTTAGTTAACTTGGGATGCTTCGTCTTACTTTGCGATTTGGCTAGTACCAGGGCCCTAATACAATGGTACCAACCCGGGCGAGCTTAAGGTGGCCCAACCCGGCGGGACTAACTCATTCGCGGCCACTGTACAAAACCGTGCTGTTGCGCTCTGGGACCTTCTCTGTTTCAAAGAAAAACACAGACTCCGTGATTAGGAAGATGCAACATGTCCACAAAAAAGACAATGTGCATATTGTATGATTTGGTAAGATTTACGAAAATTTTGATTTCTAAACGACTTATAGCTAAAAGTAAACCACGACCGCTGTAGTCAAAAATATAACAAAAAACAAATTGATTATAAATCTTGATTAAATAAGGTATATCGGATGACTAATCTTTTTAAGATTTTCTTAATTTATCATTGCGTAATAAACCACCAAAATTATTGTATAAAACGCGCGAAAAATTCGATCTTTCGGACCTTATTACTTAGAAACTAAACACAATTTTACGATGCCAACAGTCATCAGACATCTAGTTCGATTAAATAAAGCTATTTGGGATCTTTTACAAGAAATATGGGCGTGATCTTCTTTCCCCTTTTGTATGGGGAGGTGAGCGGGTTAGGCCACTCTTAAGAGAGTCGTTACCCTATCAATTTCCCATACTACGGGCGATGTTTCCATGCTCTTAATGTCTTGCTAGGTTTTTGAAATATATTGTATAAATCTATGTCTGCATGTATTAATTTTTTTTAATATACCTTTTAGATAGAAAAATGTTAGCTAATAAACAAGGAAAAAAGATGTCTTTTATTGCGTTCATTTTAATATTTTTTTTCTGAAAAATACGTATATTTACAAGAAAATCTAAACATACAGACATAGAATGAATCTTTCTCAAGTGATAAAAAACATTAGGGGAAACGTTAGGGCTTAGGAGACGATTTTGCTATTTCAATCGCAGTCGCCATGCAAAAGTGTGCCTTGGCCAATGGACAAAGAATCCATTTATTAAAATTTGAAAATCTTGGATTTCCTGTGACTTCACGACAGCCTTCACGACCATGGTGTCATGCCAGGCCATGTATGTAGTATGAAAATGACAGTTTTGTGTTCCACGAGAATCTTTCAGATGATTCTTTCAAGAGACTAGGAGAGCTCATTTGAGTCGGTTGTTTTATAGAATAAGAAATGTTGATAATCCCAATAAAGTTCTGGTTACCATTGATTGTTTTAACTGAGCTACGCTACCCACGACGTAACAATCGTCTGCATTGAACTGGCATGGCACCTAATCCCTTCATGAATGAGATGTGGCTGGGTAATATCATTCCGGTGTGTTCGGTATTAGCCATCGATGCACAGTCACATAAAAAAAGTTCCTAGTTGCCAGACAAGATAACGATTCGTTCTAATAGCGTCCACATGACAAAAATTGACTTTCTTCAATTAATTTGTCCTTGCTTCACGGTCGATTATACATACATACATGTCACATTCCTTAAAAATAGACTGCTTGAGTATCGGATCGATACCTCATTAGTTAATAACCCCAGCACGTTAAGGATTAACTGTGTCGACGCGAAGCCAAAATGCATTAGCTGGGCGCAGTGGATCCGCTGAATCGGATCACGTCCGCAGTAATTAGGGTTCGAGTGCAGCCATGTTGGAGCGGAGGCTTTTCTGCTGGCAGTGCTTTCTCCTTTTGTGTGGTCGGGGAATCATTAGTGTACAATTTTAACTGAAATTACTCTTTCTATCATTTTGTAATACAAATGAACACGAATATGTCAGTAGTAATTTTGAATCCATCTACTCTTTCTTAGGTATTTCTCCTTCATTCGAGTTTTCGCTGACTTTTGATCCATAATAAATTTAAAAAAAAAATAATTTCAAGGAAAAATTTTCTTATATTTTAGCGATGCTGGCATAGCATGTATTTCTTTTGAAATGCAACGAAAGACAAAATATACATTGCTGCAATGACAGACAATGACAGATCAATACAAGTAAAAGATAATCATCACGACGAGTAAAAAGGCAATTAAGATATATCAGCACTTGGAAGCATAAAATTGTATATGAAATAATTTTAATACGAATACTGTTTCCAAATTCAGGTTTTGCATTGAAAATAAATTCTGCAAATTTCTACAGTTAAAATTTGAATAAATGTAAAAATTTAAATTAATCAATAAAGGTGTCATTTCTGGCACACGAGCATTGACAAAGGGCGTCAGGGCAAGACTTGACTGCCTTGTTTCCACTGCCCTGCACCACCGAAATGAAGTTTTTGGTTTCCTCACGTTGTTTTGCTTTATCGAAAAGCATGTTCGTCATATGCAAATAAAGTTTACAATTTTCGAAAAAACAACTTGTGACAGATCAAAGTTCACCGACGGATCAAATTATCGAAAGTGTTCGCAATATTGTTTAAATAATGCTGGCGAATCTAATTCATAATCATAAAAAATATTTTATCTTATAAATCAGCCTCGGTAGCTTAGTGTGCGACGCCTCGCGAGCCTCTGAGCGCGGTTAGGTTCTGAATGGGTGATCATTACATGATTATTGCCTGTCAAATTTCCCTGAAATCGAAATCTATACTTAAACTCTCTCCCACTGTGCATTGACAGCTTTTCATTCCAATAACATATTTCAAATTGTCATTCTAATCTATTAATACTTCCATGCGTGATTAAATATACAATATGATTCAACTGATAATAACAACGAGCATGAAAGGGCGGGAGTAGCAACCGAAACCGGAAGCGAACTCGAAAAATTTAACAAAACAGCAGCGCCGGCAAGTGAGATGGCTTCCGAATTCGCTTAATTCTGATTTTCTCGATTTCTAAAGACACCTAAGAACGTCATTAGAGTGATAAGTGCACACAAACACAGTAAGACGTTTTCCACTAATTCATGGCTACGCTGCCGCCATAAGATGTCAGGTGACACGATTTCGATACGTTTTCGGGGTAACAATCTTGAACGTCTGTTGGTCATCCGTGTGATTAAATTAATACGACCCAGAGGAGGGCCCAAAGCCCAGCGAGTCTCTAATTGTTATTTATACGACAGTTCAAGCTCCGCAGCCCCAGGGACATTCATTTGTGTTAGGGGGAATGAGAAAGCCCTAAGTTGCATCTAAATTATTTTATGGCAAAAACGTTAAGATCTCTTTTGTTTTGAAAAAAAAAATACTCCAAAATTCATTTCAGTCACCGTATTCAGCGTATTTATATCAGCGATGGGTTAATCCCATTTCGAGTCAACTCCATTTTGAGAACCCTCTTCCTCTGCCTTCGTCAATTCTCATGTCAGCCTTGCCATCAAATGTGAAGGTATGGATTTTAAACTTCTTACTAATGTTGTATAGGGATAAAAAATCCACAGGTGACGTTTTAATTCACCTTTCAGATTACATGAGATACAAACCAAATATTGTCAATGATATTTGTACTCACAATGAGTTAATGTGTAGTTAAAATCTAACGATTTCATCAACTCTACTAAGGCAATATTTGGAAGCAAGCTTAGTTTAATGTCAGTCGGGGGATAGCGTTGGTTAGAAATATCATAGTATCAGCTATAACAAAAAAAAACTACTTCAAAGAAAAAGTATTCGAAAACAAATTAAGGTACTAAGGTACCCTAATTTTCGAGTTATTTGCCATTTCACGACCTTGGGTACCTAATCTTTAACTCCGCCTTCAACATTAAGTTAATCGATTTATTTGATTGCAAATTACTAAAAGTACAAATTAACTTAAAATACAGTTAGCTGCATACTACATTCGAGCAGCTCGTAGCCTAGTGGCGCGGGGACTGGCCTATCGTACCAGAGGTATGGGTTCAATTCCGACATGCACCATTGTCTATCTCTTTCCGAGTTCGATAAGTGCATTTCGTCACGAATGCGAGCTGTTCCATGGTTCGGAATCCATGTAAAACTGTAGGTACTAGGTTCAAGGGTTTAAGCTCGCCCGGGTTGGTACCATAGCATTGGATGAAAAGATGGTCGAAGCGTCAATGAAAAATTGTCCGTGTTTTCCATCCAGTTCAATGTAGTCGTGCTCATAAAGGGAAGGTCCTGGCATGGCACCTAATTTCTTCGGGAATGTGGTGTATTGGGCTAATACCGTAATGGTAGTTGTGTAGTATAAGCCATCCATGTCAGTCGAAAAAAACATGAAAACTATTACTTCCGATAGGAGTTATTTCTGAAATCATTGCATTAAGAGACTCACGAACCCACAAACAAATATTGTTTAGGCAATCAAGAAGTAAGAGCGGTTTTATTGCTCCGTGTGGTTACGAGATAGACATGAAATTCGGGATTCCTTGTGAAACAAAGCGCAGTGGTTATAAATCTGGCGCATTCATAAAAGTTCGCCCCTCTCTCTAGATCTCTTTCGTCGTTCGTGACAATAGTTCTTCCTAATCGCTCAATGAGCAACAAAAAATGTCCCAATTCAAATCGATCTTCATCCTTGTTATTGATCATTATTATAAGTACGTCGCTGCAGGTGTGGTCTAAGATGGATACTTTATTTTCTTATTCGTAGCAATAAATCTAATGGATTTAGTTACTAGCACCTCAAGCGCATCTTTCCCTGTCGAACACATTTGGCTAGAAATAAAGTTATTCAAACAAGTTCGACTTTCGAATGTTTCAGGAGATACAAGATTATTATAAGACTTTTTTATTAAAACCGGTATGACTGGCTATGCTGAGAGGCCAAAGAAGCTCAGGAAAGTCAAATCCACCTCACCTCGTGAAGCACGCTGAGCGAAGCACCACGGGTTTGTGGACTATCGCAGAGCTATCGAGCTTGTTCGGATTACGTTTGAAAACTCTCAGGTTATAGGTTTGATGAAAGGCAACCACCAGCAGAGTTACATATTCTGGTGGTGCGGCAGATAAATGAGTTTGAAAAAACGGTTCGTTCTCTAAAGCTTATAAGGTTCTCTGATTCTCTGCGTTTGCTAACAATTTTTGCCAACATATTTCAGTTGGAAATAACACAGCATTGGCTCCAGTTTCAAGGATCATTTAGAAACATTGCTCAACTCCAGAATACACTATCGTACTAAGTCGTCTGTTATTACGTTGTGATTTAAGAATCCTATTCATATTAGTGTCCTTCCTAATAATCCAATTCGATGAACCTGTATGCTCGTTAATCAACATTATTTTTACTTCACACCATGAATGCATATTTCGACTATGAAACGAGGACTGATGTTACAGAAATAAATATGTCCAATCAAAAGGTATTCAAATAATAGTTATAGGTTTAAAATATCGCATCCATCAATAAAACCGAGAGTACAGTATGATTTCAGTTCAGAACGTATACAGCATGGTTTCAGTTCTCCGCCAACGTGAAGCGAACACAATCTTTACGCAAAAACATTACTTAAGTTAATGGATTATGAATTTGCGCCTAACCCAAGGGAAGATAATGATAGTACAGAATATCTTAAGTATTTCATATATTTCCAAATCACATCACAAGCTTATTTCTTTTTTTGTAAATATCAGTCCGTTGTCATTCCATAGCTGCTCTTTATTAGATCCGCGCCCCGCTCAGCTATCATTATAGTAGGTGCGTTGGTGTTCCCTGTGGTGATTGTGGGCATGATGGACGCGTCCACCACTCGCAGGTTCCCAGTACCGAGCACGCGCAAAGAGCTGTCCACCACGCGGCCCATCCCGCACGTGCCCACCGGGTGCCACAGCGAGCTCGCCAGCGCTAGGCTGTTGCATCTCCAGTACTCATCGGTGTCGAGTGCATAATCGTCGCAAGCGGAAACGTTTAGTCGGACCAACGAAGCATTCACGCCACTCAATGCAGTGGTATTCAGAATCGGAAGGATCTTGTTGACAGCCTGTACCATGCGAGTCAGGTCGTCATCCACCGAGTAAAAACCAGTACGGATAAGCGGGTGGACCGTCGCATTGGAACTTTGAAGCGTTACATTACCTCTAGATTGGTGCCGGGCGGAGAGTGTTAAGAACATGTAAGTATCGTTCTTTTCATTTAAAGCGTTGAGCGATGAACAAACAGCATCATCGTAGAAGAAGACATCGCTACAGAACTGTGTCTGTTCCAAAAATCCGGTTGGGAAGAATAGAGCAATTATCTGGTAGTCTGGATATGTTTGAGATTCATTCAATGCAAAAAATGCGTTTGAATAACAAATGGTATCCCAAGAGAGTGACCCGGTTCTATTATATAAGTAGTTAATATAATCCAAACCCTGATCTGCCTCGGAAATAGAAGAAAATCCTCCACTGGCAACAATCGGTACAAAAAGATGGTCAGACAGATTCTGTCCTACGGGCAGATCTAAAACAACATCAATATTTAAGCTATCTAATTCTTCTTTTGGCCCAATACCTGACAACATAAGTAGTTGAGCAGAATTGATGGACCCGGCAGACAAAATCACTTCTGCATCAGCGTAAAATACTGCTGAATTTCCTGATGAAAGCAAGACTTCTACACCTGTAGCATTCATAGTACTAGGATCAATCAGAACTTTTCGAACTAAAGCTTCTTTTAAAACGTACAGATTGGATCTGTCTCTGGCGGGGTTAAGAAAGGCTTTCGCCGTGCTCTGTCTATGACCACCACTTAAGGTGCCATGCATCTTGGCTGCAGTCATTGGTTCTGCCGGCTTTGCTCCATTTACCTCTGGAAGAATTTCGTATCCAAGTTCTTCAAAACCTTTAAGAAGATTGTCGTATGGCTCTTCAAAAGTAAGGTTGAACTTCGAAACAAGAAGTGGACCATTTGTGTTATGATAAGGGCTATTTTCGCTGTCTTCGAGAATAGTTTGATCTGTCATACCTTCGCTCTTTAAAAAATATGGAAGTACTGTATCCCAATCCCACCCTTCATTTCCATCTTCTGACCATCTATTGAAATCGGCTGGGTTCCCGCGAACGTAAAGCATAAAATTTTGGGAGCTTGAACCACCTAGCATCTTTCCCCTAGGAACGTTTACAACGTTGTCCTTGAAGCTCTGGCTTGTGTAACCATCGTCTACAGCTGTATAATTCCAATCCCATGGCTTTTGAATCATGCCTACTACACCAGCTGGAACCTGAAACAGAAATAAAATATAATTGGGCTTAGGCAGCAGTAGTATTATCTTCAATACGAATGAACGGAAACCATTAATTTATCACCTAAGCTGACCACTCGTGACTGTATTATAGATTGAACGATGTAGGATTTGGATTTAATGGATGATGAAGTTGGGTTTGAGGGAGGATGTGTTGGGGTGTATGGATATAGATAAGGATGTGTGTGTAAGGTATATCATTTAGAATGAGGGTGAGGTAGTATGACAGTGTGTTCATTGTTGTAATTTAGTTTGTGTACTTACAATAGAATCGAGGGGTGGGTCACCCCCAGCTTCGATAAGCAGCACGTTCCATTCCGCCACCTCGGACAGCCGACGCGCCAGCACAGACCCCGCGGAGCCAGCTCCCACGATGATGAACGAAAACGTAGTACCATCTGCACAACAGGAAATATTTAGATAGAAGTAACTAATAAAATAAAATCGTTCCAATAGACAGGACCTTCAGATATCAATTTTTGAATAATTCGATCCAATAATTATAAAGTTACAATTAGCGGCCTTTTATTAACTCGTTATCAGATTCGTGATCTCCGACCGCAGGCTCGGCGACTCTCGGATAATGATTTTATAAGAATTCGATCCAGTTACTAATATACTGGCGGCGACCAGATTCGTGCCCTCCGATTACAGAGACATATATTTTGAAAATATTCGATCCAATAGATAGCGCGCGATAAAAATAAAACTTTTAGCCATCATTTCGAGGCATTACTTTTAGGTAAAAAACGAGGTTTATTACTCAATAACGGAAAAACAGTTGAACGGATTTGGATGAAATTTGGTAAATATGTATTTTATTACCTGGGTTAACGCAAAGGATACTTTTTATACCCTTGAAAATGTTAGGTTCAGCCCGACATCAGTTACCATGACGGTCGCGTAACGAGAAAACCATAGCACCTCTGCTTCTACCTCTCCCGTGCCGTCACCCATCCGAGTATCATAACTAGCATATATAGAATGGCAAACTTTTACCTAGCCTCTCGTTTTCTCTTTCACCATTAGTATTAATTAGAGGAGAGACGCTGCTGAGGCGCTTTCCTCCACTGGCATTTTCCCCACCACGTACCTAACGATTGCCCTCAAGACATCTTACGTAAAGCTTGAACATTTTAGATCTGCCAGCAAAGAACTATCACGTCAAAATGAACTATGATATTTCTCACTCACACACTATGATAACTCACTGGCGATGTCGGCCGAGTCTGGCCAGTCTTCCCGCACCAGACACTGCGCGGCGCTGAAGAACTGCAGCGCTTGCAGGAAGGAGGCGCCGGCGACTCCCGTCGAATAGTTGGCGCAACCACTCGCCAGGCACGACATGACGATCGCTGCAAACTCATACAGTACAAGAAACATTTCTGGATTGACAGCTCTTTAGGCAAATAGCAGTACAAGCAACGTTTCTGCGTCGGTAGCTATTTAGTCAAATTACTTGAATTCGTCCAATTGTTTAATACAGATTCACAAAATAACATAGGACAAGAACTTTTGTAGATACTGGTGTTAAACCCTATTGGCATAAGGATTTATATTCTGTGTATCGACTTTCCATCTAATAGCGGACAGCTTCACTTGTACATGCTCAAATCGTTGATGCTTTTGACTAATATAATCAAGTAAATAAGATCGTTCCTTAAGCCTACGATGGATTGATTCATTGTTATTATAATTTCAGAGGCCAAGCATATACTGAGCGATCTATTTGACTGGATTTATAAGACGACATTTAATGAAATAACATTTTACTTCATTGCAGATATTACTTCTTACGGCCATACATTTAGCAGTGAAAAATAGAGCCCTCGAACTAAGCTATTTTTGCCATAATGGTTACGATTCTCGTAAATAATAAAGAAGTGGATCGTCTGCCAAATACGTGTCTTGGTTCCATTCATAACACCTTTTAATAAAGTTGACTCGATTAAAAGCACGACAAAAACCTCTTAAGTAAATTTTTGATCACCGAAAAGTTCTAAGCTCGAAATATAAAATAATTAATGCAGATATTTTCATGCCTCTTTTTATTATAATTACCATTTTAAAAATTGAGTGGAATAAATCACACTTTGTGATAAGTTCTTATTTGTGCACTATTACATAGGTATATCAAGTTTTAATTAATTAATTTCAAAATTCTAATATTACTTAATATAACATACTATTTTACAGATGATATAAATACTATTGTAGGTGGAACAAATGAAATAACTATGGGTACAGTATATTTGGAATCTAAACTATTACTAGCCTCAACTGTCGAAGGGTTCTGAACCCGGCCGCACCTTGATTTGCTTAATCTCGATAATCGAACACCGAGGCTTCGCGCTACGGGACTACTGATGTTAACAACACTCCAATTTTTTTTTATCAAAACGTGTAACTTTACCAAAGTGTGACGCCTCATACGCTTTCGAAGTACTCACAAATTTACTGAATTGGTAATTTGAACTATTCATAACAATTAGAATGTTGGGAACTATTTTTAACCAATTTCCATTTTATCTATGGATATTACTTACCAATAGAAGCTTTTGATGTGGTTTACGTCGTCACGTTGCGCCGTATGCCGTTTTCTCCTGAAATCTCCAATTTTATAGTGGTCAAAGACACGTGTGCAAATAATGTTTACTTAGAATAGAAGATCCGCCTGTGAGCATAGAATGATCATGAATAGTTTGTTTGCGAAGTTGCGCAATCTATTTTAATGTTTCCACGTGAAAAATAAATTTAATTAAAGTGTTATTTGTAAAGGTGGTTCATGCATGGAGTCCTTGAAATACTTCTTGCGAATATACAGGCTGTTGTAACTACCAGTAAATACAATTTGGGAAATGATTCGTGAAATTAAAATAAACAAAGCAGTTGAATAACTACTATCTGAGTATCATATAAATTTAAAAGTTAGACTTTTCATTCAGAGTAATTCATTAATTCAGTGTAAAAATTATCTAATGTTCAGTAAGAACGTGGGAACGTTGTATGTAACTGGACATGGATGGCTAATAATACACTGCTGTCATGACATTAGCGTGACACACCACGTGGGATCCAAGTACATTTTATGCCCATACCTTCCTTAAATTGCTCGGCTGCATTGAACTGGATAATTTTTATTGCCGCATCGACCATCGTTCATTCAATGCGATGGTACCAGCTCGGGCGGGATTACCCTAAGTAAGATACCTCTTTCTGTAAGTTTACTTTTTATTAAATTACAATACAAGAAAACATACATTTCGAAAATATATATCTCGGTATATTGAGATTCAAAAGAAAACCATTTTTTTTGTTGGAAAAACATAGGAAATACTCTGCCGAAATATATGTAGAGGTAGTAAAAGTAAGAACAACCTGTATACACAATTTTTTCGCACGAAGATCACTCTCTATACATATAAAAAGTTTGCCAAGTTTCTAGCAAATATAGTATTATTACCCTGGCCACTTGGATATGCGAATAATTCAATTATTTCGATCTTAAAAAAAAACCATTTGCGGTCTGGAATGACTATTAAAAGCGAAATTGATGTTTTAAATTTGGGATGGATATGTTTTAAAGAGGAGTGGGAATCAGAATAGGAGTTAAAAATTCTGACGAAGAGAGTTAAAATAAGCAGTTAATGCTGAGCAGAAAAGTTCTCGGAATGAGGTGAACTCGTAATTAGCTATCGCTGGACCACCACACAATCACCCGACCTGCGACGGCAAGATGGAATAGGTGTTATCTCATTGTTATTGTCTTTTTAACCGACTTCAAAAAAGGAGGAGGTTATCAATTCGTCTGTATGTTTTTTTTTTGTTTTTTTTTTTAATGTTTGTTACCTCATAACTTTTGCCTGGGTGAACCGATTTTGATGATTATTTTTTTAAATGATAACTAGTGCTTCCCAAGTGATCCCATTTTAATTTGGTTAAGTACTGATAATGATATCCATGAGAAAATCATAAAAGTCTTAAATTTGTATTAGGATGTGCGCGACAAATGGACGAATAACTCAATATAACGCCAACCGATTTCGGTGATTCTTTTTTTATTGGAAAGGACGTGTACAAATTAGTAAGTGTACTTCAGATTCACTAAAAATAAAGAAATAAAAAAAAAATAACAAAAAAAATAACCGACTTCAAAGAAAAAGCACTAAAAGTAAAAAAATATTTTCATTTTTGTAGTTACGATTTCTGTTATTTTTGAGTCGGTGTCAGCCAAGGTTAGGTTAGGTTAGGTTAGGTTAGGTTCTCTTGATTGGCGCAGCGCGTGCCCGGCAGACGCCGACTCAAAAAATAACAGGAATCGTAACTACAAAAATTAAAATTATTTTTTACTTTTTAGTGCTTTTTCTTTGAAGTCAGTTATTTTTTTTGTTAATTTTTTTTTTGCTGCAATACAAAATGTACGGTTCAATGTTGCAAGTTAAATTTAACTACTAATGGCATTCAGTTAAGCTGATGTAGAACCGATAACAATGCAATATTATGGTGCCATTAAACTGGTCTGATAATAGAGTAAGTAGAAAGTCATAGGAACTAATGTAGGATGTTATGTTTAGTATTGTCTTTATTTCCGCGGCTAGTAAAATATAGGTTGCCCATAGACAACTGTCTATGGCTGAAGAAAGAAAAAATATGAAAAAGCCAATTAAGAGAGGACACACTGGGAGTCTCAAATTTCGAAACGTTGCCATGGGCACGTGACAAGTTTGGAAGATTCCGGAAAATAAAAATACAAACAGGAGAATCACTGAACTGAAAATGAAAATATTGGGTTCAGTTCGACTCCCGCGCCCGTACAGACCAGAGCTCCGTTGAGAGCTTTCATCGCGTTTTTGCAGCGCCATCTTGAAGGAATCCCCACCAATCGGAATGGTGTGAGGGTCTCTCCTCTGGCCTTTGACGCAGCTGCACCCTGAGGGAAGTCCTCCCGCGAGTGTCCGCCGTATCCTCGACACCAGGTGGTGTGCGAGTCAGATCACGCGGCCCGTGAAAGACATTATGACTCTTTGACCAGGTTCTCATAAGAGACCAAGTGTAGAGGCTGTGCAGTTTATTCCGGTGGTGTTTGGAGTCAGCCAGTTGATGAGAGCGGAGTTGGAGCAGGGAGCCTGTAGCCGTCCGACAAGTTCCAGTTTCATCTGAGGAGCGGGACGAAGACCCTACAAACGAGACCGGCGGTAGGACTAGAGCTTCATCGGTATGTCGCATCAGCCTAACAGTTTTACACTTCTGTTTGTGCAATGATAAACTTCAATAAACATCACTTCACCTTCATGTTGTGTGTTTGAATATTTCCTCAAAAGTCCTCTCCAAGCAGATGCATAGATTAGGTAGGGTTTGTACGTGTTTTCTTCCGTAGCTTCGACACTGCACCCTGAGCTTCCGACTGAGCGACCCGAGGCATCGAGATTGAGGAATGCTCTACACATCACCTGCATTTCCTAGATATCTAGCAAGTCGCCGTGGAGGAGACAAAACCTTTACATCCTCACTCATCACTCACTCACCACCTTCTCCGCACCACACCACACCATCCAACGAACCCTACATCTGGCGCTCAATCTATAAAAATTTATTCCTATGCATCTGTGTGATCGGAGGATTTGAGAAAATATTTGATTTTTCCATCCTATATTTCCATCTCATCTAAATTTGGTGACTTTATTTCACCCCGCGTATATACGTACTATGTAATTTATATTTAGTACATATCACATTTGCCTTCGTGATTATGTATCGCGATCGGTGAATTTTTGCGTTTGCACTTTTCCTTTCTCCTGCGACTTATTAATTTTCGGAATTTAGTTCGGCAAATATCGCTTATGCGTTTTAATTTAATTGCGTGGTCTTTAATTTACTTTATGATACATACAATATTTACTATTCACTTTGATCCGATGCGTATTTACATGCCAAATATCTATTGACATTTAATTGATAACAAAGAATGACAGCGTATGTCGTTTGACGTCCGCTTATTACTCGTCGAATAGTTTGGGCTATTCGTTTATACGTTTAATGTAAACAAAGGTGGGATATCTCAACTGTGTATTGCTGTTTGTCACGAAACATATTGTGTATGGTTAATGAGATACTTATTCGATACATATGAAACAAGCACGAATGGTGACTATACACAAAATATTTTACAAACAAGGTGCCATGCCAGTTTGATTTTAAGACTTCATGTCTTAACTGAACTTGAACTGATTGTGCTATAACTTGATTAAAATAAATATAAACGGGGATTATAAACACCATATGGAACACTTTAAAGAAGGCGACATAGTCTGGCGTCGATCTCATGTGCAATATGATGGAGCAAAGTTTTTTTCAAATAAACTATCTCCACGTTTTATTAAGTCAATCGTTTTAAAACGAAACTCTGAAAATACTTATTTGTTAGGGAATGTTGACGGAACAAGCGTGGGTATAATTCATGTCAGCGATATTATAAAAACCTAATTAAACTATACAAAAGTTTCACCTTAAACGTTCCAAAATAATGGTGTAATGTATATTTAATTTGGCTGCTTTAACGTAGTGCTTTTTGTATAGCTCGTGTAGTTTAGATTATATTAGTTTAGAATTAGTTAAATATTGTGTAATTAGTTGTATGCTAATTTAATCTAGATTGTGTAAGCTCTGTGCTTAACCTTGTGAATAAATACTCTTTAAGAAAAAAGGGTTTTACGTTATTCTTGACTATAATGTATGGATTAAAATACATATTGAGTACTCTCTTATACTCAAAAATTTTTGGAGAAGCTGCTTGCTTCATAGTGAACTCTCCTTAGAGAAAGGGAGGTTTACATTAACTTGTCTAGAATGTATTACTTAAATACATATTGAATACATTCTTGTACTCAAATTTGTTCTATTTTGGGTGGCTATTTGCTCACTCTTTTTGGCGAACACTTCTTAGGAAAAAGGAGGGCGTCTAATCTAGTCTATATAATGAATATATGTTAGGTAACGTGAATAAAGGGGGATAATATAAATAAAGTAAATATGAGTGAATATTTACCAAGTATGAAAGCGTGAAGAATTAGGGACACGAAAGACGACGTATACTTGAATCTAGGGAAATTTCACTCACTTAAATGATAGGATTTGCACCTGGCAAATCTTTCAATATTTTTACGGCCTCTTTAGGAAGTGAATTATGTAATGAACATTTCAGGAAAATGATTATTTTCTGGAATTTAAATAATGTCATTGGAGACATCATTAGGAAGGACATATTTAAATAATACTTGACATCTCACTGTAGGAGTGTTAGGTAGTGAATTCTAAACTGACAATAGGAACGCATCTTAGCGAAGGGCGAATTTTATTATTTTGTCAAATGACAAACGAGAGAGATATGGATAACAATTGGGTTCATAATTTTCGATTCACTATAAGGTCTGATGGAGAAGAATCATTCATTATTTGTGAATCGAATGTTTGATCAACGCAAACATTTAAGAGCACTGATAGGTAGGATTTATTCCGGATATTAGGAAACACTATACCTTGAACTTGACGGATAGCTACCACTGATGTTCAATCGCCGAAGTGTCGCTGTCAACTCGTCGGGAACAACTCGTCGAAGCCTACTCGCCGAAGACATATATAAATAGATATATATATAATTCAGTTCAGTAATAAAAAAAAATATACAGAATTTAAAAAAAAATTAAAAAAAAAGTATAAAAAAAAATTAAATATTGTCAATTAGTAAAAAAAATTATTAAAATAATTAAAAAAAAATTAAATATTGGCAATTAGAAAAAAAAAAACAAAACAAAAAAGGCGGAATTTATGATAACAATATGATTACTAACTGAATTGCCTATAAACCAATATATTGGATTATACTGTTGATCTACTTTTTACTAAATGATTAAGAAAAACATTTTTTTTGATCCATACCTAAGGTATGTATCATTAAAATTGAATCCTTGTTTAATTTCAACAGCCCAATATATTGTACTGTACTAATGGTTCGATTTTCTTTTCAAAGAATAATTTAAATAATTTTACTATTTTAATTTCATTAAATCGAACCATTTTTTAAAACTTTTTTAATGTCTCTATAGCTATACTGAATGGTCAACCATTCTGAACTGATTGGATGGAAAACACAGACAGATCTCTTTGAAGTTTAAAAGAGATCTTTATTTTGACTTAATTTATTAGATGCGCGAATGCGCAAGTAATAAGCCACTTTGGCATTGAATTTGAATTTAATTGTACTTTCATTCATCTTCATTTCATTATTTTTAAATATTGTCAATTAGTAAAAAACAATTATTAATTGTTAAGATATGGAATTTTCGCTGGGAATTTTAAAGTCCGAATGTTATAAAGTCTAATGGGTTATTCTCTGTAATTTGAAAACTTACTTACTAGTGAATATTAAGAGTCATTAAGTACCTATCCGTAATTATAACTGCATTCAGTTATCGCTGAGATTTTCGGTCTGAAAACTTTCAGTTTTTGAATTTTAATGAGCTCAGCTGTTTATTAGAACAACTTCTTGTTTGTAACTTAACAAAATCTGGGGAGGGGAGGGTAGTCGAACTATTTTTTATAAAAATTTTTTTTAAAATTTTTAATAATATGATGTGCTTACCTGAAAACATAGTCGATTTGTTTTTTTTTTATGTTTTGGATATTCTATATAAAGTTAGTGAATGTTTTTTCCTTGTGATCAAGATATTTTTTTTAAATTCTGTTAAAAATTTAATACAAACTTGTTTGAAATTCGAGCATAAATTCACTTCCAGCTATTTTTTGTTCAAAGATTTGGAAAATTTTGCATTGTTCCAACTTAAGCAGCTTTCGTTCATAAATTAGAAAATTTTTGCATTGATAAAACTTTATTTGCAGTAAGAAATTGAAACTTTAAACAGATTATACTTTTGCTGTTTGTCAAAGCCTTACTCTAAGTACACTTAGATGATTAATTAAGAATGAAAGTTTAGTAGGTTTTTAAAACATTCTGATGCATAATCGTAAAGAGAATTTAATTTTGGAATCCCAAAAAAAAGTAGTTAATATTGTAAAATTTTAAGGGATTAGGATTAGATAGCTTTGATTGGATTTAAAATGTATATGATAACACTTTGTTAAAGTTATCATTCTATGATAGGGTGTTTTCTTTCTTTTTTTTTCATTATTTTTTTTTAAACTGAAAATAGGGATATATGTAGGATGTTATATTTAGTATTGTCTTTATTTCCGCGGCTAGTAAAATATAGGTTGCCCATAGACAACTGTCTATGGCTGAAGAAAGAAAAAATATGAAAAAGCCAATCAAGAGAGGACACAATGGGAGTTCAAATTTCGAAACGTTGCCATGGGAACGTGACAAGTTTGGAAGATTCCGAAAAAATAAAAATAAAAACAGGAGAATATCACTGAACTGAAAATGAAAATATTGGGTTCAGTTTCCAACCCTACACTAAGCAGTTTCAGTTTGGGTTCTTTGGACTTTTCTCGATGAGTACTCTATTCCTCCAACACCCGGGATTCAGGCACTGATCATAATGTAGGAAGAAAGTCAAAAGAACTAAGCAGTTTGTGATGGTACAGGCGTTTAAAAATATAATGATTAATTACGTCTCGGAACCTTGTTGTCAAGCAGAGAATTATGGCGTCGCTAACTAAATACGCAGATGTTATTTTAAAAGGAAATAGAAACGGCTCATATTTAAAAGACAATGAAAAATACCAAGACCACGCACGTTTTGTCTCTTAACTGAGGGATTGGTCGTAAACATCGACGTACAAGCGCATTTGTGTTCCCATGACAAAAATAATAAATGTGTTCGAAGAATCAGTTGAAAAACTTTCGAATTCCCATACTGCCGAATACAATTGTATTTCCAGGCACATGGTTTGCGGAAGGAGAGAAGGAGAGGACACGTGGCGTAAGCCAAGGTGTGCGAGCAGTACAGTTGCAGTCAAGGGCGGCGCGGGGAGTGAGGCAGAGAGAGAGCGACGCAAAAGCCACGTCACGCGTGGGAGTTGAGGGGGTTGGCAGATAGAAACGACAGGAGTGAGTGGAGTGGAAATGTGAAATATGGACTCTAGTGAATTGCGATAGAGATAAAGTTGGAATAAGTCGATTAGTAAATTTAAGTATATTTATCATTAGGGTAGATTTAGGGGTTGACCTCGAAGAAAGGATCTTGGATGAAAAAAGATTGGAAAATGGGTGGGCACTCGAGCTCTGCACCTCGAAGAGGCTAGTTGTTGGTATAGCGGGAACCTCAGTGAGATTCAGTGGTTATAAAGTCTTGAGCTAATTTCATGTAGGAATTATTTAATCTTGGGTCACGATACGATCGTGAGTTAAAAGTCATGTGTTGAAGTGGAACGGGGGCTGCAGCGACGAAACTTGAGAGTTAAGTAAATAAATATATTTTCCTATTTATGTTAGTACGGGGTTTGCATCGCTCTGGTTAAATATTTACAGCCGTATTCAGAGAGCACCTGTCATAATTTAGTACGAGATTAAGACCGGACTAACCATACATAAACCGGTTTAGGGAGGCAGATTAAATTTAGTTCACCTCACTCTGAATACAGCTGCTAGACTTTGAACTGCACTCATTAATGTAATGGGTTATACGAGACTGTGTTAGAAATTGACCATACAAGTGACTCAAAAGGAAATATAGCGCCGTCGCATATTTAACCTTAGATTTAGGAAATTGAAATTGTGTGTACTGTTTTATCTCCAAATAAATTGTAATTGTTGGACATTCACATATAATATTGTATTAATATCACGTTGAGAAACCATGGAAAAGGACATTATACTGATAAACTTGTAATAGTGGAGAAGATATTAAATGTTAAGCAAGTAAGCTATAAGTTGGTGTAAAGGGTTTTCTGATAAGGTACATTTTATTAATTGTAGTATTGTGTTGAAACTTGTAGGGCAAAGGGGTTTTTCTTGTCTCTCTGGTTTTCCCCTTTAAGGATAAATAAGATTTGGCCCTAGTGACGCAGAGGGAAGACACGCGTGTACATAACACATATGCGCGAGTCTCTAGGTAGTTAAATTGATAAATAATAAACGTTTTGAAATATATATTTGGTTTTTGCATTATTTCCGTTAGATTCAATTAATTCTATAGAGCTAATACATAAATACTAAATACCTAACAGTGACGTAAGGATATTTCATACACATTGGTTGTAAGCAGCAAGTAATTTAAGCTCAATAGTGGACCCAGGTCCTGTTGATTACACAATACATAAGTGTATCTCACGTTACTAGTGTGGCTAGGTTAGGCCAAATAGACAAACCTGATACATCAAGCTGTCAAATAGCGCTATATAAATAGAGTTGCTCAAGGATGGCCATCCGATTTTAATTATACTTTTCACGATCGATCATTTTACTATCAACAATTTAATAAAGTAAAATCAAAGAACGAGAGCAACTCACGCCTTTGCGAAGTCTGACTTCCTCAGGTTGATAAACACAGCTGCTTCTATGAAGCCTCAGGGCAGTTTGCGTGAGCTACATATGTCGTCAGGCCTTGCGAATCTGTGAGCGTAGTTCGATCTGGGCGGTACCCGTCTTTACGAATTGCAATGCCTAGCAGCTCTTGCGTCAGTACGACGTAGCTCAATCCTACTCTAAGCAATACTAGTAACGTGGAAATACAACATTAAGTCCAGATATTTATGACATTTAAATTATTCTAATCATAAAACTTCATTTTAAACTAACGTACTGGACTTAAAGGTAAAGGCATAGAACTTTGGAAATACTACCGCCGCAGTGCAATAGTAAAGGATATTTCAGGAAACATATTACACCTTGAATTTAGAGAGAGAGAGAGAGAGAGAGAGAGAGAAAACAAGTTTTCCCAGGTTTAGCGATCACAGACTGCAGAATGGAGGCCTGAAGGACACGAGCTGAGGACGGCGATTCGAGACAGCACCAAGCATTGAAACATTACGTAGGGCAGTCAGTTAGTACATTTAGATCTCAGTCAAATCTAATAAATATTATAAAGGGGAAAGTTTGTAATAATGGATGGATGGATGGATGGATGGATGGATGGATGGATGGATGGATGGATGGATGGATGGATGTTTGTTACTCTTTCACGTAAAAAGTACTGAATCGATTTTAATGAAACTTTAGAATAATATAGCTTATACATCAGAATAACACATAGGCTACAATTTATGTGCCCATGGGCTTTAGAACTTTCACGGGGCTGCGAAAACGATGCCGGTAGCGATACTTCACACTAGGGGGAGAGGAGCCGGGGGCGGCTGGTCCGACGGGGGCGGGTGCGGGGAGGGGGGGGCGGGTACAGCTTGGTATTTCCCGCAACTTTAGGACTACTTGGCAAAATCCTTGAGAACCAATAACTTGATTTAGATGCGGATTGTATCTACGTCTAGCCTGATTCTACTCAAAACTTATAGACTACATAATATAACGCTTCATTACCTGAAGGGTGAGTAGAGAGTGTTAAATTCTTATAACTTGCGAACCACTAACTCGATTTATGTGCGTATTTTATCAATGTATAGGATCTCTGGGAGCAGTCAGGTTCGAGATGGGTTACTGTTTTCGATGTTGAGGCTAGCTGTGGGTTGGAGTCCACGCAAAACTTACCTACATTACACGTTACTTACTTACTAGGTAAACAATGTTGCAGTGCAAGTGCAGAAAGGTTCTGGCGGCAAATGCTTTTTTTTTAAATTGCCACCAAATGTCAACGAAGCTCGTAATGGGAATTATTGGATGTTTCTCAATAAATCATGCTATTTCATCTCGAACGATCTTGATTATATTTGGTAGATGGATACATTGTCCTGGACCAGTTTGACCCTATTTTGGATCAGCCATGTCGGATACTTTTTATCCATGAAATAATTTAGCCGACGCTAACCCGAGCGGAGCCGGGTACCGCAGCTAGTGTATTATAATCTAGACGATCAAAGAGTCAAGGGTAGGTAAGCATTCGGCCACTTCGGTCCAAGCCGGTTAGGGACGTTACAAGTTTCATGACGAGACCCGTTCGAGTTTGAGATTGTTGAATTTTTTCGATGAATTCTCCAATGCTGATTCATTCCTGATTAGTGTCGAAAATCTGATGATGAAGCAAGTCAGAAGTCAATGGAACTGAGTTATTTATGAGAACGTCTCGAGGATTACTTTGGCCTTATGGGGTGGGGTATATATGTAGTCTGTAGTGATGGAGCAAGAAGGTTGTCAAATCAAAGGATATTGACCAGAATATAAAGCGACCGCTTTAAGATTGGGCTTGCTAGATTTGTCTTCATGAATCAAGTTCCATAAACTCCCGAAACAGGAAATCAGAGTTTCTGTCCTCGAATAAAAAAATAGCCGCACAATGTAACCACACAGGAATTACATTTTCCAACATCAGAATGAAACCATTCAATGGCGATTTTTATTGGACTATATTCGTGATTTGTTTACTTCGTGCATTTGCAAAAGTTCTCAACTATCAAAGGTACCAAAGTTCTATTACCTTAAGTCAGTATAAGAAGGTGAGGCTCAGCAAATAATTGAAAATATCGCAGATACCTACAATCCCAGAATGAAAACAGAAAATTGATTACTAACGCTTATTTAAAATTGACCAGCCGACCACGTCCGCTAGTGTACAGTCACTACGAGCCTTCTGCATAGTATTCAAGCGTAACCTGCGTACGTTAGAAAAGTTAAGGCTGTTGGTAGATCAATGAGATGTAATATTTTTTTTACATTATCAGAAAAGCTTGACAAATTTAATCAATTAGAGAGTGAGTTATCCAAATCCAAGCATTCTAAATCCAGATTGTGAAATTCCTGCAAAACCAAAAGTAACAGTTGAGGTAGATGCTACCGCGACCCATACGGCCAAACAGCTAGTGACATTGGGATATATTTCTACTCTCTGTAATTAACCCCAGATTATTCCTCCATTCCGTGATTTCTCCAAATGAGCATTCTTTTCGATCGTGTTAAATATGTGTAATCAAACGAAAATTTCCAATAATTTAACGACAGTTCTAACTACTTAAAATGGGGATGCAATCGCACTAAGTGCAGTTCTCGTGCATGTACTCGATGTAATGAAAACCATAACAGTTTGCTGCATACATGCAATTAACCAAATGTGCACAATAGCCTTCAAATTGATAACCACAAAAAACAACAATACTAACCTCGGGCTTGCCAAGTTTTAAATCACAGTGTAACTCAACAATATCACTATCGACTGCGATAGTAAACGTTGTTACCAAGGTCAAAGCTACAATTCAAGCCCGTGCTCTACTGACCATTGGAAGTGAAATATCATTTGTCACAAAACATCTCATGCAATGACTAACATCCATACTAACTTCGATAACAGTGTTCGTGATCGGACATGCTTCAAGATTCAAGATTGACACGGATCTACTTAAGATACCACATGTTCGACTCCCTGATCCCATGTTCCAAGTTGTTTCACCGGGACAACTCAGCGGCTTTAGCCAAATATACCAATAATCCTGCAAAATTCTATTTTCGGTGTGATTGTAAAGGGAAAGGCTGAATTTACAGCAGACCATCAAACCACTAGGCTACGAGCTGCTCAAATGGCGGCCAATGGCTCTGATAAAATTATGAAATCTTAGATAGACCACCGGGGGGCTACCGGACATTACAGAATTGTGGCAGGTAAAAGCGCCATGGGATGAAGTGTTACCGGAATATAAATAATATTTTAACGTAATTTTAAATATAATTTGGCATGCATAAATTTAGTTAAAATCAAACACGGTCTAAGTTGATTTCGAAGATGCTAGCGTGTCCGCTTACTTGGCAAGTGTGTATGAGAGTGGAAGACATCCTCGGTTGAAAGAGTACCATATGGTTTTTGCTAATATCATGACAGTAGGTGTGACATTATAGAATATGTCCAGTTATAAAAAAAAAATATTTCATGGCCAAAAAAGATTTAGATAAAAAAATAACATACATAAATACCTTCACGGCGCCTTCCCGGAGGCAGATATAATAGAGCGCCATTCGGTACGATCACAGCACACCTCTTTAGCGTCATCTATACATCTTTCCATACATTACATCGATTTGGTCGCGGTACGTTCTCCTAGGCCGCTATATTTCCGCTCACATCTTCTCGGTAAATTTGTTTCGTTATTCTTTCGTCACCCATTCGTTTCATATGTCCAAATATTATTTTTTAATTGACAATGGTCTCTAACCCATTTATTTCGGAATTTGTCCGTTAGATTAGCTCCGCAAACTTTCCTCAAGGAACTTTCATAATGGAATTAATTGAGCCGTTTTCTCTATTTCCAGCACAAATACTTCTTTCAATATCCTTTGTCACACCTGTCATCGCGGAAAAACATACTTCCTAATCATATACATTCATTCTCCTGTTCTTATATTTCATTATTTAAAGTCATATTAAGCCCCGTCACTGCTTTTTCTCGCTCGAAAACAATTACTTTCGTCTCACTTGCGATAAAACAAAAACTATCAAACCTTATTTTTCTTTTAATAAATTAATATTATATTTCAATTGAATAATAAAATGCTTTCCTTGTAAGCGCCACTATTGGCAGTGTTATTTTTCTTGAAATCAACGGGTTCGTTTCCCGCCTAGGACGGCTGCTTACTTGCACAGTGAAATGAAATGAACCCATCCTCCATGATGACACCAATGAGTCGATGTGGCCGTGTCGGCTACTTGATTGTGCCGCTTATGTGTTATTTATTTATTTATTGGAAGGAAAACTTACAGCAAACAAAACATCAAATCACAAATTACAATAAGAAAGTAGACTAGCAGGTTTTCACAAATAAAAAGTATATTAATTTAATTAAAACGCTCTTTATTAAAATGAACAAAAAGGAATTGGAAGGGTGTGTGTATGTGAGGGTGTATCGGGGTGTGTTTGAGATGTGTGAGTGTGTGTGTGAGAGAGAGAAAGAGAAAGAGAGAGAGAGATGCGATTTTAAGTGTGAACCAAAATTAATGTAACTGAAATTAATATAACAAATTAAAGACATACAACAAAAAAACAACATTGCTTTAAATTTTTTTTGTTATGTGTATACAGTAAAAGTTATCGTAAAAATCAAGCTGTTCGTTGGTACAAACCACATTGTAGTTTTCTAGTTATAACTGGATAGATCACAGAGTAGACAACCTGGGTTGCCTAGTCTGTGAGACAGACAGCATAGTTTATAAGAGCAGAGAAGAAATAAATGGATATAGAAAAGAGCTAGGGAAGATAGAAATTAGATAAAACTAGAATAAACATTTTATATCACCTCGCCGCTAGCTTAGATTTTTATCTAGTATCTAACTAAGTTCGCTCTAGATTAGAGCGAACTTAGTTAGATACAATCATTTTGTAATAAACTAAAATTTCATTATTAAAAACCCATTCCATCAACAACTATGTTGCAACCTAAGGCATGCACTGACCATATAATTGATTACATTTCGTTACAATTATTTATTTATTATTTATTAAGCCAGTTTACACATTTATATAAATAATCCTTATAAATTACTTTTACATATATATATTTTTTAAATGTCACCCAGATTTTGGGCTTGCTGGCCTCCCATGTGGACATGGGGTGCAGCGGTCATAAAGTTCCCCGGTTGACCAGACCTACTGGGAACAATTAAGAATATTAAATTAGAAAAAGTTATAAAATATTCAAAGTGCAGTTAAAGTTCAGTTCTTGGAAGTGGTATTAATACCGTATCCGCAGTCGGTGTTTGGGTTAGTGGTGAATAGAGGTGGTAGCTGTGGCAGCGTCGAATGGCTCACTCATTCATATAATGGAAGTGAATCTCGATAATGATGTGCCTGGCACAGAAGACAATGAATTAAAGAGAGTTGTAGAAAATCAACTTTTCAATCTTCTACGTCCATTTTTTCTCGTGGAGTCTTGGTTTGGTTGCCCAAGAATAAAAAAAACACAATCAGGGCTATACAAACCCCAACTATACTCGTCCCTTCCTGCTGTGACGTTAATTTTATTGTATTTATATTGCTCCGTTAAAACAAATATTGATAAATTACCCGAGTATTACTTTAGAGTGGTTTCATTTACATTTTACGTATTGACAGTGGTTTTTATTAACACGTTTAACTTTGTAAGCTATTTCGAAGTTTTGGTCAAGCTTCATTTAAAACTGAAACTCACATCCATAAACGAAATCTATAAATACAGTTATCAATTTAATTATTTTATTTGTAAATTTCACGTTATTTTTGAGTTATGTAGAATAGTAATAGTTATTTTGAATACTAAAGACGCGGATATCTATTGGTTTGTTTGTGTTACTGTGTCACAATTAATTATTGTTCTGAATTCAATACAAATTTACATCGCTGTAAACTTCGTGTGGATGAGCCTGCACGCACTGCGAAGCTACAAAGTTGCTTTGTTAGCCGGCAGCGATGAAGGCGTTAACGCTGGCGGTAGTGGTGGCGGCAGTGAAGACGGCGGTAGAAGCGTAAGCGACGCTGGAGCTACTCGACAGCCACCGATATCTTGTAAACCTCCAGACCCCCCCTAAAATAAACTCCTACCCTACATATCTTATACATATCTAACCTAAGTTATGTACCTTATATTTCCCTTGGATACATCCTACATTAATTACCTATTTACCATGTATCCACTCGTCCCATTTGTTCTCCCCATTGGCTCGTGATCGTCCTATATGCTTTCATTATTTACATTACATAACCATTCGTCTAATATATTCCCATTTACTGTTTCCTGATTTGCTCACGTTAAATCTAGTTATTTGACTACATTACTTGCTTAGGTAACATGTATTCTCCTGAATATTGTTGTCAAATCCTCATTGGTGCTATGCCCTCCCCCTGTACCTAGCTGTCTGTCTCTTTCGGTTCTTCTAATCGGTTCCTTTCTCCCTATCCTAACCTGATACATAATCTCTCTCTCTCTCATACACGCGCTCTCACATACAAACACAAATCTGAATTGATTGGAATAGAGCATTTCAGCATGCCCAGAACTTCAAAAAAATTTTTACCCCATGGGGTAATGGTGACGCCCCTCACAGTCCAAGGTCCATCCATGGCACTGTTATCCCGCGTCCCCACATGATCGCCTTCCTGCCTTCAGGCTGTATATGCGACCTCTGCTTCAAAAAGCGGCGGCCAACCATCCTGAATATGGCCTCTGAACACCAAGGCTCAATTCCCGTGTAGGGATGTATGAGTTTATGTGGTTCATTATATACCAATTGGGGTATTGGATTTACAACATGACCACTATATATTTTGAGTGTCCACTGACAACGTCAAGTACGACACATTAGGTATCACAAGAATTTTCGTTTTGTCAGCCGATCAAACGGTGACGGAAAACTACGGCGGGTGACCATAGTTACGAATCTGTCTTGTACCAGCCCACATGAATGTAGGACATACCTCAGACCCTCCCATCTGCCATTACTAATGCATGGACATAAGGGTAGTTTCGTGAACTGCTCCGGACGTACCAAAGCGTAGTCACTTTAAAGATTTTCGCGTCTAGTGACATTAGCCACACGCGTTGCCAAGCCTTTCCTGGACTCAGGGTAGGTCATGAGAGTGTCTCCACATTTTCACGGTTCCGGCACTTGGCAGATCGTGGTAAAGCCAATAAAGGCTTTCAGAAGAGCTGATAGAAACAGCAGTTCAAGATAAGCGGTTATCCGCAGTCATGACAAACCCTCAAGGTTGTCGACTAATTTAAGCAGGGAAACAGGAAGTTGCCTGCGAAATGTACACTGAGGTCAATCCAAGATGGATATGCCTTCAGATTTTGTATTTATTAAGATAGTCAACCTGGTCGCCGGTTGTCAAGCGAACCAGGGTATGGCCTCCGCCTTCCTCTCAAGCGAGGTAACATTTTAATATTGGAACATGACTCCAAGGTCTAAATGCCAACAATTTAAAATACGGTGTCATAGTGTCATTTATGTTCAGAGAGATTTTTGGTATGTATTGTATTATCGTAGTGTAGTTTTGTGCGATAATGCCAATACTATATTTTCCTTTCAAGGTTCTCTAGAGTTTGACTGAGTATGAAAGTCTTAATGGGTTCCGGCTCCTTTCAGTATAAAGGGGTACCGCCCAATCTAACTTGAGGCTCAAATTCAGGATCCGCAGCTTCTCGGAATGTTCGTTAGTGATGCTACATTTACGTTTAAGGTACAATCAATCTGGCATGGAATCTCATAGAGATCCCAGACCCGACCGATGTCCCGTAATGCCTCGTTTTCTGGCTGCACTGCAAACAAAAATCCACATAGCGTGCACAAGTATGTGGATTAAACATGCTTCCCACAACTCGACATCCATCGCCTTAACATTTCTGTGAAGAAATATCGTTTCATCCTTTTGTAGCTAGCTAGGTAGATTTTATCTAGCTAAAACGAACCGGTGTACGTGACTGTTCCGTCGCCCCCACTATGGACTCCCGGTCCTACTATTCAACACTGATCCTAGGAATTTAATATCTTTCTGGTTCAGCGTGCGCTGATGCACTTCCTCATTTCACTCACACCCAAACACTCCTAAGCCCTTCCTAAATATAGTCCATATAAATCAAACACAGAAACCCATCCTCCTGTGAGGCGAGATTTTATTCCACGTAAAACCACAGCCTGTGACCCTCGTCCGAGGCATCGGACCTTCAATACCCACGTGAGGCCCTTCCTGAATACTGTATACATTATTCGAACACAGAAAACCCTCCCCCTGTAGAGCAAGATTGTATTCCACGTAAAACCACGGCCTGTAACCCTCGTCCGAGTCGACGAACCATCATTACACACGCGAGGTCCTTCCTAAATATAGTACAAATTATCTGAGCTCAAAAGAACCCTCCCCACTGTAACCAGGGATTTTATTCCACTTAAAACTTTACCTAGAACTTTATAAAATCTCCTTCCATACTATTCGTTATTCAAAATGCAGTACATCCTCATATCTAATCCTTCATCCAATGCGCTTGCGCATCTTCCAGGCCGCGCGAGCTTCGATATCCAATCAATACATATGCCGTCACCTCCCCCACACGGGGCTCCTCCTCGCAGTTTGCTACCGTTTCTGGTCCCCAAAAATATGTACAGACTTACCAAGGTCCAGTGCCGTCCATTCTTTCACTCTATTTTAACAAAAGCTGTTTGCAAATCTACCTACTATGCAAGAAAACATAGATTATTTAGCTAACTCATCTCGTTCCTAAATTTGCACTTTTGCTACTTTCTCAAACTCAATGACTCGTTTCAATGTCCCCAAACAAAATCTAAACGAGGGAAAAGACTTTGCAGGTGCAAATTCCTTAGTAAAACACTTCCGCGTATTCAACCTACGTGCCGTAAGCCCTGAATAGAGGCATACTGCCCCAGAGACTCGCTCGCCACCGACTGACGAGGGACGCGCGCGCCTTTTCTGTTCTAGGCTCTGATCCCCCTCGCCCCTCCCTTTGAATCCCGCCATTTTTCGAGTGGTCATGCGCACTCTCCCCTCTCCCCCGCTCATCTTTCCTCCCGGCTCCCCTCTGTACCCGCTCTCCACCCCTCGCCCGGCGTTGGCCTTGGGCGCGTGAGTCGTGTTCTTATTATTTTATTATTATTTACCTGTCGCTAAGCAGAGCATTATTCGAGTACTTTCGAACGTTGTACCTGCGCAGTCGCTCAGGGTCATACCTCAGACCCTCCCGTCGCCCCTCAGCCTGCGATGACCTTGATTTTATGTTTAGTCAGATGTGCGTAAAACAAAAGTATTATTTTTACTTGTCGCTAAGCGGCATCGCGACGCAACTTTCATATGCCTATAGGATGCTACTTTGTTGTATTTATATATCATGTTTTGAGTGTGGAGGCTGGCCGTCCACAGCCGCCCCCAATTAACTGTGACTGCACATGGCACACGATGCCACACGCAGGGAAGCAGTTAATTCAATAAGGTAAGGACAATTGTTACAACATAAAATAAAATAATGTCTTTATTCCATATTAAGGAAACCTCAACCACGCCCCCATCTCAAAATTACCTTCAACATCCTTCCACCTACTGCGAACTTCCCATATGGAAAATTTTTTTTGTTTAGTTTTGTTTTTGTTTGTTTGTTTGTTTGTTTGTTAGTTTGTTTGTTGTTGCTGCACCTAACCTCCTTCAAAGTAATTTAACTTATGTTAACCTAACCTACATCCACAATTTATCCTAATCTTACCTAGCCTAACCTAATCTAATCCAACTGTAATCACCCACAGCCTAAACCTAACCTAGCCTACCTATACCTATCTACCAATAAAGACTAATAATAATAATAATAATGACTAATAAAGGCACGTGTTCGTCTAGTATTATTAATCTAATTTTAATCCAATCATTTATACTTAACCTCAAATAGAGTTTCCTAAGTATTCAACTAAAATATTACTCACCCATACTATATTGTATATATTCTTCTCTTATTCTTTAACTAAGAAAATATCAAATATTTCAGCAGAAGTTATTATATTGCTGCTCAATAAACTTCGATAAAAACAAATAAAATGAAAATTCGCGGAAATTTAAAAGAATTATAAAATTTAAGACGATTTCGAGCTAGGCCCCAATAGTAGAGCCCCATTGAAAATTTACAAATGTTCTCCTCCTCTCAACCAAGTGAAAACCTGCCTAAATATTCGAATCGCTTTCTCCTCTTTGTTGTTACAAATTTTGAAGAAATTTCCATGCTCAAAATTTAGCAAAGTATAAAGAGATCCAATTCACTGATCTCTACTTTACATCTGCCAACAGGGAGGTCAAGCTTATGATATGATCAAATAACTTGATTGAATCTATTTGCATACCAACCATGAAGGTTGGATGTTACTGCATGAATGACATGGTCATTTTCGGATTAGTGTTGTACATAGAGCATACCAACTATGAAGGGTTGGATTTTACTGCCATCTCAGCGTCACGCAGTAGCGTGCTAAACCCTGCAAATGCCTGTACTCGCCATTAATAAATAGGTGTGGTTCTGGCATTTTTCCTCTGACATTGGGCTGATTTAGTGAACACAGTCATTATATGGTCACAATGCCCTAATATGGAATGGTTCAGGAAGTTGTTTAATGTATTCAAGCAATTCAAACTTTATAGTCTGAAATACACAATGACCGAACCTCAAATTCGCATTGAAATTGTATGGTGTTTTCAGTTGTTCTCTGGGAACAATATGAACAATGTTTACCCTATGTATTCATGGTCAATTCACTAGTAGTACTCGTCAACGTTGCACTCCGGGTGAGTGTGTGG
Organism: Incurvaria masculella; assembly: GCA_946894095.1. Lineage (NCBI taxonomy): Eukaryota > Metazoa > Arthropoda > Insecta > Lepidoptera > Incurvariidae > Incurvaria > Incurvaria masculella. The sequence goes on along the minus strand of OX335653.1, from coordinate 17,620,204 downwards.
TTTTGAAGGTTAACCAATACTTCCCACGTTGCAGTATGCAAGTTCCCATCTTGACAACTGATCCATCGGTGGAAGTCACCCGCTATTCAGCTAAGGATCTTCTTCATAAACGACTTTCCAGAACTAGTTAAGCCATGAACACAAAAGGCACTCATATCTCCATAATTGGCCATCGGACAACACGGTCAACTAGCAATGTGGATGAACTCTATTTGTTTTGTTATTTTATTGAGATCTCCACAGAATCCATGTCATTTTACTTTAATCAAGACAGGTATTCTACAATTCAGTTAAATTGAATCGTAGCCGACCTCATAATCAATACCAAGAATAAATTTGAAGTTGATAAAAGCACCAACATAAAATACAGGAAGTATAGATCGTTAATAAATCAAACGTTCGGAAAACGTCTGTGAAAATTATCTCACATATTCGTGATCGATGACAACTCAAACGAGTAGAGAATACATTGAACAAAAGATGTTCTGAAAATATCGGTTGAAACACATCAAAGCCTTTCCTCTTCAAATTTACATGATTTGAAATTTACTGATTTGAAGCTTAAAAGTAATAAAAAAAATATATTTAATTTTTTTTTGAACCACAATTTATTAAGTGTATTCGTATGTAGTTCATTGTATATTTACCATCAGCAGATGACATAGTTTCAACTTTGGCAACTCGCTGAAACCATCAAAATATCAAGGTAATTATTTTATGTTGTCCTTGAATATTTTGTAATAAAACATCACAGAGAAATCATCAATATAAATCAAATTTAATAATTTACAATCTAACACAAAGTCTAATAAATGAATGATCTAATCAAATAATCCAGAGAACCTTGTTCAAGTTTCATATCTGCGGTAATAAAACAGTTATTTATATTTACGATATTTTAATTATTGCACAGCAAAGAAAACCCTAATCAAACATACCTATCATTCATACTTTCCTCAGTATTCTTTCAAAATACTAGTTCACACACAATATCAAATAAGACTATGCCATTGAATCCACTCAAACGCACTCTTACACTACTCCCCCCTTTTTTTTAACCCCCCCCCCCCCCATTCTAAACACCTCTACCCTTAACTTACCGAAACCCCCATTATCCTTCTACCCCCCCCCCCATCTGATTATCATAAATATATGTAGCCGAATACGATCGCCCCCACTCCCTCCTAGTCTCTGATCCCCCCTCAGCCATAGCGGAAATATCATTTCCACCTTTTCCCCAATTCCGTGGTCCCGCGAAACACCGCCGCATACCCGTAGACTGACTCTTTGGTCATAGTACGTCACCAATATTGGAGCAACTGTCACTTCTAACCTATTTTCCAATTCCGTGGTCACACTGAACTAAGTATTCGAAATTTCCCGCGTAATCTTCCAACAACGTTTGCTCAAGTTCAAATTTAAGTTCACTTCCCTACTTGCTAAAACCAATCGCTATTTTTCTGTCTACTTCTGAAAAAAATTTTTTTTTTTTTTTTTAGATATCCCGTCGTCACCTCACAATAAGACCGTTTCAATGCTCCCATTCACTAAGTCTATCCACACTTTTAATACTATTTCACTTACACTAAAGTTGAACTCTAGGGAAAGAGACACGCTAAAATAAGCCTATGCCATCATCACTCGTAATCCCCCCCTCCCCCAGAATGTAACCCTATCTTCTTACGCAAATTTTTTTTTTTTTTTTTTAACCTGACTCCTAAAATCAAACACATATTTAACGATAACCTTGATTCTATTGATCCCAATTGGAATGAAACAACGATTTCAAATGCCACTCCTTGATAAATAAACAATACCTTCATTCACTTAATACCATACGTATATGTATATATATATATATATATATATTTATTTATACCGCAACGCGTTCCCCTTCTCCAGTTTGCCTTTATTTTTTTTTTCAAAACCCTACCACTAGCATGATACACCTGCTCGAACTACGTTACAATAATACTCAAAACGCAAGCCAAAATACTTGGCCGTCAATATTATGTCAATCTAAATAAATTCAGATTTGTGTCCGAATAATCTCAAAATACGAAAATAGTATTCACCGAATTGTATTAAATTTAAAATACCCGTCAACATTATTGTTAAGAGAAATCAATAAAAAATTGTTAAATAAATTATTATTATATCTTTCTCCAAAAGGTAATACACCATCGCCCACTATCAACACGGTCAGCAACGGGATCCCCTATATACAGTAACCGACCGATCCCTAAGTCATCAAAAATAAATATTTCCCATTCCACACCCCTCGCTCTCGTATACGATGATGACGTCAACCTTCTTGTGGCTAAACCACATGCAAACATCACCCCGACTAACATCCAAACATCATGATATCGCATCATAGCACAAAGTTCGCCCCCACCTTCATACAATAATATATCCACAACTCGTTATCGCGAAGCCACCCACACATCACATTATCCTCCCTAAGTCCAACACTCGTACTATTACGCACCTGCGACCCGAACATTCAGATCTCAGATTTCATCGGAATAGACTGTCACAACAAATTCACCCCTTTTTTTTTTCAATCTCTACGGAACCCTAACGCTAGTTTATCTCGCCCTCACATAAACTCACAGTCATTACTAATTCTCGTTCCGTTCTCGAACTTCCTCACTCACCCAAGGCTACTTGCACTTCAATGTTGTAAATATGTCTAAGTAATTGCACTATAACCCGTAAAATTGTAATCACTTATTCCTAATATTTTTCCCCTATCAAATAACACCAACTTAAAACTCAAAGTAAAACAACAAAACCCCGATGGAATATCGTAACCTTCAAGGAGTCTGTCTTCTTCAATATCTAACATCCATAACCATTCCTTCATTCATAATTAATCAATCTATCTTTAAATAAACCCCAACGCAATCTCTAGAATAATGGTAATAAGCGCGCGTGGTTCCGTTATTCAATAATAATATCATTCTTGACGCTCCTACCGCGACCCTAGACACAAGACGCACGAACCACGTGACCCGCCGCTCGCGCCACCAATCCATGTGACTGTATAGGTATGTACACCCGCTGTTCAGCGCGCGAGTTCACCCCGCCCCGAGTCGGCACCACCGCACTGAACGAACGACGGTTGGAGCGGCAAGGAACGTCCCGCGCCCCATCCAAATCAATGTTACCTCGCAATACTATAATAACCCCACAAAATATGTAATAATGTAATAAAAATAACAAATTATAATAATTATTATTTCCTTCCTTGCTTTCACAAAAGTTTTAACCAATATTTAAGTTACGTGATGGTTTACAACCTAAGTTCCCATGTTTTTCTACTCACTCCATTCTAGTACCAATATTATACCTACTCTCACACTTCGTCTTCGTTACGGACCCCATGCGACAACCAAAATATTATATATCAACTAAATGTTATTCAACTAAGTTCAACTTGGCTCATACCTCATTTTCAAATATTCCTCTCCGCACAACGACTTATTTACCCTACCACTCTTTACCTTTGTTTCTATTAATATATTACATATGACCAGTGCACTTTATCAATACTTTCCCGTGACCAATGGTCAACACAAATATTACGCACACGATACTTCTACAATCTCAGCCACGTGTTCGACTCATGATCTCTCTAATACTCAGCGGAGGATCAGACGCCCCGGCTCGTTAAGCCCGTCGCCCCCATAATTTCGACAGGGTACGAATATTTAATAAATGTTTTAACGGAATAATTTAAAGTAAAACGGTAAATCTACAGCAAGCGTAGTCAATAATAGTAATTAAAACATAATTTCATTAAGATTGGTCGCCCCCACAACATTGCCGCCATCCCTCGGACCCCAATCGGTCCCCCATATAATCGGTCCTGACTTTAGCCAATCCTTGCGTCTATTAATCTGTAATTTTCCTATAGTAAATAGAAATCTATGTTCATATAGATACTTAAGACAACATTCGCCCTGAGGAGACATTATTCAGTTCTATCCGCTCAACGGAACCAACCGATCCTAAATGCAAATCTTCCTTTGACCGATTTTCGTTCGTGGGAAATTGGTTCTCTATTTAAAGAAACCTAAAAGATATCACTTCCTTGATTGTTTACCGTAGTGAGACGTAACTAAACCTAACTAAAGGTTTTATTATTTTTATTTCTGCCGACTTTAACGTGCGTGTGTAATTACAATTATTAAAATGTTAATGGTACGAGAGTAACACATTCAGATAAGATGGAGATCACCATAAGAGTGGATTATTGAAGAATGGTACAGAACTTAATTTAAGCTGAAATTCATAACACTGTTTAGTACCCAATTCATTAGCACAACCAATTTTATACTGACTTACCTGCGGATAAAACATTTCAGAACACATAATTAACAATTTCCTAAGGTACTAACCTTTGTACTACTTTTTTAAAGTAATTCTGAACCCATGAGCAATAGTTTTCACACATTCTAAACTGTAGTCAAACAGTTTACCTGGTAGGTACCTCTGAGCATTCCCAGAGGTAGACGTTCGGCGTCGCGCTCGCGCGATCAACGCGTCTCTCATAACGCATCCAATGCGCTAGTGGCGCGATCACACAACGCATTCAATGCGCTGGTGGCGTAATCACACAACCGCTCTCGTGCTGTTGAAACATCCTATACTCCCTAATCTCTTTCCATAGTTTCATAATATACATTAATAAATTACAACAACAATGTAATATGTTAAGAATTGTTTACAAACATGATTTTATTTTTCCGTGAACTGACTAACCGCGTTTAACTATTCCCTGCTGACAATTTTACGTCTTATTACTTTTATATATTTTTATTCTTTTGCTTCAAGTATTTTCTTAGTTATTTTTCGTGAACAAATACGAATAATATGACTACGCTATTTGACCCATTTTATTTGTTGTGTCCTTTAGTAACCTTGGTTCCCTTTAATTGTAGAATTTGATTAAAGATATAACCAAGTCCTTGTCAACAATCATCCTGTGGTCACGGCAACATCTGTAAACCTCCAGACCCCCCCTAAAATAAACTCCTACCCTACATATCTTATACATATCTAACCTAAGTTATGTACCTTATATTTCCCTTGGATACATCCTACATTAATTACCTATTTACCATGTATCCACTCGTCCCATTTGTTCTCCCCATTGGCTCGTGATCGTCCTATATGCTTTCATTATTTACATTACATAACCATTCGTCTAATATATTCCCATTTACTGTTTCCTGATTTGCTCACGTTAAATCTAGTTATTTGACTACATTACTTGCTTAGGTAACATGTATTCTCCTGAATATTGTTGTCAAATCCTCATTGGTGCTATGCCCTCCCCCTGTACCTAGCTGTCTGTCTCTTTCGGTTCTTCTAATCGGTTCCTTTCTCCCTATCCTAACCTGATACATAATCTCTCTCTCTCTCATACACGCGCTCTCACATACAAACACAAATCTGAATTGATTGGAATAGAGCATTTCAGCATGCCCAGAACTTCAAAAAAAATTTTACCCCATGGGGTAATGGTGACGCCCCTCACAGTCCAAGGTCCATCCATGGCACTGTTATCCCGCGTCCCCACATGATCGCCTTCCTGCCTTCAGGCTGTATATGCGACCTCTGCTTCAAAAAGCGGCGGCCAACCATCCTGAATATGGCCCCTGAACACCAAGGCTCAATTCCCGTGTAGGGATGTATGAGTTTATGTGGTTCATTATATACCAATTGGGGTATTGGATTTACAACATGACCACTATATATTTTGAGTGTCCACTGACAACGTCAAGTACGACACATTAGGTATCACAAGAATTTTCGTTTTGTCAGCCGATCAAACGGTGACGGAAAACTACGGCGGGTGACCATAGTTACGAATCTGTCTTGTACCAGCCCACATGAATGTAGGACATACCTCAGACCCTCCCATCTGCCATTACTAATGCATGGACATAAGGGTAGTTTCGTGAACTGCTCCGGACGTACCAAAGCGTAGTCACTTTAAAGATTTTCGCGTCTAGTGACATTAGCCACACGCGTTGCCAAGCCTTTCCTGGACTCAGGGTAGGTCATGAGAGTGTCTCCACATTTTCACGGTTCCGGCACTTGGCAGATCGTGGTAAAGCCAATAAAGGCTTTCAGAAGAGCTGATAGAAACAGCAGTTCAAGATAAGCGGTTATCCGCAGTCATGACAAACCCTCAAGGTTGTCGACTAATTTAAGCAGGGAAACAGGAAGTTGCCTGCGAAATGTACACTGAGGTCAATCCAAGATGGATATGCCTTCAGATTTTGTATTTATTAAGATAGTCAACCTGGTCGCCGGTTGTCAAGCGAACCAGGGTATGGCCTCCGCCTTCCTCTCAAGCGAGGTAACATTTTAATATTGGAACATGACTCCAAGGTCTAAATGCCAACAATTTAAAATACGGTGTCATAGTGTCATTTATGTTCAGAGAGATTTTTGGTATGTATTGTATTATCGTAGTGTAGTTTTGTGCGATAATGCCAATACTATATTTTCCTTTCAAGGTTCTCTAGAGTTTGACTGAGTATGAAAGTCTTAATGGGTTCCGGCTCCTTTCAGTATAAAGGGGTACCGCCCAATCTAACTTGAGGCTCAAATTCAGGATCCGCAGCTTCTCGGAATGTTCGTTAGTGATGCTACATTTACGTTTAAGGTACAATCAATCTGGCATGGAATCTCATAGAGATCCCAGACCCGACCGATGTCCCGTAATGCCTCGTTTTCTGGCTGCACTGCAAACAAAAATCCACATAGCGTGCACAAGTATGTGGATTAAACATGCTTCCCACAACTCGACATCCATCGCCTTAACATTTCTGTGAAGAAATATCGTTTCATCCTTTTGTAGCTAGCTAGGTAGATTTTATCTAGCTAAAACGAACCGGTGTACGTGACTGTTCCGTCGCCCCCACTATGGACTCCCGGTCCTACTATTCAACACTGATCCTAGGAATTTAATATCTTTCTGGTTCAGCGTGCGCTGATGCACTTCCTCATTTCACTCACACCCAAACACTCCTAAGCCCTTCCTAAATATAGTCCATATAAATCAAACACAGAAACCCATCCTCCTGTGAGGCGAGATTTTATTCCACGTAAAACCACAGCCTGTGACCCTCGTCCGAGGCATCGGACCTTCAATACCCACGTGAGGCCCTTCCTGAATACTGTATACATTATTCGAACACAGAAAACCCTCCCCCTGTAGAGCAAGATTGTATTCCACGTAAAACCACGGCCTGTAACCCTCGTCCGAGTCGACGAACCATCATTACACACGCGAGGTCCTTCCTAAATATAGTACAAATTATCTGAGCTCAAAAGAACCCTCCCCACTGTAACCAGGGATTTTATTCCACTTAAAACTTTACCTAGAACTTTATAAAATCTCCTTCCATACTATTCGTTATTCAAAATGCAGTACATCCTCATATCTAATCCTTCATCCAATGCGCTTGCGCATCTTCCAGGCCGCGCGAGCTTCGATATCCAATCAATACATATGCCGTCACCTCCCCCACACGGGGCTCCTCCTCGCAGTTTGCTACCGTTTCTGGTCCCCAAAAATATGTACAGACTTACCAAGGTCCAGTGCCGTCCATTCTTTCACTCTATTTTAACAAAAGCTGTTTGCAAATCTACCTACTATGCAAGAAAACATAGATTATTTAGCTAACTCATCTCGTTCCTAAATTTGCACTTTTGCTACTTTCTCAAACTCAATGACTCGTTTCAATGTCCCCAAACAAAATCTAAACGAGGGAAAAGACTTTGCAGGTGCAAATTCCTTAGTAAAACACTTCCGCGTATTCAACCTACGTGCCGTAAGCCCTGAATAGAGGCATACTGCCCCAGAGACTCGCTCGCCACCGACTGACGAGGGACGCGCGCGCCTTTTCTGTTCTAGGCTCTGATCCCCCTCGCCCCTCCCTTTGAATCCCGCCATTTTTCGAGTGGTCATGCGCACTCTCCCCTCTCCCCCGCTCATCTTTCCTCCCGGCTCCCCTCTGTACCCGCTCTCCACCCCTCGCCCGGCGTTGGCCTTGGGCGCGTGAGTCGTGTTCTTATTATTTTATTATTATTTACCTGTCGCTAAGCAGAGCATTATTCGAGTACTTTCGAACGTTGTACCTGCGCAGTCGCTCAGGGTCATACCTCAGACCCTCCCGTCGCCCCTCAGCCTGCGATGACCTTGATTTTATGTTTAGTCAGATGTGCGTAAAACAAAAGTATTATTTTTACTTGTCGCTAAGCGGCATCGCGACGCAACTTTCATATGCCTATAGGATGCTACTTTGTTGTATTTATATATCATGTTTTGAGTGTGGAGGCTGGCCGTCCACAATCTCTAGACACAGTCGACTCCTGCCGATACTACGACAACATTATGACCGCCTACGACGACTTCAGGCAATATTTTCAAATCGAGGTAAGGCGAGGTTATCAAGGATTCAGCCGTAGTAGGCTTCGCATAACTACGGCATGGAGACGGTCTTCTCGTCAATAGCTCTACCTACCTCGACTTCTGGAGTACCTGAGGCAATGCACAGGTGAAGTTCCTCTCCGCGGAGTTGGTCTTTCTGGGAGATTTTCGCTCACAATGCGTCGTGGCTAGGATCCGAGACTGACTTTGCTGGTAGGGCTGTGCGTAACTTTGCTCTGGCGCACAACCAGTCTCAATTGGCGATGCAACATATTAAGCAGGTGACGCGTCGTCTTAACTGGATCTCCTCCGGATCACTAAGCCGCCACTTATGACCCAAGCCACATGTTGCTCGGGGTCATCTGACTACTTCCTGCCTAGTAAGGTCAACTATGTCACACAACCAGGCCAAGAAATGCGCACGTTTCTGGTGTGGCATTATGCGTTGGCAGTTTTGGACTGAATGCGAGAACACTTCTCCTCCTTCCCTTAGAGACATATCCGTTTCGGCTCAAGCAAGTTGGGCTAAAAGCCAGCCATAGTACAACGCTGAATGCGCGGTCGCCTGTTCCACCAAGAACGCGGCCCACCGTGCATGGTTCCGTGCGTGAATACGACGTGATTCAGACGTAAAGGCGCTGAAATAGGCCCTTAAAGTAGCCTCAAGATCCAGCAAGAGAGTAATTGTCAGAGGGAAGTTTAAGCGTATCGGCAGAATTCACCTGCACTTCCACCCTTTCACCAGTCTGACGGATCACTTCCGCCAAAGAGAAGACCGACCTTCTCGAGGGCCTCTTTGCGGCAAATTCACGCCTGGATGATGGCGGCTCCATTCCGCCATCTATTCCTGGGTATAAAGTCTAAATGTCGAGCATACATTTACACCAGGGACCCACAGCCATTACCTCTCTTCTCTGCAAAGTAATGAAGCACATCATTAGCTCTCAATTGATGAAGTATCTAGAGAGCAATGAACTTCTCAGCGATCATGCTGAGGATCCAAATTGCCTTCCTATGGATTTCCACTCAAACTCTGTGACTGTATTGCCGACTTTCTTCATGGCCGCAGCATAAAAGTCTTGTTCGGTTGCTGCTCCATGACTCTGTGCTGTCCCCAACCCTTTTTCTGCTGTAAATTAATTATCTGCTTAATTTGGGTGACCTTGATACGCAGATGACAGTACGACGCATAGCCAGGCACGCCAGTCACCAGACCGATTTCCAGGCTGAGGTGGAGGTTAGGCGGCATCTCGTTGTTGGAGTCGAAGAGACCCTGGAAAAAGTTTCCGGATGGAGTCTCCAGAACCTCGTCGAGTTTAACGCGAGTAAGAAATAGGCGTGCGAATTCAGTGCGACGCGAATTCCGTTCAGTGGTGTTCCGACCTTCCAGGGACTGCGTATTGACGGCCACATAGGGATTCTTGGTGTCGACCTGACGCACGACCTTAATTTCGGACGCCAAATCGAGGATAGAGCCAAGCTCGCGTTCTCAACTACTTGATATCTGACGCTGGAAAAAATAACCATACCTAGTATTTAATTTCAGGTGCTACTGTATATATGCAGCTTTATTTGGACTATGGTTACAACATTACTCTCATTTGTGCAACCTGACTCCGGGCGTTGGGTGCGTAAAATATGTGCATATCTATTAAATTGACGTATTTGATATTTTTAGTACACATTAACTTCTATGAGTCCCAAATGTTCATTTCAATTCATTTTGCTATTTCCAATGGACTTGATTAACTCCCAGAAATATAGAATAAAAATTCTGCCTGGCACAGTAAATAAAATGATATCGGCTTTGACGAATTTAATAAAAATTGCATTGAATTTTACGTAAGCTTATTTTAAATTATTCAGATAATAGATGCATCGATGTTATTGGTCAAATTATGCATGCGGGGAGCTGTCTGCGTTACGCTTTGCTACTGTACGGAGTGTTTAAAGAGAGACAATAAGCATTTGGAGTCTTTTCTGATTAATGAAACGCAAGCCAACGTTCAAGGTTTGTAATAATAATTCAATTGATATGACTTTAAGTCCTATTAAATCAGAACGTATTCTACTTTAAAACCCATGCGTATTTGTAACCCAAACCATTAGAGAAATAATGGTTTCTGTACTTTCAAGAGTATTCCCATATTAAACGATAGGGATGGTCGAAATGGCAATAATATTGTATTTTCTATTCATGAATATTATGTACGAGTCATGGAGGTGAAATAACGAGTATTAAGCGATGTTAGAAATCCACCAATGCTGATCTTACTACCGACTTCGGGCGCAACAGTAATGATAGGTTATATTAGGTTTTAAATTTTACGCTTGAACGTAAATGAAACCATTATTATTTGTTTGGTTTTGATACATAAACTGGCAATATAACGTTACTGTTTTATTATTATTATAACAATTTCCACTTTTACTTTTACTATGAGATCTTGCTTCTTGTAAAATTTTATGATTCTAGTCAATGTGAAATGATTATTGAATTTTCCATTGTGTACAATATATATTTTTTATGAATTAATTTAGGATTATTCCCTTTACTTTTCTGTAAGACCTTGCTTCTTTCCAAAATTTCATGATTCTAGGTCAACGGGAAGTAAGATGTTTTGATGGTGCGAATGAATCTTTTGTTTTTTCCTATCAACTTCTAAGATCTGCGTACTGTCCCGCAGCTGTGGCGCATTTAAGCGCTTCCTGTACCTGGTGAGCGCCACGCCTCATTCCTTCTCAGTCGATAGCCTATTCGAAATGAAACTGGAGTTAGTGATCAAGTTGCTGATGGCCTATATAATTTGCAGTGCTGTGCCTTATCAACCAACTTGTAAGTTCTGCGTTCTGTCCCTTAGCTGTGGGACGGAAGTGAGCCAAGCTCTGCGCCGCCGACTATGCCTGCTGCCGACCACGCCTCACTCCTCAGTAGCCTGTTCGAACCAAACCTAGAGTTAATGCTAAAATCTGCTGATTGCCTATACAATTAACAGTGTTTAAGGTTTTGAAAACTTACGGTTTTCCAGTGTGCAATGCCGTGCTTGGCCGACATGTTTCGCCTCCAATTACGGAAGCGTCGTCAGGGCCACTTCGTTGACCCGGCGTTACGTCTGACAGCCCGGCTCGTCAAACGGTAACTGGCGGGCGTCGGCTGCGAAAATTGTAGGTGTTGGTAGGTTCGGGCTGCCTCGTGGATGCGGGTAGGTTGTCAATTTGCTGCACCATAGACATATAGGGTTCCGTGAACACATAGCTAACGGTGTGGTGCCACTGTGACTTGTGTGCCCTTCGGTATATGTTGAGGGTGAAACATGTCGGCCTTGCACGGCATTGCACACCGGAAAACCGTAAGTTTTCAAAACATTATGTGCAGCGAAGGTGTAAATCTAAGAATATTAACAGTGTTGTTTCTTATCCAAATCATAAAATCTGCGTTATGTCCCGCAGCTGTGGCGCGGAAACGAGCAAAGCGCCTCCTGTGCCTGGTGCGCGCCACGCCTCACTCCTTCTCAGTCTGCGGCCTGTTCGAGCTGGACCTGGAGTTCGTGCTCAAGTTGCTGCTTGCCTGTATCACCTATAGCATCGTCATCATACAGTTTAGCGCGTTGCCTGAACAGTTTATAGTTATAAGAGGATAAAACGAGGTAAAAGCGTAAAATATTGCTTTAAAAATCTCGTTGATTCTAATAAAAGATATCTAGTGATAACATTATTTATTTATTTCTTCGAACATATTCTCTAGATTACAAACTATCCAAGGATAAAGTATACATTTTAACATAATGATTAACATACGTATATCTAAAAAATAACATATCTTCGAAACATTTAATCTTAATTGTAAGGGGGCGCATCATAAAGTCCAAAAAGCACAAAGTCCAAAACCCATACCGTCCAAAACCCTAATTAATTCTGAACTTTTTCAATTAGGTTAGGTTGGGTTAGGTTAGGTTAGGTTATTTATAAATATATGCAAAAATACATTTTTCGGCCGGACTCTTACCTAAATGGCAACGTAATCGTCTGAGGATCCTACATGCTACGTTCAGATTCAACTAGATTGTTAAAATTATATTTCATAAATAATCAAATTATTTATTTCACATGGTCATAATTATATTTGATAACCTTTTATTGGTATATAATGTCAATGTAGAGATTGTACATGTCAGGTCATTGAATATCTGATTATACAGTGTCGGACTCCAAAGCTTGTGATTTTGGTTGCTCGCTTAAGGGCGCCCTTAGACTCTAAAAGAGCCTCTCAATGACCATTGACACTCACGTATATCCGACACTGATATTTGTAATCGTTTCATACCATATTGAATGGGTCCTTAACATTATGTAACCGATCGATGTCGTAAAACATTAGATATATGTAGTCCAAACATTTATTTGAATTTGGTAGTTGTGGGCCCACATTAGAAGTTTATAAGTATTTCTTAATAATAATAATACATGTATCCATGACTGTTTTGAGTGCAACAAACAAAACCTAGACTAATAAGAAGTCAATTATTCCTTATACTCCTTTACCTGTAACGCCTTAGTTCACCAATGGACAAATTGACATAATTGTAGGTTATTATACGCACTGATGTTGAGTATTTCTGACATATTTATATGAATGGTTATCATATATACTGATCACAAGATGTGTTTTAACATCGGTTATATTGCCAACATTATAGATTAAGGCGGCCCAACCCGCTCATCTCCCCATACAAAAGGGGAAAGAAGATCACGCCCATATTTCTTGACAGAGATCCAAAATTTAACTCAAAATAGCTTTATTTGATCGAACTAGATGTCTGATGACCATTAGCATTGTAAAATTTTGTTTGGGGTCTAAGTTATAAGGTCCGAAATTTCGAATTTTTCGCGCGTTTTATACAATAACTTTAGAGGTGGATTACGCAATGATAAAGTAAGAACATCGTAAAAAGATTAGTCATCAGACATAGCTTATTTAATCAAAATTTATGATCTATTTGGTTTTTGTTAGATTTTTGACTACAGCGGTCGTGGTTTACTTTTAGCTATAAGTCGTTTTGAAATAAAAAAATTCGTAAATCTTACCAAATCATACACTATGCACATTGTCTTTTTTGTGGACATGTTGCATCTTCCTCATCACGGAGCCTGTCTTATTCTTTGAAACAGAGAAGGTCCCAGTGCGCAACAGCACGGTTTTGCACCGTGCCCGCAAATGAGTTAGGCCCGCCGGGTTGGGCCACCTTAAAGAGAATAGACTGGATAAACACTTTAATCAGGGGCTCAATGCACGCCCAACAAAGCCTTCATGCAGACAGTTTTTCCAAAATACTTGCTCAGATGGCTCAATGCACAATAATAGCAAAATCAATTAATAATGTAGTGATAAAACCCATTAAATCTCTTTTAAAGGGTCAATGTCTAAGAGAAGATAATAGATTAATGAGTATTTATTAGACAGTTGACAGTAATCTCAAATTCACAGCTCAATGCACTGCAAAATCGAGACATTCGACTGTAAAAGTCAAAAATTAAGAATATTAAAGTTGATACATCATTTAAACAACCACTCATAGAAATAGAACATTTCTGATGTAACCATTTTAATTCGACTGCAGTACATTAAGGTGGCCCAACCCGCTCATCTCCCCATACAAAAGGGGAAAGAAGATCACGCCCATATTTCTTGTCAGAGATCCAAAATTTTGCTCAAAATAGCTTTATTTGATCGAACTAGATGTCTGATGACCATTGGCATTGTAAAATTGTGTTTGGTTTCTAAGTTATAAGGTCCGAAAGTTCGGTTTTTTCGCGCGTTTTATACAATAACTTTGGAGGTGGATTACGCAATGATAAATTAAGAAGATCGTAAAAAGATTAGTCATCAGACATAGCTTATTTAATTAATATTTATGATCTATTTGGTTTTTGTTAGATTTTTGACTACAGCGGGCGTGGTTTACTTTTAGCTATAAGTCGTCTTGAAATTAAAATTTTCGTAAATCTTACCAAATCATACACTATGCACATTGTCTTTTTTGTGGACATGTTGCATCTTCCTCATCACGGAGCCTGTCTTATTCTTTGAAATAGAGAAGTTCCCAGAGCGCAACAGCACGGTTTTGTACCGTGCCCGCGAATGAGTTGGGGCCGCCGGGTTGGGCCGCCTTAAGTACTGAATTCAATGTAAAAATATGTCAAATTGTTCAACGATGACATTATATTGGTATAGTAATTTTATATCCATTTCCAACCAGCCCTGGAACGAGGATCTCAGTTTAGATGGTATTCATATCACCCTCATTCATCTCTAAAATCAAAGCAGCATTAAATATAAAATTAAAATTAAATTTTTGTTGCAAAACATTTTAAGTTTTAATTGTCACACTCAACAATCAACAAAAATGTATTTTTATGACCCTTTTTTGTACAAAGTGAGCGAAACCGATATTTTCTGTTATTAAAACCTTATTGATTACTGTTACAAAGTTAAAGCCTTATTGGTTTTTAACGGCTCCATTTGAAGGTTGAAGGAGAAATTATTGTAACCGTTACTATAAAAGTTTATTGGTCGCAAGCCCACATAGAAAGTAATTCTCCAGGAAATATACATTTTTCAGGATGTAATTCAAAATATCAGTAATAGGAATACGGGAACGTACAGGGATTTGTGGCGGTCTGACACACGGTCATTCGACACCATTATTGCGGGCGGTGGAAATTACCTCGCCCCGCGCGCGCGCCCCCTTGCCGGGCCGCACTGCCACGGTACTCCAGTCTTCCTGAAACAGCGACCTAGACGGTGCGCATGCACCTCGTCGCGTCTTTGAGACCTCGTGTTTGTGACTCCATTTGATTGATACAAATGTAAATGTAATACGACTAAATATAAGTGAACTTAAATCGAATTAGTAAAATATCAATATATTTATGGACTTCTCTCATTTACTACTATCGGACTAGAGCATAGTATCGCTAAAGATTTAAAGAAATATGCATACTATCGCTCTATCTGTATGGATTATTATTTAGTACAGCACTGGTTTGTTTAAGACTTTTAAGCAAAACAAATGTTTGATGCTTATTTTTTGGAATGGGTTGGAATCCACATAAAAAAGTTAGGAAAGTAATGTATCTGCCAAAAAAAATTTTTTTTATGTTTATTATTATTCGTAAATATGGAACAAAATTCATCATTTTGGAATTAATGTATTCCTAATTACGGAATATACCATCTATCTGTATCGATTAGAGATTTATCGTATCTCTTATAATATCCAGCCACTGCATTTATACTTGTTTATGTAAAGATTATGAATGTATTTCCACACAATTCTACAAACATCCCAAATAAACACAAAACCAATTCAAGTTAGGTAAACAATGATGTGAAAAAAATAGTACATTTAAAACAATTACAGAATTATTTCATCTACATTTATCAAGCAATTCATGCAATATTTGCATGTTGCGAGTGAAATATTTATATATTTTTGCTAAAAATATTTTATAACATAATGGCCTCTCAAATGATACGCCATTGCTGCACAAAACACTTCAGTAACCCGAAGTCGTTCGGTAATTTTGTCATAAACATTTTCTTAATCAAGTCTACAAGGATGATAGAAGCTAGGTATTAAACACAAATCCTCCAAATTCTATCAAATTAATTGATCCTAATGAATAAGGTTTTTTTTGTTCAAAATCCTGTTATTTTTAATAATAACAATAAATTAATCAGCTGTAAAAATAATCGCAATGTTAAAATTATTCAATTGATTAACAATTTTCATTATTGCTGAAAGTTTTTGACAAAAATGACTTATCTAAAGCCTTATTGGATCTCACGGCCATATATCCTCAATGCTACCGTCCACGCGGCGTGCTCCCTGCAAGGGGCACAGCCCACCGCTTCGGCGCGCGCCTGAAGAAACATACCCGCAAAGCGTTGGCGGATCTTTCGTGTATTTGATGGAAAGGTACGACTTGTAAAATGTTGTACAATTCCTGTATTCCCCTTAAGTTCGCCGGGCTGCCGTCCGCACATGATTACCGCCGTTGGAGGAACGAGGAGGGCGATCTGCGTGTCGGCGGCGCGGATTGCTGCCACTGGTGCACTTGGAGGAGCCCCTCTTACCTCCGCCGGGGGAGTAGACACTGGAGTTGATTCTGGATGGGTGACCATTTACAACTGTTGAGGCTTGACGTGGTTCGGATTCCACGGAAAACTATAGGTCCCCTCCTTACTTACTATAGGGTTTACGTTAGGGTTCTCCTTACGGGATCAATCCTACCAGGGTTAATCCCGCCCGGGCTGGTACCATCGTATTGAATGAACGATGGTCGAAGCGGGAATAAAAATTGTCCGTGTTTTACATCCAGTTTTAGCCGAGCGATATAAGGAAGGTCCTTGTATGGCTGGCCATGTTTCCATGTGGTGTGTTAGGCTAATATCTGACGGTCAGTTTGGTGTTATCCATGCATGTCCGTCCAGTTACATAACAAAAATGCAATGAAGCATAAAAAAGTCATCGTTGATTTTAAATTATTTTATTTTTTTAGTTCAATTTATCAACGTTTTACATAATAGGCATAAAATATTCGTCCAACAGCTTCGATGGCCACGTCATTGCAGCCAGGCATTTCAAAAAGGATGCTCTGGTCTTAAACGTGGCAAACATGCCAGACGCGCTATCTAAGGCAAAATCGAATTAATTTTCTTCATTCTATTTAAGTAAGATATTTGTAAACATAATATTTGATTCGAAAAAGTATTTTAAAAATTAATTGCCAAGAGCGCAAAATTTTCGAAACCGATTTTTTTTATATTTAATGTGGATATGACATATTACATCACGACTCTTCTTCTACGCTCATATAACAATATTTTACCTAATAAGTTGATCTGGTTAAAAATAATTTGACTCAATATTTTCTAGCAGTAACCTATAAAACAGTAATAACATTGAATTTCTTGCAAACATAATTACTACTTTGTTACTATCAAGCCTGAGTGAAATAAATTAATAAATATAGATTCGGTTGATTGCTATTAAAAACTTATTTTATACATAAAATACCTAATTTAAAATTCGGTTTGATATATGTATAAACACATGAATTTAAAATTATATATTATCTGTGTGAGTTCCAAGGTAAGATTTTAAAGATCTAGGAAGCATGGTTCCGTGACATTTTCGCCTTTACTTCGTAGCTGTTTTAAACAATAAAACGTTCAGGCAGTGTACCTACTAAACTGTATGATGACAATGCTGTAGGTGATGCAGGCGAGCAGCAGCTTGAACAGGAACTCCAGGTCCAGTTTTTTTTTATGTGACTGGACATGGATGGCTAATAGCACACCTTCTGTCATGGTATTAGCCCAACACACCACGTGGGAAATAGGTGCCATGCCAGGACCTTCCTTATATTGCACGGCTACATTGAACTGGATGGAAAACACGGACAATTTTCATTGCCGCTTCGACCATCGTTCATCCAATGCGATGGTACCAACCCGGGCGGAATTAACCCTAACACCTAGTAAGTAAGGAAGGGGACCTACAGTTTAAGGTGGAATCCGAACCACGGCCAGCCTCTCTCAACGGTCGAATAGTCACCCATCCAAGACCAGACCGGACCCAGCGTTGCTTAACTTCGGAGAGCGATCGCCGAAGTGTCGCGCCACTGGGCCACTGAGGCTGACAGTTCGAAAAAACACTCAAAAACAAGAATAGTTCTTCACTCAAAAACAAGAATAAAAAACTACACCATAAAGACTCGTGTGGCTAGCCACGATCGTTGCTCGGTGCGATTTCTATTTATTTATTTATTTATATACACTAGCAGCTTAGAGCTGACGCAGGTACGTCAATGGTTAAGTGCACTATTTAATACTTAACTTGACACCGTGAGCATAGTTTGCACAGATAATTTCACCGCCCAACGAAGTGCTGTGTTACTAGCCGCATCTGTAGCTAAACCTACCCGCAGCTACAATCTCCGCAGCCGACGACCTTTAGTTGACTTCTGACTGGACGACGCGTCAGAGGTCCTCGAGGTCGCGCCGCTATCCTGATGATGTCCGCAACGTGGTGGACGAAACGTCGGAAATAAGTAAGCTTTACTTAACACTGTATATCCGTAAACATTAAGTATTATGTCGAACAACAATGGAAATCTAAATAAGTATATGAGTGCACTATTTGTTAAATAAGTTTTATTTATCTATACTAATAATAAATCTGTAAGGTACCCGGCTCGGGTCAATGTCGTTTTTGGCTGATTGCGGGCTGGTCAAGTTCAGCCTGCGTTTGCAATGTAAGCGGATACAAATGTTATTATTTACGACATCACATTAGAAACCTCAAAAATAACAGTATTTCTCCACTATTAAATGGATGTTATAATACATATAAACCTTCCTCTTCAATCACTCTATCTATTAAAAAAAATCGCATCAAAATCCGTTGCGTAGTGTTAAAGATTTAAGCATACATAGGGATATAGGGATATAGGGACAGAGAAAGCGACTTTGTTTTATACTATATTGTGAAGATATGTATGGAAGGAAACCAACAACTCTTCTGCTAGTGGACTTTATTAATAATCAAAGTAATATAATAAAAAATAACTTAGAAGATTGGAAAAAAGGTGAGTCGCGTAGCTAATGCAAAACGCGTTCTCAAAAACAATCGTTGCCGGGCAACACCTATAGAAGAATGTAGCAGGTGGCCTGCTACATCCTTCGTGGAGTCCCTATAAGTATTTTGCTTAAAGAACTCAATTAGTCCACTTTCAGACTTCGGGGAACTTAATACTCGCTATGAACAGTTATGGCGTACCATGCGTGTTCATACCCGGGACTTGGGAATAACCCCGGGAAAAACGAAAGTCCGCGAGTCTACCCTAGCTAATGAACCAAGTGACTGCGGCGTCATTAATCACAACAAGCCCTAGATCATAGATTCAAAGTGAATCTCCTAGCTAAAACTTATACCTAGTATTAACAATTTAAGTTCGTAATCAGCGCATAAATATCTGAATTGAACAATGCAAACATTAATTAGAAACACGTCATACAATTAAAATTGGGTCTACCCAAAAGAAAAGAACTTAAATATTTGAATGAAAGTTGAAATTTTAATTCTTCTGTGATCCTCGTCGGTTTAGCCTCGTGTTTTATAGGGATCTACCTAACGGAATAAGCTAACCTAGCAAAACTCGCTCGGTGAAACCAACCACTCAGCTCTCCTCTCAACCAATGGTCTGTAGTTTTTCTTATATAAAGATAAAACCGCAAGTGGCAAACACTGGTAAAAATTCGTAACATGAGAAGGTAGAGGCACCCAGAAAGTTGTACCTAGGCTATATAGGGATATAAAACCGCGCATCCCGCTCATAAAACTAAGCTACTCTCACCCTGAGTTTTCGACGAAACGAGGAGGCAAAAACGCTCTGTGCGCTCTCGCCGGCTCAGTATACGAAGCATAACCGGGACCCCCGTATCAAAGGCAGCTCATGCAAAGAAATCCACACAAAATCCAACATTAGTCAAATTCATGTTTAAAAATGCTGTGCATAGACATAAGGACACAAAAGTAAAAATATTCGTACACAGTGGGACAGAAAACACAGGAAAACTGTGAGTGTCTAGCCGTTATTTAAAAGAGAGAGTTTAATCAAATAGTTGGGGACCTAAATATTATCTAAAACAATAAATGGACCTTGGAATGCCGGAACCAGCTTAGAATTTTAACCTCTTGGTCTACATTCCTGACTAGATCCGTACTCCAAATCTCCCGATTAGAATTTTGAAAAAAGAGTTAAAAGATTCCAGTCTTTGCATAATATTTACAATTTACACACGAATGTACAAAATTCTCCATCAACTTTGCAAAACGAGAATGAAAATAACGCGACTGAAAACTTTCAATAGATTTGGCCAAGCCAAAATGAAACTTTTCATTGTGACTTTCCATAAGGGCACTATTTAATAGGGCAGGGGGAAGCACAATGTTGCTCTCTAACAAGATAGGGTTTCAGGCGGTCCACGTGTACTGTCAGAGGTTTTTTCCTCGTTACACCACATGGTTTTATTAAATAATTGAGATCCGAAATTTTGCCGATAATATCATAAGGTCCTTGGAACGCAGGGGCCAGTTTAGAATTTCGACCTACAATTCTTTGTGGGTTCGTAATAAGTACGCGTTGACCAACCTGAAATTCTCGAACAGGACGTTTTCCAGTAAGTTTCGCTAACTGAGGTATGAAATAGCGCGACCTGAGTTTCTCCAAGGTCTTGGTTAAACCAAAATGAGCTCCTGTGGCTGGATCATCATGGCTTTCCCTTAGCGCTTCATTTAGAAAGGAAGTAGGGAGGACAATGAGGTGGCGGACGCCATCCGGTTGAAAAGTTTATTTCACTAACACACCGTTTTTTACACAGAAACCTTTCGTTTTATTGAAATCACGATTCTTCAGTTTATTTAAAATTGTACTACAAAACACATCTTGTGCCTGCATAGCACTTAAGGGGCTTGTAGACTCCAACAAAGCATAAGTGGGGCACTCTACTGGGGGAATGGGTTCCGGAGGAAATCTAGCTCGCGACAGGGCGTCGGCCACAACATTGGCTTTGCCTGGTCGGTGGACTATCTCTAGATCAAAGTCTTGGAGCTTTAGGGCCCAACCAGCTAATCTCCGATTAATGTCTTTGGAAGAATTCAAAAAGAATAATGCCTAATGATCCGTAACTATCTGTACCCTTCTTCCCCAGACGTAATGACGGAAGTAGTCTAACGACCAGACTACGGCCAGGCACTCTTTCTCCGTCGTGGTGTATTTCTTCTCGAGGTCACTTAAATGACGTGAGCCGAAAGACACACTTCGGAATTCATCGCTATTGCGCTGACATTGAGCTATCTGTGTACCTAATGCATGATCCGAAGAATCGCACCAGATTCTTGTAATCATATTTTCCTCATTAGAAAAATAGGCTAAGACAGGAGGTGAGGCCATCTCTCTCTTAAGATTATCAAAAGCAATCTGATGGGATGTGTCCCACTTTTTTTCTCACATTTTTTCTCGTCAGTGCTGTCAGCACCGAAACTTTATCAGCAAAATTATTTATGAACTTTCTATAAAACGAAGCTAAACCTAAAAATGATTTCAACTCGGAAATAGAATTGGGAGTCGGAAAAGAGAGAATTTTTTCCACGTTTTTCCGTGATGGGAAAATCCCTTCCTCCGAAACTTCATGTCCCAATATATTAATTTTATTCAAACCAAAAGAACATTTTCCTGGATGAACAGACAGATTAGCAGCTCTTAAACGAGACAACACACTTTCCAAGGTACACATAAAATCATTAAATGTTTTTCCATAAATTAAAAGGTCGTCGAGATACACGATGACTCCGTGATATTTCAAACCGGCAAGTACCTGGTCCATAATGCGTTGGAAGCAGGCGGGACTGGTCTTTAATCCGAAAGGCAATATTTCAAATTCAAATAAACCATCCGTAGTGCTAAAGGCAGTCTTATGCTTGTCTTTTTCAGCTATGGGAATTTGCCAGTAGCCCGATTTCAAATCCAGTAAGGCGAAGAACTTAGATCCTTCCAAACACCCTAATAAATCGTCTATGCGAGGTAATGGATATGCATCCATTTTTACGGTTTTATTGAGAGGCCTATAGTCGACACAAAACCTCCACGACTGGTCGGCTTTCTTGACGAGTACGACTCCAGCGGCATACGGTGAATGTGACCTCCGAATAATCCCATTTTCCAACATTTCTCGAACTTGTTCCGCTATAATTTCACGTTGCTTCGCGGACGCGCGATAGGGCGGACGACACGTGGGGGCAGCTCCTTCCGTGTTGATCTCGAGGGTACCCTGTGTACAGGTACCTAGTTGGGCGTTGACATACGCCATGCGATCTTCATAACGCTGCAATAATTGTGTTATTGCCCTTTCATTTTCAACACTGAGGTCCTCTCCTAACTGATATGTAGGTAAATTGTTCACATTTAAATGAAAAATATGCCCTATAGAATGATTCTCTAGTTCAAACTTCTTTCTTGTTTGATAATTTACAAGTAGCTAGTTAATCTTTCTACAGTCCTTAAACAACCTAGTCCAGCCAAACCGTCGCAAGGTGATTTCCTTTCTTTCAAAGTTCAGTACCGCATTCGCTATCAGCATGAAGTCGAATCCGAGTATCACCTTGGCTGCTAATTGTTCTACAACAATAAATACCTTTTGGAAGCGGTTGTCTCCGATTCCCAGCTCCAATGTAGTTTGACCTAGTACCTTCATATATGTACCAGAAGCATTCTGCAGGGTCGTGTCTTCCACGATCGTATCGATGCTCTCTTTGGGTACTAGCGTCGAGTCAATGCACGATGTGAAGGCTCCGCTATCAAGCAATGACGGGACTATTGTCTGTAGGCTAAAAAAATACACTGGAAGGTAGATTAACTGACCTATTTCATGTTTTTCTTCTAACGGCGACACCACGTATGTTCGGGTTCCTACGGGCGCCGCCGGGATACGTTTGGGTAGTCCGATTGTCGAGCGGCGAGGGACGTGGGCGGCTGGTTTGGCACGGCTTGCGAGCGCAGGTCGTACGGTGGAGAATGGCGTGGTTCGTTGTACTGTGGTACCAGAGGAGGAATATTAACGATTGGCTGTAACTGTGGTTGTTCCAGCCGTTCAGCAAATCTGGACGTAACAGGCACGTTGACTCCTAGCGTGTACTCCTTCGGGAACGTTGCAGGATAACAATAGTCCTCCATTTCCTGAAGAGCAGCACGTAAGTCTGTAAACTTATCAATTCTAGACATAACAAGTTTTTCACGTAGATGAGGTAATAATCCTTTCCGGATAGTTTGTACCACCTCGGTCTCCGATATTATGCCAGCTTTGGTAGCATAATTTTTAATTTTATAATAATACTCAATCACAGATTCTGATGTATGAATAGTATTTTTTAATAATGAATAATAATCCACATTTGACGGAAACTCAGTTTTCAACTTTTCCAAAATCTCCTCATACGGCAAATCTGCAATTTCTTCAAAAAAATATTTGGCCGCTCCGGATAACTTTTCTTGTAAAACAGCTTTCTTTTCGGCTTCAGTATTTAGTTTGTATGTAACACACAACGTATCCATGCAACGCAAAAATGTTGAAATTTGGTCTCCATTGGAGCCCGAGAAAGAAAGTGAAGCCATAGTTCATGTGTTGCTGCAATAATGTATGGAACGATACATTAAATTTTACCGTTTTTTTATGTCTCACTAAATCCTTGGCGAAGCTGCATCAGCCACGTAGGACACATCAACGATGCGCGCATGCTAAGCCCTTTGACCAGAATGGCGCGTCAAAACTAAATGAAAAATGAAAGTGAAAACGGCAGGGTTGCCAAAAATGATCACAAAAATAAATAACAATATGTTGTATTGTACATTAAAATATTAAGGTTCCTCTTCATAGTTTATTCATATATTCATACAGTTCAGCAAAATCGAACTACGAGTTATCTTAGGCAGAAGATCAGCCTAGCCATTCAGCGGGGGAACGCGGCCTCCGTCATCGGCACGTTGCCAATTGCGCCGATGATGGAGGAATATTTTAATCTTTAGTTGTGTTTTATTCCTTTTTCTGTATTAATTAATTTATAATAATATAAAAAAAATACAAACATATACAACAATAATTTATACATACTATAAATAAATAAAATGTTACCGTTTCTTATGACTATTTTCAGAGAATCCAAAGTTTCTCATAGATGACATGAGGTTCCTATTTAGTGCTAGTGGTCAGAACAAGTAGTACCATGATTGTATAGTTAACAAGGCATCAAATAATCTTTTCGCGAATTTGCAAGCGGGAAAATGAAAAAAATATTAATGGAATCATTCTTTATACCATCGTTTTTCTGAGTAAAAAAAGGATAAATTAATAAAGTCAAATATACACAATTTGTAAATATTTAAATCATAAAATAAAATAAACACAAAGAGGGAATCATTAATGTATTGCAAGTATGGGTCTAACATTGCAAAACTAATAATATTGATTATTCTTGAATTGTCCATGTTTTATGGACAATTCAAGAATATATACAAGAATATATAATATATATATTTTATGCATTTAAAAATTCATTCAATGCGTTTTAGATGCTAAAAAATAGTCCAAATAATAGTCAGTACAGTGTTATGTAAAACCTGTTGATGATTATTGCCGTTTGCCGTAAATGTGTGATGGCATTTTGATAAACCACTAAGTTCTTTCTTTTTACAATTTTTTTAATTTCCTTCAAATAGGTTCAGTTTATTACGCTTTTGTCCCTTTGTCGCGGCTTTAATCCCCGGATTGGTTTTATGTATATGATAAAGTTTTACATTTACATATTTTTCGATAATAGCCCTAAGAAGATGATTAAGTAAGTCGTGATAAGTCTATGATTAAATGTAGCAGGTTGAAGAAATGAATACTCATTCAATGACAAAAGGACATTTGAGCCAAGAAACGACTTGAGAATTTTAATCTTTATGGAAACGAGCTGTCTGTCACATGTAAAATTTTGACCATTTTCAAGAATTTACCTTTTTAGCACAGCCTCGGAACTAAGACATATTATACAAACATCCTAAACGACATTATAAAAAATAATAAACAGTACGTAGACTATTGTTTTGTGGCAGCTAGATAAGTACTCGTACTAGATAAGCATGATAATTCATGTAGTTTACACCAACCGAAAATATATTCCAACACACTTCTAGTTATTATTGTTACTTGAGTGATGATATGAAGCATAAAATTAAGTATAGTCTGGCCACAATAAAATTACAGTTATGACATGCGAGGGCTGTAAATTTTATATATTGAGCAATATCGGCGAAAGCAAGTGGATGTGTTTGTGGCGGCGACGAAACAAAAACTACAAGTTAGTCACTTTAAACCATGGCAGTTAATTCAGGTGATGATTCTTCTGCCGCAAACGACATTTCTCTAAAGGAAAATGTAACAAGGAGGATTTATAAAATACTGAGTCCATTTTTCTTCGTGGAATCGTTCTTCGGCTGCCAAAGAATCAAACACACCGATCACTTTGGTATACTAAGGACCAGGCGATGGCGCTCTATTACCTGCGCAGTGGTGTTGGCGTTGCTGTTTTTATACTCGAATGCAAAAATAGAGACGAGTGTACTTCGATACGAAAGTTATTTGCGGCTGTCTTCTTTTGCATCGTACATATATGTTATCATAGTCATCAACTGTTTCGATTTCAGTAGCACTTTTGAAGACTTAGTTAACTTGCACATAAATCTGCGACTTACACCGGTCAACGAAATACACAAATATCGCTTGTTATTGAACTGGCTTGCAATATTTTTTCACTCTCTGTTCGATGCAGCTCGAATGGTAATATTGTTTATATATTCACATAAGATGGATTATCATTGGCACATTGCCTCATTTTGCTCGTATTTATTTATTGCATTGAGTTCATTCCAAATTTACCTCGCCACAAATTTGGTGTGGATGAGTCTACACGCCTTGCGAAGCTACAGAGCTGCCTTGTTGGAGAGCGTCGGCGCGGACTGTGGCGGTCCTAGAAGCAGCAGTGGTGGGAGCAACGCTGGAGCACTCGATCGCGACCGATATCTCTCGACACTGTCGATTCCTGCCGACACTACGACGACATTATGACTGCCTCCCACAATATCAGAAAATATTTTCAACCTGAGGCAAGGAAAAGGCTCTCTAATTTTTAGGGTTCCGTACCCAAAGGGTTCCAGTGCAACCCTTCTGATAAGCTTCCGCTGTCCGTCCGTCCACCCGTCCGTCCGTCCGGCCGTTCATCCGTGTGTCTCATGAACTGCAATAGGTAGACAGCTGAAATTTTCACAGAGTGTGTATTTATTTTGCCGCTATAATACCAAAATGTAAAATTACAAAATTATTAAAAATAAAAGTGGAATTGGGGAATATTGTCTGTTTATGGATTCATTCATTTTCGCACACGAATCATCACAAAGAAAGAGAACTTTCTTTCAACTCTAGTGTGATATTTGATATTCAAAACATACATTATTCAGTTTCATGAAACAAACACAACATAAGTAACAAACATAAAATACACTTAATTAAATATAAAAAAAATCATCCATTGGGACTGTTGTCATTGTCCCCAATACTGATGCAGCATTCCCCCGCTGAATAGCTAAGGAGACGCGTTGTTTAAAAAATGAGGCAGCTCGCCGATCGCCTGTCGATTCTATAAGTAGTTTTCCCAAGCGTCTCGCAAAGACCCACGCATCGCTACTCCAAACTCCGTGGGTCTCCACAGCGAAGGCGAGGAACTCAAACTGATCCTTTAAGGATTTATATTTCTCTGTTTATTAGATCTGCAGTCATCCCATTTACCCTTGCTGTTGGATTTTTGCTTATCTATCGAACATTTCTCGCATTTTGCTAATGTAGGCATATGTCGACAAAGATATAGTAGCATTGCCCTTGTCCGCCGTGAGAACAGCTTGAATCCTTCCGGAGTCCTTGTAGGGCTTTTCCCTCCGCTCTGGTAGATTCTGGGACACAAGCTTTCTACTTGATCTTGAGGAAGTCGCTTAGCGTCCTCCCGCGGACTACGATAACTATACGTGAAGTAGCCTCCTCGATTGCAACGATTACTTGTTCACGCTGAAATGTTTTCGATGCTGCGACGAATTTCTGGCTCTTTTCGGCAACGCGCATCATAAAACCGTTACTTCGACAAATATTAAATACACCAAGAACGATGTTCAATAAACGAATGATATGAACGTTATTTAATAATACAGTAAAATGGCATGTTTTGCGTTTGCGTTTTAATTAATGTCGTCCTTATGATTACATATATTTCATAATATTAATATTTACATCCTCAGTCTAATTTTTTCAACCCATGGTTTCGATAACATTTTTTACGCCATTTCTTACAGTTTCCTTATTGATCCTTTTTTTTTCAGATAATGATGTACTTGGGCAATCTCATATCGGCAATGATTTTGACTTTGCTCGTCTTTGTCGGAACTGACGGTGACAGGGTAATGGCTTAACGTTTTTTAAATGATACATAAATCGCGCTTCGTCAACAAAAGTATGAAGTAATGAATTATGTTAATAGATTTCATATTCTAACTCCACATCTAAATTTACCTCGAGTAAATCTTTTTAATCTCTCCAAGACCTCGCCTAGAATATTTTTTTATTCTATCTAAATTGGCAACCGCTTTAGTTGATGTCAATTTAGTGTACATATAATCATGTATTGCAATGTAGTATTTTTTTTTATGCGACCTGACATTGATGGCTAGTACCACACAACTACCGTTATGATATTAGCGCAATACACTTCATTCCCGAAGGAATTTGGTGCCATGCCAGGACCTTCCCTTTATGAGCACGGCTACATTAAACTGAATGGAAAACACGGACAATTTTTCATTACCTTCATTACCATCATTAGTATACATTTGCATAAATGATATCAATACATTTTCACAATTTTTATTTTATTTTGATTTACATGTGTTTTATCTGCTTGTTTTACGATTCAGAGGGAAATGTGGTCGAGGGAGATTTTTGTTGTTATTTTATGTTCTTTTGTTAAATATTTTGTGTTTTTGTCGTAAATAAATGAATTTGATTTCGCCAAGCAAGATATTCATTATTGTATCGTGATGATGACAGTAATGATGCATTTTCACGTTCCAGATCATATTAGGGTCCATTTTACTATTCAAATCAATAATGCGTGGATTGGTTTGCTTATGGTTCTGTTACATTGCACATTTGGTGAAAAAAGAAAATAAATACCTGGAATCATTTTTGTTGCACCAAAGCCAGAACAATATCGAAGGTTAGTATTTTTATTTTAAACATATATTCATCATTACCTACGCTTTGAAAAATTTGTGTAACTATCGTAGGAATGTAAGTGAGTAAATTGCGTGGGTAATTTTCCAGGCCAAACAATAGACATGTGGTTAAGGCCCGATGTTGGGTAAAGACCGAAATCTTTTTTTTTTCAAGGTGTATAAAATTTTGAAGATATACCCGTGTCGAGTGCACTAATTTCAAGGAATATGGTAAGGTTAATAAAAAATAAAATTAATAAAAAAAAAATTAAAACCATTTTGAATTTTTTTTTTTTTTTCTTGGCACCGACTCTTAATTAATGCACTCAACATGAGTTTAAGGTGGCCCAACCCGGCGGGCCTAACTCATTCGCGGGCACGGTACAAAACCATGCTGTTGCGCTCTGGGACCTTCTCTGTTTCAAAGAATAAGACAGGCTCCGTGATGAGGAAGATGCAACATGTCCACAAAAAAGACAATGTGCTTAGTGTATGATTTGGTAAGATTTACGAAAATTTTAATTTCAAAACGACTTATAGCTAAACGTAAACCACGACCACTGTAGTCAAAAATCAAACAAAAACCAAATAGATTATAAATGTTAATTAAATAAGCTATGTCTGATGACTAATCTTTTTAAGATGTTCTTACTTTATCATTGCGTAATCCACCTCCAAAGTTATTGTATAAAACGCGCGAAAAATTCGAACTTTCGGACCTTATAACTTAGAAGCCAAACACAATTCTACAATGCCAACAGTCATCAGACTTCTAGTTGGATCAAATAAAGCTATTTTGAGCAAATTTTGGATCTCTGACAAGAAACATAGGCGTGATCTTCTTTTCCCTTTTGTATGGGGAAATGAGCGGGATGGGCCACCTTAATGGCTGAATGTTAATTGCAATATGTATTTTTGTTCCTTGGCTACTTGAAATGAATGTAATGGTTCTCGATCATAAATCTCTTGTTTGATACCTTCCAAGTTTTACCGATATCCAGATTACTTTCATAATATGTTCCTTCGATGTATCTACAATGGCGCCAAATTCATAATCTTCGCTGTTATCATAAAATACGCGTTTATCCGGCTATTATTATTTTAAGGCACGGAACAACCTTATCAAAGGCATTGGATTATTAGTCTGATTATGGCCTTAATAAGCGACTCGTTTGTATCGACGCCTCTGTATCGTCATAAAATTAAGCATGTTGCTACAAATCTATTTCAAGATGCACAATCGTATTTGCATGATATCTTAAATGTTTTTGACGTTTGTAATATTTTTACATTTTAATGAAAATACAACTTTTTGATTTACAAATTCTTCGAAGTCGCATAGTATATGATACAGACAAACGGTTTAATTTTGCTTGGCACAGATTTTTAGGCTTCGACTAAAAATATAAAGTTGCGATGCCCATACGAGTGAGCGATTTATTTATGTTTTATTTTTATTTTTTAAGAAACCTTACAGCTAATCTTAGATTATTACATGATAAATATTTTAATATGTTTTAGCCAATGACAAAGTTTCATTGTTTACAAATTGAAATGTCTCACAACTAAACGATATGTAACTTGCAACATTCCACAACCGTGTGCATGATAGGGTGTGTGTGCGGTATGTATGTGGTGAAAGTGTGTGTGTAATGTGTTAACTTATGTGTAATGTGAGTGTATGTATGTATAGCTTGAGTGTATGCACTACGGGCCAGTGGATTAGGCGCCAATTCATCGAAATGTGTCGAATTCAATCCTAATATTTATAGATCTTATTTTATTTTGTTTTATTTAAATGTTATTGTGTTGATAGTAATATATTTTTGAATGTTTATATGTTACATTATTATTTATTAAAGTGTACAAAAGTGTTAAATAAAGCTGGTTACTCCGCCCTGGCCTGCTGGCGTGCCTTTATAAGAAAAGCATGCTTTGTTAAATTTAATATGTCAGCGCTGTTATAGGTGCGATCGTAAGAGGACATGCAACGGTTTAGGACGGAGTTTTTTGCGTGGTTTTAGTATGGCACGTTAACAACGTTCTCATTAGTTCTGCGTTCTGTCTTGCAGCAGTGGAGCGTAAGCGAGCCAAGCGTCTCCTGTGCCTGGTGCGCGCCACGCCTCACTCTTTCTCTGTCTGCGGCCTGTTCGAGCTGGACCTGGAGTTCTTGCTCAATCTGGTGCTCGCCTGCATCACCTACAGCATTGTCATCATCCAATTCAGAGCGCTGCCTGAACATGATTTTAATTAAGTCTGCATTATCGACGTTTGTGCAATGTCCCTTAATTGTAGTGATGCTTGAGTTCATTAACTTTATTGGTTTATAATGGAGGAGATTTTTATGCTTATATGCTTATATGCTTTAAAGGGCACCTTTGCAAGGTTCAGAATGTTCAAAATTTTCAAAATGTATTTTATAATGAGTAGTGTGTCCAATAAATATATTCACAATAGTTTAACACCGAAGTTAGTTGCTCCTTAGTATTTTGTTATTGATATGTTATTATTGCCAAAACGCTCAAATTTATAAGTATAATTTTATTATATTCTTATTAATTTTGTGCTACCTACTTGAAGATTTTCTGAATTCATTCAATGTCTGTAACTACATACGATTCTCACCTTGAAACGTTTTTATTTCATCGATTGTCACATTTTTTTTTAAAAGAAATTGATAAATACCAACTTTTTTCAGATCAATTAAAAATATAATTTTTGTATGATAAAACAAAATAATATTGATACGTTCCATTAATTGTACTCTGAATAAGTTTTCTTATACGTGGACTTTCATCGTTTACAAAAAATATTTTTCCTTTTCTTGTCAAATCGCTGATGTTAGATGATGTCTGAGTATCTTTAAATTGTTAAGATTACTGTGACTGTATTTCTTATTTACTTCGTTCAATGTTCAAAAAGCATGGGTTAAGGGGGTGTTTATGTTCATGTCGATTGCACAACGGTCGTACGTAGCTACTGCTATGCTAAAATTATTCACATTATGTGAAATTGTTTATTTAGACTAAAAAACCATTTCAAAAAAATCTGAAATTATGAGGAAGTAAGAAAAATGTTGCCATTTACCATAAGTACTTGTCTTCATTGCGGCACAAAAGTATTTCTATTTTTTTTATTAAAATTTAAATTCACATTGAAGAACAAGAAAATTACAATTAACTAAATTAAAACTAAAATTATAATAATAAAATGTTAAACTAAGTAAAATAATTCCATTAGACTCTTCTTCATACTTTTAAATCTGCTCACCACTACAGTGATAGTTAGTTTCTAGTGTTGGTGAGTTAGCGACGAACGACCGTAGCACCGTCTACATGGACGCTCAGGCCTCTTAAAACCTTGCCAATAAAACCGGCATGACAATAGCAAATTAAGAACGGCCCGTAAGCTATGTTCCCCATACAATTTTTCATTTTTAGATGCTTTAAAACATACTTTATTTTCCAATTAATTTATTGAACTTATTTTATCTTTTAGTTTTGACTACTGTTTTATTCTTGACAATTCTATTGAAACTGTTTGATGTAATTTTAATTTATGTGACAAATATCCTGACAATTCTATTGATGCTATGAATTTAATATTTATTATTGTATTTCAGCTGTTAGTATAATTTATTAAATTTTGTATTTTGTGCTAATTTTGTAAAATTTAAGTGTAGTTTTAGTTTATTTCAAAATCTAGACTTAAGGTGGCCCATCCCGCTCATCTGCCCATACAAAAGGGGAAAGAAGACCACGCCCATATTTCTTGTCAGAGATCCAAAATTTTGCTCAAAATAGCTTTATTTGATCGAACTAGATGTCTGATGACCGTTGGCATTGTAAAATTGTGTTTGGTTTCTAAGTTATAAGGTCCGAAAGTTCGAATTTTTCGCGCGGTTTATACAATAACTTTGAAGGTGGATTACGCAATGATAAAGTAAGAACATCTTAAAAAGATTAGTCATCAGACATAGCTTATTTAATCAAGATTTATGATCTATTTGGTTTTTGTTAGATTTTTGACTACAGCGGTCGTGGTTTACTTTTAGCTATAAGACGTTTTGAAATTAAAATTTTCGTAAATCTTACCAAATCATACACTATGCACATTGTCTTTTTTGTGGACATGTTGCATCTTTCTCATCAGGGAGCCTGTCTTATTCTTTGAAACAGAGAAGGTCCCAGAGCGCAACAGCACGGTTTTGTACCGTGCCCGCGAATGAGTTGGGCCCGCCGGGTTGGGCCACCTTAAGTGAGCCTCTTGCCATGATATTGTCAAATAATGAACTTTTTATGCTTTCATGCTATTGTATTTAATTTTAAATGTTTTGACGGTTCCAAGTGTTCCCTGCGCCCCAAAGGAGGATTCATAAATACAAATACAAATCGTAGTTTACTAATTATTTGAAAAAACTGTTCCAATTTGCTTGATATTTAGTATCTAACATTCGACAGTAAATATCAGTGTCTGCACGCTGTTGTTTTGCCGAATAATCTAAAGCAAATCAAATAACAGGCAAAACAAAATCTTCATAAAAATTTTCTTTGGTCTGTTGTATGACACCGGATACATTTTTCGAAAAGAGAAACACGTTCAGACATAGATATTTGTTGCTTAATATTAAATCCCAAGTATCAAGCAAATTGGAACAGGGGTTTTCAAATTATTAATAAACTACGTTTGTATGGGGAGCGTAATTTTTTGATGCTTACGGCCCCACCTTAAAAACGAAAACAAAAAAAAAACGTGACAAGCAGAAGAAATTATTTGTTTGTCTCATAAACCATTGAAAAAAAAATATGTAATCATGCATATAATGAGGAAGCACTCAAAATTTTGGCATTTACAATAAGTAGAAAGTTACTTATTACGGCACACAATCATTTCACAAATTTTAGCCTTCTTTCATACTCTCTTTATCTGCTCACCACTACAGTTACAGTTTGTTAGTTCCTAGTTTTGGCACAGAATAAGTAATAGTGGTTTTGGTGAGTTAGCGACGAACGGCCGTAGCACCGTTTATATGGACGGTCAGCTAAATGCTTGCCAACAAAACTGGCATGGCTCGGTATCACATGCAAAGTTCTAAGATTGTTTTCTCTAATAAACAAAATATCGATTGCACGTGAATGCTTTCCCTCCACCTCGCACATACTGTAACGCGATCAAATTATTGGTTGAACCACCTAGCATAACATTTTCTGTATTATTAGTAGAGAACTTTTAAAACATCTGTACGAAAAACTAGCAAAAATAGATAGTTATAAAGAAGCGAAAGTTTTGTGCATTATAAAATACCCTTTTTAAGAAATATACTATTAATTTCTACCCTTTTGTTTATTATTATGTGTTTCTAACTTAGCTTGTTGATATTCCTCTATATTTCAGTTAAATTGTATTCCTTTCTTGTGTATTCTTTCAGCACCATTTGCTTTCTCTTTCTGAGTACGATGAGTGCATTTCTTTACGAATGCGAGCTGTTCCATGGTATCTGAATCCATGTATAACTGGAAGTCCTCTTCCCCTACTAGGGTTAAGCCCGCATGGAAACATGAACTATTTAAAAAAGTGAGTTTATATTTAGCGACGAGTTCGAACTCACTCTTCTCTGAATGGAACCAGGGGGCATAAATTATCTTTCTTTCTCCAATATTAAATCCTATTGGTTGAGGCTGTGCGTTATTAGTTATTAGTCAATCACGGTACTGCTTAATGAGCATAATATATCGATTTGTTCATGTATTTGGACATGGATAGGCTTTGGATAGATACCAACTTTTATGATGTTTAATCTAATCGGTGCATTTTATGACCAGGTCAGAGAAATTGGTTAAAATAGCGCTCTCTATTATTTAGAGAAGTGAAGACATTTTAAGACCGCTCAAGCGATTTCGAACGGTAATTACAAAAGTTCGTGTTGTTTGAGTTGGTCGTCGACGTAACACCCTCACCGATGCTTATCGATAATCGAAAATCCATAGCGGATGCAGGCTAAGCTCCGCTCTGCGAAAAGTGCGCTCGGATGAAAGAACTTTTGATTGGAGCTTGTTATTGTATCTATTTTAAAAGATTATGTTTGATAAAATGTATTTATGAACCTTTTCTTAGCCCGGATTTCACCAAGTGCTGATTTATTTTAATCGACACTCAAAGGGCCTTTATTGCTATAGTGCTCATTGTCTTGTACTGGTATTGATTTCAAACTGCTAAGTAAGGCCCTTAATATGTAGCGATTAAGCTAATCGGCAGTAGGTGAAAAAGGCCCTATAAAGTTTAAAGTTAAAGCACTCTAAGCTTAGTTAGTTGTTTCCAGAGAAATCGGAATAAACTAAGTATATTTATATATTCTTTATATATTATTATATTATTCCGATTTCTCTGGTTGTTTCTAAGAAATAGAGAGACCAGATTTGGTTGAATTGGTCGACTTCTACATTTCCTGGCTCCGCCGCTAAATTCACAAGTCGTTCAAAAATGGTCAAATACCGGTTGATCATGAACAAGAATTTTGATTTTATCTAAATCCATTCTATCCTAATATCGTTGGAAACACTCGGTCCCATCTGTATAGAGAGTAACAAATTAATCATTAATCATTAATTATGGGCATAATAACATTATTTTCAGAATTCATTCAAAATAGTAGTTCGTTAACTTTTTTCATGTTTTTTTTATGTTGTCTTATTTTTTCAGTTCTATAAATAAATATAATTCAAAAACTATAATAAAAATTGTGTGTGTTTATAAGACCAGTTAAACCGTGTTCAGCTTAATTTATTAGCTCGAAGTTTCATTTACCACGTTGTGAACATCTTCAGGATTCGCAACGTGACATATTAGACTCTCCAGGTCACGTCACGATAACTGAAGATGTCCGCAGTAGACGAAACGTCGAGCTAAATAAGTAAGCTGAAACTATCATTTTATGTTGGCAATAATTGTTTTGAACAATCGAAAGAAAGACAGACATCCAAGCCAACGGTTGTGAAGATTTTCCGATACAAGTGGATAGCGCGGTGTCTTACAAACTGAGTTCCGGGAAATGCTATTGTCCCATCCGATCTGCTGGCATTGACGTGGGTTCAAGGGAACGGCGCGTGAAGGATAGGCTGAACTAAAAGGATCAAAGTGTCTCGCGCAAATGGAGCTGATAATGGGATACGTGGAACTTAAGTTAGCTGACATTACCGCGAAAACTGAACATCGGGGATGTTTCATTGATCTGTAGCGGACAGACGAGGTGAGTACTGTTACCAGCGAGAATGGAAGGACTAGAGAAGCGATCGAAACGATTTCGTATGGCGGTAGCGTAGCCAAGAGTTAGTCCAAAACGTCTAACTCTAGTCAGTTCGATTACGAATTCGGGATGCGCAGCATGGAATGTTCGTTGCATCCTTTGAAGTTCTACCGTGTTCTTTCGTGTCGTTTAATGCTAACGGCCTTATATTGAATGTTACAAAAAAAACCGGCCAAGTGCGAGTCGGACTCGCACAATACGGGGTTCCGTACCATCGTACAAGGTTTAACACAAACATTTTTTAATCTTTTTTCATTCTACCTGTTTGCTGTTATAGCGGCAAAATAAATGCAGACTCTGTGAAAATTTCAGCTGCCTACCTATTAGGGTTAAAGAGATACAGCCCTGTGACAGACGGACGGACGGACGGGCGGACGGACGGATGGACGGTCAGCGGAGGCCTAGTAATAGGGTTCCATTGGCACCCTTGGGTATAGAACCCTAAAATCGCAAGGAATAAAATTCAGCATGAAACAATCGACTGCATATGATGGCAACTACTTTCTAAAGTATCACAATGAAGTCATCTCATTCGCCACGAAAACAACATTTTTAGGATTCAATCTCGATCAACACTTACGATGGGATGATAGAAATATAATCTAAAATTTAACACTCAAAATACAAAACATTCCAAAAGAGCCTACACTTTAACAGTGCTATAATCTAAAACAAAATACCGAGATATATCACAGATCAAACAAGTGACAAGAATTTTAAAACTAAGTTGCACACAATTTTTTTGAAATACTAAGCTAAATATGACATTAATCATTTCATCCTGTAAATATCAATGTGAAGGAATGTGACATGTATGTATATATAATCGACCGTGAAGCAAGGACACATTAATTGAAGAAAGAGCGCAGTAAAAAGAACTACTTTACGAATATGCTGCAAGGCTGGACCCGAACCAGCAAAACATACCATTCGCGGGTATTGCGTCTACCAATTTCGCCACCGGATGTATCCATAATTTGGGATTCTCCTACAGTCCCTCCCCCCGAATAATAATAATAATAATAAAATTCTTTATTGTACACCATTATAAAACAATTTACAAAAGGCGGGCCTAATGCCAAAAGGCATTCTCTTCCTACCTACCCTTGGGATGTAGGAAAGGTGCAAGGCGGCAGACAAAAAAGGATAAAAGAAGTAAGATTTTTTATCAATAAAGATATATATATATATATATATACTTAACAAGAATAAATATACTTACATTCTAATCTCATATTCTAATTCTCATCTTCAATGGTCATAGCCTAAAGCTCAATGCCACTGTCAGCTCAACAAACCCGAGACAACACTTCCTGTCGAATAGAGCAGTTGAAATGTGGAACAAGTTGCCAGAAGATGTCGTTGAAGCACCCACCACCAATTCTTTAAAAAACAGGCTTGACAAACACCTAAAAACACTAAACTAAAGTAACCGTAATACTTAACAAAGCACCAGTGAGCCCAGACATGAACACATCAGCTTAGGCTGCTCGTTCATCAAATAAATAAATAAATAAAATAAATAATACTAAATACATACAGATACATATAATACATAGCTTAAAATATATATTTAATCTAAATATATACCAATATTTGTGTATATACATTTTACAATTAACAATATAAGGAAGATCTTGGCTAGGTCTTGTTCCCATAAGAACTTTTCTGTCGAATACTATGACAAAAGTTGTGGTATTAGCCGTTTATATCCGTTACATTAAAAAAATACATTTCATTTATTTACACCTTGATTGGGTAATATTAATACTCTCATGAAGGGGAAATAAAAAGGTGATATTCCACTATCAATTCCATTAGTAAAAGTGAACTATAATATGCATAATATAATATGTATGCAGCTTCAATTAATTGTATGAATCAATATCTATTGCGCATTTATTTTTCAAATTAACTGATGGATTCTTGGCATTCAGTCATTGCGGATTCAGTAGAGTTAACAGTAATGTCAAAGTAAATTCTTCTTTAGTTAACTCTACTGAGTCCGCAATGACTGAATGCCAAGAATACATGTCCTGCTCCGGATGCTTCTATACCATAATACAATTGTAAGAGACAGAGATATCCGTAATCGATTTATTGGTAAAAGGGGTATCTCACCTGTTCGTTAATATTATGGTTTAATGTTGCTGTTTTAGTCCAGGACCCGAGTCAAGCTGCTCGTAGCCTAGTGGCGCAGGGACTTGCCTTGCATATCAGAGGTCTGAGCTCAAATCCTCGTTCATGAACCACTTTCTTTCTCTTTTTGAGTTTGAAAAGTGCATTTGTTCACGAATGCGAGCTGCTCCATGGTTTCCTTGTAAAGAGCGGCTCGTAGCCTAGTGGCGCGGGGACTGGCCTAGCGTACCAGAGACCTGGGTTCAATACCGACATGCACCACTGTCTTCCTCTTTCCGAGTTCGATAAGTGCATTTCGTTACGAATGCGAGCTGCTCCATGGTTCGGAATCCATGTAAAACTCTAGGTCCCCTTCCCCTACTAGGTGGTAGGGTTTAAGCCCGCCTGGGTTGGTACCATCGCATTGGATGAAAAGATGGTCGAAGCGGCAATGAAAATTTGTCCGTGTTTTCCATCCAGTTCAATGTAGCCGTGCTCATAAAGGGAAGGTCCTGGCATGGCACCAAATTCCTTCGGGAATGAGGTGTATTGGGCTAATATCATAACGGTAGTTGTGTGGTATTAGCCATCCATATCAGTTCGCATAAAAAAAAAGAACCTGTAGGTCCCTTTTACTAGGTAGTAGGGTTAAGCTCGCCCGGGTTGGTTTCACTTGAATGAAACTATGGTCGAAGTGGCAATGAATAATTCTCCCTCTGCTATTAATAAGCCCAGATCATCGTCTGAATAGTTATACAATGTATTGTCCCTTTCTCTTGAATTAGAAACTGCCTGTCAATGCAAAGGACAAAACATTGTTTAACTATTCAGCTGATTATTAACAGGGTTTCAATTCGTGTTTACCATCCAGTTCAGTGTAGCCGTGCTCATAGGAAGGTCCTGGCATGGCACCGAATTACTTCGCGAATATGGCGTATTGGACTAAAGTAGTTGTGTGGTATTATGTCAAGTTTCATGAAAAAAAAAACCGCCCAAGTACGAGTCGGGCCCGCACACGAAGGGTTCCGTACCATCGAACAAGATTGAATATAAAAAAATCAGGTTTTTTGTATGGGGACCCTCTTTAATTTTTATTATTCTTAAATTTTACCTACTTGTTGTTAAAGCGGCAAAAATAATACACACTCTGTGAAAATTTCAGCTGCCTACCTATTACGGTTCATGAGATACAGCCCTGTGACAGACGGACGGACGGACCCAAAGGGTGCCAACGGAACCCTATTACTAAGCCTCCGCTCTCCGTCCGTCCGTCCGTCTGTCACAGGGCTGTATCTCAGTAACTGTAACAGATAGACAGCTGAAATTTTCACAGAGTGTGTATTCATTTTGCCGCTGTAACAACAAATAGGTAAGATTAAAAAATAATTAAAATTAAAGGGGGCCCCCATATAAAAAAACGTAATTTTTTTGTATTAAATCTTTTACGATGGCGCGGAACCCTTCGTGTGCGAGTCTGACTCTCACTTGGCCGGTTTTTCATTGTAATTGACCGAGTGAAGCGCGAGCGGCGTGTCTCCGTTTCGGCTTGGGCAAAAATGATTTTGGTAAGTTCGGCTGTCCGGCTGCTCTCCTCTACTCGTTTTTCTCAACCGCGTGAAATTTTGTGAGGTTTTTGGAAATGTACAAAAGTGTCATAAGAGAAACGATTTGCGATAGTATGATGACCTAAACAGTGAGAAAAATAAAATCATTGGAAAAATAAAGTGGTCTATGATTAAAGATAATGTGTAAAATCAATATATGTGAAATAAACTTGTACAAATATAGGTATCATTGTTTATAATATTGTAATCTTTGCATTTAATTTTACATGTAATAATTTGCTCGAAATGATTATGTTTTATATTCTACATTCTGAACTACGATATATTTATCTTTAATCAATAATGGAATTTTCTTGAGCAAAATGGTGTAACTGCAAACTGTAAAACAGTAGGGAATTCTCGCGGTGGTCGTTTTTATCCCTCGATTAAATTAAATAGATTCTTACATGAATAAAGAAATGTAAAATGGAAGGTAATTGCATGGAGCTCTACAATGAGTGAGCCTGCGGTGGCGACGCGGCGCGGTAACTCGGCTAGTGCATATTTTATCCGAGCATCGAACCCGCGACGCTCCGGTGAGCCGCAGACGCGAATGCGGGAGACAGCTCGCAAGGCAAGAGAGGCGTGGTACACTCCCGCCACTGACGCCCGGTGGCAGAACAAGACATTAACGTTAAACTTACGTCAACGTGTGATTAGGATAACAATTTTTAGTTGATACGATTTCATATGCTGCGTAGGGCTCTGTATACCCAATCTTAGTTCTGAGTCTGACCAACAACGCCTAGTACCAAATAGTGCTTGCATTTGGGTCTAAGTGTTGGTCAGATTATATGCATGAACATTTCCATATACCATACCTACTGTCATTATATTAACACACTTCACGGGAACTATGTGCCATGGCAGGACCTTCCGTTTATAACGCAGCTACAATGACAGCATCAGCATCTTACTCCTGACTGCTCCTTTACAAGGCGCAGATAAGGTCTTGCGTGGAGTATTGTTCGCATTTGTGGGACAGCTTAGTTCAGCACCTGCTTGGCTCCCGGGCCGTCATCGGACAGAATTTGGAGACCCTCCAGCTCCGAAGGGATACATCCCTATTTATCTTTTATCATCTTTACCATGGAGAATGCTCGTCGGAGCTGCATAACGCGGTCCCTCTGTCCCCTTTCTACCTTCGCTCAACTTGGAACATGGAGAAAATGCACAAATTCAAAGTCGACATTCCTAAACTAAGAATCCACCGATCCTCTAGATCCTTCGTCTATAGGGTCGTTAAACAATGGAAAGAACTCACTTCCGAAGTATTTTCTCCAAAGTGCAACCTGGGGATCTTCAAACGTGGTATGGCCGCCATGGTTTACGCAGCCTCCCTGAAAGTTCGAAAACCCATGGGCGCCGTCGGGCACCTTATAGGTCCTGGTATACGCCATATGCCGCGTTTAACATATAAAAATTGAACTGCATGGAAAACGGGAACAATTTTCATTGCCGCTTCGATCATCGTTCATTCAATTTGATGGTACCGACCCGGGCGGAATTAACCCGACCACCTAGTAAGTAAAGAAGGGGACCTACAGTTTATCTGAACCACGAACGACGAATCCCTTGGAATTCTCTTACAAAATGCACGGGAAGAAATGCAGTGGGTTCAATAAACTGGATCCCAGTTGCAGAACGAGAAATCAACGTTTTACGTTAAAGTATGACTCCTCAGTGGCCCAGCGGCGCGACACTTCGGAGTACGCTCTCCGAAGTTAAGCAACGCTGGGGTGACCATTAGACCGTTGAGAGAGGCTGGCCGTGGTTCGGATTCCACGTTAAACTGTAGGTCCCCTTCCTTACTTACTAGGTGGTAGGGTTAATCCCGCCCGGGTTGGTACCATCGCATTGAATGAACGATGGTCGAAGCGGCAATGAAAATTGTCCGTGTTTTCCATCCAGTTCAATGTAGCCGTGCAATATAAGGAAGGTCCTACATGGCACCTAGTTCCCATGTGGTGTGTTGGGCTAATACCATGACAGAAGGTGTGGTATTAGCCATCATGTCCAGGCACATAAAAAAAAAACACATTTTTTTATATGAAAAACTTAACATATATAATTAACATTTCGGAAAGCTTTTTTTAATTCAATGCGATGATACCAACCTGCATTGGCTTAACTCTACCACCTATTCCGGAAAGGGAACTAAAGATGTCTGATGAAAAGATGAAACTGAATAATGTATTCCGAAATTTCCGAATCATGAAGTGGTCCGAACCAATTACCATTTAGCCTAAAAGCACTTCTAAGAATAACAATTGGTTTCAGGCATCGATATAATGGTTTCAGGTCATAAAAGCATACATAATATTAATATCATCACCACTGGCTTGGAGTCACTGAACCAATGACGGTATGTTGGGTCGCTCAGTCTGGTCTACAGGACCAGACTGAGCGACCCAACAAATCTACTAACTAGAAGAAGCAAGAAACACACCGGTTTTACACAAAAAAATATTTTGTTTTTGAAACTACAGAACTTCTAACTAAAACTAATTAATATTTGTTCTAAGGTTAAATTTTGTATTTTGGTTTTAGCTTCTAGTTATGATTATTGGGTAATTATTGTGTTTGTTTGATTTTTAAATTTAAATTAAACATTTAAAATAAGTTTAAAGATAAATAAATATAATAAAAACACAAATATGAAAAATTATCTAAGATTTATCTTGGGCATGTATTGATACAATGTTTAGTACAACACTACCAAATTCATTCAAATTACCATTCTCGACCATATTTTGCGAACAAAAAAATTGACAAACTTTCACTTCAAGCTCTTACTTAATCTGTGCTTCAACCCAATTTAAAATTTGTAACAAAATATTTGTCGATTCCTTCATAGAAAGTGATTCCTCATGCTTAAAAGTATTTTTTTAATTTTAATTTATAATATTTATAAAATTTACGTACGCACTGGGGGTCCATTCAGAGCATGAGTGAGTTCCAGTTCGGGAGTGAGTTAACCTAAAAATAGGTGGGAAATGTATTATTATTTAAATAATGGAACCGTTATTTATACTTCCAACGTATTTACGGGACAAACCAGATTGTTACCTAACTGTAATGATGTTCTAGAAGTGTGGAAACGAATTCGAACTCACTCTTACCCTGAATGGAACCCCTGATCTTTACTCATATTTCTATTCAAGCGATTTATAAATCTATTTGAGGTTATTTCTAACAGCGATTATATCTTAAATTTTTGACAGACAACGCTTACCGCTCTTTCCATGCTAATTTATCTTTGGATTATCTCAGCAAGTTGACTCGATGTAGAGTCGATCACAAACAACGCATGCGAACAAGCCTGCCCCGTCACGCCGTCTTCAGTCAGCGCAAGCAACAGTCAGCCAGTCTGCCGCGCGCTGTCAGCGATAGAGGTCGCTCGTCGCTCCCCAACCGATTTTTCGGACGTGGTTTTCGTGTGAAAATACTGTAACTTTGATCAAAACATAGTTCCCGTGAGTGTGAAACTCATTATTTACTAGTGAGAACGTCATTGGGATTAGTTGCCGTGCTAAAAGTAGAAGCGAATAACTTCGTGAATAAACTAACCAGTTGTTGTGACGGTGCTGTTGGACTAACCGTGACGTGTGCATCGAACTATTACCAAAGGATTCCTCAAGTGGTGCTCCTGTGCATACATTTTTTTCGAAAAGAGGATGTAGAGACTGGAGTCTAATTAGATTCATATTGGGATTCACAGAGCGACGCGCCGCCAGCCGCCGCCGCCGGTTCATCCCAAGGTCAGTCAAATGCTTCAACCGATGTTTGTTGCGAAAAGTAAACACAGGTTTTTATTGGAAAGGCGCAAAAATGGTGATTTTACGGATGTAACGGTTTATGGTGGATTTGAAATATCTTTTATCTGAAATTGGGTTAGGTTTCTAGATAGATTTTCGCAATCATTGTTAAATTTTGATAAGAAGCCCTTTTGAACTTAGAACTGTTGAATTAAGAACAATATGTTTTGAGGACGAATCTACCTAACTTATTGATATTCATAAACATTATATAGGCAAATAACAAGTCTGTAAATGATTTGATATGCTTGTGACCATCGATATAACTTGCATTATTATGGGCCGAGTGCACGAAAGGACAAAAAATCTAAATCATCGTCAAAGTATGATCAAACAGGTCACTTTCTATGGACACTATGGAAGAAACTCCATGCGGTTCACTAAAAGTGACGTGTTTGAACATTGATCAACTCAGCCGTCTCTTCGTGCAACCGGGGCTATGTCAGTGGCGCAACGCCTTGCGTTTCGATAAGCCTGGTGAAGCACCTCTGAGCGCGGTTGGGTTCTGGATGGGTGACCATTTTCAACCGTTTAGGCTGGCCGTGGTTCGAATTTCACGTAAAACTGTAGGTCCCCTTCGTTACCTAATAGGTGTTAGGGTTAATACCGCCCGCGTTGGTACCATCGCATTGAAT
The DNA here is from genome assembly GCA_946894095.1 of Incurvaria masculella. Taxonomy (NCBI): domain Eukaryota; kingdom Metazoa; phylum Arthropoda; class Insecta; order Lepidoptera; family Incurvariidae; genus Incurvaria; species Incurvaria masculella. The sequence continues at coordinate 17,576,351 of OX335653.1, read as the reverse complement.
GAACGATGGTCGGAACGACAATGAAATTTGTCCGTGTTTTCCATCCAGTTCAAAGTCACGAAAATGTCCAGTTCCATCCAGTTTGACGTCAAATCTGACGTCAGTTTAGTACCATCAGCCATCCATGTCCAGTTACATAAAAAATCAACCAACAAATGTGCTTTACATTTTTTTTTAAAACAGCATACAAAATATAAATTTACAATACCTACATGTTCATATTTGTTGCATATTGTATATTCACTTTCTCTATTTTAAGAATGATAATGTATTGTACCTACCTTTATTTGCAAATAAACTTACTTACTTACTTAGATGCTTACTAACCAAATTGATGCTTATGATTTCTATGTATGGCAACACTTAGGGGGTTTTATAGGTTTCCGTACCCAAAGGGTGAAAACGGAACCCTATTACTAAGCCCCCGCTGTCCGTCCGTCCGTCTGTCACAGGGCTGTATCTCATGAACCGTAATAGATAGGCAGCTGAATTTTTCGCAGAGTGTGTATTTATTTTGCCGCTATAACAACAAATAGGTAAAAAAAAACAAAATTAAAGGGATACAAAAGACGTGATTTTTTGGTGTTGATGGTACGGAACCCTTCGTTTGCGAGTCCAACTCGCACTTGGCCGGTTTTTATGTAACTGGACATGGCTGACCACACTTCACTGATCCGCGGACTCTACTAACTAAATTTCGCTCACGTAAACGAGGTTTTGGATGACATTTCTATGTCACGTCAGTGTGCTTGAGTGTTAATTTGCCTGATGCGTGTCTAAATTTAGTAGAGGTTTTTCTTTATCAATTCTATTCTATTTACACATAACTACCTATTAGGGAACTCCCAATCGGATAAACCACACATTCGATCGTCAAGTGCGGTGATAGAATACATAATAATTTTAGGACCGTTCAAGGTGATCAACCCGTACATCATTTGGACAACGCATATATTAGCGCAGAATATATCGGTGTACAGTACGAATTAACATAACATGTGCCTTCTCGCTTGATCGGCCTGCCCCGCCCGTCGCCTGCCTCGTTTCAACTGTTGCTTGGTTACGTTGCTTGTCTGTTAGATGATTGCTGTTCAGTTTTCCTGTTCGCTTGTAGCCATGTAGGAAATATTAAAGTAGGTATTCTGAGAAAATTGCTAAGATAATGCACACTTGGGTTATTGGCTCCTAAATAACTACCTAATCATATAGTGATTTAACACACAGTGAATGAAGAAGGACTCGCACATGAAGAGTTCTGTACCATCGCACAAGATTTAATACAAAAAATCAAGCTTTTTGTATGGGGCCTTTAATTTTTATATTTTTTTTATTTTACCTATTTGTTGTTATAGCGGCAAAATACATACACTATCTGTGAAAATTTCAGCTGCAAACATATTACAGTTCGTGAGATACAGCCCTGAGACAGACGGACGGACGGGTGGACGGACGGACTGACGGACTGACGGACGGACGGACGGATAGCGGATGCTTAGCAACAGGGTTCCGTTGGCACCCTTTGGATACGGAAACCAAAAATGGAAAATCAAAAATGACGATCGAATCAATTTCTTCCAACTGCGGTGCGTGGCCGCTGCGCTAGGGCCAGACTTCACGGAATCAACTCCCGCCCCGTTCATGCACCACTTCCTTGCTCTTTCAGAGTTGAATTAGTGCATGTCGTCACAAATGCGAGCTGCTCCATAGTTCGAACTGATCCGTAGGTCTTTCGAAAAATGTAGGATGACTGGCAACCCTGGCATCAATAAAATATCTCCTGTGTTTTCTATACTGTTCAATGAAGCCGGGCTCAAAAATGGCATGGCACCTTATCACTTCGAGAGCATTGTGTTTGTCTTATATGATTTCAGTAGGTATAGTATAAGCACCCTCGTTCAGTTCTATGACAAAAACCTTGCAACTAATTCAAAAATATTTTTCCGAAAATATAAGTTCCTACTCCGAAATATACTTGGTAAAGTCCCCTTGTATCAAATGGTCCACGCAAGCAAAAGCTCCCAGCGTTTAGTGAGAAATTTAAAATATTGCACAAATGTTGCAAGTCTCCATTTAATGAAATTCATATATAGCAAGCGATCACAAACCAAAGAGAAACATCCCAAAATAAAACTAAAAGTAAACACGAAAATAAACTAAAGGTAAACATGTTAGGGAGGACAGCTCAAAGTTGTCAGAGGTCAGCACTGGTTAAAAAAACATGACTTAAGGTCGGCCCGTAAGCATCAGAAAATTTCGCCTCCCGTACAAACGTAGTTTACTAATAATTTGAAAACCACTGTTCCAACATACTTGATATTTGGTATCTAATATTAGGCTACAAATATCTGTGCCTGCATGCCTTTGTTTTTTCGGTAAATGTATTCTGTAAATGTAAATCTAAATCTGATTACCGGTAAATCTGAGGACCGGTAAATGTAAATCTGATTATTGATTCCAACGAGCAAAGGTTTTTTCTCGTTGATTGATTCCCAAGATATCAGCGTGTGATCGTCAAACGTATTCTCCTGATCTCTGTAGTTGTTTCAAGTATAACTTAGAAACGTAGGGTCATCATTTCTTGGCATGACCACTTGGAAACCATTGAATGATTCGATTGCAGACAAGAATAAAATAATGCCAGTTACGAGCTCAGCTCAGTTTTCACCATATTGTTCCTAAACTTCCGAAAATGTCACCATGAGAAAAACGTTGAAAAATATCAAAATAAACGTACATAGTTTCTATAAAACCTTTATAGGTCACGAAAACTTAAAATTACAAATCTCCCTCTTCTCGTAATTACAAAAGAGGGCTCGGAGCAGATTCTTCCGACATCAATGTCTTCTCTTTCTCCTCGCTCCGCGCCCACTCGAAGCGGATCCTTATACATTTTTCTCGATTTTCCGACGCTCATAAAAAGTCGACGGAAATTGGAAAATTCGGACGTGAGATAATTTGTTATATAGAAGTTCTTTTGCACGTTGCCGTCATTTAACAAATCGTAGGGCCGTTGGTGTTTTGGGTGGAGTGGCGTTGCAGAAGCCGAGTTCGATCCTCGACAGCGGCGTATTCATTTACGAATGTATTTAATAACTTCATAATCACTAGCTCTGTTAAAGTCGAAGCGTTTATTGTTTATTGCTTATTCATCACCCATAAGCAGTAACCTGCACTCGGATTTGACATTACTTATGACATTTTTGGGAACGTAATAAATGGCTTAATTTATTTGCGACATCTGCATATAGGCATTTTCATCGTATTTTTTAAATCAACCAGAAAAAAATGTTGGTCTGGCCTTTTTCCGAATGTCCACTACCTCGTCCACTACTCTACCGCTAAGCTATTCAGACATTTATCTGCTGGTCACTATAAAATCTGTTACTCTTTGTAGACGGCGAAATCAAATTGGATTTGAACAAAAGACATATTTTAGCAAAATTTTTCTTGTTTAAAGTCACTCGATTGATTTGGTTTGGAGTTCTTTTTTTTGTAAAGTACCTATCCTTCAACAAATATTCACATTAATATGACAGGTCAAGCTGAATTGCCTCTTTGTCAGTGTTTTCCATCCAGTTCAGTATAGCCGCGCTCATACAACGAAAGTTCTGGCATGGCACCTAATTCCTTAGGGAATTCGGTGTATAGGGCTAATATTATAACGGTAGTTGTGTGGTATTCATCCATGTCAGGTTGCATAAAAAACCGGCCAAGTCCCAGTGGGACTCGCACACGAAGGGTTCCGTACCATCGTACAAGATTGAACACAAAAAAATTACGTTTTTTGTATGTGGCCCCCCTTAAATTTTTTTATTTTTTATTTTGCCTATTTATTGTTATATCGGCAAAATAAATACACCCTATGTCAGGTGCCTACCTATTACGGTTCATGCGATACAGCCCTGTGACAGACGGGCGGACGGACGGACGGACGGTCGGACGGACGGACGGACAGCGGAGGCTTAGTAATATGTTTCCGTTTTCACCCTTTGGGTACGGAACCCTAGAAACATCATCTCCATAATGTCATTTATGACCACATTTATGAGTAGAAAGATTGTGCCAGTGAAAGTACGCACGTTCTGATCATTTAACTAATCGGTCTCCTCGGGGGTCGCCCCAGGTGCGGGCGCGGGGCGCGGGTGTGGAGTTGTAATAGGCGCAGGCCTTACCTGAACACGTTTTACGACGTCCATTTGTCAGGCTTCGCCTATCAGTGGCGCCTGCACGCCGATGACAGCGCCGCCTGCTCTCAACTTTAATTTATGCCAAGTCATAACTGGTAAGTTTATCGGACCCCTGTTGCGTGCCAAGCGAAGAAGTACGGACAAGGACGTAAGATGCAGCGTGAAAGAGTCACACAAAGAAACCGTTGCAGTTATTTTTTAGGGTTCCGTACCCAATGGGTGAAAACGGAACCCTATTACTAAGCCTCCGCTGTCCGTCCGTCCGTCTGTCACAGGGCTGTATCTCATGAACCGTAATAGGTAGGCAGCTGAAATTTTCACAGAGTGTGTATTATTTAAGACGCTATAACAACACATAGGTAACATTTAAGAATAATAAGAATCAAAGGGGGTCTCCACAACAAAAAAACGTGATTTTTTTGTGTTAAATCTTGTTCGATGATACGGAACCCTTCGTGTGCGAGCCCGACTCGTACTTGGCCGGTTTTTCAGGATGCCACAGTACGGTTAAGAGCATACGCGCCCCACGTTAACATGGCACTCAGTTATTCGTTAATTTCCCAGTACGTAACTATCCAGCAGATTTTTATTATTTTATAGCTGAGGTATCCGGGTTCGCTCGGCTTAATGTCGGTTTGGAATGATGTCCTTACGTAGCCTTCCGCCGCCCGCTACCTCGTACCGCGCGACCCGCTGACCAATTCGGTTTGTATGAGAGCCCCATCTTAGCGTAACCGGAACTGAATTATACTTAACCTCGGTAGCTCAGGGGCTCAGGATTGCGGTTCGATAAGCTTCGGTACCCTCCTTCAGCCTCGGTAGCCCAGTGGTGCGACGCCATGCGGTTCAATCAGCTTGGCGAAGCAACTTTGAGCGCGGTTGGGTACTAGATGGGTGACCATTTTCAACCGTTGAGGCTGGCTGTGGTTCGAAGTCCATGTAGAACTATAGGTACCCTTCCTTACTTACTAGGTGGTTGGGTTAATCCCGCCCGGGTTGGTACCATCGCATTGAATGAACGATGGTCTAAGCGCCAATGAAAATTGCCCGTTGGCCTACAGTTCAGTGTAGCCGAGTAATGTAAGGAAGGTCCTAGAATGATATCTAGTTTCCATGTGGTGTGTTAGGCTAATATCATTTCAGTTGGTGTAACCTATCCAGTCCAGTCCTTTTTTAACCGACTTCAAAAAAAGGAGGAGGTTATCAATTCGTCTGTATGTTTTTTTTTTTTGTTTTTTTTATGTTTGTTACCTCATAACTTTTGCCTGGGTGAACCGATTTTGATGATTATTTTTTTAAATGATCGCTAGTGCTTCCCAAGTGGTCCCATTTTAATTTGGTTAAGTTCTGACAATGATTTCCACGAGAAAATCATAAAAGTCTTAAATTTGTATTAAGATGTGCGCGACAAATGGACGAATAACTCAATATAACGCAAACCGATTTCGGTGATTCTTTTTTTATTGGAAAGGACGTGTACTAATTAGTAAGTGTACTTCAGATTCACTAAAAATAAACAAATAAAAAAAAAATTAACAAAAATAATAACCGACTTCAAAGAAAAAGCACTAAAAAGTAAAAAATAATTTCCATTTTTGTAGTTACGATTTCTGTTATTTTTTGAGTCGGTGTCAGCCAAGGTTAGGTTAGGTTAGGTTAGGTTCTCTTGATTGGCGCAGCGCGTGCCCGGCTGACGCCGACTCAAAAAATGACAGAAATCGTAACTACAAAAATGGAAATTATTTTTTACTTTTTAGTGCTTTTTCTTTGAAGTCGGTTATTTTTTTTGTTAATTTTTTTTACTGGACCTATGTCCAGTTACATAAAAAAAAGTTAAGTGTACGTGTACCAAGTTTTATCAAATTCGGATGATCGGTTTAAGAGTTATGGATAATGGAGTAATACACACAAACATACAGAAAATATTTCTAAAAATCGATAATTTATTTTTAGTAAAATACAATCAATTTTGAAAACGCAGTATCTTAAAAATCATAGTAACTTACGCCATTGACCATAATTTACAGATTTGTTTCTATTGATGTTGATAATGATTAATATTGATAACTTCACTGATATCCCCACCATCTGAATTCCCTCCACATCAGAAACTTTGGTTTTTAGAAAAAAATCGTCAAATTAAGCAAAAATCCGTTTTTAAAACGATCCATTCGATCATTATGGGCAAATCCAATACTTTAATTTAGTGTCTTATTTTACGCGGTTTCAAAAAAAAATGTCTCATTAGTCTCACCGCTGACACAAAATTAATAATTCGTTCGAATCCGCGAAGCTAGTAGTTATACTTAGATCAATAAATACGTCTACTTCATCGACCACAGAGTTTGTTTATTATTCACGGACTATCGGAATCGCGTCTGCACCGAATCGCCAAAGCTAAAATTATCCTAGCAGTCTGACAGGATGCGTCATGAGTTTTTTCGCGTGGTATGCTGAGAGTAAATAATGTGATTACACTTCCAAGAACTAGCGCCTGCGGAGCGTGGGGCAACTGTTAAGTAATATATGGTGGGCAATGTCTTCTTTGTCCATCTGGTTGGTAAGATATCTTTTTTTAGCAAGCTCCCCGACAGACTGCTGGTATTCCCGATCGTATGTAATTCAAGGAATTACTCAAGCGGCACTAAGGACCACGACCACTGTATAGTGCCATTACAATTGGGATTCATTAAATAATGTACACTCGTGCCCCTAAGTCTGTTCCTATTTAGTTTCGTACCGGTAAATGTCTAATCTGATTTCGAAATGTATAGCTGGTAATGGTTCTAGCACAGAAATATATAGAATCCAGTAGCTCAATTCCATACACATTGGCGATTTCGTGCACCCGCGCATGCACACTTCGCTTGTATGAGCTCTCAGCTAGCTGAACTGTCGCGATTGGTGCATCGAGGTAATATTTAAATAATAGTTAAAAAAAACTAAAAAAACACGCTTTTATAGCTAACCGAACTAAAAAATAGAAAATAATTTTTAATTTTAAAGAGTTTATATTACAGTAGTAGAAGATCGAACAATCAATCAGAATTTATCACCTCAAGATAAAATTATAATAAAGTTTCAGTTATTAACAAAATAATTCAATTCAGAGTAAAAAGCGTGGGGTGCTTGATAAAGTAAATGTAACAATCATTCTATTTGCAACTGTCTATCAGAGGAGAGTTATGAAAAGTAGTAAAATGCAACCCACGCTTTTTACTCTGAATTGAATTATTTTGTTAATAACTGAAACTTTATTATAATTTTATCTTGAGGTGATAAATTCTGATTGATTGTTCGATCTTCTACTACTGTAATATAAACTCTTTAAAATTAAAAATTATTTTCTATTTTTTAGTTCGGTTAGCTATAAAAGCGTGTTTTTTTAGTTTTTTTAAACTATTATTTATTTTTCATTTTTTAGTTAGATTTTTCGAATTCATATGCATTATTTGTACTCCAATCAATAAGACTTTATAATTACAAATTTTTTGATCGTATTAAATTCCTTCCTTATCGACTGTAATTTCAAAGCATTGGTGTTTACCAAATTTTGTCCCGTAAAATAAATAAATTAAAAATTTATGTTCGGTTGTACAATCTCTTTATTAGATAGGTAGGAACTAATGTTAATAAAATACATATTTAATTTAGACTTAAAGATAAAAAACTTCTTCTAAAAGAGCCGGAGCTCCAGCTGTACCTAGAATACTGGCGGTGTTGCCTCTTTGGATTTCGAGGCTTATTCGCCGGACAAAATATGCCCCGGACCTGGGATCACCAGAACTTTCATTTAAAAGTTTGCCTAACGTTGAAGCAAAAGTTATCGCTTCTGGTGACCATGAACCGAGTGTCTCGGCGGCGAAAGCTAAAAACTCAAAAGAACTCGCCACGCAGCTGTATTTTTGATGTTTATTTGCTGCTGCCCTCTCAGCTGCCGCTCCGGCCGCGCGAGAAGTGGCCTGAATGTAGGACGGCGCCAGAGTATCCACACAGGTGGCGTCCCATATTAATGCCTTTCCACTTGCCCACGGCACTAAGGTCACCCCGTCCGGGCGTTTACCATCCGAGCGACTGATTCCTGGGGGCTCGGTGATGCTGGGGTAGTTTGCTGTCACCAGTGCTCTTTTTATAATGTTATTTATATTGTAATGGCGGGATAAACGACCAGCGCTCCTTTGGCATGATAAACCGTGGTGGCCCCATTCAGTAACGTTGGTACCACAGACGCACGTATGAGGATGGCACAATCTAGCACCGACTCGAAGGCCTATTGAAATTCTGAGAGTGTTACTGTCAAGCAGAGTGTCTAGGCTTGGTGATGGATAGGCCCCCCGCCCCGGATTCGGCGACTGATGATGCTAGAATGCGAGCTCTGTCAATGTCAGCACTATTCATCAAGAGGGAAGAGTGTATAGATTTTATAATCGGCAAATCCCAGGCTTTTTGGAGTTTAAGACGGATTGGAATAGGTTCTTCTGGGCACCTGGATTTCCAACCTTCGATAGCCCTGTTCAAGCAGTCCACCTCGAAATCACAGCCAAGTGATGGTGAAAGAATACTACCCACGAGTGGTAAACTGCTGTGGACGGAACTCAAAAATGCTGGAAGTGCAACATCTTTTGTGCATCGTATGCCAACTCCGCCGAAGCCTATGGGAAGAGAGGCTTGTATCCAAGCATTTCCTTCTAATTGAATGTTCGTTATTTGGGATAGGCCTTTTTTGACAATAGCGTCTATTTTAGTTAGTGTTTCTGTATTGCGCCATAAAGGGCAACAGCGCATAAAGTATGTGAATCGTGGGATACCAAAACAAAATTTAAGGAGATGTAAGCCGACATGAGGTTGGATAGCACGAAGGCGATTTGTGAATATCTCCAACATATTGGTTTTATTTTCTAAAAGCGTTGTTGTGGATTGTTCCGTCAACGGGGCGCCCAGGAAGAATCTGTTCTCTTCAGTTAGAGTTTTGATTCCCGGTGTAATTTTTTCCAAAAGGCTTTTGATTTCTGTTGTCCTATCGGCGGTTAATTTCGAGAATATTGCTTCGCATTTTGTAGGGTTCAGCTCTAGGCCGATTAGTTTGAATTGTTTGATTACACTTTCTAAATCGTTCAAAACTTGTTCAGCGCTGCCCGCTAACACACCGTCATCGAGGTACCAAAGATTTAGCTCGGAGCTGAGGGTCTCGATTATTAATTGTATGGTCAAGCTAAAAATAGCTGGACCGAGAGGATCCCCTTGCTGGCATCCAGACGCTGACAGAATTTTGAAATTATTATAAAATAAATAAGTCGGGCTTGAGTATGATTGGTAGATGAATGGATATGCGGATGAAATATGATCGTTAACTGCTGTTAACATGGAGTCTCTTTCGACAGAGTTAAAGGCATTTTTTAAATCAATCTTCACAGCAATATCTGCCCTAGAGCTTTTAAGATACGTGCGCACTGAGTGAACGGCGGCTTCTGCTCCTCCTTTTGTGCCGAAACCAAGTTGCCTTGGGCGGAAAATGGATCCAAGATTTTCTTTGACTGAGGCACCGGCCACTTTGGCAGCTATTCGTCGTAGTGTACACCCAACCGCTATCGGTCGGATGCCTCCATCCTTTTTCTTGAGTGCTATTAATCTAGCTCCATCGAGATATGGTAAAAACTCTGGGTTCACTTTTCCTGACAACATCAAATTTATCACATTTGTGAGTGCGCTTTGTAGTTTTTTTTTATTTTTATTATATGACTGGACATGGATGGCTAATACCACAAGTTCTGTCATGGTATTAGCCCAACACACCACATGGGAACTAGGTGCCATGCCAGGACCTTCCTTATATTGCACAGCTACATTGAACTGGATGGAAAACACGGACAATTTTCATTGCCGCTTCGACCATCGTTCATCCAATGCGATGGTACCAACCCGGGCTGGATAAACCCTACCACCTAGTAAGTAAGGAAGGGGACCTACAGCTTAACGTGGAATCCGAACCACGGCCAGCCTCTCTCAACGGTCGAATGGTCACCCATCCAAGACCAGACCGGACCCAGCGTTGCTTAACTTCGGAGAGCGATCGCCGAAGTGTCGCGCCACTGGGCCACTGAGGCTGACAAGCTCTTTACCTGTTACGCCCGAGTTAAAACAGATTAGGTCTTTTAAATGTTGCGGTGTCATACCGTCCATACCTGACGATGAGTTGTTTGGAAAAGACCTTAAAGCGTGTAAAACTGATGTATCTGTTGCAACTACAACTGAGATATCTTCAATATTTACTTCGGGGAAGATTTGTGGCCGTGACGGGGCTGGGTGTTTTGATTCCAATGATTCCAGTGTTTCAGCATTATCAGGAGCGATACTGTCCGATGATGATAGCAGCCTTACTGCGCCTCTGATTATTTTGTTGTGACTAAAAAGCCTTTTGTGAATCACGGTTATCATATTATATATTTTATGAATATTATATACAGTAATTTGATATTAGACTCATTAGTACCTACACATGCATAAAGAATGAACAAGGTGAGAACGCAATTATCCTGAAAACATTTTTGCCTCCGTTGTACTGTACCAAGTATGGAGTGTACAGAGTCTCTACACTCCATAGTACCAAGTGCCCGAGCGAAAGAGTAAGTCCGAAAGTGCGGGCATGCGCAGATCTCGCGCTAGCTCTGTCTCTTTTACTCCACTACAGAGGATTTATAAAAGAATTTATTAATCCTGGCGGTCCTAATAAGGATAATGGGAAACTGTTATGAAATTATTGCATTGTCATCGGTCCTTGATACGTTTTTTTTTTATGTGACTGGACATGATGGCTTATACCACACCTTCTGTCATGGTATTAGCCCAACACACCACATGGGAACTAGGTGCCATGCCAGGACCTTCCTTATATTGCTCGGCTACATTGAACTGGATGGAAAACACGGACAATTTTCATTGCCGCTTCGACCATCGTTCATTCAATGCGATGGTACCAACCCGGGCGGGATTAACCCTACCACTTAGTAAGTAAGGAAGGGGACCTACAGTTTAACGTGGAATCCGAACCACGCGGCTGCGGCGGCAGTCGCTTGCGCATCGCTGCGCCGATAACACCGTACCACGCCTATACATACCTATATCGCAGCCATATATCGAGTGTACAGTATTGCAGTAAATACTAATTACTCAAAGTGTACCTGAACATTTTATTTAATACCCTTAATATCTCAGATAATCTCAAAGATTCCATTACATACATAATTAGATACATGCAACCCAAGCTAATAAAAGCGGGTTAAAAAAAGAATTGATTAATCCTGGCGGTCCTAATAAGGATAATGGGAAACTGTTATGAAATTATTGCATTGTCATCGGTCCTTGATACGTATGCAAAGTTTCAAATTAATCAGACTTCTGGAAACTGGTGAAAATTAAGTTCAAAGATTCCGTTACATAGAGACATAGATACAACCCAAGCTAATAAAAGCGTGTTAAAAAAATAACAGAACCAGCAGTGCTCCGCCATTATTTAAATGACACTCGCTAAAGCAAAGTCTAAAATCGCAAAGTACTTGCTCTAAAATCGCCAGAGTTGAGCTACTGTTGTGGCCCGAGCCACAGCAGTAGTAAGTAATAGTAATATATATTATCAACTGTAGTTTTGGTAATCAATGAGATAATCTAGAGTACATTGGTGTTTTTATTGTTGTTTTTTTTTCACCCTAAACTCAATCTATCTATTTTCCATTTGCACCTTAGACTATTCTACCAAAAATTGTTTGCCAATAGCATTTAGATCTAAGTATGTATTTCATTACTGTGGACGGCTTCTTTACAGAGTTGATACGGTCCGCGGATCATTCAGTTTTTGACGTAACTTTGTGTAGTTTGACTACCAAAAAAGTTTAAAAAAATAAAATCAAAATCAAAATATTTTGTATTAAAAAAGTTAAAGTGTAAAAATATCCGACGCTCAAGGGCGATGGAGGAAGGTAGAAGGGAAGGGAAAGATAGGTCAAGATAGCACTGATGATGAGTGTAATGCGTTTTTATACTGTGTCGATTTTTTTTGCGAGAAAACGTAAGGTCCTGATTTATTGCAGATCCTGTCCGTATTTGAAACACAACTTTAGACGTACTTAACAAAATTGACGTTAGTATGATGGCAACTAGTTCAGTTGATTTCTTCTGATATTATAATTTTATGAAATCTTATTATATAAATTCATAATAAAAAGATAATAAAATTAAACCAAAAATAAAATTTTAGCATACATAACTTCGGACCACGACTGTACCTGGTTTGCTGTCCGTGTCGGTTGTTCCTAATCCAGTGATGACCATATGCGACATCTCTCGTGATCCTCTGGGAACTCTGGGAATCTCTTAAACACTCTGAAATGATCTATGCATAAATAAGAGTCATTCGATAAACAAAGGAAATTCTCGTTATCAGCTTAAGGTGGCCCAACCCGGCGGGCCTAACTCATTCGCGGGCACGGTACAAAACCGTGCTGTTGCGCTCTGGGACCTTCTCTGTTTCAAAGAATAAGACAGGCTCCGTGATGAGGAAGATGCAACCTGTCCACAAAAAAGACAATGTGCATAGTGTATGATTTGGTAAGATTTACGAAAATTTTAATTTAAAAACGACTTATAGCTAAAAGTAAACCACGACCGCTGTAGTAAGAAATCGAACAAAAACCAAAAAGATTATAAATCTTGATTAAATAAGCTATGTCTGATGACTAATCTTTTTAAGATGTTCTTACTTTATCATTGCGTAATCCACCTCCAAAGTTATTGTATAAAACGCGCGAAAAATGCGAACTTTCGGGCCTTACAACTTAGAAACCAAACACAATTTTACATTGCCAATGGTCATCAGACATCTAGTTCGATCAAATAAAGCTATTTTGAGCAAAATTTTGGATCTCAGACAAGAAATATGGGCGTCATCTTCTTTCCCCTTTTGTATGGGGAGATGAGCGGGTTGGGCCACCTTAAGGCGGAAACAAGACTCAGAATGTTGCCATAGCAAGTTAGAGTCAGAGTCGCGGGGCAAAACCCGTTCTAAGCATGATAATACCTGTTTTTATTTCTTTTTGCGTTCTAGAAACATTAAATAAAAAAAAACAGATTGTAAAGAACATTCAAGTATATTATAACAGTATCTCATTAATTTGACGTTATTCGGTGACGTTTACATTGATTGAAGCATCAGATCAAAGAGGAAATCGGTTTTTGAAAGTAATCAAGAAGTGTTATCGGTCTGGACATTCGTCGGAAGCAGAGCATTGCGACGAATATCCTAACCGAAAGAAATTTTCAAAATCCGATTGCAATGCTTAAAATGTAATGTCATTGTATTACCTCAAATAAATAAAAGTCTATTAGTTTTGTATCAAAACAATTATCGGTTCTCAAGACAATTCCGTTTGTATTTTTTTTATCTTTTTGAAATACTTTAGTAATTCGATTTGAAGTTAAAAGATCAAAGTATGACTTTTTTCAGATTTGTTTATATTAAAACAAAAAAAAAAATTGATGATTTTCACCTTTTGAGTCCGGTTTCCGCCTTAAGGTGGCCCAACCCGCTCATTTCCCCATACAAAAGGGGAAAGAAGATCACGCCTATATTTCTTGTCAGAGATCCAAAATTTTGCTCAATATAGCTTTATTAGATTGAACTAGATGTCTGATGACTATTGGCATTGTAAAATTGTGTTTGGTTTCCAAGTTATAACGTCCGAAAGTTCGGATTTTTCGCGCGTTTTATACAATTACTTTGGAGGCGGATTACGCAATGATAAAGTAAGAACATCTTAAAAAGATTAGTCATCAGACATAGCTTGTTTAATCAAGATTTATAATCTATTTGGTTTTTGTTAGATTTTTGACTACAGCGGTCGTGGTTTACTTTTAGCTATAAGTCGTTTTGAAATTAAAATTTTCGTAAATCTTACCAAATCATACACTATGCACATTGTCTTTTTTGTGGACAGGTTGCATCTTCCTCATAACGGAGCCTGTCTTATTCTTAGAAACAGAGAAGGTCCCAGAGCGCAACAGCACGGTTTTGTACCGTGCCCGCAAATGAGTTGAGGCCGCCGGGTTGGGCCACCTTAAATTGGGAGTTCTCAATGAGGGCGATTTCCCCGCCTCATCTGTAAGGCGGCCTCGAGAGGGCGGGCTACACGGAACGTGACTTCGTGTTTCTCACCATCTTGTGAAGTGGAATTCTTTGTTCCATTTTCAAACCGGCATGACACTAAGATATTGAATCTGCATCGATGTTAGATAACATTGACTTGTATAAGCTGTGTTTTTTTTCTTGTTGTCTGCACAGATAATATAATTCCTTTAAATATAATTTGAATAATGTATGCTTGAAAGATGAAATACCAGCCTTAAGCAAGTGTTAACCTAAAAGGTCGTACGGGTACACATCCAGAACACAATAGCAGCGCCCAACGTTTTTTTTTATGCCACCTGACATGAATGACTAATACCACACAACTATGATATTAGCCCAATACACCATATTCCCAAAGGAATTAGGTGCCAAGCCAGGACCTTCACTTTATGAGCACGGCTATGGTATGGATGGAACTGGGAAATGGATGGAAAACAAGGACAATTTTTCATTGCCGCTTCAATGCACTTATCGAACTCGGAGAGAGAAAGACAGTGGAATTGAACCCAGGCCTCTGGTACGCCAGGCCAGTCCCAGCGCCACTAGGCTACGAGCCGCTCAAAAGTTAACCTTTATGACCACCCCTAACACGAGAGTGACCGACTCACATAGTACTATTTCTTATTCTTTCTGTACCTATCTGTGTATTGTATTAAGAACCTTGTATATCTAAGTTAGTCCGACATATAACTATGTTGGTAGAGAAATGGCAATCACTTATTATTCCTGCAACGTCATGTGTTCCCCTGCATGTATTCTATGTTGCCGGCAACAATGTATCGAATGTATTCGGTTTCCTCCATTGTGCTCAAGACGGCACAGAGAAGAATGCTGGGAATATGAGCTCAATTTTCTCTCAGTCCAACAGATGACTCGCGATATCGGAAAGCTATTTTTGTATAAATCAATATACATAGCCTTTTTCATTGAATTGTGGAGTTATAAGGTGGAAATGAAAATACTGTGCTAATGGAATATGGCAGCTGTGATAACATTCTCGTTAGATTATAACCGAACGTCTTACTTATCAATTGGACGCATTTTCGAGTTTGAGTGTTGGTATGGGAGGGTATGAAAAGATGGTGTGATTGCGGTTCAATACGTCTGGTGATTGAATAAGCTGCTTATGTGCATTGAATGAGAGTAGAATTATGGGTGTGATATGAGCCGAATGTGTTCAGGTTGATAAGGGCGTAAGTAAAACAACATTCAAATACTTTTAAAAATAACAACAACGAATTTCGATGATCAAAAAGTAAATATAAAAAGTAAGTCTCTGGTGTTTTGTGTTCTCATAATAGGCAAATATTCATAAAATATTATATTATATTATAATATTTTAACGTTATAGCTTTCAAATAGGTATAGCTTAACCATCAATGCATATTTCATCTGTTTTAAATTCCAAAATAAGTAGTAGCTATTTTTTTGAATAATAAAATATGGTTTCACTTAATCCCTTGTGGAACTGAATCAATTGTCTACCTATTGCGATTCATGAGATACAGGCCGCTGATGGACGGACGGACGGACTGACAGCGGAGGCTTAGTAATATGGATCCGTTGCCATCTGTTAGTAGGTACCTCGAATTTAATTGAAAATTTAATTTGTCAGCCTCAATAGCCCAGTGGCGCGACACTTCGGCGATCGCTCTCCGAAGTTAAGCAACGCTGGGTCCGGTCTGGTCTTGGATGGGTGACCATTCGACTGTTGAGAGAGGCTGGCCGTGGTTCGGATTCCACGTTAAACTGTAGGTCCCCTTCCTTACTTACTAGGTGGTAGGGTTAATCCCGCCCGGGTTGGTACCATCGCATTGAATGAACGATGGTCGAAGCGGCAATGAAAATTGTCCGTGTTTTCCATCCAGTTCAATGTAGCCGTGCAATATAAGGAAGGTCCTGGCATGGCACCTTGTTCCCATGTGGTGTGTTAGGCTAATACCATGATAGAAGGTGTGGTATTAGCCATCCATGTCCAGTCACATAAAAAAAAAACATTTATTATTATTATATTATTAACGAAAGTTAGAATTAAGTCATTTTTAAATTAACAAATAATCAAAATGTTTACGAAAATCTACTACGATTAAATAAAGCTGTTTTGAGGATGTTTTTGGATCTCTGACAAGAAATATGCGGATGATCTTCTTTCCACGTTTGTATCGGGAGTTGATCGCGAAGGCCCACCACAAATGATCGGTCTAGGCTTGCCATTAAATCGCATACTCACAACTGAACGACGCCATGATTAGAATTATATAAGATACATAACCTGTTGATTTCCCAAATAAAAAAAATAGTGCTGACGTGAAAATCAGAGTATTAGCAGAAACAGTGACATTAAGATATCTTTGGATGATGACTTTGAGGTAATTTGACTTTTTTAAATAAAATACCAACCTCTATTGAGAAACTCAAAGCGAACATCGCATTAGAATGTGTTCGATTGAATGAGTCAGGCCAGCAGCAGCGCCGAGCCGCATAGCGTCGCGTTGCGTGACGTTGCGTGGCATGTCACTGCTGGATGACGGCGCGAGACGTGTTTAGCGGCCACCATCGCTAAATGCGCGGTGCGTGAGGGGAGCACCACGATACCTCGAGTCGATCCGTCCCGACATCCTTATTGCAGTCATGTTATTTTTTAAGTAATATTTTTTTAGGTGCATTCGAGAAAACAGATCAAATCTGTGTGTAACACATAGTTTATTTTAATATGTAGTAACTCTCCCCTTGATCATTTGATTGATTGATCATTTGACCGTTTTAGATTTGTTTGAATATATGAAAATATGTTTTTTATTCACACCAAAGAAGTATAAGCAATTTCTCACGTGCAACACACACAACAAGTACAAACACTTTTATCTGTGTACTCCTTTTGCATACCGAGACGCCGCGCAACGCAGTAGCGAAATGTTAGCGAGACGCGCCATTCTGTCTGAAAAAAAAATCTACGTTGTTTCGCCTGAAATTGCGAACTGTCTTGGCGGCCGCGATATAAATGAGAAGATTGTGAAAAGGATTTTAGAACGTGTCACCGATTTGCCAACAAGGTAAAATAGCGTTAGCTCTTTCTAACTCGCAGTAAATAGCATTAACTTTGTCCATAAACCTAGCTTAGCGCGTTGTGCTTACAAGACGAACAAAGCGTGGGAGTGAGACGTCAACTGAAGTAACTCACTACCGCGAGTTAGAGGGAGATGGAACACATCTGCCCGGTGAGACAACTTATTTTATCTAATGATTACCTTTATTTGATATTATTTGAAGCTAATCACAATACAGCGTTACCGTTCTGATGTAATAATGTCTTTTTTATTATGTTTCGTTTTTAGGACGGCGTAAGACAGACTAAGGCTGAGATAAATAGTCGTAACAAAAACTAAGACTAACGAAAAGTAGTACTTTGTGACGTCAATTTGCATTACTTTGAGATTTCGTCCATACAAAATGTGTCAAAGTGACGTCACAAAGTACTACTTTGCGTTAGCATTAGTTTCGTTGACGACTATTTATCTCAGCCTTAGTTTAAGAGTATCGGGAGTACCGATATGTTTATGTCTTTTGTCAATCTTATGCGACCAACATAATCAACATGCTCTATCGTATGTATCCTCCTTGATGTCAACATTTTTTCTCGCAACCTACTAGTACTTAACAAGTGTCTGAGCAGGATAGCGAACACGAGAACGAGTGGGACAATGACCGGTTATTAGCAACAAGGAATATATTCTATTAGCATATTATTGAACTGGTATTCGGAATTACGCACAATCGTGCTAAGTTCTGTTCGCTACGTTATCACCTAGAAATAAAATAATTATAGTATAATATTAGGAAGTCTGATGTTTTAATATGTTCTGTTGTACAGTATATGAATGCCTGACACTTAAACTTATTAATAGGAACCAAATCGCACCGCTTTACCGAAGGAAATAGATACCATTTCTACCTCAATATTTGAGCTACATTTAATTGGATATGTGCAATTTGTTAACTATCCTTTATTAAATGCGGTAGTTATATACTGGGCGTAGGTGAGGGTTTTCGGTTATGCACGGTTCACTTCGTTCTCAATATAAAAATGTCTTAAAAACCAAGCCAAATATTAAACCGATTTTCCGGCTGCAACAAACATACACATTGGGGACGATAGCTAATGAGTTTCTTTAAAAAAATATCTATTATATAGATATATATCTATCTATCTATATATATTATATTAAGTATATTAATATAAAAATCCTAACCTAACCTAACCTAGCCTAACCTAACCTAACTCTCTGTCTGTATGTCTTTCCGCTTATTACTTGAGAACTACTTAACCTATGGTGGTGCGATTTGTGGGACTTTTACCTAGGCAGAGCCAGAGTAATCTAGATAGCCTTTAAGATGTGTTATTATAAATATGTATATGTGTATTATAAATAGTTTTCATCATGCCCATGCGTTTGCAGTGTTCTGATTACTTACTAGGTTTATAATGGTCTAATTGTTCGCATGACCAAACGAAAGCAGGTGAATCATTAAAAGTATATTGCAACGAGGTCTCAGTCTAAAAGTTGTTGACTCATAAATTTATTTTGTCCAGAACTAGACGAAAGATAATACCTGTATAGTTGCACCAAATGAAATGTATGGACCTGGGCTGAAATATGTCATTAAGGATGTTCCGACCCATACAATGTTTTTTTTACTCAGAACGCAAAAAGTATTGCACTTTAAGGCACGAATTCGTCAAAAATATTAAATATAGCCATAGTAGTTGCAGCGAAAACATATTCACAATTTCAGGTTTAAGGGTTTCGTTGTAATTGCCGATTAGAAGTTTTACACCGTTAGATTGCGCTGTTAAATAAAAATCGTATTTAAATAAATTGTAACAAAACCAATAATCCTTAAATTGTGAAATGGTTTTCGCTGCTTATTACTACTATATTAAACTATATTAAACTTTTAAAATACTATATTAAACTTTTAATGTTAATTCGTGGCTTAAAGTGCAATACTTTTTGTGTATGTGTGCAAACAACTTTATATGGGTCGGAACAGCCTTAAGCTAGTTTAACCGTGTTTTTTATACAAAACCGGTATGGGTGCATGTGGCGAGAGACCAAAGGCCACCCGTGCAGAAGGTACGCAGCATAAGCCAAAGCCATCTCGCCTCGCAAAACCACGGTTAGCGAGGCACCCTACCAGCGGCTTTGTGGACTATTGCCAAGCTATCGAGCTTTTTCAAATTGCTTTTGAAAACTCCCAAGTGCGAGGAAAGGCATTCGTCGGCAGATAGTGCTATACCCTGGCGGTGCAGCAGAGAACTGAATTTGAGAAACGATTCGTTCTCAAAAGCCTACATCCATGACACGGGTCTACGATATTACCTGATTACTCCAGGCTGACGGTGAGTTGTGGGTCACCAACTCGGCACGGCATCGAGTCCAAGGACGCCAACAGAATGCACTGAGCACCGATTGCTCTGCCTCCCTCGATAGTCCAGATTATAGACGTAATTGCAAAATCGATAAGCAGTAATTAGGTTGTTGCCTATATTTAAATAACGCGTCTACTCACCTGGGTTGCGGAAGGCATGCGCTTCTCTAAGTTTTATCGTTTTTTTTAGAACCCACATACAACTGTGGTTGGCGTTTTTATAACGAGAACCCAACTTTCAATGGGCAATTTGCCGCGAACAATGCGCCTTCACAGCTCGCATACTCACTAGCGGACCATAGCTGGCCACAGCAGTCGTGCATCGCAAAGTAGGAACATTAGCCGTTTTTAAGCTCTTTGAAATCGTTATAACCGTTAGGTTTCCACAATGTTCTCGAAATTTGAATAGTTTTTTTTTTATGGAACTTGACATGGACGGCTAATGCCACCACTAATGTACTGATCTATTTCTCAGCGTTTTTAGGGTTCCGTACCCAAAGGGTGAAATGGCCTCCGCTGTCCGTCCGTCCAGCGTTACGGTTAAAGCCCGATGCTGGTTTAGCCAGTTTTTATTTTCCATGAAATTAACAATCTCTGATGTGCCAAGAAATTTTCAAAGAAAAAATTAAAGCCTAAATGTTTTGTTGGAAAAAATGGTTAAGGTTCCTTTTTTTCTTAACTCTTAATTAGTGCAATCAACAAAGGTTGACTGCCCGAGACGGATGTTGTCCTTCTGGACTTAGTTTCCCCCATCCGCTGATATATCCTTATTTAGTGATAAACTTGAAGAATGCTTGCATAAAATAAGCTCTAATAATTGCAAATCCGTAATAGTATGTGGAGATTTTAATATAAAGTTCCCAATTGACCAACACAGTACTCATGATCTTTCTGACTTAATGAACGGCTTTTTGCTGAGTCAGACTATATTTGAGCACACTCGAGTGACAGAGTCTAGCGCATCCTGCATTGATAATATATTTACAGATTGCGCTGTTCTTGATTCTAGGGTGATTGCGGGAATACAATCAGATCATCTTGCTCAGTTGGTTTCTATTGCTTATATTCCTAAAAATAAAATTTCAAACGCATTCAGATGTACTAGAATAACAGATAAAAATAAAATAGCTTCCTTATGCAAAGACTTAGATAGTGAATTTAGGAATCAAATGCCCAATGATTTTAAGATTTTTTTCAATACTTTTATTAGGTACATGAACCTACACCTACCTATCAAACGCGTTAAAATAGGGCATAAAGTTAGATTTGCAGACTGGGCTACTCCAGGAATAATTAAGTCCAAAGAACATTTGCTATTCCTGTATGATTTGTTAAAAATAAGTAAACACAATCATTTAAGAAAATATGTTTCTGTATACAGCAAAATTTTTAAGAAGGTATCATTCTGTGCTAAACAAATGAATTTAAGGAATAAACTCTTAGCTTCTGGTAACACCATAAAGACAACATGGGATATTATAAAATCAGAAACAGGCAAATGTCCTCCCTCTAATGGAGCGGACTTTGAGCTTAAAATAGGAGGTGAGTGCATAGTTGAGCGTGCAGCCGTAGCAAATAAATTTAATATATATTTTTCAACAATAGCTAAGGATACTACTAAGAACTTAAATTCAAGAACATCTGAAGCACTAGAATATATCCTGAAATTTATTCCAAGAAATGTTGACTCTGCGACGTTCCTGCCAGTAACATACATAGAAATAAAGACCATTATAAAAAATCTTAAACCCAAGCGCTCACAGGACCTCTGGAATCTCTCGCCACATTTACTAAAATCCATAGGTCATGCTCTCATTGAACCATTAAAGACTGTCATTAATAAATGTATGAAAGAAGGATCATTTCCAGACTCAATGAAGATAGCAAAGGTCATACCCTTGTACAAAAAAGGTGCTCACTGTGATGTTGAAAATTACCGTCCAGTGTCACTTTTACCCATTTTTGGCAAGGTGTATGAAAAAGTTATAGAGCTGAGACTACACAATTTTTTAACTAAATATAATATATTAAACTGTAAGCAATTTGGTTTTCGTAAGGGTCTGTCTACCAGTGACGCTATAGCTGCCATGGTAAAATCGGTTATGACTGCCTTGGATGGATCCAAATATACATATGGTATGTTCTGCGATCTTTCCAAGGCTTTTGACTGTGTAAATCATGACATATTAATTATGAAACTAGAACATTACGGGCTTAGAGGTAGGGAATTAGATTTGATCAAGTCATACTTTTGCAAGAGGCAGCAGATTTGTGATGTGCAAGGCACTAAAGGTAACACAGAATCCATCAACATGGGAGTACCGCAGGGTTCTGTTTTAGGCCCCTTGCTTTTCCTTATCTATGTTAATGATATTTCTGCTTGCATTTCGGACGATGTAGAATTAGTTATGTTTGCTGATGATATTTCTTTAGTCTTAAATAATGTAAACACGGATTTGTTGCAAAAGTCTCTTGAAATAACGGTTGCTTCCCTACAGTCGTGGTTCCAGTGTAATAATTTGTTGCTTAATGTGAATAAAACAAATTTAATGAACTTTGCTCTCGGAACACAGAGGCGTATGTTAAGTGATACGATAGGTAATGTTGCTAAAGACATGTCTTTGAATATCACGAATGAAATAAATTTCCTTGGTGTAGTATTTGATAATAAGCTGACATGGAAAGCTCATATAGATAAGCTAGCCGGTAAACTCAGCTCAGCATGCTATGCTATAAAAAAGATAAGGGAATTATGTGGTATTCAGGCAGCTAGGGCGGTCTATTATGCTTACTTTGACAGTCTGATGTCATACGGTCTGATGTTCTGGGGAAATGCATCCGAAGCAAATCGAATATTTTTGTTACAGAAAAGAGCCTTGCGAAGTATCCTCAACATGAAAGTCAGGGATTCATGTAGAAATGTCTTTAAAGATCTCGGAATAATGTCCCTCGCAAATAAGTATGTATATCAAAATATAATCTATGCAAAAGAACTATAGAATCGGCTACTCTTAATGCTGACATACATTCCCATAATACTAGAAATAAGTTTAATATACAATGTCCAAAACACAGATGAGCAAAGACTTCGAAGAGTTTTATTCACAACAGTGTTAGATTATACAATAAATTACCAGCAGTAATGAGAAATTTGCCCCTTAATGAATTTAAAAATAAAATTAAATCAGTTCTTCTTAGTAAAGTATATTATAATATAAGCGAAGCTCTTTCCGATAAAACTCTCTTTTGTGACTTAATATCATAAGAAGACAAGTACATAACTGTGTACCATACAAAATTGTAAGACTTCTTTGACATAATACTACGCTGGTAGTATTTTTTTTATATATATAAATACTTATTCTATATAATATATTGACTTGATACACGTCATTGGTATCAAACTTGACGAGGGCTTTATACACCTGACATAGGTTAAGTTGACGACGGCTTTTACACCAGAGTATACTTGTAATGCTATAAATTATATTAATTTATATAATTGAATTAGTAACTTTATTAGTTGTAAGTAACTTAAACTTAGGGTTGCTGTTTCTATTGGTCTTTGTTCCTTGCCTTACAACTGTTCTGCCAAGGAATTGTTTGGCAGTAGCATTTAGATCTATGTATGTATTTCATAATTAAAAACATAAGGACGGAAAAATATGTTATGTAAACCCGTGAAGTTTCTTTGCGGGTTCTTCTTTACTGAGTTGATCGAATCCGCGGATCTTTGTGACGTAACTTGGTAGTTTGACTACCAAAAAGTTTAAATAAATGAAATGAAATGAAAGTTTTGGTTCTGCGCAGCCGTTTGCGAGTCGACGGACCGGCCAGCATCCATCCCGACAATTCTACCACTGCAGAAAACTGACAACCTTCGAGGAAAAAAAAAATTCGGACTTTGAACGACATCGGGCTTTAAGGCTCCAATTGACTCCAGCGTTCAGCAAACAAACTACAACGAGTTTGCGTTAGGGTTCATTGCTGCATGTTCGTGAAAGTCGAGCGCGGCGAAGCGAAATTTAGGTTTTTAACTTGTAAAGTCTACTTATAAAGTGATATGTATCACGCTTATTCACTAGATAAATTAATGATCTTGTATTATAAAAAAGAAAATTGCATTTTAATCATTTACAGTTTCCAAGCGCCGGCTTGAAAACCTAGTAAATCTTAGTAAATGGGTGTTCGCAAACATATTTTTTTTAAAGAATGTAAGCGTTATACACTAGGTAATAGTCCAAACTTTGATATTTCCATTTTTCTACCGGTGTTTATTCTTAACCGACACTGAGATCAAATAAAAATAAACCCAAAATATTGGAGGTTAGCGTCATATGGAGTCTTAAAAGCAATATTTGTTTACATAAATAAACAGTAAGCGAAAAGCTCAAATCAGTTCTAAACTGAAACATCGTTATAGAATCGACGTCACGGCGCGGCACTGGGGTAAGCAGAGCAGAACGAAAACGAACAAGTGATTAATGACATCGCCAGGAACCGCACAGTACAAGGGTACACGGCAGCGGTCGTACCCTGGAAAGGCAATTAATTATTTATGTATCTTAGCTTTGGCAAGGCTATACAGTGCTTACAGGTCGACAGAGAAGCGCCTTGGAACCTCTCCAATGTATTATATTTGATTACGTTTGCCTTCAAACAATATTGCTTAACAAACACAAAATATGTACACGAGAATAAGTGTATTGGGAAATTTTGACTCTGACTTTTGACTTTGAGTTTAACATAAATAATGAAAGTATCGTTGAGGAAAATATTCGTTATTATAGCTTATTTTTTCCATATTATTAATTAATGTGTTTTAGAAATTGAGGAATTTTAATTGTTGTCTTGTTTTTTTTTCTACTCACTGCACTCGGATTTGTAATATTTTATTAGTAACCATCATCGCAGCAAAGAAGAACTGGGAAGAAACTTCGCTGAATTTATTTCAACGCCCACTTAGTTTTTCTTTTATGCAACCTGACATGGATGGCTAATACCACACAACTACCGTTATGATATTAGCCCAATAAGCCACATTCCCGAAGGAATTAGGTACCATGCCAGAACCTTCCCTTTATGATCACGGCTGGATGGAAAACACGGGCAATTTTTAATTGCCGCTTCGACTATCTTTTCATCTAATGCGATGCCCGACGGGCTTAAACCCTATCACCTAGCAGGGGAAGGGGACCTACAGTTTTACATGGATTCCGAACCATAGAGCAGCTCGCATTCGTGACGAAATTCAATTATCTAATTCAGAATGAGAAAGAAAGTGGTGCATGAACGGACGAGGATTTGAACCCAGGCCTCTGGTATGCTAGTCTAGTCCCCGCGCCACTAACAAAAGTGTTTTCCACTGCTTCCAGCCATACGAGTTATCAGTACCAATTTGTTTCTAAACCATTTTGACTCCTTGTACTATTACGTTATAGTAAGAATGTATCATGGTTGATCGGAGAAAAATACTGGTAAAACAATAAATTTGAATTCACGAAAATCAAGCAATACATGATGTATATTACTCACTCGGATTCGTAATCTTTTTTCCTGTCGGTTCGATTACTTCTGGCGAAGAAGAGCTATCAAGAAACTTCGTCGGGTTGGTCATTGTATTTTTTTTCCATTGATACTTACAAACTAGTTTACATTGATTGATTGATTACCATTGCTCACAAAGAACATTGTAATAAGAACATAATATACATTGGTGAAGAGCAAACCCTTGAAGAGCAATACTATGCCAACCATCAATTTTGCAATTGCCAATTCGAGCAAGCCAGTCCCCGCAAACAGCACCCGTTCACGAGCATCACACCGGGCCAATCTTGGGTTCCAATCCCGCTCCGCTCATGCACCACTTTCTGAGTTAGATAAGTGCATTTGTCACGAATGCGAGTCCATGGGTCGAAATCTACGTAAAACTGTAGGTCCCCTTCCGATATCATGACAGTCTAAGTGATATTAGCCATCATGTCCAGTTACATAAAAAATCCGTGTTTCACGTTCGATTGTACTCACCTTAGTATTTAGTTAGTTACAAACGAATTTTATAACCTAATTTGAAAACTGGAAATATTTTGCAGGATACATCTATTTGTGTGGGCTTACAGTAATAACCCCACTTTTGTTTCCTAAACGATGACTAATGAAAACAATATCTCCTCATCCATTTCCCCTTTCGCCCTTTCTGCAAATAAACGTAACATCGGAAATAATACGGTTACGTACATACGGTCTGCTTGCCCGGAGGGGTAGGCAGTGGTACGCTCTGCTTGCCCGGAGGGGTAAGCAGCGCTGATGGAGCACCGAACGCTACGATCACAGCATACTTCTTTCGTCTATTCTACAGACATACGTATTTTCATGCATGCTCTACGGTTACGGGTGCTGTTTACCTGAGTCAAGTTCTCGTAGGGCATGACAATTCCACCCGGAAATTATTTCCGTCATTCTTTCGTTCAATTTGATATTAAGAGTCTTGGAGCGCAGAATATAAGTAAAATATATTGAGTAGAAGTATGTAAACATAATTTATTAAAATGATAGAAAAAAAAAGTCAGACGGTAATCTGAAGCTGGACTTGACCAGCCCGCTTTGAAAATACGGGAAATTAGGTTTATACAGTAATCTTAAACACTCTGTTGGTAGGAGGCATTGATTACGGGAGGAGGGACTGTAGGAGAATTACAAATGATGGGTTTTAAGTCATTAATTAATGGTGGCAGAATTTTTAGACGCAATGTCCGCTAAAGGTAACTTGCTAATTCATGTCCAGCTTCGCGGTATATTCATTTAATAGTACTTTTAACAGTTCTATTTTATTAATTAATGCGTCCTTATTCATGGTCTATTCTACATACAAATGATATTAAAAAACCGGCCAAGTGCGAGTCGGACTCGCACACGAAGGGTTCCGTACCATCATCGTATAAGATCGTACAAGTTTAACTATTTATTCTGTGGTTTTACTTTTTCGACCTGTTAAAATCAAAATATAATTTTTTTTTTTATTCGTTTATTTCTAGTGAATCTGAAGTACACTTACTAATTTGCACACGTCCTTTCCAATAAACATCATCGAAATCGGTTGGCGTTATATTGAGCAATTAGTCCATTTATCGCGCACTTACTTAATACAAATCTAAGACTTATATGATTTTCTCATGGATATCATTGTCAGAACTAAACCTAAAATTAAAAGCAACAGCTTTCAAAGGAAACAATAATCCTCAAAATCGGTTCACCCAGGCGAAAGTTCTGAGGTAACAAACATAAAAAACCGGCCAAGTGCGAGTCGGACTCGCACACGAAGGGTTCCGTACCATCGTAGAAAAAAAAACCAAAAAATTACGTTTTTTGTATGGAAGCCCCCTTTAATTTTGATTATTTTGTAATCTATTTGTTGTTATAGCGGCAAAATAAATACACACTCTGTGAAAATTTCAGCTGTCTAGCTGTTACAGTTACTGAGATACAGCCCTGTGACAGACGGACAGACGGACGGACGGACGGACGGACGGACGGACGGACGGACGGACGGACGGACGGACGGACGGACGGACAGCGGAGGCTTAGTAATAGGGTTCCGTTTTCACCCTTTGGGTACGGAACCCTAAAAAACATACAGACGAATTGACAACCTCCTCCTTTTTTGAAGTCGTTTAAAAAGGGACGTTCTTTGCGATTAGTGTATGGAGTACCGACTCTGTACATTTAAAAGCTCTATGGTTCACCTTTTTCATGAAAAGTGCTCCATGGAAGTCCATTACCCGGCCAGGGTAAAGGCAAAGAAGGCTTTGACTTTTTCATCCTAATCGCTCCCTACACATTATCTCATTTCTTGAAGGTTCCATTAAGCCAGCATAGCATTTATATTAAGTAAAGTGTACTTTTTTAGGGTTCCGTACCCAAAGGGTAAAAACGGAACCCTATTACTAAGCCTCCGCTGTCCGTCCGTCCGTCCGTCCGTCCGTCCGTCCGTCCGTCCGTCCGTCCGTCCGTCCGTCCGTCCGTCCGTCCGTCCGTCCGTCCGTCCGTCCGTCCGTCCGTCCGTCCGTCCGTCCGTCTGTCCGTCTGTCACAGGGCTGTATCTCAGTAACCGTATCAGGTAGACAGCTGAAATTTTTACAGAGTGTGTATTTATTTTGCCGCTACAACAACAAATAGGTAAGATTAAAAATTAAAATTAAAGGGGGCTCCCATACAAAAAACGTGTTTTTTTTTTGTTTTTTTTACGATTGTACGGAACCCTTCGTGTGCGAGTGCGACTGGCACTTGGCCGGTTTTTCATATAACGCAAGTACCTGAGTAACTTTTTTCAACGAATGTTATGTGTACCTAGATTCACGTAGAATTTCCTATGAAACAAGAAATCATTCATGTACATCAAAGATAACTAATTCATAAGTTATTCTAATTCATAACTATAACACATATAACTTAATCATTTATCACACATTTAAGATGTCTACAAGATAATGCAATGTTTAATAGCTTTTTATTTAGTTTTGTTTTTAGGTTTCCGTACCCAATGGGTGGCAACGGAACCCTATTACTAAGCTTCCGCTGTCCAATCGTCCGTCCGTCCGTCCGTCCGTCCGTCTGTCACAGGGTTGCATCTCATGAACCGTAATAGGTAGGTAGCTGAAATTTTCACAGAGTGTGTATTTATTTGGCCGCTATAAATAGCGTTAAAATAGTTAAAATAAAAAAATATATATAAAATAAAGGATGTGATTTTCTGGTGTTACATCTTGTACGATGGTACGGAACCCTTCGAATGCGAGTCCGACTCGCACTTGGCCGGTTTTTGTTTTAACGCCGAATATTGAACATTTAAACATATTGCCGTCGTCGACAAAATCGTATTCCCCAGCGGAAACTAGAGCGTAAACTCCGTCACCGTACAGTTACTGCTATTCTCTTCAGATTTTCGAGAACGATCTCTCCCTGTTTTCTCTCTGCGAATAACAACGCTGCCATTTTAGGCAATGAGTGTTTCATTTGTCGAGCGTTCTTTGAAAATATATTTAACACGTCATGTGAGTTAGATGAGAATATTTCTAGGAAAGGTGTTAGTCAAAAACGAGGTCGAAAGCGTGTTTGAAGAAGCACCGTCACACTGTTTGAAAAGAGTCGTGTCAACATACATTAGTGTTATTATATACGTTGACGTTGTAAAAATAGATGCATAGTCAAATAATATTGTATTGTATTGTATTGTTTATTCATCATCCATAGACAGTACACTGCACTCGGATTTGTCATATTTTAGCATTGGCCAGTTCAGCAAAACAAAACACAACGAAGAAGAACTGGAAAGAAACTCCGCTGTTTTTTTTTTCAACGTCCACTTAGTCTAAGTTTACAAAAGTGTTTGTCAATTATTTTAACAAAAACATAGGTAAAACACTAAATTAACATAAAAACAGAAAATTTACATTCCATGCCGTATGCAACAGTTCATGACAAATAAAATTTTATTTGAAAAGACAATCCCCTCCAACTAATATGTTGCCAATTGGAGCAGGCCAGTCCCCACAAACAGCACCCGTTCACGAGCATCACGCCGGGCACAGCGATTACCTCTTTCAATCATATTTTAGGGAAAGAGATAACCCGAGCCAAGCGTCACCGTAAGCAAGGACCTTAAAGCGATGCACTGCTCCAGTGGCAACACAACACTGTGAAACACTTGCACATTAGCTTTTAATACTATAAGTTTTGTCATAAACTACTACTGTCAGCTGATCACAAAGTTACTTATCCCTTCAAATGCTACCACCTACAGAAAATTAAGAGTATAATGGTTTGATGAATGAATATAAATGGTAAGTTGGAAAGTGTTCACAGTTTTGAAGATAATCTTACAATGGGTTCAACGGTTTATATGTAACTGCACATGGATGACTAATGCCAGACCCACCGTCATGATATACCACACCGTAATCCAGAAGGAATTAGGTGACAAGACCTTCCCTTTAGGAGTACGGCTACATTGAACCGGATATAAAATAGAACAGGTTTCATTGACGCTTCGACCATCTTTCATCCAATACCAACCCTGGCGAGCTTAACCCTACCACCTAGTGGGGGAAGGTGACCTACAGTTTACATGGATTCCGAACCATGGAGACAACTCGCGCTCGTGGCGAATTGCACGCATCAACTCAGAATAGTCATTCCGAGCTCTCACCTAAATTAGCTTTTACGGAACATCGAAGTTCCGTAAAAACGTCAAACTCCATACAAGTGTTTACTACGTATTCTATGGTTTTACTTCTTCAAGCTGTCAAAGTAAAACTCGGACTTCCGATTTGTATGCAAAAGCGGAGTCGGCGTAAATGGCAACGTCGACGGAGTAAGCTTTCAAATCAAACTCGGACACGCAAATGTTAGTTCCACTGCGCGCGCTCCTCAATTTCTCCATACATTTGAAAACGCCAGTCGATCGATTTGGGGTAAACGCCAATTTAGGTGACAGCTGGGACTACGAGCTCTGAAATAGTAAAGTAGTGTGTACATCCTGTAAGGTCCTGGCATGGCACCTAATACCTTTGGGATTATTTTGTATTGGGTTAATATCCATAGTAATTGTGTGGTATTAGCTATCCATGTTGGGCTGCATAAAACAATAAATACGGGTCGGGTATTTGAACCCAGGGGGTCGGGCATGAAAAACAATTCAGAGAATGTAATACCGACTCATATTCTGTGGAGTTCATAATTCACTCACTGCCAGCGACGTATGTGAGGGGGAACGATAGTTGCGCATATATTTGCATTTTCCTGAAAGGTTACGAGCTTTTTCAATTTGCGTCCGATGCAGTTTGTGAGCTATTCGTTACCCTGCCTTCTACCCTACGTAATGGTCATTTCGTAACAATGTGTCAGAATATGCATTAATTTAAGTGTAAAGGTAGATTATAGCTATTATCCAAAATTAGCAATTTTTAGGTAGGTAAAAAAAGATGGATCGCAGATATCACACCTCAAGGGAACTAGGTGCCTTGCTAGGACCTTAGGACCCCCCAAATGATACTACTAAGCTTAATCAGAACTTATAATACCATGAATTTCCCAAGTCACAGTGACATTAAAGCTATAAAGATTGTGAACCTTTAATCACGACACCCACATTGACATAAAAACTACACAACAGTTTCATATCACGTTTTTACGCAACGTTAGAATTTATTTTTACACTTAATTAATGAATTTCTTTGTGTTTCCCTCGATTCCCTTTCTACCACCGCGCAACGCGGAACAGGCAGGGAATGCACACATTCGCCATCGACATTCCCAAAATTAGATCCCACCGATCCGATCCTCTAGATCTTTTATCTATAGGGTCGGTATTCTATGGAATGAACTCCCTGCCGAAGTTGTTCCCCCAAAGTACAACATGGGGTCTTTCAAACGTGGTGTGAAGAAGCACCTCGAAATGGTGTTCGGCGGACGCCTTTTTTTGTCAGGTCCTTTTTTTTTATGCGACCTGACATGGATGGGTAATACCACACAACTACCGTTATGATATTAGCCCAATGCACCACATTCACGAAGGAACTTGGTGCCATGCCAGGACCTACCCTTTGTGAGCACGGCTACATTGAACTCGATGGAAAACACGGACAATTGTTCATTGCCGCTTCGACCATCTTTTCATCCAATGCGATGTTACCAACCCGGGCGGGCTTAAACCCTACCACTTACTAGGGGAAGGGGACCTACAGTTTTACATGGATTCCGAACCATGAAGCAGCTCGCATTCGTGACGAAATGCACTTATCAAACTCGGAAATAAAAAGACAGTGGTGCATGTCGGTATTGAACCCAGGCTTCTGGTATGCTAGGCCAGTCCCCGCGCCACTATTGAATATGCTGGCCGTTACGACACCTGTATTATGTAACAAGTATGTGCAGAGTCTTGTGTTGTGCGAGTTACAAGTGGTACCACTGCATTTAGAGCCATGCATGCCATGCCGTAAGAGGCAACTAAAGGATTTGTAAAACCACCTTCTTGACCTACTTGGTAGCAGAGTTAACCCCTGCCGGGTTGCTACCATCGTATTGAATGAACGTTGGTCGAAACGGAAAATTAGTTTGTCCGTGATTTCCATCAAATTCAATGTAGGAACATATTGCATGTATGTTCAAATGTGGTATGTCTGTTGACGGTTTGTTTTCCTCTACAGGTCGCATTTCTTAACCGATTTTCGTGAAATTTGGTAAGTAGGTCCGATATTTATACATATTTTTTCAGTCGAGCCAGTTTTCGAATTGTTTTCAATGTGGCGGAATAATTTAAAAAAAGCTGTATTCCTGTACAGGTCGCATTTCTCAACCGATTCTCTTGTAATCTTGCAATCAGGTTTCATTTAGATATTTACTTAGATTTTTTTAGTTGAGCCAGTTTTCAAAAAACAATTTAAAAAAATAAATAATAATAAAATGTCAAATGTTCAAAAAGACAGACACGCGAAGTCTACAGGTCAGAGAGCCACTAGTAATAAAACGTGCATAAATACGTTATTTAGTTTATAAATGTTTGATTGATTCAATATCCTGTTCGGCTGAACAGTTAACTAGCTTCGTGACTGACGCGAAGCACGTAAAGCATGCACGAATCATGACAAGAAGCGCGACGGGGACCCATTCCCACAACCGCGCCCGCGCCGCCGACACCACCGCGGCGGAGGCGGCGGCGGCGGCGGCGAGGCGTGCGGCAGATGAGAGCGCGACGCCGGCCCATCACTCAGCGCCATTGAAGCCTGCCAAAACGTCGACACACTGTCTGCATGTAACGACTCTATGTGGACGACCGCATGCAAGAGAGCAACAGTTTCTTAGATGTCTTCGTAGTAAAAAAAAAAAGAAATAATTAATTCGTGACTAGATAAACTACTGGTTCTCTAATCTGTAGACCTCACGAGTCTGTTTTTTTAATATTTGTAATTTTTGGATTAAAAAAAAAAACTTTTAAAAACTAGCTTGACTTAAAAAATCTTTATGATTTTCGAGCCTGCTTACAAAATTTCACGAAAATTGGTCGAGAGAAATGCGACCTGTAGAGGGGAAAAGCAGGACAAATGAAATAACGTTTGCCTAATCTGAAACGGAGACGTCCTTACGAGATTCGCTCTTCGCTCCGTCAATAAATAAATGTGTAACGTTTTAGTAAGCTCGTAGCTTAGTGGCGCAGGCCTTGAATTCCAGAGGTTGGGTTAAAATCCCCGCCCTGTTCACGCACCATTTTCTTTCTGTCTCTGAGTTGGATAAGTGCATTTCGTCACTAATCCCTATTAGGTGGTAGGGTTAAGACGACGCGGATTGGTACCTTGACATTGGATGATAAGGTGATCAAAACGGCAATGAAAAATTATCCGGCGGAGGTCCTGACATGGCACCGAATCGGGAATGCGGTGTGTTAGGCTTATATTAAAATACACGAAAAAGACATTCAAAATACTGACGAAAAAAAACCATAAATAACTTAAAGAAAAACGGCCTCTATACTAGAGAGATACAACAGAACTAAACAAATATAGCGATCCCACGATTTTTTATTTCCAATTTCTTGTGTCCATACACATATCTTATTTCTTATCTTTCACATATCTGAAGGCTATAAAATCAATTGTGCTGAGCACCCACATAAATGACGGTAGGATTTCCCGGATTAATCCTGGCTAGATGTGGTCTACCCTCATCCGCGGCAAGGCGATCGTGAGCATGGGAACTAGACGGCGGCGGGTGGGGCGAGGGGGGCAGTGCGGCTGCTTGCACCAGCGACGACAATGGAATATGTTGTGTGTGAAAATGTTCAGTACCGTTTGCGAAAGATCGCGATAACGGAACCCTGGTTTATAATATAATATTTGACGGAAATTTCGCACAGAAATGTATTGCTTGCTGCGTTCACGCTTTTGTTATGTCAAACGCGGCATATGGCATACGCCAGTCCCTCGCAGAAGAGGTTCCCGCTGCAGGAAGTGCTTTCCATAGTGTACCGACCCCATGGATAAAGGACCTACAGGATCGGGTGGTTCATATTAAGGGATTGTCGATGTTGATGGTTGTATTCCCAGCCTGTCCCGCAATAAACGATGGCAGAAAAGGAACGGAGGTAACTAGTCGTCACGGTTTAAAATCAATCAACAATTTACGAAGTTCTCTTGGGCTAATTTAAAATTGATACTGGATGCGTAATAAATCCATCTGTTTGAATTGTTGAATTCTATTGTGTTTGTCAGAGAGACATACCTCTGTCTGTCTCTCTGTCCGTTAATAATTTGAGAAGAACTTATTAGATTTTTTTGGTGGTGGTCTTGTGCCAAAGTATATCTTGATTCACCTAATCTTGTTCAGGCTAACCAATACGCTTAATTACCTGAGGGTTGAGTAGTGGGGTAAATATGTACGCGGGTTCAGCTGCGATCTTATGCTTGTAAATAATACAACAATTTTGAGTGAGCTGACTGTTGGTACGTTTTTATGTACCTGGATAGCTAATAACAAACAAATTATTGTTATGATATGCAAGCCCAACATACCACGTGGTAACTATGTGGGTGCCATCCTAGGAACATTATCTTGATTCTTTGACAAGTGTAGGTTACCTACCTAAAAAAAATCTTGCTATTTTCATGACACTATATATTTATTTTAATTTAATTAAGACGTAATTCTAATGAAGCATATTCACGTTTTGGCTAAAGCCCAACACACCACATGGGAACTAGGTGCCATGCCAGGACCTTCCTTATATTGCACGGCTACATTGAACTGGATGGAAAACACGGACTATTTTCAATGCCGCTTCGACCATCGTTCATCCTAGGCGATGGTACCAACCCGGGCGGGATTAACCCTACCACCTAGTAAGTAAGGAAGGGGACATACAGTTTAACGTGGAATCCGAACCATGGCCAGCCTCTCTCAACGGTCGAATGGTCACCCATCCAAGACCAGACCGGACCGAGCGTTGCTTAACTTCGGAGAGCGATCGCCGAAGTGTTGCGCCACTGGGCCACTAAGACCATGACATGTTTGTAATGATGAAAAATGATGAATACATTGTTTTTATTTTGTTTGCAGGTACGCACGGTTCTTAAACACTCCGGATTCCTAAGGTGACACTAGCTGAGGTCCCCAGCTCTACTCAGGTCAGCATTCACGCGAGCGGAGAATGGAAAATGTGATCAGAATCCTTCTCGGGTGTGTAATTACAACGGTGAGTTCTAACAAATAGTATCAAAGCCAAGAACTATCCATCGTGCAAAATGAATACGCGAAAATTAGTAGTTTGATTAGCGAATTTTTATAAAATCATTATTGACCGAGCGAATAGCTCTCGATTTTAGCTTCGGCAAAAATGCTATGTCTATCCGGGAGTTCTCTTCTTAATCTTAAATCTATAATCTTAAATACTATGTAAGTAGGAGGCATTGATTACGAGAAGAGGGACTGTAGGAGAATTCCAAATTATGGGTATGCAGGACATGGCGAAATTGGTTAGATGTAATACCCGCGAATGATATGTTTTGCTGGTACGGGTCCAGCCTTGCAGTGTATTCGTAAAGTAGTTGTTCTTACAGGGATCTTTCTTTAATTAATGTGTCCTTGCTTCACGCTCGATTACACATACATACATGTGACATTCCTCGGAATAAGCGACGTACATGATTAGTACGAAAAAGTATATTTACTACACACAATATATTTTAAATGATTGCAGTAAACCACTAAATCCTTAGCTAGAGAATGAACAGAAGAGATATGGCTTTACCTTATATCCTTGTCTATTTCAACTGAAACGCTTAGCTTAGATTCACTAACAAGACAGGCGAGGGATGTTTCATTCAGAGCCGCCATTTAAAATTTCCCCTCGGTCCGAAGTTAATCAGTGGCTCAATTCGTTGTTTATGCAAATTCGTCTGAACTCTTCCGTGCTTTTCTGAAACATACAAATCTAATATAAGTCGTTTGACTAGCATAAAGTACGACTTAATATTAGCCCTGGGCTCGTATATACATAAATCTAAGGTTCTTATAGAGACTTTTATGGAATCGTTTTAATAGAAGTTCGGCCGAATTGTGACTAAAACATTCCCTAGTAACTATATGAATCCTAAAAGATATCCTAAGCTTCTCCCGCTTTAAAGTCACACGATAAACAATCGGTTTTGCCTCGAATGCTCTCATTTTTAACCTCTTTATTCACCGGTTAGTTAATTTGGTGGGATAGTTAATAGCCTGTAGTTAATAGGAAGAACGCGGGTACAAACCCCATCGGGGTATATAATTCTCTGCGAATAGGCTGAAAGATAGACAAACGCCAGGAGTTGGAATAAATAAAATATTGAAGGAGAAAATAAAATGAAGAGAACATATTTCTGCGTCCTCAAATAATATACAATATTTTTAACACTAATGTACGAATAAATGTAATTTGGATGCTTGAAATGTTAGTATAACAATATTTTAGTTCAGACATATTTTCCTCAATTCGTGTAATTCTCGGGGCAGGATTTTAATTAGTGAGCTGCAATGAAGTTTCTATACAGTATATTTTGATTGAATAGAACTACTGTTATCTGATAGTATTTTATAACCAATAAAAACCTCACGTGGGACAAATTTTCAAAATTGTTGCAGAGAACGAAGCATTTTTATTCGAAGAACATAATTATTCATCTAGTCTTCACTAATTTATCCATTAAAATAAATGCAAATTCTATTCAAAATGCAAATTACAAAGAGTAGGCAGTTTTCATCAACGTCGCGTCCTTTGCAGTAGATTTTCCTTTGTCCAGAGACCAACTATAGCTTTCCCTGTAATTAGACAGAGAAGGCTGGCAACGAATAGGGCGGGTCCGTACCACAATGGATATGCTGTTAGCGAAATGGCATTATAAATATACAATGCACCGGTCAAGGGACGTTCCCGGATATTGAACGAATACATGTGTAATTTAACGATATTTCATACAATAGGCTGGCCTTTTAACGGAGCCGACGATCTAATGTGAAGCGAAGTACATGCGTAGGGTTGTACGAGGGGTTGGTTCCGATTCCGATGGGTTCCCTAACCCAATGAAAAGTTGTTTGGTAGTAAAAACATATTTCGCTGTCACATTAAATGATTAATTAGACATCTAATTTACGGTTCCTTACGGTTCGAGAGCCTTTTTCATTCGCAAAGAAGGATTCGGTTAACAAAGGTATAATAAGGTAACATCTCGGGTAACATGTGTCATTTCATATGTGTTATCGTACTATGTTTTGTTTGGTGTTGTAGTGTGTCGATGTCTATGTTTTTTAGGGTTCCGTATCGAAAGGGTGAAAACGGAACCCTATTACTAAGCCTCCGCTGTCCGTCCGTCCGTCCGTCCGTCTGTCACAGGGCTGTATCTCAGTAACCGTAACAGGTAGACAGCTGAAATTTTCACAGAGTGTGTATTTATTTTGCCGCTATAACAACAAATAGGTAAGATTAAAAAATAATTAAAATTAAAGGGGGCTCGTGTTTTTTTTTTTTTACGATGGTATGGAACCCTTCGTGTGAGAGTCCGACTCGCACTTGGCCGGTTTTGTTAATATAAGTAGAACTGTTAGTGCCCTATCGTACTTATAATGTTGTGTATGTCCATTATTGGTGATGGTTTCAGTTTATTTGTATTCCCAAGATTTGTAACACATGTATGCTGTAAGAAATGGGTCACTGTTGACAAACCTACATAATTTTTTTACTGGTATAGAGCTATATTTATTTTAAAGCGTTTGTTAAGAAACAATTTCATCTAAAATTGAAACCATAAAACAAGTGTGTGGATGAAACGACGTATCCACCGCCGCCGGCTCCAAATTGGTGATTCTAATATGTGGTAAAGATTTTTTTTAATGTTTGCACAATACCGTTCAATTTCGCTGTGATAATATTTTCCGAATAAATTTAACCACGGTTACCTGTTCGAGACGCTTCTAAAAACGAAAATTAATAAATGAAATACCGTACCGTTAATGTAGGTATAATACGAAGATATTGTTTTTAACGATAAGCTCGCCATGTTTTATGCAGCGTATTTCAGTGCGGTGTTTTATGCAGGTATTTCAAAGAAAAGAAATGCTATGATTTTGTATTTTTTTTTACAAATCATAAGGACTTTCTTGTAAATAGAGTCCGTAATTTATCGCCAATTATTTGAACCTTTCCAACAAATCAAAGTACTTTTTATTATGTTTCCATTATTTTTGTAGTCAAAGTTACCGCATATATTGTGATCATGGTATCCGATTGGTTGAACGTTTCTGTTATTGCTAATAATATTCATACTATTGTAAAATTTTACTAATCATATTGTTATGTATATACATGACGAAATTATTATTATTCTTTGCGAAGTCGATACCCTAAAAAGACGATTTTGTCTTTTTTGCTATTTGTCTGTCAACCATACTGATATATTTTTTTTATGTGACTGGACATGATGGCTAATACCACACCTTCTGTCATGGTATTAGCCCAACACACCACCACATGGGAACTAGGTGCCATGCCAGGACCTTCCTTATATTGCTCGGCTACATTGAACTGGATGGAAAACACGGACAATTTTCATTGCCGCTTCGACCATCGCTCATTCAATGCGATGGTACCAACCCGGGCGGGATTAACCCTACCACCTAGTAAGTAAGGAAGGGGACCTACAGTTTAACGTGGAATCCGAACCACGGCCAGCCTCTCTCAACGGTCTAATGGTCACCCATCCAAGACCAGACCGGACCCAGCGTTACTTAAGGTGGCCCAACCCGGCGGGCCCAACTCATTCGCGGGCACAGTACAAAACCGTGCTGTTGCGCTCTGGGACCTTCTCTGTTTCAAAGAATAAGACAGGCTCCGTGATGAGGAAGATGCAACATGTCCACAAAAAAGACAATGTACAAAGTGTATGATTTGGTAAGATTTTCGAAAATTTTAATTTCAAAACGACTTATAGCTAAAAGTAAACCACGACCGCTGTAGAAAAAAATCTAACAAAAACCAAATAGATCATAAATCTTGATTAAATAAGCTATGTCTGATGACTAATCTTTTTACGATGTTCTTACTTTATCATTGCGTAATCCACCTCCAAAGTTATTGCATAAAACGCGCGAAAAATTCGAACTTTCGGACCTTGTAACTTAGAAACCAAACACAATTTTACAATGCCAACGGTCATCAGACGTCTAGTTCGATCAAATAAAGCTATTTTGAGCAACATTTTGGATCTCTGACAAGAAACATGGGCGTGATCTTCTTTCCCCTTTTGTATGGGGAGATGAGCGGTTTGGGCCACCTTAACTTCGGAGAGCGATCGCCGAAGTGTCGCGCCACTGGGCCACTGAGGCTGAACAAAACAGAAGTGTTTTTTGGTTTTCCCTTTTAACGCGCTAATCTCTGGTACTAACAGCCGGATTTGAAAATTATTTTGAATTTGATATCGCAATTCTTGAGGATGATTATAGGCTGTTTAAGAACATCACGCTATGACCCTTATGAGCCGAGCTAAAGGGAAACAATCAGAAAGAACGCTAAGGGAAAGCATGCACGGGCGGACGATGCGACGCGGTGGCGGGGGTCCAGATTCTGTAGGCAGAAATAATATTAATAACAATGATTGTTGTTTTTGTGTTTGCTGTAGAGACAGCACCATAACCAAGAACAAAAAGTGATTGTAAAATGTTTTATTGTTTGTATGAAAACATTGGAAAAAATATGTTAAGGTTATTTTTTTAGGGCGATTTTACCGGGCTCCTGTCGCTAAATTGACCCGAGCAGAGCCGGGGACTGCAGCTAGTAGCTTAAACGTTCTCATAAGTTTTAATGTGATCTGTCTAACGAAATATCGAAAAGATAGACCATTTCTATCGCCTATTTCGCGTGGTTAAGATAAAAGCAATTCAATGTCCTGTGGATTGGAGTTAATTCTCTAACTAATGCTATCCTTGGGGAGCCTCTCACCATTTGGGACGAGAGCTGTTGGCGCGAACGAAAATGTGTGTTCTCCGCAAATGACTTATTGAGAGCCGATTGTGTTCGGGAAAAGTGGGCTTTCTTCTGAATCTGTTCTCGAGTGTCGAGAAGTTTATCGTGGAAAAAGCCATCTTCGTGGGTGCTGGAGGATGTAAAGTTTTGTCAACTGAAAGAAAGAATACCCGTGAAACGAATGAGTGAGGAAATAAAATAGATTTAAAGAACGGTATGTCACACTACTTAGACAACAATCAAATTTCATTGCTAAAATGATTCGTGATTCTCATACAGCAGTACCGGCAACTAAAACCCAATTTTCCCAATGTTTCTACATTTTTAGGGTTCCGTACCCAAAGGGTGCCAACGAAACCCTAATACTATGCCTCCGCTGTCCGTCCTTCCGTCCGTCTGTCACAGGGCTCTATCTCATAAACCGTAATAGGAAGGCAACTGACGTTTTCACAGATTGTGTATTTATTTTGCCGCTATAACAACAAATAGGTAAAATTACAAAAATATGAATATTAAAGGAGGCATCCAAAAAACCTGATTTTTTTTTTGTGTTAAGGCTTGTACGATGGTACGGAACCCTTCGTGTACGAGTCGACTCGCACTTGGCCGTTTTTTTTTTCTCCATTCTATTATAATAAAATGCATACAAAAAATTAACTAAATAACCTTGCTATTTGTCTGTCTACTATACTTAAACAATTAAACTGAACATCAAAACCAACTCATATGCCAAAATATTTGAATGCTTACTAGCTGAAATCTCTCAATTAGGATCAAGCTGAAAGACTATTAATTATTATTACATAGAAGCATGCAGAATAGTGTCTACATGTACCGTTCTACTGGTTCCTTTTAACTTATTTACAACACACCACACTTACTTTCCCCTGCTACGTACATTTCGTCACAAATGCGAGCTGCTCAATAGTTCGGAATCCATGTAAAACTGTAGGTCCCCTTCACCTACTAGGTGGTAGGGTTTAAGCCCGCCCGCATCGCATTGAATGAAAAGATGGTCGAAACGGCAATGAAAAATTGTCCGTGTTTTCCATCCAGTTCAATGTAGCCGTGCTCGTTAAGGTCCTGGCATGGCACCTAATTCCTTCGGGAATGTGGTGTATTGGGCTAACATCATAACGGTAGTTGTGTGATATTAGCCATCCATGTCAGGTCGCATAAAACAATTTAAAATAAAACATCCCCACACACAACGTTCTTCTTCGCCGTGAATGCTGAACTGGCTGAAATATGACAAATCCGAGTGTAGTGTGCTGCCTGTGGATGATGAATAAATAATAAACAACACTTCATTCAGACCGACTTGTACCAATGATTTGTGAAGCGTAACCTCATGATTGTACTAGTTTGTAAAAGAGAAACTATAACAAAATGTTAGCACAAAAAATACAAAATATAATAATAATTATTATAATGTTATGTCCAGATTGATAAACTACTCAGCAAAGGAAGAGATGTATGTCTGTAAAGGAAGAGAATGAAGTACACTGTGACCGTAAAGCCTCGAACTTTATTTTCGCTACTTACGCCTCCGAGGAAACTGCGTGATATTTGTATATATATTTGTAATTTTTTCTAGCATTTCGATCATACCTGGACCGCATTATATAGTTAGCTAATCACAAAAAAATGCGCGTATTTTGCGACGATTCTGTTGTCATCTGTGTGATGCTTTTTATGATAACCGGTATGGGGGAAAAACCGGCTTTGCTGAGGACCAAATGTGCTCATACAAACCAAAAAAAGCACCATGCCACGCTTGAAGACTCCTTAAGAAGATTGTTATTCATCCAAGGAATTTGGAGCGAATATGTTGCCAGCGTTGGTGATCGCACATTAAAAAAGCTTTGCAAGAATTTTTCGCTTATTTGGAACCTTAAAATGAAACTTTGTTGAAACCGACCTTTAACATTTTAACGGATTGAACGTGAAAGCACATTCGATGCTGCGCCATGTGATGCAGGGGCGATACTAAGCCCCGAAGGCATTGCAGTAATAAGCACTAGCTGTGATTAAACTCGTAAATTGTGTGCTGGTCCGCAGTTCCGGCTGAAATTAATCCCATTCTGATAGAAACTTGAAATATTCCCTGTGCTGGCTAACTTCTGCGAGTTTTAACGCTGGACTGTAGATGAAAAACCGGCCAAGTGCGAGTCGGACTCGCACACGAAGGGTTCCGTACCATCGTAAAAAAATGTATACAAAAAAGTCACGTTTTTTGTCTGGGG
Source organism: Incurvaria masculella (assembly GCA_946894095.1). Classification (NCBI taxonomy): domain Eukaryota; kingdom Metazoa; phylum Arthropoda; class Insecta; order Lepidoptera; family Incurvariidae; genus Incurvaria; species Incurvaria masculella. The sequence continues at coordinate 17,534,273 of OX335653.1, read as the reverse complement.
ACCCCCTTTAATTTTAATTATTTCTAAATCTTACCAAATAAATACACACTCTGTGAAAATTTCAGCTGTCTATCTGTTACGGTTACTGAGATACAGCCCTGTGACAGACGGACAGACGGATGGAGGGACGGACGGACGGACAGCGGAGGCTTAGTAATAGGGTTCCGTTTTCACCCTTTGGGTGCGGAACCCTAAAAAGGGGAGAAGTGATATTTTTCATGTATGTCTTTATTAAATACGAAAATATCGTTATCTCATCAATTTTGTTTTATGCTGCGACATCTACATTAAACCATTGTAATCTGATTTCAAAATTATCAGATTTTTTATTGGCTGACATGAACCTGCAAATAGTGACATTATGCTATTATTGTATCCATTAAATACATTCAAAATATTAAGTTCAATCTGGGCTGACTCAAGTGTTAGAAACCAAAATAATTTTGGCAATAAAAAAATCATCTTCTAATTTTATTGTCTGGATAGCTCAGCGGTAAGTTCAGCGGACGTAAAATCCAAAAGTCGGAGGTTCGAATCCTGCTACAGACGAATGTATAGATCAAGTTTTTATGATTGTCCGTGTTTTCCATCCAGTTCAGTGTAGCCGTCTTCGTTAAGGGAAGGTCCTGGCATGTCAACTAATTCCTTCAGAAATGTCCTGTATTGGGCTAATATCATAACGGTATTAGTCAGGTTGCATAAAAAAAAAACTTCTTTAAATGTTTCCATATGATTTGGTACTGTTATGTGTTTGATTGCAATCATTAGAGGCAAATATTAATTGTGAATACAATATCCAAATGCAATAGCCGCTGAAATTTTACGGGAACTGGCGCCAGATTTTTTTTCTTTACGCTTCTCTCGGTGTACAGGTACAGTCACGTTCAAACCTGATATTCACAAGATTATTTTGTTCATTCATAAACTAATTCATTCATTAAAGGGGTTGGGTTATTGTGTCCTCGATATTTAAAACTTAATTATTTACTTCCCCCATCTGTGATTCAAATCAACCATTTGGTCCGTCTATGACAGACCAGCGCGGAAATACAAACTCTTCTGAATAGAAGGTACATAATGTATCATAAAAAATAATACTTCATATAATAGTAGTTTTTGGGGTTCCATACCCAAAGGGTGAAAACGGAACCCTATTAAAAAGCTTCCGTCTGTCCGTCCGTCTGTCCGTCCGTCAGTCCGTCCGTCCGTCCGTCGGTCACAGGGCTGTATCTCATGATCCATAATAGGAAGGCGTCTGAAATTTTCGCAGAGTGTTTTTTATTTTGCGGCTATAACAATAAATGGGGAGCGAAATTTTTTTTTGCTTACGGGCTGATGAATTTTCCATATAAAAAAAATATGGCGGTGAATACGATCCCTTAAGTTTAGTGATAAATATAACTTAGAATTGTGATGACGACTGTACTAGAATTTTTATTAGAGATGGTCCCCAGGTCTGCTTTTTTAATTAAATTCCCACGTGGCTCACGGATCTTTTGAATGACTTTTTTCTAATATCTAGCTGGCTGTGCCCACAATGGTGACGTTATTTATGAATTCATTTTGTTAGTACCATTACTTTTTTCTAGAGCGAACACTGATTTGGCGTTCAAATAATTTATTTTCTTATCATTATGTAACCATTGGCTTTTTTAAGCCTATCAAAACAAACAATCACACCTAATTAGGTATCCGTCCCCAAAGGTTGCCAACGGAACCCTATTACTAACCCTCCGCTGTCCGTCCGTCCGTCCGTCCGACTGTCACAGGGCTGTATCTCATGAACCGTAATAGGTAAGCAGCTGAAATTTTCACAGAGTTTGTATTTATTTTGCAGCTATAACAACAAATAGGTAAAATAAAAATTAAAAAAATAAGGGGGTTCCCATACAAAAACGTATTTTTTTTGTTTTAAATCCTGTACGATGGTACGGAACCCTTTGTGTGCGAGTCCGACTCGCACTTAGCCGGTATATTATTATATTTATTATGTACACCTAAACATTTACTTATTACCATGTATATGTGCATTGTTTTATGAGATATTTTCAGTCACGTTAAAGGGGGCTTTCTAGAAAGCAGTGGGTAAAAGAAAAACTTTTTTGATTAAATCCACAAACAAAATCATACACTTAACTTTACTAGCATAAAATAATAACAATTATTACATTCTACGAGATGTCGATACCGCCTAAATATTACTCAAAACTAACTCAAGAAAACAAAAAAATATTAAAAATACTATAACCATAATAAAATAGCAATAATAAACATGTTTGATGAGATAATATCCATGAAAAGTAAAAGTATACAATTATAGAAAATGTAATTGAAAAAGATAAATAAAATATAACATGGTTCTTTTTTTTTGTAAATCTGAGAAGTACGTTTGAGAGAGTTTGCACGACAAGGTTATTTGAAAGTTAACTCATCCATATTGAAATAAATGTTTCATTTATTATGTTTTCTGTATTACAATTAAGTATACTACATTTCTACGCCTTGGTTTAGTGTTATGTGAAATGTATTTGTCATGTGTATAAATAAATAAACAATCTTTTGACAATGTTAACTTATGATGAAAATATATACCTGTGTCCGGTTTATCTATTCGCAGACACGTGTAATGGGTGCGTTTTAAACTAAATACTACCTTTAAAAACCGGCCAAGTGCGAGTCGGACTCGCACACGAAGGGTTCTGTACCATCGCACAAGATTTACAAAAAAAAAACACGTTTTTTGTATGGGCCCCCCCTTTAATTATTATTATTTTATGATGTTACCTATTTGTTGTTATAGCGGCAAAATAAATACATAATCTGTGAAAATTTCAACTTCCTACCTGTTACGGTTTATGAGATACAGCCCTGTGACAGACGGACGGACGGACGACGGACGGACAGTGGAGGCTTAGTAATAGGGTTCCGTTTTCACCCTTTGGGTACGGAACCCTAAAAACGTTCACGTAATATACGAAAAATGTTACGTATGTTCAAGAAATTTCCAAACAGCGATGAAAATAAACGAGTTCCAAGAAAATTTCTAAAATTGACAAGAGACCTCTCGGAGCTGTAGGCGCGAGCATTATCACATTAAAAACTTTTTTATATAAGTATCTCCCGCATTACGAAAATTCACGAACATTTGAATCTAAGCAGAAAACAACTTTTACTTTTATTGCATTACGTATAGAGTTGGGAATCGCTCGGAAAGCAGTTCTTACATGGACCCACCGATAGCGAAGTTAGCATATTAGCCGCTAGCTCGTGTTGATCGTAGTTGTGTGTTATCCGCGTGTGCAGAAAATATTGTCGGGAGGCACTTAGCGAGTTTTACGAAACTCTGCTTCCCTTCAGGGAGGAATTGGCTTTGTAATATTTTGAGCCCATACACACGAAAAAATATAAATGTTCCCGGAGTAACTTGAAAAGGGAATATGGTGTGCAAACATGTAAGTATTTTTTTTTAAATTAAATAAACTTATTAAGATATGAAATATTTTTCAATAAACCAGATGGCCCTTACGTCATTCTTCATTCGAATCACCGAGAGCCGAATCCGGCTCTCACGCCTCCCGCGGCACAATTTTGGTGTCGACACTTTTTTAGTTCCATCCGTTCTTCTATAATATCTTCACCTCCATGGTGAAAACATTATTAGAAATCTGTAAGAGAATATTGCACAAAGAAAAAAAAATCCTGGAAAATTATTGTATCAATGCGAGATCGTTCGAACTTTCTTACGATTTCACATCGGAAAATATAATTCAATCACATCTCACACATTCAATTTAAATGATTGCGACGCACGCGAAATTGTGAAAAGCTCCAGCTTAAGATATTTTAGGAAGTATACGATGAAATTAATCGTCATTTAGGCACAAGAACTGGAAGAGTCTTAATTGTAACAAATTCCGAAGACAAAGTCTGGCGGATGTTCATCTCAAAGTTAGTCAGTTTTCATCTGAGTTGTGCTGAGTCCAGAAATAATTAAATTCTGGAATGGATTCGATGGAATTCGTTTTGGGGTGAAATTCAAAGTCATTATATTAAAGTAGGTACTCCTAAACGAACATTGTTTTAGATTGAAAGTGTTCCTTCATCCATTTGAATGTGATACCGTCTCGTTTACACATTTTGATGGATATTTATGACTGATTTTAGTTTAATGGATATCTACACCGTAATATTTTTTTTACGACAGATTTATCAATTAATTTCGTAGTGCTTAGTTTTTCCTATTCAATGTCTGTTGATAAAAATTTATTTCAAATAACAAAATGTATTTAGCATGTATGGATATTATGCACGAGAAAGACATTCTGAGTTAATAACTACGATTATTATTGCAGATATTCTTCATCCACTATGAGGTAAGAAACATAAGAAAAATATACAATCGAATTGAGAACCTCGTCCTTTTTTGAAGTCGATTAGTAAAATAACCCAGTTGTATATTTTTTATTATATATTTATTTAGGTAGTAAACGTTAAAATGGAATTTTTTCTGAGAAACGACCTGCACAATGCCATTTGCCTCCGGTTCCTTAACCTTTCCTGTATCGACAAAGCACAACGGATTCTATAACGTTTCTAGGCTATTCAACATTAGTTTAGTATTAGTTGGAACCATCTGTTTGCATGTGTTTTAGCCTGGTTTTCACCAAGTGCTGATTTTTTTAATCGACACTTAAAGGGCCTTTATTACTAAAGGGCTGATTATCCTGCACTGGTATTGATTGCAAGCTGCTAAGAAAGGCCCTTAATATGTGGCGATTAAGCTAAGCAGCAGTAGGTAAAATGTATCTTAATGTCGAAAACTGGATTGTTACCATGTTGGAACTTTAATTTATTGTAAACGTAATTGTTAATAAAAGTAAATTTGCTGACAAGAAATAGCCGGTACTGGAAAGCCTTGACAATCTAGAAAAACTCTACAACAACTTTTAAACATATTCTTTTAATAGTCGATGTATGTGCATTTGTTTCCTAGATTATAAATTCAATATACGTGTGTCAGAATATTTACAGCACACGGGTGTCCACAAATACAAGCGTGCCGTCACAATACACCGTTTCATCTCTAAGTAATTAGGAGCTTGGCTTATTCTCACGGAAGTATCTCAAATTACGAGACGGGCTCAACGTTGGATACTTCGGTTGGATATTTGAAGAATTCTCAATTAAAAATGCAAACATAGCGGAAACACGTTGTAAATTGTTTATGGCGAGCTTTCTTGTCGAGATTGTCGACAAAATTCTCATCGAAATATTTGGAAAGAAAATGTATAACGAATTTAGATTTTATATGTTTTATAAATTGTTTCACTGACTGGAATACCATCGACAAAGTTTTAGTTTTATTTGATAAAATTTAAATTCACGAGTTAATGCTGAAACAGGACTCAAAAGTTAAAAAACAATATTTATTAAGAATTTCTTTTAATAATATAAGTCATATTCTGATGTTAAGAATTCAAATCTACTTACTATCCCAAAAATGTGTAAGCAAATCCGTTCGCAGAAGCGTTATTTACTTCAAAATAATAATTATCTTCAGGATCGTTCGTCGTTTTGATTTAAAATGAATGTATAGATGAAAAGAATATAATAATAATAAGAAATAATGAAAAGCAAATATTTTTATATTCTTTATTTATAAACGTGGGCCATCCCGCTCAACTACCCATACAAACGGGGAAAGAAGATCACGCCCATAGTTCTTTTCAAAGAGCCTACATTTTGCTCAAAATAGCTTTATTTGATCGAACTAGATGTCTGATGACCGTTGGCATTGTACAATTTTGTTTGGTTTCTAAGTTATAAAGTCCGAAAGTTCGATTTTTTCGCGCGTTTTATACAATAACGATAAAGTAAGAACATCTTAAAAAGATTAGTCATCCGACATAGCTTATTTAATCAAGATTTATAATCTATTTGGTTTTTGTTAGATTTTTGACTACAGCGGTCGTGGTTTACTTTTAGCTATAAGTCGTTTTGTAATTAAAATTTTCGTAAATCTTACCAAATCATACACTATGCACATTGTATTTTTTGTGGACATGTTGCATCTTTCTCATCACGGAGCCTGTATTATTCTTTGAAACAGAGAAGGTCCCAGAGCGCCACAGCACGGTTTTGCACCGTGTCCGCGAATGAGTTAGTCCCGCCGGGCTGGGCCACCTTAAATATAATTTTTGGTTGCAAAGTTTATTTCAAGTATGTACAACTGAATCAGCTTATCTTTGAAGCAGGCGTGTGTTACGCTCGCGATATCTTCCCATCCGAGGGCCTCAACCCGCAACTGGCCATTAAAATTCCCCGACGAAGCCCGAAACTCGCCGAGTGAAAATGAAGATTTACGAAGATAGCGAAGTTTTCGTGATACGAGAACATGTCGCGTCCCCCGGGGCGGGGGAGGCGAGGGGTGCGGGGCGGCGGGGGTGAACAAGTGAAAACAGCCTGCAGACATATCTGCTCTGACGTACTCGACTCATTTACGCTCGGAATCCGTTTACCGAGCGTCTCAAACATCGTTTCGATTTCAAGATGGCAAGTGAATTTTCTGAAATCAAATATACTCAATATTTCAATTGAGGTCCCTTCTATAGGGATATAGGAATTGAATAGGGTTAAAAGTGATAACCAATTCATATCATATCATTGAAATCAATGTAATGAGAAAAGTAAACCAATTAAAAGTGATGTTAAGGGGAAACTAGAAACCTAAATGTCTATTCAGATATGCTCTACTTCAGGTACACAGGCGAAAGTTTTTTCTAAGAATAGATAGAAATTTTATTGAGTTCAAGCTTGAATGAAAAAAGAATCATCATGTTTTTCATCTAAGAGTTCAAGGCAGAAATAGCCGAGCCCTTAGATGAAAAAGATCCTTTTTCATCTAAGGCCGAGTCCAAACAATAAACAAAAGAAGATTTTTCTCACCGGTGCATATAATTTTCGTTTTTTTTTTTCCAAAGTAAAACGGCCTTGAATTTGAGCTTTTGTTTATTTTTTCATAGTTATCTATACTTGTTTTTCAATTTATTTTGATTGACATTTGACATTTCGATTGATATTTTAACTTTGCAAGACGGGCCTAGCCCAATGCAGTGTAGGTGAGCCTTAAGGTGGCCCAATCCGGCGGGCCTAACTCATTCGCGGGCACGGTACAAAACCGTGCTGTTGCGCTCTGGGACCTTCTCTGTTTCAAAGAATAAGACAGGCTCCATGATGAGGAAGATGCAACATGTCCACAAAAAAGACAATGTGCATAGTGTATGATTTGGTAAGATTTACGAAAATTTTAATTAAAAAACGACTTATAGCTAAAAGTAAACCACGACCGCTGTAGTAAAAATTCGAGCAAAAACCAAATAGATTATAAATCTTGATTAAATAAGCTATGTCTGATGACTAATCTTTTTATGATGTTCTTACTTTATCATTGCGTGATCCACCTCCAAAGTTATTGTATAAAACGCGCGAAAAATGCGAACTTTCCGACCTTATAACTTAGAAACCAAACACAATTTTACAATGCCAATGGTCATCAGACATCTAGTTCGATCAAATAAAGCTATTTTGAGCAAAATTTTGGATCTTTGACAAGAAATATGGGCGTGATCTTCTTTCCCCTTTTGTATGGGGAGATGAGCGGGATGGGCCACCTTAAAAAAACTCGCTCCTCCGTAAAACCGTTACGAATATCTGTAACAAAGTGTCATACCTATCAAATAAATAAAATTTAGATACCATTATCGACTTTTCCGGGTCTGGAAAGGTATACCTTCGGGACATATGATTCGACCAAAAAAACAAAAAAAAAAATAACCTTCCCAACTAATTAAGGTTTTTTTTTATGTGACTGGACATGGATGGCTAATACCACACTTTCTGTCATGGTATTAGCCCAATACACCACATGGGAACTAGGTGCCATGCCAGGACCTTCCTTATATTGCGCGGCTACATTGAACTGGACGGAAAACACGGACAATTTTCATTGCCGCTTCGACCATCGTTCATTCAATGCGATGGTACCAACCCGGGCGGGATTTACCGTACCATCTAGTAAGTAAGGAAGGGGACCTACAGTTTAACGTGGAATCTGAACCACGGCCAGCCTCTCTCAACGGTCGAATGGTCACCCATCCAAGACCAGACCGGACCCAGCGTTGCTTAACTTCGGAGAGCGATCGCCGAAGTGTCGCGCCACTGGGCCATTGAGGCTGAAGAAAAGGTAATATAATGTTAATATTTTAAAACTTACGCGGGATATAACTATAATATTTAGTTTGTCGTCTTACCGCGCGTGTGAGGAGCAGGACGTGCTGCTCGACGTTTCAGAGCCTCACATGGGCTCCATCTTCAGGAGAACGTGCCTGTCGCGACGGAGGTAGGCACGTCCATGGCAAAACTCGTACATTTTCTTGAGGATTAACTGCAGTCCGAATTTTGTGTGAAGTGCAAAACACACTGACTGTGTTTTTCTCGACGTCTGTTGTTGGCGCAGCTCTCCGAAATTCAGTTTTCAGCTTATTCAGCACAGGTTTCCATATGAGCGAAAGCGTGGAGGTGAAGAAACAACCTCCATGGGCGAAAGACGGTAGGAATCTTCACGATTGAAGGTCTTGTGCTTGCCGATTTCGATGGACTCCCGAATGATTGGTAGGAGGTTTCGTTGTTCTTCACCTGAGACATGTTTATATATTTACAGTGTTTTTAATTGTCTATTATATAATAATAATATAGCTTACTGAGTAGTGCTTTTTGAAGCTAACGTTGTGCGCATAGACAATTTGTACAAATTCCCGGCTATATTATCTCATGTTTTATAACCGCTCATATTTTCATCTTCCCTTGCTCCATACAATTAAATCGACTAATTTTGGAAAATTCTTTGAATCCAGTTCTGGTTTTCAGAGTATTTTTAATCTGATTGCACGCAAAGCTCGATAAATTTAGTTTTAATGTTCAGGATATTCCAAGTTAAAACAAGAACCACATGTGAAGACCAACTCAGCAACGGAGCCACCGACTCGGAAGAAAGTTAATGTAGCGAAGTTGCCAGCTGTGAGGTGGTACCGCACGGCGCCCAAGTTTCAGTCTGTGCGGGAGCCGCGCCGTGCCACACGAGCGAGTAATATACTTTAGCATCATTCTTATCTCAGAAATTGTATGATATCTAGAATCGAAATTGAACTGTAAACCTATTTTAAGGATTCTTAATGGTGCGTACACCTATGTATGGAAATAAGACTTGGGTACGACAAACGCGCGCAAATCTATATATCATTTACTAATTTAATAAAGCCGAACAGTTTTTTGATTGGACGCGCTAATTCTAGATCCACCAGTCGGATTTTATAACTTATTTTGCGTTTGACAGCCCAATTCATAGGGAAGAAATCAGGCTATGACACTTACGAGACAATACATAAATAACGATCAGCGAAAGCGAAGTCCAAGCGTGGGCGGGCGATATGATAAGGTAGTACAGGGTTAAGCCCGCCCGGGTAAGATCGCATTTGAATAGCAATGAAACATCGTCAGTGTATTCCATTCAGTTCAATGTACTCATAAAGGGAAGGTCCTGTGTCCATAGCAACGAATTCCTTCGAGAATGCTGTCTGTTGGGCTAATACAGTGATGGTGGTGTGGTATTACCCATCCATGTGCAGTTAAGTAAAAAGTAATGTGTGGTATGGTTAATCTGTTAAATGTGCTGCTGTGGATTTCTTTTATTAGGTGTGCTTTTAATATTTTCAAGTTTTGAAAGCGCTTTTTTAAATGTTATGGGGTCTGTCAGCTATAATAGGATCCAAGTCACAACTAAAGACTGGAATGCTTATATTTTCAATGTAATTACCGATCCGTCAAGCTAGATTTTTCCCTTTATTTGACATGACTGACTACATTAGTCATTAAAGACCGGCCAATTGCGAGTCGGAATCACACACGAAGGGTTCCGTAACATCGTACAAGACTTAACACAAAAAATCATGTTTCCCCTTTAATTTTCATTAGTTTTTATTTTTACCTATTTGTTGCAGCGGCAAAATAAATAACTCAATCTGAGAAATTTTCAGCTCCTATCTACTTATTACGGTAAACGAGATACAGCCCTTTGCCAGACGGACGGACAGGCGGACGGACGGACGGACGGACGGACAGCGGAGGCTTAGTAATATGGCTCCGTGGGCACCCTGTGGGTACGGAACCCTAAAAAGCAATAACCATTTTTATTTTCTGCAATCGTACGTTCTTGTGATGCGGCGGTGCATCCCCTATGCATCATGCATACTATGGTGTAACTCTGTAACTATCATGAAGGCGAAGAACAGTCATACATGGGTCAAGTGCCTAGTGACAACTCACACTTCATTATTCAGGTGCCCACGTCACACGTAATGGAAAAGAATCAGTGTATTTTGACTCTCAATTTGTTGACTTCCGCCGAGTTAAATTATCCCTTGGAGCGGATTGAAACGTTGAATCAGCAAAGTCCGTCGGGCGTAGGGTTGCCAGCTTCTAAATTACAAAAGCCGGACTCGGCGCTTCATTAGACAGGACATTTTGCCCTATAAGCCAGACACAACTTTTTGATACCCTTCACATTACTTTTTGAAGTGAGAGATACGTTTTTGAACGAGCGAGCAAAGTTCTCCGAGCCTACAGTCCGTCGATTGTATGTATGTATGTATAAATGTGTGTCCGACGATAACTCGAGCAGCGTTGATCAGAACGTCTGGAAATTTGGTTTTTTTTTTTATGCGACCTGACATGGATAGCTAATACCACACAACTACCGTTATGATATTAGCCCAATACACCACATTCCCGAAGGAATTAGGTGCCATGCCAGGACCTTCCCTTTATGAGCACGGCAACATTGAACTGGATGGAAAACACGGACAATTTTTCATTGCCGCTTCGACCATCTTTTCATCCAATGCGATGGTACCAACCCGGGCGGGTTTAAACCCTACCACCTAGTAGGGGAAGGGGACCTACAGTTTTACATGGATTCCGAACCATGGAGCAGCTCGCATTCGTGACGAAATGCACTTATCGAACTCTGAAAGAGAATGACAGTGGTGCAAGTTGGTATTGAACCCGGGCCTCTGGTACGCTAGGCCAGTCCCCGCGCCACTAGGCTACGAGCCGCTCGAATGGTATGCGAATATTAAAATTAAATAAAAAAAAGTTCGAACGTAAGCTAAATCGGTCAATGAGAAATTATGCCCGCGTGTAGTGCCCACAACAATTAAAATACACATTATTCTAGATCTATGATATGTGATAAATAAGTGATAAATACGAAAAGCTAATTACATAGGTTGAAAACTTAGTTTCTCTAAGCAAAGCTAGATGGCGCTGCCTCCCTCCTACGTTGCGCTATCCTTGCCTTGCGGCGATTGTATAATGGATAATATATAAAGTTCTTGGCGAAGTATTGTTAAAGTTAGAAATACTTTGTATTGAGGCGCGGCGGCGGGCTGGGAAAGAGGTAACCGCTTCTTTCGTCAGCTGTGGTCAGCTAGGATGGAAGAACGGGAGAAGCGATCGAAACTCGTTCGTATGGCGTCAGCCTCAATGACCCAGTGGCGCGACACTTCGGCGATCGCTCTCCGAAGTTAAGCATCGCTGGGTCCGGTCTGGTCTTGGATGGGTGACCATTCGACTGTTGAGAGGGGCTGGCCGTGGTTCGGATTCCACGTTAAACTGTAGGTCCCCTTCCTTACTTACTAGATGGTAGGTTTTATCCAGCCCGGGTTGGTACCATCGCATTGGATGAACGATGGTCGAAGCGGCAATAAAAATTGTCCGTGTTTTCCATTCAGTTCAATGTAACCGTGCGATATAAGGAAGGTCCTGGCATGGCACCTAGTGCCCATGTGGTGTGTTGGGCTAATACCATGACAGAAGGTGTGGTATTAGCCATCCATGTCCAGTCACATAAAAAAAAGCGTAGCCACGAATGAGTCCAAAACGTCTAACTGTAGTTTGTTCTCTCACGAATTCGGGATATCGAATGTTCGTTACTCTAAATATCGTCCCGTGAAGTTCTGAGGTGTTCTTACGTCTCCTTGGAACTCTAGAAATCAGAAGCAAGCGAATTCGTAAGCAAACTTATTCGCCAGCGCTTCCCCCATATAAAACGAATTTCGGTTGCTACTCCCGTCCTTACAACGTCGAAGCTATTCTGTATTGCTTCACCCGCTTACCACACCGCCGCAAGTGTGTTACGAGTTACGCTACGAACGACGAGAATACAGAAGCCGGACAGGCCATCACGAAATACGGCCAGATACGGACCTAAAAACCAAACATGTTCGGATAAAACCGGACGCCTGGCAACCCTAGTGGAGCGAGCTGGAAGGTCTCAACTTACGAGCGAAACGCCTGCAGGCGAGGAGTTTGTGTAAACTTGAGAAGTTGCGAGCGAGACTGCCTCGTTAATTGAAATGCGTTTGCGGCCCAAGTCGCGATAGAAGCAGCAAGTTTAAGCAGTTCTCCCAAATTTACGTAAGTATTTTTTTATTTTGAAAGAAGTACCAATGAATGAATCCAAATTAAAATTCACAGTCTAGATTTTGTATGTCACTGGATATGGATCGCTAGTCCCACACCCCACCGTCATGACACTAGCCCAACATACCGCATTCCCAAAGTTTTTAGGTGCCATGCTGGGACATACCCTTTGTGAGAACGGCTAAAAAGAACTGGGTGAAAAATATGGAAAAATTTGCATTACTCCTTCGACCATCTTTTTATAGAATGCGATGCTACCAACCGGGCTTAATCCTACCACCTGGTACTACGGGATGGGATCAGTTGACAATAAACTTTTGTCCGGTAATAACATCGAATTGATTCTCATGGATTACCAACTAATACTACCCTTAAAGTAGTATGGTATACTTATCTTTTGTTATTTTCCGAATTCAACGGAGAGAAATGTCAGTTAATTTCAGTTTCGGTTCAAAACATGTTTCCATTATATAGAACAGAACGGCCTTCGGCTAATGTAAGGGTTGTTATCTTGCTGTGATTGAAATAGGTCGACACATGGAAATTTTCCAAGCAGAAGCATTAGGCTAAGGCAACTTTTCATTTATACTAAACATGCGGTCACATATGATTGCTATGTCATTAAATGCATAAACAAGGAATGATTTGACATGGATTTAGACGGGCATAGTGAGAATTACTTTACAACTTACAGTTATGTCCAATAGCCGAGGAATAAACACTTAGACCACATTATTCAAAATGGTAGCCTGAATGTGATAATACTCGGCGAAGCCAGAAAAAACGATATTTAAATAAACCCCTAACTCGCTCATAACAAAATCCTGGCTATGCAAATATTTTCCGGTGAAAATAAAAATAAAATGCGTCTTTATTGGGTTTAAATAAACAATTCAAATCAGACGCAAATTACTTTCTAGTAACTTATTGACAAACGTTACGTAAAGTTTGTCACGTAGAAAATTTTAATGGACTATTATTAATTTTCGTCTGATCAATATTTTGTATTGTTTATCTGGGATTGATGATCTAAATAAGACCAAATATTTTCTAGTTCGCATTATAGTACCAGTATGTGTCGTATCAATGAAATGCAGGTTCAAAATTGTAACAGTAAGATTAGGTTAGGTTAGTCTAAAATATTTGAAAGCTAAAATCTGATCAGATATTCGTGTACTCGAGTCGAAAAATAATTGTATTTACATACCTGGAGACCCAGTAGAAACTGTCACAAATTGAGTCTTCTTCATGGGGTTTTGAATAATCCCAATGCCTATACTCTAGATATATTCATCTATCTACCCTAGCATTCCGCTTCCAGTCGCTTGTGTCAAACACTTAGAAGATTCAACGATTTTATTCAGCGATTTTTTATTTACGTCAAGTAATGAGGCTCAATGTCATTCCAGGGCCTTCCCCTAAAAATGAAGGCTTTAGTGATCTATATAGAGACCCTAGACTAGTTTCCAATGCCGTTTCATCCCAACAACAACCCGGGCGGATTTAACATTACCACCCTGTAGTTTGTTTCGTCATTATTTCGTCTTTCGATCACTATTCACGTCCAAACCATCTCATTCCAACAACTCTTAACAGTCTCAATTCTTGCAGTCACAAATCGTTGACATGTTTCTATACACGGGTATTTTTGAGACAATTAATTGCTGGGCAACCCCAATAAATTTTGTGCAGTTATCCAAGCGATATGGAGCGATATTGCTCCACATAGCTCCACACTTTTCGTGTCGCCGGTGAGTTGTTCATCCAAATGCCACGTAGCCGTGATTTGCTCGCTATATGCGGGCAATTAATTGCTCCATTAATGTTTCCATAATTGTCCATAAACCATGTTGCCGGAGATTGCTGGATCTTGTCGTGACGACGAAATCGACAGAGATTGCTGCAAACTGATCAACTTTAGTTCCTCCGCTGTACGTTCACGATTTTAAAATGGCATTTCTCACTGCATGTGAGCCCAGCTTTAAATTCGTGAAACGTTAAAGCTTTTAAAGTTCCCCTGTGTTCCGCTGTAACTTTGAATATAAATAAATCGTGTGAATGCTAATGAATTATTACAGTTATTACGGCGAGCTACTGAAGTTTCCTGAAGTTGTGACGCTTGTTTGTTTGTTCAGGTGGTTCGGGAGTTTGCTGACACAATTCAGCGCCAATAAGGGCTGGGTACAGGTGGATAGGGTGACATCGTTATAGCAGAAAGTTATCTTGATTAATTATGTTGTGTCTTCAATTTATTTTGCTGAACTGGACTTTTTTATATTAAATCAAAAAGCCTTAATCGCCAAGTAAGTAACCAAATACAATCTAGGATATGTTTCATCTTGTTAATTTTCATCCCTGTTTAGAATCGGTAGCCCAGAAGCGCTTCGGTGTGCGATAATTGATTCTGTATTGATAACAGTTTTGGACCGTTGAGTCTAGCTTTTTAGGATTCCGTACCCAAAGCGTGCCAACGGAACCCTATTACTAAGCCTCCGTTGTCCGCCCGTCCATCCGTCTGTCACAGGGCTGTATCTCAGTAACCGTAACAGATAGACAGATGCAATTTTCACAGAGTGTGTATTTATTTTGCCGCTCTAACAACAAATATGTAAGATTAAAAAAGAATTAAAATTAAAGGAAACAATTTTAGCTTACAAAAAACGTGATTTT
Source organism: Incurvaria masculella (assembly GCA_946894095.1). NCBI lineage: Eukaryota > Metazoa > Arthropoda > Insecta > Lepidoptera > Incurvariidae > Incurvaria > Incurvaria masculella. The sequence continues at coordinate 17,519,066 of OX335653.1, read as the reverse complement.
TTTGTAATTTTAATGTAATTTTTTTACGATGGACTCGCACACGAATGGTTCAATACCGTCGTACAAGATTTAACACAAAACAAAAAGGTTTTTTTGTATGGTGCCCTCCTAAATTTTTCATTATTAAATGTTTTGTTGTTATAACGGCGAAATAAATACACACTCCTTTCAGCAGCCTACGGTTCATGAGATACAACCCTGTGACGGACGGACGGACGGATGGCTTAGTAATAGGGTTCCGTCGGCACCCTTTGAGTATGGAACCTTAAAAACTGTGTGGATGGAACTCAAAAACATTTTACTAAAATATAATTAACGTATTTTTTCTTAGATTGCATTTTAAAAATAAAAATACGAAACCGATGACCGCAAGTACAAGCCTCAAACAAGACTATCTTAAACACAAAAATAAACCAATACTGTAACATGTTGAAACTGTAACATTACTACTATCACTGGATAATTAATAGTGCTACTATGCTACTAATATGACCATGGTGCGTTCCTACTCATCCATAATATATTGTTCTCGCGCAACGCTCGGGCCGGATCGGCAGCGAGCTCACCCGGGCAGGTTATATCCGGATTCATTTAGTTTTTACGAGTGCGGAATACCCCTGGCGCGGGTGGAGCGGTGGAGGCGTGGTGATAATAGCAATGAACGCTATATTGGAAATGGCGTCTGATTGGAAATCCGATAGCTAAATAATGTGAATTATTTTGCCACACATGATCGCTGACATCATGGTTAAGGCTGTGTACTACGCTAGGTGACACTCAGTTATTCCTTGATTTCTCAGAGAGTACTTAATTTTTCAAGCTAATATAATGATGACTACTTGGGAGAAACACAACAAATGTAAAAAAAAATACCAGTAATAGATGGCGGCGGCTCCGTCCGTGTTGATGTTGGAAGAAAAAAGTTGTTTTTTGTAACCTCTCTCATATTTATGTAACCATCGACGTACCAAAGCAATAGACCGACAATCAGTGTACTTCTCCATACAAACATCCATAACACCTTTGCGAAATATATCAGTGTTGCTGTTATTCATTTTTAATTTGCCCCTTATTAAATACGTTTTCGTTTTATATATTATCAACACAACAGCTTTAATAGATTATATTCGTACTAATCACTTTAGTAATATAGTTTTAGAACTAATGCAATACATAAAAGATAACAAACACCACGTTAATTACGAAGAAACAATCGCGGAAGAGAACAAATTCCTTTATTTTCAATCCTGGTATCCCTAACCACGGAAGGAAATCTATAAAAATGGGCGTCTCATTCTCTCTGGCTGAACACGCGCCTTCGGGCTCCACGCGATCTATCTCGCTCGATCATATGCGCAAGCTCGCACACGCATACAAACAAAGGCATCCTGTTCGCCATCTCGGTCATTCCTAATGAGTGTGTATTCGCCATGTTTCACTCGCACATTAGCTCGGTACTCACACATGCATTTGTTATTTGGTTGCAGCCACCGCGGTCGCTATCTTATTATTATTTCGGACGAAATAATTTCTTGATTTGTGTGTAATGATATGCACGCTTGCCTGTGATAAGTAATTCCAGGGAACTTTTTATTTCTTTCACTCAGATTTTATACGTTTGGACCGTGCATTTTGGCATTTTGTCGCATTGCAAAGCCTGTGGATGGCGCGCACGCTCGGATGTCAAGTCGACCACAGACTGACACGCAGTAGGGCATCAACGAGCGAATAGGATGCATATTACGTGGCACGCGGGGAAAAGGTGATTGTGCATTTATACGTTTTAGGTTATTTATTTATTTATTTATTTATTTCCTTTAAATTGTACAATTTACACATATTCAGTATACATATATAGTATAGCCGAACTGGGCGGTGTCGCCCGTGTCTCGGCTAGTCCTTTTTTTTTTAATAGTTAGCGGCACTTGACTTAAACTAAACTTATGCTACATGCTTATTGCAATATAGGTTACAAAAATGTTACTAACCCACCACCACTTGAAAAAATTAAGTAATAGAGAAAAGTCAGCTATCCAAAACAAAAATAATTAAGTAAAGTAACTCTTAAATTATTATATAAGTACAATATTTTCTTGAATGACTGCACCTCTTTATTATATTATAGTGATTTAACTATTAAAACTTGGTTTCTAAGAAATTGTGTTTTATTATTTATTTTATTTAAATATCTTATTTCTGCAATGCTGGGTGCATTGCAGAATTAATTGGGAAGATATCATCGAATTTTGTATGAAAGTATTTCCTCGCATCCATCAATATCCTTATCTAACAGCCACCTCACCACTGTTTTTTTGAATGTGTGCATGCTTTTAATGTGTGCCCAATTATCGGAGGTATTGTAGATTTTAGGCGCGAGATATGTATGGCACCTGTGCGCGAAAGCGGTACGGCAATGGGGAGGGCGCACCATACTTGAAATTCGCGTAGGATGATCATGGCTTGGCAGAACGTGCAGGTGAGAGCTTGAGTGAAAATGAACTAGAGCAGTCTGCATATAGATTTGACGAACGCTGAGGAGCTCTGTTTCCTTAAAAAGTATCTTGCTTTGGTATCTATAATCCTTTTTGTACATTACTCTAATAATAGCTTTCTGGGTTTTAAACAGTGGATTAATTATCGTTTTGGCTGCTCCTCCCCAAGCCAAGATGCCGTATCTGATTGTGCTTTGAACCAATGCAAAATATACTATTTTAAGCTGCTTTGGCTTTAATATATCTCGGATCTGCTTAAAAAAGTATATATATTTTCTTAGTCTTGAGGTGGTTTGGTCTATGTGTGCTCTCCAAGTAAGTCTGGAATCAATCAGCACTCCAAGATATTTTATGGTCTCAACAGCGTTAATAGTTGGACATTGGCAGTTGGGAAAGATAGTGCAGTTGGTGTGCATTTTTAATATAATATCTTTAGGGATACCTCTCTCCGTTATGGAATAATACATGCAATTTGTTTTCTTTATGTTAAGAGTCAAGAGACTTAAATCATACCATTTTTTTGCTATAGAAAGTCCAAGTTCTGCTGACTTTTTAGTTTCTTCCCAACTTTGACCACAAAACAGTAAAACAGTATCGTCTGCGAAAGCAATTATTCTTCCATTGGTTAATTCTAAGTCACAAAGTTCATTGACATATATTTGGAATAGGATTGGACCTAACACACTACCTTGCGGAACCCCGAAACTAACAGGACACTCATCACTCAAAGTTTCACCTGATTTGATAAATTGAGATCTTCCGGTAAGATAATCTTTAAAAAAGTCAAAAGCAACTCCTCTGATCCCTATTCCTTCTAATTTTCTCATCAACATCTTATGAGAGACAGAGTCAAAGGCTTTTTGTATATCTAAGTAAATTCCAATACATTGTTTACCCGAGTCTAAAGTTTCTACAATATACTTTGTCAAAGTTTTAAGAGCATCCTCTGTGCTAGTTTTACTTTTAAACCCATATTGACTCTTTGAAATTATATTATGTTTATTTAAGAAGTTGACAAGACGAGTTTTGATGATTTTTTCTATAATTTTGGATATTGAACTCAGTAGGGCAATTGGTCGATAATTTCCACATTCAGTAACATCTCCGGATTTAAATATTGGTACTATGAGAGCACTTTTCAGACACCGTGGGAAAGTACCTTGCTCTAAGCACAGATTAATTACATAGACTAAGGGTATAATCAGTACTTCTTTGCAATGTTTTAATATACTTGAACTGACCCTGTCCGCGCCAGGAGCTGAAGAAGACTTCAAGCCCTCAATCAGTTTTTGAACTTCATCAATTGAGGTAGGTGAAATGAACATAGACTCTGCGATATATTTTTTGGGCTTATAGTTTAGTAGTAGGTTCTCTTCACTGGATTTCAAGGAATTAAGCATTTCTTTTGCTAGCTTAGCACCAATTGTGGAAAAGTAAGAGTTTACGATATTAAGTTTTGCCGTTAGTGAGTTGTCGTTGGTGTGAGTTTTTATTGCATTAAGGTTAGTGTATTGTTTGGTGTTAGTGTGAGTCATTTCCTTGACATATTGCCAGATTTTCTTTGCGTCTGTTCCTGAGTCCTCTACCCTTTGACTGTAGTAGAGATTATAGGCAGTGTTAGTTGCTTTTTTTGTTATATTTCTGTATCTTACATAGTTTGATTTAATTTCTAGATTATCCGGATTATCCGGATTAAAGTTATATCGATGTATTTAACCCATTTTTTCTATTTTCAGGTAATTCAGCATACTTAGTGGCTACTTTATGATTGATGAGAAGAGTGAAGCTACACGCAGATATAAACCGAATTCAAATCGGGTGAGTGGTTCGAGTTGGTAACGGTAATACCATATGTAATAAGAGTTCGATGTGTTACTGAATCTATGCTCCGAAACCGGAGTTACAAAGAAAAACAGTCTGGACTCCTGTTTGTTCAGGTCGGACGTTTTTGGTTTATCAAAAAAAAAAATATATACTATATCGAACTATAGAGAAAATAAATTGTTTATTCATATTTTTCTGCTGTCCATTGACTCGATTATGACAAAAAAACTTGCAGACACATTCGTTCTCCTGACATTAGAATCCAATCAACAAAATGAACAGTAGTTTTCAAGTTATTAGTCAACTACGTTTTTATGGAGGGCATGGTTTTCTGATGTTTACCGGCCCGCGTACACACCATCACGCACCTTTCCGGAAGTGTGGGTAGACTTGACGGACAGCCATACTTTCGCTTCTTCCCAAGACCAACACATTTTCACATTTGCTCAACTACACAGGTGCTGAGTGAAGAATGTCATGTTCGTTACTATGCACCGCGCCGTGCTCGACACAGCCTGCCTGCACTTTCCCAGCACTCTAATGCACTCCATTCTCGCCAGCGTAACCCTAACAATACGTCCGGACAATTGAGTTCGCAGGCGAAGTGCCCCCCCCCCCCCTCCCGCTCCCCCGCCACTTCACTTCCGCCGCCATTTCCCGAAGCCACTGACGCCGCTTCGCGAGTTTGTACCTCTCGTGTGCCGTGTGAACAAGCGCAGGGTCACGGCGTCGCTGCGCCCACCTCGCCCGGGGTTGCCAATTAGCGATTACTCGCAACACTGGAAAAAACCGGCCAAGTGCGAGTCGGACTCGCACACGAAGGGTTCCGTACCACCGTAAAAGATTTAACACAAAAAAGTCACGTTTTCGTATGAGGGCCTCCTTTAATTTTGACTATTTTTCAATTTTACTTATTTGTTTTTGATAGCGACAAAATAAATACGCACCCTGTGAAAAATACAGCTGTCGATCTGTTAAGGTTACTGAGATACAGCCCTGTGACAGACAGACGGACGGACAGACGGACGGACGGACAGCGGAGGCTTAGTAATAGGGTTCCGTTGGCACCATTTGGGTAAGGAACCCTCAAAACGCAGGCAGCGTGGTTACCTTGCCGAAACATATACTACAGCATGATTCCTATGATGTCACCAATTTAAAAACAATGTGCATATGAAAGGATACGCGGTCAATTGCTAATGTGATCGCGGCCAAGCATCAACAAATCCCGAAAATGAAGAGCATGTAAACAGTTATCCCCCGTAGTAGGAGTAATTGATATGGTAACGACTTTCTTAAACATGTACCGTAATAGCATAGATCAAGATGTATAGCAAACCAATCTACCGTCAAGTTACTAAAACAATCCAGCAATCCAAACATTCTAATAATCCAACTACTGTATACTAGCCATACATTTTCGGGCACATCAAACATGTCTTGTTGTACGGTGAATACCTTTTGTGGAATTCAGGATTTCTACTAAGATGGTTTGAATTGGATGGTTTGAAAACTGGTGGTGCAAGAATATCCAAATTAAATTTACAGAGCGGAATTGAAGGGAACAGGTATGTCCGGACGGCTGGCGAGCACCTACCCTGACCAGAGAGGATACGCGGTTTTCTAAAAGTCATATTCGTAGCACCCGCAATCGAAGAACAAGCATGAAGAGATGCACCTGCTGAAAAAGTTTCCGAGCTATCGAGGTGCCACAATAATAATTGGTCACTGATTGACAGGTCACACTACTCGCAATAGACTGAGAAACTCGAAATGTGGAGTATAATTACGAAAAACTGATAAATTGGCATTGTTATACCAACAGAGGCCAATTTAAATTAAGTAATGAAAACTGCTGAGTCAAAGATTCAGCAAAACTTGACATCCACTTCATTTATTTTGTCGGCGAAGCTGACATACCGACTTGTTTTTTAGGGTTCTGTACCCAAATGGTACCAACCGAACCCTTTTACCAACTCTTCAAAATTTCACCCGTTAATTTTTTTTTATTTTGCCTTTTTGTTGCTATAGCGGCAAAATAAATACACGTGAAAATTTCAGCTGCCTACCTATTACGGCTTATGACATACAGCCCTGTGACAGACGGACAGACGGACGGACAGCGGAGGCTTAGTAATACGGTACCGTTGGCACCCTTTAGGTACGGAACCCTAAACATTGTAAACAATTAAAAAACATTTAAAATACAGGAAACGTGATTTTTAGTGTGTTACATTTTGTAACGAAGGTACGGAACCCTTCGTGTTCGAGTCCGACTCCCACTCGGCCACTTTTTGGGATTGCATTTATGAAACCTATTTCAGCATTGAATAGTGAACGGTCGGGCAATGTAGATGTGAGGCGAATGTTTCTCTCGCTATCACGTTAAATCTGCACAGTGATTGCATTCTCAAATTGCTCTCACTCACCACGCCGCCAGTTTGATTGCAACACAATTGAAATTCGTTTCCGCCCAGCGCCGGCTCACTGCGAGATTTTTTTAACGATTCATTGAATTTGTAGAATAGGTAGTGATTTTAGAGTTTGGTTGTTACAGATAGCAGAGAGGGTGATAACCATCAGAAAAAAACATTTATTTATTTAAACACTTCGTAGTCAAACTACACTAAGTTACGTCTCGAACTGATGGGCTCCGCGGATTCGCTTAACTCAGTGAAAAATAGGCCACAAAGAAACAAGGCTGACGTCTACCAATTTCGCCACCAGCCACCTATAATTTCGAATTCGGCTACAGTCCCTCCTCTGGTAACCAATGCCTGTTTAAGACTATAACCATATTGATTTATATATATATTCAACATGAACCTGTTCTTTCCGCAGCGTTATTTCTGTAATTTATGTGTTCTTGCTTCACGATTCGATTTCACATATCACATTCGGCGAGAAAGCGGCGTACTTGCTTTTTTTTTCGTGCAATCTAACATGGATAGCTAATACCACACAACTGCCGTTATGATATTAGCCCTATACACCACATTCCAAAGGTTTTAGGTGCAATTCCAGGACCTTCTCTTTATCAGCACGGCTACATTGTACTGGATGGAAAACACGGACAATTATTCATTGCCACTTCGACCATCTTTTTAACCAATGCGATGGTAACAACCCCGCGGATTTAAACCTTACCACTTAGTATGGTAAGGGGACTTACAGTTTTAAATCGTTTCCGAACCATGGATCAGCTCGCATTCGTGACGAAATGCACTTATCCAACTCTGAAAGAGAAAGAAAGTGGTGTATAATAACCCGCAGGTCCCCGCGCCACTGCGAGCCGCAACGAAAACATATATTATTTTATTTATTTCTTGAAATCACTCGTAAAATGCATGTACACTAAAAATAAGGGTCCGGCCCTTTCATAGAATATCGCACAATAATGTCCATTGCGTGAAAACTAAAATATGTTATCTCTGTGAAAGGGTCACGCGTACATAAATCATGGCGCGGGCCTTTCTGCCGCCGCTTATCTCGGCACTGAAAGCCTCTGTCGCGGCCACGTGTCGCGGCGGTGCTGGGCGGGCGGGCTGCGTGTCACCGGCGTGACGTGACGTCACCGCCGCCGCCCCGCACGCATCTATGACGTTGCAGAAAATTCACAGTGAATTCGGCAGGGCTGCAGGCCTATTCCTAGGATTCCGTGATCTGGAATCGGGAATACTGAGTCTAGAAGACCGCTTTTATTGCGGTTTCCAAAGCGGTTCTTTTCGACGGAAAACATTGATTTTATTGCAATAGGTACTATGCTCCGGAATATTTTCGTCGAGAAAATCTTTTTGAATACCGCTATAAAAGCGGTTTCCTAGAGTCAGGATTTCTGATTCCTGATCACGGAATTACAGGAATATGCCTGCTCTTCTTGTAATTCTGTGCTCAGAAAACACGAAACTTTTAGTTAAGAAAATCGCGTTTGTAGCGATTTTCAAAGCGATACTCCGGAGCACGGTATTTCAATTATTCAAGCTCTTCCGTTGAGAATATAGCTTTCTTAACCGCGAAAAAGCGAGTTTCTCGACTGAACTCCTGATTGCTGAGCACGAAATTTCTAGAATAGGCCTAGGGATTGAACAAATTTCGTTCGATTTAATTAAATATGATGAAACCAGTAATTAAACCAAAATATCCTAAACGTACTGTAATTGAAGGAAGCTTGAAAGGTTGAAGCACGGTTAAAGGGTCTTTAATTAAATAAGAAAACGTTTTCCTGCAGAAATATCAATAAACGATTAGCGAGAAGGATGCAAAGAAAGTGGAGGTAACAGTCGATGAGTACCTATTGGTATTTTAATATTTCCTCCGACTTGCACGGGTTCATATTATTACTTACACATCAAAAGACAAGCTAGTGACCTGGCTAAAATAACTATACACACAATAGACACAGCGAGTGAGGTAGGGGACAGCCGTGTCGATCGGAACTCATTCATACGGCAGCAGCGTAACTATTTCCCCTACAGCCAGACATTTATCGTACGAATTCGCACAATACTGATATTCTCGAGTTAGACACGTAAGAACATCACAGGGCGCTATTCAGTGGGACGAACATTCCGTGTTGCGCGTTTCTGCTGTCAGTACTTTTCCACTATATCTCATGGCATCAACACGAATGCGTGTCAACGACCACTGCCGTCCTTCCCACCTCGCTGCATACGTGTGATCAACCCGCTTACCCGCTGAGCTATCCAGACAATAACGTCAACAATTGTTGCTTCCCGCATCTACTACAAGATGTAGATGTAGATTTAGAATATAGATGTCGTTATTATTAAAATGTTTTCGGATAGAAATTGTTATGAATCGCTTACTTGTTTAAGTCGACGTTAATGTCGACTTAAACAAGTAATAAGTAATAATCTACGTCGTTGACGTAGATGTCGTTGTAGGTTTAACCTCAAAGTAATTAGATAACGGTAATATCGTTACCATGAAACACATAGAACATATCTAAAATCAATTAATTTTACCAATTCACCGTTAATAACTCGAGTTCGGAAACCTGCAAATTTAATCACTCGTTTAATGATATCCAATTACATTAACATCTCTATTTGGTCATCAGAATCCATCCTATACCTACGTATGGGTTGCTATAATAGCGCGTGACGTTGCGAAAAGGGTATATCAAACACCATCCAGTCACGAAGGTGTCGGGAGTATAGCACGTTCGTGACTCGAAGTGGGGAAATGTAGCTATGTCATGCGTTTAAATTGCTTTAATCTGATCGTACTATTTAAGTGGCATGGAATTCGGTAGTTCCACGTTAAAACGGGTAAGGGTCGGACTCTATTAGAGAGCCATGGTGCTAATGAGTCGTTTGGATAAAATTCCATATTTACGGTAATTTCGGCTTGGCGGTTTATTTTGATCTGGCTGGACATGGATGGCTAATACCACACCTTCTGTCATGGTATTAGCCCAACACACCACATGTGAACTAGGTGCCATGCCAGGACCTTCCTTATATTGCACGGCTACATTGAACTGATGCAAAACACGGACAATTTTCATTGCCGCTTCGACCATCGTTCATCCAATGCGATGGTACCAACCCGGGCGGAATTAACCCTACCACCTAGTAAGTAAGGAAGGGGACCTACAGTTTAACGTGGAATCCGAACCACGGCCAGCCTCTCTCAACGGTCGAATGATCACCCATCCAAGACCAGACCGGGCCCAGCCTTGCTTAACTTCGGAGAGGATCGCCGAAGTGTCGCGCCACTAGGCTATTGAGGCTGACGTTTTGTCGTTTTTAGGGTTCCGTACCTAAAGGGTGCCAACGGAGGTCTATTACTAAGTCTCCTGTCTGACACAGGGCTGTATCTCACGAACCGTAATAGGTAGGCAACTGAAATTTTCACAGAGTGTGTATTTATTTTGCCTTTATTTATTTTTATGAAAAAACGTGATATTTTTTGGGTTAAATCTTGTACAATGATACGGAACCCTTCGTGTGCGAATCCGACTTTCACTTGTTTCTGATGTTTTTATTACATTTTCAAAAGCGCATACCAATTAAATACCAGTGTCATGAAATGAGCCAAACACATGAAATGGGAACTAGGTGCCATGCCAGGCCGTCCTTATATTGCACTGATGCACTTCATGGAAAGCGCGAACAATTTTCTTTCGTTCAATGCGACGGTATCAATAAAAACCTGGTAGGGTTCATCTTCGTACCTAAACAAGGTAAAGGACCTACAGTTTTACGTGGAATCCAAGTCACGAACAATAAATCCGTTAGTGTCCTTTTGCCCCATGCGCTGGAAGAAATGCAACGGGATCAATTAAATTATATAATTCAAACTATGCATTTATTAGAATTTCTATAAAAAAACAACCATGTGGTAGCATTATAAGATCGTGAAATTAAATTATTTGTGATAAATGTAAAATTACTGGTAAAATAACTTATCCCACAGTATGTGTGAATGTGATGGAGGACGTATTTTATTATGTTTGTCAGTTCCGAATCACATGAAAATAGGCCAATCGTCCTGATCGGCGGATAATGAATGAATACCCATTTATACAGATACATACAGAAACGAATTTATGCAAATGCATATTGTTCTACTTTCATATCACGCCTAAGTAATAAACCTACCAGTTTAAGGTTTTTCATTCATGAAATGCATGCGTGGACAGTTTTTTTCTTAATCTTACCGTAAATAAATAAAACCGCAATAATTATAGAACCGGTATATTCCGTTCCACATTGTTTTTATAAAACAGAAAGAGTAGGTGCGGTATCGGAACGGCAACTGGTTTTTTCCGCCCCCGTAGCGTCGTCGCGTCGCTATCTCGACCATAGACCTAGCATAGCGAGCTGTGCTTGGAAGACGAACAAAGTGTGGGAGTGAGACGTCATCTAAACTACCACTACCGCTAGTTAGAGAGAGATGGAACACATCTGCCCGATGAGACAACTTCACAAAAGGTTATCAATGCATAGGTGTCACGCTCTAGTTTTTCTTAAAGAATGTATGGCGTGCATTTATATATTGTTAAGTGAACGGGAGTAAAAAACGCTGACAAAAACCTTTTTTGTGGTAAATAAGGGGTGGCCCACTGATTCTTTGTCGATCAAATTTCTTTACTTTTTTTCAATATTTGAAAGTAAAACTTAAATCATAACTTCCGTACCATCGTACAAGATTTAACACAAATTTTTATTTTTTTATTTTACCTATTTGTTTTTATTTTATGCAACCTGAAATGGATGGCTAATACCACACAACTACCGTTATGATATTAGCCCAATACACCACATTCCCGAAGGAATTAGGTGCCATGCCAGGACCTTCCCTTTATAAGCACGGCTATATTGAACTCGATGGAAACCACGGACAATTTTTCATTGCCGGTTCGACCACCTTTTCATTCAATACGATGGTACCAACCCGGGCGGACTTAAACCCTACCACCTAGTAGGGGAAGGGGACCTACAGTTTTACATGGATTCCGAACCATGAAGCACCTCACATTCGTGACGAAATCCACTTATCAAACTCGGAAAGAGAAAGACAGTGGTGCATGTAGGAATTGAACCCAGGCCTCTGGTACGCTAGGCCAGTCCCCGCGCCAGTAGGCTACGAGCCGCTCTAGCGGCAAAATAAATACACACTCTGTGAAAATTTTAGCTGCTTACCTATAACGGTTCATGAGATACAGCCCTGTGACAGACGGACGGACGGACGGACAGCGGAGGCTTAATAGTAGGGTTCCGTTTTCACCCTTCGGGTACGGAACCCTAAAAAGAAATTTCAGTACATTTTTTATGAAACGGTCTCATTCGTCAGTTGACTCTGTCTTTACATTCTAAGCCCTATGGTCTCGACCACTTTTCCAGCGCCAAGTATGGCGGCATAGTAAAACGTCTCGCCGGCTGCATTCCTTCGGTGCGAGCCGTCACGACGACGTGCTCGCGCGGTCGCGTCGACCCACTGAGCTATCACGAGCCGCTTTTGATCGTCGCTATGGTCAAGGATTGCGCGCTCTTTTGCCTTGTTTAGAGCCTAAAGGTTAGAGCAAAATTGCACAAAGCGATAGAGATATGTAACAAGAGATTTCGAAAAAACATTAAAGGAATTTAGAAAAATCTTACAATTTTTATGTATTTAATGAATGGTACGACATTACCGTAATCTCATTATTTTCTGATTAGAATGCTTCAAATGTATATGTCGTTGAAACTCAAATTAATGAAAAAAAGGTAATGTATCCATTATATACATAAAATTATCAAGTTTAATCCGGGCCGACTCCTAGTGTCCGATATCAAAATTGACTTTGGTGACGACACTAATAAGATTGATATCTCAATCATAGCAATCAAAATGCCTTAGCGTAGGATCAATACGCAAAATCATCAGCGCCATCTAGCAGAAGATAGGGGAAGCATTGTGTTGAATCGAATATAATCGAGAAATTCGTTGGCTGCCGTTATTTTCGGGATAGCTCAGTAGGTTAGAGCAGTGGACCTGTTATCCAAAGGTTGCAGGTTCGAATCCTGTTTCCGACGAATGTCACGAATAAAATGTTTTCAGATTATTTTCAAAATCTGATTACAATGCTTCAAATGTAGATGTTGCTGAAACTCAAATGAAATCTCACAAATCCATAGATCAGGAAGGATATAATTATTCATAATTGACCGAGCGAAGCGCGATCGAAACGTTTCCGTTTTAGCTTGGGCACAAATTATTTAGTGGTCTGTCCATCTGCCCGGCTGGTCTCCTTTACAGGTCGCATCTCTCAACCGATTCTCGTGAAATTTGGTGAGCGGGTTCGATGGTTAATTTGTTAAATGAGTTTTTCTTAAAATATTTTCAGAGCGATTTCGATAAATGTTCAAAAAATGTTTGTGACAAGATCTAAAGCGTTAGGTAAGTACCAAGTACCAAAAATAAATAAAAGTATTTTTAGGTGCGCGGTGAACATTAATTCAGTTTTAAGCTAATCAAAGACAGATTCGCAAGATCCACAGCTCAGAGAGCCACTAGTTAGTTAAGTTTTAAATTTTAAAAATGATTTATTTAAGACCAACAGGCAATCAAAACCCTTTTCAAACGTCATTTAGCAATACTTTTGAGGTTACCGCGGTCATTAGACATGTTTGAAAAATGTTACGGCTTTTCGCTCGGCAGGTAGAGATATTCTCCGACGTTTCGAGCTAATCATTCAGCCCGTTGTCAAGGAGGCATCCGCCGCGCTCGTGCGCAGCAGACGACTGCTCTGAAACGTCGGAGAATATCTCTACCTGCCGCGTGAAAAGCCGTAACATTTTTCAAACAAGTCATTTAGCAAGTTGGTCAAAATATCAACATTACACAGTTTAACTGCAATATAATTTTAATAGCTACACATTTTACAAGCAGCCTTGCACAGAACCTTTCAAATCTAAAACGTGTCCTGGAAACAAAGCGGAGTGCTTGCTCCGCTAAGGACCTTATCTCCAGCGCGCGACGTCCTCGCTTCTGGCGGGGCGGTGCAGCGCGCTGGGCGGTGCGGCGGGGCGTGGGCGGGCGGCGGCGGGGCCTGTAAACAAGGGATTAACGTGCCAACAGTGGAGACATTTGCATATTCTTTTATCAGGCAGCGCAGAAAGCATGAAAGAAAATAAATTAATGTGTTAACGGCAATTCCGATGCTCTTTTTGTAGTCTGCTGATATTTGAGTTTTCTTTGGGGAGACAATTTAGGGAGACAATTTAACACTGCACGAAAGTC